>CM064329.1:3009874-5409874 GCA_032595735.1 Pelochelys cantorii
TAATTCGAGGGAAGGGTTTTTGATTGGACTACTGTGTCTGCACGTGGCAAGTTAATTCAGGCGACCTGCTTTTCAAAATGGCGACCAGCCGCGAATATGCTAATCAAGCGCGGGATATTTAAATCCCGTGCTTCATTAGCAACTTCGGTATGCTTCATTTGCCTCCCTAGTCCAAATTAGAGGACAAGTGTAGACATACCCTTACTATGTCTTTTAATTTGGGGTATACATTTAAGTTGGGCCTCTATTATGGTGTCTTTAAAAAGTTTCCATGCAGCTTGCAGGAATTTTACTCTCGTCACTGCACCTTTAATTTCTATTTAACTAACCTCCTCATTTTTGTAATGAGTAATTCCCCTTTTTGAAATTAAATGCCAGAATGCTGGACTGCTGAGGTGTTCTTCCCACCACAGGAATGTTAAATGTTATTATATTATGGTCACTATTCCCAAGCGGTCCTGTAATAGCTACCTCCTGGACCAGATCCTGCGCTCCACTCAGGACTAAATCGAGAATTGCCTCTTCCCTTATGGGTTCCTGTACTAGCTGCTCCAAGAAGCAGTCACTAAAGCCATTGAGAAATTTTATCTCTGCATCTCATCCTGAGGTGACATGTACCCAGTCAATACTGGGATAATTGAAATCCCCCATTATTATTGAGTTTTTTTATTTTGATAGCCTCTCTAATCTCCCTTAGCATTTCAACATCACTATCACTGTCCTGGTCAGGTGATCGATAATAGATCCCTACAGTTCTATTCTTATTAGAGCAGGGAATTACTATCCATAGTGATTTTTACTTTATTTGATTCTACATTATCTTTCACATATAGTGCCACTCCGCCACCTGCTGACCTATTCTGTCCTTCCGATATACTTTGTATCCTGGTATGACTGTGTCCCACTGATTGTCCTCATTCCACCAGGTTTCTGGGATGCCTATTATGTCAATCTCCTCCTTTAATACAAGGTACTCTAGTTCATCCATC
Organism: Pelochelys cantorii; assembly: GCA_032595735.1. Taxonomy (NCBI): domain Eukaryota; kingdom Metazoa; phylum Chordata; order Testudines; family Trionychidae; genus Pelochelys; species Pelochelys cantorii. The sequence goes on from CM064329.1 coordinate 3,010,864, forward strand.
TTATTATTGAGACTTCTAGCATTTGTATAGAAGCACTCTAAAAGATTGCCACTGTTTATTTGTCTGCCTTTCCCGGGTATATTAGATTCTTGTATATGTGATTGTTTCTTGTCTGTGAACATCTTGGCTGTGAACATCTGGCTCTGTGAACTAAGTCCTTCCCTGATCTCATACTGCTACCTATTAAAAAACTGTCCTCCATTTTTCATCACTTACTTCATAACAGTGAAAGGACACATTCCCATCTCCATCCACCTGACCACATAGATGGACCTGCCTGTTCTCAGCTCAGAGGAGATGGAAGAGGGAAATAGCTCAGATTCTCTCAGGACTGGCAGATCGTCCGGAGTTGCAGGTCCCCCTGTTTGTGTTGTTCCTACTGATTTATGTTATCACCCTGGTGGGAAATGGAGGGATGATTTTGTTAATCACAATTGACTCCCGACTCCACACCCCCATGTACTTTTTCCTCTGAAATTTGTCTTTCTCTGATCTCTGTTATTCCTCAGTGATTGTCCCTGAGATGCTTCAGATTTCCTTAGTTGAGAGAAAAAGCATTTCTCGCACTGCCTGCGCAGTGCAAATGTATTTCTTTCTTCATTGTGTAGATATTGAGTGTCTCTTGCTGGCTGTGATGGCGTACGACCGTTATGTGGCCATCTGTAACCCACTGCTCTATACAGTCATCATGTCCAGACAGCGCTGTAACCAGCTGGTGGCTGCGGTATGCGTTGTGGGATTGGTGGATTCAGTGACCCTGACGTGTTCTATATTTCGGCTGTCATTCTGCAGCTCCAACATCATCCAACACTTCTGTGACTGATCCCCACTGCTGGTTCTCTCCTGCTCTGACACCCTCACCAGTGACATTCTGATATTTGTTTCCACATGCTGCAGCATAGTGATCAGCCTTGTGACCATTCTCGTGTCCTATGTCTGTATCTTCTCCACCATCCTGCGGATCCGCTCTGCCAAGGGCTGGTGCAAAGCCTTCTCCACCTGCGCTTCCCACTTGTGCGCAGTGGTCATGTTTCATGGCACCCAACTCTACATCTGTTTCCGACATATCTCCAGCTATTCCATGGAAATGGATAAAATACCCTCCGTATTTTACACGGTAGTGATCCCCATGTTGAACCCCCTCATCTACAGCCTGAGGAACAGGGAGGTGAAGGATGCCCTGAGGAAAGTAAAGAATAAACTGCTAACCAAGTCTTGATTGTGCTCATCCCAGTGCTGGTTGAGTGATGGGCAGTGGAAAGAGATGAATTCAGTTCCCACCGTACAATGATGTCATTTTGCAGAACCCGTGGTGGTATTGTTCATTATTATCTTGTTACTATACATGTGTCTGTGTTACAACAAGGGCTGCAGGTCTCCACTGAGATCAGAGCTACATTCGGCTATTGCCTCTGTGTGCGCACACAAATATAGGTGATGTGCTTTCAAAACGGGGAACTGGCTGTTTTGGGATGAAGGTGGGAGGCACGGAATATCGCTCCCTCTTCTTTCCAGTGGTTTTGATTACATTGGGCAGTTCCAAGGGTGATGTGTGTAATTTCTGTGGGGGAACCAAAGGGAGTTTTGACAGCTTCCTGGTACTCTGTATCCCTTTCTGTGCTCTGTGGAGTTCTTGTACCAATTGTCCCCTGCCTGGTGTCCTGATGTGAGGAGGAGAGAGGTGATTTAGAGACTGTGCATTTCACAACCCTTTCTGTTTCTTGGTACCCATGGGTGAAGAGAGTGGTGTCTCCCTACACCCAGACATGGGGATCTAAGCATCTGCAGGGAACATTACAGAACTGATAAGGTGGTCCAATGAATGCTGTTGTTCACATGAAAGAGAAATAGATTCTGCACTCCCGGGCTCCCCGTCCTTCTCTGCACCATCAATTAAAATTATTTAAAATATAAGAACATTGCTTTGGCACTTTATTTTCACTTCCCTTCTTTCATGGGGATATTCTTTGAAGAATGGAGGAATTGTTTGAAGGAAAGAAATCTGCCAGTCTGTACAATATGCAGTTACCTCTACTCAGTCAGACTATCCAGAGGTAGTGTTTTCAAAAGCAGTCATTCATTCAGGAAGCCAGTGGACAGGTATGAAAATGTGGATCTTAAATTCTTGCTGCTGCCCTTTGCTCATCTCTGAGTGCGAGTAACTAGACTTGCCTGCCTTATTACTGGGTGCATAAATGTGGATGCATCTTTCTATGACCCTCATCAGGTTAGCAACTGTGAGCACCTCACAAACTTGAATATATTTAAAAAGATGTAGTCCTATGTCTCCTTAAAGGGAAACACATATTTCTTCAAATTATCATGAGCTTTCATGGGCAAACCCCATTACTTCAGATGATGCTGGAATAGAAATACCAGAAACCAAGTTATGTATTTGAGAAGTAGTCATTTTTCTACAAAGCTTATAGGAAGCACATGGGTTGTTTATATGGGGGAGAGGGGTTATGGGGTGGACTAGGTCCCAATGTCCCCTGCAGGAGGCCGGAGGCCTTGCCAAACCCCAACTTAGTGAGAGGAGCAGGAAAGAGGACCTCCTGGCTGGAGAGAGTGGCTGAATACAAGAAGTCATTGCACCATGGACAGGGCTCATGAGATCCTAGCCTCAGAACCTTGTGACGACCAGACAGGGCAGCCTCCCGGAGAAGTGAGCCAGGGGGCTACCAAGTTCCAAACATCCTGGCAAAGAACTTACGTGACACCTCTCAGTCACAGAGGGGCGCCCACACAGGGGCAGATTCAGTTACAGGGGGGAAAGGTAATACGCCATGCTTATTGCGAATACAATGGCAAAGCAGTTATCATATACATACCTAGCCAGACACACACACACACCGTCCCACCACTCCATGTCCAGGACTAACCAGATTGCTTATGTCTGAAGGAGCGGGAGTCTATTGTTGTGGAGCGATGCTCCAGTCTTTGGCTGAATGTACCCCCAAAACTATGGCAAAGCACCTTCTTTACATAGTAGTGTTCCTTCATTGGTATCGGGGAGTTTTGCACTAGCATGCTGATTTTCTGATGGCAGTTTGGCATCTCCTGTTGTTTCCCTTTCCCCTTCTCTTCTTTGTGCTTCCAAACTAAGCTGGTTTTCATCACAGATATTGTGTCCCAGGTGTTAAATGCTCGCCCTGTCCCTCTGGGTCCTGGGTTATCCAAAGAGAGCAGACTGACATGCAGTCATCTGTGATGCCTCCTTCTCCACAGTTGGATCCTCCCATTAGCATCTCTGGTCTGGTGGTGGCCTTCATGCTTATGTCCCACACGTTCCCTCCTCTCACACATAACAAGGGTTACAAACCGAATTTCACAAGAGCTGATCACGACATTCCTTCCCTCTGTTATGTTACAATAGCTACTACAGAAGTAGAAACACAACAGTAACCATAAACATCTAAACCTATTTCAACTTCCAGATGGTTTGGCAGAGTATACACCATCAAACATATAATGACATAGCACGTTAATACTTAGAATGTCACAAAAACCAGGAAATAGGAATTTGTCTACCTCAATTTCAGCAGCTAATCATACAGAGAGAGTGCAGAATTGGCATTCCTCTGCAGATCTGACCCTGATTCCCTGGGCTACAACAAAAACATAAACTGGATGTCGCATTTTAAGCTAGTGTCCGCTATGTCTAAGAACTGCATTTTTACATCAAAAGTGAAGGTGGGGACACTTCCAGCCCACTTAATTAGCCTCATTAGCACCAGTCCTACAATTGACAGGTACCTTTTTTTTTCCTGTTATAAATAACTTGGGAGCTGGGAGCTCAGGGACTTTTTGAAGTGCCAGGCTCCAAGGAAGGGCCCCTCTTTACCCTTCCCACCAGTGGTACTGCGGGTATTTCTTGCTCATGTACAGCTATAGCAATACATGTGATGTGTTTTGCCAGTGCTCAGGGCTCTGTGTTGGGAGAAAAATGGGGCACCTCAGCTATCTCCTGTCTGCCTGGTGGGCTGTCTATGCAGCCAGTGTGGAACGATGCCGTACATCAGAATGGCCTCTATTATAGATTAAGACAACTACAAAACAAGAAGGAACAAATGTAACATTTCTATGTGAGTGCATTGCCTGTGGGCATCCTCTTGGGCATTCTGCATTGAACTGAATACCAAAATGGTATTTGGGGTTTGGAAGTTCCTTCTATAAGAGAAATAAACCCAAAAAAGTCACATCCCACCCAACATCACCATGCTCATGGTGATTCCCTTCTCTTTGGTCTACTGGAAAAACATTGTAGACTCTGAAGAGCAGGTGTTCAGGGAACTCTGTGACTCAGAGCTCTGTGAAGGGGACATGGATAGAATTAGATGTGGGGGTATGTCTACATTTGCTCCCTAGTTAGGACTAGAGATGTAAATGCAGGTGAGCGAAGTAGTTAATGAAGCGGGGATTTAAATATCCCGTGCTTTATTAACATGATCTCGCCAGCGCGCTAGTCCAAATCACAGCTGATTCGGACCAGGAAGTGGGCACTGGGACGCGGTAGTTCAGACCAAAGCCCTTCCTTCGGGCTAACATTATGAGGAGTAACCTTATTTTCTTCCAGATGTTTGCAGATCAATTCCTTAATTACTTGCTCCATTATCTTTTCATGGCACAGAAGTTAAATTGACTGACCTGCAGTTTTGTGGGTTGTTCTTATTTCCCTTTTAATAGATGGGCACTAGATTTGCCCTTTTCTGGTCTTCTGGAATCTCTCCTGTCTTACGTGACTTTTCAGAGATGATAGCTAAAGGCTCAGATACCACCTCTATCACCTCCTTGAGTATTCTAGGACACATTTCATCAGGCCCTGGTGATGTGAAGACATCTAACTTTTCTAGTGATTTTTAACTTGTTCTTTTTTTATTTTATCTTCTCAGCCAACCCCATTCCCACTGGCATTCACTATGTGAGGCGTCCCCTCATCATCAGAAGAAGCTGCCCTGTCCTTGCCCTCTTTCCGGGATTTGAAATAAAGTTGTCACTGCACCCTGTTCAGGATTCTGCAATTCACAGTAGCTCAGTATGGCCGGTCTTCAGCCACTGAACGTGGGCTTCAGTTGAGTTTGCAAACCAGCCCCCACTCGGCAGTCTAAAAGAATTTGCTGGGCTTTGGCCTGGCAGTTCCTCAAAGGAGCTCGACCAAGGCAGTTCTATATACAGAGGGGGAGTACAGGAGCACTACAGACAGCTCTGTGTGTTAGCTGAACTCTAGAGCTAGGGGAGGGCCAGATCCAAGGCCAAAGTCTGGCCGCAAGCTGAATACAAGAACTTATAGCACTGTGGACTGGGCTAGTGAGATCCTAGCCTCAGATCCTTGTGAGGACCAGACATTGCAGCCTCCGGAGGAAGTGAGCCAGGGAGCTACCAAACAGCCAGGCAAAGAACTTACCCGACACTCCTCAGCTGGGTTCATTGAGAATACAATGGCAAAGCAGTTATCATATACACACATAGACAAACACGCGCACTGTCCCATCAGTCCATGTCCAGGACCAACCAGATGTGCTTACCAATGGAGGAGTGGGGGGGTCTATCTGTGCAAACCGATGCTCCAGTCCTTGGCAGGATGTACCCCCAAAATTATGGCAAAGCACCTTCTTTACATAGAAGTTTTCCCTTCATTGGGATCAGGGAATTTAGCACTATCATGCTGTTTTTCTGAGGGAAGTTTGGCATCTCCTGTTTTTTCCTTTTTTTCCTTCTCTTCTTTGTGCTGCCAGGCTAAGCTGGGTTCAGTCAAAATATTGTGTCCCAGTTGATAAATGCTCGCCCTGTCCCTCAGGGTTTTGGGTTATCCAAGGAGGGCAGATTGACATGCAGTCATCTGCAATGCTGCCTTCTCCACTGTTGGATCCTCCCATTAGCATCTCTTGTCCGATGGAGGTCTTCACGCTTATCTCCTACATGTTCCTTCCATGCACATATAACAATGGTTACAAACCACATTTCTAAAGAGATCATGACATTCTCTCCCTCTATTATGTTACAGTAGCTACTCCAGAGCAACAAACAAAATAATAACCACAAACATCTAAATCTATTTCTATTTCCAGATGGTTTGGCAGAATATACACCATCAAACATAGTAAGAGTTGGCACGTTAAGGCTACATTTACACTTTGAGTTTTCTTGGCAAAAATATGCTAATGAGGGACTCATTTGCATGAGTTGTGATCTCATTTGCATATTTTCTGCTGCTCAGTTTTTTTACAGTAGGGGTTTTTGCACAAAAACAAGCAGTGTGGTCTTCTTCTTTTTGCACAAACCCCCCCTTTTTGAGAGGCTAAAGTATCTTGCAGAAAAGGGGGCTTTTGTGCAAAAAGAAAACATCCACACTGCTTGTTTTTGCGGAAAAGCCCCCAGTGCAAAAAGGGATTGTCAGAAAATATGGAAATGAGATTGCAACTTATGCAAATGTGTCCCTCATTAGCATATTTTTCTGAGAAAAGTCATAGCGTAGACGTAGCCTAAGACTTGAATTCTTAGAATGTCACCCAAACCAGTAAATAGGCTTTTTTCTACGTCAATTTCAGCAGCCAACCGCGGAGAGAGAGTGTGGGATTGGCATTCCTCTGCAAATCTGACACTGGTTCCCTGGGCTTGAACAAAGACATTAACTGGATATCGCATTTTACAGCCAGCCAAAAAACTACAAACACGTTGTGTGGATAGTTTCACCCACGTCTGGTTAGATGTTGTGTCTGGTCACTGTATCAAGGGATGATGATCAGCAGGAGCAGGTGAAAATGGGGGTGTAAAGGTCTCACCACTCTTGAGCACCCTCTTTTGGCTGAGGACAGGTGTCCCCACAAGCTCCTCTCCCCACACCGGCACAGGGAATGAAAGGATGGCATAGGCCCTTTCTTCTCAGTCGCCTGGGATCAGGCTTTTTCCTGCTCCCTTTTGCAACTACAAGGAGTTGAGAGGGCCTCTAGCCCCACCCACTGCTCTGGATCTCAGCCCAGGGATGCTGTAAGTAGCAGTTGCCCGCTAAGTGTCCTTACTGTCCATTGCTGCTCACTCCCTGGGTCACCTCCCGAAGAAGCTGCTCCCACTTAGCGGGCTTTGAAATAAAGTCCTCACTGCACCCTGTCCCGGGTTCTGCAATTCACTGTAGCCCAACACGGCCGGTCTTCTGCCACAGGACCTGGGCTTCAGCTGAGTCCGCAAACCAGCCCCCATTTGGAGCTGTCCAAGTTACCGCTGCTTTCCCAGTCTGTCCCTGGTGCTGCATCACTTGAACTCCAGAGAGGAACTGCCAGGCCCTGGCCCAGCAGTTTCTTTATACTGGGCCCTGATTGTCTGAAGCAGAAACAGCCTCTCTAGCTTCCCTGGAGGACCACACATCTGCTCTTTGGCCAGGAGAAGGTGTGTCCAGGCCAGAAGCCACCAGCAGGAAGTTTTGGGCCAAGTCCACCACATCACAGGGAGCAAGCAAGGGAACACACTCCCTCAGATCTCCACCCTTATGTGCAACTCCTGCACCAGTCCTTTCCCCTGGCCAATTGGAAGTCAGGCCGACCACATGTGGAGATGGGCCCTTTATTCTTTTGTTTCCAAACCCGGTGCTCAGGCTGGCTGGAAATTTGTGCCTTAAAGGTTTTTTTTTTAAAGTGGGAAATTGGATTCTCATTTCAACTAGATTTTCTTCAAAAAAAGCCTATCCCACACTTATAGCTCCCTTTTCTTTCCAGCGGTGTTTGCATTGGGCAGATCCAAGGGTGTCGCATGCTATTTCTGTGGGTCAACCAAAGGGAGTTTATCCAACATCCTTCTACTCTGCAGCCCTTTCCGTGCTCTGCAGGTTTTTCTACCTGTTGTCCCCTGTTTTGTGTCCAGGCGCAAGGAGGAGAGAGGTGATTTACATCACACTGTTCTAGAACAATGGGACAGTTATGTCAGTGATGAGCAGAGCTTTGCATTTCAAAGCTTTTTCTATAGCTTGGCACCTAGGGGTTAAGGGACTGGAGTCTCCCCACTCCCACACATGGGGATCTTAGCATCTCTTGATAATATCACAGAACCTATATCATGTGCCAGTGTTTGTTGATGCTCACAGGAAAGGGAAATAGATTCATCATTCTTGGGCTCCCCTGTCCTTCTCTGCACCATCAATACAAATTGTTTTAAACAGAAGAATGTGGGTTTGCTACTTTATTTATACTTCCCACGTTCCATGAAGATATTCCTTCAAGAATGGGGGACATGTCTGAAGGAAGAAAATCTGCCAGTCTGGACTACATGCAATTACCTCTACTCAGTCAAACTATCTAGAGGCAGCGTTTACGAAAGCAGTCACTCGTTCAGAGCGCTAATGGGCAGGTATGAAAATGTGGCTCTCAAATTCTTGCTGCCTCCCTTTGCCCATCTCTCAGTGTGAGTAACTAGACTTGCCTGTCTTATTACAGAGCAAAAAATGTTGATGGATCTTTCTATGACCCTCATCAACATAGCAACTCTGAGCACCTCACTAACTTGAATGTATTTAAAAACAAGTTGTCCTGTGGCTCCTTAAAGAGTAACACATATTTCTTTAAATTATCATGAGCTTCCACGGGCAAAACCCACTTCTTCAGTTGATGAGCTGGAGTAGAAATATCAGTAACGAGGTTATGTATTTGAAAAGTAGCCATTCTTCTACAAAGCAATTCTGTTTTGCTTATAGGAAGGAGAGCAGAGTGGAAGAATGATTTCTGGTCTCTTGCTCACAACACTCCTGTTCATAAAACCCAGAATCATGTTGGCTTTGATTGCAACAGTGTCACACTGTTGACTTATATTTAGCTTGTGGTCTACTCTGACCCCCAGATCCCTTTCTGCAGGATTCCTTCCTAGACAGTCGCTTCCCATTCTGTGTGTGAGAATCAGGGTATGTCTACACTACAGCCCTAATTCGAACTAAGCTAATTCGAACTAACGCATCTAGACCCAAAAACTAATTCGAATTAGCGTTTTGCTAATTCGAAATAGCGCGTCCACACTGATTAGATGCTGGGTCGCATTTAAGGGCAGCTGAAACCGGTTCCGGCAGGGCATCAGGTCAATAGTTGCTTTGTGTGGCTGCTGTCTGAGGCTATCTGAGGCTCGTGCTTAAAGGGACCCCCCTGGACAGCCGGTTCTCAGCTTTTCCACTTGCTTGCCTACCTCGCCGAGGGACAGCAAAACATTTTCCTCTCCGCCTGCCTGTGTCTGTGGTTCCCATTGGGGATGCTGCCGCAGTTGGCACCATGGAGCCAGAGCTTGTCCTGGGCATGCTGCTCCAGTTTTTGGACTTGCTGCTGCAAGCCTGCCAGCAATGGCTGGAGACTGCCTGGCACCATCTGGTGCATGTCAGCCCCCTGCCTCTCCTCCTGGCCTCCCTGGGGTCATGGAGGAGCCGCAGCAGCGTCTGGACACCAGCAGTGACTGGTGGGACCGCATAACTTCAGGATGAAGAAGGACACCTTCCTTGAGCTCTGCGCGTGGCTCGCCCCTGCTCTGCAGTGACGGGACACTCGCATGAGGCCCGCCATCCCCCTCCAGAAGTGTGTGGCCATTGCCCTGTGGAAGCTCTCCACGCCGGACAGCTACCGATCCGTCGGGAACCAGTTCGGCATGGGGAGATCCACCATCTGAGCAGTGCTCATGCAGGTACGGCACTCACCGGCCACTGGGCCGGGAGGAAGGGGGGCTGCCAGGAGAGGATGGGCTGTCCCAGGGAAAACGGGGGGGGAGGAGGCAAAAGTGCCCCACACGGGAGGATTCGATCTGTCCCGGCCGTACTACAGGCCGCCCGCGGCGGCCAGGTTCGCAGCGGGGGTTGCTTCTGGGAGTGGGGCGCGGGGCAGTGCCAGGGAATGAACACTCCCAGCCACCCAGGCGCCCCAGTGATTCACGGTTTGCTGTGTCTCTCTGCAGGTGGTCAAGGCCATCAACCGGGTGCTGCTCTGTAGGGTGGTCCACCTCGCCAACCCGGATGCGATCATCCAGGGGTTCGGTGCCCTCGGCTTCCCCAACTGCGGGGGGGGGGCCATAGACGGGACGCACATCCCCATCCGTGCCCCAGAGCACCAAGCCTCCCTCTACATCAACCGAAAGGGGTACTTCTCCGTGATCCTGCAGGCCGTGTCTGACCACCGGGGCCAGTTCACGGACATTAATGTGGGCTGGTCCGGCAAGGCACACGACGCCAGGGTGTTCCGCAACTCCTCCGTGTGCCAGAGGCTGCACGCCGGGACCTTCTTCCCCGACCACCACATCAGCGTTGGGGACGTGGACATGCCCGTCTGCCTGGTGGGGGATGTGGCCTACCCCCTACAGCCCTGGCTGATGAAGCCGTACATGGGGCACCTCAACCCCTCCCGCCCGGCCTTCAATGCCAGGCTCACCAGGGCCCGCATTGTGGCTGAGGGGGCCTTTGGATGCCTGAAAACTCGATTTTGATGCCTCCTCACCTGCCTTGACCTTGCCGAGCACGATATCCCTCCCGTGGTGGCAGCATGTTGTGTGCTGCACAATTTATGTGAAAGGAAGGGGGAGGCTTTCCTGCCAGCCTGGATGGCTGAGGCTGAGTGCATGGCTGGCCAGTATGTGCAGCCCTGCACCACCGCCGTCCGGGAGGCCCAGCGGGGGGCTGTCCAGATCCGGAAAGCTCTGCGGGAGAGCTTCCAGGTGGAGGAGGACTGAAGTCTCCCTGCATGCCCCACTGGGGCCTTCTTCCACCTTCCCCTCCTTCCCCTTTCCCCTCCCTAACCCCCCTTCCGAATGTAAAATAAAAACACCTGTTTTGCCAAAAAAACCTCTCTTTATTGTACATAACTGGAGTGGGGGGAGGGAGGAATGAGGGTGGGAGAGGGGAGGGGGAAACCTGGGAGGAGGGAGCTGGAAGGGGGAGGAAGGGAAGGGAAAGCTCAGGGTTGGGGGTCCTGCTGGCTCTCCCATCTCACAGCACTGCGGGTGCAGGGGCGTCGGGGGGGACTGGGTGTGGAGGGTGGGACAGGAGGGACGGGGGGTGCGGAGGAAGCGGGAGGGGGAGCAGGGGTGGGAGGAGGAGCGAGAGCTGGGACGGCCGCAGGGGCTGGAGCAGGAGGAGGCAGGAACCTGTCCACCAGGGTCTGGAGGTGGCCTCTGAGGGCACGGCCCTGCTCCTCCAGCGCCTGCAAGCTCCGCTGCCGCAGCCGCAGGTCCTCCCGGACCCAGTGGTCCTGGGTGCAGAGCTGGTGCTCCAGTAGCCGCAGGTGCCGCCGGTGGTACTCCTCCAGGTTCCTGGTGCCCCTGCTGGCCTGGGTGCGGGTGGCTGTTGCAGGCGGGGTGGTGCGCCCTGCAGTCCCAGGTGCTGTGGCTGTGGTGAAACAAGAGCAGTGGTCAGTTCTCCCTGGGGACACAGCCCCCCAGCCTCCCTCTGCAAGGTGAGGTCGGCGTGTGGGGAATGGGCCAGGGCCCCTGCATGACACCCAGCTGCTGCTCCATGGTGGGCAAGGCCCAGGCGCACGGTCCCTGGGCTCCCTCTCTCCCCACCCCCCCGCATACACATAAGGGGAGCGTGATGGCACTCACATGTGGAGCCCTCCCCGGCCTCGGACGACACAGCCGATGTGCTCTGTGGGATGCCTCGGGGGTCCTGGGTCCTGGGCAGGCTCCCTGCAGGTTCCTGGCTCTCGGCATCCTCCTCCTCCTCCTTGGTGTCAGGGACGGGTCCCTCTGCCCTGGGGTCGATCACCACCTGAGGGGCATGGACAGCGTGAGCCCCCAGGATGAGGTCTAGGGCCTCATAATGAGGGCATGCCTCCGGGTCATTCCCTGGCTGGGAGGCCCTGGAGTAGGCCTGCCGCAGGTCCTTGATTTTGCAGCGGACCTGCTCCCGGGTCCGCATGTGGCCTCTGGTGGCCAGGCTGGCAGCCATGCGGCTTTAGACAGCTGTGTTCCTGTGGCTAGTGGGGAGATTGTGGACGTTGGAGGCCTCCCCCCAAACCTTGATGAGGTCCACGATCTCCGCACTTGACCAGGCGGGCGCCCGCCTCTTGCAGCCCTGGGCAGGCTCCTGGGAGCCGCCAGCCTGGTTCTGGGAAGCAGGAGAGGGCTGGGTGGCAGCAGGTGCTGGCTCGTGCCGTGCCACGTGCAGGGTCTGCTGGCTGGGTGCTGGCAGGCTTGCAGCTGGCACAAGCACTGTAGCCAGACAGTGCCCCATTAAGGACTCCGGGGCCAGGAGGGGGGCAGAAGAGTTTCCCTGGTTTGGCCCAGAGTGGCCACCAGGGCAACCTGGGAAGGGCTAGCCTCCAACTAGTTCGAATTAAGTGGCTACACAGCCCTTAATTCAAACTACTTAATTTGAACTAGGTGTTACTCCTCGTAGAATGAGGTTTACGTAGTTCGAATTAAGCGCTCCACTAGTTTGATTTAAATTCGAACTAGTGGTTTGTATGTGTAGCCCCTATTAAAATTAATTCAAACTAACGGCTGTTCGTTTGAATTAACTTTGTAGTGTAGACATACCCTCAGATAGTTCCTTCCTACGTGGATTACTTTGCATTTGTCCTTATTCAACTTCATCCTATTTACCCCAGACCATTTCTCCCGTTTGTCAGAATCAGTTTGAATTATGACCCTATCGCCCAAAGCACTTGCAACCCCTCCCAGATTGGTATCATCTGTGAACTTAACGATAGTACCCTCTATGCCATCATCTAAATTGTTGATGAAGATATTGAACAGAACCGGCCCCAAAACAGACCCCTGTGGAACCCGAATTGTTGTGCCCTTCTACTAGGACTGTGACCCATTAATAACTACTCTCTGGCTAAGTCTACACTGCTGGCTTTGCCGGCAGAGACTATGCAAATGAACCATGGATTAGCATTTTGCCATGCTTCATTTGCGTAATTTTTATAGCCATTTTTTCATGTGGACCGGGCTTTTTTGCACAAACTCCCCATTTTGCGCAAGATCTCATGCTCCTCCCTGAGCAAGTGCAGAACTAGCTTGAAAACATTATGCAAATGAAGCATGGCAAAATGCTAATCTGTGCTTCATTTGCATAGGCTCTGCTAGCAAAGCTGGCAGTGCAGACAAAGCCTCTGAGTATGGTTATCTAGCCAGTTATGCACCCACCGTATCGTAGCCAATCCATGTTGCATTTCCCTAGTTCATTGATAAGAAGATCATGCAAGACAGTATCAAATGCCTTACCAAAGTCTAGGTATACCACATCGACCGCCTCTCCCTTAGCCACAAAAGTTGTTCTCCTGTCAGGGAAAGCAATCAGATTGGGTTGACGTGATTTGTTCTTTACAAATCCATGCTGGCTGTTCCCTATCACCTTATTTTCTTCCAGATGTTTGCAGATCAATTCCTTAATTACTTGCTCCATTATCTTTTCATGGCACAGAAGTTAAATTGACTGACCTGCAGTTTTGTGGGTTGTTCTTATTTCCCTTTTAATAGATGGGCACTAGATTTGCCCTTTTCTGGTCTTCTGGAATCTCTCCTGTCTTACGTGACTTTTCAGAGATGATAGCTAAAGGCTCAGATACCACCTCTATCACCTCCTTGAGTATTCTAGGACACATTTCATCAGGCCCTGGTGATGTGAAGACATCTAACTTTTCTAGTGATTTTTAACTTGTTCTTTTTTTATTTTATCTTCTCAGCCAACCCCATTCCCACTGGCATTCACTATGTGAGGCGTCCCCTCATCATCAGAAGAAACTGCCCTGTCCTTGCCCTCTTTCCGGGATTTGAAATAAAGTCGTCACTGCACCCTGTTCAGGATTCTGCAATTCACAGTAGCTCAGTATGGCCGGTCTTCAGCCACTGAACGTGGGCTTCAGTTGAGTTTGCAAACCAGCCCCCACTCGGAGCTGTCCGAGTCCCTCCCTGGGTCTTTCTGGCTGGAGCTCCAGAGAGGAACTGCCAGACCATGACCCAACAGCTTCTTTACATAGGCTTGCTGGGCCCTGATTGGTTGAAGCAGAAGCAGCATCTCCAGCTTGTTTGGAGGACCCCACACCTCCTCTATGGCCCAGGGAAGGTGTGTTCAGGACATTAGCCTGCAGCCAAAGGTTTTGGACCAAGTCCAGCCCATCACAGGGGCATGTAAGGGAACACACTCCCTCGAGTCTCTACCATCTGCACAGATCCTGCACTAGTCCTTGCCCTTGGCAAATTGAAGTCAGGCCATCCACATCTAGAGCTGGACCTTTTTGTTCCTTTGTTTCTAAACTCGGCTCTCAGGCCAGCTGGAAATTTTTTCTTTAAAAGTTTTTTTTAAGTGGGAAATTGGATTTTCACTTCATCTAGATTTCCATGGAATTCTTTTCCTTCACGTCAACAAATCCCACAGCCATAGTCTGGCGAGAATGGGAACTCTACTGATGTCAGAGGAAAGTTCTGCAGGAGGACAGACCATCATGCCCCAGAGGGGATGGAATCCAGCCTGGGAGCTGGGCCCATGGCAGCGAAGATGGGATGTGGCACATGGGCATCTCTGTGTGTTTTGTTTCCGAGCTGAAATATTACGTTTTCAGGTGAGAGATGTGGGTCTCCACAAACACACCATTTCTGGCCCAACTCCACACAGGACCCAGCTTATGGTGACAAGAGCAGAATGAAATAACCCTCAGGCTTGGACTCTGCAACTCTGATAGAAATTGCATCATTTACTGACACAGGAGGGAAAAAGGCACCAAATGAATCCCCGGGGAATTAGTCCCATGGCTGAGATTTACTGAGCTCATTAAATTGTTGTTGTGTCTCGCTGAGCTCTAGGGATCTTCTCCCATAGATCACAGATCTCAGCATAATACCTCCCAATTGCACCAAAGTTTCAGGTTCTATTGATGGAGAAACTCTGCCACATCTCTCTTTACAGTCCGCAGCTACGTGCTGTTGTCCTGCATCAGAGTCTCACAGCCACATGTACCGTGTCTCTGAAGGAAGTCCCAGCTCCTGCCTATTGAGTTAAAGGATGAGAAATTTACTTGGAAGAAATAGGCTATTAGTTAGTCACAGAAGCCGGTGCCTTCCTGTCTTTACATCTCAGAAGTTTTATACAGAGTAATGTAAATGCCGTTATCAGATGCCAAAGAGCTTCATTATCACAGTGAGCAAGTTTCACTCCCAACCGACATGCTGAGCCACAGAGCTCCTCTTTCCCGAAGAGGGTCAAGAGATTGACACTCATTTACTCTCAGCCCTACATGAGCTAAGCAATGATCTTGTTAGACACAGATGGTTTCTCCTTCATTCTCCCACAACAATTACAAGTTGCTGTTTGTTGTTCAGAATAGAGAACAGGAGCGTTTGTGTGTGGGGGATGATTAACCTGTGTGTTCTTGTATGTGTACGGTGTATGAAATTGATCAAACAAGTGCAAAATCCAGCCCTTCCCTGATCTCGTACTGCAACCTATTAAAAAACTGACCTCCATTTTTCATCACTTACTTCATAACAGTGAAAGGAGACGTTCCCGGATCCATCCACCAGCCCACATCCCTGGACCTGCCTGTTCTCGGTTCAGAGGAGATGGAAGAGGGAAATCGCTCGGAGGTGACTGAGTTCATTCTCTCAGGATTGACAGACCGTCCGGAGCTGCAGGCCCCCCTGTTTGTGTTGTTCCTACTGATTTATGTTACCATCCTGGTGGGGAACAGGGGGATGATTTTCTTAATCACAATTGACTCCCGCCTCCACACCCCCATGTACTTTTTCCGCAGGACTTTGTCTTTCTCTGATCTCTGCTATTCCTCAGTGATTGTCCCTGAAATGCTGCAGATTTTCTTAGTCAAGAAGAAAAGCATTTCTCGCACTGCCTGCGCTGTGCAAATGTATTTCTTTCTTCATTGTGTAGATACTGAGTGTCTCTTGCTGGCTGTGATGGCGTACGACCGTTATGTGGCCATCTGTAACCCGCTGCTCTATACGGCCAACATGTCCAGAGAGCGCTGTAACCAGCTGGTGGCTGGGGTCTGCACTGTGGGATTGGTGGATTCACTGATACTGACGTGTTATATATTCCAGCTGTCATTCTGCAGATCCAACATTCTCAATCATTTCTACTGCGACTCCCCCCCACTGCTGGTTCTCTCCTGCTCTGACACCCACACCAGTGAGATTCTGATATTTGCGTCCATATGCTACATCATAGTGAGCAGCGCTGTGACCATCCTCCTGTATCTTCTCCACCATCCTGCGCATCCACTCTGCCGAGGGCCGGTACAAAGCCTTCTCCACCTGCACTTCCCCCTTGTGTGCTGTGGGCATGTTTCATGGCACCCAACTCTACATCTATTTCCGACCCACCTCCACCTACTCCATGGGCATGGATAAAATAGCCTCAGTGTTTTACACGGCAGTGATCCCCATGTTGAACCCCCTCATCTACAGCCTGAGGAACAGGGAGGTGAAGGACGCCCCGAGGAAAGCAAAGAATAAACTGCTAACAAAGTCTTGAATGTGTTCATCCCAGTGCTGGTTGAGTGATGGGCAGTGGAAACAGATAAATTCAGTTCCCACCCTACAGTGATGTCATTTTGCAGAGCCCATGGTGGTATTGTTCATTATTATCTTGTTCCTATACATGGGTCTGTATTCCAACAGGGGCTGCAGGTCCCCCCTGAGATCAGGGCTGCATTCGTCTATTGTGTGTGCACAAAAAAAATCTAGGTGATGTGCTTTCAAAAAGGGGAACTTTCTGTATTGGGATGAAAGGGGAGCATCAAATCTAGCTCCCTCTTCTTTCCAGTGCTTTTGATTGCATTGGGCAGTTCCAAGGGTGACGTGTGTGATTCCTGTGGGGGAACCAAAGGGAGCTTATCCAACATCCTGCTACTCTGCAGCCCTTTCTGTGCTCTGTGGAGTTCTTGTACCAATTGTGCCCTGCTTTGTGTCCCGGCACGAGGAGGAGAGAGGTGATTCACATCACACCGTGCTAGGGCAGTGGGACAGTTATGTCAGTGATGAGTTCAGCTTTGCATTTCAAAGCCCTTTCTATTGCTTGGTACCCATGGGCTAAGAGAGTGGATTCTCCCCCATTCCCAGATATGGGGATCTTAGTGTCTCTTGATAATATTGCAGAGCCTATATGATGTGCCAGTGTTTGCTGATGCTGACAGGAAAGGGAAATAGATTCTGCTCTCCTGGCCTCCCCTGTCCTCCTCTGCACCATCAATACAAATTGTTTTAAACAGAAGAATGTGGGTTTGTGACTTTATTTTCACTTCCCATGTTCCATGGGGATATTCCTTGAAGAATGGAGAAATTGCTTTAAAGAAGGAAATCTGCCAGTCTTGACAACATGCACTTACCTCTACTCAGTCAAACTATCCGGATGCAATGTGTTCAGAAGTAGTCACTAATTCAGGATTCCAGTGGAGAGATATGAAAATGTGGCTCTTAAATTCTTGCTGCCTCCCTTTAACCATCTTTGAGTGTGAGTAACTAGACTTGCCTGTCTTATTACAGAGTTATAAATGTTGATGCGTCTTTCTATCACCCCATCAATGTAGCAACCGTGAGCACCTCACAAACTTGAATACATTTAAAAAGACGTAGTCTTGTGGCTCCTTAAGGAGTAACACATAGCTCTTTAAATTATCATGAGCTTTCATGGGCAAAACCCACTTCTTTAGATGATGAGCTGGAGCTGAAATACCAGTAAGCAAGTTATGTATATTAAAAGTAGCTGTTCTTCTACAAAGCAATTGTGTTTTGCTTATAGTAAGTACATGGGATCTTTAGGGGGTCGGTTATGAGGTGGACTAGGTCCTGACACTCCGTACAGTAGGCCGGAGGCCTTCCCACACCCCATCCTAGTGAGAGGAGCAGAAGAGAGGTCCTCCAGGCTGGAGAGAGTGGCTGTCTCTGCGTCAGCCAATCAGGGCCCAGCAGACCAGTCTAAAAGAATTTGCTGGGCTTTGGCCTGGCAGTTCCTCAAAGGAGCTCGACCAAGGCAGTTCTATATACAGAGGGGGAGTACAGGAGCACTACAGACAGCTCTGTGTGTTAGCTGAACTCTAGAGCTAGGGGAGGGCCAGGTCCAAGGCCAAAGTCTGGCCGCAAGCTGAATACAAGAACATAAAGCACTGTGGACTGGGCTAGTGAGATCCTAGCCTCAGATCCTTGTGAGGACCAGACATTGCAGCCTCCGGAGGAAGTGAGCCAGGGAGCTACCAAACAGCCAGGCAAAGAACTTACCCGACACTCCTCAGCTGGGTTCATTGAGAATACAATGGCAAAGCAGTTATCATATACACACATAGACAAACACGCGCACTGTCCCATCAGTCCATGTCCAGGACCAACCAGATGTGCTTACCAATGGAGGAGTGGGGGGGGTCTATCTGTGCAAACCGATGCTCCAGTCCTTGGCAGGATGTACCCCCAAAATTATGGCAAAGCACCTTTTTTACATAGAAGTTTTCCCTTCATTGGGATCAGGGAATTTAGCACTGTCATGCTGTTTTTCTGAGGGAAGTTTGGCATCTCCTGTTTTTTCCTTTTTTTCCTTCTCTTCTTTGTGCTGCCAGGCTAAGCTGGGTTCAGTCAAAATATTGTGTCCCAGTTGATAAATGCTCGCTCTGTCCCTCAGGGTTTTGGGTTATCCAAGGAGGGCAGATTGACATGCAGTCATCTGCAATGCTGCCTTCTCCACTGTTGGATCCTCCCATTAGCATCTCTTGTCCGATGGAGGTCTTCACGCTTATCTCCTACATGTTCCTTCCATGCACATATAACAATGGTTACAAACCACATTTCTAAAGAGATCATGACATTCTCTCCCTCTATTATGTTACAGTAGCTACTCCAGAGCAACAAACAAAATAATAACCACAAACATCTAAATCTATTTCTATTTCCAGATGGTTTGGCAGAATATACACCATCAAACATAGTAAGAGTTGGCACGTTAAGGCTACATTTACACTTTGAGTTTTCTTGGCAAAAATATGCTAATGAGGGACTCATTTGCATGAGTTGTGATCTCATTTGCATATTTTCTGCTGCTCAGTTTTTTTACAGTAGGGGTTTTTGCACAAAAACAAGCAGTGTGGTCTTCTTCTTTTTGCACAAACCCCCCCTTTTTGAGGGGCTAAAGTATCTTGCAGAAAAGGGGGCTTTTGTGCAAAAAGAAAACATCCACACTGCTTGTTTTTGCGGAAAAGCCCCCAGTGCAAAAAGGGATTGTCAGAAAATATGGAAATGAGATTGCAACTTATGCAAATGTGTCCCTCATTAGCATATTTTTCTGAGAAAAGTCATAGCGTAGACGTAGCCTAAGACTTGAATTCTTAGAATGTCACCCAAACCAGTAAATAGGCTTTTTTCTACGTCAATTTCAGCAGCCAACCACGGAGAGAGAGTGTGGGATTGGCATTCCTCTGAAAATCTGACACTGGTTCCCTGGGCTTGAACAAAGACATTAACTGGATATCGCATTTTACAGCCAGCCAAAAAACTACAAACACGTTGTGTGGATAGTTTCACCCACGTCTGGTTAGATGTTGTGTCTGGTCACTGTATCAAGGGATGATGATCAGCAGGAGCAGGTGAAAATGGGGGTGTAAAGGTCTCACCACTCTTGAGCACTCTCTTTTGGCTGAGGACAGGTGTCCCCTCGAGCTCCTCTCCCCACACCGGCACGGGGAATGAAAGGATGGCATAGGCCCTTTCTTCTCAGTCGCCTGGGATCAGGCTTTTTCCTGCTCCCTTTTGCAACTACAAGGAGTTGAGAGGGCCTCTAGCCCCACCCACTGCTCTGGATCTCAGCCCAGGGATGCTGTAAGTAGCAGTTGCCTGCTAAGTGTCCTTACTGTCCATTGCTGCTCACTCCCTGGGTCACCTCCCGAAGAAGCTGCTCCCACTTAGCGGGCTTTGAAATAAAGTCCTCACTGCACCCTGTCCCATGTTCTGCAATTTGCTGTAGCCCAACATGGCCGGTCTTCAGCCACTGGACCTGGGCTTCAGCTGAGTCTGCAAACCAGCCCCCACCTGGAGCTGTCCGAGGAACCGCTGCC
Source organism: Pelochelys cantorii (assembly GCA_032595735.1). Lineage (NCBI taxonomy): Eukaryota > Metazoa > Chordata > Testudines > Trionychidae > Pelochelys > Pelochelys cantorii. Next base: position 3,030,867 of record CM064329.1, read on the forward strand.
TTCCCAGTCCCTCCCTGGTACTGCCTGATTTGAGCTCCAGAGAGGAACTGCCAGACCCTGTCCCATCAGCTTCTATACACAGGCTTGGTGGGCCCTGATTGGCTGCAGCAGAAGCAGCCACTCTAGCTTGCCTGGAGGACCTCTCCTCTACTTTTTCTCCTGGGGTGGGGAGTGGCAAGGCCACAAGCCTCTGGCAGGTTTTGGGCCAAGTCCACCCCGTTACAGGGGGCATGCAAGGAGACACACTCCTGCAAATCTACGTCATCGCGTACAGCTCCTACACCGGTCCTTGCCCCATTCTGGGTGGAAGTCAGGCCGACCATGTCTGCAGACAGGTGTTTTGTTTCCAGATCCAAGGCTCAACCAAGCTGGAAATTTTTTTAAGTGGAAAATTGGATATTCAGTTCAGCCAGATTTTTATGGAATTCTTTCCTTCAAAAAAGCCAATCCCACAGCCACAGTTTGGCGAGAACAGGAACTCTAGTGATGTCCCAGGGCAGTTCTGCAGGAGGACAGACCATCATGCATCAGAGGGGATAGAGTCCAGTCTGGGAGCCCAGCCAAGGCAGAGAAGGGTGGGATGTGGTACCTGGGGCATCTCTGTGTGTTTTGTTTCTGAGCTGAAATATTAAGTTTTCAGCTGAAAGATGTTTCTCTCCACAAACACACCCTTTCTGGGTCAGCTCTACACAGGACCCAGCTTGCAGTGACAAGAGCAGAATGAAATATCCCTTAGACTCTGCAACCCTGATACAAATTGAATCACCTACTGATACAAGGGGGGAAAAGGCGCCAAATTAATCCCCAGGGTATCAGTCCCATGGCTGAGATTCACTGAGCTCATTAATTTGTTGTTGTGTCTCTGAGCTCAGGTATTCCCAGTGGATCCTGGGATCTTGTCCCATAGATCACAGATCTCGGTATAAAACTTCCCAGTTACACCAAAGTGTCAGTTTCTGTTGATGGAGAAAAACCACTCTGTCTCTCTCTGCTGTCCGCAGTTACGTGCTGTTGTCCTGCATCAGAGTCAGACACCCACACAGACACCATGGTGATCGGCAGGCACTGAACTGAAGTCCCAGCTTCTACCCATTGAGCTAAAGGAATGAAAAATTTGGTGGGTAATCACAGAAACTGAAGCCTCTATTTATGTCTCAGAGGTTTCATACAGGCTAATGGGGGGGGGGGTGCTTCTCCAGTTATTAGGTGCCAAAGAGCTTAATTATCACAGTGACTAAGTTTAATCCCAAACTGATATGTGGAGCTACAGAGTTCCCCTAACCCAAAGAGAGTGGAGAGATTGACACTCATTTACTCTCAGCCCTTCTTGAGCTAAGCAGTCATCTCACTGCACTGAACAGGAGTGATTGTTTGGGGAGCATGATTAACCTGCATGTCCTTCTATGTGTACAGTGTGTGCATTGTATGGAACAACAGGAGTGACCAGCTGTGAACATTTGGCTCTGTGGACTAAGCCCTTCCCTGCACGGCTACTGGTGTCCACTAAAAAACTGATCTTCATTTTTCTTCTCTTCATTACAGAGAAGGGTTAGGTTGACTGAGCCATCCACCTGCCCACATCCCTGTAGCTGCCTGATCTGGCTCAGAGGAGATGGAAGAGGGAAATCACTCAGTGGTGACTGAGTTCATTCTAACAGGACTGACAGATCGCCCGGAGCTGCAGGTCCCCCTGTTTGTGTTATTCCTACTAATTTATGTTATCACTGTTGTGGGGAACGGGGGAATGGTCTTGTTGATCATGATTGACTCCCGACTCCACACCCCCATGTACTTATTCCTCAGGACTTTGTCTTTCTGTGATCTCTGTTATTCCACGGTTAGTGGCCCTGTGATGCTGCAGAATTTCTTTGCCGAAAGGAAAAGCATTTCTCACGCTGCCTGTGCCGTGCAAATGTTTTTCTCTATCTTACTTTCAGATATTGAGTGTCTCTTGCTGGCTGTGATGGCGTATGACCGTTATGTGGCCATCTGTAACCCCCTGCTCTATATGGTCACCATGTCCCGGCAACGCTGTGACCAGCTTGTGGCTGGGGTGTGCGCTGTGGGGTTGATGGATGCGTTGATACTCACAAGTTGTACATTCCGGCTGTCATTTTGCCGCTCCAACCGCATCAGTTATTTCTATTGTGACATCTCAGCTCTGTTGGTGCTCTCCTGCTCTGACACTCGCACCACTGAGATTGCCTTAATTGCTTCCATGTGCTACACTGTAGTGATCAGCCTTGTGACCATTCTCCTCTCCTATGTCTGTATCATCTCCACCATCCTGCAGATTCGCTCTGCCGAGGGCCGATATAAAGCCTTCTTGCCACTTGACTACAATGGTCATATTATATGGCACCCTCCTTTTCATCTATTTCCGACCCACCTCCAGTTACTCCATGGACACAGACAATATCACGTCAGTGTTTTACTCGCTGGTGATCCCCTTGATGAACCCCCTCATCTACAGCCTGAGGAACAGGGAGGTGAAGGATGCCCTAAGGAAAGCCACGAACAAACTCCTAACCAGTCTCTGAAACTGTTCATCTCAGTGCTGATTGAGTGATGGGCAGTGGAAACGGGTGAATTCAGTTCCCAGCCCATAGTGATGTCATTTGATACAGCCCGTGGTGGTACTGTTCTTTATTATACTGTTATTACTATACATGTGTCTGTATTCCAACACGGGCTGCAGGTCTCCACTGAGATCCGGGCTGCATTCGGCTATTGCCTCAGGATGAGCATAAATGTCTTTGTGATGTGCTTTCAAAACAGGGAGCTGATTATATTGGGAAAGAAGGGGGGCATCAAATCTAGGTCCCTCTTCTTTCTAGTGGTGTTGATTTCATGGGGCAGTTCCAAGGGTGCCGCATGTGATTTCTGTGGGTCAACCAAAGGAAGTTTGCCCACCGTCCTGCTACTCTGCAGCCCTTTCTGTGCTCTGCAGGCTTCTTCTACATATTGTCACCTGATTTGTGTCCAGGCACAAGGAGGAGAGAGGTGGTTTCAATCACACCGTGCTAGGGCAATGGGAGACTTATGTCACTGATGTGTTGAGCCTTTGCAGTTCACAGCCCTTTCCATAGCTTGGTACCCATGGACTAAGCGAGTGGAGCCTCCCCATTCCCAGACCTGGGGATCTCAACATCTGTAGGGAACATCACAGAACGGATAAGATGCTCCAGTGTTTGTTGATGCTCACAGGAAAGGGAAACAGATTCTGCACTCCTGGGCTCCCCTGTCCTCCTCTGCACCAGCAATATAAAGTGTTTAAAAATGACCTTTTGTGTTTGCAACTTTATTGTCACTTTCCATGGGCAATGTGGATATTCCCTGAACAGAGTTTGAAGGAAGGAACTCTGCCAGTCTGGACAATATGCATCTGTTCTTGTCAGTCAAACTCTCTGGAGGCAGCCTTTTCAAAACCAGTCACTCATGCAGGGTGCCTATAGCCAGGGATGAAAACGTGGATCTTAAATTCTTTCTGCCTCCATTTGCCCATCTCTGATTGCAAGTCACCAGACATGCCTGCCTCATTACCCTACCTAGCTCGAACTAACAAGCTAGTGTAGATGTACCCTGTTTCTCAAACTGTGCTCCGCGGAGCCCTAGGGTTCTGCGAGACATCTCCAGGGGCTCCGCGAGGTTGACAAACTGGGAACATCGATAGGTACAACACACACACAATCAGTGGACCGCTGGGGCTCCGCATACATTTTTACGCATGTAAAGGGCTCCGGAGCCCAAAAAGTTTGAGAACTGCTGGACTAACATATATAAAGAATCATGAGCTTTCCTGGGCAAAACCCTCTACCTCATATGATGAGCTCGAATAGAAATAAGGGAAACCAAGTTCTTTATTTGAAAAGTAGTCATTCTTCCAAAAAGGATTTTTGTTATGTGTATAGAAATCACGTGGGATCTTTACAGGGGAAAAGGCAATCCACCAGGTTTATTGAGAATGCCAAGGCAAAGCAGTGAACATATGCATACGTAGACAGACAGACACCCACCCACCCACACACACAGTCCCACCAATCAATTTTATATTTACCAGTCCGTGGCCAACCAGACTGATCACGAACCGAGAACTAGGGGGGGGAGGGGGGGTCTATCGGTGTGGACCGATTCTCCAGTCTTTGGCAGGACATACCCCCAAAATTATGGCAAAGCAGGTCCTTTTTATAGCAGTTTTCCGTCATTGGGATCAGTAAGTTTTGCACTATCATGCTGTTTTTCTGATGGATGGATGTTATAGAATCACAGAATCATAGAACACTAGGACTGGAAGAGATCTTGAGAGATCATAAAGTCCAGTCCCCTGACCTCACTGCAGGACCAAGCACCATCTAGATCATCCCTGACAGGTGTCTGTCTAACCTGCTCTTAAATATCTCCAGTGATGGAGATTCCACAACCGCCCTAGGCAATTTATTCCAGTGTGTAACTACCCTAACAGGTAGGAAGATTTTCCTAATGTCCAAACTAAACCTCCCTTGCTGAAATGTATGCCCATTGCTTCTTGTCCTATACTCAGAGGCCAAGGAGAACAATTTTTCTCCCTCCTTCTTATGACACACTTTTAGGTATTTGACAGCTGTGGTAATGTCCCCTCTCAGTCATCTCTTTTTTAAGCTAAACGCACTCCGTTCTTTCAGTCTTTCCTTATAGGTCATGTTTTCTAGACCTTTCATTATTTTTGTTGCTCTTCTCCAATTTCTCCACATCTTTCTTGAAATGTGGTGTCCAGAACTGGACATAATACTCCAGTTGAGGCCTAAACAGCACAGAGTAGAGCGGACGAATGGCTTCTCGTGTCTTGCTCACAACACTGTTAATGCATCCAGAATCATGTTTGGCTTCTTTGCAACAGTCTCACATTGTTGACTCACATTTAGCTTGTGGTCCACTCTGACCCCTAGATCCCTTTCTACAGTACTCCTGCCTAGACTTCCCATTTTCTCCGGTGGTTTCTCTTGCTAAGGTGGTTTTGATCACAAATATCTGTCTCAATGGATAAACGCTCGCCCTCTCCCTCAGGGAACTCCAAGTCCATGGTTGAATCCTACCATTCGCATTTCTGGTCTGGTGGTGGCCTTCAGACTTCTCTCACACATGCCTTACTCTCACACATAACAAGGGTAACAAACCGAATTTGAAAAAGAGCAGATCATGACATTTTTTCACTCTGTTATGTTACAGTAGCTACTGCAAAATGACAAACAAAATAATAACCATAAAAATCTAAATCCAGTTCTGCTGCCAAATCATTTGGCAGAGTATACAGCATCAAACGTATTAAGACGTAGCACATTAACACTTGAATGCTTAGAATGTCACTTAAAACAGGAAATAGGAATTTTTCTACATCAATTTCAGCAATGGATCACAGAGAGAATGCAGAATTGGCATTCCTCTGCAGATCTGACAGTTTCTCTGGGTTTGAACAAAGACATTAACTGGATGTCCCGTTGTAAAGGTAGTCTCTCCCCTTAGCCACACATAGGAGAGCCAAACTTTGTATTTATCAGTGTTTTGCTTTGATGGAGCTGGCTTGAGTCTGTTAGCCTCCCAAGGCAAACCAACATTGTTTTGCTTGGACAATTTGGTTTCAACATTGAAGCATGTTAATAGTACAAGTCCTGAGCTCTGTAGTGGTTATATCAGACCAGGCTTTTGAAGGCCAGTCTGATATATTTTTTATTTGAGACCTTCCACACTTTGGAGATCAGTATCATCTCAGCTACACATTAGGTGTTGTGTATGTGTCAGACCTGGCAGGCATGGCTTCACATGAGATACACAAATACATGTGATGTGCTTTACAAGCACACACTGCTCTCTGTTGGGAGAGAAATGAGACACCTAAGCCATCTCCCCTGCCTTTCTACCTGGTCTGTTGTCCATGTACCCAGTGTGGAAAGATGTCTCCCATCACAATGGCGTGTATTATAGGTTGAGACAACTACAAAAGAAGAAGGAACAAATGTAAAGTTTCTAGGAGACAGCACTGTTTGGGGGCATCCTCTTGAGGAGTCTGCATTGAGCTAAATTTGAAAGAGGCATTCAGGGGTGAGGTGTTCTTTCTAGAAGAGAAATAAACAGAATAAAAATTTACATTCCACACAACATCACCATGTTCACCATGATTTCTTGCTCTTTGGGCTAGTGGACAACATTCTAGACTCTGAAGAGCAGGTGTTCAGGGAACTTTATACCTTAGGGCACTGTGAAGGGGTGTGAATAGAATTGGACCCAAAAATAATTTTTCAGTTTGCCGTGGAAAAAAATCTGTTTACCAAAACTCCAACTAGGCAAAAATAATGGTGAATTAAAAAAAAGTCGACCAAAGAATAAATCATCCACCCACTGACTCTGGGTGTGTGTTGGGGACTCGAAGCCCGACAGCTTCAGTTCGTTGTCTGACCGCAAAGAGACAGGCAACACCAGCAAGGTTCAATCACAAGCTCTTTATTGAAGCATGCACACAACCATAGAGAGCAGCCTGTCTCCATGAGAACCAGCCACGATTTCAGTAAGTAGGTTTATATAGACAGTTCCGTCGCATCACAGACTATTCACCCAAGCAACCCACCCCCCTTCATCAGTAAGAAACTTCTAGTATTCATGCATACCTAGCCAACTATACAATGTGGCTTTAAGCAGTCCATAATACATCAGCAACTTTCTTATTAAGCACCAGAAAACAGGGAGATAGGGAGTGAAGAACAGAAACAGGGAATTAGGACAGGGAGTTTCCTTATCAGTTCTCCAGACAAGCCGTTCCCCTAGCACAGCAAGTACAGGAATGCAGTCTTCATTTACCTTACTTTTGAAGCTTAAGCAAATATTTAGGGTACGCCCTTGCTTTTACCATGTCTTAAGTTCTGCTCCGAGACTACCCAGAAGCCTCTCGGGGACTATCTTAACATAACCGCTCTCGGCCCAATTTTCTGAGGTCTAACATGCGGAAGGATCCCAGATGTAATTTCTTGGTCACCTGGGACCAGGTTTCTTATCTACCCCCATTTGTAGCTACAAGGAGCTGAGGGGCCCTATGGCCCCACCCACTGCTCTGGATCCCGGCCCATGGACACCAGAAGCAGCAGTTGCCTTCTAAGTGTCCTCACTGTCCATTGCTGCTCACACCCTGGGCAACTCCTCCAAGAAGCTGCCCTGTCCTTGCCCTCTTTCCAGGCTTTGAGATAAAGTCCTCACTGCACCCTGTCCAGGGTTCTACAAATCGCCATAGCCCAACACGGCCGGTCTTCAGCCACTGGACCTGGGCTTCAGCTGAGTCTTTAAACCAGCCCCTGCTCAGAGCTGTCTGAGGTACCCTGCCTTCCCAAATGGTCCCTGGGTCTGCCTGGCTTGAGCTCAGCAGCTTCTTTATACAAGGTTTGCTGGGTCCTGATTGGCTGCACTAAAAGCAGCCACTCTAGCTTGCCTGGAGGACCACGCCTTTACTTTTATTTCCTAGGGTGGGGAGTGGCAACTCTTTATTTCTTTCAGGGAGAGGGGTAGCTCAGTGGTTTGAGCCTTGGTCTGCTAAACCCAGGGTTGTGAGTTTGATCCTTGAGGAAGCCATTTAGGAATCTGGGGCAAAATCTGACATAAGTCTCTTACAGGAGGCTTTGGACCTAATCCAACACATATCAGGGCCAAGCCAGATCACATGCTCCCTTCAACCCCCACCATTATGTGTAGCTCCACCAGTCCTTGCCCCTGCCAGGATGGAAACCAGGCTGACCACACCTGGAAAGGGGCCTTTTGTTCCTTTCTTGCTAGACCCAGGGCTCAGGCTGGCTGGAAATTTTTCTTGAAAAAGCTTTTGTTTTAAAGTGAGAAATTGGATTTTTATTCCAATTACAGTTCATGCAATTGTTTCCCATCCAAAAAGCAAATTCCCCTTCTCGCCAAACTGCCCCATGGCACTTCCACACAAGGACAGAGCATCATGCATGAGAGGGGGATGGAGTCCACCCTGGGAGCCGGGCCCATGGCAGAGAAACATGAGAGGTGGTACCTGGGGCATCTCTGTGTGTTTTATTTCTGAGCTGAAATGTTTTCAGTTGAAAGATGTGGGTCTCCACAAACACACCCTTTCTGGCCCAGCTCTACACAGGACCCAGCTTGCCATGACAAGAGCAGAATGAAATATCCCTCAGGCTTGGACTCTGCAACTCTAATAGAAATTGCATCATTTACTGACACAGGGGGAAAGAAGGCACCAAATTAATCCCCAGGGCATCAGTCCCATGGCTGAGATTCACTGAGCTCGTTAATTTGTTGTTGTGTCTCTCTGAGCTCAGGTATTCCCAGTGGCTCCAGGGATCTTGTCCTGTAGATCACAGATCTCAGTATAAAACTTCCCAATTGCACAAAGTATCAGTTTCTGTCGATGGAGAAACACCGCCACGTCTCTCTCTGCTCTCTGCAGGTATGTGCTGTTGTCCTGCATCAAAGTCACACACCCACACGGACACCATGGTGACGGGCAGGCACTGAACTGAAGTCCCAGCTCCTACCCATTGAGCTAAAGAATAAGAAATTTGGTTGGAATTTTAGTCATGCAAGCCATTGGCTTCCTATACATCTCAAGGGTTTCATACGGACTAATGTAAATGCCGTTATCAGATGCCAAAGAGCTTAATTATATCACTGAGCAAGTTTCAGCCAAAAGTGATCTGCCGAGCCACAGAGCTCCCCTTGTCAATAGAAGTTAGAGAGACTGACACTCATTTACTCTCACCCCTTTTTGAGCTAAGCAATAATCTCATCCCACTCAAATGGTTTCAGCCTGACTCTCACAGCAGAGACACAAGTCCCTGTTTGCTGCTCGGATCAGTGATCAGGAGTGTTTGTGTGGGGGGGATGATTAAACTGAGAGTCCCTGTATGAGTGCGGTGCCTGAAATTGATCAGACAAATGGAATGAGCAGCTGTGAATATCTAGCTCTGTGGAAGAAGCCCTTCCCTGATCTAGTACTAGTATCTATTAAGAAACTGACCTCCATTTTTCATCACTTACTTCATTACAGCGAAGGGACAGGTTCCCCAAGCTATTCACCTGCCCACATCCCTGTAGCTGCCTGATCTTGGCTCAGAGGAGATGGAAGAGGGAAATCACTCAGTGGTGACTGAGTTCATTCTCTCAGGACTGACAGATCGTCCAGAGTTGCAGGTCCCCCTGTTTGTGTTGTTCCTACTGATTTATATTATCACTGTCATGGGGAACGGGGGGATGATCTTGTTAATCACAATTGACCCCCAACTCCACACTCCCATGTACTTTTTCCTCCGTAATTTGTCTTTCTGTGATCTCTGTTGTTCCTCAGTCATTACCCCTAAGATGCTGCAGATTTTCTTAGCTGAGAGGAAAAGCATTTCTCGCACTGCCTGTGCTGTGCAAATGTATTTCTTTCTTTATTGTGTAGATATTGAGTGTCTCTTGCTGGCTGTGATGGCGTACGACCGTTATGTGGCCATCTGTAACCCACTGCTGTATACGGTCATCATGTCCAGACAGCGTTGTAACTTGCTGGTGGCTGGGGTGTGCGCTGTGGGGTTGGTGGATTCACTGATACTGACGTGTTGTATATTCCAGCTGTCATTCTGCCGCTCCAATCTCATCAGGCATTTCTACTGTGACTTCCCCCAGGTTCTGGAGCTCTCCTGCTCTGACACACACACCAGTGAGATTGTGATGTTTGCCTCCACGTGCTACATTATATTAAGCAGCATTGTGACTGTCCTCCTGTCCTATATCTGTATCTTCTCCACCATCCTGCGGATCCACTCTGCCGAGGGCCGGTGCAAAGCCTTCTCCACCTGCGCTTCCCACTTGTGCGCAGTGGCCATGTTTCATGGCACCCAACTCATCATGTATTTCCGACCCCCCTCCAGCTATTCCATGGACACCGACAAAATAGCCTCAGTGTTCTACACGGTGGTGATCGCCATGTTGAACCCCCTCATCTACAGCCTGAGGAACAGGGAGGTGAAGGATGCCCTGAGGAAAGCAATGAACAAACTCCTAACCCAGTCTTGATGGTGTTCATCTCAGTGCTGGCTGAGTGATGGGCAGTGGAAACAGGGCAATTCAGTTCCCAGCCCATAGTGATGTCATTTGACACAGCCCGTGGTGGTACTTTTGATTATTATCTTGTTGTTATTATACATGTGTCCGTATTGCCACAAGGGCTGCAGGTACCCACTGAGATCAGGGGTTCTTTCAAATATTGCCTCTCTGTGCACATAAAACTATATGTGATGTGCTTTGAAAACAGGGAGCTAATTGTATTAGGAAAGAAGAGGGGGCATCAAATCTAGCTCCCTCTTCTTTCCAGCGGTGTTGATTGCATTGGGCAGTTCCAAGGGTGACGTGTGTGATTTCTGTGGGTGATCAAAAGCGAGTTTTTCTACCTTCCTGCTACTCTGCAGCCCTTTCTGTGCTCTGTGGGGTTCCTGTACCTATTGTCACCTGCTTTGTGTCCAGGCACGAGGAGAGAGGTGATTTCCATCACACCATGCTAGGGCAATGGGAGAGTTATGTCACTGATGTGTTGAGCTTTGCATTTTGAAGCCCTTTCTATAGCTTGGTCCCTGTGGGCTAAGGGAGTGGAGTCTCCACTCTTCTAGACATGGGAATCTTGGTGTTTCTAGGTAATATTACAGATCTGATATGATAAGTTTGCAACTTTATTTTTACTTTCCATCATCAATGAGGCTATTCCTTGAAGACTGGAAGAATTGTTTGAAATAAGAAAAATCTGCCAGTCTGGACAATATGTAGTTGCTTTTCTCAGTCAAACTTTTCATAGGGAGCATTTTGAAAAGTATTCACAAATTCAGGGTGCCAATGGACAGGTAAATGTGGCTCTTAAATTCTTTCTGCATCCCTTTTGCCTATCTCTGAGTGGGAGGAACCAGATGTGCCTGTCTTATTACAGGCTGCCTAAATGTCTGTGCATGTTTCTATGGCCCTCATGAATGTAGTGCCTCTGAGCACCTTGCAGATTTGATTGTATATATCATCACCATTTCCATGTCAGGCAGCACAGTATGATGTGCATGTTAGAGAGCAAGAGCAGAGGCTCAGAGAAGGGAAATGTCTTTGCTTCATGTTTGCAGAAGTCATCTGCAGTTGAGCCAGGAACTAAGGCCCAAATTGCAAATTGGTTTCCTAGAAGATCTTTCCTTCTCATAGTAATAGATGAACAGGGATGTCAAGTTGATATGCAACAGAGTGGGAATCCAACCCCTTTTTCTATACAATAATGAGCAATTCTCCAGATGAACCACGTGTGGATGACAAATGAGTTGAGGGTGTCTTCCGTAGTCTCCAGTATGACTTTTTATCTAGCCAAGGGAACTGGGGAGATTCCCTTTTGGGAGATACACTGCAAATTCCATGCCCCGCCAACAGCTTATGAGACATTTTACTGGCACACAAAACCCGAGGCTTCTCTTCCTGATACAGTCTCAGATGTCAGGCTGTTGAGATAGACACTCAACAGACATTCCTTTTATGCTTCCTGACTTGTAATCCTGTAAAACCTCCCTTTCTCTCTCTAGTCAATAAATGAGGTCTCTTTTGTAATTAAACCCACATGGGTTTGCATTGAAATATCCAGAAACCTCTATGTGAGCACCAGGTTTGTGTATATCATTTTCAACGTAATAAAAAGACAGATTTTACATGAGCCGGTGTTGTCCATGAGGGTGCTGGACAATATAGGACACACATTACATTCAGCACTACTAGGCCCTGTGACCTAGTGGCTAGTGTCCTGTGATTCTCTTCTTTATGAACCTGCCAGAGGTAGAGCCCAGAGCCTTCGGTGGGAGTTATTTGCACAAGTGTTAGAGGATTTCCCCCAGTTTGAGAGAAACAGTTTTGGGAGCAGAATCCAAATCTGAAGTACAAAGGTCTGGAGCCCATGTTGTAGTTCGGTCTGATTCTGAGCTAGGCTACAGAAATGGGCCTCTGGGTTAACTCTAAGAACATAAGAATGGACATACTGGGTCAGGCCAATGCTCCATCCAGCACAGTATCCTGTCTGTCAACAGTGGCCAATACCAGATGCCCCAGAGGAAGGGAACAGAGCAGGTAATCCTCACATGATCCCCCTCTGTCACCCACCTCAAGAGAAAGAGAGGCTAGGGACACCATTCCTACCCATTCTGGCTAATTGAAATTGACGGGCCTAATCTCCCTGAATCTATCTAGCTCTTTTTTGAACCCTGTTAAAGTCCTAGCCTTCACCACATCCTCTGGCAAGGAGTTCCACAGATTGACTGTGCGCCGAGTGAAAAAACTCTACTGAAATTATAGGTGCTTATAATATATTGGTACATAGTATAATAAATTGGTGAGAAACCAGGCGAAGCGTCTGGCTGGTGGTATCCAGAGCAACACTGGGAAATGACTGCAAGAGACTTTGGAGGAGTGACCAACCAATACATTGGAATAAGTTCACCTCATTGTGGGGTCATATTTATTTATTTATTTGTCTATTTAAAGTATTTTTACCCCACTTCTCTATTTAAAATATTCGACGTGGCTTACAAAACATCTTAAAAACACAATAAATACATAGATATAAAGTAAAATATAGGACCCTAGAGGGGGAGGGTATAAAACCTGCTAAAACACCTCAAGAGGAGGGACACACACACCCCTGAACACCAATAAAAGCACAGGTAAAAAGATCTCATGGGGCATACAACACCCCAGACCAGTGGATGCTCTTGTCCTCTGGGTTCCATGCCCACAAAGAAAGCCATGGCAAAGGGCTCTGCACAGCCATTGTCCTGGGAGCAAAGAGGCTCCAGGGAGCAAATCTCAAAGCCATCAGAGCTATATGTACGCTCTGCTGCCCCAGGAAGCGGCTCCCAAGGTGTGAAAGGGGAACATTGATGTGCTTAGCAAACAGGGAGAGGGTTGGCCTTGTTTGAGGGTTCTAGCCAGGTCCTGCTGCTGTCCTTCTCAACTCATTGCAAGGGCAGGCAGGAAGAACAATGAGGTACCAGCTGTGCTCAGAAGTCGCCCATGTGGGGTCCTGACAGCTGTCTTGCTCTATCAAATGATGCACCATTTGGTTACATGTGTTGGCTCCCTCTGTGCACCATCCCTGCTCTGTGCAGAGAGCTGGCACTCTGAGGGTATGACTACATTGCATTCCTCTTTTGAGAGAGGCATGCAAATGTAGACATCCGAAATAGCAAATGAAGTGGAGATTTAAATATCCCGCACTTCATTCACATAATCGCGGACGGCTGCTATTTCGAAAGAAAAGACGCTGTTTAGACGCGGTTATTTTGAGAGAAAACCCTTCTTCCAAAATAACCCTTAAACCGCATAGGCAAACAGATCGTGTCAGCCTTTAACTGAGGGGGAAGGGACGGCATCATGGGATGGGCAGGAAGGAATCATCCTGAGGAGAAATTTCCACTTCTCTCCACATAGTCACCAATCAAAATGTTCTCTTCCCCAGTGTGAGGTCATTCAATGTAGGGGAAGCCTTGTGGCTTTTTACATGACTCTGTGTTATGTCAACACTGACATCCTAGTTCGAACTAGGGTGGCTATTGTAGTCATTCGAACTTGCAAATGAAGCCCGGGATTAAAATATCCCGGGCTTTATTTGCATGTTCCCGAGCGCCGCCATTTTTAAATGCCCAGTAGTTTGAACTCCCTGCCCGTGGCTACACACGGCATGGGCTAGGTAGTTCAAACTAAAGCCCCTAATTTGGACTACCGTTACTCCTCATTGCAGAAGGAGTCGCAGGAGTCCGAATTAGGGGCTTTAGTTCGAACTACCTAGCCCATGCCGTGTGTAGCCGCAGGCAGAGAGTTCGAACTACCAGGCATTTAAAAATGGCGGCGCTCGGGAACATGCAAATAAAGCCCGGGATATTTTAATCCCGGGCTTCATTTGCAAGTTCGAATGACTACATTAGCCACCCTAGTTTGAACTAGGGGGCTAGTGTAGACATACCCTGGGGGAATAGGCCTGAGGCGCTGTTGCGTGCTCTGCGCTGCATGTCAGGGTGGGGGCACCTCAGAGCAGCCCCAGTGAGACAAAGCACCAGGAACAGCCTTTATTCTGGAAAGAACAGGATTCGAATCCAGCAGCTCCCTCTCTGCTTGCTGAAGCTCACTGGGGCTTGGGCTACAAAAAGAAGGAAAGAGCTTTAGCAAGAGAGGGAGCAGAGTGGTGGGAAAAGAGGGGAAAAGTGGCCTCAAGGGGCAGAAGAGAACTCGCCCATCGATTCAGGGAATGTCCATAGTAAACTCCCCACATGATTTAGCTCTAGTGAGGCGGCAGTGTCATAGTATAGATGCTCTTTCCACACTCATGGAAGGGAGGTTTCCCTTGACATCATTAAACTACCTCTCCCAAGTCAGTAGCTGGGTTAATGGAAGAATCTTGCGGAGGGTTAGTGCAACCTAACTGCCTTGCCCAGGGTGTGAAACGTTTCTCGGCCCTGTGTATCGGAGCTCGGTTGATGTAATTTTTAAGCGTAAAACACACCTCAGGGAAGTTACCGATGGAAAAGACATTTGTGGTGCTCCCAGTGATCTTTGCTGTTAAACTGCTGGGGAACCGTGGCATGATCAGACTGAATTCTCAGTTAGACATTCCCATGTGGTGTTTTACCCTGGGGAATTCGGCTTTCGTAGATTTCTGGGATTCCACATTCATCACCACCAAACTTTGTAGCTGAGCTGGTAACAGAGAAGAAAGCCACACCTTATTCGGTGTATTATACTGCTTTGTGGATTTCTGTGGGACTACTCAGGGGCTCCTTCGGACAGTGCTGTTGTACGGCCAATACATGGCTATCTGTGACCTCCAGCATCACACCACTTGATACAATGCCCAGCCAGTGGCTGGGTCATTCCCAGCTGTGTTTGTAGCAGGAATGATCCCAAATATGACCATGTTAAAATTCTCCTTCTGTGACCCCCATATGATTGACCTGCTGTTCTTCTCTGACATTTCCCCTTATTTGTTACTCCCTTGCTGAGCAAGCAGCATTCACCTGACCATTCTTCTGGCCATGGCTTCCTTGTTCAGGGTGTTCACCAGCCAGATCATTCCCTTGTCCTCTATTCCCATCCTCTCCAGCACAAAGATCTGCTCCACCAACAGGAAGCACAGAATTTTCCACACCTACACCTCCCACTTGCCGGTCATCACCACATTCTACAGCCCTGTTCTGTGTATCTTGTGCAGCCCAGCTCTGAGCACAAATGGGATCAGGTCTCTCATCCGTACGATGGTGACCCCCTGTGATGTACCCCTCGATCAACAGCCTGCGGAACAAGGCTGCTTGGAAAAGGGGCATAGAAAAGAGGTTCCCCCCGTAGGGAGCAAAGGGTGAAACCTTCTGATGAGTGAACTCTCGTGTTAGCAGAAAAACAACACTGGCTCCTTCTGAAGATATTCTCATCACCCGGCAGCTTGGTCTCTCAGGTTAGAGCCACATACTGCCATGGGGATGTGGTGGGCCCTTGTAGCAAAAATGTATATCTTAGTTAGTATTGGTTATAAGACTATAAGTATGATATATAATTTTATGTATAATGACCTGCTTATAAGTGCTGTAGTTTCTATTTCTCTCTCTCTCTCTCATGATTAGATGTTACTGTGGCTACATCTAGACTGCAAACCTCTTTTGAAAGAGGATTTTTTGTAAGATTCTTTCGAAAAAGCCTCTTTTGAAAAAGAGCATCTAGACTATCAGCAGATTTTTTGAAAAAGAGAGCCACTTTTTGAAAGACAGTCTAGACGCTCTCTTTTGAAAAAGCACAATTTGCATTCAATAGCGCCTTTTTGGAAAGAGTACTTTCGAAAAAAGGCGTTCTTCCTCATAAAACAAGGTTTTCCATGATCGAAAAAACTTCCGCGTTCTTTTGATTTACTTTCGAATACGGCTGCAGTCTAGCTGCAGGGGAAGTTTTTTTTCGAAAAAAGTCTACTTTTTTCAAAAAAACCCTGTAGTCTAGACACACCTGTAAGGCCTTCCTCCCTGTTAAGTTTTGCAAATTAAGATTTACCCCTTGTAACTATTGATCTTATCTGAAACTCTGTACAATTGCGTGGTGTGAATGGAGGGGGTGCGTGAATGAAAGTCATCGCAGATGCCCAGGTGATCAAGAAGAAGTGGAAACTTTGAAACATGCATTGTGTCTTGAGGCTGAATTGAATTGGCAGCATTGAGGAACCCTAGAGACAGGCAGAGACCCCCCCCAAGAGTGAGAAACAGCGATGGGAACGCTGACAATCACCATCAAAGGAACACAAATTAACACCTCCTAAGGATGGATGACTGCAGAATGACACTGCAAAGCCCATAGACTCCAATGGGAACTGAGATGGATAAGAAGGGAAGCTCTTGCCATGGGACTCTGGGTTCAGTCCTGCAAGCCAAGCCTCGGAGGATTCTCAGAGGAACCCCGAGTCCTCGCTCAGTCAGCCTGGCCTGGCCAGTAAGACTGACTTAGCTGCCATGGACTGGTAACCACGCACCATGTGTAGGACCTGTGCATGTATGTGGGTTTGTCTTTAAAGCATATGCTAACTGCTTCTCTACTGTATTCTCAATAAACGCAGCGTATTGCCTTCTCCCCTGAAAAAGATCCCGTGTGCTTCTTAGAAGCGTAACAACCTTTGGGGTCAGGAGGCAATTGTGTGCAGGGAGCAGAGTTTTCAGTTTCTTCTCATTGTTTGCGGATTGGGATCCAGAGAACTGCAATGCACAAAAGGAGGTGGTGGGATGGGGGTGGTGGTGGTAGGAGCACAGTTTGTGACTGGTGGGTGATTTTCACGTCAGTGCAAACGTGCAGTTTTGGGCGTATCTGCTCTCCATTTTGCAGCCTGCCCTAATATTGGCTTAGCCCATGGAGGCTGCCCCAGGAGCCTACAGCTTACAGGAAACAGAGAGAGCAGGAGGAGGAGTTTGGAGCTTCCTAAGGGAATCCAGGGCCCAGTTCTTCCTGGGGGCACATTTGCAGTGACAGGCGTGGGGGTTTCTGAGTCTGCTGCTCGTAGTTTCTACTGGTGCTTAGGGGACATTGTTTTGTCTACATTCCTTGGCAAAGAATATAACTGACTTGTAGCATCACGGTTTCCTCCTAATGCCATCAGTCCTCCAATACCTCCCCACTTGGCACCACTTAAAAGAAGGGGGGAACCAATACGCCCTGTAGCACTGAGTAATACCTGGGATAATTTTGCTACCACAGTGACAAAGGGAGGAATTTGATTCTAGGTTTCCAGCACTTTACTTACGTGCATCACTGGTGTGACAAGACCAGAGGTGCCAGTCTCAAAACTGCCAGGCCTAGAGGTGCCAGCACTCAGCTCTGGCAAGCCTTGGCATACGTTTGGCCCTGAGTGAAGGAACTGGTTATGTTCAGGACTCCAGAGGGAACCATTTCAAAGTTCAGGCTCAGCTCATTAATTTGCATCGAGTGCTGAGGTTTTACAGCCTACATGCATTCTCTACAAACCGTCCTGCGTGCAGGCTCGGACCAGCACAGTATTTTAATCGGCAAGCACACAAACCTGAATGAGAGACCATCCCTCCCTGCTGCAGAGAGCAAGAATTTGGTTTAGTTTTTACATTTTCCTCACTTGGTCTCAATAGCGCCTTCTCCGCCGTTCCTACATTGCAGGGCTGCTGACACCATGTTTGTAAGAGTGGGCTGAACCTCGGAAAAATCACGCCATGCCCAGCAGAGCCTGGAGAGCAAGAGTTTCAAGAATGGCTAGTGCCTTGAATTTTTGGGGTGCTCAGCTTGAGATGCTGTCATGACAGGGAAGCCCAGAAGTGCAGAATCTATTTCCCTTTCCTGTGAGCATCAGAAAACAGTGTAGCATCTAAACAGTTTTGTAATGTTCCCTACAGACATTAAGATCCCCACGTCTGGGAACGGGGTGACTCCAGACCCTTAACCCATGGGTGCCAAGCTATTGAAAGGGCTTCGAAATTCAATGACTCCCCACAACAACGACATAACTCTCCTACTGCCCTCGCTGAGTGTCAACACCCCTGTAAGACATAAGTGAAGTTGACTTGAAGTAGTGTGGGATTAGCATAGATCAGCCCTGAGAAAGATCCACGATAGAACATAACCCAGTGACAAGTTGGCTGTCCACCCATTGCTTAATGCGTATGATAGAGAAAATTCACACTTTTTGTGCTATTTTGTGTTCAGTTCAATGCAGACTGTCTCAGAGGAAGTGGATACACCATGCTCTCTCGCGCGAATGCTACGCTTGCTATTACTTGCTTTGTTGTTACTTCACTTAAAATACAAGCCAGTGGAATGGAAATCACCTTTCTCCATGTGCCTCGATGCAAAGCAGGTGACAATATGTAGAAGAAACCCACAGAAAGGACTACAGAGTAGCAGGATGATGGGCAAACACTGCCAGACATCACAAATGTCTGCATAATGAAATCAACTGCATAATGAACTCAACACCATTCGAAAAAAGAGGGAAAGAGATTTGTTGCACCCCCATTCTTTCTCAATACCAACAGTTCCCAGCTTTCAAAGCACATAGCATCTATATTTGTGCGCACACAAGGGCAGTAGCCAAATGCAGACCTGATCTCAGCAGGGACCTGCAGCCCGTGTTGGAATACAGACACATGCATATTAACAACAATATAATAATCAATAAAACAACAATGGGTTGTGTAAAATGACATGCTAATTGAAGTCACCTGCTTCCATTTCCCATCTCTCCACCAGCACTGAGACAATCAGACTCAGGACTGGGTCAGGAGTTTGTTCATGGCTTTCCTAAGAGAATCCTTCACCTCCTTGTTCCTCAGGCTGTAAATGAGGGGATTCAACAAAGGGATCACAAGTGAGTAAAACACTGAAGATATTTTGTCAGTTTCCATGGAATAGCTGGAGGTGGGTCGGAAATACATAAAGAGGAGGGCACCATAAAACATGCCCACTGCGGTCAAGTGGGAAGCGCAGGTGGAGAAGGCTTTGTGCCGGCCCTCGGCAGAGCCGATCTGCAGGATGGTGTAAATGATATAGACGTAGGAGATGAGGATGGTCACGACATTGATCGCTACATCGTAAAACATGGAAGCCAACTGCAGAATGTCAAGGCTGCGGGTGTCAGAGCAGGAGAGGACCAGCAGTGGGGGAATATCACAGAAGAAATGATTGATAATGTTAGAGAGGCAGAATGACAGCTGGAATGTATACCACGTGTGTATCACTGAATCCACCAACCCCACAACACATACCCCAGTCACCAGCAGGTTACAACGCTGCCTGGACATGATGACCGTATAGAGCAGCGGGTTACGGATGGCCACATAACGGTCATACGCCATCACAGCCAGCAAGAAACACTCAAAATCAGAAAAAAAGATAGAGAAAAATATCTGCACAGCACAGGCAATGTACGAAATGCTTTTCTTCTCAGATAAGAAATCCTGCAGCATCTTAGGGGCTACTACTGTGGAACAGCAGAGATCACAGAAAGACAAACTCTGGAGGAAAAAGTACATGGGGGTGTGGAGTTGGGAATCAGTTGCGATTAACACAATCATCCCTGCATTCCACACCACAGTGATAACATAAATGAGTAGGAACAACACAAACAGAGGGACCTGCAACTCTGGACGATCTGTCAGTCCTGTGAGAATGAACTCCGTCACCACCGAGTGATTTCCCTCTTCCATCTCCTCTCAGCAGAGATCAGGCAGCTGCAGGGGTGTGGGCAGTTGGATGGCTCAGGGAACCTGTCTCTTTGTTGTAGTGAAGTAAGTGAAGAAAAAGGGAGGTCAGTTTCTTAATAGGTAGCAGTACTAGATCAGGGAAGGGCTCATTAGACAGAGCCAGATGTTCATTGCTGCTCATTCCACTCGTTTGATCAATTTCACACACTGCACCCATACAAGGACATGGTGGTTAATCGTCACAGAAACTCTCCTGTTCACTAATCCGAGCAGCAAACAGCAACTTTGTGACTCTGCTGAGGGAGAATCATGGTAAAAATCATCTCCATGTGATGGTATTATTCCTCATCTCAAGAAGGGGTGAGAGTAAATGAGTGTCGGTCTTTCCACCCTCTTTGGGCAAGGGGAGCTCTGCGGCTCTACATGTCAGTTTCGTGTGCTGTGCTAATTAAGCTCTTTGGGATCTGATCATGGCATTTACATTTGTCTGTATCAAAGCCCCAAGACTTAGTGGAACACACCAGCTTCTGTGACTACATCATCAGCTATTTTTTCCAACCAAAAGTGTCCTTCCTTTAGCTCAGGAGGTAGGAACCGGGGCTTTTCGTGCTGGAGGACTTCAATTCAGTGCCTGCCAGTCACCATGTTGTGTGTACAGGTGTGTGATTCTGATGCAGGACAACAGCACCTACCTGCTGACAGCAGAGAGAGATGGGCTGGCACGTCTCCGTCCACCAATACTGACTCTTTGGTGCAATTGGGAAGTTTTATACTAAGATCCGTGATCTATGGGACAAGATCTCGGGAGCCAGAGAGCTCAGAGAGACACAACAACAAATTAATGAGCTCAGGGAATGTCAGCCATGGAGCTGATACCTTGGGGAATAATTTGGTGCCTTCTTTTCTCCTATGGTAGTTAGTGATGCAATTTCTATCAGAGTTGCAGAGTCTAAGGGTGAGGGATATTTCATTCTGCTCTTGTCACTGCAAGCTGGGTCCTGTGTGGAGCTGACCCAGAAAGGGTGTGTTTGTGGAGATCAACATCTTCCAGCTGAACATTTAACATATCAGGTCAGAAACAAAACACACAGGGATGCTCCAGGTACCACATCCCACCTTCTCTGATGTGGGCCGGGCTCCCAGGCTGGACTCCATCCCCCTCTAGTGCATGATGGTCTGCCCTCCTCGAGTACTGAACTGGCACATCACTAGACTCCCATAGTCACCATTGGGTGAGAAGGGGAATTTGCTTTAGGAAGGAAAATATTTCCATGAAAAACCAGTTGGAATGAAAATCCAATTCCCCACCAAAAACACTTTTAAAAGAATCGGGGGTTGATATTGTGGGCCCCCTGGTAAAAGTGTCCATGGCCACCTGCACATATGGGTCATTGTGGACTATGCCATGTGTTATCCAGAAGCAGTTCCTTTCTGCTCAGTAACTTGTGCAAACTGGAGCCACCAAAGTGGTACAGCTGCCCTATTGGGTTGGCCTACCTGCTGAAATCCTGATGGAGCAGGGGACAAATTTCAGGTCATGAGTGTTAAGAGAGAGTTGGACATTTTGCAAGTTCAAGCTGCTCTGAACCTTGGTGTACCATTCCGAAAGTGATGGCCTGGTGAAGTGGTGCAATTGAAACCTAATGAGATAATTGAGGAAATTTTTAAATAGTGACCCTTGTAATTGGGACCAGCTATTTTCCGACTTGATATTTGTGGTGCAGGAGCTACCCAAGACTTCAACATGGTTCTCTTCATGTGAGTTGTTATATGGCTGGCGGTTCGAGGGACACTGCACCTTCTAAAAGAAACATGGGATGAGTGAGCCTGTTGAACCCACATATGTGAGAATGATGCAGGAACAACTGGGCCAGGCAGCCAGATTTGCCAAGAAAATTTAGAAAAAGCTCAACAAACCCAGGCTCGCCATTACATTAAGTTTGCCCAGGAAAAGCTCAATCAACCTGGGGACCTTGTCTTGTTGCTGCTACCCAGCTCCAAAAGTAAATTCTTGGCCAAACGGCAAGGCCCCTCTGAGGTGATATGGAGATCCATTGTCCAGAGAAGAAAAAGGAAAAACAAATATGTCATGTGAATTGACTAAAACCCTGGAGAGCACAGGAGTCTCTGTTCATAGACCCCCTTCGAAGTGCCAGATGATTTCAGCCCAGAAGTGACCATCTCTCAGGCTATGCCAATGTGCCCACCACAGACGGCCTCCTTCCGCAATTGCATTTGCTGGAACGTTCCAATGTCCTTTTCCCTCACAACCCAGTCAGATGCATTTGGTGGCAAATCACAACATGGCCTTTTGTGAGCAAAACCCACTTCATCACATGATGAGCTGGAGTAGAAATAACAGAACCCAAGTTATTTACTTTGAAAGTTGCCATTCTTCTAAAATGGAATTTTGCAGCCAATCGCAGAGAGAGTGTGTGGAATTGGCATTCCCCTGCAAATGTGACACTCTATCCCTGGGCTTGAACAAAGACTTGAACTGAATGTCGCATTCTAAAGCCCGTGTCCGCTACCTTTAATACCTCATCGTTACATCAAAAGCTAAGTATGGGACGCTTCCAGCCCACTTATTTACTCTCATTAGCAAGGACAGATAATTTTTTTTTGTTATAAATAACCTGGTTTCTGACAGCTGCACTCCAGCTCCTCACCTGAAGAAGTGGGTTTTGCCCACAAAAGCTCATGATAGTATATTTATATGTTTCTTAGTCTCTATGGGTGCAAATACACAGCTCCCTTACCTCGAAATTTGCACTAGGCAAATTGTGTAGCTTATTTCGAGATAATTTTGAAATAAAGGACTATTCTAAAACTTCCCTTACTCCTTGTAAGAGTAAGAGAGGCTATGGCTACACTAAGAAGCACCATCTCCAGCACCCTTGGTCAGATGCCTTCAGTTCTGCCAGTACGTGAGTGCCTCCTGCCAATGGACCAGCTCAGCCTGTGGTGGACAAGGACAAGGAAAACCTCTCAAAGATACATCTGTACATACTGATACAAACGTGTTACACATCTCTCCTGACCTATCCGGGTACCACCTCTTGATGTACCTAGACACCACCATTGCCTTGTGCATGATGGTTTCGTCAGCACATTGCTGTCCAGCACCGTGTTATCCTGAGGCTGGTTTGGTGTGTTCCTCTTATGTGTGTGTGGGGGGGGGCGGGGGGTGTTTGTATGATCCCTCTGGAACGTATTTACAGCTTCTGCCTAGTACCTCTGAGGAGTGTTTCTCCAACATCGGCCCTGTGCCTGCCAGATTCTGTGAGCAGGCCCTGTCTCTTGCTCACAGCTCAACCTGGTTTTTTATTAGCAATGCCTTGACTACTGTTGCGTAGGCCACAGGCCTCATCCCGGGCCTGTGAGACGTGCGCTTATGTTTCAGGCCCTCCTCTTACTACATCACCATGTTATAGGCAAACAGGTCCCCTCAACCTTTAACGGAAAGGGCAGCGAGTCCTTCATGGGACGGCAAGGAAAGAATCATCCTGAGGAGAAATTTCCACTTGTCTCCACATAGTCACCAATCAAAATGTTCTCTAGCCCAGAGTGAGGTCATTCAATGTAGGGGAAGCCTTGTGGCTTTTTTACATGACTCTGGGGGTATGTCTACACTAGCCCCCTACTCCAGGAGGAGTAACAGGTAATTCGAACTAATGACTTAGTTCGAATTATCTTTTAACTGCCGCGTGTAGCCGCGGGCAGTTAGTCCGGACTAGTGGCATTTAAAAATGGCAGCCGGACGGGAACATGCAAATAAAGCCAGGGATATTTAAATCCCAGGCTTCGTTTGCAAGTTCGAATGACTACAATACCCTCCTTAGTTTGAACTAGGGGGCTAGTGTAGACATACCCTGGGAGACTAGGCCTACAGCGCCGTTGCGTGCTCTGCGCTGTGTCAGGGTGGGGGCACCTCAGAGCAGCCCCAGTGAGACAAAGCACCAGCAATAGGCTTTATTCTGGAAAGAACACAGAACAGGTTTCGAATCCAGGAGCCCCCTCTCTGCTTGCTGAAGCTCACTGGGGCTTGGGCTATAAAAAGAAGGAAAGAGCTTTAGCAAGAGAGGGAGCAGAGTGGTGGGAAAAGAGGGGAAAAGTGGCTTTAAGAGGAGGGGCAAAACTCCCCCATCGATTCAGGGAATGTCCATAGTAAAGTCACGACAGTGATCTAGCTCTAGTGAGGCGGCAGTGTTATAGTATAGATGCTCTTTCCACACTCATGGAAGGGAGGTTTCCCTTGATATCATTCAACTACATCTCCCAAGTCAGTAGCTGGGTCAGTGGAAGAATTTTGCAGACAGTTAGTACAACGTAACTGCGTTGCCCAGGGTGTGAAAAGTTTCTCAGCACTGTGTATTGGAGCTCGGTTGATGTAATTTTTAAGCGTAAAACACACCTCAGGGAAGTTACCGATGGAAAAGACATTTTGTGGTGCTCCCAGTGATCTTTGCTGTGAAACTGCTGGGGAACCGTGGCATGATCATGCTAATCCGCCTGAATTCTCAGTTAAACATTCCCATGTTGTGTTTTTCCCTGGGGAATTTGGCTTTTGTAGATTTCTGGGATTCCACATTCATCTCCCCCAACATTTGTAGCTGAGCTGGTAACAGAGAAGAAAGCCACATCTTATGAGGTGTGTTATACTGCGTTGTGGATTTCTGTGGGACTACTGAGGGGCTCCTTCGGACAGTGATGCTGTATGGCCAATACATGGCCATCTCTGACCTCCTGCATCACACCACTCGATACAGTGCCCAGCCAGTGGCTGGGTCATTCCCAGCTGCAATTATACAAGGAATGATCCATGTTAAAATTGTCCTTCTGTGACCCCCATGTGATTGAGCTGCTGTTCTTCTCTGACATTTCCAACTGTTTGTTTCTCCCTTGTGAAAGCAGCATTCACCTGACCATTCTTCTGGCCATGGCTTCCTTGTTCAGGGTGTTCACCAGCCAGATCATTCCCTTGTCCTCTGTTCCCATCCTTTCCAGCACCCAGATCTCCTCCACCGACGAGAAGCACAGAATTTTCCACATCTGCAGCTCCCACTTGCCGGTCATTGCCACATTCTACAGCCCTGGTCCGTGTATCCTGTGCAGCCCAGCTCTTGAACACACAGGGGATCAGGTCTCTGATCCATATGATGGTGACCCGCTGTGATGGGCCCCTTGATCTGCAGACTGAGGAGCAAGGCCGCTTGGAAAAGGGGCATAGAAAAGAGGTTCCCCGGCAGGGAGTAAAGGTGAAACCTTCTGATGAGTGAACGCCCGTGTCAGCAGGAAAACAACACTGGCTCCTTCTGAAGATGTTCTCATCCCCCGGCAGCTTGGTCTCTCGCTCAGAGCCGCACACACACTGCCATGGGGATGTGGTGGGCCCTTGTAGCAAAATGTATATTTTAGTTCGTATTGGTTATCTAATATATACAGGAGAATGTTTGTAAGTTTGTGCGCTAATAACTTGGACACTACAAGAGCTATCGCAACCAAACTTTGCATGGGATAAGCTTTCCTCCAGGAGAAGGTTTTAAGTTACTTTTGGACCTGCTCGGGGTCCCACCATGCCCTCCGTGGCACCTGCAGCCACAGGCACAAGCTCATGTGCCCCTCCCATGTGTAGCCTCCCAGGACTCGCCCCCTCCTGCCAACGAGGTTACATAACCTACGCTCTTCCCCCCCCCCCGCCGCCCCGGGCCAGCATGCAGTGCCCTCACCCCCACGTGCACAATGGCTCCGGCACCCGCCCTGCCCCCCCGTGGCACCTGCAGGCCCAGGCGTGAGTTGGGGTGCCCCTCCGTTGTGTAACCTCCCCTCCACCCGGGGTCGCTCCCCACCTGCAACACCCCCCTCCAGAAACCAAAACCAAAGCTGGCCAGCCTTTCTGCTCAGCTCACTGGGCTAATCCGAGCAGAAGGAATCCATGTGCCTGCTGCAGCGCAGGGCGGAGGGGCCGGGGTAACCCTCGCGGCATTACACTGGTGTGAAGCCAGCCGGCTGCTGTTCGTACCGTGAGTGGGGCTCTTCTGTGTCTGGTTCCAGCCATCGGGGTGAGATGTGAGCTCTGAGCTTTTGCTTGCCAAGGCAGGGCAGGTGGATCCCTGAGCCAACCTTGCAAAGAGAAATCCCCTTGATACTGGCTGCGTGGCTGCGTACTGTTCTCCTGGGGGCTGGCTGGTCGGTCCTGGGGGAAGAAGGGTCCTGCTGCTCTTAGAGGGTCATGTGAGGGCCAGGAGCCATCAGTACCCAGGGTCTGACTCAGGGTCCCCTCCTTTCCTAAATTTTCTAAATTTTTTTGCTCTGGTTTTCCAAGCAACACCGGGTAATTTCAGCCTGTAAGACTACACACATGATATATAATTGTATGTATAATGACTTGCTTATAAGCTCCGTAGTTTCTATTTCTCTCTTTCTCTCATGGTTAGATGTAGCTGTAAGGCCTCGCTCCCTGTTAAGTATTGCAAATTAAGTTGTAACTATTGATCTTGTCTGAAACTCTGTACAATTGTGTGGTGTGAATGGAGGGGGTGTGTGTGAAAGTCATCGCAGACGCCCAGGTGATCAAGAAGAAGTGGAAACTTTGAAACATGCATTGTGTCTTGAGGCTGAATTGAACTGGCAGTGTTGACGAACCCTGGAGACAGGCAGAGACCCCACCAAGAGTGAGAAACAACGATGGGAACCCTGACAATCACCCTCAAAGGAACACAGATTAACACCTCCTAAGGATGGATGACTGCAGCATGACACTGCAAAACTCACAGACTCCAACGGGAACTAACATGGATAAGAAAGGAAGCTCTTGCCATGGGACTCTGGGTTCAGTCCTGCGAGCCAAGCCTCGGAGGATTCTCAGAGGAACCCCGACTCCTCGCTCAGTCATCCTGGCCTGGCCAGTAAGACTGACTTAGCCACCATGGACTGGTAACCACGCACCATGTGTAGGACCTTTGCGTGTATGTGGGTTTGTCTTTAAAGCATACGCTAACCGCAACTCTACTGAATTCTCAATAAACACAGCGTATTGCCTTCTCCCCTGAAAAAGATCCCGAGTGCTTCTTAGAAGTGTAACATCCTTTGCGGCCTCGCTGTTTGCAGATCGGGAGCTAGAGAACTGCAATGCACAAACGGAGGTGGTGGGATGGGGGTGGTGGTGGTGGCAGGAGCACAGTTTCTGACTGGTGGGTGATTTTCACGTCAGTGCAAACGTGAAGGTTTGCATGTATCTGCTCTCCATTTTGCAGCCTGCCATAAGCTTGGCTTAGCCCATGGAGGCTGCCCCAGGAGCCTACAGCTTACAGGAAACAGAGAGAGCAGGAGGCGGGGTTAGGAGCTTCCTAAGGGAATCCAGGGCACAGTGTTTCCTGGGGGTATATTTGCAGTGACAGGCGTGGGGGTTTCTGACTCTCCCGCTCGTAGTTTCTTCTGGTGTTAAGGGACTTGTCTTTGTGCACATTCCTTGCCAAAGAATATAACTGACTTGTAGCATCATGTTATCCTTCTAATGCCATCAATCCTCTAATACCTCCTCAGTGGACACCATTTAAAAGAAAGGGGGAATCAATATGCCCTGTAGCACTGAGTAATACCTGGGATAATTTTGCTACCACAGTGACAAAGGGAGGAATTTGATTCTAGGGTTCTAGCACTTTACTTACGTGCATCACTGGTGCCACAAGACCAGAGGTGCCAGTCTCAAAACTGCCAGGCCTAGAGGTGCCAGCGCTCAGCTCTGGCAAGCCCTGGCATACGTTTGGCCCTGAGTGTAGGAACTGGTTATGTTCAGGACTCCAGAGGGAACCATTTCAAAGTTCAGGCTCAGCTCATTAATTTGCATCGAGTGCTGAGGTTTTACAGCCTACAAGCATTGTGTACAAACCATCCTGCATTCAGGTTCGGATCAGCACAGTATTTTAACAGGCAAGCACACAAACCTGAATGGGATACCGTTCCTGACTGCTGCAGAGAGCAAGAATTTAGTTTAGTTTTTACATTTTCCCCACTTGATCTCGATAGCGCCTTCTCTGCCGTTCCTATGTTGCAGGGCTACTCATGCCATGTTTGTAAGAATGGGATGAACCCAGGAAAAATAATGCCATGCGCAGCATAGCCTGGAGAGCAAGAGTTTCAAGAATGGCTAGTGCCTTGAATTTTGGGGTGCTCAGCTTGAGATGCTGTCATGACAGGGAAGCCCAGAAATGCAGAATCTATTTCCCTTTCCTGTGAGTATCAGCAAACACTGTAGCATCTAAACAGTCCTGTAATGTTCCCTACAGATGTTAACATCCCCATGTCTGGGAATGGGGACACTCCACATCCTTAGCCCATGGGTACCAAGCTATTGAAAGGGCTTTGAAATGCAATGGCTCCCCACAACAGAGACATAACTCTCCTACTGCCCTCGCTCAGTGTCAACACCCCTGTACAACATAAGTGAAGGTGACTTGAAGTAGTGTGGGATTAGCATAGACCAGCCCTGAGAAAGATCCACGATAGAACATAATCCAGTGATAAGCTGGCTGTCCAGCAATATGGGACACCCAGTGCTTAATGCAGATGATAGAGAAAATTCACACTTTTCATGCTATTTTATGTTCACTTCAGTGCAGACTGTCACAGAGGAGACGCATACGCTGTGCTTTCGCTCGCTAATGCTATGCTTCCTATTACTTGCTTTTTTTGTCACTTCACTTAAAATACTGGCCTGTGGAATGGAAATCACCTTTCTCCTTCTTGTGCCTGAACACAAAGCATAAGAACATAAGAACATAAGAATGGCCGTACTGGGTCAGACCAAAGGTCCATCTAGCCCAGTAGCCAGTCTGCCAACAGTGGCCAGCACAAGCTGCCCCAAAGGGGGTGGACCGAAGACAATAATCGAATGATTTGTCTCCTGCCATCCTTCTGCAGCCTTTGACAAACAGAAGCCAGGGACACCATTTCTATATCCTGGCTAATGGCCTTTTATGGACCTAACCTCCATGAAATTATCTAACAGGTGACAATATGTAGAAGAAACCCACAGGAAGGGCTAAAGAGTAGCAGGATTATGGGCAAACACTGCCAGACATCACACATGTCACCCTTAGAACTGCATAATGAAATCAACACCTTTGGAAAAAGGAGGGAGAGAGATTTGTTGCCCCCCCCCTTCTTTCTCAATATCAACAGCTCCCAGCTTTCAAAACACATCATATCTATATTTGTGCGCACACAAAGGCAGTAGCCAAATGCAGACCTGATCTCAGCAGGGACCTGCAGCCCGTGTTGGAACACAGACACATGCATAATAACAACAATATAATAATCAATAAAACAACAATGGACTGTGAAATGACATTGAAGTCACCTACTTCCATTTCCCATCTCTCCACCAGCACTGAGTCAGTCAGACTCAGGACTGGGTCAGGAGTTTGTTCATGGCTTTCCTCAGAGAATCCTTCACCTCCCTGTTCCTCAGGCTGTAGATGAGGGGGTTCAACATGGGGATCACCAGTGTGTAAAACACTGAAGCTCTTTTGTCTGTGTCCATGGAATAGCTGGAGGTGGGTCGGAAATACATAAAGAGGAGGGCACCATAAAACAATCCCACTGCAGCCAAGTGGGAAGCGCAGGTGGAGAAGGCTTTGCGCCGGCCCTCAGCAGAGCGGATCCGCAGGATGGTGAAAATGATATAGACGTAGGAGAGGAGGGTGGTCACAACGCTGATTCCTACAATGTAGAACATGGAAGCCAACAGCACAATGTCACTGATGCGGGTGTCAGAGCAGGAGAGGACCAGCAGTGGGGGAATATCACAGAAGAAATGATTGATGATGTTAGAGAGGCAGAATGACAGCTGGAATGTCAGACACACGTGTATCATTGAATCCACGAACCCCACAGCACACACCCCAGCCACCAGCAGGTTACACCGCTGCCTGGACATGATGACCGTATAGAGCAGTGGGTAACGGATGGCCACATAACGGTCATACGCCATCACAGCTAGCAAGAAACACTCAAAATCAGAGAAAAAGATAGAGAAAAATATGTGCACAGCACAGGCAGTGTAGGAAATGCTTTTCTTCTCAGATAAGAAATTCTGCAGCATCTTAGGGGCTACTACTGTGGAACAGCAGAGATCACAGAAAGACAAACTCCACAGGAAAAAGTACATAGGGGTGTGGAGTTGGGAATCAGTTGTGATTAACGCGATCATCCCCCCGTTCCACACCACAGTGATCACGTAAATTAGTAGGAACAACACAAACAGAGGACCTGGAGCTCTGGACGATCAGTTAGTCCTGTGAGAATGAACTCAGTCACCACTGAGTGATTTCCCTCTTCCATCTTCTCTGAGCAGAGATCAGGCAGCTGCAGGGGTGTGGGCAGTTGGATGGCTCAGGGAACCTGTCCCTTTGTCATAATGAAGTAAGTGAAGAAAAATGGAGGTTAGTTTCTTAATAGGTAGCAGTACTGGATCAGAGAAGGGGTCAGTCCACAGAGCCAGATGTTCATTACTGCTCATTCCACTTGGTACATCAATTTCAACCACTGCATCCATATAAGGACATGGTGGTTAATCGTCACAGAAACTCTCCTGTTCACTAATCTGAGCAGCAAATAGCAACTCGTGACTCTGATGAGGGAGAATCGTGGTAAAAATCATCTCCATGTAAAAAGGGGTGAGAGTAAATGAGTGTCAATGTTTCCACCCTCTTTGGGGAAGGGGAGCTCTGCGGCTCTAGATGTTGGTTTGGTGTGATGTGCTAATGAATCTCTTGGGCATCCGATATTGGCATTTATATTAATCTGTATCAAACCCCAAGACTTAGTGGAACACACCAGCTTCTGTGACTACATCGTCACCTATTTTTTTTCAATCAAAAGTGTCCTTCCTTAATTCAGGAAGTAGGAGCTGGGGCTTTTAGTGCTGGTGGAGTTCAACTCAGTGCCTGCCAATCACCATGGTGTTTCTACAGGTGTGTGACTCTGATGGAGGACAACAGCACCTACCTGCTGACAGCAGAGAGAGATGGGCTGGCGCGTCTCCGTCCACCAAAACTGACACTTTTGTGCAATTGGGAAGGTTTTATACTGAGATCTGTGATCTATGGGACAAGATCTCAGGAGCCACTGAGATCAGAGAGACACAACAACAAATTAATGAGCTCAGGGAATGTCAGCCATGGAGCTGATACCCTGGGGAATAATTTGGTGCCTTCTTTTCTCCTATGTTAGTTAGTGATGCAATTTCTATCAGAGTTGCAGAGTCCATGATTGAGGGATATTTCATTCTGCTCTTGTCACTGCAAGCTGGGTCCTGTGTGGAGCTGACCCAGAAAGGGTGTGTTTGTGGAGACCAACATCTTCCAGCTGAACATTTAACATTTCAGGTCCGAAACAAAACGCACAGGGATGCTCCAGGTACCACATCCCACCTTCTCTGCCATGGACCCAGCTCCCAGGCTGGACTCCCTCCCCCTCTGGTGCATGACAGTCTGTCCTCCTGCAGAACTGACCTGGGACATCACTAGAGTCCCACAATCACCACTGGGTGAGAAGGGGAATTTGCTTTAGGAAGGAAAATATTTCCATGAAAAACCAGTTGGAATGAAAATCCAATTCCCCACCAAAAACACTTTTAAAGAAAATTGTCCAGCCAGGCCTTAGCCCCAGGTGGGGAACCAAAGGAACAAAAAGACCCATCTCCATTCATGATCGACCTGACTTCCATCCTGTCAGGGACAAGGACTGGTGGAAGGAAGGACAGAGGGAAGACAAAACTCTGAGAGAGGGGCATTCCTGAATAGGTGTAATCAGCAGGACGATTGCCCAGAAAGCTCAGGGCTCCCAATTTCTCCATTTTAAGCTTAAATGAGACCTGCTCTATCGAGCTGAGCAGGACGCAAACACAGGGAAGAACTGCTACCAGCTCCTGGTGCCTCGGGAGGCCAAAAGAGAAGTTCTACATTTGGCACATTGAACACCATCAGCTGGATGTCTTGGGCAGGAGAAAACATTCGCCCATTTATTGTCTTGAGTCTTCTGGCCAGGGACCCATAAGGAGGCTGCTGACTTTTGTGCATCGTTCATGGATGGCCAGGAACTGGCAACAAAAGGTTCACAGCAGGCTCTCCTGATACCCTTGTGGGTCCACCTTTGAAAGAACAGGGGGTTGAGTGCCCCTGGTAAAAGTGTACATGGCCACCAGCACATATGGGTCATAGAATCATAGAACCATAGAGCTGGAAGAGACCTCAGAAGGTCATCAAGTCCAGCCCCCTGCCCTAGGCAGGACCAATCCCAACTAAATCAACCCAGCTAGGGCTTGGTCAAGCCGAGACTTAAACACCTCTAGGGATGGAGACTCCACTACTTCCCTAGGTAACCCATTCCAGTGCTTCACTACCCTCCTAGTGAAATAGTTTTTCCTAATATCCAACCTGGACCTCTCCCATCACAACTTGAGACCATTGATCCTTGTTCTGCCATCTGTCACTACTAAGAACAGACTCTCTCCATCCTCTTTGGAACCTCCCTTCAGGAAGTTGAAGTTGCTATCAAATCCCCCCTCACTCTTCGCTTCTGCAGACTAAATAGACCCAACTCCCTCAGCCTCTCCTCATAAGTCATATGCTCCAGCCCACTAATCATTTTGGTTGCCCTCCGCTGGACCCTCTCCAATGCGTCCACATCCTTTTTGTAGTGGGGGGCCCAGAACTGGACACACTACTCCAGATGTGGCCTCACCAGAGCCAAATGAAGGGGAATAATGACATCTCTGGATCTGCTGGCAATGCTCCTCTTAATGCAACCTAATATGCCATTAGCCTTCTTGGCTACAAGGGCACCCTGTTGACTCATATCCAGCTACTCATCCACTGTAACCCCCAGGTCCTTTTCTGCAGAACTACTACTTAAGTGGTTGGTCCCCAGCTTGTAACTATGCTTGGGATTCTTCTGTCCCAAGTGCAGGACTCTGCACTTGTCCTTGTTGAACTTCATCAGATTTCTTGTGGCCCAATCCTCCAATTTGTCTAAGTCACTCTGGATGCTAACTCTGCCCTCAAGCGTATCTACCTCTCCCCCTAGCTTAGTGTCATCTGCAAACTTGCTGAGGGTGCAATCCATCCCCTCATCCAGGTCATTAATAAAGATGTTGAACAAAACCAGTCCTAGAACCGAACCTTCGGGCACTCCGCTAGAAACCGACCGCCATCCTGACATCGAGCCGTTGATCACTACCCACTGGGCCCAGCCTTCTAGCCATCTTTCTATCCATCTTACTGTCCATTTATCAAATCCACATTCCCTTAACTTGCTGGCAAGAATATTGTGGGAGACCATATCAAAAGCCTTGCTAAAGTCAAGGTAGATCACATCCACTGACTTCCCCACGTGCACAGAGCCAGTTACCTCATCATAGAAGCTAATCAAATTGGTCAGGCACGACTTGCCCTTTGTGAATCCATGCTGACTATTCCTAATCACTTTCCTCTCTTCCAAGTGCCTCAAAATGGATTCCTTAAGGATCCCTTCCATGATTTTTCCAGGAACCGAGGTAAGACTGACCGGCCTATAGTTCCCTGGTTCGTCCTTCTTCCTTTTTTTGAAGATGGGCACTACATTTGCCTTTTTCCAATCATCCGGGATTGCTCCCGATCTCCACGACTTTTCAAAGATAATGGCCAAAGGCTCCTCAATGACATTTGCCAACTCCCTCAGTACCCTCGGATGCATTAAGTCCGGACCCATGGATCTGTGTACGTTTAGCTTTTCTAAATAGTTCCTAACCTGTTCTTTACCCACCACAGGCTGTCCATCTTCATCCCATCTTGCGTCACTTGGCTCCTGGACTTCTGCGCTGACCTTGTCCGTGAATACAGAGGCAAAGAAAGCATTGAGTACTTCAGCTTTCCCCACATCATCTGTCACTAGGTTACCTCCTTCATCCAGTAGGGGCCGCACACCCTCCCTGATCACCTTCTTCTTGTTAACATGCCTGTAGAAACCTGTCTTGTTATCCTTCACATCCTTAGCCAGTCACAATTCCATTTGCGCTTTCGCCTTCCTGATAACCCCCCGGCATTCTCGAGCTATACATTTAAACCCCTCCCTGGTCATTTGTCCAAGTTTCCACTTTTTGTAAGCTTCCTTTTTGTGCTTAAGTTCACCAAGGATTTCCCCCGTAAGCCAATCAGGTCTCCAACCATTTTTTCCTCTCTTGCTACACGTCGGGATGATTTCTTTCTGTGCCTTCAATAAGGCTTCTTTAAAATACTGCCGGCTGTCCTGGACTCCTTTCCCCTTCATGTTAGCATCCCAGGGGATTCTGCCCATCAGATCTCTGAGGGAGTCAAAATCTGCTTTTTTGAAGTCCAAGGTGTGTATTTTTCTACTCTCTTTTCTTCCTTTGGTCGGGATCCTGAAATCTACCATCTCATGATCACTGCTTCCCAGGTTGTCACCCACCTCTACTTCCCCTATTAGTTCCTCCCTGTTTGTGAGCAGAAGGTCAAGCTGCACACGGCTCCTGGTCGGATCCTTCAGCACTTGTACCAAGAAGTTATCCCCAACATTCTCCAAAAACTTCCTGGATTGCCTGTGTACTGCCATATTGGTTTCCCAACAGATGTCAGGGTGATTAAAGTCCCCCATGAGAACCAGGGCCTGCGATCTGGAAGCTTCTCTCAGTTGTCCTAAGAAAGCCTCATCTACCTCATCCATCTGATTCGGTGGCCTGTAGCAGATACCAACCGCAACATCACTGCTGTTGTTTGCTCCTTTAAACTTAACCCATAGACTCTCAACAGGTTTTTCTCCCTCTTTATACTGGAGTTCAGAGCAATCATAGTGCTCTCTTACATATAGTACAACTCCTCCTCCTTTTCTCCCCTGCCTGTTCTTCCTGGACAGTTTATACCCTTCCATGACAGCGCTCCAGTCATACGAGTCATCCCACCAAGTCTCTGTTATCCCAATTAAATCATATTTCTTGGACTGGGCCAGGGCCTCCAGTTCTTCCTGTTTGTTGCCCAGGCTTCTCGCATTAGTGTACAAACACCTCAGGTAACCAGTTGATCGCTATCTTCTCCATTCAAAACAGGGGTCCTCCTTTCTTGCTCGTTCCTCTCTGCATTTCTTCCCGGTATCCGACTTTCCCACTCCCCTCAGGGTTTTGGTCACTGTCCCCCAACGAACCTAATTTAAAGCCTCCTCACTAGGTTTGCAAGCCTGCCCGCGAAGATGCTCCTTCCTCTCTTCGTTAGGTGGATCCCATCTCTTCCTAACAATCCTCGTGCCCGGAACAGAGTCCCATGGTCAAAGAAACCAAAGCCCTCTCTGCAACACCACCTGCGCAACCACGCATTTACGTCCTCAATTCGATGATCCCTGCCCAGTCCTTTCCCTTCAACAGGGAGGATGGACGAGAACACCACTTGCGCTCCGAATTCTTGGATCCTTCTTCCCAGTGCTACATAATCCGCAGTAACCCACTCAAGGTCATTCTTCGCCGTATCGTTAGTTCCCACGTGGAGAAGCAGGAAGGGGTAGCAATCCGAAGGTTTGATCAGTTTGGTAAGCCTCTCAGTCACATCCTGAATGTGAGCTCCCGGTAAGCAGCACACCTCTCGAGAGTCCAGGTCCGGACAGCAGAGGGATGGCTTAGTCCCTCTTAGGAGGAAGTCCCCAACCACCACCATCCGTCGTTTTCTTTTGGGGGGGGGTGGCCATGGAACCCCCATCCCTAGGACTACGCATCCCATGCCTTCCAGTAGACGGTGTTCCCTTCTGGTTTCTTCCTTGTGAGGTCCCTTCCAAAGCATTCACCACCGCAGAGCCTGTGGAGAGAGCCTGAAAGCGATTACTTACCTCTATAGCATTGGGGGATTCCCATGCTGGCCTTTTTCCCCTTCTAGAAGTTACATGCTGCCAGTTCTCTTCCTGGTCACGTACTGCCCTCTCTGACTCTTCCGCCTCCCGTGCTTGAAGGATTAAACGCTGCCTTCTATCGAGGAAGTCTTCATCCTCTCTGATCGAGCTTAGGGTCGACACTTGGGCCTCCAGTCCTCTAACTTTTTCTTCCAAAATGGCGACCAGCTTGCACTTAGTGCAGATGAAATCTGTTCTTTCTTCCGGGAGGAAGACAAACATGGCACACTCCATGCAGGTAACAACAGCAAACCTATCACCATCCATCCCTGCTGTCCTGGAGAAGGGATTTAAAAAGAAAGGCAAGAGCACCTCGCCCCCTTCCCTCTCCCCTTCTGAACTCCCTCTCTAAACTCCCTCTTAGCACTCACCTGTTCGCAAGCTCCTTGGTCACTTGCCCAAGGAGCCTTATAAAGCCCTGGACTGCCTGAAAGTCCCTCCCCCTACCAAGGCTCAGCCAATCAGCAGAGGCTTCTAGAATTCAAAGTAATTAGAAGCCAACAGTTTCCACCTGCCAATCACAGCCAATCACAGCACCAGCCAATCACAGCACACACTCCATGAAGGGGAGGGGGAGGGCAAAGGGGAAGTGGAAAAAAAACCCCACCTCACTCACATGTGTTATCCAGAAGCAGTTCCTTTGTGCTCAGTAACGTGTGCAAACTGTAGCCACCAAACTGGTTCAGCTGTCCTCTTCGGTTGGCCTACCTGCTGAAATCCTGATGGAGCAGGGGACAAATTTCAGGTCATGATTGTTCAGAGAGAGTCGCACATTAAAGCACCTACAAACCCTGGTGTACCATCCCAAACTGATGGCCATGTGGAGAGGTGCAATCGAACCCTAAAGAGCTAATTGAGGAAATTTTGAAATACTGACCCTTGTAATTGGGACCAGCTATTTTCCTAGTTGATATTTGTGGTGCAGGAGCTACCCAAGGCTTCAACAGGGTTCTCTCCATGTGAGTTGTTATATGGCTGGCCGTTCGAGGGACCTTCTCAAAGAAACATGGGATGAGCGAGCCTGTTGAACCCACAGATGCGAGAATGATGCAGGAACAACTGGGGCAGGCAGCCGGATTTGCCAAGAAAATTTAGAAAAAGCTCAACAAACCCAGGCTCGCCATTACATTAAGGTTGCCCAGGAAAAGCGCAATCAACCTGGGGACCATGTCTTGTTGCTGCTACCCAGCTCCAAAAGTAAATTCTTGGCCAAACGGCGAGGCCCCTCTGAGGTGATATCATGAGTGGGTGAGGTGGAGATCCATTGTCCAGAGAAGAAAAAGGAAAAACAAATATTTCATGTGAATTTACTAAAACCCTGGAGAGCACAGGAGTCCCTGTTCATAGACCCCTTTGGAAGTGCCAGATGATTTTGGCCCAGAAGTGACCATCTCTCAGGCTATTCCAATGTGCCCAAAACAGACGGCCTCCTTCCGCATTTGCACTTTCTGGCACATTCCAATATCCTTTTTCCCTCACGACCCAGTTGGACACATTTGGTGGCAAATCACAACTGGGCAGCTCCAATGGCCAAACCCGAACTCAAAACCTACCGATTTCCTGAAAAGCTCCTAAAGCAGGGGATTCAGGCAATCTTAGAGTTTGGAGTTAATGATGAGCCCCAAAACCCTTGGTGTAGTCCAGTACTCCCAGTTATGTGTGTATTTCAGGGCTCAGAACGCAGCCTCACAGTTCGACGCTTCTCCCATGCCCCACAGGGATGAACTCTTTATTTAGCTGCCAAAAGCAGAGAACATAACCACTTTGGCTTAAATAAGGGCTATTGGCAAATACCACTTATGGAAGACTCCTAAAGGGAAAAAACCCCAGCATTTGCCACCCCATTAGGGCTCTTCCACTTTATAACTCTGCCGTTTAGACTATATCGGGTGCCAGCCACCTTCCAGCACTATTACTTATTGGAATTCCCATTCCAGCTTATCATGGATCATGGACCTTTGAGATGTCTGCAAGTCATGAAAGACAGAAACCGCCAAATTAAACAATGGTATCTGGCACTGCAGCCTTATGCCTTCAATACTGGGCATTGCCTGGTATCCCAAAATGGGAACACTGATTTTTTTCTCTCATGCAGGTGAAGTTACTAATTTCAGGGACACACTCCAACCACACTCTTCTTTGAGGGGGAAGGTGTGTGATGGGGTGGATAGGCCCGAAGCCCCCTGCTGGAGGTTTGTGGAGCTGCCACACACTGCCTCAGGGAAAAGGGTGGCGAACTGATCCTCCAAGCAAGCTACAGTGGCTGCTTCTGCTGCAGACAATAAGTGGCCAACAAGCTGATATGGACAAGCTGCTGGGATAAGGCCTGGCAGTTCCTCTCTGGAGCTCAAGCCAGGCAGACCCAAGGACTGAGTAGGAAGATAGTGATGCTATGGACAGCTCTGAGTGTGGGCTGGTTTGCAAACTCAGCTGAAGCTGTGGTCCGGTGGCTGAAGACCAGCCATGATGGGCTATGGCAAATTGCAGAACCCTGGACAGGGTGCGGTGAGGACTTCATCTCAAAGCCCTGATAGGGCATGGCTATACAGCAGGGCTAAACTCAAAATAAGCTATGTAATTTGAGCTATGGTAATTGCATAGCTAGATTAAGATGAAATAGCTTAATCTGACTTTTGGTGCTGTCTACACAGCACTTATTTTGAGAGAGAGCACTGTTCCCCCAACTTCCCTTGCGCCTCGTACAATGAGGGTTATAGGAGTCGTTGTAAGCAGTCCTTCAGCTTGACATTATTTCAACATTATGTTGAAATAGCTGCTTGTTGTGTAGACATAGCCAAACAGGTCAAGGACAATTCAGCTACTTCCCAGGAGACTGAGAAGAAAGGGCATCTGGGATACGTCCACTCTCAGAGCCAATCAGAGAGGAGTTTGTGGCCAGACATCCGTGGCCACAAGGGGGAACTTGAGAGGCACTTTAGAGACTCACAAAAATACACAGTATTTCGTGAGCAAAACCCACTTTATCACATGGGGTATGTCTAGACTACAGGCTTTTGTCGACAGAGGCTTTGTCGACAGATACTGTCGACAACGCCTCT
Organism: Pelochelys cantorii; assembly: GCA_032595735.1. Lineage (NCBI taxonomy): Eukaryota > Metazoa > Chordata > Testudines > Trionychidae > Pelochelys > Pelochelys cantorii. Next base: position 3,069,586 of record CM064329.1, read on the forward strand.
GTTGACAAAGAGCATCTTGACTACACCCAGTTCTGTTGACAAAGGAAGCTGCTTTGTCCACATGACAGTGTAGACACAAAGGACGGTGTAGATGCAATAACGACTTCCATCGACAGAACTCTTTCAACAAAAGGCATTATTCCTCGTAGAATGAGGTTTACTGCCATCGATAAAACTGCCGAGTTCTGTCGATATTATGTCAACAGAACTTGGAGGTAGTATAGACGCAGATATAGTTCTTTCGACAAAAGGCCACTTTAGTCGACAAAACCCTGTAGTCTAGACACAGCCCCCAAAGGGTGTTACGCTTATAAGAAGCACAGGGGATCTTTTTCAGGGGAGAAGTCAATATGCTACATTTATTGAGAATACAGTAGAGAAGCAGTTAGCATATGCTGTAAAGACAAACCCACATACTCACATACACCCTACTGCTGGTGCATAGTTACCATTCCATGGTGGCTAACTCAGTCTTACTGGTCAGGCAAGGCTGACTGAGGGAGGAGTCAGGGTTCCTCTGAGAATCCTTGGAGGCTTGGCTTGCAGGACTGAACCCAGAGTCCTATGGCAAGAACACCCCGTCTGTGGGTTTTACAGTGTCATGCTGCAGTCATCCATCCTGAGGAGGTGTTAATTTGTGTTCCTTTGATGGTGATTGTCAGGGTTCCCAGCTTCGTTTCTCACACATGGTGGGGTCTCTGTTTGTCTCCAGGGTTCGTCTCCACGGTTCGTCAGTTCAATTCAGCCTCAAGACCCAATGCATGTTTCAAAGTTTCCACTTCTTCTTAATCACCTGGGCATTTGGGGAATTAAGCTGGGGAACAAAAGGAACAAAAAGCCTCATGTCCATTCATGATCAGCCTGACTTCCATCCTGTCAGGGGCAAGGACTGGTGGAAGGAAGGACAGAGGGAAGACAAAACTCTGAGAGAGGCATATTCCTGAATAGCTATAATCAGCAGGATGATTGGCCAGAGAGCTCAGGGTTCCCAGTTTCCCCATTTTGATCTTAGGATTGACCTGATCTATTGAGCTGAGCAGGACCCAAACACAGGGAAGAGCTGCTATCAACTCCTGGTGCCTCAGGAGGCCAAAAGAGAAGTTCTACATTTTGCACATTCAACACCAGCAGCTGGACATCTTGGGCAGGAAAAAACATTCACCCATTTATTGCCTTGATTCTTCTGGCCAGGGATCCATAAGGAGGGTGCTAACTTTTGCGCATCCTTTCTGGATGGCCAGCAAGTGGCAACAAAAGTTTCAGGATGGGCTCTCCTGATACCCTTGGGAGTTTACTTTTGAAAGAACAGGGGGTTGATATTGTGGGCCCCTTCGGTAAAGGTGTCCATGGCCACCAGGACATATCAGTCATTGTGGACTATGCCATGTGTTATCCAGAAGCAGTTCCTTTGTGCTCAGTAACTTGTAGACACCAAACTGGTACAGCTTGGCAGTTTTGAAACTGGCAGCTTTGGTGTTGCCGCACCAGTGATGCACATAAAAAAACTGCTGGAGCCCCAGAATCAAATTCCTCCCTTTGTCACTGCAGTAGCAAAATTATCCCAGGTATTACTCAGTGCTACAGGGCAGACTGGTTCCCCCCGTCTTTTAAGTGGTGTCCACTGAGGAGGTATTGGAGGATTGATGACATTAAGAGGAAATGTGATGCTACAAGTCAGTTATATTCTTTGGCAAGGAATGTAGACAAAACCATGTCCCCAAAGCATCAGGAGAAACTACGAGCAATAGACTCAGAAACCCCCATGCCTGTCACTGCAAATATGCCCTGAGGAAGCACTGTGCCCTGGATTCCCTTAGGAAGTTCCTGACTCTTCCTCCTGGCCCCTCTGTTTCCTGTGAGCTGTAGGCTCCTGGGGCAGCCTCACGGGCTAAGCCACGCTCAGGGCTGGCTGAACACTGGAGAGCAGATACACCCAAAGCTGCACATTTACACTGACATGAAAATCACCCACCAGTCACAAATTGTGCTCCTGCGACCGCCATCCATTCCACTGCCTCCTTTTGTGCATTGCATTTCTCTGGCTCCCAATCCACAAGCAGCAAGAAGAAACTGAAAACTCTGCTCCCTGCACACAATTGCCTCCTGGCCCCAAAGGGTTTCCACTCCTTCTTAATCACCTGGGCATTTGGGATGACTTTTACTCCCCCCCACACACAATTGTACAGAGTTTCACACAAGATCAGTAGTTACAAGGGGTACAACTTAATTTTCAGGACTTAACAGGGAGCAAGACCTTACAGGGTGTGTCTAGACAACAGGTTTTTTTTTTTTTTTTAAGGAGCCTTTTTTCAAAAAAACTTCACCCACGTCTAGAGTGCAGCCATGTTCTTTCGAAAGTAAATCGAAAGAACGTGGCACTTTTTTCAATCGCGGTAAAATATCTATCGAAAAAGCTTCTTTTGAAAGAGGCTTGCAGTCTAGAGGTAGCCACAGTAACATCTAATCATGAGAGACAGAGAAAAATAGAAACTTCAGAACTTATAAGCAAGTCATTATACATGAAATTATATATCATACTTATAATCTTATAAGCAATAAGAACTAAAATATATATTTTTGCTACAAGGGCCCACCACATCCCCATGGCAGTATGTGGCTCTAACCCGAGAGACCAAACTTCAAGGTGATGAGAACATCTTCAGAAGGAGTCAGTGTTGTTTTCCTGCTGACCCGGGGTTCACTCATCAGAAGGTTTCACCCTTTGCTCCCTATGGGGGGAATCTCTTTTCTATACCTCTTTTCCAAGCAGCCTTGTTCCACAGGCTGTTGATCGACAGGTACATCACTGGGGGTCACCATCGTACAGATCAGAGACCTGATCCCATGTGTGTTCAGTTAGGCTGCACAAGATACACAGAACAGGGCTGTAGAATGTGGTGATGACCGGCAAGTGAGAGCTGCAGGAGTGGAAAATTCTGTGCTTCTCATTTCTGGAGCAGATCTGGGTGCTGGAGAGGATGGGAACAGAGGACAAGGGAATAATCTGGCTGGTGAACACCCCCAGCAAGCAAGCCACGGCCAGAAAAAGAATGGTCAGGTGAATGCTGCTTGCTCAGCAAGGGAGTAACAAACAAGGGGAAATGTCAAAGAAGAACAGCAGCTCAATCACATGGGGGTCACAGAAGCACAATTTTAACATGGTCATAATTGACCCAGTTACTGGCTGGACACAGTATCAAGTGGTGTGATGCAGGAGGTCACAGATGGCCATGTATTGGCTGTACAACATCACTGCCCAAAGAAGCCCCTGAGTAGTCCCACAGAAATCCACAAAGCAGCACAACACACCACATAAGACATGGCTTTCCTCTCTATTATCAGCTCAGCTACAAACGTTGGGGGTGATGAATGTGGAATCCCAGAAATCTAAAAAATCCCAGTTCCCCAGGGGAAAACACAGCATGGGAATGTCTAACTGAGAATTCAATCTGATTAGCATGATCATGCCGTGGTTCCCCAGCAGTTTAACAGCAAAGATCACTGGGAGCACCACAAAACATCTTTTCCATCGGTAACTTCCCTGAGGTGTATTTTATGCTTAAAAATTACATCAACCAAACTCTGATACACGGGGCTGAGAAACTCTTCACATACTGGGCGAGGCAGTTAGGTTGCACTAACCCTCCGCAAAATTCTTCCATTGACCCAGCTATTGACTTCGGAGATGTAGTTTAAGGATGTCAGTAGAAACCCCCCTTCCATGAGTGTGGAAATTTCTCCTTGGGATGATTCCTCCCTTGCAGTCCCCTGAAGGGCTCACTGCCTTTTCTGTTAAAGGCTGACAGGGCCTGTCTGCCTATGATGTGGTGATGTAGTAAGAGGAGGGCCTGCAACATAAGCCCACGTTTCATGAGCTTGGGATGAGGCCTGTGGCCTAGGCAACAGTAGTCAAGGCATTGCTAATAAAAAAACAAGTTGAGCTGTGAGCAAGAGACAGGGCCTGCTCACAGAATCTGGCAGGCACAGGGCTGATGTTGCAGAAACTCTCCTCAGAGGGACTAGGCACAAGCCATAAATACGTTCCAGATGGATCATACAAACACCCCCCCCCCACACACACATGTGCGTAAGAGGAACACACCAACCCAGCCGCAGGATAACACCATGCTGGAGAGCAATGTACTAACAAAACCATCATGCACAAGGCAATGGTGGTGTCTACGTACACCAGGGGGTGGCACCCAGATAGGTCAGGAGTGATGTGTAGCTAGTTTGTATCAGTGTGTATAGATGTGTCTTTGAGAGGTTTTCCTTGTCCTTGTCCACCAAGGGCTGACCTGGTCCATTGGCAGGGGGCACTCATGTACTAGCAGAACTGAAGGCATCTGACCAAGGGTTCTGGAGATGGTGCTTCTTAGTGTAGCCAAAGCCTCAATCTCAAGACAAAACTTCTAGCTGACTCCAGGAGTACCCCAGTTGTCGTCCTTCAATCTCAGTAGATCTTCTCCACGTTGTCTGAGGTCTTCCTCTTTTGAATTTTCCTTCGGGGCTCCATGGGAGAGCTTGACGGACTAAGCTAGATGATGGTGTCCTGAGAGTGTGGCCTAGCCATTCCCACTTTCTTCTCTTGATTTGAATGTCAAGTGGTTCTTGTCCAGCTCTGTTCCAAAGGTCTCATTTGTGACAAAGTCTTGCCATTTGATGTGAAGGATGTACCTCAGGCATCTCTTTATGAATGTCTGTAGTTTGTGATTTAAAGACTCTTTAGTACACAGGATCTTGCATTCATACAAGAGCACACTCTTCACATTTGTGTTGAAGATCTGCAGTTTTCTTTTCACAAATATTATTTGTGAGCTCCATATGGGATGAAGAGTCTTGAATGCAGCTGTTGCTTTCCCTATCCTAGCATTCATATCCTTATCCATTCCTCCATCTCTGCCCACAATACTCCCCAAGTAGGGGAACTGCTCCATATCTTCCAGATCATCCCCTCTCAGCATGATGGTGGTGTTGTTGGACTGGTTGGTCCTCATTGTCCTGGTCTTTCTCTCCTTATGGATCCCTAGCAAGAACACTTAAGCCAATAAATGGGCAAATGTTTTCTCCTGCCCAAGACGTCTACTGATGGTGTTGAGTGGCCCCCTCAGTCACCAGGAGCTGATAGCATCTCTTCCCTGTGTTTGGGTCCCACTCAGCTTGATAGAGCAGGTCTCACCTAACTTCAAAATGGAGAAATCGGGAGCCCTGAACTTTCTGGGCAATCATCCTGCTGATTACAGCTATTCAGGAATACGCCTCTCTCAGAGTTTTGTCTTCCTTCTGTCCTTCCTTCCACCAGTCCTTGCCCCTGACAGGATGGAAGTGAGGCCGATCATGAATGGAAATGGGGCTTTTTGTTCCTTTGGTTCCCCAGCTGGGGCTAAGGCTGGCTGGACAATTTTCTTTAAAAGTGTTTTTGGTGGGGAATAGAATTTTCATTCCAACTGATTTTTCATGGAAATATTTTCCTTCCTAAAGCAAATTCCCCTTCTCATCCAATGCTGACTGTGGGACTCTAGCGATGTCCCAGGTCAGTTCTTCAGGAAAACAGACCATCATGCGCCAGAGAGGGATGGAGCCCAGCCTGGGAGCCCGGCCCATGGCAGAGAAGGTGGCATGTAGTACCTGGGGCATCCCTGTGTGTTTTGTTTCTGAGCTGAAATGGTAAATGTTCAGCTGGAAGATGTTGGTCTCCACAAACACACCCTTTCTGGGTCAACTCTACACAGGACCCAGCTTGCAGTAAGAAGAGCAAAATTAAATATCCCTCAAGCGTGAACTCTGCAACTCTGATAGAAATTGCATCACTAACTAACATAAGAGAAAAGAAGGCGCCAAATTATTCCCCAAGGTATCAGCTCCATGGCTGACATTCCCTGAGTTCATTAATTTGTTGTAGTGTCTCTCTGAGCTCAGGAGTTCCCAGTGGATCCCAGGATCTTGTCCTGTAGATCACAGATCTCAGTATAAAACTTCCCAATTGCACCAAAGTGTCAGTTTTGGTGGAATGAGATGCGCCAGCACATCTCTCTCTGCTGTCAGCAAGTACGGGCTGTTGTCCTGCATCAGAGTCACACACCTGTACAGACACCATGGTGATTGGCAGGCACGGAATTGAAGTCCTCCAGCACTAAAAGCCCCAGCTCATACCACCTGAGCTAAAGGAAGGACAATTTTGGTTGGAAAAAATAGGTGATGATGTAGTCACAGAAGCTGGTGTGTTCCTCTAAGTCTTGGGGGTTTGATGCAGACTAAAGTAAATGCCATTATCAGATGCACAAGAGATTCATTAGCACAGCACACCAAACCAACATCTAGAGCCGCAGAGATCCTCTTCCCCGAAGAGGGTGAAAACACTGACACTCATTTACTCTCACCCCTTTTTAAGATAAAGAATAATCCCATTACATGGAGATGATTTTTACCATGATTCTCCCTCAGCAGAGTAACGAGTTGCTGTTTGCTTCTCTGATTAGTGAACAGGAGAGTTTCTGTGACGATTAACCACCATGTCCTTGTATGTGTGCAGTGGGTGAAATTGATCAAACAAGTGGAATGAGCAGCAGTGAACATCTGGCTCTATGGACTGAGCCCTTCCCTGATCTCGTACTCCTACTTCTTAAGATACTGACTTCCATTTTTCTTCACTTACTTCATTACAACAAAGGGACAGGTTCCCTGAGCCATCCAACTGCCCACACCCCTGCAGCTCCCTGATTGCTGCTCAGAGAAGATGGAAGAGGGAAATCACTCAGTGGTGACTGAGTTCATTCTCACTGGACTCACAGATCATCCAGAGCTGCAAGTCCCTCTGTTTGTATTGTTCCTATTGATTTATATTATCACTGTGGTGTGGAATGGGGGGATGGTCTTCTTAATCACAATTAACTCCCAACTCCACACCCCCATGTACTTTTTCCTCCGGAGTTTGTCTTTCTCTGATCTCTGCTATTCCTCAGTAATTGCCCCTAAGATGCTGGAGAATTTCTTATCTGAAAAGAAAAGCATTTCCTACACTGCCTGTGCTGCACAGATGTTTTTCTGTATCTTTCTTGCTGACTGTGAGTGTTTCTTGCTGGCTGTGATGGCGTATGACCGTTATGTGGCCATCTGTAACCCGCTGCTCTACACGGTCATCATGTCCAGGAAGCGGTGTAACCTGCTGGTGGCTGGGGTGTGTGTTCTGGGGTTCGTGGATTCAGTGATACATGTGTGTCTGACATTCCAGCTGTCATTCTGCCTCTCCAACGTCATCAACCATTTCTTCTGTGATATTCCCCCACTGCTGGTCCTCTCCTGCTCTGACACCCGCATCAGTGACATTCTGCAGTTGGCTTCCATGTTCTACGATGTAGCGATCAATATTGTGATCATTCTCCTCTCCTATGTCTTTATCATTTACACCATCCTGCAGATCCGCTCTGCCAAGGGTCAGCGCAAAGCCTTCTCCACCTGCGCTTCCCACTTGACTGCAGTGGGCATGTTTTATGGCGCCCTGCTCTTTATGTATTTCCGACCCACCTCCAGCTATTCCATGGACACAGACAAAAGAGCTTCAGTGTTTTACTCACTGGTGATCCCCATGTTGAACCCCCTCATCTACAGCCTGAGGAACAGAGAGGTGAAGGATTCGCTGAGGAAAGCCATGAACAAACTCCTGACCCAGTCCTGAGTCTGATTGACTCAGTGCTGGTGGAATGATGGGAAATGGAAGCAGGTGATTTCAATTAGCATGTTGTTTCACACAGCCCATTGTGGTTTTATTGATTATTACATTGTTGTTATTATATATGTCTCTGTATTCCAGCATGGGCTGCAGGTCCCTGCTGAGATCTGGTCTGCGTTTGGCTACTGCTCTTGTGTGCACACAAATATAGATGCGATGTGCTTTGAAAGGTGGGAAGTGTTGGTATTGAGAAAGGGGAGGGGGGTACAACAAATCTCTCTCCCTCTTCTTTCTAACCGTGTTGATTTCATTATGCAGTTCCAAGGGTGTTGTGTGTGATGTCTGGTGGCGTTTGCCCACTATCCTGCTACTCCGTAGTCCTTTCTGTAGGTTTCTTCCACATATTATCATCCGCTTTGTGTCCAGGCACAAGGAGGAGAAAGTTGATTTCCATTCCACTAGCCAGTATTTTAAGTGAAGTAAGAGCAAAGAAAGTAATAACAAGTGTAGCATTAGCGAGAGAGAGCACCGTGTGTGCGCCTCCTCTGTGACAGTCTACACTCAACTGAACACAAAATAACACGAAAAGTGTGAATTTTCTCTATAATATGAATTTAGCAATGGGTGTTCCACATTGCTGGACAACCAACTTGTCACTGGGTTATGTTCTATCCTGGATCTTTCTCAGGGCTGGTCTATGTTAATCCCTCACTACTTCTAGTTAACTTCACTTATGTCGTATAGGAGAGTGGACACTGAGCGAGGGCAGTAGGATAGTTTTGTCGCTGTTATAGGGAGCCATTGAATTTCAAACCCCTTTCAATACCTTTGTACCCATGGGCTAAGGGTGTGGAGTGTCCCCATTCCCAGACATGGGGATCTTAATGTCTGTAGGGAACATTACAGAACTGTTTAGATGCTACAGTGTTTTCTGATGCTCACAGAAAAGGGAAACAGATTCTGAACTCCTGGGCTTCCCTGTCATGACAGCATCTCAAGCTGAGCACCCCAAAATTCAAGGCACTAGCCATTCTTGAAACTCTTGCTCTGCAGGCTTTGCTGGGCATGGCGTGATTTTCCTAGTTTCATCCCACTCTTACAAACATCTCGTCAGCAGCCCTGCAACGGAGGAATGGCAGAGAAGGCGCTTTTGAGACCATGTGGGAAAAATATAAAAACTAAACCAAATTCTTGCTCTCTGCAACAATGAGGGACGGTCTCCCATTCGGGTTTTGTGTACTTGCCTATTAAAATACTCTGCTGGTCCGAGTTTGCATGCAGGACAGTTCGTACAGAATGCAAGTAGGCTGGAAAACTTCAGCACTCGATCCAAGTTAATGAGCAGAGCCTGAACTTTGAAATTGTTTCCTCTGGAATCCTAAACATAACCTGTTCCTACACTGAAGACTAACTGTATACCAGGTCCCTCTGTTTGTGTTTTTCCTACTGATTTATGTTATCACTCTGTCTAGACTGCAGGAGTGTTCTTTCAAAAGAAAATAGAAAGAACCCAGCAGTTTTTTCGAGTGCAATAGACCTCATTTTACGAGGAATAATGCCTTTTTTCAAAAGGACTCTCAAAAAAAGGCACTATTGAATGCAAACTGTGCTTTTTCAATAGAGCATCTAGAATCTCTTTCAAAAAAGTGGCTCACTTTTTCAAAAAATGTGCTTGTAGTCTATATGTTCTTTGTCGAAAGACACTTTTTTGAAAGTATCTTTCGAAAAAGCCTCTTTTGAAAGAGGCTTGCAGTCTAGATGTAGCCACAGTAACATCTAATCATGAGAGACAGAGAGAAATGGAAACTTCAGAACTTATAAGCAAGTCATTATACATGAAATTATATATCATACTTTAGTTTAATAAATTTAATTATGGAGACTGCCTATCTCCTAGAACCGGAAGGGACCTTGAAAAGTCATCAAGTCTAGTCCCCCGCCTTCACAGCAGGATTAAGTACCAGACCTAACAGATTTTTGCCCCAAATCCCCTCCTCAAGGATTGAGCTCACAACTCTGGGTTTAGCAGACCAATGCTCAAACCACTGAGCTTATAAGACTTATCAACTTATAAGCAATACTAACTAAAATATACATTTTTGCTATAAGGGCCCACCACATATCCATAGCAGTGTGTGGCTCTAACCCGAGAGACCAAACTGCCAGGTGATGAGAACATCTTCAGAAGGAGTCAGTGTTGTTTTCCTGCTGACAGTGGGGTTCACTCCTCAGAAGGTTTCACCCTTTGCTCCTTATGGGGGGAATCTCTTTTCTATGCCTCTTTTTCAAGCGGCCTTGTTCCGCAAGCTGGTACATCACTGGGGGTCACCATCGTACAGATCAGAGACCTGATCCCATGTGCGTTCAGAGTTGGGCTGCACAAGATACACAGAACAGGGCTGTAGAATGTGGCGATGACCGGCAAGTGGGAGGTACAGGTGTGGAAAATTCTGTGCTTCTCATTTGTGGAGCAGATCTGGGTGCTGGAGAGGATGGAAACAGAGGACAAGGGAATGATCTGGCTGGTGAACACCCGCAACACGCAAGCCACGGCCAGAAGAAGAATGGTCAGGTGAATGCTGCTTGCTCAGCAAGGGAGTAACAAACAGGTGGAAATGTCAGAGAACAGCAGGTCAATCACATGGGGGTCACAGAAGGACAATTTTAACATGGTCATAGTTGGGATCATTCCTGCTACGAACACAGCTGGGAATGACCCAGCCCCTGCCTGGGTACAGTATCAAGTGGTGTGATGCAGGAGGTCACAGGTGGCCATGTATTGGCCGTACAACAGCACTGCCTGAAGGAGCCCCTGAGTAGTCCCACAGAAATCCACAATGCAGTATAACATACCGCATAAGATGTGGCTTTCTTCTCTGTTACCAGCTCAGCTACAAACGTTGGGGGTGATGAATGTGGAATCCCAGAAATCTACAAAAGCCAAATTCCCCAGGGAAAAACACAACATGGGAATGTTTAACTGAGAATTCAGGCGGATTAGCATGATCTTGCCATAGTTCCCCAGCAGTTTAACAGCAAAGATCACTGGAAGCACCATGAATGTCTTTTCCTTCGGTAACTTCCTGAGGAGTGTTTTACGCTTAAAATTACATCAACTGGGCTCCAATACACAGGGCCGAGAAACTTTCACACCATGGGCGAGGCAGTTAGATTGCACTAAACCTCCACAAAATTCTTCCATTGACCCAGCTACTGACTTTGGGCATGTCTACACTACAGCACTAATTCGAACTAACTTAATTCGAATTAGTTAATTCGAACTAAGCTAATTCAAACTAGTGCATCTAGACCTAAAAACTAATTCGAATTAGTGTTTTGCTAATTCGAAATAGCATGTCCACATTGAGTGGACCCTGAACCAAAGTTAAGGCTGGCCAGAACCAGTGCCAGCAGGGCATCAGGTTAGGACTTAGAGTATGGAGCTGCTGCCTCAGGCTAGCTGAGGGCTGTGCTTAAAAGGACCTGACCCCCCGCCCCAGACAGACAGTTCTCAGGGTTCCCCGCTTGCTTGTCTACCTCGATGAGGGACAGCAAAGCAGTCCTGTCTTGGAGTGCCCTGAGTGCTCACACTCAGCACATCACAGCACTCGGCCATCAGCCCGGCTGCACTTGCCGCAGGCTGCCATCCGGGGGGGTCAATCGGGGGGCTGTCAGGATCCAGGAGGCCCTGCAGGAGAGCTTTCACCCCGAGGAGCCCACGGAGCCACCCCAGTCCTCCCCATCGGGGGCTCGTGCCCCATTCCTCCCTCACCTCCTTCCACTTACCCTTCCCTAGCCCCCCTTCCTGATGTACAAAATAAAGCACACGTATGTTCAAAAATAGAAACTCTCTTTATTTAACAAAACTGGGGGGGGGGGATTAACCTCTGGGGAGACTGGGAAAAGGAGGTGGGAGAGGGGAAGAGAGAGGGTGTGAGAGGGGAGGGGGAAACCCGGGAGGAGGGAGCTGGAAGGGGGAAGCCAGGGGAAGAAGGAGGAGGGGAAGTATCAAACTATGGTACGCCATATCTTCAGTACTGTGTACAGATGTGGTCTCCTCACCTCAAAAAAGATGTTTTGGCCTAGGAAAGGGTTCAGAAAAGGGCAACTAAAATGATTAGGGGTTTGGAACAGGTCCCATATGAAGAGAGGCTAAAGAGACTGGGACTTTTCAGCTTAGAAAAGAGGAGACTGAGGGGGGATATGATAGAGGTCTATAAAATCATGAGTGGTGTGGAGAGGGTGCATAAAGAAAAGTTCTTCATTAGTTCCCATAATAGAAGGACTAGAGGACACTAAATGAAATGAATGGGTAGCAGGTTTCAAACTAATAAAAGAAAGTTCTTCTTCACAAAGCAAATAGTCAACCTGTGGAACTCCTTGCCACAGGAGGCTGTGAAGGTGAGAACTAGAACAGAGTTTAAAGAGAAGTTAGATAAAGTCATGGAGGTTGGGTCCATGGAGTGCTATTAGCCAGGGGGTAGGAATGGTGTCCCTGGCCTCTGTTTGTGGAAGGCTGGAGATGGATGGCATGAGACAAATGGCTTGGTCATTGTCTTCGGTCCATCCCCTCCGGGGTACCTGGTGTTGGCCGCTGTTGGCAGACAGGCTACTGGGCTAGATGGACCTTTGGTCTGACCCAGTACGGCCGTTCTTATGTTCTCATGTTCTAAGCTCAGGGTCGGGGGTCTCACTGAACCAACTTGCTTTTCATGCAAACCTGCTCCTGGGTTCGCATGTGGCCTTTGGTGGCCAGGCTGGCAGTTATCCTGCCCTAGACGGCCACTTTCCTGTGCCTAGTGTGGAGATTGTGGACGTAGGAGGCTGGTGTGGGGTGTTGTATGTCCCATGATGTCTTTTTAATCTGATACCACATTGAGGTGAACATATTCCTATTTATTGGTTGGTCACTTCTCTAACTGTCCCTTGAAGTCATTTCCCAGTGTTGCTCTAGAGACCATGGACCAGATGCTTCTCCTAGTTACTCACCAATATATTATATTATATACCAATATATTACAACTAACTCTAATGTCAGGTAATCTGGAGTCCCACTGCTGTAGCCTAGCTCAGAATCGGATCAAACTGCAACATATTCCAGTGTCCTGAGCACCAGACCCTTGTACATAAGATTTGGATTCTGCTCCCAACAGTGCTCCTCCCAAACTGGGTAATTTGGGGGAAATCCCTTCACATGTGAGCAAATAATTCCCACCTAAGTCTCTGGGCTCTATCTCTGGCAGCTTCATGAAGAACAAATTCACATGCTGCTTTTCAACACAACAGCACTAACTGCTAGATCACAGGGCCTACTGCTGAACGAAATGTGTGTCCTCTACTGTCCAGCACCTTCCTGAACAGCACTACTTCACATATAAAACTCCAATCATCTGAAGAAGTGGGCTGTGCCCACGAAAGCTCATGATACCATCGACATGTTTTGTCAGTCTATAAAGTGCTACCAGCGCATTTGTTGTTTTTTGAGTTTATCATATATAGTCTGTCATTCATCTGTCATTTTATTAAACTGAAAATGATAAACACAAACCCTATTCTCACTAAATATTTCAAAACAGCGTGTAGTCAGCCTGTGGAACTCCTTGCCAGAGGAGGCTGTGAAGGCTAGGACTATAATAGAGTTTAAAGAGAAGCTAGATAATTTCATGGAGGTTAGGTCCATAAAAGGCTATTAGGCAGGGGATAAAATGGTATCCCTGGCCTCTGTTTGTCAGAGGCTGGAGAGGGATGGCAGGAGACAAATCGCTTGATCATTGTCTTCGGTCCACTCTCTCTGGGGCACCTGGTGCTGGCCACTGTCGGCAGACAGGCTACTGGGCTAGATGGACCTTTGGTCTGACCCAGTACGGCCGTTCTTATGTTCTTATGTAACAAAGCCACACAGGTTTTGATACAAAACAAACCACATTTATCAACTAGAGAAAGAAAGGGCTGTTTTATGAGATGACAAGTCAGGAGGCATAAAAGTCAGAGTTGAATGTCCGTTAAGTGTCTATTGCAACAGCCTGACATCTGAGACTGTATCAGGAAGAGAAGCCTCCGTCTTTGTGCACCAGTAAAATGTCTCATAAGCTGTTGGCAGGGCATGGGATTTGCAGTGTATCTTCCAAACAGGAATCCCCCCAGTTGCCTTGTCTAGTTAAAAAGTCAGTACTGGACACAACATTTGTCAGAGATGCATTGTTCACCTGGAGAATTAGTGCATTATTGTACAGAATGGGGGGCTGGATCACCACTCTGTTATGTATCAGTTTGACATCCCTGTTCCTCTATTGCCATGAGATGGAAAGATCTATTAGGGTATGTCTACACTACAAAGTTAATTCTAAATAACAGACGTTATTTCGAATTAATTGTAATTTCAAATTAACTTCAATACAAACCGCTATTTCAAATTTAATTCGAAATAGCGGAGAGCTTATTTTGAATTTGGTAAACCTCATTCTATGAGGAGTAACGCCAAATTCGAAATAGCTAATTCGAATTAAGTGCTGTGTACACACTTAATTTGAAATAGGGGGCCTCCAGCCCTCCCAGGGAGCCCTGGTGGCCACTCTGGGCCAAACCAGGAAAACTCCTCTCCTCTCCCCCAGCCCTGGGGCCCTTAAAGGGGTAGAGTCTGGCCACTGGGCACGTGTGAGCCAGAGGCCTGCATGCAGACAGACAGCCCTGACAGCTCTGCACCCAGTGGCCAGACGATGAGCCGGGCAGCCAGCACAAATCCAGTGTCCCCCGCCTAGTCCCCCAGTGCCCAGGGGCCAGCCAGCGGCCGTAGATGGCACACGCCCACCTGGACTGGTGCGGAGATCATGGACCTCATTGAGGTGTGGGGGAGGCCCTCAATGTCCATGATCTCCATACCGGTTGGAGGAATGCTGCCGTCTATGGCCGCATAGCGACCACCATGGCCCGCAAGGGACACAGGCGCACCCAAGAGCAGGTGCGCCTGAAAATAAAGGAGCTCAGACAGGCGTACGCCAGGGCCACCAGGGGCAGCGCTGCAGCAGGGGCTGCCACCTGCCCCTACTTCCCCGCCCTTGACCGAATCTGGGGGGGCGGGGCGGTTTGCGCCAGCCCGGGGGGCGGCGAGCTGGGAGCTGAGGGCCCTGACCTGGGTGCAGCAAAGGGGCCACCACCAGCTGTCCCAGCACTGGAGTCGGCTGGGTTGTCCGGGGAGGCCATACCAGGTAAGTGCCAGCACTGTCCCCTACCCGGGGGGGAGGTGGGGAGGGAGACCAGGGACCACGCGCATGGGCCCTGCCTCCCACGGATCACGCAGCCACCTGTGCATGTGCAGGCACGTGCCATGCCACCCTTGGGCAGGTGGCTCCAGCTGTGTGACACACAGGGGCCGTGGCCCAATAGCCACACATGTGTGTGAAGAGACCCAACACGCTCCCGACCTCGGGGCGGGACACAGCAGGACGCCCTCCCTTCACACGCCCCCTCTACACGGAGGCAGGGGACATCTCCCCCTACCTCGGCCACACTATACACAGCACAGGGGCCTGGGTGCGGTCTCGGGGCAGCTCCCACTCTCGGGCAGAGCTGGACGTGCCAACCATGGCCTCTGTGCAAGCACATCGGTTCTGACGGTGCAGGGCACGGTCGCCCTCACGTCGCGGGGGGGGCTGGGCATCATCCACTGTGTCCCCGGGGAGAACTGACCACTTCTCTTCTTTCTCCACAGCCGCACCAGCTGCTCGTGCAGGGCGCACCACCCCGCCCGGGACATGCTCCCGCACCCGTGGCCTAGCAGGACCACCACCACGTGGCAGGGGTACTGACAGCAGCACCTGCAGGCCCTGTGAGCCCAGACCCAGATCATGGAGCAGCGGGCGCAGGAAGAACGGGAGTTCCAGCTTGCCCAGGGTCGTGCCATCTGTCACCATCTGCAGGCCCTGGTGCAGAATGTGCTGCCCGGTGCCAGTCCTGTGCCTGCTGCCCCCCCAGCTACTGTTCCTCCTCCCACTCCTGCCTCCCCCCACTTCTTCCTCCTCAATCTCCACACCCTCCACCTCAACCTCTGCACCTTCCTCTCCATCCCCCCCAGGGCACCAAGACCCCCTCCCCTGCAGTGCTGGGAGGCAGTTGGCCCGGCAAGACCCCCACCTCTGAGCGCTGAGCTTCCCCTCCCCCTTCTTCCCCTTGCTTCCCCCTTCCAGCTCCCTCCTCCAAGTTTTCCCCTCCCCTCTCCCACCCTTTCTCCTCCCCTCTCCCGCCACTCTTCCCAATCTCTCCAGAGTTTGATCCCCCCCAGTTTTGTTAAATATACAGAGTTTGTATTTTTGAGACAAAAGTGCATTTTATTTGACATCAGGAAGGGGGGGAGCTAGGGAAGGGTAAGTGAAAGGATGAGAGGGAGGAATGGGGCATAAACACCCAGTGGGACAGACCGGGGAGACTGTTCGCGCTTCTCAGGGTGGAAGCTCTCCTGTAAGGCCCCCTGGACCCTGACAGCCCCTCGATGGTCCTCCCGGATGGCAGCCTGCAGACAGTGCAGCCAGGCAGCTGGCAACGTGTCACAAGACGCAGCAGAGTCCCCGGGGCAGGTCTGGTTCCATGTTGCAGAATGCCATGGTGTCCCGTGTGAGGACAAGCAGAGCACTCTGAGACACAAATGCTTTGCTGTCCCTCAGCGAGGTAGACCAGCAAGCAGAGAAACCTGAGAACTGTCTGTCGGGAATGGGGGTAGGATCCCTTTAAGCACAGACCTCGGATAGCCTGAGGCAGCAGACCCACACACTAAGTCCGACCCTGATGCCCTGCTGGCACTGGTTCCGGCCAGCCTTACCTTCGATTCAGAGTCCACTCAATGTGGATGTGCTATTTCAAATTAGAAAAATGCTATTTCAAATTAGTTTTTGTATATAGCTGTGTTATTTCGAATTAGCTTATTTCGAATTAACTAATTCGAAATAAGTTAATTCGAAATAGTGCTGTAGTGTAGACATACCCTTAACTAGTCTAGCCATGTGTTATGGGGCTTAGTTCCTAGCTCAACTGCAGATCTCTTCTATAGCCTTGAAGTAAGACATTTCCTTTCTCTGTGCCCCAGCTCTGGTTCTGTGAAACCGAGATCACATGGTGCTAGCTTATGTGGAAGATGTGGCCATGAATACAATGAAATTTGTGAGGCACTCAGTGGTGTTATGTTGATGAGAGCCACAGAAAGAAGTTCAAACACCCTATAATAAGGCAGGCATGTCTGGTTACTCCCACCCAGAGAATGGCAAAAGGAGGCAGAAAGAATTTAAGATCCACATTTTCGTACCTGTCCATAGGCACCCTGAATTTGTGAATACTTTTGAAATTGTTCCCTCTGGACAGTGTGATTGAGAAGATGCAACTACGTATTGTTCAGACTGACAGATTTTCTTATTTCAAACAATTCCTCAATTTTTCAAGGACTATGCACATTGAACAAGGAAAGTTAAAATAAAGTTGCAAACACAAATGGTCATTTAAAAAACAATTTGTGCTTATGGTGCAGAAAATGACAGGGGAGCCCAGGAGTGCAGAATCTATTTCCCTTTCCTGTGGGCATCAGCAAACACTGGAGCATCTAATCAGTTCTATAATGTTACCAAAAGATGCTAAGATACCCGTGTCTGGGTACCAAGCTATAGTAAGGACGTTGAAATTCAAAGGTGCTACACATCAGTGACATAACTCTCCCATTGCCCTAGAATGGTGTAATAGAAATCACTTTTCTTTGCCTCGTGCCTGGACACAAAGCAGGTGACACAAACCCCACAAAGCACAGAAAGGGCTGCAGAGTAGAAGGATGGTGTGTAACTCCCTTTGGTTCACCCACAGAAATGACATATGTCATCCTGCGAGCTGCCCAATGAAATCGACACCAGCAGAAAGAAGAGGGAGTGAGATCTGATGTTTCCCCTTTTTTCCCAATACAATAGACTCCCAGCTTTTAAAGCACATCACATATAGTTTTATGTGCACACAGAGGCAGTAGATGAATGTAGCCCCGATCTCAGTGGAGAACTGCACCCCTTGTTGGAATACAGACACATGCATAACAAGATAATAATGAAACATACAACCATTGACTTTATGAAATGACATCACTATGGGCTGGGAACTATATTCATCTGTTTCCGCTCCCCATCATTCAACCAGCACTGAGATGAACAGATTCAAGAATTAGTTAAGAGTTTATTCATGGCTTTCCTCAGAGAATCCTTCACCTCCCTGTTCCTCAGGCTGTAGATAAGGGGGTTCAACATGGGGATCACCAGAGTGTAAAACACTGAGGTTATTTTGTCTGTGTCCATGGAATAGCTGGAGGTGGGTCGGAAATACATAAAAAGGAGAGTGCCATAAAATATGACCACCGCACACAAGTGGGAAGCGCAGGTGGAGAAGGCTTTGCACTGGCCCTCGGCAGAGCGAATCTGCAGGATTGTGGAGATGATAAAAACATAGGAGAGGAGGATGGTCACAACACTGATCACGACAGTGTAGCACATAGAAACAAATAATACAATCTCACTGGTGCGGGTGTCAGAGCAAGAAAGTGCCAGCAGAGCAGAGATATCACAGTAGAAATGCCTGATGAGGTTGGAGCGGCAGAATGACAGTCGAAAAGTACAACATATAAGTATCAATGCATCCACCAACCCCACAGCACACACCCCAGCCACCAGCTGGTTACAACACTGCCTGGACATGGTGACCGTATAGAGCAGTGGGTTACAGATGGCCACATAACGGTCATACGCCATCACAGCCAGCAAGAGACACTCAATATCTGCAAGAAAGATAGCTAAAAACATTTGCACAGCGCAAGCAGTGTAAGAAATGCTGTTCCTCTCAGGTAAGAAATTCTGCAGCATTGTAGGGGAAATTACTGAGGAATAGCAGAGATCACAGAAAGACAAGTTACTGAGGAAAAAGTACATGGGGGTGTGGAGTCGGGCATCAGTCGTAATTAACAAGATCATCCCCCCGTTCCACACCACAGTGATAACATAAATCAGTAGGAAAAACACAAACAGAGGGGCCTGCAACTCCGGACGATCTGTCAGTCCTGAGAGAATGAACTCAGTCGCCTCTGAGTGATTTCCCTCTTCCATCTCCTCTGAGATGAGATCCAGCAGCTACAGGGATGTGGGCAGGTGGATGGCTCAGGGAACCTATCCCTTGTCTGTAATGATGTTAGTGAAGAAAAATGGAGGTCAGTTTCTTAATAGGTACAAGTACCAGCTCAGGGAAGGGCTTAATTCAAAATATCCAGATGTTCACAGCTGATTATTCCACTTCTTTGACCAATTTCATACATGCACACATAAAATAACTCATTTGCTAATCATCCCACACACAGACTCTCCTGTTAACGGATGCGAGCAGCAAACAGGGACCTGTGACTCTGCTGTGAAAACCATAGAGAAACCATCTCAGTGTGATGGAATCAATCCTTAGTTCAAGAAGAGGTGAGAGTAAATGAGTGTCAATCTCTCTACTCTCTTTGGGTAAGGGGAGCTCTGTGGCCCAGCATGTCCGTTTGAGGAAAACATTGTGTGCTGGTCTAATTAAGATTTCTGGTATCTGATAATGGCATTTTCATTACTCTCTGTGATAACCCTGAGACATAAAGGCAAGTGCCGGCTTCTCTGAGTACCTTATAGTGAATTTTTTCCAACCAAATTTCTCATTCCTTTAGCTCAGTCGGAGAAGCTGGGCCTGAGGGTTTTAGTGCGGGAGGACTTCAGTTCAGTGCCTGCCAATCACCATGCTGTCTCTGTGGGTGTCTGACTGATGCAGGACAAGAGCACGTACCTGTGGACAGCAGAGAGAGACGTGGCGGTGTTTCTCCATCGATAGAATCTCACAGTTTGGTGCAATTGGGATGTTTTATACTGAGATCTGTGATCTACAGGACAAGATCCCTGGAGCCACTGGGAATATCTGAGTTCAGAGAGACAAAACAACAGATTAATGAGCTTAGGGAATGTCAGCCATATAACTGATACCCTGAGGATTAATTTGGTACCTTCTTTCCTCCTGTGTTAGTTAGTGATGCAATTTCTATCAGAGTTACAGAGTCCAAGGCTGAGGGATATTTCATTCTGCTCTTGTCACTGCAACCTGGGTCCTGTGTAGAGCTGACCCAGAAAGGGTGTGTTTGTGGAGACCAGCATCTTTCAGCTGAAAACTTAACATTTCAGCTCAGAAACAAAACGCACAGGGATGCCCCAGGTACCACATCTCACACTTCTCTGCCATGGGCTAGGCTCCCAGGCTGGACTCCATCCCCTCTGGTGCATGATGGTCTGTCCTGGTGCAGAACTGCCCTGAGACATCCTTAGAGTCCCACAGCCTGGTGAGAAGGGGATGTGCTTTTTTGATGAAAAACATGCCATGGAAAACCAGTTGAAATGAAAATCCAATTTCCCACCAAAAACCAGTTTTAAAAAATGTCCAGGCAGCCTTAGCCCCGGGTTTGGAATCAAAGGAAGAAAAATGACCTTTTTTTCCTTGGTCAGCCTGACACACCTACACAGGGGCATGCACTAGTGCAGGAGCTGTACGCAATGGTGGAGATTTGGGGGAGTGTGTGCCCTGGGTTGGCCCCTGTGGTAATGGGACTAGGCCTTATGCCCCCTGTTGGAGGCTTGTGGAGCTGCCACACTGGCCCTGGAGCAAAGAGCAGAGGAGAGGTCCTCCAGGTACACTAGAGAGGCTGCTTCTGTTGCAGCCAATCAGGGCCCAGTATAAAGAACCTGCTGGGCCAGGGCCTGGCAGTTCCTATGTGGAGCTCAAGCCAGACAGCCCCAGGGATGGACTGGGAAGGCAGCGGTACCTCAGACAGCTCCAAGTGGGGGCTGGTTTTCAGACTCAGGTGAAGCCCAGGGGTATGTCTAGACTACAGGCTTTTGTCAACAGAGGCTTTGTCGACAGATACTGTCGACAAATCTGTCGACAAAGAGTGTCTAGACTACATCCAGTTCTGTCGACAAAGCAAGCCGCTTTGTCGACATGAGAGTGTAGACGCAAAGGACAATGTAGATGCAATAACGCCTTCTGTCGACAGAACTCTGTCGACAAAAGGCGTTATTCCTCATAGAATGAGGTTTACCGCCATCGACAAAACTGCCGAGTTCTGTCGACGTTATGTGGACAGAACTTGGCGGCAGTGTAGACGCAGGTCTAGTTTTGTTGACAAAAGTCCACTTTTGTCGACAAAACTCTGTAGTCTAGACACACCCCAGGTCTAGTGGCTGAAGACTGGCTGTGTTGGGTTACTCTGATTTGCAGAACCCTAAGCAGGGTGCAGTGAGGACTTTATCTTAAGCCAGGAAAGAGGGCAAGTAGGGGGCAGCTTCTTGGAGGAGTGACCCAGGGAGTGAGCAGAAATAGACACTGAGGATGCTTAGTGGGCAACTTCTACGTACAGTGTCCTTGGGCCGGGATCCAGAGCAGTGGATGGGGCTAGAGGCATCTCAGTTCCTTGTAGATATCAAAGGGGGTAGAAAAGAAGCCTGGTCCCACATGACCAAGAAGAAAGGGCCTCTGGGATCCTTCCACACCCGGAGCCAGTGAGAGGAGAGGAGCTTGTGGACACCTCTCCTCAGCCAAACAGGGGGTGCTCTAGAGAGGGTGAGCCCTTCACACCCTGATTTTCTCCTGCTGATCATCATCCCTGGATACAGTGACAAAGACACAAAATGAAACCAGAAATGGTTGAAACCTTTAACACAAAGTGTTGGTCATGGGTTTTTTTTCCAGACCAGGAATTTTAGCAATAAACTAAACCACTGGAGGTGAAGAGGGGAAAGAGGCAGTATTAAAATGAGTCATCCAACCCAGAATGACTTACTTAGGGTCAACTTCTTCAATTCACCTGGATTTTTTCCTGGTTTTATTTTCAGTAGTTGGATATTGTTTTCCACTGCAAACTGAAAAGTTTGTTCTGGGTCCAGTTCTATCCACCTCCCCATCACAGTGCCCCTAGTTATATAGTTCTCTGAATGCCTGCTCTTCAGATTCTCAAATGTTTTCCTGTAGACCAAAGAGCAGGAAATCACCATGAACAGGGTGATGTGATGTGGGATTTGAATTTTTTCTGTTTATTTCACTTTTAGTAAGAACACTTCACCCTGAATGCCATTTTTATATTCAGCTCAATACAAACTGCCCAAGAGGATGCCCACAAACACTGCTCTCTCATAGAAACTTTACGTTTGTTCCTTCTTGTTTTGGAGTTGTCTTAACCTATAACCTGTGATGGGCAGCATCTTTTTACACTGGATGCATGGACAACACACCAGGTAGAAAGGAGAGGGCGATGGCCGAGGTGCTGACTGCATGCTTGCAAAGCACCTCATTCCACGAAGTGTAACACTTAACTTGAACTAATGACTTAGTTCGAGTTAACGTTTGACTGCCGCGTGTAGCCGCAGGCAGTTAGTTCGGACTAAGGGATTTAAAAATGGCGCCCGGATGGGAAGATGCAAATAAAGCACAGGATATTTAAATCCCAGGCTTCATCTGCAACTTCGAATGCCTACATTAGCCTCCCTAGTTCGAACTAAGGGGCTAGTGTCGACATACCCTAAGGTGCCACAGGATGACGTGGTTTTAAATATAATCAAGTTTGCAAGGTGCTCAGAGGTGTTCCATCGATGAGGTCCATAGAAAGATGTATAAACATTTATGAATCATTTAATTACGGCAGGCATGTCTGGTTACTCCCACTCAGAGATGGGCAAAGGGAGGCAGGAAGAATTTAAGATACACAATTTCATACATGTCCATAGGCACCTTGAACTGGTAAATGATTCTGAAACCACTGCCTCTGGATAGTTTGACTGAGAAATTGTGACTACATATTGTCCAGACTGACAGATTTTCTCCTTTCAAACAATTCCTCCATTTTTCAAGGAATGTCCTCAATCAGCATAGAAAGTAAAAATAAAGTTGCAAACACAAATGGTCATTTTAAAAACAATTTCTATTGATGGTGCAGAAAAAGACAGGAGATCCCAAGAATGAAGAATCAGTTTCTCTTTCCTGTGAGCACCAGCAAACATGGAGAGCATCTAATCAGTTCTGTAGTGCCATGCTACAGAAATGGCTTTGATATTCAAGGGTCCACAAATCAGTGGCGGAACTCTTCCATTGCCCTAGAAGAGTGTCCACACCTCCGTATGACACAAGTGTCGTTGACTTGAAGCAGTGTGGGATTAGCATAGACCAGCCCTAAGAGAGATCCAGGATTGAACAGAGCCCGGTCACCAGGGCGCTGTCCGGCAATATGGGAGACCCACTGTCCAATTGCTTCTCCCCATCAGAAGGAGGAAGGACTGACCCGTATCTCCCACCACCCACAGATATATTGACTGAAACTCTACAAGAGAAGAACGTTGTCACCTCTTCTCCAACCTGAACCACTTTGCTAAAAGTTTTCTAGGGATCCAATTGGCCAAACATTTAGGGAACATTCAGATGTGGATCAGATTGCTCAAAATTTTTTTGTTTAATTTTTTGTAACCACCTGTGAACTCAAAAAATCAGTTACTTGACCAGCTCTTCCCATTTCTATATTCCCAATCCCATGACTCCTTCCAATCCCACAATCCCTATTCATCAGAGTCTATAACACTTGGCAACAGATGAAAGAGGAAGAACTCATGGCAAACCTGCTGAGGTGGTATAAATATCGAGTGTGTGATGCAAGTTTTTCCTTCTGTTTAATCCACATGGTAGAGAAAATTCACACTTTTCGTGCTAGTCTGTATTCCGTTCAGTGCAGATTGTCACAGAGGAGGCGCACACACTGTGCTCTCTTTCGCAAATGTTACACTTCCTGTTGCTTGTTTTGTTGTTACCTTCACTTAAAATACAGGTCAGTGTGATGGAAATCCCTTTTCTCCTCCTCATGCCTGGGCACAAACCAGGTGACAAAAACTCCCTTTGCTTCTCCCATAGTAATTGCACACATCACCCTTGGAACTGCCCATTGAAATCAACAACAGCAGAAAGAAGAGGGAAATAGATTAGTTGTTCCCCTTTTTGCCTAACACAGTCAGCTCTCTGCTTTCAAAAAACATCCCATGTACGTTTTATGTGCACACACAGGCAGTAGCCAAATGCAAACCTGATCTCAGTGGGTACCCGCATCCCTTGTTACAATGCAGACACATGTATAATAACAACATAATAATGAACAATACCACCATGGGCTGTGTGAAATGACATCACTATGGGATGGGAACTGAATTCACCTCTTTCTACTGCCCATCACTCAACCAGCACAGAGATGAACAGTTTCAGGGACTAGTTAGGAGTTTATTCATGGCTTTCCTCAGGGCATCCTTCACCTCCCTGTTCCTCAGGCTGTAGATGAGGGGGTTCAACATGGGGATCACCAGCATGTAGAACACGGAGGCTATTTTGTCGGTGTCTGCGGAAGAGCTGTAGGTGGGTTGGAAATACATGAAAAGGAGAGTGAAATAGAATATTCCCACTGTGATCAAGTGACAAGCGCAGGTGGAGAAGGCTTTGTACCGGCCCCTGACAGAGTAGATCCGCAGGATGGTGGAGATGATGAAGACATAGGACAGAAGGATGGTCACAGCGCTGGTTATTAAAACACAGCACAGAGAAGCCAACTGCACAATGTCACTTATGCGGGTGTTAGAGCAGGAGAGCGGAAGCAGCTGGGGTATTTCACAAAAGTAATGCCTGATGATGTTGGAGTCACAGAATGACAGCTGAAATATACAACATGTAAGTGTCAGTGCATCCACCAACCCCACAGCACACACCCCAGCCACCAGCTGGTAACAACGCTGGCGGGACATGGTAACCATATAGCACAGCGGGTTACAGATGGCCACATAACGGTCATATGCCATCACAACCAGCAAGAGGCACTCAATGTCTGAAAGTAAGGTAGAGAAAAAAGTTTGCACAGCGCAGGCAGAGTGAGAAATGCTTTTCCTCTCAGCTAAGAAATTCTTCAGCATGTTAGGGGCACTTACAGAGGAATAGCAGAGATCACAGAGAGACAAACTCCTGAGGAAAAAGTACATGGGAGTGTGGAGCTGGGGGTCAGTTGTGATTAACAAGATCATCCCCCCATTTCCCAGCACGGTGATAATGTAAATCAGTAGGAACAACACAAACAGGGGGGCCTGCAACTCTGGGTGATCTGTCAGTCCTGAGAGAATGAACTCAGTCACCACCGAGTGATTTCCCTCTTCCATCTCCTCTGAGCAGAGATCAGGCACCTACAGGGATGTGGACAGGTGGAAGGCTCGGGAAAACTAAAGCTTAGCTATAATGAAGAAAAGCGGGAATCAGTTTCTTAATAGTCACCAGCACAGGGAAGGGCTTAGTCCACAGAGCCAGATGTTCACAGCTTGTCAATCCACTTGTTTGATTAGTTTCACACACTGTACCCATATAAGAACACGCAGGCTAATCATGCCACAAAAACCCCTGTTCACTGATCCGAGCAGCAAACAGGGACTTGTGACTCTGCTGTGGGAGAATCAGGGTGAAACCATCTCAGTGTGGTGGGATCATTCCTTAGCTGAAGAACGGGTAAGAGAAAATGAGTGTTCGTCCTTCCACCCTCTTTGGGCAAGGGGAGCTCTGTGGCTCAGCATGTTGGTTTGGGGTGAAACTTGCTCACTGTCATAATTAAGTGGCATCTGATAACAGCATTTACATTAGTCATTATGAAACCCCTGAGACCCAAAGGAAGGTGCCGGTTTCTGTGAGTACCTAATAGTCAATTGTTTCCAGTCGAGGTCTCGTTCCTTTACATCAATGGGTAGGACCAGGAACTGAAGCTTTTAGTGCTGTAGGTCTTCAATGCAGTGCCCACCAATCACGGTATCCTTACGGGTGTGTGCCTCTGATGCAGTACAACAGCATGTACCTACTGACAGGAGAGAGAGACGTGCTGGCAATTCTCCATCGACATAAACTGACTCTTTCTGCAATTGGGAAGTTTTATAGTGAGATCCGTGATCTGTGGGACATATTCCCTGAAGCCACAGGGAAGATCTGAGCTCAGCAACACAACAGCTAATTAATGAGCTCAGTGAATCTCAGCCATGGAGCTGATACCCTGGGGATTAATTTGGTTCCCTCTTTCCTCCTGTGTCAGTAACTGATGCAATTTCAGTCAGAGTTGCAGTGTCCAAGCCTGAGGGATATTTCTTTCTGCTCTTGTCACTGCAAGCTGGGTCCTGTGTAGAGCTGACCCAGAAAGGGCGTGTTTGGTGAGACCAGCATCTTTTGTCTGAGAAGTTAATATTCCAGCTCAGAAACAAAACAAACAGGGATGCCCCAGGTACCACATCCGCCCCCGTTTTTTGCCATGGGCCCGGCTCCCCAGCTGGACTCCATCCCCTCTGAGGTGTGACCGTCTGTCATCCTGCGGAACTGCCCTGGGACATCTCTAGTGTCCCACATGTAGTAATAAGAGGGCCTGACAATGGAGGCCTGGTGTGAGGTCTAAGGCCTGGACAACAGTCAACGCTTTGCTAACATAAAGCAGAGCTAAGCTGTGAGCAACAGGCAGATCCTGCTCACAGACACTTGGCAAGGACAGGGCTGCTGATATTACAGACACACACATACCTAGGAGGTACTAGGCACGGGCCATGCACATAAACATTCCAGGAGGATGGTAATAGATCATCTCGCTGCAGAAACAGCTCAGTACCAGCACACTCCCCATAGACAACAGTGACATACCAACCCAGGTTCAGCACAGGGTCGGGATGGCAGCATGATGGATCGGGATGTTTTGATCGAACCACCATAAACAAGGTAATGAGAAGTGTCTAGGCATGTCAGGGGGTGTCAACCAAATACATTTAAGGGTGGCACCTTTATACGTACAAAGTGATGTGTAACTTGTTTGTGTCTGTGTAAAAAAGTGTATTTCAGAGAGAGCACGCACACCGCATGCAACCAAATGGTTATTATCCCTGAAGGGAGCAGAACAGATGCCACAGCACCACACCAGTGGTGGCACCTGACTACATCGCAGCCACAGTTTAGTGAGGAGGAGAGTTTGCTTTTTGGATGGAAAGAATTCCATGAAATGAAAATCTGAATTTCTAATAAAAAAACCCACCTTTTCACAACTTTGCCCCAGGTTTGGAATCAAAGGGACAAATAAGCCCATCTCCAGACATGGTTGGTCTGCATCTCGCCCTGGCACAAAGGTGGGTAGAGGGAAACTTGTGGAACGGACCAGTGCAGAAGTTGCACTCAAGGGTGGAGATCTGAGGGAGTGCATGCCCTGGCCTATCATCCTTGCTCCATATAGTGACCAAGGCACAAAATGGATCCAGCAGTCACTGAAACTATCCACATGCAGTGTTGGTTCATTTTTTTTCTGGCCAGGAATTTTGGCAATGAACAAAAAACCAGTGGGCTGCACATGGGTAAAGTGATAATATTGAAATGAGTCATCCAACCTAGAATGACTTGCTGGTCAATTCTGTCAATTTTTCACTATTGTTGGCTGGTTTTGGTTGGGGGTAAATGTTATTTTTCCCCCACTGGAAACTGAAAATTCAATCCAGGGTCATTTCTATCCATGTTCCCTTCACAGTGCCCTGATTTATGAAGTTCCCTGAAGACCTGTTCTTCAGAGTCTTGTATTTTTTCCAGTTGCCCAAAGAGGAGGCAATCACCGTGAACATGGTGATGTTGGGTGGGATGTGACTTTTTTTCTGTGTTTTTCACGTTCAGCAAGAACACCCTAACCCTGGATGCCATTTTGGTATTTAGTTCAATGCAGACTGTCCAAGAGTATGCCCACAAACATGGCTCTCTCACGGGAACTTTACATTTTTTTCTACTTCTACTGTAGGGCTCTTAACCTGTAACATAAGCCATTCTGATGGATGGCATCTTTCCACACTTGGTGCATGGACAACACACCAGGTAGACAGAAGAGGGAGATGGCTGAGGTATCCCATTTCTGTGCCAACACAGAGCACTGAGTGCTAGCACATCACATCACATATACTTGTGTATTTATACATGAGCTTACGGGTTCCTTTGTTACCCAAAAGCCCCTTAGTGCCTGCTGGCAAAGTGTCCAATGTCAGGTGAAGCAAAACCTGCCAGACCTGACATGCTCACTGCACCTAATGTGTTGCTGGGATGGGTATCGATCGCCAAATACAATTGGGTAAGGTCTCAAATAGAAACATATCAGACTGGCCTTCAAAAGCCTGCTGTGACAGAACCACGACAGAGCTCTGGCCAGGTACCAATAACATGCTCAAACAGTGCAACCCAGTTGTCCAAGTCAAACAATGTTGGTTTGCCTTGGGAGAGTGGCAGCTCACCAGCCAGCTCCACCAAAGCTGAACGCTGATAAATACAAAGCTGGAACCCGTCTGGCTCTCTGGTGTGTTGCCAAGGTTCAAACAGGTGTTAGAATTATAGGAATGAGTTTAAAATTTAGACTCTATCAAATGCTTAGAAGTTGCTGCTGGCATTAATATCACGTATAGCAGCTGCAGTGCCATGTACTGGGAGGGAAAAGGGGGCCCCTTTTTTAGATGGCTAAATGATTTTAGAAAGATAAGGCCGCAAGGGGTCCCCTAACAAAACTGGACCCTCTGTCCGGTTCTGTGACAGCCAGCATCTGCTTTCTGGTGGTGTGCCTCCCTCTTCCCATAATGAATCAGAGAGGGCAATTCATTGTATGTAAACCGAACGTATGGAAAATTGATTTAGGGAAAATTTACAAAAATGGGGAATTCAACGGGTAAGCAGAAGTTGTTCAAAACCAAAACCTGTACAGTAGCCAGTCCCCAGAACCCACTGAACAAAAGAGCTTTTGGCTGAGTTTAAAGGATAAGGTAAGTATGACAAGTTTATAGAAATCTTCTTGAAAGTTCCCAAGACGGACACTCAGGACCTCAGATCTCATGGCTCCGGGGAGCCTTGAGAGAGGAGCACTGAGGAGAACCCTCGTAGTCTTCCCTGCTGCAGGTGGAAGGTCACTGGCAAGGTTGCTGTCTGTCCGGTGGTGTATGTGGAGTCTTCAGTATGGCTGCAGCTGTCTGGTCCGGAGTCAAGATGACCTGAAAGGAGAACCCTGCACAAGCTGCCACTAGGATGGGCAGCCCTGAGCTCTTCGGCTGCCAGCCTTGTATGCAGTCTAGGGTGGGAAACCCCTGCGAGGGAGACTGCATGGAACCTGCCCCTACAGGGAATCGCTGTAGGATCTTCTGAGGTAATTCTGGTTCTAACTGGAACTTGTTTACTTCTTTGCTGTAAAAAGGCAGGAAAACCTTTGCCTGTCAGACCCAGTGTCACGGGACTGATCCTCCATTTTGTTTTTCAGAATGGATGCCCTATACTATATTTAAACATTAAAACCTAGGATTTTTACCCTTAACAATCCCCTCCTTGAAGGATGATGAATGTAATGATATAATCCTTCACAAAACTAACAAACCATTAATCCAAGATCAATTTAAAAAAACAACATAGTCTGGTAGCACTTTATAGACTAACAAAACATGTTGATGGTATCATGAGCTTTCATGGGCACAGCCCACTTCTTCAGAGTTTTCAATTCAGGATGTGCAAACCTAAAATAAATAGGGGAGAAGACAGAAGGAGGAAGGAAAAAGAGGGGGTGGGTGGGAAACAAGGAGCAGAGGGTATGGAAATATCAAAGGGAAAAACAAGTAGACAGAACTGGCAATCTATAAACACCTTCCACCCCACCATCAAACTCAGCCTGGCTCAGTCCACACGAGAAATCCACTTCCTGGACACTACAGTACAATTAAAAAATGGACAAATTTCCACCACCCTATACCAGAAACCCACCAACCACTACACTTACCTTCATGCCTCCAGCTTCCATCCCAGACACATTTCTCAATCTATTGTATACAGCCAAGCTCTAAGATACAACTGGATTTGCTCCAGTCCCACAGACAGAGACAAATATCTACAGGATCTTTATAAAGCATTCCTAAAACTGAAATACCCACCTGGAGAAGTGAAAAAACAGATTGACAGAGCCAAAAAAGTACCCAGACATGAACTACTTCAAAACAGACCCAGAAGGAAGAATAACAGAGTTCCACTTGTTATTACCTACAGTCCACAACTCAAACCCATCCAACGAATTATACACAATCTGCAACTCATCTTGGAAAATGATCCCTCACTCTCAGAGGCCTTTGGGGGAAAAGCCCATTCTTGCTTACAGACAACCCCTCAACCTGAAACGAATTTTTTCTGGTAAGCATGCTACACAACCACATCATAAGCATCCAGGAACCGAGCCCTGCAATCAGCTGCAGTGTTAACTCTGCCTACACAGTTTGTACAAGTGAATTCATTTCTGGAGCCAACAACATAAGCTACCGAATCAGAGGATCATTCAATTGCACATCCAGTAATTTGATCTATGCCATCAAATGCCAGCAATGACCCACTCCTACATATATTGGACAAACTGGACAGTCCCTAGGGGAAAGAATCAATGGACACAAATCAGACATACGTAAACGGAACATACAAAAACCTGTTGGAGAGCACTTCAATCTACCTAATCACACTTTAAAAGATCTCCAGGTGGCGGTCTTATCACAAACCAATTCTACAAGTCAAATGCACAGGGAGGTGTTGGAATTACAGTTCATCCTCAAGTTCAATTCTCATGATGAGGGACTCAGTTGTGATGAGGGATGGTTGGGACACTATCAACCTATACTATCAGCCCCCTTTGACTATCTAGTCTTTAGGTGCTTATAGACTATTTGTTTTCCCTATTGCTTTCCAGCTCAGCTTTCCCCTGATATATTTTTTATCGACTACCTTTTCTTGTTCCCCCGCTCCCAATTTTCCCTTCTTCCACCCCCCTCCCATCTCTCCTATTTATTTTGGTCCTAGACATCCTACACTCCAGTCATCTGAAGAAGCGGGCTGTGCCCACGAAAGCTCATGATACCTGTAAGCCAGGTAGGCCTCCTAGGAGGGGTTCCTCTGCCTCCGGGTCAGTGAGCGGCCACTCCACCCCACTGCACAAACACTTAAAATAGTGTTTTAAGTCAACAGGTCAATAGTTCATTAACCCGCCCTTGCTTCAGGTCGGGGTGAGAGGCAAATTGTTCAGCCCCCGGCCTTGCTTCAGGTTGGGGTGAGAGGCCAATAGTTCAGGCTCCCTCACCCTAGTACAGGGTGGTCAGTAAACAAACCCAGTCTGTATAAGGGCCGGCAACAAGCATAGTTAGTTCACAGGCCCAGGCCTTGGTTCAGGCAGGGTGGCAACAAAGAAACACAAACAGTTTATCAGTTCAGAGAGCCCTGGCCCGAGGGCAGGGAGGGGCAGTACACCAGCAGTCTAAGAATCCCAGGCCTGGTTCCAGGCTGGGAAGCAAACACACACAGGTTTGGGGTCTCCTTGTTCAGGAGGGTTGCAGGCAGTTCACCTGCGGTAGCAGTGAGGGAGAGAATACCTCTCAGTAGGTGGGTGGCGGGGAGGGGTGCCAGCCCACCCACTCCACTCTGGCCCAGCTCAGGGCCCTAGATGCAGCAAAGCAGCTGCTGCTGGCTCAGCGGGGGCTCCAGCCCAAAATGCGCTGGCCTTGGGCCTTTACCAGCCCTTGCTATCCCCTGGGCCACTTCCCTTCTCCCCCTCAAGAGGTACCTGGAACTCTGGCAGGTCACTCTGGGAGTCAAGGGTGGTCTCCTGTGGCTGGGGTCCCGGCAGTCCAACCCAGTCCTTGGCCGCTTTCAGGTCCGGGGGCTCCAGCTGGTGTTCTGACCACAGCCGGTGGTGGTGATTTGGCTGGTCCTCAGGGTCCGGCTGGTTGTCAGGGTCTGGCTGGTCCTCAGGATCCAGCTGGTCATCAGGGTCTGGTTGGTCAACAGGGTCCCAGGTACCGGCTGGTGTTGGGGTTCAAGCAGGTCCTTTGACATAGCCACACTTGGAGGTCTGGGCCAAGCCTCAGTCTCCCTGACAGGGAGTCCTGAGCAGGCCTCTGGTTCCTCTGGGTCAGAGGCAATTGGGGGCTCAAGCCAGGCCTGGGAACTCAAAAAGGACCAGAGTTCTCAGCTGCTGCAACTGCTACTATGGAAGTAGTGGCCTCTCTTTTCCCAAGGCTCCGCCCCTTCTTCCAAGGCCCCGCCCCTTCTACCCAAGGCTCCACTCCTTTTTGGAGCACAGAATCAGTACCTTGCACCTTGCCAAGGGGCTGGGAATTCTGTTATTCCTGCTGAGTTCCTCTATCTCATGTCACCTGCTCCATATTTGAGTGACTTTGTCCATCCATCTGGTTGGCCAAGAACGTCTCCTAAAAAACAAGAGCTAGGGCCAGAATATTCAGTAAACAGCCTCCTCTTACTGTAACTTAGAGCAAGGTTGGGATTTGGTTGTGCCAGGACAATGGGATGTGCCTGGAATGGGACTGCTTCTCAGAAACCATAAAGAAAATAGATAGACTCACCAGGCCATGGAGAGGTGTTTCTCACCTGACCCTAAGCTGCTGCGGTGAAAGAAGGTCTGGGGTTGTCCTCTCCCTAGCCAGAGCAACCTGCAGCTTGAACCTCTCCTCCCAGCCCCACCCCAGAGCAATGATTTAAATGAAGAAAAACAAAAAGAATTGAGCTAAGGACCTGAGCAATGCTGAGTAAATCTTCTGGTAATGTTATATCAGAGGCCACATCTCCACTTACTGGAGGATTCATAGTTTCACAGGGGTAGCCGTGTTAGTGTGTAGCTGAAAAATCCAAAGAAACAACAAATATTCCTTCAGCGACTTAGAGGACAACAAAAATGAAGATGGTATCATGAGCTTTCAGGCTCAACCCACGTCTTCAGATGAAGCTCTGGTGATCGATCCGCTGGGGTCCACTTTAGTGGGGCTAGAAAAGATCATTTTAATCAAATGCTGAGGGAACCCCCATCAGCGTGCACACTCAATAACGTTATACAAAAAAATGCTCTAACTGTATTTAGAATTTGTCACATACATTTTCCGAGAGGACAATGATGATCAGCGGATTATGAGCTTTCAAATGACACCTCACAAGACATGCTTTGGACAACATGTCCAAATGAGGTTTACCAGCTAATTTGAATTAGGGGCTTTAAATCGGACTCCCGTTTCACTGCCGCGTGTAGACGCGGACAGTTACTCCGGGCTAGTGAATTTCTAAAATGGTGAGCGGCCGGGAACATGCAAATCAAGCGCGGGATATTTAAATCCTGGGCTTGATTTGCAACTTCGGTATGCTTCATTTGCCTCCCTACTTCGAAGTAGGGGGCAAGTGTAGACATACCCTTAGGGAACATTCAGATGTGGATCAGGTTGCTCTGAATATTTTTGTTTAATATTTTGTAGCCGCCTGTGAACTCATAAATCAGTTACTTGCCCAGCTCTTCCCATATCTATTTTCCCAGTCCCACAACCCCTACCTATCCCACAATCCCTATTCATCAGAGTCTATAACACTTGGCAACAGATGTAAGAGGAAGAACTCATGGCAAACCTGCTGAGGGGGTATAAATATTGAGCGTGTGATGCAAGTTCTTCCTTCTGTTTAATCCACATGGTAGAGAAAATTCACACTTTTCATGCTATTCTGTATTCTGTTTTCCGTTCAGACTCTCACAGAGGAGGCGCACACACTATGCTCTCTCTCGCAAATGTTACACTTCCTGTTGCTTGTTTTGTTATTACCTTCACATAAAATACAGGTCAGTGTGATGGAAATCCCCTTTCTCCTCCTTTTGCCTGGGCACAGATCAAGTGACAAGAACTCCCTTTGGTTCACCCACAGGAATTGCACACGTCACCCTTGCAACTGCCCAATGAAATCAACACCAGCGGAAAGAAGAGGAAAAATGATTTTTTCTCTCCCTTTTTGCCTAATACAGTCAGCTCTCTGCTTTAAAAACACATCCCATGTATGTTTTCATGTGCACACAGAGGCTACATCTGGACTGCACACCTTTTTTGACAGAGGCTTTATCGTAAGTATCTTTTGAAAAGCCTCTGTCAGAAAAGAGTGTCTAGATTGCATTATGCAGTTTGAAAAATCGATCAGCTTTTTCGAAAAAGAGCGTCCAGACTTTGAAAAAAAAAAGGCACCCAGAAGTGATTCTGGCTTGCCTACCTCCTAGAGGGAAAGCAAAGCTGCTGCAGTGCTTGCTCTGGTTGCCCTGCTTCCTCGGACACCACAGCAGTTTATTTGCAGGGTTTTTTTCTGCTTTTCACCGTGTTTTTGGCCATGGAGCCTGAGCTGCCCCTGGGCAGGCGATGGCCCATGCTGCCATGCTGCAGCTTCTGCTGCATCTTCATGACTCTGTCATGAATCTCCTGCCCCATATGGATCCGGACCGCACTGAGGAGACCCTTCTCCGGGATGCAGGAGCTCTGTCCTCGCCCCCAAACTTTTTTGGGGACAGGCAGATTTGGAGGCACGAGGCGAGTTCGGACTGGTGGAACCGGCTTGTCATGCAGCTCTGGGATGACGAACACTGGCTCCTTGACTTCCGGATGCGGAAGGCCACATTCCTGGAGCTGTGTGCCTGACTCGCCCCTGCTCTGGAACACCAGGACACCCACCTGTGGCCCGCCATCCCTCTGCAGAAGAAGGCTGCAATCGCCCTGGGGAAGCTGGACACCCCCGACAGCTACCGCTCCATGGGACACCAGTTTGGCGTGGGGAGGTCTACCGTCAGGGCCATTTTGATGGAGGTAAGTCACTTTCAGGGGACAGGCCCTACTTAGTGGGGGGTTGAGAAAAGGGGACAGCCAGGCAAGGGCAAGAGGGAGTGGGGATGGAGTGGCACTTGGAGGCCGCTCCTCTGCCACCCCTGCACTGATGTGGAGGAGGAAGGAATCCTAACAAGGAGAGGTGTGGGTTGGGAGGGAGGGAAGGTTCTCCTCCCAAGCACTTAGGTAACCTGTCTAACTCCCTGGTTTCTGTCTGTCTGTTTGTCTCGTGCTGCAGGTGGTGAGGGCCATCAATGTGGAGCTGCTGAAGAGGCTCATCTGTCTTGGGGACCTGGACATCATTGCCAGGTTTGCTGCCCTTGGCTTCCTGAACTGCGGAGGAGCCCTCGATGGGACACACATTGCAATCTGCACACTGCCCCATCGAGCAGCCCAGTTTATAAACAGGAAGGGCTACTATTCGATGGTGCTGCAGGCCCTGGTTGACCACCGAGGACACGTTACGGACATTTGTGTCGGGTGGTCGGGGCGGGCACAAGATGCCTGCATAATCGGCAACTCCTACCTGTACCACAGGTTGCAGGCAGGAACATTTTTCCCCCAGTGGCACCTCGCACTCTGGGACGTGCAGATGCCGGTGTGCACAGTGGCTGACGCAGCCTACCCTCTGATGCCGTGGCTCATGAAGCCCTACACCGGCCACCTGGATGTGAGCAAGGAGCTTTTCAACATGCATCTTAGCCAGGCTCGCATCCAGGTGGAATGTGCCTTCGGCTGGCTGAAAGGGAGGTTCCGTTGCCTCCTCGCACGGCTGGAGATGGGCGAACGCAACATCCCGGAGGTGGTGGCCACATGTTGTGCCCTCCATAATCTGGTGGAGAGGAAAGGGGAGGCCTTCCTGCCGGGCTGGGGGAGAAGTGCTGATGGCGAGGAGAAGCAATTTCAGACACTCCGGACAGCTGCCATCTACCAGGCTCACCAGGCTGGTGTCCAAATCCGAAAGGCCCTGAGGGAGAGATTCTCAGAAGAAGCCCACTGACTGTCCACAGGGCCTCCCTCATGGGGGGGTATGGCCTGGCCCACCCCTACCTGTCCCTCCACAAGCCTCACTCTCTTCCCATTAAGAAGACATATAGACCCGATTTTCTTTGTAAACAGATTTTTTTTATTAGAAACACTAGCAGTACAGAAAATGTGTGACCTGTGTATAAAACACCTTTCTCTTCTTACTGCTCAACTGTTTATAAACAAAGTAAATCTGTCAGTCAAAAATAAAGATTTTGTAACATAACTGAAATGTCCTTTAACTGGGGTGGTAGGGGGCTGAAAACCTGGAGGGGGGAGGAGGCTCAAATAGGCCGCTGCTTCCCTGATCGCAGGGTCCTGCCACCTTCCTGCGTCCTGGCATCGCCATGGCCTTGGGATCGGGTGAAGTGAGAGCCAGTCCTAGCCTGGGCAGGAGGGGAGGCAGCTGTTGGGCCTGTGAGGTCTTGGGAGCAGGAGGGGCTGGGGGGGAAGGAGGGACTGGAGGGGCTATGGGGAAGGGGGCCTGGAGGAGCAGAAGGGGATGGGGGGAAGGGGAGGCTGGAGGAGCATGGGGAGCAGGGGCCTGGCATGCAGGAGGAGTGGTGTCCATGACAGGGGCAGGCAAGGCGAGGACCTCCCGCATTGTGGCACAGATGACAGTGCGTCGTTGCTGGACCAGCTCATCCAGCCGCCTGGTGCGCCACTCGGCCTCTGCCTCTGTCCTCTGCTGGAGGGTCCTGTGGAGGTCCTGCAGGGCCATTACGTGCTCCCTCAGTCGGTCCGTGTAGACACGCCAGTGCCTGCAGATGCCACAGGTCCGGGATGGTGGTGGGGCGGGTGTGGTGCTCCCCTGTTGGGTGGAGGGTCCGGCTGTGGAGGGAAAGAGAAGGAGACAATCACTGTCTGTGTGCACCCCTGCTGTCCCGGGGGCATGCCGTGGCTGTCAGGGTCTCTCCTTTGGACAGGAGACTCAGGGATGTTATACGTGACACCGCGTGTGAGTTGGGCAGCAGCCTGAAAGCCTCCCAGGGGCCCCACAGTGGCAATGGGGCTAGCTGGCCCCCCACACTGCCAACCCGCCCATGTGTGGTGACCCCTCAAAGCACTCACCTGATAGTCCCTCCCCAATATCCATGAACGCTTGGGAGGCCTCTGGGGTCTGGAGGACTGGCTCCTGGGAGAGGGTCCCTGCGGCCTCCTCCTCCTCCTCCTCCTGTTGCAGCTCTCCCGCCTCTCCTGCTTCATCTTCCTCCCTCAGGAGGGGTCGGTCCATGATGTGGTGGGGTAACCCGGACTCCACCACACGCATTGGAGTCCGGGCTTCCCCACTGCCCAGGATCTGCTCCAACTCCTGGTAGTAAGGGCAGGTCTCGGGGGCTGCCCTGGAGCGGGAGCTCTGGTCCCAGGCCCTGGCATATCCCTGCCGCAGCTCTTTTAACTTGGCCATCACTTGTTCCATGGTGCGGGGGTGATGCCCTTTGGTGGATGTCCCTGGGCCATGTGCTTGTAGACGTCTGCATTCCTGCGGCGTGTCTGCAGGGCCTGCAGGGCTTCTTCCTGGGACCAGAGCTCCAGCAGGTTTTTAATTTCTGGCCCTGACCAGGCTGGTGCCTGTCTTTTGGTGCCCTTGGGTGGGTTCTCCTCACTGTCCCAAGAAGGGCCAGGGGGGCCTTGAGGCTGGGACATGGCTAGCACAGCTGGCACGGGTGCTCTGGCTAGCTTCCTGACAGCAAGGCCTGTCTGGGTGCATGTGCCTTTAAGAGGCTGCGGCCAGGAACCAGAGAGGTGCTCTACATGTAAAGGCTGGACTGTCCACCAGGGCTTCTTCCTAGAGGCTTTTTTTTTTTTGACAGAACTGGCTCCCTGTGTCCACACACACCTTTTTTGGACAGCTCTCTGTCGAAAAAGGCGTTCTTCCTCATAAAACGAGGTTTACCGCTGTTGACAAAACCTCCGCGTTCTTTCAATTTACTGTCAAAAGAACGTGGCGGTAGTCTAGACGCAGGTATAGTTTTTTCGAAAAAGCCCTGTAGTCTAGACACACCCAGAGGCAATAGCTGAAGGCAGCCCGGAACTCAGATGGTACCTGCATCCCTTGTTCCAATACAGACACATGTATGATAACAACATAATAATGAACAATGCCACCACGGGCTGTGTGAAATTACATCACTATGGGCTGGGAACTGTATTCACCTGTTTCCATTCCCCATCACTCAACCAGCACAGAGATGAACAGTTTCAGGGACTAGTTAGGAGTTTATTCATGGTTTTCCTCAGGGCATCCTTCACTTCCCTGTTCCTCAGGCAGTAGATGAGGGGGTTCAACATGGGGATCACCAGCGTGTAGAACACGGAGGAAACTTTGTCGGTGTCTGTGGAAGAGCTGTAGGTGGGTTGGAAATACATGAAAAGGATAGTGAAATAGAATACTCCCACTGTGATCAAGTGACAAGCGCAGGTGGAGAAGGCTTTGTACCGGCTCTTGGCGGAGCGGATCCGCAGGATGGTGGTGAAGATATAGACATAGGAGAGGAGAATGATCACAACGCTGAGCATTACGGTGTAGCACATAGAAGCCAACTGCACAATGTCACTGATGTGGGTGTCAGAGCAGGAGAGCGCCAGCAGTGGGGGCATTTCACAAAAGTAATGCCTGATGATGTTGGAGCAGCAGAATGATAGTCGGAATGTACAACACGTAAGTATAAATGCATCCACCAACCCCACAGCACACACCCCAGCCACCAGCTGGTCACAGTGCTGGCTGGACATGGTGACCATATAGTGCAGCGGGTTACAGATGGCCACGTAACGGTCATACGCCATCACAGTCAACAAGAGACACTCAATGTCTGAAAGTAAGACAGAGAAATACATTTGCACAGCGCAGGCAGCGTAAGAAATGCTTTTCCTCTCGGCTAAGAAATTCTTCAGCGTGTTAGGGGCAATTACTGAGGAATAGCAGAGATCACAAACAGACAGACTCCGGAGGAGAAAGTACATGGGGGTGTGGAGTCGGGGGTCAATTGTGATTAACAAGATCATTCCCCCATTCCCCACCAGGGTGATAACATAAATCAGTAGGAACAACAGAAAGAGGGGGACCTGCAGCTCTGGACGATCTGTCAGTCCTGAAAGAATGAACTCAGTCATCACCGAGTGATTTCCCGCTTCCATCTCCTTTGAGACAAGATCAGGCAGCTACAGGGATGTGGGCAGGTAGAAGGCTCGGGAAAACTAAAGCTTAGCTGTAATGAAGTAAATGCAGAAAAGTGGAAATCAGTTTCTTAATAGGCACCAGAGCAGGAAAGGGCTTAGTCCACAGAGCCAGATGTTCACAGCTGGTCATTCCACTTGTTTGATTAGTTTCACACACTGTACCCATATAAGGACAAACAGGTTAATCATGCCACAAATACGCCTGTTCACTGATCCCAGCAGCAAACAGGGACTTATGAGTCTGCTGTGGGAGAATAAGAATGAAACCATCTCAGTGTGTTGAGATCATTCCTTAGCTGAAGAACATGTGAGAGAAAATGAGTGTTGGTCCTTCCACCCTCTTTGGGCAAGGGGAGCTCTGTAGCTCGGCATGTTGGTTTGGGGTGAAACTTGCTCATTGACATAATTAAGCTCTTTGGCATCTGATAATGGCATTTACATTAGTTGGTATGAAACCCCTGAGCCACACAGGAAGGCATCGGCTTCTGTTAGTACCTAAGAGTCAATTTTTTCCAAACAAAGGTCTTGTTCCTTTAAGTTAGCGGGTTGGACCTGGGACTGAGACTTTTAGTGCGGGAGGACTTCAATTCAGTGCCTGCCAATCACGGTGTCTGTATGGGTGTGTGCCTCTGATGTAGCACAACAGCACATACCTACTGACAGGAGAGAGAGACGTGTCGGCATTTCTCCATCAACAGAAACTGACTCTGTGCAACTGGGAATTTTATACTGAGATCCGTGATCTATGGGACATGGTCCCTGAAGCCACAGGGAATACCTGAGCTCAGAGACTCAACTGCTAATTAATGAGCTCAGTGAATCTCAACCATGGAGTTGATACCCTGGGGATTAATTTGGCGCCTCTTTCTTCCTGTGTCAGTAAATGATGCAATTTCTGTCAG
Source organism: Pelochelys cantorii (assembly GCA_032595735.1). Lineage (NCBI taxonomy): Eukaryota > Metazoa > Chordata > Testudines > Trionychidae > Pelochelys > Pelochelys cantorii. The sequence goes on from CM064329.1 coordinate 3,109,137, forward strand.
AGTTGCAGTGTCCAAGCCTGCAGGATATTTCATTCTGCTCTTGTCACTGCAAGGTGGGTCCTGTGTAGAACTGACCCAGAAAGGGTGTGTTTGGTGAGACCAAATTATTTTGTCTGAGAAGTTAATATTTCAGCTCAGAAACAAAACACACAGAGAGGCCCCTGGTACCACATCCGCCCCCGTTCTCTGCCATGGGCCCGGCTCCCTGGCTGGACTCCATCCCCTCTGAGGCATGACCATCTGTCCTCCTGCGGAACTGCCCTGGGACATCTCTAGTGTCCCACATGTAGTAATAAGAGGGCCTGACAATGGAGGCCTGGTGTGAGGCCTAAGGCCTGAACATCAGTCAATGCTTTGCTAACAAAAAGCAAAGCAAAGCTGTGAGCAAAAGGCAGATCCTGCTCACAGACACTTGGCAAGGACAGGGCTGCTGATATTACAGACACACACACACCTAGGAGGTACTGGGCACATCCCGTGTACGTAAACATTCCAGGAGGATGGTAAGAGAAAATCTCGCTGCAGAAACAGCTCGGTACCAGCACACTCCCCATAGACAACAGGGAAAAACTGACCCAGGTTCAGCACAGGGTCGGTATGGCAGCATGATGGATTGGGATGTTTTGATCGAACCACCATAAACAAGTTAATGGGAGGTGTTTAGGTACGTCGGGGGTGTCAATCTAATATGTTTAAGGGTAGCACCTTGATACGTACAATGTGATGTGTAACTTGTTTGTGTCTGTGTAAAAAAGTGTATCTCAGAGGGGCTGTCTTGTCCAGCCTAGGGGACAGCAGAAACTCCTGGCCGCTAACTGAGCTGAATGCATTGCATGGTCTTGCGTATGTACTAGTGTGAACTGTTGACGTCTGGCCTAGACACCCAGGGTGCTAGAGACTGTAAGTCGTTTGACAATAAACCTGGTTCCAGGGCCTTCGCACCTTGTCTGAGTTGTGGTCACTGGGGGCTCTTAGAAGTCTGTGGTGTTGGCTACCTGCAAAGAGCCCACACAGCATTCAGAAAGAGCACAAGTATTCAGAGAGAGCACACGCCCCGCATGCGGCCGAATGGATATCAGTACTGAAGGGCGCAGAACACATGCCAGAGCACCACACCGGGGTGGCGTCTGACTACATCGCAGCCACAGTTTGCTGAGACGGAGAATTTGCTTTTTGGATGGCAAAGAATTCCATGAAAAACCCGTTGAAATGAAAATCTGAATTTCCTATAAAAAAACCTTTTCACAACTTTGCCCTGGGTTTGGAATCAAAAGGACAAATAGGCCTGTCTCCAGACATGTTGGGCCTGACTCCCACCCTGGCAGAAAGGTGGGTGCAGGGAATCTTGTGGCAAGGACCGGTGCAGAAGCTGCACACAAGGGTGGAGATTTGGGGAGTGTGTGCCCTGGCTCTTCCCTATTTGGCCATGCTCCTGCCCATCATCCTTGCTCGATACAGTGACCAAGGCGCAAAATGGAGCCAGCAGTCGGTGGAACTATCCACACGCAGTGTTGGTTCTTTTTTTTTTTTTTTACAGACAGGAATTTTGGCCATGAACTAAAGAGCTGGCTGTGGAGGGGTAAAGTGGTGCTATTGAAAGGAGTCATCCAACCCACAATGAATTATTTGTTGGTTGAGTTTTTCAATTATCCACTATTGTTAGCTGGTTTTGGTTGTCGTATATGGTACTTCCACCCCCCCAACAAACTGTTAAGTTCTATCCATGTCCCCTTCACAGTGTCCTGTGTTATGAAGTTCCCTGAACACCTGCTCTTCAGGGTCTAAAATGTTTTCAAGTTGCCCAAAGAGGAGGCAATCACCGTGAACATGGTGGTGTTGGGTGGGATGTGACTTTTTTCTGTTTATTTCACTTTTCGAAAGAACACCCCACTCCTCGATGCCATTTTGGTATTCAGTTCAATGCAGACTGCCCAAGAGGATGCCCACAAACACTGCTCTTTCATAGGAACATTACATTTTTTCCTACTTCTACTATAGTGCTCTTAACCTGTAACACTGGCCATGCTGATGGATGGCATCTTTCCACACTTGGTGTATGGACAATGCACCAGTAGGGAGAAGAGGGAGATGGCTGAAGTACCCCACATCTCTGCCAACACAGAGCACTGAGCAGTTGCAAAGCACATCACATGTATTTGTATATTTATACATGAGCTTATGGGTACCTTTGTAACTCAATAGCCTACTGGAAAAGAGTCCAATGTCAGGTGAAGCAAATCCTGCCAGTCCTGACACATTCACTGCACCAAATGTGTTGCTGGGATGGGTATCGATCGCCAAATACAATTGGGTAAGATCTCAAATAGAAACAGATCAAACTGGCCTTCAAAAGCCTGCTGTGACAGAACCACGACAGAGCTCTGGCCAGGTACCAATAACATGCTCAAACAGTGCAACCCAGTTGTCCAAGTCAAACAATGTTGGTTTGCCTTGGGAGGGTGGCAGCTCACCAGCCAGCTCCACCAAAGCTGAACGCTGATAAATACAAAGCTGGAACCCGTCTGGCTCTCTGGTGTGTTGCCAAGGTTCAAACAGGTATTAGAATTATAGGAATGAGTTTAAAATTTAGACTCTATCAAATGCTTGGAAGTTGCTGCTGGCATTAATATCACGTATAGCAGCTGCAGTGCCATGTACTGGGAGGGAAAAGGGGGCCCCTTTTTTAGATGGCTAAATGATTTTAGAAAGATAAGGCCGCAAGGGGTCCCCCAACAAAACTGGACCCTCTGTCCGGTTCTGTGACAGCCAGCATCTGTTGTCTGGTGGTGTGCCTCCCTCTTCCCATAATGAATCAGAGAGGGCAATTCATTGTATGTAAACTGAACGTATGGAAAATTGACTTAGGGAAAATTTACAAAAATGGGGAATTCAACGGGTAAGCAGAAGTAGTTCAAAACCAAAAGAACAATTTACCCTGTACAGTAGTTAGTCCCTGAACCCACTGAACAAAAGAGCTTTTGGCTGAGTTTAAAGGATAAGGTAAGTATGACAAGTTTATAGAAACCTTCTTGAAAGTTCCCAAGAAGGACATTCAGGACCTCAGATCTCATGGCTCCTGGGGAGCCTTGAGAGGGGAGCACTGAGGAGAACCCTCGTAGTCTTCCCTGCTGCAGGTGGAAGGTCACTGGCAAGGTTGCTGTCTGTCCGGTGGTGTATGTGGAGTCTTCAGTATGGCTGCAGCTGTCTGGTCTACAGTCTAGGGATGCATCTAGACTATGTTTTTCTTTCGAAAGAAGATATGGAAATTAGGCAGTAATTTGCATATCTTCTTCCGATCACTTTTTCGAAAGAGTTTTTTTCGAAAAAGCAAGTAGTTTAGATGCGGTTCTTTAAAAAAAAAAAACCCTTTTTTTCGAAAGAAACTTCTTCCTCAAAAATTGAGATTTACAGGTTCTTTCAAAAAACCAGTTTTTTTCTGAAAGAACCACGTCTAAACTGCTTGCTTTTTCACAAAAAAAAAAACCCCTCTTTCGAAAAAGCGGTCGGAAGAAGATATGCAAATTACCGCCAAATTTGCATGCCTTCTTTCAAAAGAAAAATGTGGTCTAGACACACCGTAGATGACCTGAAAGGAAAACCCTGCACAATCTGCCACTAGGATGGGTAGCCCCAAGCTGTTCGGCTTCCAGCCTTTTATGCACTCGTAAGCGGGATACCCCTGCGAGGGAGACCCTGTGGAATCTGCCCCTACAGGGAAACCCTGTAGGATCTTCTGAGGTAATTCTGGTTCTAACTGGAACTTGTTTACCTCTCTGCTGTAAAAAGGCGGGAAAACCTTTGCCTGTCAGACCCAGTGTCACGGGACTGACCTTCCATTTTGTTTTTCAAAATGGATGCCTTATACTACATTTAAACATTAAAACCTAGGATTTTTACCCTTAACAATCCCCTCCTTGAAGGATGATGACTGTAAGGATATTATCCTTCACAAAACTAACAAACCATTAATCCTAGAGTTTTCTGATCAAACACGGATTTAACCTTTTGTTGATTCTTTGTTTTCACAGGTTTACAATATATACAACCAGTTAATACAATTAGGTAAATTAACATGAACCTTGAATAAGCAATAATGCAACAATAGGGTGTAATAAAATTACCCAAGCTGATTTAATTTCTCCCACATTGTTGGTGAAAATCATTTTTCACCATGAGGAAGCTTTGGTCTCAGCCTTTATCTTCTTGGTAATACTTTTTACGTGACCCATGGCATGTTGTACTGTAATTAATGTACTTAAACCTTCATGCTCAAGTTGTTGCAAATACTCAGCAAATTTCTTATGTATTAATAACTTTTTCAAGGCTTCCAAGTCAGTACCTATATGTATAAGATGTAAAGCATTGTATAATTTATATAACTTAAAAAAATCTTCTACCTCCACACCATGCACCGATACATTTACATCACATGCTTGCAATCTTAGTACCTGACACAAACACAGATTTCCCACACCTGTGTTGGAAACATTATAGAATTGGTTTACAACATGGGAACTCAAAAAGGCCCAGAGCTCTCAGCTGCTGCCACTGCTACTACGGAAGTAGTGGCCTCTCGTTTCCCAAGGCTCCGCCCCTTCTTCCAAGGCCCCGCCCCTTCTACCCAAGTCTCCACTCCTTTTTGGAGCACAGAGTCAGTACCCTGCACCTTGCCCAGGGGCTGGGAATTCTGTTGCTCCTGCTGAGGACCTCCACCTCATGTCACCTGCTCCATATTTGAGTGACTTTGTCCATCCATCTGGTTGTGCAAGAACTTCTCCTAAACAGCAAGAGCTAGGGCCAGAATATTCCGTACACAGCTTCCTCTTATCGTAACTTAGAGCAAGGTCAGGGTTTGGTTGTGCCAGGATAATGGGATGTACCTGGAATGGGTCTGCTTCTCAGAAACCATGCAGAAAAGAGATAGACTCACCAGGCAGGTGAAAGGGGCTGGCTGGGAGTGCACCGCTCCTCCTGTCTGGGACTGCTCCAACCCTGATCCTGTCACCCTGAGGCACCTTAAGAGAGAGTGGGGAGGAGATAGTCATACCCTGGAGCTGACCCAGCTGGGGGACATGCATCCCTCCCACACTGTGCCCCCTGGAGCTGCAGAGGCCATGCAGAGGCATTTCTCACCTGACCCTAAGCTGCTGCAATGAGAGAAGGGCTGGTGTTGTCATCTCTCTGCCCAGGACAACCTGCAAACTGAACCCCTCCTCCCCAGCCCCACCCCAGAGCAATGATTTAAATGAAGAAAAACAAAAAGGAATTGAGCTAAGTACCTGAGTAATGCCGAGTAAATCTTCTACTAATGATATATCTGAGATCACATCTCCACTTCTGGAGGATTCATAGTTTCACAGGGGTAGCCGTGTTAGTGTGTAGCTGAAAAATCCAAAGAAACAACAAATATTCCTTCAGCGACTTAGAGGGCAAAAAATATTAAGATGGTATCATGAGCTTCCAGGCTCAACCCACGTCTTCAGATGAAGCTCTGGCGATCGATCCTCTGGGGTTCACTTTAGTGGGGCTAGAAAAGATCATTTTAATCAAATGCTGAGGGAACCCCCATCAGCACCCGCACTCAATAATGTTATACAATAAAATGCTCTAACTGTACTGTTGCAACGTGTATATAATTTATTACCATCCACCTGCTTGTGGTGGCTGTCAGTTAAAGGAGTCTGACATCTGAGACTGTACTAGGAAGAGAAGCCTCAAGTTTGGTGTGCCAGATGAATGTGTCGTAAACAGACGGCATCACATAGAATTTGCAGTATAACTTCAAAATGCAACTTCACCCAGTTCCCTTAATATTGGAGACTACGAAAGACACACTCTGGTCATTTGTGAGTTATACATGGTTATACATGGTTAATCTGAAGGATGAGGGCCATGGAACAATGTGAGGACATTTACGCATCCTGTTATAAAGAAGGCATATCTGGTTACACCCACTCAGAGGTGAGCAAAGGGAGGCAAAAAGAATTTAAGATCCACATTTTCATACGTATTCCCAGGCACCCTGAATGAGTGACTGCTTTTGAAAACGCTGCCTCTGGAATGTTTGACTAAGTAGAGGTAACTGCATATTGTCCAGCCTGGCAGATTTTTTTCTTTCAAACAATTCCTCCATTCTTCAAATAATATCCTAATTGAAAATTGGAAGTAAAAATAAAGTTCCAAACCCAAATGGTCATTTTTAATACCATTTGTATTGATGGTGCAGAGGAGGACAGGGGAGCCCAGGAGTGCAGAATCTGTTTCCCTTTCCTGTGAGCAACAGCAAACACTGGAGAATCTTATCAGATCTACAGTGTTCCTTACAGACGCTGAGATCCCCAGGTCTGGGAGTGAGGAGCCAAGCTACAGAAAGGACTATGATATTGAAAGGCTCCACAGATCAGTGACGTAACTCTCCTATTGCCCTTGCACAGTGTACACACATCCACATGACATAAGTGGCCTTGACTTCAAGTAGAATGGGATTAGAGTAGTCCAGCCGTGAGAGAGATCCAGAAGAGAGCTCAGTCACCAGGGTGCTGTCCGGCAACATGGGAGACCCACTGTTCAATTGCTTCTCCCCAACAGACAGAGAGAGGACTGACCTGTGTCTCCCTGTGAACTCATAAATCAGTTACCGGCCCACCTCTACCCATTTCACACTTCCAGTCCCTCAGCCCTACCTATCCCACAATCCCTATTCATCAGAGTCTATAACACTTGGCAACAGAGCTCAGAGGAAGACCTCACCTAGAACCTGCTGAGGTGATATAAATATCGAGCGTCTGATACAAGTTTTTCCTACGGTTTAACCCACATAGGAGAGAAAATTGACACTTTTCATGCTATTCTGCATTCCACTCAGTGCAGACTGTAACAGAGGAGGCACACACCATGCTCTCTCTCGCTAATGTTACGCTTGTTGTTCCTTGTTTTGTTGTTCCCTCCATATAAAGTTCAGCCCAGTGTGGTGGAAATCACCTTTCTCCTCCTCATGCCTGGGCAAAATCAGGTGACAAGAACCACACGGAGGACAGAAAGGCCTGCAGAGTAGCAGGACAGTGTGTAATTCCCTTCATTTCACCCACAGAAATCAAACATGTCACCCTTGGAACTGCCCAATGAAATCAACACCAGAAGAAAGAAGAGGGAAATTATTTGTTGTTCTCCCTTGCACCTAATACAATCAGCTCCCTTCCTTCTTTCACATAGATATTTTAATTCGCACACAGAGGCAATAACCAAAGGCGGTCCTGATCTCAGCGGGTATCTCCATCCCTTGTTACAATACAGACACATGTATAAGAACAACATAATAATGAACAAAACCACCAAGGGCTCTGTGAAATGACAAGGCTCTGGGCTGGGAACTGTATTCACCTGTTTCCACTCCCCATCATTCAACCAGCAGAGAGATGAAAAGTTTCAGGGACGGGTTAGGAGTTTATTCATGGTTTTCCTCAGGGCATCCTTCACCTCCCTGTTCCTCAGGCTGTAGATGAGGGGGTTCAACATGGGGATCACCACTGTGTAAAACACGGAGGCTATTTTGTCTGTGTCCATGGAAGAGCTGTAGGTGGGTTGGAAATACATGAAAAGGAGAGTGAAATAAAATACTCCCACTGTGATCAAGTGGCAAGCGCAGGTGGAGAAGGCTTTGTACTGACCCTCGGCAGAGCGGATCCGCAGGATGGTGGAGATGATGCAGACATAGGAGAGTAGGATGATCACAACGCTGAGTATTAGAATGTAACACGTGGAAGCCAACAGCACAATGTCACTGATGCGGGTGTCAGAGCAGGAGAGCGCCAGCAGTGGGGGCATTTCACAGAAGAAATGCCTGATGATGTTGGAGTGGCAGAATGACAGGCAGAATGTACAACATGTTACCATCATTGCATCCACCAACCCCGCAGCGCACACCCCAGCCACTAGCTGGTCACAGCGATGGCGGGACATGGTGAGCATATAGAGCAGTGGGTTACAGATGGCCACATAACGGTCATACGCCATCACAGCCAGCAAAAGACACTGACCATCTGAAAAGACGCCACTGAGATACATTTGCACAGCACAGGCAGTGCGAGAAATGCTTTTCCTCTTGGCTAACAAGTTTTGCAGCATCTTAGGGACAATTACAGAGGAATAGCAGAGATCACAGAAAGACAAACCCCGGAGGAAAAAGTACATGGGGCTGTGGAGTCGGGGGGTCTATTGTGATTAACAAGACCATCCCCCCATTTCCCACCAGGGTAACAACATAAATCAGCAGGAACACCCCAAACAAGGGGACCTGCAGCTCCGGACGGTCTATCAGTCCTGAGAGAATGAACTCAGTCTCCTCTGAGTAATTTCCCTCTTCCATCTCCTCTGAGCCGAGATCAGGCAGCTACAGGGTTGTGGGCAAGTGGATTGGTTTGGAGAATCTGTCTCTTCACTGTAATGAAGTAAGTGAAGAAAAGTGGAGGTCAGTTTCATAACAGGTAGCCATACTATATCAGGGAAGGGCTCAGTCCACAGAGCCAGATGTTCACAGCTGCTCATTCCACTTGTTTGATCAATATCACACATTGCACACATACAGGGACACACAGGTTATTCATCCCCCACACTCACAAACTCTCCTGATCACTGATCCAAACAGCAAACCAGGACTTGTGACTCTGCTGTGGGAGAATCAGGTTTTAACCATCTAAGTGTGAGGAGATTATTGCTTAACTGAAGAAGGGGAGAGAGTACATGAGTGTCAATCTCTCTAACTTCTATTGACAAGGGAAGCTCTGTGGCTCTGCATGTTACTTTGGGGTAAAACTTGCTCACTGTGATAATTAAGCTCTTTGGCATCTGATAACGGCATTTACATTAGTCTATATGAAACCCCTGAGACACACAGGGAGGCATTGGCTTCTGTGAGTACCCAATAGTCCATTGTTTCTGTCCAAAGCTCTCCTTCCTTTAGCTCAGTGGGTAGGAGCTGGGACTGAGGCTTTTAGTGCTGGAGGACTTCAATTCAGTGCCTTCTAATCATGGTGTCCCTATGGGTAGGACTCTGACATAGGACAACAGCACATACCTGCGGACAGCAAAGAGAGACATGGCGGTGTTTCTCCATCGACAGAAACTGATACTTTGGTGCAATTGGGAAGTTTTATACTGAGATCTGTGATCTATGGGACAGGATCCCTGGAGCCACTGGGAATACCTGAGCCCAGTGAGGCACAACAGCTAATTAACAAGCAAAGGGAATCTGAGCCATTCAACTGATACTCTGGGGATTAATTTGGTTCCCTCTTTCCCCCTGTGTCAGTAAATGATGCAATATCTATCAAAGTTGCAGAGTCCAAACCTGAGGGATATTTCATTCTGCTCTTGTCACTGCAAGCTGGGTCCTCAGTAGAGATGGCCCAGAGAGCATGTGTTTGTAGGGACCACAATCTTTTGACTGGGAATTTTTCAGCTCAGAAACAAAGAGACAAAGAGATGCCCCACGTACCACATCTCCCCCTTCTCTGCTATGGGCCTGGCTCTCAGGCAGGACTCCATCCCCTCTCATGAATGAGGGTGTGTCCTCCTGCAGAACTGTCCTGGGACATCATTAGTGTCCCTCAGCCACAGTTTGGCGAGAGGGGTAATTTGGATGGCAAAGAATTCCATGAAAAACCAGTTAAAATAAAGATCTGACTTTCCAATAAAAGAAACCTTTTCACGAAAAATTTCCAGGCAGCCTTAGTCCCAGGTCTGGAATCAAAGGGACAAACAGGCCCGTCTCCAGACATGGTTGGTCTGACTCCCACCCTGGTAGAAAAGTGGGTGGAGGGAATTTTGTGGGAAGCACCCCTGCAGAAGCTACACACAAGGGTGGAGATTTGGGGGAATGTGCGCTCTGGCCCTCATTTGTATGGGCTCCTGCCCATCATCCTTGCTCCATACAGTGACCAAGATAGAAAATGGAATCACAGGTGAGTTAAAGTTTCCACCTGTACTGTTCGGTCAATTTTTTTTCAGCCAGGAATTTTGGCCATGACCTAAACAGCTGGAGGTGGAGGTGTAAAGTGGTGCTATTGAAAGGAGTCATCCAACCCCCGATGAATTATTTGTTGGTCGACTTTTTCAATTCTCCACTATTGTTGGCTGGTTTTGGTTTGGGGTCAATGCTTTTTTTCCCCCCATAGCAAACTGAAAAGTTCTATCCAGGGTTAGTTCTATCCATGTCCCCTTCACAGAGCCATGAGTTCTGGAGCTCCCTGAACACCTGATTTTCAGAGAATACCATGTTTTCCAGTAGCCTAGGGAGGAGGCAATCACCACGAACATGGTGATGTTGGGTGGGATGTGACTTTTTTCTGTTTATTTCACTTTTAGAAAGAACACCCCAACCCTGAATGCCATTCTGGTATTCAGTTTAATGCAGACTTCCCAAGAGGATGCCCACAAACACTTCTCTCTCACTGGTACTTTACATTTGTTCCTACTTCTACTGTAGTGCTCTTAACCCATAACACAGGCCATTCTGATGGACGGCATCTTTCCACACTTGGTGCATGGACATCGCGTCAGGTAGGGAGAAGTGGGAAATGGCTGAGGTGCCCCATTTCTTTTCCAACACAGAGCACTGAGCATTAGCACAGCCTATCACTGTAACTGTGTATTTATACGTGAGCTACCAGTACCTTTGTAACTCAACAGCCCCTTAGTGCCTCATGGCAAAGAGTCCAGGTGAAGCAAAACCTGCCAGACCTGACACACTCACTGCATCAAATGTGTAGCTGGGATGGGTATTGATCTGCAGAGGAAATTGGGTAAGGTCTCAAATAGAAATAGATCAGACTGGCCTTCAAAAGCCTGGCCTTCAAAAAGCCTGTGACAGAGCTATGACAGAACTCTGGCCAGGTACCAATAACATGCTCAAAGTGTGAAACCCAGTTGGCCAAGTCAAACAATGTTGGTTTGCCTTGAGAGGGTGGCAAACCCTAGGCCAGCTCTATCACAGCGGAATGCTGATAAATATAAAGCTGGGACCTATCTGCCTCTCCAGTGTGTTGCCAAGGTTCAAGTGGGTGTTAGAATTATAGGAATGAGTTTAGACTCTATGAAATGCTTGGAAATTGCTGAAGGAACCAACCCGGGGCCATGAACAGCTTGACCTGCTGCTCACAGACAGGGTGGAACTAGTAGGGGAAGTAGAGGTGGGTGTCGTCCTGGGAAGTGGTGATCATGAGATGGTAGATTTCAGGATCTTGACCAAAGGAGGAAAGGAGAGCAGCAAAATACACACCTGGGACTTCAGAAAAGAAGACTTTGACTCCCTCAGAGAACTGATCAGCAGGATCAGCTAACATAAAGGGGAAAGGAGTGCAGGAGAGCTGGCAGTATTTTAAAGAAGCCTTATTAAAGGCACAGGATGAAACCATCCTGATGCTCAGTAAGAAAAGCAAATATAGTAGGCAACCAGATTGGCTTACCGGGGAAATCCTTGGTGAGCTTAAACACAAAAAGGAAGCTTACAAGAAGTGGAAACTTGGACAGATGACTAGGGAGGAGTATAAATATATTGCTTGAGATTGCAGGGGAATAATCAGGAAGGCAAAAGCACAATTGGGACTGCTGCAAGCAAGGGATGTGAAGGGTAAGAAGAAAGATTTCTAGAGGCATGTTAGCAAGAAGAGGGTGATCAGAGAGAGTGTAGGGCCCTTACCGGATGAGGGCGGAAACCTAGAGACAGATGATGTGGGAAAAGCTGAAGTATTCAATGCTTTCTTTACCTCTGTCTTCACAGACAAGGTCAGCTCCCAGACTACTGCACTAGGCAACACAATATGGAAAGGAGGTGGGCAGCCCTCAGTGGAGAAAGAACAGGTTTAGAATTATTTAGAAAAGCTGGACATACACAAATCCAAGGGTCTGGATTTAATGCATCTGAGGGTACTGAGGGAGTTGGCAAATGTCATTGCAGAGCCTTTGGTCATTAACTTAGACAATCAAATTCACCCAGTTCCCTTAATACTGGAGACTACAAGAGACACACTCTGGTTATTTGTGAGTTATCCGTGGTTAATCTGAAGGAAAAGTACATTGTTGTATAGACCTGCCTTAGCACCCCCACTGGTCACTTGACCCCACTCCTTAATGAGACCCAGTGCCCAACAATCCATTACCCCCAGTACTAGGTCCTGAACCCTAGTGTGAAAACCACAGGGTCACCCCTCTTATACATATCAGTTTGATACCACTGTTCCTCTATTGTCATGAGATGGAAAGATCTTCTTGCAACTAGCCTAGCCCTGTATGATTTGGGGCTTAGATCCTGGGTCAACTGCAGATCTCTTCTGCAATGCAGAAGCAAGACATTTCCTTTCTCTGTGCCCCAGCTCTAGTTCTGGGACATGGGGACACCCCTGTGCTAGCTAACAGAGACATTGTGATGACCAATCCAGTTTGTGAGGTTCTCAGAGGGACTACGTTGATGAAGGGCCATGGAAGGAGGTAAGGACATTTATGCACCTTGTTATAAAGCAGGCACGTCTGGTCACATCCACTCAGAGGTGGGCTCAGGGAGGCAAAAAGAATTTAAGATCCACATTTTCATGCGTATCCTTTAGGCACCCTGAATGAGTGACTACTTTTGAAAAGGCTGCCTGTGGAATGTTTGACTGAGTAGAGGTAACTGCATATTGTCCAGTCTGGCAGATTTTCTTCTTCCAAATGATTCCTCCATTCTTCAAGGAATATCCTCATTGAAAATGGGAAGTAAAAATAAAGTTGCGAACCCAAATGGTCATTATTAAAACAATTTGTATTGCTGGTGCAGAGAAGGACAGGGGAACCCAGGAGTGCAGAATTTATTTCCCTTTCCTGTGAGCTTCAGCAAACACAGGAGAATCTTATCAGATCTGCAATGTTCCCTACAGACGCTGAGATCCCGGGGAATGGGGGGCCAAGCCATACAAATGGCTTCGAAAGGCTTCATAGATCAGTGATGTAACTCTCCCATTGCCCTCGCATGGCGTGCACTCCTCTGTAAGACATAAGTGACCCTGACTTGCAGTAGCATGTGACTAGTGTAGACCAGCCATGAGAGAGATCCAGAATAGAGCCCAGTCACCAGGGTGCTTTCCGGCAACAAGGGAGACCCACTGTCCAATGGCTTCTCCCCAACACACAGAGGGAGGACTGAACTGTGTCTCCCCCATCTCATACGACTATTGAGTGAAACTCGAGAAAGGCAGAAGCACCGTCACCTCCTCTCGCACCTGAACCACTTTTCTAAAAGATTTCTCGGGATCCAACTGGCCAAACATTTAGGGAACATTCAGATGTGGATCAGGTTCCTCTGAATGTCTTTGTTTTACTTTTTTTTTGCAATCACTTGTGAACTCATAAATCAGTTACTGGCCCAGGTCTTCCCTTTTCTGTTTTCCCAGTACCATGGCCCCTAACAAGCCCACAATCACGATTCATCAGAGTCTCTAAAACGTGGCAACAGAGCTGAGAGGAAGAACTCACCGTGAACTTGCTGAGGTCGTATAAATATCGAGAGTCTTATTCTAGTTTTTCCTTCTGTTTAATCCACATAGTAGAGAAAATTCACACTTTTCATGCTATTCTATGTTCCGCTCAGTGCAGACTATCACAGAGGAGGTGTACACACTGTTGCTGTCTCACTTATGTTGCAGTTGTTGTTCCTGGTTTTGTTGTTACCTTCATATAAAATACATCTCAGTGTGGTGGAAATCACCTTTCTCCTCCTCATGCCTGGGCACAAATCAGGTGACAAGAACCCCATGGACCACACAAAGGGCTGCAGAGGAGAAGGATGGTGTGTAACTCCTTTGGTTCACCCACAGAAATTAAACTCGTCACCCTTGGAACAGCCCAATGAAATCAACACCAGCAGAAAGAAGAGGGAAATGGATTTGTTGTTCCCCCTTGCACCGAAAACAATCAGCTCCCTTCTTTGAAAACACATCACATAGCCATTTTAATGCGCACACAGAGGCAATAGCCGAAGGCAGCCCTGATCTCAGCAAGTACCTGCATCCCTTTTTACAATATAGACACATGTATCAAAACAACATAATAATGAACAATACCACCCTGGGCTGTATGAAATGACATGGCTCTGGGCTGGGAACTGAATTCACCTGTTTCCACTCCCCATCATTCAACCAGCACAGAGATGAACAGTTTCAGGGACTGGTTAGGAGTTTATTAATGGCTTTCCTCAGGGCGTCCTTCACCTCCCTGTTCCTCAGGCTGTAGATGAGGGGGTTCAACATGGGGATCACCAGCGAGTAGAACACGGAGGCAATTTTGTCGGTGTCTGTGGAAGAGCTGTAGGTGGGTTGGAAATACATGAAAAGGAGAGTGAAATAAAAAACTCCCACTGTGATCAAGTGACAAGCGCAGGTGGAGAAGGCTTTGTACCGGCCCTCGGCACAGCGGATCTGTAGGATGGTGGAGATGATGCAGACATAGGAGAGTAGGATGATCACAACGCTGAGTATTAGAATATAACATGTGGAAGCCAACAGCACAATGTCACTGATGTGGGTGTCAGAGCAGGAGAGCGCCAGCAGTGGGGGCATTTCACAGAAGAAATGCCTGATAATGTTGGAGCGGCAGAATGACAGGCGGAATGTATAACACGTCAGTATCAATGAATCCACCAGCCCCACAGCACACACCCCAGCCACTAGCTGGTCACAGCGCTGGCGGGACATTGTGAGCATATAAAGCAGTGGGTTACAGATGGCCACATAACGGTCATACGCCATCACAACCAGCAAAAGACACTGAATATCTGAAAGGCAGAAAGAGACACACATTTGCACAGCACAGGCAGTGCGAGAAATGCTTTTCCTCTCAGCTAAGAAATTCTGCAGCATCTTTGGGACAATTACTGAGGAATAGCAGAGATCACAGAAAGACAAACTCCCGAGGAAAAAGTACATGGGGGTGTGGAGTCGGGGGTCAATTGTGATTAATAAGACCATCCCCCCATTTCCCACCAGGGTAACAACATAAATCAGTAGAAACACCCCAAACAGGGGGACCTGCAGCTCCGGACGCTCTGTCAGTCCTGAGAGAATGAACTCAGTCACCTCTGAGTGATTTCCCTCTTCCATCTCCTCTGAGCCAAGATCAGGCAGCTCCAAGGATGTAGGCAGGGGGATTGGTTTGGAGAATCTGTCTCTTCACTGTAATGAAGTACGTGAAGAAAAGTGGAGGTCAGTTTCATAACAGGTAGCCGTACTATATCAGGGAAGGGCTTAGTCCCCAGATCCAAATGTTCACAGCTGCTCATTCCACTTGTTTGATCCATTTCACACACTGCACACATACAAGGACATGCAGTATAAATATGCCACACACACAAACACACCTGATCACTGGTCTGAGTAGCAAACAGGGACTTGTGACTCTGCTGTGGGAGAAACAGCGTTTAACCATCTCCGTGTGAGGAGATTATTGCTTAGCTGAAGAAGGGGAGAGAGAAGGCAAGTTTCAATCTCTCTTATTTCTATTGACAAGGGGAGCTCTGTGGCTCTGCATGATACTTTGGGGTGAAACTTGCTCACTGTGATAATTAAGCTCTTTGACATCTGATAACGGCATTTTCTTTACTCTCTATGAAACCCCTGAGACACATTGGGAGGTGTTGCCTTCTGCGTGTACCTAATAGTCAATTGTTTCCATCCAAAGTTCTTGTCCCTTTAGCTCAGTGGGTAGGAGCTGGGAGCGAGGCTTTTAGTGCTGGAGGACTTCAATTCAGTGCGTACTAATCATGGTGTCTCTACGGGTATGACTCTGACACAGGACAACAGCACGTACCTGTGGACGGCAGAGAGAGACGTGGTGGCGTTTCTCCATCAACAGAAACTGACACTTTTGTGCAATTGGGAGGTTTTATGCTGAGATCTGTGATCTATGGGATAGGATCCCTGAAGCCACTGGGAATATCTGAGCCCAGAGAGGCACAACAGCTAATTAACAAGCTCAGTAAATCTCAGCCATGTTACTGATACCCAGGGGATTAATTTGGTTCCCTCTTTCCCTCTGTGTCAGTAACTGATGCAATTTCTATCAGAGTTGCAGAGTCCAAGCCTGAGGGATATTTCATTCTGCTCTTGTCATGGCAAAATGGGTCCTCAGTAAGCTGACCCAGAAAGGGTGTGTTTCTAGGAACCGAAATCTTTTGGCTGAGAAGTTAATATTTCAGCTCAGAAACAAAGAGACACAGAGATGCCCCAGGTACCACATCCCCCTCTTCTCTGCCATGGGCCTGGCTCCCAGGCTGAACTCCATCCCCTCTGATGCAGGAGGGTCTATCCTCCTGCAGAACTGCCCAGGACATCACTAGGGTATTTCAGCCACAGTTTGGCATAAAGGAGAATTTGGTTTTTGGATGGCAAAGAACTCCATGAAAAACCAGCTAAAATAAAGATCTGAATTTCCAATAAAAGAAACCTTTTTATGAAAAATTTCCAAGCAGCCTTTGCCATGGGTTTGGAATGAAATGGACATATAGGCCCGTCTCCAGACATGGTTGGCCTGACTCCCACCCTGGCAGAAAAGTGGGTGGAGGGAATCTTGTAGTAAGTACTGGAGCAGAAGCTGCACACGAGATTGGAGATTTGGGGGAGCGTGTGCCCTGGCCTGCCCCATTTTGCCATGCACCTGCACATTATCCTTGCTTCATACAGTGACCATGACACAAAACGGAAACAGAAGTGGGTGAAACTATCCACATGCAGTGTAGGGTCATTTTTTTCACCTAGAAATTTTAGCCATGAACTAAACTGCTGGCGGTGAAGGGGTAAGTGGTTCTATTGAAAGGAGTCATCCAACCCACAATGAATTATTTGTTGGCCGACTTTTTCAATTGTCCACTATTGTTGTCTGCTTTTGTTTGGAGTAAATGTTTCCATCCTCCCCCAGCAAACTCAAAAGTTCTATCCAGGGGCAGTTCTATCCATGCCCCTTCACAGTGTCCTGTGTTATGAAGATCCCTGAACACCTGCCCTTCAGAATCCAGAATGTTTTCCAGTTGCCCAAAGAGGAAGAAATCACTGTAAACATGGTGATGTCGGGTGGGATGTAACTTTTTTTCTGTTTATTTCACTTTCAGAAAGAACACACCACTCCTGAATGCCATTCTGGTATGAATTTCAGTGCAGAATGCCCAAGAAGATGCCCAGAAACACTGTTGTCTAATAGGAACTTTACATTTGTTCCTACCTCTACTCTAGTGCTCTTAACCTATATCATAGGCCATTCTGATGTACAGCATCTTTCCACGCTTCGTACATGGACAATGCACCAGGTAGACAGAAGAGGGTGATGGCTGAGGAGGCCCTTTCTCTGCCAAAACAGAGCACTGAGCACTAGCACAGCATATCACATGTACTTATGTATTTATAAACGAGCTAGGGGAACCTTTGTAACCCAACAGCTCTGTAGTGCCGACTGGCAAAGCGTCTAGTGTCATGTGAAGCAAAACCTGCCAGACCTGACACACTCACTGCACCAAATGTGTTGCTGGAGTGGATATTGGTCTGAAAAGAAAATCGGGTAAAGTCTCAAACTGAAACGTATCAAACTAGCCTTCAAAAACCTGCTGTGATGGAGCCATCACAGAGCTCTGGCCAGGTACTAATATTATTCTCATCCACTCTGCTGGTGGCAGCTGTCTTTAATTTAAGAAGTTGCAACCAGACCAAAGTTAAAGGAGTCATCACAGCAACCTGACAGCTGAGGCTGTACTAGGAAGAGGAGCCTCAGATTTGGAGTGTCAGTCGAATGTCTCGTAAACAGCGTATCTTCAAAAGGAGACTCCACACAGTTCCCTTAGTATTGGAGACTATGAGAGACACTCCAGTCATTTGTGAGCTATAGATCGTTAATCTGAAGAATATTGCATTATTGAATAGGCCTGTCTCACCAACCCCACTGGTCACTTGATTCCACCACATTAACGAGACCCAGCACCCGACAATCCATAACCCAATACTAAGTCGTGAACCCTAGTGTGAAAACCGCTGGTATGGAAGAAGGGGCTACATCACTGCTCTGTTATACATTGATTTGACACCACTGTTCCTCTAGTGCCATGAGATGGAAAGATCTTCTAGTAGCTAGTCTAGCCCTTTGTGATTTGGGGCCTAGCTCCTGGCTGAACTGTAGAATTCTTTTGCAGCCTTGAAGCAAGACATGGCTGGGATGGTTGAGTTGGGGTTGGTCCTGCTTTGGGCAGGGGGCTGAACTCAATGACTCCTGAGGTCTCTTCGAGCCCTGGGGTTCTATGATTCCATGACATTTCCTTTTTCTGTGCCCCAGCTCTGGCTCTGTGATATGGAGACACCTCTGAGCTAGCTAACAGTGATGTTGTGATGATCAATGTAGTTTGTGAAGTTCTCAGAGGTGCTACATTGATGAGGGCCATGGAACGATGTACAGACGTTTATGCACCTTGTTATAAAGCAGGCATGTCTGGTTACATCCACTCAGAGATGGGCAAAGGGAGGCATCAAGAATTTAAGATCTACATTTTCATATGTATCCCTGGGCACCCTGAATGAGTGACTGCTTTTGAACATGCTGCCTCTGGAACCTTTGACTAAGTAGAAGTAACTACATATTGTCCAGTCCAGGAGATTTTCTTCTTGCAAACAATTCCTCCATTCTTCAAGGAATATCCTTATTCAACACGGAAAGTGAAAATGAAGTTGCAAACACAAATGGTGTAGGGGTCAATTGCGGAAGAACTCTGTACATGTGAAGTATAGGGGTGGTGAGGCCTGCATTCCGCCCCCCCCCCCACACCTTCCCTACTACTGATGAAGCAGAAGCAAGCCTCTAAGATCATATGCCATTGCAGCAAGAATGAATTGTAGATAAGGGCGGGAACATAACAATCTTGTTGACCTAAACATACTGATCATGTAAACAAAGTCAAAGGACAAGCAGTACAGCTGAGCCATACTGTAACAAGCGATGAGTACCCTCCGGAAACTTCCAAACTGCCAAACAAGGCAGAGACACTGTATTTAAAGCTGCACCAGAGCACAGCAATTTGGACCTCACCGATGGGCTTTGGGTACTGGTGCCTCGGAAGTTGACACAGTCTTCCACTTCATCCGCAGCCAAAACAGGGTTCCCCGGCTAACAGAAGGGATGTAAGAATATTGCTTTTCCTATCACATTGTTCTTTTAGTTAAGGGGCACAGCTGATAGCTGTCAGAAAATATATTGCTTGTGTTTGACAGACACCTGTGTAGCATGTCTTTGTACTTCGAGAACCCCGTGTTGGACCTGAGATTTACTCTTGCCGGCAACAGATGGTCATTTTTAAAACAATTAGTATTAATGGTGCAGAGAAGGACAGGGGAGCCCAGGAGTGCAGAACCTGTTTCCCTTTCCTGTGAGTATCAGCAACCATTGGAGAATCTTATCAGTTCTGCAATGTTCCCTACAGATGCTAAAGTCCCCATGTCTGGAAGTGGGGAGCCAAGCTATAGAAAGGGCTTTGATATTGAAAGGCTCAAGAGATCAGTGATGTAAATCTCCGTTCACCCTTGCATGGCGTGCACACCTCCGTAAGACATAAGTGCTGTTGACTTGAAGCACCATGGAATTAGCGTAGACCAGCCCAGAGAGAGATCCAGAACAGAACAGAGCCCAGTCACCAGGGCACTGTCAGGCAACATGGGAGACTCACTGTCCAATTGCTTCTCCCCATCAGACAGAAGGAGGACTGATCTGTGTCTCCCACATCCCACATGAGTGCACTAATCATTGAGTGAAACTATACAAAGGCAGCAGCACTGTCGCCTCCTCTGCCACCTGAAGCACTTTGCTAAAAGTTTTCTAGGGATCTAATTGGCCAAACATGTAGGGAACATTCAGATATGGATCAGGTTGCTCTGAATATTTTTGTTTAATTTTTTGTAACCATCTGTGAACTCACAAATCAGTTACTGGCCCAGCTCTACCCATTTCTCTCTCCCAGTCCCCCAGCTCTACCTATCCCACAATCCCTATTCATCAGAATCTATAACACTTGGCAACAGAGCTACGAGGAAGAACTCACAGCGAGCCTGCTTATGTGGTATAAATATCAAGAGACCGATGAAAGTTTTTCCTTCTGTTTAATTCATATGTAGAGAAAATTAATACTTTTCATACTATTCCGTGTTCTGTTCAGACTGTCACAGAGGAGACACAAACACTGCACCTATTCTTGATAATGTTATGCGTGCTGTTACTTGTTTTCTTATTACCTTCACTTAAAATACAAGCAAGTGTGATGGAAATCACCTTTCTCCTCCTCATGCCTGGAGAGAAATCAGGTGAGAAGAAACCCACAGAGCACATTACGGGTCGTAGAGTAGTAGGACGGTGTGTAACTCCCTTTGGTTCACCCACAGAAATCTCACAGGTCACCCGTGGAACTGCCCACTGAAATCTACACCAGCAGAAAGAAAAGGGAAATGGATTTGTTGCTCCCCTTTTCACCTCCCTGCTTTCAAAACACATCCCATGTATGTTTTTATGAGCACACAGAAACAATAACCAAATGAAGCCCTGATCTCAGTGGGGACCTGCATCCCTTGTTAGAACAGGGACACATGTATAATAACAACATAATAATGAACAATACCACCACGGGCTCTGGAAATCAACATCCACATAGGCTGGAAACTGAATTCACCTGTTTCCATTCCCCATCACTCAACCAGCAAAGAGATGAACAGTTTCAGGGACTGGTTAGGAGTTTATTCATGGCTTTCCTCAGGGCGTCCTTCACCTCCTTGTTCCTCAGGCTGTAGATGAGGGGGTTCAACATGGGGATCACCAGTGAGTAAAACACAGAGGCTATTTTGTCATTGTCCATGGAATGGCTGTAGGTGGGTTGGAAATACATGAAAAGGAGAGTGAAATAAAATACTCCCACTGTGATCAAGTGACAGGTGCAGGTGGAGAAGGCTTTGTACCGGCCCTCGGCAGAGCGGATCCGTAGGATGGTGGTGAAGATATAGACATAGGAGAGGAGAATGATCACAACGCTGAGCATTACGGTGTAGCACATAGAAGCCAACTGCACAATGTCACTGATGCGGGTGTTAGAGCAGGAAAGCGCCAGCAGTGGGGGCATTTCACAGAAGAACTGCCTGATGATGTTGGAGTGGCAGAATGACAGGCGGAATGTAAAATACGTGAGTATCATTGCATCCAGCATGCCTATGGCACACACCCCAGCCACTAGCTGGCTACAACGCTGCCTGGACATAGTGACCATATAGAGCAGTGGGTTACAGATGGCCACATAACGGTCATAGGCCATCACAACCAGCAAGAGACACTGAATATCTGAAAGACACAGAGAGACATACATTTGCACAGCACAGGCAGTGCGAGAAATGCTTTTCCTCTCGGCTAAGAAATTCTGCAGCAGCGTAGGGATAATTACTGAGCAATAACAGAGATCACAGAAGGACAAACTCCTGAGGAAAAAGTACATGGGGGTGTGGAGTCGGGGATCAATCGTGATTAACAGGATCATCCCCCCGTTCCCCACGACAGTGATAACATAAATCAGTAGGAACATCCCAAACAGAGGGGCTTGCAGCTCCGGGCGGTCTGTCAGTCCTGTGAGAATGAACTCAGTCGCCTACGAGTGATTTCCCTCTTCCATCTCCTCTGAGCCGAGATCAGGCAGCTACAGGGATGTGGGCAGGTGGAAGGCTTGGGAAAACTACATCTTTGCTGTAATGAAGTAAGTGAAGAAAAATGGAGGTCAGTTTCTTAATAGGTACCAGTACTAGTACAGAGAAGGGCTTCGTCCACAGAGCTAGATGTTCACAGCTGGTCATTCCACTTGTTTGATTAATTTCACACACTGCACATATAGAGGGACACGCAGATTAATCATGCCACACACACAAACACTTCTGATCACTGATCTGAGCAGGAAACTTGTGATACTTTTGTGAGAGAATCTGGGTGAAACCATCTCAGCATGATGTGATTATTGCTTAGCTCGAATGTAGTGAGAGTCAATGAGCATCAGTCTCTCCACCCTCCTTGGGCAAGGGGAGTTGTGTGGGTCGGCATGTTGGATTGCGGTAAAGTTCGTGTGCTCTGCTACTTAAGCTTTTTGGCATCTGATAATGGCATTTACATTAGTCTATATGAAACCACTGAGACTTAGATGAGCACACCGACTTCTGTGACTAACTAACTGCCTTCTTTTTCCAATCAAATTCCTCATCCCTTTAGCTCAGTGGGTAAGAGCTGGAACTGAGGCTCTCATTGCTGGAGGACTGCAGTTCCATGCCTGCCAATCATCATGGTGTCTGTGTGGGTGTGTGACTCTGACGCAGGACAACAGCACATACCTGCTGACAGCAAAGAGAGACATGGCGGTGTTTCTCCATCAACAGAAACTGACACTATGGTGCAGTTGGATAGTTTTATACTGAGATCTGTGATCTATGGGACAGGATCCCTGGAGCAATTGGAATACCTGAACTGTGAGACACAACAGCTAATTAATGAGTGCAGGGAATCTCAGTCATGGAACTGATACCCTGGGGATTAATTTGGTGCCTCTTTCCTCCTTTGTCAGTAACTGATGCAATTTCTATCAGTGTTGCAGAGTCGAAGCCTGAGGGATATTTCATTCTGCTCTTGTCATTGCAAGCTGGATCCTGTGTAGAGCTGGGCCAGAAAGGGCGTGTTTGGTGAGAGCAATTTCTTTTTGTTGAAAATGTAATATTTCAGCTCAGAAACAAAACACACAGAGATGCCCCAGGTGCCACATTCCACCCTTCTCTGCGATGGGCCCAGTTCCCAGGCTGGACTCCATTCTCTCTGATGCATGATGGTCCATCCTCCTACCAAACTGCCCTGGGACATCTCTGGAGTCCCACAGCCACAGGACAGCTCTCTGCAATTTAGGAAATGGCCACTAGACCAAAGTTAAAGGTGTCTGTTGCAGCAGCCTGACATCTAAGATTGGATTAGGAAGAGGAGCCTCAGGTTTTGTGTGCCAGTCAAATGAGTCAAAAGCTCATGGCACTGCATGGAAATCGCAGTGTATCTTCAAAATGAGAATCTACCCCATTCCCTTCAATTGTAAAAAAGTCAGATTGGAGACTACAAGAGACACAGCTCATTTGTGCAACGTACATGATTAATCTAAATAATTGTGTTGTTCAGGCCTTCCTTAGCATCTCAACTGGTCACCTGATCCCCCTGCAGTCACAGGACCCAGTGCCGGACATTCTACATCCTGGGTCACAACCTGTAGTCTGAAAACCCCTGGTATGGAACAAGGGGCTGGGTCGCCACTCTGTTACACATCAGTTTGTCACCAGTATTCCCCTAGTGCCATGAGATGGAAAGATCTTCTTGTAGCTTGACTCGCTCTGTGTGATTTGGGGCTAAGTTCCTGACTCAATGGCAGATCTCTTCTGCAAACATGAAGCAAAGACATTTCCTTTCTGTGCCTCGGCTCTTGCTTTGTGAAATGGAGATTATGCTGTGATAGCTGACATGGAGGCTGTGAAAACAAATATGATCAAAAAGTCCCAGAGGGGTAGCCTGTTATTCTGATGCTTTAAAAAAGAGCTAGCATCTCAGAGATGAACAAAAATATATATAGTATGAGGAACTTCCATAGACAAAACCCTCATCCTCAGCTGATGAGCTGGAGTAGAAATAACAGAAACCAAGTTATTTATAACAAAAAAAAGTGACTTGTCCTTGCTAAGAAGGGTAATTGAGTGGGCTGGAAGCGTCCCATACGTAGCTTTTGATATAACAATGAGGTGTTAAAGGGAGCAAACACTGGCTTTATAATGTGACACTCAGTTAATATCTTTGTTCAAGGCCGGGGAAAGTATGTCAAATTTGCAGAGGAATGCCAATTCCGCACATTCTGTCTGTGATTGGCTGCTGAAATTACTTTGTAGAAGAATTTTCAACTTTTCAAAATAAATAACTTAGTTTCTGTTATTTCTACTCCAGCTCATCATCTGAGGAAGTGGGTTTTGCTCATGAAAGCTCCTGTTACTATATACTTTTCTGAATCTTTCAGGTGCCACAGGATAACTTGTTTTTAAATACAGTTAAGATTGCAAAGTGCTCAGTGGCACTACGTTGATGAAGGACATAGAAAGATGTATCAACATTTATGAGCCCTGTTATAAGGGGGCAGGCAAGTCTGGTTACTCCCACTCAGAGATGGGCAATTGGAGGCAGAAAGAAATTAAGATCTACATTTAAGATCCATAGGAACCCTGACTTTGTGAATACATTTGAAAATGCAGCCTCTGAATTAATGTCACCTAAACCTCCTACTATCAATAGATACTGTAAAGGTCTCACCCTCTCTTGAGTGCCCCCTTTTGGACTAGGACACATGTCCACAAGTTCCTCTGTCTGGCTCTGGGAATGGAAGTATCCCAGATGCCCTTTCTTCTCAGTTGCCTGGGAAGAAGCTGCTTCACCCGTCCCCTTTCTCAGGGCTTTGAGATAAAGTCCTCATGGCACTCTGTCCAGGGTTCTGCAATTTGCCATAGCCCATCATGGCATGGTCTTCAGCAGAGACTACCATCCAGCCCACACTTGGAGCTGTCCATGGCACTGCTGTTTTTCCCCATCCATCCTTGGGTCTGCCTGGCTTGAGCTCTAGAGAAGAACTGCCAGGCCCTGGCCAAGCAGCCTCTTTATACAAGCTTGTTGAGCTCTGATTGGCTGCAGCAGAAGCAGCCACTCTAGCTTGCCTGGAGGACCTCTCCTCTGCTCTTTTCCCTGGGACAGGGTATGGCAGCTCCACAAGCCTCCTGCAGAGGGCTTTGGGCCTATCCACCACATCACACACCTCCCCCCTCAAAGAAAAGTGTGGTTGGGGTGTTTTCCTGAAATTAGTAACTGCACCTGCATGAGAGAAAAAATCAGTGCTGAGACGCAAGGTG
Organism: Pelochelys cantorii; assembly: GCA_032595735.1. Taxonomy (NCBI): domain Eukaryota; kingdom Metazoa; phylum Chordata; order Testudines; family Trionychidae; genus Pelochelys; species Pelochelys cantorii. Next base: position 3,134,117 of record CM064329.1, read on the forward strand.
ATGTTCAACGTTGAAGGCATAAGGTGGCCATGCCAGATACCATCTTGCAGTCTTGGGGGTTTGTGTCTTTCATGACTTGCAGCCATCTCAAAGGTGCGTGGCCAGTGATGAGCTGGAATGAGGATCCCAATAAGTAGCAGTGAGGGGGTCACACAGCTCAGCAAATAGTTAGGCACTCTCTCTCTCTGTGGTGGAGTGCCTAGTCGCCCATAGATGCAGTTTCTGGCTCAAACAGAGGACTGGGTGTTCTGTGCCATGGAAGTTCTGAGACAGTACAACCCCCCAAGCTTACAGTGGATGCATCAGTGTGTAAAAAAAAAGGGGAGGGGAGTAAAATCAGGGCACTGAAGCACTGATTGCCATCCTAAAATGTCTGTTATACTTTGAAACACCTTTTGGCCTCCTGGTATCCAAAGTACCACATCGGGTGCTGAGGTCTTGCTTAGGTCTGTCAGTGGTGCGGCCAGAGTTGCAAAGTGGGGAATAAATCAATGGCAATAACTAGCCAGGACCAAGAAGGCCCACACCTGACTCTTTGTTGTTAGGACAGGGGTTTTGTCTAGGGCTTCAGTTTTGTCTCGTAGGGGCCGTATCTTCCCAATCCCCGCCAGATCTCTGCAATACCTGGTCTTTTGCATGCCAAATTTACACTTCTTGGGGTTCGCCGTGAGCCCGGCTTCTCGCAGTGCCTGCAGAACAGATGCTACATGGGTTTAATGTGACCTCCAGTCCTCACTAAAGATAATCACATCATCTAAATAGGAGGCAGAAAATTGCCCATAATGTCACAGCACCTGACCCATTAGGTGCTGGAAGGCGGTTGGTGTCCTATGTAGTTCAAAGGGCAGAGTTGTAATCTGGAAGAGCCTTAATGGGGTAAGCCACCTGAGTTTCCCCTGAGAAGAAAGACGCCAAGTGGTTCTTTCCTAACAAGTGGCCATGGCTACCCACACAAAGGTGACTCAATAGGCTACTGGATCATGGTGTGGTCCCAGGTTGGCCAGGGGTATCCCCAGCCCCGAATTCAGTGGATGAGCAGAAACTGGAACTGACACTCGCTGGAGCTGAAGAACCTACAGAAGAACATTCTGCTGTTGCTGGGCTTCCTGCTGCTCTTCTTTCTAGGCTTCCAGCTGTGTCCTCTGGGCCTCCATGGTGCTTTGTTGCTGCTGGGCCAGCAGCTTCACCAACTCCTCCTTGGATACAGGGGAGGGTTGAGTCCCTACTTCTCGTACTAGTGTGAAGGGGCTCAGCCTCTCTTGCACACCCCCTTTTGTCCAAGGACATGAGTCCTTGAGCTCCTCTCCTCTGTCTGGCTATGGGAGTAGATGGATCCCAGACACCCTTTCTTCTTGGTTGCCTGGCACAGGGCTTATAGAATCATAGAACAGTAGAACTGGAAGGGACCTTGAGAGATCATCAAGTCCAGTCCCCTGCTCTCATGGCAGGACCAACCACCATCTAGATCTTCCTTGATAGATTTCTTTCTAACTTGCTCTTGACTATCTCCAGTGATGGAGATTCCACAACACCCTTAGGCAATTTATTCCAGTGTCTAACCACCCTGACAGGCAGGAAGTTTTTCCTAATGTCCAACTTAACCTCCCTTGCTGCAGTTTAAGCCCCTTGCTTCTTGTTCTATCCTCAGAGGCCAAGGAGAACAATTTTTCTCCCTCCTCCTTGTAACACCCTTTTAGGTACTTGAAAACCGCTATCATGTCCCCTCTCAGTCTTCTCTTTTCTAAACTAAACAAGCCCAGTTCTTTCAGGATACGGCTACACAGCTTCCATCTTCCACAAGAGCCTATGTTATGCTATACAAAGCATGTGAGATCTTTTATAGGGGAGAAGGCAGTATGCCGCATTTATTGAGAATACAACAGTTAGCATATGCTTTTCAGATACCCCCCCCCACACACACACACAAACACACCATGCACACAGTCCCTCCAGTCGATGTTATAGTTACCAGTCCAGAGTCTGAATCAATCTAGTGGCCAGCCAGACTGATCGCAGAGGGGAGCCGGGCTTTGTCAGTTGCGATCCGATGCTCCTGGAGTTGGTGGCAAGACGAACCCAAAGTCCCCTAGCAAAGCACCCTGTTCTTATAATCCTCTTTCCTCTATTGAAGTCTATGGATTTTGCTGTGTCAGTCTGTGACCAGTTACTATTATCTTTCGATGTTAACATTCCAAAACACCTCCGAGAGGCTCGTCCCGTCCTGGATTGCTTAATCAATTGTCTTTAGGGGTGCCAGCTCCACCTCAGAGTTGTCAATTTGCCAATCCTTGATCATGGATGCGCACCGATAGTTCTTTGGCATCGGTCGGTCTTTTCACCCCCTCCTTTCTTGACCATCTGGTTTTAATAACGGCCTTCACACCTTATCTCTTTCTGATGATACATTCCCCATTCACACAAAGGGTGTGTCTAGACTACAGGGTTTTGTCGACAAAAGTGAACTTTTGTCGACAAAACTATAATTGCGTCTACACTACCACCGAGTTCTGTTGAGAGTAAGTCGACTGAACGCGGTACTTTTGTCGACGGTGCTAAACCTCATTCTACAAGGAATAACGCCTTTTTTTGACAAAGTTATGTCGAAAAAAGATGCTATTCATCCACACTGTGCTTTTTCAAAAGTTAGTGTCTAGACTCTCTGTCAATAAAGCGGCTTGCTTTGTCGACAGAACTGGCTGTAGTCTAGACACTCTTTTTCGACAGAGGCTTTGTCGACAGTATCTGTCAACAAAGCCTCTATCGAAAAAAGCCTGTAGTCTAGATGTACCCAACCAGTCTTTCACAGAGACCTTCAAAGGTATACAAACAGCAGTGTTTTATATTAAGCAAAAAGCATTGTAAATTAAACCTTACTAAATCTTGTAATCAAAACAGTTCACATTGAAGGCCCGGACCTTCAACATTCCTCTAATCTTACTAAAATAGTCACAATACAAGATCCTGTCTTTTACTTACTAAACCTTAAAACAAAGAAATTTAGCATGTTTAATTAAAAGGCCTAGTGGTAAAATGTTGGTTGCGTTCCCCAGAGGGTCACAAGAAAAAAGTCCGGCAGTATCTAATTAAGCCATACATTACTACATTATTAAACCTGAAATACAAATATAAAATCCCACTCCTACACCTATGCAAATGAAGCATGGATTAGCATATTGCCGTGCTTCATTTGCATAATTAGTTAGGAGCCGTTTTTGCAGAAGAGGCTTTTGCTCAAAAAAGCGCCATCTATACAGTGCCTTTTTGCGCAAAAACCACCTCTTGCACAAGAGCCGTTCTTCCTAATTTTTTCAGGAACAACAGCTCTTGCGCAAGAGGGGGGTTTTGTGGAAAAGGCACCTTCTACACAACGCCTTTTTTTGCAAAAGTCTCTTGCGCAAAAACAGCTCCTAATTAATTATGCAAATGAAGCATGGCAATATGCTAATCCACACTTCATTTGCATATGCTCTTTCAGAAAAGGGAAGCAGTGTAGACATAGCATGGGTCTTCCCTCATAGGTCATGTTTTCTAGACCTTTCATTATTTGTGTTACTCTTCGATGGACCTTCTTAAAATGGTGGTGCCCAGAACTGGACACAATACTCCAGTTGAGCCCTAATCAGTGCAGAGTAGAGCAGAAGAATGACTTCTCGTGTCTTGCTCACAGCACTCCTGTTAAATGCATCCCAGAATCATGTTTGCCTTTTTTGCAACAGTGTTACACTGTTGACTCATTTAGCTTGTGGTCCACTATGACCCCTAGATCCCTTTCTGCAGTACTCTTTCCTAGAAAGACACTTCCCATTCTGTGTGTGTGAAATGGATTGTTCCTTCCTAAGTGGAGTACTTTGCATTTGTCCTTATTTAACTTCATCCTATTCACCTCAGACCATTTCTCCAATTTGTCCAGATCATTTCGAATTATGACTCTATCCTCCAAAGCACTTGCAACCCCTCCCAGACTGGTATCATCTGCAAACTTAATAAGCGTACTTTCTGTGCTTATATCTAAATCATTGATGAAGACATTGAACAGAACCGGTCCCAACACAGACCCCTGTGGAACCCCACTTGTTAAGCCCCTCCAGCATGACTGTGATCTATTAATAACTACTCTCTGGGAATGGTTATCCAGCCAGTTATGCACCCACTTATAGTAGCCCAATCTAAGTTGTATTTGCCTAGTTTATTAATAAGAAGGTCATGCGAGACTGTATCAGATGCCTTACTAAAGTCTAGGTATACCACATCCACCACTTCTCCCTTAGTCACAAGACTGTTATCCTATCAAAGAAAGCTATCAGATTGGTTTGACATGATTTAAGAACATAAGAATGGCCATACTGGGTCAGACCAAAGGTCCATCCAGCCCAGTACCCTGTCTGCCAACAGTGGCCAATGCCAGGTGTCCCAGAGGGACTGAATCGAACAGGTAATGATCAAGCGATCTCTCTCCTGCCATCCAGCTCCGTCCTCTGACAAACAGAGGTTAGGGACACCATTCCTTACCCATACTGGGTAATAGCCATTTATGGACTTAACCTCCATGAATTTATCTAGTTCTCTTTTAAACCCTGTTATAGTCCTAGCCTTCACAACCTCCTCAGGTAAGGAGTTCCACAGATTGACTATGCGCTGTGTGAAGAAGAACTTCCTTTTATTTTTTTAAGCCTGCTGCTCATTAATTTAATTTCATTTGGTGGCCCCTAGTTCTTATATTATGGGAACAAGTAAATAACTTTTCCTTATTCACTTTCTCCACACCACTTATGATTTTATATACCTCTAGCATATAAATCCATCTGTCACAAATCCATGCTAGCTGTCACCTGTCACCTTATTATCTTCCAGATGTTTGCAGATGTTTGCAGATGAATTCCTTAATTACCTGCTCCATTATCTTTCCTGCACAGAAGTTAAACTGACTGCTCTGTAGTTCTCTGGGTTGTTCTTCTTATAGATGGGCCCTAGATTTGCCCTTTTCCAGTCTTCTGGAATCTCTCCCAACTTCCATGACTTTTCAAAGATGATAGCTAAAGGCTCAGATATCTCCTCTGTCAGCTCCTTGAGTATTCTAGGGTGCATTTAATCAGGCTGTGGTGACTTGAAGACAACTAACTTTTCTAATTAATTTTAACTTGTTCTTTTTTTATTTTAACTTCTAAACCTACCCCATTTCCACTAGCATTCACTATGTTAGGCATTCCTTCATCATTGGACTTCTTGGTGAAGACCGAAACAAAGACATCATTAAGCACCTCTGATATTTCCAAGTTTCCTGTTATTGTTTCTCCCTCTTCTCTGAGCAATGGGCCTACCCTGTCCTTGATCTTCCTCTTGCTTCTAATATATTTGTAGAATGTTTTCTTTTGTATCCTTTAAGTCTCTAGCTAGATTTAGCTCTTTTTGTGCATTTGCCTTTTTAATCTTGCCCCTGCATACCTGTGTTGTTTGCTTATATTCATCCTTTGTCATTTGAACTAGTTTCTACTTTTTATATGACTCTTTTTTCATTTTTAGATCATGCAAGATCTCCTGGTTAAGGCAGTGTGGTCTTTTGCCATACTTTCTATCTTTCCTATGCAACAGAATAGTTTGCTTTAGGGCCTTTAATAACGTCCCTTTGAAAAACTGTCAACTCTCTTCATTTTTTTTCCTCTTAGTCTTGCTTCTCATGGGACCTTACCTATCTGCTCTCTGAGTTTACCAAAATGTGCCTTCCTGAGAGCCATTGTCTCGGTTTTACTGTTCTCCTTTCTACCATTCCTTAATATCATGAACTCTGCGATTTCATGATCACTTTCACCCAAGTTGCCTTCCACTTTCAAATTTTCAACCAGTTCCTCCCTATTTTTCAAAATGAGTTCTAGAACAAAGTTCTCCCTAGTAGTTTTCTCAACCTTCTGAAATAAAAAAGTATCTCCTATGCAGTCCAAGAACTTATTAGATAATCTGTGCCCCACTGTGTTAGTATCCCAACAGATGTCTGGATAGTTCAAGTCCCCCATCATCACCTACCCCCTTTCATAGGTTTCTTTCCTACCCCTTTTATAGCTACTGGGAGTTTGGGGGAAAACAGACCCACCCACTCGTCTGGATCCCAGCCCAGAGATGCTGTAAGTAGCAGTTGACCACTAAGAATCCTCAATGTCCACTGCTGCTCACTCCCTGGGCCACTTCCCCAAGAAGCTGTTCTGTGCTTTCCCTCTTTCTGGGCATTGAGATAAAGTCCTCACTGCACCTGTCCCAGGCTCTGCAATTTGCGGTAGCCCAACATGGCTGGTCTTCAGCCAACAGATATGGGCTTCAGTTGAGTCAGCAAACCAGCCCCAACTCGGAGATCTACAAGGTACTGCTGCCTTCCCAGTCTGTGCCTCGGTATCCCTGGCTTGAGCTCCAGAAAGGATCTGCCCGGCCCTGGCCCAGAAGTTTATTTACACAGACTTGCTGGGCCCTGATTGGCTGCAGCAAAAGCAGCCACTCTAGCTTCCCTGAGGACCTCTCCTCTCTACTTTTTTACCTAGGGTGGGGAAGGAAAAGGAAAAAGCCTCCAGCAAGGGGGACTTCGGGCCGACTTCACTTTGTCTCAGGGAGCAAGGCCAGGCATAACACATGTTCCCCAGATCTCCACCATCATGTGCAGCTTCTGCACCAGCCCTTGCTCCAGCCTGGGGGGAAGTCAGGTAGACCATGACTGGAGCTGGGTCTTTTGTTCCATTGTTTCCAAACCCCGGGCTAAAGTTGGCTGGACATTTTTTCTTGACTAGTTTTTTACTTCTAGTGGGAAAGCGGATTTTCATTTCAACCCATTTTCCATGGAATGCTTTTCTATTAAAAAAGCAAATTCCCCTTCTCGCCCAACTGTAGCTGTGAGACTCTAGTGATGTCCCAGGGCAGTTCTGCACTACGACAGACCATCATGCATGAGATGGTGTCCAGTCCAGGTTCCTGGCCCATGGAACAGAAGGGAGGGATGTGGTACCAGGGCACCTCCACGTGTTTTGTTTCTGAACCTAAATATTACGTTTTCAGCCAAAACTTGTTGGCCTGCACATACACACAATTCTGGGTCAGCTCTGCAGAGGACTCAGCTTGCCGTGACAAGAGCAGAATGAAATATCCCTCAGGCTTGGACTCTGCAACTCTAATAGAAATTGCATCCTTTACTAACACAGGAGGAAAGAAGTTGCCAAATTAATCCCCAGGGTATCAGCTCCATGGCTGAGATTCCCTGAGCTCATTCATTTGTTGTTATGTCTCTCTGAGCTCAAGGTACTCTCAGTAGCTTCAGGGATCTTGTCCCACAGATCACAGATTTCAGTATAAAACTTCCCAATTGCACCAATGTATCAGTTTTGGTCAATGGAGAAACGTCGGCACGTTTCTCTCTCCTGTCCACAGGTACGTCCTGTTGTCCTGCATCAGAGTCACACACCCACACACACACCATGGAGATCAGCAGGTGCTGAACAGAAGTTCTACAGCACTAAGGGCCTCAGTCCCAGCTCCTCCCATTCAGCTAAGGTAATGAGAAATTTGGTTGGAAAAAATGGGATCTTAGTCAGAGATGTCGATGCCTTCCTTTACATCTCAGGGGTTTCACACAGAAATGCCGTTCTGAGATGCAAAAGAGCTTAATTACCACAGTGAGCAAGTTTTACCCCAAACGGACTTGCCGAACCACAGAGCTCCCCTTGCCCAAAGAGGGAAGAGAGATTGACCGTCATTTACTCTCACCCTGTCTTGAGCTAAAGAATGATCTCGTCACACTGAGATGGTTTCACCCTCATTCTCTCACAGAAGAGTCACAAGTCCCTGTTTGCTGCTCAGATTAGAGAACAGGAGTGTTCCTGTGTGTGAAAATTAAACTGTGTGATGTTATATGTGTACAGTATGTAGAATTAATCAAACCAGCGGACTAAGCCCTTCCCTGATTCAGTACTGGTATCTATTAAGAAACTGATCTCCATTTTTCTTCACTTACTTCATTACAGCAAAGAGACAGATTCCCTGAGCCATCTACCTGCCCACATCCCTGTAGCTGCTGGATCTCGGCTCAGAGGAGATGGAAGAGGGAAATCACTCGGTGGTGACTGAGTTCATTCTCTCAGGACTGACAGAGCGTCCGGAGCTGCAAGCTCCTCTGTTTGTGTTGTTCCTACTGATGTATATTATCACTGTCGTGGGGAATGGGGGGATGATCTTCTTAATCACGATTGACCCCCAACTCCACACCCCCATGTACTTTCTCCTCAGGAGTTTGTCTTCCTGTGATCTCTGCTATTCCTCTCTAATTGCCCCTAAGATGCTGCAGAATTTCTTAGCCGAGAGGAAAAGCATTTCTCGCACAGCCTGTGCTGTGCAATTGTATTTCTCTATCTTTCTTGCTGATGTTGAGTGCCTGTTGCTGACTGTGATGGCGTATGACCGTTATGTGGCCATCTGTAACCCACTGCTCTATACGGTCACCATGTCCAGGCAGCGTTGTAACCTGTTGGTGGCTGGGGTGTGTGCTGTGGGGTTGGTGGATGCATTCATACTCACATATTTTACATTCCGCCTGTCATTCTGCCGCTCCCACCTCATCAGTCATTTCTACTGTGACATGCCCCCGCTGCTAGCACTCTCTTGCTCTGACACCCACACTTGTGAGATTGTGTTATTTGCTTCCATGTGCTACATTGTAGTGCTCAACATTGTGATCCTCCTCCTCTCCTATGTCTGTATCGTCTCCACCATCCTGCAGATCCGCTCTGCCGAGGGCCGATACAAAGCTTTCTCCACCTGCACTTCCCACTTGTGCACAGTGGTCATGTTTCATGGAACCCAGCTCTTCATGTATTTATGTCCCCCCTCCAGCTACTCTATGGAAACGGACAAAATAGCCTCAGTGTTTTACACACTGGTGATCTCCATGTTGAACCCCCTCATCTACAGCCTGAGGAACAGGGACGTGAAGGACGCCCGAGGAATGCAGTAAATAAATTGCTACCCAAGTCTTGAATCTGTTCATCCCGGTGCTAGTGGAAACAGGGGAATTCAGTTCCCAGCCTATAGCGATGTCATTTCACTGAGCGCGTGGTGGTATTGTTCATTATTACACTGTTGTTATTACACATGTGTGTATTCCAACACGGGCCTCAGGTCCCCCCTGAGATCAGGGCTTCATTTCACTATTGAATCTCTGTGAGCATAAAAATCTAGGTGACGTGCTCTGAAAACAGGGAGCTGATTGTATTGGGAAAGAAGGGGACATCAAATCTCCCTCTTCCTCCTAGCAGTGTTGATTTCACAGTGAAGTGCCAAGGATGACATGTGTGATTTCTGTGGGTGAACCAAAGGGAGTTTGTGCAGCTTCCTGCTACTCTGTAGCCCTTCTGTGCTCTGTGGGGTTCCTGTACCTATTGTCACCTGTTTTGTGTCCATGTACGAGAAGGAGAGAGGTGATTTCCATTACACCGTGCTACGGCAATGGGAGAGTTATGTCACTGATGAGTAGAGCTTTGTATTTCCAAGCCCTTTCTATAGCTTGGTGCCCATGGGCTAAGGGAGTGGACATGAGGATCTCAGCATCTCTAGGTAACATTACAGATCTGATAAGATGCTCCAGTGTTTGTTGATGGTGACAGGAAAGGAAACAGATTCTGCACTCCTGGGCTCCCCTGTCCTTCTCTGCACCATCAATACAAATTGTTTTAAAATGAGCATTTGTGTTTGAAACTTTATTTTTACCTTCCATGGTCAATGTGCGTATTCCTTGAAGAATGGAGGTATTGTTTGAAATAAGTCAATCTTCCAATCTGGACAATGTGCAGTTGTCTTTTCACAGTCAAACTATCCAGAGGAAGCAGTTTGAAAAGTATTTACAAATTCAGAGCACAAATGCACAGGTATGAAAAGGTGGATCTTACATTCTTTATCCCAACATTTTTCCATATTTGAGTGGGAGTAACCAGAGGTGCCTGCCTCATTACAGGGCTCATAAATGTTTTTACCTTGTTCTATGACCCTTGTGGGAGGCTTAGCAGGGTCTTTGGCTGGCATGACACACCCGAGAGAAGGAACCAGAGACCCCAGGGAGAGGCAACTTCCCTGGTTTTGGAGGCTTAGCTGGACTAAGAATAACTTTAGGGTGAGTTTGTAATAAGTTTGTACTGAGGAGTTAGTGTTAGTATTAGTTAAGCATTTTCCGTTATTTTAAGTTGGTAATCTACTTTGCTCTGCCGTTTCTCATTTATTACTAGTTCAATCCCACTGCTTGTACTTAATAAAATGACTTTTACTTACTATCAAGTGCAGTGTAAATAGTTATTACCCGGCCAGTGGTACTAGAGGCACTAGATGTGATATTAACGCCAGCAGCAACATACGAGCATTTCAAAGAGTGTAAACATTAAACGTTTCCCTACAATGCTAACACCTAGTTGAGCCTTAGCAACACACTGGAGAGCCAGATGGGTTCCAGCTTTATACTGATCAGCGTTCACCACCAATCGAGCTGGCTTGTGCTCTGTCAGCCTCCCAAGGCAAAGCAACATCATTTGACTTGGCCAGCTTTGTCTCATAGTTTGAGTATGTTATTGGTACTTAGCCAGAGCCCCTTAATGGCTCCGTCACAGCAGGCTTTTGAAGGCCAGTCTGATACGTTTCTATGTGAGACCTTGCAGACTTTTTCTGCAGATCAATATACAACCCAGCTACACATTAGGTGCAGTGAGTGTGTCAGGTCTGGCAGGTTTTGCTTCACCTGACATTGGACTCTTTGCCAGTAGGCACTCAGGGGCTGTTGGGTTACAAAGGAACCTGTAGCTGAGTGGTTCTTAAAGCGGGGTCCGCAGACCACTAATGGTCTGTGCATACCTTGCATGTGGTAAGAGAACCTATCCCAGCCTGATCCTGCCCTCTGGCCAGACACCCTACTCCCCACTTGCTCCTGCACCCTACCTCCTGCCCAGATCTTGCACCCTCATGCCACTCACTGGCAGCCCTGTCCTGTGCACTGAACCACTCATTCCCCCCACCGCCCGCAGAGCTCTGGGGGTGTTCCACAAAATCCACTAACCACGGAACCCCTGAAGAGTTAATCTGGCCTATGGGAAGCCTTGAACAGACCTCCTTGTCCCCCTTCCATGGGTCTGGAATACCAGGGGAGTGACGTGTCTCATTTGGGGCCACCATAGTGAGAGTTGGGGTTTTTTTAGAGGGTTTTCTTCATTCTCACTTGTGTGTTCCCTGACTGATTTGTCTGTGAGTCAGTGGCCCCTGACCCCCCCCCCCAAAAAAGAGGTTCCCCACCCCGTCATAAATAAAGAAAACATTGAAACCTTTTGTGTTGAACATAAATTAATATTTGACTTTATTTAAAATGAAGTTTGGTAAACTAACATGAGAAAATTAAGCACTTAATTGGTTTAATAATTTCAGTTAATATTTCCTTTCTTACTGGTTAAATTAAACCATTTCTTCCTAGCTGCAGCACGAGCAAAATGGCTTGGGCGTAATTATATAATTCTGCTTTCACCATTGGCAGTCATACAAGTCATTGTAAGTGACTCTGGAAGGCAATCACACACAGCGGAGAAGGAATTCTTTGTTGCTGTTTCCGTAACAAAAGCTTTTTCTAGGTCAGGGTTGTTAGCCCTGAGCCAAAACCACAATCCTGAAGAACCGGTGTTTATGCTTAGTCTGGCTCCTCTCCCCTTGACCTTTCTGGCTTGGTTGAACCTACCAGGAGCACTAAGATCCTGCTGGCATAGCTCCTGGGATGATAAGAACATGCAAGCTGCCCCGCCCCGGCAAGGCACATGCACAACGAGGACGACCCCAGACAACATGACGCTGGACTGTCGAAGTAGGAATGAAGAGCATGAATTACACTTGGGGCACTATTGAGAGGCTGGCCAGACACAGCCAGAAGTGGAGGATCTTTGTTGCTGCCCTATACGCCAGTGGGCATGAAGGACAAAGATGATGATAAATTATATAATTAATGGCTTGTTTCCATTAGCAGCTGGCAGTCCATGGAAAGGTTTGCGCTGATCCAGGTGGGTCACAGCCCAAAACTATGAGAACCTCTGCAGTAGCTCCCGTATAAATACACAAACACATGAGAGGTGTTTTGCAAGTACACAGTGCTCTGTATTGGAGGAGAAATGAGACATCTCCCTCTCCTCTCTACCTGGTGTGTTGTTCATATACTGTGTGTGGAAAGATGCCGTCCATCAGAATGACCTGTATTTCAAGTATCTAAAAGGGTGTCATAAGGAGGAGGGAGAAAACTTGTTCATCTTGGCCTCTGAGGATAGAACAAGAAGCAATGGGCTTAAACTGCAACAAGGGAGGTTTAGGTTGGACATTAGGAAAAAGTTCCTAACTGTCAGGGTGGTCAAACACTGGAATAAATTGCCCAGGGAGGTTGTGGAATCTCCATCTGTGGAGATATTTAAGAGTAGGTTAGATAAATGTCTCTCAGGGATGGTCTAGACAGTATTTGGTCCTGCCATGAGGGCAGGGGACTGGACTCAATGACCTCTCGAGGTCCCTTCCGGTCCTAGTATTCTGTGATTCTATAAGTCCCTGTTATGAGGGTCATATAAGGGTCATACAGGTCTATGACATACAGGTCATAAGATCACTACAAAACAAGAAGGAACAAATATAAAGTTTCTATGAGAGAACAGTGTTTGTGGGCATCCTTTGTTCCAAAATGAAGGGATGAAGTGTTCTTTCTAAAAGTGAAATAAATAGAAAAAAGTCATGTCTCACATAACAAAATCATGTTCATGGTGATTTCTTACCTTGTGGGCTACTTGAAAAATATTCTAGACTCTGAAGAGCAGGTGTTCAGAGAACTTCATAACACAGGGTACTGAGAAGGAGACATGGATAGAACTGGTTGAAGAACTAAGTTTATAGTTTGCTGTGAAGAGCTCCAAAAAGATCTCACAAAATTAAGTGAGTGGGCAACAAAATGGCAAATAAAATTTAAGGCTGATAAATGTAAAGTAATGCACATTGGAAAATACTAATCCCAACTATACATACAATATGATGGGGACTAATTTGGCTACAAGTACTCAAGAGAGATTTTGGAGTTATTGTGGATAGTTCTCTGAAAAAATCCACGCGGTGTGCAGCGGCAGTCAAAAAAGCAAATAGAATGTTAGAAATCATTTAAAAAGGGATAGAGAATAAGACAGAGAATATCTTACTGCCTCTATATAAATCCATGGTACGCCCTCGTCTCAAATACTGCATACAGATGTGGTCACCTCATCTCAAAAAAGATATATAGGCATTGGAAAAGGTTCAGAAAAGGGCAACAAAAATGATTAGGGGATTGGAGTTGTCCCATATGAAGAGTGATGAAAAAGACTAGCACTTTTCAGCTTATAAAAGAGGAGACTAAGGGGGGATATGATAGAGGTCTATAAAATCATGACTGGTGTGGAAAAAGTGAATAAGGAAAATGTATTTACTTGTTCCCATAACATAAGAACTAGGGGTCACCAAATTAAATGAATAGATAGAAGGTTTTAAACAAACAAAAGGAAGTTTTTCTTCATGCAGCGCACAGTGAGCTGTGGAACTCCTTGCCAGAGGAAGTTGCAAAGACCAGGACTTTACCAGGGTTCAAAAAGAGCTAGATAAATTCATGGAGGTTAGGTCTATCAATGGCTATTAGCCAGTATGGGTAGGAATGGTGTCCCTTGCCTCTGTGAGAGGCTGGGAATGGGTGATGGGAGAGGGATTGCTAGAAGATTCCCTGTTCTGTTCACTCATTATGAGGCATCTGGCATTGGCCACTGTCAGAAGACAGGACATTGAACTAGATGGACCTTTGGTCTGGCCCAGTCTGGCTGTTCTTATGTTCTTATGTTTGCTGTGGGAAAAAAATCAATTTACTGAAACCAAAACCAGACAAAAATTCTGGTGAATTGAGAAAGCAGACGAAAAATAAGTCATTCTGGGTTGGATGAATCATTTCTATAGTCCCTCCACCGCCAGCTGTTTAGTTCATGGCCAAAATTCCTGGGGGAAAAAAGTGAAAAACAATGTGTGGAAAGTTGTACCCACTTCTGGTCCCATTTTGTGTCTTGGTCACTGTATCAAAGGATGAGGAGGAGCAGCAAATGGCCCCACACACTCCTCCAGATCCTGGCCAAGGGACACTGTAAGTAGCAGTTCCCCGCTAAGTGTCCTCCCTGCCCACTGCTGCTCATTCCCTGGGCCACTTCATAAGAACATAAGAATGGTCGTACTGGGTCAGAACAAAGGTCCATCTAGCCCAGTAGCCTGTCTGCCGACAGGGGCCAGCACCAGGTGCCCCGGGGGGGGGGGAGAGACCGAAGACAATGATCAAGCGATTTGTCTCCTGCCATCCATCTCCAGCCTCTGACAAACAGAGGCCAGGGACACCATTTCTATCCCCTGGCTAATAGCCTTTTATGGACCTGACCTCCATGAAATTATCTAGCTTCTCTTTAAACTCTGTTATAGTCCTAGCCTTCACAGCCTCCTCTGGCAAGGAGTTCCACAGGTTGACTATGCACTGTGTGAAGAAGAACTTTATTTTATTAGTTTTAAACCTGCTACCCATTAATTTCATTTGGTGTCCTCTAGTTCTTCTATTATGGGAACTAATAAATAACTTTTCTTTATTCGCCGTCTCCACACCACTCATGATTTTATATACCTCTATCATATCCCCCCTCAGTCTCCTCTTCTCTAAACTGAAAAAGTCCCAGTCGTTTTAACCTCTCTTCATATGGGACCCGTTCCAAATCCCGAATCATTTTAGTTGCCCTTTTCTGAACCTTTTCTAATGCCAAAATATCTTTTTTGAGGTGAGGAGACCACATCTGTACACAGTATTCAAGATATGGGCGTACCATAGTTTTATACAGGGGCAGTAAGATATTCTGGGTCTTATTTTCTATCCCTTTCTTAATAATGCCTAGCATCCTATTTGCCTTTTTGACCGCTTCTGCACACTGTGTAGAAGTTTTCAGGGAACTATCCACGATAACTCCAAGATCTCTTTCCTGATTTCTCGTAGCCAAATTAACCCCCATCATACTGTACGTATATTTGGGGTTATTTTTCCCAATGTGCATTACTTTACACTTATCCACATTTAATTTCATTTGCCATTTTGTTGCCGAATCACTCAGTTTGGTGAGATCTTTTTGAAGTTCTTCACAGTCTGCTTCTGTCTTGACTTTCTTAAACAGTGTGGTATCATCCGCAAACTTGACCACCTTACTGCTTACCCCTTTCTCCAGATCATTTATGAATAAGTTGAACAGGATTGGTCCCAGGACTGACCCTTGGGGGACACCG
Organism: Pelochelys cantorii; assembly: GCA_032595735.1. NCBI lineage: Eukaryota > Metazoa > Chordata > Testudines > Trionychidae > Pelochelys > Pelochelys cantorii. The sequence goes on from CM064329.1 coordinate 3,149,459, forward strand.
CTAGTTACCCCTCTCCATTCTGAAAATTTACCATTTATTCCTACCCTTTGTTTCCTGTCTTTTAACCAGTTCTCAATCCATGAAAGGACCTTCCCTCTTATCCCATGGCAATGTAATTTACACAAGAGCCTTTGATGAGGGACCTTGTCAAAAGCTTTCTGAAAATCTAAGTATACTATATCTACTGGATCCCCTTGTCTGCATGTTTGTTAACCCCTTCAAAGAACTCTAATAGATTAGTAAGACAGGATTTCCCTTTACAGAAACCATGTTGACTTTTGCCCAACAAATTATGTTCTTCTACGTGTCTGACAATTTTATTCTTTCCTATTGTTTCGACTAATTTGCCCAGTACTGAAGTTAGACTTACTGGTCTGTAATTGCCCGGATCACCTCTAGAGCCCTTTTTAAATATTGGTGTCACGTTAGCTACCTTCTAGTCATTAGGTACAGAGGCCGATTTAAAGGATAGGTTACAAACCACAGATAATTGTTCAGCGATTTCCCATTTGAGTTCTTTTAGAACCCTTGGATGAATGCCATCCGGTCCCGGAGATTTGTTGACATTAAGTTTCTCTATTTGTTCCAAAACCTCCTCTAATGACACTTCAATCCGGGACAATTCCTCAGATTCATCACCCGCAAAGGACGGTGCAGATTTGGGAATCTCCCTAACGTCCTCAGCCGTGAAGACTGAAGCAAAGAAATCATTTAGTTTCTCCGCAATGGCTTTATCATCCTTGATTGCTCCATTTATATCTCGATCGTCTAGGGGACCCACTGGTTTTTTAGCAGGCTTCCTGCTTCTAATGTACTTAAAAAACGTTTTGTTATTTCTTTTTGAGTTTTTGGCTAGCTGTTCCACAAAATCTTTTTTTGCTTTTCTTATTACATTTTTACACTTGATTTGACAGCGTTTATGTTCCTTTCTCTTTATTGCACTAGGATTGGACTTCCACTTCCCCAAGAAGCTGCTCTGTGCTTGCCTTTTTTTCTGGATATTGAAATAAAGTCCTCCCTGCACACTGTCCTGGGTTCTGCAATTCACCATAGCCCAACAATGCCAGTCTTCAGCCACTCAGAGCTGTCCAAGGTACCGCTGCCTTCCCCGTCTGGGCCTGGGTCTGCCTGGCTTGAGCTCCAGAAAGGAACTGCAGAAGTTTCTTTACACCGGCTTGCTGGGCCCTGATTGGCTGCAAGCAAAAGCAGCCACTCTAGCGTCCCTGGAGGACCTCTCCTCTACTTTTTTACGGGGGGGAGGGGGGAGAAGAGGAAAAAGCCTCCAGCAGGGGGCTTTGGGCCAACTTCACCATGTCACAGGGAGCAAGCCCAGGCACAACACAAGCTCCCCAAATCTCCACCATCATGTGCAGCTTCTGCACCAGCCCTTGCTCCTGCCTTGGTGGAAGTCAGACCGACCATGACTGGAGATGGGTCTTTTGTTCCATTGCTTCCAAACCCAGGGCTAAGGCTTATGCCCCAAAAAAGGAGGTATACCGATCTTGCGGAAAAAGTGGTCTTTGCATAAAAAGAAAAACATCCACACTGCTTGTTTCTGCAAAAAAAAAAAAAAACCCTAGTGCAAAAATAGATCAGCAGAAAATATGCAAATGAGATCACGACTCATGCAAATGAGTCCCTCATTAGCATATTTTTTGCCGAGACAACTCGTAGTGTAGATGTAGCCCATGTGTTTTGTTTCTGAGCCTAAATATTAAATTATCAGCCCAAAGATGTTGACCTCCACAAACACACAATTCTGGATCAGGACCCAACTTGCAGTGACAAGAGCAGAATGAAATATCCCTCAGGCTTGGACACTGCAACTCTGATACAAATTGCATCACTTACTGACACGGGAGGAAAGAGGGTGCCAAATTAATCCCCAGGGTATCAGCTCCATGGCTGAGATTCACTGAGCTCATTAATTAGCTGTTGTGTCTCTCTGAACTCAGGTGTTCCCAGTGGCTTCAGGGATCTTGTCCCATAGATCACAGACCTCAGTATAAAACTTCCAAATTGCACCAAAGTGTCAGTTTTGGTCGATGGAGAAACACCAGCATATCTCTCTCTGCTGTCCACAAGTACATGCTGTTGTCCTGCATCAGAGTCACACACCCACACGGACACCAGGGTGATCTTCAGGTGCTGAATTGAAGTTCTCCAGCACTAAGAGCCTCAGTGCCATCTCCTACCCATTGAGTTAAGGGAATGAAAAATTTGGATGGAAAAAAATGGGATCTTAGTCAGAGATGTTGGTGCCTTCCTTTATGGCTCAGGGGTTTCACACAGAAATGCCATTATCAGATGCCAAAGAGCTTAATTATCACAGTGAGCAAGTTTTACCCCAAACTGACACACAGAGCCACAGAGCTCCCTGTGCCCCAGGAGGGCAGAGAGATTGACATTCGTTACTCTCAGCCCTTCCTGAGCTAAGGAATGATGTCGTCATACTGAGATGCTTTCACCTTCATTCTCTCACAGCAGAGTCAAAAGTCTCTGTTTGCTGCTCAGATTAGAGAACAGGAATGTTCGTGTGTGTGTGAAAATTAACCTGCATATCGTTATATGTGTACAGTGTGTGAAATTAATCAAACCAGCGGACTAAGCCCTTCCCTGATTCAGTACTGTTACCTATTGAGACACTGACCTCCATTTTTCTTCACTTACATCATTACAGTGAAGAGGCAGGTTTCCCGAGCTATCTACCCACCCACATCCCTTTAGCTGCTGGATCTCAGCTCAGAGGAGATGGAAGAGGGAAATCACTCGGAAGCAACTGAGTTCATTCTCTCAGGACTGACAGATCGTCCGGAGCTGCAAGCCCCTCTGTTTGGGTTGTTCCTACTGATTTATGTTATCACTGTCATTGGGAATGGGGGGATCATCTTCTTAATCACAATTGACCCCTGACTCCACATCCCCACGTACTTTTTCCTTAGGAGTTTGTCTTTCTGTGATTTCTGCTATTCCTCTCTAATTGCACCTAAGATGCTGTAGAATTTCTTAGCTGAGAGGAAAAGCATTTCTCGAATGTCCTGTGCTGTGCAATTATATTTCTTTGTCTGTTTTGCAGATGTTGAGTGTCTCTTGCTGACTGTGATGGCATACGACCGTTACGTGGCCATTTGTAACCCTCTGCTTTATATGGTCACCATGTCCAGGCAGCGTTGTAACCTGCTGGTGGCTGGGGTATTTGCTGTGGGGCTGGTGGATTCAGTGATACTGACGTGTTATACATTTTGACTATCATTCTGCCACTCCAACCGCATCAGGCATTTCTACTGTGACATCCCTCCGCTACTGGCTCTTTCCTGCTCTGACACCCGCACCTGTGAAATTGTGTTATTTGCTTCAATATGCTACATTGTAGTTGTCAGCACTGTGATCCTCCTCTTCTCCTATGTCTGTATCATCTCCACCATCCTGCGGATCCGCTCTGCTGAGGGCTGGTACAAAGCTTTCTCCACCTGTGCTTCCCACTTGTGCACGGTGGTCATGTTTCATGGCACCCAGCTCTACATGTATTTACGTCCCCCCTCCAGCTACTCCATGGAAACGGACAAAATAGCCTCAGTGTTTTACACACTGGTGATCTCCATGTTGAACCCCCTCATCTACAGCCTGAGGAATAGGGACGTGAAGGACGCCCTGAGGAAAGCAGTAAATAAACTGCTAACCCAGTCTTGAATCAGTTCATCCCGGTGCTGGTTGAGTGATGGGCAGTGGAAACAGGGGAATTCAGTTCCCAGCCTATAGCGATGTCATTTCACAGAGTGCATGGTGGTATTGTTCGTTACGCTGATGTTATTATACATGTTTCTACTCCAACATGGGCCTCAGGTCCCCACTGGGATCAGGGCTTCATTCAACTATTGACACTCTGTGAGCATAAAAATCTAGGTGAGGTGCTTTGAAAGCAGGGAGCTGACTGTATTGGGCAAGGAGGGGCACATCAAATCTCCCTCTTTTTTTTAGTGGTGTTGATTTCATGGTGCAGTTCCAAGGGTGAAGTGTGTGATTTCAGTGGGTGAACCAAAGGGAGTTTGTGCAGCTTCCTGCTACTCTGTAGCCCTTTCCGTGCTCTGTGGGGTTCTTGTACGTACTGTCCCCTCATTTGTGTCTATGCATGAGGAGGAGAGAGGTCATTTCTTTCATACCATGCTAGGGCAATGGGAGAGTGATGTCGCTGATGAGTAGAGTTTTGCATTTCAAAGCCCTTTCTATAGCTTGGTACCCATGGGCTAAGGGAGTGGGCATGAGGATCTCAGCATCTCTAGGTAACAAGACAGAATTGATAAGATGCTCTAGTGTTTGCTGATGGTTTCAAGGAAGGGAATTAGATTTTGCACTCCTGGGCTCCCCTGTCCATCTCTGCACCATCAATACAAATTGTTTTAAAATGACCATTTGTGTTTGCAACTTTATTTTTACCTTCCATGGTCATTGTGCGTATTCCTTGAAGAATGGAGGAATTGTTTGAAATAAGAAAGTCTGCCAGTATGGACAATATGCAGTTGTCTCTTCACAGTCAAACTATCCAGAGGCAGTGGTTTCAAAAGCATTTACGAATTCAGAGCACAAATGCACAGGTATGAAAATTTGGATCTTCTTTTTCCCTCCATTTTTCCATATTTGAATGGGAGTAACCGGACGCGCCTGACTTATTACAGGGCTCATAAATGTTTTTACCTCTTTCTATGACCCTCATCAATGTAGTACCTCTGAGCACTCCACATTCTGTACTGTGTTTAAAAACAAGTAGTCCCATGGCTCCTTAAAGAGCAACAAATATATTTAAATTATCATGAGTTTTCATAGGCAAAACTCCCTTCTTCAGACTGATTACATCTATACTGCTCTCTCTTGTGCAAGAAAATATGCAAATGAGGCAAAGGGGTGAATATCGCCACACCTCATTTGCATGCTTAATGAGCCACCATTTTTGCGCAAGGGGCTTTTCTGCCAAAAGGAGCCGTTCTGCCTGAAAAAAAAGCGGCAGAATGGCTCCTGCGCAAGAGGGTGTTTTTGCACAAAAAGGAGTCATGTAGACAGCTCCTTTTTGTGCAAAAGCCCCTTGTGCAAAAATGGCGGCTCATTAAGCATGCAAATGAGGCACAGCAATATTCACCACTTGACCTCATTTGCACATTTTCTTGCACAAGGGAGCACAGTATAGACATAGCCAGGGTGATTTGGAATAGAAATAACAGAAAGCAACTTGTTTCTTTGAAAAGTAGCCATTCTGTTGGAAAGGAATTGTGTTATATGTATAAGAAGCACACAGGATCTTTATGGGGAAAAATGCAATATGTCACGTTTATTGCGAATATAACAGCAAAGCAGTTGGCATATCCATATATAGACTAATACACACACATAGAGAGTCCCACCAGTTGATTTTATATTTAACAGACCATGGTCCATGACCAACCAGATTCATCATGGACAGAGGAGGGAGGAGGGGCTCAATCATTCCAGACCGATGCTCCAGTCTTTGGCAGGACCTACCCCTAAATTATGGCAAAGCAGCTCCTCTTTATAGCACTTTTTCTGCATTGGGATCAGTGAGTTTAGCACCGCCATGCTGTTTTTCTGATAGATGTTTGTTATCTCTGGTTGTCTCTCTTGCTCCTTCTTGCCTCTGTTCTGCCAGGCTAAGGTGTCTTTGATCACAGATATTGTGATCACAGTTGATAAACACTCAGCCTTTCCCTCAAGGTCCGGGGTTATCCAAAGAGGGCTGATTGACATGCCCTCTTTGTCACTGCATAGTCCATTGTTGGATTCTCCCATTAGCATCTCTGGGCTGGAGATGGCCTTCACACTTACCTCCCACACATGCCTTCCTCTCACACATAACAAGAGTAACAAACCGAATTTCACAAGAGCAGATCATGACATTCTTTCCCTCTATTATGTTACTGTTGTCAATTAGGATTTACTACCGGGGTGTCTGGACAGGTCTCTGGCTGTGTCAATGATGACAACCAGAAGGCTGCTTGTGTGTGTGCTCGGTGATGTGAGCCGGTTTGACTTGTGCACTTAGTCTCCACAGCAGATACCAAGAGAGCCCCCAGAGACCGCAAATCAGATAAGGATCGAAGGTGCCCAGCCAGGCTTATTGTGAAGCGAAGTACAGTCAGAGTTGTCAATAGACTCTACTGAACCACTACACATATGTACCTGCAACAATGGACTGACTCAATCCGTGAGAGACCCCCCCATTACACTTCCAGTCAAAGACTGTGCCCCCAAGACACCACCATACAGGTACTAACAAATTACACTTAGATACCACCCATCACCCTGTACCTCGTGGTTTGATTAGCTCATCTCTATCCCTCATGCTGCCATTTTAGACCCTTTCCTGAACCTGGGTCTGTATTTGTGGGGAGTGTGGGTACCAAGATCCTTTTTGAAGAGCTGCTGGTACCATGTGATTTCAACTTATGACCAATACCAATTACTATTCTACAACTGGGCCTATTTCTAATCAGTGTTTTGCACTCTCAGCCCTGTTTATGCCAAGTTCTGTGAGCAGGGGCCTGCCTGTTGTTCACAGCTTAGCTGTGCTTTATGTTAGCCATGTTTTGCCCATTGTTAGCTAGGCCTCAGGCCTCAGACCAGGCCTGTGCTGCATTGGCTTATGTTTTAGGCCTTCCTCTTACTACAGTTGCAATATCTACTCCAGAACTACAAACACAGTAATAACCATAAGAATCTAAATCTCTTTCTACTTCCAAATAGTTTGGCAGCATATACAGCATTAGACATATAAAGACTTAGTACGTTAAGACTTGAATGTTTAGAATGTCACTAAAAACAGGAAATAGGAATGTTTCTACTACAATTTCAGCAGCCGATCACAGAGAGAGGGAGCAGTATTGATATTCCTCTGCAAATTTGACCCTGGTTCCCTGCGCTTGAACAAAGACATTAACAGGATGTCATGTTTTAAAGCCAGTCTCTCCTGCCTTTTACACTGCATCCTTACATCAAAAGCTAAGTATGAGACACCACCAGCTCTCTTAATTACCCTCATTAGCACCAGTCCTACAATTGACAGGCACCTTTTGTGACAAACCCCCTCCCCATGCTTTATGAAATGGACTTACAGACACAACTATATACAACTGGAAGGTGGTTGGAACAAATTATCTCATGTACCCTAACAATCTTCATAACATAATCCACTGGATCTGTTTATCTAATTGTGGTGCATGTATCATTCTTGAGTGTGAAATAAGAGATATGGAGTATGGAATGATTTATGGTTTTACATGTGCAAAGGAAAGCCATCAAGGGTGTTTCCAGTGCCAGAACACCTCAATTTCTGGGCAGTCATATGTAAACACCCTCTTTTGTCCTTTACGTCTTGGAAGTGGTTGGTCTCAGAAAGTCCTAACCAGTAGGGACTGGCCAGGTAACTTCCCCATAGAAAAGGGAATCTATAAAAAAAAGGGAAGCTTAGCAGGGTCTTTGGCTGGCATGACACACCCGAGAGAAGGCACCAGAGACCCCAGGGAGAGGCAAATTCCCTCATTTTGGGGGCTTAGCTGGACTAAGAATAACTTTAGGGTGAGTTTGTAATAAGTTTGTACTGAAGACTTAGTGTTAGCATTAGTTAAACATTTTCCGCTATTTTAAGATGGTAATCTACTTTGCTCTGCCTTTTTTCATTTATTACCAGTTCAATCTTACTGCTTATACTTAATAAAATGACTTTTACTTACTAGCAAGCTCAGTGTAAATAGTTATTACCTGGGGGAGCAAGCACTGTGCACATTCCCCCTTTCATTGCTAAAGGGGGCTTACCTAAATAATTCAATTGGGGTTCTGATCCCATCTGGGGAGGTATATCCCAGGAAGCTGGGCCCCAAACTGCATTTTCCTTGGACCTGAAGAGTTTCAGTGTCTGTACTGCTCCTTGGGAGGAGAGGGGACAGTGATCTCATCTCTGTGTCTTGACTAGGGGAGACCAGGGAGCTGGCCCAGCATGACAGGGTGTCAAGAAACCCCAGAGAGCAGGAAGGCGAGTGGCAGGGCCTTGTCAGCCCTCCAGGAAGCCCCCCAAAGGAGTCCTCTGTGATCGCCGCCCCCCCCATTACACCTTTTTACTGTTATAAATAACTCAGGAGGCAGGAGCTCTGGGCCTTTTCAAACTGCCAGACCACGGAGAAGGTGCCCCCTTTGCCCTCCCCGCCAGTGGTGCTAGGGGCAGTAGACGTGATATTAATGCCAGCAGCAATGCACAAGCATTTCAGAGAATCTAAACATTAAATGCAACGCACCAGAGAGCCAGACGGGTTCCAGCTTTGTATTGATCTGCGTTCACCTCCAGTCGAGCTGGCTTGTGCTCCGTCAGCCTCCCAAGGCAAAAGCCACATCGTTTGATGTGGCCAGCTTGGTCTCATAGTTTGAGCATGTGATGGGTACCTGGCCAGGGCTCTTTAAGGGCTCCGTCAGAGCAGGCTTTTGAAGGCCAGTCTGATCTGTTTCTATTTGAGGCCTTACAGACTTTTTTTTGCACATCAGTGCCCATCCCAGCTACACATTTGGGTGAGTGTGTCAGGTCTGGCAGGCTTTGCTTCACCTGAAACTGGACTCTTTGCCAGTAGGCACTAATGGGCTGTTGGGTTACCAAAGTACCCGTAGCTCAGTGGTTCTCAAAGCGGAGTCCACAGACCACTAGTGGTCCATGCACGCCTTGCATGTGGCCCACAGCTCGAGTGTAATGCCCCCGCAGTGGGGAGCCTGCACTGGTACTCCAGGCTTACACCCCCTTTTGAGGTTGGAGCACCAGTACCGGCTTGCTGCTGGAAGGAGGGAGTCTTGAGGCTCTCTGCACAATCTGGCTCACGGGGAAGAATTGGAGCCACAAGTGAAATTGAGAAAATAGACCAAAAATACGTCATTCTGGGTTGGATGAATCATGTCAATACTCCCTCCACTGCCAGCTGTTTAGTTCATGGCCAAAATTCCTGGGGCGGGGGAGTGAAAAACAATGTGTGGAAAATTGTACCCACTTCTGGTCCCATTTTATGTCTTGGTCACCATATCAAGGGATGAGGAACAGCAAATGGCCCCACCCACTCCTCTGGATCCCGGCCCAGGGACATTGTAAGTCGCAGTTGCCTGCTAGGTGTCCTCACTGCCCACTGCTGCTCGCTCCCTGGGCCACTTTCCCAAGAAGCTGCCCTCTCCTTGCCCTCTTTCCGGGCTGAGATAAAGTCCTCACTGCACCCTGTCCCCGGTTCTGCAATTCACCACAGCCCAACATGGAGCTGGGCTTCAGCTCAGTCTGCAAACCAGGCCTCACACAGAGTTGTCCAAGGTACCGCTGCCTTCCCAGTCCATCCCTGGATCTGCCTGGCTTGAGCTCCAGAGACAAACTGCAGCCTCTTTATACGGGCTTGGTAGGCCCTGATTGGCTGCAGCTAAAGCAGCCACACCAACTTGCTTGGAGCACCTCTCTGCTCTTTGCCCTGGGGGACGTGTGGCAAGGCCACAAGCCTCCAGCAAGAGGCTTTGGGCCAAATCCTCCCCGTCATAGTGGGCAAGTCAGGGCACATGGTTCCCCATATCTCCACCATTACGTACAGCTCCTGTACCACTCCATGTCCCTGCTAGGGTGGAAGTCAGGCTGACCATGTCTGGAGATAGGCCTTTTTGTTATTTTGATTCCCAACCCAAGGCTAAGGCTGCCTGGAATTTTTTCTTGAAAAGATAATTTTCTTAAGAGTGAAATTGGATTTTCATACCAACAGGTTTTCCATGGAATTCTTTTCCATCACAAAAACAAATTCCCCTTCTCGCCAGACTGTGGCTGTGGGACTCTAGTGATGTCCCATGGCAGTTCTGCAGGAGGACAGACCATCATGCATCAGAGGGGATGGAGTTCAGCCTGGGAGCCCGGCCCATGGCAGAGAAGGGTGGGATGTGGTACCTGGGGCACCTCCATGTGTTTTGTTTCTGAGCTGAAATATTACGTTTTGAGCTGAAAGATGTTGGTCTCCCTAAACACACAAGAGCAGAGTGAAATATCCCTCAGGCTTGGACTCTGCAACTCTGATAGAAATTGCATCATTTACTGACAAAAGGGAAAAGAGGCGCCAAATTAATCCCCAGGAAATAAGTTCCATGGCTGAGATTCACTGAGCTCATTAATTTGTTGTTTCTCTCTGAGCTCAGGTGTTCCCAGTTGCTCCAGGGATCCTGTCCCATAGATCACAGATCTCAGTATAAAACTTCCCAATTGCACCAAAGTCTCACTTTTGGTCGATGGAGAAATGCTGCCACGTCTCTTTCTCCTGTCCGCAGGTACGTGCTATTGTCCTGCATCAGAGTCACACACCCACACAGACACCATGGTGATTGGCAGGCGCTGAACTGAAGTCCTCCAGCACTACAAGCCTCATTCCCAGCTCCTACCCATTGAGCTAAAAGAATGAGAAATTTGGTTGGCAGAAATAGTTGTGTAGTCACAGAAGTCGGTGCGCTCATTTAAGTCTCAGACTAATGAAAATGCTATTATCAGATGCCAAAAAGCTTAATTAGCACAGCACAACAGCTTTACCCAAACCGAGATGCTGAGCCACATAGCTCCCCTTGTCCTAAGAGGGCAGAGAGATTGACACTCGTTTACTCTCAGCCCTTCTTGAGCTAAGAAATAATCTCATCACACTAAAATGGTTTCACCCTGACTCTCCGAGGGCATGTCTATACTAGCCACCCTAGATCGAACTAGGGTGGCTAGTGTAGACGTACCCTTACAGCAGAGACACAAGTCGCTGTTCACTGCTCAGAAAAAAAAAACAGGAGCTTTTGCGTATGGCATGATTAACCTGTGTCTTTGTATGTGTATAGTGTGTGAAATTGATCAGACAAGTGGAATGACCAGCTGTGATCATCTGGCTTTGTTGAGTAAGCCTTTCCCTGAACTGGTACTGGTACCTTAAGAAACTGACCTCCATTTTTCTTTACTTCATTACAGCAAAGGGACAAGTTCCCAAGCCATCCACCTGCTCATATCCCTGTAGCTGCCTGATCTTGGCTCAGAGAAGATGGAAGAGGGAAATCACTCAGAAGCAACTGAGTTCATTTTTTTAGGACTGACAGATCATCCAGAGCTGAAGGTCCCTCTGTTTTGGGTGTTCCTCCTGATTTATATTATCACTCTGGTGGGAAACGGAGGGATGATCTTGTTAACCACGATAGACTCAAAACTCCACACCCCCATGTACTTTTTCCTGAGGAATTTGTCTTTCTGTGATCTCTGCTATTCCTCAACAATAGCCCCTAAGATGCTGCAGAATTTCTTAGCCGAGAGGAAAAGCATTTCTCGCACTGCCTGTGCTGTTCAAATGTATTTCTCTATCTCCCTTGCAGATATTGAGTGTCTCTTGCTGGCTGTGATGGCGTATGACCGTTATGTGGCCATATGTAACCCGCTGCTTTATAGGGCCATCATGTCCAGGCAGCTTTGTAACCTGCTGGTGGCTGGGGTGTATGCCCTGGGGTTTGTGGATTCAATGATACACACATGCCTGACATTTCAGCTATCCTTCTGCCACTCCAACATCATTAACCATTTCTTCTGTGATGTCCCTCCGCTGCTCATACTCTCTAGTTCTGACACCCACGTCAATGAGGTTTTGATAATTGCCTTCAGCGGCTGCATTTTAATAAGCAGCATTGTGACTGTCCTCCTCTCCTATGTCTATATCATCTCCACCATCCTGCAGATCCGCTCCGCTGCAGGCCGGCGCAAAACCTTTTCCACCTGTGCTTTCCACTTGATTGCAGTGCTTATGTTCCATGGCTCCCAACTCTTCATGTATTTACGGTCCACCTCCAGCTATTCCATGGAGAGGGACAAAGTAGTCTCGGTGTTTTACTCGGTGCTGGTGCCCATGTTGAACCCACTCATCTACAGCCTGAGGAACACGGAGGTGAAAGACTCCCTGAAGAAAGCCATGAACAAACTCCTCAGCAATTCCTGAATCTCTTTAACAGACTTTAACTGGCTTAGTAGTGGGGAATGGAAACAGGTGACTTCAATTTCCAGCCAATGCAATGTCATTTCATACAGCCTATGGTGGTCCTGTTCATTATTACACTGTTGTTGTTATACATGTGTCTGTATTCCAACAAGGGCTGCAGGTCCCCACTGAGATCAGGGCTTCATTCGGCTATTGCCCTTCTGTGTGCATAAGAATAGAGTTAATGTGCTTTGAAAGCTGGGAGCTGTTTGTACTGGGAAGGAAGGGGGGCTTCAAATCTCTCTCTCTCTTCTCTCTGCTGGTGTTGATTTCAATGTGCACTTCCAAGGGTGACGTGTGATTTCTGTGGGTGAACCAAAGGGAGTGTGCCCACCTTCCTGCTACTCTGCCAGCCTTTCTGTGCTCTGTGGGATTCTTGTTCCTATTGTCACCTGATTTGTGTCCATGCATGAGCAGGAGAAAGGTGATTTCCAACACACTTGTTGTTATTTGCTTTGTTGTTACCTTCCCTTAAAGTATAGGAAACAACAAAGCAAATAACAAGTGTAACATTTATGAGAGAGCATGGTGTGTGTGCCTCCTTTGTGACAGTCTGCACTGAACGGAACACAGAATAGCACAAAAAGTGTGAATTTTCTCTACCATGTGCATTAAAAAGAATGAACAACTAGTATCAGACACTCAATATTTATACCCCATCAGCAGGTTCACGGTGACTTCTTCCTCTTGGAGCTGTTGCCAAGTATTATAGACTCTGAAGAACAGGGTTTGCGGGATTGGTAGGACTGCGGGGACTGGGCATGAGAAATGGGAAGAGCTGGGCCAGTAACTGATTTGTGAGTTCACAGGCGGTTACAAAAAAATTAAACAAAAATATTCAGAGCAAACTGATCCAAACCTGAATCTTTCCTACATGTTTGGCCAATTGTGTCCCTGGAAAACCTTTAGCAAAGAGGTTCAGGTAGGGAAGGAAGCAATGGTACTTCTAGAGTTTCGCTCAATAGTTGTGTGGGGTGTGCCAGTAACTTCTTTTTGAGTTCACAGACATTTGCAAAAAAAGATTTCCTAAAAGTTTGGCCAACTGAATTCCTATAAAACCTTTACCGAAGTGGTTTGAGTGAGAGAGGAGGCGACAATGCTGCTGCCCTTGTAGAGTTTCACTCAATGGTTCGAGCACTCATGTGGGATGTGTGAGACACGGGTCAGTCCTCCCTCTGTCTGATGGGGAGAAGCAATTGGGCAGTGGGTCTCCCACATTGTCAGACAGCGCCCTGGTGACAGGGCTCTGTTTTGTCCTGAATCGTTCTCTGGGCTGGTCTATGATTTCCCATGCTACTTCAAGTCATTCTAATTCAGTCTGTCTAAGAGGTGTTCACTCTGAGCTAGGGCAATGGGAGAGATACATCACTGAGGTATAGAGCCTTTGAATTTCAAGGTCCTTACTATAGCTTGGCACCAAAGCCTCCCCACTCCTAGATGAGGTGATCTTAGTGTCTCTAGATAATATTGCAGAACTGATAAGATGCTCCAGTATTTGCTGATGCTTGCTGGAAAAGGAAATAGATTCTTGACTCCTGGGTTCCCCTGTCATTGTCTTCGCTATCAATACAAATTGTTTTTAAAATGACCCTTTGTGTTTGCAACTTTATTTTTACTTTCCACATCCAGTGATGCTACTCCTTTAAGAATGGAGGAAAGGGAATGGAGCACTGGCGTGGGGATGGATTCTGGCCAAAAGGGAGCCAGCCAGTAAGACTGCCAAAGGGAGTGGTGAGAAAAATGTTTGCTAGAAATCATTGTGCTTGTGATGTTAAATATGAGTTGCATTTAGCCTTTTATTTCTTTGTAATAAATTAACTTCTGACTTTTATGCCTCGTGACTTGCAAGCCCTAAAAATCTCCCTTTTTTCCTGCTGTCAATCAGTGTGGTCTGTTTTTTGTATCTAAACCAGCGTGGTTTTGGATTGGAATATTTGGGACCCTCTGTTTCTGAGTGCAGAGCTTGTCAGCTGTTTCTACTGGTGCTCAGGGAAGCGGGACTTTGCGTATGTTCCTTGCAACACCTCCTCCATGAATTGTACAAGAGAATAAAGCTGACTTGGATCGTCATTTCCCCCCGCCATAGCAATCAACTCTGCAATACATTACTAGTTGGCACCACTTAGAAGGGGGCAGGTCCAACATGCCCTGCAGCACTAATATCAAAGAATCCTGCAATAATTTTGCTACACCAGTGGGAAGGGTGGAGTCACAAATAGGCCTGCCATGGTTCTCCTAGGAAGTAGATGAGGGTCACAATTTCCTTGTGCCTATGCAATGTGCTTGTGCGTGTGCAGCTGTGGAGAGAGGCTGTTCTCAGTGGTGGCGGATGGCAGAACAAAGAGCAATGGTCTCTAGTTGCAGTGTGGGAGGTCTAGGTTGGAAATTAGGAAAAACTATTTCCCTAGGAGGGTGGGGAAGCACTGGGAAGGGTTCCCCAGGGAGATGGGGGAATTTCCATCCCCAGAAGTGTTTCAGTCCCGGCTTGACAAAGCCCTGGCTGAGTTGATTGAGTTGGGATTGGTCCTGCCTTGGGCAGGGGGCTGGACTCAATGAGTCTTGACATCTCTGCCAGCCCCAGGGTTCTATGATTCTTCAGCTCAGTGCATGGGCCCATTCCTGTGGGAGGCTCATCCTTTTCTTTGACTCAAACACTGCAATCAGTCAGCACCATGCGTCTGGTTTTCAATGGGATATTTTCTAGCTGGATGGCTATGATGTTATCCAGGTGCAAACCAGATGAAGGAACAGCTGGGTTGCCCCTGCCTGCAACCTTCATGCCTGGCAATGACTAGATGGACCACTCACAGCCAACCTTCTAGCATGCCTGTCACACCCTAAGTATCTGTGTGGAACTGCCACCTGCCAGCCATACTTGGCTTACATGCCAGACCTAACCAACCTGAGTGCTACTGTTGGATGACCCCAACACACTCCCCAGTCTTGAATTTCCCCCCAGAAATGATTGTCCTGTGCTGCCCAGTCCACTTCTGGACATGACAAGTTACAATGACCTTTATTTCTTTAATAGCCATGGTCTGTGTGAAACTGAATCTCTCAGGGTGTGTCTGGACTACACCTCTCTGTCGACAGAGAGATATAGATTAGGCACATCAAAATTGCTAACGAAGCCAGGATTTAAATATCCCATGCCTCATTAGCATAAACATGACCGCCACTTTTTTTTTAAACAGAATTTTTTCAAAAAACGTGGCAGTCTAGATATGGATCTGTCAAAAATAAAGCCTTTTTTGACGGATCCTGTAAACTTAATTTTTTGAGGAATACAGGATCTGTCAAAAAAGGCTTTATTTACAACAGATCTGTGTCTAAACTGCCATTTTTTTTTCAAAAAAACTCTGGTTTGGAAAAAAGCGGCAGCCATGTTTATGCTAATGAGGTGCTGGATATTTAAATCCCAGCTTCATTAACAATTTCGACTTGCTTGATTTGCATCCCTCTGTTGACAGAGAGATGCAGACTAGACGTTGCCTCAGGCACGTCAATTTAAATTCACAGACGAGACAAAGCCATAACACAAGTGTATTGCCTACAGACATAGATTTTGCATGAGGACAAATAATGAGAAATAGAAACCAGGCATGGTCACAAGATGCTAAAATGCAACTTGTGCCAATCTTGACAAGAAGTTGAAATTCAAGAGGAGAGACCTTCCTGGGGGATGAAGTCCAGCCTAGGAGCCTAGACCATGGAAGAGAATAGTGGGATGAGGGACCCCTGTAGTATTTCAGAACAGCAATATTTGATTTGTAGACAGACAGGTTGGTCTCCACACACACAAAAAAAACACGGAAAAAACCCAAATCAACACTTAGTTGTCCAGCTCTGTTCAGTATGAGCCTGAACTGAAAACAACAGGGGAAAACATACCCCTAACTTCAAACTCTTTAACTCTGGTAAAAGTTGCATCATTTTGTATCACAGTAGGAAGGAGTGGGGCAAATTATTCCCCAGGTTACGAATTACACAGAGGGTGGGGTTGGTTCACTGAGCACATTAATTAGTTGTGACTCTCTGAGCTGAGGTATTCCCAGTTGTTTCAGGGAGCATGTCCCATAGAGCATAGCTATTGGTATAAAACATCCCACATGCTCCACACTGGCAGTTTCCGCCTATGGGAAAACAACACCACGTCTCTCTCTGCAGTCAGCAGGTATGTGCTATTGTCCAGCATCCCAGTCACATGCACATACAGACTTTGGTAGGTATCGAATTGAAGACTTTCGGCATTAACTATGGTTGCTACGCCTGGCATTAACAAAATTACCTCTTTGGCTGGAAAAAAATAGACAGTTATACTGTCATGAAAGCCATTACCCTATATGATATGTCTGGGTTTTCATACAGATTAGAGCAAACACCATTTTCAGCTTTCATAAAGCTTAATTAGCACAGTGAGTGAGCTTTACCCCAAACCATGATGTGGAGCCTTAGAGCTCAGCCTGTTCCAAGTGGGTAGAAAGACTAATGCTTGTTTACTGAACAGGAGTGTTGGTGTGTGTCTGTGTAGGGGGGTAACAGTCACCTGTGTGTCATTGTATTTGTATAGTGTGCACATTTTAATGAAACACTGGAATGACAGTTCTCTGGACTAAGCCCTTCTCTGAGCGGGTACTGGTGTCCATTAGGAAACTGATCTCCATTTTTCTTCACTCACTTCATTACAGCAAAGGGTTAGTTTTCCCCAAGCCATCCACCAGCTCACATCCCTGTCGCTGCCTGATCTCGGCTCAGAGGTGATGGAAGACGGAAATCACTCGGTGGTGACTGAGTTCATTCTCTCAGGACTGACAGATCGTCCAGAGCTGCAGGTCCCTCTGTTTGTGTTGTTCCTTCTGATCTATGTTATCACCCTGGTGGGGAATGGGGGGATGATCTTCTTAATCACGATTGACCCCCGACTCCACACCCCCATGTACTTTTTCCTCCAGAGTTTGTCTTTCTGTGATTTCTGCTGTTCCTCAGTAATTGCCCCTAAAATGCTGCAGAATTTCTTAGTGGAGAGGAAAAGCATTTCTTGCACTGCCTGTGCTGTGCAAATGTATTTATTCATAGCTTTTGCAGATACTGAGTGTCTTTTGTTGGGTGTGATGGCGTATGACCGTTATGTGGCCATCTGTAACCCACTGCTCTATACAGTCACCATGTCCAGGCAGTGGTGTAACCAGCTGGTGGTGGTTGTGTGTACTGTAGGGTTGGTAGATTCTATGATACACATGTGTCTGACATTTCAGCTGTCCTTCTGTACCTCCAACATTATCAGTCATTTCTTCTGTGACATCCCCCCGCTGCTGGCCCTCTCCAGTTCTGACACCCACCTCAATGAGATTGTGCTCTTTGCTGGTACATGTTCCATTGTAGCGAGCAGCTTTGTGATCATCCTCCTCTCCTGCGTCTACATTGTCTCCACCATCCTGCAGATCCGCTCCACCAAGGGCCGGCGCAAAGTCTTCTCCACCTGCACTTATCATTTGATCACCGTGGTTATGTTTCACGGCGCCCAACTCTTGGTTTATTTACGTCCCTCCTCCACCTATTCCACAGATATGGACAAGATAGTCGCAGTGTTTTACGCGCTGGTGATCCCCATTTTGAACCCCTTCATCTACAGCCTGAGGAACACAGAGGTGAAGGATGCCCTGAGGAAAACGATGAATAAACTTCTAACCGATGCGTGAACCTGTTTAACTCAGTACAGACTTACTGATGGGGCTTGGACACATTGGAATTCAATTCCCAGCACATTATAATTTGATTTCCACATCCTGTAGCAGTATTGTTCTTTATTATAATGCCTTATTCATTTGTTTGTATTCCAACAAGGTCTGCAGCCCTCAGTGAGGTCTGGGCTTCCTTCATGAAGCTGTTTCTGATTCAAAATTCAAGGAGGCTCCTGTTTTGCATGTGTGAGCCCAGTAATATCTGTCATGTTATTTGAGAGCATGGAGCTGTTCGTGTTGGGATTGAAGAGTGGGGCATCTAATTTAGCTCTCTCTTCTCTGTAGCGGGGTAGGTTTCGTTCTGCATTTGGGAGTCTGAAGTGCCTGATGTCTATGGCTCAATGAAAGCAAGTTTTGCACTCTCCTGCTACCCTACAGCCCTTTTGGGGGGTTCTTGAAGAGTTTGTCCCCTGGTTTGTGTCCATGAATCGGAAAGAAAAAAGTGATTTCCCTCAAAATGTCTTTATTTGTAAGTGAAGGGTACAGCACAACACAGACCAGCAAAGAGCGCTGTGAGTGTGCATCTTCTGTGACAGTCTACGCTGAATTGAATAGATGCTAGTATGGAAAGGGTAAGCTTTTTCTGCCATATAAATTAAATAGAAAGAAAAGTCTTCTCTGGCAGCACATATTTATATCGTATCAGCAGGTTTGCTATGCGTTCTTGCTCTTTGTTCGGTTGGAAAGTACCATAGACTCTGAAGAATGGGATTTCTGGGAATATTATGGCTCATGGATCAGGGAGGGAGAAATTGTGGCAGCGGGGACGATCACAGAGTTAAGAGGTGGCCACAAATAATTGTAAAAACAATTCAGGGTGACCCAGAGACAGGGCCCAAAACTGATTTTTTTAGTTATCTAGTTACAAAGCATTGAAAAAAACAATTTCAGAGCAATCTGATCCAAATCTGAAAATTCCCTAACTGTTTGGCCAGTTGAAAACCTGGACTGAAATTTCATTTGGGTTCAAAGGAAACATTTAACAGGACCAGAAATGGGTCATTTCCTTTCCTTCTTAGGTACATTGAAATAAAAAGCAAAGACAAGGGAGGGCTAGACTGCCAGAATAGATGGGAGTGGAAAAGGCAGTGATGCTGCTACTTCCCTTGTAGACTTTAACCCAGTGATAAGAACACTCACATGGGCTGTGGGTGACACAGGTCAATCCCGCTCTGTCTGGTGTGTTGAAGCAATTTGAAAGTGGGTCCCACACTGCTGGGGAGCACCCTGGAGACTGGGCTATGTTCTTTCCTGGATCTTTTGCAGGGCTAGTCTACGCTCAACCTGTCAGTCAATCTAAGGTTATGTCTACACAGCAGCATTATTTTGGAATAACTGATGTTGTCCAAAATAAGATCATCCGTATCTACACACAAGCTGTTATTTGACATAATGTCGAAATATTGTTGAGCTGCTTGCTCCGACTCCTGTAACCCTTATTGTAGGAGGAGTAAGGGAAGTCGGGAGAAAAGTGTTCTATCTTGAAAGAAGTGCTGTGTAGACAGTGCCAAAAGTCAAAATCAGCTATTTTGACTTAAGCTATGCAGTTAGCGAAGCTCAAGTTGTGTAGCTTATTTCAAGTTTACCCTGCTATGTAGACGTGCCCTAACTTATTCTTCTGCAAGCTGATGTAACGTTAATCCAACTTACTGCAGTGTTCCCACCAGGCTGTGTCAATGGGAGAGTGATGGAACTGAAGAGTGAGGTCTTTGAATTTCAAGGCTCTTTCTACATCTTGGCACTAAATGGCTACAGGAGTGGACTGTCACAACTGCCAGACTGGTTGATCTTAGCGTCTATAGCCAGTAATAAAGAATTGATCATATGCTCCAGTATTTGCTGATTCTTACAATAAAGGCAGATAGATACTTCTGTCCTGAACGCCCATATAATTCCACTCAGTATTTTAAAACAATGGCCATTTTTATTAGCAGCAATGATTTTAATGTACACCTTCACTGGTGAAAAATTAAAGATATTTCTTTCAATGTATGTGAATTATTTGGCATAAGAAAACCTGGCATCCTGTACAGTGTGCAATTGCCTTTTCTCATTCCAACAATCCAGAGGCAAAGTTTTCAAAAGCATTCACCAATTTGAAAAGTTGGGTATTACATTCTGCCCCCCTTGGCCCATCCCAGAATGGGACTAGCCAGAGTTGCCTGCCTTATTACAGAGTTTAGAAAGGCTTCTATGTCTTTCTAAGGCACTCGTCAATGTCGTACCTCTGAGCACCTCACAGTCTTGATTGTAGTTGTCATCACAACGTCTATGTTAGGGAGTGCACTGTTATCTCCTTCTAACATAAGATGAATTGAAGCACAGAGAAAGTAAATGTCTTCTTCAAGGTTGCAGAAGAGGTCTACAGTGGAGCCAGAAACTAAGCCTCAGTTTACAGACTGCTATACTAACACCCTACTTAATAGATAATCATTCCTTCTCATGGAAACAGAGGAACAGAGGTATATAGCCAATAGGTAGAAGAGTGGTAGCCTAGCCCCTCAATTTTTTATAGTAATGCAGCCTTCTTCAGATTCACCATGTATGTCTCACATATGATATGGGGCTATCTCCTGTAGTCTCCAATACTGACTTTGTTAGCTATTCAAGAGAATTTGGTGGATTCCATCAGATTGCCCTATATCATACTGGAGAACCAAGCTGAGACATGTCTTCCTGATACGGTCTCAGATGTCAGGCTGTTGCACAGACTCATCTACCTCCAGTCCAGTTGATACTTCTCATATCATATAAAAAATAAGATAGAAAATAAATTATTTACAAATTAGGACACTCCTTTTGCATAACGATGATACATTTTGTACAAATCATGTCTTGTGGGATATCATTCGAAAGCTCATAATCCGCTGATCATCATTGTCCTCTTAAAATTTGTGACAACGCTGAATGTGAAGTTACAAGATTCAACTCATCATATGTGAAGGGAAAAAAACCAATGAGGTCCCGCCAAGTCATGGGCAAACGTTTCAATTTCAGGACATTTCAGCCTTTAATTGAAATGACATCAAGCCTTTCCAGGGAAGGGAGGAATTATCCTAAGAGGAGAAATTATAACATTTCTGAATGTATTCACCAATAAAAAAGGAAAGACCTTTAGTGAGAGGGAGAAGTGTGACAGGAAAGGGGGAAAAAAGTAGCCTATAAGAGGCAGGGGAAAAGCTCCCCCATCAATGCAGGAAATGTCTATGCAAAAGTCACCAAAATGACTCGGGAATGGAGTTGAAATACCACCGTAATGTACAGATGCTATCCACATTGTTGCTAGGGGATTCTCCATCCATCTGACTAATGTATCTCTGAGAGGCAGGAGCTATGTGGATGGAAAAAAACAGCTGGGAAATCTAGTCCTGTGTCCTTCCCAGGGCAGCAGAATCCCCTTCCGTTCTTTTTCTTCAGACCAGTTGGAAACAGCCCAGCTGTTCCAGCTTCCCAGTGTCAGGCTGTGCGTGTGCCACGAGCGCTGTGTGTGTGTGGTGGGGTTACAGGGAAGATGAATGTTGAGCCTACACATGTGTGTGTCCTTTGCCCTGACTGTTGCCCTGGCCGGCATCCTTCCCCCCACCCAACCATCGATCCAGGGCTTCTTGCTGTAAATGAGGCCAGCCCAACACAGAACAGCAAGCAGCTCGTGCAGGGCTGTGATCTGGGCCAAGCTGTGGGCCCTGAGGAATGGAACATACCATTGACACACCTGGGGTTTCAGACAGAGGAACCAGGCCCCTTAACCAGAAGGCTCCTTGTCCACGAGAAGACAACCTGGTGCCTAGTGTTTAGTGAAAGAGGGTGTGGCCGTGGGCTCTCTGATGCCTTGGTTAGGGCAGGTCAGATGTTCTCAGCCTTTTTTCTTTCTGAGGATCCCAACATGACCCACTGCCCACCTGTGCCACACCAACTGTCTCTCTGCATGTTAAAGCCAGGGCCAGTGCGAGGGGGTAACAAGCAGAGTGTTTGCCCGAGGCCCCACGCCACAGGTGGAATGTCCACCTAAGCTGCTCAGGTTTCAGCTCTGGGTGGGCGTCTTTGGGGCTCTGGGCTTCAGCTCCATGTGGTGGGGCTTTAGCTTTCTGCCCTGTGCTTGGCCAACCCCCTGAACCCTGCCCCCGGGAGCCCTGGTGGAGAACCCCGGTACTATTGGTGGGATGGCCGCAGGGTGATAAGCTCTGCATGAGGGGCGGAATAACAGTGTGTCAATCGGATCATGTGGCTCGGGCCCCCTGACAGAGCCGGCCTCACAAAACGCACAATCCCATTTCTGCTCCTTTGCCCCTGATGGTTCTTTTCCCTCTGCACATACTCGCTTTGGGGGTGGGGGTGTTAACAACTGGTTTGGGAACAGAGTGAGACTCATCCACCACAGAACCTCCTTCTAGTTATGCTCGGGGTCGCTGGTGGGAGCTACCTTTGGCTGGTGTCTCATCCCTCTTCTCTCGTCTGTTTTCACCATGTGTCTCTGGAACCACATCCCTCCCTTAGACCACAGGGTCTGCTTTAGTGCCCCTTTCTCCCCTTTCTCTGGGTTCCAGCAGTCCTTATTGCATCTGCCTTAGGGGCCAACTGCCACCCATAGGTAGCCCCTTGCCTCAGGGCAAGCCACAGCCTGTATTGGCCATGCTCCCTTGTGGCAAAGCTCATTGAAAAGAGAAAGGAAAGGACCCAGGCCCACCCTCTAATCTGGATCCTGACTCAAGGGCCCTCTAGTGAAAGCATTCATTGTCCTTCATGTTCCTTGATTACCGATGTTCCCTGGACCACTTCCTCCTTTGCCCCTTTCTGACCCATATCAAGGCCTCATCCTGGCAGGTACCAGGTTGGTGTTTTCTCTCTCTGCTCCCTGAGCACTGCTCAGTGCAGGCTGCTTCTCCTGTGCTGTGCAGGGCCCACCTGAGCTCCCTTCATTGCTGGAGCCTCTGACAGGACCCAGCCTGGCCCTCATTTACTGGCTTCTTCCTTCGCCCTGACTCCCAAGCAAGGGGGGGACATAGAATACCAGGGGGCCTGGCATTAGAGAGAGAGAGTGTCCAGAATGCTCCCACGTGGGCTACAGGTTTTGCGTTCCATCCATTGGGGACATAGAACCATAGAACACTAGGCCTGGAAGGGACCTCGAGAGGTCATCAAGTCCAGTCCCCTGCCCTCAAGGAAGGACCAAGCACCATCTAGACCATCCCTGACAAGTGTCTGTCCAACCTACTCTTATATATCTCCAGTGATGGAGATTCCACAACCTCCCTAGGCAATTTAATTCCAGTGTTTAACCACCCTGGCAGGTAGGAAGTTTTTCCTAATGTCCAACCTAAACTTCCCTTGCTGCAGTTTAAGCCCATTGCTTCTTGTTCTATCCTCAGAGGCCACGGAGAACAATTTTTCTCCCTCCTCTTTGGAACACTCTTTTAGATAATTGAAAACTGCTACAACGTCTCCTCTCAGTCTTCTCTTTTCTAAACTAAACAAGCCCAATTCCTTCCGCCTTCCCTCATAGCTCATATTCTCTCGACCTTTCATCATTTTTGTTGCTCTTCTCTGGACCTTCTTCAATTTTTCCACAACTTTCTGGATATGTGGTGCCCAGAAATGGGCAGAATATTCCAATTGAAACCTAATCAGTGCAGAGTAGAGCAGAAGAATGACTTCTTGGGTCTTGCTCACAACACTCCTATTAATGCAACCCAGAATCATGTTTGCCTGTTTTGCAACAGTCTCACACTGTTGACTCATGTTTAGCTTGTGGTCCACTATGACCCCTAGATCCCTTTCTGCAGGACACCTTCCTAGACAGTCGCTTCCCATTCTGTGTGTGTGAAACTGATTGTTTCTTCCTAAGTGGAGCACTTTGCATTTGTCCTAATTAAACTTCATCCTGTTTACCTCAGACCATTTCTCCAGTTTGTCCAGATCAGTTTGAATTTTGACCCTACCCTCTAGAGCACTTACAACCCCTCCCAGCTTGGTATCATCTGCAAGCTTAATAAGCTTACTTTCTATGCCAATATCTAAATTGTTGATGAAGATATTGAACAGAACCCATCCCAAAACAGATCCTTGTGGATCCCCACTTGTTATCCCCTTTCAGCATGACTGTGATCCATTAACAACTACTCAGCAGAACATGGTGATTCTGAACATAGGCATGATGGAGAAGATCTCAGCTAAATCTGCAAGCAGTTAATTTGTTATGGCTCCATCTCAATTCCTCCTCCTTTAACTCTAAATTTGTTGCTAAGGCTGGATGAAATGTTTGTCGTGAAATATTTTTTATGGATGGGAAGTTGGATTTTCATTTCAACTGATTTATTGTCACGGAACTTTCTGTTCTGTGAAAATTAGCAACTTTACATCAAAATAGCAAACTCCCCTCCTTCCACAAACGGTGGGTCTTTGGTGATCTTCCAAGGCAAGTCATCAGGAGGACAGACTAGCTTATATTACAGGGGGTGTGCTTCAGCCTGGGAGCCAGGGAAAAGATGGATGAGATGGAGTGCCTGAGGGACGCTGCAGTAGTCAAGATTTTGGTTTCCACAAACAACCGACCAAGCCTATCCTTTGTGGATCAACTCTGCTCAGTTCCAGCTTGAACAGAAAAAAGCAGGATGAGATCTACCCCTAACTTCATATTCTGTAACTCTGATAGAAATTGCATCGTTCAATAACACGGGAGGAAGGAAGGGGACAATTAATCCCCAGTGTACAAGTTACACAGAGAGTGGCTTTGTTCCACTGAGCGCAGTAATTAGGTGTCATGTCTCTCGGAGCTCAGGTACTCCCAGTTGTATCAGGCACCATGCCCCATAGATCACAGATCTCAGTATAAAACTTCCTGAACACTTAAAACTGGCAATTTCTATCGAAGGCAAAAACCTACCAAGTCGGTCTCTCCTTGGCAGGTACGTACTCTTGCCTATATCTCAGTCACGCACATAGAGGTACCATGATCAGTGGCTATTGAATTCAATATGCTATCACTAAAAGCCTTAGACAGGCTCCTACCCTTCAAGATAACAGAATGATCTTTTGGTTGGGAAAAAATAGTCAATTAGATAGACAGTGTCGCTCATTATGTCTCTGGGTTTCCATAGAGACCAGCATAAATGCCATTTTCAGATGCCAAACTCTTAATTTGCCCAGCAAGCAAGTTTTAGCCCCAATTGATATGCCGAGCCCCGGAGCTCCCTTTGCCCAAAGTGGGGAGAAAGATGGATCCTCATTGACTCTCACCCCTTCCTGAGCTAAGAAACAATCTCTTCTGCCAGAGGCAGTTTTCACAGTGATTCTCCCACAGCAGAGACATGAGGTGCTGTTTGCTGCTTGGAATAGTGTACAGGAGTGTGTGGGGTTGTTCTCGTATTGGTACATTGTATTAGTGGGCATTGTACGGGACAACTGGCATGACCAGCTGTGAACACCTAGCTCTGAGGACTAAGCTCTTCCTCAATCTTATACTGATACCCATTGAAAAACTGATCTTCATTTTTTTGTTCACTTCCTTACAGCGAAAGGACAGGTTCCCTGAGTCATGCACCTGCCCACGTCCCTGTAGCTGCCTGATCTCGGCTCAGAGGAGATGGAAGAGGGAAATTGCTCAGAGGCGACTGAATTCATTTTCTCAGGACTAACAGATCGTCCGGAGTTGCAGGTCCCCCTGTTTGTGTTGTTCCTACTGATTTATATTATCACCCTGGTGGGGAATGGGGTGATGATCTTATTAATCACAATTGACTCCCGACTCCACACCCCCATGTACTTTTTCCTCCGGAATTTGTCTTTCTGTGATCTCTGCTATTCCACAATAATAGCCCCTAAGATGCTGCAGAATTTCTTAGCCGAGAGGAAAAGCATTTCTCGCACTGCCTGTGCTGTGCAAATGTATTTCTTTGTCTCTTTTGCAGATCTTGAGTGTCTCTTGCTGGCTGTGATGGCATATGACCGTTATGTGGCCATCTGTAACCCACTGCTCTATACGGTCACCATGTCCAGGCAGCTTTGTAGCCAGCTAGTTGCTGGGGTGTACGCTGTGGGGTTGGTGGATGCATTGATAGAAACATGTAGTACTTTCCGGCTGTCATTCTGCCACTCCAATGTCATCAATCATTTCTACTGTGACATCCCCCCACTGCTGGCACTCTCTTCTTCTGACACCCATATCAGTGAGACTGTGATGCTTGCCTTCGTTGGCTTTATTATAGTGAGCAGCGTTGTGACCATCCTCCTCTCCTATGTCTACATCATCTCCAGCATCCTGCGGATCCGCTCTGCCCAGGGCCGGCGCAAAGCCTTCTCCACCTGCACTTGTCACTTGACAGTGGTGGGCATGTTTCATGGCAGCCAACTCTTCATGTACTTACGCCCTCCCTCCAGCTATTCCATGGACATGGACCAAATAGCCTCCGTGTTCTACACGCTGGTGATCCCCATGCTGAACCCCCTCATCTACAGCTTCAGGAACAAGGAGGTGAAGGGCGCCCTGAGGAAAGCCATGAGTAAACTGCTAACCAAATCTGGTTAACTCAGTACAGACTTAGTGATGGGGAGTGGAAACATGTGAATTTAATTACCAGCCTATTGCAGATTGATTCCCAGAGACCATGCTAATATGGTTCTGTGTTACATTGCATTATTCATTTGTTTGTATCCAAACCGGGCCTGCAGTCCTCAGTTGAAAAGAGCTTCCTTCATGAGGCTGTTTCTCCTTCAAAATTTAAGGAGGCTCCTGTTTTGCGTGTGTGAGTCCAGTAATATCTGTGATGTGCTTCGAGAGCATGGAGCTGTTTGTGTTGGGACTGAAGAGTGGGGCATCCAATCTAGCTCCCTCTTCTCTGTACTGGGGTAGGTTTTGTTCTGCAGTTGCGAGTCTGAAGTGTCTGATGTTTATGGCTCAATGAAAGGGAGTTTTGCACCCTCCTGCTACCCTGCAGCCCTTTGTGTGCTCTGGGGGGTTGTTGTAGAATTTGTCTCCTGGCTTGTGTCCATTAATCGGAAAGAAAAAAGTGATTTCCCTCAAAATGGCCCTTATTGTAAGTGAAGGGTACAACACAACACAGACCAGGAAAGAGCTCAGTGCGTGTACATCTTCTGTGACAGTCTACGCTGAACTGAATAGACACTAGTATGGAAAGGGTGAGCTTTTTCTGCCATGTAATTTAGACAGACCAAAAAGTCTTCTCAGACTCTTCATATTTATATCACATCAGCAGGTTCGCTGTGAGTTCTTCCTCTTCATTCTGGTGGAAATTATAGACTCTGAGGAATAGGGATTCTGGGAATTGTACGGCTCAGGGGACTGGAAGTGGGAATTGGAGAGAGCTCAAAAAACTGCACTTTGAGTAAACAGGTGGTGATAAAAATTGAAAAAATAAATTCATTTCCACCCGATCCGAATATGAAAATTCCCTACATGTTTAGCAAATTGAAAGCATTGTCTGAAATCTCCTGTGAGGTGGAAGAGAAGCATTTGTGTGAATGCCAGCAATGCTTCCCTTCCTAGGTTGTTTTCAATGTCAAAGAAAAGCCAGTGAAGGGCTAGACTGAGACAATGGATGGATGTGTCTGAGGTTGTGATGATGCAGACTTCACTCCAGTGATCAAAGCACGCATGTGGGAGCTGGGTGACACAGGTCAATCCCCTCTGTCTGGTGTGTTGAAACAACTTGAAATTGGGTCTCCCGCACTGATGGGCTGTGCTCTGGTGACTGGGCTGTGTTGTGTCATGAATCTCTCACAGGGCTGGTCTACCCTTATCCTTTCTGGCCACCTACGTTATGCTACTTAAGCCAATGTAGCTTTTGTCTGACTCACAGCTGTGCTCTTCCTGTGCTACTTAGATGGGAGAGTTCTCTAAGTGACGCATGGAGTCTGTGAATTTCAAGGGTCTTTCTATATCTTGGTACTAAAGGACAAAGGGAAGGGAGTGTCACGACTCCCAGACTTGCTGATTTTAGCTTCTCTGTCTAATATTAAATATGATCACATGCATAGGTTCTTTTACAGCCCTCATCCATGTAGTACCTCCGAGCACCTCGCAATCAGGACTGTATTTATTGTCACACCTTCCATATTGGCTAGGCCATTATTAGCTTCATTTCACAGAGGACGAGCTGAAGCACAGAGAAAGTAAATGTCTTGTGTCAAGGTTCCATGAGGGGCCTACATTTCAGCCAGGAATTAAGCCCCAGTTAACAGACTGTCTGACGCTAAAGCTCTATCTAGTAGATCAGTGTTCCCAGCTAGGGTTCCATGGATCCCTGCGATTCTGCAGACCATCGTCAGGAGTTCCATGAGAAAATGTGGAATAAATAAATTTTAAAAAAATTTCTTACAATGTAAGCTAACATATATATAGCAGCTCTTTACAAATACATTTTCTTGACAATAATTTAGCAGTAATTGAATTGTGCTCCCCGCTGTCAACTTTTTCTGGCCAAGCAAACGTTTTCATAGGTAGGGGTTCCTCAGGATATGAAAAATTATTTTAAGGGTTCCTCCATGGGAAAAAGTTTGGGAATCACTGTAGTAGATAAATGTTCCTTCTCGTGACAATGCAGGAACTGATGTATCAAACCTGTAGGTAAGGGAGATATCACTCATCCCCCTGGTCTATACAGTAATGCAACCTTCCTCAGATTCACCGTGTAAGTCTCACAATGATATGAGGTTGTCTCTTGTGGTCTTCACTACTGACTTTTTATAATATTTGCAAAAATGTGGTGGATTCCATTGGAACACCCCATTTTTTAAGCTGTGAATTGTTTTCCTGATACAGTTTCAGATGTCAGGCTGTTACACAGACTCCTTCAGCCTATGTCCTGTTGGTACTTCTGAAATTAAAGACCACTGGAGCAAACAAATAGGATAGAAAAGAAATTATTTACACATTCTGACAGCATGTACCCTCATGCTCACCCCTGTTGCATGATGACGATACATGTTGTACAAATCATGCCGTATGAGGTATCATTTGAAGGTCATAATCCACTGATCAGCATTGTCCTCGTAAAATTTGTGACAACACTGAATGTAAAGTTACAAGATTCTACTGTATTACATTATTAAGACATTCCAAGTTTAGAAAAGCAGGCATGGGAGAACCAGTTCCTTGGAAGCTAATGATAAAATTGGTGCCTCAGGGTGATGTAAACAAAATAAAATTATATTACACTTGATAAAGAGCTCATTCTTGAGCAGGAAGGAGTTTGTGAGAGAGAAATCTACATTTGGACAAATAAGCCACTGGGGTTTTCTGTCCCCTCAGTCTTTGTCTCTTGCATGTGAGTGGAAGATCATTCTTGTGAAAGATAAATGACGATAAGAGGAAAAGATAAATGCCCGACATGTACTCTTCATCCTTTTCTCTCTGCTGACAACACCAACACTGTTTGATGGAAAATGAAAGGACCTGAGGTTTTGGGGAGGGTTCTGGCTGATGGTAGTAGTGGTGAGAGAAATCCCTTTGTTTTGAATTCATTTACCTCATGATGTGTTAGGGTACGTCTACACTAGCCCCCTAGTTCGATCTAGGGAGGCTAATGAGGGCGACCAAAATTGCAAATCAAGCCCGGGATTTAAATATCCCGGGCTTGATTTGCATGTTCCCGGCCGGTCGCAATTTTAGAAATTGACTAGCCCGAATTAACTGCCCGCATCTACATGCGGCAGTGAAACGGGATTCTGATTTAAACCCCTAACTCGAATTAGCTGGTATTCCTCCTGCAATGAGGTTTACCAGCTAATTCGATTTAGGGGTTTAAATCGGAATCCTGTTTCACTGCCGCGTGTAGACGCGGGCAGTTACTTCAGGCTAGTCAATTTCTAAAATGGCGACTGGCCGGGAACATGCAAATCAAGCATGGGATATTTAAATCCCGGGCTTGATTTGCAATTTCGGTCACCTTCATTAGCCTCCCTAGATCGATCTAGGGGGCTAGTGTAGACGTACCCTTAGGTATTAGTTACATTTTACCTTTTTTCCCCTTTGCAACCAATTCTGACTTTTATGTCTCATGACTTGTAATCACTTAACATTTTTCCTTCTCTAATAAAAAAAGTGTTTTATTGCTTTGTATAAGCCAGTGGGGTTTTTTTAAATTTGAACTGTTTGAGAACTTCCCTTTGAAAACAGAATTTGTGCATGTCATTTCCTTTTAACAAAAGGACAGACTTTATATGAGCTGGTGTTATCCAGGAGGGTGCTGGACAGTACAGGACACACATTCCATTCAGCATCACTAGGACCTATGACCAAAAGGTTCATGCTCTGTGTGTTAGGGCTGAAAAGCAGCATGAGAGTCTCTTGTTCATGAAGCTGCTGGAGGGAGAACCCAGAGCTTTGGGTGTGAACTCTCTGCATAGCCCTGATGCTTGGACCAAAACCAGAAACTGGGATGAATCCAAATGAAGAGGAAAAGAAACTCTGGAGAAAAGTTTATACAACTGCTGCAGAACAGAAATTGTGAAATAATCACAGAAGCACCCAACATTTATAATCTACAGCTGCCCAAACACTTTCCAGAGGAATGTGTTAATTTCATACAAACCATTTTCACAATGGAGTACCTGAGGTTACATACTTTCGAAAAAGCCTCGTTCGAAAAAGAGCATCTAGACTACAACCAGTACTTTCGAAAAAGCAAGCTGCTTTTTTGAAAGAGAGCACCCAGGCAGTCTGGATGCTCTCTTTCGAAAAAAGCACAGTTTGCATTACATAGCGCCTTTTTTTGAAAGAGCACTTTTGAAAAAATGTGTTCTTCCTCATAAAACGAGGTTTTCCATGGGCAAAAAAACTGTTGCGTTCTTTCTATTTACTTTCAAAAGAACGCGGCAGCAGTCTAGACGCAGGGGAAGATTTTTTTTAAAAAGGCCACTTTTTTCAAAAAAACCCTGTAGTCTAGACACACCCTGAGATACAAGGGGTTGAAGGGATTTGCGGGAAATTACCCTGTTGCAGAAGAGCGTACATACAAGGGTGCGGTTCACATTACACTGGAATGGCGTGATTCTGAGTTAGGCCACAGCTGTGGGATTCCAGATTAATTCCACTGAAATTACCCCTGTCCCTTAGGAGTTGGACCAGTGTGCGTGGGTAAAGAGTTGCCCGTTCTATCTAGGCCAATGTAGGGAAATTACTCAGAGATGTTTGGAGGGGTGGCCAACAACAAAAGCAGAAAACATTCCCATCCTTGTAGTATCGTGTTACAAAGGCCTCCCGGGGGGCACAGTGCTCTAGTGTAGCTGAAGCTCCAGCGCCCTGTATTCCACAAGGATAGATGTCGCAACTACATTAATTGCCCCTTGCCTCAGGGGCAAGCCCCAGCCTGTATTGGCCATGCTCCTGTGTGGCAAGATGCATGGGGGAAGAGGAAGGACCCAGGCCCATCCACTACTCTAGATCCCAACCCAAAGACCCTCTAGTGAGAGCTTTCTTTGACCTCCACTCCCCTTGACTATCGATGTTCACTGGGCAACTTCCCCCTCCACCTTGCACCTTTCTGACCCCTGCATCAAGGCCACAGCCTAGCAGGTATCAGGTTGGTATATTCTCTCTCTGCTCCCTGAACCTGGCCATCATAGCTCAGTGCAGGTTGCTTCTTTGCATGTCAGGGCCCACCTCAGATCTCATCATCTCTGGAGCCTCTTATAGGGCCTAGCCTGGCCCTCATTGACTGGCTTCTTCCTTCACCCCAATTCCCACACAAGGGAAGGACAGGGCTTGGCATTAGAGAGAGAGAGTCCACAGTACCCCTGTGTTGGCTACGGATTTTGCATTCCCGTTGGAGTCAGGAGAACATGTTGATTCTGAACACAGGAATGATGAAGGAGATCTCAGCTAAAGCGGCATGCAGTTAGTCTGTTATGGCTCCATCTCCGTTCCGGCTCCTTTAACTCTAAGCTTGTTGTGAAGGCTGGCTGGAATTTTTTTTCTTGAAATATTTTTTATGGATGGTGTGATGGGCCAGCGGAACCCCGCACTTGCGCAGAGCTGGAGGCATCCTGCTGAAGCACAGGAACACCCCACTCCTGGAGGCACCCCACTCCCAGAGGTGAATGCTCCCAGGCTGCCGGCCATGGTGGAGAGGGAGGGAGTGACCAGGCAATGGTGGACGGCTGGGCTGGAAGGGGCAGGTTGGCGTCCGCAGCGCATCCCCGCCCCGTGCTGGCAGGAGCTGGCAGGAGGAGCACCGCTGAAGAAGCCAGCAGGAGACCAGCTGGCGTGAGATACCCTGAAAGGCGGGGGTCGAAGGTTGCTCGCACCAGGGAGAGAGGCAGGTCGGAGAAGAGAACCCATGGTGGGTGGGTAGGAAGTGGCCCAGGGAAGGGTGCTAGAAGGATCCTGGGGGGTTTGTGCGTTATGGGAGACTCCCCACCAACCGGACAGGGCTTTGCCACCCTGTCCGTAGGGCTCTGGGCTGGGACCCGGAGTGAGGGCGGGCCCAGGTCCCCCCACCATGCTCCGGCAGCTGTGAGAGTGATGTACTCAGCAGTTGCAAAGTGGAATTATAGACTAATCCACCCGGGATTGGCTGGGCAGAAAGATTAACCCACAGGACTCGTAAGAATCACTGGTGAAGGGAAACAGGTGCAGGCTACGGTGTGAACCTTCTGAGCGGGTTGTGATGCGAAAACAGGTTGCTCCGGGACCCGGGGTATTGGCCCCCAGGAGGACTAAGGGGGAAGGCTCGTTGGGCGGTCCCGACGAGGCTCCCCATTGGAGCCAGAGTAACACAGGTACTGACCCCAGAGGCAGGGTTCGCCCCTACATGTGGTGTTCTGAGGTGTGGCAGCCTGACAGATGGGAAGTTGGATTTTCCATTCCAACTCTTTTTTTTAACGGAATGATCTGTTCTATGGAAATTAGCAACTTTCCATCAAAATACCCAAGTCCCCTCCTCTGCAAACTCGCAAACTGTGACAGTGGGTATTTGGTGATGTTCCAGGGCCGGTCATCAGGAGGACAGACCATGTCATGTTACAGGGGAAGTACTGCCATCTGGGAGCCATGGAAGAGAAAGGTGGGACAGGCTTCTGAGGGACCTGGGGGTATTTCAAGATTTTGGCTTCCACAAACTACAGACCAAAACAATCCTTGTGGATCAGCTCTGCTCAGTACCAGCTTGATGTGACCACAGCAGGATAAACTATACCACTAACTCCATACACTGTAGCTGTGATAGACATTGCGTCATTTCATAACACAGGAGGAAAGAGAGGACAAATTAAACCCCAGTGAACAAGTTACAGCAAGGATGGCTTTGCTCCCCTGGATGTGTTAATTACATGTTGTTTCTCTCTGAATTCAGGTATTCCCTCTGGCATCAGGGAGCGTGTCCCAAAGATCACAGATCTCAGTATAAAACTTCCCAAACACTTAAACTTGGCAGTTTCCATCAAAGAGAAAGTCCAAGCACATCTCTCTCATCAGCAGGTACGTGCTATTGTCCTATACCATTGTCACACACGCATACAGACACTGTGATAATCAGCAGGTATTGGATTCAAGACTCCAGCACTAAAAGCCTAAGTCTGGCTGACTTAACCTAACAGAATAACCTCTTTGATTGGAAAAAAATAGGCAATTAGATAGTCACTAAAGCTGGACAAATTATGAAATACTCTATTTCGAAAATTACATGAAATAAGCTACGCAATTTGCGTAGCTCACATTGCGTAGCTTACTTCGATCTAGGGGTGCACCCTTAGGGTGTATCTGTACTGCACCTGTAGCTCAAAATAAGCTATGCAATTTGAACTATGCAATTTCCATAGGTTATTTTGAGTCAATTTTGAAATAGCGTATTTCGTAATTTGGTGCTGTCTGCACTTAAATAGTGCTGCAGTCTAGATGTAGCCTGACAGAGCTCCCCTTGCCCAAAGAGGGGAGAAAGATGGATCCTCATTGACTCTCACCCCTTCTTGAGCTAAGAAATAATCTCTTCTGTCAGAGGCAGTTTTCACCCTAATTCTGTCACAGCAGAGACACGAGGTGCTGTTTGCTGCTTGGAATAATGCACAGGAGTGTTTGTGTGGGGCGTGTTCTTATATTGGTACATGGTATTAGTGGGCATTGTACAGGACAACTAGCATGACCATCTGTGAACATCTGGCTCTGAGGACTTAGGCCTTCCCCAGTCTTGTACTGGGGCCCATTGAGAAAGTGATCTTCATTTTTTCTTTACTTACTTCCTTACAGCAAAGGGAGAGGTTCCCTGAACCATCCACCTGCCCACATCACTGTAACTGCCTGATCTCGGCTCAGAGGAGATGGAAGAGGGAAATCACTCGGAGGCAACTGAGTTCATTTTTTCAGGACTGACAGATCGTCCGGAGCTGCAGGTTCCCCTGTTTGGGGTCTTCCTACTGACTTATGTTACCAGCCTGGTCTGTAATGGGGGGATGATCTTGTTAATCACAATTGACTCCCGACTCCACACCCCCATGTACTTTTTCCTCCGGAATTTGTCTTTCTGTGATCTCTGCTTTTCCTCAGTAATTGTCCCTGAGATGCTGCAGAATTTCTTAGCTGAGAGGAAAAGCATTTCCTACACTGCCTGTGCTGTGCAAATGTATTTCTTTATCTGTTTTTCAGATATGGGGAGTCTCTTGCTGGTTGTAATGGCGTATGACCGTTATGTGGCCATCTGTAACCCACTGCTCTATACAGTTACCATGAGCCATCAGCTTTGTAGCCTCATGGTGGCTGATATGTATGTTCTGGCATTGGTGGATGCATTAATAGAAACATGTTTTATATTTCGGCTGTCATTCTGCCACTCCAACATCATCAATCACTTCTATTGTGATGTCCCCCCAATGCTAGCGCTCTCCTCTTCTGACACCCGCACCAGCGAGACTGTGATTCTGACCTTAGTTGGTTTCATTGTAGTGACCAGTGTGGTGACTGTCCTCCTCTCCTATGTCTACATCATCTCCAGCATCCTGCGGATCCACTCCGCCGAGGGCCGGCGCAAAGCCTTCTCCACCTGCGCTTCCCACTTGTGCGCGGTGGGCATGTTTCATGGCAGCCAACTCTTCATGTATGTACGACCCACCTCCAGCTATTCCATGGACACCGACAAAATAGCCTCTGTGTTTTACTCGCTGGTGATCCCCATGCTGAACCCCCTCATCTACAGCTTCAGGAACAAGGAGGTGAAGGGCGCCCTGAGGAAAGCCATGAGTAAACTGCTAACCAAATCTGGATAACTCCGTTTAGACTTAGTGATGGGGAGTGGAAACATGTGAATTCAATTTCCAGCCTATTGTAGTTTAATTTCCAGCGGCCATGCGAATATTGTTCTTTGTTATATTGCATAATTCATTTGTTTGTATCCAAACAAGGCCTGCAGTCCTCAGTTGAAAAGTGCTTCTTTCATGAGGCTGTTTCTCCTTCAAAATTTAAGGAGGCTTCTGTTTTGTGTGTGTGAGCCCAGTCATATCTGTGATGTGCTTCGAGAGCATAGTGCTGTTTGTGCTGGGATCGAAGAGCGAGGCATCTAATCTAGCTCCCTCTTCTCTGTACCGGGGTAGGTTTTGTTCTGCAGTTGTGAGTCTGAAGTGCATGATGTCTATGACTCAATGAAAGGGAGTTTTGTACCCTCCTGCTACCCTACAGCTCTTTGTGTGCTCTGGGGGGGTTCTTGAAGAGTTTGTCCCCTGGCTTGTGTCCATGAATCGGAAAGAAAAATGTGATTTCCGTCAAAATGGCCTTTATTGTCTGAAGGGTACAACACAACACAGACCAGCAAAGAGCGCTGTGAGTGTGCATCTTCTGTGACAGTCTACGCTGAACTGAATAGACACTAGTATGGAAAGGGTGAGCTTTTTCTGCCATATAAATTAAACAGACAGCAACGTCTTCTCGGACTCTTCATATTTATATCACAAACCACAGGTTCACTATAAGTTCATTCTCTTAGTTCTGTCAGAAATTTTTATAGACTCTGAGGAACAGGGACTCTGGGAATTATATGGCTCAGGGGACTGGAAGTGGGAAATGGAGAGAGCTCTAAAACTGCACTTTGAGCAAACAGGTGGTGATAAAAATTGAAAAAATAAATTCATTTCCATCCAATCCGAATATGAAAATTCCCTACATGTTTGGCAAATTGAAAGCATTGTCTGAAATCTCCTGTGAGGTAGAAGAGAAGCATTCGTGTGTCCAGCAATGCTTCCCTTCCTAGGTTGTTTTCAATGTCAAAGCAAAACCAATGAAAATAGACTGGCAAAATGAATGAGAGTGAAACAGGCATAATCTCTTGCAGACTTTAATCCAATGATTTGAGCACTCCCGTGGGATATGGGAGACACGGATCAGACCCCCTTTGTCTGAAGGCGAGAAGCAATTTGAAATTGGTGCTCCCCCACTGATGGGCAGTGACCTGGTGACTGGGCTATGTTGTGTTGTGAGTCTCCCTCAGGGCTGGTCCATGCTTATCCTGTCAGGCCACCTATGTTATGTTACTTAAGTCAATGTAGCTTTCATCTGGCTTATCGCTCTGCTCTTCCTGTGCTACATGGATGGGAGAGTTATGCAGCATGGAATCTTTCAATTTCAAGGGTTCTGGCTGAAAGTCAACTAGCCAGTAAGACTGGTGGTGGTGGTTAGATATCTTTGCATTGAATTAATTTACCTACTTAAGTTAGGCATTAGCAGCTATTTACCTTGTATTTCTCCTGACTTAAGATCCTTCCTTCTGAAATCAGTAGAAGTGTTGCATTGCTTTCTCTGAGCCAGTGTGTCTGGGAAGCTCTATGTGAAAACAGGATTTTTGCCTTTTATTTTCTATTCATTAATGACCCGATTTATATGCGTGGTTATTGTTTAAGTGGGTGCTGGACAGGACAAATCAGACATTCCATGCCGTAGCCCGCAGCCTTGTGACCTACAGGTTCGTGCTCGGTGTTGTCAGGTTGAAAAGCAGCAGGGTATCCCCTGGTTCATGAGGCTGCCAGAGACAGAACCCAGCACATTGGGTGTGAGCTCTTTGCATAGCCCTGGTGCTGAGGCCAAAGCCCCAAACGGGGATTAATCCAGGTGAAAAGAAAAAGAAAGTGAGCAGAAAAGCTTATACAATTGCTGCAGAACTCAGTGTGTGAAACAGTTGCAATAGCACACAGCCTTCGTAATCTACAGCTCTCAGAGCACTTTCCAGGGGAATGTTAATTTCATATCATCCATTTGAGTAATAGAGTATCTGAGATGCGAGGGGTTTGAAAGGATTTATTCAAAACTGCCCAGCTGTGGAGGAACAGTGTAGAGAGAGGAGCCCAAATCACACAAGGGTCCAGTTCACATTCCTCAGGACATGATGTAGAATGGCGTGATTCTGAGCTGGAGCAGTGGGACTCCAGCTTAAGTCTACTGAAATTATGGCCGTTCCTCGGGAGTTGGACACGCGTGCCTGCGTGAAGAATTGCCTGTTCTATCTAGGCCAACGTAAGGAAATGACTTAGAGACTTTTGGAGAGGTGGCCAACAAAGAAAGTGAAACCATTCCCATCCTTGTACTATCATGTTCAATAGACCTCAGAGGAGACCCAACCCTCTAGTTCCACAAGAAAAAACAAGACAACAATATTAATAGCATGTGCTCTGCACAGTTCTTCTGTTGGGAGCAAAGGTTCTCCAGGGAGCAAACCTGTAAGAATCCAAGCCAAGGTT
This sequence comes from Pelochelys cantorii, assembly GCA_032595735.1. Taxonomy (NCBI): domain Eukaryota; kingdom Metazoa; phylum Chordata; order Testudines; family Trionychidae; genus Pelochelys; species Pelochelys cantorii. Next base: position 3,186,909 of record CM064329.1, read on the forward strand.
AACCCCTGCTATCCCAGGAAGCCATTCCAAAGGCATTTGTGGTGATATGGGCACGGTTAGCAAACAGGTAAATGTCCTGTGACAAAGGGACACACATCAGGAATCAGAAATAATAATACACATAAAGCTGGAGGGGAACATTTTAACCTGCCTGGCCATTCCATACTGGATTTAAAAGTAGTCCACCACCCAATGATAGAGAAAGAGTGCTGGACTGGAGTACGTTGGCATGTGTGACACATGGTCCAAGTCACTGTGTTGTTTTAGGCCAATTCCACAAGTCAAATACACAGGGAAGGGCTGGAAATTAACTTCATTTACTTTCACCTGTGGGAAGGTGAAAGTATTCTATCACCAGGAAACTCTTCACTCCTACATACGAGGAAACACACAGCAGTGGCTCATGGTGTGTTCAACCTGCCTCCCAACTCGTGCAAAACTTGTGGAGCTCACTGTGCAAGGCACCCAGTAGGAGTTCACATGCATTTGAACCTTGTAAATGTCTAGTCTAATCTCTGTGAAGTCTGGATCGACCCCAAATCCCAGAGAGCTCACCATTAAAGCCAGCCAGGTTACGTAGAAGAGGGGCCAAAATCAGCAGACCAGCACTCCTCCATCAGTTATTCTTGTCAGATTTGCCATCCCTCCTCTCTCAGTCATGAAAGCAATCCTACAGCCCTACATTTTGTCGGGATGTTTAAAAAAGTGGCAGATTCCCCCCTCCCAATGCTCATTGGCATCTGCTAGGGCATGAAGTAGATTACAGTGAAGTTCCACGCTCCGGTCAGACATCGCTACAGGGCAGAGGGACAATGCCCATTCCCTCTACCCTGGCTTGACTAGGTTGCTGGGGGGGCCAAGGGGTTGCTGTTCAAAAAATGTTCAAGGGAGCCCTTGAATGTCAGCGCGGCACCCACCTCTCACAGGCACCCCTTCTCCTTGGGGGTGTCCACAGACTTTAATCCAACCCAGGCCTTACAATTGGGGCACACCCCCCAGGATGTGCTCCCTGGAGGAAATAGTTCTGCCCCGTCTGTGACCTTGTGTACCTAGCTCTCCAGTTTGGCCGCTATGTCACATAGACCCCCCTTTGCTGCTGCCCAATACTATGTCACTTCCTCACTGACTTGTCCACGACTCCAGCTCACGGCCCAGGAACTCTGAGAATAGCACCCCCCTATCACCATGGCCCTTCAACTAAACAGCGTTCAGGTCCCTGGGTTGCTCCCCTCTGGGCCCAGCCTTCACTCACGCTTCCACTTTACCTCAGAGCAAATGTTCATTCCAGCCCAGCAGCCAGCCAGGAGCTCTTCCACACACACAGCCCCAGTCCCACGGTGTTCAACTTGTTTTTCGCGTGACGCAGTTGAAGAAAATTGTTGACGCCGCGACCCAACATAATTTGACTAGAGTGTGGGCCTGGGGCTGGGGCTGAGGGTGAGACCTTTGGGCTGTAGGAGGGGGCTCTGGCTTTATGGGGTCAGGGCAGGAGGTGATTACCTTGAGTGGCTCCCGGTCAGCAGTTCAGTAGGGATGCTAAGGAAGCTTCCTGCCCCTCATGGCACTGCAGACCATGCTGTCCCCAGAAGCAACCAGCAACGGGTTCCCAGCCAATGGGAGTCCAGAGCTAGTGCTTGAACGGAGCCCTGTGCCCTTTCCCCTGCTACCAGCTGCTTATGAGGCACAGCACAGTCTGTGGTGCCAGGATGGTCAGGGAGATGCCTTAGCCTGCTCCCCCTCCCTGTTCACCTGATCCCCCTGTAGCAAAGAGACCCAGAGCCTGACACTTCATCACCCATTCCTGTGCCAGGACCTATAGTTTGAAAACCACTGGCCTAGTTCCTACCAGCACAGAGCTATCCATGGTGCCGAATGTCAATGTAGCCAGTGAGGAGATCAATGGAGCTACACACATTTACACCAGTTAGGAATCGGGATTTGGGATTTCCATGCTGCTATGTCCATTTACACCACTTGGGAATTGGCTCATTGACTTCACTAAAGTTAGACAGATTTTCTAACGATCCATGATTGCTTTTCTTCCCTTTGGATAACATCAGGCCTGGAATCTCACCCACAAGAGTATTTTAATCAAGACTGGCTGGCTCTCTAAAAGAGATATTCAAACCAGGATATCTCTTTTAGAGAGCCAGCCAGTCTTGATTAAAATACTCTTACGATTTTTTTCTTGGGGTGATGCCCCACTCACAGTTGAGAAGATGCTTATTTTCATGCCAGTTTTAGATCTGGCCCCTTTACTTCAATGGATCTGTGCTGATTTACCCCAGCTGGAGATGTGACCAAAGACTCCAATGGAGAGACCTCCTTTGAACCATCAGGGGAGCTGGGTGCATGGGCAGTGTCCATGTAACAGTTACATCTTGAAACATGTCAGCACACATCTCTGAGACAGTGCAGAGAAGCATGGTCAGTGGGCACAGGCTGAGGAATCCAGGAGGTGTAAGGAGGCCCTGACTGCCTGTGTGAGATCACTAGAACGCTGGGGACAATGCACATTTCTGCTTCCCTAGGTTGGCAAGGCTGCTGGGCAGGAAGAAGGGATGTCCACTAGGGAAATTTCCATGGAGGAGATTGTGCCGGCAGGGCTCATCTGTAATTCAGAAACTACCAAATCTTGGGACCTGGAGGAAAATCATTTGTACTGACTACACACAGGAGCTGGTGTAATCACTGGGTGATTTCACAAGATGAAATCATTGGTTGGGCAGGATCCTGTGCTTGCAGGATCCCAGCATTGAAGGGCACAAAACTGGACCATTTCCTCTTTCATGGGGGCTATACTATTTCTCATTCTTGAGCTGCTGTTTGCTATGAAATAAAATGCACTTGCAAAGAAAGTTGAAGGCTACTTTTGGCACATCGGAGTGTTAAAGTCAAGATCTTCATCTTCTCTGTCAAAACCCGAATCTCTGTTTTCCAGCATGACATTTCTAACAGTGAATCCTTTTATTTCCATAGAACCCTCTAAGATGTATTCGTGTATGTTGCTGTGACAGGGAGCCACGGCCCCGCACTGTAAGTCCCCCAGTGCCGGCTCTGTACGGGGCACTGCGAGATGCCAGGAGACCAGGCGTGGCACGGCCGTGAGCCACGCTGGGCAGAACACCGCCACGCTGCATTTCAAACCCCCCCAGTCCCGGCTAAGAGGGGGCGGGGGCAGGGTGTTGATGGAGCATGTGTGATGTGCTCTCAGTCCATGAGGATGCTGAGAGGGGAGGCACCCTGGCGTGATATAACATCAGGGTGCCAAGAATCAAAAGGGACAGGACCGGAGAGGGGAGGAGAGAGGAGTCATGGGGTTGCACCCCCCCAAATGTTCTCCGGCTCCAGTGGCAGGATCAGGAGGGACAGGAGGGAGGCAGAAGGCCCTGCATTGGCTGGTTGACAGACCAGGTGAGGGGAGAGGAAGCAGCCCAGGGCAGGGCATTATTAGCCCGCGGGCTGGCGCGTTACGGTGGGAAGCCCCGCCAGCCGGACTGGACCTGGACAGGTCCATGTCCTTAGGGCCCTGGGCTGGGCTCCGTGAATGAGGGGGGGCCCGGATCCCCTCCTCTTCCTGCTGTCAGAGGCCGTGCGAGAAACCCTGGGCACAATCGGACCAGGCTGGCCCAGGAGTGGTACACCAAGGAGTGGACTTAAATGAGGAGACTTGGCGCAGGTCAGACTCTGATACCCACGCCAGCACGAGAGGGTGAGGGAGAATGAGAGGTAAATAAAGGCACAAGTGTGCTAATCAGAGTCTACATGTATACAGTTGCCATGCAGTATGAATGAAGGGCAACGCACCTACTTAGTGGAGCTGAACAGCATTCCCATGAAGATTTAGTGTTCTACGGTGGGAGTCCCCATTATTTAATTGGGCTTTGGGTGCCTGGGTTTTATGCTTTCATGTAATGACCATGATGACTTTATTTATCTAGCACTATTCAGTATGGCACATTTGGATGGGTTTACTAGTTAAGTTGTGGGAATTACGTGTACTATTAGGGCAATGTTAATTTTCTTTTTATTTGATTTCATTTTAAATTAAGATCTGAAAGACAATTTGGTGATTCTGAAATTAGGAATGAGTGAGAAGACACTAGCTAAAGCTGCAAGCAATTAGTGCAAACAAGCAGCCTTATCTCAATTTCTGATCCTTCCATTCTAAACTTGTTCCTAAAGGGGGGCTGAAAATGTTTCTTGAGAAACAGTTATTGACAAGAAATTGGATTTTCATTGTAATTGATTTATTTCATGAAATTATCTAGTCTATGGAAATTAGTAATTTTCCATCAAAATACCAAACTCCCCTCCTTCCTAAACTATGGGCGTGGGTCTCAGATGATGTTTCAGGGCATTTCAGCAGCAGGAGAAGCCATCCTCAATCATAGAGGATTTGGTTCAGCCTGGGAACTATGGCAGAGAAAGGTGGGGTGGGGGATCTGAGGGACCCCTGTGGAGTTTCAAGATTTTGGTTTCCACAAACAAAAAAACAAATCCACCCTTTGTGGATCAGCTCTGCTCAGTCCCAGCTTGAACTGAACAAGGCGGGATAAAATGTACCCCTAAAGCAGGGGTTCTCAACCAGTGAGGTGCGCCTCCCCAGGGGAGGTGTGAAGGGGATATAGAGGAGGTGTGAGGTGCCTCCCAGAAAATGTAAAGCAATTGCCTTCTCACTGGATAAAATTCTAAAGTTTAGATTTCTTCATAATTAATATTATGAATTAAACTTATAAACATTAATTTCTTAACTTCTAGAGATCGGCAGGCCAGGCAGGGATGCCTTCACTGGCCTGAGGAAAGGCGGCTGTGGGAGGCCCGGGCCAGGTCTCAGCCTCGTCAGCCAGGAGCTCTGGGCAGGCCTCTGTCTCCCTCAGAGGCTGGGCCCCAAATGAGCTCCCTGGCAGAGTTCTTATAGTCCTAGCCACGCCCCTTAGCTTCCTGTCAGGTGAGGGGGCGGGGCTAGGCTGTGCACAAAATGGCTCCCAGGGGGGTGTGAACATGAAGTTCACTTTCAGGGGAGGTGTGAAGGTAAAAAGGTTAAGAACCCCTGCCCTAAATTCACACCCTGTCTCTGTGATAGAAATTGCATCATTTCATAACACAGGAGGAAAGAGTGGACCAATTCATCCCTCATGTACAAGTTACATCAAGAGCGGCTTTACTTCACCGAGCGTGTTAATTAGCTGTTGTGTCTCTCTGAGCTCAGCTATTCCCAGTTGTGTAAGGGAGCAAGCCCCATAGATCACAGATCTCATTATAAAACATCTCAAATGCCTTAAATGGGCAGTTGCTGTCAAAGGGGAAATGCCATCATAGATGGTAGAAAGATTAAAACTCTTTTACTCTCACCCCTTCTTGAACTAAGGAATAATTTCTTCTGTCTGAGATGGTTTTCAACTTGATTCTCCAAAAGCAGACTCACAAGTCGCTATTTGATGCCCGGATCAGTGAAAAGGAGTGTGTGTGTGTGTGTGTGTGTGGCATGATTAACTTATGTGTCTTTGTATGTGTGCAGTGTGTGCACTGTACAGAACACCTGGAATGATCAGCTGTGAACATCTGGCTCTGTGAACTGATACTGGTGCCCATTAAGTATCTGATACTGATACTGGTCTGATACTAGTGCCCATTAAGAAACCTATCTCCGTATTTCTTCACTTCATTACAGAGAAGGGATAACTCACCAGAGTCCTCCACATGCCCACTTCCCTGTAGCTGCCTGATCTCGGCACAGAGGAGATGGAAGAGGGAAATCACTCAGAGGTGACTGAGTTCATTCTCTCAGGACTGACAGATCATCCGGAGTTGCAGGTCCCCCTGTTTTTGGTGTTCCTCATGATTTATATTGTCACCCTGGTGGGGAATGGGGGGATGATCTTGTTGATCACGACTGACCCCTGACTCCACACCCCCATGTACTTTTTCCTCAGGAATTTTTCTTTCTGTGATCTCTGCTATTCCTCAATAATTTCCCCAAAAATGCTGCAGATTTTCTTGGCTGAAAGGAAAAGTATTTCTCACACTTCCTGTGCTGTGCAAATGTATTTCTTTGTCTGTTTTGCAGATCTTGAGTGTCTCTTGTTGGTTGTGATGGTGTATGACTGTTATGTGGCCATCTGTAACCCGCTGCTTTATAGGGTCACCATGTCCAGGCAGCTTTGTAGCCAGCTAGTGGCTGGGGTGTGTGTTGTGGAGTTGGTGGATGCATTGATAGAAACATGTTTTACATTCCGGCTGTCATTCTGACGCTCCAACATCATCAATCATTTCTACTGTGATATTCCCCCATTGCTGGCACTTTCCTCTTCTGACACCCTCATCAGTGAGACTGTGATTCTTACCTTAGTTGGCTTCATTGTAGTGAGCAGTGTGGTGACTGACCTCCTCTCATATTTCTACATCATCTCCAGCATCCTCCAGATCTGCTCTGCCCAGGGTCGGCGCAAAGCCTTCTCCACCTGTGCTTGTCACTTGACGGTGGTGGGCATGTTTCATGGCAGCCAACTCTTCATATATTTACGCCCTCCCTCTAGCTATTCCATGGACACAGACAAAATAGCCTCCGTGTTCTACACGCTGGTGATCCCCATGTTGAACCCCCTCATCTACAGCCTGAGGAATGCGGAGGTGAAGGATGCCCTGAGGAAAGCAACGAAAAAACTCATAGAAAATCTTGTTAACTCAGTACTGCTTCTGTAATGTGATGTGGAAACATGTGAATTCAATTCCCAGTCCATTGTAGGTTGACTTCCAGAGTCCGTGCTAATGTTGTTTTTTGTAATGTTGCTTTTTAAATTTATTTCTATCCAAATCAGGCCTGCTGTCTCTGACAGAGATCAAAACTTACTTTGTGCATATGTTTCTTCCTCAAAATTCAAGGAGGCCCCTGTTTCACATCTGTGAGCATAAAAATATATGTGATATGCTTTGAAAGCATGGAGTTGTTTGCATTCGGATCAAAGCGCAGGGTACCTGATCTGTCTCCCTCTTTGTTGTACCAGGGTAGGTTTTGTTGTACAGTCACGAGTCTGAAGTATGTGATGTCTATGGCTAAATGAAAGGGAGTTTTGCACCCTCCTGCTACCCTGTAGCCCTTTGTGTGCAGCTGTGCTCTTCCTGTGTTACATAGATGGGAGATATGCAGTATGGAGTCTTTCAATTTCAAAGGGTCTGGCTAAAATACAACTAGCCAGTAAGACTGATGGCGGTGGTGAGAGATATCTTTTCATTGAGTTAATTTTCCTCATTAAGTTAGGCATTAGATGCATTTTACCTTTTATTTCTTTGCAACCTATTTTGATTTTTGTCTCATGACTTAAGATGTTTCCTTCTGGAATCAATAAAAGCGTTGCATTGCGTTCTCTAAGCCAGTGTGTGTTTTCTTTGACATGTTTGGGAACCTCTATTTGAAAACAGGATTTGTGCCTGTCACTTTCTATTGATTAATGACCCACTTGATATGAGTGGTTATTGTTTAAGTGGGGCTGGACAGGACAAGTAACACATTCCAAGAAGTATCCCTAGGCCCTTTGACTGAGAGGTTCGTGCTCTGTGCTGTCGGATTGAAAAGCAGCAGGGGATTCTCTTGTTTATGAGGCTGCCAGAGGTGGAACCCAGAGCATTGGGTGTGAGCTCTTTGCATAGCCCCGGTGTCTAGGCCAAAGCCCCAAACTGGGATTAATCCAGGTGAAAAGAGAAAGAAAGTGAGCAGAAAAGTTTATACAATTGCTGCAGAACTCAGTGTGTGAAATAGCACACAGCTTTGGTAATCTACAGCTCTCAGAGCACTTTCCAGTAGAATGTTAATTTCATATCATCCACAAGTAACAGAGTATCTGAGATGCAAGGGGTTTGAAAGGATTTATTCAAAACTGCCCAGCTGTGGAGGAACAGTGAGAGAGAGGAGCCCAAATCGTATGTACAAGGGTCTGGTTCACATTCCCCAGGACATGCTGTAGAATGGAATAATTCTGAGCTAGAGCAGTGGGACTCCAGCTTTAATTCTACTGAGATTACAGTCGTTCCTCAGTAGTTGGACCCTCGTGCCTAAGTGAAGAGATGCTGATTCTATCTAGTCCAATGTAAGGAAATGACTTAGAGACTTTTGGAGAGGTGGCCAACAAAGAAAGCAGAAACCATTCCCATCCTTGTACTATCAAGTTAAATAGGCCTGAAGGGAGACCCAACCCTCTAGTTCCACAAGGAAAAACAAGGCAACAACATTAATTGCATGGGCTCTGCCCAGATCCTCTCCTGGGAGCAAAGGTTCTTCAGGGTGCAAACCTGTAAGACTCCAAGCCAAGGTTAACCCCTGCTATCCCAGGAAGCTGTTCTTAAGGCATTTGTGGTGACATGGGCATGGTTAGCAAACAGGTAAATATCCTGTGACAAAGGGACACACATCAGGCATCAGAAATGGTAATACACATAAAGCTGGAGGGGAGCATTTTAACTTGCCTGGCCATTCCATACCAGATTTAAGAATAATCCTTCTTCTACAAAGGGGTTTCACCACTCAGTGACAGAGAGAGATAGAGTGAGTGCTGGACTGGAGTACATTGGCATGGGTGACACTGTCTCCCTAGACTTGAATAACGGTATTAACTGGATGACGTCCTACAAAGGCAATTTCCTATGCCTGTGACATTCACGTTTCACATCATTAGCTTTGAATGGGACACATCTAGCCACTTAATTAGCCTCATTAACACAGGTCCTACAACTGACAGGTACCTCTGAAGTTCTGTAGATCACTTGGTTTGTGTTATTTCCACTCCATTTCATCTGAGGAAGTGGGTTTTGCCCACCAAAGTTCATGATTCTCTTTATTTTGCTAAGTTTCTAAGGGTATGTCGACACTAGCTCGTTAATGCGAGCTCGGTAGGCAAATGAGGCAACCGGAGTTGCAAATGAAGCCCAGGATTTAAATATCCCGGGCTTTATTTCCATGTTCCCCTCCGGCCGCCATTTTTAAATCCCCCTTAGTTCGAATGAACTGCCCGCGGCTACACACGGCAGTTTAAAGTTAATTCGAACTAAGTCCTTCGTTCGAATTAACTGTTACTCCTCGTGGAATTAACGAGCTAGTGTAGACATACCCTAAGGTGCCACAGGGACCACTCGCTGTTTTTAAAGTTAGAGACTAGCATGGGGACTCCGTCTGAGGTAAATGTTTGACCAGGTAGTGCTTCCATTCTTCTCCACTCATAAGTGAAGGGAAGAAAACTAATGTGGTACCACCAAGTCATGGACAAACAGGTCAGTTATAAAGCATTTCAGTCTTTAATTGAAATGACTTAAAGCCTTCTCCTCAGAGGAGAAATTATAACCATTCTGAATATATTGACCAATTGAAGAACCAAAAGGAAAGAGGAAGAAGAGTGACAGCAAAGGGAGAGGACAATAGCCTTACAGGAGAGGGGAAAAAATCTCCCTCTATCAATTGAGGGAATGTCTATACAAAAGCCACTACAATGACTTAGCTATGGAGCTGAACTAGTGCCTACTGTAGATACATTCCACATTGCTACAAGGGTTTTTTCCCAACCCTATGGTTAATCCACCTCTCCAAAAGCTAGGTCAATGAAAGAATGACACTGAGGGTTAGTGCCACACAACTGCCCTGCACCGGGTATGAAAAGTTTCTCAGTCTTGTTTAACAGAGCTCGGTTGATGTAATTTTTGAGCATAAACCAGGCCTCAGACAAGCTACCAATGGAAAAGACCTGTTGGGAAATCTAGTCCTGTGTCCCCACCAGGGCAGTAGAATCCCCTTCAATTCATTTTGTTCAGGGCTGTTGGAAATATTCCAGCTGTCTCAGCTTCCCAGTAGAGGTTCCTCAACACTCTGGCTGAGCTCAGATGCAGGCTGTGTGTGTGTAGTGGATGCACTGTGCGTGCCTGTGTTGGGGGTGGGGGATACAGTGGAACAGAAGGTTGAGCCTAGACATGCGTGTGTCCTTGCCCTGACTGTTCCTCAGCATGGTGTCTCTTCCCTCTCTGTGCCCCCTTCCTCCGGTGCCAGCTTCCGCGCCCTGAATCAGGTGTTGCCAACACAGAAATTCAAGCACCTCATGCAGGGGTGTGATATGGACCCAGTTGAGGGGACTGAGGAAAGAAATGTACCATTGACACACCTGGGGTTTGAGACAGAGGAACCGGGCCCCTTAACCAGAAGGCTCCTTGTACATGAGAAGACAACCTGGTGACTAATGTTGATAAATAGAGTGTGTGGTTACAGGTCATCTGCTGCCTTGGATGGTGTACATCAGAAGTTCTCAACCTTTTTTTTTTCCTGAGCACTCAACATATTCACTGCCCACCTGTACCATATGTGCAAGGAGATTGTGATTGTAACCTCTCTCCAAGGTGAGCCACGGCTGGCCAAGTGATGACTTTTGCCTTCCTCACTGTGGTAGCAGAAAACCTCCCCCAGGAATGTGCAGGCTTGTCTGGTGTTACACAGTGCTACAGAGCATGTTGGTGTCCCCTTGCCTGGTGTGCTACAAACCTATGAAACCTTGATTCATTGTGTCTGAAGCTATAAAGGATGTAGACATTGGATTGAGGAGGGGTCTTGAGTGTGGGTCTCAGATGATGTTTCAGGACATTTCAGGAGCAGGAGAAGCCATCCTCAATCATAGAGGATTTGGTTCAGCCTGGGAGCCATGGCAGAGAAAGGTGGGATGGGGGATCTTAGAGACTCCTGTGACATTTCAAGATTTTGGTTTCCATGAACCACAAAAGAAATCCACCCTTTGTGGATCAGCTCTGCACAGTCCCAACTTGAACTGAACATGGTGAGATGAACTATAACCTAACTTCAGTCACTGTCACTGGGATAGAAATTGCATTATTTCATAACACAGGAGGAAAGAGTGTACCAATTCATCCCTCATGTACAAGTTACATCAGGGGCAGCTTTGCTTCACTGAGTGTGTTAATTAGCTCTTGTGTCTCTCTGAGCTCAGCTATTCCCAGTTGTGTAAGAGAGCATGTCTCACAGATCTCAGTATAAAACATCTCGAACACCTTAAACGGGCAGTTGCTGTCAAAGGGGAAAAGCCACCACAATTCTCTTCGCAGCAGGTAGGTGCTGTTGTCCTGCATCACAGTCACGCTCATGTAGACACCATGGTGATTAGCAGGCTTTGAATTCAAGATCTCCAGCACTAAAAGCCTCTGTCCGAGCTCCTAATCCCTGAGAAAACAGAGTGACCTCTTTGGTTGGAAAAAATAGGTAATTACCTAGTCACAGAGGCAAGTGCCTCTCACTCTGTGTCTGGATTTTAGTACAGACCAATGTAAATGCCATTTTCAGTTACCAAAAACTTACTTAGCACAGCAAGTAAGTTTTGTCCTAAACTGATATGCCCAGCCACAGAGCTCCCCTTGCCCAAAGACTGTAGAAAGATTAAAACTCTTTTACTCTCACCCCCTCCTTGAGCTAAGGAGTAATCTCTTCTGAGATGATTTTCACCCTAATTGTCCAAAAGCAGACTCACAAGTCGCTGTTTGCTGCTCGGATTAGGGAACGGGAGTGTTTGTCTTTGTGACATGATTAATCACCATGTCCTGGTTTGTGTACAGTGTGTGCATTGAATGAAACACCTGGATTGACCAGCTGTGAACATCTGACTCTGTCAAAAAAGCCCTTCTTGGATCTTGTACAGATGTCCATTATGAAACTGGTCTCCATTTTTCTTTACTTCATTACAGAGAAGGGATAACTCACCAGAGTCCTCCACCTGCCAACTTCCCTGTAGCTGCCTGATCTCAGCACAGAGGGGATGGAAGAGGGAAATCACTCAATAGCAACGGAGTTCATTCTCTCAGGACTGACAGATTGTCCAGAGCTGAAGGTCCCCCTGTTTGTGTTGTTCCTACTGATTTATGTTACCAACCAGATGGGAAATGGGGGGATGATCTTGTTAATCACAATTGACCCGTGACTTCACACCCCCATGTACTTTTTCCTGAGGAATTTGTCCTGTGATCTCTGCTATTCCTCAATAATTGCCCCTAAGATGCTGCAGAATTTCTTAGCTGAAAGGAAGAGCATGTCTCACACTGCCGGTGCTGTGCAATTGTATTTCTTTGTCTGTTTCGCAGATGTTGAGTGCCTCTTGCTGGCTGTGATGGTGTATGACCGTTATGTGGCCATCTGTAACCCGCTGCTCTATAGGGTCAGCATGTCCAAGCGGCTTTGTAACCTGCTGGTGTCTGCATGCTATGCTGTGGGGTTGGTGGATGCATTGATACAAACATGTTGTATAATCCGGCTGTCTTTCTGCCACTCCAATGTTATCAACCATTTTTTCTGTGATATTCCTCCCCTTTGGGCACTATCCTGTTCTGACACCCGTATCAGTGAGACCGTGATGTTCACCTTCATTGGCTTTATTATAGTGAGCAGCGTTGTGACTGTCCTCCTCTCCTATGTCTACATCGTCTCCAGCATCCTACAGATCCGCTCTGCTGAGGGCCGGCGCAAAGCCTTCTCCACCTGCACTTGTCACTTGACTGTGGTCATCATGTTCAATGGCAGCCAACTCTTCATGTACTTACGTCCCCCTTCCAGCTATTCCATGGACACTGACAGAATAGCCTCTGTGTTTTACACAGTGGTGATCCCCATGTTGAACCCCCTCATCTACAGCCTGAGGAACAGGGAGGTGAAGGACGCCCTGAGAAAAGCCGTGAACAAACTCTTAAGCAATTTATGAATTTCTTTAACTCAGAACAAATTTATTGGTACAGAGTGAGAACTGTTGAATTCAATTCCCAGCCCATTCCATGGTCATTTTGTAGAGCTCAGGTATTTTAATATCGTTATTGTTGTTAAATGGTTCATATTCCAATGACGTCTGCAGTCCCCCGCTGAGGTCTGGGCCTCATTAGGCTATTGCCTCTGCAAAGTTCAAGGAGACACCTTTTTCACATGTGCGAGTATTTGAATATATAGGGAACACATGACCTATGTGGAGCGGCTGAGGGATTTGGGCTTGGTCAGTCTGCAGAAGAGCAGAGTGAGGGGGGGATTTGATAGCAGCCTTCAACTTCCTGAAGGGGGGTTCCAAAGATGATGGAAAGAAGCTGTTCTCAGTGGTGACACATGACAGAATGAGGAACAATGGTCCCAAGTTGCAGTGGGAGAGGTCTAGGTTGGATATTAGGAAAAACTCTTTCCCTAGGAGGATGGGGAAGCACTGGGATGGGTTCCCTAAGGAGGGGGTGAAATCTCCATCCCTAGAGGTTTTTAAGTCCCGGCTTGTCAAAGCCCTGGCTGGGATGATTTAGTTGGGGTTGGTACTGTTTTGGGGAGGGGGTTGGATTCGATGACCTCCTGAGGTCTCTTACAACCCTAGGATTCTACAATTCTGTGCATGTTGACAGCATCCAGCTCTTTGTATAAGGTAAAAAGAGGGGCATCCAATCTTTCTCCTTCTTTATATCAGGGTTGTTTTCATTATGCAATCAAAAGGCTAAAGTGTGTGATATGGCTCAACCAAAGGGAGTTCTGCATGCCCTCCTGCTACTCTGCAGCCCTTCCTGCACTTTATCGGGTCGTGGTAGGGATTGTCATCTGGTTTCCATCCATCCATGAGTGTTAGAAAGTTGATTTCACTCTTAGGGTATGTCTAGACTACAGGGATCTGCCGACAGAGCCATGTAAACTAGTTTACCCAACATAGTCAAAAAAGCAGGGATTTAAATAATCCCCACTTCATTAAAATAAAAATGGCCACCGCGCTGTGCCAAAAATCAGCTGATGCAGCACAGTGCAGGAGTTTAGACGCGGATCGGTCGATAAGGGAAGCCTTTGTCGACTGCTCCGTTATGCCTCGTGAAATGAGGTTTACAGGAGCGGTCGACAGAGGCTTCCCTTATCAACCGATCCACGTCTAGACGCCCGCGCTGTACCGGATCAGCTGATTGTGGGCACAGCGTGGTGGCCATTTTTATTTTAATGAAGTGGGGATTATTTAAATCCCTGCTTCATTGACTATGTCGGGTAAACTAGTTTACATGGCTCTGTCGGCAGAGCCATGTAGTCTAGACATACCTTCGATGCCCTTTATTTTAAGTTAAGGGTGCAACAAGACAAGTATTAGTAAGGGTAATGTTTCCAAGAGAGAGCATGGACTGTGTATCTCAACTGTGACATTCTGTGCTAAACTGAATAAAAATAGCATGGAAAGGCTTGGTTTCCTCTTTGCTATGGATTAAAGAGAAAGTTAAATCACTCAATATTTATACCATATCAGTAGATTAGCTATGAGTTGTTTCTTTTCCTTCTCTGGTCTTGTAATTTAGACTCTGAAGAACAGGGATGGTGGGAATCATATGGCTGAGGGGATGGTGAGGGAAAAATGGAAGGCTGTGGGCTGATTTTTGAGGTAATGGGTGGTTACAAAAATTAACAAAGAAATGCAGCTCAAGCTGATGCAAATTTGAAAATCCCCAAAATGCTTGGAAAATTGAAAATATTGGGGTGGAAGGAAACATCTAACACCCCCCAGAAATGGAACATTTCCTTTCCTTCCCGGGGACATTCCAATGCGAAAGCAAAGACAATGAAGGCCTAGGCTGACAATTGTGTGGGAGTGGAAGAGGCGGGGATGGTGGTGTTTCCTTTGTATCTTGTCCACCAATGTTTAGAGCTCTCCCTTGGGATGTGGGACGCACAGGCCAATCCCCCTCTCTCTGATGGGGAGAAACAATTTGACAGTGGATCTCCCATGCTGCCAGACAATGCCCTGGTGACTGGGCTATGTCCTGTCCTGGGCTTTTCTCAGCGTTGGTCTACGTTAAAGCTGTAACGTCAATCTAAGGCATGCTAGTTCAATTGACATAACTTAGTGTGACTTGCAACAGTGTCCACACCATGATAGGTTGATGGGAGAAGAGCCTTTGACTTTCAAGGCCCGTTCTCTAGCTTGGAATTAAAAAGCAAACAGACTAAACCCTCACAACCCCAAGACTTGGTGATTTCAACTTCTAAAACCAACATAAAGAAGTAATAACACACTCCAGTATTTGCTGGTTCTCACACTAAAGTCAGATCATTACTTCACTCCTGGGCTCCCATGGAATTCTGTTCACTAACACCACAATTTATTAAAAAATCATTATTTATGCAACAATTTTCTTTTTACTGTGTAGATTCAATAATGAAAAATTAAAGATATGGGAATTGTTAGAAATAAAAATATCTGCCAGTCTCTCCCATCAGTAGTTTCCTCTTCTCTAACTGTCCGGAGGCAGCATTTTCAAAAGCATTCACAAATCCAGGATTTGAGTATGGACAAGTATGAAAATGGGGATCTGAAATTCTTTCTGTCTCCCTTTGCCCACCTATGAATAAGAGTGTCCAGGCTTGGCTGCCTTATTACAGGCTTCATAAATGTCTGTAGGTCCTTATAAGGCCCTCATCAATGTAGTAACTTTGAGCACTCCGCAGTCTTGATTGCATTTATCGTCACAACCTTCATGTTCGGTAGGAAAATATTTACCTCCCTTTCACAGATGAGCTGAAACACAGAGAAAGGAAATGTCTCTGTTATACAAGACATCTGCAGGTGCACCAGGAACTAAAACCCAAATTACAGAGTGCTAGATTAAGGGTTTACATAGTAAACAAACATTCCTTCTCATGGAGATAGAGGAACAATGGTATAAAACCGATATGCAAGAGTGGCACCGCAGCCCCTTATTCTGTACAGTAGTGCTGCATTCTCCACGTTCACCATGCATGTCTCACCAAGGAGCTGAGGGTGTCTCAGAGTTTCCAATACTGACTTTTTTACTATTCAAGATAACATGGTGAATTCCCTCTTTGTAGACACACTGCAAATTACATGTGCTGCCATCAGCTTGTCCCGTGGCATACAAAGCTGAGACTTATCTTCCTGATATAGTCTCAGATGTCAGGCAATTGCAGAACACACCTTTTATCTTTAATCCAGTAGCAACTTCTTAAATTAAAAACAGCAACCACAAGCCAACAGGACAGAAAATAAATTATTTACACCTGGTGACAGTCTGTACCCTTATGCTCACCCTTTTTCTAAGAAGATGATACATTTTGTACAAAGCATGCTTTATGAGCTATCATTTGAAAACTCATAATCCGCTGATCATCAATGTCCTGATAAAATGCATGTGGCTAAACAATATATAACGTTATTGTATTCTGCTGTATAACGTTAGTGAGACATTCTAAGTTTAAAAAAGCAGTAAGTAACAAACAAAAGGAAAATGGATGCCTCAACCAGGCATAAACAAAATCAAATGATATTTCACCTGATTAAGAGGCCATTTGGGGGCAGGAGGAAGGATATGAGTGAGATATCTAAATTCTGACAAGGAAATTGCTGGGGTTTTCTGTCCCCTCATTCTTTGTCTCCTGATTCTCAGCTGGAGACATTTCCTGTGAAAGAGAAATTCCTATAAGTGGAGAAGACAAATGCCCCAACAGTATTCCTCCTCCCTTTCTCTGCTCACTGCAGCAACGCTCTCAGAAGGGGCAAGATAAAACATTGGACTGGGTGGTGGATTCTGGCTGAAAGGCATTCAGCTTGTAAAACTGCAAGGCCATGAGAGAAAAGGGTGCTCTTAATTCATTTAGCTCATTAAGCTAGGTATTGGTTGCATTTGACCTTTTATTTCTTTGTAACAATTTCTGAATTTTAGGCCTCACTTCGCAATCACTGCAAATCTTTCTTTTTGGAGTGAATAAATGTGTTTTCTTGTGGTATCAAAGCCAGTGTGGGTTTTGTCTTGAAATATTGGGAAGTCTACTTGAGAGCAGGATTTGTCCATAACATTTCTAGGAAGAAAATGGCAGACTTTATGTGAGTTGGTGTTATACAATATGGCTACATCTCCCCTGAAGGCTTCTTGTGCAACGAATGGCCATTCTTGAGCAAAAACTTGCAGAGCGTCTACACTGCACGTGTGTTCTCGCGCAAGTAAATTTACAGTAAGGTGTCGGAACAGAGGGCTTCTTGTGCAAGAGTTATTCCTCTCCCCATGAGGAATAAGCCTTCTTGCACAAGAGCTCTTGTGCAAAGAGGCAGTGTGGATGGGCAACAGGGGTTTCTTGCTCAAGAAACCCCTATGGCTAAAATGGCCATCAGAACGTTGCGCAAGAGAGCATCCACACTGCCATGGACACTCTTGCACAAAAGCACATGGCAGTGTGGACACGCTCTTGTGCAAGACCTTTTGTGCAAGAACTCTTGCGCAAAACAATTCTTGCACAAGAAGCCTGCAGTGTAGACGTAGCTTAAGTGATTGCACAGTACAAGACGCACATTCCAGTCAGCATCAGAAGGCCCTATGACTTAGAGGTTTACACTCTTTTCGGATGTTTCTGAAAGCACCATGTGATTCTCTTGGTCACGGAGCTGCCAGAAACAGACTCCAGAGACTTAGATGTGAGTTCTTTGCATATCCCTGATGCCTGGCCCAAAGCCTGAAACTGGGATGAATCGTGGTGAAGTGGAAAAGAAACAGCAGAGAAAAGTAATGCAATTGCTGCAGAATTGAAAGTGTGAAGTAGCCACAGTTGAACCCAGCCTTTATAACCTACAGCTCTCAGAGCACTTTACAGAGGAGGGCTAATTTCATGTAGTCTGTTTTCACAATAGAGTTCCTGACATAGAAGGTGTTTAAGGGATTCACCCAAAATTGCCCAGTTGTGGCAAAGTGTTGAGAGCAAAACCCAAATCTTATGCACCAGAGTCTGGTGTATGTTACACTGGGTATGCTGCGGGTTGGTCTGCTTATGAGCTAGATACAGCAGTGAGTATCCAGATTAACTCTACTGACATGATTGGTGTTCCTCTGGAGTTACATAAGTGTAAATGAGAGATGAGTCTGGCCCACGGTTTCTGGACCAATCCTGTGAAATTACTTTAAGAGACTTTTGGAGAGGTGACTCCCGCATAAAATGGACTATATTGACCTTATTTTAGTATTATAAGAAACAGATCTCCCGGGAGATAAAACGCTCCACATCAGCTGATGCTCTGGACGTCTGTGTTCCATGTCCACCAGGAAAGATGTGGCAACTGTAACTCTGATAGAAATTGCATCATTTAATAACACAGTAGGAAAGAGAGCGACAAATTAATCCCCAGGGCATGAGTTACTCCCATGGTGGAGCTCGTTCACTGAGCATTTTAATTAGGTGTTGTTTCTCTCTGAGCTCAGCTATTCCCAGTTGCTCCAGGGATCATGCCCCATAGATCACAAATCTCAGTATAAAACTTCCTGAAGGCTCCGAACAGGCCGTTTTTGTCAAAGGGGAAATGCTGCCACGTCTCTCTCTCCAAGCCAGGTACGTGCACTTGTCCTGCGTCATGGCCACGCACATATATAGACATCATAGAGATTGATAGGTACTGAACTGAAGACTTCTCGCACTAATACCTCAGCCCCAGCTCCTACTCCTTGAGCTAGAGAATTGGAAAAATAAGCAAGTGTCACTGAAGTCGGCGCTTTTCATTTGGTAGCTGTGTTTTCATCCTGACAAATGTAAATGCTGTTTTCAGATGCCAAAAACCTTCATTAGACAAGTAAGAAAGCTTTTTCCCCAACTGATATGATGAAGCACAGAGCTGAACGTGGGTATAACAATTAAGACTGCATCTTGAGGCAAGAAAAAACATCTCTTCTGCCTGAGCTGGGTTTCACCCTGATTTTCTCATAGCAGACTCATCAGTCACTGTTGGC
This sequence comes from Pelochelys cantorii, assembly GCA_032595735.1. Taxonomy (NCBI): domain Eukaryota; kingdom Metazoa; phylum Chordata; order Testudines; family Trionychidae; genus Pelochelys; species Pelochelys cantorii. Next base: position 3,205,656 of record CM064329.1, read on the forward strand.
TGCCCAGACTAGTGAGCAGGAATGTCCTTGTGTGTGGGGGGGGGGTGGGGTATGATTGATCTAAGTGTCCATGTATTGGTGGGTGCATTGTATGGCACAAGCAAAAAGACCAGCTGTGAACATCTGGCTCTGTGGACCAAGTCCTTCCCTGAACTTGTCTGGTGTCCGTTAAGAAACTGACCATCTTTTTTCTTCCCTTACTCCATTAGAACAAAAGAATAGGCTGCCAGATCCATCCACCTGCCCACAACTCTGTAGCTGCCCGATCTCGGCTCAGAGGAGATGGAAGAGGGAAACCACTCGGAAGCAACAGAGTTTATTCTCTCAGGACTGATGGATGATCCAGAGTTCCAGGTCCCTCTGTTTTGGGTGTTCCTACTGATTTACATTGGCACCCTGGTGGGGAATGGGGGGATGATCTTGTTAATAACAATTGACTCACAACTCCACACCCCCATGTACGTTTTCCTTCGGAATTTGTCTGCCTTTGATATCTGCTATTCCACAGTCATTGCCCCTAAGATGCTGCTGGATTTCTTAGCCGAGAGGAAAAGCATTTCTCGCACTGCCTGTGCTGTGCAAATGTATTTCTCTCTCTGTCTTGCAGATATTGAGTGTCTCTTGCTGGCTGTGATGGCGTATGACCGCTATGTGGCCATCTGTAACCCACTGCTATATACAGTCACCATGTCCAGTCAGTTTTGTAACCAGCTCATAGTTGGGGTGTGTGCTGTGGGGTTGGTGGATTCTCTGACACACACATGTCTAACATTCCAGCTGTCATTCTGCCATTCCAACGTCATCAATCATTTCTGCTGTGACACCCCCCCATTGCTGGCTCTATCCTGCTCTGACACCCGCATCAATGAGATTGTGGTATTTACCTTAGGCGGCTGCATTTTTGTCGGCAGCTTTGTGATCATCCTTCTCTCCTACTTCTATATCATTGCCACCATCTTGCGGATTCACTCCTCCAAGGGCCAGCGTAAAGCCTTCTCCACCTGCGCTTCCCACTTGTGTGCAGTGGGCATGTTTCATGGCTCCCAACTCTTCATGTATTTGCGACCCACCTCCAGCTACTCCATGGACACCGACAAAATAGCCTCCGTGTTCTACACGGTCGTGATCTCCATGTTGAACCCCATCGTCTACAGCCTGAGGAACATGGAAGTGAAGGATGCCCTGCACAGAGTCATCAATAGACTCCTAGCGAAGTCTTGAATTTCTTTAATGGTGTACTAGTTTAGTTTTGGGGAGTGGAAACAAGTGAATTTAATTTCTAGCCCGCTGCAATGTTATTACACACATCCCATGGCAGCATTGTTCATTATCAGGTTGTCATTATTATTAATTTAGTGTATTCCAACGAAGAGAGCAGGCTCCAACTGAGATCAGGGCTTCATTAGGCTATTGCCACTGCAAAATTCAAGGAGTTGCCTGTTTCACATGTGTGAGCATAAAAATATATGTCATGTGCTTTGAAAGCATGGAACTGCTTGTATTGGGGAAAATTTTTTACTGGATTGAGAAGAGGAGGGCAGCAAATCTGTCCCCTTCTCTGGAGCAGGGTTGGATTCATTGTGCAGTTGCATGTATGACATGTGTAATGCCTATGGCGGAACCAAAGGGACTTTGCACACACCCCTCATATTCTGTAGCTCCTTGTGTGTTCCAGGTGGTCATAGATATTGTCAGCTGGTTTGTATCCATGCACAAAGAGGAGAAAGGTGAGTTCTCTCACAATGGCCTGTATTTTAAGTTAAGGGAACAACAAAAGAAGAAACAGCAAGGATGTTACTCTGAAGAGAGAGCATGGTGTGGGTACATCTACACCGCATGCTTATTTCAAAAAAGCTATTCTGGAATAGTTATTCTAGGGTTACCCTATCTGAACTTTCAAAAAAGAGGACACTCCTGAGAGTATATCTGTATCAGCATCTACCAACTCACATTGTATTCATGTGTTACAATATACAACACATTAATACAACGTGAGTTGGTAGATACTGATACAGATGCACTCCATCTCAGGAGCGTCCTCCTTTTTGAAAGTACAAATATGGCAACCCTAGTTATTCTGAAATAGCTTATTTCAAAATAGCACATCTACACTGCAGGGAAGCCTCAACATTAGTCCGAGGCAGGTTTCCTGGATGTAGACATGCTTTCTCAATTTACAGCCCCTGGAGGCTCAACTTAGAATGAGGGGCTTTTTCAAAATACCGCAGTGGAGCGTCTACACACGCCTTATTTCGAAATAGCTATTTCAGAATAGGCATTATTCCTCATAGAATGAGGTTTGCAGATTTTGGAATAAGCCATCCATTATTTTGAAATTATTTTGAAAGAAAGGAATGGCTGTGTAGACGCTCTCATAGTTATTTCAAAATAACACCAGTTATCTCGAAATACAGGTGCAGTGTAGACGCACCCCATGAAAGTCTGCACTGAGAAAGCTCTGAGAGGATTAGATTCTCTGCGATATGAATTAAACAGATGGGAAAATGTACATGAGACACACAATATGTGCACCACATCAGCTATGAGTTTTCCCCTTGAATCTGTTGGAAAGTATTATGGACTCTGAAGAACAGGGATTGTGGGAATATATGGCTTGGGGGACTGTGAGTGAGAAATGGATAAAACTGGGTCATTTCCTGATTTTCCAGTTCATTGCTGGTTACAAATATTTGTAAAAAGAATTCAGTGCAACCAGATCCACACCTAAAGGTGATGTTTGGCAAATTGAAAACATTCACCAACATTTCCTTTGGGGTTGAAGGAAGTACTTAACATTGCCAGAAACTGACCATTTCCTTTCCTTCCTGGGGAATTTTCAATGCGGAAGCAAAGACAATAAAGGTCTATATGGACAAAATGGATTGGGGTGGAAGAGGTATTGATGCTGCTGCTTCCGTTGTAGAGTTTAACTCATGCCTTGTCTATATTTCCAGGAAGATTGATACTCCAAAGATCAATCTTTCAGGGTTCAATTAATAGGTCTAGTAAAGGCTCACTCATTTGAACACTGATGTCACCCCCTTTAACCCTGGTACACGTTGGAGTCATGAGGAGTAAGGGAACTTGATGGGAAAGTTTCTCCTGTTGACCTCCTGCAGTGAGGCCACCCCAGAAATTCAGCTCAGGGTACATTGACTCCAGCTACACAATTCTCGTAGCTGCAGCTGTGCATCTTAAGTTGAATTTCTGGCTTAGTGTAGACCTGGCCTCTGTGATTAGAGCACTCATATGGGATGTAGGAAGATACATTTGAATCCCCTGTCTGTCTGATGGAGAGAAAACATTTGAAAGTGTGTCTCACGCATTGCTGGACAATGCCTGGTGAGTGGGCTATTTTCTGTCCTTGATCTTTTTCTAAGCTGGACTCCTGCAATTCTTTATGTCATTCTAAGCTATGCCACATCGATTCAATGGTGCTTTGTTGATGGAAGAGTTATGTAACTGAAGCACGGAGCCTTTGAATTTCATGATCCTTTCTATATCTTGGTACCAAAGGGCTACGGTAGTGGAGCCTCACAACTCCCAGACTGGGTGATTTACCTTCTATAGCCAGCATTAGCGAATTCATAAAATGCTCCAGTATTTGCTTATGCTGACAGTAAAAGGAGACAGATACCTCACTCTCAGGCTCCCAAATAATTCCATTTACTATAACTAAAAATTAAAAGATGACCATTTGTATTAGAAATTTTATTTTTATTTTCCATGTTCAGTGATGAAAAATTGAAGACATTGCTTTAAGAATGTTGGAGTTGTTTGACATAAGAAAATCTTCTAGTCTGTATGGGTATGTCTACAGTATCACCCTAGTTCGAACTAGGGTGGTTAATGTAGTCATTCGAAGTTGCAAATGAAGCCCGGGATTTAAATATCCCGGGCTTCATTTGCATCTTGCCAGGCGGGCGCCATTTTTAAATGCCCTTAGTTCGAACTCCGTGCCCGCGGCTACACGCGGCACGGAGTAGGTAGTTCGAATTAGGTTCTCTAATTCGAACTACCATTACACCTCATTCCACGAGGAGTAACGGTAGTTCGAATTAGAGATCCTAATTCGAACTACCTACTCCGTGCCGCGTGTAGCCGCGGGCACGGAGTTCGAACTAAGGGCATTTAAAAATGGCGCCCGCCCGGCAAGATGCAAATGAAGCCCGGGATATTTAAATCCTGGGCTTCATTTGCAACTTCGAATGACTACATTAACCACCCTAGTTCGAACTAGGGTGGTAGTGTAGACATACCCTATGTTATTGCCAGTTCTCAGTGGAACTCTCTGGAGGTGGTGTTTTCAAAAACATTCACTGATTCAGGGTGCTAGTTGCAATAAATTCACCCTGTTGGATCGCTCGATCACCGCCCCATTGATCTGACCCATAGCGAAGACACAGTCTAAGGCTCTATATACTCAATGGTCTTCCTTCTTATGGAAATAGAGGAACAGTTGTGTAAAACCTGTATGTAAGAGAGCTGCAATCCAGCCCCAACCTCTGAAGAAGGTTGTATTGCAACCTTCTTCAGATTCACCTTCTGTGTCTCACACATGATCTGAGGGTATCTCTCACAGTCTGCAGTACTGACTTCTTAACTATTCAAGGAAACTTGGTTGATTCCCCTTTTGAAGGTATACTGTAAATTGCATGATCTACCCTCAGATTATTCCACGTTTAACTGGCCAACCAATTCCATGATCCTTCTTCCCAACACAGTCTCAGATGTCAAGCTATTGCAAAAGACTCCTTTAACTTCAATCCACTTGCTACTTCTTAAAATTAAAGAGGGAATTTAATTAATTAATGTATGCTCATCCTCTTTTGCAAGATGACAATAAATTTTGTCCGAAGCATGCCTCATGAAGTATATTTGAAAACTCATAATCTGCTGATCATCATTGTTCTGGTAAAAAGTGTGTGGCAACATTATATATAAAGTTATTGGATTCTACTCTATAACATTATTGTCCTGCAAAACAAACAAACAAAAAAAGATACCTCAGCTAAGGGCAAACAAAATCAAATGATATCTTTAAGAGGCCATTCCTGGGCAAAAAGTAGGATGTATGCAAGAAATTTACCCACAGCTGGGGTCTCTATCTCTGTGTCTCTATCTCTATGTCTCTGGGCTCTGCTCTGGCAGTTTTGTGACCATCAGATTTTGTCACCTGACCCTCAGTTGAGAGGATTCTTATGAAAGAGACATGACTATAAGAGGAGAAGCCAAATTCACCAACACGTACTCTTCCTCCTTTTCTCTCTGTTCAAGGCACCAACACCTTCTGAGGGAAAAGAAGGCAGCAGGTTTTGGCTGAAAGGCATCCAGCCAGTAAGACTGCGAAAGCAGGTGATGAAAGAAATCTTTGCTTTGAATTCACTTTGCTTGCTAAGCTAGTTATTAGTTGCATTTTACCTTCTATTTCTTTGTAACCAATTCTGACTTTTATACCTCATAACATGTAATCACTTAAAATCTTTCTTTCTGTGGTGAATAAAGGAGTTTTCTTGTTTTATCTAAGCCAGTGTGGTTTTGTATTGAAATATTTGGGAACTTCTACCTGAGAACAGGATTTGAAAGAGTTTATAAGAGTTGGAATTATCCATTATCCGGAAGGGTGCTGGACAGTACCAGACACACATTCCATTCAGCATCACTAGGCCCTGCAACCTAGACATTCGTGCTCTGTGCTGTCATACTGAAAAGCAGTGTGGGATTCACTTCTTCATAAATCTGTCCCAGAGCCTTAAGCGTGCACACCTCATATAACCTTTACGCCTCAAACAAAACCCCAAACGGGGATTAATCCAGGTGAAGAGGACAAGGAAGTGTGGAGAACTGGACGTGTGAAATAGTCACAGTAGCACACAGCATTTATAATCCCTAGCTCTCAAATCAATTTACAGAGATGTGTTAATTTCACAGCATCCATTTTCAAAATAGTGTTCTTGAGACAGAAGGTGTTGAAGGGATTTGTCCAAAAATCTCTGGCGGTGGAGGAGCAGGATTGAGAGCAGAGCCCAAATCATATGCACAAGGGTCTGGTTCCCTTTACGCTGGATATGTTGTGTGATGGTGTGATTCTGAGTAAGGCGGTAGCAGTGTGACTCCAGATGAATTCTGCTGATGTTAGTCACATTCTTCCGGAGTTATACAGGGTGATTCTGAGAAGAGCCTGGCCCATGGTATCTATGCCAATGATTTTTGGAGATCTGACCAACAAAAGAAGTTTAATACATTCCCATCTTTGAACATATTAAAAAGTCCTCACAGGGGATGCAGCACTTCATACCAGCTGAAGCTCTGGCCTGCTGGGTTCCATTTCCACAAGGAAAGCCATGGCAACTACAGTAATTGCATGGGCTCTGCACAGCTGTTCTCCTGGGAGCAAAGATGCCACAGGGAGCAAATCTCAAAGCCATCAAAGTGCAATTTAACTTCAGGGGCAGCAGAAGTGAAATCGCACTTAGATGACTTTGAGAGTTATTATTCTAGAGAATGTGGGCATGGAGAGCAAACAGGGAAAGTTTTGACTCTAAGTTTCATTCTAGGGTCCTTCTCCTTGTAGGCGAAGGGGGGGAAAGCAAAGAGGTGCCACCACACCATGGGTTAAGAGGTCATTTTCAGTGCATTTTGGCCTTTAATTGAAATGACAGTGAGCCTTTTTATGAGAAGGAAGGAATTATCCCGAAAGGAGACATTTTAATTTTTCTGAATGTATTGACCAGTAAAAAAGGGAGAGTTTTAGCAAGGGAGGGAGAGGAGGGACAGCAAAGGAGAGAAAAGTAGCCTTATGAGGCAGGGGAAAATCTCCCCCATAGATTCAAGGAATGTCTACATGGAAGTCACCACAATGACTTAGCTATGGAACTGATCCAGAGCCAAAATGCAGATACCCTCCCCATTGATGCAAGGCGGTTTCCATCCGTATGGTTATTCCACATCTCCGAGAGGCAGGACCTATGTGAATGGAAGAATTGCACTGAGGGTTAGGGCAACCCACCTGCTTCCCACAAGGTGTGAAAAGTTTCTCGGCCTTGTGTGATGCAACTTGGTTGATGTAATTTTTGAGCATACGCCAGGCCTCAGAGAAGGTAGAGGTGGGAAAGAGCAGTTGGGAAATCTACTCTTATCTCCCCACCAGGGTAGCAGTATCTCCATCAGTTTGTTTTGTTCAGGCAGGCTGGAAATAGTCCAGCTGTCCCTGCTCCCCAGCAGAGTTTATTCTGAACTCAGGATCAGGCTGTGCATGGGCCGTGGGTACTGTGTGTGTGTGTGTTTGGTGCGCAGCCTGCATGTGCATACAGTGAGGGTATGGTGACGCTGAACGTTGAGTGTAGGCATGTATGTGTCCTTACCCTGCACGACACTCAGGCAGGTTCCCCTCCCCTCTCTGCCCCCCTCTCCGCTGGTGATGGCCTCTTTGCCTTAAATCAGGCCTGGCCAACACAGCTCATGCAGGGGTGTGATCTGGGCCAAACTGTGGGCCCTGAGGAATGGAACATACAATTGACACACCTGGGGTTTCAGACAGAGGAACCAGGCCCCTTAACCAGAAGGCTCTTTGTCCATGAAGAGACAGGCTGGTGCCCTGTGTGTGTGGGGCTGTAGGCTGTGTAGTGCCTTGGATGGGGTGAGTCAGACGTTCTCAACCTCTTTTTTTTTTTGAGGCCCCCAGTATGATCCACGACTGCCCACCTGTGCTTCAAAAACTGTATCTCTGCATGTAAAAGCCAGGGCCAATGCTAAGAGGTAGCCGGCAGGGCAGTTGCCCAAGGTCCCATGCCACAGATGGGTGGCAAAGCTAAGTTGCTCAGGCTTCAGCCATGGGAGGGCGGGTTTTGGCCTCTAATCTTCAGCTCCATGTGGTGGGGCTTCAGCTTTCTGCCCTGTGCTTGGCCGACCCTCTGAACCCTATTCATGCCCCAGCCCCCCCAGCGAGCCCTGGAGTCCTGGTTGAGAACCACAGTATGATAGGCGGGATGGCTGTGCTCTGATAGTCCTTGCACGATGGGTAGAAAAATGGTGTGTCGGTCTGATCACGTGACACAGGCCCCTTGAGAGAGCAGACAACATAAAACATGTTCTTCACACTGTCATTTTCAACTGACTTTTTATTTACAATGCACAACCCCGTTTACATTATTTGGACCCTCGTGGTTTTCTTTACACACTAGCTTTAAGGAAGATTTGACAAACGGTTCTGTAACAGAGTGCGACCCACCACCACAGCACCCCCTGCTGGTTACTCTGGGAATTAGCGCAGGGCTGCTTGAGTGAACCACCTTTGGCTGGTGTCTCATGTTTTTCTCTCACCTGCCTCCACAGTGTGTCTCTGGCCCTTATACCAGGGCATCCATCTCTTGGCTCCCCTGCGGGTTCCCAGGTTTGTGTGAGATCCCTCTGCCCCAGACAATCTCCCATCTGGGGCCTGAGCCCTTTCCACCCCCTCCTTTGGGGTAGTCTCAGGCGGATTGTGGGTTTCTGGCCTCTGTCCCCTTCTCTGGGGGTTATTTTTTTGTATGTGGCTATTCTGGTGACAAAGCACTGTCTTCACCTATCCTTTGCCTTGGCCCTCTCCCCTCCTGTCCCTGGCTTAGTCCTTACTTCAGGGCTAGTCTTGGCCTTGCAGGTCCCATTGGGGCACTTCTTCTTAATGTACCTGACCTCTCCTTGGCCCCAACACATTTGGGGCTCCCAGTTATTTTCACAGGAGCTCTGTCCCACCATTCCTTCTGTCCATGTGGGCCCCTCTGCTCTATCCCAATAGGGACATTCCCTTATCTGATGTCTCTTTCACCCACCTGTATAATAGTTCTTTGGTCTCAGCACCAACCTCCCCGCCATTGGTGCCTGGCCTCCAGAGAGGTCTCTTTGCCCACCTCTGCACCCTTTGGAAGAATCCACTTTGCTGCTCAGTGAAGTGAGCCTCACAGGCCCTCCAATAAAGTTCCATCTTGCTTTCTTCATCCTCACTTTTTCAGCCACTATGCACCACAGTTTGCCCAGTCCTCTCTCTATTCCCTTAGTATCAGGAGGGGACCAAGTCTGCCTGCATTCTCCACCATATATAATGGAGTTATGAGCATGACTCCGAGAGGAAACAAGGACATAGTGTTTCCTGGGCACAGACCTGGAGTGTTATACTTGGAAGTTTCTGAATAGAGAGATTGACTGCCCTTGATTTTTTTTATTGTTGCTCAGGGAAGCATAACTTTGTTCTTTTGTGTAATCCTTGGGGAAGGAGCTGCAAAGAATGCTCACAGAGTTGATTTTCCACATAATGCAGTCAAATCTTCAAGGCTTCAAAGTTGTGGGACAAGGAGGCACCAACACGCCCTGTAACATTGAATAATACCAGCCAAACCTATGCACCGATGGGGGATGTTTTCTGCCATGGTGAAGAAGGGAATAGTGTGAACGGGGCCTACCATCTCTCTCCTTGGAACTAGGTTATGATCACAATGCCCTACTGCATACACAGCCATGGATCAGTGCATAAGCCCTTCCCTGTGGTGACTTCACCCTTTCATGTCAATCTAACACTGTAAGAACCACACCTCTGGTGTTACCGGAGACTGTCTCAGTGGGTGGCTGTGACGTATCACGTTGCAACCTAGGCTAATCAGCGGCTGTGTCACCTCTGCCTGTAACCTTGCATGCCTTGCTGAGGTACCCTCCACTTGGGCCACTCACAAACCACCTTCCAGCATGCAAGTCACAGCCTCAGCATCTCTCTGTAACTGCAGCCTGCCAAGGGGGACCCAGGATAGGAGTCAAATTCAGCAGACCCGGTGCTCCTCCATCAATGTCTCTCTTTGGATTTGACAGCCCTGCACTCTTGTTCATTAAGGGAGGATGACAGTACTATATTTTGGGGGGGACATATCTAATGAAATGGCAAATTCCCCTGAAGGAACCCTGAGGTTGCATCTTTTATGGAATGAAGCAGGTTTCAGTGATGCCCTGTCTTCTTGTGTAACATCACTAGAGGGCAGGAGTATGATGAGGGGGCTGGAGCACATGACCTACGAGGAGAGGTTGAGGAATTTGGGCTTGTTTAGTCTGCAAAAGAGAAGAGTGTGGGGGGGGGGGCGGGGATTTGATAGTAGCCTTCAACTGCCTGAAGGGAGGTTCCAAAGAGGATGGAGAGAGGCTGTTCTCAGTGGTGGCAGATGGCAGGATGAGGAGCAATGGTCTCAAGTTGCAGTGCGGGGAGGTCTAGGTTGCAGATTAGGAAAAACTATTTCTCTAGGAGGGTGGTGAAGCATTGGGATGGGTTCCCTAGGGAGATGGTGGAATCTCCATCCCTAGAGGTTTTTAAGTCCCAGCTTGGCAAAGCCCTGGCTGGGATGATTTAGTTGGGATTGGTCCTGGTTTGGGCAGGGGGCTGGATTGACCTTACCTTCTGAGGTCTCTTCCAGCTCTAGGAATCTATGATTCTATTATTCTAATGCATGTTCTCTCTTCCCTAGCTAGACTAGGTTGCTGTTTCTTAGGACAATCTCCAAGGGATTCCTTTAAAACTTGAGTCTTCTGTGTAACAGCACGGTATCCACCTCTCATAAGCACCCCTTCTGGTTGAGTGGTTCCATAGTCTTTAAGCAGTCATAGAATGATAGGGTTGGAAGAGACCTTAGGTCACTGAATCCAATCCCCCTGGTATCAGGCCATACCCCCATGGTTTTCTTCCTGGAGGCAATAGGCTCGCAAGCTGGGTCACTAAGTCACGCAGATCCCTTTTACTGTTGTCCAGTATTATACTACATTGTCAGTGGCCTATCCATTATTCCAAGTCCCAGTCAGGGAACCCAGGCAGAGCAGCTACACATTAACATGTCCATTTAACTCAAGTGCATTCAGTTCTCAGGGCTACTCCCCCACAGAATGAGCCTTCATTGATGTTTCACCTTTACTTCAGGGTAAATGTAAGTTCAGTCCAGGAGCCAGCCAGGAGCAGGGTCTCACTGAACTGTCCATGGTGCTGAAGGTCAGTTTCCCCAGCCAGGCATTTAATGGCGCTACACTGATTTGCATTAGCTATCTGGAATATGAATTTCTATGAAGCTATGTCCCTTTAAGCCACCTGGGAATTGGCTCAATGACTTGGCTTAAGTGATGCAGATTTTCTATAGGTTTATTATTTCTTCTCTGACCTTTGGATAACAAAGGGCATGGAACCTTTCCCACTAATTCAAACTAGAACCTCTCTTTTAGATAGCCAGCCAGTCTTGATTTCAATATGTCACATGATTCTGTCTTGGGGTGATGTACTCTTCTCAGTAGAAAAGATACTCAGATTCATGCCAGTTGAAGCTCTGGCCCTTTTGTGTCAATGGATCTATGCTGATTTACATCAGCAGGGAATATAGCCCAAGGACTCTGATGGGGAGTCATCCCTCTACACCCGCTGGGTATGTGGCCCAGTGACTCCAGTGAAGAGACATCCATTTACACCAGCACAGAATCTGGTCTCACGGGCAGTGTCCATGTGATGGTTACCTCTTTAAGAATGTCCATCCATATCCACCTGATTTGAGCATCACCAGTAGGCACAAGCTGAGAAATGTAACTTGTCTAAGGAGACCCCATCTGTCTATTTGACATCATTACTAGGCAGGGAAGAATCCACATCCCCTTTTCATTAGCTTAACAAGGCTGCTGGGCAGCACAATCTTCATGCAGGAGATTATGGAGGAAGAGCTCATCCCTATTTCAGAAACTATCTGGTACCTGTAGGAAGAGAATTGCTATTTACAGGGCATAAAAGCTGCTGGTGTTATAACTGGGTCATATGGTCATAAAGATCCTGACCATGCAGGACACTGTATTGGTGAGATCCCAGCATGGTAGGGCATGGGAACTGAATTGTCCTCTCATTCATGGGGACTGTACTATTTTTCATTCTTGAATTGCTTCATGCTATGAAATAAAATGCATTTTGCCAAGAAAGTTGAATGCTGCTTTTGGCATCTCGGACTGTGAAAATCAAGGGAATAGGGCTCATTTTCAGTGTGAGGGATCAGAACCCACTTAACAATGGAGACTGTGGTCTCCTCCTGAATTTCTATGGGTGTCCAGTGGTCTTCATCAAGCACAATGAATTAATCTATCTGTCCTACATTGGGGAATAAACTAACATGGGAAGGATATACAATATAATGGTGTTTGGTGTGTGATGAATAAATAGTGTGTTTCAGCTCTACCTTCCAGTGCCTTAAATCCCCAAATTGTCCTTAATGCTCTCTGAAATCTTTTCTTTGAAAATGTTTATTGATGAGAATTTGGATTTTCATTTAAACTAATTTTTTTTCATTGAACTATTTTTTCCATGGGCATTATCAGCTTTCCAGCAAAATACCAAACTTCCTTGCTGCCCAGACTAGGGCTATGGGACTCAGGTGATGTTCCAGGAGAGTTCATCAAAAGGAAAAAACCACCCAGTATCATGGGGGGTGTAGTACAGCTTGGGAGCCATAGAAGGGAATGGTGAGATGGAGTATTTGAAAGACCCCATGTTATTTCTGAGATTTTGGCTTCCACACACAACAAAGCAAATCAACTCTTTATAGAAATTGCATCTTGTAATAACACTGGAATAGGTGTGGGCCAAATTAATCCCTAGGGTACAAGTTATACTGAGGGTGCTTTGGTTCACCAAGTGCATTAATTAGCTGTTGTATATCTCTGGGCTCAGATATTCCCACTTGGTTCAGGGATCCTGTCCCATAGATCACAGATCTCACTATAAAACTTCCCAACCACGCCATAGTGGCAGTTTCTGTCAAAGGGGAAACACCACCACATCTCTCTTCTCAGCAGGTACATGAGATTGTTCTGCATTTCAGTCACATGCTCATACCCACACCAAGGTAACTGCAAAGTGTTAAATTGAAGACCTCCAGCACTAAGGGCCTCAACTCAGCTCCTACCCCATAGGATAATAGAATGCCCTGTTTGCTTTCCATTACGTCCCGCAGTTCCAATATAAACTAATGTAAATGCCATTTTCACATACCAAAAATCTCAATTAGCAATCCTGCTTTGTCCCAAACCGACATGCAATCCAGCTTTGTCCCAAACTGACATGCCAAGCCATGGAGCTCACCTTCCCCACAGAGGTTAAAAAGATTGACGCTCATGTACTCTCACCCCTTCTTGAACTAAGAAATCACCTCTGCAGTCTGAGATGGTTTTCAGCCCGATTCTCTCACACCAGAGTCACAAGTCACTCTTTGCTGCTTGGATTAATAAACAGGAGGACTTATCTTTGGGGGCATGATTGACCTACATGTATTTATATGTGTACAGTGTCTGCATTGTTCGGCACAGCTAGGATGACCAGCTGTGAACATCTAGCTCTGTAGAAAAAGCCCTTCTTGGATCTTGTACAGGTGTCCATTATGAAACTGATCTCCATTTTTCTTCACTTGCTTCCTTACAGAGAAGGGATAAGTCACCTGAGCCAACTATCTGCCCACATCACTGTAGCTGCCTGATCTCTGCTCAGAGGAGATGGAAGAGGGAAATCACTCGGTGGTGACTGAGTTCATTCTCTCAGGACTGACAGATCGTCCGGAGCTGCAGGTCCCCCTGTTTGGGCTGTTCCTACTGATTTATGTTACCAACCTGCTGGGGAATGGGGGGATGATCTTGTTAATCACATTTGACCCCCAACTCCACACCCCCATGTACTTTTTCCTCAGGAATCTGTCTTTCTGTGATCTCTGCTATTCCTCCATAATAGCTCCTAAGTTGTTGCTGAATTTGTTGGATGAGAAGAAAAGCATTTCTTATACTGCCTGTGCTGTGCAAATGTATTTCTTTTACTCTTTTACAGATATTGAGTGCTTCTTGCTGGTTGTGATGGCGTATGACCGTTATGTGGCCATCTGTAACCCGCTGCTCTATAGGGTCACCATGTCCAAGGAGTTTTGTAACCAGCTGGTGGCTGGGATTTATTCTGTGGGGTTGGTGGATTCAATGATACACACGTGTTGTACATTTCGGCTGTCATTCTGCCGCTCTAACATCATCAATCATTTCTTCTGTGATATTCCCCCACTGCTGGCACTCTCCTGCTCTGACACCCGCATCAGTGAGATTTTGTTATTTGTCTTCAGTGGCTGCATTTTAGTGGGCAGCATTGTGACCGTCCTTCTCTCCTACATCTATATCATTGCCACAATATTGCGGATCCCCTCTGCTGAGGGCCGGCACAAAGCCTTCTCCACCTGTGCTTTCCACTTGATCGTGGTACTTATGTTTCATGGCACCCAACTCTTCATGTACTTACGACCCACCTCCAGCTATTCCATGGACAGAGACAAAATGGTCTCTGTGTTCTACACGCTGGTCATCCCCATGTTGAACCCCCTAATCTACAGCCTGAGGAATAGGGAGGTGAAGGACGCCCTCAGAAAAGCCATCCATAGACTCCTTACTAATTCTTGAATATTTGTCAGTCCTGTTTTTTTGATGGGGAGCAGATACAGGCAAATTCAATTCCCAGTCCATTGGGATGTCACTTTGCATAGCCCATGGTAGTACTGTTCATTGTTAGATTGTCTTTCATTTGTTTGTATTCCAACAAAGTCTGCAGGCCTCCAGTGAGATCAGGGCTGCATTACGTATTGACTCCTGAAAAATCAAGGAGTCACCTTTTTCACATGTGTGAGCATAAAGTGATATGTGATGTGCTTTGAAAGCATGAAACCATTTGTATTGGGATTGCATTACCCTGACTTGAGCACAGGGGGCACAAAATATATTTTCCTCTTCTTTGTAGTGCAATTGGATTCATTGTGCAGTTGCACGTGTGAAGTGTGTGATTTTTATGGCTGAATTTAAGAAAATTTGCACATCCTTCCGAGACTTCGCAGCCCTATGCGCTGTGTGGGTTTGTGTCAGAGATTGCTCCCTGGCTTGTGTCCATGCCCGAGGAGGAGAAAGGGCAATTCTACCACAAGGGCCTTTATTTTTGGGTAAGGGAACAGAGAAAGGAAGAACACGTGTAATGTTTCCAAGAGAAAGCACAGTGTGTGAGAATCCTCTGTGACAGTGTGCAGTGCATGGAGTACAAAACAGTGTGAGTTTTGTCTATCATATGAATAAAAGAGGAAAAAGCACAATCAACACTTGATATTTATACCACACCAGTGGGTTTGCTATGACTTCTTCCACTTAGATCTGTTGGAAAGTGCTATAAACTCTGTAGAATAGGCTCAGAGGTAGCTGTGTTAGTCTGTAACTTTAAAAAAGTAATGTGTAATCCAGTAGCACCTTAGGGTATGTCTACACTATACCCTAAACTCAAAATAATATATGCAATTTTCACTACACAAATTGCATATTTCATTTCGATTTTATTTCAAAATAGCTTATTTTGAAATTTGGCACATCTACACGGTGCCAAATTTTGAAATAAAGCACTATTTTGAGCCATCCCTTATTCCTTGTGCAACAAGGTTTCCCGGGATGGCAGTTTACCTCCAGTATCCCAAAATAGTCTTGCAGTGTAGACGTATCCTTAGAGACTAATAAAAATATATATAGTATCATGAGTTTTCATGGGAAAATCCCACTTCCTCAGATGAGTGGAGAAAAAGGGGAAAACTTCCAATTTTTCTTTTTCTGCTTTAAATTGGGAGCGTTTCCTTTTTTTCTCCACTCATCTCTGAGTCTCTAACATGCTACTGGACTATTTTTTTTTCTGTAAAAGAGGGATTGTGGGAATCGTACAACTTAGGGGATAGTGAGTGAGAAATAGACAAAGGTGGAGCAATTGTCTGATTTGAGAGTTAGTGGGTGATCACAAATAATTATACAAGAAATTCAATGCAATCCGATCCAAAAATAAAAAAGTCCCTAAATATTTGGAAAAAATGGAAATGTTAGTTAGTGTTTTCCTTTGGGCTCGAAGGAAACATTTAACAGTACCAGAAAGGAACATTTCCACTCTTTTCTAGGCACTTTTTAACGTAAAAGCAAAGGTAAAGAGGGGCTAGACCTACAAAATAGTTGGGAGTGGGAGAAGTAGTGATGGTTCTGTTTCCCCTGGAGTTTTCTACACAGTGATTAGAGCACACACAGGGTGTGGGAGACACAGGTCAATCCCCCTCTGACAGATGTCTCACATATGATCTCAGTGTTTCCAATTCTGACTTTTTAGCTATTCAAGAGAACTTGAAAGATTCTTTTTGAACATGCACTGCAAATTACATGCACTGCCATTAGATTGCCCCATGTTTTACTGGCATACAAAGTGGACATGTGACTTCCTGATACAGTCCTTGATGTCATGCTGTTGCAACAGACTCATTTGCCTTCAGTATGGTTACTGTTTCTTTAAATTAAAGCAAGCAACCACAAGCAAATGGATTGGAAGAAAAACATTATTTTCATATTGTGATCATCTGTAATCCTCACGCTCACCCCTTTTGCAAGAAAATGATATATTTTGTACAAATCATACCACGTGAGGTATCATCTGAAAGCTCATAATCCACTGATCATCATGGTCCTGGTAAAATGTGTGTGCCAACATTGCATGTAAAGTTATAGGTTTCTACTGTATAAGTTTGTTGAGACATTTTGAGGTTAGAAAAAGAAGCCACAAATATTTCCTGAGACGCAAAAGGACAACTGATGCCATAGTGAGGTGTCAGAAAACTCACATGATACTTCCCATGTTTAAAAGGCCATTCTTGGGCAGGAAGAAGGGTGTGAATGAAAAGGACCTGCTGGTATTTTCCATCTTTGACTCCAGAACCTCAGCTGGAGATGACTCTTATGAATGACAAGTGACTATTTAAGGAGAAGGCAAATGCCCAAAAGGTACTCTTCCTCCCTTTCCCTCTGCTCATGTCATCAACAACATTGAAAGAAAAAGGAAAGGCACATTGGACTGGGGGAGGGTTCTGGCTGGAAGGCATGCAGACAGAAAGACTGGAAAAGCAGGGGGTGAGAGAAATCTTTGATTTGAATTAAGTTAGTTTGTTACATTAGTTATTTGTTGCATTTTATCTTTTACTAGCAAAGGCGGCCAACCCTGGGCTCCTTAGAATTGCCAGGCCCCAGGGCAATAGCACCTGTTACCACTCCATGTCTGACACGACAGGCCTTTGTCCCACCCTTTCCCACAGGCCGGGGTGGCTGTAGCGTCAAGGGGAGCTTCTGCTATTTGCGTGCCCTGCCTGGGCCGAGGGGATGCAGCTCCCAGTGACACACCCGGGCCCTGCGTTAGCTCCCAGCTCAATGCCCATTGCTAGGGCTATGTCTGTGTGGTCCCTTGCTCCCTAGGCTGCCTGCTTACCCCTGCCAGTGGCAGTGCCAAGCTCCCACAGCCCCACTCCTGCCTCCCAGCCTCATCCACCTGGCCAGCAGAAGGTCTGAGCCAGTCTGCATCCCCTCAGGGCTAATCCCGCCCCCACACTCACCCACGGGGCAGAAGCTCCTTCTGGAAGGGGCAGGGCAAAGGCCTGTCATGTCAGAACATTTTTCTACAAAATTCTAGAAAGTTCTGGAGTTTTCTCACTCATTCTGGCATTTTCTAGAAACTCCTCGAGACTTCCAGTGTACTCTCAAATGTTTTCTGTGACAGATGGCATGGCGGACTCCTCTCCTTTTATAATAGCTAAGATTTTGATTTCTTTGTAATTGGAAATCTCAACTCATGAACATTAAACTTCAGCTTATTTCTTCCCAGAAGCAGCTCCAGAAGTATTCTGGGTAACTTTAGTGTGGTGAGCAAACTATTTCACTCCCAGTCTGATTTTAAGGTTCTGAGTACTTCTGTCTTCCAAGTCACTGTAAGTGAGGGGAGCCAAAACAAAGAGGTACCACCAAGTGATAGGCAAAAGGATCCATTACAGAGCATGTCAGAGCATTTCAGCCTTTGACTGCAATGTCAACAAGCAATTCCTGTGAAGAAAAGGAAGGAATTATCCTGAGAGGAGACATTTTAGGGGCTAGGGGTAGCTCAGTGGTTTGACCATTGGCCTACTAAACCCAATATTGTAAGCTCCATCCCTGCGGGGGGGGGCATTTAGGGAGCTGGGGCATATCTGTCAGGGATGGTGCTTGGTCCTGCCATGAGGTCAGAGGACTGAACTCAATGACCTCTTAAGGTCCCATTCAGCTCTATGGGATAGGTATATCTCCATATATTTTAACTCTATTGACCTTATTTACCAGAAAAAAAAAAAAAGAAAAAGGAATGAAAAGAGCTCTAACAAGGAACAGAGAAGACTGGGAGCAAAGAGACAGAACAATAGACTTAAGAGACAGGAGAAAATTCCCTCATCAATTCAAGGACTGTCTATACTAAAGTCACTACAATGACTTAGCTACAGAGATGAACAAGCACTGGAGTGTAGATGATTTCTACATTGAGGGAATTGGGTATTTCCACCTATATAGTTAATCCACATCTCTAAGAGGCAGTAGCTAAGTACACAGAAGAATTGCAAGTAGGACTAGTAAAACCAAGGTGCCTCCCACAGGGTATGAAACAGCCTTGTGTGATGGAGCTTGGTTGATCTAATTTTAAGCATTGTGACCAGGTGTCTGCCCCGCCCTGGCCCTTTAAGGGGTTAAAACCCAGCACTGGATGAGAGCTGGAGGCCTGGAGCTGTGCAGCAAGCAGCTGTAGCAGATAGCAGTCAGTTAGGACCCAGCTGAGGGGAATATAATTAAAGGCTCAAGGCAAGGCACAGAGACACATGCTTGCTCTAGCTAGGGAGCAGGAGGGACTTAGTTGCTAGGGGAGCAGGAGGCTTCCTGAGGCAGAGCAGGGCTGGGGAAAAGGCAGGAGGAGCTGGGGAGCTCTGGCCGGGCAAACTCCCAGGCTGCAGTGCCTGAAGCAAGGCCTCAGGGTACTTGGGCGGTGGGAAGGCAGCCAGGTTAGCAGCAGGCCCACACCCCTTTGCTGGTGATGAGTGGCCGTTGTCAGACTGCAGTTTGCCCCTGTGGCAGGGGGTGGAAGAAGACTGGCAGTGGGTCACTGAGGCAAGGGGGATTTAGGGGGCTGGAGGGTCCCCAGAGGGGGGAGGATTCCAGAGTGTGGGGGCACTGTGATCAGGTAGGAGGGTGCCAAGATCTGGGAGAGACATGGGCCCTGCCATAGAGGCTATGTCTATACTGTGGGTTTTTTGTGGAAGAGGAAATGCAAATGGGTGCTAATTTGCATATCTCTTGTTCTCATTTACATATCTTCTTCCAATCCTTTTGCTGGAAGTGGTTTTTGTGATTTAAAAAGCCCTGTATAGATGGGGGCCATTTGTTGGGGGAACCCTTTTGCTCAAGATCCCTTATTCCTCAAAAAAGGAGGTTTACAGGCTCTTGTGCAAAAGGGTTTTTTTTTTTTGACAAATGACCCCGTCTACACAGGGCTTTTTGTCTGCAAAATGGATTGGAAGAAGGTATGCAAATGTGTGTGAGATGCAAATTAGTGCACCATTTGCATTTCCTCTTCTGCAAAAAACAAGCTGTGTAGATGTAACCAGAGTGGTGTAGAATAACAAGTAACAGTGGGTGAGACACCCGCCAGAAGGGGGTGCTCCAGCACCAAAAACGCTAACTCCCTGAGTGACCAGCAGGAAACATCCTTGATGGTGAGGCCTGTTGTGTTACAAGCATAAATCAAGCCTCCCAGCAGCTACTGATGGAAAGAAACAGTTGGGAAATCTAGTCCTGTCTCCCTTGCCAGGGCAGCAGAGTCTCCTTCCATTCATTTTGCTCAGGCATGTTGGGAATAATCCAGCTGTCTCTGCTTCCAATCGCTGTGTGGCTGGTGTACAGTGGGTGGTGTGTACATTGGAGGTAAGGGAGTGTAGCTCCATGGCTGTGTCTAGACTGGCCACTTTTTCCACAAAAGCAGTCACTTTTGCGCAAAAACTTGCCAGCTGTCTACACCGGCCGCTTGAATTTGCGCAAGAGCACTGATGTTCTAATGTAAGAAATCAGTGCTTCTTGAGCAAATACTTTGACGCTCCTGTTCGGGCAAAAGTCCTTTTGTGCAAAAGGGCCAGTGTAGACAGCTCAGTTTTGTTTTGCGCAAAAAAGCCCCGATGGCTAAAATGGCGATCGGGGCTTTCTTGCGCAAAAGCACGTCTAGATTGGCCATGGACGCTTTTGCGCAAAAAGTGCTTTTGCACAAAAGTGTCCATGCCAATCTAGATGCTCTCTTGAGCAAATACTTTTAACGGAAAACTTTTCTGTTAAAAGCATTTGCGCAGAATCATGCCAGTCTAGATGTAGCCCATGTGTGTTCCATATCTTGACCAGTCCCCAGGCAGGGATCCCCTCCAACCCTGGCCTTAATTCAGGCCTGGTCAATACAGAAAATCAAGCAGCTCACGAAGGGATGTGATATGGGCCACGTTGAGGGGATGGAAGAAAGACATTTACCATTGACACATCTGCAGGGCTACGTCTACACTGGTAGCTTCTTGCACAAGAACTCTTTTGTGGAAGAGTTCTTGTGGAAAAACTCTTCCATAAGAGTGCGTCTACACTGGCATGTGCTTTTGCGCAAGAGCATCCATGCCAGTGTAGACGCTCTCTTCCACAAGAAAGCTCTGATGGCCATTTTAACCATAGGGGCTTCTTGTGCAAGAAATTCATGTTGCCTGTCTACACAGGCCTCTTCTGGAAGAGCTCTTGTGCAAGAGGACTTATTCCTCGTGGGGAGAGGAATAACTCTTCCGGAAGAAGCCCTGTTTTACAACACTATACTGTAAATTTACTTCTGGAAGAATGCTTGTGCAGTGTAGACAGCCAGCAAGTTTTTGCAGAAGAACGCCTGTTCTTCCAGAAGAAGCTGCCAGCGTAGACGTAGCCCTGGTGTTTCAGACAGAAGAACAGGGCCTCTTAGCCGTAAGGCTCTTGGGATATGAGACGACAACCTGGTACCCAGTGTTTATTTCAAAGGAGCGCAACTACAGGCAATGTGTAGGCCACACATTCTCAGGCCTCTCTTCCCGAGGCTTTGATCTGCCTGTGTCCTTCCATGTGAATGTTCTTCAGAGGAAGCTCATGTCTACGGGTGTCCAGGGAAGTTCCAAAGGTCTTATCCTCTGACTTAAACTGTCTATGGGCAGTATCAAGAGGGGCAAGCACTTCGGTCTGTTTATTTAGCTCTTCCTCAGCAGCAGCTGGTGTTTCAAGCCACACAGTTCCTTCAGCTGGTCTTCCTTTTCTAGGCACAACATGGCCACATCTCCCTCTGCTTGCTCCTCCAACTGGGCAATATTTTTTTTCCATCTTGATTGATGCGGAGGTCAGTAGCAAAGCCTGAGATTCCAAGATCCCAATCAAATCGCCATCAGGCCACTGGGATGGCGGACAGTCACAGAAGACCCCTTGAGACTGTTCCCCGGTGGGTCGATTCTGCTAGTGACAACTTCTTGCTCTCTGGGGCTTCCCACCAGATCCGCTGGTCTCCCCGCAACAAGACAAAGAGGTGAGGGAGCTGCCCCTCCTGCAGAGGAATAGGGACACTGAACCACTTCAGCTCTGGGAAGATGGCATTCTAGGGTACAGCACTGAGGGGGTCAACCCCCCAAAGGGATCAAACCCCCAGAAAAGCCCATCTTACCTGTGTAAGAGTTTTACATAATGAAGGCTCAGCTCCTGCATAAGTTTCCTTTCTGTTTGGCTCCCCAACGTAGCCCTCTTGGCTCCCAAGGGGGTTCCCAGGTTTATCTGGGTTCCCTCACCCCAGACAAACTCCCATTTTGGGCACGAGCATTTATCACCCTCTCCTTTGGGGTAGTCTCAGCGTGAACATTGTTCTCTGGCCTCCATCCCCTACTCTGAGGGCAGTGCCTAGGCAGGTGGCCTTTCTAGAGGAAGAGGAATCACTCTCTGCCCCTTTGCCTTGTCCCTCTCCCTTCCTACATCTGGCTTAACTTCAGGGCTAGCCTGGATCTTGAAGGTGCCATTGGGAATGTCTTAATGATACAAGGTGAACTTTAAGAAGCCAACAAAATTTTAAAAAATCACCACAAAAAACAATTTCACCTCCACCACAAGCTCCACAGTGACAAATGCAAGACAAAACCCACATCTGCTACTCAAACATATTGAACATACACCACGAGAGAACTCCTGTCTGTGGAATATACCAAACAGACACAACCACTGCCTTCAATTTGTACACTAAGCAGCATACGCAGAACAACATCCATAGAAAGAACGTTACACAGTAACCTCCTCTGACTTCTGTGGGAATATGAACATATTCTAAGGCCAGGCAAATCCTCAGTTCCATCCCTCCTACCTCCAAAGAAACACACAGAAATAGCTCATAGTATGTTTAAGCTGCCTCCCAAGGGGTGCATATCCTGGGAACCCAGCTGTCGAGGGGACCCATCAGGAGTTCCCATGAATTTGGATCTTAGCCACTTCTGATCTCATCTCTGCAAGGTTGTGATCTATCTCCAAATCTGACAGTTCACAGAAAGGACTTTCCAAGGGGATCTGGCACAGGGGCCAAATTCAGCAAGCAATGTGCTGATCCATCAGTGACATTCTTTCAATTTGAAATCCCTCTGCTCTCATTCATTAAAGGAAGACGGCAGCCCTACCTTTTGGGGGTCACATTTAATCATTTGGAAAATTCCTCTCATGGACTCCTCAGTGGTGTAAGTTAAGGAATGAAGCAGATTTCAATGAAGCCCCACCCTGGGGTGCAGCATCACCAGAAGGCAAAGGGATAAGTCTGTTCTCTCTGCCCTCGCTTGACTAGGTTTTTGCATTGGGACCTGTGGTTAGAACAATCTCCAAAGGGCCCCCTCAGTGACAGAGGCCTGTGTAACAGCACAGCACCCACCTCTCACAAGCACCTGATCTGGTTGGGTGTGTCCCTAGACTTTAAGGAGACTCAGCCCTGGTATCAGGCCAAACCTCCAGGATGTCCTCCCTAGAGATGACATGCTTGCCTTTCTGGCCCTAGCGCTCTGGCTGAGGCACTAAGTCACGCAGAGTTCTTCTACTGCTGTCCAATCACATGCCACGTGCTCAGTCGCTTATCCACTCCTCCAAGGTCCCGTCCCCAGGCCCCTTTAATTAAACATCCTTCAGTTTCCCGGGCCACTTCTGGATGTCCCCATCCCTTACTGATGCTTCACCTTTACCTATAGGAAAACCTGGCATCCAGCCAGGAGCACTTCCTCACTCCCCCAGTCCCTGCCACCACTGAGCTGTCCATGGTGCTGAAGATCAATTTATCCAGCCATGAGTTTAATGGCACTACACCGATTCACACCAGCTAGGAATCTGGACTAGGGGTTTCTATGACCTTCTCCAGTTTCTCCACATCTTCCTTGAAATGTGGTTCCCAGAACTGGACACCATACTCCAGTTGAGGCCTAATCAGGGCAGAGCAGAGGGAAGAATGACTTCTCGTGCATTGCTCCCAACACTCCTGTTAATGCACCATAGAATCATGTTTGCGTTTTGTGCAATAGCATCACACTGTTGACTCATATTTAGCTTGTGGTCCACTATGACTCCTAGATCCCTTTCTGCAGTACTCCTTCCTAGACAGTCGCTTCCCATTGTGTATGTGTGAAACGGATTGTTCCTTCTCCAGTTTGTCCAGGTCATTTTGAATTATGACCCTATCCTCCAAAACACTTGCAACCCCTCCCAGCTTGGTATCATCTGCAAACTTAATAATTGTACTCTCTATGCCAATGTCTAAATCATTGATGAAGATACTGAACAGAACTGGTCCCAAAACAGGCCCCTGTGGAACCCCACTTGTTATGCCCTTCCAGCAGGATTGTGAACCATTAATAACTAGTCTCTGAGAATGGTTATTCAGCTAGTTATGCACCCACCTTATAGTAGCCCCATCTAAGTTGTATTTGCCTAGTTTATTGATAAGAAGATCATGTGAGACCGTATCAAATGCCTCACTAAATTCTAGGTATACCACATTCACCGCTTCTCCCTTATCCACAAGACTCATTATCCTATCAAAGAAAGCTATCAGATTGGTTTGACATGACTTGTTCTTTACAAATCCATGCTGGCTGTTCCCTATCACCTTATTTTCTTCCAAATATTTGCAGATGAATTCCTTAATTACTTGCTCCATTATCTTTCCTGGCACAGAAGTTAAACTGACATTTAATACCACAGAAGGAAGGAGTAGGACAATTAATCTCCAGTGTCCAAGAGACACCGAGGGTGGTTTTCGTTCACTGAGTGCATTAATGAGCTGTTGTCTCTCTGGATACAGGTATTCCCAGTTGCTCCAGGGAGCATATCCCATAGATCACAGATATGAGTATAAAACATTCTGAATACTTCAAACTAGAAGATTCTGTGAATGGAGAAACACCACCATGTCTCGCTCTTCTTGGCAGGTACATGCCATTGTCCTGCATCAGAGACAGGCGCACAGACACCACGATAACTAGCAGGTACTGAATTGAAGACCTCCAGCACTAAGGACCTCAGCCAGGTTCCTATCCCTTGAGATAACAGAATGACCTCTTTGGCTGGAAAAAAAAAGGGAAATTGCCGAGTCACTGAACACAGTGGATTACATTACATTACATTACATGAGAAAATGCTGTTATCAGATGTCAAAAAGCTTAAGTAGCACAGGACAGAAGCTTCACCCCAAACCAACATGCCAAGCCACAGAGCTTGCCTTGCCCAAAGAGGGCAGAGAGATTGACACTCATTTACTCTCACCCCTTCTTGAGCTAAGCAATAATCTCATCACATTGAGATGGTTTCAGCCTGATTCTCTCACAGTGGAGTCACAAGTCGCTATTTGCTGGTCAAATTAGTGAATAAGAATGTTTGTGTGTGTGGCGGGGGGGGGGGGGTGACTAACCATGGCATCCTTGTATGTGTTCAGTGTAGGCATTGTATGGAACAACTGACATGTCCACCCATCAACATCTGTCTCTTTGGACTAAGCCATTCCCTGATCCAGGACTGGTGTCCATTAAGAAACTGATCTTTGTTTTTCTTCTCTTATTTTGTCACAGAGAAGGGATAAGTTGCCAGAGCCATCCACCAGCCCACATCCCTGTAGCTGCCTGATCTCGGCTCAGAGGAGATGGAAGAGGGAAATCACTCAGTGGTGACTGAGTTCATTCTCACAGGACTGACAGATTGTCCGGAGCTGCAGCTCCCCCTGTTTGTGTTGTTCCTACTGATTTATGTTGTCACCCTGGTGGGAAATGGGGGGATGATCTTGTTAATCATGATTGACCCCCAACTCCATACCCCCATGTACTTTTTCCTCAGGTATCTCTCTGTCTGTGATCTCTGCTATTCCTCAGTAATTGTCCCTAAGATGCTGCAGAATTTCTTAGTTGAGCGGAAAAGCATTTCTTACACTGCCTGCGCTGTGCAAATGTATTCCTTTGTCTCTTTTGCAGATATTGAGTGTCTCTTGCTGGCTGTGATGGCGTATGACCGTTATGTGGCCATCTGTAACCCATTGCTCTATATGGTCACCATGTCCAGGCAGCGTTGTAACCAGCTGGTGGCTGGGGTGTATATTGTGGGGTTGGTGGATGCACTCATACACACATGTTGTACATTTCTGCAGTCATTCTGCCGCTCCAACATCATCAACCATTTCTTCTGTGATATTCCCCCACTGCTAGCACTCTCCTGCTCTGATACCCACACCAGTGAGATTGTGATGTTTGCCTTCATTGGCTTTCTTGTAGTGAGCACTGTTGTGATTGTCCTCCTCTCCTATGTCTACATCATCCCCACCATCCTGCAGATCTGTTCCGGTGAAGGGAAGCGCAAAGCCTTCTCCACCTGTGCTTGTCACTTAACTGCGGTGGTCCTGTTTTATGGTACCCAGCTCTTTGTATGTTTACACCCCACCTTCAGCTATATGGACACCGACAAAATAGCTTCAGTGTTCTATACGGTGGTGATCCCCATGTTGAACCCCCTCATCTACAGCTTCAGGAACACAGAGGTGAAGGGCGCCATGAGGAAAGCCATGAATAAACTCCAATCCTATCCTTGAAGTGATGGGGAGTGGAAACAGGTGAATTCAAGTCCCAGCCCATTGCAAAGTTATTTTGCACAGCCAATGGCAGTATTGTTCATTATCATATTATTATTGTTGCTGATTTCTTTGTATTGCAACAAGGACCCACATCTCCACTGAAATCTGGGGTTGCCTCAGCAAAATTCCAGGAGGTAGCCTGTTTCACATGTGTGTTCATAAAAATGTATAGGTTTGGTTCTGCAGTTTAATGCATGGAGTCTGTGATTTCTGTGGTGGAATCAATGCTTTTGCTACTGTGCAGCCCTTCCTGTGCCCCATGGGGTGGATGTAGAGGTGGTCACCTGGTTTGTGTCCATGCATAAGGGGGACAAATGTGATTTCCAACACAATGGCCTGTATTGTAAGTTAAAGGAACAACAACATGAGAAAATGGAAGTGTGTTTTTCCTCTGTAACATGCTGCACTGAAATGAGTACAAAATAGTACGTTAAGGAAGAGTTTTTCCTTCTGTATAAATTAGAAGGAAAAACTCATATCAGGCACTCGATATTTATATGACATCAGCAGCTTAGTGATGAGTTCTTCCTCTTCATTCTCTTGGAAAGTATTGTAGACTCTGAAGAGCAGGGATTGGGGGGAATGGTATGGCTCAGGGGGACTGTGAGAAATGGGCAGAGCTAGGCCAATACAGGATTTTTGAATTCACAGGTGGTGATAACAACTTGAAAAATAAATTCAGTTCAGCCCAACCCAAATACGACTCTTCCCTAAATATTTTCTAAATTGAAAACATGGAACAGAGTCTCCTTTGAGGTCAAAGGAAGCCATTTTATATGACCAGCAATAAGCCTTTTCCTTTCTTTCCTAAGTTTTTTCAATATATAAGCCAAGACAATGAAGGCTTAGACTGACTAAATGGACAGGACTGGAAGAGGCTGCATCCATTGTAGATTTAAAACCAGTAATTATGGCACACCTGTCAAATGTGGGAGACATAGGTCAATTAACCCTCTATCTAACAGGGAGAAGCAATCTGAGAATGGGTCTTTGACGCTGACAGACAGGGCCCTGGTAGCTGTGAGATGTTCTTTCCTAGATCTTTCTCAGGGCTGGTTTACACTAATTCTGCATGTCGACCAATGTTATGCTCCTGCAAGTCGGTGTAACTTTAGTCTGACTCACAGCAATGTTCACAGTGTGCTGTGTCAATGGGAGAGTTCTGTAAGTGACGGGTGGAGTCTTTGAATTTCAAGGCTCTTTCTGCATCTTGGTATCAAAGGGCTATGGGAGTGGATCCTCAAAACTCCCATTCGTAGGTTACGTCTGCACTGCACGGCTATTTCCGGAAACCAGAGACATCCCGAAATAGCTACCCCACGTCTCCACAAGCCACCCATTATTTTAAAATATTTTTCAAAATATTTTTCGAAATAATGGGCACACTATTTTGCCATCCTGGTAAACCTCATTGCACGAAGGTTAAGGGATGGCTCGAAATAAGATACACAATTTGCATAGCGTGAATTGCATATCTTATTTTGAGTTTAGGGTGCTGTGTAGATGCACCCTTGGTGATTTTAGCTACCATAGCCAATATTAAAGAACTGATCAGACCAGATACTCCAATATTCTCTGATGATAATAGGAAAAGTAGGTAGGTCATTCACTCCTGGACTCCCATGTAATTCTATTAATTGTAAACACAACATTTTTTAAAGACTATTTCTGCTAGCAACTTTATTTTCACTTTCCAGGTTCAATGATGATATTCCTTTAAGAATGTTGCAATTATGTGAAAAAAAGGAAATCTGCCAGGGTGCGCCTACACTGCACCCTTAGCTCAAAAGAAGCCACACAATTTGACCTATGCAAATTGCTCAACTTATTTAAACAGTGTTTCAAAATAGCTTTTTTCGTCATTTGGCTCTGTCTACACAGTGCCAAATTTAGAAATAAACCACTATTCTGAAGTATCCCTTACTCCTCGTGGAACGAGATTTACAGGAATAGTGTGCCCGTTATTTTGAAATATCTTTTGAAATAATGGGCATGCTGTCAAGACACGCAATAGCAATTTTGAGATACCGGAAGTATCCTGAAATAGCGCCGCTGTGTAGACGTACCATGAGTCTGTACAATATGTAGTTGTCTCTTCTCATTCCAGCTCATTCCAGAGGCAGCATTTTCAAAAGCATTCCCTAATATGGGGTGCCTATGGACAAATATGAAAATGGGGATGTTAAATTCGTTCTGCCTTCCTTCCTCCATCTCTGAGTGGGAGTAACCAGACTTGGGTTGATTTAATTGGGATGGGTTGATTTAATTGAGATTGGTCCTGCCTTGGGCAGGGGGCTGGACTTGATGGCCTTCTAAAGTCTCTTCTAGCTCTATGATTCTATGACTTGCCTGTCTTACAACAGGGTTCATAAATGTGTATATATCTTTTTACGGCCCACTTCATCACAATAACTCTTTGCACCTCACAATCTTCATTGTATTTAGAGTCACAACTTCCACCTTAGGTAGCACAATATGATCTCCATTTCACAGAGGAAGAGCTGAGACATAGAAAAAGTAAATGTCTTCTGTCAAACTAACAGAAGAGATCGGTAGTTGAGCCAGGAACTAAGCCCTAAATTATAGAGTGCTAGACAAAGGTTACACCTACTCAACAGTCATTGCTTCTCATGACAATAGGGTGGTATACAACTTATATGTATGAGAGTGACCACCCCGCTGTCATTTTGTACAATAATGCAACCTTCCTCCAATACACTATATATGTCTCACATATGATCTAAGAGAGTAATAGAGATGTAGCTGTGTTAGACTCGTCTAGCTGAAACAAAAGGCAGGACAATGCACCACTTTAAAGACTAACCTAATAAACCATCTTGTTAGTCTTTAAAGTGCTGCATAGTCCTGCCTTTTGTTTCATCATGATCTGAGAGAGTCTTTCAGAGTCTCCAAAACTGACTTTTTAACTCTTCAAGGGAAGTGGATGGAGTCCCTTTTTGTAGATACACTGCAAATTATATGTGCTGCCATCAGATTGCCCCATGTTTTACTGACATACAAAACGGAGACCTGTCTTCCTGATGCAGTCTCAGATGTCAGACTGTTGCAATGGACTCATTTACCTTTAGTCCAGTTGCTATTTTTTAAATTGAAGCCAGCAACCACAAGAAAATTCAATGAAAAATAGTATTTATACATTGTGATAGTCTGTACCTTATGCCTCCCTCCCTTTTGCAAGAGAATGATACATTTTGCACAAAGCATGGCATGTGAGGTATCACTTGAAATCTCATAATCTGCTGATCATCATTATTCTGGAAAAAATGTGTGTGACGACACCTGTGTGTAAAGTTATAGGATTCTATTGTATAACATTATTGAGACAATTAGAACCTAGAAAAGGAAGCCAACATATTTTTTGCACAGGCAAAAGGCCAACTGATGACTGGGCCAGGTGTCAACAAACTCATATATCACCCATGCATAAGAAGCCATTCTTGAGCAGGAAGAAGGGTGTGGTGAGAAATCAACATATTGACAAAGAACCAGCTGGGGTTTTCTATCCTCTCAGCCTTTAACTCCTGAACCTCAGCTAGAGAGGACTTTTGAAAGACAAGCGACTACAAGAGAAGGCGAATGCCCTGAAGTTACACTTCCTCCCTGCTCAAGACCTTAACACCATTGACAGGAAATGGAAAGGTGCATTGGACTGGGGGAGGGTTCTGGTTGAAAGGGAGGTGGCAAAAGAAATCTCTGCTTTGAATTCATGTGGCTTGTTAAGTTAGTTATTAGTTGCATTTTACTTTTTATTTCTTTATAGCCACATTTGACTCTTATGCCTCATGTCTTGTAATCACTTTCATACCTTTCTAAAGTCAATACATGTGTTTTATTGTTTTACCTAAGCCAATGTCTTTCTCTATGACAATGTTTGGGAACCTCAGCTCGAGAACATGGTTTGTGTATATCATTTTCTTTTAATAAAAGGACAGACTTTATATGAGCTGGTGTTGTCCAGGAGCGTGCTGGACAGTACCAGACACACATTCCATTCAGCCTCACTGGGGCTTATGACCTAGAGCAGGGGTGAGGAAACTTTTTTGGGTCAAGGGCTGCTGACTCACAGAAAAATCAGTCGGAGGCTGCACACAAGTGAGAAGCCAAAAACAAACCAAAAAAAGTCCCACAAACAAAAACAAACCCCTCACTGTTGTGGCCCAAACTGAGAAGCAGAAAGACCCTCCCCACATTCCCCTCACAAAGCAGAGCCTGGGGGGGGCAGTCTAGTAGATTTTCTGTGCTCCAGCCCCATAGTGGGGCAGCAGGTGGACTGGAGCACCAGTAGAGGCTCCCCAATGTTGGGGGGGGGGTGACCCTCAGGGGCCAGATCCAGGCAAGCTGGGGGGCTGCATGTGGCCTTTGGGCCTGAGGTTCCCTACCCTGACCAAGAAGTTCGTGCTCTGTGCTGTCAGGTTGAAAAGCAGCAGGGGATTCTCTCGTTCATGAAGCCACCAGAGGTGGAGGCCAGAGCCTTAGGTGTGAGTTGTTTGTATAGCCCTGATGCCTAGACCAAAGCCCAAAACTGGGATTAATCCAGGTTAAAAGGGAGGGGGGAACCTATGGAGAAATGTTTATACAATTGCTGCAGAACTGACAATGTGAAATAGGCACTGTAGCACCCAGTATTTACAGTCTACAGCTCTCAGAGCACTTTCCAGTGGAGCGTTAATTTCATATCATCCCTTTTCAAAATAGAGTTCCTGAGATACCAGGGATTTAAAGGGTTTGCCCAAAATTCTCCCACCATCGAGGAGCGGTGTTGAGAGCAAAACTGAAATCTCATGTCAGGTTCTGATTCTGTTACACTGGATATATTTGGAGATGGCGTGAGTCTGAGCTAGGCTACTGCAGGTTAACTCTACTGACATTATAGGTATGCCTTTGTAATTAAACAGTGTGATTGACATAATACCACCTACGGTATGTGGACCAATGTTGGGAAATTATTTTTCAAGAGGTGACTAAGAAATAAAGCGGAATACGTTCCCATCATTCTAGTACCATCTTAAAAAGACCTCAGAGGGGATACAGTGCTCCAGACCAGCTGATGCTCTGGTCCTCTGTGTTCCATTCCCACAAGGAAAACCATGGCAACAATATTAATTGCATGGGCTTTGCACAGCTGTTCTCCTGGGAGCAAAGATTCTCCGTGGAGTAAAACTCAAGCCAACAAAGCTAAATTTCACCTTGTGTTTACTAAGTAAGAAGCTCCAAAGGTGTTCTGGGTAATGTTGGCATTGTTAGCAAACAGGGAAATTTCTACCCTTAACCTCATTTTAGAGTTTTCACCAGGTCTTGCTTCCATCTTTCTCAATTCATTGTAAGTGCAAGGAGCAAACACAAACAGATATTGCCAAGTCATGGGCAAGGTTGTTAGTTTCAGAGCCTTTCGGCCTTTGATTGAAATGCTGAGAGGAGCAATTTTCACTCTACTGAACGTATTTACCAATTGAGAAAAAAAAAAGAAAGCTTTAGCAAGGGAGGGAGAAGAGAGACAGCAATGGGAGAGAACAGTAGCCTTATAAGGCAGGAGACACTCTCCCATCGATTCAGGGACTGTTTATACTAAAGCCACTACAATGACTTAGCAATGGAGCTGAACCAGCGCTGTAGAGTAGATGCTTTCCAATATTGAGGGAATGGGTTTTTCCATCGATATAGTTAATCCACTTCTCCTAGAGGCAGCAGCTAGGACAATGGAAGAATTACACGGAGGGTTAGTACAACCAAACTGTCTCGTTCACAGTGCATAAAGTTTTTCAGCCTTGTGTGATGGAGCTTGGTTGATCTGTTTAAGCAAAAACCAGGCCTCAGTGAAGCTACTGATGGAAAAGACAGATTTGAGAAATCTAGTCCTGTCTCTCTGCCAGGGCAGCAGTATCCCCTTCAATTCTTTTTGTTCAGGCTCATTGGGAATAGTCCAGCTTCCCAGTAGAAGTTATTCTCAGATCCAGGCTCTATGTGCATGTAGTAGGCACTGTGCGTGTGTGTGGGGGGGGTGGACAGAGGAAATGAATTTTGAGTATACACAAGTGTGTGTCCCTTGCCCCGATAAGTGTTCAGGCAGGTGCCCCCCAGTGTTGGCCTCCTTGCTATAAATCAGACCTGGCCAACAGAAACTCAAAGAGCTCATGCAGAGATCTGGGCCAAGCTGTGGGCACTGAGGGATAAAATGTTCCATTGACATACCTGGTGTTTCAGACAGAGGAACCAGACTCCTCAGACAGAAGCTCTTTATGTAGGAGAAGACAACCTGGAGCCCAGTGTTTCGTTAAAAGGTGTGTGGCTATGGGCAATCAAGTAGCTTGGATGGGGTAGGTGAGAGATTCTCACTTTTTTTTCAGATACCCCCTCCCCCAATGATCCATGGTCCAGCTGTGCCATAACAACTGTTTTTCTGCATGTAAAAGTCAGGGCTGGCGTTAGAAGGTAGCAAGCAGGGAAACTGGCCAAAGCCACATGCTACAGGGGTGCTTCAGGCATGGCTGGGAGGCTTTGGGTCTCTGGGCTTCAACTCCATGGGGCAGGACTTCAACTTTTTACCCTGTGCTTGGCCGACCCCTGGAAACCTGCTTGTGGCCACCCCGGGCTGAGAACCACAATACTATAGGTGGTATGGCTGCACTCTGATTGGCCCAACATGCAGAGCCTAATAACAGTGTCTCAAACTGATCATGGACCTCATAAAACTCATTCTTCATGCTGTCATTTTCAACTGACACTTTATTGACAGCCCACAACCTCGTTTGTGCTATTTTGCTCCTTGTGGCTTTCTTCCCTCCATGCCCTCTAGCATTAAGGGTATTGGTACAAATGGTTCCCTGACAGACTGTGTCTCCCCACTGTGGCACCTCCTGCTGTTTATATTGGGAATTATCTCAAGGTGGCTTGAGTGCTCTGCATTTGATTGGTGTCTCAGCCATTTTTCTCTGGACCATCTCCAACATGTGTCTCAGGACAGGCATCAATCCCTGAGAGAAGGGTATCTGCTTTAGTACAGTGATTTCCGGCAGTGCCCCCCACTCTGCTCTCCCTCTTCTGGGGGTATCAGCAGACTTAAGTGACCTAAGTCTAGCCTCTTCCCACAGGGGCAAGCTGCAATCTGTGTTGGCCATGCTCCTATGGGACAAGGTGCATTGAACGAGGAAAGCGGGAGGGAGGATCCCTCCCAGTGTGCCCTGTAAGCTGTCTGTGTGCGCGGCCACCCAGGCAAGATTCAGGATCTGCCCAGCTGACTAGCACAGATCCCACAGCTGCCCACAGCTGGCAGTATGTGTTTCTACTGGTGGTGCACATCCCCACATGCCCGGGCAAAATTCATTCCACACTCGGATGGAAAACAATTAGAGGGAACATTGATGTGGGCCCACCCACTACTCTGGATTCTGAGCCAGGGATTCTCTTGTGGCAGCCTTCTTTGGCCCTCTTTCACTCCTCTAGGCCAATTCCCCATGACCCTAGCTTCTTCTCGGCCCCTGTAGGAAGGCCAAAAGCCTGGCAGGTATCAGGCTGAAGCTTCTGCTACTGCTGCTGCTCTCCAGAGCCTGCCTAGCTCTGCTCTGCCCAAAGTTCTTCACCCTTGCTGGTCAGGGCCCTACTGATCTCACCTCAGTTCCATAGCCTTTTATAGGGCCTAGCTTGGCCCTGATTGACTGAGTATTACCTTCATCCTGATTGGCTACATTTGTGCAGGCTCCTTTTTGCTTCCTTTTAACCCTTTCCCTGCTGGAGTGGGGCAGCTACCCCACTACACAACCTCTCCCTTAACAACACTCAAGGGGGTGCAGTTCCTGTTGCCTTAGCTTTTCCCTCAGCTGGGCCCATAGAAAATCTATTTACCTTTGCAGGCTCCCCATTTAACGAAACTGCTCTCAGTTTCCTGTGCTGCTTTGGCACAAGCAGAGCCTTCACTGAGGTTTCATCTTTACCTCGGGGCGAATGCACATTCCCACCCAGCAGCTAGCCAGGAACACCTTCTCCCTCCCTTAGTTCATGCTGTCACATAAAAAGTCATATGTGGGGCCTGTAGATCAGCAGACCCGGGGTGGAAGTTTCTATCCTCGCAGTACACAGCACTGGAGTTTACAAACTCAAACAGTAGCTGGGCTATATCAGCTTTAACCCATGCCTTGAGCTGGGTAACTACTAAGTGGTAAACAAGTTTGACTTCAGTTCCCAGCTCCGTGGGAACGCTGAGAGTGGCATTGAGCCAGCTAGCGGACACTCAGTAAACAACTGTAGTGTAACTAGTGTAGGAAGTCTTGTGCCCAGTGAGTCTCACCAGGGACCTAGACCTCAGAGGGTGCCCTGGATCCCCCCATCTGGAGCCACGTCCATTGCAGCTTGGTGCGCGGTGACAGAAACGGGTGCGAGGTGACAGGAACGGGACTCCCCGCAGATTGAAGGGGCACAAGTATTTCCACATGCCTGTTGCTCTCTTTTATGCATTGCTCTGCCTATGCTTATTGATCAGTCACTTTACAGTAGCTGTGTAACCATCCGGCAGTATTAAGCCTGTAACAGTAGTGACATAGCGAGATTAATAAACGCAACTATCCCTAATCGACTCTGTCTTGAAGCGAATCCATAATCCTGTTTGGCCATGTCCCTGTGAGCTGACACATGCCAGCACTGATCTGTCTATGGTGCTGAAGGTCAGTTCATCCAGCCAGGAGTTTAATGGCGCTACACTTACTTACACTGGCGAGGAATAGGAAAGTGGGCTTGCTTTCTTTCTTTCTTTCTTTCTTTCTTTCTTTCTTTCTTTCTTTCTTTCAAATACCAATTCCCCTCCTTTGCAAACTGTGATTGTGGGTATGTAGTGAAGTTCCAGGGCAGTTCTGCAAAAGGAGAGACTACCCTGTATCTTGAGGAATATAGCTCCAGCTTGGGAGCCATCGAATAGCATGGTGGGCTGGAGTTTCTGAGAGACCCTCTGGTATTTCAAGATTTTGGTTTCCACAAATAATGAAATGAATCACCTTTCTACTGATCAACTCTGCTTGGTTCCAGCCAGAACTAACTTTGTTCTGGGTAACTCTGATGGAAATTGCGTCATTTAATGTCACAGTAGGAAAGAGTGGAACAATTAATCCCCAGGGTAGGAGTTACACTGAGGGTGGCTTTGGTTAACTAAGCACATTAATGAGGTGGTGTGTCTCTCTGAGCTCAGCTATTCCCAGTTGTTTCAGGGAGTATGTCCCATAGATCATAGATCACAATATAAAACTTCCCAAAGGCTCCAACTTGGCAGTTCCTGTTGATGGAAAAAAGGCCCCCACATCGCTCTCTTCAGCAGGTATGTGTGATTGTCCTGCACCACAGGCACCCACATACAGACACCATGGAAATAAGCAGGCATTGAATTCAAGACCTCCAGCATTAAAAGCTTCAGTCCAGTGCCTACCCCTTGAGATAACTGAATAACATCTTTGGTTGGAAAAAATAGGCAATTACACAGTCACTGAGGACACTGCCTCTCATTCTGTATCTGGGTTTCCATACCGACTAACATAAATTCCATTTTCACATTCCAGAAAGATATGCTGATATGTCCCAAATCGATATGCTGAGCCACAGAGCTCACCTTGCCCAAAGAGGGAAGAGAGATTGACATTTGATTTCTCTTACTCCTTCTTGAGCTAAGCAATTATTGCTTCTGTCTGAGAGGGTTTCACCCTGATTCTCCCACAGTAGAGTTACAAGTCACTGCTTGCTACTGGTATTAGTGAACAAGTGTTTTGGGGGGAGAGGATGACTGATCTGTGTGTCCTTGTATGTGTACAGTGAGCGCATTGTATGGAACATCTGGAATGATCAGCTGTGAACATCTGGCTCTGTGGATTCGTCATTCCCCACTATGGTACTGGTGCCCATTGAGAAACTGATCTTCATTTTTCTTCAATTTCATTACAGAGAAGGGATAGGTTGGCTCAGGCATATGCCTCCCCACATCATGGTAGATGCCCGATCTCGGCTTAGAGGAGATGGACGAGGGAAATCACTCGGTGGTGACTGAGTTCATTCTCTCAGGACTGACAGATCGTCCGGAGCTGCAGGTCCCCCTGTTTGTGTTGTTCCTACTGATTTATGTTATCACCCTGCTGGGGAATGGGGGGATGATCTTCTTAATCACGATTGACCCCCGACTCCACACCCCCATGTACTTTTTCCTCCGGAGTTTGTCTTTCTGTGATCTCTGCTATTCCTCTGTAATTGCTCCTAAGATGCTGCAGAATTTCTTAGCCGAGAGGAAGAGCATTTCTTACACTGCCTGCGCTGTGCAAATGTATTTCTTTGTCTGTTTTGGAGATATGGAGTGTGTCTTGCTGGCTGTGATGGCCTATGACCGTTATGTGGCCATCTGTAACCCGTTGCTCTATACAGTTACCATGTCCAGGCAGCGGTGTAACCAGCTGGTGGCTGTGGTGTGTTCTGTGGGGTTGGCAGATGCAATGATACACACATGTTGTACATTTCAGCTGTCATTCTACTGCTCCAATATCATCAACCATTTCTTCTGTGATATCCCCCCACTTCTGGCACTCTCCTGCTCTGACACTCTCATTAATGAGATTGTGATGTTTGGCTTCATTGGATGTGTTTTAGTAGGCAGTGTTCTGATTGTCCTCCTCTCCTATGTCTATATCATCTCCACGATCCTGCAGATCCGCTCTGCCAAGGGCCGGCGCAAAACCTTCTCCACCTGCACTTGTCACTTGACGGCGGTGGTCCTGTTTCATGGCAGCCAACTCTTCATGTATTTACGTCCCCCCTCCAGCTATTCCATGGAAACAGACAAAGTAGCCTCAGTATTTTACACGCTGGTGATCCCCATGTTGAACCCCCTCATCTACAGCTTGAGGAACACGGAGGTGAAGGATGCCCTGAGGAAAGCCATGTATAAACCTCTCACCCATTCATAAATCTCTTTAATGCAGTACAGATGCAGTGGTGGAGAGCAAAAACAGTTGAATTCCATTCTCAGCCCATTGCAGTGTCATTTTGCAGAGTCCAGTGGTAGCATTGTTCATGATCAGATTGTTATTATTGTGAATTTGTTTGTACTCCAACAAGGTCTCCTATCCCCAGCTGAGACCAAGACTTCATGAGGCTCCTGCCAGAACAAAATCCAAAGATGGACCTGTTTTACAAGCGTGAACATAAAATATATATGTAACACGCTTTGCAAGCATGAAGCCCTTGGTATTGGAAAAGAAAAGGAGGACATCAAATCTTTCCCCCTCTTCTTTGGATTGAGACAGGTTTCATTATGCACTTGAAAGTACGACTTGTGTGATTTCTTTTTTAAATACAAATGCAGGTTGTTGTTGGCTCTCTTTTTGCCCAGTCATTGGAGTCTCTGGGTTTTCCAAGAAGGTGCCTGAGTCAAGTAGTTGGGGAAGCAGAACCTGGTTCTCATTCAATCCTAAATATCTACACTGATGACTTTACTGAGTGTGTAAGAGCATTGCTGCTTTGATGGCTTTTAGCCCACCAGATTCATTTTCTCCTAGTGATGAGCAAGAAGTTACCTACAAATACAGTTTGGATGGTATTTAGCTCCACTTCTCCTCTACTTTTTTACCATCTCCTAAAAGGCAGATTGGTGTCTTGATTATTGGTACCAGTTACTGGCTCCCCTGAAGCAAAAACGGAGGAAAAGAAAGATATTACTATAGTATCTTAGTCGCTTTTCATGTTCTGTAATTCAAAAATATTGGAACTCTTCCCAGATCTTCAAGGTGCCTCCATTAAAACAGGCAATGTCTAGACTCCTAGCACTGGCAGAACTTTAAAAGAGAAAATCAGGAATATATCCAGTGGACTTGGGAATGACTGAATGTACCCGGTTTCTAGAAGAGCTCCATGAATGTCTTGACATTCTTCAATTGAGAAGACCCCCTGCCCTGGGGTATCCCTCTTTGTATCAAGGAAATGAGATGAACTAGCCAAGAGCGTGATGGGGAGGTAAACATCACTCTGTGTGGTTCTCTTGCTGTTGGAATGAGTGAGGAATATATCTGAGTTCTTTACTAGTACTTCCATTGTGATTGTGACTTATGACTAAACCAAAGGATGTTTTGTACACCCTCCTGTTACTCTGCAGTCTAGGTGCTTTATTGGGTCATTGTAGAGATAGCCTGGTATCCTTCCAGGCATGAGGGTTAGAAAAGTGGCCCTTTTTTAGACTATTAGCAAGTGTGTGCCTCATTTGTGCTACTCTACACTGAAGTGAATAAGGAGTAATATGGAATAATATGGAAAGGGTCGGTGTTCTCTACCGTATAAATTGAACAGAAAGAAAAATCACTAAATATTTATACTGGACCTGCAGATTCGCTATGAGATGGTATTTTAGACTCTGAAGAACAGGGGTGGTAGAAATGGAATGGAATGGCTGAGGGGATTGTGAGCAAGAAATGGATAGAGTCCTGCCACTGATTGATGTTTGAGTCAAGGGGCGGATACAAAAATTGAAAAAGAAATTCAGTTCAATCTGTGTGAGGGGTTGTAGTTGAGTCTGGGAACCATGAAAGAGAATGGTGGGGTGAGGTATCTGTAGGATACTTTGGTTTCCACCTCCCATTTGTTAATCAGCTGTGCTCAGTACTTGGTTCAGCTAAAAACTTCAGGATAAAGTATACTGATAACTTCATACACTGTAACTCTGGTAGAAATGGCATTATTTCATAACACAGGAGGAAAGAGTGAGACAATTTCTCCTCAGGGGATGAGTTACATTGGGGAGGGCTTTGGTTCACTGAGTGGATTAATTAGGTGTTATTCCACTCTGAGATCAGCTATTCCCTGTTGTTTCCGGGAGCATGTCCCATAGATCACAGATCTCAGTATAAAACTTCCCCAAAACTCCAAACAGGCAGTTTCTGTCAATGGGGAAAACACCCCCACGTCTCTCTCTGCTGTCAG
Source organism: Pelochelys cantorii (assembly GCA_032595735.1). Classification (NCBI taxonomy): domain Eukaryota; kingdom Metazoa; phylum Chordata; order Testudines; family Trionychidae; genus Pelochelys; species Pelochelys cantorii. Next base: position 3,244,675 of record CM064329.1, read on the forward strand.
CAGATACGTGCTATTCTCCTGCATCACAGACGCACACAGACAGACTGGATGGTGTTTGGCATGTACAGGTTTCAAGATCTCCAGCACTAAAAAAAACCTCACTGCAACCACTACCCCTCAAGAGAACAGAACAAGCTCTTTGCTTGAAAAAAAATAGGCTACTGCATAATCGCTGAATTTAGTGTCTTTCATAATGTGTCTGGGTTTTCATTGAGACCGAAGTAAATTAGATAGTCAGACGGATGGAAATTTAAGTATTACAGCATACAAGCTTTTCCTCACACCGACATGCTGAGCCATCAAGCTACTCTTGCCAAAGAGGATAGAAAGATTTATACTTGTTCGATCTCACCCCATCTTTAGCTAAGCAATAATCTTGTCACACTGGAATGGTGGTTCATTCTACACTCACAAGTCAGACTTTGCTGCTTAAATGAGTGATGCGGGGTGGGGGGATGATTAACCTGCATGTCCTTGTATGTGTACAGTGAAATTGATCAAACAAATGGAGTGACCAGCTGTGAACATCTGGCTCTCTGGACAAAGACCTTCCCTGAGATCATAATTGCATCCAATAAGAAACCGATCCCCATTTTTTCATTGATTCCTTCATTAGAGCTTGGCATTAGTTTTCCTGAGTCACCCCCGACCACATCCTCATAACTGACTGATCTCTGCTCAGAGGAGATGGAAGAGGGAAATCATTCATGCTGCTTAACTTAGTGACCGGGAGGATCATTACCCTGCATGTACTTGCACTTGTGCAGTATGTGCATTATATGGAACACCTGAAATGACCACCCATGAACATCTGGCTCTGTGGAACATCTGGCTCTGTGATTTTCCCTCATCTGGCACCAGTGCCCATTAAGAAATGGATGTTAATTTTTCTTCATTTACTTCACTATGGCAAAGGTACAGATTGCCTGTTTCATCCTCTTGCCCTCATCCCTGTAGCTGACTGATCCCGGCTCAGCAGAGATGGAAGAGGGAAATCACTCGGTGACTGAATTCATTCTCTCAGAACTGACTGATCGTCCGGAGCTACAGGTTCCTCTGTTTGTGTTGTTCCTACTGATTTATCTTATCACCCTGGTGTGGAATGGGGGGATGATCTTGTTAATCACAATTGACCCCCGACTCCACACCCCCATGTACTTTTTCCTCCAAAATTTGTCTTTCTGTGATATCTGTTGTTCCTCAATAATTTCCCCTAAAATGCTGCAAAGTTTCGTATCTGAGAAGAAAAGCATTTCATACACTGGCTGCTATACACAATTGTACTTCGGTATCTTTTCTCAAGACATTGAGTGTCTCTTGCTGGCTGTGATGGCATATGACCGTTATATGGCCATCTGTAACCCGCTGCTCTATAGCATCACCATGTCCAGGCAGCGTTGCAACCAGCTGATGGCTGGAGTCTATGGGGTGGCGTTAGCTGATTCAGTGATAATCATCTGCTTTTTACTCCAGCTATCATTCTGCAGCTCCAATGTTATCAAACATTTCTTCTGTGAAAGCCCCGCTCTGCTGGCGCTCTCCTGCTCTGACACCCGCATCAATGAGATTGTGATGTTTGCCTCTGTATGCTACACTACCGTGATCAGCGTGGTGACCATCCTCCTCTCCTATGTCTGTATCATCTCCACCATCCTGCAGATCCGCTCTGCCAAAGGCCAGAGCAAAGCTTTCTCCACCTGCGCTTGTCACTTTATGGCGGTGGCCATGTTCTATGGCACCCAACTCTTCATGTATTTACGTCCCACCTCCAGCTATTCCATGGACACCGACAAAATAGCCTCCGTGTTCTACACAGTGGTGATCCCCTTGTTGAACTCCCTCATCTACAGCCTGAGGAACAGGGAGGTGAATGGTGCCTTGTGGAAAGCAATAAATAAGTTTGTCTCTCATTAATAAATCTCTTTTTCTCAGTACAGAGTCAGTGGTGGTGAGCAAAAATAGTGGAATTCCACTCCCAGCCAATTGCTATGTCATTTTGCAGCATCCAATGGTAACATTGTTCATGATCATACTGTTATGATCATAAATATGTATTCCAACAAGGTCTGCCAGCCCCAGCGGATATCCTGGTATCTGTTCATGCACGAGTGTTAGAAAAGTGGCCCCTTTTTTAAGTTAAAGGAACAACACAACAAGTATTAGCAATGGTAATGTTTCCAAGAGATGGCACCGAGCTATTTTTGCTATTCCGCACTGAATTGAATAAGCAGTAATACGGAAAGGGTCAGTTTTCTCACCATATAGATTGAACGGGAAGGAAAATCACTAAATATTTATAACAGATTATCAGATTCACTATGAGATTTTCCTCTCTGTTCTGTTCTGTTCTGTTCTGTTCTGTTCTGGTGGTACTTTCAACTCTGAAGAACAGGGGGGTAGAAATGGAATGGCTCAGGGAATTGTGAGTGAGCAATGGATAGATTCTGGCCATTGATTGATGTTTGAGTCAAGAAGAGGTTACAAAAATTGAAAAAGAAATTCAGTTCAATCTGATTGTCGAAGCAAAAACTTCACTCAGTTTACGCGGCTAAACAGACAGTTTTATTGGCCAATAAAAGCAAAATGAGCCAAACGGGGTCCCAGCAGAGCCGGGCCGAGTGAGGCTGGCTAATACAATCAATCCTAGTATTTTATACCCTTAACCAAACAAGTCTGACGTCAGGGTAGAAATCAAAGCGAACTTCAAAGAGGAATTATTATCAGCAAAGAAAGAAAGAGGTTTAGAGGGAGTTCGAGCTTCAGCTCAAAATAGTTCATTAACACATTCCAACAGCGCATCCTTCTGGCCTCTCCCTACTTCGGTGAAGGCCAGTTCACTCCCTCTAGTATACGTGCAGACACAAGAAACTGAAATGGCTTTTGTTATACAGAATGGCTTCTAGCTAAATATGAAATGGTTTCTACATGATAGAAATCTGAAAATTCCCAAAATATTTGGCAAAATGGACAACGTGGACCAAAATTGCCTTTTCAGCTGGTGGAAACATTTAACATAATTGGAAATGGAACATTTTCTTTCCTTCTTGGGGAATTTTCAATGTAGAAGCAAAGACAATGAAGGGCTTAGATCGACCAAATGGATGGGAATGGAAGAGGCAGTGATGTTGCTGCTTCCCTTATATCCTTTAATCCAATGATTAAAACTCTCCTGTGGGTGTGGGCGACAGAGGTCAATTCTTGCTTAATTCTCACTGCATCTGATGGGGAGAAGCTATTTGAAAGGTGGGTCTCCAACACTGAGAGATAGTGACCTGCCAAGTGGGCAATGTCCTCTCCTGAAACTTTCTGAGGGTTGGTTGATGCCAGGGGTACTCAACACACAGCCCATGGGCTGCATGTGGCCCGCAACGTCTTCAGCTGCTTCCTGGGTCGCCTGCCTGGCTAATTGCTGGGGCTCCAGCTGCGGCGCCGAGCCGCGCACCAAGGCACGTAGCTTCGAGCCAGGCCTCGTGTGCAAGAGCTGCCAGCCAACCGGTAGGGGGAAGCGGCAAAAGGTGCAGCAGAGCGAAGGCGAAGGCGTAGCAAGGGGGGGCAGTTGCCCCCAGGCGTCACGCTGGGGGGTGTGGGCTGGCGTGGGAGCGGAGTGACAGCCCCACCGATTGTGGCAAGCCGGGAGAGCCTGGCGGGTCACAAGCACCCTGTGAAAACTGCAATCAAGCCTCCGAGGCAGCCGGGCCAGGCAGCGGGAGCGGCCACTTTAAAGGTCAATTTACCCGTCGTGTACCTCCGCGGTACATTGGGATCAAGCGGTGGGCTGGGGTGCCTGGCTCTGGGGTAGGAGATGGGCTATTTCAGTAAATATTTTATTGGCAGGTTTTGTTTGATATGCTAAAATTGTGAAGCCAGAACAAAAAAGTAATCAATGTAATGGCCTTCTATTGATATGTGTTTTAGTCATTAAGTTGCTGAACTGTCATTGCTCATTAAAAGAGCTGTCATATGGGTGGAAATCGGGTAAATACTGAATTTTATTAATATCAGCAGAACTGACTGAAATGGGGCCTGTGTGTTGTGTGGTCTTGCCTTAATCTTTGTATTCATGCCCGTCAGTATGAAAGAAGCTATTTGCATATATATAGATATAAATATATATGAATATATTTGCATAAATACTTGTATATATTTGCATATATATACTGCCAAGCTTAAGTTGCAGACCTCAGCATGTGCTGTGGGTATCATTTGTGGCCCCCGGAGCTTTGAAAGCTGAGTAGCCCTGGTCTATGCTAATGCTGCCAGTCAGTCTAAGGTACACTAGTTGAAAGTCAACATCACTTAGTCTGACTTACGGCAGTATCCACATGATGCTGTGTTGAAGGGAGAGTTATGACAGTGAATTATGGAGCCTTTACATTCCCAGGACCTTTGTATAGCATGGTGTCAAAGGACTAAGAAACATGATGCTCGCAACTCCTAGACTTGGTGATTTTAGCTTCCATGGCGAACATTAAAGATCTGGAAAGATGCTCCAGTATTTGCTGATAGCAATAGTAATGGCAGAGAGATTCTTCACTCCCAAGCTCCCATGGAATTTTATTCACTGTAAATATTTTTTTTTAAATGCCCATTTGTGGTAGCAATTTTATTTATACTGTCTATATCTATTTTTACTGTCCACATTTAATGGTGAGATATTAAAAATATGGGAATGGTCTGAATTAAGAAAAACCCTGCCAGTCTGCTCAATATCCTCTTGTCTTTTCTCATTCCAACTACAGGAGACAGCATTTTCAAAAGAATCCACTAATTCAGGGTGCCTATGGAGAAGAAAGAAAATGTGGATCTTATATTCTTTCTGCCTCCCTTTGCCCATCTCTCAGGGTATGTCTAGACGACATGCCTCTGCCGACAGAGGCATGTAAATTAGACTACCCGACATAGTCAATGAAGCGGGGGATTTAAATATCCCCCGCTTCATTAAAATAAAAATGGCCGCCACGCTGTGCTAGCTCAGCTGATCATTGGCACAGTGCGGCAGTTCGGTCGACAGGGAACGCCTTTTGTCGACCGCTCCTGTAAACCTCGTTTCATGAGGCATAAGTCTAGACATACCCTCAGTGGGAGTAACTCTACTTGTTTGTAGGCCCTTCTGTGGCCCTCATAAATGAAGTGCTTCCAAGCACCTCAAAATGATTATTGTATTTACTGACACAGCTTCTGTGTTAGGTAGCGCTGTAGTATCTCCAAATGAGGAGCTGAGGCACAGAGAAAGTAAATGTCTTGCTTCAAGGTCACACAAGAGGGCTGCCATTGAGCCTGGAACTGAGCCCCAAATTACAGAGCGCTAGACCATAGGCATGTCTACACTACCTCTGCCCTGTTTTAATCCTTTCAATGATGGAGTGAGGCAACTCCCCCCAACCACTCAGCCTCCCCCTTGAGAGCACTTATCTTTGACCTTTTTGCCTGCCCTCCAATGAGGTCTCTGTGTTCACTCCTCCAGCCGCTGGAACAGTCCCCTTTTCTGCTCACTGAGCAGAGCTGCACAGGCCCTCCAATAACATTTCCACTTACTTTTTCCACCCTCAGTTTTTCAGTCACTATGCACCACAGTTTTCCCAGTCCTATCTCTGTTTCCTTCTGTATTAGAAGGCCTCCTCCCCCATACCCACCCTACACACATGTGCCCACATTCTCCACAATATGTAATGGCATTATAAGCATGGACTTGAAGCAGGGACGTAGTTTTTTCCTAGGCACAGACATGGAGTGACAGATGTGTGAGTTTCTGAATACAGATATTGACTACCCTTGGTTGTTTGTACTTGTGTTCAGGGAAGCATGACTTTGTGTACATTATGTGCAGCCCCTTCCCCTATGGATTACACAAAAGCTGGTTTTCCTCCTAATATAATCAAACATTCAAGGTTTCAGTGATTTGCATTACATGGGGTAAGGAGACACCAATATGCCCGGTAGCACTGAGTACCACCAGCCAAGAATAGTACACACATGGGGGAGATTTTGTGCTACCACAGTGAAGAAGGAAAGATACACTGGGCCTACAATGGCTTTCCTGTGAGAAACATTTCCTCCTGATTATAAGGAAGCAAAATGTCTATGTAAAAGGATGTTCCCTGATGTTTTTCCTCACCTTTTTGACCTTTCTTTGTTTCTCTTCCCACTTGATGACTATTTGCTCCTTAAATACAAAATTAATCACAGCAGACATTCCTTGGTTAGAGACACATCTCTTTGCCAACCCCAATTTGGAACATATGTTAATAACAGCATACAGTGGAATTATACATCATCGCGTAGATTGTTGCCAAACATATTTTATCAGGATGATGCTAATCAGCAAATTATAATTTTTCAAATGACACATTACAGGGTATATTTTAAGAAGAAAACAAAACAAAACATAAATAAGTACACAATCAATTACACCTCTACCACAAGATACACACTGACAAATACAAGATGACACCACACCCACTTTTTAAATATATTGAACATAAAACACAAGAAAACTACTTGTTCCACTCCAACTCAAGTGATGAGGTGGATCTTACCCATTAAAGCTCATGATACTATATATTTTTGTGAGTCGCTAAGGTCTGGTCTACACTAGGGCTTGATTTCAAAATAACCCCGCTTAGGTTTCATTAATAAGTGGAGCGTCCACACTGCGAAGCCTTTTATTTTAAACTAATGGGTTGCTTATTTTGAAAGATATACTCCTGCCTTTCTCGAGGAATAATGTTAATTTCAAAATAGTTATGTCGAAATAATGGTAGTGTGGAAATTCCGGTACCGCTGTTTTGAAATAACTACTGCCCAGAGTACTGCAAACTAATTACTCCCCAGTGCTTCCTGGGGCTGTACATCTGAGGTAGCAAATCCACATTAATGGAGCCTGCCTGCACTGGAGTAATTTCAAGCCATCACATAGTTGGGAGATGCCATTTCGATTTCATTAAATCAGGAGTAATTAGGTCAATTTTAGTAATTTTGAACTTGTTTCTGATTGTAGAGATGCCGTAGGGTGCCACAGGCATGCCCTATGGTGCCATTGTTTTCTAAAGGCATTTTCTATGGTGCCATTGTTTTCTACACAAGGAAACTATTTCGAAATAACTAAAATCGATTTAACAACACTGGAAATAACAAATAGAGCCCCAGGAAGCACTGGGGAGTAATTGATTTGAAATACTCCGGGGGTTAGTTATTTTGAAATAGCAGTACTAGAACATCCACACTACCGATATATCAGCATAACTATTCTGAAATTGGTGAAAAGGAGGAGCACAGATTTAAAAAAAAGCAGGCAGTGTGGATGCTCTGCTGATTAATTCGACCGAAGGGGGGTTATTTGAAAAACAAGCCATTTCATCTATTTTTATGGAATTATTTTTGGCATCAAAATTATGAGCTTTTCATCAAAATATCAAAATTGTGCCTGTGGGAGTCTGGTGATATCTGTGGGCTGATCAGCAAGAGGAGAGTCCATCCTGTACAGTGTGTGTGTGCGGGGGGGTGGAGTTGAGTCTAGGAACCATGAAAGAGAATGGTGGGGTGGGGTATCAGTAGAACCCCATGAGTTTTGCAAGACTTTGGTTTCCACCTTCCATTTGTTGATGAGCTCTGCTCAGTATCTGGTTCAGCTAAAAACTTCAGGATGAAATATACCGCAAACTTCATGCACTGTAACTCTGGTAGAAATTGCATCATTTCATAACACAGGAGGAAAGAGTGAGACAATTTCTCTTCAGGGTATGAGTGACACTGGGGAGGGCTTTGGTTCACTGAATGGATTAATTAGGAGTTATTCTACTTTGAGTACAGGTATTCCCAGTTGTTCCAGGGAGCATGTCCCATAGATCACAGATCTCAGTATAAAACTTCCCAAAAGCTCCAAACTGGCAGTTTCTGTCAATGGGGAAAAAAACCCATGTCTCTCTCTGCTGTCAGCAGGTACATGCTATTCTCCTGCATCAGAGTCACACACAGATGGACTTGATGGTGTTTGGCAGGTACAGGTTTCAAGATCTCCATCACTAAAAAAAAAAAATCTCCACGACTGCTACCCCTCAAGTGAATAGAACAAGCTCTTTGCTTGGAAAAAAATAGACTACTACATAATAACTGAATTTAGTGTCTTTCATAATGCGTCTTGGTTTTTATACAGACCAAAGAAAACTAGATAGTCAGATGGATGGAAATTTAATTATTACAGCACACAAGCTTTTCCTCAAACCAACAGGCTGAGCTACAGAGCTGCCCTTGCCAAAGAGGATAGAAAAATGTGTACTCATTCGCTCTCACCCCATTGTGGAATCCATCCTGTAAATAGCTGCCATTTCATGTAGACGAGAAGGTTACGTAGTTTGAAAGTGCGAGAAAGTGTGAGAAAGTGAAACATTTTATCATCAAAGAGAATGTAATCATGCTGAAAGTTTGCCCAGTAACAAGCATGCACAGAGAGATAGTTTGTTATGCAGCTCCTACTATAAGAGGAGTTATAGTTGTATTCTAAGGTAGAACTCACTTTGGTGGGTTCTCGCTATGCTGCAGCATTTCTAAATAAACTATTCTCCCTTCTTTTTACTGAGTGTAAGGCTCATTTCAACACCATCTTGAGCTAAGCAATAATTTTGTCACACTTGGATGGTGGTTCACTCTAGACTCGCAAATCAGACTTTGCTGCGTAAATTAGTGACCGGGGGTGGAGGGGATGATTAACCTGCATGTTCTCGCCTTTGTGCAGTATGTGCATTATATGGAACATGTGGAATGGCCACCCATGAACATCTGGCTCTGTGGATTAATTTTTTCCTTGATCTGGTACCAGTGCCCATTAAGAAACTGATCTTCATTTTTCTTCATTTACTTCACTATAGCGAAGGTACAGGTTGCCTGTTTTGTCCTCTTGCCCTCATCCCTGTAGCTGACTGATCCCGTCTCAGCGGAGATGGAAGAGGGAAATCACTCGGTGACTGACAGGACTGACAGATCATCCGGAGCAACAGGTTTCCCTGTTTGTGTTGTTCCTACTGATTTATCTTATCACCCTGGTGTGGAACGGGGGGATGATCTTGCTAATCACGATTGATCCCCAACTCCACACCCCCATGTACTTTTTCCTCCAGAATTTGTCTTTCTGTGATATCTGTTGTTCCTCAGTAAGTGCCCCTAAGATGCTGCAAAATTTCTTATCTGAGAAGAAAAGCATTTCGTACACTGGCTGCTATTTACAAATGTACGTTGGTATCATTTTTCAAGATGTTGAGTGTCTCTTGCTGGCTGTGATGGCATATGACCATTATGTGGCCATTTCTAACCCGCTGCTCTATAGCGTCACTATGTCCAAGCAGCATTGTAACCAGCTGATGGCTGGAATCTATGGGGTGGTGTTGGCTGATTCAATGATAATCATCTGCTTTTTACTCCAGCTATCATTCTGCAACTCCAATGTTATCAAACATTTCTTCTGTGAAAGCCCCGCTCTGCTGGCGCTCTCCTGCTCTGACACCCGCGTCTATGAGATTGTGCTGTTTGCCTCCATATGCCACACTACAGTGTTCAGCATTGTGACCATCCTCCTCTCCTATGTCTGTATCATCTCGACCATCCTGCAGATCCACTCTGCCAAGGGCCGGCACAAAACCTTCTCCACCTGCACTTGTCACTTGACAGCGGTGGCTATGTTCTATGGCACCCAACTCTTCATGTATTTACGTCCCACCTCCAGCTATTCCATGGACACCGACAAAATAGCCTCCGTGTTCTACTCACTGGTGATCCCCTTGTTGAATTCCCTAGTCTACAGCCTGAGGAACAGGGAGGTGAAAGATGCCCTGCGGAAAGCAATATATAAACCTGTCACTTCTTCATAAATTTCCTTAACTGAGTACAGATTCAGCGGAGAAGAACAAAAACAGTTGAATTCCATTCCCAGCCAATTGCAATGTCATTTTGCAGCATCCAATGGTAGCATTGTTCATGATCATATTGTTATTATCATAAATTTGTATTCGAACAAGGTCTGCAAGCCCCGGCGGTGATCAAGACTTCATTAGGTCCCAGTCAAATTCAAGGAGGCTCCTGTTTCACATGCATGAGCATAAAATGTATAATATGTTTTGCAATCATGAAGCCCTTGGTGTTGGGAAAGAAAAGAAGGACATCAAATCTATCCCCCTCTTTTTTGTATTGAGGCTGGATTCATTATACAGTTGTAAGGTTGATGTGTGTGATATAACTAAAGCAAAGGGTATTTCGCACAGCATCCTGTTACTCTGCAGTCTATGTGCTTTACGAGTCATTGTAGAGATATCCTGGTATCCGTTCATCCACGAGGGTTCAAAAAGTGGCCCTTTTAAGTTAAAGGAACAGGAACACAAGTATGAGCAAGGGTAATGATTCCCAGAGAGGGCACCGAGTGTGTGCCTCATTTGTGCTATTCCACACTGAATTGAATAAGAAGTAATATAGAAAGTATTAGGTTTCTCCACCATATAGATTAAACAGAAAGAAAAATAACTAAATATTTATACACTATCAGCAGATTCTCCATCAGATCTTCCTCTCTGTTCTGTTGAATGGTATTTTAGACTCTGAAGAACAGGGGTAGTAGGAGAGGGATGGCTGAGGGGATTGTGAGTGATAAATGGATAGAGTCCAGCCATTGATTGATGGTGGAGTGAAGAAGTGGTTACAAATTTGAAAAAGAAATTCAGTTCAATCTGATACCAATCTGACAATTCTCAAAATTTTTGGCAAGTGGAAAACACAGACAAAAATTACTTTTCAGCTGATGAAAACATTTAACATAATTGGAAATGGAACATTGTCTTTCCTTTTTGGGGAATTTTCAACGTAGAAGCAAAGACAATGAAGGGCCTAGACTGACCAAATGGATGGGAATGGAAGTGGCAGTGATGTTGCTGCTTCCCTTGCATCCTTTAGTCCAATGAGTAGCGCTCTCTTGGGGGATGTGGGAGACGCAGGTCAATTCTTGCTTAATTCTCACTTTATCTGATAAGGAGAAGTTATTTGAAAATTAGGTCTCCAATATTGCTGGATAGTGCCTTGGCAAGTGGGCCATGACCTCTCCTGAATCTTTCTGAGTGTGGTCTATGCTAATGCTGCAAGTCAATTTAAGGAACACTAATTTAAAGTCAGCATAACTTTGTCTGACTTACAGCAGTGTCCACATGATGCTATGTTGACGGGAGAGTTACAACACTGATTTATGCAGCCTTTGAATTCCCAGGCCCTTTCTATAGCTTGGTGTTAATGGACTAAGAAATGTGAGGCTCACAACTCCTAGACCTGGTGATTTTAGCTTCTATTGTGAACGTTAAAGACCTGTTAAGATGCTCCAGTCTTTGCGGATACTAACAGTAAGGGCAGATAGATTCTTCCCTCCCACACTCCCATGAAATTCTATTTGATGTAAATAATTCCTTTAAATGATGATTGTGGAGGCAACTTTATTTTTACTGTCCACATTTCATGATGGGAAATTAAACATATGGGAATGGTCTGAAAGAAAAATCCGGCCAGTCTGCTCAATATCTTGTTGCCTCTTCTCATTCCAATTACAGGAGGCAGCATTTTCAAAAGAATCCATTAATCCAGGGTACCAATGGAGAAGTAAGAAAATGTGGCTCTTATATTCTTTCTGCCTCCCTTTGCCCATCTCTCGATGGGAGTAACTCTACTTGTTTGTAGGCACACCCTCCAGCCATCCTGCTCCAATCCAATGCCCTTCCCCTCCCCCATTGCCAGGGACCCCCACTTATTCCCCTGCTCTAACCCAATGCACCCACCCCTCCCCCAGAGCCAGGCACCCTCCAGCCCTCCCACTCGAACCCGATTCCCATCCCCTCCACTAGCACCAGGTATCCCCAGGCCGCCTGCTCCAATCCAATGCCCTCCCCTCCCGCAGAGCCGGGGATATAAATCTGGCAGGGCAGAGGGTTACACCCTGGGTCTCATCGGAGCCATGTGCTTTTCCCTCCAGGCCCTGGGGCCCGTACACAGAGCAGCTGTGAATGTTCCAGGTGCGTGGCTCCAAACGTTCCATTGAAGGCACATGCCACCGCCCCCTCCGCAGTCCCCTTTGCAGGGCAAAAAATCCCGGACATTTTTTGCCTTTTAAAAAACCATCAAGATGGCGATTTAACATGTGAACACAAGGCCATGTCCGGGAAAAACCAGATGTATGGTAACCCTGCCCAAGCCCCAGCGGAGACCTTCAACCTTTCTCACCCTGGCCTTGCTGCCTGGCTCTGCCGCCGCCTCGCTGTTTCGCTGCCCAGCTGTGCCACTGCCTTGCCACGTGCCTCACCGCCTGGCTCTTCCGCTGCCTCTTGCCACCCCCAGAAACTGCTGCACATATGCCTACGGCGGCCTGGCTCAGGGAGGCACTGCCACTGTGGCAGACGCAGCAGGCGTGCTTTGCCACTACCTTTTGACAGCTCCCCTCCCCCACCAGCTGGCAGCTCTTGTGCACGCAGCCTGGCTCAATACCACGCGGCTCAGTGCTCAGCTTGGCGCTGCTGCTGGAGCCCCAGCAATGAGGTAGGCAGGTGGCTCGGGAAGTGGCTCAGGGCACCGTGGGACGCATGCAAAGGGGCCACAGGCTGAATGTGGTCCACAGGCCGTGTGTGGAGTAGCTCTGCTTTAGATCGTACCTGCAAGAGCACGCTGGGCCAGTCCTTTAGAATCTAAGCTCTAAAGGTGTATTAACAAAAAAAGAAAATGTTGAGAGTAAGATTAACGAGAATACATCACATACATCAATCGCCGAGTTCTTGATGCAGGCCCTCAGCAGAGATGTTACGAACTGCTAGCTTAGAGGTCTCTGCTGTACATCCTGTAGTAGGATTGGTCAGCAATCCTTCCTGGCTCTCTGACCTGAGCAGGTTGCATCTGGAATAAGGAGCAGGACTGAAGACAAAAATAGAGTCATCCCTCTAGCACTTCTATATTCCTGTTGTCTCCATAATTGGAGCTGGTCACATGAGCTCTCTGTTTCACACGCAAGTCGCCATTATGCCCTGGTTAGTCTGCAGACGCATTCCTCAGGTGGGTATTGGCCACTCCGAGAGCCATTGTCTATGGAGCAGTGTTAGTTAGCACAGCCAGTCACTGAACAATCCTTCCTCACAACAGGCCCATTGCTCCCTCCCAGACAGAGAACATTTCCAGTACAAAAACAGAGCCTATAGCCATAACTTCACATGCAAACATCAGAGAAGTACATGAGTAGCATACATGGAATGAGTAGAGCCATAAGCTTCCATTGACACCTCACATGGCCCACTTGGTACAGAATTTGGGTGCAACAATGATCTGCTCACTTTAATATGCAGTAATGTGACACCCTCCCTATGCATTATGCAAAAGCTGATTTTCCTCCTAATGCAATCAAACCTTCAAGTTTTCAGAGATTTGCATCACATGGGGCAAAGGGAGAGCAATGTGCCCATTAGCACTGAGTAACACCAGCCAAGAATAGCACATACATGGGGCAGGTTTTCAGCTACCACAGTGAAGAAGGAAAGATACATGGGCCTACAATGGCTTTCCTGTGAGAAACATTTCCTTCTGATTATAAGGAGACAAAATGTCTATGTGGAAGGATGTTCCCTGCTGTTTTTCCTCACCTTTTTGAGCATCCTTTGTTTCTTTTCCTGCTTGGTGACTATTTGCTCCTTAAATACAAAATTAATCACATCCGACATCATTTTGATTAAGACACATCTCTTTGCCAACCTCAGTTCGGAACATGTGCTAAGAACACCATGCAGTGGAATTATACATCATCACATAGATTGTTGCCAAACATATTTCATGAGGATGCTTCTGCTCTGCAAATTATTTTTTTTCAAATGACGCATTACAGCAAAAATGTATCTGTTAGAGAAGAAACAGGCAACCCAGGAGTGAATGGGGTAAAAGGGACAGCTTATTGCCTTTGCACATCTACCTCGGACATTCAACACAATGTCCGAGGAGCAACAACCTGATGTTAATCACACCCTTTTATCTATTTTACTATGTTAATTCACGTCTATCACTACTTTTCCTCAAGCCTTATTTAGTAATGTTAAGTCCCATAAAATAATTATTAATAAGTAAATAATGAATACAATTATACCTGCCCCTTACTACTATTCACAGAACTTTCAATCAAATCAACACATTCCCATGCTACAAACTAACAGCTTACAGAGATTACAAAGAATCCGACCCGGAAGATGTGTTTTGCAGAGCCAATGAAGATAAGCAAAAGACACAACAAAGTTAAGCTGCATGTGTATCGATTTTCCAAAGCTGCCAGGACAAAGAGGGAAAACATGTTTGAAGGACAATAGCAATGCCTTTTCTGGCTAGACCCCTTACCCATTACGTTAGAGCCATTTCAGACCTATTAATTTTAACACACCCCAACAGTATCAACATTTTGTTGAAGACAGCAAAACAAAAAATAAGCACAAAAACAATTCCACCTCTCCCACAAGACAGACACTGCCAAATGCAAGACAGACACCACATCAGCTATTTAAGTATATTGAACATGAAACACAAAAAAACTACTTGTTCTACTCCAACTCATCTGATGAGATGGGTCTTACCCATAAAGGCTCATGAGACTATATATTTTAGTGAGTCCTCTGGTCTACACTTGGGCTTGATTTTGAAATAACCCCACTTAGGTTTAATTAATAAGTGGAGTGTCCACACTACCAAGCCTATTCTTTGAAAATAAGAGCCTGCTTATTTTGAAATATAAACTGCTTTTCTCGAGGAATAATGTTAATTTCAAAATAGTTATTTTGAAATAATTGTAGTTTGGCTACTTTGGTACTGCTACTCCCCAGAATAATTCAAACTAATTACTCCCCAGTGCTTCCTGGGGCTTTACATCCAATGTAGCAAACGCACATTAATGGAGCCTGCCTGCATTGAACTAATTTTGAGCCTTTACAGGGTTGGGACACACTATTTTGACTTTATTAAATCAGGAGCTATTCAGTCAATTTTATTTTTAGTTTTCTAGTGAAGACATATCCTATGGTACCACAGGGCTACGCATTGTTTTCTAAGGGAATGTCGACACTAGGAAGCTATTTCAAAACAATTAAAATCGATTTAATAACTCCAGGAATAACAAAATAGAAATACTGTCTCCACACTATAGGGGAGCCTCAAAATGAGTCTGAGACAAGCTCCATTAATGTGTACGCTCTACCTTGATTTAGAGAACCAGGAATCACTGGGGAGCAATTGATTTGAATTCCTCCAGAGAGTAGTTGTTTCAAAATAAAAATACCAGAGCATCCACACTACTGTTATATCAAAATAACTATTTTGAAATTAGCGTTATTTCTTCATAAAAGGGGGTATGTCTACACTACCACCCTAGTTCGAACTAGGGTGGTTAATGTAGGCATTCAAAGTTGCAAATGAAGCCCGGGATTTAAATATCCCGGGCTTCATTTGCATCTTGCCAGGCGGGTGCCATTTTTAAATGCCCTTAGTTCGAACTCCGTGCCCGCGGCTACACGCGGTACGGAGTAGGTAGTTCGAATTAGGTTCTCTAATTCGAACTACCGGTACTCCTCGTGGAATGAGAATGGTGGGATGGAGTATCAGTAGGGCCCCATGAGATTTTCAAGACTTTGGTTTCCACCTGTCCTTTGTTGATGAGCTCTCCTCAGTACGTGGTTCAACTAAAAACTTCAAGATGAAGTATACCGCGAAATTCGTACTCTGTAACTTTGGCAGAAATTGCATCATTTAGTAACACAGGAGGAAAGAGTGAGACAATCACTCCTCAGGGTATGAGTTACACTGGGGAGGGCTTTGGTTCACTGAATGGATTAATTAGGTGTTATTCCACTCTGAGCTCAGCTATTCCCAGTTGTTTCAGGAGCCTGTACCATAGATCACAGATCTCAGTATAAAAGCTTCCAAAAGCTCCAAAGAGGCAGTTTCTGTCAGTGGGGAAACACCCCGACGTCTCTCTCTGCTGTCAGCAGGTACGTGCTATTCTCCTGCATCACAGTCACACGCAGACGGACTGGATGGTGTTTGGCAGGTACAGATTTCAAGATCTCCAGCACTAAAAAAAAAAATCATCACAACTGCTCCCCCATGAGGGAACAGAACAAGCTCTTTGCTTGGAAAAAATAGGCTACTGCATAATCGCTGAATTAAGTGTCTTTCATAATGTGTCTGGGTTTTCATTCAGACCAAAGTAAATTAGATAGTCAGATGCATGGAAATTTAATTATTACAGCACACAAGCTTTTCCTCAAACTGACATGCTGAGCCAGAGAGCTGCTCTTGCCAAAGAGGATAGAAAGATTTATGCTCATTTGCTCTCACCCCATCTTGAGCTAAGCTATAATCTTGTCACACTGGGATGGTGGTTGACTCTAGACTCACAAGACGGTCTTTGCTGCTTAAATTAGTGACCAGGGGGATGATTAACCTGCATTTCCTTTTATGTATACAGTGACATTGATGAAACAAATGGAATTACCAGTTGTGAACATCTGGCTCTGTGGACAAAGCTCTTCCCTGAGATTGTAATTGTGTCGAATAAGAAACCGATCCTCATTTTTGTTTGCTTCCTTCATTACAGCAAAGGGTTAGTTTTCCTGAGTCACTGTCCCCCCTACCACCCAGGCCATATCCCTGTAGGTGCCTGATCTCGGCTCAGAGGAAATGGAAGCGGGAAATCACTCATGGGTGTCTGAGTTCATTCTCTCAGGACTGACAGATCGTCTGGAATTGCAGGTCCCTCTCTTTATTTTGTTCCTACTGATTTATATTATCACCCTGGTAGGGAATGGGGGGATGATCTTGTTAATCATCATTGACCCCCGACTCCACACCCCCATGTACTTTTTCCTCCAGAATTTGTCTTTCTGTGATCTCTGTTGTTCCTCAGTAATTGCCCCTAAGATGCTCCAAAATTTCTTATCTGAGAAGAAAAGCATTTCCTATACTGGCTGCCATATACAATTGTCCTTCTGTATCATTTTTCAAGATGCTGAGTGTCTCTTGCTGGCTGTGATGGCGTATGACCGTTATGTGGCCATTTCCAACCCACTTCGCTATACGCTCACCATGTCCAGGCAGCGTTGTAACCAGCTGATGGCTGGAGTCTACGGGGTGGCGTTGGCTGATTCAACGATAATCATCTGCTTTTCACTCCAGCTGTCATTCTGCAGCTCCAATGTTATCAAACATTTCTTCTGTGACACACCCCCACTGCTGGCGCTCTCCTGCTCTGACACCCGCATCAATGAGATTGTGCTGTTCGCCTCTGTATGCTACACTACAGTGTTCAGTGTTGTGACCATCCTCCTCTCCTATGTCTGTATCATCTCCACCATCCTGCAGATCCGCTCTGCCCAGGGCCGGTATAAAGCCTTCTCCACCTGCACTTGTCACTTAACGGCTGTGGTCATGTTCCATGGCAGCCAACTCTTCATGTATTTACGTCCCGCCTCCAGCTATTCCATGGAAACAGACAAAATAGCCTCAGTGTTCTACACGGTTGTGGTCCCCTTGTTGAACCCCATCATCTACAGCCTGAGGAACAGGGAGGTGAAAGGCGCCTTGCAGAAAACAATACATAAACCTGTTACTCATTGATAAATCTCTTTTTCTCAGTACAGATTCTGTGGTGCTGAGCAAAAATAGTTGAATTCCATTCCCAGCCTACTGCAATGTCATTTTGCAGCATCCAATGGTAGCATTGTTCATGATCACATTGTTATTATCATAAATATGTATTCCAACAAGATCTGCAAGCCCCAGAGGAGATCAAGTCTTTATTAGGCTATTCAAGGAGGCTCCTGTTTCACATGCATGAGCGTAAAATATATAATGTGTTTTGCAAACATGAAGCCCTTGGCGATGGGAAAGAAAAGAAGGACATCAAATCTATCCTCCTCTTCTTTGTATTGAGCTTGGTCTCATTATACAGTTGAAAGTATGAAATGTGTAATTTCTTATGACTTATCACTCTCCTGTTACTCTGCAGTCTATGTACTTTATCGGGTAATTGGACAGATATCCTGGTTTCCGTTCATGCACAAGGGTTAGAAAAGTGGCCCTTTTTTTAAGTTAAAGGAACAACAAAACAAGTATTCGCAAGAGTAATGTTTCCAAGAGAGGGCACCAAGTGTGTGCCTCATTTGTACCATTCTGCACTGAATTGAATAAGGAGTAATATGGAAAGGGTTAGGTTTCTCTACCACATAGATTGAATAGAAAAAAAATCTCTAAATATTTATACAGTATCAGCAGATTCTCTATCAGATCTTCCTCTCTCTTCTGTTGTGTGTATTTTAGACTCTGAAGATCAGGGGTGGTAGGAGTGGAATCGCTGAGGGCATTGTGAGTGATAAATGGATAGAGTCCAGCCATTGGCTGACATTTGAGTCAAGAGGTGGTTACAAAAATTGAAAAAGAAATTCAGTTCAATCTGATCCCAATCAGATAATTCCTGACATATTTGGCAAATGGAAAATATAGACTAAAATTTCTTTTTCAGCTGATGGAAACAGTTAACATAATTGGAAATGGAACATTTTCTTTCCTTCCTGGGGAATTTTCAATGTAAAAGCAAAGACAATGTAGGGCTTAGATTGACCATATGAATGGGAATGAAAGAGGAAGTCATGTTGCTGCTTCCCTTGTATCCTTTAATCCAGGGGTCTCCTAGCTTTTTAAGCATGAGATCACTTTTTGAATCTAAGTGCAATCCAGGATCCACCTCAAACCCAAACACTCTTGCCCCGCCTCCTTCCTGCCCCTTCTCCAAGGCTCTGCCCCACCCACTCCATCCTCCCTCCCTCTTTTTTATCAAGCTGGGGGTAGAGGGATGGGGTGCAAGGGAGGGGGCTGTGGTCTCTGATCTTGGGCTAACAGATTTGGAGTGTAGGGGGGGTTCTGAGCTGAGCCTGGGGCAGGGAGTTGAGATGCAGGAGGGGTGCAGGCTCTGGGAGGGAGTTTGGGTCCAAGGGGACTCAGAGCTAGGGCAGAGGTTTGGGGTGCAGGAGGGGTTCAGGACTGGGGCCAGGGTTTGGAATGCAGGCTCCAGCTGGGCACCGCTTACCACAGGTGGCTGCTGGGTGGTGGTGCAGGGGACTAAGGCAGGCTCACCCCTCCCCTGGCCCTGCACCACTCCCAAAAGCAGCCAGCAAACTCTCTCCATCCCTGCCCCCCTGTGCTCTGTGGAGATGGTGTACAGGTGGAGGGAGGGGCACCCTGACATCAGCATCCCCCCTCCTCTTCTTCTTGTGCCTTGTACAGCAAGCAGGAGGCTCCCGGGCCTGGGGGGCAGCTCCAAGGCAGAGGGCAGGAGCAGCACAGCAATGCTGAGAGGGGCAGTTGAAGTGCCAGCACTTAACAGCCTCCCAGCCAAACCAGTCAGGATCCCTTGCCAAAGGCTCCAAGATCTACCAGTAGATCCCGATCTACTGGTTGGTGACCACTGCTTTAATCCAATGATTAGAGCTCTCCTGTGGGTGTGGGAGACACAGATGAATTCTTGCTGAATTGTCACTTTATGTGATGGGGAGAAGCGATTTGAAAATTGGGTCTCCAACATTGCCCTGGCAAGTGGGCTATGTCCTCTCCTGAAATTTTCTGAGGGTTGGTCTATGCTAATGCTGCCAGTCAATCTAAGGTACACTCGTATAAAGTCAACATCACTTCATCTGATTTACAGGAGTGTCCACATGATGCTATGTTGACAGGAGAGTTAAGAAACTAAATTATGGAGTCTATGAATTCCCAGGCCCTTTCTATAATTTGGTGTTAAGGGACTAAGAAACGTGATGCTCACAACTCCCAGACGTGGAGATTTTTAGCTTCTACAGTGAACAGTAAAGAGCTGATAAGTTGCTCCAGTATTTGCTGATACTAAAAGTAACAGCAAATAGATTCTTCCCTCCCAAGCTCCCATGGAATTCTATTCACTGTAAATAATTCTTTTAAATTACTATTTGTGGGAGCAACTTTATTTATACTATCTATATTTAATGATGGGAAATTAAAAATATGGGAATGATCTGAATGAAAAAAAAAATCCTGCCAGTCTGCTCATTATTTAGTTGCCTCTTCTCTTTCCCAATAGAAGAGGAAGCATTTTCAAAAGAATTCATTATTTCAGGGAGCCTATGGAGAAGCAAAAAAAATTTGGATCTTACATTCTTTCTGCCTCCCTTTGGCCATCTCTCAATGGGAGTAACTCTACTTGTTTGTAGGCTCTTTTGTGATTCCCATCAATGATGTGCTTCTGAGCACCTCAAAATCATTATTGTATTTACTGACACAACTTCCGTGTTAGGTAGCGCTGGAGTATCTCCCTTTCACAAATGAGGAGCTGAGGCACAGAGAAAGTAAATGTCTTGCTTCAAGGTCACACAAGAGGTCTGTTATCGATCCAGGAACTGAGTTCCAAATACAGAGTGCTAGACCAAATGCACGTCTGCACTCCCTTGTCCCTGCTTTTAACCCTTTCCATGCTGGAATGAGGCAGCCTCCTCCTTGACTGCCCTCATCTTTGCCTTTCTTGTCTGGCCTTCAGTGAGGTCTCTGTGCCCACCTCTGCAGCCACTGAAACTGTCCCTTTTTCTGCTCAAACAAAAGACAGGACTCTGCAGCACTTTAAAGACTAACAAGATGATTTATTAGGTGATGAGCTTTCTTGTTAGTCGTTAAAGTGCTGCATAGTCCTGTCTTTTGTTTCAGCTAGACCAGACTAACACGGCTACATCTCTATTATTATTTTTCTGCTCAGTAGCTGAGCTACAGAGGCCCTCCAATAACTTTTCATTTTTTTTCCACCCTCAGTTTTTCAGTCACTGTGCACCACAGTTTGCCCAGTCCTCTCTCTATTCCCTTCTTTATTGGAATCCCCCCCCCCCACACACACACGTGCCTGCATTCCATACCATATATAATGGCATTATGGGCAAAACTCCTAGACTTGAAGCAGGGACGTAGTTTTTTCCTGGGCACAGACACTGAGTGACAGATGTGTGAGTTTCTGACTCCAGAAACTCTTGGTTGTTTCTGCTGGTGCTCCGGGAAATGTGACTTTGTGCACATTATATGCAACCCCCTTTGCGTATGGATTACACAAAAGGTGATTTTCCTCCTAATACAATCAAACCTTGAAGGTTTCAGAGATTTGCATCACATGGGGCAAGTGAACACCAATGTGCCCGGTAGCACTGAATAACACCAGACTAATACATGGGGGAGGTTTTCTGCTATCACCGTGAAGAAGGAAAGAGACATCACTGGCCCTACAATGGCTCTCCTTAGAGGCAGGGTATGACCACAGTGTCCTTGTGCATACGTAGCCATAGATCAGTACATGGGCCCTTCCCTGTGGTAACCTTGCCCTTTCAGATTCATCTAACACTGTGAGAACCACACCTCTGATGTTACTGGGATAAATTCTGGGTGGGAGCCTGTGACGTGCCAGGGTGCAACTCAGATTAATCAGCAGTTGTGTCACCCATGCCTGCAGCTTTGCATGCCTTGCAATACCTTGCTGAAGTGGCTTCCATGTGGGCCTCTCATAAAACACGTTCCAGCATGCTACATACACCCGGATCATCTCTCTCCAGACTGCCACCCATACTCGGGTTACACTCCGGCTCTCGCCAGCCTTGGATTTACTTCAAGGTTACCCCAGCACACGCCACAGTCTTCAATTTCCCTCCTGAAATGTACGTCTTCTGCTGCCAAGCCCTCTCCTAGACAATATGACAATTCAGGATACATTGACCATTATTTCCTTAATAACAAAAGTATGCATGCAGCTGAATTTCCCAGGCAATTTGCACACACAGATCAGATAAAACAACAAAACAAATGTATTGACCAGAAAGTCATGGATTTTAAGTGAGTACAAATAGTGAGACATGGAAGTCTGGCAAAACTGCATGAAAAATAAAGCTAAAATGCAATTTCGGTGTAATTTAACAACTGATATGAAATTAAAAGAAAAGTTTTTCTTACCACACACTTTGAGCCATCTTATTGACCACACTTCTTAGGTCAAGACAATTCCTCAGTCTAATTGCTGTTTCTTTTATACGTTCTGATAAAGTGACTCAAACAGCAGAAACAGAAGTGCGTTGTGGTGTCTGCCCCTTCCTTTTTAGTCTGATCCCACCCCCTTTGACAAACATTTCCTCCTGATAAAAAGGACACAAATTGTCTATATAGAAGGATGTTCCCTGTTGTTTTTCCTCACCTTTTTGAGCTTCCTTTGTTTCTCTTCCCGCTTGATGACTATTTGCTCCTTACATTCAAAATTAATCACAGCAGACATCATTTTGTTTAAGACACATCTCTTTGCCAACCTCAGTTTGGAACATATGTTAATAACACCATACAGAGGAATTATACATCATTGCATAGATTGTTGCCAAAGAGTATGTCTACACTAGCCCCCTAGTTCGAACTAGGGAGGCTAATGTAGGCATTTGAAGTTGCAGATGAAGCCCGGGATTTAAATATCCAGGCTTTATTTGCATCTTCCCGTCCGGGCTCCATTTTTAAATCCCCCTAGTCCGAACTAACTGCCCGCGGCTACACGTGGCAGTCAAAAGTTAACTCGAATGAGGTGTAACAGTTAACACGAACTAAGGACTTCGTTCGAGTTAACTTTTGACTGCCGCGTGTAGCCGCGGGCAGTTAGTTCGAACTAGGGGGCTAGTGTAGACATACCCAAACATATTTTGTCAGGATGATGCTGATCAGCAAATTATCATTTTTCAAATAACACATTACAACAAAAATATGTCAACATTTTTTGAAGACAGCAAAACAAAAAATAAGCACAAAAACAATTCCACCTCTCCCACAAGATACACACTGCCACTTGCAAGACAGACACCACATCAACTATTTAAATATATAGAACATAAAACACAAGAGAACTACTTGTTCCACCCTACCTCATCTGATGAGGTGGGTCTTATCATAAAAGCTCATAATACTATATATTTTTGTGAGTCTCTAAGCCCTAGTCCACACTAGGGCTTGATTTTGAAATAACCCAACATAGGTTTAATTAATAAGCAGAGTGTCCACACTATCAAGCCTGTTATTTCAAAATAACGGCCTGCTTATTTTGAAAAATATACCCCTGCTTTTCTCGAGGAATAGTGCTAATTTCAAAATAGTTATTTAAAAATAACAATAGTGTGGGCGCTCCAGAACTGCTATTTCAAAATAACTACTCCCCAGAGTAACTGAAACTAATTACTCCCCAGTGCTCCCTGAGGCTGTACATCTGAGGTAGCAAATCCACATTAATGGAGCCTGCTTTCCTTGAACTAATTTCAAGGCTTCCCAGAGTTGGGACGTGGTATTTCGGTTTTGGTAAATCAGGTGCTATGAAGTCCATTTTAGTATTTTTGAACTGGTTTCCTAGCATAGACATGCCCTATAGAGCCACAGAACTACTCATTGTTTTCTAAGGGCAGGTGTACACTGGGAAACTATTTCAAAAGAACTCAAACCGATTTAATAACTCCTAAAATAACAAAATTTATATAGCAAAATAAAATTAGTCTGAAGCAAGCTCCATTAATGTGAATACTCTACCTTGACTTAGAGCCCCAAGAATCACTGGGAAGTAATGGATTTGAATTACTCCGGGGAGCAGTTATTTCGAAATAGTGATACCGGAGCCTCCACACCACTATTATATCAACATAACTGTTTTAAAATTAGCATTATTCCACCACAAAAGCAGGAGTCCAGATTTCAAAAAGAGCAGGTAAGATAGATGCTCCAATTATTCACTGGACCGAAAGTGAGTTATTTCAAAATCAAGCCATTTCATCTATTTTTAGGGAATTATCTTTTGCATGGAAATTATCAGCTTTCCATCAAAATATCAAACTTCCCTCCTCCCCAAACTCTGGCTGTGGGATTCTGGTGATAACTGTGGGCAGATCAGTAAGAGGAAAGACCATCCATTACAGAGTGTGGGGAGATGGCATTGAATCTGGAAGCCATGAAAGAGAATGGCGGGGTTGTGTATCTGTAGGGCCCCAGGAGATTTGCAAAACTTTGGTTTCCACCTGCCCTTTGTTGATGAGCTCTGCTCACTACCTGGTTCAACTAAAAAGTTCAGGATGACGTATACCCCAAACTTCATGCACTGTAACTCTGGTAGAAATGGCATCATTTAGTAACACAGGAGGAAAGAGTGAGACAATTATTCCTCCGGGTACGAGTTACACCGGGCAGAGCTTTGGTTCACTGAATGGATTAATTAGGTGTTATTCCACTCTGAACTCATCTATTCCCTGTTGTCTCAGGGAACGCGTCCCATACATCACCAATCTCAGTATAAATCTTCTCAAAAGCTCCAAACTGGTGCTTAATAGAGAAACACTGCCATGTGTGTCTCTGGCTGTCAGCAGGTACGAGCTATTCTTCTGCATCACAGTTACACACAGACGGACGGGCTTGATGGTGTTTGGCAGGTTTCAAGACTAAAAAAATTCACCACATCTGCTACCTCCAAAGGTAAAAGAACAAGTTCTTTCTTTGGAAACAAGAGGCTACTGCATAATCACTGAATGTAGTATCTTTTATAATATAGCTGGGTGTTCATAGAGACCAATGTAAATTAGATAGTCAGATGCCTTGAAGCTTAATTATTACAGCACATAAGCTTTTCCTCTAACTGACACGCTGAGCCAAAGAGCTCCGCTTGTCCAAAGAGGGTGGAATGATTGACACCCGTTTCCTCTCACCGCTTTTTGAGCTAAGCAATAATCTTGTCACACTGGGATGGTGGTTCACTCTAGACTCACAAGTCAGTCTTTGCTGCTTAAATTAGTGATGGTAGGGGTGGGAGATATAGGATTAACCTGCATGTCCTTATATGTGCACAGTGAAATTGATTGAAAAAAGGAATGAAAAAAGGAATGATCAGCTGTGAACATCTGGCTCTATGTACTAAGGACTTCCGTGATGTCGTACTACTACCTACTAAGAAACTGACCTCCATTTTTCATCACTTACTTCATTACAGAAAAGGGACAGGTCCCCTGAGCCATCCACCTGCCCACATCTCTGTAGCTGCCTGATCTCGGCTCAGAGGAGATGGAAGAGGGAAATCACTCTTTGGTGACTGAGTTAATTCTCACAGGCCTGACAGATCGTCAAGAGCTGCAGCTCCCCTTGTTTGTGTTGTTCCTGCTGATTTGTATTTTCACCCTGGTGGGGAATGGTGGGATAATTGTGTTAATCACCATTGACCCCTGACTCCACACCCCAATGTACTATTTCCTTCAGAATTTGTCTTTCTGTGATCTCTGCTTTTCCTCGGTAATTGCCCCTAATATGTTGCAAAATTTCTTATCTGAGAAGAAAAGCATTTCGTACACTGGCTGCTATTTACAAATGTACTTTGGTATCATTTTTCAAGATGTTGAGTGTCTCTTGCTGTGATGGCATATGACCGTTATGTGGCCATTTCTAACCCGCTGCGCTATACACTCATTATGTCCAGGCAGCGTTGTAACCAGCTGGTGGCTGCAGTCTATGGAGTGGCGTTGGCTGATTCAACGATAAACATCTGCTTTTTACTCCAGCTGTCATTCTGCAGCTCCAATGTTATCAAACATTTCTTCTGTGAAACCCCCGCTCTGCTGGCGCTCTCCTGCTCTGACACCCTCATCAATGAGATTGTCCTTTTTGCCTCTGTGTGCTGCACTATAGTTATCAGTATTGTGACCATCCTCCTCTCCTATGTATGTATCATCTCCACCATCCTGCAGATTCGCTCTGCCGAGGGCCGGCACAAAACCTTCTCCACCTGCACTTGTCACTTAACTGTGGTTATTATGTTCCATGGCACCCAGCTCTTCATGTATTTACGTCCTGCCTCCAGCCATTCCATGGAAACAGACAAAATAGCCTCAGTTTCTACACACTGGTGATCCCCATGTTGAACCCCCTTGTCTACAGCCTGAGGAACAGGGAGGTGAAGGTCGCACTGTGGAAAGCAATATATAAACCTGTCACTCTTTCATAAACCTCTTTACGTTGGTAGAGATTCAGTGGTGGAGTGAAAAACAGCTGAATTCCATTCCTAGCTCTTTGCAATATCACTTTGCAGTGTCCAAAGGTAACATTGTTCATGATAATTTAGTTATTGTTATACATTTGTGTGTATTCCAACAAGGTCTGCCGGCCCCAACTGAGACCAAGACTTCCTTAGGCTACTACCCCAGCAAAATTCGAGGAGGTACTTTTTAACATGAATGAGAATAAAATATATAAGCAACATGCTTTGCAAGCATGTAGTCCTTGGTATTGGGAAAGAAAAGACTAACAAATCTTTCCCCCTCTTCTTTGTATTGAGGCTCGTTTCGTTATACACTTGAAAGGTTGAAGTGTGTGATTTCTTATGACTAAACCAAAGGGTTTTGCACACCCACCTGTTACTCTGCAGTCTGTGTGCTTTATTGGGTCATTGGAGAGATATCCTGGTATTCTTCATGCATGAGGGTTAGGAAAGTGGCCCCTTTTTTAAGTTAAAGGAACAGGAAGACCAGTATTAACAAGGGTAATGTTTCCAAGAGAGGGCACCAAGTATGTGCCTCATTTGTGCTATTCTGTACTGAATTGAATAAGGAGTAAAATGGAAAGGATTAGGTTTCTCTACCACATAAAATGAACAGAAAAAAATCCCTAAATATTTATACAATATCAGCAGATTTTCTATCAGATCTTCCTCTCTGTTCTGTTGTGTGGTATTTTAGACTCTGAAGATCAGGGCTGGTAGGACTGGAATGGATGAGGGGATTGTGAGTGATAAATGGATAGGGTCCGGCCATTTATTGATGGTGGATTCAAGGGGTGGTAACAAAAATTGAAAAAGAAATTCATTCACTACAAAAAGGATGTGGACGCTTTGGAGGGGGTCCAGCGGAGGGCAACCAAAATGATTAGGGGGCTGGAGTGTATGACCTATGAGGAGAGGTTGAGGGAGTTGGGTCTGTTTAGTCTGCAGAAGCGAAGAGGGAGGGGGGATTTGATAGCAGCCTTCAACTTCCTGAAGGGAGGTTCCATAGGGGATGGAGAAAGGCTGTTCTCAGTCGTGATGGATGGCAGAACAAGGAGCAATGGTCTCAAGTTGTGGTGGGAGAGGTCCAGGTTGGATATTAGGAAAAACTATTTCACAGGGGTATGTCTACACTAGCTCGTTAATTCGAGCTAGGTAGGCAAATCAGGGAACCGGGGTTGCAAATGAAGCCCGGGATTTAAATATCCTGGGCTTTATTCGCATGTTCCCGTCCAGCCGCCATTTTAAAATCCCCCTTAGTCCGAACTAACTGCCCGCAGCTACACGTGGCAGTTTAAAGTTAATCCGAACTAAGTCCTTAGTTCGGATTAACTGTTACTCCTCAGGATGGTGGTCGGTTTCTAGCAGAGTGCCCCAAGGATCGGTTCTAGGACCGGTTTTGTTCAATATCTTTATTAAAGACCTGGATGAGGGGATGGACTGCATCCTCAGCAAGTTTGCAGATGACACTAAGCTAGGGGGAGAGGTAGATACGCTGGAGGGCAGAGGGCAGAGGGTAGGGTCCAGAGTGACTTAGACAAATTGGAGGATTGGGCCACAAGAAATCTGATGAGGTTCAACAAGGACAAGTGCAGAGTCCTGCACTTGGGACAGAAGAATCCCAAGCATTGTTACTGGCTGGGGACTGAATGGCTAAGTTGTAGTTCTGCGGAAAAGGACCTGGGGATTACAGTGGATGAGAAGCTGGATATGAGTCAACAGTGTGCCCTTGTAGCCAAGAAGGCTAATGGCATATTAGGCTGCATTAGGAGGAACATTGCCAGCAGATCGAGAGATGTGATTATTCCCCTTTATTCGGCACTGGTGAGGCCACATCTGGAGTATTGTGTTCAGTTCTGGGCCCCCCAACACAAAAAGGATGTGGACACATTGGAGAGGGTCCAGCGGAGGGCAACCAAAATGATAGGGGGCTGGAGCATATGACCTACGAGGAGAGGCTGCAGAAGAGAAGAGTGAGGGGGGATTTGATAGTAGCCTTCAACTTCCTGAAGGGAGGTTCCAAAGAGGATGGAGAAAGGCT
This sequence comes from Pelochelys cantorii, assembly GCA_032595735.1. Lineage (NCBI taxonomy): Eukaryota > Metazoa > Chordata > Testudines > Trionychidae > Pelochelys > Pelochelys cantorii. The sequence continues at coordinate 3,272,829 of CM064329.1, forward strand.
GTTCACAGTAGCGATGGCAGAACGAGGAGCAATGGTCTCAAGTTGCGGCGGGAGAGGTCCAGGTTGGATATTAGGAAAAACTATTTCAATAGGAGGGTGGTGAAGCATTGGGATGGGTTCCCTAGGGAGGTGGTGGAGTCTCCATCCCTAGAGATTTTTAAGTCTCGGCTTGACAAAGCCCTGGCTGGGTGGATTTAGTTGGGATTGGTTCTGCCTAGGGCAGGGGGCTGGAGTTGATGACCTTCTAAGGTCTCTTCCAGCTCTATGGTGCTATGATTCTATGATTCTATAACTTAGTCTGACATACAGCAGTGTCCACATGATGCTATGTTGACGGGAGAGTTACAACACTGATTTATGTGGCCTTTGAATTCCCAGGCCCTTTCTATAGCTTGGTGCTAATGGACTAAGAAACATGATGCTCACAACTCCTAGATGTGGTGAATTTGGCTTCTATAGTGAACATTAAAGAGCTGGAAAGATGTTCCAGTGTTTGCTGATACTAACAGTAATGGCAGGTAGATTCTTCCCTCCCAAGCTCCCATGGAATTCCATTCACTGGAAATATATTTTTTAATGAAGATTTGTGGTGGCAACTTTATTTTTACTGTCCACACAATGATGGGAAATTAAACATATGGGAATGGGTCTGAAATAAAGAAAACAGGTCAGTCTGCTCACTATGTAGTTGCCTCTTCTCATTCCAATTACAGGAGGCAGCATTTTCAAAGAAAGTAAGAAAATGTGGATCTTATATTCTTTCCACCTCCCGTTGCCCATCTTTCAATGGGAGTAACTCTACTTGTTTGTAGGCCCTTCTCTGGCCCTCATCAATGAAGCGCTTCTGAGCACCTCGAAATGATTATTGTATTTATTGATATAACTTCCATCTTAGGTAGTGCTGGAGTATCTCCCTTTCACAAATAAGGAGCTGAGGCACAGAGAAAATAAATGTCTTGCTTCAGGGTCACACAAGAGGTCTGCTATTGAGCCAGGAACTAAGCACCAAATGACAGAGCGCTAGACCAAAGGCATGTCTACTCTCCCTTTGCCCTGCTTTTAACCCTTTCCCTGCTGGAGTGAGGCAACCTCTCCCACCGCACAGCCTCCCCCTTGAGAGCACTTATCTTTGACTTTTTTGCCTTGCCTCCAGTGAGGTCTCTGTGCTTACCCCTGCAGCGACTAGAAGAGTCCCCTTTTCTGCTCAGTAAACTGAGCTACAGAGGCCCTCCAATAATATTACCACTTACTTTTTCCACCCTCAATTTTTCACTCACTTTGTACCAGAGTTTTCCTAGTCCTATCTCTATTCTCTTCTGTATTGGAAGGGGGCTACCATACACACAGGTGCCCGCATTCTCCACTATATGTAATGGCATTATGGACATGACTCCTAGACTTGAAGAAGGGACGTAGTTTTTTTTTTTTCTGGGCACAGACATGGAGTGACGTGTGAGTTTCTGAATACAGAGATTGACTGCCCTTGGTTGTTTCTATTGCTGCTCAGGGAAGCATGATTTTGTGTACATTATATGCAACACCCTCCCCTATGGATTACACAAAAGCTGATTTTCCCACTAATACAATCAAACCTTGAAGGTTTCAGAGATTTGCATCACATGGGGAAAGAGGACACCAATGTGCACTGTAGCACAGAATAATACCAGCCAAGAATAGCTGGGGGAGGTTTTCTGCTACCACTGTGAAGAAAGAAAGGGACATCACTGGCTCTACAATGGCTCTCCTTAGAGGCAGGGTATGATCACAGTGTCCTTGTGCATTTGTAGCCATAGATCAGTACATGGGCCCTTCCATGTGGTACATGGACTCATCAGTCTAATTGCAGATTACTTTATATGTTCTGATAAAGTGACTGAAGCAGAAGAGACAAGAGTGAGGATGTTTTCCCCTTCCTTTTTAGTCCTATTGCACCTCCTTTGACAAAGATTTCCTCCTGATAACAAGGAGACAAAATGTCTATGTGGAAGGATGTTTCCTGCTGGTTTTCCTCACCTTTTTGACCTTCTGTTGTTTCTCTTTCTGCTTAATGACTATTTCTTCTTAGATTCAAAATTAATCACAGCGGATAGTATTCTGTTTAAGGCACATCTCTTTGCCAACTGCAATTGGGATTGTGTGTTAATACAGTGGAATTATACATCATTGCATAGATTGTTGCCAAACATATTTTATCATGATGATGCTGATCAGCAAATTATCATTTTTCAAATGATACATTAAAAGGTATAGTTTAAGAAGACAACAAAACAAAAAAACAAAACAAAAAAGAAGCGCAAAATCAATTCCATTTCTACCACAAGATACACACTGACAAATGCAAGATGAAACCACATCAACTATTTAATTACATTTAACATTCAACGCAAGGGAATTACTTGTTCCACACCAACTCATGTAATGAATTGAGTCTTGCTAATATTAGCTCATGATACTATTTTAGTTAGTGTCTAAGCTCTACTATGTACTTGAGCTTGATTTTGAAATAACCGCACTTAGGTTTAATTAATAAGCGCAGCGTCCACAGTACCAAGCCTATTCTTTCAAAATAACAGTCTGCTTATTTTGAAGAATATACTCCTGCTTTCCACGAGGAATAATGTAAATTTCAAAATAGTTATTTCAACATAATGGTGATGTGGATGCTCCAGTGTCACTATTTCGAAATAACAGAGTAATTCAAACTTATTACTCCCCAGTGCTTTCTGGGGCTTTACATCTGAGGGAGCAAATCCACATTAATGGAGCCTGCCTGCACTGGACTAATTTTGAGCCATCACAGAGGAGGGTCACACTATTTTGATTTTGTTAAATCAGGTGCTATTAAGTCGATTTTGTATTTTTGAACTTCTTTCCTAGTGTAGACATGCCCTACAGAGCCACAGGTCTCCTCATTTTATTCTGAGGGCATGTCTACACTAGGAAACTATTTCAAAATAACTCAAATACATTTTATAACTCCTGGGATAACAAAATAGAAATACTGTCTCCACAATAGAGGGGAGTCTCCAAATGAGTCTGAGACAAGCTCCATCACCGTGAACACTGTACCTTGACTTAGAGCCACAGGAAGCACTGTGGAGTAATTGATGTGAATTACTCTGCGGAGTAGTTATTTTGAAATAGCGATCCGGAGCATGCACACTTCTGCTATTTAAGAATAATTATTGTGAAATTGGCATTCTTCTTTGAGAAAAGCAGGAGTACAGATTTCAAAAAAAGCAGGTGAGATGGATGCTCCACTTATTATTTGGACCTAAAGGGGATTATATCAAAATCAAGGCATTTCATCTATTTTTATGGAATTATCTTTTGCATGGGAATAATCAGATTTCCATCAAAATGTCAAACTTCCCTCCACCCCAAACTGTGGCCGTGGGACTCGGTGATAACATGAGCAGATCAGAAAGAGGAGAGACCATCCTGTACAGCGTCTTGGGGGGAAGGCATTGAGTCTGGGAGCCATGAAAGAGAATGACGAGGTGGGGTATCTGTAAGACCCCATGGGGTTTGCAAGACTTTGGTTTCCATCTGCCTTTTGTTGATGAGGTCTGCTCAGTACCTGGTTCAACTAAAAACTTCAGGATGAAATTTACCCCGAATTTCATACACTGTAACTCTGGTAGAAATTGCATCATTTAGAAACACAGGAGGAAAGAGTGAAACAATTACTCCTATGGGCACGTATTACACTGGGAGGGCTTTGGTTCACTGAATGGATTAATTAGGTGTTATTCCACTCTGAGCTCAACTATTCCCAGTTGTTTCTGGGAGCATGTCCCATAGATCACAGATCTGGGTATAAAAGTTTCCAAAAGCTCTAAACAGCCAGTTTCTGTCAATGGGGAAACACCCCCACGTCTCTCTCTGCTGTCAGCTGGTACATGCTATTCTCCTGCATCAGAGTCACACACAGATGAACTTGATGGTGTTTGGCAGGTACAGGTTTCAAGATCTCCAGAACTTAAAAATAACTCATTGCAACTGCTCTCCTATGAGGGAACAGAACAAGCTCTTTGCTTGGAAAAAATAGGCTACTGCACAATCGCTGAATTTAGTGTCTTTCATAAAGTGTCTCGGTTTTCATTCAGACCAAAGTACATTAGAGAGTCAGATGCCTGGACACTTAATTATTACAGCACACAAGCTTTTCCTCAAAGCGATATTTTGAGCCACAGAGCTGCTCTTGCGAAAGAGAAATAGAAAGATTTATAATAATTTGCTCTCACCCAATCTTGAGCTAAGCAATAATCTTGTCACACTGGGAGGGTAGTTGACTCTAGACTCACAAGACAGTCTTTGCTGCTTAAATTAATGACTGGGGGGGATGATTGATCTGCATTTCCTTGTATGCGTAATTGATCAAAGAAATGGAATGACAAGTTGTGAAGCTATGGCTTTGTGGACAAAGTCCTTCCCTGAGATTGTACTTGCGTCCAATTAGAAACCAATCTTCATTTTTCTTCGCTTCCTTCATTACAGCAAAGGGTTAGTTTTCCTGAGTCACCGTCCCCCCTACCTCACTGGCGACATTTCTGTAGCTGCCTGATCTCTGCTCAGAGGAGATGGAAGCAGGAAACCACTCATGGGTGTCTGAGTTCATTCTCTCTGGACTGACGGATCGTCTGGAATTGCAGGTCCCTCTCTTTATTTTGTTCCTACTGATTTATATTATCATGCTGATGGGAAATGGGGGGATGATCTTGTTAATCACAATTGACCCCCGACTCCACACCCCAATGTACTTTTTCCTCCAGAATTTGTCTTTTTGTGATATCTGTTGTTCCTCAGTAAGCGCCCCTAAGATACTGCAAAATTTCTTATCTGAGAAGAAAAGCATTTCGCACACTGGTTGCTATTTACAAATGTACTTTGGTATCATTTTTCAAGATGTTGAGTGTCTCTTGCTGGCTGTGATGGCATATGACCATTATGTGGCCATTTCTAACCCGCTGCACTATACGCTTACCATGTCCAGGAAGCGTTGTAACCAGCTGATGGCTGGAGTCTATGGAATGGCATTGTCTGATTCAACGATAATCATCTGCTTTTCACTCCAGCTGTCATTCTGCAGCTCCAACGTTATGAAAAATTTCTTCTGTGACACACCCCTACTGCTGGCGCTCTCCTGCTCTGACACCCGCATCAATGAGATGGTGCTGTTTGCCTCTGTATGCTACGCTACAGTGTTCAGCATTGTGACCATCCTCCTCTCCTATGTCTGTATCATCTCCACCATCCTACAGATCCGCTCTGCCGAAAAACAGCACAAAGCCTTCTCCACCTGCACTTGTCACTTGACAGCGGTGGCCATGTTCCATGGCAGTCAACTCTTTATGTATTTACGTCCTACCTCCAGCTATTCTATGGAAACAGACAAAATAGCCTCAGTGTTCTACACGATGGTGATCCCCATGTTGAACCCCCTTGTCTACAGCCTGAGGAACAGTGAGGTGAAGGGCGCCCTGCAGAAAGCAATACATAAACCTTTCTCTCATGCTTAAATCTCTTTAACTCAGTACAGATTCAACAGTGGTGAGCAAAACAGTTGCATTCCATTCCCAGCCAATTGCAATGTCATTTTGCAGTGTCCCATGGTAGCATTGTTCATGAACATGTTGTTACTATCATAAATTTGTATTGCAACTAGGTCTACAGGTCCCAGCAGAGATAAAAATTTTCTGAGGGTTGGTCTATGATACTGCTGCCAGTCAATCTAAGGTGCACTAGTTTGAAGTCAACATAACTTAATCTGATCTACAGCAGTGTCCACATGATGCTACGCTGACAGAAGAGTTATGGAACTGAATTACGGAGCCAATGAATTCCCAGATCCTTTGTATAGGTTGGTGTTACTGCACTAAGAAACGTGATGCTCCCAACTCCTAGACTTCGAGATTTTTAGCTTCTATAGTGAACACTAAAGAGCTGATAAGATGTTCCAGTATTTGCTTATACTAAAAGTAACGGTAAATTGATTCTTCCCTCCCATGCCCCCATGGAATTCTACTCACTGTAAATAATTCTTTTAAATGATTATTTGTGGTAGCAACTTTATTTATACTATCTATATTTAATGATGGAAAATTAAAAATATGGGAATTGTCTGAATTTAAAAAAAGCCTGCCAGTCTGCTCAATATGTAGTTGCCTCGTCTCTTTTCAACTATAGGAGGAAACATTTTCAAAAGAATCCATTAATCCAGGAAGCCTATGGAGAAGTAAAAAAATGTGGATCTTATATTCTTTCTGCTTCCCTTTGCCCATCTCTCAGTGGGAGTAACTCCACTTCTTTGTAGGCCCTTCTGTGGCCCTCATCAATGAAGTGCTTCCAAGCACCTCAAAATGATTATTGTATTTTTTGACATAACTTCCATGTTAAGTAGCACTGTAGTATCTCCCTTTCTCAAATAAGCAGCCGAGGCACAGCGAAAGTAAATGTCTTGTTTTAAGGTCACAGAAGAGGTCTGCTATTGAGCCAGAAACTGAACCCCAAATTACAGAGCGCTAGACCAAGGGCATGTCTACACTCCCTTTGCCCTGCTTTGAACACTTTCAATGCTGGAGTGAGGCAGCTTCCCCCTTGACAGCCCTCATTTTTTCCCTTTCTTGTCTGGCCTCCAATGAGGACTCTGTGCCCACTTCTGCAGCTGCTGAAACAGTCCTTTTTTTTGCTCAGTGAGCTGAGCTACACAGGTCCTCCAATAACATTTCATTTTTTTTCCATCCTCAGTTTTTTAGTCACTATGCACCACAGTTTGCCCAGTCCTCTCTCTATTCCCTTCTGTATTGGAAGGCTCCTTCCTCCACTGTCCCTACAGACCTTTGCCCACATTCTCCACCATATGTAATGGCATTATGAACGTGATTCCTTGAATTGAAGCAGGGACATTTTTTTTTTCCTGGGCACAGACATGGAGTGACAGATGTGTGAGTTTGTGACTACAGAAACTCGTGGTTGTTTCTACACATGCTCAGGGAAACATGACTTTGTGTGCATTACATGCAAACCCTTCCCCAATGGATTACACTAAAGATGATTTTCTTCCTAATACAATGAAACCTTCAAGGTTTCAGAGATTTGCATCACATGGGACAAGGGGACACCAATGTGCCCTATAGCACTGAGTGACACCAGCCTAATACACGGGGGAGATTTTCTGCTACCACAGTGAAGAAGGAGAGAGACATCCATGGACCTACAATGGTGTCAGGTATTGCCCACAATGTGCTTGTGCATTTGTAGCCATGGATCAGGGCAGGGGCCCTTCTCTGTGGTAACCTTGCCCTTTCATATTAATCTAACACTGTTAGAACCACACCTCTGATGTTACTGGGATCATTTCTAGGTGGGTGCCTGTGACATGCCAGGGTGCAACTCATATTAATCAGCAGTTGTGTCACACAGGTCTGCAGCTTTGTATGCCTTACAATACCTTGCTGAAGTGGCTTCCAGGTGGGCCATTCTTAAACCATCTTCCAGCACGCTAGATATAGCCGGATCATCTCTCTCCAGTCTGCCACCTACACTCAGGTTACACCCAGGCTCTCACCAGCCTTGGTTTTCTTCAAGGTTATCCCAACACACTCCACAGTCTTCAATTTCCCTCCTGAAATGTACGTCTTTTGCTGCCAAGCCCTCTCCTAGACAATACAGGTTACGTTGTCCATTATTTCCTTAACAGCAAAAGTATGCATGTAACTGAATTTCCCAGGCAATTTGCGCACAGAGATCAGATAAAATGATAAAACAAATGTATTGACCAGCAAGTAATGGATTTTAAGTGAGTACAAATTGTGAGGCATGGAAGACATGCAAAATTTCATGAAAAATGAAGCTGAAATGCAATATATACCTAATTTAACAACTGATGTGAAATTCAAAGAAATGTTTTTCTCACCAAATGATTTTAGCCATCTTATTTATCACAGTTCTTAGGTCAGGACATCTCCTCAGTCTAACTAATGATTACTTTATATATTCTATTAAACGGTACATCTCCCTTCGGAAGAGCATCTAGCCTGGATGCTCTCTTTCGAAAAAGCCCCATTTGCATTCAAGAACACCTTTTTTTGAAAGAGCAGATTTGCAAAAAGGCATTCTTCCTCATAAAATGAGGATTACCCCAGTCAAAAAAAAACGCTGCATTCTTTCTATTTAATTTCAATAGAAAGCGGTGGCAGTCTAGATGTAGGGGAAGCTTTTTCGAAAAAAGACCACTTTTTTCGAAAAAACCCTGTAGTCTAGACACACCCAAGTGACTCAAGTGGAAGAGACAAAAGTGGGTATGTCTGCCCCTTCCTTTTTAGTCCTATCGCACCCCCTTTGACAAATATTTCCTCTTGATAACAAGGACACAAAATGTCTATGTGGAAGGATGTTCCCTGCTGGTTTTCCTCACCTTTTTCACCTTCCGTTGTTTCTCTTCCTGCTTGATGATTATTTGCTCCTTAAATTCAAAATTAATCACTGCAGACATTGTTTTGTTTAAGACACATCTCTTCACCAACCTCAATTGGGAACTTGTGTTAATAACACCATAGCAGAATTATACAGCATCACATAGATTGTTGCCAAATATATTTGATCAGGATGATGCTGATCAGCAAATTATCATTTTTCAAATAATACATTACAAGGTATGGAATTATCTTTTGCATGGGAATAATCCGATGTCCATGAAAATATCAGACTTTCCTCCTCCCCAAACTGTGGCTGTGGGACTCAGTGATATCTGTAGGCAGATCAGCAATAGGAGAGTCCATCCTGTACAGTGTGTTGTGGGAGGATGGCATTGAGTTTGAGAGCCATGAAAGAGAATGGTGGGGTGGGGTATCTGTTGGACCCCATGAGATCTGCAACACTTTGGTTTCCGCCTTCAATTTTTTTATGAGCTCTGCTCAGTACCAGGTTCAACTAAAAACTTCAGGATGAAATATACCCCGAACTTCATACACTGTAACTCTGGCAGAAATTTCAGGGGGTAGCCAAGTTAGTCTGTTACAGAAAAAAACAGCAAGCAAATGGTCTGGTAGTACTTTATAGACTAACAAAATGTGTAGATGGTATCATGAGGTTTCATGGGCACAGCCGTCTTCTTCAGATGACCGGAGTTATGACTAGGGGATAAGAAAACTCAAAATAAAGAGGAGAAGGGGGGAAGAGGGAAAGATGTTCTGTCGCTCACCCCCCTACCTCTATACCTAAAGTATCAGGAGAAAGGGTGCTAAACCTGAGCAGATAAAGATCAAAGTCAGTAGATAGATTGCTAAGGCAGGAAGGGTGCCATTCAGAAAGCTGTTAGCACCTTCAATGATAAAAGGTCCACCATGCCATATCTTGATTAAGTCCATTAGTAATTGAATTGAATTTGCATACCTTCATGCTTCCATCCCATCCCATCCCAGACACATTTTTCAGTTGATTGTATATAGCCAAGCCCTACAATACAACCGGATTTGCTCCAACCCCACAGACAGAGACAATCATCTACAGGATCCTTACAGAGTATTCATAAAACTGAGATACCCACCTGGGGAAGTGAAAAAACAAATTGACAGAGCCAAAAAAGTACCCAGACATGAACTACTTCAAGACAGACCCAAAAGAGAAAATAACAGAACTCCTCTTGTTGTTACCTACAGTCCACAACTCAGACCCCACCAATGCATTATACACAATCTACAACCCATCCTAGAAAATGGTCCCTCACTCTCAGAGGTCTTAGGAGAAAAAACTATTCTTGCTTACAGACAACCCCCTAACCTGAAACGTATTCTTTCTGATAACCATGCCACACAACCACATCATAAACCTCCAGGAACCCGGCCCTGCAACCAGAAAAGATGCCAACTCTGCCCACATATCTACACTGAGGAATTCATCTCTGGAGCAAACAACACAAGCCACAAAATCAAAGGGTCATTTGACTGCTCATCTAGTAATTTCATCTACGCTATCAAATGCCAACAATGCCCCTCTACTATATATATTGGTCAAACTGGACATTATCTACGGGAAAGAATCAATGGACACAAATTGGATATACGTAAAGAAAATACTCAGAAGCCAGTGGCAGAACATTTCTGTTTACCTAACCATAATCTCACAGATCTGAAGGTGGCTGTCTTATCACAGGCCAGCTCCTCAAGCCAAATACACAGGGAAAGCTTGGAATTACAATTCATATGCAAATTCAATTCAATTACTCATGGACTTAATCAAGATAGGACATGGTGGACCTTTTATCACTGAAGGTGCTAACAGCTTTCTGAATGGCATCCTTTCTGCCTTACCCATCTACTGACTTTGATCTTTATCTGCTCAGGTTTAGCACCCTTTCTCCTGATACTTTATGTACAGAGGTAGGGGGGTGGGTGACAGAGCATCTTTCTCCCCCCCCCCCCATTCTCCTTCTATTTATTTATTTATTTTGAGTTTTCTTATCCCCTAGTGATAACTCCGGTCATCTGAAGAAGAGGGCTGTGCCCACAAAAGCTCATGATACCATCTCCATGTTTTGTTAGTCTATAAAGTGCTACCAGACCATTTGCTCGCTGTTTTTTTCTGGTAGAAATGGCATCGTTTAGTAACACAGGAGGAAAGAGTGAGACAATTACTCCCCAGGGTACGAGTTACACTGGGGAGGGCTTTGGTTCACTGAATGGATTAATTAGGTGTTATTCTGCTCTGAGCTCAGCTATTCCCAGTTGTTTCAGGGAGCATGTCTCATAGATCACAGATCTCAGTTTAAATCTTCCTAAAAGCTCCAGACTGGTGGTTAATAGAGAAACACTGCCATGTGTCTCTCTGCTGTCAGCAAGTACGAGCTATTCTTCTGCATCACAGTCACACACAGGTGGGCTTGATGGTGTTTGTCAGGTTTCAAGATGTCCAACATAAAAAAAATCACCAGATCCGCAACCTCCAAAGGTAACAAAGAAGCTCTTTGTTCGGAAACAATAGACTCCTGCATAATCACTGAATTTAGTATCTTTCATAATGTGTCTGTGGGTGTTCATACAGACCAATGTAAATTACATAGCCAGATAACTGGAAGCTTAATTATTACAGCACACAAGCTTTTCCTCTAACCGACATATTGAGCCACAAGGCTACCCTTGCCCAAAGAGGGTGGAATAATTGACACTTGTTTACTCTCACCCTTTTTTGAGCTAAGCAATAATCTGGTCACACTGGGATGGTGGTTCACTCTAGACTCAAAGGTCAGTCTTTCCTGCTTAAGTTAGTGATGGAGTGGGGGAAGGGAGAGGATTGACCTGCATGTCCTTGTATGTGTACAGTGAAATTGATAAATAAAAAAAAAAAGAATGATCAGCTGTGAACATCTGGCTCTGTGCCCTAAGCCGTTCCTTGATGCCGTACTGCTACCTATAAAGAAACTGACCTCCATTTTTCTTCACTTACTTTATTACAGAGAAGGGACAGGTTCCCCGAACCATCCACATGCCCACATCCCTGTAGCTGCCTGATGCCACCTCAGAGGAGATGGAAGAGGGAAATCACTCGGGGGTGACTGAGTTCATTCTCTCAGGACTGACAGATTGTCAAGAGCTATAGGTACCCCTGTTTATGTTGTTCCTACTGAATTATGTTCTCACCCTGGTGGGGAATGGGGGAATAATCTTGTTAATCACAACTGACCCCCAACTCCACACCCCCATGTACTTTTTCCTCCAGAATTTGTCTTTCTGTGATCTTTGCTTTTCCTCAGTAATTGCACCTCAGATGCTGCAAAATTTCTTATCTGAAAAGAAAAGCATATCGTACACTAGCTGCTATTTACAAACGTACTTTGGTATCATTTTTCAAGATGTTGAGTGTCTCTTGCTGGCTGTGATGGCATATGACCGTTATGTGGCCATTTCTAACCCTCTGCGCTATACGCTCACCATGTCCGGGCAGCATTGTAACCAGCTGATAGCTGGAGTCTATGGGTTAGCATTGGCTGATTCAGTGATAAACATCTGCTTTTTACTCCAGCTGTCATTCTGCAGCTCTAACGTTATCGAACATTTCTTCTGTGAAACTCCCCCACTGGTGGCGCTCTCCTGCTCTGACACCCACATCAATGAGATTGTGCTGTTAGTCTCTGTGTGCTACATTGTAGTAAGCAGCTTTGTGACCATCCTCCTCTCCTACGTCTGTATCATCTCCACCATCCTGCAGATCCGCTCTGCCGAGGGCCGGTGCAAAGCCTTCTCTACCTGCACTTGTCACTTAACTGTTGTTGTCATGTTCTATGGCAGCCAGTTCTTCATGTATTTACGTCCTGCCTCCAGCTATTCCATGGAAACAGACAAAATAGTCTCGTTGTTTTACACACTGGTGATCCCGTTGTTGAACCCCCTCGTCTACAGCCTGAGGAACAGGGAGGTGAAGGTCGCCCTGTGGAAAGCAATTTATAAACCTGTCACTCTTTCATAAACCTCTTAAACTCAGTACAGATTCAGTGGTGGAGAGAAATATACCTTAATTCCATTCCTAGATATTTGCAATGTCACTTTGCAGTCTCCAATGATAATTTTATTATTATTATACATTTGTTTGTATTCCAACAATATCTGCCAGCCCCAGCTAAAACCAAGACTTCATAAGGCTACAGCCCCAGCAAAATTCAAGGAGGCACCTTTTTCACATAAATGAGCATAAAATATATATGTAACAAGCTTTTAAAAAATGCAGTCGTTGGTATTGGGAAAGAAAAGAAGGCCATCTAATCTTTCCCCCTCTTCTTTGTACTGAGGCTAGATTCATTATACAGCTGAAAGGTTGAAGTGTGTGATTTCTTACGACTAAACCAAAGGGTGTTTCACACAGCCGCCCGTTACTCTGCAGTGTATGTGCTTTATTGGGTCATTGGAGAGAGATCCTGGTATTCTTCATGCATGAGGGTTAGAAAAGTAGCCATTTTTTAAGTTAAAGGAACAAGAAGAGAAATATTAGCAAGAGTAATGTTTCTAAGAAAGGGCACCAAGTGTGTGCCTCTTTTGTGCTATCCCACACTGAATTGAATAAGGAGTAATATGGAAAGGGATACGTTTCTCTACCATATAGATTAAACAGAAAGAAAAATCACTAAATATTTATAAAATATCAGCAGATTCTCTGTGAGGTCTTCCTTTCTTTTTGGTCCTCCTCTCTAATCTGTTGTGTGGTATTTTAGACTCTGAATAACGGGGGTGGAAGGAATGGATGGGTGAAGGGACTGTGAGTGATAAATGGAAAGAGTCCGGCCATCGATTGAATTTTGAGTTAAGGGGTGGTTACAAAAATTGAAAAAGAAATTCAGTTCAATCTGACACCAATCTGATAATTCCCAAAATACTTGGCAAATGGAAACCGTGGACCAAAATGTCTTTCTCAGCTGATGGAAACATTAAACATAATTGGAAATGGAACATTTTCTTTCCTTCTAGGGTATTTTCAGTGTAGAGCAAAGACAATGAAGGGCTTAGACTGAGCAAATGGATGGGAGTGGAAGAGGCGGTGATGTTGCTGCTTCCTTTGTATACTTGAATCCAGTGATTAGAGCCCTCCTGTGAGTGGGAGAGACACAGGCCAATTCTTCCTTAATTATCACTGTATCTAATGGAGAGAAGCTATTTGAAAATAGGGTCTCCCACACTGCTGTATAATGACCAGGCAAGTGTGCTATGTGCCCACCTGAATCTTTCTGAGCGTGGTCAATGCTTATGCTGCCAGTCAGTCTAAGGTACACTAGTTTACAGTCAATATGACTTAGTCTGACTTACAGCAGTGTCTACATGTTGCTATGTTGATGGGAGAGTTACGAAGCTGATTTATGGAGTCTTTGAATACCCAGGCCCTTTCTATAGCTTGGTCTTAATAGACTAAGAAATGTGATGCTCACAACCCCTAGACATGGTGATTTTGGCTTCTATAGTGAATATTAAAGACCTGAAAAAATATTCCAGTATTTCCTGGTACTAACAATAGCGGCAGATAGGTTCTTCCCTCCCAAGCTCCCGTGGAATTCCATTCACTGTAAATCATTTTTAAATGACTATTTGTGGTAGCAACTTTATTTTTACTGTCCACATTTAATTATAGGAAATTAAACATACAGGAATGGTATGAAATAAAAAAAATGGGTCAATCTGCTCACTATGTAGTTGCCGCTTCTCATTCCAACTACAGGGGGCACCATTTTCAAAAGAAGCCATTAATCCAGGGTACCTATGGAGAAGTGAGAAATTATGGCTTTTACATTCTTTCCACCTCCCTTTGCCCATCTCTCAGTGGGAGCAACTGTGCTTGTTTGTAGGCCCTTCTGTGACCCTTATCAATGAATTGCTTCCAAGCACCTCATAATCATTATTGTCTTTATTGACATAACTTCCATGTTAGGTAGCGCTGTGGTATCTCTCTTTCACAACAGAGCAGCTGAGGCACAGAAGAAGTAAATGTCTTACTTCAAGGTCACACAAGAGGATTGCTATTGAGCCAGGAACTGAGCCCCAAATTAAAGAGCACTAGACCACAGACATGTCTACACACCCTCTACCCTGCTTTTAACCCTTTCCCTGCTTGAGTGAGGCAACCCCAGCCTCCCACCACCAGACAGCCTTCCCTTTGAGAGCACTTATCTTTGACCTTTTTGCCTGGCCCCCAGTGAGGTTTCTGTGCTCAACACTGCAGCGGTGGGAACAGTCCCTTTTCTGTTCAGTTAGCTGAGCTACACAGGCCCCCCAATAATATTTCTACTTACTTTTTCCACCCTCAGTTTTTCACTCACTGTGCACCAGAGTTTGCCTAGTCCTATCTCTATTCCCTTCCATATTGGAAGGGGGGCCAACATACACACAGGTGTCCACATTGTCCTCTGTATGTAATGGCATTATGACATAACCCCTGTACTTGAAGCAGGGACAAAGTTTTTCTCCTGGGCACAGACATGGAGTGACAGATGTGTCAATTTCTGAATACAGAGATTGACTGCCCTTGGTTGTTTCTATTGCTGCTCAGGGAAGCGTGAGTTTGTGTACATTGTATGCAACACCCTCCCCAAAGGATTACACAAAAGCTGTTTTTCCTCCTAATATAATCAAACCTTGAAGGATTCAGAGATTTGCATCACATGGGGAAAGGGGACACCAATGTGCTCTGTAGCACCGAGTAACACAGGCCTGAGACAGGAGGAGGTTTTCTGCTACCACAGTGAAGAAGGAAAGAGACATCACTGACCCTACAGTGGTTCTCCTTGGAGGCAGGTTATGACCACAGTGTCCTTGTGCATTTGTAGCTGTGGATCAGTGCCTTGGCCCTTCCCAGTGGTAACCTGGCCCTTTGATATTAGTCTAACGCTGTTAGAACCACACCTCTGATGTTACTGGGATCATTTCTAGGTGGGGGGCTGTGACGTACCAGAGTGCAACTCAGATTAATCAGCAGCTGTGTCACATACCTGCAGTTTTGCATGCCTTGCAATACCTTCCGGAAGTGTCTTCCAGATGGGCCACTCATAAACCACCTTTGAGCATGCAAGTTACACCCGGATCATCTCTCTCCAGACTGCCACCCACACTCAGGTTATACTCAGGCTCTCACCAGGCTTGGGTTTGCTTCATGGTTACCCCAACATACTCCACAGTCTTCAACTTCCCTCCTGAAATGCACATCTTCTGCTGCCAACTCCTCTCTTAGACAATATGGCTGTGTCTAGATTGGCAAGTTTTTCCGCAAAAGCAGTTGCTTTTGCGGAAAAACTTGCCAACTGTCGAGACTGGCCGCTTGAATTCGCGCAAGAACACTGACGATCTAATGGATGATTGTCAGTGTTCTTGTGCAAATACTATGACGCTCCTGTTCAGGCAAAAGCCCTCTTGCGCAAATGCTTTTGCGCAAGAGGGCCAGTGTAGACAACCCAGAGTTGTTTTGCGCAAAAAAGCCCCAATGGCTAAAATGGCGATCGGGGCTTTCTTGCGCGAAAGTGCGTCTAGATTGGCACGGACGCTTTTCCGCAAAAAGTGCTTTTGCGGAAAAGCATCCGTGCCAATCTAGACGCTCTTTTCCGCAAATGCTTTTAACGGAAAAACTTTTCCGTTAAAAGCATTTGCAGAAAATCATGCCAGTCTAGACATAGCCTACAGGTTACGTTGTCCATTATCTCCTTAATGGCAAGAATATGCATGCAACTGAATTTCCCAGGCAATTTGCACACACAGATCAGATAAAATAATAAAACCAATGTATTGACCAGCAAGTGATATAGTTTAAGTGAGTACAAATCGTGAGGCACACTTGAAGAAGATAACAAAACAAAAACAAAACAAAAAATAAGCGTGAAATCAAGTCCACTTCTACCACAAGATACACACTGTCATATGTAAGATGACACCACATCAGCTCTTTAATTATATTGAATATCAAACACAAGAGAATTACTTGCTCCACACCAACTCATCTGAAGAGTTGGGTCTTACCCATAGTTGCTCTTGATACTGTATATATTTGTTAGTCTCTAAGCTCTGGTCTACACTTGGACTTGATTTCTAAATAACCCCACCAAGGTTTAATTAAAAAGCGGAGCGTCCACACTACCAAGCCTATTCTTTCAAAATAACAACCTGCTTCTTTTGAAATATATACTCCTGCTTTCCTTGAGGAATAATCATAGAATACAATGACTGAAAGGGACCTCGAGAGGTCATCGAGTCCAGTCCCCTGCCATCATGGCAGGACCAAATACTATCGAGACCAACCCTGATAGACATTTATCTAACCTACTCTCAAATATCTCCAGAGATGGAGATTCCACAACCTCCCTGGGCAATTTATTCCAGTGTTTAACCACCCTGACAGTTAGGAACTTTTTCCTAATGTCCAACCTAAACCTCCCTTGCTGCAGTTTAAGCCCATTGCTTCTTGTTCTATCCTCAGAGGCCAAGATGAACAAGTTTTCTCCCTCCTCCTTATGACACCCTTTTAGATACCTGAAAATGGCTATCATGTCCCCCCCTCAATCTTCTCTTTTTTAAACTAAACAAACCCAATTCTTTCAGCCTTCCTTCATAGGTCATGTTCTCTAGACCTTTAATCATTCTTGTTGCTCTTCTCTGGACCCTCTCCAATTTCTCCACATCCTTCTTGAAATGCGGTGCCCAGAACTGGACACCATACTCCAGCTGAGGCCTAACTAGCGCAGAGTAGAGGGGAAGAATGACTTCTCGTGACTTGCTCACAACACACCTGTTCATGCATCCCAGAATCGTGTTTGCTTTTTTTGCAACAGCATCACACTGCTGACTCATATTCAGCTTGTGGTCCACTATAACCCCGAGATCCCTTTCTGCCGTACTCCTTCCTAGACAGTCGCTTCCCATTCTCTACGTGTGAAACTGATTGTTCCTTCCTAAGTGGAGCACTTTGCATTTGTCTTTATTAAACTTCATCCTGTTTACCTCAGACCATTTCTCTAATTTGTCCAGATCATTTTGAATTATGACCCTATCCTCCAGAGCAGTCGCAACCCCTCCCAGCTTGGGATCATCTGCAAACTTAATAAGCATACTTTCTATGCCAATATCTAAATCGTTGATGAAGATATTGAACAGAGCCGGTCCCAGAACAGACCCCTGCAGAACCCCACTTGTTATACCTTTCCAGCAGGATTAAGAACCATTAATAACTACTCTCTGAGTACAGTTATCCAGCCAGTTATGCACCCACATTATAGTAACCCCATCTAAGTTGTATTTCCCTAGTTAATTGATAAGAATATTATGCGAGACCGTATCAAACGCCTTACTAAAGTCTAGGTATACCACATCCACCACTTCTCCCTTATCCACAAGACTCGTTATCCTACCAAGGAAAGCTATCAGATTGGTTTGACATGATTTGTTCTTTACAAATCCATGCTGGCTGTTCCCTATCACCTTGCCACCTTCCAAGTGTTTACAGATGATTTCCTTAATTACTTGCTCCGTTACCTTCCCTGGCACAGAAGTTAAACTAACTGGTCTGTAGTTTCCTGGGTTCTTCTTATTTCCCATTTTATAACTGGGCAGTATATTTGCCCTTTTCCAGTCTTCTGGAATCTCTCCTGTCTCCCATGATTTTCCAAAGATGATAGCTAGAGGCCCAGATACCTCCTCTATCAGCTCCTTGAATATTCTAGGATGCATTTCATCAGGCCCTGGTGACTTGCAGGCATCTAACTTTTCTAGGTGATTTTTAACTTGTTCTTTTTTTATTTTATCTTCTCAACCTACCCCCTTCCCACTAGCATTCACTATGTTAGGCATTCCTTCAGGCTTCTCGGTGAAGACCCAAACAAAGAAGTCATTAAGCATCTCTGCCATTTCCAAGTTTCCTGTTACGGTTTCTCCTTTCTCACTACCAGAGGGCCTACCCTGTCCTGGGTCTTCCTCTTGCTTCTAATGTATTTATAAAAAGTCTTCTTGTTTCCCTTTATTCCCATAGCTAGTTTGAGCTCATTTTGTGCCTTTGCCTTTCTAATCTTGCCCCTGCATTCCTGTGTTGTTTGCTTATATTCATCCTCTGTAATTTGTCCTAGTTTCCATTTTTTATATGACTCCCTTTTTATTTTTAGATCATGCAAGATCTCATGGTTAAACCAAGGCGGTCTTTTGCCATATTTTCTATCTTTCTGACACAGCGGAATAGCTTGCTTTTGGGCCCTTAATAATGTCCCTTTGAAAAACTGCCAAATCTCCTCAGCTGTTTTTCCCCTCAGTCTTGATTCCCATGGGACCTTACCTATCAGTTCTCTGAGCTTACCAAAATCCGCCTTCCTGAAATCCATTGTCTCTATTTTGCTGTTCTCCCTTCTACCCTTCCTTAGAATTGTGAACTCTATGATTTCATGATCACTTTCACCCAAGCTGCCTTCCACTTTCAAATTCTCAACCAGTTCCTCCCTATTTGTTAGGATCAAATCTAGAACAGCTTCCCCCCTGGTAGCTTTTTCAACCTTCTGAAATAAAAAGTTGTCTCCAATGCAGTCCAAGAACTTATTGGATAGTCTGTGCCCCGCTGTGTTATTTTCCCAACATATATCTGGATAGTCGAAGTCCCCCATCACCACCAAATCTTGGGCTTTAGATGATATTGTTAGTTGTTTAAAAAAAGCCTCATCCACTTCTTCCACCTGGGTAGGTGGCCTGTAGTAGACTCCTACCATGACATCACCCTTGTTTTTAATCCTTTTAGCCTAACCCAGAGACTCTCAACATTTCCATCTCCTATGTCCATCTCCACCTCACTCCAAGTGTGTTCATTTTTAATATATAAGGCAACACCTCCTCCCTTTTTTCCCTGTTTATCCTTCCTGAGCAAGCTGTACCCTTCCATACAAACATTCCAATCATGTGTATTATCCCACCAAGTTTCTGTGATGCCAACGATGTCATAATTGTGCTTATTTATTAGCACTTCCAGTTCTTCCTGCTTATTACCCATACTTCTCGCATTTGTGTATAGGCATCGAAGGGTATGTCTAGACTACACGGCTCCGTCAACGGAGCCATGTAGATGAGTTTACTAGACATAGGAAAATGAAGTGGCGATTTAAATAATTGCCACTTCATTTACATCAAAATGGCCACCGCACTGTGCCAATCAGCTGTTTGGTGGCTCAGCAGGGCAGTCTGGATGCGCCGCGGTCAACAAGGGAAGCCTTTGTCGACTGCTCCGTTATGCCTCATGAAATGAGGTTTACCGGAACGGTCAACAAAGGCTTCCCTTGTCGACCGCGGCCCATCTAGACTGCCCCGCTGTGCTGCCAAACAGCTCATCGGCACAGCACAGCAGCCATTTTGATGTAAATGAAGCGGCGATTATTTAAATCGCCACTTCATTTTCCTATGTCTAGTAAACTCATCTACATGGCTCCGTCGACGGAGCCATGTAGTCGGGACATATCCTAATATACTGATTTGACCTTGCCTCCCAATTTTGCCCTGACTCTCCTTTCTCTTTGTCATTATAGCCCACGCTCCCTCCCATTTCTGACCCATCTCCCAGGTCTCCATGTTCTCCACTTACCTGTGGGATTTGCTCACTTGTACCTAATTTCAAAATAGTTATTTCAACATAAATGTAGTGTGGACACTCTGGTGTCGCTATTTTGAAACAACTACTGGCCAGAGTAATTCAAACTTATTACTCCCCAGTGCTTCCTGGGGATTTACATCTGAGGTAGCAAATCCACATTAATGGAGTCTGCCTGCATTGTACTAATTTCAAGCCATCACAGAGCTGGGACACACTATTCTGATTTTGTTAAATCAGGTGCTAATAAGTTGATTTTAGTAATTTTGAACATTTTTCCTGCTTTAGACATGCCCTACTGAGCCACAGGTCTCCTCATTTTATTCTGAGGGCATGTCTGCACTAGGAAACTATTTCAAAATAACTCAAATAGATTTTATAACTCACAGGATAACAAAATAGAAATACTGTCTCCACAATACACAGGAGTCTCCAAATGAGTCTGAGACAAGTTCCATCACCGTGAACACTGTACCTTGACTTAGAGCCACAGGAAGCACTGTGGAGTAACTGATGTGAATTACTCCGGGGAGTTGTTATTTCAAAATAGCGATGCTGGAGGGTGCACGTTACAGTTATTTAAGAATAATTATTTTGAAATAACATTATTCTTTGAGAAAAGCAGGAGTACAGATTTCAAAAAAAGCAGGTGAGTTGGATGCTCCACTTATTATTTGGACCTAAAAGGGATTATATCAAAATCAAGGCATTTCATCTATTTTTATGGAATTATCTTTTGCATGGGAATAATCAGATTTCCATCAAAATATCAAACTTCCCTCATCCCCATACTGTGGCTGTGAGACTCGGTGATATCTGTGGGCAGATCAGCAATAGGAGAGACCATTCTGTACAGTGTGTTGGGGGGGGGGGAGGCATTGAGTCTGGGAGCCATGAAAGAGAACAAAGATGCGGGGTATCTGTAGGACCCCATTTGGTTTCCATCTGCCCTTTGTTGATGAGGTCTGCTCAGTACCTGGTTCAACTAAAAACTTCAGGATGAAATTTACCCCGAATTTCATACACTGTAACTCTGGTAGAAATTGCATCATTTGGTAACACAGGAAGAAAGAGTGAAACAATTATTCCTCTGGGTATGAATTACACTGGGGAGGGCTTTGGTTCACTGAATAGATTAATTAGGTGTTATTCCACTCTGAGCTCAGGTATTCCCTGTTGTTTCAGGAGCATGTCCCATAGATCAGAAACCTCAGTATAAATCTTCCCAAAAGCTCCAAGCTGGCAGTTTCTGTCAATGGGGAAACACCCCAACATCTCTCTCTGCTGTCAGCAGGTAAGTGCTAATCTCCTGCATCACAGTCACACACAGATGGACTTGATGGTGTTTGGCAGGTACAGTTTTCAAGATCTCCAGCACTAAAAAAAATTCACCCCAACACCTAGAACAACCGGAACAAACTGTTTGTTTGGAAAAAAATAGGTTACTGCATGATAACTGAATGTAGTGTGTTTCATAAAGTGTCTGGGTGTTCATACAAACCAATGTTAATTACATAGTGAGATGCCTGGAAGCTTTATTATTACAGCACACAAGCTTTTCCTCAAACCGACATGCTGAGCCACAGAGCTGCCCTTGCCCAAAGAGGATGGAATGATTGACACATGTTTACTCTCACCCCTTTTTGAGCTAAGCAATAAGATTGTCACTTTGGGATGGTGGTTCACTATGGACTCACAATTCAGACTTTGCTGCTTAAATTAGTGACCGGGGGGGATGATTAACCTTCACGTCCTTGTATGTGTACAGTGAAATTGATCAAAGAAATGGAATGACCAGCTGTGAACATCTGGCTCTGTGGACAAAGCCCTTCCCTGAGAGCCTAACTGTGGCCAATCAGAAACTGATCCTCATTTTTGTTTCTTCCTTCATTACAGCAAAGGATTATTTTTCCTGAGTCATCCTCCCGCCCACATCCCAAAGCTGCCTGATCTTGGCTCTGAGAAGATGGAAGTGGGAAATCACTCGGTGGTGACTGAGTTCATTCTCTCAGGGCTGACAGATCATCTAGAGCTGCAGGTCCCCCTGTTTATGTTGTTCCTACTGATTTATGTTCTCACACTGGTGGGAAATGGGGGGATGATCTTATTAATCACAATTGACCCCCGACTCCACACTCCCATGTACATTTTTCTCCAGAGTTTGTCTTTCTGTGATCTCTGCTGTTCCTCAGTAATTGCCCCTAACATGCTGCAGAATTTTTTATCTGAGACGAAAAGCATTTTGTGCACTGCTTGCCATATACAATTGTACTTTGGTATCATTTTTCAAGATGTTGAGTGTCTCTTGCTGGCTGTGATGGCATATGACTGTTATGTGGCCATTTCCAACCCACTTCGTTATACGCTCACCATGTCCAGGCAGCGTTTTAACCAGCTGATGGCTGGAGTCTATGGGGTGGGGTTGGCTGATGCAACGCTAAACATCTGCTTTTTACTCCAGCTGTCATTCTGCAGCTCCAATGTTATCAAACATTTCTTCTGTGAAATCCCGTTGCTGCTGATGCTCTCTTGCTCTGACACCTGGATGAGTGAGATAGTGCTGTTTGCCTCCGTATGCTACACTACAGTGTTCAGCATTGTGACCATCCTCCTCTCCTATGTCTGTATCATCTACACCATCTTGCAGATCCGCTCTGCCGAGGGCCGGCGAAAAGCCTTCTCCACCTGCTCTTGTCACTTGACGGTGGTGGCCATGTTCCATGGCAGCCAACTCTTCATGTATTTACATCCCCCCTCCAGCTATTCCATGGAAACAGACAAAATAGCCTCTGTGTTCTACATGCTGGTGGTCCACTTGCTGAACCCCCTCGTCTACAGCCTGAGGAACAGGGAGGTGAAGGGCGCCCTGCAGAAAGCAATACATAAACCTGTCACTCTTTCATAAATCTCTTTAACTCAATACAGATTCTATGGTGGATAGAAAAACAGTTGAATTCCATTCCTAGCCCATTGCTACGTCATTGTGCATCGTCCGATGGTAGCATTGGTCATGATCCTATTGTTATTATCATAAATTTGCATTCCAATAAGGTCTGCCAGCCCCAGCAGAGATCAAGACTTCTTCAGGCTACAACCCAGAAAAATTCAAGAAGGCTCCTGTTTCACATGCATGAGCATAAAATATATAAGTAACATGCTTTGCAAGCATGTAGTCCTTGGTATTGGGAAAGAAAAGGACATCAAATCTTTCCCCCTCTTCTTTGTACTGAGTCTGAATTCATTATACAGTTAAAAGGCTGAAGTGTGTGATATCTTATGAATTAACCAAAAGGTGTTTTGCACAACCTCCTGTTACTCTGCAGTCTATGTGCTTTATTGGGTCATTGGAGTGATATCCTGGTATTCATTCATGCAAGTGGCCCTTTTTTAAGTTAAAGGAACAACAAAACAAGTATTAACAAGGGTAATGTTTCCAAAAGAGGATCTCAAATGTGTGACTCATTTGTGCTACTGTGAACTGAATTCAATAAGGCTTAATATGGAAAGGGTCAGTTTTCCCTACCATATAAATTAAACAGAAAGAAAAATCACTAAATATTTATGCCATATCAGTAGATTCCCTATGAGATCTTCCTCTCTGTTCTCTTGTGTGGTATTTTAGACTCTGAAAAACAGGGCTGGTAGGAATGGAATGGCTGAGGGGATTGTGAATGATAAATGGATAGAGTCCAGCCATTGCTTGAATTTTGAGTTAAGGGGTGGTTACAAAAATTGAAAAAGAAATACAGTTCAATCTGAACCCAATCTGACAATTCCTGAAGCATTTGGCAAATGGAAAATATGGACCCAAATTTCTTTCTCAGCTGATTGAAACATTTAACATGATTGGAAATGGAACATTTTCTTTTCTGCTGGAGAATTTTCAGTGTCAAAGCAAAGACAATGAAGGGCTTAGACTGACCATATGGAAGGGACTGGAAGAGGCAGTGATGTTTCTGCTTCCCTTGTATCCTTTAATCCAATGATTAGAGCTCTCCTGTGAGGATGGGAGACACAGATCAATTCCTGCTTAATTCTCACTTTTTTTCTGATGGGGAGAAGCTATTTGAAAGTTGGGTCTCCCACATTGCCGGATAGTGCTCTGCCAAGTGGCCTATGTCCTCTCCTGAATCTTTCTGAGGGTTGGTCTATGCTAATGCTGCTAGTCAGTCTAAGGTACACTAGTTTAAGTTAACATGACTTACAGCAGTATCCACATGATGCTATGTTGATGGGAGAGTTACCACACTGAATTATGGAGACATTCCCAGGCCCTTTCTCTAAGTTGGTGTTAATGGACTAAGAAACGCGATGCTTGCAATTTCTAGACTTGGTGGTTTTAGTGTCTATAGCAAACATTAAAGAACTGAAAATATACTCCGATATTTGCTAATACTAACAGCAATGGCCTCCTTGGCTCCCACTATAAGTAATGTTTGTTTAAAGGACCATTTGTGGTGGCAACTTTATTTTTACTGTCCACATTTAATGATGGGAAATTAAAAATATGGCAATAGTCTGAAATAAAAAACCCTGCCAGTCTGCTCTATATCTTGTTGCCTCTTCTCATTCCAACTACAGGAGGAAGCATTTTTTAAAGCATTGATTAATTCAGGGTCCTATGGAGAAGTAAGAAAATGTGGATCTTATCTACTTTCTGCCTCCCTTTGCCCATCTCTCAAAGGGATTAAATGTGCTTGTTTGTAGGGCCCTCTGTGGCTCTCATCAATGTAGTGCTTCTGAGCACCTCGTAATTGTTGTTATTGTAGTCCTCCTCCCCCTTGGACTACACAAGAGAATATAATTGATTTTCCTCCGAATACAATCAAATCTTGAAGGAAAGAGTCATCACTTGGCCTACAATGGTTTTCCTTGGAGGCAGGTTGTGACCACAGTGTCCTTGAGCATTTATAGCTATGGATCACTGCATGAGTCCATCCCTGCACCCTTACCCTTTCATATTAATCTAACCCTGTTAGACCCATACCTCTGGTGCTACTGGGATAATGGGTGCCTGTAATGTACCAGGGTGCAACTCAGATTAATCAGCAGCTGTGTCACACATGCCTGCAGCCTTGCATGCCTTGTAATGCCCTGCTGAAGTAGCTTCCATGTGGGCCATTCACAAACCACTTTCCAGTATGTTAGTTATACCCTGATCATCTCTCTCCAGACTGCCACTCACACTCGGGTTACACTCCGGCTCTCACCAGCCTTGATGGTACTTCAAGATTACCCCAACACACTCCACAGTCTTCATTTTCCTTCCTGAAATGTACGTCTTCTGCTGCCAAGCCCTCTCCTTGACAATACAGGTTACATTGTCCATTACTGCCTGAACAGCAAAAATATGAATATAACTGAATTTCCCAGGGAATTTGCAAACAGAGATCAGATAAAACAATAAAACAAATGTATTGACTGGCAAGTGATGTATTTTATGTGAGTACAAATCGTGAGGCATGGAAGACAGGCAAAATTGCATGAAAAATAAAGCAAAAATGCAATTTCTGCCTAATTTTATAACTGATGTGAAATTCAAAGGAATTCTCACCACATGCTTTTAGCCATCTTATTGATCACAGTTCTTAGGTCAGGACACCTCCTCAGTCTAATTGCTGCTTCCTTTATATGTTCTGATAAAGTGACTCAAACAGCAGAGACAGAAGTGCGTTGGGATGTCTGCCTCTTCCTTTTTAGTCCAATCCCACCCCCTTTGATAAACATTTCCTCCTGATTACAAGGAGACCAAGTGTCTATGTGGAAGGATGTTCCCGGCTGGTTTTCCTCACCTTTTTGAGTTTCCTTTGTTTCTCTTCCTGCTTGATAAATATTTGCTCCTTAAATTCAAAATTAATCACAGCAGACATTGTTTTGTTTAAGACACATCTCTTTGTCAACCTCAATTGGGAACATGTGTTAATAACACCATACAATGGAATTATACATCATCCCATAGATTGTTGCTAAACAAATTTTACCAGGATGATGCTGATCAGCAAATTATCCTTTTTCAAATGATACATTGCAAGGTATACTGTAAGAAGATAACAAAACAAAAACAAAACAAAGAGGAAGTGCAAAATCAGTTCCACTTCTACCACAAGATACACACTGCCAAATGCACGAATGATACCACATCAGCTATTTCAATATATTGAACATAAAACACGAGAGAACTACTTTTTCCCTTCCAACTCATCTGGTGAAGTGGGTCTTACCCACAAAAGCTCATGATATCACGCTAGCCCTTCATTTCGAAATAACCCCACACTCTCAGGTTGAATTAAAAGCAGAGTGTCCATGCTAACAAGCCCATTATTTCAAAATAAAAGGCAGTTTATTTTGAAATCTGTACTCCTGTTTTTCTCAAGGAATAGTGCTAATTTCAAAAAAGTTATTTTGAGATAACAGTGCTGTGAACGCTCTGGCACTGCTATTTCAAAATAACTACTCCCCAGAGTAATTTGTACTGGTTATTCCCCAATACTTCCTGGGGCTCTGAGTCTGAGGTAGTGCATCCACATTAATAGATCCTGCCTTGGACGACTTTCGAGACTTCCCAGAGTTAGGAGACACTATTTCGATTTTGTTAAATCAGGAGCTATGAAGTCCATTTTAGTTATTTTGAAATAGTTTCCTGGTGTAGACATGCCCTAAGATGCCACAGGACTACTCATTGTTTTTTAAGGGCATGTTTAGGAAACTATTTCGATATAATGAAAATCAATTTAATAACTCCCGAAATAACAAAATTGAAATAGTGTATTCACACTACAGGAGAGCCTGAAAATTAGTCCAAGCCAGGCTCCATTAACGTGGACATGCTACCTTGACGTAGAGTCCCAGGAAGCACTGGGGAATAATTACCTCAAATTACACTGGGAGGGAGTAGTTTTGAAATAATGGCACTGGACTGTCCACACTACCGCTATTTCGAAATAACTATTTTGAAATTAGCGTTATTCCCTGAGGAAAGTAGGAGTACAGATTTCGAAATAAGTGGCCCATTCTTTCGAAATAAAGGGCTTGGTAGTGTAGCTACTCAGCTTATTAATTCAACCTCTGTGGGCTTATTTCGAAATAAAGCCCTAGTGTAGAACAGGGCTAAGAGAACTACTGTCTGTAAAGTGTACCAAACAGATGTAGCCCCACCTCTAAAATATATAGGTCTATAAAATCATGATGGATGTGGAAAAAATGAATATGGAAAAGTTATTTACTTATTCCCGCAATCTAAAAACTAGGGGTCTCCAAATCAAATTAATAGGCAGCAGATTTAAAAGACACAAAAGGAAGTTTTTCTTCACTTATCTTTGCCAGAGGATGTGGTGAAGGTGTCCACAAATTACAAGTAGAACAGCTATTTCAGATAGCTATGCAGTCTTCATTTAAAGATGTCATGTGATTTTGTCTTGTTATGACTGGTTGGACTTTAACAGGGTTCAAAAAAGAGCTAGATAGATTCATGGAGGTTAGATCCATCAATGGCTATTAGTCAGGAGGGGTAGGAATGGTGTCCCTAGCCTCTGTTTGTCTGGAAATGGATGACGGGGAGGGATCACGTGAGGATTACCTGCTGTGTTCTCTCCCTCGGGGGCATCTGGTATTGGTCACTATTGGCAGACAGGATACTGGGCTAAATGGACCTTCGGTCTGACCCAGTGTGGTCATTCTTATGTTTTTATATTCACACCCTTATCTTCGTGTAATCAGAAGCACCATCAAAACAAACTCCATGGGTAGACCCCCTACACTGCAAAGTAACATCCTCTAATTTCTGTGAGAATGGGAATGTAAACTATTGCCATGAAACACTTCCCTCCCATGTCACCTCCCTCCAAAGAAACACAGCAATGGTTCATAGTTTGTTCCATCTGCTTCCCAAGTGGTGCATAACCTGGGAGCCCTGTGGTGGAGGGGACACAGTAGGAGTTAACAAGGATTTGAAACTTGAGCGTTTCTGATCTAAACTCTGCTAAGTCTGGCTCTAAATCTCCGATAGTTCACAAAAAAGACTTTCCAAAGGTACCTGGGACAGGGCCAAATTCAGCAGACCGAGTGCTCTTCCATTAGTTCTTAGATTTGACATCCCTGCATCCTTATTCCTGAAGGGAAAACAATAGTCCTACATTTTGGGGAGATGCTTAAAAAAGCAGCAAATTCCCCTTTCAAAATTCTCCGTGTCATCTGCTTAGGAATGAAGCTGGTTTCAGTGAAGCCCCACCCTCCATTGGGATATCAGTAGGCTTCTCATGTTGCTGGATAAGAACAAAGGGTTGTTGTTAGAACAGTCTCCAAGGGAGCCCTTTGATGACTTTAGGAGTCTGTGTAATAGCACAGCACTCACTTTTCACAAGCATCCCATCTGGTTTGGTGTGTCCATAATATTTAAACAGTCCCAACATGGTACCAGGCCAAACCCCCCTGACTTCCTTCCTGAAGACAACAGTTTTGCCCTCTCTGGGTCCTTCTGACACTTGGAGTATGTCTAGACTACAGGCTTTTGTCAACAGAGGCTTCGTCGACAGATATTGTTGACAAAGCACATCTAGACTACAGCCAGTTCTGTTGACAAAGCAAGCTGCTTTTTTGACAGAAAGTCTAGACGCTCTCTTTTGAAAAAGCACAGTGTGGATGCAATAGTGCCTTTTGTCGACAGAACTCTGTCGACAAAACGCGTTATTCCTCTTAGAATGAGGTTTACCGCCATTGACAAAACTGCCGCATTCTGTCAACTTGCTGTTGACAGAACGCGGTGGTAGTGTAGACGCAGGTATAGTTTTGTCGACAAAAGTCCACTTTTGTTGACAAAACCCTGTAGTCTAGACACAACCTAGCTCTCCATCTGGGGCCATCAAGCCATGCAGGACCTTCTAGCCCCTGAGCCATTTTGGCTCAACCAGAGCCTCCACTGATGTGTCACCTTTACCTCAGGGCCTTTTAGGCCCAACAGCCGGCCAGGCAGGCTTGCTCACTGCCTCGGTAGCACGGAGCTGTCCATCGTGCTGAAGGTCAGTTTAGCCAACAAGGAAATCAATGGAATTTCACTGATGTACATTGGCCAGGTGTCTTGACCATTGACTTCTAAGAAGCTAATTAATTACACCACCTGGGAACTGGCTCACTGACTTCTCTTAAGTTATGCAGATTCCCTATAGATTCATGATTTCTTGCCTGGCCTACAGATAACACAAGAGATTGAACCTCATCCACTAATTACAAGTAGAACAGCTATTTCAGATAGCTATGCAGTTTTCATTTAAAGGTGCCATGTGGTTTTTGTCTTGTTATGATTCCCCACTCATGGTTGAAAATATAAGCAGAGTCGTACCAGTTGAAGATCGGGGTCCCTTTAGTTCAGTGGATTTTTTCTGATTTATACCAGTGGGTAAGCTAGTCCAATGATTCCAAGGTACAGACATCCATTTTTTACTAGCAGGGGAGCTCATCCAATGAGTGGTGTCAATAAGGTGTGCTCTTTGAGCATGTCTAGCCTATGTAACAAATCAAAGCACAATGCAGACAAGCCATTAGCATCCTCAGTGTGCATAAGCTGAGAAGCATATCAAGTGTTAGGAGATATGGTCTGCCTCTGTGGTATCACTAGAAGGCCAGGGAGAATGCACATGGCCTCTTCCCAAGACTTACATGGCTGCTAAGCTGGGAGTGGTGACTTCCCTTAGGCAAATGTCCATGAAGAAAGGAAGGGCTCATCGGTATTTCAGAAAATACCCTGTCCTGGGACTTACAGGAAGATTATTAGTATTTACAATGCGCAGGACATCCTGGTATTATGACTGTGCCATTTCACAAAATGAAAATTTTGGCCAAGTAGGATCCTGTACTGGTGAGATCCCAGCATTGGAGAGCACAGGAATTGAATTGCCCACTTTATCACGGGGACTGAAAAGATGTGGATGCATTGGAGAAAGTCCAGCAGAGGGCAACCAAAATGAGGAGGGGGCTGGAACACATGACCTATGAGGAGAGGCTGAGGGACTTGGGTTTGTTTAGTCTGCAGGAGAGAAGAGGGAGAAGGGATTTGATAGCAGCCTTCAACTGCCTGAAGGGGGTTCCAAGGAGGATGGAAAGAGGCTGTTCTCGGTGGTAATGGATGACAGAACAAGGAGCAATGATCTCAAGTTCAAGAGGGGAAGATCTAGGTTGGCTCTTAGGAAAAATTATTTCCCTAGGAGGATGGTGAAGCACTGGGATGGGTTCCCTAGGGAGGTGGTGGAATCTCCATCCGTAGAGGTTTTGAAGTCCTGGTTTGATAAAGCCGTGGCTGGAATGATTGAGTTGGGATTGGTCCTGCCTTGGGCAGGGGGCTGGACTTGATGACCTCCTGAGGTCTCTTCCAGCTCTAAGATTCTAGGATTCTATGACTGTACTTTTTTGAATTGCCGGTTGCTATGAAATAAAATGCATTTGCAACGAAAGTTCAAGGCTACTTCTGGACTATCTGACTGCCGAAATTGGGATCTCCATCTCCTCTGTCAAAACCTGAACCACCATTTTCCAGACTGCAGTTTTTAGCTGTGATTTCACGCAGAAGCATCCTGTCCATAGTTCCCTGTAAGGTGTGTGCTGGTGTGACCTCACCGATGGAATAAAGGACAGTACACCAAAGTGGTGGAGTTAATTATTGCAAAGGATGATCAAATATATTTAAAACAAGGACAGTATTAATTTTTAAATGTATAATTAATATTAAATACATATCTTATGCAAAGCAATTTATTTATGTCTTGTATTCTTTGTTCCCCAGACCTATGACATTTTAATATATATATTTTATCTGTTTTTTTTTAAATTTCTATTGGTGGCACTCAATATATCACATAGATATTGGTGTGGTGCAGATCAAAATAGCGTCCTTACAATGGCGGGGGGTGGGAGGGAATTACCAGGCACGTTTGTCATTTCTAACTTTATAAAGAGCCAGCCAATTAACCAGGGAGAGCAGCTGCCTGTGGTTTCCTTCTCAGCTCCTCTGGTCATCATGTGGTCTCCATCAAGCGAAAAAGTGATCCCATTCTTTCCTACTTCAGGGAGTCACCTGGCAAGGGCAGGACATGGAATACCATGGGGATTGCTATGTGATTGATTCACTGATTGATCAAATGAGCTGGGATCATCTGGAGCAATTAGGATGCTACAGCTCTATCTGACTTTCTGTTCCTTTAATGCCAAACTTGTCTGTAAAGGTAATGTTGACATATCAGTGGAGGCTCTGATTGAGCCAAAGTGGCCCATGGGTTAGAAGGATCTGCATGGCTTTGAGGCCCAGATGGAGAGCTAGTGTCAGAAGGACCCAGAGTGGGCAAAACTGTTGCCTTCAGGAAGAATGTCATGGGGGTTTAGCCTGGTACCATGGTGGGATAATTTATGGAATTATCTTTTGCATGGAAATTATCAGCTTTCCATCAAAAAAACCCAACCACCCTCCCCAGGTTGGGGCTGTGGGACTCAGGTGATGTTCGAGGACAGATCAGCAAGAGGAGAAACCATCCTTTAACATAGGGGATGGAGTTGAGTCTGGGAACCATGAAAGAGAATGGCAGGGTGGGGTATCTGCAAGACCCCTATGGGATTTGCAAAAATTTTGGTTTCCACCTGCCCTTTGTTGATGAGATCTGCTCAGTACCTGGTTCAGCTAAAAAGTTCAGGATGAAGTATACCCCAAACTTCATACACTGTAACTCTGGTAGAAATGGCATCATTTAGTAACACAGGAGGAAAGAGCGAGACCATTAATCCTCAGCGTATGAGTTACACTGGGGAGGGCTTTGGTTCACTGAATGGATTAATTAGGTGTTATTCCACTCTGAGTTCAGCTATTCCCAGTTGTTTCAGGAGCGTGTCCCACAGAACACAGATCTCAGTATAAAACCTTCCAATTGCACCAAAGTGTCAGTTTTGGTGGATGGAGAAACACCGGCACATCTCTCTCTGCTGTCAGCAGGTAGGTGCTATTCTCCTGCATCACAGTCAAACAGAGACAGACTTGATGGTGTTTGGCAGGTTCAGGTTTCAAGATCTCCAGAACTAAAAAAACCCTCATCCAGCCCCTATTCCTCAAGCTAAGAGAACAAGCCCTTTGCTTGGGAAAAATAGGCTACTGTATAATAACTCAAGTTAGTGTCTTTCATAACCTCCTAGGATTGTACCACCCGTAGTCCTACTTCTGAGGCATCTGTTTGGAGGGTGTAGGGCTTTGCAAAGTCAGGTTGGTTGAGTATCGGGTCTTGTGTCAGTGGGCCCCACAGGGTTTGGAAGGTGGTCTCACAATCCTCAGTCCACTCAACTTTCCGGGGGTGTTGGTTTTATCAATCCCTTAGGGGTGCCGCTACTATGGTGAAGTTTGGAACACATTGGTGGTAATATTCCACCAGTCACAGGACCTGACGTACTCTCCTCTTTGTTGTAGGGGTGGGGTATTATTGTAGGGCCCACACCTTATCCACTAACGGTTGCAGCTTCCCTTTACCAACCGTGTACCCCAAAGAAGTGATCTCCCATTGGCCCAAGTGGCACTTGGCTGGATTTGCAGTGAGGCCAGCCTCCCCCAGGGCCCACAATACCTGTTAGATGATGCAAGTGTTTGGTCCAGCTTGCACTATAAATGATAATGTCATCAGTGTAAGGTGCTGTCTGCTCATTCTGTGGACTCAGCACCTGGTTCATGAGCCACTGGAAGGTGGCTGCTGCCCCATGTAAACCAAATGGCATCACTGTGAACTGATAAAGTCCAAAGGGTGTAGGGAAGACCATCTGCTCCTTTACCAAAGGGGTGAATGGGATTTGCCAATACCCATTTGTTACGTCTAATGTGGAGATCGAAAGTGGAGAAACAAACTGGAGAAATGGTTATAGGTAAACAGAATGAAGTTTAATAAGGACAAATGGAAACTTAGGAAGGAACAATCAGTGTCACACATACAGAATGGGAAGGAGAACTGCAGAAAAGGGCCTAGGGGTCATAGTGGACTGCAAGTTAAACATGAGTCAGCAGTGCGATACTGTTGCAAGAAAAGCAAACTTGATTCTGGGCTGCATTAAATAGGAGTGTTGAGAGCAAGACATGAGAAGTCATTCTTCTGTTCTACTCTGTGCTCATTAGGCTTCAGCTGGAGTATTGTGTCCAATTCTGGGCACCGCATTTCAAGAAAGTTGTGGAGAAATTGGAGAAGGTCCAGAGAAGAGCAAAAAAAATGGTTAAAGGTCTAGAAAATATGAGCTATGCAGGAAGATTGAAAGAACTGGGCTTATTTAGTTTAGAAAAGAGAAGACGGAGAGGGGACATGATAACAGTTTACAAGTATCTAAAAGGGTGTTATAAGGAGGAGAGAGAAAAATTGTTCTCGGCCTCTGAGGATAGGAAAAGAAGGAGTGGGCTTAAACTGCAGCAAGGGAGGTTTAGGTTGGACATGAGGAAAAACTTCCTGCCTGTTAGGGTGGTTAAACACTGGAATAAATTGCCTAGGGAAGTTGTGGAATCTCCATCACTGGAGATATTTAAGAGCAGGTTGGACAGACACCTGCTGTGGATGATCTAGACTGTGTTGGTCCTACCACGAGGGCAGGGAACTAGACTTCATGACCTCTGAGGTCCCTTCCAGTTCTAGTGTTCAATGATTCTATGATAATGTGTCTGGGTTTTCATACAAACCAATGTAAATTACATAGTCAGATGCATGGAAGCTTAAATAGCACAGCACACTTTCCACAAAGTGACATGCCGAGCCACAGAGTTGTCCTTGCCCCCAGGGTGGAAAGATTGACACTCATTTACTCTCACCCCTTCTTGAGCTAAGCAATAATCTTGTCACACCAGGATGGCTTTCACCCTGATTCCCTCACAGCAGAGGCACAAGTCCCTATTAAATTAGTGACCAAGAGTGTTTGTATATGGGGGGTGATTAACATGCGTGTCCTTGTATTTGTACAGTGTGGGCATTGTACGGAACACCTGGAATGGCCATTCATGAACATCTGGCTCTGTGGACTAAGCCTTTCCCTGATCTGGTATCAGTGCCCATTAAGAAACTGATGTTCATTTTTCTTCATTTACTTCACTGTAGCAAAGGGACAGGTTGTCTGCTTCATCCACCCGCCCTCATCCCTGTAGCTGCCTGATCTCTGCTCAGAGGAGATGGAAGAGGGAAATCACTCAGTGGTGACTGAGTTCATTCTCTCAGGACTGACAGACCGTCCAGAGCTGCAGATTCCCATGTTTGGGGTGTTCCTACTGATTTATCTTATCACCATGGTGGGAAATGGGGGAATGATCTTGTTAATCATGATTGACCACCAACTCCACACCCCCATGTACTTTTTCCTCTGTAATTTGTCTTTCTGTGATCTCTGCTGTTCCTCAATAATTGCCCCTCAGATGCTGCAAAATTTCTTATCTGAGAAGAAAAGCATTTTGTACACTGGCTGCTATATACAACTGTACTTCTGTATCTTTTTTCAAGACATTGAGTGTCTCTTGCTGGCTGTGATGGCGTATGACCGTTATGTAGCCATCTGTAACCCACTGCTCTATACGGTCACCATGTCCAGACAGCTTTGTAACTAGCTGGTGACTGGAGTGTACGGGGTCGGGTTGGTTGATGCAACGCTAAACATCTGCTTTTCACTCCGGCTGTCATTCTGCAGCTCCAACGTTATCAAACATTTCTTCTGTGACACCCCCCCACTGCTGGCGCTCTCCTGCTCTGACACCCGCATCAATGAGATTGTGACATTTGCCTCCGTGTGTTACACTGTGGTGATCAGCGTTGTGACCATCCTCCTCTCCTACGTCTGTATCATTTCCACTATCTTGCAGATCCGCTCTGCTGAGGGCCGGCGCAAAGCCTTCTCCACCTGCACTTCCCATTTGTGTGCTGTGGGCATGTTTCATGGCACCCTCCTCTTTATGTATTTACGACCCACCTCCAGCTATTCCATGGATACCGACAAAATTACCTCAATTTTCTACACACTGGTGATCCCCCTGTTGAACCCCCTCATCTACAGCTTGAGAAACAGGGAGGTGAAAGGCGCCCTGAGGAAAACCGTGAATAAACTCCTAAGCAATCATTGAATCTTTTCCACTTAGTTCTAGTCTAGTGATGAGGAGCAGAAATAGGAGAATTCAATTCCCAAGCTATTGCAATGTCACTTCCTAGAGGCCGCGGTATTATTGTTCATTATTATATTGTTGTGGTTAATTTGTCTGTATTCCAGCAAGGCCTGTGGGCTCATGCTGAAATCAGGGTTTCATTAGGAGATTGTACTTGCAAAAGGGAAGGAAGTTTGAAAGGCTAGACTGTTTGTATTGGGAAAGAAGAGGAGGCATCAAATCTAGCTCCCTCTTCTTCATTGCGATTATGGTTTTATTATGCAATTGGGAATCATGAAGCATGGGACGGAATTTTTCCCACATTCCTGTGGCTCGACAGCCCTTTATGTGCTCTGCAGAGTTGTGGCAGAGGTTGTCACATGGTTTGGGTCCATGACTAGAAGGAGAAAGGAGATTACAGTCACCATGGCCGTTATTTCAAGTGAAGGGAACAACAAAACAAGGAAGAGACATGGTGACATTTCTTGTGTAGGTATGTGGACAGAGTTGGCAACGAAGTTGATTGCAGGGGTAGGCTCCTGGGTGAGTATAATGGAGGGGTGCTGTGTGGTTGCTGGAAAGAATGTGATTCAGGTTAGGGGTTGTCTGTAGGCAAGGACTGGCCTGTCTCCCAAGGCCTGTGAGAAGGAGGGGTCATTTTTCAGGATAGGTTGTAGATAGTTAATGATGCGCTGGAGGGGTTTCCATTAGGGGCAGCCACCTAACCTGAAACAAATTCTTTCTAGCAATCATGCAGCAGACCTCAAACATACTCACCCAGGAACCTACCCCTGCAACAAACCCTGTTGCCAACTCTGTCCACACATCTACACAAGCGACACCATCACAGGACCTAACCACATATGCCACCACAGCAGAGGTTCATCCAGCTGCACAGTCTCTAATGTGACCTGCATCATCAAGTGCCAGCAATGCCCCTCTGCCATGGATATTGGCCAAACTGGACAGTCTCTATGACAAACGATTAATGGACACAAGTCAGGTATCAGAAATGGTAACACACCGAATCCTGTGGGGGGACATTTTAACCTGCCCGGGCACTCAGTGGATTTAAAAGTGGCTGTCCTCTTGCAAAGTAATTTCAGGAAGAAACTACAGAGAGAGACTGCAGAACTGGCCTTCATATGCAAATGTGACACCTTTACATGGGGATTGAACAAAGACATTAACTAGATGGGCTGTTCTATTCCATACCCAAATGACATCAAAAGCTAAGTATCGGACCCTTACAGCCCACTCCATTAGCCTCATTTAGCACGGACACTATAATTGACAGGGTTTTTTCTCCTCTCCCTCTCCCCTCTTATTCTGCTTTAAATTTAGGGGAGGGTTCTATGCCCCTCTGTGCCTCTTGCTCCACACATCTAAAGAAGTGGGTTATGCCCACAAAAGCTCATGATACTGTCTATATTCTTTGCTTAGTCTCTAAGATGCTACAGGATACCTCATGGGTTTTTTTTAATATATATAGACATTTATTCACTAGAAAGATTTTAAGGGAGTGCTGGTAGTAAGGCCTAGAAGTCATAAATAATAAAGCTAAAATTCAGTTTGGGTATGTCTACACTTGCACCCTAGTCCAAACTAGGGATGCAAATGTAGCAAAGCTTTTCTTGTGACATGCTTTCAGCTTTCTTACTGACCAAGATTCTTAGGTCAGGACGCTTTCCACAGAACAAGAGATTCTTCCTTTATCTCTTCATATGCAGTGAATCAATGGGCAGAGAGAGGAGTGTGTTGGGATGTTTGCCCCTTTTATTGTAGTCCTGTCCCCACTTTGAGAAACATTTCCTCCTGGTTTTCAGGAGACAAAATGTCTGTGTGGAAGGTTGTTCCCTGATGCTTTTTCCTCACTTGTTTAATCCTCCTTCTTAATTACAGTTTACTGCTTGAATACAAAATAAAGCAAGTGCATTTTCCTTTGTTTCAGACACACCTGTTTGCCAGCCATTTTGGAACATGGGCTAACAACATCACACCGTGGAATCGTATAACTTCACATAGTATGTTGCCACATCTGTTTTATCATGATGGTGCTGATCAGCAAATTATGTGTTTTGAAGTCTTACATTACAAAGTACACTTAAAGAAGAGAACAAAACAAAATGCAGAACAAAAATTAGTGCATAAGATGAAAAAAACCCCATCTCAGCTATTGAATATAAAATGCAAGAGAACTGCTGTGTGGTAAATGTACCCAAAAAGTGTAACCATACCCTAAGCTTTGCATAATCCACTTCACAATCCAAACCAATTTGATGGGAAGTCTGTTTAGCCTGCATCTTAACTACTCAAGAAAGAGATCTTGGAATCATTGTGGATAGTTCTCTGAAAACATCCGCTCAGTGTCCAGTGGCAGTCAAAAAAGCAAACAGAATGCTAGGAATCATTAAAAAAGGGATAGAGAATAAGACAGAGAATATTTTATTGCCTCTATGGTACGCCCACATTTTGAATACTGTGTACAGAGGTGGTTGCCTCATCTCAAAAAAGACATATTGGCATTGGAAAAGGTTCAGAAAAGGGCAACAAAAATGATGAAGGGTTTGGATTAGGTCCCATATGAAGAGAGATTAAAAAGACTGGAACTCTTCAGCTTAGAAAAAAGGAGACAAAGGGGGAATATGATAGAGGTCTATACAATCATGATTAGTGTGGAAAAAGTGAATAAGGAAAAGTTATTTACTTATTCCCACAATGTAAGAACTAGGGGTCGCCAAATGAAATCAATAGATACCAGGTTTAAAACAAACAAAAGGAAGTTTTTCTTCACTTAGCGTACAACCTGTGGAACTCCTTGCCATGGGATGTGATGAAAACTAGGACTTTAAGAGGGTTAAAAAAGAACTAGATAGATTCATGGAGGTTAGGTCCATCACTGGCTACTAGCCAGGATGGGCAGGAATTCATAGAATCATAGAGCTGAAAGAGACATCAGGTGGTCATCAAGTCCAGCCCCCTGCCCAAGGCTGGACCAATCCCAGCTAAATCAATCCAGCCAGGGCTTTGTCAAACCGAGACTTCAAAACCTCTAGGGATAGAGATTCCATCACTTCCCTAAGTAACCCATCCCAGTACTTCACCACCCTCCTGGTGAAATAATTTTTCCTATATCCAACCTAGACCTCTCTAACCTTTGTTTATCTGGAGCTGGAGGACAGGGAAGGGATCACATGAGGATTACCAGTTCAGTTCACTCCCTCTGGGGCACCTGGCATTGGCCACTGTCAGTAGACAGGACACTGGGCTAGATGGACCTTTGGTCTGACCCAGTATGGCCATTCTTATGCATCCCAAGAAGCACATAACCTGGGGACCCACTTGTGGAGTCAACCCAGTGGCGTGAACATGGATTTGCACCTTGTTCACGTGTGGTCTAATCTCAGTGAGGTCTGGATCTTCCTCCAAATCTCAGCCAGTTGACAAAAAAAAAAAAAGTGTTCCATGGTGACCTAGGAGAGGGGCCAAAATCAGCAGGCCCGGTGTTCATCCATCAATGTCCTTCTTTGGATTTGACGGTCCTGACCGGTTGTTCATTAAGGGAAGACGGCAGCCCTACGTTTTGGGGATGTGTAAAGCCAAGTGGCACGTTCTCCTCTCAGAACCCTCAGTTTCATCTCTTAAGGAATGAAGCACGTTTTAGTGATGTCCCCACCTTCCTGTGTAACATCCCTAGCAGGCGGGCGTACAATGCACATTCTCTCTTCCATAGATTAACTGGATTGCTGGGTCAGAACAAGGGGTGCCTGGCCATTAGGACAGTCTCCAAGGGATTCTTTCATGACTTTAGGGGTCTATGTAACAGCCCAGTACTCACTTTTCACAAACACGCCTTGTAGTTGTGTGTCTAAACTGTCCCAGCCCTGATATGAGGCCACACCCACAGAATGTCCTCCCTGGAGGCAACGGTTCTCAGTTTTGCCTTCCCTTGATCCTTTTGACCCTAGCTCTCCAGCTAGGCCAACAAATCATGGAGCTCTCTTTTCCTGCTGTCCAATCATAGGTCATTTCCTCTTTGGTGTATCCGCAACTCGGGGTCCCAGCGGGACGGTAAGAAGAGCAAATACACATTGAGGCATCCCTTTAACTCAACCGCTTTCCGTTTCCTGGGCCCCTTACCGTTTCCTGGGCCTTCATTGATGCTTCACCTTTACCTCAGGTCAAAAGTACTTTCAGGCCCAGTGGCCAGCCAGCCACACGTTCTCATCCCTGCCAGCACTGAGCTGTCCATGGTGCTGAAGGTCAATGTAGCCAGCCAGGAATTCAATGGAGTGACACTGGTTTATACCAGCTAGGGATCTGGATTGCTGACTGCTATGAATCCATGCCGATTTACATGACTTGGGAATTGGGTCGATGGCTTCACTTAAGTTATGCAGATTTTCCGTATACCCATTATTTCTAGTCTGACCTTCAGATAATACTGGAGATGGAATCTCAGCCCCTCATTACAACTAGAACGTCTCCTTTAGATAGCTCTGCAGTCTTGATGTAAAGATGTCACGTGATTTTGTATTGGGGTAAGGTCCCACTCTGAGTTGAAAAGATGCTGAGATTCGCACCAGTGGAAGGCCTGAGTCCTCTACTACGATGGAGAGAGACATCCCTTTATGCCAGCAGGAGATCTGGTCTAATGGGTTGTGTCTGTGTGAGGGTTACTTCTGTAAGAATTTCTAGCCATCTCTGCCAGACTAAGGCAAAGTGGAAACAAGCCCTCAACGTCATCAATGGGCCCAAGACAAGGAATATAACATGTCTAACGTGTCCCTCTGTGCCTGTATGACATCTCTAGATGGGAGGGGAGAATGCACTTTCCCTCTTCCCTAGATTGGAAAGGTTGTTGGGCAGGCAGAAAAGGTTTCCGCTAGGAAAATCCCTATTCAGGGGATTGTGCAGGAAGGTCTCTTCTGTATTTCAGAAACTACCAAGTCCTGGGACTAGCCAGGATGGGTAGGAATGGTGTCCCTAGTGTCTGTTTGTCAGAGGCTGGGAATGGGTGACAGAAGATGGATCACTTGATGATTCCCTGTTCTGTTCACTCCTTTTGGGGCACCTGGCCTTGGCCACTGTCAGAAGACAAGATACTCGGTGAGATAGACCTTTGGTATGGCCGTTCCTATATGCTTATAACCTGTAGGAAGATTGTTGTTGATATTTACAATGTCCAGGAGCAGCTGGGCCATTTCACAGGATGAAAATCCTAGCCATGGAGGGTCCCAGGTGAGATCCCAGGATTGAAGGGGAGAGGAATTGAGTTGTCCCCACTTTCTATTTTTTCTGTTTTTGAATATTTGTTTGCTATGAAATAAAGTTGAAGGCTATTTCTGGTGTATCGGCCTGTACAATTCAAGACCTTCATCTCCTGTTAAAACTAGTCCCATTGTTTTCAAGCACCCAATTTTTTTTAACAGTGATTCCATTCACAAGGGTCGTTTGCATACTTACCTGTAAGGTGTGTGTCTGTGTGGCCATACCAAAGGAATTAAGTCCAGCACACCTAATTAGGGGAGCTAAGCAGCATTCCCTGAAGATTTAGTGCTCTGTGGTAGGAGCAGGTTATTTAATTGGACCTCCGGAGCATATTTTGTGTGCTTTCTCATAATAGTCATGGTGACATTAATTTACTTATACATCTGATTCTAGTATGCCACATTGTGTGATGTTTACTAGCTTGAGTTGCTACTTTTCTTTTGATTCGAGTTCATATTCATTAATTTTTTTTAATACAGAACTTGTTCACTATCTCTTGTATTAACATTCTTTCTTTCTTCTTCTTCAGCCATACCAATGATCTTTATATATAAATATATAAAGATCATTGGTATGGCCGAAGAAGAAGAAAATTATATATAATTTTTGTCTCTACTAGTGGCACACAATAGAGTACATTGATATTGATGTTGCATGAAACAAAATTTGAGTCTCAGCATGTCTGGCAAAAAAATGGTGAGGAACATTGATCATTTCTAGATTTACAGAGAAACATCCAATTAACAATGGAGAGGAGATAGCTGAGGTCACTCCTGAGCTCCTCTGGTCAGTATGGGTATGTCTACACTACATGGCTCCGTCGATGGAGCCATGTAGGTTACCTTTGTAGACATAGGAAAATGAAGCGGCAATTTAAATAATCGCTGCTTCATTTAAATTAAAATGGCTCCATGCTGTGCCAATCAGCTGTTTGTCAGCACAGTGCTGTAGTCTGGACGCTCCACGGTCGACATCAAAGGCATTTGTTGACATCCCCGGTATGCCTCGTGGGATGAGGCTTACCGGGGAGGTTGACAAATGCCTTTGATGTCGACCATGGAGCATCCAGACAGCGCTGTGCCGCCAAACAGCTGATCGGCACAGCACGGCAGCCATTTTAATTTAAATGAAGCGGCGATTATTTAAATCACCACTTCATTTTCCTATGTCTACAAAGTTAATCTACATGGCTCCATCAACGGAGCCATGTAGTGTAGATATACCCTATGTGATCTCCATCAAGGACCTATCTTCCCTATTTTGGGGAAGAATTGAGCAAAGGAAGGGCATAGAATACCATATGGATTGCTGAGATGGACAGACAGACAGATACTGTCCTACTGGTTTTACATTCCAACATTCCACCTACTGGGGTCAAAGCAATGAGGTGATTCCAAAACCAGGAATGACTGAGAAGATATCAGCTTAAGTTGCAAGCCATTAGTATGTTTCAGCTCTATCTACCTCTCTGTCCCTTTCATTCCCAACTTCTTGATCAGGCTGGCTGAAAAGGTTTTCTTGTAACATTTCCATTGATAAGAAGTAAATTTTCATTTCCACTAATTTTTCATTGGATTATCTGTTCTACGTAATTTAGCAGTTTTCCATCAAGCTATCAAACTCCCCTCTGTCACACGCTACTCCCCGCTCCAGCGGGGAAGGGACTCCCCTCTCAGTTTCCCTAACCCCCGCCTCTAGTTTGGGGTGCCCACCTTAGAGCGGGACGGCCTTGTTCTCGTCCCTTTGCCTTGCTCTCGGCTCCTTCATGTAGGTATGGGAGGCACTCCCCGCCCTCGCTCCAGATCTCAACCCAGGACCCTAAGAACAAGCGTCCTCTGCTCCTCCTCCTCTGCCCCACTCTGCTTCTCCCCCTCTGCTCCGTCTCTCTTCCGCTCTCCTCTCTCCACCCCTGGCGGGCGGGTGTGCCACTTTTCAAAGCTGGCGCCCACCATCTGGGATGCTGGCACAGGTGCTCTCCCGCCAGACAGCTGGCTGGCATGAAGCGCCCCGGCGCAGGCACAAACCACAGCTGCCATGCATTCCCGACATGGCCGCCTGCTCCCTAGAGGCGCCTCTCTAGTGTGGGGTGTCATCGCACACCCTGTCACACACCCCCTTACGTCTCTGGTCCTTTCATCTTAATTTCCCTCTTCCTTCTCAGCCAATCTTGAAAAGAAGTCTGCGTTGACGTGCTTACTCCCCACGCAATGCGTCACTACTAATCAATATGGCTGCAAAGCTAGGTACCATCTTAGTACTCACGGGTTCGTCTCTTTCATCAACTGCAGCCATTTTAACGGGGCGTGATCAGTCACCAGCCTAAACGAGCTCCCCAGCAGATAGTAGCGTCATGACTCTACCAACCGTTTCACTACCAGTGCTTCCTTTTCCACCGTGGTGTATGCTCACTCCCTAGGGAACAGTTTTCTACTTAAGTACAGAATGGGGTGTTCTTCCCCCTCGATTTCCTGCGCCAAGATGGCCCCTAACCCCACGGCCGAGGTGTCCGTCTGAACTATAGTCTTTAGAAATATCTGGTTGCACCACTAGTGGCGCCTTCATTAGGCAAGCTTTCAGCTCGCGAAATGCTCTTTCACATTGGTCTGACCATCTCACGGTTATGAGCCCTTCATCAAGTCGGTGAGGGGGGTGGCTATGGTTGCGAAATTTGGTATGAACCTGTGGTAATACCCGACCAGGCCTAAGAATTGCCAGACCTGTTTCTTGGTCGTGGGCGCTTTGTACTCTGCTAGGGCCTGTACCTTTCCGACTAGCGGTTTTAACCGCCCCCTCTCCACCGTATACCCCAAGTACATGACCTCTTGCCACACTATGTGACACTTTGCAGGGTTCACCATCAGGCCTGCTTCTTTTAAGGCTTGTAATACCACTTCTAGATGCTGTACATGCTCCTCCCAACTCTGACTATATATCACGATATCATCTATATACGCTGCCGTATAGAGGCAAT
Organism: Pelochelys cantorii; assembly: GCA_032595735.1. Lineage (NCBI taxonomy): Eukaryota > Metazoa > Chordata > Testudines > Trionychidae > Pelochelys > Pelochelys cantorii. Next base: position 3,316,262 of record CM064329.1, read on the forward strand.
GGTCTCGCAGGACCTGATCCATTAGTCTCTGAAATGTGGCAGCTGCTCCATGTAGCCCAAAGGGCATAGTCTTAAATTAGAATAACCCAAAAGGGGTGGAGAATGCCATCTTCTCCTTGGACGCTGGCATTAGGGGAATCCGCCAGTACCCTTTAGTGAAGTCTAAAGTCAAAATGTACTGAGCCTACCCTAGCCTCTCCAACAACTTGTCCACCTGAGGCATAAGGTAGGCATCAAAACAGAAGATCTCATTGACTTTTTTAAAGTCCACACAAAACTGGAATGACCCGTTGTGTTTTGGTACCAGCACTATTGAACTTCACCAGTCGCTATGGGATTCCTCAATTAGCCCCAGCCGCAACATCTCCTGACCCTCCACCCTTATGGTTTCCCACATCCTCCGAGGTAATGGGCGTACTGCATCCCGTACCTTCCACCCTGGGTTAGTGGCTATATGATGACTCACTAAGTGGGTCCGGCCGGGCACGGGGGAAAGGACTGCCGCGTATCTCCGGGCGACCTCTACAATGTCCTCCCACTGGGCCGGTGTTAAATCTTCTCCCATTTCTACCAGTTGATCCTGGCTTAGGCTACCTCCCTCCCCACCCACAAGGCCCTATTTCCACTTCCTCTGTCACCGGGGCTATCATCAGGTTCTCCCGGGGTTTCCACTTCTCCAACAAATTCACATGGTATATCCAGGAGCCTCTCCTCTTCCCTGACAATCGCACCTCATAATCCACACTCCCTACCCTGCGGATTATCTCAAAAGGCCCCTGCCATTTTGCAAATAACTTTGATTCTTTTGTGGGCAATAGCAAGAGTACCTTATCTCCTGGTTTCAACTCTCTCGGCTTGGCCTCTCTATTATAATAATGGGCCTGCCGATCTTGGCCTTTTAACAAATCTGCCTTCGCGAACTCCCTCAGCCCCCTTAACTTCTCTCGCAAGTTCAAAATGTATGGCACCGACCCCTGCACCCTAGACTCTTGGTCCTCCCATGTTTCCTTGACCAGGTCCAAAATCCCCCAGGGTTGTCGGCCATAGAACAGTTTGAAGGGGGGAAACCCTGTTGATGACTGGGGTTACCTCCCGTACCGCGAATAGCAGGGCAGGTAGCAACCTATCCCACTCCTGTGGATCCTCATTAGTAAACTTACGAAGCATGCTTTTAAGGCTGTGATTAAACCGTTCGACCAGTCTGTCCGTCTGTGGGTGGTACACAGACGTCCGGAGGGCCTTGATATTTAGCAACCTACACAATTCCTGCATCAATCGTGAGGACACATTAGTGCCTTGATCTGTCAGGATCTCTTTGGGGATCCTGACCTGGGCAAAAATTTTAACTAGCTCATTCGCGATTGTAGGTGCCATTGTATTCCTTAAGGGCACGGCTTCAGGATACCGGGTGGCATACTCTAAGAGAACCAGAATATACTGGAAGCCAGCTTTGGATTGCTCCACAGGCCCCACCAAGTCCATGCCTATCCTCTCGAAAGGATGCCCACCACAGGGAGGGGTACTAAGGGTACCTTGGGCGCCATCCAGCCCTGCGTTTGCTGACACTCCGGGCAGGACACACGGGGTGTCCGAAGGATCCCCGCAATGTTCCTGAGATTTTGGTTTCCTCCAACAACAAAACAAATCAGCTCTTTGCGGATCAGCTCAGTACATGAAGAGCTTTCACTGAAATATCCCCCTAACCTCATACACTGTAACACTGATAGACATTGCATCATTCCATATCAGAGGAGGAAAGAGTAGGACAATTAATCTCCAGGCTACCAGTTACACTGGAGGTGGCTTTGGACCATTGAGCATATTAATGAGGTGTTGTGCCTTGCTGGGTACAGGTATTCCAGTAGCTTCAAAGAGCATGTCCCCTAGATCACTGAACTCGGTATAAAACTTCCCAAATGCTCCAAACTAGTAGTTGCTGTGAATGGAAAAACACCACCAGGTCTGTCCCTTCTCAGGAGGTGCCAGCTTTTGTCTTGCATCCCACCCACGCACACATACGGCATGGAGATCAGCGGGTACTGAATTCAAAATCTCCAGCACTAACAGAAGCAGCCCAGCTACTAACCCTTGACTGAAAAGGACAACACCTTTATTTGGGAAAAACTAGGCAATTCTGTAGTCAGAGAAGCCAGTGTGTCCCTTTATATCTCTGGGTTTTAAAGCAAACTGAATTACATGCCGATATCAGATGATAAAAGGCTTCATCAGCACTCTGAGCAAGCTTTGTCCCAAACCAATATTCCAAAGAGGGACGATTGACCCTCATTTACTCTCACTCCTCCTTGAGCAAGGGAATAATCTCACCAGACTGAAATGTTTTCCACCCTGATTCTTTCAACAAGTTACTGTTGCTTGGACTAGTGAACAGGACTCCTGGTGAGTATGTCATGATTAGTCTGTGTGTATTTTTACCTGTACAGTGCGTGCATTGTATGGAACAACTGACACAACCAGCTGTGAATATCTCACTGGACTAAGACCTTCCTTCATCCTGAATTGGTGTGCATTGAGAAACTGATCTCTGTTTTCTTCATTTACTTCACTATAGCAAAGAGCTAGGTTTCCTGCTTCATTCACCTGCCCTCATCCCTGTAGCTGCCTGATCTCAGCTCAAAGGAGATGGAAGAGGGAAATCACTCAGTGATGACTGAGTTCATTCTCACAGGACTGACCGATCATATGGAGCTGCAGGTCCCCCTGTTTCTGTTCTTACTGATTTATGTTCTCACCATAGTAGGAAATGGAGGGATGATCTTGTTAATCATGATTGACCGCCAACTTCAAACCCCCATGTACATTTTCCTCAGTATCTTGTCTGCTTGTGATATCTGCTGTTCCTCGACAATTGCCCCTAAGATGCTGCAGAATTATTTTGCGGAGAAGAAAAGCATTTCTTACACTGGCTGTTATGTGCAAATATATTTGTTTATCTCTCTGGCAGATGTTGAGTGTCTCTTGCTGGCTGTGATGGCGTATGACTGTTATGTGGCCATTTGTAACCCACTACTTTATACGGTCACCATGTCCATGCAGCATTGTAGCCTGCTGGTGGCTGGGGTGTGTGCTCTGGGGCTGGTGGATTCAATGATACACATGTTTTTGACATTTCGGTTGTTGTTCTGCCGCTCCAATGTCATTGATCGTTTCTTCTGTGATATTCCCCCACTGCTGGCACTCTCCTGCTCTGACACGAGCCTCAATGAGATTGTGATGTCTGCCTTCATTGACTTTATTGTGGTGAGCAGCACTGTGAGTGTCTTATAGAATCATAGAAGCATAGAGCTGGAAGAGACCTCAGGAGATCATCAAGTCCAGCCCCCTGCTCTAGGCAGGACCAATCCCAACTAAATCAACCCAGCCAGGGCTTGGTCAAGCCGAGACTTAAACGCTTCTAGGGATGGAGACTCCACTACTTTCCTAGGTAACCCATTCCAGTGCTTCACCACCCTCCTAGTGAAATAGTTTTTTTCTAATATCCAACCTGGACCTCTCCCACCACAACTTGAGACCATTGCTCCTTGTTCTGCCATCTGTCACTACTGAGAACAGCCTCTCTCCATCCTCTTTGGAACCTCCCTTCAGGAAGTTGAAGACTGCTATCAAATCCCCCCTCACTCTTCGCTTCTGCAGACTAAACAGACCCAACTCCCTCAGCCTCTCCTCATAAGTCATATGCTCCAGCCCCCTAATCATTTTGGTTGCCCTCCACTTGACCCTCTCCAATGCGTCCACATCCTTTTTGTAGTGGGGGGCCCAGAACTGGACACAATACTCCAGATGTGGCCTCACCAGAGCTGAATAAAGGGGAATATGACATCTCTGGATCTGCTGGCAATGCTCCTCTTAATGCAACCTAATATGCCATTAGCCTTCTTGGCTACAAGGGCACACTGTTCACTCACATCCAGCTTCTCATCCACTGTAATTTCCCAGGTCCTTTTCTGCAGAACTACTACTTACCTGGTTGGTCCCCAGCTTGTAACTATGCTTGGGATTCTTCCGTCCCAAGTGCAGGACTCTGCACTTGTCCTTGTTGAACCTCATCAAGTTTCTTGTGGCCCAATCCTCCAATTTGTCTAAGTCACTCTGGACCCTATCTCTACCCTCAAGCGTATCTACCTCTCCCCCTAACTTAGTGTCATCTGCAAACTTGCTGAGGGTGCAATCCATCCCCTCATCCAGGTCATTAATAACGATATTGAACAAAACTGGTCCTAGAACCGAACCTTGGGGCACTCCGCGAGAAACCGACCTCCATCCTGACATCGAGCCATTGATCACTACCCGCTGGGCCCAGCCTTCTAGCCATCTTTCTATCCATCTTACTGTCCTTTTATCCAGTCCATATTGCCTTAACTTGCTGGCAAGAATATTGTGGGAGACCGTATCAAAAGCCTTGCTAAAGTCAAGGTATATCACATCCACTGACTTCCCCACGTCCACAGAGCCAGTTACCTCATCATAGAAGCTAATCAAATTGGTCAGGCATGACTTGCCCTTTGTGAATCCATGCTGACTATTCCTAATCACTTTCCTCTCTTCCAAGTGCCTCAGAATGGATTCCTTAAGGATCCCATTCCATGATTTTTCCAGGAACCGAGGTAAGACTGACCGGCCTATAGTTCCCTGGATCATCCTTCTTGCCTTTTTTGAAGATGGGCACTACATTTGCCTTTTTCCAATCATCCGGGATTTCTCCGGATCTCCACGACTTTTCAAAGATAATGGCCAAAGGCTCCTCAATGACATTTGCCAACTCCCACAGTACCCTCAGATGCATTAAGTCCGGACCCATGGATTTGTGTACGTTTAGCTTTTCTAAATAGTTCCTAACCTGTTCTTTACCCACAATGGGCTGTCCATCTTCATCCCATCTTGCGTCACTTAGAGCAGAAGTCCAGGAGCCGACCTTGTCCGTGAATACAGAGGCAAAGAAAGCATTGAGTACTTCAGCTTTCCCCACATCATCTGTCACTAGGTTACCTCCTTCATCCAGTAGGGGCCGCACACCCTCTCGGATCACCTTCTTCTTGTTAACATGCCTGTAGAAACCTTTCTTGTTATCCTTCACATCCTTAGCCAGTCGCAATTCCATTTGCGCTTTCACTTTCCTGATAACCCCCCGGCATTCTCGAGCTATACATTTAAAACCCTCCCTGGTCATTTGTCCAAGTTTCCACTTTTTGTAAGCTTCCTTTTTGTGCTTAAGTTCACCAAGGATTTCCCCCGTAAGCCAATCCGGTCTCCTACCATTTTTGCCTCTCTTGCTACGTGTCGGGATGGTTTCTTTCTGTGCCTTCAATAAGGCTTCTTTAAAATACTGCCAGCTGTCCTGGACTTCTTTCCCCTTCATGTTAGCATCCCAGGGGATTCTGCCCATCAGATCTCTGAGGGAGTCAAAATCTGCTTTTATGAAGTCCAAGGTGTGTATTTTACTACTCTCTTTTCTTCCTTTGGTCAGGATCCTGAAATCTACCATCTCATGATCACTGCTTCCCAGGTTGTCACCCACCTCTACTTCCCCTATTAGTTCCTCCCTGTTTGTGAGCAGAAGGTCAAGCTGCGCACGGCCCCTGGTCGGATCCTTCAGCACTTGTACCAAGAAGTTATCCCCAACATTCTCCAAAAACTTCCTGGATTGCCTGTGTACTGCCATATTGGTTTCCCAACAGATGTCAGGGTGATTAAAGTCCCCCATGAGAACCAGGGCCTGCGATCTGGAAGCTTCTCTCAGTTGTCTGAAGAAAGCCTCATCTACCTCATCCACCTGATTCGGTGGCCTGTAGCAGATACCAACCACAACATCACTGCTGTTGTTTGCTCCTTTAAACTTAACCCATAGACTCTCAACAGGTTTTTCTCCCTCTTTATACTGGAGTTCAGAGCAATCGTAGTGCTCTCTTACATATAGTGCAACTCCTCTCCTTTTCTCCCCTGCCTGTTCTTCCTGAACAGTCTATACCCTTCCATGACAGTGCTTCAGTCATGTGAGTCATCCCACCAAGTCTCTGTTATCCCAATTAAATCATATTTCTTCTCCTATGTCTGTATCATCTGCTCCATCCTGCACATTCGCTCTGCCAAGGGCCGGCACAAAACCTTCTCCACCTGTGCTTCCCACTTCACTGAGGTGGTTATATTTTACGGCTCTCAACTCTTTGTATGTTTCCAACCCACATTCAGCAATATGAAGTCAGACAAAATAGCCTCTGTGTTTTACATGACAGTGATCCCCTTTTTGAACCCCCTTATCTACAGCCTGAGGAAGAGGGAGGTGAAGGACACCCTGAGGAAAGCAGTCAAGGAAATCTGAAACAAGTTTGCATCTGATTGACTCACTACTGCCTTCGTGATGGGGAGCTGAAACAGGTGAATTAAATTCCCAGATGATTAAGCTGCTGCCCGTGCAAAATTCGAGGAAGCACCTGTTTCCCATGTATAAAAATATGCGATGTGCTTTGAAATCATGGAGCTGTTTGTATGGAAAAGAAGGGGGGTTGGGAAATCTTCCCCCCTCTTCTTCTTAGGGGAGTAGGTTTGGGTTTGCAGTTGTAAGTGCAAAGTGTATGATTTCTGCTGCTGCCTGGTAGGTGCTTCGAACAACATGGAAAAACAAATTCTGCTCAACCCAACCGAAATCTGAATATGCCCTGAGGGTACATCTCCACAGCAGCATTATTTTGGAATAACTGGCATTATTTTGACATAACACAGTGTGCCTCCAGACAGCAAGCCCTTATTTCGAAATAACGGCCTGCTGTGTAGACGTGGACTAAGTTATTTGGAAATAATGTTTGCTGTTTAGACATACCGTAAGAGAGTGGATCCTCACCACTCCCAGACTTGGTGATTTTAGCTTCTACAGGCAACATTCAGGATCTAATAAGATGCTCCAGTATATGCTGTTAGTAACAGTAAAGGAAGCTGCTTCACTCCCAGGCCCCAATAAAATTCCATTCACTATAAATATATTTTTTTAAAGAAGCAGTGTTATTAGCAATTTTATTTTTATGTCCCATGTTCAGTGATGATCTAATTCAAGATACTCCTTTCAGAGTGTAGGAAGCAATTGAAATAAGAAAATTGGCCTGTCTGTACGATATATAGCTGCCTCTTTTAAGCAGAACCCTTCAGAGGCAGTGTGTTCAAAAAATACTCACTAATTCAGATTCTTGTCACTAATTCAGAGTGCCTATGGACAAGTATGGAAATGTGGGTCTTAAATTCTTTCTGCCTCCCTTTGCCCATTTAGGAATGGGAGTAACCAGACTTGGTAGCTTCATTGTAGGGTTCATTAGTGTTTGCAGGTCTTTCGATGGCCCTTATCAACGTAGTACCTGTTAGCACCTCGCAAACTTGATTGCATGTCTCCTCATAACTTCCATATTAGGAAGTCCAGTATTACCTCCATTTTACAGATGATGAACTGAAGCACCAACAAAGTGAATGTCTTGCTTAAAGGTCACACAAGGTGTCTAGTTGTGTCAGGAAGAGAGCCCCAAATTACGGCATGCTACACTAATGTTTTACCCACTGGCATATCTTTTCTTCACATGGAAATAGAAGAACAGTGGTGTGTTGGAAAGAGAGTTTTGCTATCTGGTTAATTTTGGCAATTCAGAGAACTCCCATTCACACAAAAGTAGACAGCTGCACTCGTTTCGGTGCGGGGCCAAAGCGTTTTGTAGGATAAAATCTTACAAGCTCTTTGAAGCCAGGATCTGTCTGCAAACTCCAAAGCCAGGCATTTGTGTTCACCAGAGCATGTACAAACTTAATGAGTCGGTTTCCTCTGAGTTTTTGTGTTGTGACACACAATGTGAAATCTTTCCTGTTTCCACAGAGCTCCACTGAACTCGCAAATGGTGGGTTCTAAAAATCGGTGAAAAAACCTAGAGCCATCCAGCTGGTGTTTCACTTTCCTTTGCATTTTCAGTGCCATCACTTGTGGCTTTTTGCGTGTGTGTGTGGGAGGGGGTTGTTTTGCTGTCTGTGTCAATTTATTCTTTATGAGTACTGTTCTATGTGGGTACATCTACACAGCAGCGTGATTTTGGAATAACTGATGTTATTCCAAAATAACAAAGAGCGCATCTACACTACAAGCCTTTATTTTGAAATAACTCCAACTCCTGTAACCCTCATTTCACAAGGAGTAAGGGACATTGATGGGATTGTGCTCTTCCTTCGACTTCCTACTGTGCAGACAGTGCCAAAAGCCGAATTAAGCTATTTTGACTTCACCTACGCAATTGACGCAGCTTAAGCCCCAGAGAAGCTGTATAAATTGGAGGTAATACACTCTTTTCCATATCAGACAATATTGTATGAATATTTGCCACGAGAGCATGACTATGTCTAGATGATGCCGATTCATTTAGAATCTTAAGGATGAGCTCTGTGTGCAGATAATATACCTGCAAGAGGGATAATTTTGTGAACTGAAAATGTCTGTAGCATGCTAGTTTATTGGCAGATGGTTCATTTTTTGAGGGCAGCTTTCCTTGGAGATTTAATGTTCTATACTTGCACCTTGGGTCCATATTTTTTATGCTCTCATTTAATGGCCATGTGACTTGGCTTTATTTCTTCACCTACTTAGAGCTTGCCACATTTTGGTATGTTTACAACTTTAGCTGCGCAAAAGGATGATAAAACACACGGGCTCCCCAGGCCGTGTTAATTTTTTTTTAATTCAATATTAAATAAAAATCTTAAGCCATACCCCTTCATAATCATTTCTTGTTGTACTATTCTTATTTCTTCTTCAGTGCCAATGAGCTTTTAATATTATATATTATATCCAGGATTTTGTTTGTACAGCTGGCACACATATGCACATCCCCTTGATATTGGTGCATAACAAAATCCAGTCTGCAGATAGATGCCAAACATTAGAGGGAACATGGCTGGTGTCCAGGTTTTCAGAAAAGTACCCAATTCACAACTGAGAGAAGAAGGCTTCAATCTGCTCCTGAGTGACTCTGGTCACCATATGGTCTCCATGAAGCACGTAACACGTAACTTTCCTGCCTAGGGAATGACCTAGCAAGGGAAGCACACAGAATACCCTGCTGATTGGCATGTGATAGATAGATAGAAAGAGAAAGAGAGAGAGAGAGAGAGAGAGAGAGAGAAAGAGAGAGAGAGATAATGTCCTACAGGATTTACATTCCAACGTTTCACCACCTGGGGATCAAAGCAATGAGGTGATTCCGAAGCTGGGAATAACTGAGAAGATATCAGCTAAAGCTGCAAACAATGAGGATGTTTCAGCTCTGTCTACCTCTCTGCTCCTTTCATTCCCAACCTCTTGATCAGGCTGGCTGAAAAGTTTTTCTTATAAAGGTTTCATTGATGAGAAATTAAATTTACATTTCCACTAATTTTTCCATGGAATTATCTGTTCTACAGAATTCAGCAATTTTCCATCAAACTACCAAGCTCTCCTCCAGCCCAGATTGTGGCTGTGGGACTTGGGTGATGTTCCAGAGCAGTTCAGCAAGAGGAGAAACCATCCTGTATCGTGGGGAATGGAGACCAGCCTGGGAGCCATGAAAGAGAATGGTGGGATAGAGTGTCCGAAGGATCCCCGCAATGTTCCTGAGATTTTGGTTTCCTCCAGCAACAAAAGAAATCAACTCTTTGTGGATCAGCTCGGTACATGAACAGCTTTCATTGAAATATCCCCCTAATCTCATACACTGTAACTGTGATAGACATTGCATCATTCCATATCACAGGAGGAAAGAGTGGGGCAATTAATCTCCAGGGTATGAGCTACACTGAAACACATTAATGAGCTGTTGTGTCTCTCTGGGTACAGCTTTTCCCAGTTGCTTCAGGGAGCATGTCCCCTAGATCACAGATCTCAGTATAAAACTTCCCGAATGCTCCAAACTGGTAGTTGCTGTGGATGGGGAAACACCACCACGTCTGTCCCTTCTCAGGAGGTGTGAGCTTTTCTCCTGTTCCTAGCCACATGCACATGCAGCATAGAGATCAACAGGTACTGAATTCAAAATGTCCAGCATTAAAAGTAGCAGCCCAGCTCCTAACCTTTGATCAAAAAGAACAACCCATTTTTTGGGGAAAAACTAGACAATTCTGCAGTCAGAGAAGCCAGTGTGTTCCTTTATATCTCTGGGTTTTAATACAAACTAAAGTACATGCCAATATCAGACGATAAAAGGCTTCATCAGTACTCTGAACAGCTTTACTCCAAATTGATATTCCAAGGCACAGAGGTCGCTTTCCCTAAAGCGGGAAGATTGACCCTCATTTTCTCGCACCCCTCCTGGTGCAAAGTAATAACTGCATCAGACTGAGATGTTTTTCATCCTGATTCTCCCACAGCAATTTCAACAAGTCACTGTTTAGTTTCTTGGATTACTGAACAGGAATGGTGGTGAGGGTGGCATGATAAGCCATTTATGTTTTTATCTGTACAGTGTGCGCGTTATATGGAACAACTGACGCAACCAGCTGTGAACATGTGGCTCTGTGGACTAAGACCTTTCTTCATCTCGAATTGGTGTCCATTAAGAAACTGATCTCCTTTTTCTTCATTTACTTCACTGTAGTAAAGGGCTAGGTTTCCTGCTTCATCCACCTGCCCAATCCCTGTAGCTGCCTGATCTCTGCTCAGAGGATATGGAAGAGGGAAATCAGTCTGTGGTGACTGAGTTCATTCTCACAGGACTGACAGAGCGTCCGGAGCTGCAGGTCCCCCTGTTTCTGTTGTTCTTACTGATTTATTTTCTCACCATAATAGGAAATGGGGGCATGATCTTGTTAATCATGGTTGACCGGCAACTCCACTCCCCCATGTACATTTTCCTCAGTATCTTGTCTGCTTGTGATCTCTGCTATTCCAGCACAATTGCTCCTAAGATGCTGCAGAATTTTTTTGCGGAGAGGAAAAGCATTTCTTATACTGGCTGTTATGTGCAAATGTATTTGTTTATCTCTCTGGCAGATATTGAGTGTCTCTTGCTGGCTGTGATGGCGTATGACCGTTATGTGGCCATCTGTAACCCACTGCTCTATAAGGTCACCATGTCCACGCAGCGTTGTAGTCAGTTGGTTGCTGGGGTGTGTGCTGTGGGGTTGGTGGATGCATTGATACACACATGTATGACATTTCGGTTGTCATTCTGCCACTCCAATGTCATTGATCGTTTCTTCTGTGATATTCCCCCACTGCTGGCGCTCTCCTGCTCTGATACCCACATCAATGACACTGTGATGATTGCCTTCATTGACTCTATTGTGGTGAGCAGCACTGTGAGTGTCCTCTTCTCCTATGTCTCTATCATCTATACCATCTTGCGGATCCGCTCTGCCAAGGGCCGGCATAAAGCCTTCTCCACCTGTGCTTGTCACTTGACTGCGGTGGTTATGTTTTATGGTTCTCAACTCTTTGTGTGTTTCCATCCCACTTACAGCTCTATGGAGGCAGACAAAATAGCCTCTGTGTTTTACACGGTGGTCCTTCCCATGTTGAACCCCCTCATCTACAGCCTGAGGAACAGGGAGGTGAAGGACGCCCTGAGGAAAGCAGTCAAAGGAAGTCCAAACTAAGTCTTGAACCTGATTAACTCAGTACAGCCTTAATTAAGGGTAATGGAAACAGGTGAATTCAATTTCCAGCCAATTGTTATGGCATTTCACACAGCCAGTAGTGGCTCTTTATTACATTGTTATTATTATTCATTTGTTTGCATCCCAAGAAAGCCTTCAGGCTCTCTCTAAGTTCAGGGGGTTTTTTTTAGCTATTGCCCCAGCAAAATTCAAGGAAGCACCTGTTTCACATGTATAAAACTATGTGATGTGCTTTGAAAGAATGGAGTTGTTTGTATTGGGAAAGACGAGGGGGCCAGGAAATCTTTTCCCCCTGTTCTTTGTAGTGGGGTTGGTTTGGTTTTGCAGTTGTAAGTTTGAAGTGTATGATTTCTGCGTCTGCCTGGTCGGGTGCTTAGAAAATCATGGAAAAACACATTCTGTTCAACACAAACCAAAACTGAATATTCCGTGAGGATACATCTGCACAACAACATTATTTTGGAATAACCAACATTATTTCGAAATAGCATGGTGTGCCTCTACACAGGAAGCCGTTCTTTTGAAATCATGAGGACTTCTTACTCCGACTCATGGTAACTCTCATTTCACGAGGAGTAAGGGAAGTCGAAAGAAGAGTGTTGTTCCTTCGACCTCCTGTTGTGTAGACAGTGCCAAATTGGAATTAAGCTATTCCAACTTCAGCAATGCAATTGATGTAGCTGAAGTTATGTAGCTTCATTCAACTTTTGTCCTGCTGTGTAGACGGGCCCTAAATGTTTGGGAAATTGATGAAACTGAAGAAAATATCCTTTGGAATCTTTTCTTTCTTTCCTTTACTTTTCAATGCAAAAGGAAAGACACACAAGGCCTTTATTGGCCCAATGGATGGGAGTGGAATAGGCGGTGATATTTCTGCTTTCTTTGTAGACCAGTGATTAGAGCACTTATATGGGCTGTAGGAGACAGAGGCCAATCTCCTGTCTGTCCAATGGGGAGAAGGAATTTGACAGTGGGTCTCACTCATTGCCGAACAGTGCTCTGGCAATTGGGCTGTGTCCAATCCTGGATCTTTCTCAGGCCTGGTCTGCACTAATGGCAAAAGCCGATCTAAGCTTCTCTAATCCCAGTCGACGTAGTGTAGGCTGACGTACAGCAGTGTCCATACGATGCTCTGTTGATGAGATGGTCATGAAGCTAAAGTGTGGAGCCTTTGAATTCCAAGGCCATTTCTCTAGCTGGATACTAAGTGGCTAAGGGTGCATCTACACAGGAGGGCTTAACTCGAAATAAGCTGCACAAATTGAGCTACGTCAGTTGCATAGCTTTTTTCAAAATAGCTTATTTTAGAATTGGGAGCGTCTACACAGCACTTATCTCGACATAGAGCCCTCTTCTTCCGACTTCCTTTACTCCTCGTACAATGAGGGTTACAGGAGTCAGAGTAAGAAGTCCTCCAGCTTGACAGCATTTCGACATTATTTCGAAATAACTGCCTGCTGTGTAGATGCAGACTAAGTTATTTTGAAATTACATTATTTATGTGGAAGTAATATTGCTGTGTAGACGTACACTAAGAGAGTGGATCCTTACCACTCCCAGACTTGGTGATTTTAGCTTCTACAGGCAACATTAAAGATCTGATAAGATGTTCCAGTATATGCTGTTAGTTACAGTAAAGGAAGATACTTCACTCTTAGGCTCCCATAAAATTCCTTTCACTGTAAATATACTTTCTTTTAAAGAAGCAGTGTTATTAGCAGTTTTATTTTTACTTTCCGTGTTCAGTGACAATACTATTCAAGATACTCCTTTTAGAATGCTGGAATGGTTTGAAATGAGAAAATCGGCCCGTCTGTACGATACGTAGCTGCTTCTCTTCAGCAGAACTCTCTGGAGGCAGCATGTTCAAAAAATACTCACAAATTCAGGGTGCCTATGGACAACTATGGAAATGTGGGTCTTAAATTCTTTCTGCCTTCCTTTGCCCATCTATGAATGGGAGTAACCAGACTTGGTAGCTTCATTGCAGGGTTCAGAACTGTTTGTGGCTTTTTCGATGGCCCTTATCAGTGTAGTACCTGTAAGCACCTCATGAACTTGATTGCATGTATCCTCACACCTTCCATATTAGGAAGTACAGTATTACCTCCATTTTACCTCCATTTTACTGATTATTAACTGAAGCACCGAGAAAGTAAATGTCTTGCTTTAAGGTCACACAAGGAGTGTGTCTAGACTGCACCTCTCTGTCGACAGAGAGATGTAGATTAAGCACGTCGAAATTGCTACTGAAGCCGGGATTTAAATATCCCGTGCCTCATTAGCATAAACATGGCCACCGCTTTTTTTCAAAATGGAGTTTTTTCGAAAAAAACCTCAGGCTAGACGTGGATCTGTCAAAAAGAAAGCCTTTTTCAACAGATCCTGTATTCCTCAGAAATGAGGTTTACAGGATCTGTCGAAAAAGGCTTTCTTTTTGACAGATCTGCATCTAGACTGCCAGGTTTTTTCGAAAAAACTCCGTGTTGAAAAAAAGTGACAGCCATGTTTATGCTAATGAGGCAGGGAATTCCCATTTAATCAAAAGTAGCCACCAGCACTAGGTTTGGTGTGGGGCCAAAGTGCTTTTTAGGATGAAATCCTGATTTACAAGCTCTTTGAATCAAAGACCTGTCTGCAAATTCCAAAGCCAGGCATTAATGTGCTCCAGGGCTTGAAAAAACTTAGTGAGTCAGTTTACTCTGAATTTTTGTGTTGGTGACACACAATTTGAAATCTTTCCCTGTTTCCACTGAACTCGCAAATTGTGGGTTCTAGACATTGGTGAAAAAACCCAGACCTAACCAGCTGGTGTTTCACTTCCCTTTGCAATTTCAGTGCTGTCTCTTGTGTCTTATTGTGTGTGTGTGTGGGGGGGGGGTGTTGTTTTGCTGTCCATGTCACTTTATTCCTCATTTTTACTGTTCTATATGGGTATGTCTACACAGCAGCATTATTTCAGAACAACTCAATTCAAAATCTCCAGCACTAAAAGGAGCAGCCCAAAGAGACCAAAAAGAATAACCCCTTTGTTTGGGAAAAACTAGGCAATTCTGTAGTCAGAGAAGCCAGTGTGTTACTTTATATCTCTGGGTTTAAATGCAAATGAAAGTAAATGCCAATATCAGATGATAAAAGGCTTCATCAGCACTCTGAGCAAGCTTTATTCCAAATCAATATTCCAAGCCACAGAGCTCCCTTTCCACAAAGAGGGAAGATTGACCCTCATTTACTCTCACCCCTCCTTGAGGAAAGGAATAATCTCACCAGACTGAAATGTTTTTCACCCTGATTCTTTCAAGAAGTCATTGTTGCTTGGGTTAGTGAACAGGAACGGTGGTTAGGGTGGCATGATTAGCCTGTGTGTGTTTTTTTTCTGTACAGTGTGTGCATTGTATGAAACAACTGACACAATCAGCTGTGAACATCTGGCTCTGTGGACGAAGACCTTCCTTCATCCTGAATTGGTATCCATTAAGAAACTGATCTCCATTTTCTTCACTTACTTTGTTTCAGAGAAGGAACAGTTTCCCCAGGTCATCCCTGTGCCCACATCCCTATAGCTGCCTGATCTCAGCTCAGGAGCTGGAAGAGGGAAATCACTCAGTGGTGACTGAGTTCATTCTCTCAGGACTGACAGATCGTCCAGAGCTCCAGGTCCCCCTGTTTGTGTTGTTCCTACTGATTTATGTTCTCACCATAATAGGAAATGGGGGAATGAGCTTGTTAATCACAACTGACCCCTGACTCCATACCCCCATGTACTTTTTCCTCTTTCTTTGATCTCTGCTGTTCCTCAGTCATTGCTCCAAAGATGCTGCAGAATTTCTTAGCGGAGAGGAAAGGCATTTCTTACACTGGCTGTTATGTGCAAATATATTTGTTTATCTGTCTGGCAGATATTGAGTGTCTCTTGCTGGCTGTGATGGCGTATGACTGTTATGTGGCCATCTGTAACCCGCTGCTCTATATGGTCACCATGTCCAGGCACCGTTGTAACCAGCTGGCGGCTGGGTTGTGTGCTGTGGGTTGGTGGATGCAATGATAGTCATATGTTGTACATTCTGGTTGTCAGTCTGCCGCTCCAACATCATCAACCATTTCAGCTGTGATATTCTCCCATTGAATTTGTTTGTATTCCAACAAGGTCTCCCGGCCTCAACTGAGACTAAAACTTCATAAGGCTACTACCCCAGAAAAATTCAAGGAGGCACCTGTTTCACATGCATGAGCATAAAATATATAACATGCATTGCTAGCATGAAGTCCTTGGTGTTGGGAATGAAAAAAGGGACACCAAATCTACCCCCCCTCTTGTTTGTACTAAGGCTGGTTTCATTATACAGTTGAAAGCATGAAATGTGTGATTTCTGATGAATAAACCAAAGGGTGTTTTGCACACCCTCCTGTTACTCTTCAATCTACATGCTTTTATTGGGTCTCTGTAGAGATATTGCGGTATCTTTCCATGTATGAGGTTTAGAAAAGTGGCCCCTTTCTAAAGTTGAAGGAACAACATGATAAGTATTAGCAAGGGTAAGGTTTCCAAGAGATGGCACCACGTGTGTGCCTCATTTGTGCTATTCTGCACTGAATTGAATAAGGAGTAATATGGAAAGGGTTAGTTTTCTCTACCATATAAATTGAACAGAAAGAAAAATCTCTAAATATTTGTACAATATCAGCAGATTCACTAGGAGATCTTCCTTTCTGTTCTATTGTGTGGTATTTTCAATTCTGAAGAACAGGGGTGATAGGAAAGGAATGGCTGAGGGGATTGTGAGTGAGAAATGGATAGAATCTGGCAACTGATTGATGTTTTAGTCAAGGGGTGGTTACTAAAATTGAAAAAGAAATTCATTTAAATCTGATACCAATCTGACAATTCCCAAACTATCTGGCAAATGGAAAACATGGACCAACATTTCTTTTTCAGCTGTAGGAAACATTTAACATAATTGGAAATGGAATGTTTTCTTTCCTTCCATCTGAGCACCTCATAATTGTTATTATAGTAGTCCTCCCCCTTGGACTACACAAGAGAATATAGCTGATTTTCCTCCTAATACAATCAAACCTTCAAGGTGCCAGAGGTTTGCGCCACATGGGACAGGAGGACACCAACATGCCCCGTAACACCAGCCAAGAAGTGTGCACACATGTGGGAGGTTTTCTACTATGACAGTGATGAAGGAAAGAGACATCACTGGGCCTACAATGGCTCTCCTTGGAAGCAGGTTATGACCACAGTGTCTTTGTGCATATGCAGCCATGGGTCAGTGCATGGGTCCATCCCTGCACCCTTGCCCCTTCTTATTAATCTAACACTGTTAGAACCACACCTCTAGTGCTACTGGGATCATTTCTAGGTGGGTGGCTGTGACGTACCAGGTCGTAACTCAGATTAATCAGCACTTGTGTCACCCCTGCCTGCGGCTTTGCATGCCTTACAATTCCTTGCTGAAGTGGTTCCATGTGGGCCACTCACAAGCCACCTTCCAGCATGCTAGTTACACCCGGATCAGCATTAACATTTCCTCCTGATGACAAGGAAACAAAATGTCTATGTGGAAGGAAGTTCCCTGCTGTTTTTCCTATCCTTTTTGAGCATCGATGACCATTTACTCCTCAAATACAAAGTTAATCACAGCAGACATCCCTTTGCTTAAGACACACCTTGTTGCCAACCTCAGTTTGGAACATGTGTTTATAACACCACAGAGTGAAATTATACATCTTCACGTAGATTGATGCCTAACATATTTTATCAGAATGCTGCTGATCAGCAAATGATCATTTTTCAAATGACACATTACAACAAAATCATATCAACATTTCGTTGAAGCACAAAACCAATTCCAACTCTACTACAGGATACACACTGTGAAATGTAAGACAGACACCACATCAGTGATTTCAATATATTGAACATAAAACACACAAGAACTGCTTGTTCCATTCCAACTCATCTGGTGAGGTGGGTCTTACCCACAAAAGCTCATGAGACTATATATTTTTGTTGGTCTCTAAGCCCTGTTCTATACTGGGGCTTTATTTCAACTCCCCCTTCCCTTAGGCTGAATTAATAAGCAGAGCGTCCAAGCTATTATTTCAAAATAACAGGCTGCATATTTTGAAATCTGTACTCCTGTTTTTTTCTCAATGATAGCACTAATTTCAAAATAGTTATTTTGAAATAACGGTAGTGTGGACACCCTGGTACCGCTATTTCAAAATAACTGCTTTCCAGAATAATTTGAACTAATTATTCCCAGGTGCTTCCTGGGGCTCTAAATCCAAGGTAGCACATCCACATTAACAGATCCTGCCTTGGACTAATTTCAAGGCTTCCCAGAGTTAGGAGACACTATTTTGATTTTGTTAAATCAGGAGCTATTAAGTCAATTTTAGTTATTTTGAAATAGTTTCCTAGTATAGACATGCCCTAAGATGCCACAGAACTACTGATTGTTTTCTAAGGGCATGTCTAGGAAACTATTTCGAAATGACAAAAATTGCTTTAATAACTCCTGAAATAAAAATATTGAAATATTGGGTCCACACTGTGGGGAAGCCTCAAAATTAGTTTGAGGCAGTTTCCATTAATGTGGATGAGCTACCTTGACTTAGCGTCCCAGAAAGCACTGGGGAGTAATTACTTTGAATTATGCTGGGGGGAGAAGGTATTTTGAAATAGTGGCACTGGAGTGTCCACATTACCGCTATTTTGAAATAACTATTTTGAAATTAGTGTTATTCCCTGAGGAAAGCAGGAGTACAGATTTTGAAATAAGTGGCCCATTCTTTCGGAATAACGGGCTTCATAGTGTGGATGCTCCACTTATTAATTCAACTTAAGTGGGCTTATTTTGAAATAAAGCCTTAGTGGAGACCAGGGCTAAGAGAACTACTGTCTGTAAAGTGTACCTAACGCATGTAGCCACACCCCTATTTTCACATAATCAGCAGCACTATCAGAACAAACTCCATGGGTAGACCCCCTACATTGCAGAGTAACATCCTCTAATTTCTGTGAGAATGGGAATGTATACTATTGCCATGAAACTCTTCCCTCCCATACCTCCTCCCTCCAAAGAAACACACAGCAATGGTTCATAGTTTGTTTAACCTGCCTCCCAAGTGGTGCATAACCTGGGAGCCCAGTGGTGGAGGAGGCAGAGTAGGAGTAACATGGATTTGAAACACGATCATTTGTGATCAAAACTCTGCTAAGTCTGGTTCTAAATCTCTGACAGTTCACAAAAAAGACTTTCCAAAGGTACCTGGGATGGGACCAAATTCAGCAGACTGAGTGCTCTTCCATTAGTTCTTAAATTTGACATCCTTGCACCCTTATTCCTGAAGGGAAGACTATAGTCCTACATTTTGGGGAGATGCTTAAAGAAGCAGCAAATTCCCCTTTCAAAATTCTCCGTGTCATCTGCTCAGGAATGAAGGTTTCAGAGAAGCCCCACCTGCCAGTGGGATATCAGTAGGCTGCTCATGTTGCTGGATAGGGACAAAAGGTTGTTGTTAGAACCGTCTCCAAGGGACCCCTTCAATGATTTTAGGAGTCTGTGTAATAGCACAGCACTCACCTCTCACAAGCATCCCATCTGGTTTGGTGTATCCATAATCTTTAAACAATCCCACCATGGTACCAGGCCAAACCCTTCTAACATCCCTTCTGAAGGCAACAGTTTTGCCCTTTCTGGGTCCTTCTCACACTATCTCTCTATCTGGGTCATCAAGCCGTGCAGCTCCTTCTAGTCCCTGGGCCACTTTGGCTCAAGCAGAGCCTCCATTGATGTTTCACCTTTACCTCAGGGCAAATGTCCTTTCAGGCTCAGCAGCCAGCCAGGCCATGGTTTGCTCACTGCCCTGTCAGCACTGAGCTGTCTACGGTGCTAAAGGTCAGTTTAGCCAACCAGGAGGTCAATGGAACTACACTGATGTACCTTGGCCAGCTATTTTGACCACTGACTTCTAAGAAGCTAAGTCCAATTACACCACTTGTGAACTGGTTTGTTGACTTCATTTAAGTTATGCAGATTCTCTATAGATTCATGATTTCTTGCCTGCCCTACAGATAACACAGGGCATGGAACCTCATCCACTAATAATAACTAGACCAGCTATTTCAGGTGACTGTGCAGTCTTCATTTAAAGATGTCATGTGGATTTTGTCTTGTTATGATGCCCCACTCACGTTTGAAAATATAAGCAGAGTCACATCAGTTGAAGATCGGGGTCACTTTTATTCAGGAGATTTGTGCTGATATATACCAGTGGGGAAGTTGGCCAATGACTCCAAGGTGGAGACATCCATTTTCACTAGCAGGGAAGCTAGTCCAATGAGTGGTGTTCATGTGGTGATTACCTTTTTGAGCATGTCTAGCCTACTTGACAGATCAAACCACAATGTGGACAAGCCATTAGCATTCTCCATGCGCACAAGCTGAGCAGCATACCCAGTGTTAGGAGGCCCTGTCTCCCTGGGCGATATCACTACAGGGCCGGGAAGAATGCACATTGCCTATTCCCAAGTCTTGCAAGTCACTGTTTAGTTTCTTGGATTAGTGAACAGGAATGGTGATGATTGTGGGATAATTAGCCTGTGTGTGTTTTTATCTCTACAGTGTGTGCATTGTATGGAAGAATTAACATGACCAGCTGTGAACATCTGGCTCTGTGGACTAAGACCTTCCTTGACCCTGAACCAGTGCCCATTAAGAAACTGATTACCGTTTTCTTCATTTACTTCATTACAGCAAAGAGAGAGTTTCCCCAAGTCATCCCTCTGTCCACATCCCTGTAGCTACCTGATCTCTGCCCAGAGGAGATGGAAGAGGGAAATCACTCGGAGGTGACTGAATTCATTCTCTCAGGACTGACAGATCGTCCGGAGCTGCAGGTCCCCCTGTTTGTGTTGTTCCTACTGATTTATGTTCTCACCCTGGTGGGGAACGGGGGCATGATCTTGTTAATCACAATTGACCATCAACTCCACATCACCATGTACTTTTTCCTCAGTATCTTGTCTGCTTGTGATGTCTGCTATTCCTCCACAATTGCCCCTAAGCTGCTGCAGATTTTTTTTGCGGACAGGAAAAGCATTTCTTGCACTGGCTGTTATGTGCAAATGTATTTGTTTATCTGCCTGGCAGATATTGAGTGTCTCTTGCTGGCTGTGATGGCGTATGACCGTTATGTGGCCATCTGTAACCCACTGCTCTATACGATCACCATGTCCAGGCAGCATTGTAACCAGCTGGTGGCTGGGGTGTGTGCTGTGGGGCTGGTGGATGCATTGATACACACATGTATGACATTTCGGTTGTCGTTCTGCCACTCCAATGTCATCGATCGTTTCTTCTGTGATATTTCCCCAGTTCTGGCACTCTCCTGCTCAGACACCAGCCTCAATGACATTGTGCTGTCTGCCTTCATTGACACTATTGTGGTGAGCAGCACTGGGAGTGTCCTCTTCTCCTATATCTGTATCATCTCCACCATCCTGCGGATCCGCTCTGCCGAGGGCCGGCACAAAGCTTTTTCCACCTGCGCTTCCCACTTGACTGTGGTGGTCATGTTTTATGGCTCTCAACTCTTTGTGGGTTTCCATCCCATGTTCAGCTACATGGAATCAGATAAAATAGCCTCCGTGTTTTACACGACATTGATCCCCTTTTTGAGCCCCCTCATCTACAGCCTAAGAAACAGGGAAGTGAAGGTCGCCCTGAGGAAAGCAGTCAAGGAACTCCGAATGAAGCCTTGAGTCCGGAAAACTCTGTACTGCCTTAGTAATGGAGAACAGAAACAGGTGAATTCAATTCCCAGTCCATTATGATGGCATTTCGCAAAGACAGTGGTGGCTCTTTATTACATTATCATTAATATTCATTTGTTTGCATGCCAACAAAGCCTTCAGGCTTTCTCTAAGATCAGGGGGGATTTAAGCTACTGCCCCAGCAAAATTCAAGGAAGCACCTGTTTCATGTGTATAAAAATATGTGATGTGCTTTGAAAGCATGGAGCTGTTTGTATTGGGAAAGAACAGGGGAGCAGGAAATCTTTTCTCCCACATCTTTGGTTGGTTTAGTTTTGTAGTTGTAAGTGTAAAGTGTATGATTGCTGCGGCTGCCTGGTCAGGTGCTTAGAAAAACAATGAAAAAGAAATTCTGTTCAGCCCAACCCAAATCTGAATATTTCCTCAGGGTACGGCTCCACAGCAACATTATTTTGGAATAACATAGTGTGCCTCTACA
This sequence comes from Pelochelys cantorii, assembly GCA_032595735.1. NCBI lineage: Eukaryota > Metazoa > Chordata > Testudines > Trionychidae > Pelochelys > Pelochelys cantorii. The sequence continues at coordinate 3,338,155 of CM064329.1, forward strand.
CAGCAAGCCGTTATTTTGAAATAATATTGAGCTGGAGGACTTCATACTCCAACTCATGGTAACCCTCTTTTTTCAAGGAGTAAGGGAAGTCGAAGGAAGAGTATTGTTCCTTCGACCTCCTGTTGTGTGGACAGCGCCAAAACGGAATTAAGCTATTCCGACTTCAGCGATGCAATTGATGTAGCTGAAGTTATGTAGCTTCATTCAACTTTTGTCCTGCTATGTAGATGGGCCCTAAATGTTTAGGAAATTGATGAAACTGAAGAAAATATCCTTTGGAATCGTTTCTTCCTTTCCCGGACACTTTTCAATGCAAAAGGAAAGACAAAGTAGCCCGTATTGACCAAATGGATGGGAGTGGAAGAGGTGGTGATATTTCTGCTTCCTTTGTAGACCAGTGATTTGAGCTGATAAGGGCTGACAGAAGCCAATCTCTCCTGTCTGATGGGGAGAAAATATCTGAGAGCGGGTCTTCCACATTGCCGAACAGTGCTCTGGCATCTGGGCTATGTCCAGTCCTGGATCTTTCTCAGGCCTGGTCTGCACTAATGGAGAAAGCCAGACTAAGCTTCTCTAATCCCAGTCGACGTATTATAGTCTGACGTACAGCATTATCCATATGATGCTCTGTTGATGAGATGGTCATGAAGCTAAAGTGTGGAGCCTTTGAATTCCAAGGCCATTTCTCTAGCTGGATACTAAGTGGCTAAGGGTGCATCTACACAGGAGGACTTAACTCGAAATAAGCTACGCAAATTGAGCTATGTCAGTTGCATAGCTTTTTTCAAAATAGCTTATTTCAGAACTGGGAGCGTCTACACAGCACTTATCTCGACACAGAGCCCTCTTCCTCTGACTTCCCTTACTCCTTGCACAATGAGGGTTACAGGAGTCAGAGTTAGAAGTCCTCCAGCTTGACAGCATTTCGACATTATTTGGAAATAACTGCCTGCTCTGTAGATGTGGACTAAGTTATTTTGAAATTATGGGTATGTCTACACTAGCTCGTTAGTTCGAGCTAGGTAGGCAAATGAGGGCAACCGGAGTTGCAAATGAAGCCCGGGATTTAAATATCCCGGGCTTCATTTGCATGTTCCCGGGCGCCGCCATTTTTAAATCCCCCTTAGTCCGAACTCCGTGCCCGCGGCTACACGTGGCACAGAGTAGGTAGTTTGAATTAGAGATCCTAATTAGAGATCTGGCTTCATTTTCCTATGCCGGGCAGCCTAATCTACATGCCTCTGTCGCCAGAGTCATGTAGTCTAGACATACCCAGAGTCCCGGACACTTGGTTGCGTGGGCGCGCTTGAAGGTCTATAGCTGGATGTGGAGACAGCACTGTGCGGGTCCTGTGTGTGTTAGTCCAAGCTGAGCAGCCAGCTGCAAAATCCCTCTGGCACTGGAGCAGGCTCCACCAAATGCCAGCAGCTCTAGTTCCCTGGGCTGGACACTCTGCCTCTCTTTGGACTCAGAGTTAGTCTATATCTCTGAGGTCTGTCCCAGGCAGCACTTTACCAAAGAGCCCATTTACTTACATCCTCCTCCTGTGTGTTGGTTTTTGTGTAGTCCTTCTCAGCCACAGGTGCAGCCAGAGTCTTTCCCCTCTAGGGTAATCAGCAGCCCTTAAGCAGCCTGCTAGATCCAAGCCCCGCAGGCTCTCAATCCCAGGCTGTAGCTGCAACACAACAGCTCCCAGGACTGCATAAGGCTCTTTCACAGCAGCCTGGCTCCTCTGTTCCAAAATGGAGACCCCCCCCCCTCCCAACATGCCCAGACAAGCCCCTTTACCGATTTTCCTCAAGGGCTCATGGGAGTTGTAGTCTCTAGGGCTAGATTGCAGCACACAGAATCCTCCCAGAAAAAGTCAGAGGTCCCTTTAGTAAGGGGACTACAGTCACACAAGGTGACTAGTTGTGTCAGGAACTAAGCCCCAAATTACACAGTGCTACACTAATATTCTACCTACTGGCATATCTTTCCTTCGCATGGCAATAGAGGAACAGTGGTGTCTTGGAAACCATTAAGGCCAGCATTTTGTTATCTGGTTAATTTTGGCCCTTCAGAGAACTCCCGTTCACTCAAAAGTAGCCAGCAGCAGTAGGTTCAGTGGGGGGGGCCAAAGTGCTTTGTAGGATAAAATCCTTATTTACAAGCTCTTTGAAGCAAGGATCTGTCTGCAAACTCCAAAGCCAGGCGTGAATGTTCTCCAGGGCTTGTAAAAACTTAGTGTGTTGGTTTACTCTGAGTTTTTGTGTTGGTGACACACAATGTGAAAACTTAGCCTGTTTCCACAGAGCTCCACTGAAGTCAAAATCGTGGGCTCTAAACATTGGTGGAAAAACCCAGAGCCAACCAGCTGGTGTTTTACTTCCTTCTGCATTTTTAATGCTGTCACTTGTGGCTTTGGGTGTATGTGGGGGGGGGGCGGGTTTGTTTTGCTGTCTGTGTCACTTTATTCCTTATTTGTACTGTTCTATATGGGTATGTGTACACAGCAGCATTATTTTGGAATAACTGAATTCAAAATCTCCAGCACTAGAAGCAAACCCCTTTCTTTGGAAAAAAAATAGGCAATTATGTAATCGGAGAAGCCAGTGTGTTCCTTTATATCTCTGAGTTTAAATGCAAACTAAAGTAAATGCCGTTATCAGACAATAAAAGGCTGAATTAGCACTCTGAGCAAGCTTTACCCCAAACCGATATTCCAAGGCACAGAGCTTAGGATGGGGTATCCGAGGGGATCCTGCAATGTTATTGAAATTTAGGTTTCCTCCAACAACAACAAAATCAGCACTTTGTGGATCAGCTCTGTACATTAACAGTTTTCACTGAAATATAATTCAAAATACTCCTTTTAGAATGCTGGAATGGTTTGAAATCAGAAAATCGGCCACTCTGTACGATATGTAGCTGCCTCTCTTCAGCGGAACTCTCCAGAGGCAGCATTTTCCAAAAATACTCACTAATTCAGGGTGCCTGTGAACAGTTATGGAAATGTGGGTCTTAAATTCTTTCTGCCTCCCTTTGCCCATCTGTGAATGGCAGTAACCAGACTATGACTTATTTAGAATCTTAAAGTTGAGCTCTGTGTGCCTGCCTGCAAGAGGGATAGTTTTGTGAACTAAAAAGGTCCGTAGCATGCAAGTGCATTGGCAGATGGTTCATTTTTGAGGGCAGCTTTCCTTGAAGATTTAATGTTCTGTGGTAGGAGTAGGTCATTCACTTGGGCTTCAGGTCCATATTGTTTATGTTCTCATTTAATGGCCATGTGACTTGCTTTATTTATTCAGCTATTTACAGTTTGCCACTTTTTGGTGTGTTTACAATGTGAGTTGTGCAGAAGGATGTTAAAACACTTGGGCTCCCAGGGCAGTGTTAATACTTTTTTAAAATTCCATATTAAATAAAAATCATAAGTCATGCATGTTGTTAATGATTGCTTGTTTTACTATTCTTATTTCTTCTTTCATGCCAATGAGTTTTGAATATTATATATTATATTCAGGTGGCACACATACACACATCCCCTTGATACTGGCACATAACAAAATCCAGTCTGCAGATAGATGCTAAACATTGGAGGGAACATGGTTGGTGTCCCGGTTTTCAGAGAAGCACCCATTTCACAATGGAGAGCGGAAGACTGTGGTCTGCTCCTGAGTGATTCTGGTCACCATATGGTCTCCATGAAGCACCTAACGTTCCTGTTTTGGGGAGTGACCTAGCAAAGGAAGAATATAGAATACCCTGGAGATTGGTATGTGATAGATAGGTAGATAGGTAGATAGATAATGGCCCTCAGGTTTTACATTCCAACGTTCCACCTACTGGGTGTCAAAGCAATCATGTGATCCCCAAGCCAGCAATGACTGAGAAGATATCAGCTAAAGCTGCAAACTATTAGGATGTTTCAGCTCTATCTACCTCTATCTACCTCTCTGTCCCTTTCATTCCCAACTTCTTGATCAGGCTGGCTGAAAAGATTTTCTTGTAAAGATTTCATTGATGACAAATTAAATTTTCATTTCCACTAATTTTTCCATGGAATTATCTGTTCTACGTAATTCAGCACTTTTCCACCAAACTACCAAACTTCCCTCCTGCCCAGACTGTGGCTGTGGGACTCAGGTGATTTTGCAGGGCAGTTCATCAAGAAGAGTAACCATCCTGTATTGTGGGGAATGGAGTCCTTCCTAGAGCCATGAAAGAGAATGGTGGGATGGGGTATCCAAAACCCCGCAATGTTAATGAGATTTTGGTTTCCTCCAGCAACAACAAAATCAAACCTTTGTGGATCAGCTCGGTACATTAACAGCTTTCTCTGAAAAACATCCCTAACCTCATACTCTGGAACTCTACTAGACATTTCATCATTCCATATCACAGGAGGAAAGGGTGGGCCAGATAATCTCCAGGCTATGTGCTACACTGGAGGTGGCTTTGGATCACAGAGCACATTAATGAGCTGTTGTGCCTCTCTGGGTACATGTATTCCCTGTAGCTTAAGGGAGCATATCCCCTAGATCACAGATCTCAGTATAAAATTTCCCGAATGCTCCAAACTGGTAGTTGCTGTGGATGAGAAAACATCATCACGTCTCTCTCCCCTCAGGAGGTGCGAGCTTTTGTCCTGCACCCCAGCCACACACATACGCATGAAGCATGGAGATCAGCTGGTACTGAATTCAAAATCTCCAGCACTAAAAAGAGAAGCCCAGCTCCTAACCCTTGACCAGAAAGAACAACCCCTTTGTTTGGAAAAAAGTAGGCAATGCTGTAGTCAGAGATGCCAGTGTGTCCCTTTATATTTCTGGGTTTAAATGCAAACAAAAGTAAATGCCAATATCAGATGATAAAAGGCTTCTTCAGCACGCTGAGGATGTTTTACCCCATAACCATACTCCAAGTCACAGAGCTCCCTTTCCCCAAAGAGGGAAGATTGACCCTCATTTTCTCGCACCCCTCCTTGAGCAAAGGAATAATCTCATCAGACTGAGATGTTTTTCTCACTTATACTCTCGCAGTAGTTTCAAAAGTCACCGTTGCTTGGATTACTGAACAGGAATGGTGGTGAGTCTGGCCTGATTAGCCTGTGTGTGTTTTTATCTCTACAGTATGTGCATTGTATAGAACAATTGACATGACCAGCTGTGAACATGTGGCTTTGTGGACTAAGATCTTCCTTCATCCTGAATTGGTGTCCATTAAAAAACTGATCTCCGTTTTCTTCATTTACTTAACTATAGCAAAGGGCTAGGTTGCCTGCTTCATCCACATGCCCACATGCCTGCAGCTGCCTGATCTCAGTGCAGAGGAGATGGAAGAGAGAAATCACTCAGTGGTGACTGAATTCATTCTCTCAGGACTGACAGATCGTCCGGAGCTGCAGGTTCCCCTGTTTGTGTTGTTCCTACTGATTTATGTTCTCACCCTGGTAGGGAATGGGGGGATGATCTTGTTAATCATGATAGATGCCCGACTCCACACCCCCATGTACTTTTTTCTCAGTATCTTGTCTGCTTGTGATCTCTGCTATTCCTCGACAATTGCGCCTGTGATGCTACAGAATTTTTTTGCAGAGAGGAAAAGCATCTCTTACGCTGGCTGCTATGTGCAAATGTATTTGTTTACCTCGCTGGCAGATATTGAGTGTGTCTTGCTGGCTGTGATGGCGTATGACCGTTATGTGGCCATCTGTAACCCACTGCTCTATAGCGTCACCATGTCCAGGCAGCATTGTAACCAGCTGGTGGCTGGGGTGTGTGCTGTGGGGCTGGTAGAGTCAATGATACACACGTGTTTGACATTTCAGTTGTCGTTCTGCCGCTCCAATGTCATCGATCGTTTCTTCTGTGATATTCTCCCACTGCTGGCACTCTCCTGCTCTGACACCCACATCAATGAGATTGTGCTGTTTGCCTTCATTGATGCTATTGTGGTGAGTAGCACTGTGAGTGTCCTCCTCTCCTATGTCTGTATAATCTCCACCATCATTCAGATCCGCTCTGCCGAGGGCCGGCACAAAGCCTTCTCCACCTGCGCTTGCCACTTGACTGCGGTGGTCATGTTTTATGGTTCTCAACTCTTTGTGTGTTTCCATCCCACCTTCAGCTCTATGGAGTCAGACAATATTGCCTCTGTGTTTTATACGGTGGTCCTCCCCATGTTGAACCCCCTCATCTACAGTCTGAGGAATAGGGAGGTGAAGGATGCCTTGAGGAAAGCAGTCAAGGAACTCCAAAATAAGTCTTGAGTCTGATTAACTCTGTTTTGACTTAGTGATGGGGAGTGGAAACAAGTGAATTCAATTCCCAGCCCATTGTGATGGCATTTTGCACAGCCAGTGGTAGCTCTTTATTACATTGTCATTATTTTTCATTTGTTTGTATCCCAACAAAGCCTTCACGGGTTTTTTAAGCTACTGTCCCAACAAAATTCAATGAAGCAACTGTTTTACATGTATAAAAATATGTAATATGCTTTGAAAACATGGAGCTGTTTGTAGTGGAAAAGAAGAAAGAAGCAGGAAATCTTTCTCCCCACTTCTTTGTAGTGGGGTTGGTTTGGTTTTTCAGTTGTAAGTCTGAAGAGTATGATTTCTGCGTCTGACTGGTTGGGTGCTTAGAAAAACAGGAAAAGCAAATTCTGTTCAACGCAACCCAAAGCTGAGGGTACATCTCAACAGCAATGTTATTTTGGAATAACTGACATTATTTTTTTATAACATAGCGTGCCAGTATTATTTTGAAATAACTGCCTGCTCTGTAGACATGGACTAAGTTATTTGGAAATAATGTTGCTGTGTAGACGTACCCTAAGAGATTGGATCCTCACAACTCCCAGACTGGGGGCATGTCTAGAGTACATGGCTCCGTCGACGGAGCCATGTAGATTAGGGTTGTAGGCAAAGGGAAATGAAGCGGTGATTTAAATAATCGCCGCTTCATTTAAATTAAAATGGCTCCGCGCTGTGCCGATCAGCTGTTTGGCAGCACAGCACTGTAGTCTGGACGCTCCGTGGTCAACATCAAAGGCATTTGTCAACCTCCCCGGTAAGCCTCATCCCACGAGGCATAACGGGGAGGTCGACAAATGCCTTTGATGTTGACTGTGGAGCGTCCACACCATAGCGCTGTGCCACCAAACAGCTGATCGGCACAGCGCGGCAGCCATTTTAATTTAAATGAAGCGGTGATTATTTAAATCGCCACTTTCATTTCCCTACGTCGACGGAGCCATGTGGTCTAGATGTGCCCTTAGTGATTTTAGGTTCTACAGGCAACATTCAGGATCTAATAAGATGCTCCAGTATTTGCTGATACTAACAATAAAGGTAGATAAATACTTCACTCCCAGGCTCCCATATAATTCCATTCACTATAAATATATTTTTTTAAAGAAGCAGTGTTATTAGCAATTTAATTTTTACTTTCCGTGTTCAGTGATGCTACAATTCATGATACTCCTTTCACAGTGTAGGAATGGTTTGAAAGAAGAAAATTGGCAGTCTGTGTAATATGCGGCTGCTTCTCTTCAGCAGAACTCTCCAGAGGCAGGACGTTCAAAAAATATTCACTAATTCATGATGCCTATGGACAACTATGGAAATGTGGGTTTTAAATTCTTCCTGCCTCCCTTCGCCCATCTATGAATGGAAGTAACCAGACTTGCCAGCTTCATTATAGGGTTCAGAACTGTTAGTGGCTCATTCGATGGCCCTCATCAATGTAGTACCTGTAAGCACCTCGCAAACTTGATTGCATGTATCCTCATAACTTCCATGTTAGGAAGTACATTATTACCTCCATTTTACAGATGATGAACTTAAGCACCGAGAAAGTAAATGTCTTGCTTTAAGGTCAGACAAGATGTCTAGTTGTGTCAGGAAGAGAGCCCCAAATTACACAATGCTACATGAATGTTCTACCTATTGGCATATCTTTCCTTTGCATGGCAATAGAGGAACAGTGGTGTACTGGAAACTGTTAAGGCCAGAGTTTCAGTATCTGGTTGAGTATCAGCCCTTCAGAGAACTCCTGTTCACTCAAAAGTGGCCAGCAGCATCAAGTTCAGTAGGGGGCTAACGTACTTTGAAGGACAAAAACCTTATTTACAAGCTCTTTGAAGCAAGGATCTGTCTGCAAACTCCAAAGCCAGGAGTGAATGTGCTCCAGGACTTGTAAAAACTTAGTGAGTCGGTTTACTCTGAGTTTTTGTGTTGGTGACACACAATGTGAAAACTTTTCCTGTTTCCACAGAGCTCCACTGAACTCGCAAATTGTGGATTCTCAACATTGGTGAAAAAAACCTGAGCCAACCAGTTGGTGTTTCACTTCCCTTTGCATTTTCAGTGCTGTCACTTGTGGCTTTGTATGTGTGTGTAGGAGGGGGCAGGTTGTTTATCTGTCTGTGTCATTTTATTCCTTATTTGTACTGTTCTATATGGGTATGTCTACACAGCAGTGTTATTTTGGAATAACTCACGTTATTCCAAAATAACAAAGAGTGCATTTACACTACAAGCCTTTATTTTGAAATAATGGCTAGTTGGAGGACTTCTTCCTCCAACTCCTATAACTGTCATTTCACGAGGAGTAAGGGACATAGACGGAAGAGTATTCTTCCTTTGACTTCCTGCTGTACAGACAGCGCCAAAAGCCATATTAAGCTATTTCAACTTCAGCTACGCAATTGACATGGCTTAAGTTGTGTAGCTTAATTTGCTTTTGGCCCTTCTGTGTAGATGTACCCTGTGTGTGATGTATTAATCAAATTAAGAGTTATCATCCCAGAGAAGTTGTATAAACCAGAGGGAATACGCTCCTTTCCATATCAGACAATATTTTATGAATATTTTCCATGAGAGCATGACTATGTCTAGATGACTGTGATACGTTTAGGATCTTGAAGTTGAGGTCTGTGTGCAGATAATATGCCTTCAAGAGGAATAGTTTTGTGAACTGAAAATGTACGTCGTATGCTAGTGTATTGGCAGATGGTTCATCTTTAAGAGCAGTTTTCCTTAAAGATTTAATGTTCTATGGTAGGAGTAGGTCATTTACTTGGGCCTCAGGTCCATATTTTTTATGATCTCATTTAATGGCCACGTGAGTTGGCTTTATTTATTCAGCTATTTACAGCTTGCCGCATTTTAGTGTGTTTACAACTTGAGTTGTGCAAAAGGCTGATAAAACACATGGGCTCCATATTAAATAAAAATCTTAAGCCATACACGTTGTTAATGAGTGCTTGTTTTACTATTCTTTTTCTTCGTCCATACCAATGAGCTTTTAATATTATATATTAAATCTAGGTTTTTATTTGTACTGGTGGCACACATACACACATCCCCTTGGTATTGGTGCATAAAATCCAGTCTGCAGATAGATGGAAAATATTAGAGGGAACATGGCTGGTGTCTAGCCCAGAGGAGATGGAAGAGGGAAATCACTCAGGGGTGACTGAGTTAATTCTTTCAGGACTGACAGATTATCTGGAGCTGCAGGTCCCCCTGTTTGGGATGTTCCTACTGATTTATGTTACCATCCCGATTGATTGGTAATGGGGGGATGGTCTTGTTAATCATATTTGACCCCCCACTCCACACCCCTATGTACTTTTTCCTCAGGAGTTTGTCTTTCTGTGATCTCTGCTATTCCACAGTAACTGTCCCTAAGTTGTTACTGGATTCCTTAGCTGAGAGGAAAAGCATTTCTTACACTGCCTGTGCTATGCAAATATACCTCCTTGGCGTATGACAATTATGTGGCCATCTCTAACCCGCTGCTCTGTACACTGACCATGTCCAGGCAGCGTTGCAACCTGCTGGTATCTGGGGTGTGTGTGTTGTAGGGTTCATGGATGCACTGCTACAAACAACACATTCCAGCTGACATTCTGCAGCTCCAATGTCATCAATCATTTCTGCTGTGACATCCCCCCAGTGCTGGCGCTCTCCTGCTCTGACATCCGTATCAATGAGATTCGGATTTTTGCTTCCATGTGCTACATTGTAGTTAGCAGGTTTGTGATTATCCTCCTCTCCTATGTCTGTATTATAACCACCACCCTGCGGATCTGCTCTGTCGAGAGCCGGTGCAAAGCCTTCTCCACCTGCACTTGTCACTTGATCATGGTGGGCATGTTTCATGGCAGCCAGGTCTTCTTGTATTTATATCCCTCCTCCAGCTATTCCCTGACCATGGACAAAATGGCCTTCGTGTTTTACATAGTGGTGATCCCTTTCTTGAACCCCCTCATTTACAGCCTGAGGAACAGGGAGGTAAAGGATGCATTGAGGAAAGTAATCAATAAACTCCTAAGCCATCTGTGAATTTTTTTCATTCAGTTCTATTTTAGTGAGGAGGGGAGAAAACCAGGTTAGCTCAATCCCAGCCCATTGCAATGTATTTTTGCAGAACCTTTCATAGTATTGTTAATTATTATATTGTTATTATTATTTATTTGTATTCCAACAAGGCCTCATTAGACTTCTTCCCCAGCAAAATTCAAGGAGCTGCCTGTTTGACGTGTGTGATTATATATTGATGTGCTTTGAAAGCAAGGAGCTGTTTCTATTGGGAAAGAAGAGGGCAGTATCAAATCAAGCTCCCTCCTTTCTGTAGCTGGTTTGCTTTCATTAGGCAATTGCAAGTGTGAACTGTATGATTTCCATGGTTGAAACAAAGGGAGTTCGGCACATCCGCCTGCTTACTGTGCAGCCTTTCCTGTGCTCCACGGGGTAGCGGTAGAGATTGTCACCTCGGTTCTGTCCATGCACTAGGAGGGGAAAGAAGTTTTCAGTCACAATGGCATTTATTGTAAGTTAAGGAGACAACAAAAGAGGTAAGAGCAAAAGGAACATTTCTAAGAGAGCACGCCATGTCTGTGCTTTGTCTTTGACGGTCCACACTGAACTGAATCCAAACTAAGAAAAAAAGGGTGAGTTTTCTCTAGAAAACAAATTTTAAAAAAGATAAATCATAACAGAAAATCTGTCCTTTATCAGCAGGTTCACTGTGGTTCTTGCTCTTAACTCAGTTGAAAGATTCATGGACTCTGGAGTAGGGATTGTGGGAATGGAATGGCTCATGAGACTGAGAGAGAGAAATGGACAGAGCTGGGCCAAGAGCTGCTTTTTGAGTTCGTGGGAGCTTAGAAGATATTCATCTCAATCTGATCCACATCAGAAAATTCCCTAAAAGTTTAGCAAATTTCCTTTGGGGAGGAAGAAAACATTTTACATCTGAAAATTCCCTAAACATTTGGCAAATTGAAAACATTGACCCAAGAACATTAGTCTTTAGAATCAAAGGAAACATTTTACACAATCAGAAATGGCACATTTCTTTGCCTTTCTGGCTACTCTGCAATGTAAAAGCAAAGACACTGCCGGGCTAGACTGACAACATGGGTGGGACTGGAAGAGGCTATGATGATCAATAAACATTTGTTATGCTTTTATGAAGTCCTTGTTGTATTGAAATATTTGGGAACTTCTACTTGGTAACGGGATTTGCACCTGTCATTTTCTCATAATGAAATGATGGAATTTATGTGAGCTGGTGTCCTGGATGGTGCTGGATGCTAAAGGACACATGTTTCATTCAGCATCACTAGGCCCCGTGACCTAGAAGTTAGTTCTTTGTGCTGTTGGATTGTAAAGCAGCATGTTCATGAAGCTGACAGAGCTGGAGCCCAGGTGTGAGCTCTTTGCTAGCCCTGATGTCTAGACCAATGCCTAGATCCATCCAGGTGAAGAGGTAAAGTCACTGAGGAGAAGAAATGTGTGTGACATTGGTACAGACCTGACAGTGTGAAAGAATCACAGTTGCACCCAGCATTTATAATCTATAGCGCTCACAACACATTATAGCAGAGTGTTAATATCATCCATTGTCCTAAAAGAATATCTTTTGGGAAACTAACACAACAGGGCACAGATCACCCAGCAAGTTCTTGGACTGCATGGGAGACAATTTTTTATTTCAGAAGGTGGAGAAAGCTACCAGGGGGAAGCAGTTCTAGATTTCATTTTAACAAACAGGGAAGAGCTGGTTGAAAATGTGAAAGTGGAAGGCCGCTTGGGTGAAAGTGATCACGAAATCATGGAGTTCATGATTCTAAGGAATGGTAGAAGGGAGAACAGCAAAATAGAGACAATGGATTTCAGGAAGGCAGATTTTAGTAAACTCGGAGAGCTGGTAGGTAAGGTCCCAAGAGAAGCAAGTCTATGGAGAAAAACAACTGAAGAGTGTTAGCAGTTTTTCAAAGGGACATTATTAAGGGCCCAAAAGCAAACTATTCCACTGTGTAGGAAAGACAGAAAGTATTGCAAGAGACCACCTTAGCTTAACCAGGAGATCTTCCATGATCTAAAGCTCAAAAACAAGTCATATAAAAAGTAGAAACTAGGTCAAATTACAAAGGATGAATATAAACAAATAACATAAGCATGCAGAGGCAAGATTAGAAAGGCAAAAGCACAAAATGAGCTAAATCTAGCTAGAGACCTAAAGGGTAACAAGAAAACATTTTACAAATATATTAGAAGCAAGAGGAAGACCAAGGACAGGGTAGGCCCATTGCTCAGTGAAGAGAAAGAAACAATAACAGAAAACTTGGAAATGGCAGAGGTGCTTAACAATTTTGTTTTGGTTTTCACCAAGAATTCTGATGATTTAGGGATTCCTAACATACTGAATGCTAGTGGGAAGGGGGTAGGTTTAGAAGTTAAAATTAAAAAAGAACAAGTTAAAAATCACTTAGAAATGTTAGATGTCTGCACATCACTAGGGCCTGATGAAATGCATCCTAGAATACTCAGGAGCTGATAGAGGAGGTATCTGAGCCTTTAGCTATCTATCATCTTTGAAAAGTCATGGAAGTTGAGGGAGATTCCAGAAGACTGGAAGAGGGCAAATCTAGTGCCCATCTATAAAAAGGGAAATAAGAACAATCCAGGAAACTACAGACCAGTTAGTTTAACTTCTGTGCCAGGGAAGATAATGGAGCAAGTAATTAGGAATTCCACTGCAAACATCTGGAAGATAATAAGGTGATAGGTAGCAGTCAGCATAGATTTGTAAAAAAACTAATCATGTCAGACCGATCTGATAGCTTTCTTTGATGGGATAAAAAGTCTTGCAGATAAGGGAAGAGCAGAGGATGTGGTATACCTAGACTTTAGTAAGGCATTTGATATGGTCTTGCATGATCTTCTTTTCAATAAACTAGGGAAATCCAACCCGGATGGGGCTCCTATAAGGTGGGTGCATAACTGGCTGAATAACCATTCAGTAGTTATTAATGGTACACAGTCATGCTGTAAGGGCATAACAAGTGGGGCTCTGTGGGGATCTGTTTTGGGACCGGTTCTGTTCAATATCTTCATCAACTATTTAGATATTGGCATAGAGAGTTCGCTTATCAATATTAATACACTCTTCATCTTGGAAAGGGTTGCAAGTGCTTTGGAGGATAGGATTGTAATTCAAAAAGATCTGGACAAACTAGAGAAATGGTCTGAGGTAATTAGGATGAAATTTAATAAAACACAAATGCAAAGTGTTCCACTTAGGAAGGAACAATCAGCTTCACACATACAGAATGGGTAGCGACTGTCTAGGAAGGAGCACTGCAGAAAGGGGTCTCGGAGTCATAGTGGACCACAAGCTAAATATGTGTATGATGGGGTGTGGTCATAGATGACCCCTCAGGGGTGCTTCCCAGGGTTGCTGACACGGCCACTGCCACTCGCCTTCCCGCTCTCTGGGGCTCCTCACCGCCTGGTCCTGCTGGGCCAGCTCTTCTGGTCTCCCCCAGCCAAGGCCCCGAGCTGAGGTCCCTGCCCCCACCAAGAAGCAGTACAGACCCTGAACCACTTCAGGTCCAAGGAGAGTGCAGTTTAGGGCCCAGCCTCCTGAGGTAGCACTCCCCAGATGGGATCAAACCCCAAAGAATTAGGTAAGCCCCCTTTAGCAATGAAAGGGGGAATGTGCACACTGGTTGCCCCCCCCCCCAAGTAACAATTACTTACACTGGGTTTGATAGAAAATAAAAATGGTTTTATTAAGTGGAAGCAGTAGGATTTAAGTAGTAATAAGTGAGAACAGGCAGAGCAAAGTAAGTTACAAATCAAAAGAAACAAAACCGCTCAGCTAATTCTATATTGAAACCTCAGTGCAAACTCTTCAAACTCATCCTAAAATCTCTTTTCCAGCTGCCACTACAAACAAGGGCTGTCCCCCCCATGCTGGGGTCTTTGGCTCCTTCCTTCAGGTGCAGCCCAGCCAAAAGACCAAGGCCTCTGCTTTCCTATTATTTTTGTTACAGAATTGAGGCACCTCCCTACCAACCACTGCTCAGACGAAAGGACAAAAGTGATAGTTTAACAGTTGAGGGTAACACACTCCATGTCTCTCATTCACACATTTGAAACCCACAAAGTATTCCCCACTCCATGTGTCTAATTTTACACCCCAAAATGATACATACATCTAAGAAGGATAAACAGAACCAGCAGATTGTGACATGAAGATTGATTAAGAGCAGGTTGGACAGATACCTGTCTGGGATGGTCTAGACAGTAGGACTCAATGACCTCTTGAGATCCCTTCCAATTTTATTTTTCTATGATTCTATGGTTCTAGTCAATACATTTGCTGTATTTTACTGAAGCCAGTGTATTTTGGTATTGAAATATTTGGGAACTTCTATTTGAGAACAGGATTTGTGCATATCATTTTCTATTAATATAATGACAGTTATTATATGAGCTGGTGTTATCCAGGTGGGTTCTGCTCGGCGGTGTCCATTATCTTAAAACGATCCCAGCCTTGGTATGGGGCCAGAGGTGTCATCCCTGGAAGCAACATTTTTGCCTTCCCTGCATCCTGCTGGCCCTACCTCTCCAGCTGGGCCACTAAGTTGTTCAGCTCCCTTTTGCTGCTGGCCACTTCCTCAGTGGCCTTTCCACTCCTCCAGGTTCCAGCCCAGGGATCCTAACAATCACAGCCACACAGATCATCTCAATGTAACGAAGCTGCATGGAGTTCCCTGGGCCACTTTCCCTGGGCCCCAGCCCACACTGAGCCGTTACCTCAGGGCAAATGGACCCAGCCAGGAGTGTGCACCTACTCCCCTGGTCCTTGCCGTGCTGAGCTGTCCAGGTTGCTGAAGTTCCATTCAGCCAACCCGGAGTTCAATGGAGCTACACCGACTAGGGATCTGGACCGCTGACTTCTCAGAGTCTAGAGCAGGGGTCTCCAACCTTTTTAAGCACAAGATCATTTTTTGAATTTAAGTTCAATCCAAGATCTACCTCAAACCCAAACACCCTTGCCCCATCTCCTTTGTGCCCCTTCTGTGAGGCCTTGCCCCTGTTCACTCCATCCTCCCTCACATTCACCAGGCTGGGGCAGAGGGTTGGGGTGCAGGCTCTGGTCTTGGATTAAGGGATTTGGAGTGCGAGGGGGGCTCTGAGCTGAGCTTGGGGCAGGCAGCTGGGGTGCCAGAATGGATTCTAGGTGTAAGCTCTGCGAGGGTGCTTGGATGCAGGGGTGCTCAGGGCTAGGGCTAGGGCAGGGGCTTGGGGTGCAGGAGGGAGTTCATGACTGAGGTAGGGTTTTGCGATATGGACTCCAGCTGGGCACTGCTTACGTCACATCAGTCAATGGCGTTCAGTGTTCAGAAACAACAAAACAAATCAACTTTTGTTTATCAGTTCTACTCCTTACTGTAAACAGTGGGATGAAATTAGCCCTAACATCATACTCCATACCGCTCATAGAAATTGCATCATTTAATAACAGAGGAGGCAAATAAATTCCCAGGGTATGAGCTACACTTCAGTTCACTGAGTGCATTAATTAGTTGTGTTTCTGAACTCAGGTATTCCCAGTTGCTCCAGGGATCATGTCCCATAGATCCCAGATCCCAGTATAAATCCCCCCCTCTGCAAGTGCTCAGAACGGTCAGATTCTGTCGATGGGGAAATGCTGCTGTATCTCCCTCCTGTCAGCCGATATGTGCTGTTGTCCTGCATCACAGTCACACACACACACACCACAGTAATCAGCAGGTTTTAACATCAAAACCTCCAGCAACAGATGCCTCAGCCTCAGCTCCTACCATTGTGTTCCAGGGTGTATTTGGCAGCAGTGTTCATATGAGGAGCAGCATTAATCTGTGTGTCACAGTATTTGTACAGTGTGTGCATTGTATAGAACAACTGAATTGTCCAGCTGTGAACACCTGGCTCTGTGGACTAAGCCCTTCACCAATCTTGTACTGGTGTCCATTAAGAAACTGATCTCCATTCTTCTTCATTTATTTCATTACAGAGAAGGGATAGGTTGCACAAGCTGTTGACTTGCCCACATCCTTGTACCTGCCTGATCTCAGCTCAAAGGAGATGGAAGAGGGAAATCACTCGGTGGTGACTGAGTTCATTCTCTCAGGACTGACAGATCGTCTGGAGCTACAGATCCCCCTGTTTGTGTTGTTCCTACTGATTTATGTTGTCACCGTAGTAGGGAATGGGGGGATGATCTTGTTAATCACGATTGATCCCCGACTCCACACCCCCATGTACTTTTTCCTCCGGAGTTTGTCTTTCTGTGATCTCTGCTATTCCTCAGTAATTGTCCCTAAGATGCTGCAGGATTTCTTAGCAGAGAGAAAAAGCATTTCTCATGCTGCCTGTGCTATGCAAATATACCTCCTTGTCTCTTTTTCAGATACTGAGTGTCTTTTGCTGGCTGTGATGGCGTATGACCGTTATGTGGCCATCTGTAACCCGCTGCTCTATAGCATCATCATGTCCAGGCAGCATTGCAACCAGCTGGTGGCCGGGGTGTGTGCTATGGGATTGGTGGATGCAATGATACAATCATGTTGTATATTCCGGCTGTCATTCTGCCGCTCCAACATCATCAACCATTTCTGCTGTGACATCCCCCCTTTGCTGCCACTCTCCTGCTCTGACACCAGCATCAGTGAGATTGCGATGTTTGCTTCCATATGCTACATTGTAGCGACCAGCTTAGTCACCATCCTCCTCTCCTATGTCTGTATCATCGCCACCATCCTGAAGATCAGCTCTGCCGAGGGCCGGCGCAAAACCTTCTCTACCTGCACATGTCACTTGATCACGGTGGGCATGTTTCATGGCATTCAACTCTTCGTGTATTTGCGTCCCTCCTCCAGCTATTCCCTGACCACAGACAAAATAGCCTCAGTGTTTTACACGGCAGTGATCCCCTTCTTGAACCCCCTCATCTACAGCCTGAGGAACATGGAGGTGAAGGACGCCCTGAGGAAAGTAATCAATAAACTCCTAAGCCATCTGTGAATTTTTTACACTGAGTTCGATTTGAGTGAGGAGGGGAGCAAACCAAGTCAATTCAATTCCCAGCAATGTATTTCAGAGGAGCCTGTTGTAGTATTGTTAAATATTATATTGTTGTTATTATTTATTTGTTTGTATTCCAACAAGGCCTCATTAGGCTCTTGCCTCAGCAAAATTCAAGGAGGTACCTGTTTCACATGTGTAAGTATATATGTTATGTGCTTTGAAAGCAAGGAGCTGTTTGTCCTGGGAAAGAAGAGGACAGCATCAAATCTAGCTCCCTCATTTCTGTAGCTGGTGTGGTTGCATTATCTTATTGCAAGTGGGAAGTGTTTGATTTCTGTGGTTGAAACAAAGAGAATTTGGCCCATCCTCCTGGTGTTTTGGGATCCTTCACTTGCTCCAGAGGGAGGCTGTGGTAGAGATTGTCACCTGGTTTCTGTCCCTGCACTGTTAGGAGAAAGGAGATTTCTTTCACCATAGCCTTTATTTTAAGGGAAAAACAAAAGATGTAAGATCAAGGGGACCATTTCTAAGAGAGTGCGGAATCTGTGCTTTCTCTTTGAGAGTCCACACTGAACTGAATCCCAACTAGCACAGGAAAGGGAGTTTTCTCTACAGCATACCTTTTGGACAGACACTCGATACTTGTTCCTCACTAGAAGGTTCAGTCTGAGTTCTGGCTCTCAGCTCTTCAGGAAAGATTCCTAGCCTCTGAAGGATAGGGACTATGGGAATTGTACGGCTCAGAGGGCTGTGAGTGAGAAATGGACAGAGCTGGGCCAAAAGCTGATTTTTGAGTTCATGGGGGGTTAGAAAATATTCATTTCAATCTGAACCACAGCTGAAAATTCCCTACATAGTTGGAAAGGATTGACCAAAATCCCCATTAGAATCAAAGGCGACATTTTACACAACCAGGAAATGGAGTATTTCTTTTCCTTCCTGGGTCTTGCTCAATGTAAAAGCAGTGACAAATGTTGTCACCTGGTTTCTGTCCATGCACTGTTAGGAGAAAGGAGATTTCATGAGCAAAATGGATGGGACTGGAAGAGGCAATGCTGCTGCTCTTTTTCTTGTAAACTTCAGTCCAGTGGTTAGAGCACTCACACGGGATGTGAAAGATACACGTCAGTCCCCCTCTGTCTAATCTGTTAAGACAGTGGGACTCCCACATTGCCGGACAATGCACTGGTGAATGATCCAGGATGGAACAGGGCCCATTCTCAGGGCTGGTTGATGACAGTGTTGTTATGTGAGCTAAGTTATGCTACTTCAAGTTCATGCAACTGAGTTAGATTGACAGTGGTGTCTATACCATGCTATGTCCACAGGAGAGTTACTTAACTGAAGTAATGTAACTTACATCTCCTGATAGCATTAGTGTAGACGAGACCTGAGAAAGATCCATGAGGGAAAACAGTCTCTGAGGGAGGTGGGGTACAGACATCGGTAGGCAAATGCTCTCCCATTGACCCGTCTTGTCTTCTCCAGACTTGCTAAATTAACACCGCTTCATTTATCGCAGCAGTGCCGGGTTACTTAGTTGTTTAGACCTAGCTCCAGTCGCTCCCATTGGAGTTGTTGACTTTTGGCTGACCAACAGGAAGAACCACAGGTCCAGGAAGAGAGCGATTCTAGGGTATGTCTACACTAGCACCCTAGTTGGAACTAAGGAGGCTAATGAGGGTGACCAAAATTGCAACTGAAGCGCGGGATTTAAATATCCTGCGCTTCATTAGCATGTTCCCGGGTGGTCGTCATTTTGGAAATTGACTAGCCCAGAATAACTGCCCGCGTCTACACGCGGCAGTGAAATGGGAGTTCAAAATAAAGCCCTTAATTCGAATTAGCTATTAAACCTCATTCCAGGAGGAATAACAGCTAATTCAAGTTAGGGCTTTACTTTGAACTCCCATTTCACTGCCGTGTGTAGACGCGGGCAGTTATTCCGGGCTAGTCAATTTCCAAAATGGTGACTGCCAGGGAACATACTAATGAAGCGCAGGATATTTAAATCCCATGCTTCATTTGCAATTTTGGTTGCTCTCATTAGCCTCCCTAGTTCGAACTAGGGGGCTAGTGTAGACATAGCCCTACAGACTGGTTGCTAGGGTCACCCACCCAATGGGGGAGATGCTCAGATGGTTCTGTTCCAAAGAGTATTTGATTACTTATCCGCAGCAGAACATATTTGAAAAGAGAGATGGAGAGCAACCCAGACTGAAACAATAGAATTCAGTGGCTGTGGTTCATTATGGAGAGGCAGGGAACCGTAGTGCAGGGGTGGGGAACTTTTATTGAGCTGGGGGCCACTGACCCACAGAAAAACCAGTTGAGGGCCACACCCAAGTGAGAAGTGGAATAAAACCCTAACTGTGGCCCCTGACTAAGAAGAAGAAAGACACTTCCCTCATTCCCCTCCCCATACCAGAGCTTGGAGGGGCAGGCTAGTAGATTTTTGTGAGCTCCAGCCCTCAGGGGGGAAGCAGAGGGGCTTGAGTGCCAGTACAAGCTCCCCAATGCTAGAGGGGCACTGAGCCTCAGGGGCCAGATCCAGGCAAGCCGATGGCCGCATCTGGCCCCTGGGCCTGAGGTTTCCCACCTCTGTCCTTGTGCACATCTTTGCCCAGCATTGGACAAAAACAGGAATTGGAACTGGATCTCCCACCTCACATGTGAAAACTGTAACAATTGGGTAAAAATGTAAAAAGGGAGGGTGTATCACTGCCTCCTACCTTTGACTGTCATGTGACCAGCAGCTAAATTCCTCCCCAGATACACGCACATGGTTTTGAGACAAAGATACTAGGAGAATTTGTGAATCATTTCAAGTGAACCAAAGCATCATTGTTTTGACAATAAATGATTAATCCAGAAAAATTCACACATTTCTAGACTCCTTTGTCTCTTGGTTGCTGCACCAAACGTTGACAGCAAAGAGAATAGGTTATGGAGCTTATGAAATTCCTGGCCCTTTCTACATCTTGCTACACTCTGGATGAAGGAGCAGACCCTCAAAACTCTCACATTGGATGATCACAGCTTTTGTAGGCAATATTAAAGAATTGACATGGTGCTCCACTATCTGTTGATGTTTTCACTAAAGGGGGTTTGATATTTCTTTCCTGGGGTGCCACATAAATTGATTATGTATAAGTGCAAAATGAAATAAAATGGCCATTTGTTTTAGCAACTTTGTTTTCACTCTCATTATTTAATGCTGAACAATTAAATATATTCCTATGAGAATGTAGGAAATGTTTGAAATATTTAAAAAAATTCTAACAGTCTGTATAATATGTAGTTACCTCATCTCATTCCAACTACCCAGAAGCAGAGTTTTCAAAAGCTGTCACTAATTCAGGGTGCTTTTGGACACATTTGAAAATCTGGGTCTTACATTCTTTCTGCCTTCTTTTCCTCCCATCTCTGAATGGAGGTAATTTTATTTGCCTGTTTTATAACAGGGTTCATAAAAAAATAGGTAGGTCCTTATTTGGCCCTCATGATGAAGAAAATTCTAACACCTCAAAATGTGTATTGTATTGATTGTCAGAACTTCCATATTAGCTAGTGCAGCATTATCTCCATTATACAGATAAAGAACTAGAATAGAGTTCTAGTTAGAGAAACTCTAAAGAATAGAGTTTAAAGAGAAGCTAGATAATTTCATGGAGGTTAGGTCCATAAAAGGCTATTAGCCAGGGGATAAAATGGTGTCCTTGGCCTCTGTTTGTCAGAGGCTGGAGAGGGATGGCAGGAGACAAATCGCTTGATCATTGTCTTCGGTCTACCCTCTCTGGGGCATCTGGTGCTGGCCACTGTCGGCAGACAGGATACTGGGCTAGATGGACCTTTGGTCTGACCCAGTATGGCCATTCTTATGTTCTTATGTTCTAACTGAGGGACAGAAAAAGTAAATATCTTCCTTCGTGAATGCACTAAAGGTAGGCAGTTGACCCAGGAACTAAGCCTCAAATTACAGAGTGCTAGACTATATCTCTACCTACTGGACAAGCTTTCCTACTCGTGACAGTATAGGGATAGTAGTGTAAAACCAATATGTAAGGGCAGCAACAGAGCCCCTCATTCTATACATAAGGATCATAATCTGCTGATCATCATTGTCATGGCGTAATATGTGTATGTAAAATAAAAAGATCCTGCTGTATAACATTACTGAGTTCCTCATAGACAAAAGGCAAACTGATGTCACAGCTAAGCATCAATCAAATCAAATTATATCTCAGCTGGTTATGGGACCATTCTTGGGCAGGAAGAATGGTATAAGTAGGAAATCTACATTTTGATAAACTGGTGGGGTTTTCTGTCTCCTCAGACTTTTGTCCCCTGAACCCCCAGCTGGAGATGATCCTTGCCCAACAGAAATAGGAGAGCAAAGGCAAATGCTCCCAAGCTCCTCTTCATCCCTTTCTTTCTGCTCATCACATCAACACATCTGAAGGAAAATAAAGGAAAGGAGTCTCGCTGGAAGGCATCCAGTCGGTAAAACTGCAAAAGCAGGTGGTGAGAGAAATCTTTCCTAAGCTAGGTATGAGTTGCATTTTACCTTTTATTCCTTTGTAACAAATTCTCAGTTTTCTGTCTCATTATTGATATTAATTTAAAATGTTTCTGTAATCAATGAATTTTTGTATTGATTTACTGAGGCCCTTGTGTTTTCATACTGAAATATTTGGAAACCTCCACTTGGGAACGGGATTTGCACAGGCCATTTCCTTGTAATAAAAGGACAGACTTTATATGAGCTGGTGTTGTCCAGGAGGATGCTGGACAGTACAGGACACACATTCCATTCAGCGTCACTCGGCCCCGTGATCTAGAAGTTAGTGCTCTGTGGTGTTGTGTTGAAAAGCAGCATGTTCACAAAGCTGCCAGAGGTAAAGCACAGGTGTGATCTCTCGATGTCTAGCCTTGATGTCTAGACCAATGTCTAGATGAAACCAGGTGAAGGGGAGAAGGCACAGTGGAGAAGAATTGTGTGTGACATTGGAACAGACCTGAACGTGTGAAATAGTCACAGTAACACCCAGCATTTATAGTCTATAGCTCTCAGAACATGTTACAGCTGAGTGTTAATTTAATATATCCTATTGTCCTAATAGAACACCTGAGATATATGGACTGTGTCTAGACTGGCGCGATCTTGAGCCAGAGCTATGCAAATGAGGCTCAGCGTGGAATATCGCTGAGCCTCGTTTGCATAACTAATGAGCCGCCATTTTTGCGGAAGAGGCTCTTGCACAAGACGGAGCTGTCTACACTGCCCCTTCTTGCACAAGAAAAACCCTCTTGCGCAAAGCCATTATGCCTGAAAATAATCAGCATAACGGCTTTGCGCAAGAGGTTTTTCTTGCGCAAGAAGAGGCAGTGTAGACAGCTCTGTCTTGCACAAGAGCCTCTTCCGCAAACATGGCAGCTCATTAGTTATGCAAATGAGGCTCGGCGATATTCCACGCTGAGCCTCATTTGCATAGCTCTGGCGCAAGATCGTGCCAGTCTAGACACAGCCATGGTGTTTAAAAGATTTGCCCAAAATTTCTTTGTTTGGAGTAGTGGTTTTGAGAGCAGACCCCAGATCCTATGTACCAGGGCCTGGTGCATATTACCTTGGGTATGTTGTGGGTCAATCGTATTCTGACCTCAGCTATAGCAGTGATACTCCATTATAGCTTTGCTAAAATGACTGGCATTTATCTGGAGTTATACCAGATGAATCTGGCCTGGGATACCTACACCAACACTGTGAAATTACTTAGGCAGAGGTTTGGAGAGTTGACCAACAAATTTACTGGGACACATTCATCGCATTCTAGTATCATATTAAAAAGACCTCATGAGGGAGAGACTGCTCCATGCCAGCTGATGCTCTGGCCCTCGGTGTCCAATTTCCATAAGAAAAGACGTGGTAAAAACACTAATTGCATGGGCTCTGCATAGCTGGTCTCCTGGGTGCAATGGTTCTCCAAAGAGCAAATCTCAAAGCCATCAAAGTCACATTTAACACCTTCTACCTCAGGCAGTGGCTCTAGGGACATGAAGGGTACTGTTGGCATGGTTATTAAACAGGGAAAGGCTCAACTCTCCGAGTCGGACTTTTGGGTTCTGACCTGGTACCGCTTGCATGCTTCTCAGCCCATTGTAGGGGAAGGCAGGAAACACAAAGTGGTGCCACCAAGTCTTGGGCAAAAGGGTCAGCAGTTTGAGAGCGTTTTGGACTTGAATTGGAATGGGAGTGAGCCATTCACAGAATCATAGAACCTCAGAAATGAAAGGAACCCCAAGAAGTCACTGAGTCAACTGCTCTGCACTTGTGGCAGGACCAAGCACCATCCCTGACAGGTGTTTGTCCAACCTGCTATTACAAATTTCCAATGATGGAGATTCCACAGCCTCCCTTGGTAATTTATTCCAGTGTTTCACCACCCTGATGTAGTAAGATGAAGGTCTAAAACATGAGCCCATGCAGCACAGGCCTGGCCTGAGGAGATGAGGCCTAGCTAACAATGGACAAAACATGGCTAACATAAAGCAAAGCTAAGCTGTGAGCAAGAGGCAGGCCCCAGCTCACAGAAGTTGGCACGAACAGGGCTGAAAACACAAAACACTAACTGGTGCTAGGTACTGACTGCAGAACAATAATTGGTACTAGTCATAAGTAGAAAGCACATGGTCTCACGAGCTCATTAAAAAAGACCTTGGTACCCACTCCACACAGATACAGACTCAGGTTCAAGAAAGGGTCTAAAATGGCAGCATGATGGATAGAGATGATCTCATCAAATCATGTACAGGGTGATGGGTGGTCACCTGACAGTGTCAGAGGGTGGTAACCTGACAACGTCAGTAGTGAGGTGTGACTTGTTGTACCTGTATATAAGGTGGTGTCTTGGGGGGACAGTCTTTGTATGTCCGGGGGGCAGTGGAAATTTCCCACTGATAGAGTGATTCCATTCTGGCAAGTACATGTGTGTAGTGGTTCAGTAGAGTCTACTGACAACTGTTACTGTACTTCACTCTACAATAAACCTGGCCTGGCACCTTCAATCCTTATCTGGTTTGTGGTCTTTGGAGGCCATTTTGGGGTCTGCTGTGGTCATTGGGCCCACATCATTGAGCACACACACAAGCAGCCTTCTGGTTACCTTCATCGACAGAGCCAGAGACCTGTGAGGACACCACGGGAGTAAATCCTGACTGGCCCTCCCTGAAGAACTACACCTGACAGGAATTTTTTCCTAATGTCCAATCTAAACCTCCCTTGCTGCAATTTAAGCCCATTGCTCCTTGTCCTAACATCAGAGGTTAAGGAAAACAATTTTTCTCCCTCCTCCTTGTAACAACCTTTTAGATACTTGAAAGCTGCTACCATGTCCCCTCTCAATCTTCTCTTTTACAAACTAAACAAACCCAGTTTTTTCAGCTTCCCTCATAGGTCATGTTTTCTAGACCATTAGGCCATGGTTTACAATTGAATAAATGATCTATCAGCCACAGTCTATCTTCTGGGGTTTCAGTTAACGGGTCTACTGAAGACAGTAATTTGAACTGAGAGGGGAGCTCCTGTTGATGCCGGTAGTCCTACTTCTGCAAGAAGTAAAGGAAGTCAAAGAGAGAGTCTGCTCCCTTCGAATTCCCGCAGTGTGAACAGTGCAAAAATTCTAGTTAAGATACTTGGACTTAAGCTATGCAATTAAGATAGTAGCTGAAGTCGCGAATCTTAATTTGAACGTATCCCCTAGTGTAGACCAGGCCTCACTCATTTTTGTTGACCTTCTCTGGATCATCTCCAATTTGTCCACCTCTTTCCTGAAACTTGGTGCCCAGAACGGGACACAGTAGTTCAGTTGAGGCCTACTCAGCACAAAGTAGAATGGAAGAATCCCTTCTAATGACCCTTTGATAACCAGTTTCTGGGAACAGTTATCCAACCAGTTATGCACCCACCTTATTATTGCCCCAACTAGGTTGTGGTTACCTAGTTTATTAATGAGATTGTCACGTTAGACTGTATCAAATATTTTACTGAAATCAAGATGTAAAACATCTACCTCTTCCCCCTCATCCACAAGCCCTGTCATGTCTTCCTGAGAGGAGAAATTTTAACTTTTCTCAACATATTTACCAATAACAAGGAACAGCATTGTCTGGGAAGGGAGAAAAGTGACAGGGAATGTCTACACCAAATCCTCCTCTAATGACTCAGTTCTGGTGCTACAGCAGCACCATAGTTTAGATGCTTTTTCACATACATGAAATCTACATCCACATCACTGAGAGGTTCTATTGAGGCCAAGGGATAAATAACTGTCTCCTACGGGGTTTGAAAAATTCTCCTCCTTTGTCAGACAGAGCTCAGATGGTCTAATTTTTCAGCATAAGCAAGACCTCAGAGAAGCTAATGGTGGAAAAGACCAGTTGGCGCTCATTTGATTTTCTTGACAAGTGGATAAGGGCATCAATTTGCCTTTTGTCTCTGAGGAACTGCTTTGTCCTGGCTTCTCTAATCTCAAAACATCTCACTAATGTTTTAGAGTAGAATCTTGTAACTTTACACTCCGTGTTGCAGCACACAATTCACAAGGACAATGATGATCAGCGGGTTATGAGCATTCGAAGGATACCTCACAAGCCATGCTTTGTACAAAATTAACCATAAACATGCAAAAGGGTGAGGATAATTGTACAGACTTTCACAATTACAAAATGTTTTCTTATGTGTCTAATTTGCTTGTGGTTCTTGACTTTAATTTTAAGAAGCAGCAAATGGACTAAAAGTAAAGGAGTCAGTTGCTACAGCCTCACATTTGAGACAGGCCTTTATATGTGCAACTAAAACATGGGATAATACGATGGCTCTGTATGTAATTTGAAGTGTATCTTCAAAAATGGAATTCATTAATTTCTCTTGAATCGTTCAGACACCAGTACTGGAAACTATTCACTATATGGTGAATCTGAAGAAGGTTGCATTACAGCATAGAATGAGAGGCTGGACACCACTTTCTCATGTGCCATCAGAAGCAAAAATGTTCTATTTGATGGAGCAGTGGGCTGGCACTCGGTAATGTGGGAGTCTGGTCTATAGAGGAGAGTGGTAATATGAGGGACTCTGTGTTAATTTTGTATCGTAATATCAAGTTTTCAGTCATGAACTTTCAGTATCCACCATGAAAAAACCAAATTAACAATTTCTTGATCGGCTCTACTCAGAAACCAGGGTGGACTGAAAACTGCAGGAAAAAATTATCCCAAACTACAAACTCCATATTGCTGAAGAAATTGCATCATTAAATAACACAGGAGAAAAGAGGGGGCCAAATTAATCCCCAAAGCATAAGCTACACTGCAAGTCGCTGGGCACAATAATTAGATATTGTTTCTCTCTGAGCTCAGAATTCCCAGTTGCTTATGGGATCCTGTCTTATAGATCACAAATCTCAGTATAAAACCGCCCAAATTCTCCAATCTGTCAGTTTCTTTCGATGAGGAAATGCAACCACATGTCTCCTGAGCAGGTCCATGCTGTTGTCCTGCACCACAGACATATACAGGCAGTCCCTGACTTACGAACGGGTTACGTTCTGAACAGCTGGTCCTAACTCAATTTGGTTGTAAGTTGGAAATACCCTTAAACGCGCTGCCCGCACTGTTCAAAAAACTTGATGTACATAGTTCGCAACTCAAAATGGGGTTAATGGGAGGTTGGTCATCAGTATGGATGGTCATAAGTTGGTGTGTTCGTAAGTCGGGGAGTGGCTGTACACAGACACACACCACGGTGATCAGCAGGTTTGAGTTCAAGAGCTCCCGTTTTAAGAACCTCATCCCCAAATCCTACCATTTGAGTTAAAGGAGCAACCTCTTTGACAGTGAAAAAGAGCCGGAAGGCAGTGCATTGCTTTATGTCTCTGGGTTTCCATACAGATTAATGTAAATGACATTATTAGATGCCAAGAAGCTTACTGAGCACAGCGCACAAGCTTTACCCCAAACTGACAGGTTGAGCCACAGAGCTCCCATGCCAAAAAGATAGAAAGATTGGTGCTCGTTTCACTCTGAAATGAGAAACAGCAGTGAGATGAGTTACTGATTGCTGCTCGGATTAGTGAACAGTTATGTTCTTTCTGGGAGGGTGGTTCATCTGCATGTCTTTGTATTTGTACAGTGTGTCCATTGCATGGAACAACTGGAAAGACCAGTTGTGAACCTCTGGCTGCGTAGACTTCACTCTTCCCCGACCTGGTACCAGCGTCCATTAAGAAACTGATCTCTCTTCCTTTTCTTCATTACCAGAAAACATCAATGTGTCCCTGTAGCTGCCAGATCTCTGCTCACAGGAGATGGAAGAGCTGTGAATATCTGGCTCTACGGAATAATACATCTCCTGAAATGGTGCTGGTGTCTGTTAAGAAACTGATCTCCACATTTCTTCACTTACTTCATTACAGAGAAAGGATAAGTTGCCTGAGCCATCCACCTGCTCACATCCCTGTCACTGCCTGATCTTGGCTCAGAGGAGATGGAAGAGGGAAATCACTCGGTGGTGACTGAGTTCATTCTCTCAGGACTGACTGATCGTCTGGAGCTGGAGGTCCCCCTGTTTTGGGTCTTCCTATTTATTTATGTTGTCACCATAGTAGGGAACGGGGGGATGATCTTCTTAATCACGATTGACCCCCGACTCCACACCCCCATGTACTTTTTCCTCAGGAGTTTGTCTTTCTGTGATCTCTGTTATTCCTCGACAATCGTCCCTAAGATGCTGCAGAATTTCTTAGCAGAGAGGAAAAGCATTTTGCACATGGCCTGCATTGTCCAAATATACCTCCTTGTCACTTTTTCAGATGTAGAGTGTCTTTTGCTGGCTGTGATGGCATATGACCGTTATGTGGCCATCTGTAACCCGCTGCTCTATAGCGTCACCATGTCCAGGCAGCTTTGTAACCAGCTCGTGGCTGGGGTATGTGCTGTGGGGTTGGCAGATGCAATGATACAAACATGTTGTACATTCCAGCTGTCATTCTGCAGCTCCAACTTCATCAATCATTTCTGCTGTGACGTCCCCCCGCTTCTGCCCCTCTCCTGCTCTGACACCAGCATCAGTGAGATTGCGATGTTTGCCTCCATATGCTACATTGTAGCGACCAGCTTTGTGACAATCCTCCTCTCCTATGTCTGTATCGTCTCCACCATCCTGAAGATCAGCTCCGCCGAGGGCCGGCGCAAAACCTTCTCCACCTGTGCTTCCCACTTGTGCACGGTGGGCATGTTCCATGGCTGTCAATTCTTTTTGTATTTACGTCCCTCCTCCAGCTATTCCCTGACCACGGACAAAATAGCCTCAGTGTTCTACACAGTGATGATCCCCATGTTAAACCCCCTTGTCTACAGCCTGAGGAACAGGGAGGTGAAGGATGCCCTGAGGAAAACAGTGAATAAACGCCTAAGCCATCTGTAAATCTATTTCACTGAGTTCTATTTTAGTGATGAGGGGAGTGAACCAGGTCAATTCAATTCCCAGCCCATTGCAATGTATTTCTGCAGAACCTATCGTGGTATTGTTAATTATTATATTGTTGTTATTATTCCAACAAGGCTTCCTTAGGCTTTTGCCCCAGCAAACTTCAGGGAGGCACCTGTTTGACATGTGTGAGGATATATGTGACGTGCTTTGGAAGCATGGAGCCGTTTGTACTGGGAAAGATGAGGGCAGCATCAAATATAGCTCCCTGTTTTTGTAGATGGTTTGGCTTCAGGATGTTATTGCAAATGTGAACTGTGTGATTTCCGTGGCTGGAACAAGGGGAGTTTGACACATCCTCCCTCTACCCTGAAGCCCTTCATATGCTCCATGGGGTTGTGGTAGAGGTTATCACCTGGTTTATGCACTAGGAGGAGAAAGGAGATTTCAATTATCCTCCTTCATCTGAAGAAGTCGGTTGAACTCTCAAATGCTCATGATACCAGCTACATTTTTTGTTAGTTTCTAAGTGGCTGCAGGACTATTTGTTGTTTTTTATGGTTTTTTTCAGTCACCGTGGTCTTTATTTCATGTTAAGGGTACAACAAAATGAAGAGCCAGGGGAACATTTCCAAAAGACAGCACCATGTCTTTGCTTTCTCTTTGAGAGTCCTCACTGAACTGAATCCAAACTAGCACAGAAAGGGGGAGTTTTCTCTCTAACATTTAAAAAAAAAAGATAAATCATGACACTTTGTCCCTCATCAGCATGTTCACTATGGTTTTTTCTTTTAGTTCGGTTGGAAAGATTCACAAACTCTGAAGAGCAGGGATTGCAGGAATTCTATGGCTCACGAGACGGAGAGAGAGAAATGGACAGAGCTGGGCCAAGAGCTAATTTTTGGAGTTCACAGGGACTTAGGAAATATTCATCTCATCCTGAGCCACATCTGAAAGTTCCCTAAATGTGGAGCAAATTTCCTTTGGGGAGGAAGAGAACATTTTACATCTGAATAGTCCCAAAATATTTGGCAACTTGAAAACATTCCCCATAATGTCCATTCGAACCAAACGAACCTTTTTACACAGTAGAAACAGCACGTCTTTTCCTTCCTGGGTATTCTTCAGTGTAAAGCAAAGACATGGAAGGGCTAGACTGACAAAATGGATGGGACTGGAAGCGTTAGCGATGCTGCTACTTTTCTTGTAAATTTCAATGCAGTGATTGGAGCACTCACTTGGGATGTGGGAGATGCAAGCCATTTCCCCTCTTTCCAATCTCACATGGGATGTGGGAGATGCAGGTCAATCCCCCTCTGTCCAGTCGGTGACAGCTGTGCCCAGGTTCCGTCTTGGATTGTTCTCTGGGCTGGTCGATGACGGTGCTGTTATGTGATCTGCGTTATGCTACTTCAAGTTGATGTAACTGAGTTTGATTGACAGCGGCGTCCACAGCACTGTTACGTAAATGAAGTGGTGTAACTTACATCTCCCGATAGCATTAGTGTAGACCAGCCCTGAGAAAGATCCATGACGGAAAACAATCTCTGGGGGAGGTGGGGTACAGACGTTGATGGCCAAGTGCTCTCCTATTGACCCAGAGTTTCTCCACCAGATTTGCTAATTTACCACTTCATTTCCAGTGCCAGATTCGCCCATGGTGTAGCTATGGCCTCAGTCGCTCCTGTTGGACTGAATTTTGGATGACCCCTGGGAAGAACCACAGGCCCAGAAAGAGAAAGCGATTCTATAGAGTGGTTTTATTGACTATTGTCTGTTTGGTGACCAACAGCTAGATCCGTCCCGAGACACACACACACATGGTTTTGGGACAAAGCTATGAGGGGATTTTGTAACTTATTCGTGAGTCGTTTCAAGTGAACCAAAACATCGTTGTTTAGACAATAAATTATTAGTCCATGAGAAATTCACCCATTACGAGACTCCTTTTTGTCTTGGTCACTGCACCTAATATTGAAAGTAAGGAGAATAGGTTATCGAGCTTATGAACTTCATGGCCCTTTCTTATAGCTTGATGCAAATGGGATGAGGGAGTAGACCCTCAAAACTCCAAGACTGTATGTTCTAAAATTCTATAGGCAATATGAAAGATATGATACGGTGCACCAGTATTTGCTGATGATTACAGTAAAGGTGTTTAAATATTTCTCTCCTGGGCTGTCATGTAATTTGATTCAAAAGAAGTACAAATTGAAATAAAATGATCATATTATGCAACTTCGTTTTTTTACTTTTTTCATTCAGTACTGAATAATTAAATATATTCCTATAACTATAAGGATGTTTGAAATATAAAAAAATCTGACAGTCTGGACAATATGTAGTTGCCTCTTTTCATTCCAACTATCCAGAAGCAGTATTTTCAAAAGCAGTCACTCATTCAGGGTGTTTATGGGCAAGTATGAAAATATGGGTCTTACATTCTTTCTGCCTTCTTTTTTCCTCATCTCTGAATGGTAGAAATCTTTTTTGCCTGTTTTATAACAGAGTTCATAAAAAAAAATAAGTCAGTCCTTATTTGGCCCTCACAATGAAGAAAATTCGAAAACCTCAAAATGTGTCATAACTTCCATATTATTTAGTGCAGTATTATCTCCATTATACAGATGAAGAACTGAGGGAAAGAGAAAGTAAATATTTCTCTTCATGCTGGCACAAAAAGTGTGCAGTTGAGCCAGGAACTAACCCCAAATTACGGAGTGCTAGATTAAGGCTCTATCCACTGGACAAGCTTTTCTTCACATGACAGAGAAGTGGTGTAAAACCTATATATAAGAGTGGCAACATAGCCCTCATTCTATACATAAATATCATAATCTGCTGATCATCATTGTCCAGATCATTTGTGTGTGGCAGCCTTGTACATAAAATAAAACATTTTTTAGCATTACTGAGTCATTGTGAGCTTAAAAGGCAAACTGATTCCTCAGCCAGGTGTTAATCAAATCAACTTATATCTCAGCTGCTTCTGGGGCTATTCCTGGGCAGGAAGAAGAATGTGAGTGAGAAATCTACATTTTGACAAACAGCGGGAGTTTTCTGTCCCCTCAAGCTTTGTCTCCTCATCCTCAGCTGGAGGTGATTCTTGACAAAGAGAAATGGGACTATAAGAGGCAAATATAAATGACCCAAACATACTCTTCCTCCTTTTCTCTCTGCTCATCACATCAATACATCTGACGGAAAAGAAGGGAAAGGATTCTGGCTGGAAGACATCCAGCCAGGAAGTTTGCAAAAGCAGGTAATGAGAGAAATCTTTGCTTTCAATTCATTTAGCTTGTTAAGTTAGGTATGAGTTGCATTTTACCTTTCATTCCTTTGTAATGAATTTTCAATTCCCCCCCCATTACTGATACTCACTTACAATGTTTCTGTAGTCAGTAAATGTCTCTTATTGTTTTAATGAAGGCCTTGTGTTGTTGTATTGAAAAATTTGGGACCCTCTATTCTGGAACAGGATTTGCACCTTTCCTTTTCTCTTAGGGTATGTCTACACTACAGCGTTAATTTGAGTTAACTTAATTCGAAATAGTTAATTCAAATTAAGCTAATTCGAATTAACGCATCTACACAAAATAGCGTTTTGCTTTTTCAAAATAGCGTATCCACACTGAGTGGACCCTGAACTGAAGTTATGGCTGGCCTGATGCCCGGCAGGGCATCAAGTTAGGACTTAGTGTGTGGGGCTGCTGCCTGAGGCTAACTGAGCTCTGTGCTTAAAGGGACCCTACCCCCACCCCGGACAGACAGTTCGCAGGGTTCCCCGCTTGCCTGTCTACCTCGATGAGGGACAGCAAAGCAGTCCTGTCTTGGAGTGCAATACAGGGGGTCCATTGGGGGTCTGTCAGGATCCAGGAGGCCCTGTGGGAGAGCGTCCACCCCGAGGAGCCCTCAGAGCCACCCCGGTCCTCCCCACTGCGGGCTCGTGCCCCATTCCTCCCTCATGTCCTTCCACTTACCCCTCCCTAGCCCCCCTTCATGATGTTATTTTGATTTAGAGCCCCAGGAGGAGTAACTTAGTATGGCCCTGGTGAGGGTCTATTTCAAAATATCAGAAGTGGAGTGTCTACACACGCATTATTTCAAAACAGCTATTTCAGAATAGACATTATTCTTCATAGAATGAGGTTTACAGAAGTTGGGACAAGCTGTCTGTTATTTCGAAATTATTTCGAAATAACAGAATTGCTGTGTAGAGGCTCGCATAGTTATTTCAGAATAAAAGCTGTTATTCCAAAATAACTTTGCTGTGTTGACATGCCCTAGGTGAGCCGGTATTGTCCAGGAGGGTGCTGGACAGTACCAGACACATATTCCATTCTGCATCGCTAGGCCTGGTGACCTAGAGGTTGCTGCTCTGTGCTGTTGGGTTGAAAAGCATCAGGGGATTCTCTTGTTCATGAAGCTGCCAGAGGCAAAGCCCAGGTGTGAGCTTTTTCTATAGCCTTCATGTCTAGACCAAAGCCCAAAACTTTACGTAGGTGAAGAGGTAAAGGCACTGTGGCAAGAGCGGCCCTAGAGGAGCAGCCGGCAACTGGCGCCCTAGGCGAAACGCGCGCGCGATTGGGGTCCCCGCTTCCAAAGCCTTCAACGGCTGTTTTGCTTGGCGCCCTAGGCAATCGCCTAGGTCACCTGTATTGACAGGCTGCCACTGCACTGTGGAGAATAAATGTGTATGAAATTAGTATAGACCTGAAAGTGTGAAACAGTCAGAGTTACACCTGGCATTTATAATCTATAGCGCTCACAACACGTTACAGCTGAGTGTTAATATGTTCCATTGTCCTAATAGAATATCTTTTGGGAAACTAACACAGTAGGGCACAAATTATCCAGCAAGTTATTGGATTGCATGGGAGACATTTTTTTTTAATTTCAGAAAGTTGGGAAGCTACTGGGGAGAAGCTGTTCTAGATTTGATTGTATCAGACAGAGAGGAATTAGTTGAAAATTTGAAACTGGGTTCAGCTTGGGTGAAAGTGATCATGAAATCACAGAGCTCAGGATTGTAACAAATGGTAGATGGGAGAACAGCAAAATAGAGACAATGGATTTCAGGAAGGCAGATTTTATTAAACTCAGAGAGCTGGTAGGTAAGGTCCTATGGGAAGCAAGACTAAGAGAGAAAAAATCTTAATACTATTGGCACTTTTTCAAAGGAACATGATTAAGGGCCCAAAAGAAAAGTATTCCACTGAGTAGGAAAGATAGGAAGTATGGCAAGAAACTACCTTGGCTTAACCAGGAGGTCTTACAAGATCTAAAAATCAAAAAAGGAGTCATATAAAAAGTAAAAACTAGGTCAAATTACAAAGGATGAATATGAGCAAATAACACAGGTATGCAGGGACAAGATTAGAAAGGCAAAGGCAGAAAAGGAGCTCAATCTAGTTAGGGACGTAAAGGGTAACAAGAAGACATTTTACAAATATATGAGAAGCAAGAGGAAGACTGAGGACAGGATAGGCCCACTGCTCAGAGAAGAGGGAGAAACAAGAAGGCTGCGTCAAGATTGGCATGATTTTCCAGAAATGCTTTTAACAGAAAAGTTTTCCATTAAAAGCATTTTTGGAACAGAGCATCTAGATTGGCACGGACGCTTTTCTGCAAAAGCGCTTTTTGCGGAAAAGCGTCCCTGGCCAATCTAGACGTGCTTTTGCGCAAGAAAGCCCCGATCGCCATTTTAGCCATCGGGGCTTTTTTGCGCAAAACAATACCACGTTGTCTACACTGGCCCTCTTGCGCAAAAGCATTTGTGCAAGAGGGCTTTTGCCCGAACGGGAGCAGCATAGTATTTCCGCAAGAACACTGACGATCATACATGAGATCGTCAGTGTTCTTGCGGAAATTCAAGCGGCCAGTGTAGACAGCTGGCAAGTTTTTCCGGAAAAGCGGCTGATTTTCCGGAAAAACTGGCCAGTCTAGACACAGCCGAAGAGAAAACTTGGAAATGGTGGAAGTGCTTAACAAGTCTTTGTTTCGGTTTACACCAACAAGATTGATGGTGACAGGATGCCTAACATAGTGAATGCTAGTGGGAAGGGGGTAGGTTTAGAAGTTAAAATAAAAAAAAGAACAAGTCAAACATTTCTTAGAAAAGTTAGACATCTTCAAGTCACCAGAGCCTGATAAAATGCAACCTAGAATACTCAAGGAGCCGATAGAGGAGGTATCTGAGTCTTTAGCTGTCATCTTTGAAAAGTCATGGAAGTCAGCAGAAATTCCAGAAGACTAGAAAAGGGCAAATCTAGTGCCCATCTACAAAAAGGGAAATAAGAATGATCCAGGAAACTACAGACCACTCAGTTTAACTTCTGGGCCAGGGAACATAATGGAGCAAGTCATTGAGGAATTTATCTGCAAATCTCTGAAAGATAATAAGGTGATAGGTAACAGCCAGAATCATAGAATCATAGAATACTAGGACTGGAAGGGACCTCGAGAGGTCATCGAGTCCAGTCCCCTGCCCCCATGGCAGGACCAAATACTGTCTAGACCATCCCTGATAGACATTTATTTAACCTACTCTTAAATAGGTAGAACTTTCTGGGTGTCTGGTTCTGGTGAGTCTTGCCCACATGCTCAGGGTTTAGCTGATCGCCATATTTGGGATCAGGAAGGAATTTTCCTCCAGGGTAGATTGGCAGAGGCCCTGGAGGTTTTTCGCCTTCCTCTGTAGCATGATCACAGCTGAGGATTCTCTGCATCTTGGGGTCTTCAAAGTTTTTGAAGGCTTCAATATCTGAGATATAGGTGAGAGGATTATTCTAGGGGGGGGTGGGTGAGATTCTGTGGCCTGCATTGTGCAGGGGGTCAGACTAGATGATCATAATGGTCCCTTCTGACCTTAAAGTCTATGAGTCAATGAGTCTATATCTCCAGAGATGGAGATTCCACAACCTCCCTGGGCAATTTATTCCAATGTTTAACTACCCTGACTTTTTCCTAATCTCCAACCTAAACCTCCCTTGCTGCAGTTTAAGCCCATTGCTCCTTGTTCTATCCTCAGAGGCCAAGACGAACAAATTTTCTCCCTCCTCCTTATGACACCCTTTTAGATACCTGAAAATGGCTATCATGTCCCCCCTCAATCTTCTCTTTTCTAAACTAAACAAACCCAATTCTTTCAGCCTTCCTTCATAGCTCATGTTCTCTAGACCTTTCATCATTCTTGTTGCTCTTCTCTGGACCCTCTCCAATTTCTCCACATCCTTCTTGAAATGCGGTGCCCAGAACTGGACACAATACTCCAACTGAGGCCTAACTAGCGCAGAGTAGAATGGAAGAATAGCTTCTCGTGTCTTGCTCACAACACACCTGTTAATGCAGCCCAGAATCATGTTTGCTTTTTTTGCAACAGCATCACACTGCTGACTCGTATTCAGCTTGTGGTCCACTATAACCCCTAGATCCCTTTCTGCCGTACTCCTTCCTAGACAGTTGCTTCCCATTCTGTATGTGTGAAACTGATTGTTCCTTCCTCAGTGGAGCACTTTACATTTGTCTTTATTAAACTTCATCCTGTTTACCTCAGACCATTTCTCTAATTTGTCCAGATCATTTTGAATTATGACCCTATCCTCCAGAGCAGTCGCAACCCCTCCCAGCTTGGTATCATCTGTAAACTTAATAAGCGTACTTTTTATGCCAATATCTAAATCGTTGATGAAGATATTGAACAGAGCTGGTCCCAAAACAGACCTCTGCGGAACCCCACTTGTTATATCTTTCCAGCAGGATTGTGAAACATTAATAACTACGCTCTGAGTATGGTTATGCAGCTATTTATGCACCCACCTTATAGTAGCCCCATCTAAGTTGTATTTGCCTAGTTTATTGATAAGAATATCATGCGAGACCATATCAAACGCGTTAGTAAAGTCTAGGTATACCACATCCACTGTTTCTCCCTTATCCACAAGACTCGTTATCCTATCAAAGAAAGCTATCAGATTGGTTTGAGATGATTTATTCTTTATAAATCCATGCTGGCTGTTCCCTATCACCTTGCCACCTTCCAAGTGTTTACAGATGATTTCCTGAATTACTTGCTCCATTATCTTCCCTGACACTGAAGTTAAACTAACTGGTCTGTAGTTTCCAGGGTTGTTCTTATTTTCCTTTTTATAAATGGGCACTATATTTGCCCTTTTCCAGTCTTCTGGAATCTCTCCTGTCTCCCATGGAGACAGCATGGATATGTAAAGAACAAACCAATCTGATAGCTTTCTTTGATGGGATAACAAGTCTTGTGAATAAGGGAGAAGCAGTGGACATGGTATACCGAGATTTCAGTAAAGCATCTGATTCAGTCTCACACAACCTTCTTGTCAATAAAATGGGGAGATACAACCTAAGTGGAGTTACTGTAAGATGGGTGCATAACTGGCTGGATAACCATTCTCAGAGAGCAGTTATTAATGGTTCACAGTCATGCTGGAAGGGCAGTACAAGTGGGGTTCCACAGCGGTCTGTTTGGGGACCGGTTCTGGTCAATATCTTCATCAAAGATTTAGATGATGGTATAGAGAGTACGCTTATTAAGTTTGGAGATGATTCCAACTTGGAAAGGGTTGCAAGTGTTTTGGAGGATAGGGTCATAATTCAAAATGATCTGGAAAACTGGACAAATGGTCTGAGGTAAATAGGGTGAAGTTTAACAAGGACAAATGCAAAGTGTTCCACTTAGGAAGGAACAATCCCTTTCACGCATACAGAATGGGAAGTGACTGTCTAGGAAGGAGTACTGCAGAAAGGGATCTAGGGGTCAGAGCAGACCACAAGCTAAATATGAGTCAACAGTGTGACACTGTTGCTAAAAAAGCAAACACGATTGTGGGATGCATTCACACGAGAGTTGTGAGCAAGACACCAGAACTGGACACAATACTACAACTCAGGCCTCATCAGCGCAGAGCAGAGTGGAAGGTCATTTGATAACTACTCTCTGGGAACAGTTATCATACCAGTTATACACCCACCTTAGTGTAGCCCCATCTAGGTTTTGTGCTCACCTAATTTATTAATAAGAACACCATGAAATACTGTACCACATCTACCACTTCCCTCTCATCCACAAGCCCTATCACTGGATGGGAAGAAAGGAATTATCCCAAGATGAGACATTTTAACTTTACCAATCTCAACCGGCATTGTCCAGGGTGGGAGAGGAGTGACAGGGAATGTCTACACTAACGCCCCTACAGTGACTCAGCTCTACTGCTGCAGCAGCACCATCGTGTAGACACTTTTACATGGATGGAATCTACACCCACTTCTCCTAGAGGCTCTAGTGAGGCCTCATATGGGGTGTGAAAAATCTTCCAGCTTTGTGCAAAGGAGCTTGGTTATATAGTTCTTAAGCATAAGCCAGGCCTCATAAATTGTAATAATGGAAAAGAACATTTAGTGCTCATTTGATTTTGTTGGCACCTGTCTAAGGGCTTCAATTTGCCTTTTGTCTCTGAGGAACTGCTTTGTCCCTGCTTCTCTACACTCAGAACAGCTCGCAAGTGTTATTAGAGTGGAATACCATCACTTTACACACAGTGCTGCTGCACACACTTTACATAGACAATGAGGATCAGTGGATTATGAGGATTCAAAGGAGACCCCACGAGGCGTGCTTTGTACAAAATTAATCATAGTCTTGCAAAAATGTGAGCATAAGGCTACACATTGTCGCAACTGCGAAACAATTTATTTTGCCTCTTATTTGCTTGAGGTTACTACCTTTAATTTAAGAAGCAGCAAATGGAGTGAAAGTAAAGGAATCAGTTGCAACAGCCACACACTTGAGACAGACCTTTTTATGTGCAACTATAATATGGGATAATACGATGGCTCTGCATGTAATTTGTAGTGTATCTTCAAAGAGGGAATTCACTAAGGGTATGTCTACACTGCCACCCTAGTTCGAACTAGGGTGGCTAATGTAGGCATTCAAAGTTGCAAATGAAGCCCGGGATTTAAATATCCCAGCTTCATTTGCATCTTGCCGGGTGGGTGCCATTTTTAAATCTCCTTAGGTCGAACTCCGTGCCGGCAGCTACACGTGGCACAGAGTAGATAGTTCGAACTAGGTTCTCTAATTCGAACTACCGTTACTCCTTGTGGAACGAGGTGTACCAGTAGTTCGAATTAGAGATCCTAATTCGAACTACCTACTCCGTGCCGCATGTAGCCGCGGGCATGGAGTTCGGACTAGGGGACATTTAAAAATGGCGGCGCCCGGGAAGATGTAAATGAAGCCCGGGATATTTAAATCCCGGGCTTCATTTGCAACTTCGAATGCCTACATTAACCTCCCTCGTTCAAACTAGGGGGCTAGTGTAGACATACCCTAAGTTCCTTCAATAGTCCAGACTATTTGTGAGACCTATGTGGTGAATCTGAAGAAGGTAGCATTACAGCAGAGTATGAGGGGCTTGGACATCACTCTCTTACATGCCATGAGAAGCAAAATGTTCTAGCAGATGTAGTGGTGGGTTAGCTCTCAGTACTGTAGCCATCTGGCCCATGGAAGAGAATGGGGATATGTGGTATCTGAGGGACCCCATGGTAATTCCGCATCGGAATATCAAGTTTTCAGGCATGAGCTTTTGGTATCCACCATCCACAAACCAAATCAACACTTGTTTGATCAGCTCCGCTCAGAACCCAAGTTGAAGTGAAACTCCATATCTCTGAAGAAATGGCATCATTTAATCACACAGGAGAAAAGAGGGGGCCAAATTAATCCCCAAAGCATGAACTACACGACAAGTCACTGAGCACACTAATTAGATGCTATTTCTCTCTGAGCTCAGATTCCCGCTTGCTTATGAGATCACGTCCCAGAGATCACAAATCTCAGTATAAAACCTCCTGAATTCTCCAATCTGGCAGTTTCTGTTGATTGGGAGGTGCCACCCCATGTATCTTCTCAGCAGGTATGTGCTGTTGCCATGCATCTCTCTCTCTCTCTCTTTCTCTCTCACACACTCCATGGGAATAAGCAGGTTTTGAATTCAAGATCTCCAGCTCTAAATACATCAGCCCCAGCTCCTACCTCTTGAGTTAAAAGAACACCCCGTTCGGCAGGGAAAAATAGGCAGTTTCCTAGTCATGGAAGCCAATGCATTGTATTGTGACTCCGAGTTTCCATGCAGATTAATGTAAATGACATTAGTAGATGCCTAAAAGCTTAATTAGCAGAGCACACAAGTTTTACCCCAAATGATATGCCAACCCACAGAGCTCCCCTTGCCCAAAGAGGGTAGAAAGATTGACACTCATGAACTCTCACCCCTTGATGAGGTGAGGAATAATCTCTGCAGTCTGAGATAGTTTCACCCTGATTCTCTCACAGCAGCGAGAAGAGTTACTATTTGCTACTTGGAATAGTGAACAGGTGTGTTCTTTGTGGGAGGGTAATTAATCTGCATGTCCTTGTATTTGTACAGTGTGTGCATTGTTTGGAACACCTGGAATGATCAGCTGTGAACGTCTGGCTCTGTGGACTTTCCCTTCCCTGAAATGATACCAGGGTCCATTAAGAAACTGATATGTCTTTGCTTTCTTCATTACCATGAAGCAATAAGTTTCCCGAGATATCAACGTGCCCCTGTAGCTTCCTGCTCTCAGCTCAGAGGAGATGGAAGAGGGAAATCACTCGGTGGTGACTGAGTTCATTCTCTCAGGACTGACAGATCGTCCGGAGCTGCAAGTCCCCCTGTTTGTGTTGTTCCTACTGATTTATGTTATCACCCTGGTGGGGAACGGCGGTATGATCCTGTTAATCACAACTGAGTCCCAACTCCACACCCCCATGTACTTTTTCCTCTGGAATTTGTCTTTCTGTGATCTCTGGTATTCCACAGTAATTGCCCCCATGATGTTGCAGAATTTCTTAACCAGCAAGAGAAGCATTTCTTACGCTGCCTGCACTGTGCAAATATTCCTCTTTATCACTTTTACAGACACTGAGTGTCTCTTGCTGGCTGCGATGGCGTATGACCGTTATGTGGCCATCTCTAACCCGCTGCTCTACAGGGTCATCATGTCTAGGGGGCGTTGTAACCAGCTGGTGGCTGCCTGCTATGCTGGGGGGTTGGTGGATGCAATGATGCTCACAAGTTTTACATTTCAGCTGTCATTCTGCCGCTCAAATGTCATCGATTATATCTGCTGTGATATCCCCCCTTTGCTGGCGCTCTCCTGCTCTGACACCCACATCAACGAGATACTGATGTTTGTTTCCATGTGCTGCATTTCACTGAGCAGCATTGTGATCATCCTCCTCTCCTATGTTTGTATTATCACCACCATCCTGCGGATCCGCTCTGCCAAGGGGCGGCGCAAAGCCTTCTCCACCTGCGCTTGTCACTTGATCACGGTGGTTATGCTTCATGGCACCCTCCTCTTCATATACTTCCGTCCCATCTCCAGCTATTCCCTGACCACAGACAAAGTAGCCTCCGTGTTCTACACGGTGGTGATCCCCATGTTGAACCCCCTCATCTACAGCCTGAGGAACAGGGAGGTGAAACACGCCCTGAACAAAGCAAGGAATAAACTCCACAGCAATCTGTGAATTTTTTTTTTCTAAGAGCTAGTTTAGTTTTGGGGGCAGAAAAACCAGGCCAATTCAGTTCCTGGCCCATTGCAATGTCATTTCGCAGCGCTTATAGTAGTTCTGTTCATTAGCGTATTGTTGTTATTATTTATTTATTTCTATTCCAACAAGCTTTCATTAGGCTCTTGCCCCAGCAAAATTCAAGGGGGCACGTCTTTGACACGTGTGATTATATATGTGACGGGCTTTGGATGCATGGAGCTGTTTGTTTTGGGAAAGAAGAGGGCAGCATTAATTCTAGCTCCCTCTTTTTTGTAGTCG
The DNA here is from genome assembly GCA_032595735.1 of Pelochelys cantorii. Lineage (NCBI taxonomy): Eukaryota > Metazoa > Chordata > Testudines > Trionychidae > Pelochelys > Pelochelys cantorii. The sequence continues at coordinate 3,379,891 of CM064329.1, forward strand.
GTTTGGATTCATTGTTATTGATTATATGCAATCTATGGCTGCATCAAAGGGAGTCTGGCACATCCTTTTGCTATGCTACAGCCTTTCATGTGCTCCATGGGGTTGCGGTAGAAGTTGTCACCTAGTTTATGAACATGCAGTAGGAGGTGAAAAGAGATTTCAGTCACCATGGCCTTTCTTTTAAGTTAAGGGGACTAACAAAGAACTAAGAGCAAGGGGAATGTTTCCAAGAGACAGCACGGTGTCTATGCTTTCTCTTTGACAGTCCCCCTGAACTGAATCCAAACTAGCACAGAAAGGGGAAGTTCTCTCTACAACATACACTTTACAAATTATGAATGCTATCAGAAACTAGATATTTGTCCCTCACCAGCAGGTTCACTCTCAGTTCTGATTATGGAAAGATTACTAGCCTCTGAAGAGTAGGGATTTGTGGGAATTGTATGGCTCAGGGGACTGAGAGAGAGAAATGGACTGAGCTGGGCCAAAAGCTGATTTCTGAGTTCACGGGGTATTAGAAAATGTTCATCTCAACCCGATCCACATCGATAATTTCCCCAAATCTTTGGCAAATGGAAAACATTAATTTCCATTGAAGTTACATGAAACATTTTACACAGCCAGATATGGCACATTACTTTTTCTTCCTGGGTATTCTTCCATGTAAGGCAGTGACAATGAAGGGCTAGCCTGACAAAATGGATGGGACTGGAAGAGGCGGTGATGCTGCTGCTTCTCCTGTAATCTTCAATCCAGTGACTGGAGCATTCATGGGGAAAGGAGGCGAAATGCAGGTCAGTCCTTCTCTATGTAATCTGTTCGCATGGCTGGGCTGTGGGTTACAGGCATTGGTAGGTAAGTGCTTTCCCATTGACCTGTCATGTCTTCTCCAGTCTTGCAAAATTAACACCTCTTCATTTATCAAAGCAGTGCTGGATTAGCTGGTAGTGTAGTTCTGGCCTCAGTCTCTCTTCTTGGAGCTACTGAATTTTGGGTAACCCATGGGAAGAACCACAGGCCCAAAACCAGAGAGCGATTCTGGAGACTGGTTGCGATTCTGGAGACAGGAGGGGGAGATGGTCAACCTCATGTCTCTGTTTTAATGGTTATTTCGTTAGTTATCCATAGTAGAACAAGGTTGAAAAAAGAGATCAAGAACAATACGGACTGGAATAATCTATTCTTCAGCAGCTGTGGTTCTTTATGGAAAGGTAGGAAACCCAAGGACAGATCTTTGCCCAGCCCTGGTCTGAAGCAGGAATTGAAGTTGGATCTCCCACCTTACACGTGAAAACTGTAACAATTGAGTAAAATCTACAAAGGGAGGGTGTATCATTGCCTACTACCTTTGACTGTTTTGTGCCCCACAGCTAAACTCTTCCCCAGATATATACACGTGGTTTGGGGACAAAGCTACTAGTAGAATTTGTAACACGTTTGTGAACAATTTCAAGGGAAACAAAGCATCCTTGTGTTTGGCAATGAATGATTAGTGCATGAGAAATTCACCCATTTCTAGACTCTTTTGTGTGTTGGTCACTACACCAAATGTTGAAAATAACGAGAATTGGTTACGGAGCTTATGAATTTCCAGACCATTTCTGTAGCTTGGAACAAATGGGATGAGGGAGTAGACCCTCAAAACTTCCAACTGGATGATCTCACCTTCTAAACGCAATATTAAAGAACTGATATGGTTCTCCAGTATTTGCTGATGATTGTAATGAAAGTGGTTAGCTATTTCTCTCCCAGGCTGCTATATAATTCAATTTAATACAAGTGCAAAATGAAATAAAATGACCATTTGTTTAACAGCTTTGTTTTTATTTGCCTCATTCAATTCTGAATAATTAAATACATTCCTATAAGAATGTAGGAATTGTTTGAACAATTTGAAAAATTGGACAGTCTGTACAATATGTAGTTGCCTCTTCTCATTCCAAGTATCTGGAAGCAGCATTTTCAAAAGCAGTCACTAATTCAGGGTGCCTATGGACAGGTGTGAAAATGTGGGTCTTACATTCTTTCTGCCTTCCCTTCCCCATATCTGAATGGCAGTAATCTTATTTGCCTACTTTATAATGGGATTCGTAACAGTGTATAGGTCCTTTTTTGGCCTTCATCAATGAAGTACATTCTGAGCACCTCAAAATGTGTATTGTATTGATTATCATAACTTCCACATTAGCTAGCACAGCATTATCTCCATTATACAGGTGAAGAACAGAGGGACAGCGAAAGTAAATATCTTCCTTCACAGATGCACAAAAGGTATGCAGCTGAGGTAGGTAGTGAGCCCCAAATTACAGAGTGCTAGACTAAGGCTCTATCCACTGGACAAGCTTTCCATCTTATGACAGTAGAGGGACAGTGGTGTAAAGCCTATGTGTGGGAGTGGGAACACAGCCCCTCATTTTATACATAAAATCATAATCTGCTGACCATCATTGTTGTGGTCACGTGTGTGGCTGCCTTGTATGTAAAATAGAACAGATTCTATTTTTTAACATTACTGAGTCATTGTGAGCTTAAAAATGCAGGGACAAAATGATTCCTCACAGACAAAAAGGCAAATTGCTGCCTCAGACAGGTGTCAATTAAATAAAATTATATCTGAGCTGGTTAAAGGGCTATTCTTGGTCAGGAAGAAAGTTGCAAGCAAGAAATCTACATTTTGACAAACAGCAGGAGTTTTCAGTCCCCTCAAACTTTGTCTCCTCAACTTCAGCTGGAGATAATCCTTGACAAAGACAAACGGGACCATAAAAGGCAAAGGTCAATACCCCAAAGTTCCTTTTCCTCCTTTTTTATATTTAGAAATCTCTACCTGAGAGCAGGATTTGCGCCTTTCATTTTCTCATGATAAAACGACTGACTTTGTATGAGTGTTGTTATCCAGAGGGATGCTGGACAGTACAGGACACACATTCCATTCAGCATCACTAGGCCCTGTGACCTACAGGTTGCTGCTTTGTGTTGTTGTGTTGAAAACAGCAGGGGATTCTCTTGTTCATGAAGCTGCCAGAGGTAGCAGCAATGTGCCAGAGGTAGACATTAACACTCAGCTGCAAAGTGCTCTGAGTGCCAGAGGGAGAACCCAGGTGTGAGCTCTTTGTATAGCCATAGTGCCTAGACCAATGTCTGGATTAATTGAGGTGAAGAGGTAAAAACACTGTGGAGAAGGAACGTGGGTGACATTGGTACAGACCTGAAAGTGTGAAATGGTATCAGTAGCACCTTGAGAGTCTAGTTCCTTGCACTCATGGCAGGGCTACTGTCCCTGACAGGTGTCTGTCAAACCTGCTTTAAAATATCTCCAGTGATGGAGATTCCACAACCTCCCTAGGCAATTTATTCCAGTGCTTGACCACCCTGACAGTTAGGAACTTTTTCCTAATGTCCGACTTCAACCTCCCTTGCTGCGGTGTAAGTCCATTGCTTCTTGTCCTGTCCTCAGAGGCCAAGGAGAACAATTTTTCTCCCTCCTCCTTGTAACACCCTTTTAGATATTTGTAAACTGCTATCATGTCCTTACTCAGTCTTCCCTATTCCAGATTATACAAACCCAAGTATTTCAATCTTCTCACATAGGTCATAAAACTTAAAATGCAGCGATTAGTCCTGCAGCACCTTAGAGACTAACAAAAAATGTTGACAGTTTCATGAGGTTTCATGGGCACAGCCCAGATGAGGAAGTCTCTGAGGTGCTGCAGGACCACTCGCTGCTTTTTAAGATTTTTTTCAGTTACAGACGAACATGGCTACCCCCTGAAACTTTTCCACAGAGGTCATGTTTTCAAGACTTTTCATCTTTTTTTACCCTTTTCTGGACCTTCTCCCCCATTTGCCCACCTCTTTCTTGAAATATGGTGGCCTAAACTGGACCCAATACTCCAACTGAGGCCTAATCAGAGAAGAGTAAAGTGGAAGAATGACTTCTCGTGATCCTTTCATGACCACTCTCTGGGAACAGATATCCAGCTCGTTATGCACCCACCCATCTAGGTTGTAAATACCTAGGGATATGTCTACACTACAGCGTTATTTTGATATATCTTATTTTGAAACAGTTATTTCTTATTTAAGAAATATCTTATTTCGAAATAACGTGTCTGCACACAAAATGCATTTCAAAATAGCTTTTTGCTATTTCGAAATAGCGTGTCCACACTGATTTGGTGCTGAATCACATTTAAGGCCAGCCAGAACTAGTTCTGGCAGGGCATCAGGTCAGAAGTTACCTTGTGGCCAGTGCGGCCAGCAGGGCACCCTGGGAAGGGCTGGAGGCCCCCAATTTCAAAATAAGCATCTACACAGTGCTTATTTCAAAATAGCAATTTCGAAATTGGCGCTATTGCTCGTGGAATGAGGTTTACCAATTTCAAAATAAGCCCTTTGCTATTTCAAATTAATTTCGAAATAGCAGTTGGCTTGTGTAGATGCAAGGAAAGTTATTTCAAAATCACGGCTGTTATTTTGAAATAACTTTGCTGTGTAGACATACCCCAGTTTATTAATAAGAATGTCATGTAAGACTGTATGAAATACTTTACTAAAATCTAGGTGTACCATATCTACCACTTCCCTCTCATCCACAAAGCCTGTGATTGGATGGGAAGAAAGGAATTATCCTGAGAGGAGACATTTTAACTTTACCAAACCCAACCAGGAAAAGCATTGTCCAGGGCAGGAGAAGAGTGACAGTAACGCCCCTATAATGACTCAGCTCTGCTGCTGCAGCATTACCATAGTATAGATGCTTTTCACATGGATGGAATCTGTCTTCACTTCTCTGGCTGAGGGTGTCAATTTGCCTTTTGCTGAAGAACTGATTTGTCCCTGCTTCTCTAAGCTCAGGACAGCTCACTAATGCTATTTGAGTAGAATCTTATAACTTTACACACCATGCTGCTGCACACACTTTATAAGGACAACGGTGATCAGCGAATTATGAGCTTTCAAATGATTCCTCTCAAGGCATGACTTGTATAAAATTAATCACCATCTTGCAAAAAGGTGAGCATAGGGGTACAGGCTGTCACATTGCTAAATTATTTTACAGTTAGTAAGGCAAATAGGATGTTAGGAATTATTAAAAAAGGGATAGATAATAAGACAAAAGATATCATACTTCCCCTATATAAAACTATGGTACGCCCACATCTCGAGTACTGCGTGCAGATGTGGTCCTCACCTCAAAAAAGATATATTGGCATTAGAAAAGGTTCAGAAAAGGGCGACTAAGATGATTAGGGGCTTGGAAAGGGTCCCATATGGAGAGAGGCGTAGAGAGACTGGGACTTTTCAGTTTGGAAAAAAGGCGATTGAGGGGCGATATGATAGAGGTTATAAAATCATGAATGGTGTGGAGAAAGTGATTATAGAAAAATTATTTACCTTTCCCATAATACAAGAACTAGGGGACACCAAATGAAATTGATGGGTAGTAGGTTCAAAACTAATAAAAAGGAAAATTTTTCTTCACACAGCGCACAGTCAACCTGTGGAACTCCTTGCCCGAGGAGGCTGTGAAGGCCAGGACTCTATTAGGGTTTAAAAAGAGCTTGATAATTTTTGCAGGTTAGGTCCATAATGGCTTTAGCCAGGGATAAAGGTGGTGCCCTAGCCTTCTAACAAGGGCAGGGATGGATGGCAGGAGATAAATCACTTGATCATTGTCTTCTGTTCTCCTTCTCTGGGGCACCTGGCATTGGCCACCGTCGGCAGATGGGATGCTGGGCTCGATGGACCTTTGGTCTGACCCAGTATGGCCATTCTTATGTTCTTATGTTCTTATTTCTTTTGCCTCTTATTTGCTTGAGGTTACTACCTTTATTTTAAGAATAAAATACTCAGTGTGCAGAGGCAGTCAAAAAGGCAAATAGAATGTTAGGAATCATTAAAAAAGGGATAGAGAATAAGACAGAAAATAGCTTATTACCTCTATATAAAGCCGTGGTACGCTCACATCTTGAATACTGCGTGCAGATGTGGTCACCTCATCTCAAAAAGATATATTGGCATTGGAAAAAGTTCAGAAAAGAACAACGAAAATGATTAGGGGTTTGGAATGGGTCCCATATGAAGAGAGATTTAAAAGACTTGGACTTTTCAGCTTAGAAAACAGCAGACTAAGGGGGGATATGATAGAGGTCTATAAAATCATGACAGGTATAGAAAAACTGAATATGGAAAAGTTATGTACTTATTCCCACAATATGAGAACTAGGGGTGACCAAATGAAATGAATAGGCAGCAGGTTTAAAACAAACAAAATGAAGTTTGTCTTCACGTAGTGCACAATTAACCTGTGGAACTCCTTGCCAGAGGATGTGGTGAAGGCTGGGATTTTAACAGGTTTCAAAAAAGAGCTAGATAGATTCATGGAGGTTAGGTCCATCAATGGCTGTTAGGCAGGATGGGTAGGAATGGTGTCCCTAGTCTCTGTTTCTCTCATGGTGGATGACAGGGGAGGGATCACATGAGGATTACCTGTTTTGATCCCTCCCTTTGGGGCACCTGGTATTGGCCACTGTTGGCAGACAGGATACTAAGCCAGATGGACCTTTGGTGTGACCCAATATGACTGTTCTTATGCTCTTAAGAAGCAGCCAGTGGACGGAAAGTAAAGGAATCAGTTGCAACTGCCTCACATTTGAGACCGTATCAACAAGCCCAGCCTTTTTATGTGAAACTAAAATATGGGATTATACAATGGCTCTGCATGTAATTTGCAGTGTATCTTCAAAGAGGGCATTCACTAAGTTCCTTCAACAGCCCAGACGTCAGTATTTGAAACTATTTGTGAGGCCCACACGGTGAATTGGAAGAAGGTCGCATTACTGCATAGAATAGTGATAGAGATGCAGCCGTGTTAGTCTGGTCTAGCTGAAACAAAAGACAGGACTATGTAGCACTTTAAAGACTAACAAGATGGTTTATTAGGTGATGAGCTTTCGTGGGCCAGACCCACTTCCTCAGAACAATTTGTGGAAGAAAATTGGCACAACCTTTGGTATATACAGTTGTGCCAATTTTCTTCCACAAATTGATCTGAGGAAGTGGGTCTGGCCCACGAAAGCTCATCACCTGATAAACCATCTTGTTAGTCTTTAAAGCATTACAGCATAGTATGAGAGGCTGGGACACCACTCCCTTACATGACATGAAAATAAAACTTTCTAGTACAGGGCTACTTAACTTTGGAAGCCCCAGAGGCCACAGTGACACCTACAGCACATGCCGAGGGTGGCAACATAAGTGTGGTTGCATATATATACAAATATATGCAAAGAGCTTCTTTCACACTGACGGGCATGAATACAAAGATTAAGGCAAGACTACATAACACGCAGGCCCCATTTAAGTCAGCTCTGATGATATTAGTAAAATGCAATAGTTACCACATTTCCACCCATAGGACAACACTTTTAATGAGCCATGACAGTCCAAAAATTCAACTACTAAAAGGCATCTCAACAGAAGACCATTATATCGACTTGCCGTTGTGGAGCGTGGTCCCAGTGGAGGCCATGTTCAAAGGATCCCACTCACAGGCTACAAGTTGACTAGCCCTGTTCTAGCAGATGAAGTGGTGGGCTAGCACTCAGTGCTATGGGAGTCTGGCCCATGGAAAAGAGTGGGGGTAGGTGGTATCTGAGGGACCCCATGGTAATTCTGCATCATAATATCAAGTTTTCAGCATGAGCTTTCATTGTGCACCAACAACAAACCAAATCAACACTTGTTTGATCAGCTCCGCTCAGACCCCAGGCTGAACTGAACACAGCAGGATGAAATTAACCCTGACCTCAAACTCCATATCTCTGAATAAACTGCATCATTTAATCACACAGGGGAAAAGAGGGGGCCAAATTAATCCCCAAACCATGAGCTACACTTCAAGACGCTGAGCGCACAATTAGATGCTGTTTCTCTCTGAGCTCAGAATTCCCCCTTGTTTATGAGATCATGTCTCATAGATCACAAATCTTAGTATAAAACCTCCTGAATTCTCCAATCTGGCAATTTCTGTTGATTGGGAAGTGCCACCCCATGTATCTTCTCAGGTATGTGCTGTTCTCGTGCATCACAGTCACACAAACACACACACACACACACACACAGAGACACCATGGGAATCAGCGGGTTTTGAATTTAAGATCTCCAGCTCTAAATACATCAGCCCCAGCTGCATGTCCTTATATGTTTACAGTGTGTGCATTGTATGGAACACCTGGAAAGACCAGCTATGAACATCTGGCTCTGTGGACTTCACCCTTTCAGGATCGGAAATCTGTGTCCATTAGGAAACTGATCTTTCTTCGTTTTCTTCATTACCGCAAAGTGATAGGTTGCCCGAGACATCAACATGCCCTTCTAGCTGCCTGATCTCTGCTCACAGGAGATGGAAGAGGGAAATCACTCGGTGGTGACTGAGTTCATTCTCACAGCATTGACAGACCGCCCAGATCTGCAGGTCCCCCTGTTTGTGTTGTTCCTACTGTTTTATGTTATCACCCTGGTGGGAAATGGGGGGATGATCTTGTTAATCACGATTGAGACCCAACTCCACACCCCCATGTACTTTTTCCTCCGGAGTTTGTCTTTTTGTGATCTCTGCTATTCCTCTGTAATTGTCCCTACAATGTTGCAGAATTTCTTAGAAAAGAGGAAAAGCATTTCTTACCCTGCTTGTGCTCTGCAAATATACCTCTTTGTTAGTTGTGCAGACATTGAGTGTCTCTTGCTGGCTGTGATGGCCTACGACCGTTATGTGGCCATCTGTAACCCGCTGCTCTATACAGTCACCATGCCCCGGCAGCTTTGTAACCAGCTGGTGGCTGCTTGCTATGCCGTGGGCTTGGTGGATTCAATGCTACTCACATGTCTTACATTTCGGCTGTCATTCTGCCGCTCCAATGTCCTTAATTACTTCTGCTGTGACATCCCCCCCTTGCTGGCACTCTCCTGCTCTGACACCCATACCAATGAGATTGTGCTCTTTGTTTCCATGTGCTACATTGTAGTGAGCAGCTTTGTGATCATCCTCCTCTCCTATGCCTGTATCATCTCCAGCGTCTTGCAGATCCGCTCTGCTGAGGGCCGGCACAAAGCCTTCTCCACCTGCACTTGTCACTTGATCACGGTGGTTATGCTTAATGGCAGTCTAATCTTTATGTATTTACGTCCCACCTCCAGCTATTCCCTGGCCACGGACAAAGTAGCCTCTGTGTTTTACACGGCGGTGATCCCCATGTTGAACCCCCTAATCTACAGCCTGAGGAACAAGGAGGTGAAACACGCCCTGAACAAAGTGTACAATAAACTCCTCAACAACCTGTGAATATTTTTTCTAACTGGGTTCTGGTTTAATGATGAGGAGAGGAAAACCAGGCCAGTTCAATTCCCAGCCCATTGCAATGTCATTTTCCAGGGCACAGAGCCGTCATTGTCATTAGCGTATTGTTCTTATGATGTTTTTTATTTCTATTCCAACAAGGCCTGCCAGCCCCAGCTGAAATCGGGATTTCCCTAGGCTCTTCCCCAGCAACATTCAAGGAGGTGTCTGTTTGACATGTGCAAGTATATATGTGATGTGCTTTGGAAGCCAAGAGCTGTTTGTATTGGGAAAGAAGAGGGCAGCATCAAATCTAGCTCCCTCTTTTCTGTAGTTGGTTTGGTTTCATTATGTTATTGCAAATGTGAAGTGTGTAATTTCCGTGGCTGGAACAAGGGGAGTTTGGCACATCCTCCTGCTACCCTGCAGTCCTTTATGTGTTCTGGCGGGTTGTGGTTGAGATTGTTACCTGATTTCTGTCCATGCACTAGAAGGGGAAAGGAGATTTCAGTCACAATGGGTTTTATTTTATGTTAAGAGGACAACAAAAGAAGTAAAAGCAAGGGCAACATCTCCAAGAGACAGCACCATGTCTGTGCTTTCTCTTTGAGGGTGTGTCAGGACAGCGGTGCTATCTCGGGATACTTCTGGTAGCCCAAAATAGAGTTTTCTGCATCTTGACAGCACACCCATTATTTCAAAATAGCTTTCGAAATGACGGGCACGCTATTCCGACATCCCTGGCAATCTCATTCCAGGAGTCTTAAGGGACATTTTGGAAATTGCTCTATTTAGAAATTTAGTGCTGTGTAGACAGCACCAAATTTTGAAATAAGGAATTTTGAAATACACTCGGAATAAGCTACACAATTTGCCAAGCTCAAATTGAGTAGCTTATTTCTAGATACAGGTGCAGTGTAGATGCACCCTGAGAGTCTTCACTGAACTAAATACAAACTAGCACAGAAAGGGGGAGTTTTCTCTGCAACAGACTATTTTAAAATAATAAACCATATCAGACACCTTCTTCTTCATCAGCAAGTTCACTATGGTTCCTGCTCTTAGTTTGGTGGAAAGATTCATAGACTGTGAAGAGCGGGGATTGTGGGAATGGAATGACTCATGACACTGTGTGAGAGAAATGGAGACAGTGAGGCCAAGAGCTAATTTTATGAGTTCACGGGGACTTGGAAAATATTCATCTCATCCCAACGCACATCTGAAAAGTCACTAAAGGTTTGGCAATTGGACAACATTGACCAAAATCTCCGTTAGGATCAAAGGAAACATTTTAAACACAATCGGAAATGGCACATGTCTTTACCTTCCTGGGTATTCTGCAATGTAAAACAATGACATGAAAGGGCTAGATGGACAAAATAGATGGGACTGGAAGAGATAGTGATGCTGCTGTTTTTGAGAGAATGAACTATTGTGTGAACAAAGTTATGCTACTTCAAGGTGATGCATCTGAGCTTGGTTGACAGTGGTGTCCATACCATGCTATGCTCTGAAGAGTGTTATGTAACTGAATTAATGTAACTTATATCTGCTAGTAGCCTGAGTGTAGATGAACCCTGAGAAGGTTCCACGGGGGGAAATAGTCTCTGAGGTACGTGGGGTACAGACATTGGTAGGTAAGTGCTCTCCCATTGACCCAGCATGTCTTCACCATACTTGCTGTAAGGCCCAGAAAGAGAAAGTGAATCTATTGACTGGTTGCTAGGGGCACCCACCTAGAGGGGGAGATACTCAACTTCCTGTCCCTGTGCCAATGGTTGTTTCATTAGTTATCCACATTTGAATAACTTTGAGAGATTGAGAATGTAATGGACAATAGGAGTCCTGACCAGCACCCAGTGAGTAAGGGGTTAAACTCAGGTACCTACCAAAGGTGTTTGCCAGGGGGCTAGGAGAACCAATCAAGATAGAGTGTTGACATTTAATCTGGATATGGATTCCTTGCTTGCTTTCTTTGCGTGGGAGAGATAAACCAAGAGTTGAGAGACACAGAATGATTTAAAGCCAGGCAGGACTACCATGCCTCCAAAGAATTCAGGGCATGGGAGTAGACTGAAGAAAGAGAAAATTAGAAGTAAGTAAAAGGGAAAAGGGAATCCAGTCATGTTCAGGGTAATGTTTCTTTATTTTGTGGTTTGGTTTGAACTGCTCTGTGTGAGTCTATGCCTCCCCCAATTACCATCTAAGCATTGTTCCTAGAGATTTTCTCTGTGTTTTAATTTGTTTTCCTTAGTTGCTCTGTAACATCTAGCAGCCAAGTGTGCTTTTGCAAGTTTATCTTTTGTTTTGTAATAAAAATCGCTTTTTCTTAAGGTGATGATTTGATTCTCGTCTCCTGGAAGTTCTCTGTGTGTGTATATTTACAAGGCTGTGACTGAGGGGTCAGCTACCAGAGACTGCAGCTTGTTTTTCTCTTTTCTTTTTCAAGCTCTTTTGGGGCAAAAGAGCTTGGGATACCCCTGAGGGTGGTTTCAAGTGTTCACTCCTGGTTTTTAGGAATAAAAAAGTACTTCATGGTGGAAGCGATTCCCCAAAATCGCTGGGAGGGGGGGAGAGGTTGTGACCAGTGCCTGGAGAGGCAAGGTTTTGAAGCTCTCTTGTGGGCCTCCAACATCTGTGCTTGGAGTGCCAGAGAGAGGAACAGCCCTGACAGAGAACAACCCAGACTGGAATAACATATTATTCAGGGGCCGTGATTCTTTATGGAAAGGCAAGAAACAGCCCTGGTCTGCTGCGGGAATTGAAGTTGGATCTCCCACCACACAGATGAAAAATGTAACAATGGGATAAAAATTACAAAGGGAAGATGTATCACTGCCTCTTACCTTTGACTGTTTTTTTGACCAGCAACTAAATTCTTCCCCAGACACACCCACATACAGTTTTGGGACAGAGTTACTAGGAGAATTTGAAACATTTTTGTGAATAGTTTCTAGTGAAACAAAACATGATCATTTTTTACAAAAAATTATTAGTCCATGAGAAATTCATCCATTTCTAGACTACTTTGTGTCTCGATCACTGCACCAAATGTTGACAGTAAGAAGAATAGATTATGGAGCTTATAGATATTCACTCAAAATGTCTCTGTGGTCAGTAAAATGTCTCTTAGGGTGTATCTAGACTGGAGGCGTTTTTTGAAAAAAGTGGCCTTTTTTTCGAAAAAAAATTTACCTGCATCTAGACTGCTGCTGCATTCTTTCAAAAGTAAATCGAAAGAATGCGGCATTTTTTTTGACCACGGTAAACCTCATTTTACAAGGACTAGCACCTTTTTTCGAAAGTGCTCTTTCGAAAAAAGGCTCTTTGTACTACAAACTGTGCTTTTTCAAAAGAGAGCATCCAGACTGCCTGGGTGCTCTCTTTCAAAAAGGTGGCTTGGTTTTTCAAAAGTACTGGTTGTAGTCTAGATGCTCTTTTTCGAAAGAGGCTTTTTTGAAAGTATCTTTCGAAAAAGCCTCTTTCGAAAGAGGCTTGCAGTCTAGACATAGCCTCATTGTTTTAATGAAGGTACTGTGGTTCAGTATTGAAATATGTGGGACCTTCTACCCAAGAAGAGGATTTGCACCTTTCATTTTCTTATAGACACATGACAGACTTTGTATGAGCTGGTGTTGTCTAGGAGGGTGCTGGACAGTACAAAATGTACATCCCATTCAGCTTCACTCTGCCTGGTGACCTACAGGTTGCTGCTCTGTGCTGTTATGTTGAAAAGTAGCGTGTTAGACACTTGTTCATGAAGCTGCTGGAGGTAGAGCCAAGGTGCGAGATCTTTCTATAGCCCTGATGTCTAGATTCATCCAGGTGAAGAGGTAAAGACACTGTGGAGAAGAAATGTGCATGACATTGGTACAGACCTGAAAGAGTGAAATAGTCACAAGTAGCAGCCAGTATTTATAAGCGATAGTGTTCAAAGCACTTTACACCTGAGTGTTAATATAATCCACTGTCTTAATATACTACTTGAGATATAAGGTGTTGAAAGGATTTGCCCAATAATTCCTCATGGGGGAGTAGTGATTTTGAGAGAAGAGTCCAAATCTCACATTGCATCGGGGATGTTGTGGGTCGCTGTGATTCTGAGCTAAGCTGCAGCAGGGGAACTCCATTCTAACTTCAGAATTATTGTCATTTCCCTGGAGTTATACCAGTGCAAATGAGAGATGAGCCTGGCTCAGGGTACCTACCCCAACACTGGGACATGACTTATGGAGACATTTGGAAAGGTGCCCAACACATAAAGTGGAATACACTTACCGCATTCTAGTACCATGTTAAAAAGACCTCATGGGAGACATGGCTCTGCACAGGGGCTGATGCCCTGGCGCTCTGGGTTCCATTTCACACAGAAAACCATGGCAACCACATTCATTGCATGGGCTGTGCACGGCTGGTCTCCTGGGAGCAAAGATTCTCCATGGAGCAAAACTCAAAGCCAACAAAGCCGAATGTAACACTTTCTACCTCAGGCAGAGAGGTACCACCAAGTCATGGGCACAGGGGTCAGTTTGAGAGTATTTTGGCCATTGAATGAAGTGGGAGTGAGCCCTTCACAGAATCACAGAATCTCAGAAATTGAAGGAATCTGGAGAGGTCACTCAGCCCAGCCCCCTGCAATTGTGGCAGAACCAAGTACCATCCTCGGGAGGTGTATGTCTCACCTGCTATTTAACATTTTCCAGTGATGGAGATTCCACAATCTCCCTGGGCAATTTATTCCAGTGTTTAACAACCCTGACAGTTAGGAAGTTTTTCCTAATGTCCAACCTAAGCCTCCCTTTGCTGCAATTTAAGCCCATTGCTTCTTGTGCTATCATCAAAAACTAAGGAGAATCATTTTCTACCTCCTCCATGTGATAACCTTTTAGGTCATGAAAAGCTGTTATTACGTCCCCTCTCAGTCTCCTCTATTCCAGACTAAAATAACTCAGACCTTTCAATCTTCTCTCATAGCTCATGTTTTCTGGACCATTAGTCATTTTTGTTGCCCTTCTCTGGACCTTCTCCAATGTCTGCACATTTTTCCTGAAATGTGGTGCCCAGAACTGGACACAGTCCTCCAGCTGAGGCCTAATCAGTGCAGACAAGAGCAGAAATATCACTTCTCATGATCCTTTGATAACCACTCTGTATGAACAGTCATACAGTTATACAGCCACCTTATAGTAGCCCCATCTAGGTTGTCGATACCTAGTTTATTAATGAGAACGTCATACAGGACTGTATTAAATACTTTATTAAAATCTAGGTGTACCATATCTACCACTTCCCTCTCATCCACAAGGCCTGTCATGGGAAGGGAAGAAAGGAATTATCCTGAGAGGACACATTTTAACTTTTCCAATTCCAATAGTGTGGTCTGGGGTGGGAGAGGAGTGACAGGGAATGTCTACACTAACGCCACTACAATGACTCAGCTCTCCTGCTACAGCAGCACCATAATGTAGATGCTTTTCACATGGATGGAATCTACATCCACTCCTCTGAAGGCTCTAGTGAGACCAAGGGATAAATAACTCATACGGGGTAGGACCATTTTTCCAGCTTTATGTGACAGAACTTGGTTGAGCTAATTTTTTAGCATAAGCAAGGCCTAAGAGGTTCTAATGATGGAAACGACCATTTGGTGCTCATTTGATTTTGTTGACACCTTACTAAGGGCACCAATTTGCATTTTGTCTCTGAAGAACTGTTTTGTCCCCACTTTAATAAGCTCGGAACAGCTCATTAATGTTATTAGAGTAGAATCTTATAACTTTACATACCATGCTGCTGCACACATTTAACAAGGACACTGATGTTCAGCGGACTATGAGATTGAAATTAATTATATTCTTGCAAAAGGGTGAGCATAACTGTACAGACTATCACAATCTCTAAATAATTTCTTGTGCATCTTATTTTCTTGTAGATAATACCTTTAATTTAAGAAGCAGAAAATAGACTGAAAGCAAAGCAGTCAGTTGCAACAGCCTCATATTTGAGACAGGCCTTTTTATGTGAAACTAAAATATGGGATAATATGATGGCTCTGCATGTAATTTGCAGTGTATCTTCAATAGTCCAGACATCAGTGTTGCAAACTATTTGTGAGACCTACTTGGTGAATCTGAAAAAGGTCGGATTATAGCATAGAATGAGGGGAACGATCACCACTTTCTTACATACCACGAGAAGCAAAATGTTCTATCACGAGGAGCGGTGGGCTAGCACTCGGTATTGTGGGAGTCTGGCCCATGGAAGAGAGTGGGGATATGTGGTATCTGAGGGACCCTGTGGTAATTCTGCATTGTAATATCAAATTTTCAGCCATGAGTTTTCAGTATCCACCAACAACAAACCAATTAAAACTTTTTCGATCAGCTCTACTCAGAAACTAGGTTGAACTGAACACAGCAGGATGAAATTAACCCTAACCTCAAACTCCATAGATCTGTGAAGAAACTGCATCATTTAATAACACAGGAGAAAAGACGGGGTCAAATTAATCCCCAAAGTATGAGCTACTCTTCAACTTGCTGAGCACACTAATTAGATGTTTCTCTCTGAGCGTAGATTTCCCAGTTGCTTATGGGATCAAGTCCCATAGATCACAAATCTCAGTATAAAACCTCCTGAATTCTCCAATCTGGCAGTTTCTGTTGATGGGGAAAAGCCACCTCATGTTTCTCCTCAGCAGGTACGTGATGTTGTCCTGCACCACAGACACACACATATGCACACAGACCACGGTAATCAGTAGGCTTTAATTTCAAGACCTCAACCACTAAAAACCTCAGCCCCAACTCCAGCCTTCTGAGTTAAAGGAGCAACCTCGTTGTCTGGGAAAAATAGGCAGTGTCCTAGTCATTGAAGCAAGTGCATTGCATTATGTCTCTGGGGGTGTGTCTAGACTACAGTTTTTTTTTTTTTAAAGTGGCTTTTTTTCAAAAAAAACCTTCCCCTTCATCTAGACTACAGCCGTGTTCTTTCAAAAGTAAATCAAAAGAACGCAGCAGTTTTTTCGACAGCGGAAAACCTCATTTTATGAGGAAGAATGCCTTTTTTCGAAAGTGCTCTTTTGAAAAAAGATGCTATGTAATGCAAACTGTGCTTTTTTGAAAGAGATCATCCAGACTGCCTGGGTGCTCTCTTTCGAAAAAGTGGCTCCCTTTTTCAAAAGTACTGGCTGTAGTCTAGATGCTCTCTTTCGAAAGAGGCTTGTAGTCTAGACATAGCCTGGGGGTTTCCATACAGATTAATGTAAATGCCATTTTTAGATGCCATAAGGCTTAATTAGCAGAGCACACAAGATTCACCCCAAACCGCCATGCTGAGCCACAGAGCTCCCCTCGCCCAAAGAGGGTAGAAAGATTGACACTCATTAACTCTCACCAGTTCACAAACTAAGGAATAATCTCTGCAATCTGAGATGGTTTCACCCTGATTCTCTCACAGCAGTGCCATGAGTTACTATATGCTGCTCGGAATAATGAACAGGCATGTTCTTTGTGGGAGGGTGATTAACCTGTGTGTCCTTGTATTTGTACAGTGTGTGCATTGTAAGAATAACCAGAAAGACCAGCTGTGAACCTCTGATTTTACCCTTCTGTGATCAGAAACCTGTGTCCATTAAGAAGCAAATGTCTCTTCTTTTTCTTCATTACCGCGAAGCGATAGGTTGCTCAAGACATCAGCATGTCCCTGTAGCTGCCTGATCTCTGCTCAGAGGAGATGGAAGAGGGAAATCACTCGGTGGTGACTGAGTTCATTCTCTCAGGACTAACAGATCGTCCAGAGCTGCAGGTCCCTCTGTTTGTGTTGTTCCTGTTGATTTATGCTGTCACCATGGTGGGGAACGGGGGGATGATCTTGTTAATCATGATTGAGACCCGACTCCACAGCCCCATGTACTTTTTCCTCCGGAGTTTGTCTTTCTGTGATCTCTGCTATTCCTCAGTAATTGTTCCTACTCTGTTGCTTAACTTCTTAGCAGAGAGGAAAAGCATTTCTTACACTGCTTGCGCTGTGCAAATATACCTCTTTGTCTCTTGTGCAGATACCGAGTGTCTGTTGCTGGCTGTGATGGCGTATGACCGTTATGTAGCCATCTGTAACCCGCTGCTCTATACAGTCACCATGCCCCGGCAGCGTTGTAACCAGCTGGTGGCTGCCTGCTATGTTGTGGGCTTGGTGGATTCAATGCTACTCACATGTCTTACATTTCGGCTGTCATTCTGCCGCTCCAATGTCCTTAATTACTTCTGCTGTGACATCCCCCCTTTGCTGATGCTCTCCTGCTCTGACACCCAGATCAATGAGATTGTGATGTTTGCTTCCATGTGCTACATTATGATGGGCAGCTTTGTGATCATCCTCCTCTCTTACGCCTGTATCATCTCCAGCATCTTGTGGATTCGCTCTGCTGAGGGCCAGCACAAAGCCTTCTCCACCTGCACTTGTCACTTGATCACAGTCGTTATCCTTTATGGCACTCTCCTCTTCATGTACTTCCGTCCCACCTCCAGCTATTCCCTGGCCACAGACAAAGTAGCCTCCGTGTTCTACACGGCGGTGATCCCCATGTTGAACCCCCTCATCTACAGCCTGAGGAACACGGAAGTGAAACACGCCCTGAACAAAGCATACAATAAATACCTCAGCAATCTGTGAATATTTTTTTCTAAGTGCTAGTTTAGCGGTGAGGAGAGGAAAACCAGGCCAGTTCAGTTCCCAGCCCATTCAATGTCATTTGTCAGGGTGCATAGCCATCATGTTCATTAATATATTGTTCTTATTATGCTCAACTTCATGTCTCTGTTCCAGTGTTATTTTGTTAGTTGCCCAAGGTAGAACAAGTTTGAAAGGCAAGATTGAGAACAACCCAGACTGGAATAATGTATTATTCAGGGGCTGTGGTTCTTTATGGAAAGGCAGGAAACCCGAGGACAAATCTTTGCCCAGCCCTGGTCTGAAGCGGGAATTGAAGTTGGATCTCCCACCGCACAGGTGAAAACTGAATGAACAGGGTCAAAATTACAAAGGGAGGGTGTATCACTGCCTGCTACCTTTCTCCCTCCCTGCTCTTGCTCCCTTTCTCTCTACTCATGGCATCAACAGCATCTGAAGGAAGAGTTGGGAAAGGGTTCTGGCTGGAAGTCATCCAGCCAGTAAGATTGTAAAAGCAGGTGATGAGAGAAATCTTCAATTTTAACTTATTTAACTTGTTAAGTTAGGTATTAATTGCATTTTTCTTCTTTATCCTTTGTAACAAATACTCAGGCTATGTCTACACTGCAGAGTTTTTTTGGAAAAAAGGCTCTTTTTCCAAAAAAATTTCACTTACGTCCACACTGCAATCGCATTCTTAAAAACAAACAAATGGAAGAACAGAGGGTTTTTTCCGACATTGGTAAACCTCTTTCTACAAGGAAGAAGCTTTTTTCCAAAAGAGATCTTTTGGAAAAAAGCATATATGAATGGGAAAGACGGAGTTCTTTCAAAAGAAGAGGAAAGAGGAAAAAGTACAGGTGCCCTGGTGGCCACTCCGTCCATAGTAATCACAGCTTACGTGTGAGAGAGCATCCATTCAGTGCGGACGCTCTCTTTCAGAAGAAGTTTTTTTGGAAGATCTCTTTTGGAAAAGCGTCTTCCAAAAAAAGACTGCAGTCTAGACGTAGCCTTAGTTTCTGCCTCTTTATTGATATTCACTTAAAATGTCTCTGCAGTCAGTAAATGTTTATTGAAGTTCTAATGAAGGTAGTGTGTTTTTGTAATGAAGTATTGGGGACCCTCTACTACGTGAGAATAGGATTTGCGACTTTCCTTTTCTCATAATAAAAGGGCAGACTTTGTAAGAGCTGGTGTTGTCCAGGAGGGTGCTGGACAGTACGGCTATGTCTAGACTGCATCCCTCTGTCGACAGAGAGCTGTAGATTAGGCATGTTGAAATTGCTAATGAAGCCGGGATTTAAATATCCCGTGCCTCATTAGCATAAACATGGCCGCCACTTTTTTCGACACGGAGTTTTTTCGAAAAAAATCATCAGTCTAGACGCCGATCGGTCAAAAAGAAAGCCTTTTTCGACAGATCCTGTATTCCTCAAAAAATGAGGTTTACGGGATCTGTCGAAAAAGTCTTTCTTTTCGACAGATCTGCATCTAGACTGCCAGGTTTTTTTCAAAAAACCTCCGTGTCGAAAAAAAGTGGCAGCCATGTTTATGCTAATGAGGAGTGGGATATTTAAATCCCGGCTTCATTAGCAATTTTGACATGGCTAATCTACAGCTCTCTGTCAACAGAGGGATGCAGTCTAGACACACCCTACAAGATGTACATCCCATTCAGCATCCCTAGGCCCTGTGAGCTAGAACTTAGTGCTCTGTGCTGTGGTGTTGAAAAAGCAGCCTGGGATTCTTTTGTTCATGAAGTGGCAAGAGGTAGAACCCAGGTGTGAGCTCTTTGTATAGCCATAGTACCTAGACCAGTGTCTAGATTAATCCGGGGAGGGGGGGAGGAAAGACACTGTGGAGAAGAATTGTGTGTGATACTGGTACAGATCTGAAAGTGTGAAATAGTCACAAGTAGCAGCCCGTATTTCTAATCGATAGCGTACAGAGCACTTTACAGCTGAGTATTAATATAATCCACTGTCCTAATACAGTACCTGAGATATAAGGTGTTGAAAGGATTTTCTCAATAATTCCCCATCGGGGGGGGGAGGTGGTTTTGAGAGAACAACCCAAATCTCATGTGCAAGGGTCTGGCACACATTAAATTGGGGATGTAGTGAGTCCCTGTGATTCTGAGCTAAGCTGCAGCAGGGGAACTCCATTCTAACTTCAAAATTATTGGCATTTCCCCAGAGTTATACCAGCGCTAATGAGAGATGAGTCTGGCCCAGGGTACCTACCCCAACACTGGGACATGACTTTTGGAGACATCTGGAAAGGTGCCCAACACATAAAGTGTAATACATTCATGTCATCGAAGTACCATGTTTAAAGGACCTCATAGGAGACACAGCTCTGCACACCGGCTGATGCTTTGGTCCTCTGGGTTCCATTCCCACGTGGAAAGCCATTGCAACCACATTAATTGCATGGGCTCTGCACAGCGGTTCTCCTGGGAGCAAAGATGCTCCAGGGAGCAAATCTCAAAGCCATCAAAGCCAAATGTTACACTTTCTACCTCAGGCAGCAGTTCCAGGGCCATGATGGGTAACATGGGCATGGTTCCCAAACACAGAAAGGTTCAACTGTATGAGTTGGAATGTTGGAATCCAACCTGGTACCGCTTCCATCCTTCTCAGCCCATTGTAGGGGAAGTGAAGGAAACCAGAGAGAGGTACCACCCAGTCATGGGCAAAGGGGACAGTTTGAGAGCATTTTGGCCTTTGAATGAAGCAGGAGTGAACCGTTCAGAGAATCACAGAATCTCAGAAATGGAAGGAACCTGGAGAGGTCACTGAGTCCAGTTCCCTGCACTCATGGCAGACCCAAGCACCATCCCTGGCAGGTGTGTGTCTAACCTGCTATTTAACATTTTCCAGTGATGGAGATTCTACAACCTCCCTAGGCAATTTATTCCATTGCTTCTCCTCCTAACATCAAAGGCCAAGGAGAACAATTTTTGTCCTTCTTCCTTTTATCATCCTTTTAGGTAACGGAAAGCTGTTTCCATGTCCCCTCTCAGTTCCTTCTATTCCAGACTATACAAAGACAAATCTTTCAATCTTCCCTCATAGCTCATGTTTTCTAGACCTGCAATTATTTTTGTTGCTTTTCTCTGGACCTTCTTCAATTTGTCCACCTCTTTCCTAGACAGTATTTGATCCTGCCATGAGGGCAGGGGACTGGACTCGATGACCTCTCGAGGTCCCTTCCAGTCCTAGTATTCTATGATTCTATGATTCCTGAAATGTGGTGCCCAGAACTGGACACAGTGCTCCAGATGAGGCCTAGTTAGCACAGAGTAGAGTGGAAGAATGACTTCTCATGACCCTTTGATAACTGCTCCCTGGGAACAGATATCCAACCAGTTATGCACTGACTTTATAGTAGCCCCATCTAGGTTGTGGATACCTCGTTTATTAACAAGAATGTCATGCAGGAGTGTATCAAATACTTTACTAAAATCTAGGTGTACCGCATCTACCACTTCCCTCTCATCCATAAGCCCTGTGATGGGATGGGAAGAAAGGAATTATCCTGAGAGGAGACATTTTAACTTTACCAATCCCAACAAGGAACAGCGTTGTCTGGGGCTGGAGAAGAGCGACAGGGAATGTCTACACTAACGCCCCTACAATGACTCAGCTCTGCTGCTGCTTTTCTCATTCATGGAATCTACATCCACAACTCTGAGAGGCTCTACCAAGGCCAATGGATAAATAACACTGAGGGTTAGTGCAACCTAACTGCCTCATTCAGGGTGTGAAATATTTTTCCAGCTGTGTGCGACAGAGCTCAGTTGATTTAATTTGTAAGCCCAAGCCAGGCCTCAGAGAAGCTACTGATGGAAAAGACTCATTGGCGTTAATTTGAGTTTGTTGACAGCTGGCTGGGGACATCAATTTGCCTTTTGTCTCTGAGTCCCATGACTTGCCTCTCTGGCCTATTACAGCCCAAGTTTCAGTCCATAGCTTCAGGAGCAAAAGGCAGTCTGGATACCAACCACTTTCTTTATTGGCAAGGGGGAGCAAACTGGGGGACCCAGGCCCACCTGCAACTCTGGGTCATGGCCCAGGGACCATATAGCTGGTAGCAAACTACTGAGCGTCCTCCAACATCTGCTGCCTGTTTCCTTGGGACACTCCCTCATAGCCCCAGCACCTGCTTTGCCCCTTTAGCAGGCCTTAAGTCTGGCAGTCAGCCAAGTTGGAGCTCCTTCTCCCATCCCCGACCCCACCCACCACTGCTGAATCTGTGGTGCTCCTCTCCAGACAGTCAGTCCTTCTCCCTTGCATTCCATGAAGAGACTGCCTCTGCTCTCCTCAGCAGCCCTTCTTATATGGGCAGCCTGGCCCTGACTGGCTGTTCTACTAAGTTTTCTCCCTACACACTCTCTTCTAATTGGTTGGCTTCTGTGCAGCAGCTCCAAGGTCACTGTGGTGGGGCAGCTGACCCAAAAAGGTAGAGGAGGGGTTATGTCAGGATCTACTAACATTTATGAATCCTATTAAAAAGCACGTAAGTAAGGTTACTCCCATTTAGGGGCTGGGCAAAACAAAGCAGAAAGAATTTGAGACCCACATTTTCATAGCTGTCCATAGGCACCCCAAATTAATGAATGCTTTGGTTATTGCTTCCTCCAGACAGTTGGAACAAGACTTTCCTTTCAGAGGGGTCATTTCCAGCTTTACAGAGACGCACCCAATTCACAATGGAGTGTAGATGATTGCAGATGTTTGCAGATGCTTGTAGTCATATTTTGAGTTTCTCTGGTCTCCATCAAGCGCAAAGAGTGAACTTATATGTACTACCTTGGGGAGTGACATAGCAAGAGAAGGACATAAAATATCATTGTGATTGGTCTGAGATAGATAGCTATATAGAAAGATAGATAGAGTTAAAGGCAACCGTTAAGGCCAGAGCTTTGTTGTTGGTTTTGTTCTGCTGTCTGTGTCACTTTAGTCTTTCTTTTTATTGTTCTATGTGTGTGCAGTATTAATGAAATTGAAACATGAAATCCCTGTGAAATTGTATAAGCCTGAGTGAATGGCTTTCACTTGCCTTTTCAGTCTCGGTGAATATTGTATGAATAATTTAGAGAAGAGAAAGAGTATTTCTAGTTGATGCATAGTTTTGTTTCTCACCTTAAACCGAGGCTATTTTTACAGATAAAATGCATGCAAAAGGGATAGTTTTGTGAACTGAAAATCTCTGTAGCATGCTAATGTTTTGTCAGATACTTAATTCTTCAAGGCAGGTTTCTCTGAAGATTTAGTGTTCTATGGTAGCAGTACTCGGGTCTTGGGTCCATGTTTTTATCCTTTCACTTCATGGCCATGTGACTACTTTATTTATACAGCTGTTTACCATATGTCGCCTTTTGGTGTATTTACTAGTTTGAGATGCCCAAAAGGATGACAAAAACATGTTCTCCAAGGGCAGTGTTAATTTTATTTTTATTTGATTTTATGTATATATGTATTTTAGAGATTTTGCATCTGTCCATCTGTCTGTGTGTCTTCTGTGAGTCCATTTGCTTAAGAACTGCTAAACAGTAAGAGCTAGTGACAGCAAGTTTGGTATGCCACTTTCTGTTATTCTATTTTAAAGCAAGGTCAAGGTTTGGTTTTGCCAGGACAATGGGAAGTGTGAGGAATGGGACTCTTTTCTATAACATGGAAAGGGAGGGGCACAGAGAGGAGGGAGGCGATACTGCAGAGAGACCCCTGGGGGCAGCCGCACCACCAAGAGAGTAGCCAGCAGTCCTGGGACTCTGCCATCTTGCCTGCCTCCAGACCAGGTAAATAGCTGCCTTGCTCCAAAACCATCTGTCACGTTACCGGAGTTTAAGGGAAGCAGCCAGGTCACTACTGCACCCATGGGGGGGGGGTTGTTTGCCCCAAAAGTGGTACAAAGGGAGCCACGTAAGGTGTCAAACAAAAGCTTGCCTTCTACTGATTCTGTATATGCTCTTCATATATCTGTATAATGTCTGTGTGTGGAGTTATGAATATGTACTCTGTGTTAATACTGGAAGTTTCTCTGTATGGGATTAAGCAGTAGACGAAGAATGCTCAGCCTATGGACATGCTAATGAGCAAGTCTCCATGGAACAATAGCCCTCTATTGGCCAAGGACACACCTCAAGAATGGTGACTGATACCTAAAGGCTACCAGCAGGGGACACAGGGATAGGCCATGGGCCAGGTGACCTGCTGCAGCCAAGAAGAGACCAGGAAGGAGGTATAAAGGTGCCATGTGGCAGCCTCCATTTTGTCTTCAGATCTGATCCTGACCCCAGATGCGGCCTCACAGGGAATCACAAGCCGGAAAGAACTGTGGACCCATCCTGACATAGGATGTACACCAAAGACTTCTAAGCCAGCAGTTATAACATCTCTGCTGTGAGCCTGCATCGAGAACTGGGAGATTCGATGCATGTAATGTATGATACTTTAACAACCTTACTCTCATGATTTTCTTTCTTGAGTAATAAACCTTTAGATTTTAGATTCTAAAGGATTGGCTCAGTGTGGTCTTATGGGTAAGATCCAGAGGGTAAATTGACCTGGGATCTGTGGCTGGTTTCTTGTAACCGGACAGAACTTGTTCGGGGAAGGTGAGACTGGGTTCTAAAACCCCTCACCTGTGTCTGAGGCCCGGGGCCATCTGGGGCACGGATACTGCTGGGATGTCAGAGGGGTTTTGCTCGTGAGGCTTCCGGCTGGCCAGGCAGGCAGCTGAAGCGCTCTGTGGGACTGGTTTGTGGCCTATTTGGGAAGGTCTCCAGTCTGGGGGCTGTAAGGAGCCCCGAATTTGAGCTATTCACCCTGAGCAGACGCCCGCAGCGGTGCCCAGACCCGGCCCGGTCCGTCACACCTTCCCCCCACCAGCCGTTGGCCACAGCACTGGGAATGGGGGAGTGAAAAGTCCCCTGGAAGTTAGGTGGGCTGGGGGGAAAGAAAACCCCTGCTGGTCAGGAAAGGGAAAGAAAGCCTTGCTGGATGGGATTTCCCACTCTGAGCCCCTCCTGTCCCCCCAACCCTCACTCTCACACCTCCCATGCTCTCAAACGTGTGCCTTGCTTCCCACCACTTACCCAAGCCCCTGCCCTGACTCTTGTACCCTCCCCATAAAGGACCCGGGCAACGCTGGGTAAGACTTCTAGTATTAAATAAAAATCTTAAGCAGTGTACACTGTTAATTATTTCTTGTTTTACTATTCTTACTTCTCCTTCCATACTTTGGAACTTGTAAAAAATATATATTATGTCTAGGTTTTTTGTTTGTGCTGGTGGCACACATACACACATCACCTCAACACTGCGCTACACATCATGAAATTCAGTCTGCTCATAGACGGAAAAAATTAGAGGGAATGTTATTCATGTCCAGAGGTATAGAGAAGCATCTTGCTGCAAATACAGGCACTCAAATTTTTGCTCCCCAGGCCCTCTTTGCAGGAATCATGGAAGGCGGATAGTTTTGTCTGTGGCAGCATATCATAGAATCACAGAACACTAGAACTGGAAGGGACCTCGAGAGGTCATTGAGTCCAGTCCCCTGCCCTCACGGCAGGACCAAATACTGTCTAGACCATCCCTACTACTTTGTGTGGTGAATGTGGAATTTGCCTGTAGAAAGTTCCCCTCTTCACATGGATCTTTTGGGACGCAGTCTGCCCCTAATATAAAGTTAATGTTTTATTAAATGTGCACCTGGAAAAACTCTCATTTAAAGAATGACCCAAGCCCTTTCATTCATAACTGCAGGCTTAAGATATAGCAGTAGAGATGATTTTATTTTTGTCTACAAAAATATTGTATCGTTTTCTTTCAAAGCCTGTGTAGAAAACAGTCTGTCTCTTTTTATGAGTGGCTGCTTCTGAACAAGTTAGAAAGGACCCATTGTCTTATCTTTCTTGTGTTGTGTGCTCACTAGGGGTGCGTCTACACTGCACCATAACTCAGAATAAGATATGCCATTTGAGCTACCCAAATTGCACATCTTATTTTAATGCTATTCCAAAATAGTTTATTTTGTCCTTTGGTGCTGTCTACACAGCGCCAAATTTCAAAATAAAACGCTTTTCCAAAATGTCCCTTACTCCTCGTAGAATGAGATTTACAGGGATATCGGAATGGCGAGCCCAAAATAACGGACGTCCTGTGAAGATACGGCCTAGCTATTATGGAATACTCCAGTATCCCGAAATAGCGTTGCCGTGTAGACATAGCCTAGAAGATTTATCCAGTATTGCTTAAGTCCTTAGCTCCAAGTTTTATTTTCCTTCATTTAAATAATTGCTCTGTAGCTAATGTGAATGGAGTCTGCACACATAGTTTACAAGACAATCCTGAAGAGACAGAATTTAAATGTGTATGTTAATGAAGGAAAGTTTATATACCAGATATCTAAAAGGGTGTCACAAGGAGGAGGGAGAAAACTTGTTCTTCCTGGCCTCTGAGGATAGAACAAAGAGCAATGGGCTTAAACTGCAGTAAGGGAGGTTTAGGTTGGACATTAGGAAAAACTTCCTAACTGTCAGAGTGGTTAAATACTGGAATAAATTGCCTAGGGAGGTTGTGGAATCTCCATCTCTGGAGATATTTAAGAGTAGGTTAGATAAATGTCTATCAGGGATGGTCTAGTCAGTACTTGGTCCTGCCATGAGGGCAGGGGACTGGACTCGATGACCTCTCGAGGTCCCTTCCAGTCCTAGTATTCTATGAGTCTATGATTCTTTTAAATAACTTGTCACCTTAGCACAAGGGCCAGGCAAGTTTTACTATAAGGGACCCTGAGAGATCATCCAGTACAGCTTTCTGGGAGTGTTATGCTTATAAGAAGCATGCAGGATCTTTTTCATGGGAAAAGGCAATACACTGTGTTTATTGAGAATACAGTAGAGAAGCAGTTAGCATATGCTTTATAAAGACAAATCCACATACATACATACACACAGGTCCTGCAGACGGTGCATGGTTACCAGGCCATGGTGGCTCAAATAGGTCTTTCTGGCCAGACAAGACTGCCTGAGCGAGGAGTCGGGGTTCCTCTGATACTCCTCTGAGGCTTGGATAGCAGGACTGAACCCAGAGTCCCATGGCAAAACCCCCCTTCTTTTACATGTAAGTTCCCATTGGAGTCTATGGGTTTTGCGCTGTCATGCTGCAATCATCCATCCTTAGGAGGTGTTAATCTGTGTTCTCCAGAGTCATCCTTTAATGGTGATTGTCAGGCTGCCCATCATTGTGTCTCATTCTTGGGAGGGTCTCTGCCTGTCTTCAGGGTTCATCAATGCTGCTCACTCAATTCAGCCTCAAGACACAATGGCTGTTTCCTTGTTATCTTCAAAGTTTCCACTTCTTCTTGATTCCCCTGGGCATCTATGATGGCTTTCACACTTACACACCTCCTCCACTCACAACACACAATTGTACTGAGTTTCAGACAAGATCAATAGTTACTAGAAGACACAACTTAATTTGTGATGCAGACAAGGGGTACAATCTGAAGGGAGGTTCCAAAGAGGATGGAGAAAGGCTGTTCTCAATAGTGACAGATTGCAGAACAAGGAGCAATGGTCTCAAGTTACAGTAGGGGAGGACTAGGTTGGATATTAGGAAAAACTATTTCCCTAGGAGGGTGGTGAAGTACTGGAATGGGTTACCTAGGGAGGTGGTGGAATCTCCATCCCTAGAGGTTTTTAAGTCTCGGCTTGACAAAGCTCTGGCTGGGTTGATTTAGTTGGGATTGGTCCTGGTTTGGGCAGGGAGCTGGATCTGATGACCTCCTGAGGTCTCTTCCAGCCCTATGATTCTAAGATTCTAACTTAATTTGTAATGCTGCAGTAAACATTATCTAATCACGAGAGACAGAGAGAAATAGAAGAATACAGAACTTATAAGCAAGCCATTATACATCAAATCATTACACATCACACTTATAGTCTTATAACCAATACTAAAATATACATTTTTGCTACAGGAGAGGGCTATAAACAGAGGCAGATGGCTAGAAAGGAAGATGGCTATTTGACCTCAGATCAAAAAACATTTAAAGTCACACTCCCTGTCAATTATCTCTTATTTTAGTCTTCTTTCTTCCATAACATTTTACAAAATATATACAAGATAATCCTTAACTTGGGTGCCACGGTGGCACAAATCTGAATAAGCACACACGCCCTCAATATTGGTGCACAAGACAAAACTCACTTTGCTCATGGATGGAAAATATAAGAGGGAACATTTTTGTTTCCCGTGTTCTAGTAGCTGGAGCAGTGGGCTAGCACTTGGTGATGGAAGAAGTGGTGGTATGTGGTATCTGAGGGACCCCGTGGTAATTCTGCATTGTAATATCAAGTTTTCAGTCACAAGCTTTCGGTATCCACCACCAACAAACAAAATCAACACTTTTTTGATCAGCTCTACTCAGAACCCAGCTTGAACTGAAAACAGCAGGATGAAATTAACCTAACCTCAAATTCCAAATCCGTGAGGAAATTGCATTATTTAATAACACAGGAGAAAAGAGGGGGCCAAATTAATCCCCAAAGCTTGAGCTACTCTTCAACTCATTGAGCACACTAATTAGATGTTGTTTCTCCCTGAGCATAAATTTCCCAGTTGCATGTGGCATCACATCCCATAGGTCACAAATCTCAGTATAAAACCTCCTGAATTCTCCAACCTGGCAGTGTCTGTCGATGGGGAAACTCCACTTCATGTCTCTCCTCAGCAGGTATGTTCTGTTGTCCTGCACCACAGACACACACAGAGACCACGGTGATCAGCAAGTTTTGATTTCAAGACCTCGAGCACTAAAAACTTCAGTCCCACCTCGTTGGCAGAGAAAAATTGGCAGTTTCCTAGTCACAGAGCCGGTGTATTGCTTTATGTCTCTGGGTTTGCACACAGATTAATGTAAATGCCATTTTTGGATGTCAAAAAGCTTAATTAGCACAGCACAAGCTTTACCCCAAACCGACATGCCAAGCCACAGAGTTCCCCTGGCCCAAAGAGGGTAGAAAGATTGACGCTCATTAACTCTTACCCCTTCATGATGTAAAGAATAATCTCTGCAGTCTGAGATAGTTTCGCCTTGATTCTCTCATGGCAGTGAAATGAGTTACCGTTTGCTGCTCGGAATAGTGAACAAGTGTGTTCTTTGTGGGAGGGTGATTAATCTGCATGCTCTTGTATGTGCACAGTGTGTGCATTGTATGGAACATCTGGCATGATCAGCTGTGAACATCTGGCATGATCAGCTGTGAACATCTGGCTCTGTGGACTTAATTCTTCTCTGCTCTGGTAGCAATGTCCTTTAAGAAACTGATCTCTCTTCATTTTCTTCATTACCACAAAGCGGTAGATTGCCCAGCATATCAACATGCCCCTGTAGCTGCCTGTTCTTTGCTCAGAGGAGATGGAAGAGGGAAATCACTCGGTGGTGACTGAGTTCATTCTCTCAGGACCGACAGACCGTCCGGAGCTGCAGCTCCCCCTGTTTGTGTTGTTCCTACCGATTTACATTGTCACCATCATAGGGAACGGGGGGATGATCTTGTTAATCACGATTGATCCCTGACTCCACATCCCCATGTACTTTTTCCTCCGGAGTTTGTCTTTCTGTGATCTCTGCTATTCCACAGTAATTGTCCCTAAGATGCTGCAGAATTTCTTAGCAGAGAGGAAAAGCATTTCCTACACTGCCTGTGCTGTGCAAATATACCTCCTTGTCTTTTTTTCAGATACTGAGTGTCTCTTGCTGGCTGTGATGGCGTATGACCATTATGCAGCCATCAGTAACCCGCTGCTCTATACAGTCACCATGTCCAGGTGGCATTGTAACCAGCTGGTGGCTGGGTGCTATGCTCTTGGGGTGGTGGATGCAATGATACTCACTTGTTTTACATTCCGGCTGTCATTCTGCCACTCGAATGTCCTTAATTATTTCTGCTGTGACATCCCCCCAGTGCTGGCGCTCTCCTGCTCTGACACCTGCATCAGTGAGGTTGTGCTGTTTGCATCTATGTGCTACATTGTAGTGAGCAGCTTTGTGACCATCCTCCTCTCCTACATCTGTATCATCTCCAGCATCTTGCAGATCCGCTCCGCCGAGGGCCAGCGCAAAGCCTTCTCCACCTTGGTCACGGTGGCTATATTCCACGGCACTCTATTCTTCATATATTTACGTCCCACCTCCAGCTATTCCTTGGACACGGACAAAATAGCCTCAGTGTTTTACACAGCAGTGATCCCCATGTTGAACCCCCTCATCTACAGCCTGAGGAATACGGAGGTGAAACATGCCCTGAACAAAGCAAGGAATAAACTCCTAAGCCATCCATGAATATTTTTTCACTGAGTTCTAATTTAGTGACGAGTTGAGGAAAACCAGGCCAATTCAATTCCCAGCCCATTGCAATGTCATTTTCCAGGACACATGGCAGTTGTACTCATTAGTGTGTTGTTCTTCTTATGTATTTATTTGTATACCAAAAAGACCTGCTGGCCCCAACTGAAATCAAGACTTTCTTCAGCTCTTGCCCCAGCAAAATTCAAGGAGGCACCTGTTTGACATGTGTAAGTATATATGCGATGGGGTTTGGACACATGGAGTTGTTTGTATTGGGAAAGAAGAGAGCAGCATCAAATGTAGCTCCCTCTTTTTTTGTAGCTGGTTTGGTTTCATTATGTTATTGCAGATATGAAGTGTGTGATTTCCATGGCTGAAACTAAGGGAGTTCAGCACATCCTCCTGCTGTCCTGCAGCCCTTCTTGTGCTCCATCAGGTCATGGTGGAAATTGTCGCCTGGTTTCTCTCCATGCACTAGGAGGGGAAAGGAGATTACAGTCACAATGGGCTTTATTTTGAGTTAAGAGGACAACAAAAGAAGTAAGAGCAAGGGGAACGTTTCCAAGACAAAGTGCCATGTCTTTGCTTTCTCTTTGAGACTCCTCACTGAACTGAATCTGAACTAGCACAGAAAGGGGAAGTTTTCTCTCTATTTTTTTTTAAATATAAATCATGACAGACAGTTTGTCCATCATCAGCAAGTTCACTGTGGTTCTTGCTTTTACTTTGGTTGGAAAGATTCATAGACTCTGAGGGTGTGTCTAGACCACTGGTTCTCAGCCGTGGGCCATATGGCTCCCCAGGGGCCACGCCCTACCTTTAGGGGGCCCCATGGAAAAAACGGAATATTCGGTAAATTATGTACCTTTTTTTCCAACTAACAGCAGCTATGACGGGGGCCACAGAGGTAAACGAGGCTCAGAAGGGGGCCACGAGCAAAAAAAAAAAAAAAAAAAAGGTTGAGAAACAGTGGTCTAGACTACAGGGATTTTTCGAAAAAGTGGCCTTTTTTTGAAAAAACTTTACCTGCATCTAGACTACCACCTCATTCTGTCGACAATAAATCAAAAGAATGCAGAGGTTTTTTTGACTGAGGTAAACCTCATTTTAGGGAGAATAACGCCTTTTTTTTGAAAGTGCTCTTTCAAAAAGAGGTGCTATGTAATGCAAACTGTGCTTTTTCGAAAGAGAGCATCCAGACTGCCTGGGTGCTCTCTTTCAAAAAAGCGGCTTGCTTTTTCGAAAGAACTGGTTGTAATCTAGGCGCTCTTTTTCAAAAGAGACTTTTTCGAAAGATACTTTCGAAAAAGCCTCTTTCGAAAGAGGCTTGCAGTCTAGACATAGCCTGAGGAGCAGGGATCATGGGAATTGTACAGCTCATGAGACTGAGAGAGAGAAATGGACTGAGCTGGGCTAAGAGCCAATTTTCTGAATTCATAGGGGCTCAGAAAATGTTCATCTCAAATTGATCCATCTCTGAAAATTCCCTAAATATTTGACAAATTGAACCATTGATGAAAATCTTCATTGGGGTTAAAGGAAACATTTTGCACAATCAGAAATGGGACATCTCTTTTCCTTCCTGTGTAACTTAAAGGAAATGACAATAAAGGGCTAGACTGACAAGATGGACAGGACTGGAAGAGGCAGTTACGATGTTGCTTCTCTTGTAACCTTTAATCCAATGATTGGAGCATTCCCATGGGAGGTGCCAGGGGACCCTCAAAACTTTTAGCCATGGTGATCTTAGCTAGTATGGGAAACTTCAATATATTGATAAGATGAACTAGTATTGCTGATGATTTACAGTAAAGGTGGTTAGGTATTTCATTCCCAAGCTTCTGTATAATTCAATTCAATAAAAGTACAATATGAAATACAATGACCATTTGTTTTAGCATCTTTGTTTTTACTTTCCTCATTCAATGAGGAAAAAATTAAAGTTATTCCTTTAAGAATGTAGGAATTATTTGAAATATAAAAAAACCTGCCAGTCTGTACAATGTGTAGCCTCTTCATCTCATTACAACTTTCTGGAAGCAACATTTTCAAAAGCAGTCACTAATTCAAGCGTACCTATGGAACAAGTATGAAAATGTGGGTCTTAAATTTATTCTGCCTCCATTTGCCCATCTATGAATGGTAGAAATAATATTTGCCTGTTTTATAACAGGGTGGATAAAATTTCATAGATCCCTATATAGGCTTCCTCAGTTAACTACCTCTGAGCACCTCAAAATGTGTATTGAATTGATCGTCAGAATTTCCAGATTAGCTAGTGTGGTATTGTCTACATTCTACTGGTGAAGAGCTGAGGCACAGAGAAAGTAAATGTCTTCCTCAAAGGTTCCATAAGAGGTCTGGGAACTAAGCCTCAAATTACAAAAAGCTTTCCTTCTCATGACAGTAGAGGGATAGTGGTGTAACACCTAAGTGTAAAAGTGGCAACACAGACCCTCATTCTATACATAAAGCTCATAATCCGCTGATCATCATTGTCCTGGTAATTGTACGGGGCAGCATTGTATATCAAATGATAAGATTCTACTGTATAACATTACTGAGCCACTGTGAGTTTAAAAAAGCAGGGGCAAAGTGGTTCCTCAGAGACAAAAAATTGATGCCTCAGCCAATGTTCAATCAAATCAATGATAGCTCACCTGGTTGAGGGATCATTCTTAGGCAGGAAGAAGGGTATTAGTGGGAAATCTACATTTTGACATAGAGCTGGATTTTTTGTCCCCTCAGACTTTGTCTCCTGAACCCCAGGCTGGAGATGATCCTTGCCAAAGAGAAATAGGACTACAGGAGGTAAAGGCAAATGCTGCAAAGGTCCTCTTTCTCCCTTTTTCTCTGTTCATGGTATCAACATTATCTGAAGGGAGAAGTGGGGGGAGGGTTCTGGCTGGAAGGTGGTGAGAGTTATCTTTGCTTTCATTACATTTTGCTTGTTAAGTGAGGTATTAGTAGCTTCTTACCCTTTCTTACCAATTCTCAATTTTCTGCCTCATTATTCAGAATCACTTACAATGTTTCTCTGAGTCAATACATGTTTATTAATGTTTTAATGCCGACAGTGAGCTTTTGTATTGAAATATCGGAGAGCCTCTACTCAAGAACAGAATTTGTGCATATCATTTTCTTTTAATAAAAGGACAAACTTTATATGAGCTGGTGTTGCCCAGGAAGGTGCTGGACAGTACCAGACACACATCCCATTCAGCATCACTAGGCCCTGTGACCTAGAGGTTGCTGCTCTGTGTTGTTGTGTTGAAAAGCAGCAGGGGATTCTCTTATTCATGAAGCTGCCAGAGGTGGAACCCAGGTGTGAGCTCTTTGTATACCCCAAACGTCTAGACCAAAGCCCAAAACTTAATCTAGGGGTATGTCTAGATTACATGCCTCTGCCGACAGGGGCATGTAAATTGACTACCCGACATAGTCAATGAAGCCGGGATTTAAATATCCCCAGCTTCACTAAAATAAAAATGGCCACCGCTCTTTTCCCACTCAGCTGATCATTGGCACAGCGCACGTGTTAAGACACAGATCGGTCGACAAGGGAAACCTTTGTCGACCACTCCCTTATGCCTCATGAAACGAGGTTTACAGGAGCGGTCGACAAAGGCTTCCCTTGTCAACCGATCCGCTTCTTGACTCGCGTGCTGTGCTGATGATCAGTTGAGCTGGCACAGCGCGGCGGCCATTTTTATTTTAATGAAGCTGGGGATATTTAAATCCCCGCTTCATTGACTATTTCGTGTAGCCTATTTTACATGCCTCTGTCGGCAGAGGCATGTAATCTAGACATACCCTTAGTGAAGAGGTAAAGACACTGCGGAGAAGACAAGTTTATACAATTGCTGCAGAACTGAAGATTTGAAATAGCCACTGTAGCACACAGCCTTTATCATCTATAGCTCTCAAGAGCACTTCACAGCTGGGTGTTAGTTAATATACTCCATTATCCAAACAGAAGTGCCTGAGATCTAAGGTGTTTAAGAGAGTTGCCCAAAAATTCCCATTTGGGGAGAAGTAGTTTTGAAGCAGACCCCAAATCTTAAATTCAGGGGTCTAGCACACTATAGAATGGGTAGGTTTTGGGTCAGTGTGATTCTGAGCTAAGCTACAGCAGTGAGAATCCAGAATAACTCTACTGGCATTGCTAGTATTCCTCTGGAGTTATACCAGTGTAACTGAGAGAAGAATTTAGTCAAGGCTTTCTAGACCAATGCTGGGAAATTACTTAGGGAGACATTTGGAGAGGTACCCCACACACATTCACCTCATTCTAGAATCATATTAAAAAGACTCCCAGGGGACACCGCGTTCCACAGCCCTCCAGCTGATACTCTGGCCTTCTGTGATCCATTTCCATGAGGAAAGATGCGGCAACTACATTAATTGCATGGGCTCTGCATAGCTGTTCTCCTGGGAGCAATGATTCGCCACAGAGAAAACTAAAGGCAGTTTTAATACCTTCTATCGCAGGCAGTAGTTCCAGAGGCATAAAGGGCAACGTCAGTGTGGTTAGCAAACAGGGAAAGGTTTGACTCTGACTCTAATTTTAAGGTTCTGGCCAAGTCCTGCTTCTGTCCTTCTCCACTCATTATTCGTGAAAGGAGAAAACACAATGTGACACCACCAAGCCATGGGCAAACAGGCCAGTTTGAGAGCATTATGGCCTTTAATTGAAAGTAGTTGAAAGTCTCCTCTCAGTCTTTTTTTTTTTCCAGGCTAAGCAAACCCAAATCTTTCAGTCCTCCCCCAGAGGTCATGTTTTTTACACCTTTGATCATTGCTGTTGCTCTTCTCTGGATCTTCTCCAAATTGTCCACATCTTTCCTGAAATGTGGTGCCCAGAGCTGGAAACAATTCTCAGGTTGAGGCCTAATCAAAGCAGAGTAGATCGGAAAAATTGCTTCTCGTGAGCCTTGAAAAGCTAGTCTCTGCAAACAGGTATCCAACTAGTTATGAACCCACATTATAGTAGCCTCATTTAGGTGATATTTCCCTAGTTTATTAATGAAAAAGTCATTCAAGACTGTATCAAATATGTTACTAAAGTCTACATATACCCCATTTACTGCTCCCCCTCCCCTATGCACAATCTTTGTCATGGGAAGGGAAGGAGGAATTATTATGAGAGGAGAAATTTTAACTTTTCCCATCCCTTCCTTGTTGGGACTGGTAAATATTTTGAGAAAAGAGCAACAGCAAAAGCAGCCCAGTAAGCTCTTTTCTAATTGGGTGGGGTCTATGCAGCCTCTCCAAGGCTGTCTGAACCCCTATTCCAGTTGTTGGGTCAGCCAAGCACAAGGCCATATCAGGACCTACAAACGTTTACGAACTGGGAAGTGTGCTTACTGCCACTCAGACCTGGGCAAAGGGAGGCAGAAAAAACATAAGACCCACATTTTCATAGTTGTCCATAGCCATCCAGAATTAGGGAATATGGAGAGTTGAAATGAAAAGAGGCAACTAAGACCCTTTCAGAAGGCTCATTTCCAGCTTTACAGAGAAATACCCCATTAACAATGGAGAGCAGATGTTTGTGGTCACATCCAGAGCTTCTCCGATCATCATGTATCCTCCATCAATCACAATAAATGAACCTATCTCTTCCATTTCGGGGAGTGACCTAGCAAGACAAGGACAGAGACTGTCATAATGATTGCTCTGTAATAGCTAACTAGCAGGATAGATTGATAGTTTTATAACCTAGAGTACTCCTACATGTCCTATAGGTTTCACATTCCACCTATTGGGGTCAAGATAAAGGAGTGATTCTGAATTCAGAAATGACTGAAAAGTTGCAAACGATTAGTATATTCCAGCTCTATTAAACTTTCTGTTCCATTAATTCACAACTGTTTGCCAATGAGGGCTGAAAATTGTCCTTGAAAAGGGTTTGGTGGGAAATTGAATTTTCATGTCAACTAATTTTTTCAGGCAACAATTTTTTTTCCCTTGGAAATTAACAGCTTCCCATCAAAATACCAAACTCCCCTCCACACCAAACTGTGTTTGTGGGACTCTGATGATGTTCCAGGGCATTTCTTCAAGAGGAAAGACCATCCTGTATCATGGGAGGTGTAGTAGCCTGGGAACCATACCTGGGATGGGTATCTGAGGGGCCCTGTGGTATTTCTGAGATTTTAGTTTCCAAAAAGAATAAAACAAATCATCACTGTGTCAATTAGCTCTACTCAATACCAGCTCAAACTAAACACAGAAGGATGAAACGTATCCCTAAACTCTGTATCTCTGATAGAAATTGCATCATTTAATAGCATGGGAGAAAAGAGTGCGCCAAATTAATCCTCAGGGTAGGATGTACATCAAGGGTGTCTTCGGTTCTCTGAGCTCATTAATGAAATGTCTCTTTGCCCTCAGGTATTCCCTGTTGTTTCCGGGAGCATGTCCCATAGATCACAAATCTCAGTATAAAACTTCCCGAATTCTCCAAACTGGCAGTTTCTGTCAATGGGGAAACCCCACCACATCTCCCTCTTCTCAGCAGGTATGTGCTGTTGTCCTGCATCACAGCCATACTCACGTACAGACACCATGGAGACGGGCAGGTACAGAACTCAAGACCTCCAGCACTAAAAACTCCCCCAAGCTCATACCCACCAAGCAAACAGAATGAGTTATTTGGTTGGAAAACATAAGAAATTACCTAGTCGCTGAAGCCAGAGCCCTTTATTAGGTTTTTGGGTTTTCATACAGACAGATGTAGCAGATGTCAGAAAGCTTAATGAGCACAGTAGAAAGAGTTACCCCAAACCAGCATGCTGAGCCACAGAGCTCCCCTTGCCCAAAGAGGGAAGAGAGATTCCCACTTATTTGCTCTCACCCCTTCTATACTCTTCTCAGACAGATGGTTTTCACCCCGATTCTTTCACAGCAGAGTCACAAGTCACCGTCTGCTGCTTGGATTCATGAAAAGGAGTGTTTGTGTGTAGGGCATAATTAACCTGCATGTCCTTGGTTTTGTACAGTGTGTGCATTGTATGGAACACCTGGAATGACCACCTGCGGACGCCTGGTTCTGTGGACCAAGCCCTTGCCTGAGCTGGTACCGGTGCCCATTAAGAAACTGATCTTCATTTCTCTTCACTTACTTTAGTACAGAGAAGTCATAAGTTTCTTTCTTCAGCCACCTGCCCACCTCACTGTAGCTGCCTGATCTCGGCTCAGAGGAGATGGACGAGGGAAATCACTCGGAGGCTGAGTTAATTCTCTCAGGACTGACAGATTGTCCGGAGCTGCAGGTCCCCCTATTTGTGTTGTTCCTACTAATTTATGTTATCACTCTGGTGGGAAATGGGGGGATGATCTTATTAATCATGATTGACCCCCGACTCCACACCCCCATGTACTTTTTCCTCGGTAATTTGTCTTTCTGTGATTTCTGCTATTCCACAGTAATTTCCCCCAAGATGCTGCTGGATTTCTTAGCCGAGAGGAAAAGCATTTCTCGCACTGCTTGTGCTGTGCAAATGTATTTTGTCATTTTTTTTCAAGATATTGAGTGTCTCTTGCTGGCTGTGATGGCGTATGACCGTTATGTGGCCATTTCTAACCCCCTGCTCTATATGATCACCATGTCCCGGCAGCGTTGTAACCAGCTGGTGGCAGGGGTCTGTGCTGTGGGGCTGCTGGATGCAATGATACTCACGTATTTTACATTCCGGCTGTCATTCTGCCACTCCAGCATCATCAATCATTTCTGCTGTGACATGCCCCCACTGCTGGCACTCTCCTGCTCTGACAGCTGCGTCAGTGAGATTGTGATGTTTGCCTCCATGTGCTACATTGTAGTGAGCAGTGTTGTGACCATCCTCCTCTCCTATGTCTGTATCTTCTTCACCATCCTGCGAATTCGCTCTGCCGAGGGCCGGCGCAAAGCCTTCTCCACCTGCACTTGTCACTTGACTGCGGTGGTCATGTTTCATGGCACCCTCCTCTTTATGTATTTCCGACCCACCTCTAGCTATTCCATGGACACCGACAAAACTAATCTCGGTGTTCTACATGCTGGTGATCCCCTTGTTGAACCCCCTGATCTGCAGCCTCAGGAACACGGAGGTGAAGCACGCCTTGAACAAAGTGAGGAATAAACTCCTAACCCATTCCTGAATCTTGTTAACTCAGTACCTAGTGATGGGGAGTGGATTCAATTCCCAGGCCATTTTAATGTCACTTTGTAGAGCCCATGGTAGCATCGTTCATTACAACATTGATATTATTATTTGTTTGTTCATATTCCAACAGGGCATGCAAGCCCCAGCTGAGATCAGGACTTCATGAGGCTGTTACCCCAACAAAATTCAAGGAGGTTCCTGTTTAACATGAGTGTAAAAATACATGTGACGTGCTTTGAAAGCATGGAAGTGTTTCTATTGGGAAAGAAGAGCAGGGCATGAAATCTGTCTCCCTCTTCTGTGTAAGAGGTTGGTTTCATTATGTAGTTGCAAGTGTGAAGTGTGTGATTTCTATGCAGTTTGGCACATGCGCCTTCTACTCTGCAGCCCTTTCTGTGAGCTGTGGGGCTGTTGTAGAGATTGTCACCTGGTTTGTGTCCATGCATTATGTAGGGAAAGGAGATTTCAATCACAAAGATTTTTAAAGAAGTGAAGGGGACAACAAAACAAATTGCAGCAAGGGTGATATTTTTCAAGCGAGATCGCAGTGTGTGTGTGTTTGCAGCCTCTGTCCTGGACTCAATCCAAGATAGTGCTGACGGTGTGAGTTTCCTCTACAACGTACATTAAGCAGAAAGATAAAGTCTTATCATCGAGTAGGTGTTTATCAACAGGTTCACTACAGGTTCAGGAGCTTAGATCTTTTGGAAAGATTGATAGAGTAGGGATTCTAGGAGTATGAAATGGACAGAGCTGGGCCAACAGCTGATTTCTGAGTTCACAGGTGCGTAGAAAAACTTCAGCCCTTCTTGATCTAAGTCTGAATACAGTAATTCCTCATTTAACACTATAGATATGTTTCAGAAAATGATCGTGTTAAGTGAAAACATGTTATGCGGGGTCAATTTTCCCATTGAAAATAATGGAAAAGGTGGGGTTTGCGTTTCAAGCGGTGGTGTCTGTTGGGACCGGGACATAAGGTTGGGGGAGAAAGGGGGCTGGGTTATAGCAGTGAGGGCAGGTGTTTGGCTCTGGGGAAGGGAAGGGGAGGAGAGGGCAGGCGGATTGGGTTGGGAGTATGCCCCTGTAATGGGTCTGCCGGGACCCGCACTGCGTCCAGTGAAGGGGGGCCTGCAAGCAGAGGTGGAGGAAAGGGCGCAAGGTGTCCGGCGAGGGAGAGTCAGCGGGGAACGGAGCTGTGAGCGGCGAACCCTCCGCTGCTTTGAAGGGAGGCGGGGCAAGCCCCACGCAGCCGCCAGCAACGGGCCGGCTGGGGAAATCGTGTTATTCCAGGGATGGTTGTGTAATTCAACAAATGTTCCCTAAAAAAAAAAAAAATCGTGCTATCGTGAAAACGTGTTAAGTGGGCACGTGTTAAATGAGGATTTACTGTATTACCAAAATGTTTGCCAAATTTAAATCATGGACCAAAATTTTGATTCCTTTCTGAGTATAGATCAGCATGAAAGGGAGGACAAAGAAGGGCTAGATGACAAAATGGATGGAGTGGAAGAGGCAGTGATGCTGCTGCTTCCCTTATAGACAGTAATCCAGTGATCAGAGACGTTATGTAGGAGACACAGGACTGGAATAACTCATTGCTCTGTGGCTGGGATTCTTTCTGGAAAGGCAGGAATCCCAAGTGCACAGTTGTGCCCAGCATTGGGCAGACAGGGGGATTGAACCTGGATGTGCCACCTCACCACTGAAAACCCGAATTATTTGCCAAACAATTACAAAGGGAAGGTGCATCAGTGGCTCCTCGCGACTGGCATTTATATCCTTCCCCGGAGACACACACACGATTTTTGGACAAAACTATCAGGAGAATGTGTAAGCTTTTGGGAATAATTTAATGTGAACTAATGTTTCATTGTTTTTACACTAAATTATTATGTTCAAATGAAATACTCCCATTTCTAGACACATTTGTGTAATGGTCACTGCACTGCAAGTTGACAATGAGAAGAGGTGGGTAGTGGAACTGTTGATTTCAAGGCTCTGTCTATATGTTAGTACCAAAGGGCTAAGGGAGGGGGCCCTCGAAACTCCTAGATTGTGTATTTTTAGCTTCTATAAGCAACTTTAATGAGCTAAAATGCTCAAGATTTGCTGATGCGTTCAGTAAAAGTGGGTAGATACTTCACACCCAGGCTCTCATATAATTCCATTCCCTATAAATACAAAATGAAAAAAGTGTGAGCAACTTTATTTTTAGTTTTCATAGTCCATCATGAAACATTAAAGATATTCCTTTATGAATGTAGGAATTGTGCAATGTATAAAAAATCTACCGGTCTTTGTAACATGTAGTTGCCTCTTTTCATTCCAGCTACATGGGATCAGCATTTTCAAAAGCATTCACTGATTCAGGGTGCCTTTGGTGGATCTTTAATTCTTTCTGCCTCCCTTTGCCCATCTCTGACTGGGAGTAACCAGACTTGCCTGTCTTAATACAGGGTTCATAAATGTTTGTAGGTCCTTATATGGTCCTCATCAATGTAGTACCTCTGAGCACCTCACAATGTTTATTGTATTTATAGCCACAACTTCCATGTTAGGTAGAACAATAATATCTTCATTTTACAGATGAAGAAAAGAGGCACAGAAAAAGTAAATGTCTTGCTTCCAGGTTGTAAAGTAGGTCTGCAGTTGAGCCAGGAACTGTTTTCCAAATTACAGAGTGCTGGATTAAGGCTCTACCTACTAGACAAACTTTCTTTCGCATGCCAGTAGAGAGAGAGTGGTGTAAAACCTATATATAAGAGAGTGGCAACACTGCCTCTTATTCTATATGCAAAGCTCATAATCCGCTTATCATCATTGTCCTAGTAAAATGTATTGCATGTAAAATTATATAATTCTACTCCATAACATTACTGAGCAATTCTGAATTTAGAAAAGCAGGGAGAAAGCAGTTCCTAAGAGACAAAACAAAACTTGATGCCTCCGCCAGATGTCAGCCAGATGAGATATCTCACTTGGGGTATGTCTACACTAGCTCGTTAGTTCGAGCTAGGTAGGCAAATGAGGGCAACCGGGGTTGCAAATGAAGCCCGGGATTTAAATATCCCGGGCTTCATTTGCATCTTCCCGGGCGCCACCATTTTTAAATCCCCCTTAGTCCGAACGCCGCTACACGCGGCACGGAGTAGGTAGTTCGAATTAGGATCTCTAATTCGAACTACCGTTACTCCTCATGGAACTGCTAAACACATATACACCATCTGAAGGCAATGGAAAGTATCATTGGACTGGGGGAAGATTCTGGATGACAGGCATCCAGATGGTCAGACTACAGAACTTTAGGTTCATTTGGGTTCTAAAGTTCGGTATTAGTTGCATTGTCCCTTTTATTTCTTGTAACCAATTCTCAGTTATCTGCCAC
This sequence comes from Pelochelys cantorii, assembly GCA_032595735.1. Classification (NCBI taxonomy): domain Eukaryota; kingdom Metazoa; phylum Chordata; order Testudines; family Trionychidae; genus Pelochelys; species Pelochelys cantorii. Next base: position 3,421,805 of record CM064329.1, read on the forward strand.
ATTATTTGCAATCACGTCAAATATTTCTGTAGTCAATAAATGGGTTTTATTGTTTTATCAAGGCTCATGTGTTTTTGTATTGAAATATTTGGGAACTTCTCTGTGAGAACAAGATTTGCACATTAACAGAATGACAGGTTTTTATGAGCTTCAATTGTCCAGGAGGATGCTGGACAGTACAAGGCACACTTTCCATTCAGCATCGCTAGGTCTCATGACCTAGAGGTTCATGCTGTCATGTTGAAAAGCAGCATGGGATTCTCTTGTTCCTGAAGGCTGCTAGACAGAAGGGCAAGAGTCTTAGATCTGGCCCATAGCAAACAGTATAGGGATACGGTATCTGAGGCACCTTTGCAGTATTTCAGAGGGGATTGTGGAAACCATTTCATATTTAGCTAGAAGCCATTCTGTATAACAGAATCCATTTCAGTTTCTTGCTTTTGCACATATGCCAGTGAGTGAACTGACCTTCACCAATGTGAGAAAAAAGCCAGAAAGATGAGCTGTTGAAATGTGTTAATGAATAATTTTGAGTCGAAACTCTCATTCCCTAAAATCTGTTTCTTTCTTTGCTGATAACCATTTCTCTTTGAAGTTTGCTTTGATGGAATGCCCTGGCATCAAACTTGTTTGGTTAAGGGTATAAAATACTAGGATTGATTGTATTAGCAGCCTTACTGGGCCCTGCTCTACTGGGACCACGTTTGGCTCACTTTGTGCCTTATTGATCAATAAAGCTGTTTGTTAGCTGCCTAACCACATAGGAGCTTATTTTGCTTCAACAGGATCTATTGTGTTTTCAGCCCAAAGCTTTCAGTCTCCATACAAAGCCTTTATTGATCAGCTCGACACAGTACCAGGGTTGAAATTTGAAAACAGGAAAATGAAATCTGCATCCTGTTGCACTATGTAACTCTGATAGAAATTGCATCATTTAGTAACACAGGAGGAAGGAGTGCACCAAATTAATCCCCAGGAAATAAGCTACACCTGGGGTTACTTTGCCTCATTTAGTACGTTAATTAGGTGTTGTGCCTCTCTGAGCATAGTTATTCCCAGTTACTTCAGGGATCATGTCCCACTGATCACAGATCTGGGTATAAAACTTCCTGAATATGCAAAATTGGCACTTTCTGTCGATGAGGAAAGACCACATCTCTCCTGAGCGGGTATGTGCTATTGTCCTGCATCACAGTCACACATGCACAGAGACACCAGGGCAATCAGCAGGTAATGAATTCATACCTACAGCATTAAAAACCTCAGCCCACCTTGAGCTATAGAAACACCTTGTTTTCTTTCACTCTCTTTAGTTTGAAAATATTTTTAATTAGGCATTTTCTTCCCTGCCTGGTTCCTTGGCCTGTCTTAGCTAACCCTCTTGCACTAGCCCTTTGCTAGGGTTGCAGCGAGTTCTGAGAATGAATAGGATGACACTGCAGTTATGCAAACCTGCTGTATAAAGAGTGAAGGGGAGAGTCTGTTTGCAGGGCAAGAGCTGGGACTCATAACGAGGCACTAGAATGATGAAGGGAGGAGAATGAGCGAAGAGTAGCAGCTCCCAGACTCTGTGGTTGGCAATGGTGGCTGGGGGTCAGAGAGATTATTCTCAGAAGCTTATTCTCCAATGCAAGGTGTGGCTAGTACAAAGCCAGCTCTGTAAGAGAGCATCCCTGCGGAGGCATTATGGACAAGGGGAAGGGAAATGCTGTTCACTACATGAAAATCATAAGACAAGGGAAGAAAAAGCCATGTGGTTCCTGGACACTATGGCTTTGTCTACACTGCAGCGCTATTTCAGGATACTGGAGGTATCCCAAAATAGCTATTCTGCGTCTTTTGTGTGCACCCGTTATTTCAAAATATAGCAGGCTTGTATTCTGACGTCCTTGTATACCTCATTTCATGAGGAGTAATGGATGTTTCAGAATAGTGATTTATTTTGAAAGAAGTGCTGTGTAAATGGCGCCAAATTCGAAATAAGCTATTCAGAAATAATATCAAAATAAGATACGCAATTTGCACAGCTCAAGTTGCGTATTTTATTTCGACCTATGGTGCAGTGTAGATGCACCTTATCTCTGTGCCATAAATACAGCGATACCTGTTCCAGGACATGGAAGACCCTTTGGGTCCTTCTAAGGTGGCGATTGTAATTAGAGAGGTTGTGGAATTTCTATCACTGGAGATATTTAAGAGCAGGTTAGACAGACATCTATCAGGGATGATATAGACCATGCTTCGTCCTGCCATAAGGTCAGGGGACTGGACTTGCTGATCTCTCAAGGTCCCTTCCAGTTCTAGTAGTCTGTGAAACCATGTGATTGGAAAAAATAGGCAATTACATCGTCCATGAAGCCCCTGGTTTCCACTATTTCTCAGGATTTTCTTACAGAACAATGTAAATGCCATTTCAGATGCAAAAAAGCTTAATTTGCACAGCTTTACCACAGAGAGACATGCTGAGCCATAGAGCTCACTTTGTCCAAAGAGGGTGGAAAGATTGACACTGATTTATTCTCACCCCTTCTTGAGCTAGACAATATTCTCACCAAACCGAGATGATTTTCACCCCGATTCTCTCACAGCAGTGACAGGAGTTCCTGTTTGATGCTTGGATTACAGAACTGGAGTATTCATACGTAGGGAATGATTACCCTGCGTATCCTTCTATTTGTATAGCGAATTAATTATATGGAACATCTGGCTCTGTGGACTAAGTGTTTCACTCAGCTGGTACAGGTGGCATTAAGAAATTGATCTCCATTTTTTTAACTTGTTACAGAGAAGGGATAAGATGCCAGAGCCGTCAACCTGCCCACATCGCTGTAACTGCCTGATCTCTGCTCAGAGGGGATGGAAGAGGGAAATCACTCAGTGGTGACTGAGTTCATCCTCTCAGGACTGACAGACCATCCAGAGCTGCAGGTCCCTCTGTTCGTGTTGTTCCTACTGATTTATGTTACCACCCAGCTCTGGAATGGGGGGATGATCTTGTTAATCACAATTGACTCCCGACTTCACACCCCCATGTACTTTTTCCTTAGGAGTTTATCTGTCTGTGATCTCTGTTGTTCCACAGTAATCGCCCCTAAGATGCTGCAGAATTTCTTAGCCAAGAGGAAAAGCATTTCTCACACTGCCTGTGCTGTGCAAATGTATTTCTTTCTTGTTTGTGTAGATATTGAGTGTCTCTTGCTGGCTGTGATGGCATATGACCGTTACGTGGCCATCTGTAACCCACTGCTCTATATGGTCACCATGTCCAGGCACCGTTGTCACCTGCTGGTGGCTGGGGTTTTTGCTGTGGGGGTGGTGGATGCGTTGATACTCACATGTTCTACATTTCAGTTGTCATTCTGCTGCTCAAATATCATCAATCATTTCTGCTGTGACATGCCCCCCCTACTGGCACTCTCCTGCTCTGACACCCACATCAATGAGATTTTGTTGTTTGCATCTATGTGTTACATTGTAGTGATCAGCACTGGGACCATCTTCTTCTCCTATGTCTTTGTCATCTCCACCATTGTTCAGATCCGCTCTGCCGAGGGCCGGCACAAAACCTTCTCCACCTGCACTTGTCACTTGACCGCAGTGGTCATATTTTATGGCACCCTCCTTTTTATGTATTTCCGACCCGCATCCACCTATTCCATGGACACCGACAAAATGGTCTCAGTGTTTTACACACTGGTAATCCCCATGTTGAACCCCCTCATCTACAGCCTGAGGAACAGGGAGGTGAAGGATGTCCTGAGGAAAGCCATGAATAAACTCCTAATCAATTCTTGCATCTGTTCCTCTCAGTGCTGGTTGAGTGATTGGGGGTGGAAACAGCTGAATTGAATTCCCAGCCTAGTGCAACTTTTTTTTCACACAGCCCCTGGTATTATTGTTCATTATTGTATTGCTCTAATTATGAATTTGTTTGTGTTCCAATAAGCCCTGGAGGCCTCAACCGAGATCAGGGCTGAAGGGCTACATTAAGCTATTATCCCAGCAAAATTAAAGGATGCACCTGTTTCAAATGCGTGAGTACATAAATACATGGCATTTGCTTTGAATCCATGGATCAGTTTGTTTTTGGAAAGAAGAAGGGAGCATCTAAAGTCCCTCTCATTTGTAGCTGGATTGGTTTCTTTGTAGCTGTATTGGTTTCATTATGAAGTGTGTGATCTCTATAGGCTGAAGCAATGAGAGGTTTAGCAGAGAGTGATTGTCACCTGGTTTGTGTCAATGCACTATGAGGAAAAACATGATTATCCTCACAACGTCCTTCACTTCATCTTAAGGGAACAACAAAACAAATAGGAACCTAGTGTCTATGGTTACATCTATACTGCACCTCTCTTGCACAAAAGCTTATGCAAATGAAGTGCAGATTAGCATATTGCTGCACTTCATTTGCATAGTTAATTAGGGGCCACTTTTGCGCAAAACGGAACTGAGTAGATGGCTCCTTTTTGCACAAACTCCCCTCTTGCGTAAGAGACGTTCTTCCTGAAAAATGAGGAAGAACAGCTTTTGCTCAAGAGGGGATTTTTGCACAAAAGCGGCCCCTAATTGATTATGCAAATGAAGCATGGCAAAGTGCTTCATTTGCATAAGCTTTTGTGCAAGAGAGATGCAGTATGGATGTATCTTATGAGAGGGAACACGGTGTGTGTGCATCGTCTTTGAACGCAGTATAAAATAGCACCAAAAGCGTGAGCTTTCTCTGTTACATGAATTCAACGGAGAGATAAAATCATATCAGGCACTAGATATTTACACCTGGTCAGCATCTTTGCTATGCATTCTTCCTCTTAGTGCTCTTGGGGTGTAGCACAGACACTGAAGTATAGCGGTTCTAGGAATTGCATGGCTCCAGGGACTATGAGTGAGACATGGATGAAGCTCTGCCCATAAAGGATTTTTTGATTCATGGCTACTTAGAAAATGGTCATCACGACCCAATCAAAGTCTGAAAATTCCCTAAACATTTGACAAATTGAAAACATCAACCAAAAGGTCCTTTGGGAGAACACAGTTACACAGTAGAACACAAATGACAGACCCATTGGAACAGGGACAGGAAGTTGAGCAGCTCCCCGTCTCGGTGGGTGCCCCTGGCAAGCAGTCAATAGAATCATTCTCTCTGTCTGGCCCTGTGATTCTTCCCCAGGGCTCTCAGGAACGCCACGGCTCCAGCAGCAGAGACTGAGGTCAGAGCTGCACGACTAGCTACATCGACGCTGCTGCCAGAAATGAAGCCGGGTTTGTTTGGCGCATCTGGTGGACACACGTCAGATCAATGGGGGTGCGACTGCCCATCAACGCCTGTTCCAACGGGTCTGTAATTTGTGTTACATAGTCGAACAATTTTGAAGAGAGAGATTGAGAGTGACCCAGACAGGAATCGCTCATTGCTCTGTGGCTGGGGTTCTTTCTGGGAAGGCAGGAAACCCAAATGCACATCTGAGCCCAGCACTGGGCAGACAGGGGGATTGAACCTGGATTTGCCACCTCACAAGTAAACAGCCTGACTATGGGTCGCTAAATTAGAAAGGGGGAGTGCACCTCTGCCTCCTTATTTGGGCTGCCTTGTAATCGATGCCTACATCCTTCCCCAAACACATGCACATGGTTTTGGGACAAAACTCTCAGGAGAATTTTTAACACATTGGTGAATAGTTTCAAGGGAACCACAGATTCATTGTTTTTTACAATAAATAATGAGCCCATAAGAAATCCACTCACTTCTAGATATGTTTGTGTAATGGTCACTGCACTGAATGTTGACAATGAGAAGACTGGGTTATGGCACCATTGATTTCAAGGCCCTTTCTGTTGGTTTGTTCCAAAGGGCAAAGAGAGTGGAGCCTCATAATTTCTAGATTGTATGATCTTAGCTTCTATAGGCAATATTAATGAATTGATGAGATGCTTCGGTATTTGCTGGTGTTCACAGTAAAGGAAGATAAATGCTTCAAACCCAGGCTTTCTCATTGTTCCTTTCACTATAAATACACAATAAAAAAAAGTAACCATATGTGTTAGCAACTTTATTTTTACTTTTCCTATTCAGTGATGAAAGATTAAAGATATCCTTTCAGAATGTAGGTATTTTTTGAAATATAAAACACCTGCTGATGGATCATTAAAAATCGTAGTTCCTTATGAGGCCCACATCGCCATACTTCCTTGGCGCACCTCAAAATCTTTATGGTTTTGATTGTCATAACTTCTGTGTTAGGAAGCACAATATTATCTCCATTACACAAATGATGAGCTGAGGCACAGAGAAAGTTCATGTCCTGCTTCAAGGTCACACAAGAGGTCTCTAGAAAAGCCAGGAACTAAGCCACAAATTACAGAGTTCCAAGCTAATGCTCAACCTAATAGATGATCTTTCCTACTCCTCACAATAAAGAAACAGTTGTATAAAATTGTATGTAAAAGAGTGGTGAAACAACCACTTTATCTCTACATCAAGCTCATAATCTGCTGATCATCATTGTTCTGGTAAAATATGTGCGGCAACATTATATGTAAAATTAGAAGACTGTGCTGTAAAATATATCAAGCTGTTTCAAGTTGAGAAAAGCAGGGACAAAGCAGTTCCTTAGAGACAAATGGGAAATTGATGCCTCAGGCATGTGTCAACCAAGTTAAATGATATCTTGCCTAGTGTAGAGGACACTCCTGTGCACAAAGAAGGGTGTGCATGAGGAATCTAGATTTTCACAAACAAACAGCTGGGGTTTTCTGTCCTGTCAGACATTGTCTCCAGAACCTCATGCTCAGTGCTTATTTTGTAAAAAGAAAAGATGCCGGTACTCCAGGGGAAAAGGTGCTGGTACTCCTGGGGAAAAGTTGTTGAGCTCTGACTGGAGGTGCCAGTACTGCGTCTGGAGGTGCCAGTACTGTGTTCTGGGTAGTACCATTACAAAAAAAGCACTGCTCACACTCAGGATGACTCTTGCAAGGGAGAAATGACCACGAGAAGCAAACTATCCCTGAAAGCTACTCTCCCTTCCTTTCTCTCTGCTCACGAAATCAAAAACAGTCTGGAGTAAACTGAAAGAAATGCTGGACAGGAGGGTTCGAGCTCAAAGGCATTCAGCCAGTAACACTGCAGCAGTATGCGACGAGAAAAATCTTTGCTTTGAATTCCTTTAGCTAGTTAAGTTAGATATTAGTTGAATTTTACGTTTTACTTCCTTGTAGCCAATTCTCTGCCTCATTATTTATAACCACTGAAAATATTAATATAAATGTGTGTTATTGCTTACTTGAGACCTCTCTATTTTTGTATTGAAATAGTTGAGAACCTCTATTTGAGAAGAGGATTGTACATGCCATTTTCTATTCATAAAATGACAGCTTTTCTATGAAGTGATGTTGTCCAGGAGGCTGCTGGACAGTACAAGACACGCATTCCATTCTGCATCACTAGGCCCTGTGACCTAGAGGTTAGTGCTCTGTGTAGACAGTTTGAGAAGCTGCCAGAATAAGAATTTAGAGATTCAGGTTGCAATACGGTACAGAATGAGGGTATGTCTACACTAGCCCCCTAGTTCGAACTAGGGAGGCTAATGTAGGCATTCGAACTTGCAAATGAAGCCCGGGATTTAAATATCCCGGGCTTCATTTGCATGTTCCCGGGCGGGCGCCATTTTTAAATCCCCCTAGTCCGAACTAACTGCCCGCAGCTGGAATGGAATGGAATGAGGTGTAACAGTTAATTCGAACTAAGGACTTAGTTTGAGTTAACGTCTGACTGCCGTGTGTAGCCGCGGGCAGTTAGTTCGGACTAGGGGGATTTAAAAATGGCGCCCACCCGGGAACATGCAAATGAAGCCCGGGATATTTAAATCCCAGGCTTCATTTGCAAGTTCGAATGCCTACATTAGCCTCCCTAGTTCGAACTAGGGGGCTAGTGTAGACATACCCTGAGGGACGAGGTCACCACTCTCTTATCTGTAGGTTTTGCACACCTGTTCCTCTACCGACCTGAGAAGGAAAAATGCTCTATAAGGCAGAGCAGTATCTATCATTCAGCAACTATGGGCTTTACTCCGAGCTCAATGACAGGCCTCTTGTGCAACCTTGAATCAAGACAGTAACTTTCTCTGTGATGGCAGCGATTACAATCAATAGAATACAGTTTGCAAAGTGACACACTACATTGATGACATCATGGAGCTGAAGCTGACCTCCTTGGTGGCCGGTTGGGGAGTTTAATTGCTCTACCTCGTTAAATGTAATGTTATGATAGTGTTTAAGTCAGTAATTGGGACAAACAAAATGGAGGCTGTGACCCTTGACCTAGGGATCCATGTTGACCGCCCAGAGACCGATCTAAACCAGATTTTCCCGCCAAGTGCTCACAAGGTTTCCATTCCCCTCAGGCTTTCCCCGCCCGTGTGGCTTTGTAAGGGCTGCGTTGCCTCAGCCTCAGCTGCTGTCCGCCATAGTGGCAGCTCCACCCCCTGCCAGCCAGGGGCAGCCCCAGCTGCCAGCCCCAGTTGCAACTGCCGGAGGGAAGAGGGGATTTTACCAACCGCCCCCCCCCCACAGCCTGCCTGTAACACCCCCAGCCTGCAGCTCCTCTGCACACACCCCCCCCCCCCCCAGTGCAGGACAGGACATCGTGGGACTCTCTGGGGCTCCTTACGTAGGATCCAAAATCTGCATGAGGGTAGCAGGTCCTGGGCACCTCCCCCAGAGCCTCTGCCAGTCCCAGGAGGGAAAGGTCACTGCACTCAGGGGCTATTCTTACCATTTTAAAACACAAGGCCAAAAGGGGTTTGATGTAGTGGGTTGGGACTTCAAGCCCGTTTGTGCTGTCACTCTCCCCAGTTTGGTTTTAAGTTTGTTATATCTGCATTGGGTCATCTCCCCGTTTCTCCCTCTTTTGCAGTTAATCCCTAGATAACATTATACCTTGTTTGCACCTGAAGATCACCAAATCTTTCTTCATTGCACCTGCATGTAGCTCCCTTTTCCTTCCCTGACTCCACCCACCCCGGCTTTCGCTCTGGGGCTCCTCTCCCAGCAAACTATCCAGGCAACAATCCAGGGAGCCTTCTGTTCAGCAGCCTTTCTTACATGGGCAGCCTGGCCCTGATTGGCTGCTCCATGAAGTCTTCTCCCTACAGGTGGGTCACCTACTTAGGTTCTCCAGTCACCATGTGTCCTCCATCAAGCAAAACCAAAGAACCTGTCCTTTCTATTTTGGGGAGTGACACAGCAAGAGAAACACATAGAATATCACAGTCTTTGATGGATAGATACATAAATAGATAGACAGATTGATTGATTGATTTGGGGGATTTTTCAAGAAATTATTTTTTCCATGGATGTCTTTCAACCAAAATACCAATCTCACCCCCTCCCCTCCTCAAACTGTGACTCTGTGACTCTGGTGATTTTCTAGAGCAGTTCGGCAGGAAGAGAGTCCATGATGCATCATGGGGGATGGAATCCAGCTTGGGAAATTAGCCCATGGCAGACAATATTGGGCGGTGGTAACTGAGCCACTTCTGTGGTATTCCTGAGGGGATCTATTGTGTTTTCAGCCAAAAGCTTTCAGTCTCCACAAACAAAGCCTTTTTTGCACAGCTCGACACAGTTCCAGGGTTGAACTTTGAAAACGAGATGAAATGTACGCCCTGTTGTACTGTGCAACTCTGATAGAAATTGCATCATTCAGTAACAAAGGCAGAAAAAGTACGCCAAATTAGTCCCCAGAGAATCAGTTTCACCGAGAGTAACTTAGCTTCACTCAGTAGGTGAATTAGATGTTGCGCCTCTTGGGATCAGTTATTCCCACTTACTTCAGGGAGGATGTCCCATGGATCACAGATCTGGGTATAAAACTTCCTGAATACATAACTGGCACTTTCTTTTGATGGGGAAACACCACATCTCTCTGCTCATCAGGTACGTACTATTGACTTGCATCATAGTCACACACTCATACAGACACCAGGGTCATCAGCAGGTACTGAATTCATGACCTGCAACACTAAAATCCTCAGCCCACCTTGAACTATAGAAACAAACCACTTGACTGGAAGAAATAGGCAATTACGTAGTCCCTGAAACCCCTGGTTTCCACTATTTCTTCAGATTTTCTTACAGAGCACTGTAAATGATATTTCAGATGCATAAAAGCTTTATTAGCAAAGCACACAAGCTTTCCCCCAAACAGACATGCCCAGCCACAGAGCTCCTCTTGTCCAAAGAGGATAGAGACATTGACACTTGTTTACTCTCACCCCTTCTTGAGCTAAGCAATAATCTCATCACACTGAGATGGTTTTCACCCTGATTCTCCCTCGGCAGAGTAAGAAGTCGCTGTTTGCTGCTCAGATCAGTGAAGAGGAGTGTTTGTGTGTGTCTCACGATTAACCTGTGTGTTCTTAATGTGTACAGTCTGTGGAATGCATGGAACAACTAGAATGAGCAGGTGTGAACATCTAGCCCTGTTAACTAAGCCCATCCCCAATTTTATACAGGTGCCCATTAAGAAACTGATCTCTACTTTTCTTCACTTACTTCATTACAGCGAAGACACAGATTCTCTGAACCAATCCATCTGCCCACATCACTGTAGCAACCTGATGTCTGCTCAGAGGAGATGGAAGAGGGAAATCACTCCGTGGTGACTGAGTTCATTCTCTCAGGACTGACAGATCGTCCGGAGCTACAGGTCCCCTTGTTTGTGTTGTTCCTACTGATTTATGTTACCACTCTGATCTGTAATGGGGGGATGATCTTGTTAATCACAATTGACCAACAACTTCACACCCCCATGTACTTTTTCCTCAGGAGTTTGTCTTTCTGTGATCTCTGCTGTTCCACAGTAATAGCCCCTAAGATGCTGCAGACTTTCTTAGCTGAGAGAAAAAGCATTTCTCGCACTGCCTGTGCTGTGCAAATGTATTGCTTCCTTGTTTGCATAGATATTGAGTGTCTCTTGCTGGCTGTGATGGCGTATGACCGTTACATGGCCATCTGTAACCCCCTGCTCTATACAGTCACCATGTCCAGGAAGCGCTGTAACCAGCTGGTGGCTGGGGTGTGTGCTGTGGGGTTGGTGGATGCAATTATACTCACATGTTGTACATTCCGGCTGTCATTCTGCAGCTCCAACATCATCCATCATTTCAGCTGTGACATCCCCCCATTGCTGGTACTCTCCTGCTCTGACACCCGCATCAGTGAAATTGTGATGTTTGCGTCTACGTGTTTTATAATAGTGATCACCAGTGTGACTATCCTCCTCTCCTATGTCTACATCATCTCCACCATTCTGCGGATCCACTCTGCCGAGGGCCGGTGCAAAGCCTTCTCCACCTGCTCGTCTCACTTGTCCGCGGTGGTCATTTTTCATGGCACTCTCATTTTCATGTCTCTCCGCCCATCCTCCAGCTATTCTATGGACACGGACAAAATAGCCTCAGTGTTCTACACGATGGTGGTCCCCATGTTGAATCCCCTCATCTACAGCTTGAGGAACAGGGAAGTGAAGGACGCTGTGAAGAAAGCCATGAATAACCTGTTAGCGAATTCCTGAATTTGTTCATCCAAGTGCTGGTTGAATGATGGGGAGTGAAAACAGGGGAATTCAATTCCTAGCCCATAGTGATGTCATCTCATAGAGCTCATAGTAGTATTGTTCATTATTACATTGATATTATTATTTATTTATTTGTATTCCAACAAAGTCTGCTGGTCCCAACTTAGAGTGGAGCTTTGTTATGCTATTACTCCAGCAAAATTAAAGGGGGCACCTGTTTCACATGACTGAGTATGTAAATATATGTCATTTGCTTTGAATCCATGGATCTGTTTGTAGTTGCAGTGAAGAGGGGCGATTCAAATGTCTCTCTTCTTTGTAGCTGGGTTGGTTTCTTTGTATCTGGCTTGGTTTTATTAGGATGTGTATAATTTCTATGGCTCAAAGAAAGGGAGTTGTTGCAGAGATTGTCTCCTGGTTTGTGTCCCTGCACACTGAGGAAATAACATTATTTTCATCACAACATCCTTCACTTCATCTGAAGGAAACAAAACAAAACAAAAAAAGAAATAGTAGCATGGTGTCTATGGGTATGTCTAGACTACAGGCTTTTGTCGACAGAGGCTTTGTCGACAGATACTATCAACAAAGCTTCTGGCGACAAAGAGTGTCTAGACTACATCCAGTTCTGTTGACAAAGCAAGCCACTTTGTCGACATGAGAGTGTAGACCAAAGGACAGTGTCGATGCAGTAACGCCTTCTGTCGACAGAACACTGTTGACAAAAGGCATTATTCCTCGTAGAATGAGGTTTACCGCCATCAAGAAAACTGCCGAGTTCTGTCGACGTTGTGTCGACAGAACTCGGCGGTAGTGTAGATGCTGGTCTAGTTTTGTCAACACAAGTCCACTTTTGTCAACAAAACCCTGTAGTCTAGACATACCCTTTAAGAGACAGCATAGTGTGCTTGCATCCCCTGTGACAGTCTGCACTGAACAGAATATGAAGTAGCACAAAAGTGTGAATTTTCTCTACAACATAAATTAAACACAGAGAAAAAAAATCATACACAAGATATTTACATCTTATCAGCAGGTTAGCTGTGTGTTCTTGCTCTTAGTTCTCTTGGGACTGTGAAGGATAACGGTTCCGTATTTTGAGTGAGAAATGGATGAAGCTGCGCACATAAATTATTTTTTAGTTCACAGCTGCTTAGAAAATATTCATCTCAGTGTGACCAAAATCTGAAAATTTCCTAAACATAGAGCAAATTGAAAACCTTATTTGCAATATAAAATAGCTGTTGGAGAATCATTACAGTGAGTAGTTCCTTATATGGGCCACATCAACATCAAACTCTGAGCACCTCAAATCTTTATTGTTCTAATTGACAGAACTTCCATGTTAGGTAGCACAATATTATCTCCATTTCACAAATGAGCTGAGACATAGAGAAAGTAAATGTCCTGCTTCAAGGCTATATGCGAGGTCTGCAGTAAAGTCAGGAACTAAGCCCCAGATTAAAGAGTTCTAAGCTAATGCTCTCACTACAGCTAGGTGATAATTCTTTCTCCTGACAATAAAGGAACAACTTAAAAAACAACTAATAGTCTAGCAGCACCTTGAAGACAAACAAAACATGTAGATGGGATCATTTGGGGTTTTTTTTTTAAGTTTTTCCAGTTATAGACTAACTTGGCTACCCCTCTGAAGCAATAAAGGACCAGTTGTGTTAAATATGTATGTAAAAGAATGGCAAAACAGCCCCTCTTTCTCTTCATCAAGCTCATAATCTGCTGATCATCATTATTCTGGTAAAATGTGTATGGCAATGTTATATGTAAAATTAGAAGATTCTGCTGTGTAATGTATTGACCTGTTTCAAGTTGAGACAAGCAGGCAGGGGCGGACTGGCAATCAAAATAGGCCCGGGAAATGGGTTGAGAACGGCCCTCCCCATGACGTCACCCTGAGTGCCTCTCCCCCTTTTTGATGTCACCCCTGTGTGCCCCTCCCCCTTTCCCTGTGTCCAGGGCCGGCTCTAGGTTTTTTGCCACCCCAAGCAAAAAATCCCCCCCCCTTTTTTGTCCAGGGAGGGTTCATACGCAAATGCAGCTTGATCGACTTGCTGGGGGGTGGGGCACGCATTCCAGGGTGAGCCCAAACCCCAGGGCATTTTCATCTCCTAGCACAAGCCCCTTCCTCTCCCACCCTTTCCCCCTATTTTTCCCCTCCCCTACCTGGCTTCTGCCTTCCAGTTTGCGGGGCTGGAGTCTGCAATCGGGCCCCAGCTGCTTCTGAGGCTCCAGACCACATGCCAGACCTGGAGCTGGGCTGCGTGGTGCAACACTGGGCCGGGCGGTTTTAAAGTCCCCGGGCCATAATGTCACGCCACGCCTGGGCATCTCCCCTCTCACATGTTGCACAGCGTTTGAGCACGCCGCGCATGCACTCCCTCGGCCCCACATTGCCCCGTACATGGCCGGCGTGTGGCGCTGGGGAATTTACAGTGCGGGGCTGTGGCGCCCTGTCACAAATCCCCTTCCTCTTCCAGCAGCTGCCAGCCGGCCCTTAGGAGGACGGCCCACCTGGAAATTCCCGGTATCCCACCGGGCCAGTCCGCCCCGATGAAGGGGCCTCCAGCAGCTTGTTATGTACCAGAGACAATTCGATATTAAGGGACAGCCCCATTAAGGAAATCAGATCATTAACATCACACAATGGGAAAGAGAGCTTAATACCATTTACCCAAGAACTCACAGGAGTCTCGGGCCCTTTGTCCAGCCACGGGCCATGGGATTCCAGGATCTTGATGGATGTGGCATTTTGGGTATGGACCTTCTATCAACATGTAATGATATAATAGACCTCCCAAAAAAGATAATAAGCAGGGCTGAAAATGGAGAAGAAGGGAGATCCCAGTAGCCCACAATGGCAGACTCTAATGGTGGGGAGCAATTTTCTGCTTCTAACAAGGATACCGAGTGATACTTTAACCGTTTTTGCTACCTACGCCCTCGGGGTAACAGGCTCCTGATGGCCATTCTAGAATATGATAGTCTGTGATTAGATAGATAGATAAATAGATAGATAGATAGGGTATGTGGGAAGAGAGAGAGAGAGAGAGAAAAATAATTTGGGATATTTTGAGGAATTATCTTTTCCATGGACATGTTTCATCTTTCAATCAAAATAACCGCTCCTCTCCTCTCCTCAAACTGGGGCTGTGGGACTCTGGTGATTTTCTAGGGCAGTTCAGCAAGAGGAGAGTCCATCATTCATCATTGGGGTTGGAGTCCAGCTGGGGAGCCTGGCCCATGGCAGACAATATTGGGCTCTGGTATCTGAGGCACCTCGGTGGTATTCCTGAGTGGATCTATTGTGTTTTCAGCCAAAAGCTTTCCATCTCCACAAACAAAGCTTTGCTGCTCAGCTCGACACAGTCCCAGGGTTGAACTTTGAAAACAAGAAGATGAAATGTACGCCCTGTTGCACTGTGCAACTCTGACAGAAATTGCCTCATTCAGTAACACAGGAGGAAAGAGTGCACCAAATTAGTCCCCCGGGAAAGAGTAGCACCCAAGGTGACTTTGCTTCACTCAGCATCGTAATTAGGTGTCGTGCTTCTCTGAGATCAGCTATTCCTGGTTACTTCAATGAGCATGTCCCATGGATCATAGATCTGGGTATAAAACTTCCTGAACACTCCAAATTGGCACTTCCATTGATGGGGAAACACCACATCTCTTTCCACAGCAGGTACGTGCTATTGTTCTGCATCACAGTCACACACTCATACAGACACTGGCGTGATCAGCACATACTGAATTCATGACCTACAACACTAAAAGCCTCAGCCCACCCTGAGCTATTGAAACAAACCTTGCATTTGGAAAAAAATTGGCAATTACATAGACATTGAAGCCCCTGCTTTCCAGTATTTCTCAGGATCTTCTGACAGAACAATGTAAATGCCATTTCAGTTGCAAAAAAAGATTAATTAGCTCAGCACATAAGTTTTTCAGCAACACACGTGCCATGCCTCTTCTTGCCCAAAGAGGGAGAAAAATTTACTCACTCCTCTTCATGACCCATATAATAATCCCATCACGCTGTTTGCTGCTTCTATTAGTGATCAGGACTGTTTGTGTCTGTGATGTGATTATTCTGTGTGTATATTGTGTGCATTGTATAGAACTGGCATGATCAGCTGTGAACTCCTGACTCTGTAGACTATGTGCATATCCAATCTTATACTGATGCTCATTAAGAAACTGATCTCCAATTTTCTTCTCTTAATTTGTTAGCAAGAAAAAGCATGTTACCCGAGCCATCTAATGTCCCACTGAAGCTGCCTGATCTCTGCTCCGAGGACATGGAAGAGGGAAATCACTCAGTGGTGACTGAGTTCATTCTCTCAGGACTGACAGATCGTCGAGAGCTCCAGGTCCCCCTGTTTGTGTTCTTCCTACTGATTTATGTTGCCACTCTGATCTGTAATGGTGGGATGTTCTTGTTAATTACAATTGACGCACAACTTCACACCCCCATGTACTTTTTCCTCAGGACTTTGTCTTTTTGTGATCTCTGCAGTTCCACAGCAATAGCCCCTAAGATGCTGCAGAATTTCTTAGCTGAGAAGAAAAGCATTTCATACATTGCCTGTGCTGTGCAAATGTATTGCTTCCTCGTTTGTGTAGCTGTTGAGTGTCTCTTGCTGGCTGTGATGGCATATGACCGTTATGTGGCCATCTGTAACCCGCTGCTCTATACAGTCACTATGTCCAGGCAGCGTTGTGGCCAGCTGGTGGCTGGGGTGTGCGCTGTGGGGTTGGTGGATACGTTGATACTCACATGTTGTACATTTCGGCTGTCATTCTGCCGCTCCAACATCATCAGGCATTTCTACTGTGAAATGCCCTCTGTGATGGCGCTCTCCTGCTCTGACACACGCATCAGTGAGATTGTGATGTTTGCTTCTACATGTTACACTGTGGTGATCACCAGTGTGACCATCCTCCTCTCCTACATCCTCATAATCTCCACCATCCTGCAGATCCGCTCTGCCGAGGGCCGGCACAAAGCCTTCTCCACCTGCGCTTGCCACTTGACAGCGGTGGTCATTTTTCAAGGCACCGTCACTTTTATGTCTTTCCGGCCAACCTCCAGCAATTCCATGGACATGGACAAAATAGCCTCATTGTTCTACACGCTGGTGATCCCCATGTTGAACCCCCTCATCTACAGCCTGAGAAACAGGGAAGTGAAAGGTGCCCTGAAGAAAGTCATGAATAAACTTCCAACTAATTCCTGAATATTTTCATCCAAATGCTGGTTGAGTGTTGGGGAGTGGAAACAAGGGAATTCCCAGCCCATAGTGATGTTGTCTCGTAGAGCTTGTGGTAGTATTGTTCATTATTACTTTCATTTTATTTATTTGTATTCCAACAAAGCTGCAGGCTCCAATAGAGTTCAGGGCATTATTACGTTATTACTCCAGCAAAATTAAAGGCGGCACCTGTTTCACATGCGTGAGTATGTAATTATGAGCTGGTCTTTAAAAAGTGCAAGTCCAGTCCTAGTGAGGGAAATAAAGGAACATAAACACTGCCAAATCAAGTTTAAAAATGTAATAAGAAAAGCCAAAAAAGATTTTGAGGAACAGCTTGTCAAAAACTCAAAAAGTCAGAGCAAAATGTTTTTTAAGTCCATTAGAAGCAGGAGGCCTTCTAAAAAAACAGTGGGGCCCCTGGACGATATAGAGACAAAAGGAACAATCAAGGACGATAAAACCATTGCGGAGAGACTAAATGATTTCTTTGCTTCAGTCTTCATGGCTGAGGATGTCAGGGAGATTCCCAAACCTGCACCGTCCTTTGTGGGTGATGAATCTGAGGAACTGTCCCGGATTGAAGTGTCATTAGAGGAGGTTTTGGAACAAATAGGAAAACATAACAATAACAAATCACCGGGACCGGATGGCATTCACCCAAGGGTTCTGAAAGAACTCAAATGTGAAATTGTGGAACTATTAACTGTGGTTTGTAACCTCTCCTTTAAATCAGCTTCTGTACCCAAGGATTGGAAGACAGCCAACATAATGCCAATATTTAAAAAGGGCTCGAGAGGCAACCCTGGCAGTTACAGGCCAGTAAGTCTAATGTCAGTACCTGGCAAATTAGTTGAAACAATAGTAAAGAATAAAATTGTCAGGCATGTAGAAGAACATAATTTGTTTGGTAAAACTCAGCTTGGTTTCTGTAAGGGAAATCCTGTCTTACTAATCTATTAGAGTTCTTTGAAGGGGTTAACGAACATGCGGACAAGGGGGATCCAGTAGATATAGTATACTTAGATTTCCAGAAAGCCTTTGACAAGGTCCCTCACCAAAGGCTTTTGTGTAAATTAGGTTGTCATGGGATAAGAGGGAAGATCCTTTCATGGACTGAGAACTGGTTAAAAGACAGGAAACAAAGGGTAGGAATAAATGGTACATTTTCAGAATGGAGAGGTGTAACTAGTAGTGTTCCCCAAAAAGAAAGTCCTAGGACTAATCCTATTCAACTTATTCATAAACGACGTAGAGAAAGGGGTGAGCAGTGAGGTGGCAAAGTTTGCAGACGATACTAAACTCTTCAAGGTAGTCATGACCAAAGCAGACTGTGAAGAACTTCAAAAAGATCTCACCAAACTGAGTGATTGGGGAACAAAATGGCAAATGAAATTTAATGTGGATAAGTGTAAAGTAATGCACATTGGAAAAAATAACCCCAACAATACATACAATATGATGGGGGCTATTTTAGCTACAACTGATCAGGAAAGAAATCTTGGAGTCATTGTGGATAATTCTCTGAAAACATCCACGTAGTGTGTAGCGGCAGTCAAAAAAGCAAATAGGTGCTAGGAATTATTTTAAAAGGGATAGAAAATAAGACGAAGAATATCTTACTGCCCCTATTTAAAAGCTATAGTATGCCCACATCTTGAATACTGGATACAGATGTGGTCTCCTTACCTCAAAAAATATATTTGGACATTAGAAAAGGTTCAGAAAAGGCCAACTAAAATGATTAGGGGTTTGGAACGGGTCCCATATGAGGAGAGGCTAAAGAGATGGGGACTTTTCAGTTTAGAAAAGAGCAAACTGAGGGGGGATATGATAGAGGTGTGTAAAATCATAAGTGGTGTGGAGAGGGTGAATAAAGAAAAGTTATTTACTTACTCCCATAATATAAGAACTAAGGGTATGTCTACACAAGCTCGTTAATTCGAACTGGGTAGGCAAAGCAGGCAACCGGAGTTGCAAATGAAGCCCGGGATTTAAATATCCCGGGCTTTATTTGCATGTTCCTGTCTGGTCACCATTTTGAAATTCCAATAGCCCGAAGTAACTGCCGCGCGGCTGCACGCGGCAGTGAAACAGTAATTCGAACTAAGTCCTTAGTTCGAATTAACTGTTACTCCTCATTCCACTAAATGACACTAAATGAAATTAATGGGTAGCAGGTTTAAAACTAATAAAAGAAAGTTCTTCTTCACACAGCGCACAGTCAACCTGTGGAACTCCTTGCCAGAGGAGGCTGTGAAGGCTAGGACTATAACAGAGTTTAAAAAAAATCGAGATAAATTCATAGAGGTAAGGTCCATAAAAGGCTATTAGCCAGGGGGTAAGGAATGGTGCCCCTGGTTTCTGTTTGCCAAAGGCTGGAGAAGGATGGCAGGAGACAAATTGCTTGATCATTGTCTCCGGTCCACCCCCTCTGGGGCACCTGACACTGGCCACTGTCGGCAGATAGGATTCTGGGCTGGATGGACCTTTGGTTTGACCCAGTATGGCCATTCAGATGTTCTTATGATGTCCAGTAGGGTGCTGGACAATGCAAGACACACATCCCATTCAGCATCCCTAGGCCCTGTGACCTAGAAGTTAGTACTCTCTGCTTTCAGGTTGAAAAGCTGGCAGAGTAGGAGCCCAGAGATTTAGGTGTGAGGTTGCATTATGGTACAGAATGAGGGACTTGTTTGCCACTCTCTTACGTGTAGGTTTGGCATCCCTGTTCCTCTATTGCACTGAGAAGGAAAATGCTCTATGACGTAGAGCAGTATCTATCACTCAGTAACTTTGGGCTTCGTTCCTCGCTCAACGAGGGGCCTCTGTGCGACCTAGAATCAAGACGTTTACTTTCCCTGTGATAGAAGTCGTGACAATGAATAGACTAAAGCTCACAAGGTTCTCAGAGATACGACATTGATGACATGTAATGGAGCTGAAGGTGATCTCCATGGCGACTTGTTAGGGAGTTTTGATTATGGCTTGTGGCAAAGTTCTGGATGTGGCCAGTGGGTCTCACGTTACCGGTGAATAATATTAGCCTCAGAGACTCGCTGTGGCCCTATACACCACTGCTTTCTCTCTACAGGAGGCATTATCCACAGCTTAGTGATCCATACTCACCATAGGCTAGTCCATGGTTTAGGGGTGAAAACCTCTTGGTAGTCCTGATCTGCCTTCTTGGGACAGGCTCAGTGTTGGCATGGGGGAAGGTTTGGGGGAACCCAGTCCCACCCACTACTCCGGGTTGCAGCCCAGGCCCCTAAAATAGCAGCAGCAGTGATGGTTGTTTTTCTTTCTGACTTGGCAGCTTTTTCCCAAGGACACTTCCCCAAACAACCCCTCTAAAATATCTCCCTTCAGACTTCCTCTTCCATTTTCTTGAGGGTTTACCTGGCTCCTTCCTTCTTCACTGCTGCAGGCCTGGACTCCACCTTTCCTGCTGCTGCTGTTCCCCCTGGGACAGAGGAGATAAGGGGGCTGCTTTAAGGCAGCTCCTCGGCTCCTTTCTCCCCACTGCTTGCTCTGTGGTGAACATGTTGGGTGGAGGGGGAGTTTTTAAGGGGCCCTCTGTCCATCTGGGTTCCTAGGGGGTGGCTGGCACAGCTCTCATGGAGCACTGGGAGGTGGGGGTGGTTCACCCCCTGCTGCTTCCCCTGACCCTGCATTTCTGCTTCTGCATGAGTTGTTACAGGGGCCCTTTGCATCCTTGCCCCCCCCATTTGCCTCCTGCCTTTCCTTTGCTCTGCTGGGTTCTGCCACGGGTGCTGTGGGCCTGCCACTGAGGCACCTGTGGGCTCACTTGTTCTCCTTCCTCCCAGCAGTGTCTGGTTCTCCCTGCCCTACTTTCTTGAGCAGGTACCTCCTCCCCACCTTCCCTCCCTCTCCACCACTTCCCCCCTTCCTGTGTGCCCATGCCCCCCTCTGTTCCTTTGTTTGGTGCCTGAGCTTCCCCTTCTTTAGTTACTCTTCAGACCCCAAACACTGTTTCACTTCATTCATGTTCTTTAAGTAATTTACCCCCTCACCTTCCCAGTGCAGCCGGAGGAGCCGGGCTTTCCATTCTGTGCTGGGAGTCGCACCTCTTCTTCCTTTATTCCCCCTTCTCCCTATTTGTATTGCTGACTTCTCACCCCGCTTCCAGCCTGGGGGGGAGGGGTGAGCCTTCTTCCTCCCCTCCCTTCCCCCCTTGCTCCCTCCCTTGGCACTACAGGTTTCCCCTGATTGTTTGTTCCTGTCCTTCCCTCCCCACCCATGAGTACAATGGATGCCCCTTCACTGCCCCTCGTCACATCTACCTCTGCCAGTACCGACCCCTCTGCGGCTGCCGGGCTGCCCACTCATAGAGCGGAGATGGTGGACATGGATGGGGATTTTGGGATACCGACTGCTCCTGCCACACCTCCTGTCACCACGGTCACCATTAAGAAGGCCCCCCTGAAAGGCAGGAAGGGCCAGGGGACCAAAAAGAGTAAGAGCCCCTCCCAGAAGGCTAAACACCTTTGGTGAAGGCTCACCCCCTGGCCTTAGCTCCAGTGGCTTCCCCTCTTTCCCAGTCCCCTGTTCCTTCCACCAGCTCAGGGGGTAACGGTGTCCCAGCCCCCAAGGCATATGCCCACATAGCTACCACCCCCCCAGCCTGCCACCTCCCAATCCACTCAGGCAGTCTCCTGGAATTCCTTCTCCGACAGCCACGGCCCCTTTCCCATCCTGAGAAGGAGGTATGGGGTCTGTTGTCTCCTGGTGTTGGCCTCACATCACGTGGAGACCTACATGCGGGCGTTGACACGCGTGGTGGGGTCTGTGGCCATGTTGGTGGCCTCTAAGATGTTCAGGAAGGTAATATTCTTCCTGGCATCTGAGGCTGCCACCCAGGAGGCGGTGGAGAAGATTAGGCAGAGGGGGCAGTCCACGTCCCACTCCAGCCTCTGAAGTACCTCGGCGTTTTCCTCTGTTCCTCCCTTCCTCCCCAATGCCACCCTACTGCCTTTCCTCTCCACCCTGGGGAGGCCCTTGTCAGTCCTAAGTCCCCTTCCTTTGGGCTGCAAGGACCCTACCTTCTGCCACATCCTTTCATTTCGCCAGCAGGTACAAATCCAACTACTGCTGGCAGGGCGTGGGGGAGAAGCCCTAGAAGGGTAATTTCTGGTGCTCCATCAAGGGGCCCAATACCAGGTATATTATATGGTGGGGGAGGCCTGGTTTTTTTTCCATCAGGCGACTAGGCATGTCCAAAAAGACTACCTCTGGCTCATCCCAGAGAGGCACTCGGGACCCCCCGATGCCCAGGAGGGCACCAGCCCTACCATCAATGTTGGCCCTCACAGTCCAGAGCCTGGGGTCATCCCTCCTCCAACTGTGGCCTTCATTAGTCCCACTCAGGCTACTCAGGGCCCAGACAAGCGTGCGGGTGCTGTTGCACTGACAAAAGAGGCAAGGCCAGGCCTGCAGAGGAGAGGGCAGCGGGGTCAGCGACGGGACTCGGACAGGGCCTACCTTGGGGGGAGGTCTCCCTCTCCCCTGCTACCCAGCCCCTGTCTTCCCTCGCCTTCCTACCACTGCCCTTGTCCCTGGCTCCTCCCAAATTCAGGCCCCACCCTCCTCCTCTGAGGGCTGGGAGCTTGCCATGGAGAGATGCCGCAAGCGTGCCCGGAGTTCCACCGATCTCACTGAAAGGGAGGATATCCTCCTCATTCCTTTAGGGGTGCACTTCGAAGCCAGCCCTCCCTCTGAGCCCCCAGACACTTCACAGTGCCACAGGGCGGCTGAGGTGACCACGGAGGTTGCGGAGGGGGTAAATGCCTCTTTCCCAGAGTCCCTGCATGGGGAAGCCATGGAGGATGCCCCCACCATCCACACCTCCGCTGCGGAGGCAACTGCTGATCCTGCCACCGACAAGTGTGACCACATGGTGCTGGGCCGCAGCCTTGCCTTCCTCTTGCAGGAGGTTGAGGCCCTAGGTTTGACCCTGGCTGCCTCAGAGCGCGATCACCTTGTGCAGGAAGGATGACAACTGTCCTCTCCTTCTGACAGGCCACCTTCCCCCCTCTCTCCTCCCGAGTTGCCCCAGGGTGAGACCATCTGCCCGGCCATCGGCAGCACTTTGTCCCTGGCCACTGAACCCCTGGGGGCTTCTAGCGGGTGGGAGCCCCTGGCGCTGGGGCCTCCGGTGCTGCACTCCACTAGCACTGGAGCAACACCAGCTTTCCTTACCACTGTTACTGATCCCCTGCCCTGCGAGGATGCACCGTGTCCCTGTGCCTCTTCTGCTGAAGCTGCCGATCCTGTCCATGCTCCTAACCCGGGCTGGCCCACAACATTTTGGCACCTGAGGCGGGGAGCTCAAATGATACCCCCATTCCCCTTGGCTTGGGCCAAAACTTTGAAAGGTCTCAATTCTGCCTTCTTCCTGTTCTACTCCTCTCATGGGACTGTTCTCCTACCTACATCTGCAACAGAAGCAGATACGATTTTCTACACTCTGGGTCCTAGTGGCACCCCCTCCCCACAGTCTGACACCTGAGGTGGCCACCTCAGTTCACCTCATGGTAAGGCCAGCCCTGCTCCAAACCCCTGTCCCACTCCTGTTCCCTGCTCAGCCCTTCACCCAACCAAATTCCCCATTCCTTTTCCTGCTCCCCTTCCACTCCTTCCTCTTACTCCTTTTCCTAACCCTCCTAATCATCTTCCTGCTCTCCCCAGTCCCCTCCCTGACCACTTTCTTTTCCCTTGTCCTACTACTGCTGCCCCACCCCACCCCCCGCCCAGGCCCCCCGCCTGGGCTGCTACATTCAGTTTAGATGTTGGCCCCCAGGAGGTGGTTTTTGTTTCTTCTCCTCCCAGCAGGTCTGGGGCTGTTCTCCCTCTGCCACTGCCACTACCATCTTCCCAGCAGGGACTTCAAGGTTCCTGCCTTTCTATGTAGATAAGTCTTGGGGCCCATAGGGGGGTCTACCCCGAAGACATTCAGGAGCCTGAGGTCCCAACGCCCAATGTGCTGAGGGTGAGATGCGAGACTTCTTGGAAGACATCCATGGCTCCAAGAACAAAGTGGCTCTCACCCTTCAGCACTGGGGAAATTTCCATCTCACCCTCCAGACTGTTAGGGCCATCTTGGGGGAGAGTAAAAGGACTGGGTAGCAGAAGGCTATGGCCTACCAGTGGGCCCACAGCTTCTACGATGCCCTGCTCATATTTGGGTATAGTCACAGTGTGCTGCGGGCCCAATGGGGACTGCCAGCACTCCTGCCAGCAAGGATTTTCACCAGCCCTCTCAATGCGGCAATTCACCCTTGCCACTCTGAACACCTGAGGCTGTAGGCTGGGTCTCCACAGGTGTGAGGTACTCTCCTTCCTTCTAGAGGGGGTGTTCTCTGTTATCTACCTACAGGAGACCCACATTGATCCAGCTGCCGAAGCTAGCTGGAGTCTGGAGTGGGGGAACAGGATCTATTTCAGCCACCTGTCAGCCCATCAAGCCAGGTTGGTGACCCAGTTCTACTTGAACCTACAGTCCAAGGTGCTGGGGACTGCCGAGGTCAGCATGGTCACCTGCTGCACCTCGGGGTTTGGATGGAGGGGCTGACATTAAATCTTGTCAAAACATCTATGCCCCGATGTCCAGCCTAGAGAAGCTCTGCTTCTTCCAGCTGGCCTCTGCCTTCCTCAGCTCTCTGCATCCTTACAAGTGCATGGTCCTGGGTGAGGATTTCAACTGAACCCTCAAGGAACAGGACCACACGGGGACCAAGCAGTGCCAGGCTGCTGCAGACATCCTCAGGGAGATAATAGACCAACACTCCCTGGTGGTCGTCTGGACATGACCACCACCAGACCAGGACACAACATTCACCTTTGTTTGGGTGGAGAGTCAATGGTTGTTTTACTCCTGGTTGGAACGCATTTATCTCTCCCGTCATCAACTTTCTCCAGCCCACTCCTCTGACATTCAGCCAGCCCCATTCTCAGTTCACCACTTGGTGGCCGTGATGGCCTCTCTTTCCTTGGAGTAACTGGGGCCAGCCTACTGACATTTCAACAATAGCTTGCTGAAGGACATGGGCTTCGTAGCGTCCTTCCGGGAGTTTTTGCTGGCCTGGTGTGGGCAGCATTACACCCTTCCCTTGGCACAGCAGTGGTGGAATGTGGGGAACGTGTGCACACGGCTCTTCTGCTATGACTACACCTGGGGGTGGCCAGCTAGGGAAGGATGTGGTGATTCAGAAGTTGGAACAGGAGGTTTTAGAGCTTGAGAGAGGGCTGACCACAGATCCTGGAGATCCACCCCTCTGCGGAATGTACCAGGAGAAGCGGGAGGAACTCCAGGCCCTCAACAACCTTTAGGCCCAGGGAACCTTTGTTCATTCGCGTATCCACCTCCAACGGGAGATGGATCATGGCTCCTGCTTCTTCTATGCCTGGAGAAAAAGTGTGTGTGTGTGGGGAGGGGGGCTAAAAACACATCATCTGCCTTCTGGCAGAGGACAGCACCCCCCTCATGGATCCACTGGAGAGGCGTGAGAGGGCTCGAGCCTTCTACGTCTCCCTGTTCTCTCCAAATTCGAATGATGCTGACGTCCACAGAGTTCTCTGGAACGAACTTCCAATGGTCAGTGTGGGCGACCGGGACCAGCTAGAGCTGCCTCTTTTTCTTATTGAGTTCTCGGAAGCCCTCCATCTCATGCCCACCAACAAGTCCCCGGATATGGACGGGCTGACCGTGGACGCGTGTTCTGGGATGTCATCAGCCTGAACCTTGCCAGCCTCTGGGCTAAGTCCTTGAAGAATGGAATCCTCCTTTTATTTTGCAGGTGAGCCATGCTTACCTTGATGCCTAAGAAGGGGGACCTCTCTGATCTAAGGAATTGGTGTTCCATCTTGCTCCTCAGCACGGACTATGAAATCATTGCCAAAGCCATCTCACTGAGACTGAGGTCCATGCTGGCGGATGTGGTCCATCCAGACCAGACCTACACCATCCTGGGCTGCACCATCTTTGACAACCTTTATTTGGTATGGGATCTCCTAGAGCTCGGGCATAGGGATGGTCTGTCATTCACCCTCCTGTCCTTGGATCAGGAGAAAGTGTTCAACTGCATAGACCACAGGTACACCCTGGGCCTTCAGCTTTGGGCCCCAGTTTGTGGGATTTCTCCAGATGCTGTACGCTTCCAAAGAGTGTTTAGTGAAGCTCATTTGGACCCTGACCGCACCAGTCAGCTTGAGGTGGGGACTACATCAAGGCTGTCCGCTGTCAGGCCAGCTATATACTCTGGCCATCAAGCCCTTCCTCTGTCTCCTTTGCAAGAGGTTGATGGGGTTGGTGCTCCATGAGCAAGAGATGTGGCTGGTCCTGTTGGCGTATACCAATGATGTGCTTCTCGTGGTTCAGGACCCATGCAACCTGGCACGGGTGGAGGCCTGCCAAACCATTGACTTGGTGGCCTCCTCCACCCAGGTCAGCTGGGTCAAGAGCTCTGGACTGGTGTTCGGGGCTGGGTTGCAGTCAGGCCCCCTCCCACCCGTGCTTCAGGCCATCAGATGGAGCGCAGGTCCGTTGGTCTCTCTGGTGTTTTTCTCTGTGCCACGCATCCCTCCCTACCGGGGAACTGGCAAGATTTAGAGTCCAGGGTGGCTGAGCGGTTGCAGAGATTGACAGGACTGCTCGGGTGCCTCTCCCTGCATGGGAGGGCACTGGTGCTTAACCACTGGTCCTGTCCATGCTCTGGCACCATCTCAGCATGCTGGTCCCGAGCCCAGGTTTCCCGGCTCAGATCCAGCAGCTGATGCTGCGGTTATTCTGGCCAGGACTGCAGTGGGATTCTCCATTTTCCTCTGGAAGAGGAAGGACAGGGCCTGACTTGTCCATGTGGGTCCATGCACATGCGTGCAAAGGATGGAGGAACTAGGCCTACCTGCTGCTCAGGGTTGTGGCTGAAGGACCCTTTAAACGTCAGCCACCTACTGCCCCTTTTCCAACATCTCCCTGTGTCCCTGAGTCAATTCCCTGTAGTCACAGCCCCTTCTTTATCCCTGTATCAGAGCTTCAGTCTGTCCATCAGTCAGGCTGTAGCTCCCTTTTGCTCCCCTGACCCCACCCATCACTGCAACCCATCCAGGCAACATTCCAGGTAGCATTTTGATCAGCAGCCCTTCTTATATGGGCCGACCTGGCCCTGATTAGCTGCTCCACTAAGCCTTCTCCGTGCAGGTTGGCGTAATAAGCCCTCTTCTCATTGGTTTGTGTGCCACCTCCCCAAGGTAACTTAACCCCACTTTCACCAGTGTGATTCAGCTGCCCCACCACCAGGTACAGTCTGCACTGAACAGAATATGCAATACCACAAAAAGTGTGAATTTTCTCTATAGCATAACTTAAACACAGATAACATCAGATACTAGATATTTCTACCTCTTCAGTACGTTAGCTACGCGTTCTTGCTCTTAGTTCTCTTGGGATTTATTACAGACTGTGGAGGGTAACAGTTCTGGGAATTGTATGGCTCTGGGGATTGTGAGTGAGAAATGGATGAAGCTGCTCTCATAAATTATTTTTTAGTTCACGGCTCCTTAGAAAATATTCATCTCAATGTGATCAGAATCTGAAAATTCTCTGAACATTCAGGAAATTGAAAACATTCTTTGAAATATAAAATAGCTGTCGGTGGATTGTTAATATTCAGAGTTCCTTACATGGGCCTCATCAATGTATACCTCTGAACACCTCAAAATTTTTATTGTTTTAACTGTCATAACTTCCATGTCACGTAGCACAATATTATCTCCATTTCACAAATGATGAGCTCAGACACAGAGAAAGTTAATGTCCTGCTTCAAGGTCACACAGGAAGTCTTCAGTAAAGCCAGGAAATAAGCCCCAAATTACAGAGTTCTTAGATAATGCTCTACCTACAACTAGACGCTCTCTCCTTCTCCTGACAATCAAGGAAGAGATCTGTAAAGTATTTGTGTAAAAGAGTAGCAAAACAGCTCCTCTTTCTCTACATCAAGCTCATAATATGCTGATCATCATTGTATTGGTAAAATGTTTGTAGCAACATTATTTGGACAATTAGAAGATTTTACTGTAAAATGTATCGAGCTGTTAAAAGCTCAGAAAAGCACACACAAAGCATTTCCTTAGAGGCAAAAGGAAATTAGGTGCCTCAGTGAGGGGTCAACCAAGTTATATGATATCTCACCTGGTGAAGAGGTCACTCTCGTGCAGGAAGAAGGGCGGAAGAAATCTACATATTAATAAACAAACAGCTGGGATTGTCTGTCCCCTCAGTCTTTGTCTCCAGAACCTCAAGCTCAAGATGATTCTTGCAAAAAAGAAAAAAAGAAGCAAAGACAAATACCTGAAAGGTACAATCCCTCCCTTTCTCTCTGCTCACCACATATAAAACCATCTGGAGTAAAGGGAAAGAAGCTTTGGACTGGTAGGTTCTGGCTGAAAGGCATGCAGCTGGTAACAATGCAGCAGCAGATGGTGAGAGAAATCCTTGCTTTTAATTCGTTTAGCTTGCTAAATTAGGTGTTTGGTTAATTTCATGTTTTATTTCTTTGTAACCAACTCTCTGCCTCACAATTTGTAACCTCTACTTGAGAAGAGAGTTTGCACAGGCCCTTTTTCTATTAATAAAAGGACAAACTTTGTGTGAAGAGATGTTGTCCAGGAGGGTGCTGGACAGTACCAGACACACATCTCATTCAGCATCACTAGGCCCTGTGACATAGAGGTCAGTGGTCTGTGTTGACAGCTTGGAAGGCTGCCAGAGTAGGAGCCCAGAGATTTAGCTGCGAGGTTGCATTACGGTACAGAATGAAAGTCTTGGTTGCCACTCTCTTACCTATAGGTTTTCCTCTACCCTCGGCCAGCGAGGGGCAGTTCAGCTGCACCTGCAGAGGGGGAAGAAAAAGATTTTACCATCCTCACACACACACAAACTGCTGGTAACACCCACACCTGCGGCTCCTCTGAACCCAACAGTCTGGGACAGGACATCAAGGGACTCCCCAGCGCCTCTCTCCAAAGGTTCCAGAACAGCCTGGGGGTAGCAGGTCCTGGGCACCTCCCCCAGTGCCACTGCCAGTCCCAGGAGAGAAATGGCCAGGTACGTTGGGGTTTTCTTGCCATTTTAAACCACTGACCAGAGGGGTTTGATTTAGTGGGTCTGGGCTTCAAGCCCCTGTTTGTTGTTGTCACTGTCCCCAGTTTGGTTTTCTGTTTGTCACAGCTCGGTCAGGTTCTGTCCCCCATTCATCCCCCCTTTGTAACCAGTCCCCCAGCAACCTCCTGCTCTGTTTGCACCTGGACATCCCCTGCTCCCTCTGTAATGCACCTGCCCTGGAGGGGAGGGAGGGAGCCACTTTCTTAATGGCCAGGGTGAGGAACCTCAGGCACAGGGGTTAGATGTGGTCCCCTGGCTTTCCTGGATCCGGTTTCCAGGGCTCTGGGCTCCTGCCAATATTGGGGAGCCCATGCTGGTGCTCAAGCCCCTCTACCACTCCATGGCAGGGCTGGAGCACAAACATCTGCTAGCTTGCATCACGCTAGGTTTTGGCGTGTGAGGAGAATGTGTGGGAGGTTCTTTCCCCTTCTCAGTCAAGGGTCACATTGGGAGTCATAGTGTACTTTGATTTCCAGAAAGCTTTTGTCAAGGTCACTCAACAAGGATTATGTAAAGTAAGTTGTCAGGGGATAAAAGAGATGTTCCTGTCATGGATTGAGAACTGGTGACAAGATAGGGAACAAAGAGTTGACATAAATGGTAAGTGTTCCAAATGGAGAGAGGTAACTAGTGGGGTCCCCCAATGGTCAGTCCTAGGATCAATCCTATTCAATTTATCTGCAAATAATCTGGAGAAAGGGGTAAACTACTCAAGAGACAGATCTTGGAGCCATTGTGGATGGTTCTCTGAAAACATCCACTCAATGGGCAGTGGCAGTCAAAAAGCAAAGAGAATGTTAGGAATCATTAAAAAAGGGATAGAGAATAAGACAGAGAATATCTTCTTGCCTGTATATAAATCCATGGTACACCCACATCTTGAATGTTGCTGTGACAGGCTACGGCTACACTGCCATTTTTTTCCCAGAAGAAGATATGCAAATCATGCTTGTATTTGAATATCTTCTTCCGATTCTTTTTGAGGAAGAGGTTTTTCCGATATTTCTCCAGCCAAAGGTCCATGTGTTTACAGGACCTTGATGGATGTGTCATTTTGGGTGTAGACCTTCTATCAACATGTAATGTTATAAAAGACCTGCCAAATAGGATAATAAGCAGGGCTGAAAATGGAGAAGCAGGGAGCATAATCCCAGCAGCCCACCATAACGGAAAATGGTCTGCGGGGCCATAACGGCAGACTCTAATGGCGGGGAGCTATCCTCTGTTCCTGACAAGGACACCGAGTGGCACTTTAACCGTGTTTGCTACCTACGCCCTTGGGGTAACAGGCTTCTGCTGGCCATTCTGGAATATCATAGTCTGTGATTGGTTGGTAGATAGATAGATAGATAAAGAATTTGGGATTTTTCAAAAAATTATCTTTTTCATGGATATGTTTCACTTTTCAATCAAAATACCAATCTTCTCCCCTCACCTCAAACTGTGGCTTTGGCCCATGGCAGACAATATCGGGCTCTGGTATCTGAGGCACCGCGGTGGTATTTCTGAGGGGACCTATTGTGTTTTCAGCCAAAAGCTTTCCATTTCCACAAACAAAGCCTTTGCTGCTCAGCACGACACAGTCCCAGGGTTGAACTTTGAAAACAAGAAGATGAAATGTACGCCCTGTTGCACTGTGCAACTCTGACAGAAATTGCCTCATTCAGTAACACAGGAGGAAAGAGTGCGCCAAATTAGTCCCCCAGGAATGAGTTGCACCTAAGGTGACTTTGCTTCACTCAGAATTGTAATTGGATGTTGTGCTTCTCTGAGATCAGCTATTCCTGGTTACTTCAGAGAGCATGCCCCATGGATCAGAGATCCGGGTATAAAACTTCTGAACACTCCAAACGGGCACTTTCATTGATGGGGAAACACCACATCTCTTTCCACAGCAGGTACGTGGGATTGTTCTGCATCACAGTCACACACTCATACCAGCGTGATAAGCACATACTGAATTCATGACCTACAACACTAAAAGCCTCAGCCCACCTTGAGCTATTGAAACAAACCTTGCATTTGGAAATAAAATGGCAATTACATAGTCACGGAAGCCCCTGCTTTCCAGCATTGCTAAGGATTTTCTGAGAGAACAATGTAAATGCTATTTCAGTTGCAAAAAAAAGCTTTATTAGCTTAGCACACAAGATTTTCCACAAGACACGTGCCATGACACAAAGCTCTTCCGGCCCAAATAGGGGACACCCCTTCATGAGCTAAATAATAATCCCATCACACTGTTTGCTGCTTCTATTAGTGATCAGGACTGTTTGTGTCTGTGATGTGATTGTTCTGTGTGTATATTGTATAGAACTGGTATAATCAGCCTTGAACTTCTGACTCTGTAGACTATGTGCATCCCCAATCTTATACTGATGCTCATTAAGAATCTGATCTCCATTTTTCTTCTCTTAATTTGTTAACAAGGAAAGACATGTTACCCGAGCCATCTAATGTCCCACTGTAGCTGCCTGATCTCTGCTCCGAGGAGATGGAAGAGGGAAATCACTCAGTGGTGACTGAGTTTATTCTCACAGGACTGACAGATCGGCCAGAGCTCCAGGTCCCCCTGTTTATGTTCTTCCTACTGATTTATGTTACCACCCTGGTCTGTAATGGTGGGATGTTCTTGTTAATTACAATTGACCCACAACTTCACACCCCCATGTACTTTTTCCTCAGGACTTTGTCTTTCTGTGATCTCTGCAGTTCCACAGTAATAGCTCCTAAGATGCTTCAGAATTTCTTAGATGAGAGGAAAAGCATTTCGTACATTGCTTGTGCTGTGCAAATGTATTGCTTCCTTTTTTGTGTAGATGTTGAGTGTCTCTTGCTGGCTGTGATGGCGTATGACCGTTATGTGGCCATCTGTAACCCACTGCTCTATACAGTCACTATGTCCAGGCAGCGTTGTGACCAGCTGGTGGTTGGGGTGTGTATTGTGGGGTTGGTGGATGCGTTGATACTCACATTTTGTATATTCCGTCTGTCATTCTGCAGCTCCAACATCATACGGCATTTCTACTGTGAAATGCCCTCTGTGATGGCACTCTCCTGCTCTGACACACACATCAGTGAGATTGTGATGTTTGCTTCTACGTGTTACGCTCTGGTGATCACCAGCGTGACCATCCTCCTCTCCTACGTCCTCATCATCTCCACCATCCTGCAGATCCGCTCTGCCGAGGGCCGGCGCAAAGCCTTCTCCACCTGCGCTTGCCACTTGACAGCGGTGGTCATTTTTCAAGGCACCGGCATTTTTATGTCTTTCTGGCCATCCTCCAGCTATTCCATGGACACGGACAAAATAACCTCATTGTTCTACACGCTGGTGATCCCCATGTTGAACCCCCTCATCTACAGCCTGAGGAACAGGGAGGTGAAAGGTGCCCTGAGGAAAGCCATGAATAAACTTCTAACCAATTCCTGAATATTTTCATCCAAATGCTGGTTGAGTGATGGGGAGTGGAAACAAGGGAATTCCCAGCCCATAGTGATGTTGTCTCGTAGAGCTTGTGTAGTATTGTTCATTATTACTTTCATATTATTTGTTTGTTTGTATTCTAACAAAGCCTACAGACTCCAGAAGAGATCAGGGCATTATTATGCTGTTGCTTCAACAAAATTAAAGGAGGCAAATGTTTCACATGTGTGACTATGTAAATACGAGCTGGTGTTCTCCAGCAGGGTGCTGGACTGTACCAGACACACATCCCATTCAGCATCCCTAGGCCCTGTGACCTAGAAGTTAGTACTCTCTGCTTTCAGGTTGAAAAGCTGGCAGAGTAGGAGCCCAGAGATTTAGGTGTGAGGTTGCATTATGGTACAGAACGAGAGACTTGTTCGCCACTCTCTTACGTGTAGGTTTGGCATCCCTGTTCCTCTATTGCACTGAGAAGGAAAATGCTCTATGACGTAGAGCAGTATCTATCACTCAGTAACTTTGGGCTTTGTTCCTCGCTCAACGAGGGGCCTCTGTGCAACCTAGAATCAAGACGTTTACTTTCCCTGTGATAGAAGTCGTGACAATGAATAGACTAAAGCTCACAAGGTTCTCAGAGATACGACATTGATGACGTGTAATGGAGCTGAAGCTGATCTCCATGGCGACTTGTTAGGGAGTTTTGATTATGGATTGTGGCAAAGCTCTGAATGTGCCCTGCGGGTCTCACGTTACCGGCGGGTAATATTAGCCTCAGAGACTCGCTGTGGCCCCACACACCACTGCTTTCTCTCTACAGGAGGCAGTATCCACAGCTTAGTGATCCATACTCACCACAGGCTACTCCATGGTTTAGGGGTGAAAACCTCTTGATAGTCCTGGTCTGCCTTCTTGGGACAGGCTCAGTGTTTGCATGGGGGAAGGTTTGGGGGAACCCAGTTCAGCCCACCATTCCGGGTTACAGCCCAGGTCCCTAAAATATCAGCAGCAGTGATGGTTGTTTTTCTTTCTGACTTGGTAGCTTTTTCCCAAGGACACTTCCCCAAACAACCCCTCCAAAATATCTCCCTTCAGACTCCCTCTTCCTTCTTCTTGGGGGTTTACCTGGCTCCTTCCTTCTTCACTGCTGCAGGCCTGGACTCCACCTTTCCTGCTGCTGCTGTTCCCCCTGGGACAGAGGAGATAAGGGGGCTGGTTTAGGGCAGCTCCTCGGCTCCTTTCTCCCCACTGCTTGCTCTGTGGTGAAGTTGTTGGGTGGGAGTTTTTAAGGGGCCCTCTGTCCATCTGGGTTCCTAGGGGGTGGCTGGCTCAGCTCTCGTGGAGCACTGGAAGGTAGTTCACCCCCCACTGCTTCCCCTGCATTTCTGCTGCTGCTCCCTCCCCAGACTGAGTTCTTGCAGGGGCCCTTTGCATCCTTGCCCCCCACTATTTGCCTCCTGGCCTTTCCTTTGCACTGCTGGATCCTGCTGTGGGAGCTGTGGGCCTTCCACTGAGGCACCTCTGGGTACACTTGTTCTCTTTCCTCCCAGCAGTGTCTGGTTCTCCCTGCCCCACTTTCTTGAGCAGGTACCTCCTCCCCACTTGCCCTCCCTCTCCACCACTTCCCCCCTTCCTGTGTGCCCATGCCCCCCTCTGGTCCTTTGTTTGGTCCCTGAGCCTTCCCTTCTCTTTTAGTTACTCTCCCACCAAACACCGTTTCACTTCATCCATGTTTTTTAAATAATTTATCCCCTCATGTCCACAGTGCAGCCGGAGGAGCCGGGCTTTCCGTCCTGTGCTGGGAGTCGCACCTCTTGTTCCATTAGTCCCCTTTCTCCTATCTGTGTTGCTGACCTCTCACCGTGCTTCCAGCCTGGGGGGGTGAGCCTTCTTCCTCCCCTCCTTTCCCCCCCCTTGCTCCCTCCCTTTGCACTACAGGCTTCCCCCAATTGTCTGTTCCTCTCCTTCCCTCTCCACCCATGACTACAATGGAGGGGCTGTCTTGTGATGCCCCTGATGCCCCTTCACCACCCCTCCTCACACCTACCTCTGCCAATGCCGACCCCTCTGAGGCTGCCGGGCTGCCCACTCATAGAGCGGAGATGGTGGACATGGATGGGGATTTTGGGATACCGACTGCTCCTGCCACACCTCCTGTCACCATGGTCACCATTAAGAAGGACCCCCTGAAAACAGGAAGGGCCAGGGGACCAAAAAGGGCATGAGCCCCGCCCAGAAGGTAAAACACCTTTGGTGAAGGCTCACCCCCTGGCCTTAGATCCAGTGGCTTCCCCTCTTTCCCATTTCCTTGTTCCTTCTACCAGCTCAGGGGGCGATGGTGCCCCCGCCTGCCACCTCCCAATCCACTCAGGCTGTCTCCTGGAATTCCATCTCCGACAGCCGCGGCCCCTTTCCCATCCCAATCCCTCCCTTCCTCTCTGCTCACCACATATAAAACCATCTGGAGTAAAGGGAAAGAAGCTTTGGACTGGTAGGTGCTGGCTGAAAGGCATGCAGCTGGTAACACTGCAGCAGCAGATGGTGAGAGAAATCTTTGCTTTTAATTCGTTTCGCTTGCTAAGTTAGGTGTTAGGTGAATTTCATGTTTTCTTTGTAACCAACTCTCTGCCTCACAATTTGTAACCTCTACTTGAGAAGAGAGTTTGCACAGGCCCTTTTTCTATTAATAAAAGGACAAACTTTGTATGAAGAGATGTTGTCCAGGAGGCTGCTGGACAGTACCAGACACACATTCCATTCAGCATCCCTAGGCCCTGTGGTCTAGAGCAGTAGTCTCCAAAGTGGGGTGCGCTCACTCCAGGGGGTGCACGAGACGATCTGAGGGAGCGCATGCACGGTGTGCTCAAATGCCACGCAACAGCTGAGAGGGGAGATGCCTGGGCATGGCATGACATCACGGCCCGGGACTTTAAAACTGCGTGGCCCAGAGTTGCACCGTGGGGCCCAGCTCCAGGCCCGGCACGTTGTCTGCAGCCCTGGAAGCAGCTGGGGCCAGGGCTGTGGGGTCTTCTGGGGCCTGATCACAGACTCCAGCCCTGCAAACTGGAAGGTAGAAGGTGGGGGAAGGGGTGGGAGAGGAAGGGCTTGCGCTGAGGGGAGGAGGGCAGGTCAGGAGAAGAAAGGGGAAGGCACCAAGGGACAGCGCGGAGGAGAGACAAATGCCAGGGGGCTAAGTGGAGACAATGAGGAAAAGGGCAGGAGGGGAGGTGTCAGTGGGAGGGGGACAGGGTGATGCTGGGAGAGGAGAGGGTAAGGGCATTGCGGGCTGGAGGGGGAGGTGCTGGGAGAAGGCTTGAAAGAAGGGGTGGGCATGAGGAAGGTGGGGATGGAGCAAGTCATGTGTGAGGGAACAGGGGCATGAGGGGAACTGGGCAGAGGGTGGTGAGGGGGTGGGCATCAGGGAAAAAGAGGGCAAAGGGGGCAGAGTCAGTGAGGGAAGGGGGAGGCACGAGGAGGGTGCAGGGGTAAGGGAAGGTGCAGGTGCCAGGGGATTCTGGGGTGAAACAGAAGGGCAGGTGTTAGGAGAGAGGATGAGGAGGGGTAGCTCACATGATCAGAGTGGGGCTACTGGAGGAGTGGGCACAGAGGGAAGAGAAGGGCTGGTGGAGGGGGGCAGGTTGCAGGAGGGCTGAGGGCAGTGAGAAGGGCAGGAGTCAGGACAGGAGAGGAGGGTGAGAGGTTGGGGGGCAGCAGTCACCAGGGGAGCTGATGGAGCAACGGGAGGAGACATGGCAGTAGAGGGGAAAGGTCGAGGTTTATAAGATATTTATTAATAACTTGGGTGCCACAGAGACACATCCAAACAAGCCCAATGAACTCAGTACTGATGCACAACACAAAATTCATTCTGCTCATGAATGAATATTGTTTATTTCATCTTTATCTCATCCTTTTTTAATTTCTGTTTTTGTGTATGCTTTATAATATAAATAAGTGTATGTCTACACTACAAAGTTAATTCGAACTAACAGCTGTTAGTTCGAATTAACTTTCATAGGCGCTACACATGCAAACTGCGAGTTCGAACTTAATTCGAACTAGCGGAGCGCTTAATTCGAACTAGGTAAACCTCATTCTACGAGGACTAATGCCTAGTTCGAATTAAGTAGTTCGAATTAAGGGCTGTGTAGCTACTTAATTCAAACTAGTTGGAGGCTAGCCCTTCCCAGCTTGCCCTGGTGGCCACTCTGGGCCAAGCCAGGGAAACTCTTCTGCCCCCCTCCCGGCCCCGGAGCCCTTAAAGGGCCACGGTCTGGCTACACTGCTCGTGCCAGCTGCAAGCCTGCCAGCACCCAGCCAGCAGACCCTGCACCTGGCACGGCATGAGCCAGCCACCCGCTGCCACCCAGCCCTCCGCCTCTTCCCAGGACCAGGCTGGCGGCTCCCAGGAGCCTGCCCGGGGCCGCAAGAGGCGGGCGCCCGCTTGGTCTAGTGTGGAGATCGTGGACCTCATCGAGGTTTGGGGGGAGATCTCCAACATCCACAACCTCCGCACTAGGCACAGGAATGCGGCCATCTAGGGCAGGATAGCTGCCAGCCTGGCCACCAAAGGCCACATGTGAACCCAGGAGCAGGTTTGCATGAAAATGAAGTTGGTCCAGTGAGACCCCCGACCCTGAGCCTAGAACATAAGAACATAAGAACAGCCATACTGGGTCAGACCAAAGGTCCATCTAGCCCAGTAGCCTGTCTGCCGACAGCGGCCAACACCAGGTACCCCGGAGGGGATGGACCGAAGACAATGACCAAGCCATTTGTCTCGTGCCATCCATCTCCAGCCTTCCACAAACAGAGGCCAGGGACACCATTCCTACCCTCGGCTAATAGCACTCCACGGACCCAACCTCCATGAATTTATCTAACTTCTCTTTAAACTCTGTTATGGTTCTAGCCTTCACAGCCTCCTGTGGCAAGGAGTTCCACAGGTTGACTATTTGCTTTGTGAAGAAGAACTTTCTTTTATTAGTTTGACGCCTGCTACCCATTCATTTCATTTGGTGTCCTCTAGTCCTCCTATTATGGGAACTAATGAAGAACTTTTCTTTATGCACCCTCTCCACACCACTCATGATTTTATAGACCTCTATCATATCCCCCCTCAGTCGCCTCTTTTCTAAGCTGAAAAGTCCCAGTCTCTTTAGCCTCTCTTCATATGGGACCTGTTCCAAACCCCTCATCATTTTAGTTGCCCTTTTCTGAACCCTTTCCAAGGCCAAAATATCTTTTTTGAGGTGAGGAGACCACATCTGTACACAGTACTGAAGATATGGCGTACCATAGTTTTATACTTCCCCTCCTCCTTCTTCCCCTGGCTTCCCCATTCCAGCTCCCTCCTCCCAGGTTTCCCCCTCCCCTCTCCCACCCTCTCTCTTCCCCTCTCCCACCTCCTTTTCCCAGTCTCCCCAGAGGTTAATCCCCCCACCCCCAGTTTTGTTAAATAAAGAGAGTTTCTATTTTTGAACACGTGTCCTTTATTTTTTACATCCGGAAGGGGGGCTAGGGAGGGGTAAGTGGAAGGAGGTGAGGGAGGAATGGGGCACAAGCCCCTGATGGGGAGGACTGGGGTGGCTCTGCGGGCTCCTCAGGGTGGAAGCTCTCCTGCAGGGCCTCCTGGATCCTGACAGCCCCCCGATTGACACCCCCGGATGGCAGCCTGTGGCAAGTGCAGCCGGGCTGATGGCCGAGTGCTATGATGTGCTGAGTGTGGGCACTCAGAGCACTCCAAGACAGGACTGCTTTGCTGTCCCTCATCGAGGTAGACAAGCAAGCGGGGAACCCTGAGAACTGTCTGTCCGGGGTGCGGGTCGGGTCCCTTTAAGCATGGAGCTCAATTAGCCTCAGGCAGCAGCTCCACACTCTAAGTCCTAACCTGATGCCCTGCCGGCACTGGTTCCAGCCAGCCTTAGCTTCGGTTCAGGGTCCACTCAATGTGGACATGCTAGTTCGAATTAGCAAAACGCTAATTCGAATTAGTTTTTAGGTCTAGATGCACTAGTTCGAATTAGCTTAGTTGTGTCGAAGTAAAAACTTCACTCTGTTTACGCGGCTAAAATATATGGTTTTATTGGCCAATAAAAGCAAAGTGAGCCAAACGTGGACCCAGCAAAGTCAGGCCCAGTAAGGCTCCTTAATACAATCAATCCTCGTATCTTTATACCCTTAACCAAACAGTCTGACGTCAGGGCATCCAATTACAGAAATCATCAATTAAACTTGGAAAAGCAAAGCCTTATCAACAAGATGGCGGACAGGTACGAGGGAGTACACCTCCTGTCCCAACCAGCCCAATTAACACATACCAATAGCCCATCCTGTAGGCCTCTTCTCACGGGGTGACAGAAAGTTCACTCTGGTCTACGTGCTTGAGAGAAAAGCTGAAATGGTTTCTGTTATACAAGATGGCTTCTAGCTAAATATAAAATGGTTACGGCAGTCTCTACAACTCCCCCCTTTTAGCCTTTTAAAGGCTAACCATGAAACCATTTTATATCTCCATTTCCATTAAAGTATTAATATACATTTCCTGTTCCTTTCTCTGCTCATCATATTTTAACATCATTACTTCCACATTCTCTCTAGTAAGGGTCTGTCTTGTGCTTTTTTAGAATACAAGCAATACAGCATTTGATTAACAAGAAACAAAAATAAACACAAAAGAATATAGCTAATACTAGAACTACTCCTTGCAAAATCCAAGTTCCCACATGTCCAACCCAGCCTCTCAACGAACCCCAGAGAGTCCTGTCTTCCTCCTCCCCTAGGCGTTCCACAGTTCTTTCAATCTCTGAGGCGTCTTCCTCCACTTCCTTGCTGGTGTCAGTAATATACACACAGCATTCTTTTCCCACTAAGGCACAAACCCCGCCCTTACTAGCTAGGACATAGTCTAGGGCCATCCGGTTTGGGCTCTTTCCCACTCTGGCTCCTGAACCATTACATGTCCAGCAGTACTTTCCAATTGGGGTCAGGTCTAGGTGGATATACCCTGGGTTAGTAAACCCTTTATCCTGCCAAGTATCATTTGGCTTCAGTTCACTAAACAGTGGGCCATTCATTTGAGTGTTGTTCAGTGGGACCGGAATCATTGGAATGCCTCCTTCTGAGTGTACAGGACTGTGAGCACATATCCAGCAACCTGTGGAATTAAATTCTTGGGAAACTTGGTTCATTAAAAGCATAAACACATTTGAACCATACAGGTTATAACTACTAGGAATTAAAAAACAAGATTAAGCATAAGCTCAACAGGAATTGTTTGTCCAGCCTCATGCTGGCTGTTCTTCAGGACTTCGTAGATTGCTTCACCTATCGCTGGCAGGTTCTTCTGGGTCGCAGCTGGTACCTTGGCCTCGGTTCCTTAGGATCGTCTGCTTCTGGGCTTGGATTGCCGGTACCAAGCCTGCGCTGATCCTCGTCTACTTCTGGACCTGGGTTTCCGGTACCAGGTCTGCGGTGCTCCTGGTTAGGGCTAACCTCTGTAGGGGCTGGAACCGCTTTGCAGTGGGACGCATGAATCCATGTGGGGAATCCCTCACACTTTACAGCAGTATGGGTGGTCAGAAGGACTTGGTAGGGACCCTTCCACCTGGGTTCCAGGGCAGTCTTCCGCTGGTGAACTTTCACGCAAACCCAGTCTCCTGGTTGTAGTTTATGGCACAGCTCAGTCGGGGCCTCCTGGAAGGCGTCCTTAACCTGTGAATGATAGGACTGTACACACCTCATAAGTTTCTGACAATACTTGACTATGCTTCCTTTAATAAGTGTGGCATCAACCAGGTCAATTTCTGGGCTGCTTAACAGTCTTATAGGTCGGCCACATGCAATTTCATGTGGACTGAGTCCAGTTTTCCGATTAGGAGTGGCTCTCATGCTCATTAGGGCAATCGGGAGTGCTTCTACCCATGTTAAGCCAGAGCTTTCACATATCTTAGCAAGTTTGTTCTTTAAAATCCCGTTTCATTTCTCTACTGCTCCTGGGTGTTACGCGCAGTGCAGTGCTTGTCTGATAGAGTAGTACTTTGCCAGTTTTTGAACAATTTGTCCAGTAAAGTGGGTACCTCTATCACTGGAGATCACAAGGTGTATTCCCCATGATGGGATGTAATGATTTAAAAGTTTCTTTGCCACTGTGATAGCATCAGTTTTCCTGCAGGGATAAGCTTTTACTCATCTCAAAAACAAACAAACAATAACCAGCACATATTCAAAAGATTGACATTTAGGCAATTGAATAAAGTCCATCTGGAAATTCAGAAATGGTTCCAAAGGCAGAGGTCTGGTTGCCGGAACTGTCTTTACAGGTTTTCCCACGTTGTGGGCTTGGCAGACAGGGCAAGCCAGACAGTAATCTTTAGCTGCTTGGGAGAATTTAGGAGCAAACCAATTTTGCTTTAGGATTGCTACCATCCCCCCTTTGCCAACGTGTGACAGCCCATGGAGCACGGAGGCAAGGTGAGGTAGCAAGACCACTGGGGCAACAATGCGGCCATCAGAGCTGCACCACAAGTGGTCTGGGTGCAAGGTGCACCCTACCAGTCTCCACTCCTGCTTTTCCGATTCTGGGGCTTGGTCCTGCAGAAGGGCCAGTTCTGACAGGGATGGCATTGGAGCTGGCGATGGTAGGAGAGAAGGGAAAAATGGCAGGTAGAGGAGCAGATTTCACTACATTCCAGACAGTACAAACTGCATAGTCTACTACTAAAACTTCACTAGAATTATAAAAGCAAAAAACCGTTTGTGTAAAGCA
The DNA here is from genome assembly GCA_032595735.1 of Pelochelys cantorii. Lineage (NCBI taxonomy): Eukaryota > Metazoa > Chordata > Testudines > Trionychidae > Pelochelys > Pelochelys cantorii. The sequence goes on from CM064329.1 coordinate 3,463,017, forward strand.
CAAAGTTAAGATTATTCAAGGTACTTAATTTTTTTTTTCTCATTAAAACAACAATATGGTACACACAACAATGTCTGAAATACATATATCACAATTAAGACACACAAGACAAATCTGGACAGAACACAGAACACAAACTTATTATGTCATGACACAGAACCATGGTTTTTCTTCAGTTAATTTTCAGCTGATATTAGCGCTTTTTGATGATCTGAAAGACAAGAAAACATTTCTATCCCCGTCGGGGTGGCCCATTATAACTTAAAATACTGCCTAAGATCTGCTAGGGGAACCGGTTACAGCTAGTTCCCTACCACTTCCATGGGCAAGTGAGCTGCAACTTTCCGAGAACAAGGGTGCTTCATCGGTACTCGTGACCTTCCACTCCCTTGAATTACCTCAGAGTTGCTAGCCCTACCCAACAGTGGCATGCCTCAGTTTCCCTCTTGTACTGCAGACCAGGTTGTTGTGGGGTTTTTTTGGTTTTTTTGTTTTTAATGTGTGAAGCTTCAAATGATTTACTGCCACAGAAACTCTTTCTTAGAACAAGGCGCTTGCTAGTTACTATTTCAGCAAGCAAAAAGGTTTTCTTTTCCTGAAAAGAATCATATACAATGTTACAGGCTTGCTTATGGGGGACAGTGCCCCCCCCCTTCCTCTTCCAAAACAGACAGGCAGTTTGCAGACACACACAACCTTGGATCTGAAAGCAAGCCAAAAGTGCTATCAACTCAGCCTTGAACAGAAACACCGTGAAGTTTCTGGGCTTGGATTTTTAAAAACAATAATTAGTTTCCTTGAAAGACACATTTAACCCTTAGGGTGCAGGTTTTACAAATTTACAATGTATAGATTCTATTTTTTTTATGCAGTTAACCAATTAAGTTTCAGTAGAATTCCTTATTTTCCCTGTAATAGATTTAACAAAGTGTCTGTAGCCAAATGTTTAAACTTGATTGTTTCTTCGCGTAGATGATTAAAAGAGGCTGCAAGAAACAAGGAGTCATTTCTAAAGCAGTTTTTTTTCCTACACATTACAATATTGCTTAATTTCTTTTCCTTAGAATTTGGAGGAACACTTCCCTTAAACTGTTAAACTTATTTTAAACTTGGTGTTTTGCTTTGGATGGGGCAAGTTTGTTACAGGAGCCTGTGTTTTCAAAGGGAAGAGCTAATTCCTTTCAGTTATTTTTTGTGTTTCCTCTCTATCTGCGTATGTGTTATAGAGAGGGGTAGAGAGGTGATGTTGTGCAAAATTTCCCACCCCCCCATCTTGGTTGATACGGGTGTACCAACTGAGAAATCTCTCTTTTTTTTTTCCACTTCTTGTGCATTATTTTGGCACAGAGGCTCTGCAGCAAGTTTGTAAGTTACCTATCTTACTGCAGGGCAGATTTTTTGCTTTTCTGAGCTTCACTTTCATCCCTCAGGGCTTTAATTTTTCCTCTTTTCCAATTGGTTAAATGCTTACAGGTCCTTGGACCATTATGCACGTACATGTAGTACACAGGGGTGCCTTTCGGCAGTGTGGGGGGATGTTTAGACTAACTCCCACCTAAACTAACTTTTCACACTCTAAAGTAAGAGTCTGCCGGGTCTAGAGTGTCAGACCTTAGCAGCTCATGAAATAAGAGGAGTCTTCACTCCCTCACATATCCGCTGAGTCTTGAGGTTCAGCTGACCCCCTTAAATGTAAGACTTTAGTCATATCGAAAGTCCCTTGCAATGGGAATTGTAATTTGGAGTCATTTTGAGTATACAAATTCCATTTATCTAAAAACTTGCAAGTATTTTTCCCATAGTGGGTATACATAAAGAAAGCCGGACTGTCCTTAGAAGGCACTGGAATTCCTGTGGACTGACCTACCCCCATTTTCTGCGCGCGCTCAAACAGATTCTGCAAGGCACCGAACCAAAGTCCGCCTGCTTGCACTACCCCCCCTTTGTATTGCGAGGCACTGGACTCAAAGTCCACCTGGCTCGCAGGGGCTGCGAGTCACCGGATTAAGAGAAATCCGCCTGCCCGCACCGATCCCCCCCCCTTTTGTATTGCGAGGCACTGGACTCAAAGTCCACCTGGCTCGCAGGGGTTTCCGGCACCCGTCCCAGCCCGGCAGAACACCACGTCCTGGCGCCTGGAGACAGCCTGGCGGAGTGGGGAAATACTATGGCCTGGGGTTAGCCTCAGAGGTCAGTACTACATCCACAAATAACAGAAAGAGACAACAAAGCTTCCCCACAGTTCCGTGTGCCGAGAGAGAGTAATGGCACCACACCAGCCTTTAGCGTCCGAACACAGAGGGTCCAGCGCATGGCTGCCTCACTAGAGACACCGGTGTGCCCTTTTGGAACTGTGACACATAAGACAGGCCTAATAGACAAAGACAGACACAGACAGACAAAAATGTTAGCCGCTCCACAAAATTGAATTCCGTAGCCCCCCTTACCCCAATGGCCAGCCGTCACTCCAAATCCTAAGCCCTCACCCAGGAGATTTCGTAACAGGTATCCCCTTTACCTTCTATTGAGCGCTCTGAGAGGTTTGGAAGTGGAGTGCCGGTCCGTCCATACAGGCAAGTGGCGCGTTAGGAATCTCGGTGGAACCTCCAAATTGTCGAAGTAAAAACTTCACTCTGTTTACGCGGCTAAAATATATGGTTTTATTGGCCAATAAAAGCAAAGTGAGCCAAACGTGGACCCAGCAAAGTCAGGCCCAGTAAGGCTCCTTAATACAATCAATCCTCGTATCTTTATACCCTTAACCAAACAGTCTGACGTCAGGGCATCCAATTACAGAAATCATCAATTAAACTTGGAAAAGCAAAGCCTTATCAACAAGATGGCGGACAGGTACGAGGGAGTACACCTCCTGTCCCAACCAGCCCAATTAACACATACCAATAGCCCATCCTGTAGGCCTCTTCTCACGGGGTGACAGAAAGTTCACTCTGGTCTACGTGCTTGAGAGAAAAGCTGAAATGGTTTCTGTTATACAAGATGGCTTCTAGCTAAATATAAAATGGTTACGGCAGTCTCTACAGTTGGAATTAACTAATTCAAATTAAGTTAGTTCGAATTAGTGCTGTAGTGTAGACATACCCTTAGATATTAGTACAGTAGTACAAGTATATAATTTATAAACAAATGAATATACATATATTGGGGGTGCGTGCTCAAAAATGTTTTCCTGATAGGGGTGCGCGATCAAAAAAGTTTGGAGACCACTGACCTAGAGGTCAGTGGTCTGTGCTGACAGCTTGGAAAGCTGCCAGAGTAGGAGCCCAGAGATTTAGCTGCGAGGTTGCATTACGGTACAGAATGAGAGTCTTGATTGCCACTCTCTTGCCTATAGGTTTTCCTCTACCCTTGGCCAGTGAGGGGCAGTTCAGCTGCACCTGCAGCGGGGGAAGAAAGGGATTTTACCATCCTCACCCACACACAAACTGCCTGTAACACCCACAGCCTGCGGCTCCTCTGAACCCAACAGTCTGGGACAGGACACTTTGGGGCTCCCCAGCACTCCTCCCCAAGGGCTCCAGACCAGCCTGGGGGTAGCAGGTCCTGGACACCTTCCCCAGCGCCACTGCCATGCCCAGGAGAGAAAGGGCCAGGTACGTTGGGGTTTTCTTGCCATTTTAAACCACTGACCAGAGGGGTTTGATTTAGTGGGTCTGGGCTTCAAGCCCCTGTTTGTTGTTGTCACTGTCCCCAGTTTGGTTTTCTGTTTGTCACAGCTCGGTCAGGTTCTGTCCCCCATTCATCCCCCCTTTGTAACCAGTCCCCCAGCAACCTCCTGCTCTGTTAGCACCTGGTCACCCACCTGCTCTCTCTGTAATGCACCTACAGCAGAGTGAATGAAGGGAGGGATCCACTTTCTTAATGGCCAGGTTGGGGAACCTCAGGTCCAGGGGCTGGATGTGCCCCCCCCCCCAGCTTTCCTGGATCCAGCTCCCAGGGCTCAGGACTTCCGCCATCATTGGGGAGCCCATGCTGGTGCTCAAACCCCTCTGCCGCCTTATGGCACGGTGGGAGCGCAAACATCTGCTTGCCTGCACCATGGTAGGTTCTGGTGTGTGAGAAGAATGTGGCGGAGGGGGTCTTTCCCCTTCTCAGTCAGGGGTCACATCGGGGGATATAGTGTACTTAGATTTCCAGAAAGCCTTTGTCAAGGTCACTCAATGAGGGTTAAGTAAAGTAAGTTATCATGGGATAAAAGAGATGGTCCTGTCCTGGATTGAGAAGTGGTTAAAAGACAGGGAACAAAAGGTTGAAATAAATGGTAAGTTTTCAAAATGGAGAGAAGTAACTAGTGGGGTCCCCCAATGGTCAGTCTTAGGACAAATCCTATTCAATTTATTTGTAAATAATCTGGAGAAAGGGGTAAACTACTCACGAGAGAGATCTTGGAGCCCTTGTGGACGGTTCTCTGAAAACATCCACTCAATGGGCAGTGGCAGTCAAAAAGCAAAGAGAATGTTAGGGATCATTAAAAAAGGATAGAGAATAAGACAGAGAATATCTTCTTGCCTCTATATAAATCCATGGTACACTCACATCTTGAATGCTGCTGTGACAGACGACGGCTACACTGTCGGTTTTTTTCCCAGAAGAAGATATGCAAATCACGCTCATATTTGCATATCTTCTTCAGATTTTTTTTGAGGAAGAGGTTTTTCCAATATTTGGGCCATATAGATGGCCAATGTCGGGAAAAAAAACCCTGTTGAAAGACCCTGTAAACCTCAATTTTGGGAAGGGAAAGAATCCCTAGAAGGAGGGGTGCCTGGCAGGAGTGAACTCTGAAAAAGGTTACTGCATTATGGGAGCGGTATACCATGTGTAAAGAAAGCAGAGTGGCAAAGGCTACATCTAGACTACAAGCTTCTTTCAAAAGAGAGAGTCTAGACTACAAGCAGATTTTTCAAAAAAGCCAGCCGTTTTTTCGAAAGAGAGTCTATATGCTCTCTTTTGAAAAAGCACCGTTTTCATTCAATAGCACCTTTTTTTGAAAGAGTACTTTCTAACAAAGGCGTTATTCCTCGTAAAATGAGTTTTACCGCGATCGAAAAAACTGCCGCTTTCTTTTGATTTACTTTCGAAAGAACACGGCTGTAGTCTAGACGCAGGTGAAATTTTTTTCAAAAAAAGCCTGTAGTCTAGACACACCCAAAGTGTCCTCCTGTACAGTTGGGCCATTGTAAGCCAGGAACTAGATCACCAGGTGTCCCTGGTGCAAGAATAGGTGGTTCAGACTCGTGCCAACCTTGGAGTAAAGAAATGAGTAGCTGTTTGGAACAGTAACAGAAGTTTCAAATTTCAGAGGGGTAGACATTTCAAGGAGAAGCAGCCTCCCCCAGCTCAGACAAATTCTAACTGGGAGCAAGATCTACGGTTTAGAGGTGCAGGGGAGGAGTGAAAAGTAAAGAAAATGTTGCCAATAAGGAGATTAACCAAATATGTGACAAGGGAGCAGCTATCAGAACAGAATCGAATGGCTGAGGATGTGTTTAGGAAACTGGCTGCCTACGAAAGTGGCAACAACAGTAGTGCAGCGGAAATAGCAGCATCTACTAGCCATGATGTTGTCTTTGCGGGAAACAGACTTTGAAGGAGCTGAGGTTCCCAAGACACCCAAGTGGTGGCCCCCATTGCAAATGATGCCTGGAGTCACTCTACCATCAATCTAACCGTAAAGGAGAACTTTAGCACTATTAAGCAAAAAGCTGTGGTGGATGCAGGGGCCTCCAGCAGCTTGTTATGCACCAGAGATAATTTGATATTAAGGGACATCCCCCATTAAGGAAATCAGATCATTAACATCACACAATAGGAAAGAAAGCTTAACACCATTTACCAAAGAACTCACAGGAGTGTTGGGACCTTTGTCCAGCCAAGGGTCCATGGGATTCCAGGCTCTTGATGGATGCGGCATTTTGGGTATGGAACCTTCTATCAACATGTAATGTTATAAGAGACCTGCCAAATAGGATAATAAGCAGGGCTGAAAATGGAGAAGCAGGGAGCATAATCCCAGCAGCCCACCAGCTCGCAGCCATAACGGCAGACTCTAATGGCGGGGAGCGATCCTCTGCTTCTGACAAGGACACCGAGTGGCACTTTAACCGTGTTTGCTACCTACACCCTTGGGTAATAGGCTCCTGCTGGCCATTCTGGAATATCATAGTCTGTGGATGGATGGATGGAAAGAAAGAATGAATTTGGGATGTTTCAAGAAATTATCTTTTCCATATACATCTTTCAATCAAAATAGCAATCTTCTCCCCTCTCCTCAAACTCTGGCTTTAAGACTCTGGTGATTTTCTAGGACAGTTCAGAAAGAGGAGAGTCCATCATGCATCATGGGGGATGGGGTCCAGTCTGGGACCTTGCCCCATGGCAGACAATATCAGACTGTGGTATCTGAGTCACCTCTGTGGTATTCCTGAGGGGATGTGTTGTGTTTTCAGCCAAAAGCTTTCCATATCCACAAACAAAGCCTTTGTTGAGCAGCTCGACACAGTCCCAGGGTTGAACTTTGAAAACAAGAAGATGAAATGTATGCCCTGTTGCACTGTGCAACTTTGATAGAAACTGCATCATTCAGTAACACAGGAGGAAAGAGTGCGCCAAATTAGTCCCCAGGCAATGAGTTACACCCAGGGTGACTTTGCTTCACTCAGCATCGTAATTGGGTGTTGTGCTTCTCAGAGATCAGCTATTCCTGGTTACTTAAGAGAGCATGTCCCATGGATCATAGATCTGGGTATAAAATTTCCTGAACACTCCAAACTGGCACTCTCATTGATGGGGAAACACCACATCTCTTTCCACAGCAGGTACGTGCTATTGTTCTGCATCACAGTCACACACTCATACAGACACCGGCATGATCAGCACATACTGAATTCATGACCTACAGCACTAAAAGCCTCAGCCCACCTTGAGCTATTGAAACACACCTTGCATTGGAAAAAAATATTGGCAATTAGATAGTCACTGAAGCTCCTAATTTCTAGTAATTCTCAGGATTTTCTGACAGAACAATGTAAATGCCATTTCTGTTGCAAAAAAAAGCTTAATTAGCTCAGCACACAACCTATTCCGCAACACATGTGCCATGCCGCTTCTTGCCCAAGTAGGGCAAAAAGTTTGCTCACACCCCTTCATGAGCCAAATAATAATCCCATCACACTGTTTGCTGCTTCTATTAGTGATCAGGACTGTTTGTGTCTGTGATGTGATTATTCTGTGTATACAGTGTGTGCATTGTATAGAACAACTGGCATGATCAGCTGTGAACTTCTGACTCTGTAAACTAAGCCTGTCCCCAATCTCATTAAAAAACTGATCTCCATTTCTCTTCTCTTAATTGGTTAGCGAGAAAAGACATGTTACCCGAGCAATCTAATGTCCCACAGTAGCTGAGTGATCTCTACGCCAAGGCGATGGAAAAGGGAAATCACTCGGTAGTGACTGAGTTCATTCTCTCAGGTCTCTCAGACAGTGCAGAACTGCAAGTTCTTTTGTTTGTGTTGTTCCTACTGATTTATGTTGCAACCCTGGTCTGTAATGGGGGGATGATCTTGTTAATCACAATTGACCCACAACTGCACACCCCCAGTAATAGCCCCTAAGATGCTGCAGAATTTCTTAGCTGAGAAGAAAAGCATTTCGTACATTGCTTGTGCTGTGCAAATGTATTGCTTCCTTGTTTGTGTAAATGTTGAGTGTCTCTTGCTGGCTGTGATGGCGTACGACCGTTATGTGGCCATCTGTAACCCGCTGCTCTATATGGTCATCATGTCCAGGCAGCGTTGTGTCCAGCTGGTGGCTGGGGTTTGTGCTGTGGGGTTGGTGGATGCAAGGATACTCACGTGTTGTACCTTTCAGCTGTCATTCTGCTGCTCCAACATCATCAGGCATTTCTACTGTGAAATGCCCTTTGTGATGGGGCTGTCCTGCTCTGACACACACATCAGTGAGATTGTGCTGTTTGCTTCTACATGTTTCACTGTGGTGATCATCACTGTGATTATCCTCCTCTCCTATGTCCTCATTATCTCCACCATCCTGCAGATCCGCTCTGCCGAGGGCCGGCGCAAAGCCTTCTCCACCTGCGCTTGCCACTTGACAGCGGTGGTCATTTTTCAAGGCACCCTCATTTTTATGTCTTTCCGGCCAACCTCCAGCAATTCCATGGACACAGACAAAATAACCTCAGTGTTCTACACACTGGTGATCCCCATGTTGAACCCCCTCATCTACAGCCTGAGGAACAGGGAGGTAAAAGATGCCCTGAGGAAAGCCATGAATAAACTTCCAACCAATTCCTGAATATTTTCATTCAAATGCTGGTTGAGTGATGGGGAGTGGAAACAAGGGAATTCCCAGCTCATAGTGATGTTGTCTCGTAGAGCTTGTGGTAGTATTGTTCATTATTACATTCATATTATTTGTTTGTTTGTATTCTAACAAAGCCTGCAGGCTCCAATAGAGATAAGGGAATTATTATGCTATTACTCCAACAAAATTAAAGGAGGCAACTGTTTCACATGTGTGAGTATGTAAATATGAGCCGGTGTTGTCTAGCAGGATGCTGGACAGTACAAGACACACATCCCATTCAGCATCAATAGGCCCTGTGACCTAGAAGTTAGTGCTGTATGCTGTCAGATTGAAAAGCTGGCAGAGTCGGAGCCCAGAGATTTAGGTGCGAGGTTGTATTATGTTACAGAATGAGGGACTTGTTCGCCACTCTCCTATGTGTAGGTTTTTGCATCCCTGTTCCTCTATCGCACTGAGAAGGAAAAATGCTCTATGATGTAGAGCAGTATCTATCACTCAGTAACTTTGGGCTTTGTTCCTAGCTCAACGAGGGGCCTCTGTGCAACCTAGAATCAAGACATTTACTTTCCCTGTGATAGAAGTGACAATGAATAGACTAAAGCTTACAAGGTCCTCAGGGATACTACACTGATGACATGTAATGGAGCTGAAGCTGATCTCCACGGCGACTTGTTAGGGAGTTTTGATTATGGATTGTGGCAAAGTTCTGGATGTGCCCCGTGGGTCTCATGTTACCAGCGGATAATATTAGCCTCAGAGACTAGCTGTGGGCCTATACACCACTCATTTCTCTCTACAGGAGGCAGGATCCGCAGCTTAGTGATCCATACATATCGCAGACTAGTCCATGGTTTAGGGGTGAAAACCTCTTGGTAGTCCTGATCTGCCTTCTTGAACCAGGCTCAGTGTTTGCATGGAGGAAGGTTTGGGGGAACCCAGTCCCTCCCACTACCCTGGGTTCCAGCCCAGGCCCCTAAAATATCAGCAGTAGTAATGGTTGTTTTTCTTTATGACTTGGCAGCTTTTTCCCTGGGCCACTTCCACAAACAACTCCTCTAAAATGTGTCCCTGTAGTACCTGTTAACCAGCTCTTAGCTCACAAACAGCTTCTTCTTGTTCCTTCCTTTGGGTATGTCTACACTACAGTGCTATTTCAAATTAACTTATTTCAAAATAAGCTAATTAGTTAATTCGAAATAAGCTAATTTGAAATAACGCATCTAGATACAAAATATAATTCAAAATAGCGTTTTGCTATTTCGAAATAGCGCGTCCACACTGATTGGACGCTGGATCGCATTTAAGGGCAGCTGAAACTGGTTCCAGCAGGGCATCAGGTCAGTAGTTGCTTTGTGTGGCTGCTGTCTGAGGCTATCTGAGGCTCGTGCTTAAAGGGACCCCCCTGGACAGCCGGTTCTTAGCTTTCCCGCTTGCTTGCCTACCTCACCGATGGACAGCAAAGCGTTTTCCTCTCCTCCTACTTTGGTTGCTCTCATTTGGGACACCACAGCACTCGGCACCATGGAACCAGAGCCACCCATGGGCACTCTGGTGCTCATGTTGAACGTCTTGCTGCAAGCCTGGCAGCAATTGCTGGAGGCTGCCTGGCACCTTCTGCTGCAGGCCAGACCCCTGACCCTCCCCCTGGCCCCATGGGGGCCGTGGAGGAGCGGCACCCGGACACCAGCGTGCCCTGCCGCATCTGCCGTCTGGACACCAGCAGCGACTGGTGGGACCACATCGTCCTGGAGCGCTGGGGAGACCAACAGTGGACCCAGAACTTCAGGATGAAGAAGGACACTTTCCTTGAGCTCTGCGAGTAGCTCGCCCCTGCTCTGTGGCGATGGGACACACTCATGAGGCCCGCCATTCCCCTCCACAAGCGGGTGGCCGTCGCTCTCTGGAAGCTCTCCACGCTGGATAGCTACCGATCTGTGGGGAACCAGTTCGGCGTGGGGAGATCCACCGTCGGAGCGGTGCTCATGCAGGTACGGCAGTCACTGGCCACTGGGTCAGGAGGGGGTGCTGCAAGGAGGACAAGAGCTGCCCCAGGGAAAATGGGGGAGAGAGTGGTGTAAGTGCCCTCCCTGGGAGGGGTCAGTCTGTCCCAGCCACGCTACAGACCATCCGCAGTGGCCAGGATTGCAGCGGGGGTTGCTCCCGGGAGTGGGGCGCGGGGCAGTGGCAGGGAACGAACACTCCCAGCCACCCAGGCGCCCCAGTGACCCTCGGTTTTCTGTGTCTCTCTGAAGATGGTCAAGGCCATCAACAGGGTGCTGCTCCGCAGAGTCGTCCACCTCACCGACCTGGACGCTGTCATGCAGGGGTTCGGCACCCTGGGCTTCCCCAACTGCAGGGGGGCAATCGACAGGACGCACATCCCCATCCCTGCCCAGGACCACCAGGCCTCCCTCTACATCAACAGGAAGGGGTACTTCTCCGTGAACCTGCCGGCTGTGTCTGACCACCGGGGCCAGTTCACAGACATCAATGTGGGCTGGTCCAGCAAGGCACACGACGCACGGGTGTACCGCAACTCCTTTGTGTGCCAGAGGCTGCATGCCGGGACTTTCTTCCCCGACCGCCACATCAGGGTCGGGGATGTGGACATGCCAGTGTGCCTGCTGGGGGATGCGGCCTACCCCCTACAACCCTGGCTGATGAAGCCGTACACAGGACACCTCAACCCCTCCTGGCAGGCCTTCAATGCCAGGCTCAGCAGGGCCCACATTGTGGTTGAGGGGGCCTTCGGCAGACTGAAAGCACGGTTTGGATGCTTCCTCACCCACCTCGACCTCTCCCAGCACAATATTCCGCACGTGGTGGCAGCGTGCTGTGTGCTCCACAATTTATATGAGAGGAAGGGGGAGGCTTTCCTGCCAGCCTGGATGGTAGAGGCTGCCCGCCTGGCTGACCAGTACGCACAGGCCCGCACGGCTGCCAGCCGGAAGGCCTTTCGGGGTGCTGTCCGCATCTGGGAAGCCCTGCAGGAGAGCTTCCAGGAGGACAAGGACTGAAGTCCCCCTGGTGTGCCCCACTGGGGCCTTGTACTTTACATTCCACCCCCACCTCCTTCCCCTTTCCCCTCCCTAACCCCCCTTCCTGATATACAATAAAAACACCTGTGTTGCCACAAAAAAACTCTTTATTTAACATAACTGGGGTGCGGGAAAGGGGGGATTGAGCGCAGGAGAGGGGAGGGGGGGAACCTGGGAGGAGGGAGCTGAAAGGGGGAGGCAAGGGGAGGAAGTGGGAGGGGAAGCTCAGAGTTCATGGAATCACAGAATACTAGGACTGGAAGGGACCTCGAGAGGTCATCGAGTCCAGTCCCCTGCCCTCATGGCAGGACCAAATACTGTCTAGACCATCCCTGAGAGACATTTATCTAACCTACTCTTAAATACCTCCAGAGATGGAGATTCCACAACCTCCCTGGGCAATTTCTTCCAGTGTTTGACTACCCTGACAGTTAGGAACTTTTTCCTAATGTCCAACCTAAACCTCCCTTGCTGCAGTTTAAGCCCATTGCTTCTTGTTCTATCCTCAGAGGCCAAGATGAACAAGTTTTCTCCCTCCTCCTCATGACACCCTTTTAGATACCTGAAAACGGCTATCATGTCCCCCCTCAATCTTCTCTTTTCTAAACTAAACAAACCCAATTCTTTCAGCCTTCCTTCATAGCTCATGTTCTCTAGACCTTTAATCATTCTTGTTGCTCTTCTCTGGACCCTCTCCAATTTCTCCACATCCTTCTTGAAATGTGGCACCCAGAACTGGACACAATACTCCAACTGAGGCCTAACTAGTGCAGAGTAGAGCGGAAGAATGACTTCTCGTGTCTTGCTCACAACACACCTGTTAATGCATCCCAGAATCATGTTTGCTTTTTTTGCAACAGCATCACACTGCTGACTCATATTCAGCTTGTGGTCCACTATAACCCCTAGATCCCTTTCTGCCGTACTCCTTCCGAGACAGTCGCTTCCCATTCTCTACGTGTGAAACTGATTGTTCCTTCCTAAGTGGAGCACTTTGCATTTGTCTTTATTAAACTTCATCCTGTTTACCTCAGACCATTTCTCCAATTTGTCCAGATCATTTTGAATTATGACCCTATCCTCCAAATTAGTCACTACCCCTCCCAGCTTGGTATTGTCTGCAAACTTAATAAGCGTACTTTCTATGCCAATATCTAAATCATTGATGAAGATATTGAACAGAGCCGGTCCCAGAACAGACCCCTGCAGTACCCCTCTTGTTATGCCTTTCCAGGAGGATTGTGAACCATTAATGACTACTCTCTGAGTACGGTTATCCAGCCAGTTATGCACCCACCTTATAGTAGCCCCATCTAAGTTGTATTTGCCTAGTTTATTGATAAGATTGTAATGTGAGACCGTATCAAACGCCTTCCTAAAGTCTAGGTATACCACATCCACCGCTTCTCCCTTAGCCACAAGACTCGTTGTCCTATCAAAGAAAGCTATCAGATTGGTTTGACACGATTTGTTCTTTACAAATCCATCTGGCTGTTCCCTATCACCTTGCCACCTTCCAGGTGTTTACAGATGATTTCCTTAATTACCTGCTCCATTATCTTCCCTGGCACAGAAGTTAAACTAACTGGTCTGTAGTTTCCTGGGTTGTTCTTATTTCCCTTTTTATAAATGGGCACAATATTTACCCTTTTCCAGTCTTCTGGAATCTCTCCTGTCTCCCATGATTTTCCAAAGATGATAGCTGGAGGCTCAGATACCTCCTCTATCAGCTCCTTGAGTATTCTAGGATGCATTTCGTCAGGCCCTGGTGACTTGCAGGCATCTAACTTTTCTAGGTGATTTTTAACTTGTTCTTTTTTTATTTTATCTTCTAAACCTACCCCCTTCCCACTAGCATTCACTATGTTAGGCATTCCTTCAGACTCCTCGGTGAAGACCGAAACAAAGAAGTCATTAAGCATCTCTACCATTTCCAAGTTTCCTGTTACTGTTTCTCCCTCCTCACTGACCAGTGGGCCTACCCTCTCCTTGGTCTTCCTCTTGCTTCTAATGTATTTATAAAAAGTCTTCTTGTTTCCCTTTATTCCCGTAGCTAGTTTGAGCTCATTTTGTGCCTTTGCCTTTCTAATCTTGCCCCTGCATTCCTGTGTTGTTTTCCTATGTTCTTCCTTTGTAATTTGTCCTAGTTTCCATTTTTTATAGGACTACTTTTTTATTTTTAGATCATGCAAGATCTCGTGGTTAAGCCAAGGCGGTCTTTTGCCATATTTTCTATCTTTCCGACACAGCGGAATAGCTTCCTTTTGGGCCTTTAACAATGTCCCTTTGAAAAACTGCCAACTCTCCTCAGCTGTTTTTCTCCTCAGTCTTGATTCCCATGGAACCTTACCTATCAGCTCCCTGAGCTTACCAAAATCTGCCTTCCTGAAATCCATTGTCTCTATTTTGCTGTTCTCCCTTCTACCCTTCCTTAGAATTGTGAACTCTATGATTTCATGATCACTTTCACCCAAGCTGCCATCCACTTCCAAATTCTCAACCAGTTCCTCCCTGTTTGTTAGGATCAAATCTAGAACAGCTTCCTCCCTGGTAGCTTTTTCAACCTTCTGAAATAAAAAGTTGTCTCCAATGCAGTCCAAGAATTTATTGGATAGTCTGTGCCCCGCTGTGTTATTTTCCCAACATATATCTGGATAGTTGAAGTCCCCCATCACCACCAAATCTTGGGCTTTGGATGATATTGTTAGTTGTTTAAAAAAAGCCTCATCCACTTCTTCTACCTGGGTAGGTGGCCTGTAGTAGACTCCTAGCATGACATCACTCTTGTTTTTAATCCCTTTTAGCCTAACCCAGAGACTCTCAACACTTCCATCTCCTATGTCCATCTCCACCTCACTCCAAGTGTGTTCATTTTTAATATATAAGGCAACACCTCCTCCCTTTTCCCCTGTCTATCCTTCCTGAGCAAGCTGTACCCTTCCATACAAACATTCCAATCATGTGTATTATCCCACCAAGTTTCTGTGATGCCAACAATGTCATAATTGTACTTATTTATTAGCACTTCCAGTTCCTCCTGCTTATTACCCATACTTCTCGCATTTGTATATAGGCATCTAAGACACTGATTTGACCTTGCCTCCCAGTTTTGCCCTGATCCTCCTTTCTCTCTGCCATTATAGCCCATGCTCCCTCCCATTTCCTACCCATCTCCCAGGTCTCCATGTTCTCCACTTACCTGTGGGCTTTGCTCACCTGTCCCCGTCGAACCTAGTTTAAAGCCCTCCTCACTAGGTTAGCCAGTCTGTGTCCAGATAGGGTCTTCCCCCTCCTCGAAAGGCGAACGCCATCTCTGCCCAGAAGTCCTTCCTGGAATAGCATCCTGTGGTCGAGGAAGCCAAAGCCCTCCTGGCAACACCATCTTCGCAGCCAGGCATTCACCTCCAGGATGCACCTGTCTCTGCCTGGGCCCCTACCTTCGACAGGAAGGATCGAAGAGAATGCCACCTGCACTCCAAACTCCTTTACCCGTACTCCCAGAGCCCTGTAGTTGGGGGTCTTGCCGGCCCTCCCATCTCGCAGCACTGCGGGTGCGGAGGTCTCAGCGTTCCCAGGGTGGAGTGGGTATAGAGGGTGGAGCAGGAGGGACAGGGGGGCGGAAGAAGTGGGAGGGGGAGCAGGGGTGGGAGGAGGAGTGATAGCTGGGGCAGCTGCAGGGGCTGGAGCAGTAGGAGGCAGCAATTGGTCCACCAGGGTCTGCAGGTGCTTGCGGAGGGCACGGCCCTGCTCCCGCAGCTCCCGCAAGCTCTCCCGCCGCAGCTGCAGGTCCTCTTGCACCCACTGCTCCTGGCTGTGGACCTGCCATCCCTGTAATCATAGCTGCTGCTTCTGGAACTCCTCCTGGTTGTGGGTGCGCCTGCTGGCCCGGGTGCGGGTGGATGTTCCAGGTGGGGTGGTGCATCCTGCACTCGCAGGTGCTGAGGCTGTGGTGAAACAAGAGAAGTGGTCAGTTCTCCCTGGGGACACAGTGGGTGAAACCCAGCCCCCCTCTGCAAGGCGAGGATGGCAGGTCTCTGCACCATCACGTCCTGCTATCCCTGGAAGTGTGAGCTGGCCCAGGACTGCACCCCAGCCCCTGTGCTGCCTATAGTGTGGGGGGGAGGGAGGGGAGATGTGCCCTGCCTCTGTGTAGAGGGGGCATCTGGAGGGAGGGCAGTGTGCAGTGTCTCTCCCCGGGGTCAGGAGCCTGTCATGTGCCTTCACGCATAGACGTGTGTGGGGAACAAGCCAGGGCCCCTGCATGGCACCCAGCTGGGGCCACATGTCCCAGCTGGCACAGCAGATGCACAGGTTGCCGCCTGCTCCGTGGTCGGCAAGGCCCACGCGCACGGTCCCGGGGCTCCCCCTCCCCCCACCCGCTCCGCATAAGGCGACCGTGATGGCACTCACATGTGGAGGCCTCCCCGGCCTCGGATGAGGCTGCTGACGGGCTCTCAGGTACGGCTTGGGGGTTCTGGGTGCAGGGCATGCTCCCTGCAGGCTCCTGGCTGTCGTCCTCCTCCTCTTCCTCCTCTTCCCCTGTGTCGGGGCAGGGCCCTCTGCCCTGGGGTCGATGACGACCGAGGGCCACGGACCGTCTGACCCCCCAGGATGTGGTCCAGGGCCTTGAACTGCAGGCAGGCCTCTGGGTCAACCCCTGGTTGGGAGGCCCTGGCATAGGCCTGCCGCAGCTCTTTGATCTTGCTCCGCACCTGCTCCTGGCTGCTCATGTGGCCTCTGGTGGCCAGGCTGGCAGCCATGCGGCTGTAGATGGCTGCATTCCTGTGCCTAGTGCAGAGATCATGGGCATGGAGGCCTCCCCCCAAACCTCAGTGAGGTCCACGATCCCTGCACTAGACCAGGAAGGCACCTGCCTTTTGCAGCCCCTGGCAGGCTCCTGGGAGCCGCCAGCCTGGTCCTGGGGAGCGGTGGAGGGCTCATGCTGGGCCAGGTGCACGGTCTGCTGGCTGTGTGCTGGCAGGTTGGCAACTGACACAGGCACTGTGGCCAGAGTCTGCCCCTTTAAGGGCTCCGGGGCTGAGGCGGGGGGGAGCAGATAAGTTTTCCTAGTTGTGCCCAGAGTGGCCACCAGGGCTCCCTGGGAAGGGCTGGAGGCCCCCTAATTCGAAATAAGTGTCTACACAGCACTTATTTCGAATTAGCTATTTCGAATTTGGTGTTATTCCTCGTAGAATGAGGTTTACCAAATTCTAAATAAGGGCTCCACTATTTCGAATTTGTTTCGAAATAGCAGTTTGCCTGTGTAGACGCCATTGAAGTTAATTCGAAATAACTGCTGTTATTTCGAATTAACTTTGTAGTGTAGACATACCCTCACTCTTTCCAGGCCATGATTTTTTGTCTCCCCCCACTCTCCTTACCTGGAGGAGGCCTTTTAGAGTAACTCCACTGGCTGTCATTGGCTGTAGGTGTTGAGTGACTTGTCTGAGGGAGCAATCTAGTTAATTACCCCAGGTGTTTTTCTGCCTTCATTTTATTGCAGCAGGGTTTCGGGGTACATATAGATTACATGCCTCTGCTGACAGAGGCATGTAAAACAGGCTACCCAACATAGTCAATGAAGTGGGGATTTCAATATCCCCGGCTTCATTAAAATAAATATGGCCACTGCACTGTGCCGGCTCAGCTGATTGTCAGCACAGCGCGTGAGTCAAGATGTGGATCGGTCGACAAGGGAAGCCTTTGTCGACCGCTCCTGTAAACCTAGATGTACCCTAGGAGTTTACTCTGGAAAGAGAAAACCACGTATCCAGTGCCCTGTATATTTGCCTTCCCCCAGAGTGTCACAGACTGCTGGGCCCTCTGACCTGATCCTCTCACAATCCTTATTCTGTTCCCCCCCACACACACACTCCTCTTTCTTCTCCGGGGGCTGTTGCAAGCAGGGAGGCCTTGGCTGTTTTTTATTCCAGGCCAGGCCCCTCTTCTCCTCTACTGCTGTTTGCAGGCAGCTTCCTCCCCCCTCACCTCAGCTAGCTGTTGAGACTGAGTGGAGGCCTCTGCTGCCTGGCAGGGCAGGGGAGGGGGGAGTCCCTCTTCTTGGGGGTTTACCTGGCTCCTTTCTTCTTCACTGCTGCAGCCTGGACTCCACCTTTCCTGCTGCTGCTGCTCCCCCTGGGACAGGAGGTAAAGGGGCTGCCTTAGGGCAGCTCCTCGGGTCCTTTCTCCCCACTGCTTGTTCTGTGGTGAAGGTGTTGGGCAGAGGGGGAGTTTTTAAGGGGCCCTCTGTCCATCTGGGTTCCTAGGTGGTGGCTGGCTCAGCTCTTGTGGGGCACTGAGGGGTAAGAGTGGTTCACCCCCCGCTGCTTCCCCTGACCCTGCCTTTCTGCTGCTGCCTGAGTTGTTGCAGGGGACCTTTGCATCCTTGCCCCCACTGTTTGCCTCCCGCCTTTCCTTTGCTCTGCTGGGTCCTGCCGCGGGTGCTGTGGGCCTGCCACTGCGGGGCCTGTGGGCACACTGGTTCTCCTGCCTCCCAGCAGTGTCTGGTTATCCCTGCCCTACTTTCTTGAGCAGGTACCTCCTCCCCACCTTCCCTCCCTCTCCACCACTTCCCCCCCTTCCTGTGTGCCCAGGGGATTCTCCAGACCCCAAACACTGTTTCACTTCCTCCATGTTCTTTAAATAATTTACCCCCTCATCTCCACAGTGCAGATGGGGGAGCCGGGCTTTCCGTCCTGTGCTGAGAGTCGCACCTCTTGTTCCTTTATTCCCCCCTTCCCCCTATTTGTATCGCTGCCTTCTCACTGTGCTTACAGCCTGGGCGGGGGGAGCCTTCTTCCTCCCCTTCCTTCCCCCTTTGCTCCCTCCTTTGGCACTATAGGCTTCCCCCAATTGTTTGTTCCTGTCCTTCCCTCCCCACCCATGACTACATCCATGACCCCACAAAGTCGAGGGACCTCTTGGTCAACCTCCTCCTGGATATCGCCAAGATGGCAATTTGTAAGGTCAGAGAGTGTAGGTTGGCTGAGGGAGGCACCTGCAACTGTGGGGCCTATTTCTGCTCCTGCATCTCTTCACGCAACTAGGCAGTTCTGCTGGGTGGTGTCCGCTTGCTCTCTCAAGACTTTCGAGGAGCAGTCGGTGCTTTCCAGGGCTCTCTGCTCAGTGTCCCCCATCTGGTTCTCTTGTTTTAGTCCTTTGACCCTCACACCCATCCCTGTTTTCCTTTTTCTTTGTCCCCCGGAATTAGTTGGTCTCTAGGGTGCTTTGGAGGATCCTTTAGACGTGGGCGGGATAACGCCAGCACACCTCCTGGACTCCAGTAGGACCAGAGTGTGGTAGGCTGTTGGCTTAGATCTATCACAGTAAGTTTTAATTGTTCTGCCTCGTTAAATGTAATGTTATGACAGTGTTTAAGTCAGTAATTGGAACAACCAAAATGTTGTGTGTGACCCTTGACCTAGGGATCCATGTTGGCTCTCCTCAGGCAATGACCGCTCCGAGGCCGGTCTAAACCGGATTTTCCCGCCAAGTTGTCATGAGGTTTCCATTCCCGTAGGGCTTTCCCTGCTCTTGTGGCTTTGTAAGGGCTGCGTTGCCTCAGCCCCAGCTGCTGTTGGTCATAGTGGCAGCTCCACACACTGCAGGTCACGGGCAGCCCCAGCCACGCCTGCAGGGGGGGAAGAAGGGGATTCACCCGCCCCCACACACAGCCTGCCTGTAACACCCCCAGCCTGCGGCTCCTCTGCACCCAAAGGTCTGGGAGAGGACACTGTGGGACTCTGCAGAGCTCCTCCCCGAGGACTCCAGACCAGCCTGAGGGTAGCAGGTCCTGGGCACCTCCCCCAGTGCCCCTGCCAGTCCCAGGAGGGAAAGGTCACTGCACTCAGGGGCTATTCTTACCATTTTAAAACACTGGGCCAAAAGGGGTTTGATTTAGCGGGGCTGGGCTTCAAGCCCCTGTTTCTACTGCCACTAACCCCAGTTTTGTTGTATGTTTCTTATATCTCTGTTGGGTTATCTCCCCATTTCTTTTGTAATTAATCCCTAAATAATGTTTTACCTGGTTTGCACCTGAACATCGCCTCCTCTTCCTTTATTGCATCTACACCAGAGGAAGAGGAGGGAGGATTTAACTCTCTAAGGGTAAGGCTACACTAGCTTGTTAGTTCGAGCTAGGTAGTCTAATGAGGACAACCGGAGTTGCAAATGAAGCCCGGGATTTAAATATCCCAAGCTTCATTTGCATCTTCCCGGGCGCCGCCATTTTTAAATCCCCCTTAGTCCGAACGCCGTGCCCGCGGCTACATGCGGCATGGACTAGGTAGTTCGAATTAAAGATCCTAATTTGAACTACCATTCCCACTCATCCTAAAATTAGGATCTTTAATTCGAACTACCTAGTCCGTGCCGCGTGTAGCCGTGGGCACGGAGTTCGGACTAAGGGGGATTTAAAAATGGCGGCGCCCGGGAAGATGCAAATGAAGCCCAGGATATTTAAATCCCAGGCTTCATTTGCAACTCCGGTTGCCCTCATTAGACTACCTAGCTCGAACTAACGAGCTAGTGTAGCCATACCCTAAGAGTGCACCCGCCTCAGACGGTGCCTCACCGCCGTCACTTCTGCTCTGGACCCACCACACTGTTATTCCCCAGATGGGAGTGACCTCTTCTGGACACAGAGCCCCACTCTGTTATCTCCCCCTACTGGGAAACCAACAGTTCTTAGTCCTGCCAATTCCCTCAGTGGCCAACTGCACCCCAAGGTTCAGTCCTTGCACTCAGGGGCATGATACCAGCTACTCTCCTCATTTTCAAGTGGGGTGCAAAGGAAGGGGGAACTTGGCCTACCTGCTACTCAGGGTTGTGACTGAGGGACCCTATAGACGTCAGCCACCTACTGCCCCTTTTCCAACATCTCCCTGTTTCCCTGAGCCAATTCCCCGTAGTCACAGCCCCTTCTTTAGTCCCGTATCAGAGCTTCAGTCTGTCAGTCAGTAGCTCCCTTTTGCTCCCCTGGCCCCACCTGTCACTGAAACCAATCCAGGCAACATTCCAGGGATCATTGTCCTCAGCAGCCCTTCTTATATGGGCCAGCCTGGCCCTGATTGGCTGCTCCACTAAGCCTTCTCCCTACAGGTTGACTCAATAAGCCCTCTTCTGATTGGTTTGTGTGCCACCTCCCCAAGGTAACTTCACCCCATTTCCACCAGTGTGTTTCAGCTGCCCCACCACAAGGCCATATCAGGACTTACAATATTCTTTCAACTTTACTGAGAGGCACAGAAGTAGAGTTACTCTTACTCAGAGATGGGCAGGCAGAGAAAGACTTTATGGCCCCCTGTTTCATATAGGTCTATAGGCTCACAGAATTAGTGAATGCTTCCGAAAACGCTGCCTCTGGACAGACCCTTTCAACAGGTTTGTTTCTGATTTGCAGAGAAGCAACCAAATTAACAATGGAGAAGAGAAGTTGTTGGTCTCTTGCTGAGCATTTCTGGTAACCATGTGTCCTTCATCAAGCAAAAACAATTAACCTACCTATCCTATGTTGAGAAGTGACAAAGCAAGAGAAAGACACAGAATATCACAGTCTATGATATCTAGCTAGCTAGCTAGCTAGAAAGATAAATAAACAGATAGATGGCATGTATGTGTATGGAGAGAGAGAGAGAGAATTTTTTTTTCTTTTAGGGTTTTCAAGAAATGATCTTTTCCTTGGACATCTTTCCATCAAAATATCATCCTTCCCCTTCCTCCTCAAACTGTGGCTGTGGGACTCTGGTGATGTGCCAGGGCAGCTCAGCCAGAGGAGAGACCATCTTGCATCATGGGGGATGGAGTCCAGCCAGGGAGCCTGGCCCAGGCAGACAATATTGGGCTGTGGTAACGGAGGCACCTCTGTGGTATTTCTGAGGGGATCTATTGTGTTTTCAGCCAAAAGCTTTCAGACTCCACAAACAAAGCCTTCGCTGCCCAGCTTAACACAGTCCCTACTTTGAAAACAGGAAGATGAAATATACGGTCTGTTCTGTTGTGTAACTCTGTTAGAAATTCCATCATTTAGTAAGACTATAGGAAAGAGTGCGCCAAATTAATCCCCTGGGAGTGAGTTTCATCCAGGATGATTTTGCTTCACTCAGTCGCTTAATTAGGTGTTTTGCCTCCTGAGATCAGTTATTCCCAATCACTTCAGGGAGCATGTCCCATGGATCACAGATCTGGATATAAAACTTCCAGAATACTGAAAATTGGCACTTTCTTTTGATGGGGAAACACCACATCTCTCTCCTCAGCAGGTACGTGCTGTTGTCCTGCATCACAGTCACACACACATACAGACACCAGGGTCGTACAGCAGCTACTAAATTCATGACCTACAACAATAAAAGTCACAGCCCAATCTTAGCTACAGAAATGAACCACATGATTGGAAAAAATGGGCAATTACATAGTCCCTGGGCTCCCTGGTTATCTTATAGAGCACTCTAAAATGACATTTCAGATGAAAAAAGCTTTATTGTGAGAGCACACAAGTTTTTCCCCAAACACACATGCTGAGCCACAGAGCTCACCTTGCCCAAAGAGGGGGAGGATTAACACTCATTTTCTCTTACCCCGCCTTGAGCTAAGCAATAATCTGATCACACTAAGATGATTTGCACCCTGATTCTCCCTCAGCCGAGCAAGAAGTCACTGTTTGCTGCTCACATCCGTAAAGAGGAGTGTTTGTGTATGTGTGTCATGATTAACCTGTGTTTCCTTGTACGTGTACAGTGTGTGCATTGTATGGAACAAAAGGAATGACCAGCAGTGAACACCTAGTTCTGTACACTAAGCTCATCCCCAGTACTATACAGGTGCCCATTAAGAAACTGATCTCCACTTTCCTTCACTTACTTCATTACAGAGAATGGACAGATTCTCTGAACCCACCCACCGACCCACCCACATCACTGTAGCTGCCTGATCTTGCCTCAGAGGAGATGGAAGAGGGAAATCACTCAGTGGTGACTGAGTTCATTCTCTCAGGACTGACAGATCGACCGGAGCTCCAGGTCCCCCTGTTTGTGTTGTTCCTACTGATTTATGTTATCACCCTGGTCTGTAATGGGGGGATGGTCTTGTTAATCACAATTGACCCAGAACTCCACACCCCCACGTACTTTTTCCTCAGGAGTTTGTCTTTCTGTGATCTCTGCTGTTCCACAGTAATAGCCCCTAAGATGCTGCAGACTTTCTTAGCTGAGAGGAAAAGCATTTCGTACATTGCCTGTGCTGTGCAACTGTATTTCTTTCTTTTTTTTGTAGATATTGAGTGTCTTTTGCTGTCTGTGATGGCATACGACCGTTATGTGGCCATCTGTAACCCGCTGCTCTATACGGTCATCATGTCCAGGCAGTGATGTAATCAGCTGGTGGCTGGGGTGTGTACTGTGGGGTTGGTTAATGCAATGATACACACGTGTTGTACATTTTGTCTTTCATTTTGTCGCTCCAACATCATCAATCATTTCTTCTGTGGCATCGCCCCATTGCTGCCACTCTCCTGCTCTGACATTCACATCAATGGGATTATGATTTTTGCTGCTACATTTTACATGGTGGTGATCACCATTGGGACTATCCTCCTCTCCTATGTCTACATCATCTCCGCCATCCTGCAGATCCACTCTGCCGAGGGCCAGTGGAAATCCTTCTCCACCTGCACCTCTCACTTGACTGCAGTGGTCATGTATCATGGCATTCTCATATTTATGACTTTCCAACCCACCTCCAGCTATTCCTTGGATACAGACAAAATAACCTCAGTGTTCTACGCGCTGGGGATACCCATGCTGAACCCCCTCATCTACAGCCTGAGGAACAGGCAGGTGAAGAATGCCTTGAGGAAAACAATGAATAAACTCCTGAGGAATTCCTGAATTTGTTAATCCCAGTGCAGGTTGAGTCATCGGGAGTGGAAAAGGTGAATTTAATTCCTAGCCCATTCCGATGTCATCTCGTAGAGCTCACAGTAGTATAATTGATATTATTATTTGTTTGTATTCCAACAAAGCCTGCTTGCCCCAGCTGAGATGAGGACTTTGTTATGCTATTACTCCAGCAAAATTAAAGGAGGCAGCTTTTTCACTTGTGTGAGTATGTAACTATATGTCATTTGCTTTGAATCCATGGATTTGTTTGTATTTGCAACGAAGCGGGATGCTTCAAATGTCTCTCTTCTTTGTAGCTGGGTTGCTTTCTTTGTAGCTGGCTTGGTTTCATTAGAATGTGCGTAATTTCTATGCCTGCAGGAGAGGGAGTTGTTGTAGAGATTTTTGTCTCCTTTTTGTGTCCATGCACTATCAGTAAAAACATTTTCAACACAAAGTCCTTCACTTCATCTTAAGGGAACAACAAAAGAAACAGGACCATGGTATATCAGGGTATGTCTACACTGCCACCTTAGTTCGAACTAGGGTGGCTAATGTAGGCATTCGAACTTGCAAATGAAGCCCAGAATTTAAATATCCCAGGCTTCATTTGCATGTTCCCGGGCGCTGCCATTTTTAAATGCCCCATAGTTCGAACTCCCTGCCCGCGGCTACACGCGGCACAGACTAGGTAGTTCGAATTAAAGCTCCTAATTCGAACTACTGTTGCTCCTCTGAACTAAAGAATCATTTATGGGAGCAGCTTCCTCCATTTCTCACTCACAGTCCCCAGAGCCATACAATTCCCAGAACCGCTACTCTTCACAGTCTATAATACATCCAAAGAAACTAAGAGCAAGAACAAATAGCTCACCTCCTGATGAAGTGTAAATATCTAGTGTCTGATTTTTATCTCTGTATTTAATTTATGTTGTAGAGAAAATTCACGCTTTTTGTGCTATTTTGTATTCTGTTCAGTGCAGACTGTCACAGAGGATGTGCACACACACCATGCTGTCTCTTAGGGTATGTCTACAGTGCCACCCTAGTTCGAACTAGGGTGGCTAATGTAGGCATTCAAACTTGCAAATAGAAAATATTAATCTCAACCTGATTCCTATCTGAAAAATCCCTAAACATTGAGCACATAGAAAACATTTTTTGAAATATAAAGTTTGTTGTAGATAGTTAAAGTTTGCAGTACCTTAGGTGGCCCTCATAACCATATATTTGTGAACATCTCAGAATCTTTCATGTTTTGATTGTCATAACTTCCATGTTAGAGAGTACAATATTAGCTTCATTTAAAAAATGATGAGGTGAGGCAGAGAGAAAGTTAATGTCCTGCTGCAAGGTCACATGAGAGGTCTGCAGTAAAGGTAAAAACTAAGCCCTAAATTACAGAGTTCTAAGCTAATGTTCTACCTACAGCTAGATGATCTTTCCTTCTCCCGACAATAAAGGAACAGTTGTGTAAAAGATTTATATAAAAGAGTGGCAACACAGCCCCTCTTTTTCTAAATCAAGCTTACAATCTGCTGATCAGCATTGTTCTGGTAAAATCTGTGTGGCAACATTAAAAGTAAAATTAGAAGATGGTGCTGTATAATGCGTTGAGCTTTTTCAAGTTCAGAAAAGCATAAACAAAACACTTGGTTAGAAACAAGTGGGAAATTGGTGCCTCAGCCATGTGTCAACCAAGTGAAATGATCTCTCATCTGGTGAAGAGGCCATTCTTGGGCAGTAAAGTGGAGGTGACTGCGGAACCTATATTTTGACAAACAAACTGCGTGGGATTTCCCTCCCCTTGGACATTTTCTCCAGAACCTCAGGCTCATGAGGACTCTTGCAGAAGAGAAATGACCATGAGAAGCAAAGGGAAATATCCAAAACTTACTCTCCCTCCCTTTCTCTCTGCTTACCACATCGAAACCATCTGGAGTGAAGGGAAAGAAGCATTGGACTGGAGGGTTCTGGCTGAAAGGCATCCAGCCAGTGATACTGCAGTAGTGGATGGTGAGAGAAATCTTTGCTTTGAATTCCTTTCGTTTGCTAAGTTGGGTGGTAGGTGAATTTCATATTTAATTTCTTTGTAACCAATTCTCTGCCTCACTATTTGCAACCTTCTACTTGAGAAGGGGGTTTGCACAGGCCATTTTCTATTAACAAATGGGCAGACTTTATATGAGCTGGTGTTGTCCAGGAGGGTGCTGGACAGTACCAGACACACATTCCATTCTGCATCACTTGGCCCTGTGATCTAGAGGTTAGTGCTCTCTGTTGACAGATTTGAAAGCTGCCAGAGTACAAGCCAGGAGATTTAGATGCAAGGTTGCAATACAGTATATAGAGAGGGTTTTTTCCATGACATTTAGCCCCTTGTAGACAGGGCCAAATGGCGGAAAAGCCTCTTCCAGAAAAAAACAAACAAAAAGGTATGCAAATGTGAGTGCTATTTGCATACCTCTTCCGAAAACAAACCCCAGTGTAGCCGTACCCTAAGAGTGCACCCTCCTCAGATGGTGCCTCACCACCATCACTTCTGCTCTGGACCCACCACACTATTATTCCCCAGATGGCAGCGACCTCTTCTGGACACAGAGCCCCACTCTGTTATCTCCCCCTACTGGGAAACCAACAGTTCTTAGTCCTGCCAATTGCCTCAGTGGCCAACTGCACCCCAAGGTTCAGTCCCTGACCTCAGAGGCATTATGCAGTCCGGATACCAGCCACTCTCATAATTTGTAAGCGGGGTGCAGAGGTGGGGGATCCAGACCTGCCTGATACTCAGTGATGGGACTGAGGGACCCTGTAGACATCTATCACCTATTACCCCTTTTCCAACGTCTCCCTGTTTCCTTGAGACGCTTCCCTACGGTCACAGCCCCTTCTTTATCTCTGTATCGGGCCATCAGTCATCAGGCTGTAGCTCCCTTTTGCTCCTCTGACCTCACCCATCTCTGCAACCCATCCAGGCAGACTTTCAGGGAGCATTCTGCTCAGTAATCCTTATTATACGGGCCAGCCTTGCCCTGATTGGCTGCTCCACCAAGACTTCTCCCTACCGGTTGGCTCAATAAGCCGTCTTCTGATTGGTTTGTGTGCAGTCTTTCCAAGGCAACTTCACGCCATTTCCATCAGTGTGGGTCAGCTGCCCCACCAAAGGACCATATCAGGACTTGCACATTTTTTTCAACCTGAGTAAGAGGCAAAGAAGTAGGCTTACCCCATTCAGAGAATGGCAAAAGGAGTCAGAAAAAATTTAAGGCCCATTTTTTCATATTGGTCTATAGGCTCACAGAATCAGTGAATAGTGATAGAGATGAAGCCGTGTTAGTCTGGTCTAGCTTAAACAAAAGACAGGACTACAAAGATAGCATTACAAAGATAGCTTCCCCAATTATCACCCCAAATGTCATTACCTCACAGACACTAACCTTCCCCCCTCACCCCCACTCTGTTCTAAAATTTGATTTCTCAATTTTAAATGTGTTCACTTTTGTTTTGATTGTATCACTTTGGTATATATGGTCGTGCCAATTTTCTTCCACAAATTGATCTGAGGAAGTGGGTCTGGCCCACGAAAGCTCATCACCTAATGAACCATCTTCTAAGTCTTTAAAGTGCTACATAGTTCTGTCTTTTGTTTCAGAATCAGTGAACACTTCTGAAAACGCTGCCTCTGGACAGACCCTTCCAACACGATGACATGAGATGAGATGCTAGTGGTCACTTGCTGAGTGTCTCTGGTCACCATGTGGCCTCCGTCAAGCAAAAGTAATGAACCTACCTGTCCTGTTTTAGGGAGTGACACAAGCAAAAAAAGGACATCACAGTCTGTGATAGATAGATGAGAGAGAGAGAGAGAGAAAGATTTGGGATTTTTCAAAAAATTATCTTTTCTATGGACATCTTTCAATCAAAATACCAATCTCACCCCCCCCCCCACCCCTTCCAACTGGGGCTGTGTGACTCTTATGTTGTTCCAGGGTAGTTCAGCAAGAGGAGAGTCCATCATGCATCATGGGGGATGGAATCCAGCTGGGGAGGCTGGCCCATGGCAGACAACATTGAGTTGTGATAACTGAGGCAACTTTACATAAGAAAATAACAATGGCCATACTTGGTCAGACCAATGGTCCATCCAGCCCAGGATCCTGTCTGCTGACAGCGGCTAATACCAGATGACCCAGAAGGAGGGAACCAAGCCTTCACCATATCCTCTGGCAAGGAGTTCCACAGGTTGACTGTGCACTGAGTAAAGAAAAACTTTCTTTTGTTTGTTTTAAATCTGCTGCCTATTAATTTCATTTGGTGACCCCTAGATCTTATATTGTGGAAATAAATAAATAACTTTTCCTTATTCACTTTTTTCATACTAGTCATGATTTTATAGACCTCTATCACATCCCCATGTAGTCTCCTCTTTTCTAAGCTGAAAAGTCCAAGTCTTTTTAATCTCTCTTCTTATGGGACCCATTCCAGACCCCTAATCATTTATGTTGCCCTTTTCTGAACCTTTTCCAATGCCAATATATCTTTTTTGAGATGAGGCAACCACATCTGTATGCAGTATTCAAGATGTGGGCGTACCACAGTTTTATAGAGAGGCAATAAGATATTCTCCTTTTTTAATGATTCCCTTATTCTCTATCCCTTTTTTAATGATTCCTAACATTCTGTTTGCCTTTCTGACTGCCGCTGCACATTGAGTGGGATGTTTTCACAATGACTCCAAGATCTCTCTCTTGAGTAGTTGTAGCTAAATTAATTCCCATCATATTGCATGTATAGTTGGGATTATTTTTTTCAGTGTGCATTACTTTACTTTTATCCACATTCAATTTCACATGCCATTTTGTTGCCCAATCACTTAGTTTGGTGCCATCTTTTTTGAAGCTCTTCACAGTCTGCTTTGATCTTAATTATCCTGAGCAGTTTAGTATCATCTGCAAATTTTGTCACCTCACTGTTTACCCCTTGCTCCAGATAACTGAGAAATAAATTAATTACAATTTGTCCTGGGACTGACCCTTGGTGGGCCTCACTAGTTACCTCTCTCCACTCTGAAAACATACCATTTATTCCTACCCTTTGTTTCCTGTCTTTTAACCAGTTATCAATCTGTAAAAGGACCTTCCCTCTTCTCCCATGACAATTTACTTTACTTAAGAGCCTTTGGTAAGTAACTTTGTCAAAAGCTTTCTGCACATCTAAGGGTATGTCTACACATGAAAGTTATTTTGAGAAACAAAAGTCTGGGAAACAGACACATCTTTTCAATGCATTGCTATCCTGAAATATAACAGACATGCTATTTCTACATCCCTATACAACTCATTGTATGAGGGATAAGAGATGTCTCAAAATAGTGTGTTATTTCAAAATTTGGTGCTGTGGAGACAGCATCAAATTTTGAAATAGCCTATTTTGAAATAGGATTGAAATAAGCTACGCAATTTGCATTGCACAAAATGTGTATTTTATTTCAAGCTAAGGGTGCTGCGTACACACACCTAATTATACTATATCCACTGGATCTCCCTTGTCCACTTGTTTGTTGATCCCCTCAGAGAACTCCAGCAGATTAGTAAGGTATGATTTCCCTTTACAAAAACCATGTTGACTTTCCCCCAACAAATTATATTCATCCATGTGTCTGACAAGCTTATTCTTTACTAAAGGTTCAACTAATTCGCCGAGTACTAACATTAGACTTACCAGTCTGTAACTGCCAGGATCACCTCTAGAACCCTTTTTAAATATTGGCGTTAGCTATCTTCCAGTCATTAGGTATGGAAGCTGATTTAAA
Source organism: Pelochelys cantorii (assembly GCA_032595735.1). Taxonomy (NCBI): domain Eukaryota; kingdom Metazoa; phylum Chordata; order Testudines; family Trionychidae; genus Pelochelys; species Pelochelys cantorii. The sequence continues at coordinate 3,492,089 of CM064329.1, forward strand.
GGACAGCTTACAAACCACAGTTAATAGTTGCTCAATTTCAATTGTGGATATATTATGATCAGGGCTTGACGAACGGCGGCAAAAGCCGCTCTCCAGCCACATACTGTGCATGCGCAAGACCCGCATTGCGAATGCGCGCGCCGCAAATGAACGGGGCGTCCGGCTGAAATCTACTCGCCACGGGCGAGTACATTGAATACTTTGTCGAGCCCTGATGATGATGACTTTGAAAAGTTTCCATGCAGCTTATGGAGATTTGCTTTTGTCACTGTACCTTCCAATTTCTGTTTAACTATCCTCCTCATTTATGTGTAGTTTACCTTTCTGAAATTAAATGCCACAGTGTTGGGCTGCTGAGGTGTTTTTCCTACAACAGAGATGTTAAATTTTATTACATTATGGTCACTATTTCCACGGGTCACCAAGCGGCGGCGAACCCTACTCGCCAGCCGCGCAGCTCGGTACGCTGCGCATGCGCTGACCATGCCGCGTAGCTGTGCTGGCTTGTAATCTACTCGCCACAGGCGAGTAGATTGCACTAATTGTCGAGCCCTGACTATTTCCATGCGGTCCAGTTATATTGACCTCTTGAACCAGCTCCTGCGCGCCACTTAGGACTAAATCAAGAATAGCCTCTCCTGAGGTCATGTGTACCCAGTCAATATGGGGATAGTTTAAATCTTTTAAATCCCCCACTATTATTGAGTTTTTTATTTTGATAGCCTCTCTAATCTCCCTTAGCATTTCATAGTCACTAGCACTGTCCTGATCAGGAAGTCGATAATATTTCCCTACTGCTATATTTTTATTATTGGAGCATGGAATTACTATCTGTAGAGATTCTGTGGAACATTTTGGCTCATTTAAGATTTTTACGTTATTTGATTCTACATTTTCTTTCACATACAGTGCCATTCCCCCACCAACACGACCTGGTCTAGCCTTCCAATATAGTTTGTACCCTGCTATGACTGTGTCCCATTGATTGTCCTCATTCCACCAAATTTCTGAGACTCCTATTATATCAATATCCTCCTTTAAAACTAGGCACTCTAATTCACCCATTTTATTATTTAGACTTCTAGCATTTGTGTATAAGCACTTTATCACTAGTTATCTGTCTGCCATTTCCTGATGTGTTAGACTCTTTTTCATTTGATTGTGTCTCAACTGATCTGACCCATACTTCCATCCTCTCCTCTTGACTAGAACATAGAGCATCTCTGTTAATAGACTCTCCCCTAAGAGATGTCTCTGCCCGATCCATGTGCTCCTCCGCACTCGTTGGCTTTCCCCCAGCCCTTAGTTTAAAAACTGCTCTACGACATTGTTAATGTTAAGTGCCAGCAGTCTGGTTCCATTTTGCTTTAGGTGGAGCCCAACCTTCTTGTATAGGCTCACCCTATCCCAAGAGTTTCCCCAGTTCCTAAGGAACCGAAACCCCTCCTCTCTACACCATCGTCTCATCCATGCATCGAGACTCTGAAGCTCTGCCTGTCTACCCAACCCTGTGAGTGGAACTGGAAGCATTTCAGAGAATGCTACCATAGAGGTCCTGGATTTAAATCTCTTTCCTAGCAGCCTAATTTGGCCTCTAGAACCTCTCTTCTACCTTTCCCTATTTTATTGGTACCTACATGTACCACGACCACCGGCTCCTCCCCAGCACTACACATAAGTCTATCTATGTGTCTCAAGAGATCCACAACCTTCGCATCAGGCAGGCAAGTCACCATATGGTTCTCCCGGTGATCGCAAACCCAGCTGTCTATATTTCTAATGATCAAATCCCCCATTACTAACCCCTGCCTTTTCCTAGTAGCTGGAGTTTTCTGTCCCGGAGATGCATCCTCAGTGTGTGAGGATACCAGGACATCCTCTGGAAGGAGGGTCCCAACTATGTGATAATTTCCCTCTGCTCCAGTTGACTGTTCTCCTTCCATGAGCCTTTCATCCTCCTTAACAGCACAGGGGGTGTCTGACTCAGGGTGGGAGCATTCTACAGTGTCCCAGAAAGCCTCATCTATGTATCTCTCAGCCCCCCTTAGCTCCTCCAATTCAGCCACCCTGACCTCTAAAGCCCGTACGTGGTCTCTGAGGGCCAGGAGCTCCTTGCACCGAATGCACACATATGCCACCTGCCCACAGAGTAGCATACATGCTACGTTGGGTGCAATAAACAGGATAGCCCCCTTTCTGCTCTTGGGCTTCTGCCTGCATTCTCTCCTACAGCTAACTAGGTTATTGATGGGGTTTTTATTTAAATCAGGTAGTTTTGGTTTTAGTTTAGTTTAAAACCCCATTCCAACTCCCCTTCCAAACTCCCTCACAAAACTCCCTTCTGGCTGGCCCTAATCGCAAAGCTCTCTGATCGCTTACTAGCAGTAATACTTTGAAAGCTTTTGGGTGAAAACACAATCGATCCACTCAGAAATACCACAGTCTCCACAAAAAAAGCCTTTGCTGCTTAGCTCGACACAGTCCCAGGGCTGAACTTTGAAAACTGGAAGATAAAATATATAAACCCTGTTGTACTGTGTAACTTTGCTAGAAATTACAGAATTTAGTAAGAGGGTAGGAAAGTGTATGCCAAATTAATCCCCAGGGAATGAGTTTTACCAAGAGTGACTTTGCATTTCTCAGTAGCTTAATTAGGTGTCATGCCTTTTAGATCAGTTATTCCCAGTTACTTCAGGGAGCATGTCCCATGGATCACAGCTCTGGGTATAAAACTTCCTGAATACTCACAATTGGCACTTTCTTTTGATGGGGAAACACCATATCTCTCGCCTCAGCAGGTATGTACTATTCTCCTGCATCACATACAGACACCAAGGTGATCAGCTGCTACTGAATTCGTGACCTACAAAATTAAAGTCACAGTCCACTATTAGCTATAGAAACAAACCACATGTTAGGAATCATTTAAAACAAACCACAGGCAATCGCACAGTCTGTGAAATCCCAGGTTTCCACTATTTCTCAGGATTTTCTTACAGAACACCGTAAATGATGTTTCAGATGCAAAAAAGCTTAATTAGCAGAGCACATAAGCTTTTCCCCAAAAACAGATGCTGAACCACAGAGCTCCCCTTCCCCAAAGAAGTTGAAGACTGACATTCATTTACTCTCTCCCTTCCTTGAGCTAAGCAATAATCTCATCATACTGAGATGGTTTTCACCCTGATTCTCACACAGCAGAGTAAGAAGTCACTGTTTGCTGCACAGATCACTGAACCACTGGAATAACCAGCTGTGAACATCTAGCTGTGTCCACTAAGCCTATCCCCAGTTTTATACAGGTGCCCATTACTTTATTACGGTGAAGGGACAGTTTCTCTGAACTAATCCACCCACCCACATCACTGTAGTTGCCTGATCTCGACTCAGAGAAGATGGAAGTGGGAAATCACTCGGTGGTGACTGAGTTCATTCTCTCAGGACTGACAGATCGTCAGGAGTTCCAGGTCCCCCTGTTTTTGTTCTTCCTACTGATTTATGTTACGACTCTGATCTCCAATGGTGGGATGATCCTGTTAATAACAATTGACCCACAACTTCAGAGCCCCATGTACTTTTTCCTCAGGACTTTGTCTTTTTGTGATCTCTGCTGTTCCACGGTAATAGCCCCTAAAATGCTGCAGACTTTCTTTGTTGAGAGGAAAAGCATGTCGTACATTGCCTGTGCAATGCAAATGTATTTCTTCCTTGTTTGTGTAGATATTGAGTGTCTCTTGCTGGCTGTGATGGCGTATGACCGTTATGTGGCCATCTGTAACCCACTGCTCTATATGGTCACTATGTCCAGGCAGCGGTGTAATCAGCTGGTGGCTGGGGTGTGTGCTGTGGGGTTGGTGGATGCGTTGATACTCACATGTTGTACATTTCGGCTGTCATTCTGCAGCTCCAACATCATCAGGCATTTCTTCTGTGGCATCGTCCCATTGTTACCACTCTCCTGCTCTGACACCCGCATCAGTGAGATTGTGATGTTTGCTTCTGCCTGTTACACTGTAGTGATCACTAGTGTGATCATCCTCCTCTCCTATGCCTGTATAATCTCCACCATCCTTCAGATCCCCTCTGCCGAGGGCCGGCGCAAACCCTTCTCCACCTGCGCTTCTCACTTGACCACGGTTGGCATGTTTTATGGAACCCTCATTTTTATTTCCCTCCGACCAACCTCCAGCTATTCCATGGACACAGACAAAATAGCCTCAGTTTTCTACACGCTGGTGATCCCCATGTTGAACCCTCTGATCTACAGCCTGAGGAACAGGGAGGTGAAGGATGCCCTGAGAAAAGCCATGAATAAACTCCTAAGGAATTCCTGAATTTGTTCCTTCCTTTGAAGTTTGAGTGATGGGAAATGGAAATAGGTGAATTCAATTCCTAGCCCATTGTGATGTCACCTAGTAGAGCTCATAGTAGTATTGTTCATTATTACATTGTTATTATTATTGTTTGTTTGTTTATATTCCAACAAACTCCACAGGCCACAACTGAGATCAAGGCTTTGTTACATGTGTGAGTATGTAAATATATGCCATTTGCTTTGAATCCAGGGATCTGTTTGCATTTGCAATGAAAAGGGGGGCATCAAATGTCTCTCCTCTTTGTAACTGGGTTCCTTTCTTTGTAACTGCCTTGGTTTCATTAAGGTGTGTGTCATTTCTATGGCTGAAGGAAAGGGTGTTGTTGCAGAGATTGTCTCCTGGTTTGTGTCCCTGCACTATGAGGAAAAACATCATTTTGATCAAAACGTCCTTTACTTCATCTTAAGGGAACAACAAAAGAAATAGGAGCCTGGTGTCTAAGAGAGAGCACAGTGTTTGTGCATCCCCTGTGACAGTCTGCACTGAATAGAATATGAAATAGCACAAAAAGTGTGAATTTTGTCTACAACATAAATAAAACAAAGCGATAAAATCAGACACCAGATATTTACACCTCATCAGCAGGTTAGCTATACGTTCTTGCTCTTAGTTCCTTTGGGATGTATTAAGGACTGAGGGTAGTGGTTCTGGGAATTGTATGGTTCTGGGAATTGTGAGTGAGAAATGGATGAAGCTGCGCGCATAAATGGTTTTTTAGTTCACAGCTGCTTATAAAATATTCATCTCAACCAGATCTTTCTCAGAAAAATTCCCTAAACATTGAGCAAATTGAAAACATTTTTTGGAAATATAAAATAACTGTTGGTGGATATTAAAATTCACAGTTCCTTACGTGGTCCTCATCAACATATATCTGTGAGCACCTCAAAATCTTTACTGTTTTGATTCTCATAACTTCCATGTTGCATAGGACAATTTTATCTCCATTTCACAGTTGATGAGCTAAGGCACAGAGAAAATTAATGGCCTGCTGCAAGGTCACACAAGAGGTCTGCAGTTAAGGCAAGAATTCAGCCGTAATTACAGAGTTCTAAGCTAATGCTCTACCTTCAGCTAGATGATCTCTCCTTCTCCTGACACTACAGGAAGAGTTCTGTGAAATATTTATGTAAAAGAGTGATAAAAGCAGCCCCTCTTTCTCTACATCAAACTCATCATCCACTGATCATCATTGTTCTGGTTAAATGTGTGTGGCAACAGTATGTGTAAAATTGGAAGATTTTACTTTACTGTATAATGTATTGAGCTGTTTCAAGTTCAGAAAAGTATGAACAAAGCATTTCGTTAGAAACAAGCGGGACATTGGTGCCTCATCCATGTGTCCACCAAGTGAAATGATAACTCGCCTGGTGAAGAGGCCATCATCGGGCAGTAAAGTGGAGGTGACTATGGAATCTACATTTTGACAAACTAACAGCTTGGGGTGTCTCTCCCTTTGGACATTTTCTGCAGAACCTCAGGCTCATGAGGATTCTTGCAGAAGAGAAATGACCGTGAGAAGCAAAGGAAAATATCTGAAAGTTACTCTCCCTCCCTTTCTTTCTGCTCACCAGATCGAAATCATCTGGAGTGAAGGGAAAGACGCATTGGACTGGAGGGTTCTGGCTGAAAGGTATCCAGCTGGTAACACTGCAGCAGTGGATGGCGACAGAAATCTTTGCTTTGAATTCCTTTAGTTTGCTAAGTTAGGTGGTAGGTGCATTTCACGTTTTAATTTTTTGTAACCAATTCTCTGCCTCACTATTTGCAACCTTCTACTTGAGAAGTGGGTTTGCACAGGCCATTTTTCTATTAATTAAAGGACAGACTATCTATGAGCTGGTGTTGTCTAGGACGTTGCTGGACAGTACCACACACATTCCATTCAATATCAGTAGATCCTGTGATCTAGAGGTTAGTGCTCTGTGTTGACAGGTTTGAAAGCTGCCAGAGCAGGAGCCAGGAGATTTAGGTGCAAGGCTGAAATACAGTATAGAATGAGGGATTTGGTCACCGCTATCTTACCTGCAGGTTTTGCTTCAAACCCTTACCATCCTCACCCACACACAAACTGCCTGTAACATCCACTCCACACACACAAACACACCATGTGGGACAGGACATCGTGGGACTCCCCAATGCTTGTCCCCAAGGGCTCCAAACCAGCCTGTGGGTAGCAGGTCCTGAGCACCTCCCCAGCATCAGTGCCAGTCCCAGGAAAAAAAGTCACTGCATTTTGGGGTTCTCCTTTGCTTTTAAAACAGAAGCTTCAGGGTCTGAGCTTCAAGCCCCTGTTTCTACTGTCACTATCCCCAGTTTTTTCTATGTTTGTGATATTTGCATCAGGTTATTTCCCCATTTCTCCTTCTTTTGTAATTAATTCCTCAATAATATTTTACCTGGTCTGCACCTGAACATCGCCTCCTTGTCCTTTATTGCATCTACATGTGGGGAAGCGGGGAGAGGGATCTACTAAAGTGATTAATTCACAGGTAACAGAACCTAAAAGGGAGTCGATCCTGTGCTTCTGAGGAAGGCACCAAGCAGGATTTGTCACCGTGCTTGCCTCCTGTGTCCTGGGGGTAAGAGTCTCCTCCTGGCCATCGTGGGATTTAGCTCTCTAAAAAGACCCTGTAAACTTTGTTTTATGAGGAATAAGGGGGCTTTTGAAAGGGTTTTCCCCCCCCCCAACATTTAGCCAAATGGAGGAAAAGCCCCTTCTGGAAAAAAAAACGCAAGAAGGTATGCAAATGTGAGTGCTATTTGCATAGCTCTTCCGAAAAAACCCCACAGTTTAGCCGTACCCTAACAGTGCACCCTCCTCAGACGGTGCCTCACCACCATCACTTCTGCTCTGGACCCACCACACTATTATTCCCAGATGGCAGCGACCTCTTCTGGACACAGCACCCCACTCTGTCATTGCTTCTTTTACTTGGTTTTTAAGTTACAGTGGCATTTTTTTGGTTCTCTTACTATGTTTTTAAATTTGGGGTATACATTTAAATTGGGGCTCTATTATGATGACTTTGAAAAGTTTCCAGGCAGGTTGCAGAGATTTTACTTTTGTCACTGTACCTTTTAATTTTTGTTTAACTAACTTCCTCATTTTTGTGTAGTTCCCCTTTCTGAAATTAAATGCCACAGTGTTGGACTGCTGAGGTGTTTTTCCCATGACAGGGATGTTAAATTTTATTACATTATGGTCACTATCTCCAAGCAGCCAGTTATATTGACCTCTTGAACCAGATGCTGTGCTCTACTTAGGACTAAATCAAGAATAACTTCTCCCCTTGTGGGTTCTAGAACCAACTGCTCCATGAAGCAGTCATTTAAGATATCAAGAAATTTTATCTCTGTATCCAATCCTGAGGTGACGTGTACCCAGTTAATATGGGGATAATTGAAATCCCACACTATTATTGAGTTTTTTATGTTGATAGCCTCTCTAATCTCCCTTAGCATTTCATAATTTCTATCATTGTCCTGATCAGGTGGTTGATAATATATCCCTACTACTATATTCTCATTATTGGAGCATGGAGTTACTATTCATAGAGATTCTATGGAACATTTTGGCTCATTTAAGATTTTTACTTCATTTGAGTCTGCATTTTCTTTCACATACAGTGCCACGCCTTCACCAGCACAACCTGTTCTGTCCTTCCAATATATTTTGTTCCCTGGTATGACTGTGTCCCATTGATTGTCCTCATTGCACCAAATTTCTGTGATGCATATAATCAATATCCTTCTTTAAAACTAGGCACACTAGTTCACCCTTTATACTATTTTGACTTCCAGCATTTGTGTATAAGCACTTTAAAAATCAGAGGGGTAGCCGTGTGTAGTGGGGTCTATTTGAAACCATGGGAAAGTGGGCAGGCAAAGCCCACCCACGTTCTAAAAGCCCCTCCCCAGCCTTACGGGAGGGACAACTGGACCCATGGCCAACTGATCACAGGGGACAAATAATGACAAAAGGATCAAGGAGTCCGGGTCACAGGTTCAAAATAAGGGAACCAAATGGAGACACCGAGCAGAGAACCCCGGACAGCGCCCACTGCTCCTCAAAGCTATCAATGGAGCCAGCGGATGCCGCCCAGAGGAATTCTGCCCGGATACATGACACAAGGGAGGAACGGAAGTAGGCCCCACAGTTGCAGAGAACCCCCTCGTCCAGCATCCTCCTCCTGGTATTATAGATGGCAGCTTTCGCTAAGGCCAGGAGGAGGTTGACGAGGAGGTCTCGCGACTTTGTGGGGCCACAGATTGGGTGTGCATAAATGAAAAGGTGAGGGGAAAAGTGCAGCCAGAACCTCAGTAAGAGGTTCTGGAGGAGCCGGAATAGGGACTGCAACCTGGCGCATTCGAGGTAGGCGTGCGCCAGGTTTTCCCTCACTCCACAAAAGGGGCAGGCTTCAGGGATGGGGGTGAACCACACCAGATACACGCCCATCCTCACAGATCCATGAAGGAGCAGCCAACTAATGTCCCTGATGGGCCGTGGAACTAGGGCGGAATATACACTGGCCCATCGGGGTCCCCCACCCTCAACAGATCTTAGATAGTGCCGCCACTTAGTATCGGGGCGGGACACGAGGATGGGGAAGTGCAGGGTATGGAGCACGAGCATGTACAGATGTTCCCTAGGCGCGGTTCGGAAACAGACCAGCTGCAGATTTTGCAGCCGTCTGGGAGTCCAGGGATGGGGAGGCCGGGGGGGCCCATGGCACAGGGGCCCAATAAAAAGGAGCGGAGACTTTGCAGGAAGGGAGGGGAGGGGCGGGGCGTACCCTCTCGCAGGGTTCTCTGTAGGAGGTCGAGAGCGGGCCGCAACAAGGCCGCCTCCATCTCCTGGAGTAAGCGCAGGGGGGCCCAGAGGGTGGAGAGCCCCATGCACCGAGCGAGTGCTCAGGGATCCACCCAATCCCCCCATCGTAGTCCAGAAGGTGGTTTCTGCCAGGATCAACCTCCGGCGCATCGCGGGAGACTCTGCCACCTGCACGCACAAGGCTGGATTGTGGAGCAGGAGCTCCGTGAGGAGGTCTGCTCCCTCGCTGGCCAAAAGGGACCTGGTCGCTGAAAACAGCTTCCAGGTCCGGAGGAGTTCCTGGTAAAATTCCGGCAGCTCTGAGAGGTCTCACAGAAGGCCCCTCGGGTGGATAAAAAAGAGCTGCCAGTCGTATTGGAGCCCTCGGTGGCGGCGGAGGAAGGCACACCCCAAAATGCTCCATGCCTGACTACCTGCACTAGAGAGGAGTCTCTGCAGGGCCTGGAGGCGGAAGGTGCAGACCTGGCTGCGCATGCAGACCAGGCCGTGACCCCCCTCCTCCAGGGGGAGAGACAGGACCCCTGCAGAGACCCAGTGCAGTCCTGGCCAAAAGAACTCCAAAGCTGTCCTCTGGAGCTTGGCCAGGACCTCCGGGGCTGGGCGCAGGGTGTTGAGCCGGTGCCAGAGCATGGACAGGACCAGCTGATTTAGCACCAGCACCCTCCCTCAAAGGGGGAGGCACTGGAGCAGTCCCGTCCATCTCCGCAGCCGCTCAGCCACCCTGGCCTCCAAACCCTGCCAGTTCTCCGGCGGAGAGGGATGCGTGGCAGATAAATAGACACCCAGATAGAGCAGCGGACCCGCGCTCCACCTGATGGCCTGAAGCATGGGCGGGAGGGAGCCGGCCTGCCACCCGTCCCCGACCACCAGGTCAGAGCTCTTGACCCAGTTGACCTGGGCGGAGGAGGCCACTGAGTAGACGGGTTGGCAGGCCGGATGGTGGGGTGGGGGCGGGAAGAGGGGGGGGAGTGACTGTAGGAGAGGGATCAGGGACAGGGGAGGACTCGGGGCTGAGGATACATACAGGGGTGAGGGGAGGATCGGGACAGGGAAGGGGACCAGAAATTGGGGCGGGGGTTTAAGGGAGGATCCCCCGGGTTTGTGCCACTGGGCTGCGGCTCCTCCCGAATGGGAACCAGGGGGACAGGAACAGGAACAGGGAGGGAGCCTGCGCCGACGCCAGGCGCAGATGGAAAGGCAGGAGTTGTCACCACGGTGTCAGCCTGAATGGTGTTCTCTGATGGGCCCCCAACAGGAAGGGAAGATGACCGCCCCACCTCACTCGCCAGAGAGGGGGCGCCCCCGAGCTTGAGACCCGGCCGTCGCCCCGGAGGGCTCGGTGGCTACGGCGCCCGAGTCGGCCGGGCCAATAGGTAACAGTAGGGGCGCCCCGAGTGTAAGGACGGGGTCAGCCAGCTGGGACATAAGATCAGGATTAGGGCTAGGGTTAGGGAGAGGAGGGGGCAGCGCCATAGAGTCGCCGCCCAGACCGAGGCCCGCAGGCGGAGGGCCATCATCCCCCCGGGTAAGCGGGGTCAGACCCAGGGCCTCGATCTCCTCGAAGATGGAGCTCAGTTCCATCCCTTCGGCCCCGGAGCCTTTCCCGCCGGCCGCCGAGGCGACACTTACCTCGGCGGTGACGTCAGGGGGCTCAGCTGGTACCAGGGCCGGGGGAGCTCCACCCGAGGCCTCCTCAGGAGTGGGCTCCACAGGGGGGACGATACCATCCCCCCTTGCTGCCACAGCATCCTCGGCCGGCGCCTCCTGCTAGTGCTCGCCGGGGGTGTTCTCGGCAGCGCTGGCCCCCCTCGGGATCTTACGGAGGGGGGCCTTCCCGCCCTCCTCATCGGAGGGGGGAGAATGAGCCTGCGAACGGCGGGCTCTGAGCTTTCCCCCGACAAGCATCCAGCCCTCCAAGGTGGAGGTGGAAGACTGGTCAGCAGGGGCAAGGCCAGGGGGCACAGTTGGTTTTCGGGGGGGGGGCGCTGAGGCAAGGGAGGGAGAGAGGAGGGTAGGGAAACCTCCACCTGGGGGAAGCCCTCTCCCTCGCCCGGCAGCAACCGCGCCACCCTCTCCTCCTCGGGCCCCGCAGAGACAGATGGAATGGAGGCGGGGCCCGCCTGCTCGCTCGGGCACTCCGGACGGGGCGCCTCCGGCACCCGAGCTGAACTGTCGGTTGGAGGAGGAGCAGCCACGGAGGTCGGACTACCAGGGGGGCCGGCAGTGGTAGGGCCGGTGTCCTCCCGGGTCCTGGGGGTCCCGGACGCCTCCCCCCACCAGGCCAAGGGGCAGTCCCTCTGAACGTGCCCCATCGCCCGGCAAAGGAAGCACCGGGCCTCACCCGTTGAATAGTGGACCCGGTAGAGGGCCCCCTGGTAGGGTACCATAAAGGACCCCTCGAGCGCCACCCCGCCACGCGCCGCTGGCGGCATTTGCAGTTGCACCTGCCGGCGGAATGATAAAACGTGACGCAGGTCGGGGTCCTTACAGCCCAACGGGAGAGGGCTGATGACTGAAATTGGCTTCCCCAGGGTGGAGAGGGAAGGCAACAGGGCAGCATTGGGGAGGAAGGGCGGGACGGAAGTGAGAACCACCCGTACGCCCAGGTCCTCCAACGGCTCGAGGGGCACGTGCACACTCCCCACTGCCAAGCCCCTCTCCACCGCCTCCTGGGCGGCGGCCTCCGAGGCAAGGAAGAACACCACCTTGCTGTACATCTTGGAGGCCGCCACCACGGCCGAGGCCCCCACCACCCTCGCCAATGCCCGCACGTAGGTCTCGAAGTGGGGCGAGGCGGCGACCAGGAGGCAGCGGACACTGTGCCTCTTGGTCATGGTGGGAAAGGGGCCCCGGCCACCAGGGATGGAGCCGGAGGCGGCGGTAAGGGCAGATGACACGGCACGTGGGGGGACGGCAGCGGCCACCTGGGCGTATGCTCTGGGGGCCATGGTTGAATCGCCCCCAGAGCTGGTGGAGGGAACAGCGGGGGAAGGAGGGGCTGTGGCGGACGATGGGGCCACAGCAGGCGGGGCAGCCTTGGCCGTGGGGGGTTTGGCCTTCGGGGCCGGGCCTTTGCCCTTCTTCCCCCCCGGGCCTTTTTTCTGGCCGAGGTGGAGGCTGCTCCCGGATTTGAGGGAGCATCGGCCGTGGCAGCGGCGGAGCTCGGGTCTGGGGTTGGGAGGTCAGCCACGGCATTCTTTGGGCCCGGTGGCCAGGGGGAGACCATGGGATCAACAGGGGCAGGGGTTTCCTCCATCACGTGGGGAAGGAGGAGGGAGGCACAGATGACAGGAAGGGGAGGCAAGGGTTAACCGCTCCTCCCCACCGAACAGCAGGTAGGGGAGGAGGGTGTCCGTGAGGGAGAGGGCAGGAAAGAGGTAGGGCACTGGTTTCAGGGAGGGGCAACTGAGGAAGGGGGGGTTAGCAGCCTCTCCTCCCTGCTAAGGCTGTGGCAGAGGAGGAGGGCGCTATTGCGGAGGGGAGGAACGTGAGGGAAGGGGTACGCCATTGGGGAGGGAGGGAGAAGGGGAGAGACAACCACTCCCTCCCGCCGACTGACTGCAGGGAGGGAGGGAATCAAGAAGGGCAGGATGGAAATGAGGGGAACTGAGAGGCCAGCAACCACTCCTCCCTGCAAGGCTGGAAGCAGAGGAGGAGGGCGCTGGCAGGGCAGGCAGTGGGCAAGGTAACAGGTGCAGGGCGGGGGCCGGCTCCTCCGGCTGCACTGGGGTACTAAGAGGGACTATGGGGCTGTCGAGGGGGGGTGCGATGTGCAGGGGGGCTAACTAAAAGGGGGAGGGGGAGGGACACAAGCACACATACCTCAAGTGCGCCAGGTTGCAGCCCCTATTCCGGCTCCTCCAGAACCTCTTACTGAGGTTCTGGCTGCACTTTTCCCCTCACCTTTTCATTTATGCACACCCAATCCGTGGCCCCACAAGGTCGCGAGACCTCCTCGTCAACCTCCTCCTGGCCTTAGCAAAAGCGGCCATCTATAATACCAGGAGGAGGATGCTGGACGAAGGGGTTCTCTGCGACTGTGGGGCCTACTTCCATTCCTCCCTCGTGTCACATATCCGGGCAGAGTTCCTCTGGGCGGCGTCCACTGGCTCCATCGATAGCTTTGAGGAGCAGTGGGCGCTGTTCGGGGTTCTCTGCTCGGTGTCCCCATTTGGTTCCCTTATTTTGAACCTGTGACCCGGACTCCTTGATCCTTTCGTCATTATTTGTTCTCCGTAATCAGTTGGCCATGGGTCCAGTTGTCCCTCCCGTAAGGCTGGGGAGGGGCTTTTAGAACGTGGGCGAGCAGCAGGTGGTGGTGGTGGTGGTGAGGAGTGGCAGCTGAAGTGGCGTCCAGGGGAGCAGGCCTCAGCAGACAGGCAGGCAGGCAGGCAGGTGACTGGGCGGGGAGAGCTCCGGCTGGTGCAGGCAGCAGGATCAAGAGTAGGACAGGGGGGAGAAGGAAGAGAGCGGCCCCTACACCTGCTCCCTCTCCTCCTTCTCCTTCTCTAAAGTGGGGTGGGGTGGAGAGGCACCCACTACCACTGAGTGGAGTCGGGGGGAGACATCCCCCACTACCAGAGGGAAGAAAATACCCCTCAGGACGCCATTTTATGTGCAGCCTAGCCCCGCCCCCTCACATGACAGGAAGTTAAGGGGCATGGCTAGGACTATAAGAACTCTGCCAGGGAGCTCAGTCTGGGCCCAGACTCTGAGGGAGACAGAGGCCTGCCCAGAGCTCCTGGCTGGGGAGGCTGAGACCTGGTCTGGGCCTCCCACAGCCGCCTTCCAAAGGGCCGGTGAAGACTGCCCTGCCTGGGCTGCAGAGGCCTGGCCAAGCCGGCCAGCAGAGCTCCAATTCCCCGAAGCCTGGATTGGGCCACCCGGACCCTCCTGGGACGACACTGCTCTCGACTCCCTGACGGACCTGCTGGAGGTACAGGTACCTGTGAAGGGGGAGACAAGAAGTGGCCCAGGGGGTAGTATGGGCTGATAGTAGCCCTAGGCCAGCAAGTTGCGGGCTGGAGCACAGTCTTGCACATGCATCTGACGAAGTGGGTGTTTGCCCACGAAAGCTTATGCTCCAACACTTTGGTTAGTCTATAAGGTGCCACAGGACTCCTCGCCACTTTAAAAATATATCACTATATATCTCACCACCATTTCCTGATGTATTAGACTTTTTCATTTGAGTGTATATCATCTGATCTGACCCATACTTCCATCCTCTCCTCCTGACTAGAACACAGAGCATCTCTATTAATACACCCTCCCCTAAGAGATGTCTTTGTCTAATTCATGTGCTCCTCCTCACCCGTTGGCTTTCCCCCAGCCCTTAGTTTATAAACTGCTCTACAACCTTTTTAATGTTAAGTGCCAGCAGTATGGTTCCATTTTGGTTTAGTTGAGGCCTGGGCAAAATATGGCCCGTGGGCCAAATTTGGCCCACTAAGCCACCAGATCCGTCCTGTGGGGGCAGCGGGGAGTCCAGGCAGGCTACCCAGCTTGCCCTGAAGCCCTGTTTGCTGGGCAGAAACAAGGATTGCAAAGCTCCATTTCTGTTTTAAAGCTGGAGGGGAGGGGGGAAGTTTTAGAAGCCTCGGTGCATTCCCGTTAGCCAGTTTCTGGCAGAAATGAGCCAATAGGAGCTGCTTGTTGGAGTAACAGGCAATGAAGAAGAACCACCTCCCCCCCCCTCGCCTTGGCTCAGTTATTCATGAAGCACATGACCAGGCAAGCTGGCTGGGAAACATTTTAAGCTCTGCAGGTAGGCGGGCTAGTTTGGCAGCTGGCAAGTAAGTCTCTTGGCCACAGCCTGCTTCTGGCACCCCGGCCCTTTCCTGCCCCAACACTGTGCCCCCCCACACTCAACATACCCAAACCCTGTGTCCCCCTTTTGCACCCACATCCCCTCCAGATCTCACACCCCAATCTCCTGCCCCAAATCACAATCCCCTCCTACCCCTAGGTCACATCCCAAATCCCTGAATTCCAGTCCCCTGCCCTAGGTCACAGCTGCCTACTTCATCACAATTCCCTCCCAGACTCCACTCTTCCTCAAGCACACCACTCCCTTACCCCAAACTCCCTTCTGAACCCAACCTCCACCCCAAACATCGTGCAGCCCTCAATGACTTTCCAAAATCTTGGAGTGGCCCCCTGTCAAAAATCATTGCCCACCTCTGGTTTAGGAGGAGCCCATCCATCCTGTATAGGCTCCTCCTATCTCAAATGTTCCCCTAGTTACTAATAAATCTAAACCCCTCCTCTCTATACCATCGGCTCTTCCATGTATTGAGACTCTGAAGCTCTGCCTGCCTACCTGGCCCTGTGCACGGAACTGGAAGCATTACAGGGAATGCCACCATAGAGGTCCTGGATTTCAGTCTCTTTCCTGGCAGCCTAAATTTGGCCTCCAGAACCTCCCTCCTACCCTTCCCTACATCATTGGTACCTACATGTACCATGACCACTGGCTCCTCCCCAGCACTACACACCAGTCTATCTCAATGTCTCGAGAGATCTGCAACCTTCACACCAGGCAGGCAAGTCACCAGAGGTTCTCCTGGTCATCACAAACCCAGCTGTCTATGTTTCTAATGATCAAATCCCCCACTACTAACACCTGCCTCTTCCTAACAACTGAAGTTCCCTCCCCTGAAGAGGTAACCCCACCATCCTCTGGAAGGAGGGTCCCAACTGCAGGATGGTTTCCCTCTGCTTCCGTTCACTGTTCTCCTTCCCTGAGCCTTTCATCCTCCTTAACAGCCCTGGGGCTGACTGACTGGACGTGGGACAATTCTACAGCATCCTGGAAAGCCTCATCTACATACCTCTCTGCCTCCCTCAGCTCCTCCATTCAGTGACTCTGGTCTCCAAAGCCCAAACTCTGTTTGAGGGCCAGGAGCTCCTTGCATCGGGTGTACTCATACACCACCTGTCCATAGGGCAGGTAGTCATACGTGTTACACTGGATGCAATAAACAGGATAGCATCCTCCTTAACACCACAGGGTCTGACTGGAGGTGGGACAGTTCTACAGTGTCCCAGAAAGCCTCATCTATGTACACCTCTGCCTCCCTTAGCTCCTCAGATTCAGCCACCCCGGCCTCCAAAGCCCATATGTGGTCTCTGAGGGCCAGGACCTCCTTACACTAAATGCAGACTTCTGCCACCTGTCCATAGGACAGGTAATCATACATGCTACATAGGGTACAACAAACAGACTAGTCCCCCCACTCTGCTGCAGGGCTTCTGCCGGCATTCTCTCTTACAGCTACTTAGGTTATTGATAGGGTTTTTATTTAAAATCAGGTAGTTTTGGTTTTAGTTTTAGTTTACTTATAAAGTTTTAAAGAATGGCAAGAGTACCACACCCCGCCTCCAAATCCTCTTCTAAACTCCCTCACAAAACTCCTTGCTGGCTGGCCTGTTGGCAAAGTTCCCTGGTCGCTAAGGGTATATCTAGGCTGCAAGCTTCTTTCAAAGGAAGCTTTTCCGGAAGAGATCTCCCAAAAAATCTTTTTCAAAAGAGCGTCCACACAGCAAAAGCACATGAAAAAAGCGATCTGCTTTTTTGAAAGATAGTGTCCAATCAATGTGGATGCTATCTCGCATTTATGCTTTGATTACTATGGACAGAATGGCCACTAGGGCACCTGTGCTTTTTCCTCTTTCCTCTTTTTTTCAAAAGAACTCCCTCTTCCATGTCCACACATGCCTTTTTCCGAAAAAGCTCTTTCGGAAAAGGCTCCTTCCTCGTAGAATGTGAGAAAATCCCTGTGTTCTTTAAGGGTTTTTTTTTTTTTTTGAAAGATAGCAATAACCGTGTGGATGTAAGAAGTTTTTTTTGAAAAACTTTTGGCTGTTTTTTCAAAAAAAACCCTGCAGTCTAGATGCACCCTTATTAACAGTAATACTCTGTGGTATTTGAGGGGATCTATTGTGTTCTCAGCCACAAGCTTTCAGTCTCCACAAACAAAGCCTTTGCTGCTCAGATCGACCAGTCCCAGGGTTGAATTTTGAAGACAGGACAATGAAATATACGCCCTGTTATACTGTGCAACTCTGATAGAAATTTCATCATTTAGTAACACAGGAGGAAAGAGTGTACCAAATTAGTCCCCAGGCAATGAGTTTCACCCAAGGTGACTTTGCTCCCCTCAGTAGCTTAATTAGGTGTTGTACCTCTTCAGCTCAGTTTTTCCCAGTTACTTCAGGGAGCGTGTCCCATGGATCACAGTTCGCAGTATAAAACTTCCTGAACACTCAAAATTGGCACTTTCCTTCAATGGGGAAACACCACATCACTCACCTCAGCACGTACGTATTATTGTCCTCCATCACAGTGATGCAAATATAGATACCAGGGTGATTAACAACAACTGAATTCAGGACCTACAACACTAAAAGTCACAGCCCACTCTTAGTTATAGAAACAAACCATGCGATCAGGAAAAAAATAGGCAATTACGTAGTCCCTGAAGTCCCTAGATCTCACTATTTCTCAGGATTTTCTTACAGAACACTGTCAATGACATTTCAGATGTAAAAAAGCTTAATTAGCAGAGCACACAAGCTTTTCCCCAAACACACATGCTGACCCACAGATCTCCCCTTGCCCAAAGAGGGTAGAGACATTGACACTTGTTTACTCTCACTCCTCCTTGAGCTAAACAATAATCTTATTATACTAAGATGGTTTTCAACCTTATTCTCCTAGAGCAGACAAAGTCACTGTTCCATGCTCAGATCAGTGAAGAGGACTGTTTGTGTGTGTGTCATGATTAACCTGTGTGTCCCTGTATGTGTACAGTGTGTGCATTGCATGGAACAGCTGGAATGACCAGTTGTGAACATCTAGATCTGTACACTAAGCCCATCCCCAGTTGTATACAGGTGCCCATTAAGAAACTGATCTCCACATTTCTTTACTTACTTCATTACAGTGAAGGGACATATTCTCTGAACCAACCCACCCACCCAAATCACTGTAGCTGCCTGATCTTTGCTCAGAGGAGATGGAAGAGGGAAATCACTCTGTGGTGACGGAGTTCATTCTCTCAGGACTGTCAGATTGTCCGGAGCTGCAGGTCCCCCTGTTTTTGTTGTTCCTACTGATTTATGTTACCACTCTGATCTGTAATGGTGGGATGATCTTGTTAATCACAATTGACCCACAACTGCACAGCCCCATGTACTTTTTCCTCAGGACTTTGTCTTTTTGTGATTTCTGCTGTTCCACAGTAATAGCCCCTAAGATGCTGCAGAATTTCTTAGCTGAGAGAAAAAGCATTTCTCGCACTGCCTGTGCTGTGCAAATGTATTGCTTTCTCGTTTGTATAGATATGGAGTGTCTCTTGCTGGCTGTGATGGCGTATGACCGTTATGTGGCCATCTGTAACCCACTGCTCTATACAGTCACTATGTCCAAGCAGCGTTGTAACCTGCTGGTGGCTGGGGTGTGTTCTGTGGGGCTGGTGGATGCATTGATACTCACCTGTTGTACATTTCGGCTGTCATTCTGCCGCTCCAACATCATCAGGCATTTCTTCTGTGGCATTGCCCCATTGTTGCCGCTCTCCTGCTCTGACACCCACATCAATGAGATTGTGATGTTTGCTTCTACATGTTACACTGTGGTGATCACCAGTGTGATTATCCTGCTCTCCTATGTCTACATCATCTCTGCCATCCTGCAGATCCGCTCTGCCGAGGGCCGGCGCAAAACCTTCTCCACCTGCACGTCACACTTGACCGCAGTGGGTGTGTTTCATGGCACTCTAATTTTTATGACTCTCCGACCGACTTCCAGCTATTCCATGGACACAGACAAAATAGCCTCATTGTTTTACACGCTGATGATCCCCATGCTGAACCCTCTCATCTACAGCCTGAGGAACAGGGAGGTGAAGAATGCTGTGAGGAAAGTAATTAATAAACACCTGAGGAATTCCTGAATTTGTTCATTCTTGTGCAGGTTGAATGATGGGGAGTGGAAACAGGGGAATTCATTTCCTAGCATGTCATCTCGTAGAGCTCATGGTAGTATTATTCATTATTACATTGTTATCATCATTTGTTTGTATATATCCCAACAAAGTCTGCAGGCCCCAACTGAGATCAGGGCTTTGTTATGCTATTACTCCAGCAAAATTAAAGGAGGCACCTATTTCACATGTGTGGGTATGTAAATATGTCATTTGCTTTGAATCAATGGATCTGTTTGTATTTGCAGTGAAGAGGGGGATTCAAATGTCTCTTTTCTTTGTAGCTGGGTTGGTTCCTTGGTAGCTGGCTTGGTTTCCTTAGGCTGTGTGTGATTTCTATGGCTGAAGGAACGGGAGCTGTTGTAGAGATTGTCTCCTGGTTTGTGTCCATGCACTATGAGAAAAAAACATCATTTTCATCACAATGTCCTTTACTTCATCTTAAGGGAACAACAAAAGAAATAGGAGCATGGTGTCTAAGAGAAAGTACAGCGTGCGTGCATCCTCTGTGACAGTCTGCACTGAAGAGAACAGAAAATAAAACAAAAGTGTGAATTTTCTCTACAACATAAATAATACACACAGATAAAATCTGACACTAGATATTTACACCTTATAAGCAGGTTAGCTATGCTTTCTTGCTTTTAGTTCTCTTGGGATGTACTATGGACTGTGTATGGTAGCGGTTCTGGGAATTGTTTGACTCTGGGCATTGTGAGTGAGAAATGGATGAAGCGGCTCCCATAAATGATTTTTTTAAATTTACAGCTGCTTAGAAAATATTCATCTCAACCTGATCCTTATCGGAAAATTCCCTTTAGGGGAATTGAGCAAATGGAAAACATTTTTTGAAATATAAAATATCTGTCAGTGAATCATTCACATTTGTAGTTCCTTATATAGCCCTCATCAATGTATTTCTGTGAGCATCTCAAAATATTTATTTTTTGATTGTCATAACTTCCATGTTAGGTTGCACAAAATTCTCTCCATTTCACAAATGGTAAGCTGAGGCACAGATAAAGTTAATGTCCTGCTGCAAGATTACACAAGAGACCTGCAGTAAACCCAGGAACTAAGCCCCAAATTTCAGAGTTGTAAGCTAATGCTCTACCTACAACTAGTTGATCTTTCCTTTTCCTAACACTAAAGAAGGAGATGCGTAACATATTTATGTAAAAGCACTGCAAAACAGCTCTTTCTTTCTCTACATCAAGCTCATAATCTGCTGATCATCATTGTTCTGGTATAAGGTGTGTGGTAAAATTATACGTAAAATTAGAAGATTCTACTGTATAATATAGTGAGGTGTTTCAAGTTAAGAAAAACACGAATAAAGCAGTTCGTTTGAGGCAAAAGGGAAATTGGTGCCTCAGCCAGGTGTCAACCAAGTTAAATGGTATCTCACCGGGTAAAGAGACCATTCTTGGGCAGGAAGAAGGTTATGAGCGAGAGATCTATATTTTGATAAACAAATGGCTGGGTTTTGCTGCCCCCTCAGACATTGTCTCCAGAACTTCAGGCTGAAGATGATTCTTACAAATGAGAATTGTTAAGCAAAGGCAAATATCTGAAAGGTACCATCCCTCCCTTTCTCTCTGGATTGGAGGGTTCTGGCTGATAGACATTCAGGCAGTATCACTACAGCAGTGGGTGTTGAGAGAAATACGTGCTGTGAATTTCTATAACTTGTTAAGTTAGGTATTAGTTGAATTTTATGTTTTATTTTGTTTTAGCCAATTTTCTGTCTCATTGTTTGTAACCTATGCTTGAGAAGAGGATTTGCACAGGCCATATTTGTATTAATAAAAGGATAGACTTTGTACGATGTGGAGTAGTCCTGGAGGGTGCTGGACAGTACCAGACACACATCCCATTCAGCATCATTTGCCCTGTGACCTAGAGATTAGCACTCTGTGTTGACAGGTTGGAAAGCTGCCAAAGTAGGAGCCCAGAGATTTAGGTGTAAGGTTGCATTATGGTACAGAATGTGGGAAATGGTCACCACTCTCTCACCTATAGTTTTTGGATCCCTGTTCCTCTATTGCCATGAGAAGGAAAAACGCTTTATGACAAAGAGCAGTATCTATCACTCACTAACTTTGGGCTTTGTTCCTAGCTCAACTCCGGGCTTCTTGTGGAACCTTAAACCAAGACATTTAATTTCTCTGTGATGGAATTTACAATAAATAAAATAAAGTTTGCAAGGTGCACAGAGATATTACATTGTTGACATGTAATAGAGCTGAAGCTGACCTCCACGGTGGGTGGTTGGGGAGTTGTGTTTATGTACAGTTTAATTGTTCTACCTCATTAAATATAATGTTAGGATAGTGTTTAAGTCAGTAATTGGGACAACCAAAATGGAGTCTGTGACCCTTGACCTAGGGAGCCATGTTGGCTCTCCTCAGGCACTGACCTCCCAGAGACTGGTCTAAACTGGGTTTTCCTGCCAAGTGCTCACAAGGTTTCCATTCCCCTCAAGTTTTTCCTGCCCATGTGGCTTTGTAAGGGCTGCGTTGCCTCGGCCTCAGCTGCTGTGCGCCATAGTGGCAGCAGCGTCGGTCCCATCTGCTCCACCCCTGCCAGCCAGGGGCAGCCCCAGCCACGCCTGCAGGGGCGGAGGAGGGGATTTTACCAACTCCCCCCCACACACAGCCTGCCTGTAACACCCCCAGCCTGTCGCTCCTCTGCACCCCCCAGTGCAGGACAGGACATCGTGGGACTCCCTGGGGTTCCTTCCGTAGGATCCAAAATCTGCATGAGGGTAGCAGGTCCTGGGCACCTCGGCCAGAGCCCCTGCCAGTCCCAGGAGGGAAAGGTCACTGCACTCAGGGGCTATTCTTACCTTTTTAAAACACAAGGCCAAAAGGGGTTTGATTTATTCGGTGTGGGCTTCAAGCCCGTTTGTGCTGTCACTCTCCCCAGACTGGCTTTCTGTTTGTCACGGCTGAGTCAGGTTCTGTCCCCCTTTGTAACGAGTCCCTGAGTAAAACGAGGAATACAGGATCTATCGGAAAAGGCTTTCTTTAGCGATAGATCAGCCTCTAGACTGCCGCTCTTCTCCAACAAAGCTCCGCGCCGAAAAAAAGTGGTGGCCATTTTTTACGATAACGAGGTGCAGGATATTTAAATCCTCGCTTCATTAGCAATTTCGCTCAGCCTAATCTGCATCTCTCTGTCAGCAGAGAGGTGCAGTCTAGATATACCCTGAGAGATTGGCCCAATGGCTTGAGGGTGAGTTCAAGGCACAGCACTGCGCCCTTGTGAAGCAGCAGCTTCCCAGCCCAAAGACCAGTGGCAAGAGCCGTGAGCGTTTGCAGCAGCACTCTCTCTGCTTTTCCTACCCGCCCTTCTGGTGAGGTGTTGGAAAAGTCCTACACCCAGCAGACAGGAGCGGCTGGATGTGTTCAGTGAGCTTCTCTCTGGGAAGTAGGTGACAGTGACTGAGCCAACCCTGACTAACACTATCAGTGCTCTGCTCAGGGAGTTCGGCCCAGAGTGGTCACCAGATTGGGCTCTGCCGAGTGCCACTTTTCCTGACAGACTGGCAGTTTGGACAATAGGAGGGAGTGCGCTCTCCTGTCATTTTGAAGCTATTCCAGAGGCAAGACTGCACCCATTGATTTTGGGCAGAGGCAGGGACTGTCTAAGAATCATGAACATTTCTAGCGGAGCTCTGTATTCACAGCACTGTGTCTTTCCTGAAGTAACGGCTTCTAAAGCAGCTTCCATAAGCCCTTTCCCAGGAAGAAAGCAGTCTTTGCCTGAACACAGCATACCTTTTATAGAGCATGAGGGTAAGCTGTTCTTAGACGACCAGCATGGGGCATGTGTTCAGCATGAGAGGATGGGAGACGCAGAGAAATGAAAGCTCAGTTGACTCCAGTCTTGAATCTTTTGGGAGGGACGGGAAATTCCTGGATGGACGGTCCCTGGCGGGGGGAGGGAGGGGGGGGGCGGGGCGCGGGTGGACTCTCTGCGAAGGTTTACTGTGTTATGGGAGTGCTATGCCATCTGTAAAGAAAACAGAGCAGCAAAGTGCCCTCCTGAATGGCTTGGCCCTGGTAAGATAGGAACTAGATCAGCATGTATCCCTGCTGCAAAAGCAGGTGGCGCAGACTTCTTAGTGTGAAAAACAAAAGGATGTGCCCTCCATTGAGTAAAATTGGTGAACATATCTGTCCGATTTTAGGGAGTGACATAGCAAGAGAAAGACACAGAACATCACAGTCCGCAATGGATAGACAGACAGAGAGATCTGGAGGACTGCAATATATCCTGTGGGTCTCACATTTCATCAGCTGGGGACAATGAGGTGATTCTGAACCTAGGAATGTCTGAGAAGATGTCAGTGGTTTCCAGTATGCCTCAGGCTTTTAATAAAGACCCATGTGATATAACTGGCGAGCTCCAGCTCTGTCTCACATTCGTTTCCTTTGGCAGCAAATTTATTGCTACAGCTGGTGGAAAAGTTTCTTGAAAAGATTTGATGGAAATGTTCAAGAAATTACCTTTTCCATCATAATACCAATCTTCCTCTCCCCTCACACTGTGGATGTGGGACTCTGGTGATATTCCAGGACAGTTCAGCAAGAGGAAAGACCATCATGCATCGTGGGGGATGGAGTTCAGCCTGGAAGCCTGGACCACGGTAGACAATATTGGGATGTAGTATCTGAGGCACCTCTATGGTAATTCTGAGGGGATTCATTGTGTTTTCAGCCAAAACCTCTCAGGCTACGTCTACACTGGCATGATTTTGCGCAAGAACGCTTTTGCGGAAGAGTTCTTGTGCAAAAACTCTTCCAGAAGAGAGCGTCTACACTGGCATGTGCCTTTGTGCAAGAGATGTGCTTTTGCACAAGAGCATCCATGCTAGTGTAGACGTTCTCTTGCGCAAGAAAGCTCTGATGGCCATTTTAACCATCGGGCTTTCTTGCGCAAGAAATTCATGTTGCCTGTCTACACTGGCCTCTTGTGCAAGAACAGTTGCACAAGAGGGCTTATTCCTGAGCGGGAGCATCATAGTTCTTGTGCAAGAAGCACTGATTTCATACATTAGAACGTCAGTGTTCTTGCGCAAGAACTCATGGCCAGTGTAGACAGGCAGCAAGTTGTGGCGCAAAAGCAGCCGCTTTTGCACAAGATTGCGCCAGTGTAGACACAGCTTCGGTCCCCACAAACAAAGCCTTTTCTGATCAGCTTGACACTGTCCCAGGGTTGAACTTTGAAAACAGGAAAATGAAATATATGTTCTGTTGTACAGTGTAACTCTGATAGAAATTGCATCATTTAGTAACACAGGAGGAAAAAGTGCACCAAATTAGTCCCCTAGGAATGAGTTACACCCAAGGTGACTTAGCTTCACTCAGTAGCTTAATTAGGTGTGGTGCCTCTCTGAGCTCTGTTATTCCTGGTTACTTCAGGGAGCATGTCCCATGGATCACAGATCTGGGTATAAAACTTATCAAACACTCAAAATTGGCATTTTCTTTCTATGGGGAAACACATCTCGCTCCTCTCAGCAGGTATGTGCTGTTGTCCTGCATCACAGTTACACACCCATATAGATACCATGGAGATCAGGAGGTACAGAATTCATGACCTACACAACCAAAAGGCTCAGCCCACCCTGCGCTAAACAAATAACTCACATAATTGGAAATAATAGACAATTACACGGTCCCTGAAGCCTGTGGTTTTGAGTATTTCTCAGGATTTTATCAGAGAACAATGTAAATGCCATTTCACAGGCAAAAAAAGCTCACTTAGAACAGCACACAAACTTTACACCAGACATGCTGATACATAACGCTCCCCTTGCCCAAAGAGAGCAGAGAGATTGACACTCATTTACTCTCACCCCTTCTTGAGCTAAGCAATGGTCTCATCACACTGAGATGGTTTCACCCTTTTTCTCTCACAGCAGAGTCACAAGTCACTGTTTGCTGCTCAGACTAGTGAATACAAATTTGTGGTATGATTAATTTGTGTGTCCTTGTATTTCGACAGTGTGTGCATTGTATGGAACAACTGGAATGACCAACTGTGAACATCTGGCTCTCTGGACTAAGCCCTTCATTGAGCTGGTATTCGTGCTATTAAGAAGTTGATCTCCAATTTTTTTCATTTAAGTTGTTGGAGAGAAGGGTTAGGTTTACTGAGCCATCCACATGCCCACACCACTTTAGCTGCCTAATCTCTTCTCAGAGGTGATGGAAGAGGGAAATCACTCGGTGGTGACTGAGTTCATTCTCTCAGGACTGACAGATCGTCCGGAGCTGCAGGTCCCTCTGTTTGTGTTGTTCCTACTGATTTATCTTATCACCCTGGTTTGGAATGGGGGGATGATCTTGTTAATCACGATTGACCCCCAACTCCACACCCCCATGTACTTTCTCCTCCGGAATTTATCGTTCTGTGATCTGTGCAGTTCCACAGTAATAGCCCCTAAGTTGCTGCAGAATTTCTTAGCTGAGAGGAAAAGCATTTCGTACATTGCCTGTGCTGTGCAAATGTATTTCTTCCTTATTTTTGTAGATGTTGAGTGTCTCTTGCTGGCTGTGATGGCGTATGACCGTTATGTGGCCATCTGTAACCCACTACTCTATACGGTCACTATGTCCAGGCAGCGCTGTAACCAGCTAGTGGCCGGATGCTATTTTGTGGGCTTGGTGGATGCATTGATACTCACATGTTGTACATTTCAGTTGTCATTCTGCCACTCCAACCTCATCAGGCATTTCTCCTGTGAAATCCCCCCTTTATTGGCACTCTCCTGCTCTGAAACAAACATCAATGAGATTGTGCTGTTTGCTTCTATGTGCTACACTGTGGTAATCAGCATTGTGACCATCCTCCTGACCTATGTCTATATCATCTCCACCATCCTGCAGATCCGCTCTCCTGAGGGCCGGCGCAAAACCTTCTCCACCTGCACTTGTCACTTGACTGCAGTGGTCCTGTTTCATGGCACTCTCCTTTTCATTTATTTCCGACCCACCTCCAGCTATTCCTTGGACACAGACAAAATGGCCTCTGTGTTCTACACGCTGGTGATCCCCATGTTGAACCCCCTCATTTACAGTCTGAGGAACAGGGAGGTGAAGGACGCCATCAGGAAAATAATAAACTCCTAAGCAATTCTTGATTCTATTCATCTCAGTGCTGGTTGAGCAATGGGGAGTGGAAACAGGTGAATTAATTTCCTAAGCCATAGTGATGTCATTTTGGAAAGAGCATGGTAGAATGGATAATTATTGTAGGGTTCTTTTTATTAATTTGTTTGTGTATCAACAAGAACTATTGACCCCAACTTAGATCAGTGCTTCAGGGATTCACTCTTATCCCAGCAAAATTAAAGGAGGCACCAGTTTCACATATAAATATTGGACATTTTCTTTGCACCCATTGATCTGTATGTATCTGGAGAGAGGGGTAGGACTAGTTGTTTGTAGCTGGCTTAGTTTCATTATGACATGTTTTATTTCTATGGCTGAAGCAAAGGGACTTGTTGCAGAGATTGTCCCCTGGATTCTGTCCATGCTGTATGAGGAAAAACATCGTTTCCATCACAAAGTCCTTCACTTCATCTTAAGGGAGCAACAAAACAAATAGGACTTGGGTGTCTAAGAGAGAGCACAGTGTGTGTGAATCCTCTTTGACAGTCTGCACTGAACAGAATGCAAAATAGCACCAAAAGTGTGAGTTTTCCCTACAACATAAATTAAACACTAGATATTTATACATAGTTAGTAGGTTTGCTGTGCATTCTTGCTCTTAGTTCTCCTGGGATGTATTACAGACTTGGGATGTTAAATTGAGGGTAACTGATAAACTTGAATGGTCGATGCATTTTGCATCAACTACTTAATTAGTCGATAGTGTGCCTTCACCTTTGAAGTGTAGCAAGCGCCCTAGGGTTGTTGCTACACTTCAGAGGCAAAAGTGCTGCGTGGAGCTGGGGTCAGCTGGGCACTCCACTGACCCTGGGCTTTGTGCGGCACTGCTGCTTTGAAATGCCGCAGGGACACCCCAGCCAGCCCCAGGCTGTTCACGGCATTTCAAAGTGGCAATGCCACGTGGAGCCCGGGGTCTCGTGCCAGGGTCCATGCGGTGCTGCAGCTTTGAAGTACCCTGTCTTCTTCCTCCCCCCCCCCCCCCCGCCCTTGCTGCCTCTTTCTGAGAGAAGCAGCAAGGGAGAGAAAGCGACTAGTTGACAAGCCTGTCGACTATACAATAAACATTTGCTTATCAGAGAATCAACTAGTCCTTCACATCCCTATTACAGCTTGTGAAATGTAGGAATTTGGGGAAGTGTATGGGTCCACAGAATGTGAATGAAGTAATGGAGGAAATTTGAAAATTGCCTAAACTTTTGGCAATTTGATAACATTGACAAAAATGTCCTTTTGGGAGCAAGCAAACACTTGATGACCTCCTGAGGTCTCTTCCAGCTCTGCGATTCTATGATTCTATGATTTTACATGACCAGAAATGGCGCATGTCTTTTCCTTCCTCATTCTGCTTCAATGTAAATGGAAAACCAGTGACAGACTAGCCTGGCAAAATGGATAGGAGTGGAAGAGGCGGTGATGCTGCAGGCTGCTGTGTAGTCTTCAATCCAGTGATTAGAGCACTCATGTGGGATGTGAGAGACATGGGTCAACACCTGTCTTGTGTGCTGAAGCAATTTGAAAGTGCATCTCCCACACTGCTGGGGAGCACCCTGGTGACTGGCTGTGTCATGTCATGGGTCTTCCTCAGGGCTGGGCAATGCTCATGCTGTATGTTGATTTAAGTTATGCTACTGCAAATTAACATAGTTTAGTTTGACGTGCAGCGGTGCCCGCACCTTGCGCACATCATGCTGTGTCAATGGGAAAGTTATGGAACTGAACCAATGTCACTTAGATCACCTGGCAGGATCAGTGTTCACCGTCCTTGGGAAAGATCCTGTGAGAGCACTGGGTACAGACATCGCTGGGCAATTGCTGCCCCATTGATCTGATGTGTCTCCACCAGATGTGCCAAACAAACCCGGCTTCATTTCCGGCAGCAGTGTCCATGTAGCCAGTCGTGGACTGCTGGAGCCGTGGCGTTCCTGATAGCCCCAGGCAGAATCACAGGGCCAGGCAGACAGAATGATTCTGTTGGCTGGTTGCCAGAGGTACCCACCTAGAGGGGAGCTGCTCAACGTCATGACCCTGTTCCCATGGGTCTGTCATTTGTGTTACACAGTAGAACCACTTTGGAGGAAGAGACTGAGAGTGACCCAGACAGGACTAGCTAATTGCAGATCTGTGCCCAGCATTGAGCAGACAGGGAGATTGCACCTGGATTTGCCATCTCATGGGTGGACACCCTGGCTATGGGCCAATAAATTACAAAGGGCAAGTGCACCACTTCCTTCTTAGTTTGGTTGTTTTCTGATCGGCATCTAAAATCTTTCCCCTGACATGTGCACATTGTTTTTGCATAAAGCTGTCATGGGAAATCTGAACATATTTGTGAATAGTTTCATGTGGCCCACAACTTCATTGTTATGGACAATGAACTACGTGTCCATAAGAAATTCAGCACTTTCTAGACACATTTGTGTTATGCTCGCTGCACTGAATGTTGACCATGAGAAGACGGTGTTATGGAGCCATTGATTTCAAGGCTACAGGTTGGTATCAAACAGCTAAGGGAGTGAAGCCTCATAATTCCTAGACTGGGAGATCTTAGCTTCTATAGGCAACATTGATGAATTGATAAGATGCTTCAGTATTTGCTGATGCTCAGAGCAAAGGGATATAGATAGTTCAAACCCATGATCTCTTATTACTCCATTCACTATAAATACACAATGAACTATTAACTGTATGGGTCAGCAACTTTATAGTTACTTTTCACATTCCATGCTGAAAAAATAAAGATATCCTTTAAGAATGTAGGAAATTTTTGAAGTATAAAACATCAGCTGGTGTGTTCAATATGTAATTTCATTTCTCATTCCAATTTTATGGAAGCAATATTTTCACACGCCTTCCCTATTTCAGAGTGCCTATGGACCTGTATGACAATATGGATATTTAATCCTGTCTGTCTCCATTTGCCCACTTCTGAATGGGAGTAATCATACTTACCTGCCTTATAACAAGGTTCATTAAAGTTTGTAGGTTCTTATCTGGGCCTCATCAACATACTACCTATGAGAACCTCCAAATCTTTATTGTTTTGATTGTCATAACTTTCATGTTAGGTATTGCAAATGATGAACTGAGGCACAGAGAAAGTTAATGTCTTGCTTCAAGGCCACACAAGAAGTTTGCACTAAAGCCAGGAAATAAGCCCTGAACTACAAAATTCTAAGCTAATGCTCTACCTGCCAGATAATTTTTTCTTTTTCATAACAATAGAGGAACAATTGTGTAAAACCTATATGTAAAAGAATGTCAACACAGCCCCACTTCCTCTACATAAAGCTCATAATCCATTGGTCATCATTGTAAAATGTGTGTGGCAACACTATATGTAAAATTATAAGATTGTGCTGTATAATGTATTGAGCTGTTTCAAGTTGAGAAAAGCAGGGACAAAGCAGTTCCTTAGAGACAAAAGGGAAATTGGTGCCTCAGCCAGTGGTAAACCAAGTTAAAGGATATCTTGCCTGGTGAAGAGGCCATTCAGGTGCCGGAAGAAGGGTATGAGTGAGAAATCTTCATTTTGATAAACAAATGGTTGGGCGTTTCTGTCCCCTCAGACATTGTCTGCAGAACCTCAGGCTGAAGATGATCCTTGCAAAAGTGAAATGACCATGAGAAGCAAAGGCAAATACCTCAAAGCTACTATCCCTCCTTTTCTCTCTGCTCACAATATCAAAAAGAATCTGGAGTATAGATAAAGAAGACTTGGACTGGGGTGTTGTGGCTGAAAGGCATCCAGCCGGTAGCACTGCAGCAGTAGGTATTAGTTGAAAGGTACTACAGATATACAACGTTTTATTTCCTTGTAGCCAATTCTCTGCCTCATTATTTGTAATCACTGAAAATATTTCTGTAGTTAGTAAATGTTTGTTATTGTTTAATTGAGGTTTGTGTGGTTTTCTATTCATAGAATCATAGAACCATAGAGCTGGAAGAGACCTTAGAAGGCCATCAAGTTCAGCCCCCTGCCCAAGGCAGGACCAATCCCGATTAAATCAACCCAGCCAGAGCTTTGTCAATCCGGGACTTAAACACCTCTAGGGATTGAGACTCCACTACTTCCCTAGGTAACCCATTCCAGTGCTTCACCACCCTCCTAGTGAAATAGTTTTTCCTAATATCCAACCTGGACCTGTCCCACCACAACTTGAGACCATTGTTCCTTGTTCTGCCATCCATCACTACTGTGTATTGAAATATTTGGGAACATCTTGAGAAGAAGATTTGCACAGGCCATTTTCTATGAATAAAAGGACAGACTTTATATGATCTGGTGTTGTCCAGGAGGGTGCTGGACAGTACCGGACACACATTCCATTCAGCATCCCTAGGCCCTGTGATCTAGAGGCTAGTGCTCTCTGTTTTCAGGTTGCCAAGCTGCTGGAGTAGGAGCCCACAGACTGAGGTACAACCTGGCATTATGGTACAGAATGCGGGACTTGGCCTCACTCTCTCACCTATAGGTTTTGCAGCCCTGTTCCTCGATTGCCATGAGAAGGAAAAATGCTCTATAAGGTAGAGCAGTGTCTATCACAATTTAGGCTTTGCTTCTGGCTCAACTACAGGCCTCTTGTGTGATGTTGAATCAGCATGTTTACTCTCTCTGTGATGGAAGTTCTGACAATAAATAGAATAAACTTTTCAAGGTGTTCAGAGATGCTACATTGATGACATGTAATAGCCCTGAGAGTGACCTCCGTGATGGCTTTTTAGGGAGTTTTGTTTACGCACGGTTTAATTGCTCTGCCTCATTAAATGTAATGTTTAAGTCAGTAATTGGGACAACCAAAATGGAGTCTGTGACCCTGACCTAGGGATCCATGTTGGATTTCCTCAGGCAATGACCGCCCAGAGACTGATCTAAACCGGATTTTCCCGCCAAGTGCTCACAAGGTTTCCATTCCCCTCAGGCTTTCCCCGCCCGTGTGGCTTTGTAAGGGCTGCGTTGCCTCGGCCTCAGCTGCTGTCCGCCATAGTGGCAGCTCCACCCCCTGCCAGCCAGGGGCAGCCCCAGTCGCAACTTCACGAGTGGGGGGGGGATTTTACCATCTGCACCCACACACAGCCTGCTTGTAATATGTCCAGCCTGCAGCTCCTCTCCACCCCCCCAGTGTGGAACAAGACATCGTGAAGCGGAAAGGAGTCCAGGAGAGCTGGCAGTATTTAAACAAGGCTCATTAAAGGCACAGGCAGAAACCATCCCGATGCGCAGTAAGAAAAGCAAATAGAGTAGGCGACCAGATTGGCTTACCGAGGAAATCCTTGGTGAGCTTAAACACAAAAAGGAAGCTTACAAGAAGTGGAAACCTGGACAGATGACTAGGGAGGAGTATAAATATATTGCTCGAGAATGCAGGGGAGTTATCAGGAAAGCGAAAACGCAACTGGAATTGCAGCTAGCAAGGGATGTGAAGGGTAACAAGAAAGGTTTCTTCAGGCATGTTAGCAATAAGGGGGTGATCAGAGAGGGTGTGGGGCCCTTACTGGAGGAGGGAGGCAACCTAGTGACAGATGATGTGGGAAAAGCTGAAGTACTCAATGATTTCTTTGCCTCTGCCATCACAGACAAGGTCAGCTCCCAGACTACTGCACTAGACAACTCAGAGACACCTTTGCCTTGCCCTGCGTCATGGTTCAGGCAAACTACACACAGTTCTGGAAAATTCGTCACCAGGGGACATGGTGGAGTGGCACAGGGCGAGGGCTGTGCTCCCACCGCAAGGCAGAGTTCCGGATCTTACTCCCGTTTGGAGAGAAATACAAGGGCTGGTCGAGGCGGCAGATACAGGAGGTTTAGAACTGAATACTTAGAGCCAGACTTGGACCTGGACCCCTCAAGATATTACAAAGGGCAAATTTATAAAATTACTGTAAAATAATTATCTGTATTATCCCGCATTTCTGCTATCTGACCATCCTCGGGTCCCGTTTAGGTCAGATAATCAAGACTCTACTGTACGCTGAATAGGATGTATTCCATGACAATCCCTTGGGGGATGTTGAATAGGATGTGTCCCATGACAGTCTCTTGGGGGACCCCACTAGTTACCTCTCTCCACTCAGAAAACTTACCATTTATTCCTACCCTTTGTTTCCAGTCTTTTAACCAGTTCTCAATCCATGAGAGGACCTTCCCTCTTATCCCATGATAACTTACTTAAGAGCCTTTGGTGAGGGACCTTGTCAAAGGCTTTCTGGAAATCTAAGTACACTATATCCACTGAATACCCCTTGTCCACATGTTTGTTGACCTCCTCAAAGAACTCTAGCAAATTAGTAAGGCATGATTTCCCTTTAGAGAAACCATGTTGACTTTTCCCCAACAAATTATGTTCATCCATGTATCTGACAATTGTATTCTTTACTATAGTTTCAACTTATTTGCTGAG
This sequence comes from Pelochelys cantorii, assembly GCA_032595735.1. Classification (NCBI taxonomy): domain Eukaryota; kingdom Metazoa; phylum Chordata; order Testudines; family Trionychidae; genus Pelochelys; species Pelochelys cantorii. The sequence continues at coordinate 3,524,870 of CM064329.1, forward strand.
TACTAATGTTAGACTTACCGTGCTGTAATTGCCAGGATTACCTCTAGAGCCCTTTTTAAATATTGGTGTTACTTTAGCTAAGTGCCAGGCATTAGGTATGGAAGCTGATTTAAAGGGTAGGTTACGAACCACAGTTAATAGTTCCACAATTTCCTATTTGAATTCCTTTAGAATTCTTGGGGGAATGCCATCTGGTCCCGGTGACTTGTTATTGTTAAATTTATCAATTTGTTCCAAAACCTTCTCTAATGACACCTCAGTCTGGGACAATTCCTCAGATTTCTCACCTAAAAAGAATGGCTCAGGTTTGGGATTCTCCCCAATATTCTCAGCCATGAAGACTGAAGCAAAGAATTCATTTAGCTTCTCCGCAATGACTTTATTGTCTTTAAGTGCTCCTTTAGCATCTTGATCGTGCAGGGGCCCCACTGGTTTTTTAGCTGGCTTCCTGCTTCTGATGTACATAAAAAACATTGTGCTGTTACTTTTTGACTTTTTGTCTAGGTGTTCTTCAAACTCCTTTTTGACTTTTCTTACTATATTTTTATACTTAAAATGACAATGATTGAATCCCTGATTGCTAACACCTCTTTTTCCCTAATGACTGGAGTTCCCTCCCCCTGAGATGAATCTTCAGTGTGAAAGGATACCATAACATCCTCTGGAAGGAGAGTCCCAATTATGGAAAGGATCATTTCTCTCTGCTCAAGTTGATTGTTCTCCTTCCCTGAGCCTTTCATCCAGTATATAGAAGGAGATAAGCCTGTTGAGAGTCTATGTGTTAAGTTTAGAGGAGGGAGCAACAGGTGTGATGTTGTGGTTGGTGTCTGCTATAGACCACCATAGCCGGTGGATGAGGTAGATGAGGCTTTCTTTAGACAACTAAGAGAAGCTTCCGGATCACAGGCCCTGGTTCTCATGGGAGACTTTAATCACCCTGACATCTGTTGGGAGACCAATACGGCAGTACAGAGACTATCCAGGAAGTTTTGGGAGAATGTTGGGGATAACTTCCTGGTACAAGTGCTGCAGGAACCGACCAGAGGCCATGCATAGCTTGACCTGCTGCTCACAAACAGGGAGGAACAAGGAGGGGAAGTAGAGGTGGGTGACAACCTGGGCAGCAGTGATCATGAGATGATAGATTTCAGGATCCTGACAAAACGAAGAAAGGAGAGTAGCAAAATACACACCCTGCAATTCAGAAAAGCAGATCTTGACTCCCTCAGAAAACTGATGGGCAGGATCTCCGGGAGCTAACATAAAGGGGAAAGGAGTCCAGGAGAGCTGGCAGTATTTTAAAGAAACTTTATTAAAGACACAAGAAGAAACCATCCCAATGCGCAGTAAGAAAAGCAAATATGGCAGGCAACCAGATTGGCTTACTGGGAAAATCCTTGGTGAGCTAAAACACAAAAAGGAAGCTTATAAGTGGAAACCTGGACAGACTCCTGAGGTCTCTTCCAGCCCTCTGATTCAATTATCCTTCCTTAACAGCACAGGGTCTGCCTAACTGGAGTGGGACAGTACTACAGTGTCCTGGATAGCCACCTCTCGGCCCCCCTTAGCGCCGCCAAATCAGCCACTCTATCCTCCAAAGCCTGGTCACGGTCTCTGAGGGCCAGGATCTCCTTGCACTGAATGCACACATATGCCACCCACCCACAGGGCAGGTAATCATACATGTTATATTGGGTGCAATAAACAGGACAGCCCCTACTCTGCTGTTCGGCTTCTGCCTACATGCTCTCCTATAGCTAATTAGGCTATTGATAGGGTTTTTATTTAAATCGGGTAGTTTTGGTCTTATTTCAGTATAAAAGCTTTAAAGAATGACAAGAGTACCTCTCCCCTTTCCAACTCCCCTTCTAAACTCCCTCACGAAAATCCCTGTTAGCTATCCCTCGTCACTTACTAACAGTAATACTCTGTGATATTTCTGAGGGGATCGATTGTGTTTTCAACCAAAAGCTTTCAGACTCCACAAACAAAGCCTTTGCTGATCAGCTCGACACAGTCCCAAGGTTGAACTTAGTACAACAGAGCGTATATTTCATATACCTGTTTTCAGTGTAACTCTGATAGAAAATGCATCATTTAGTAACACAGGAGGAAAGAGTGCACCAAATTCATCGCCAGGGTGACTTTGCATCACTCAGTAGCTTAATTAGATGTTGTGCCTCTTGAGATCACTTATTCCCAATTACTTCAGGGAGCATGTCCCATGGATCACAGTTCGAGGTATAAAACTTCCTGAATACTCAAAATTGGCACTTTCTTTCAATGGAGAAATACCACATCTCTCTCCTTAGCAGGTACGTATTATTGTCCTTCATCACAGTCACACACATACAGACACCAGGGCGATCATCTACTACTGAATTCATGACACTAAAAGTCACAGCCCTTTCTCAGCTACAAAAACAAACCATATGCTTGGAAAAAATAAGCAATTACATAGTCTGTGAAGCCGCTGGTTTCCACTATTTCTCAGGATTTTCTTACAGAACACCGTAAATGACATTTCAGATGCAAAAAAGCTTAATTAGCAGAGCACACAAGCTTTTCCCCAAACACACATGCTGAGCCACAGAGCTCCCCTGGCCCAAAGAGGGTTAAGACTGACACTACTCTCACCCTTCCTTGAGTTAAGCAATAATCTTTTCACACTAAGATGGTTTTCACCGTGATTCTCCGAAAGCAGATTAAGAAGTCGCTGTTTGCTGCTCAGATCAGTGAAGAGGGGAGTTTATGTGTGTGTGTCATGATTAACCTGTGTGTCCTTGTGTGTGTAGTGTGTGCATTGTATGGAACAACTGGAATGACCAACTGTGAACATCTAGCTCTGTACACTAAGCCCATCCCCACTTGTAAACAGGTGCCCATTAAGAAACTGATCTCCACTTTCCTTCACTTACTTCATTACAGAGAAGGGACAGATTCTCAGAACCAACCGACCCACCCACACCCCTGATCTTGCCTCAGAGGAGATGGAAAAGGGAAATCACTCGGTGGTGACTGAGTTCATTCTCTCAGGACTGACAAGTCGACCGGAGCTGCAGGTCCCCCTGTTTTTGTTGTTTCTACTGATTTATGTTACCACCCTGGTCTGTAATGGTGGGATGTTCTTGTTAATTACAACTGACCCACAACTTCACACCCCCATGTACTTTTTCCTCAGGACTTTGTCCTTCTGTGATCTCTGCTGTTCCACAGTAATAGCTCCTAAGATGCTGCAGACTTTCCTAGCTGAGAGGAAAAGCATTTCGTACATCGCCTGTGCTGTGCAAATGTATTGCTTCCTTGTTTGTGTAGCTATTGAAAGCCTCTTGCTGGCTGTGATGGCGTATGACCGTTATGTGGCCATCTGTAACCCACTGCTCTATACAGTCACTATGTCCAGGCAGCGTTGCAACCTGCTGGTGGCTGGGGTGTGTGCTGTGGGGTTGGTGGATGCAACGATACTCACATGTTGTACATTTCAGCGGTCTTACTGCCACTCCAACATCATCAAGCATTTCTTCTGTGGCATCGCCCCATTGCTGCCACTCTCCTGCTCTGACACCCGCATCAATGAGATTGTGATGTTTGCTTCTACGTGTTACACAGTAGTGATCCCCACTGTGACTATCGTCCTCTCGTATATCTGTATCATCTCCACCATCCTTCAGATCCGCTCTGCCAAGGGCCGGCACAAAGCCTTCTCCACCTGCACTTCTCACTTGACCGCAGTGGGCATTTCTCATGGCACCCTCCTTTTTATATCTTTCCGGGCAACCTCCAGTAATTCCATGGACAGAGACAAAACAGCCTCATTGTTCTACACGCTGATAATCCCCATGCTGAACCCCCTCATCTACAGCCTGAGGAACAGGGAAGTAAAGGATGCTCTGGGGAAAGCAATGAAAAAAGTCCTATGGAATTCCTGAATTTGTTCATTCCTCTGCAGGTTGAGTGATGGGGCGTGGAAACAGGGGAATTCAATTCCTAGCCCCATACTGATGTCATCTCATAGAGCTCACAGTAGTATTGTTCACTATTACATTGATATTATTATTTGTTTGTTTATATCCCAGACGAAGTCTGCAGGCCCCAACTGAGATCAGGGCTTTGTTATGCTATTAGTCCAGCAAAATTAAAGGAGGCACCTGTTTCACATGTGTGGGTATGTAAATATACATCATTTGCTTTGAATCCATGGACCTGTTTGCATTTGCAGTGAAGAGGGGGAATTCAAATGTCTCTCTTCTTTGTAGCTGGGTTGCTTTCTTTGTAGCTGGCTTGGTTTCATTAGGATGTGTTTAATTTCTATGGCTGAAGGAAAGGGAGTTGTAGCAGAGTTGGTCTCCTGGTTTTTGTCCATGTACTATGAGGAAAAACATTATTTTCATCACCATGTCCTTCACTTCATCTTAAGGGAACAATAAGAGAAATAGGAGCACAGTGTATGTGCATCCTCTGTGACAGTCTGCACTGAACAGAATACGAAATAGCACAAAAGTGTGAATTTTCTCTACAACATAAATAAAATAGAGATAAAATCAGACAACAGATATTTACTTCTCATCAGCAGGTTAGTTATGCGTTCTTGCTCTTAGTTCTCTTGGGATGGCCTCAGTGTTTTACACGCTGGTTACCCCTATGTTGAACCCCCTCATCTATAGCTTGAGGAACATGGTTGTGAAGGACTCTCTGAGGAAAGCAGCGAATAAATACAGAAGAAATTATTGAATCAGTGCTGGTTGAGTGGTGGGGAAGGGAAACAGGTGAATTCAATTCCCAGCCCATTGCAGTGTCAATTTGCATAACCTGTGGTATTATTGTTTATTATTATGTTTCTTCTTATTAGTTTGTTTGTATTCCAACAAGCCCTGCAGGCCCCAATTGTGGTGGATAGTGGTTCTGGAAATTTTATGGCTCTGCGGATTGAGAGTGAGAAATGGATGAAGCTGCAAACATAAAGGTTTTTTTAGTTTACTGCTGCTTAGAAAATATTCATCTCTACCCGATCCTTATCAGAAAATTCCCTATACATTGAGTAAATTGAAAACATTTTTTGAAATATAAAATATCTGTTGGTGGATCATTAACATCCGTAATTCCTTATATAGCCCTCATCAATGTATTCCTGTGAGCATCTCGAAATCTTTATTATTTTGATTGTCATAAGTTCCATGTTAGATTGTACAATATTATCTCCATTTCACAAATGAGGCACTGAGAAAATTAATGTCCTCCTGCAAGGTTACATAAGAGGTCTGCAGTAAACCCAGGAACTAAGGCCCAGATTAATGAATTCCAAGCTAATGCTCTACCTACCACTAGATGATCTTTCCTATTCTTAACAATAAAGGAACAGTCGTGTACAATATTTATGTAAAGAGTGGCACAACAGCTCTTTTTTTTCTCTACATCAGCTCATAATCTGCTGATCATCATTGTTCTGGTAAAATGTGTGTGATAACATTATATGCAAAATTAGAAGATTCTTCTGCATGGTGTATTGAGGTGTTTCAAGTTAAGAAAAACATGGATTAAGCAATTCCTTTGAGAAAAAAGGGAAATTGGTGTCTCAACCAAGTGTCAACCAAGTTAAATGATATCTCACTGGGTGAAGAGGCCATTCTTGGGCAGGAAGAAGGGTATGAGTGAGAGATCTATATTTTGGTAAAGAAATGACTGGATTTTGCTGTCCCTTAGACATTGTCTCTATTGCAAGAATCATCTTCAGCCTGAGATTCTAGAGAATTGTTAAACAAAGGCAAGTACCTGAAAGGTACCATCCATCCCTTTCTTTCTGGATTGGATTATTAGTTGACAAGCAAGTGAACATACATGTCTTTCCTTCCCCATTCTGCTTCAATGTAAATGCAAAGCCAGTGAAGGGCTAGCCTGGCAAAATGGATGGTAGTGGAAGAGGCAGGGATGCTGCAGCTTGTATTGTAGTCTCCAATCCAGTGATCAGATGTGGGAGACAGGGCGTCAATCGCCCTCTGTCTGGTGTTTTGAAGCAACTTGAAAGTGGGTCTCCCACACTGCTAGGGAGCACCCTGGTGACTGACTGTGTCATGTTCTGGGTCTTCCTTAGGGCTGGTCAATGCTCACACTGTGCGTTGATTCAAGTTATGCTACTACAAGTTGATGTAGCTTAGTTTGACATGCAGCGGTGCCCACACCCTGTGCTCACCGTGCTGGGTCAATGGGAGAGTTACGGAACTGAACCAATGTCACTTAGATCACCTGCCAGTATCAGTGTTCACCAGCCTTGGGACACATCCTCTGCAGGTGCTGGGTACAGATGTTGCTGGGCAATTGTTGCCCCATTGATCTGACGTGTTTTCACCAGACGCGCCAAACAAACCCGGCTTCATTTCTGGCAGCAACGTCCATGTAGCCAGTGGTGCAGCTCTAGCCTCAGTCTCTCCTGCTGGAGCCGTGGCGTTCCTGAGAGCCCCGGGCAGAATCACAGGGCCAGGCAGAGAGAATGATTCTATTGACTGCTTGCCAGGGGCACCCACCTAGAGGGGGAGCTGCTCAACTTCATGTCCCTGTTCCAATGGGTCTGTAATTTTTCTTAGAACCACTTGGAAGGAGAGATTGAGAGCAACCCAGACAGCAATAGCTCATCTCCTATCCTATATCTATATCGTCTCCACCATCCTGCAGATGCGGTCTGCCGAGGGCCGGAACAAACCCTTCTCCACTTGTGCTTTCCACCTGACCACAGTGGTCATATTTAATGGCACTATCCTTTTCATGTATTTCCGACCCTCCTCCAGCTATTCCTTGGACACCGACATAATGGCCTCAGTGTTTTACACGCTGGTTACCCCTGTGTTGAACCCCCTCATCTATAGCTTGAGGAACATGGTTGTGAAGGACTCTCTGAGGAAAGCAGCGAATAAATACAGAAGAAATTATTGAATCAGTGCTGGTTGAGTGGTGGGGAAGGGAAACAGGTGAATTCAATTCCCAGCCCATTGCAGTGTCAATTTGCATAACCTGTGGTATTATTGTTTATTATTATGTTTCTTCTTATTAGTTTGTTTGTATTCCAACAAGCCCTGCAGGCCCCAATTGAGTTCAGGACTTGAAGGTTTCATTATTAATAATTATAATAATTATTATTCCAGCAAAATCAAAGGGGGCACCTATTTCACAATGTGTAAGTATATAAATATACGTAATTTGGTTTTCCATGGGTGTGTTTGTATTTAGAAAGAAGAGGGGTGCATAACATGTACCTCTTCTTTGTTGCTGGGTTGGTTTTTTTGTAACTGGGTTGGTTTCATTATCATGTGTGTGATTATCATAGAATCATTGCACACTAGAACTGGACGGGACCTTGAGAGATCATCAAGTCCAGTCCCCTGCCCTCACAGCAGGACCCAGTACCGTCTAAAATTTTATAGACTAATGCAAAGGGATCTCTTCCAGAGATGGTAATCTGGTTTGTGTCCATGCACTATGACAAAAAGCAGGATTTCCATCACAACATCCATCACTCAATTGTAAGGGAACAACAAAATTAATAGGTGCATAGTTTTTAAGCACGGTGTGTGTGTCTCCTCTGTGACAGTCTGCACTCAACGGCATACAAAATAACACAGAAAGTGTGTGATTTCTCTAAAACATAAATGAAACAGAGAGATAAAACCTGACTCCAGATATTTACACCTCATCAGCAGGTTTGCTATGTGTTCATGCTCTTAGTTCTTTTGGTATGTATTATAGACTCTGAATGGTAAGGATTTGGGGAATTGTATGACTCTGGGGACAGTGAGCGAGAAACAGATGAAGCTCTGCCCATAAAGGATATTTTGGTTCATGGCTGCATAGCAAATATTCATCTCGACCCATTCCAAATCTGAAAATTCCCTAAATGTCTAGGAAATTGAAAACATTAACCATAATGTCTTTTGGAAAGAAGGAAGCACTTTACATGACCAGAAATGGGACAATTCTTTTCCTTTCTCATTATGCTTTAATGTAAACACAAAGCTAAGGAAGGGCTAGCTTGGCAAAAGGAATGGGAATGAAAGAGGCGGTGATGCTGCTGCTTACCTTACAGGCTTCAATCCAGTGATTCGAGCACTCACATGGGATGTGAGAGACCACAGGTCAACCCCCTCGCTGTCTGGTGTGTTAAAGCAATTTGAAAGTAGGTCTCCCACATTTCTGGGGAGTGCCCTGGTGACTGGCTGTGTTGTGTCCTGGACCTTCCTTATGGCTGGGCAATGCTCACACTGTGCGTTGATTTCAGTTATGCCACTGCAAGTTCATGTAACTTGACTTACAGTGCAGTCTGCACCCTGTGCACACCATGCTGTGTCAATGGGAGAGTTATGGAACTGAAGCAATATACTTAGAGCACCTGCCAGGATCAGTGTTCGGCAGCCTTTAGAAAGATCCTCTGAGGATGCCGGGTTAGAGATGTTGATAGGCAATTGTTCCCCCATTGGTCTGATGTGTCTTCACCAGACGTGCCAGACAAACCCGGCTTCATTTCTGGCAGCTGTGTTGATGTAGCCAGTGGCGCAGTTCTGGCCTCAGTCTCTCCTGCTGGAGCCGTGGCGTTCCTGAGAGCCCCAGGCAGATTCACAGGGCCAGGCAGAGAGAATGATTCTATTGACAGGTTGCCAGAGGCACCCACCAATAGATATTGAGCAAATTGGGTTATGGAGCCATTGATTTCAAGGCCTTTTCTACGTGTTGGTACCAAAGGACTAAGGGAATGAAACCTCACAGTTCCCAGACTAGGTGATCACAACTTCTATAGTTCAGCACTAATGAATTGATAAGATGCTCCAGTATTTGCAGATACTCTCAGTAAAGGAAGATAGATACTTAAAAGGCAGACTCTCTCATCATTCCATTCCTTATAAATACATAATAAAATAATAACCATATGGATCAGCAACTTTATTTTTATTTTTCACTTTCCATGATGAAAAATTAAGGATATCCTTTAAGAATGTTGGGATTTTTTGAAATATAAAACATGTGCTAGTGTGTACAATATGTAGTTGCATTTTTCATTCCAAATGTATGGAAATAGCAATTTTAGAAGCCTTCGCTAAGGCAGGGTGACTATGGACCAATATGAAAATATGGATCTTTAATTCTCTCTCTCTCTCCCTTTGCCCACCTGTGATTGGTAGTAATCATATCTGCCTGCCTTATAACAAGGATCATTAAAGTGTGTAAGTCCTTATTTGGGCTTCATCAACATGCTACCTGTGATCACCACAAAATCTTTGTTTTAATTGTCGTAAATTCCATGTTAGGTAGTACAATATTATCTCCAGAGAAAGTTAGTGTCCTTCTTCAGGGTACACAAGAGGACTGCAATAAAGCCAGGAACTAAGTTCCAAAGTACAAAATTCTAAGCTAATGCTCTACCTACTAGACAATCTTTCCTTCTCATGACACTAGAGGAACAGTTGTGTAAAACCTTTGTGTAAAAGAGTGGTGATATAGCTGCTCTTTCTCTAAATAAAGCTCATAATCTGCTGAGCATCATTGTTCTGGTAAAATATGTGTGGCAACATTATCTGTTGTACCCGTTAGGCTATTTTGCCTTTGTTATATTTACTGCTATTGTATTCCAGCTTCATTATATTCACTGCTACCTTATATTCACTGCTACATTTTCTTTTGATGCTACAGTCATGCAAGTGACCTATAGGCTTGTATTATGTAAGACATTAGCTTCAGAAAGGTAGTAAAAGTCTTGAGAGCTATAATATATAAGCAAATAAGCTTTATTCAGACCTATAGAATAATGACCCCCCTCACCCCCCCCCCGAGATATTAGAGAGCAGAAAATAGAAATCAAGTACATTTGTAGATGTAATGTGTTTGATACAGACACTGTTCTGTGTGGACTGCTGGAAGAGGAGCTACAAAAGAGGTAATCATCGTCATTATACGTGATGAAGCTCACTAAGTGGAAGAGTCTGGTTACCTACAGTAACCGACGGCCAATTTTGCTTGAAAACCAATCAGTGTAGGTACCAATATGTCTCCCTTGGAGTGTCCAGATACAAATCCAAATTTCTCTATTCCTCCAAAGTATCCTAACTTTGACAGGGAACCAAGCCACTTCCCTTATTTCACTAGGATTACATTTAAAGACATTGTTAGCTCATAAAGAGACCCACTTCATAGAAGTTACTAATGATATGGATAAAGCAAAAAAAGCTATTCCCCAATTAACAAAGGAAGTTAATGAGTCTCTCTCAGTTCCTGATGTCGATGGTGGATTGTAAAAATGGATTATAGTTCAGGGATTATTGAGATTATTCTCATGATTCTAGGATACAAATCTAACAGATATAAGCAACGACCTGGACAGGTACCAAACTATATCTAGATCTATATCTATGCGACACCACCCAGAAATACAGCAAGAATATCATCTGCAGGATATTCCTCCTCCACTCCAAATTGGGGGAAAATATCTATGAAACCATCCCTACAAATGTTGGCTCAATTACATCTGTACCAGTGTGAAAGGGTTCATTTTACATTTCACCCCATCAGAGGGGTGTGTTTCCTATAGGGCCAACCTCCTTGCTTTCCATAGATATATAATGGTGTGATTTCCTTATGGGTTTGATTATATCTTCATTATAATAAGTTCCAATAGGTTTACATTGGGAGTTTGGGATTTACAGTCCACATCCTGCATGTTGAGCTAAAGCCAAGCTAGTCTGCACATGCCTGGGGCCTTTCATCCAGATAGCAAAGTCAATGAACATATTTTCACACCATTTCACATATATACGGCAACCTTCAGTGGCATAGGGGCTTCCAAGAAAGTCCTCATACTTAGCAGATACCTGGTTACTTAGAAAAACTCAAAATAACTAGTTAAGACCAGATCAAATAACCAGGTGGGACAGAAATACCAAATGTGATATATAATCAAAAAAGGCCACAGTAACAAATTGACACATAAGATAATAAGTTGAGATCAATGATATAATCCACTAAATTCCCTTGATTATTTCAAACATCAGTACTGGGAACTACAACAGACACAAGGAGAACCTGAAAAAGGCTGCATTACAGTACAGAATGAGGGACTGGGTTGCTATTTCTTACCCCTATAGGTTTTGTGCCACTGTTCCTCTATTGCCACGAGAAGGAAAAATGCTCTATGAGGTAGAGCACTGGTCTAGTGCTCTGTCATTTGTCGCTTTGGTCCTAGCTCAACAAGCGGCCTCTTGTGTGACCTTCCTTGAATCAACACATTTACTTTCTTTGTGATGGCAGTTGTGACGATAGATAGAATAAAGTTTGCAAGGTGCTCAGAGCTCCTACACTGATGACCCGTAATGGAGCTGCGGCTGATCCCATGGTAGCTCCTGCCACCCATTCTGGGATTTAACTCTTCAACAGGACACCCAGCTCAGATGGTGCCTCGCCACTGTCACTTCTGCTCCACACCATGACCCACATTATTCTCCAGGCCACAGTGACCTTTTCTGGGCACAGTGCCCCACCCTGTTATCTTCCCCCTTCTACGGCAGCAGCAGTTCTAACACCCGTCACTTGCCTCGGTGGCCAACTGCAGCCCAACGTTCAGTCCCAGACTTCCAGGGCATGATGCAGTCTGGATACCGGCCACTCTCCTCATTTGCAAGTGGGGTGAAAAGAAAGAGGAATTCAGGCCTGCCTGCCACGCTGGATTGCAACTGAGGGTATGTCTACACTACCACCCTAGTTCGAACTAGGGTGGTTAATGTAGGCATTCGAAGTTGCAAATGAAGCCCGGGATTTAAATATCCCGGGCTTCATTTGCATCTTGCCGGGCGGGCGCCATTTTTAAATCCCCTTAGGTCGAACTCCGTGCCCGCGGCTACACGCGGCACGGAGTAGGTAGTTCGAATTAGGATCTCTAATTCAAACTACCGTTACTCCTCGTGGAACGAGGTGTACCGGTAGTTCAAATTAGAGATCCTAATTCGAACTACCTACTCCATGCCGCGTGTAGGCGCGGGCACGGAGTTCGACCTAAGGGGATTTAAAAATGGCGCCCGCCCGGCAAGATGCAAATGAAGCCTGGGATATTTAAATCCCGGGCTTCATTTGCAACTTCGAATGCCTACATTAACCACCCTAGTTCAAACTAGGGTGGTAGTGTAGACATACTCTGAGGGACATTATAATCACCAACCAGCCACTGACCCAAAATCTTCCTGATTTCTTGCATCAGCTACCCGTAGCCTCAGCCCCTTCTGTCTCCCTATATCATGGCTTCAGTCTGTAAGCCAGTTAGGCTGTAGCTCCCCTTTGCTTCCTTCGCTCCACCCACCCCTGCTTTGGCTGTGGTGCTCCTATCCAGGCAAGCAATCCAGGCAACATTCCAGGGGGCCTTCTGTTCAACAGTCCTTCTTATATGTGCCAGCCTGGCCCTGATTGGCTGCTCCACTAAGCCTTCTCATCACAGGTTGGCTCAGTAAGCCCTCTTCCAATTGGCTGGGTTCTTTCCTAGGCTGCCTTAACCAATCCTCCCCTGTGTGGCTCAACACCCCTCCACAAGGTCATGTCAGGATTTACAAACATTTATGAACCCTACTGAAAGGCACATGAGTAGGGTAACTCCCATTCAGAGATACGCAGACAGAGAAGAAAGAATTTAAGACCCACATTTTCATAGGAGTCCATAGGCGCACTGAATTAGTAAATGCTTTCGAAAATGCTGCTTCCAGGGGCATGGAATGAGAAGAGGCCACTACAGACCCTTTCAGAAGGGTCATTTCTAGCTTTACAGGGAAAGGCCCAACTAACAATGGAGAACAGATGTCTGTGGTCACCTCCTATGGTCTTCATCAAGAACAATGAGTGCATATATGCGGCCTATTTCAGGGAGTGACATAGCCAGAGAAGGACATAGAATATCATTGTGATTGGTCTGCAATAGAGAGAAATTGCATCACTTAATACAGGAGGAAAGAGTGCAGCAAATTAATCACCAGGGCATAAGTTACACCAGGGCAGACATTGGTTCACTGAGCTCATTAATTAGGTGTGGTGCCTCTCTGAGCTCAATTATTCCTACTTACTTCAGGGAGTATGCCCCATGAGTCAGTTCTCAGTATAAAACTTCCAGAATGCTCAAAATAGGCAATTTCTGTCAATGGGGTAACCCCACCACATCTCCTTCTCAGCAGGTAGGTGCTGCTGTCATGTATCACTGACATACTCAGACAGACCCCCATGGTGATCAGAAGGTTTTTCATTCATGGTCTCTAATGCTAAAAACTTCTGTCCAGATCCTACCCTCTGAGGTACAGACACAACAACTTAGGCAATTACATAGCCATTGAGGCAAGTGGTTTCCAGTATCTCTCAAGGTTTTCTTACAGACCAATGGAACTGCCATATCAGATGGGGGGGGGAGAGTACAGAAAGCATGTTTTACCCCCAACTGACATGCTCAGATAGAGAGTTCCCCTTGCCCAAAGAGGGGAGAGAGCATGAAACTCATTTACTCTCACCCCTTCCTGAGCTAAGAAATCATCTCTTCAATCTGAGATGATTTTCAGCCTGATTCTTTCACAACAAAGTCACAAGTCTCTGTATGCTGCTCAGATTAGTGAAGAGGAGTGTTTGTCAGAGTGGCACGATTAACCTCCATGTCTTTGTAGATGTACAGTACATGACCAGTGTGAACATCTAGCTCTTTGGACTAAGCTCTTCCCTGATCCTGTACTGATGAAATTGCTCCGTAAGAAATTGATCTCCATTTTTCTTCCCTTAATTTGTTACAGAGAAGGGATAATTTCCCTGCACCATCCGCCTGCCCACTTCACTGCCTGATCTCAGCTCAGAGGAGATGGAAGATGGAAATCACTCGGTGGTGACTGAGTTCATTCTCTCAGGACTAACAGATCGTCCGGAGCTGCAGCTCTCCCTATTTTGTGTGTTCCTACTGATTTATGTTGTTACCCTGGTAGGGAATGGGGGGATGATCTTGTTAATCATGATTGACCCCCAACTCCACACCCCTATGTACTTTTTCCCTGGTCATTTGTCTTTTTGTGATCTCTGCTATGCCAGAACAATTTCCCCCAAGATGCTGCTGAATTTCTTAGTGGAGAGGAAAAGCATTTCCTACACTGCCTGTGCTGCGCAAATGTATTTCTTCATTGCTTTTGCAGACCTTGAGTGTCTCTTGCTGGCTGTGATGGTGTATGACCGTTATGTGGCCATTTGTAACCCGCTGCTCTATATGGTCACCATGTCTAGGCAGCGTTGTAACCAGCTGGTGGCTGGGGTGTGTGCTGTGGTGTTGTTGGAATCAATGATACACACATGTCTGATATTGCGGCTGTCATTCTGCCACTTCAATATCATCAATCATTTCTTTTGTGATTTTCCTGCACTGCTGGCGCTCTCCTGCTCTGACACCCGCCTCAATGAGATTGTGATGTTTTCCTTTACATGTTTCATTACTTTGAATAGCGCTCTGACCATTCTCCTCTCCTATGTCTGTATCTTCTCCACCATCCTGCGGAACCGCTCTGCTGAGGGCCAGCGCAAAACCTTCTCCACCTGCACCTTCCACCTGACTGCAGTGGTCATATTATATAGCACCCTCCTTTTCATCTATTTCCGACCTACCACCAGCCATTCCATGGACACAGACAAAATGGCCTCCGTATTTTATACGCTGGTGATCCCCATGTTGAACCACCTCATTTACAGCCTGAGGAACAGGGAGGTGAAGGTCACCCTGAGGAAAGCCATGAAGAAACTCCTAACCCATTCCTGAATCTGTTCATTTCAACAAAGGGGAGCGGAAACAGGTGAATTCAATCCCAGCCCATTGCAATGTCATTTTGCACAGCCCGTGGTATTATTGCTCATTATTATACTGTTCTCATTATTAATTTGTTTACATACCAATACATCGCCCAGTCCTCCACTGAGATCAGGCTCTATTATCGTATTACTGCAGCAACATTAAAGGAGGCACCTGTTTCACATATGTTACTAGCTTTTAAGCATGGAGCTGTTTGTACTTTGAAAGTACAGGGGGACCTCAAATGTCCCTCTTCTTTGTAGCTGGGTTGGTTTCATTATGATGTGTGTGATTCCTATGGCTGAAGTGAAGGGATCTGTTGTAGAGACTGTCACCTGGTTTGTATTCATGCACTCTGAGGAAAAATATCATTTCCATCACGACGTCCTTCATGTCATTTTAAAGGAACAACAAGCCAAATAGGAGCATGGTGGCTAAGAGAGAGGACGATGTGTGTGCATCCTCTGTGACACTCTGCACTGCACACAATACAAAATAGCACCAAAAATGCGAGCTTACTCTGCAACATGAATTAACACAGAGATAAAATCAGACTCTAGATATTTACACCTCCTCAGTAGGTTACCTGTGCGTTCCTATCTTAGTTCTCATGGAATGTGTTATAGACTCTAAAGTATAGGGATTCTGAGACTTGTATGGCTCCGAGGACTGTGAGTGAGAAATGGAGGAAGTTTTGCCCATAACTGACTTTTTATATCATGGCTCCCTGGAAAATATGTATCTCACCACGATCCAGATCTGAAAATTCCCTAAATATTTGGCAAATTGAAAACATGGAGCATAATGTCCTTTACAGAGGGGAGGAAACTTTTTACATGACCAGAAATGGCACATGAGTTTTCCTGTCTTTTTTTGCTTCAATGTAACCACAAAGCCAATGCAGGGCTCAACTGCCAAAATGGACGGGAGTGGAAGAGGAGGTGATGCTGCTGTTTCTCTTGTAGGCTTCAATCCCGTGATCCGAGCACCCACGTGAGTATGTGGGAGACACGGGTCAATCCCCCTCTGTCTGGTGTGTTGAAACAATTTGAAAGTGGGTCTCCCATGCTGCTGGGGAGCACCCTGGTGACTGGCCATGTTGTTTTCTGGATCTTCCTTAGCACAGGTCAATGCTCATGCTGCATGTCGATTTACATTATGCTACTGCAAGTTGGCGTAGCTTATTATGACTTACAGTGATTCCTGCACCCTGTGCACACTGTGCTGTCAATGGGAGATTTATGGAACTGAACCCATGTAATTTAGATCACCTGCCAGTATCAGTGTTCACCAGCCTTGGGAAAGATCCTCTGAGTGCTCTGGGTACAGATGTCGCTGGGCAACTGATGCCCCATTGATCTGATGTGTCTTCACCAGACGTGCCAAACAAACCCGGCTTCATTTCTGGCAGCAGTGTCCATGTAGCCAGTGGTGCAGCTCTGGCCTTAGGCTCTGCTGCTGGAGCCGTGGCGTTCCTGAGAGCCCCGGGCAGAATCACAGGGCCAGGCAGAGAGAATGATTCTATTGACCGCTTGCCAGGGGCACCCACCGAGAGGGGGAGCTGCTCAACTTCCTGTCCCTGTTCCAATGGGTCGGTCATTTCTGTTACACAGTAGAACCACTTTGGAAGGAGAGATTAAGAGCGACCCAGACAGGAATAGCTCATTGCTCTGTGGCTGGGATTCTCTCTAGAAAGGCAGGAAATCCAAGTGCAGATCAGTGCCCAGCATTGATAAACAAATGGCTGGGGTTTTCCTACACCCTCGGGCTATGTCTACACTACAAGGTTTTTGCGCAAAAATGGCTGTTTTTGCGCAAAAATTGGCATAGTGTCTACACCTGAAGCGCACTTTTGCACAAGAAAATCGGCAGAAGTGAAGGCTTTTTGCAGTAGAGTCATTCCTCTCCCCATGAGGAATAACTCCTTTTTGCTCTACAGCTCTTGTGCAAAAAGGCAGGTGTGGACGCTCCGGAGGGGGTTTTGCATAAGAAACGCCTATCGGCAAAAGCACAGGTGCTCTGATGGCCATTCTGTTAATGGCCATCAGAGCTTTCTTGCGCAAGAGTGTCCATGCAGTGTGGACGCTCTCTTGCGCAAAAGCACATCTCGTTTGCAATGCGCTTTGAGGTCTGGATGCACTTTTGTGCAAGAAGTTTTTGCACAAGAACTCTTCCGCAAAAGGCTTCTTGTGCAAAAACCCTACAGTGTAGACTAAGCCTGGGGGTAACAGTGTCCTGCTGGCCATTCTGGGATTTAACTCTCCAACAGTGCAACCTCCTCAGACGGTGCCTCGCCACCATCACTTCTGCTCTGGACCCACCACACTATGACCCACATTAATCCTCAGACAGCGTCGACCTCTTCTGGACACAGCGCCCCATTCTGTTATATCCCCCATACTGGGGAAATGACAGTTCTTAGTCCTCCCACTTGCCTCAGTGGCCAACTGCACCCCAAGGTTCAGTCCCTGACCTGAGGAGCATGATGCAGTCTGGACACCCACCACTCTTCTCATTTGCAAGTGGGGTGCAAAGATGGGGGGACCCGGACCTGCCTGCTACCCTGGGTTGCGACTGAGAGACCCTATGGATGTCAGCTACCTACCTCCCCTTTTCCAACATTTTCCTGTTTCCTTGATCCACTTCCCTGTAGTCACAGCCCCTTTTGTATCCCTGTATCAGGGTTTCAGTCTGTCAGTCACTCAGGCTGTAGCTCCCTTTCGCTTCCCAGACCTTACCCACCACTGCTTTATCTGTGGTGGTCCTCTACAAGGCCATAATAGGACTTACAAAAAACATTGAAGGCTATTGAAAGGCACATAAGTAGGGTTACTCCCATTCAGAGATGGGCAAACAGAGGCAGCAAGAATTTAAAGGCCCATTTTTTCAAATAGGTCCATAGGCTCACAGAATTAGTGAATGATTTCAAAAGTGCTGCCTCTGGAGAGACCCTTTCAATGGGTTCATTTCCGCTATACAGAGAAGCAACCAAATTAATAATGGAGATCAGATGTTTGTGGTCACGTGCTGAGCTTCTCTGGTCACCATGGGTATGCCTACACAGCAGTGTTATTTCGGAATAACTGGCATTATTTTGAAATAATATTGTGTGCGTCTACACTGTAAGCCTTTATTTCAGAATAATACCAAACTGAAGGACTTCTTACTCCAACTCCTGTAACCCTCATTTCATGAGGGGTAAGGGAAGTTGAAGGAAGAGTGTTCTTCTTTTGACTTCCTGCTGGGTAGACAGCATCAAAAGCCGAATTAGGCTATTTCGACTCCAGCTACGTAATTGAAGTTACATATCTTAATTCAACTTTTGCCCTGCAGTGTAGACGTACCCCATGTGTTCTCTATCAAGCAAAATCAGTGAACCTATCTGTCCTATTTTGGGGAGTGACATAGCAAGTGAAAGGCATATCATATCATAGGCTCCGTCAAGACTGCAAGACTCTTTCGAGAAAGAGCATCTAGACTACAACCAGTGCTTTCAAAAAAACAAGCCGCTTTTTTGAAAGAGAGCACCCAGGCAGTCTGGATGCTCTCTTTCAAAAAAGCAGTTTGCATTATATAGCACCTTTTTTCAAAAGAGCACTTTCAAAAAAAGGCGTTCTTCCTCATAAAACAAGGTTTTCTGCGGTCAGAAAAACTGCCACATTCTTTCGATTTATTTTCGAAAGAATGCGGCAGCAGTCTAGAAACAGCGGAAGTTTTTTCAAAAAAAGGCCACTTTTTTGAAAAAACCCTGTAGTCTAGACACACCCAAAGACAGATAGATAGATTGATAGATAGATCAGGAGGACTCCAACATCAACATATCCTACAGATTTCACGTGCCACCTGTTGGGGACAATGAGGTGATTCTGAACCCAGGAATGTCCGTGGCTCCCTGTCAGTGGTTCCCAGTATGTCTCGGGCTTTTCATACAGACTAAAGTAATGTAATTAGTGAGCTTCAGCTCCATCACACATTCTGTTCCTTTAACTGCATTTTTTTTTTTTTGCTAAAGTTGGTAGAAAAGGTTCCTGAAAACATTTTAATGGGATTTTTCAAGCAATTATGTTTTTCATTGAAATTGTAATCTTTCCATCAAAATACCAATCTCCCTCTCCCCTCCTCAAACTTTATCTGTGGGACTCTGGTGATGTTTCAGGGCAGTTCAGCAAAAGAAGAGTCCATCATGCATCACAGGGGACAGAGTCCAGCCTGGGAGCCTGGCCCATGGCAGACAATATTGGGCTATGGTAACTGAGGCACCTCTGTGGTATTTCTGAGGGGATCTATTGTGTTTTCAACCATAAGCTTTCAGTCTCCACAAACAAAGACTTTGCTGATCAGCCTGACAGGCTCAGGGTTGAACTTTGAAAACAGGAAGATGAACTAAACACTCTGTTGTACTGTGTACCTCTGATAGAAATTGCATCACTTAGTGACACAGGAGAAAAGAGTGTGCCAAATTAATCCTCAGAGAATGAGTTACACTCAGCACCATAATTAGGCATTCTGCTTCTCTGAGCTCAGTTATTGCTCGTTACTTCAGGGAGCATGTCCCATGGATCAAAGATCTGACTATAAGTTATCAAACACCCAAAATTGGCACTTTCTGTCGATGGGGAAACACCACCACATCTCTCTTCTCAGCAGGTACGTGCTTTTGTCCTGCATCACAGTCACACACCCATGCAGACACCATGGTGAACAGCAGGTACTGAATTCATGACCAACAGCACCAAAAGTCACAGCCCAACCTGAGCTATAGAAACAAACCACATAATTGGAAAAAATAGACAATTACATAGTCCCTGAAGCCTGTGGTTTCCACTATTTCTCAGGATTTCCATATAGAATCGTGTAAATGCCATTTCACAGGCAAAAAAAAAAGCTTACTTAGCACAGTACACAAACTTTACCCCAAACACACTTGCCAAGCCACGGGGCTCCCCTTGCCCAAAAAGAGTGGAAAGATTGTCACTCATTTACTCTCACCCCGTCTTAAGCTAAGGAATAGCCTCCTTACACCCAGATGATTCTCTCACAGCAGTGTCACAAGTCAGTGTTTTCTGCTTGGATTAATGATTAGGAGTGTTTGTTTGTGTGTGGCATGAATAACCTGTGTGTTCTTGTATTTGTGTATTGTGTGCATTGTATGGAACAACTGGAATGACCAGCTGTGAACATCTGGCTCTGTTGACTAAGCCCATCACCAATCTTATTGTGGTGCCCATTAAGAAACTGATCTGCATTTTTCTTCACTTAATTTGTTAGTGAGAAAGGACATGTTGCCCAAGCCATCTACTTTCCCACTTCACTGTAGCTGCCTGATCTCGACTCAGAGGAGATGGAAGAGGGAAATCACTCAGTGGTGACTGAGTTCATTCTTTCAGGACTGACAGATCATCCAGAGATGCAGGTCACCCTGTTTGCATTGTTCCTACTGATTTATGTTACCACCCTTTTCTGTAATGGGGGGATGATCTTGTTAATCACAGTTGACCCCCGGCTCCACACCCCCATGTACTTTTTCCTCTGGAACTTGTCTTTCTGTGATCTCTGCTGTTCCACAGTAATCGCCCCTAAGATGCTGCAGAATTTCTTAGCAGAGAGGAAGAGCATTTCCTACACTGCCTGCGCTGTGCAAATGTATTTCTTTTTTGTTTGTGCAGACACTGAGAGCCTCTTGCTGGCTGTGATGGCCTATGACCGTTATGTGGCCATCTGTAACCCGCTGCTCTATATGGTCAATATGTCCAGGCAGCGCTGTAACCAGCTGGTGGCTGGGATATGTGCTGTGGCATTGGTGGATGCTATGTTACTCACATGTTGTACATTTCGGCTGTCATTCTGCAGCTCCAACATCATCAGGCATTTCTACTGTGAAATGCCCTCTCTGATGGCACTCTCCTGCTCTGACACGCACATCAATGAGATTGTGATGCTTGCTTCTTTATGCTACACCGTAGTGAT
Source organism: Pelochelys cantorii (assembly GCA_032595735.1). Classification (NCBI taxonomy): domain Eukaryota; kingdom Metazoa; phylum Chordata; order Testudines; family Trionychidae; genus Pelochelys; species Pelochelys cantorii. The sequence goes on from CM064329.1 coordinate 3,545,652, forward strand.
CACCACTGTGACTATCCTCCTGTCCTATGTCTACATCATCTCCACTATCTTGCAGATCCACTCTGCTGAGGGTCGGCGCAAAGCCTTCTCCACCTGTGCTTCCCACTTGACTGCAGTGATACTGTTTCATGGCACTCTCATTTTTATGTGTCTACAACCCACCTCCAGCGATTCCATGGGCACAGACAAAATAGCCTCGTTGTTCTACACACTGGTGATCCCCATGTTGAACCCCCTCATCTACAGCCTGAGGAACAGGGAGGTGAAGGACGCCCTGAGGAAAGCCATGAATAAATTCCTAACCAAGTCTTGAATCTGTTCATCCCAGTGCTGGTTGAGTGATGGGGATTGGAAACCGGAATTTAATTCCAAGCCCATAGTGATGTCATCTTGTAGAGCTCATGGTAGTATTGTTCATTATTACATTGACATTATTATTTGTTTGTTTGTATTCCAACAAGGCCTGCTGGCCCCAACTGAGATCAGGGGGTTTTTTTATGCTATTATTCCAGCCAAAATAAAGGAGACACCTGTTTCACATGTGTGAGTATGTAAATATACATAATTTGCTTTAAAACCATGGATCTGTTTGTATATGGAATGAGGGGGGGCATCAAATGTCCCTTTTCATTCTAGCTGGGTTGGTTTCAGTATGATGTGTGTGATTTCTATTGCAAAGGGAGTTGAAGAAATTGCCACCTGGTTAGTGTCCATGCACTAGGAGGAAAAACATCATTTTCATCACATCATCCCTTACTTCATCATAAGGGAAAAACAAAACAAATAGGAGGCTGGCGCCTAAGGCTATGTCTACACTGCAAAGAAAAGTCAGAAAAAGATACTCAAATTGCGAATCTTTTTCCTATTTTCTTTCAGAAGAGGCTTTTCTGAAATTTGGTGGGTCTACAGGGTGCCACATTTTGAAAAAAAGTCCTCTTTTGGCACATCCCTTCTTCCTTGTACAACAAGGTTTACAGAGATGGCAAAACAGCACGTCCGCTTTTCCAAAAAACTTTTTGGAAAAGTGGATGCATTCCTTGGATGTCTACGGTATCCCGGAGCTGCAGTGTAGATATAGCCTAAGAGAGAGCATGGTATGTGTGCATCCTCTGTGACAGTCTGCACTGAATAGAATATGAAAGAGCATAAAAGTGTGAATTTCCTCTACAACATAAATTAAACATGGAGATAAAATCAAACACCAAATATTTACACCTCATGAGTGAGTTAGCTATGCGTTCTTGCTCTTAATTCTCTTGGGATGTATTATAGACTCTGAAGGTACCAGTTGTGGGAACTGTATGGCTCCAGGGTCTGTCAGTGAGAAATGGAAGAAGCTGTGCCCAAAATTGATTTTCTCATTGATGGCTTATTAGAAAGTATTCATCTCAACATGATCCAAACCTGAAAATTCCTTCAACATTTAACAAACTAAAAACATTGACCAAAATGTCATTTGGGGAGGAAAGGAGGATTTTGCATGGCCAAAAATGCCACGTGTCTTTTCCTGACTCCTTCTGCTTCAATGTAAATGCAACAACAAGGAGGGTCTAGATTGGCTAAATGGATGGGAGTGGAAGAGGTGGTGATGCTGCTGCTTGCCTTGTAGGCTTCAATCCAGTGCTCAGAGCACTCATGTGGGATGCGAGATACAGGTCATTCCTCCTCTGTCTGGTGTGTTGAAGCAATTTGAAAGTGGGTCTCCCACACTTCTGGGGAGCACCCTGGAAACTATCTGTGTCACCTCCTGGGTCTTCCTTAGGACTAGGCAAGGCTCACACTGAATGTTGATTCAAGTTATGCTACTGCAAATTGATGTAGCTTAGTTTGACGTGCCATGGTGCACACATCCTGCACACACTGTGCTGTGACAATGGGAGAATTACGGAACTGAGCCAATGTCACTTAGATCACCTGCCAGCATCAGTGTTCACCAGCCTTGGAGCTGATCCTCTGCAGGCGCTGGGTACAGACCTCAATGGGCAATTGCTGCCCCATTGATCTGATGTGTCTCCACCAAATGTGCCAAACAAACCCAGCTTCATTTCTGGCAGAAGTGTCCATGTCGCCAGTGGTGCAGCTCTGGCCTCAGTCTCTCCTGCTGGAGCCGTGGCGTTCCTGAGAGCCCCGGGCAGAATCACAGGGCCAGACAGAGAGAATGATTCTATTGACTGCTTGCCAGGGGCACCCACCTAGAGGGGGAGCTGCTCGACTTCCTGTCTCTGTTCCAATGGGTCGGTCATTTCTCTTACACAGTAGAACCGCTTTGGAAGGAGAGATTGAGAGCGACCCAGACAGGAATCGCTCATTGCTCTGTGGCTGGGATTCTTTCTGGAAATCAGGAAACCCAAGAGCACACCTGAGCCCAGTATTGGGCAGACAGGGGAATGGAACCTGGATCTCCCACTTCACTGTTGAACAGCCTGACTATCGGCCAATATATTACAAAAGGCACCTCTGCCTCCTTATTTTGGCTACTTTTGTCCAGAACCTAAATCCTTCCCCAAAGACATGCTCATGGTTTTGGGACAAAGCTTTCTCGAGAATTTCTAACACATTTGTGAATCGTTTCAAGTGATCCAAAGATTCATTGTTTTTTACAACAAATTATTAGTCCATAAGAAATTCAGCCCTTTCCAGAGACATTTGTGTAATGGTCACCACACTGAATGTTGACAATGAGAAGACTGGGTTATGGAGCCATTGATTTCAAGGCCTTGTCTGTAGGTTGGTATCAAAAGGCTACAGGAGAGGAGCCTCATAACTCCCTGACTGGGTGATCTTAGCTTCTATAGGCAACATTAAGGAATTGATAAGATGTTCCATTATTTGCTGATGTTCACAGAAAAGTGAGATAGATTGTTCAAACCCAGGCTCTCTCATTATTCCATTCCCTATAAATACACAATGAAAAAAACCCATATGTGTTAGCAACTTTATTTTACTTTTCACATTCCATGATGAAAAATTAAAGATATCCTTTAAGAATGTGGAGATTCTTTGAAATATGAAACACCTATCAGTATCTGCAATAATGGTTGTTTTCCCCATTCCAATCATTTGGAAGCAGGATTTTCAGAAACCTTCACTTATTCAGGGTGCCTATGGACCAGTATGAAAATATGGATCTTTAATTCTCTCTGTGCCCACCTCTGAATTAGAGTACTCATACTTGCCTGCCTTGTACAAAATTTATTACAATTTGTAGGTCCTTATATACACCTCTTCAACAGTCTACCTCTGAGCACCTGAAAAACTTTATTGTTTTGATTGTCATAACTTCCATTTTAGGTAGCGCGATATTATCTCCATTTCAGAAATGATGAGCTGAGGCACAGAGAAAGTTCATGTCCTGCTTCAAGGTCACACAAGAGGTCTGCAGTAAAGCCAGGAACTAAGCCCCAAATTATAGAGTTCTAAGCTAATGCTCTATCTACTAGACAATGCATGACAATAGAGAAACAGTTGTGTAAAACCATTGTGTAAAAGAGTCGTGACACAGCTTCTCTTTCTCTGAAGAAAGCTCATAATCTGCTGATCATCATTGTTCCGGTAAACTGTGTGTGGCAACATTATATATAAAATTGTAAGATTCTACTGTAAAATGAATTGAGCTGTTCTGACTTCAGAAAAGCAGGGACAAAGCATTTTCTTAGAGTCAAATATCAAATTGGTGCCTCAGCCAGGTGTCAACCAGGTTAAATGATATATTGCCTGGTGAAGAAGCTATTCTTGGGCAGGAAGAAGGGTTTGAGTGAGAAATCTACATTTTGACAAACAAGCAGCTGGAGTTTTCTTTCCCTTCAGACATTGTCTCAAGAACCTCAAGCTGAAGATGTTTCTTGCAAAAGAGAAATGACCATGAGAAGCAAAGGCAAATACCTGAAATGTACTATCCCTTCCTTTCTCTCTGCTCACGAGATCAAAAAACAATCTGGAGGAAAGGGAAAGAAACATTGGACTGGAGGGTGCTGGCTGAAAGGCATTCAGCTGCTATCATTGCAGCAGTAGGTGGTGAGAGAAATCTTTGCTTTGAATTCCTTTAGCCTGTTGATTTAGTTATTAGTTGTATTTTACCTTGTATTCCTTTTTATCCAATTCTGTGCCTCATTATTTGCAATCACTTTAAAATATTTCTGTAGTCAGTAAATCTGTGTTATTGTTTAATCGAGGCCCGTGTATTTTTGTATTGAAATATTTAAGAATCTATTTGAGAAGAGGACTGCACATGCCATGTTATATTAATAAAATGACAGACTTTATATGAGCTGGTATTGTCCAGGAGAGTGCTGGACAGTACAAGGCACATAGTCCATTCTGCATCACTAGGCCTAGAGGTGAGGTGTGAGTAATTTCCAGGTAATGAGGAAAAGGAACAGTGGAACAAAGTTTACACAATAGGTGCAGAACGGAAAGTGTGAAAGAGTCACAGTGGCACACACCGCATTTATCATCTATAGCTCTCAAAGCACTTTACAGCTGCCTGATCATTTCATATTATTCATTGTCCTAGTAGAGTTCCTCACATAGAAGGGGTTTAAGGGATTTGCCCAGAATTGCTCAGTTGGGGAGGAGTGGTTTTGAGAGCTGAATCCAAATCTTATTCACAAGGGTCTGGTACGTGATTCAGTGGGTATGTTGTGGGCAGGAGCGGCCCGAGGCAGGCTGAGGCAGCTGGCGCCCCAGGCGGAACACGCGATCTGCGCCCCCACCTGCACGGCTGTCAATGGGCCGTCAATGGGGTGACGTCATCATCGGGCGCCCTGTAACGTCATCATGGGGTGCCGTTGAAGGCGACGCCCTAGGCGACGGCCAAGTCGGACTATAGCCATGGGCAGCCCCTGGTTGTGGGATGGTCTGATTCTGAGCTAGTTTACAACAGGCTCCAGATGAACTCTGCTGGCATTATTAGCATTCCTCTGGAGTGATACCAGTGAAACCGAGTCATGAATCTGTCTCAGAGTATCTAGACCAATGCTGGGAAATTATAGAAACATTTGGAAAAGTGAACCACCAGTAAAGTGGTCTATATTCACCTCATTGCAGTCCCATATTAAAATGACCTCAAGAGGAATACAGCACTTTACACTGTCTGATGCTCTGGTCCTGTGTGCTCCATATCCACAAGGAAAGACGTGGCAATAACATTAATTACATGTGTTGTACCCAGAAGTTGCTCTGGGAGCAAAGCTGCTCCAGGGAGCAAAGCTGAAAGCCATCAAAGCCAAATCTAACTTCAGCTCCCTTTGTAGCCACTCCAGGGGTAACACTTGCCTGATGAGCAATTGGGGAAAGGTTTGACTCTGAGGCTGATTTTAGGTTTCTCACCTGGTTCTGCTTCCATCCTTCTCAACTCATTTTAGATGAGGGAAGGAAAGACAAAGAGGTACCACCCAAGTCATGGGAAAATGGGTTAATTTGAGAGGATTTTGGCCTTCAATTGAAATGAGAATATGCCAGTCACAGAATCATGGAACTGGAAGGGACCGTGAGATGTCATCCCCAAGTCCACTCTCTTGCACTCACGGCAGGGCCAAACACCATCTGGACCAGTGTTTCTGAAAGTGTTCCATGAAATCACTTTCAGAAGCACATTAACTGGCCACCCTGGTTTGTTTATTTAATGGAGCCACAGAGCTTCATGGCTCCCATTGGCTCCATTTCGTCCTTTGCAGACAAGGGGAGCCGTGGGAAGGACGAAACGGAGCCAATGGGAATCGCGAGGCTCCGTGGCCACAGCGCCAGTAAATAAACAAATCGGGGTGATCAGTTAATGTATTTCTGAAAGTGATTTCACAGAACACTTTCAGAAACATTGGTCGAGAATCCCTGACAGGTGTCTGTCTAACCTCTGCCTAAAAATCTCCAATAATGGAGATTCCACAACCTCCCTCGGCAACTTCTTCCAGTGGTTAACCACCCTGACAGTTTTTTCTCATGTCCAACCTAAACCTCCCCTGTTGCAATTAAAGACCACTGCTTCTTGTCCTAGTATCAAAGCTGAAGGAGAATAATTTTTCTCCCTCCTTCTTGTAACAGCTTTTTGGGCACTTAAAAGCTATTATCGTATTCCCTCTCAATCTTCGCTTTACCAGACTAAACAAATCCAGTTCTTTGAAGCTTCCCTCATGCATCATGTTTTCTGGACATTTAATAATTATTGCTGCTCTTCCCTGGACCATCTCCAATTCATCCTGAATTGTAGTGCCACCAGAAATGGACACAACACTGTAGTTGAGGCCTATTCAGCCCAGAGCAGAGTGGAGGAATTACTTCTCATGTCTTACTTAGAACACTGCTGTAAATACATCCCAGAATCATGTTTGGGCTTTTTTTTCCCAGCAGAGTCACACTGTTAACTCATATTTAGCTTGTTGTCCTCTACGATGTATGGGTCCCTTTCTGCAGTACTCCTTCATAGGCTGCCATTTCCCATTTTATATGTGTGCAACTGATTATTCCTTTCTAAGGGTATGTCTATTCAGCAACATTATTGCAAAATAACTAGCGTTATTTTGAAATAACTGAGTCCTGCATCTACACAGCAGACAGTTATTTCGAAATAATGTCAAAATATGGTCAAGCTGGAGGACTTCTTACTCCAACTCCTGTAACCCTCATTGTACAAGGAGTAAGGGTACATCTATACTGCATTGTTATTTCGGGATACCAGAAGTATCCTGAAATAGCAATGCCACATCTTTAAAAGCACCCACTATTAGACAGCACCAAATTTCAAAATAAGCTCTTTCAACTTAGACTTGGAATAAGCTACGCAATTTGCGTAGTACAAATTGAGTAGCTTATTCCGACACAAGGTGTCTAAATGCACCCTAAGTGAGGTAATTTGCATTTGTCCTTCTTGAATTTCATCTTATTTACCTCAGACCATTTCCAGTTCTCTGATTCTGTGAATGGCTCATTCTTGTTTCAATTGAAGGGCAAAAACCTTTCAAACTAACCCATTTGCTCATGACTTGGGTGGTACATCTTTGTTCTTCCTTCCATCATCTACAATGAGTTCAGAAGGATGGAAGCAGAACCAGGTGAGAAACCTAAAATCAGCCTCGGAGTCAAACCTTTCCCCATTTGCTCATCATGCCCTTGCTACCCTTGGAGCTGCTGCCTGAGGGAGCTGAGGTTAAATTTGGCTTTGATGGCTTTCAGCTTTGCTCCTTGGAGCATCTTTGCTCCCAGGACAACAGTTGTGCAGAGGACATGTAATTAATGTTGTTGCCACGTCCTTCCTTGTGGATATCAAGCACAGAGGACCAGATGGTGTTGTGCGCTGTATCCCTCATCAGTTCATTTTAATATGGGACAAAAATGAGGTGAATGGAGTCCACTTTTTTTGGTTGGCCACTTTCACCAGAGGAAGACTAATCCTTTCAGCAGAATTAATCTGGAGTCTGTTGCAGCCCAGCTCAGAATCAGACTCACAACATACCTAGTGTATCGTGTACCAGAACCTAGAACATAAAATTTGGGATCTGTTCTCATCATAGCCCCTCCCCAACTAGCTATTTTGGGCAAATCCCTTAATCTGAGGAACTCTATTAGGACAGTGGATTATATGAAATTAACAGACAGCTGTATAGTGCTTTGAAAGCTATATATTATTAATACTGTGTGCTACTGCGACTCTTTTACACTTTCAGTTCTGTGCCTATTGTGTAAAGTTTTTCCACAGTTTCTTTTCTTCTTCACCTGCAAATAACTCACACCTAAATCACTGGGCTCTACCTATGGTAGCTTCCTGACAAGAGAATCCCCTGCTGCTTTTCAACACAACAACACAGAGCACTAACCTCTAGGTCACAGGTTTTAGAGTTGCTGAATGGAATGCATATAATGTTGCCACACACTTTTTACCAGAACGATGATGATCAGCAGATTAATGAGCTTTATGAAGAGAAAGAGGACTGTATAGTCATTCTTTTACATAAAGGTTTTTAATAATTATTCCTCTATTGTTATGAAAAGGAAAGATTGTCCAGAAGGTAGAGCATTAGCTTAGAATCATATAGTTTTGGGCTTAGTTACTGGCTTTAATGCAGACTCCTTGTGTGGCCTTGAAACAGGTGATTAACCTTCTCTGTGCCTCAGCTCATCATTTCTGAAATGGAGATAATATAGCAGTACCTACCATGGAAGTTCTGACAAAACAATAAAGATTTTGAGGTGCTCACAGGCAGTATGTATATTGGGACCAACAAACTTTAATGAACCTTGCCATAAGGCAGGTACGTATGATTATTTCCATTCAGAGGTGGGCAGATAGAGAATTAAAGATCTATATTTGCATTCTGGTCCATAGGCTCCCGGAATTAGCAAAGGCTTGTGAAAATATTGCTTCCATATAACTGGAATGACAAATGCAACTAGATATTGAACACAGAGGCAGATGTTTCATATTTGATAAAATCCCAACCCTCTTAAAGGATATCTTTAATTGTTTCATCATGGAACATGAAAAGTGAAAATAAAGTTGCTGACCCATGTGGTTGTTATTTCATTGTGTATTTATAGTGTGTGGAATAATGATAGAGACTCGGTTTGAAATGGAGCATATTATCAGTTTGTTAATGTTGCCTATGGAATTTAAGGTCAGCCAGTGTAGGCATTATGAAGCACCACTCCCTTAGCCCTGTGTGACCAAAGGACTATAGAAAGGGCCCTGAAATCAATGGCTCCATAACCCAGTCTTCCCATGGTCAACTTTCACTGTGGCAACAATTACACAAATGTTTCTCGAAATTTCTAGTGGACAAATATTTCATTATTCATAACAGTGTGAGCATTGCCCAGCCCTGAAGAAGACCAGAACATGACACAGCTGGTCACCAGAGCCCTCCCCAGAAGTGTGAGACCCACTTTCAAATTGCTTCAACACCCCAGACAGAGGGGGATTGACCCGTGTCTGCCACATTGCATGTGAGTGCTCTGATCACTGGATTGAAGCTGATCAGAGACACAGCAGCATCACCGCCTCTTCCTCTCCCATCCAATTTGCCAGTCTAGCCCTTCGCCGGCGTTGTGTTTACATTGAAATATAACAAGGAAAGAAAAGACGTTTGCCATTTCTGGCCATGTAAAATGTTTACTTTTGGTCAATGTTTCTAATTTGCCAAACGTTTACGGAATTTGCAGACTTAGATTTCATTGAGATGAACATTTTCTAAGCAGCTGTGAATTTAAAACATCAGTTGCTGATGCAGATTCATGAATTTCTCATTCACAGTCCTCTGAGCCATATAATTCCCCAAATCCCTACACCTCAGATTCGGTAATACATTCCAAGAGAAGAGCAAGACACGTGGCAAACCTGCTGATAAGATGCAAATACCTAGTGTCTGTTTTTATCTCTGCATTTACTTTAAGTTGTAGAGAAAACTCACACTTTCTGTGCTATTTTGTATTCCATTTAGTGCAGACTGTCACAGAGGAGATACACATACCTCATGCTCTCTGTTACAAACCAAGCTCCTATTTGTTATGTTGTTCCCTTAAGTGAAGAACATTGTGAGAAGAATCATGTTGTTCCTCATGGTACCTGGACACAAAATCAGGGGACAATCTCTGCAAAAACCCCCTCGGGTTCAGCCATAGAAATCACACATGTCGTAATGAAATCAACCCATGAACCAAGAAATCAACCCAGCAGCAAATACAAATAGCTCCATGGTTTCAAAGCAAATGACATATATTTAGTACTCACACATGTGAACCAGGTACCTCTTTTAATGTTGCTGGAGTAATAGTATAATACAGCCCTGATCTCAGTTAGGGCCTGAAGGACTTATTGGAATATATACAAATTAATAATAAGAACAATATAACCATGAACAAAACCACCAGGAGTTTTGCAACATGGCATTGTTATGGGCTTGGAAATGAGTTCGCCTTTTTACACACAGACACACAAATAGATGAACTGATTCAAGCATGGGTCAGGAGTTTGTTCATGGCTTTCCTCAGAGCGTCCTTCACCTCCCTGTTCCTCAGGCTGTAGATGAGCGGGTTCAACAGGGGGATCACCAGCGAGTAAAAAACTGAAGCTATTTTGTCTGTGTCCACGGAATAGCTGGAAGTGGGTCGCAAATATATAAAAAGGAGGGTGCCATAAAATATGACCACCGCTGTCAAGTGGCAAGCGCATGTGGAGAAGGCTTTGTGCTGACCTTCAGCAGAACGGATTTGCAGGATGGTGGGAATGATATAGACATAGGAGAGAAGGACAATCACAACACTGTTGACTATAATGATGCATGTGCAGGCAAACATCAAAATCCCATTGATGCGTATGTCAGAGCAGGAGCGAGCCAGTAGTGGGGGATGTCACAGAAAAAATGACTGACGATATTTGAGTGGCAGAATGACAGTCGAAAGGTCAGACACGTGTGTATCATTGAATCCACCAGCCCCATGGCACACACCCCAGCCACCAGCTGGCTACAAAGCTGCCGGGACATGGTGACCGTATAGAGCAGCGGGTTACAGATGGCCACATAACGGTCATACGCCATCACAGCCAGCAAGAGACACTCAATATCTGTAAGAGAGACAGAGAAATACATTTGCGCAGAGCAGGCAGTGTGAGAAATGCTTTTCCTCTTGGCTAAGAAATTCTGCAGCATCTTAGGGCCAACGGTTGAGGAATAGCAGAGATCACAGAAGGACAAATTACCAAGGAAAAAGTACATGGTGGTGTGGAGTTGGGGGTCAGTCGTGATTAACAAGATCATCCCCCCGTTCCACATCAGGGTGGTAACATAAATCAGTAGGAACAACACAAACAGGGGGACCTGCAGCTACGGTCGATCTGTCAGTCCTGAGAGAATGAACTCAGTCACCACCGAGTGATTTCCCTCTTCCATCTCCTCTGAGCCAAGATCAGGCAGCTACAGTGATGTGAGAAGATGGATGGCTTGGGGAAATTATCCCTTCTCTGTAACAAATTGAGGGAAGAAAACTGGAGATCAGTTTTTCAGTGGACACCAGTTCGGGATCAGGGAAGGGCTTAGTCCACAGAGCCAGATGTTCACAGCTTGTCATTCAAGTTGTTCCATTCAATGCACACACTGTAAACATACAAGGACACGCAGATTAACCGTGCCCCACAGACAAACACTCCTGGTCACTAATCCAAGCAGCAAACAGCGACCTGTGACTTGGTTGTGAGAGAATCATTGAAGAGACGATTGCTTAGCTCAGGAAGGGATGAGACTAAATAATTTTAAGATCTCTCTCCTCTTTCGGGAAGGAGAGCTCTGTAGCTCAGCATGTCGGGTGGGGTAAAGCTTGCTTGCTGTGCTCATTAAGCTTTTTTTTTCCCCTCTGAAATGGCATTTCCATTGGTCTGTATGAAAACCCTGAGAGAAACTGGAAACCACCCACCTCATTGACTACATAATTGCCTAACGTGTTGTGTCTGTACCTCAGAGGGTAGGATCTGCATAGAGGCTTTCAGTGCTGGAGACCATGAATGAAAAACCTTCTGGTCACAACGGGGTCAGTCTGAGTGTGTCTGAGATGCACGACAGCAGCACCTACCTGCTGAGAAGAAGGAGATGTGGTGGGGTTTCCCTATTGACAGAAAGTGCCTCTTTTGAGCGTTCAAGAAGTTTTATACTGAGATCTGATCTCTGGGGCATGCTCCCTGAAGTAAGTGGGAATAACTGCGCTCAGAGATGCACCACACGTAATTAGTGAGCTCAGTGAACCAAAGTCACCATTGGTGTAATTCATACCCTGGTGATTAATTTGCTGCACTCTTTCCTCCTGTGTTATTAAATGATGCGATTTCTATCTATTGCAGACCAATCACTATGATATTCCATGTCCTTCTCTGGCTATGACACTCTCCCCAAAAAGGGCAGATAGGTTCACTCATTGTGCTTGATGGAGACCACAGGATGTGACCACAGACATCTGCTCTGCATTGTTAACTGGGCATTTCTCTGTAAAGCTGGAAATGGTCCTTCTGAAAAGGTCTGTAGTGGCCTCTTCCCATTCCATGTGTCTGGAGACAGAGTTCTCCAAAGCATTCGCTAATTCAGTGAGCCTATGGACTCATATGAAATTGTGGGTCTGCCTCTGTTTGCCCAAATCTGAATGGGAGTAACCTTAGTCATGTGCCTTTCAGTAGGCTTCACAAATGTTTGTAAATCTTGATATGACCTGGTGGTGGGGTGCCTGAGCCTCACAGGGGAAGACGGGTCAAGTCAGCCTTGGAGACAACCCAGCCAATCAGAAGAGGGCTTATTGAGCCAACCTGTAGGGGGAAGGCTTAGTGCAGAAGCCAATCAGGGATGCAGTGGTAGAGAACTGAGTCACGGATGTCAGCATCAGTTCCACCAGAGGTGATCAATGTAGAATCTCTCAACACCTTGCAAACTTTATTCTATTTATCATTGCAATCGCCATCACAGAGAAAGTAAAAGTCTTGATTGAAGGAGGCAGTAGAGGCCTGTAGTGGAACTAGGCACAACCTACCAAATTACAGAGTGCTATCTCAGGGTATGTCTACACTACAGCATTATTTTGAAATATCTAATTTCGAAATAGTTAATTCGAAATAAGTTATTTCGAAATAACATGTCTACACACAAAACGCATTTCGAAATAGCGTTTTTCTATTTCAAAATAGCGCGACCACACTGAGTGGACGTTGAATCGCATTTAAGGCTGGTTGGAACCAGTTCCAGCAGGGCATCAGGTCAGACGTTACCTTGTGGCCAGGGCAGCCAGCAGAGCACCCTGGGAAGGGCTGGAGGCCCCCTATTTCGAAATAAGCATCTACACAGCGCTTATTTTGAAATAGCAATTTCGAAATTGGCACTATTTCTCGTGGAATGTGGTTTACCAATTTCGAAATAAGCCCTCCGCTATTTAGAATTAATTTCAAAATAACAGAATGGCTGCGTAGGCGCTAGGAAATTTATTTAGAAATAACTGCTGTTATTTCGAAATAACTTTGCTATGTAGACATACCCTCACAGAGCATTTTTGGTTGTCATGATAGCAGAGGAAGGGAGATGCCTTTTAGGTACTTCAAAGCTAGCATCATGTCCCCTCTTAGTCTTCTCTTCTCCAAACTAAGGAAGCACAATTCTTTCAGTCTTCCATCATAAATCATGTTTTCCAGACCGTTAATCATTTTTGTTCCTCTTCCCTAAATCATCTGCAATTTATCCACATTTTTCCTGAATTGTGGTGCCACCAGAACTGGACACAGGACTGTAGCTGAGGCCTGTTCGGCCCCAAAGGGAGTGGAAGAATTACTTCTCATGTCTTGCTTGGAACACTGCCATGAATACATCCCTGAATGATATTTCCCTTTTTTTTTTTTTGGAAGAGTCACAGGGTGCGTCCACACTGCACCATTATTTCAGAATAACAGCAGTGATTCCAAAATACTGTTCCGTGCATCTACACAGCAATTCCGTTATTTTAAAATAACGGACGGCTTATTCTGACTTCTGTTACCCGCACTGCCAGAGGAATAACTCCTCTTCCGATATAGCTATTTCGAAATAGGGCATGTGTGGATGCTCCACTGCTGCTATTTCAAAATAGCTCCTCACCTGGGCCGTTCTAAGTCATGTCTCCCCGGTGCTTCCTGGGGCTTTAGCTCAAGGTAGCACATCCACATGAGGGAAGCTGGCCTTGGACTAATTTTCCTGTAGCGGAGACCTGCTTTTTTGAAATAAGCTACTTCAGAATATATCTTCTGGAATAGCTTATTCTGAAATAAGCATGCAGTGTAGACATACCCATACTGTTGACTCAGATTTAACTTGTGTCCCCCATAACTCCTAGATCCCTTTCTGCCATACTCCTTCCTAGAAAGTCGCTTCCCATTCTGTATGTGTGAAACGGATTATTCCTTCCCAAATGGAGTACTTTGCATTTTCCCTTCTTGAATTTCATCCTATTCACTTTAGACAATTTCCCTAGTTTCTCCAGATCATTTTGAATTATAATCCTTTACCTCACCCTTCCTGGCACTCATTTATTATTGTTGACACCTTGCTGAGGCATCCATTTGCCTTTTGTCTCCAAGGAACAGCTTTGTCCCTGCTTCCCTACGCTCAGAACAGCTCACTAATAGTACAGAATAGACTCTTGTAACTTTACCACCCATTCTGCTACACACATTGTACTAGGACAGTGATGTTCAGTGGATTAAGAGTGTGGAGGCACAGGGAATTGGTATGCAGCCATTTCAGGTTTGTTAGCAGTGAAGCAAAAGTCAAGCTAACTCTAACCCTAACAAAGCAAGAGCTGTAAAAGATCTGGCCTCTCGCTTCTTGCCTCGTTTTAAGGATAGAATGCTGACTCTGGCAGGGACCTTGAGATAAGGAGCATCTGGGTGGAACTAAAATAACTGTTAGCCATTAGTGTTTGTAATGGGAAGGAGACTAATTGTTTATTGTTATTGTATGTAATGGACAGTATATAAACTGCTTCATAATTGCTTGTATTCGAAGATCTGCCTTCGGGGGGCGGGGGCTAACCCCCCCGTCCGAATCAGTTTTTCTCTTGCTGCAGCTCGTAATAAAACTGCCTCTGGCTACTTGTTGCTTACAAATGCAGAGTGAAGGCTTGTTTTCTTCCACAAAAACTTTCAAATGATACCGCAAAAAGAAAGCAACACAGTGGCAGGAAAGCTACTGTCCCCCTCTTCTTTCCACATACAAACAGATCCAGGGTTTCAAAGCTAGTGACATATATTTTTGTACTCACACATGTGAACCAGGTGCCTCCTAAAATTTTACTGGAGTAATAGCATAATAGAGCCCTGATCTCAGTTGGAGCCAGCAGGACTTATTGGTATGTAAACAAATTATTAATAACAAAATTACCAAGAACAAGAATACCAACAGCTTTGCAAAAAGACATCATTATGGGCTTGGAATGCAATTCCCTGTTTTCATCCCCCATCCTCACCAAACAGCACTGGAATGAACATATTCAAGAATGGGTCAGGAGTTTATTCATGGCTTTCCTCAGGGCATCCTTCACCTCCCTGTTCCTCAGGCTGTAGATGAGGGGGTTCAACATGGGGATCACCAGTGTGTAAAACACAGAAGCCATTTTGTCTGTGTCCACAGAATAGCCAGAAGTGGGTCGCAAATATATAAAAAGGAGGGTGCCATAAAATATGACCACCGCAGTCAAGTGGAACGTGCAAGTGGAGAAGGCTTTGTGACGTCCTGCAGCAGAGCGGATCCGCAGGATGGTGGGAATGATATAGACATAGGAGAGAAGGACAAGTCACAACGCTGCTGACTATAATGATGCATGTGCAGGCAAACATCACAATCTCATTGATGCGTATGTCAGAGCAGGAGAGCGCCAGCAGTGGCGGGATGTCACAGAAGAAATGACTGATGATGTTGGAGCTGCAGAATGACAGCCGAAATGTCAGACTTGTATGTATCATTGAATCCACTAACCCCACAGCACACACCCCAGCCACCAGCTGGTTACACAACTGCCTGGACATGGTGACGCTATAGAGCAGCGGGTTACAGATGGCCACGTAACGGTCATACGCCATCACAGCCAGCAAGAGACACTCAATATCTGCCAAAGCAATGAAGAAATACATTTGCACAGCGCAGGCAGTGTGAGAAATACTTTTCCTCTCATCTAAAAAATTTAGCAGCATCTTGGGGGCAATTGTTGAGGAATAGCAAAGATCACAGAAAGACAAATTGCGGAGGAAAAAATACATGGGGGTGTAGAGTTGAGGGTCTATCATGATTAACAAGATCATCCCTCCGTTTCCCACCAGGGTGATAACATAAATCAGAAGGAACAACACAAACAGCGGGACCTGCAGCTCTGGACGATCTGTCAGTCCTGAGAGAATGAACTCAGTCACCACCGAGTGATTTCCCTCTTCCATCTCCTCGGATCCGAGATCAGGCAGCTACAATGACATGAGGAGGTAGATGGGTTGGGGAAATTATCCCTTCTCTGTAACAAATTAAGAGAAGAAAAATGGAGATCAATTTCTTAATGGACATCAGTTCAGGATCAAAAGAGCTTAGTCCACAGAGCGAGATATTCACAGCTGGTCATGTCAGGTGTCCCATACACTGCACACACTGTACGCGTACAAGGACATGCAGGTTAATGGTGCCCCACTCCTCTTCAGTAATCTGAGCAACAAAAAGTGACTTGTAAGTCTCTTGTGAGAGAATCAGGCTAAACACCATCTCAGATTGCTTAGCTCAGGAAGGGGTGACAGTAAAAGAGTTTCATTCTCTCTCCCCTCTTTGGGCCTCTGTAGCTTGGCATGTTGGTGGATACAAAACTTGCTTGCTTTTTTCCCATCTGAAATGTCATTTCCATTGCTGTCTATGAAAACCCTGAGGACACCGGATGCCACCCACCTCAGTGACTATGTAATTGCCTAATGTGTTGTGTCTTTACCTCAAAGGGTAGGATCTGGACAGAGGCTTTTAGTGCTAGAGACCATGAATGAAAAATCTTCTGGTCACCATGGGGTCTGTCTGAGTGTGACAGTGATGCAGGACAATAGCACCTACCTGCTGAGAAGAAGGAGATGTGGTGTGGTTTCCCCATTGAAAGAAAGTGCCTATTTTGAGGGCTCAAGAAGTTTTATACTGAGATCTGTGATCTCTGGGACATGGTCTCTAAAGTAAGTGGGAATAATTGAGCTCAGAGATGCACAGCATCTAATTAGAGAGATCAGTGAACCAAAGTCACCCTTGGTGTAACTCATGCCATGGGGATTAATTGGCAGCACTCTTTCCTCTTGTGTTCTTAAATGATGCAATTTCTATCTGTTGCAGACCAATCACTATGAAGTTCTATGTCCTTCTCTAGCTACTCCAAGAGGCTCTGGGAGACAGACCCATAGTCTCCTATAGACAACCACCTAACCTCAAGATGATTCTTACCAACAACCACAGGACATACCACACTAATACCAAACCTGGATACCTTCCCTTGCAACAAACCCCGTTGCCAGCTTTGTCCACATATTCACTCTGCTGATACCATTACTGGACCTAACCAAGTGAGTTATAAGATCAAGAACACATATTCCTGCGCATCCAGAAATATAATTTATGCTATCATGTGCCGAAAGTGTCCGTCTGCTATGTACATTGGACAAACGTCTCAGACACTTTGCCAAAGGATCTATGCCCACAAAACAGATATTAGACAGGATCACAAAGAAAAAACAGTTTCTTGCCATTTCAACCAGAAAGGACATTGTCTCAACGACTTGATTACCTGCATCCTGCTTCAAAGGCCTTTTAAGACTACACTTGAAAGAGAATCCTCTGAACTGTCATTCATGCTTAAATTCGACACTTTACACCTAGGTTTGAATAAAGACTCTAATTATCTCACCCATTACAAAGATAGCTTCCCCAATTATCACCTCTAATATCATTAGCTCACAGACATTTATCTCCCCCCCATCCCTCTTCTGTTCTGAAATTTGATTTGTCCTTTTCATATGTGTTCATTTTTTTAATTGTATCCTTTGGTATATATGGTTGTGACAATTTTCTTCCACTATTTGATCTGAGGAAGTGGGTCTGGCCCATGAAAGCTCATCACCTAATAAACCATCTTGTTAGTCTTTAAAGTGCTACACAGTCCTGTTTTTTGTTTCAGCTACACCAGACTAACACGGCTATATTTCTATCACTTCTCTAGCTACGTCGCTCTCGCAAAAAGGCCAAACAGGCTCACTCATCTGCTCTCTATTTTTAATTGGGCATTTTTCTGCAACGTTGAGAGGACCTATAGTGGACTCTTTTCATTCCATGTGTTTGCAAGCAGCATTTTCCAAGGCATCCACTAATTCAGTGAGCCTATGGGCTAATAAGAAAAGGTGGGTCCTAAATTCTTTCTGCCTCTGTTTGCCCATGTTGGAATGGGAGTAACCCTGCTTATGTGCCTTTCAGTAGGCTTCATGAATATTTGTAAATCTCGATGTGGCCTTGTGGTGGGGGTGCCCGAGCCTCATAGGGGAAGATTGGTTAAGGCAGCCTGAGAGAGAACCCAGCCAATCAGAAGAGGGGTTATTGAGCCAACCTGTAGGGGGAAGGCTTAGTGCAACAGCCAATCGGGGCCAGGCTGGCCCACATAAGAAAGACTGAAGCCTTGAGACAGGGATAAAGAAGGGGCTGAGGCTATGAGGAAGTGGCTCAAGGCAACAGGGAGATGTTGGAAAAGGGTTAGTTGGTGGCTGACATTTACAGGTTAACTGGGTCGCAACCCAGGGTAGCAGGCAGGCCTGGTTCCCCCCTCGTTAGCATGCCACTTGCAAATGAGGAGAGTGGCTAGTATCTGCTCAATTTTGCCTTTGAGGTCAGGGACGGAAGGCTGAGCTGCAGTTGGCCACTGAGGCAAATAGCAGGACTAAGAACTTTTGGGGCCTAAGGGAGGCAGAGATAACAGAGTGGGGGTCACCATGCCCAGAAGAGGTTGGTGCATTCTGGGGAATAATGCGGGTCATATTCTGGTGGGTCCAGAACAGCTGGTGGCAAGGCACTGCCTGAGGAGGGTGCACCGGTGCAGAATGAAATCCCAGAATGGCCGCCACGGAGGTCAGTCTCAACTCCATCACAGGCCATCAATGTAGCATCTCTCAGCACCTGGCAGACTTTATTCTATGTATCACTGCAACCTCCATCACACAGAAAATTAATGTCTTCATTGAAGGTGTCATGAGAGGGTTGTAGTGGAACTAGGCACAACCTACCAAATTACAGAGTGCTAGACCACTGCTCTACCTCAAGGAGCATTTTTGGTTGTCATGACAGTAGAGGAAGGGGGTGCCTTTTAGGTCCTTCAAAGCTAGCATCATGTCTTCTCTTTTCCAAACTATACAAACCCAATTCTTTCAGTCTTCCCTCAAAAGTCATGTTTTCCAGACTGTTAATCATTTTTGTTCCTCTTCCCTAAATCATCTGCAATTTATCCACATTTTTCCTGAATTGTGGTGCCACCAGAACTGGACAGAGGACTGTAGCTGAGGCCTGTTCAGCCCTGAGGGATTTGGAAGAATTACTTCTCATGTCTTGCTTAGAACACTGCCGTGAATACATCCCTGAATAAATTTTACTTTTTTTTTTTTTGGAACAGAGACACAGGTTGTGTCCACACTGCACCGTTATTTCGGAATAACAGCAGTGATTCTAAAATACTGGTGCAAGCGTCTACACAGCAATTCTGTTATTTTAAAATAACATCAAAATAATGGACGGCTTATTCTGACTTCTGTTACCCTCATTGAAATAGCTATTTTGAAACAGGGCATGTGTGGACACTCCACTGCTGCTATTTCAAAATAGCTCCTCACCAAGGCCATTTTAAGTAATGTCTCCCCAGTGCTTCCTGGGGCTTTAAATCAAGGTAGCGCATCCACAGTAGGGAAGCCGGTCTCTGACTAATTTTGAGGCTTCCCTGAGAGTGTAGGCTTGCTTTTTCAAAATAAGCTACTTCAGAATATATCTTCCAGAATAGTTTATTCCAAAATAAGCATGCAGTGTAGACATACCCACAATTTTGATTCTTATTTAGCTTGTGTCCCCTATAACTCCTAGATCCCTTTCTGCCGTACTCCTTCCTAGATAGTCGCTTCCCATTCTGTATGTGTGAAATGGATTGTTCCTTCCCAAATGGAGTACCTTTCATTTTTCCTTCTTGAATTTCTTTCTATTCACCTTAGACAATTTCTCTAGTTTCTCCAGATCATTTTGAATTATAATCCTTTCCCTCACCCTTTCTGGCACTCATTTGATTATTGTTGACACCTTGCTGAGGCATCCATTTGCCTTTTTTCTCCAAGGAATGGCTTTGTCCCTGCTTCTCTACACTTGGAACAGCTCACTGTTACGGAGTACAATCTTGTAACTGTACACACACTGTTCCTACACACATTGTACCGGGAGAATGCTGATCAGTAGACTAGGAGCTATGAATGATACCTCCCAAGGCATGCTTTGTAGAAAAGTGTTAGCAAAAGAGGACAGAGTGCCACAATAGGAAAATAATTTCTTTTGCATACTGTTTCGTTGTGGCTGCTATCTTTAATTTATGAAGCAGCTAGCTGACTGAATGTGAAGGAGTCTGTTGCAACAGCCTGACATCTGAGACGGTATCAGCAAGACACTCCTTGTTATGTGTCACTAAAATATGGGATGATCTCATGGCTGTGCATGTAATTGGTCGAGAATCTTCTCAGAGAGAATCCACCAAGTTCCCTTGTATTCTTCAAATGATAGTAGTAGAAACTACAAGAGACATCTTCAGCTCATTTATGACATGCATGGTGAATGTGAAAAAGGTTGCATTACAGTACACAGTGAGGGGCTGGGTTGCCACACTCATACCAGAATAGTTTTGCACAACTGTTCCTCTGTTGCCAAGAGAAGTTAAAATGCTCTATGACACAGAATAGTATCTACCTCTCAGTAACGTAGGGCTTTGTTCCTAGCTCAACTTTGGGCCTCTTGTCTGACCTTGAATCAAGATGTTCACTTTCTTTGGGATGGAAGTTGTGACAATAAATAGAATGATGTTTTCCAGGTGCTCAGAGACGCTACATTGATGATGTGTAATGGAGCTGAGGCTGACCTCCATGGTGGCTCCTGCTGGCCATTCTGGGATTTAATCTCCAGCAGGGCACCCTCCCCAGATGGTGCCTCGCCACCGTCACTTCTGCTCTGGACCCATCACAGCCATGACCCACATTACTGCAGTGTCCTCTCTGGGCACAGTGCCCCCACTCAATTATCTCCCCGCTTCTGGGGCACAAGCAGTCCGTACACCTATCACTTGCCTCAGTGGCCAACTGCAGCCCAAGGTTCAGTTGCTGACCTGAGGGACAAATTACAATCTAAATACCAGCCACCCTCCTCATTTGCAAGTGGGGTGCAAAGGAGGGGACCCAGACCTTCCTGCTACTCTGGTTTGCAACCGAGGGACACTATAGATGGCAGCCACCTACTGCCCCACTTCCAACATCTGCTGTCTCTTTCCTTGAGTCACTTCCCTGTAGAGACAGCCCCTTCTTTATCCCTGTGCCAGGTGCTTCAGTCTGTCAGTCAGTCAGGCTGTAGCTCCCTTTCCTTTCCCTGACCCTACCCACCCCTAGTGGTATAAAAACTATTCTGGTAAGAGAGAGGCAACCCAGCTCCTCACTGTGTACTGTAATGCAACCTTTTTCACATTCACCTCATAAATGATCTGAGTATGTCTCTTGGGGTATGTCTACACTGCCACCCTAGTTCGAACTAGGGTGGCTAATGTAGGCATTCGAACTTGCAAATGAAGCCCGGGATTTAAATATCCCGGGCTTTATTTGCATGTTCCTGGGCGCCGCCAGTTTTAAATGCCCTGTAGTTCGAGCTCCCTGCCCGTGACTACATGCAGCACAGACTAGGTAGTTAGAATTAAAGCTCCTAATTCGAACTACCATGACTCCACATTTCAGGAGGAGTAACGGTAGTTCGAATTAGGAGCTTTAATTCGAACTACCTAGTCCGTGCCATGTGTAGCCGCGGGCAGGGAGTTTGAACTACGGGGCATTTAAAAATGGCAGTGCCCGGGAACATGCAAATAAAGCCCGGGATATTTAAATCCCGGGCTTCATTTGCAAGTTCAATGCCTACATTAGCCACCCTAGTTCGAACTAGGGTGGCAGTGTAGACATACCCTTGTAGTTTCTACTACTGATGTTTGAAGTATTCAGTGGAACTTAGATTCCCTGTTTGAAGATACATGGCCAATTACATGCACAGCCATGAGATCATCCTATATTTAATTTGCATAATCAAGACATGTCTTTTTATGTATTGTCTCAGATGTCAGGCTGTTGCAACAGACTCCTTCACTTTGGCTCTGGTGCTCCTCTCCAGGCAACCCATCCGGGCAGCATTCCAGGGAGAGAACGCCTGTATTCTGCTCAGCAGCCCTTCTTATACAGGCCAGCCGGGTCCTGACTGGCTGCTCCATTAAAGCCTTCTACCTACAGGTTGGATCAAGAAGCCCTCTTCTGATTGGCTGGGTTGTTTACAGCCTCTCCAAGCTGCCTTAACCCCTCCCTCCACCTTTATGGGTCAGCCTCCCCACAACAAGGCAATATCAGGACTTACAAATATTTTTGAACCCTATTGAAAGTCTAGACTGAAATAAGGCTTACAGGAGCAGTCGACAAAGGCTTCCCTTGTCGACCGTGCTACGTCTGGACTGCTGCGCTGTGCCAGATCAGCTGATTGTTGGCACAGAACGGTGGCCATTTTTATTTTAATGAAGCGGGGATTATTTAAATCCCTGCTTCACTGACTATGTCGAGTAAACTACTGTAAATGGCTCCGTCCCTAGGAGGGTTGGGATATGTTGGAGGGTAGGGACAGGATCCAGAGTGACCTAGATAAATTGGAGGATTGGGCCAAAAGAAATCTGATGAGATTCAAAAAGGACAAGTGTAGAGTCCTGCACTTGGGACAGAAGAATCCCAAGAACTGTTACAGGCTGGGGACCAACTGGCTAAGTAGCAGTTTGGCAGAAAAAAAACTAGGATTACAGTGGATGAGAAGCTGGATATGGGTCAACAGTGTGCCCTCATAGCCAAGAAGGTTAATGACATATTAGGGTGCATTAAGAGGAGCATTTCCAGCAGATCTAGAGAAATGATTATTCCCCTTTATTCAACGCTGGTGAGGCCACATCTGGAGTATTGCATCTAATTCTGCCCACCCCCACCATTACAGAAAAGATGTGGACGCATTGGAGAAAGTCCAGCAGAGGGTAGCAGAAATGATTAGGAGGCTGGAACACATGACCTAGGAGGAGAGGCTGAGGGATTTGGGCTTGATTAGTCTATGGAAGAGAAGAGTGAGGGGGGATTTGATAGACGCCTTTGGCTACCCAAAAGGGGTTTCAAGGAGGATGGACAGAGGCTTTTCTCAATGGTGGCAGATGGCAGGATAAGGAGCAACAATCTCAAGTTGCAGTGGGGGAGGTCTCGGTTGGATATTAGGAAAATCTATTTCCCTGGGGGGATGGTGAAACACTGCGATGGGTTCCCTAGGGAGGGGTGGAATCTCCATCCCCAGACATTTTTAAGTCTGAGCTTGACACAGCCCGGGCTGGGATGATTGAGTTGGGGTTGGTCCTGCTTTGGGTAGGGGGTTGGACTTGATGACCTCCTGAGGTCTCTTCCAGCCCTGGGATTCTATGACTCTGTGAATTTGTGAATGCTTTGGAAAACACTGCCTCCGGACAGAGCATTTCAACAGCTTCATTTCCAGTTCACAGAGAAGCACCCAATTAACAATGGAGACTAGATGTTTGTGATCACGTGCTGAGTTTCTCTGGTCACCATGTGTCCTCCATCAAGTAACATCAGTGAACCTATCTGTTCTATTTTGTGGAGTGACATAGCAAGAGAAAGACAAAGAATATCATCGTCTGTGATTGATAGAGAGAGAGAGAGAGGGGCCTCCAATATATCGTACAGGTTTCACATTCCAGCTGTTGGGGACAATAAGGTGATTCTGAACGTAGGAATGTCTGAGAAGAAGTCAGTGGTTTCCAGCATGTCTCAGGCTTTTTATACATACCCCTTGTAATATAATTAGTGAGCTTCAGCTCCATCTCACATACTGTTCCTTTAGCAAATTTACTGTTAAAGCTGGTGCAAGAGTTTCTTGAAAAGATTTTTATGGAATTTTTCATGAAGTTACCTTTTCCATGGAAATTTTCATCTTTCCATCGAACTACCAAACTCCCCCCTCCCAAACTGTGGCTGTGGAACTCTGGTGATGTTCCAGTGCTGTTGAGCCTGGCTCATGGCAGAAAATATTGAGCTGTGTTTTCAGCCAAAAGCTTTCAGCCTCCACAAATGAAGCCTTTGTTGCTCAGCTCAACACAGTCCCCAGGCTGAACTTTGAAAACAGGAAGCTGAACTATACGCCTCGTGTAACTCTGGTAGAAATTGCACCATTCAGTAACACAGGAGGAAAGAGCGTACCTAATTAATTCCCAGAGCATGAGTCACAGCAACAGTAATTTTGCTTCACTCAGTCGCTTAATTAGGTGTTGTGCCTCTTGAGATCAGTTCTTCCCGGTTACCTCAGGGAGCATGTCCCATGGATGACAGATCTGGCTATAAAACTTCCTGAATACTCAAAATTGGCACTTTCTTTTGATGGGGTACACCACATCTCTCTTCTCAGCAGGCACGTGCTGTTGTCCTGCATCACAGTCACACACATACAGACTTGATAGTGAACAGCAGGTACTGAATTCATGACCAACAGCACCAAAAGTCACAACCCAACCTGAGCTATAGAAACAAACCACATAATTGGGAAAACAAGGCGACTACATAGTCCCTGAAGCCTGTGTTACCACTATTTCTCAGGATTTCCACATAGAATCGTGTAAATGCCATTTCACAGGCAAAAAAGCTTAACTAGCAGAGCACACAAGCCTTTCCCCAAACACACATGCTGAGCCACAGGGCGACCCTTGCCCAAAGAGGGTGGAAAGATTGACACTCATTTACTCTCACCCCGTCTAGCTAAGGAATAGCCTCCTCACACTGAGATGTTTTCACCCTGATTCTCTCTCAGCAGAGTCACAAGTCACTGTTTGCTGTCTGGAGTGTTTGTGTGTGTGTGACATGAATACTCTATGTGTCCTTGTATGTGTATGGTGTGTGCATTGTATGGAACAACTGGAATGAGCAGCTGTGAACATCTAGCTCTGTACACTAAGCCCATCCCTAGTTTTATACAGGTGCGCATTAAGAAACTGATCTGCATTTTTCTTCCCTTAATTTGTTAGGGTGAAAGGACATGTCGCCTGAGCCATCTTCCTGCCAACTTCATTGCAGCTGCCTGATCTTGACTCAGAGGAGATGGAAGAGGGAAATCACTCTGTGGTGACTGAGTTCATTCTCTCAGGACTGACAGATCGTCTGGAACTGCAGGTCCCCCTGTTTGGGATGTTCCTACTGATTTATGTTATCACCTTGATTTGTAATGGGGGTATGATCTTGTTAATCACAATTGACCCTCGACTCCACACCCCCATGTACTTTTTCCTCGGGAACTTGTCCTTCTGTGATCTCTGCTGTTCCACTGTAATAGCCCCTAAGATGCTGCAGAATTTCTTGGCCGAGAAGAAAAGCATTTCCTACACTGCTTGTGCTGTGCAAATGTATTTCTTTCTTGTTTGTGCAGATATTGAGAGCCTCTTGTTGGCTGTGATGGCGTACGACCGATATGTGGCCATCTGTAACCCACTGCTCTATACGGTCGCCATGTCCAGGCAGCGTTGTAACCAGCTGGTATCTGGGGTGTATGCTTTGGCATTGGTGGATGCATTGATGCTCACCTGTTGTACGTTTCGGCTGTCATTCTGCCGCTCCAACATCATCAGGCATTTCTCCTGTGAAATCCCTTCTTTGATGGCGCTCTCCTGCTCTAACACCCGCATCAGTGAGATTGTGATGTTTGTTTCGACATGCTACACAGTAGTGATCACCACTGTGACCATCCTCCTCTCCTATGTCTTCATCATCTCCACCATCCTGCAGATCCGCTCTGCCGAGGGCCGGCGCAAAGCCTTCTCCACCTGCACTTGTCACCTGACTGCCGTTGTCCTGTTTCACGGTACTCTCCTTTTTATGTGTTTCCAATCCACCTCCAGCGATTCCATGGGCACAGACAAAATAGCCTCAGTGTTCTACACGCTGGTGATCCCCATGTTGAACCCCCTCATCTACAGTCTCAGGAATAGGGAGGTGAAGGATGCCCTGATAAAAGCAATGAATAAATGCCTAGCCAATTCCTGAATCTGTTCATTTCAGTGAAAGCTGAGTGATGGGGAGCAGAAACAGGTGAATTCAATTCCCACTCTATTTCAATGTCATTTTGCAGCACTCATGGTAGTACTGTTCATTATTACATGGATATTATTATTTGTTTGTTTGTATTCCAACAAGGTCTGCAGGCCCCAAGTGAAATCAGAGTTTTTTTATGCTATTACTCTAGCAAAATTAAAGGAAGCAACTGTTTCACATGTGTGAGTATATAAATATATATCATTTGCTTTGAATCCATGGATCAGTTTGCATTTGCAATGAAGAGGGGGGTTATCAAATGTCTCTCTTTGTAGCTGAGTTGTTTCTTTGTAGCTGCTTGGTTTCCTTGTGATGTGCATGATTACTATGGCTGAAGCAAATGGTGTAGCTGCAGAAATTATCACCTGGTCTGAGTCCTTGCACTAAGAGAAAAAACGTCATTTCTATCACAATGTCCTTCACTTCATCTTAAGGGAGCAATGAAACCAAGAGGATCATGTCGTCTAAAAGAGAACATGGTGTGTACCCTCTGATCATCTGAACTGATCTGAATACAAAGTAGCGCAAAAAGTGTGAATTTTCTTTACAACATAAATTAAACAGAGAGGTAAAATCAGATACTAGATATTTACATTTCATCAGAAGCTTTGCTATGCGTTCTTGCTCTTAATTCTCTTGGGATGTATTATAGATAGTGAAGGGTAGGGATTTAGGGAATTGTATTGCTCCGGGGACTGTGAAAGAGAAATGGGGGAAACTCTGCCCATAACTGATGTTTTAGTTCGTAGCTGCTTAGGAAATATTCATCTCTACCTGATCCAAGTCTGAAAAATCCTTAAATGCTTAGCAAACGGAAAACATTGACCAAAATGTCCTTTGAGGAGAACAGAAGGATTTTACAGTCAACACCAATGAGAAGACTGAGTTATGGAGCCATTTATTTTAAGGCCCTATATATAGGTTGTTACCAAATGTTTATGGGAGTGGAGGCTCATAACTCCTAGACTGGGTGATCTTAGCTTATATTAGCAACATTAATGAATTGGTAAGATGCTCCAGTATTTCCTGATGCTCACATTAAGGGAAGATAGATAGTTCAAACCCTGGCTCTCTCATTCCATTCATTATAAATACACAATAAAAAAAAATAACCAAATGTGTTAGCAACTTCCATGTTGGATGGCACAATATTATCTCCATTTCACAAATGATGAGATGAGACACAAATAAAGTTAATATCCTGCTTCAAGGCCACACAAGAGGACTTCAGTAAAGCCAGGGACTAAGCCCCAAACAACTAAGTTCTAAGCTAATGCTCTACCTACTAGAGAATGTGTCCTGTGACAATACAGGAACAGTTGTGTTAATACAGCCCCACTTTCTTTACATAAAAGCTCATAATCTGCTGATCATCATTGTTCTGGTAAAATGTGTGACAACATATGTAAAATTCTAACATTATACTGTATAATGTATTGAGCTGTTCTGAGTTTAGAAAAGCAGAAATGAAGCAGTTTGTTTGAAACAAAAGGCAAAACTGGTGTGTCAGCCAGGGTCAGCCAAGTTAAATCACATCTCACCTGGTGAAGAGGACATTCTTGGCCAGGAAGAAAGGTGTGAGCGAGAAATCTACTTTTTGAGAAACAAACAGCTGGGGTTTTCTGTCCACTTGGACCTTGTCTCCAGAACCTCAAGCTGGAGATGATTCTTACAAAAGAGAAATGACCACGAGAAGCAAAGGCAAATACCTGAAAGCTACTAGCCTTCCTTTTCTCTCTGCTCACAACATCAAAAACAATCTGGAGTAAAGTGAAAGAAGCATTGAACTAGAGGGTCCTGCCAATAACACTGCAGCTGCAGGGGGTGAGAGAAATCTTTGCTTTGAAATCCTATATCTTGTTAAGTTAGGCATGAGTTGCATTTTACCTTTTATTTCTTTGTAGCCAATTCTCTGCTTACATTGTTCTGTAGTCAGTAAATGTGTTTTATTGTTTAATTGAGGCACACTTTTTGGCTGTGTCTAGACTGGCAAGTTTTTCCGGAAAATCAGCCGCTTTTCCGGAAAAACTTGCCAGCTGTCTACACTGGCCGCTTGAATTTCCGCAAGAACACTGACGATCTCATGTATGATCGCCACTGTTCTTGCGGAAATACTATGCTGCTCCCGTTCGGGCAAAAGTCCTTTTTGCACAAACCTTTTGCGCAAGAGGGCCAGTGTAGACAATGTGGTATTGTTTTGCGCAAAAAAGCCCCGATGGCTAAAATGGCGATCGGGGCTTTCTTGCGCAAAAGCGCATCTAGTGCTTTTGCGGAAAAGCGTCCGTGCCAATCTAGACGCTCTTTTCCGTAAATGCTTTTAAAGGAAAACTTTTCCGTTAAAAGCATTTGCGGAAAATCACGCCAGTCTAGACGCAGCCTTTTTGTTTTGAAATATTTGGGAATCTCTACTTGGGAAGAAGTCTTGCACATGCCATTGTCTAAAAGGAGAGCCAATATATGAGGTGATGTAGTCCATCAGGGTGCTGGACAGTACCAGACACACATTCCATTCAGCATCAATAGGCACTATGGCCTAGAGGTTAGTGCTCTGTGTTGTCAGGTTAAAAAGCTGCCAGAGGTAAGCCCAGAGTTTTAGGTGCAAGTTACTTGCTGGTAAAGAGGAAAAGAAACTGTGCGGAAAAGTTTACACACCTGGTGCAGAACTGAAAGTATGAAATGTAATCAGGAATAGTCAGC
Organism: Pelochelys cantorii; assembly: GCA_032595735.1. Classification (NCBI taxonomy): domain Eukaryota; kingdom Metazoa; phylum Chordata; order Testudines; family Trionychidae; genus Pelochelys; species Pelochelys cantorii. Next base: position 3,574,264 of record CM064329.1, read on the forward strand.
ATGGATTCACCAAGGGCAAATCATGCCTTACCAATCTGATTAGCTTCTATGATGAGGTAACTGGCTCTGTGGACGTCAGTGGACGTGATATACCTTTACTTTAGCAAAGCTTTTCATACAGTCTCCCATAATATTCTTGCCAGCAAGTTAAGGAAGTCTGGATTGGATAAATGGACTGTAAGGTGGATAGAAATTTGGCTAGATTGTTGGGCCCAACAGGTAGTGATCAATGGCTCAATGTCTGGCTGGAGGTCGGTTTCAAACAGAGCGTCCCAAGGATCAGTTCTAGGGCCGGTTTTGTTCAACATCATTATCAATGACCTTGATGAGTGAATGGATTACACCCTCAGCAAGTTTGCGGATAACACTAAGGTAGGGGTAGAGGTAGATAAGTTGGAGGACGGGGATAGGGTCCAGAGTGACCTAGATAAATTGGAGGATTGGGCCAAAAGAAATCTGATGAGGCCCAACAAGGACAAGTGCAGAGTCCTGCACTTGGGACGGAAGTAACCCAAGCATTGTTACAGGCTGGGGACTGACTGGCTAAGCAGCAGTTCGGCAGAAAAGGACCAGGGAATTACAGTGGATGAGAAGCTGGATACGAGTCAACAGTGTGCCTCATAGCCAAGAAGGTTAATGACATATTAGGGTGCATTAAGAGGAGCATTTCCAGCAGATCTAGAGAAATGATTATTCCCCTTTATTCAACACTGGTGAGGCCACATCTGGAGTATTGCATCTAATTCTGCCCACCCCCGCCATTACAGAAAAGATGTGGACGCATTGGAGAAAGTCCAACAGAGGGTAGCAGAAATGATTAGGAGGCTGGAACACATGACCTGTGAGGAGAGGCTGAGGGATTTGGGCTTGATTAGTCTATGGAAGAGAAGAGTGAGGGGGGATTTGATAGATGCCTTTAGCTACCCAAAGGGGGGTCTCAAGGAGGATGGAGAGAGGCTTTTCTCAGATGGTAGCAGATGTCAGGATGAGGAGCAACAATCTCAAGCTGCAGTGGGGGAGGTCTCAGTTGGATATTAGGAAAATCTATTTCCCTGGGGGGATGGTGAAACACTGGAATGGGTTCTCTAGGGAGGGCGTGGAATCTCCAACCCCAGACATTTTTAAGTCTGAGCTTGACATAGCCCGGGCTGGGATGATTGAGTTGGGGTTGTCCTGCTTTGGGCAGGGGGCTGGACTTGATGACCTCCTGAGGTCTCTTCCAGCCCTGGGATTCTATGACTCTGTGAATTAGTGAATGCTTTAGAAAACACTGCCTCTGGACAGAGCATTTCAACAGGTTCCTTTCCACTTTACAGAGAAGCACCCAATTAACAATGGAGACTAGATGTTTGTGATCAAGTGCTGAGTTTCTCTGGTCACCATGTGTCCTCCATCAAGTAACATCAGTGAATCTATCTGTTCTATTTTGTGGAGTGACATATCAAGAGAAAGATAACGAGTATCATGGTCTATGATAGCTAGCTAGCTAGATAGATCAGGAGAACTCCAATATATTGTACAGGTTTCACATTCCACCTGTTAGGGACAATGAGGTGATTCTGAACCTAGAAATGTTTGAGAAAATGTTAGTGGTTTCCAGTATGTCTCAGGCTTTTTATACATACCCATGTAATACAATTAGTGAGCTTCAGCTCCATCTCACATTCTGTTAATTCAGCAAATTTATTGCTAAATCTGGTGGAAAAGTTTCTTGAAAAGATTTTTATGGCATTTTTCATGAAATTATCTTTTCCATGGAAATTTTCATCTTTCCATCAAACTACCAAACTCCGCCCTCTCACCCCACCGTCAAACTGTGGCTGTGGGACTCTGGTTATGGTCCAGGCCAGTTCAGCAAGAGGAGAGACCATCATGCATCATGGGGGATGGAGTTCAGTTAGGGAGCATGGCCCATGGCAGACAATATTTGGCTGTGGTAACTGAGGCACCTCTGTGGTATTTCTGAGTGGATCTATTGTGTTTTTAGCCAAAAGCTTTCAGAGTCCACAAACAAAGCCTTTGTTGCTCAGCTCGACACAGTCCCAGGGTTGAACTATGAACACAGGAAGATGAAATGTATGCCCTGTTGTACTGTGTAACTCTGATAGAAATTGCATCATTTAGTAACATAGGAGGAAAGAGCGTGCTAAATTAATTCCCAGAGTATGAGTCACACCGAGAGTAACTTTTCCTCACTCAGTAGCTTAATTAGGTGTTGTGTCTCTTGAGATTAGTTATTCCTGGTTACTTCAGGGACCATGTCCCATGGATCACAGATCTGGCTATAAAACTTCCTGAACACTCAAAATTGGCACTTTTTATTGATGGGGAAACACCATATCTCTCTCTTCTCAGCAGGTACGCGCTGTTGTCCTTCATTACAGTTACACACCCTTATGAACACCATAAGTGAACAGCAGGCACTGAGTTCATGACCAACAGTACTAAAAGCCTCAGACCATCTTGAGCTACAGAAACAAATGACATAATTGGAAAAAATGGGCAATTACATAGTCCCTGAAGCCTGTGTTTCCACTGTTTCTCAGGATTTCCATATAGAATCATGTAAATGCCATTTTACAGGCAAAAAAGCAAAATTAGCAGAGCACACAAGCCTTTCCCCAAACACGCATCCCAAGACACAGAGCTCCCCTTTCCCAAAGAGGGTGAAAAGATTGACACTCATTTACTCTCACCCCATCGTGAGCTAAGCAATAATCTCATCGCACTGAGATGGTTTCACCCTGATTCTCTCACAGCAGAGTCATAAGTCACTGTTTGCTGCTTGGATTAGTGATCAGGAGTGTTTGTGTGTGTGTGGCATGATTAACCTGCATATCCTTGTATTTGTGCAGTGTGTGCACTGTATGGAACACCTGGAATGAGCAGCTGTGAACATCTAGCTCTGGACACTAAGCCCATACCTGATATTATACAGGTGCCTATTGCCAAGCGGATTTCCATTTTTCTTCACTTCATTTGTTAGCGAGAAAGGACATGTTGCTTGAGCCATCTACCTGCCCACATCTCTGTAGCTGCCCAGTCTCTGCTCAGAGGAGATGGAAGAGGGAAATCACTCGGTGGTGACTGAGTTCATTCTCTCAGGACTGACAGATTGTCCGGAGCTCCAGGTTCCCCTATTTTGGGTGACTCTACTGATTTATGTTACCAACCTGGTGGGGAACGGGGGGATGATCTTGTTAATCATGATTGACACCCAACTCCACACCCCATGTACTTTTTCCTCAGGAATTTGTCTTTCTGTGATATCTGCTGTTCCACAGTAATAGCCCCCAAGATGCTACAGAATTTCTTAGCTGAGAGGAAAAACATTTCCTACATTGCCTGCACTGTGCAAATGTATTTCAGTACCTTTTCTCAAGACAGTGAATGCCTCTTGCTGGGTGTGATGGCGTATGATAGTTATGTAGCCATCTGTAACCCGCTGCTCTACATGGTTACAATGTCCAGACAGCGTTGTAACCTCATGGTGGCAGGGGTGTATCTTGTGGTGTTGGTGGAATCAATTATAATTGTATGTATGACATTTCAGTTGTCATTCTGCCATTCCAATGTCATTAATAATTTCCTCTGTGATATGCCCACATTGCTGGCACTTTCCTGCTCTGACACACGCGTCAGTGAGATTGTGATGTTTGCCTTCACGTGTTTAGTTAATCTGGGCAGCTTTGTGACCATCCTCCTCTCCTATGTCTGTATCTTCTCCACCATCCTGCGGATCCGCTCTGCCGAGGGCCGGCACAAAGCCTTCTCCACCTGCACCTTCCACTTGATTGCAGTGGTCATGACATATGGCACCCTCCTTTTCATCTATTTCTGACCCACCTCCAGCTCTTCCATGGACGCAGACAAAGTGGCCACAGTGTTCTACATGCTGGTGATCCCCATGTTGAACCCCCTCATCTACAGCCTGAGGAACAGGGAGGTGAAGGACGCCTTGCACAAAGCCATGAACAAATTCCTTGAATCTGTTCATCTCCGTGCAGGTTGAGTGATAGGGAGGAAAAACTCATGAATTCAATTCCAGCCCATTGCAATGACATTTTGTAGACCCTTGTGATATTATTGTTCCTTGCTATATTGTTCTTTATTAATTTGTTTACATACCAATAAGTGCTGCAGGCCCCAACTGAGATCTGGCTCTATTATGCTATTACTCCAGCAACATTAAAGGAGGCAGCCGTTCCACATGAGTGAGTACATAAATATATGTCACTAGCTTTGAAATCATAGAGATGTTTCTCTTTGGAAAGAAGAGGGGGGCATCAAATGTCTCTCTTCTTTGTAGCTGGCTTGGTTTCCTTATGATGTGTGTGATTTCTATGGCTGAAGCAAAGGGAGTTGTTGCAGAGAGAGAGTCTCACCTGGTTTATGTCCATGCACTATGAGGAAAAACATTGTTTCCATCACAACACCCTTCACTTCCTGTGAGGAGAACAACAAAACAAATAAGAGCCTGGTGTCAAAGAGAAAGCACACTGTGTGTGTGCACACTGTGACAGACTGCGCTGAACACAATGCAAAAGTGTGAGCTTTCTCTACAACCTAAATTAAATGCAGAAGTAAAATCAGATCCCTCCTCAGCAGGTTAGCTGTGAGTTCTTGCTCTTAGTTTTCTTGGGATGTGTTATAGACTGGGAAGTGTAGGGGTATGGGGAATTGTAGGGCTCTGGGGACTGGGAGCACAAAATGGATGGAGCTGCACCAACTGATTTTTTTAGGTCACTGCTTCATAGAAAACATTCATCTGAACCCAATCAAAGTCTGGAAATTCCCCAAAAGGATTAGAAAATTGAAAACCATGACTGAAATGTCCGTCTGGGAGGAAGGAAATTTTTTACATGACCAGAAATGGCACGTCTTTTCCTGCTTCCTTGGGCTTCAATGTAACCACAAAGCCAACGAAGGGCTAGCCGGGCAAAATGGATGGGAGTGGAAGAGGTGGTGATGCTGCTGGTGCCTCCCCTGTAGGCTTCTATCCAGTGATCAGAGCACTCACGTGGGATGTGGGAGACGTGGGTCAATCCCCCTCTATCTGGTGCGTTGAAGCAATTTGAAAGTGGATCTCCCTCACTGCTGTGGAGCACCGTGGTGACTGCCCGTGTCATGTCCTGGGTCTTTCTTAGGGTTAGTCAATGCTCACGCGGAACGTGGATTTAAGTTATGGTACCACAAATTGAGGTAGCTTAGGTTGACGTGCAGCAGTGCCCGCACCCTGTGCACACTGTGCTGTGTCAATGGGAGAGTTATGGAACTGAACCAATGTCACTTAGATCACCTGCCAGTATCAGTGTTCCTCAGCGGGCGCTGGGTCCAGACATCGCTGGGCAATTGCTGCCCCATTGATCTGATGTGTCTCCACCAGACGTGCCAAACAAACCCGGCTTCATTTCTGGCAGCAGTGTCCATGTCGCCAGTGGTGCAGCTGTGGCCTCAGTCTCTGCTGCTGGAGCCGTAGCGTTCCTGAGAGCCCCGGGCAGAATCACAGGGCCAGACAGAGAGAATGATTCTATTGACTGCTTGTCAGGGGCATCCACCTAGAGGGGGAGCTGCTCGACTTCCTGCCCCTGTTCCAATGGGTCTGTCATTTGTGTTACACCGTAGAACCACTTTGGAAGGAGAGATTGAGAGTGACTCAGTCAGGAATAGCTCATTGCTCCGTGTCCGGGTCAAGGAGAGGCAGGAAACCCAAGTGCACGTCTGTGCCCAGCATTGGGCAGACAGGGGGATTGAACCTGGATGTGTCACCTCACAAGTGAACAGCCTGACTATGGGCCAATAAATTGCAAAGGGTGAGTGCACCACTGCCGCCTTGTTTTGGCTGCTTTGTCACCAGTGCCTAAATCTTTCCCCTAACACACACATGGTTTTGGAACAAAGCCCCAAGGAGAATTTCTAACATTTTGTGAATAGTTTCAAGTGATCCAAAGATTTTTTTTTTACTATAAAGAAATAAGATATTCAGCCCTTTCCAGACACATTTGTGTGTAATGGTCACCGCACTGAAAACTGAAAAGACAGAGCCTTGAAATCAATGGCTACGTAACCCAGTCTTTATCTATAGGTTGGTACCAAAGGACTAAGGGAGTGGAGCCTCACAACTCCCAGACTGGGTGATTTTAGATTCTATGGGCAACATTAATGAAGTAATAAGATGTTTCAATATTTGCTGATGCTCACAGTAAAGAGAGAGAGATTGTTCAAACCCAGGATCTGTCATCATTCCATTCACTATAGATAGACAATGAAATACTATGTGGGCAAGCAACTTTATTTGTACTTTTCACATTCCCTGATAGACACTTACAGGTACCCTTTAAGAAAGTAGGAATTTTTTAAAGTATAAAACATCTGGCAGTGTGTACAATATGCAGGTGCATTTCTCATTCCAATTATATGGAAACAGCATTTTGAAAAACCATCTCTAATTCAGGGTGCCAATGGACCTGTATGAAAGTATGGATCTTTAATTCTCTCTCCCTTTGCCCACCCCTGAATGGGAGTAATTATATTTGCCTGCCTTATAACAAGGATCATTATGTTTGTAGGTTCTTGTATGCCCTTTATCAATATTCCACCTGTGAGCAACTCTGTGACAGGGTGCGGTGGCGGAAGACCCGTTGTGGGGCCTTCCTGGGGTGCTGACACAGCCACTGACACTCCCCTTCTTGCTTTCTGGGGCTTCTCACCACCCTGTCCTGTTGGGCCAGATCGCCTGGGCTATGTCTACACAGCTGCGTTATTTCAGAATAACTAATGTTATTCTGAAATAACATAGTCCGCGCCTACACACAAGCAGTTATTTTGACATAATGTCGAAACAGTATCGAGCTGGAGGACTGCTTACTCCAACTCCTGTAACCCTCATTGTAGAAGGAGTAAGGGAAGTCAAGGGAAGAGTGCTTTATCTCAAAATAAGTGCTGTGTAGACAGCTACTCAATTAGCGTAGCTCAAGTTGCGTAGCTTATTTCAAGTTTAGCCCTGCTGTGTAGATGTGCCCCTGGTCTGCAGCCAAGGCACAGAGCTGAGCTCACCAACCCCTGAGAAGCAATACAGACACTGAAACTCTTCAGGTCCAAGGAAAATGCAGTTTTGGTCCCAGCTACCAAAAGGGGATCAGAACCGAAAATGAACTATTTAGGCAAGCCCCCTTTAACAATGAAAGGAGGAATGGACACACTCATTGCTCCCCCAGATAACAATTTTTTACACAGAGCTTGATAGTAAATGAAAGTGATGTTATTAAGTACAAGCAGTAGGACTTAAGTGGCTGCAAGTGAAAACAGGAAGAGCAAAGTAGATTACAAATTTAAAATAACAATAAACACATAGCTAGTTTCAACACATAATACAAACTTATTGTAAAACGGTTCTTATTCCACCCAAGCCTGCATGCCAGGGAAGACCTTTTTTTCCCCTAGGGTGTTTGGTTCATTCTTTTAGAAGTAACTTGCCAGACAAAGACAAAGAACTGAAAAACTTTGCCTCTTAAATAGCCTCTCTTTCAAGCAGTAATTCTCAGTTTTACATTCTCCCATTCCATGGAAGATTACCTGGTCAGCCTCTACCAGTTGAGAAAGTCACATGACTTCCTAAAACCAGTCACTTCTAAGACTTAAAGGACAAAAGAGCTGTTTACAGGTGATCACCCCGACATTGAGGGAAACACCCTTGATGGCTTTCATTTGCACATGTAAAACCACAAACCATTCCATACCCCATAGCTCCAACTTGACTTACAAGAGTGATACATGCACCAAGATAAGATATGCAGATCCAGAAGATCAAGACATTAAAACTGATGGGATGCATGAGGTATTTTATCCAAAGCATCTTTGAGTTATGCATATTTGTGTCCACAAGTCAATTTCATAAAGCATGGGAGAGGAATGAAACCGTCACAACCTCAAAATGTTTGATTGTCCTAACTTCCATGTCAGATAGCACAATATTATCTCTATTTCACAAATGATAAGCTGAGGCACAGAGAAAGTTAATGGCCCTATTCAAAGTCACACAAGAGGTCTGCAGTAAAGTCAGGAACTACCCCCAAATTATAAAGCTAAGCTAATGCTATATATACTAGACAATCTTTCCTTATCATGACAATAGAGGAACAGTTGTGTAAAAGCTTTGCATAAAAGAGTGGTGACACAGCCCCTCTTTCTCTAAAGAAAACTCTGTAGTGGAAATGCGGAAGACGATTGAGATATCGAGGAGACTAGGAGGTGTACAGAAATCATTCCTTTTATGCCTGCATCTCCTTTCAGGCCTGGATGCCTTAGACAGACATTTGTGCCTTTTGTTTCTCATTATTCTCTCATCATTCTCAAAGGGTTAGCTGCTTGCTCAAGATGGTACAGTTCAGGAATTCACTGTTTATTCTGAACAAGTTCTGGGACGGGTCCCAAGGCCATCCATCTGATACGGGAGTACGGGAGTGTTTGGGATGATCACATAGTAATCTGTGCTGAATGTTTGCCACCTGCTATAGCTAATTATTTGACTTGTGAAAATATCCAATGTATCAACAATCTTGCCAGGTTCTCAAAACAATAGGTGTGAGTAATGTAGATCCAACAGTATATAAATGCCAGGGATATTCCTAACATCAGAACCTCGGTGTAGACCGAAGCCGCGGGAGGTGCTACGTACCGGCCATTGGTGTCCATCCACTGTCCTTCTTCAGGGGGTTCCCGGCAGCAGAAGGGACATAAGCATTGTATTTTATCCTGAGATTTGCTTAATAAAGTCTTTAAAGCCTTCACTCAATTTGTGTGCTTATTGCTTCCGAATCCTTTCAGGAAAGGGCCATTGCCTCTTGGCAACGCAAACTCATAATCTGCTGATCATCGTTGTTCTGGTAAAATGTGTGTGGTAACATTATATGTTGTAGCTGGTAGGCTAGTTTGCCTTTGTTATATTAGTGCTACTGTATGCAGTTTCATTGTATTCGTTGTTACGTTTTATACTGCATTGCATTAGATGCAGCAGATGCAAGTAACTTACAAGCTATGAGGTAGAGGAGTGGGTCTAGCACTCTGTAATTTGGGGCTTTGTTCCTAGCTCAACTACGGACCTCCTGCGTGACCTTGAATCAAGACGTTCATTTTCTCCGTGATTTAAGTTGTGACACTAAATAGAATAAAGTTTGCAAGATACTCAAAGATGCTACATTGATGTCGATCATGTCGACAGGTAATGAAACTGAGGCTGACCTCAATGGCACTTTCTCTGCACCAGTGCACCCTCCCCACTTTGGACCAACCACACTTTAACCCACATTTCTCTCCAGACGGCAGCAATCTCTTCAGGGCACGATGCCGCTCTCTGTTTATATCAGCCTCTCTACAGGACCAACCATTCTTAATCCTGCCACTTACCTCAGTGGCCAAATGCAAACCAAGGTTCAGTCCCTGACCACAGAGGCATTATGGATACCACACAGTCTGGATACCAGCCAGCCACCTCATTTGCAAGTGGCATGCAAAGGTGGAAGGAAGCAGGCCTGCCTGCTACTCTGGGTTGCAAGTGAAGAATCCTATAGACGTCAGCTACCCACTGCCCCTTTTCCAAAATATCCCTGTTTCCTTGAGCCACTTCCCATACGTTTAGTCCCTTCTTTATCCCTGTGTCAGGGCTTCAGTCTGTCAGTCAGTCAGGCTGTGGCTCCCTTTAGCTCCCCCAGCCCCACCCACCCCTGCTTTGGCTGTGGTGCTCCTCTGCAGGCAAACCATCCAGTCAGAATTCCAGGGAGCCTTCTGCTCAGTACCCCTTCTTATATGGGCCAGTCTGCCCATGATTGGCTGCTCCACTAAGCCTTCTCCCTGTAGGCTGGGTCAACAAGCCCTCTTCTAATTGGCTAGGTTCTATCCAAGGCTGACTTAACCAATCTCCCACTGTGTGGCTTGGGCAACCCACCACAAGGTCATATCAGGATTTCCAAACATTCATGAACCCTATTGAAAGGCACATGAGTAGGGACACTCCCATTCAGAGATGGGCAAACAGAGGCAGAAAGAATTGAAGACCCACATTCTCATTAGAGTCCATATGCTCAGTGAATTGGTGAATGCTTTGGAAAATGCTGCTTCCAAAGGCATGGAATGAGAACAGGCCTTACAGACCCTTTCAGCAGGGTTATATCCAGCTCTACAGAGAAATGCCCAATTAACAATACAGAACAGATGTCAGGAGTCACATCCTGTTGTCTCCATCAAGCACAATGAGTGAACCAATCTGGCCTATTTTGGGAAGTCCATAGTGGGAGAAGGTCATAGAAGATCATAGTGATTGGTCTTCAATAAAGAGAATTGCATCATTGGATAACACAGAAGGAAAGAGTGCAGCAAATTAATCCCCAGGGCATGAGTTACACTAGGAGAGACTTTGGTTCCCTGAGTTCATTAATTAGGTGTGGTGCCCCTCTGAGTGCAGTTATTCCCACTTACTTCAGGGAACATGTCCCATGGAACAGATCTCAGTATAAAACTTCTTGAACCCTGAAAATAGGCACTTTCTGTTGATGGGGAGACCCCACCATATCTCCTTCTTCTCAGCAGGTAGGTGCACTGTCCTGAATCACAGTCACATTCAGAGAGACCACATGGTGACCACAAGGTTTTTCATTCATCGTCTCTAGCACTAAAAGCCTCCATCCAGATCCTACCCTTTCAGGTAAAGACAAATTAGGCACTTACGTAGTCCCTGAGGCAGGTGGTTTCCAGTATCTCTCAGGGTTCTCATACAGACTAATGGAAATGCCATTTAAGATGCTTCATAAGCAAGTTTTATCACTAATCATCATACTGAGCTACAGATGTCTCCTTGCCCAAGTAGGGGAGAGAGAGTGAAACTCATTTACTCTCACACTTTCCTGAGCTAAGCAATTGTCTCTTCAGTCTGAGATGACTTTCAGCCTGATTCTCCCACAATGAAGTCGCAAGTCGGTGTTTGCTGCTCGGATTAGTGAAGAGGAGTGTTTTTGTGTTACCATCTATCTCTGTGGACTTAGCCCATCCTTGATCCTGAACTGGTGCCCATTAAGATACTAACATCCATTTTTCTTTCCTTAATTTGTTACAGAGAAGAGATAATTTCCCTGAGCCATTCACCTGCCAACAACTCTGTAGCTGCCTGATCTCGGCTCAGAGGAGATGGAAGAGGGAAATCACTCGGTGGTGACTGAGTTCATTCTCTCAGGACTAACAGATCGTCCAGAGCTGCAGCTCCCCCTGTTTTGGGTGTTTCTCCTGATTTATGTTATCACCCTGGTGGGGAACGGGGGGATGATCTTGTTAATCACAATTGACCCCCGACTCCACACCCCCATGTACTTTTTCCTTAGTAATTTGTCTTTCTGTGATCTCTGCTATTCCACAATAATTTCCCCTAAAATGCTGCAGAATTTCTTAGCGGAGAGGAAAAGCATCTCTTACAATGCCTGTGCTGTGCAAATGTATTTCTTCATCGCTTTTGCAGATCTTGAATGTCTCTTGCTGGCTGTGATGGCGTATGACCGTTATGCGGCCATCTGTAACCCGCTGCTCTACACAGTCACCATGTCCAGACAGCGTTGTAACCAGCTGGTAGCTGGGCTGTATCTTGTGGTGTTGGTGGAATCAATAATACACACGATTCTGACACTGCGGCTGTCATTCTGCTGCTCCAATATCATTAATAATTTCTTCTGTGATGCTCCCTCGTTGTTGGCGCTCTCCTGTTCTGACACTCGCATCAATGACATTATGCTCTTTTTCTTCACGTGCCTCATTACTCTGAACAGCGCTGTGACCATTCTCCTCTCCTATGTCTATATCTTCTCCACCATCCTGCGGATCCACTCTGCCGAGGGCCGGCACAAAGCTTTCTCCACTTGCGCTTTCCACTTGACTGTGGTGGTCATATTATATGGCACCCTCTTTTTCATCTATTTCCGACCCATCTCCAGCTATTCTATGGACTCAGACAAAGTGGCCTCAGTGTTCTACACACTGGTGATCCCCATGTTGAACCCCCTCATCTACAGCCTGAGGAACAGGGAGGTGAAAGACGCCTTGCACAAAGCCATGAACAAACTCCTAAGAAAGTCTTGAATCTTTTCATCTCAGCACAGGTTGAGTCATAGGGAGTGGAAGGAGGTGAATTCAGATCAGGTCATTTTGCAGACCCTGTGGTATTATTATTCATTATTATGTTATTCTTATTAGTAAACTGTTTACAAATCAATAAATCCAGCAGGTCCTAACTGAGATCAGGGCTTTATAATGCTATTACTCCAGTAACATTAAAGGAGGCACTCATTCCACATGTATGAATACATAGTTATATGTAATTACCATTTACACCATGGCTACATCTACATTGGCATGATCTTGAGCAAATATTCTTTAACGCAAGAGTTCGTGCGTTAAAGTATTTGCGCAAGAGAGTGTCTACACTGGCATGTGCCTTTGCGCAAGAGATGTGCTTTTACGCAAAAGCATCCGTGCCAGTGTAGACACTCTCTTGCACAAGAAAGCTCCGATGGCCATTTTAACCATGGGGCTTTCTTGCGCAAGAAATTCATGTTGCCTGTCTACACTGGCCTCTTGCGCAAGAACAGTTGCACAAGAGGGCTTATTCCTGAGCGGGAGCATCATAGTTCTTGCGCAAGAAGCACATTAGAACGTCAGTGTTCTTGCGCAAGAACTCCCCACCAGTGTAGACAGGCAGCATGTTTTTGCGCAAAAGCGGCCGCTTTTGCACAAAATCATACCAGTGTAGACGTAGCCAGGCATGAGATGTTTGCATTTGGAAAGAAGAGGGGGACCTCAAATGTCCCACTTCTTTGTAGCTGACTTGGTTTAATTATGACCTCTGTGATTTCTATGGCTGAAGCAAAGTGAGTTATTGCAGAGATTGTCACCTGTTTTGGGTCCATGCACTATGAGAAAAAATGTGATTTTCCTCACAACGTCTGTTACTTCATCTTAAGGGAACAACAAAACAAATAAGAGCCTGGTGTGTAAGAGAGAACACGGCGTATTTGCATCCGCTGTGATGGGCTCAACTGAACAGAACGTAAAATAGCACAGAAAGGTGAACTTTCTCTATGATATATATTAAACACAGAAATAAAATCAGATGCTAGATATTGACAGTTCTTGCTTGCGTTCTTGCCCTCTGTTCTCTTGGGAAATGTTTCAGAACGTGAAGGGTAGGGATTTGGGGAATTATATGGATCCGGGGACTGTGAGAGTAAAATGGACAAAGCTGTGACATTAACTGAGTTTTTAGTTCATGGCTGCTTAGAAAATGTTCATCTCAATGCTTCTAAACTTCAATCCAGTGACCAGAGCACTCAGGTGATATGTGGCAGACACAGGTCAATCCCCCTCTGTCTGGTGTGTTGTAGCAATTTAAAAGTAGGTCTCCCACATTGCTGGGGGGGAGCCCTGCTGACTGGCTGTGTTGTGTCCTGGAGCTTCCTTATGGCTGGGCAATGCTCATGCTGTATGTTAATTCAAGTGCTATTGCAAGTTGATGTAGCTTAGTTTGACATGCAGCGGTTCCCGCACTCTGTGCTCACCGTGCTGGGTCAATGGGAGAGTTACGGAACTGAACCAATGTCACTTACATCACCTGCCAGTATCAGTGTTCACCAGCCTTGGGACAGATCCTCTGCAGGCGCTGGGTACAGACGTCGCTGGGCAATTGCTGCCCCACTGATCTGATGTGTCTCCACCAAACGTGCCAAACAAACCCGGCTTCATTTCTGGAGCAGTGTCCATGTAGCCAGTGGTGCAGCTCTGGCCTCAGTCTCTCCTGCTGGAGCCATGGTGTTCCTGAGAGCCCCGGGCAGAATCACAGGGCCAGACAGAGAGAATGATTCTATTGACTGCTTGCCAGGGGCACCCACCAAGAGGGGGGGAACTGCCCAACTTCCTGTCCTTGTTCCAGTGGGTCTGTCATTTGTAATACACAGGAGAGCAAATTTGGAAGGAGAGACTGAGAGCAACACACACAGGAAAAGCTCATTGCTCCGTGGCTGGGATTCTGTCTGGAAAGGCAGAAAACCCAAGTGTACATCTGAGCCCAGCATTTGGCAGATAGGGGAATTGAACATGGATCTCCCACCTCACAGGTGACGACCCTGAGAACTCACTATTAAATTACAAAGCACAAGTGCATCTCTGCCTCCATATTTGGGCTTCTTTGTGAGCAGTACCAACAATTCTTCCCCTGACACACACACACACGGTTTTGGGACAGAGGCCTCAGGAGAATTTCTAACACAGTTGTGAATTGTTTGAAGTAAAGTACAATTTCATTATTATGGACAATAAATTATTTGTTGATAAGAAATTCACCATTTCTAGACACAATTGTATAATGGTCACTGCACCCAATGTTGACAAGTAGACTCTTCACCTCCTTCTTGTCCATATTAAAATGAATTTCTTGTTTGTGTATAAGAAATTCACCATTTCTAGATACAATTGTGTAATGGGCACCGCGCTGAATGTTGACAGGTGGACTCTATGAACCTCGTTCTTGTCCCATATTAAAACAGCCTGATGGGGGATACAGCGCTCCACACCATCTGGTGCTCTTGTTCTGTGTGCTCCATATCCACCAGGAAAGATGTAAGATTAATTACATGTGCTGTACAAAGCTGTTGTCCTGGGAAAAAAGGTGCTCCAAGGAGCAAACCTAAAAGCCATGAAAGCCAAATTTAATCTCAGCTCCCTCTGGCAACAGCTCCAATGGGAGCATTGGCATGATGAGAAATTGGGGAAAGGTTTGACTTTGAGGCTGATTTTAGGGTTCTCACATGGTTCTGCTTCCGTCCTTCTCAACTAACTGTAGGTGAAGGAAAAACAAAGAGGTACCACCAAGTCATGGGCAAATGGGTTAGTTTGAAAGGATTTGGACCTTAAACTGAAATGAGAATCCACTAGTCACAGAATCATGGAACTCAAAGGGACCTTGAGATGTCATCCCCAAGTCCACTCCCTTGCGCTCATGGCAGAACCAAGTACCATCTAAACCATCTCTGACAGATTTTCTCTAACCTCCTCTTACAAATCTCCAGTGATGTAGATTCCACAACCTCCCTAGGCAATTTATTCTTTTGCTTAAACACCCTGACAGGTTGTTTTAGTTGGTTGTTTATTTTTTTAATATCTAACCTAAACCTCCCTTGTTGCAATGTAAGCCCATTGCATCTTGCTTGAGGAAAACAAATTTTCTTCCTCCTTGTGAAAGCTATTATCATGTCCCCTCCCAGTCTCCTCTTTTACAGACCAATCAAGCCCAGTTCTTTCAAAGGGTATGTCTACACTATCTCGTTAGTTCGAGCTAGGTAGGCAAATGAGGGCATCCGGAGTTGCAAATGAAGCCCGGGATTTAAATATCCCGGGCTTCATTTGCATGTTCCCCGTCGCTGCCATTTTTAAATCCCCCTTAGTCCGAACTCCGTGCCCGCAGCTACACGCAGCACGGAGTAGGTAGTTTGAATTAGGATCTCTAATTCCAACTACCTACTCCGTGCGCGTGTACCCGCGGGCACGTTCGGACTTAGGAATTTTAAATGGTGGCAACATAAATGAAGCCCGGGATATTTAAATCCCGGGCTTCATTTGCAACTCTGGTTGCACTCATTTGCCTACCTAGCTCGAACTAACGAGCTAGTGTAGACATACCCAAACTTCCCTTATAGCTCATGTTTTCTAGACCTTTAATCATTTTTGTTGCTCTTCCCTGGACCATCTGCAATTTCTCCATCTTTTCTTGAAATATGATGCCCAGAACTGGACACAATACTGCAAATGAGGCCTAATCAGCACAGAGTAGAGCAGAATTACTTCTTGTGTCTCACTTATATCGCAGAATGGGGTTTATTTTTTTTGCAACCCAGTCACACTGTTGACTCATATTTAGCTTGGTTCCCTATAATGTATAGATTCCTATCTGCAGGACTGCTTCCTATGTAGGCATTTCCCATTTTCTGGCCTGATCTACACTAGACCAGGCAGCTCGACTTAAAGTATGCCATCCAGGTATGCATGATGTGTAGCTGGATATAGCTTACCTTAAGGCAAGTCGCAGGAGCATTTACACTGTGGGAGACCGCACACACCCCAGCGGCTTCCCTTACTCCTCATAGACTGAGGGCTGCCATCACCATTCAATTTGGGGGTCTACCATAGACTTGCTAAATCCAACGCTAGAAGATCCCACTCTGGAGGGTCCATTTTTTCTGTAGTGTAGACATGCTTAGTCTCTTTGCGGAGCTGTACTCCCTCCTAAGTGGAGTACTATGAACTTGCTTTTCTTGAATTTCATCCTATTTACCTCAGACAATTTCTCAAGCTTCTCCAAATCACTTTGAATTACAATTACTTACCTGGCACTCACTGGATTTTATTGACACCTGGCTGAGGTATCAATTTGCCATTTCTCTCTGAGGCTATGTCTACACTACAGGGGTTTTGTGCAAAAACCAGCGGAGCGTCCACTGCTCAAGCACGGTTTTTGCACAAGAAAATTTACAGTAAAAAGACAGAAAGAGGACTTTTTGTGGGGTAGGTATACCTCTTTCTACGAGGAATAGCTCCTTTTCTGTGCAAGAGTTCTTGTGCAAAAAGCTGTATGTAGAGGCTTAAAAGGGGGTTTCTTGCACAAAAACAGCAAAAAGCATAGTTGCTCTTATAGCCATTCTGTGAATGGCCATCAGAACTTTCCTGCCAAGAGTGTCCATACGGTGTGGATGCTCTCTTGCACAAAAGCACATCGCTTTTGCAATGCGCTTTTGAGGTGTGGATCAGCTTTTGCACAAGAAGATATGCGGAAGATCTCTTTTGTAAAAAGCTTCTTGCACAAAAACCCTGCAGGTTAGACAAAGCCTGAGGAAAGGCTGTGTCCCTGCTTCTCTGCACTCAGAACAGCCCCCTAGTGTTACAGCGTAGAACCTTGTAACTGTACACACAGTGCTGCTACACACACACTGTACCAGGACAATGATATTCCAGTGGATTATGGGCTTTCAAATGATACCTCACAAAGCATGCTTTCTACAATATTTATCGTGGTCTTGCAGAAGGGATGAGAACAAGGGTACAGACTGTCACAATGGGAAAAAAATTATTTTGCATCCTATTTGCTTGTGGCTGCTGTCTTTAATTTATGAAGCAGCTAATAGACTGAAAGTGAAGAAGTCTTTTGAAACAGTCTCACAGGGCTTTCTATGGGTAACTAAAATATAGGATGATCTGATGGTTGTGCATGTAATCGGCAGTGTATCTTCAAAGAGGGATCCCAGCAAGTTCCCTTGTATTCTTCAAATATTTGTAGTAGAAACTACTACATCCTCAGCTCATTTCTGAGATGTATACAGTAATCTCAAAAAAGGCTTCATTACAGTACAGAATGAGGGACTGGTTGCCACTTTCTTACCAGAATAGTTTTTCCACCACTGTTCCTCTGATGCCATGAGAAAGAAAAATGCTCTCGGAGGTAGAGCGCTGATGTAGCACTCTGTAATTCTGGGCTTTGTTCCTAGCACGACCACAGACCTCTTGTGCAAATTTGAATCAAGACATTTCCTTTCTCTGTAATGGAAGTTGTGAGTATGGCCTACATTATTCCCCAGATCACAGCGACCTCTTCTGGACACAGCTCCCCACTCTGTTGTCCCCGCCCCTACTGGGGAACCGACCGTTCTTAGTCCTGCCACTTGCCTCATTGACCAACTACAGCCCAAGGTTCAGTCCCTGACCTCAGGAGCAAAATGCAGTCTGGATACCGGCCACTCTCCTCATTTGCAAGTGGGGTGTACAGGTGGAGGGATCCAAACCTGCCTTTTATGGGTTGGAACTGAGGGACCCTATAATTGGCAGCCACCTCTTGCCCCATTCCAACATGTCCCTGATTCCTTCAGCCACTTCCCCATAAACTCAGCTCCTTCTTTCTCCCTGTATCAGGGTGTCAGTCTGTCAGTCAGTCAAGCTATAGCTCCCTTTCGCTCCCCTCACCCCACCCACCCTTGCTTTGGCTGTGGTGTTTCTCTCCCAGCAACCAATCCAGGCAGCATTCAAGGGAGTCTTCTGCTCAGCAGCCCTTCTTATATGGGCCAGCCTGGCCCTGATTGGCTGCTCCACTAAGCCTTCTCCCTGCACGTTGGCTCAATAAGCCCTCCTCTGATTGGCTGGCTTCTCTCCAAGGCTGCCTTAGCCAATCTTTCCCTGTGTGGCTCAGGCACCCCACCCAAAGACCATGTCAGGATTTACAAACATAGACAAACCCTATTGAAAGGCATGTGAGTAGGGTCACTCCCATTCAGAGATGGGCAAACAGAGGCAGAAAGAATTTAAGACCCATAATTTCATATGAGCCCATAGTCTCAATGAAATGGTGAATGCTTTGGAAAATGCTGCTTCCAGGCACATGGAATGGGAAGAGGCCACTACATACATTTTTAGAAGGGTCCAGCTTTACAGGGAAATACCCAATTAACAAGTATAGCAGATATCTCAGGTCACATCCTGTTGTCTCCATCAAGCCCAGTGAATGAAGCTACGTGGCATATTTTGGGGAATACATAGTGAGAGAAAGTCATGAAATATCCCAGGGATTGGTCTGCAGTAGATAGAAACTGCATCATTTAAGAGCACAGGATGAAAGAGTGCAGCAAATTAATCCCCAGGGGAGACTTTGGTTCACTGAGCTCATTAATTAGGTGTGGTGCCACTCTGAGCTCAGTTATTCCCACTTACTCCAGGGAGTGTGTCCCATGGATCAGATCTCAGTATAAAACTTCTCAAACCCTGAAAATAGTCAATTTCTGTCGATGGGACAATCCGACCACATCTCCTTCTCACCAGGTAGGTGCTGTTGTCCTATATCACTGTCACTTTCAGAGAGACCACATGGTGATCAGAAGATTTTTCATTCATGGTCTCAAGCACTGAAAGCTTCAACCCCTCTGAGGTACAGACACAACACATTAGGCGATTCGGCAATTACATAGTCACTAAGGAGGGTGGTTCCCAGTTTCTCTCAGAGTCTTCATACAGACCAGTGGAAATGTCATTTCGGATGCAAAAAAAGCTTCATAAGCAAGTTTTACCCCCACCCGACATGGCGAGTTACAGAGCTCTCCTTGCCCAAAGAGGGGAGAGAGAGTGAAACTCATTTACTGTCACCCCTTCCTGAGCTAAGCAATAGCCTCTTTAGTTGGAGATGGTTTTCCGCCTGATTCTCTTACAACAAAGTCACAAGTCGCTGATCAGATTACTGAAGAGGAGTGTTTGTCCGTGGGGCATGATTCACCTGCATGTCCTAGCATGTGTACAGTGTGTGCATTGTATGGGAAACTTGACATCACCAGCTGTGAACATCTGGTTGTGTTGCCTAAGCTCTTCCTTGATCCCAAACTGGTGTCCATTAAAAAACTGATCTCCAGTTTTCTTCCCTTAATTTGTTAAAGAGAAGGGATAATTTCCCCAAGCCATCCAACTGCCCACATCCCTTTAGCTGCGTGAACTCTTTTCTGAGGATATGGAAGTAGGAAATTGCTCGATGATGACTGAGTTCATTCTCTCAGGACTGACAGATCGTCTGGAGCTGCAGGTCCCCCTGTTTGTGTTGTTCCTACTGATTTATGTTATCACTGTGGTGGGGAACGGGGGGATGGTCTTGTTAATCACAACTGATGCCCGTCTCCACACCCTCATGTACTTTTTCCTCCAGAGTTTGTCTTTCTGTGATCTTTGCTATTCCTCCACAATTGCCCCTGAGATGCTGCAGAATTTCTTCGCTGACAGGAAAAGCATTTCTCACACTTCCTGTGCGCTGCAAATGTATTTCTTCATCTCTTTTGCAGATATTCAGTGCCTCTTGCTGGCTGTGATGGCGTATGACCGTTATGTGGCCATCTGTAACCTGCTGCTCTATACGGTCACCATGTCCACACAGCTTTGCAACAGGATGGTGGCTGGGGCATGTGCTGTGGGGTTGGTGGATTCAATGATACACACGTGTCTGACATTCCGGCTGTTGTTCTGCCACTCCAATGTCATCAACCATTTCTTCTGTGATAGTCCCCCACTGCTGGCACTCTCCTCCTCTGACACCCACATCAATGAGATTGTGATATTTGCCTTTGAGTGCTTCATTAATGTGAACAGTGCTGTAACAATTCTCCTCTCCTATGTCTATATCATCTCCACCATCCTGCAGACCCGCTCTGCCAAGGGCCGGCACAAAGCCTTCTCCGCCTGCGCTTCCCACTTGACTACTGTCGTCATATTATATGGCACAGACCTATTTATGTATTTCCGACCCTCCTCCAGCTATTCCATGGAAACGGACAAAATAACCTCAGTTTTTTACACGCTGGTTATCCCCATATTGAACCCCCTCATCTACAGTCTGAGGAACAGGGAGGTGAAGGATGCCCTGAGAAAAGCCATGAATAAACTCCTAACCAAGTCTTGAATCTGTTCATCACAGTGCAGGTTGAGGGATGGGCAGTGGAAACAGGAGAATTCAATTTGCAGCCTAATGAAATGACATTTGCAGAAGCCCGTAGTATTATTGATCATTGTTATATTGTTCTTATTATATTATTATTCAAGAAATTCCTGCAGGCTCCAGTTGAGACCAGGCTTTAGTATTCCCAGCAAAACTAAAGGAGACACCTGTTTCACATGGCAGACTATATAAATATATGTCATTAGATTTTAAACCACTGAGCTGTTTATAGCTGGGTTGGTTTCTTTGTTGCTGGGGTGGTTTCATTGTGACATGTGTAATTTCTATGACTGAAGCAAAGGGAGTTGTTGTAGAGATGGTCACCTCATTTGTTTCCATCCACTATAAATAAAAACATGATTTCCCTCACAACGACCATCACTTCATTTTAAGGGAACAACAAAACTAAGAGAGAGCACAGGGTGTGTGCATCCTATGTGAGAGTCTGCACTGAACACAAAACAACATAGCACAGAAAAGGGTGAACTTTTCCTACATCAATTAAACGGAGAGATGAAATCGGACAGTAAACATTTACACATCCTTGACAGGTTTGCTCTGTGTTCTTGCTCTGAGATCTGTCGGAATGTACTGTGGACTGGCGGGGGTATAGAAGTGGCAATTTTTTTACTCCAGGGACTGTAAGCACCAAATAGATACAGCTGTGTCCATAAATGATTTTTTAGTTCACAGCTGCTTAGAACACATCTCAACCTGATCCAAGTCTGAAAGTTCCCTAAACATGTAACAAACTGAAAACATAAAGCAAATTGTCCTTTGGGGAGGAAACAAGGGTTTTGCATGACCAGAAATGCTACATGTCTTTTCCTGACTCCTTCCGCTTCAATGTAAATGCAAAGCCAGTGAAGGGCTACACTGACAAAATGGATGGGTGTGGAAGAGGCAGTGATGTTGCTGCTTGCCTTGTAGGCTTCAATCAAGTGATCAGAGCATTCACGTAGGATGTGGGAGACATAGGTCACAGGTCAATCCCCCTCTGTCTGGTGTATTGAATAAATTTGAAAATGGGCCTCACACTGCTGGGGAGCGCCCTGGTGACTGTCTGTGTCATGTCCTGGGTCTTCCTCAGGGCTGGGCAATGCTCATGCTGCACATTGACTCCAGTTATGCTACTGCAAGTTGATGTAGCTTTGTCTGACGTGCAGTGGTGCCCGCACCCTGTGCACACCGTGCTGTGTAAATGGGAGAGTTATGGAACTGAACCAATGTCACTTACATCACCTGCCAGTATCAGTGTTCACCAGCCTTGGGACAGATCCTCTGAAGGCGCTGGGTACAAATGTTGCTGGGCAATTGCTGCCCCATTGATCTGATGTGTCTCCACCAGACGTGCCAAACAAACCCGGCTTCATTTCTGGCAGCAGTGTCCATGTAGCCAGTGGTGCAGCTCTGGCCTCAGTCTCTGCTGCTGGAGCCGTGGCGTTCCTGAGAGCCCCGGGCAGAATCACAGGGCCAGGCAGAGAGAATGATTCTATTGACTGCTTGCCAGGGGCACCCACCGAGAGGGGGAGCTGCTCAACTTCCTGACCCTGTTCCAATGGCTCTGTAATTTGTGTTACACAGTAGAACCACTTTGGAAGGCGAGACTGAGAATGACCCAGACAGGACTAGCTCATTGCTCTGTGGCTGAGATTCTTTGTGGAAAGGCAGGAAATCCAAGTACAGACTTGACCATGGATGTGCCACCTCACAGGTGAGCATTTTGACAAATGACTATTACATTACAAAGTGCGGATGCACTTCTGTCTCATTATTCGGGCAGCTTTGTGATCAGTACCAACAATTCTTCCCCTGACACACACACATGGTTTTGGGACAAAGGCCTCCGGAGAATTTCTAACACAGTTGTGAATTGTTTGAGGTGAACCACAATTCCATAGTTATGGACAGTAAATTATTTGTCTATAAGAAATTCACCATTTCTAGACACAGTTGTGTAATGGGCACCGCACTGAATGTTGACAGGTGGACTCTATGAACCTCATTCTTGTCCCATATTAAAACAGCCTAATGGGGGATACAGCGCTCCACACCTTCTGGTGCTCTTGTCCTGCATGCTCCATATCCACAAGGAAAGATGTAAGATTAATTACGTGTGCTGTACAAAGCTGTTGTCCTGGGAACAAAGGTGCTCCAGGGAGCAAATCTCAAAGCTATCCAAACCAAATTTAACCTCAGCTCCCTCAGACAGTCGCTCCAATGGTAACACTGGCATGATGAGCCAATGGGGAAAGGTTTGACTCCAATGCTGAGTTCAGGGTTCTCACCTGGTTCTGCTTCCGTCCTTCTCAACTTGTTGATGAAGGAAGGAAAAACAAAGGTACCACCAAGTTACGGGCAAATAGGTTCGTTTGAAAGGATTTTGGCCTTCAACTGACATGAGAATGAGCCAGTCACAGAATGATAGAAGTGGAAGGCACCTCAAGACGTCATCCCTAAGTCCAGTCCTTTGCACTCATGGCAGGACCAAGCACCATCTAGACCAGGGTTTCCCAAACTATGGGTCATGACCCAAATATGGGTGGCCAATACATTTCAAAAGGGTCGCCAAGTGTCTCCCCAGGTGGCCCTCATAAGGAGCCATTCACACATTTGAAAAGCTCCCTGGTTGGTCATCACTACAGCTGGCTTAGTCTTAAGGAGCCATTCACTTGAAGTGGTAGTCAGCTTAATTGGTTTAACAACCTTCAGGCAGTTAAACCAATCAATTGAATTGAATACCATTTCAGTGACTCAGAGTAGAGTAGGTAAATATCCCTGGACGTGGGGGCAGGGGGGAAGAACCTAGAACTCTAGGGAACACAGAGAAGAAGCAGCACCCAGTTCAGGTAGGTGGGGGTGGGGAGCCAGGTGTTCGGTTGACAGGTGTCCAGCTGCCCCAGCCGGGTTCCCACAGCTGGCGATGGCTGGCCCGGGCTGAGTCCAGGCTGGCTTGCAGCCGCGGGGTGGGGGGGGGGGTATCACCTGCTGCCCTGGCCGAGGTTCCCGCGACTGGCCGGCTTGCAACTGCAAGGGGGGCAGGGTCCCCCTGCCTCAGCTGGAGTTCCCGTGGCTGGCATTGGCCAGGGCAGGACTCTTCTCTGGCTGGCTTGCAGCCGCGGGGGGCTGGGGTCACCCACCTCCCACGCCGAGGTTCCCGCGGCCTGTGTTGGCCAGCCAGGACTCTGCCCTGACTGACCCCTGACTGTGAGACTCCCAGCTCCTCCAACCCCTGAGTGTGACTCCTCCAGCCTCTGAGTGTGGGGTTTAAGCTGGGGGGGGGGGAGTGGTTTGGGGATGAGTTTCTTTCCCCCGCCACAACTCAAATAAAAGTAGTGTTATTTTATTATTAATGTATTTTCAGTTTTTCTATGAAATAACTACTATGAATATATAATAAACAGGAGGGAGCACAATTTTATTTTCTTTCCTCAGGCACAAAACTAGCTAGTTATGGCACTGCCCCCTCCCCCCACAGATTTCCCCTCCCCCATTCTTGAATTTCCTTGGGTCACCAAGTCTTCCTGAATTGTCAAAATGGGTCCCCATCTGGAGAAGGTTGGGAACCACTGATCTAGACCACCCCTGACAGGTGTCTGTCTAAACTGCTCTTAAATATCTCCAGTGATGGAGATTCTACAACCTCCCTAGGTAATTTATTCCAGTGGTTCACCACCATGACAGTTTTTTTTAATAGCCAACCTAAGCCTCCCCTGTTGCAATTTAAGACATTTGCATCTTGCAATATCACCCAAGCTTAAGGAAAATCATTTTTCTTCCTCCTTGTAAAAAGGTATAGGTATTTAAAAGCTTTATCATGTCCCCTCCCAGTCTCCTCGTTTGCAGACTAAACAAACCCAGTTTTTTCAAACTTCCCTAATAGGTCATTTTTTCTAGACCTTTAATCATTTTTTTTGCTCTTCCCTGGACCATCTGCAATTTTTCCACATCTTTCTTGAAATGTGGTGCTTAGAATTACATGTGATACTGCAAATGAGGCCTAATCAACACAGAGAAGAGCAGAAAAATTAGTTCTCATGTCTTACTTAGGACTCTGAGGTAAATACATCTCAGAATGAGGTTTACTTTTTTGGAACACAGTCACACTGTTGACTCATATTTAACTTGGTTCCCTATAACGTATAGATCCCTTTCTGCAGGACTGCTTCCTATGTGGGCATTTCCCATTTTCTGGCCTGGTCTACATTAGACCAGGCAGGTCGACTTAAGGTACGCCATCCAGGTATGCACAATGCCCAGCTGGATTCGGCTTTCCTCAAACCAAGCTGCTGGAGTATCTACACTGCAGGGGTGTGTCTAAACTACATGGCTCCGTCAATGGAGCCATGTAAATTAGTTTATTCGGCATAGTCAAAGAAGCGGGGATTTAAATAATCCCCGCTTCATTAAAATAAACAAGGTCGCCGCGCTGTGCTGACGATCAGCTGATCTGGCGCAACGCGGCAGTCTAGACGTGGCGCGGTCGACAAAGGAAGCCTTTGTCGACTGCTCCGGTATGCCTCGTGTCTAGCCATGTAGTCTAGACACACCCTAGGAGACAGCACACACTCCCAGTGGCTTCCCTTACTCCTCATAGACTGAGGAGTACAGGACACTGTCATGGGCTGCCATCACCATTCAGTTTGGGGGGTCTAATCTACACCTGCAAAATCCAGCGCTAGAAGATCAAATTCTGGAGGGTCCATCTTTTTGTTAGTGTAGACATGCCTTCTCTTTGTGGAGCTGTATTCCTTCCTAAGTGGAGTAGTATGATCTTGTTCTTCTTGAATTTCATCCAAATTACCTTAGACCATTTCTCCAGGTTCTCCAGATCATTTTGAATTATAATTCTTTACCTCGCCATCCCTGGCACTCACTAGATTTTTGTTGACACCTGGCTGAGGCATCAATTTGCCTTTTCTCTCTGAGGAAATGCTTGGCCATGCTTCTCTACACTCACAACAGCTCACTAATGTTACAGAGTAGAATATTGTAACTGTACACACAGTGCTGCTACACACATTGTGTCAGGACAATGATGTTCAGTGGATTATGGGCTTTCATATGATACCTCACAAGGTGTGCTTTCTACAAAATTTATCGTGGTCTCCCAAAAGGGGTGAAAACAAAGGTACAGACGATCAAAATGGGGAAAAAATTTCTTTTGCATCCTATTTGCTTGTGGCTGCTGTTGCTAATTTATGAAGCAGCTAATGGACTGAAAGTGAAGGAGTATTTTGAAAAAGACTGACATGTGAGATTGTCTCAGCAAGTCAGGCCTTTCTATGTGTAACAAAAACGTAGGATGATCTGATGGCTGTGCATGTAATTGGCAATGTATCTTCAAAGAGGGATCCCAACAAGTTCCCTTGTATTCTTCAAATGTCTGCAGTAGAAACTACTACATCCTCAGCTCATTCATGAGACATACACAATAAATCTCAAAAAAGGCTGCATAACAGTACAGAATGAGGGACTGGTTGCCCCTTTCTTACCAGCATAGTTCTTCTGCCACTGTTCCTCTATTCCCACAAGAAGGAAAAATGCTCTGAGCGGTAGAGCGCTGATCTAGTGCTCTGTAATTTGGGAGGTTGTTCCTAGCATTAGCAAAGGCCTCTTGTGCAACTTTGAATCAAGACATTTCCTTTCTCTGTGATGGAAGTTGTGATGGTAAATAGAATATGGCTTGCCAGGTGCTGAGAGATCCTACACTGATGATGGCCTGTACCAGAGCCGAGGATGACCGCCATGGCAGCACCTGCTGGACATTCTAGGATTAAAGTCTCTACCAGGGCACCCTGCTCAGACGGTGCCTCACGACCATTACTTCACCTTTGGACCCATCAGACTATGAGCTACATTATTCCCCAGACCACAGAGACCTCTTCTGACACAGCGCCCCACTCTGTTATCTCCCCCTACTGGGGAACCGACCGTTCTTATTCCTGCCACCTGCCTCAGTGGCCAAGTGCAGCCCAAGGTTCGGTCCCTGACCTCAGGAGCAAAATGCAGTCTGGATACCAGCCGCTCACCTCATTTGCAAGGGGGTGCAAAGAAGGGAGGACTCAGACCTGCCTTCTGTGGGTTGCAACTGAGGAACCCTATAATTGGCAGCCACTTATTGCCCCTGTTCTAACACCTCTCTGATTCCTTGAGCCACTTCCCCATAGTCACAGCCCCTTCTTTATCCCTGTATCAGGGATTCAATCTATCAGTAACTCAGGCTGCAGTTCCCTTTTGTTCCCCTGACCCCGCCCACCCCTGCTTTGCTTCTGGTGCTCCTCTCCAGGCAACCAATCCAGGCAGCATTCCAGGGAGTCTTCTGCTCAGCAGCCCTTCTTATATGGGCCAGCCTGGCCCTGATTGGCTGCTCCACTAAGACGTCTCCCTTATAGGTTCACTCAGTAAGTCATCTTCTGATTGGCTGGGTTCTCTCCAAGGCTGCCTTAAACAATCTTCCCCCTTCATGTGTTGTGAGCAAGACACAAGAAGTCATCCGCTCTATTCTGCGCTGATTAAGCCTCAGTTGGAGTATTGTGTCCAGTTCTGGGCACCGCATTTCAAGAAAGATGTGGAGAAATTGGAGAGGGTCCAGAGAAGAGCAACAAGAATGATTAACGGTCTAGAGAACATGAGCTATGAAGGAAGGCTGAAAGAATTGGGTTTGTTTAGTTTAGAAAAGAGAAGATTGAGGGGGGACATGATAGCAGTTTTCAGGTATCTAAAAGGGTGTCATGAGGAGGCGGGAGAAAAATTGTTCATCTTGGCCAGGAAGCAATGGGCTTAAACTGCAGCAAGGGAGGTTTAGGTTGGACACTAGGAAAAAGTTCCTAACTGTCAGGGTGGTCAAACACTGGAATAAATTGCCCAGGGAGGTTGTGGAATCTCCATCTCTGGAGGTATTTAAGAGTAGGTTAGATAAATGTCTATCAGGGATGGTCTAGTCAGTACTTGGTCCTGCCATGAGGGCAGGGGACTGGACTCGATGACCTCTCGAGGTCCCTTCCAGTCCTAGTATTCTATGATTCTATGTGCCCTACCATGTCAGGATTTACAAACATTCATAAACCCTATTGAAAGGCACATGAGTACGGTCACTCCCATTCAGAGATGGGCAAACAGAGGCAGAAAGAATTTAACACCCACATTTTCATATGAACCCATAGGTTTACTGAATTACTGAATGCATTGGAAAACGCTGCCTCCAGACACATGGAATGGGAAGAGGCTACTACAGACCCTTTCAAAAGGGTCATTTCCAGCTTTACAGAGAAATGCCCAGATAACTATGCAGAACAAATGTCTATGGTCACATCCTGTGGTCTCCATCAAGCATAATGAGTCTGGCCTATTTCGGGGAGTGACATAGACAGAGAAAGACATAGAATATCACAGTGATTGGTCTGCAATAGAGAGAAATTGCACCATTTAATAGCACAGGAGGAAAGAGTGCAGCAAATTAATCCCCAGGGTGTGAGTGACACCAAGGGTGACTTTGGTTCACTGAGCTCATTAATTAGTTGTGGGGCCTCTCTGAGCTCAGTTATTCCCACTTACTTCAGAGACCATGTCCCAGAGATCACAGATCTCAGTATAAAACTTCCAGAACGCTCCAAATAGGCACTTTCTGTCAATGTGGAAACCTCACCACATCTCCTTCTTCTCAGCAGGTAGGTGTTGCTGTCCTGCATCACCATCACACTCAAATCCCATGATTTCATTCATGATCTCTAACACTGAAAATGTCAATCCAGATCCTACCCTTTGAGTTAAAAAAAGAACAAGTTAAGCAATTACGTAGCTACTTGAGGCGGGTGGTTTCCAGTATCTCTCAGGGTTTTCGTATATATAACAACGGAAAAGCCATTTCTGATGCAAAAAGAAAGCTTCATAAACACAGCAAGCAAGCTTTACCCCACCAGGCATGATGAGCTAAAGAGCTCTCCTGGCCCAAGGAGGTGAGAGAGAGTGAAACTCATTTATTCTCACCCCTTCCCGAGCTAAGAAACTATCTCTTCAGTCCAAAATGGTTTTCCGGCTGATTCTCGCACCACAAAGTCACAAGTCGCTCTTTGCTGCTCAGATTAGTGAAGAGTGTTTGTCTGTGGGGCATGATTAACCAGCGTGTCCTTTTATGTGTACAGTGTGTGTATTGTATGGGACACCAAACACAGACAGCTGTGAGCATCTGGTTCTGTGGACCAAGCTCTTCCTTGATCCTGAACTAGTGTCCATTAAGAAACTGATCTCCATTTTTTTCTCTTAATTTGTTACAGAGAAGGGATAACTTCCCCAATGCATCTACCTCTTCACTACATTGGAGCTGCTTGACCTCAGCTCAGAGGAGATGCAAAAGGGAAATCACTCGGTTGTGACTGAGTTCATTCTCTCAGGACTGACAGATCGTCTGGAGCTGCAAGTCCCCGTTTGTGTTGTTCCTACTGATTTATGTTATCACCCTGGTGGGGAATAGGGGGATGATCTTATTAATCACAACTGACCCCCGACTCCACACCCCCATGTACTTTTTCCTCCGGAATTTGTCTTTCTGTGATCTCTACTATTCCTTGACAATTGCCCTTAAGATGCTGCAGAATTTCTTAGCCAAGAGGAAAAGTATTTCTCACGGTGCCTGTGTTGTGCAAATGTATTTGTTTCTTCTTTGTGCAGATATTGAGTGTTTCTTGCTGGCTGTGATGGCCTGTGACCCTTATGTGGCCATCTGTAACCCACTGCTCTATACGGTCACCATGTCCAAGCAGCGCTGCAACCAGCTGCTGGGTGGGGTGTGTGTTCTGGGATTGGTGGATGCAATGATACACACATATCTGACCTTTCAGCTATCTTTCTGCAGCTCCAATATCATCAAACATTTCTTCTGTGATATTCCTCAACTATTGGCTCTCTCCTGCTCTGACACCCGCATCAATGACATTGTGCTGTTTGCCTTTACATGCTTCATTAATCTGAATAGCACTGTAACAATTCTCCTCTCCTATGTCTGTATCTTCTCCACCATCCTGCGGATCCGCTCTGCCGAGGGCCGGCGCAAAGCCTTCTCTACATGCACTTTCCACTTGACTGCAGTGGTCATATTATATGGCACCCTCCTTTTTATATATTTCCGACCTAACTCCAGCTATTTCATGGACACGGACAAGGTAGCCTCAGTGTTCTACACGCTGGTGATCCCCATGTTGAATCCCCTCATTTACAGCCTGAGGAACAGGGAGGTGAAGGATGCCCTGAGGAAAGCCATGAATAAACTCCTAACCAATTCCTGAATCTGTTCATCACAGCCCAGGTTGAGTGATGGGCAGTGGAAACAGGTGAATTCAATTCCCAGCCCATGGCAATGATATTTTTCCGGACCCCATTGTATTATTGCTCATTCTTATGTTGTTCTTATTATATTATTATAATATAAGGCTCCAAATGAGGTCAGGTTTCAGTATTACTGCAGAAAAATTGAAGGAGGCACCTGTTTCACATGGGAGAGTATATAAATATATCTTGGTTTCTGGGGTGGTTGCTTCAGCCATAGAAATCACACAGGTCATAATGAAAAGGGAGTTGTTGCAGAATTTGTCCCCTGGTTTGTGTCCATGTACTATGAAGAAAAACATGATTTCCATCAGAACACCCTTCACTTCATTGTAAGGATGTTCAACTACAAACAAAGAGGAACATAATTTGTAAGAGAAAATGGTGTGTGTGCATCCTCTGTGACAGTCTGCACTGAACACAATACAAAATAGCTCCGAAAAGGTGAACTTTTGACACGTCAATTAAACCGAGAGATAATAATTGGACAGTAAACATTCACACCTCCTTAGTAGGTTTGCTCTGTGTTCTTGCACCGAGCTCTGTTGGAATGTACGATAGACTGTGAAGGGTAGAGGTGTGGGAATTTTTTGCCTCCAGAGACTGAGAGTGCCAGATTGATAATGCTGTGCCCATAACTGTTTTTTTCAGTTCACAGCTCCTTAGAAAACATCTCAACCTGATCCAAATCTGAAAATGCCCCAAACATTTAACAAACTGAAAACCTTGACCAAAATGTCCTTTGGGGAGGAAAGAAGGGTTTGGCATGAACAGAAATGCCACATGTCTTTTCCTGACTCCTTTTGTGCCAATGCAAATGCAAAGCCAGTGAAGGGCTAGCCTGGCAAAATGGATGGGAGTGGAAGAGGCGGTGATGCTGCTGTGTCCCATGTTGACTTCAATCCAGTGATCAGAGCACTCACATGGGAGAGACACAGGTCAATCCCCCTCTTTCTGGTGTACTGAAGCAACTTGAAAGTGGGTTTCCCACACTGGTAGGGAGCGCCCTGGTGAATGGCCATGTTGTGTCCTGCCTCTTCCTTAGGGCTGGACAATGCTCACGCTGAACGTTGATTCAAGTTATGGAACCACAAGTTGATGTAGCTTAGTTTCACGTGCAACAGTGCCAGCACTGTGTGCTCACCGAGCTTGTCAATGAGAGAGCTATGGAGCTGACGCAATGTAACTTAGACTACCTACCAGCATCACTGTTCACCAGCCTTGGGACTGATCCTCTGCGGGAGCTGGGGTTAAGATGTTGATAGGCAATTGCACACCCATTACACCCATTGATGTGATGTGCCTCCACCAGTTGTGCCAAACAAACCCGGCTTCATTTCTGGCAGCAGTGTCCATGTAGCCAGTGGTGCAGCTCTGGCCTCAGTCTCTCCTGCTGGAGCCGTGGCGTTCCTGAGAGCCCCGGGCAGAATCACAGGGCCAGGCAGAGAGAATGATTCTATTGACCGCTTGCCAGGGGCACCCACCGAGAGGGGGAGCTGCTCAACTTCCTGTCCCTCTCCAATGGGTCTGTCAGTTGTGTTACACAGTAGAACAATTTTGAAGGGAGAGATTGAGAGCAACCCAGACAGGACTAGCTCATTGCTCTGTGGCTGGGATTCTTTCTGGAAAGGCAGGAAACCCAAGTGCACATCTGTGCCAGCATTGGACAGACAGGGAACTAAAACCTGGATGTGTCACCTCACAGAGGAACACAAATAAATTAGAAAGGGCGAGTTCACCTTTGCCTCCTTAGTTTTGCTGCTTTGTATCCGGTACCTAAAATGTTTCCCCACACACACACACACACACACACACACACACACACACACACACACTCTGTTTTCAGATAAAGCTGTCAGGAGAATTTCTAAGACATTCTGTGAACAGGATAAAGTTAACCAAAGCATCATTGTAATGGACAATAAACTGTTTGTCTGTGAGAAATTCAGCCCTTTCTAGACACATTTTTGTTATGCTCGCTGCACTGTATGTTGACCATGGGAAAACTGAGTTATGGAGCCATTGATTTCAAAGCCCTATTTATAGGTTGCTACCAAAAGGTTAAGGGAGTGGAGCCTCACAACTCCCAGACTGGGTGATTTTAGCTTCTATAGCCAACATTAATGAATTGATAAGATGTTGCAGTATTTGTTGATGCTCACAGCAAAGGCAGATAGATACTTCAAACCTAAGGGCTCTCATTCCATTCACTATAAATACAAAATTTCTTTTGCATCCTATTTGCTTGTGGCTGTTGTTTTTAATTAATGAAGCAGGCTGAAAGGGAAGGGGTCTTTTGAAAGAGCCTAATGTGAAACTGTATCGGCATGACAGGCCTTTTTATGTGTAACTAAAACAGGGGATGATCTCATGGCTGGGCATGTAATCTGCAGTGTATCTTCAAAGAGGGAATTCAAGAAGTTCCACTGAATACTTCAAACATCAATCTTACTTTCCCATGACAATAGAGGAAGAATTCTGTAAAACCTTTGTGTAAAAGAGTGGTGAAACAGTCCCTCTTTCTCTTCACAAAGTTCATAATTCCCTGATCATCATTGTTCTGGTAAAATGTGCATGGCAACATTATATGTTGTATAATACATACATTGCCTTTGTTCTATTTACTGCATTTGTATTCCAGCTTCATTATGTTCACTGCTACATTTTATTCTGCTTTGCATTAGATGCAGTAGTCATGCAAGTAACCTACAAGGTTATATTCTGTAAGACATTAGCTTCTTGAGACCTATAATATCTAAGCAAATAAGCTGTGTGCAGACTTACAGCACAATGAAAACCCACAAGTTACTGGAGAGTGGAAAATAGAGGTTAAGTACATCTGTGTTTGATACAAACACTGTTCTATGTGGATTCCAGGGAGATGAGTTACGGAATCAGTAATCATCGTCCTCATCCGTGGTGAGGCTCACTAAGGGGAAGAATCTGATTACCAGTGGTAACCTATGGCCAATTTTGGGTGGTAACCAATCAAGAGGTATCAAAGTCAATACCAATATGTATACCTTGGAGTGTCCTCTCACAAATCTGAATTTCTGTATTTCTCCAAAGTATCCGAACTTTGAGAGGGAACCAATTTCCGGTATTTCTCTAGGATTACAGTTAAAGTCATTGTTAGCTCATAAAGAGATCCACTTCATAGAAATTGCTAACGATATGGATAAAGCAAAACAAGCTATTCCCCAATTAACAAAGGAAGGTAATGAGTCTTTCACAGTCCCTGATGTAGATGATAGTTTATGAAGATAGGTACACATCAGGGATTACTGAGATTATTCTGATGATTCTAGAATACAAATCTAACAGATATATGTAACAAAGACAGATAGCAAGCACTGATGACAGTAAATATACATATATATATATGCATATGGGGCACATCTGCGATATATAGCAAGAATATCTTCTGTCTGATACTCCTCCTCCACTCCAAGTGGGGGAAAAATGGCGCTGAAACCATCCCTACAAACATCTCAGCAATTACATCCGTAAGGGGTTCACTTTACAGTTCACGCCATCAAAGGAAGGGGGTGGCGTTGCCAATACAGCTAACCTGCTTGCTTGCTATAGATACACAAATGTATTATTTCCTTATGGGTTAGATTCTATCTATATCATAATAAGTTTCAGTAGGCTTATATTGGCAGTTTGGGACTTACACGCCACATCTTGTATGTTTAGCTAAAGCCAAACTAGCCTGCACCTGCCTGGGGCCTTTCACCTAGACAGCAAAGTCAATGCACATATATTCGGGCCCTTTCACCTGGAGAAAGCAGCCTTCAATGGCATAGGAGTTTCCAAGGATACCCGCATACTTAGCAGAACCATTGTTACTTACAAAAACCCGAAATAACCAATTAAGAGCAGACCAAATAACCGGGTGGGACAGAAATAACAAATGTGATCTATAATCACAAAAGGCCATGTTAACAAATTAACATTCATGATAATAAGTTGAGATCAATGATATAATCCACCAAGTTCCCTGGAATTTTTCAAACATGAGTCCTGGAAACTACGAAAGACACATGGGGAATCTGAACAAGGTTGCACTGTCATATCGAATGAGGGGTGGTGTTCCCAGTCTCTTACGCCCATAGGTTGTACACCACTGTTCCTGTATTGCCACAACAAGGAAAAATGCCCTATGAGCTAGAGCCGTATTTAGCGTGCTGTAATTTAGGGCTTTATCCCTAGCTCAAAAATGGGCCTCTTGTGCAACCTTGAGTCACCACGTTTGGTTTCTGTGTGATGGAAGTTGGGACAACAAATAGAACAAAGCTTGCAAGGTGCTCAGAGATGCTACATTGAGGATGGCCTGTAATGGACCTGAGGCTGAGTTCCCTGGCACCATTCTGGGATTTCACTCTCCACCTCCTCAGACGGTGCCTCGTCACTGTCACTTCTGCCCTGGACCCATCGCACTATAACCCACATTATGCCCCACACCACAGCAACCTCTTCTGGGCACTGTGTCCCTCCTATGAGATCTCTGCTTCACTGACAGACCGACAGGTATTAGTCCTGTGACTTGCCTCAATGGCCAACTGCAGCCCAAGGTTCAGTCCCTGACCACAGGGGTATGATGCAGTCTGGATACCGGCCACCCTCCCCATTTGTAAGTGGGGTGCAAAGGAGGGGGACACTGACCTGCCTGATACCCTGGGTTGAGATTAAGGGACGCTATCAAATTCCACTACATATTGCCCGCTTTCCACCATCTGCCTGTTTCCTTGAGCTACTTGCACATAGTCACAGACCCTTTTCTTGCCCTGTGCCAGGGCTACAGTCAGTCAGTCAATCAGTCGGTAGCTCCCTTTCCCTCCCCTGATCCCACCCACCCCGCTTTTGCTGTTGTGCTTCTAAATCCAGGTATCATTCCAGGGAGTGGGCTGGAATGGACTGAGCAGTGCTTCTTATATGGAACCTCTTCTATTTGCTTGGGATTTCTCCAAGGCTGCCTTAACCAATCTTCCCCTGCGTGGCTCCAGCGCCCCACCACAAGACCATGGCAGGACTTACAACAATTTATGAACCCTACTGAAAGGCACGTGAGTAGGGTTACTCCCATTCCAAGATGGGCAAACAGAGGCAAAGAGAATGTAAGAACCACATTTTCATAAGAGTCCATAGGCGCACTGAATTAGTGAATGCTTTGGAAAATGTTGCCTGCAGGCACACGGCATGAGAGAGGCCACTACAGAACATTTCAGAAGGGTCATTTCCAGCTTTACAGAGAAATGCCCAATTAAATATTGAGAACAGAAGTCTGTGGTAGCAACATTAGTTGTAAAATGTAAGATTGTACTCTGTAAGGGTACGTCTACACTACAGTGCTATTTCGAAATATCTTATTTCGAAATAATGCGTCTACACACAAAGTGCATTTCGAAATAGCGTTTTGCTATTTTGAAATAGCGCGTCCACACTGATTGGACGCTGAATCACTTTTAAGGCCAGCTGAAACCGGTTATGGCAGGGCATCAGGTCAGGAGTTACTTTGTGTGGCTGCTGCCTGAGGCTATCTGAGGCCTGTGCTTAAAGGGACCCCCCCGGACAGCCAGTTCTCAGGTTTCCCTGCTTGCTTGCCTACCCGCTGAGGGACAGCAAAGCATTTTTTTCTCTGCGTGCCCTGGTTGCCCTCACTCAGGACACCACAGCACTCTGCAACATGGAGCCGGACTCTGGTGCTTCCTTTGGATATGTTGCTGCAAGCCTGGCAGCAGTTTCTGCAGGCTGCTTCGCAGCATCTGCTGCAGCCCAACCCCCAGGCCGTCATCTGGACCCTCGTGGGGTACATGGAGGAGCAGCTGCAGCTCCTGGATGCCAGCGTGCCCCGCCACATCTGGTGTCTGGACATCAGCACCGACTGGTGGGACCACATTGACCTGGAGCTCTGGGGAGACCAACAACAGACCCAGAACTTTACGGTGAAGAAGGACACTTTCATGGAGCTCTGCAAGTGGCTCGCCCCTGCTCTGCAGAGACGGGACATGCACATGAGGCCCACCATTCCCCTCCAGCAGCATGTGGCCATCGCCCTCTGGAAGCTCTCCACGCTGGAAAGCTACCGATCCGTGGGGAACCAGTTCGGCGTGGGGAGATCCACCATTGGAGCAGTGCTCATGAAGGTATGGCAGTCTCCGGCCACTGTGCCAGGAGGGGGCATGCAAGGAGGAGCTGGGCTGCTCTAGGGAAAAGTGGGGGAGGTGGTGCAAGTCCCCTCCATGGGAGGGTTTATTCTCTCTTGCCTACACTACGGACTGCCCGCGGTGGCCAGGATTGCAGAGAGGGGTGCTCCTGGGGAGTGGGGATGCGGGGCAGTGGTGGGGAAGGAACACTCTCAGCCACCCTGGTGCCTCAGTGACTCTCGGTTTTGTGTCCCCCTCTGCAGGTGGTCAAGGCCATCAATAGAGTGCTGCTCTGCAGAGTCATCCGCCTTGCTGATGTCAATGCGGTCATCAAGGGGTTTGGTGCTCTGGGCTTCCCCAACTGCGGGGGGGCAATTGACAGGACACACATCCCCATCCATGCCCCGGACCACCAGGCCTCCCTGGATATAAACTGGAAGGGATATTCTTCCATCACCCTGCAGGCTGTGTCTGACCACCGGGGCCACTTTGTGGACATCAGTGTGGGCTGGGCTGGAAAAGCACATGACGCATGGGTGTACCACAACTCCTCCATTTGCCAGAGGCTGCACACCGGGACCTTCTTCCCCGACTGCCACATCAGAGTCGGGGACGTGGGCATGCCTGTGTGCCTGGTGGGGGATGCGGCCTATCCCCTACAACCCTGGCTCGTGAAGCCCTACATCCTATATCCGGGAGGCCCTGTGGGAGAGCTTCCACCTGGAGGAGGATTAAAGTCTCCCTGGTGTGCCCCACTGGGGGCTTGTGCCTCATTTTACCATCACGTCCTTCCACTTACCCCACCCTAACACCTCTTCCTGATGTACAATAAAGACACATGTGTGGACGAAAACAAACTCTCTTTATTGAACAAAACTGGGGTGTGGCGGGGGAATGAAGGCAGGAGAGGGGAGAAGAGAGGGTGGGAGAGGGGAGGAGTAAACCTGGGAGGAAGGAGCTGGAAGGGGGAGGCAAGGGGAGGAAGGGGGAGGAGAAGCTCAGGGCTCAGGGTTGGGGGTCTTGCCGGCCCACCTGTCTCCCAGCACTGCAGGTGCTCAGGCCTCGGCATCCCCGTGGGGGTGAGAGGGTGGAGAAGAGGGGAGGAGGGAAAGGAAGAAGCGGGAGTGGGCGGAGGAGCGGTAGCTGGAGAGGCAGCAGGGGCTGGCCCAGCAGGAGGCAGCAATCTCTGCACCAGGGTCTGCAGGTGGTCACAGATGGCACAGCCCTGGGCAAGTAGCTCCTGCAAGCTCTCCTGCTGGAGCTGCAGGTCTTCGCGCACCCAGTAGTCCAGGGTACGGTGCAGGCACCACAGTATCCCCAGGTGCTGCCGCTGGTACTCCTCCTGGTTACGGGTCAGCCTGCTGAGTGCCCGGGTGCGGGAGGATGTCCTGGGAAGGGTGGTGCATCCTGCACTTGCAGATGGTGAGGCTGTGGAGAAACAAGAGAGGTGGCCAGTTATCCCTGGGGACACAGTAGGTGAAGTCCAGCCCCCCTCTGCAAGGTGAGGACGACAGGTCTCTGTACCATCAGAGCCGATGTGCGAGCACAGAGGCCATGTTCAGGATGTCCTGCTATCCCCGGGAGTGGGAGCTGGCCCGGGACTGCACCCATGCCCCTGTGCTGTCTGTGGTGCGGGTCTGTGGGAAGGAGGGGGGAGATGTGCCCTGCCCCTGTGTAGAGGGGGCTTCTGGAGGGAGGGCATCCTGCTGTGTCCCACCTTGGGGTCAGGAGCACGTCATGTGCCTTTGTACATACGCGTGTGTGGATAACAGACCACAGCCCCTGTGTGGCAGCCAGCTGGGGCCATGTGCCCAGGGGTGGCACGGCACATGCACAGGTTGCTGCATGAGCCATGGCCAGCAAGGCCCATGCAAGCGGTCCCTGATCTCCCTCCCCTCCCGCCCCCACATAAGGGGACAGTGATGGCACTCACATGTTGTTGCCTCCCCGGCCTCGGACGACACCGGTGACAAGCTCGCTGGGACGGCTCGGGGTCCCTGGCTGAGTGGCACACTGCCTCCAGGCTCTTGCGGCTCCTGGCCCTCCTCCTCTTCCTCCTCCTCCTCCTCCGTGCCCTGGTCAGGGGCCTCTGCCCCAGGGTCAATGACCACCTGGGAGGCAAGGACCGTTCCACCCCCCAGGATGTGGTCTAGGGCATCAAAATAGGGGCAGGTGTTTGGGTCTGCCCCTGTTTGGGAGCTGCCCCCTGTGGCCCTGGCACACGCCTGCCGCAGCTCCTTGGTTTTCATCCAAACCTGCTCCTGGGTTCAGATGTGGCCTTTGGTGGCCAAGCTGGCAGCTGTGCAGCTGTAGACGGCCGCGTTCCTCCATCTAGTGCGGAGATCATGGACATTGTAGGCCTCCTCCCAAATCTCAATGAGGTCCCTGTTCTCTGCACTGGACCAGGCAGGTGCCTGCCTTTTCCGGCCCCTGGCAGGCTCCTGGGAGATGGCAGAGTGGTCCTGGGGAGCAGTGGAGGGCTGACTGGCACTGGCTGCCTGGCTCATGCTGCGGCCTGGCTCAGGGGCAGCCGCAGAGTGGCCCTGGGCTGGCAGTCCTGGTGCTAGCCAGAAAAGACTGTAGCCAGACTCCACCCCTTTAAAGGCTCCGGGAGGGAGAGAGAGGAGAGGAGTTTTCCTGGTTGGGGCCAGTGTGGACAGCAGGGCACCCTGGGAAGGGCTGGAGGCCCCCTATTTCGAAATAAGCATCTACACAGTGCATATTTCGAAATAGCAATTTCAAAATTAGCGCTATTCCTCGTGGAATGAGGTTTACCAATTTTGAAAAAAGCCCTCCGCTATTTCGAATTAATTTCGAAATAGCAGTTGGCTTGTGTAGACGCTAGTACAGTTATTTCGAAATAACAGCTGTTGTGAGGGAACAGAGCATGTAATCCTCATGTGATCCCTCTCTTGCCACCCATTTACAGATAAACAGAGGTTAGGGACACCATTCCTGCCCATCCTGGGTAATAGGCATTGATGAACCTAACCTCCATGAATCTATCTAGCTCTTCTTTGAACCCTATTAAAGCCCTAGACTTCACCACATCCTCTGGCAAGGAGTTCCACAGGTTGACTGTTTGCTGGGTGAAGAAAAACTTGCTTTTTTATTTTGAAACTGCTGCCTATTCATTTCATCTGGCGACCCCTAGTTCCAATACTGTGAGAGAAGGTGATTTGTCTACAGTAGAGCAAAACTGCATCATTTAATAGCACAAAAGGAAAGAGTGCAGCAAATTAATCCCCAGGGCATGAGTGACACCAAGAGTGACTTGTTCACTGGGCTCATTAATTAGGTATGGAGCCTCTCTAAGCGCAGTTATTCCCACTTACTTCAGGGAGCGTGTCCCATGGATCAGATCTCAGTATAAAACTCAAATCCTCAAAATAGGCACTTTCTGTTGATGGGGAAACCCTACCACATCTCCTTCTTCTCAGCAGGTCAGTGCAGCTGTCCTGCATCACCATCACACTCCCACAGACCCCATGGTGACCACAAGGTTTCTCCTTCATGATCTCCAGCACTGAAAGCTTCAGCCCAGATCCTACACTCTGAGGTAAAGACACAACACCTTGGGCAATTACGTAGTCACTCAGGTGGGTGGTTTCCTGTATCTCTCAGGGTTTTCATACACACCAATGGAAATGCCATTTCACATGAAAAAACAAAAAGATTCATGAGCACACCAAGCATGTCTTACCCCAAGCTGACATGCTGAGCTACAGAGCTCTCCTTGCCCAAAGAGGGGAGAGAGCATGAAACTCATTTACTCTCACCCCGTCCTGAACTGAGCAATTGTCTCTTCAGTCTCAGATGACTTTCCACCTGACTCTCTCACAACCAAGTCACAAGTTGCTGTTTGCTGCTCAGATTAGTGAAGGGGAGTGTTTGTGGGGCACGATTCACATGCGTGTCCTTGTATGTGTACAGTGCAGGCATTGTATGGGACACCTGACATAACCAGCTGTGAATACATGGCTCTGTGGACTAAGCTCTTCCTTGATCCCAAACCGGTGTCCATTAAGAAAGTGATCTCCAGTTTTCTTCACTTAATTTGTTACACAGCAGGGATAATTCCCCTGAGCTATCCTTCTGCCCACCTGCTCCCTGATCTCCGCACAGAGGAGATGGAAGAGGGAAATCACTCGCTGGTGACTGAGTTCATTCTCTCAGGACTGGCAGATCATCCGTAGCTGCAGGTCCCTCTGTTTCTGTTGTTCCTACTCATTTATGTTATCACCCTGGTGGGGAATGGGGGAATGAACTGGTTAATCATGATAGACTCCAGACTTCACACCTCCATGTACTTTTTCCTCAGCGTTTTGTCTTTCTGTGATCTCTGCTGTTCCACAGTAATAGCCCCTAAGATGATCCTGGATTTCTTAGCTGAAAGGAGAAGCCTTTCTCACACCGACTGTACTGTGCAAATGTATTTCTCTATCTTACTATCAGATAGTCAGAGTCTCTTGCTGGTTGTGATGGCGTATGACCGTTTTGTTGCCATCTGTAACCCGCTATTCTATATGGTCACTATGTCCAAGCAGCGTTGCAAGCAGCTGGTGGCTGGGGCGTGTGCTATGGGGTTGGTGGATTCAATGATACACACGTGTCTGATATTTCAGCGGTCATTCTGCCGCTCCAATGTCATCAATCATTACTTCTGTGATGTTCCCCCACTGTTGGCTCTCTCCTGCTCTGACACCAGCCTCAATGAGAATGTGCTGTTTGCCCTTGCATGCTTCATTATTATGAGCAGCTTTGTGATCATCCTCCTTTCCTATGTCTGTATCTTCTCCACCATCCTGAAGATCCGCTCTGCTGAGAGCCGGGACAAAGCCTTCTCCACTTGTGCTTGCCACTTGACTACCGTGGTCATATTATATGGCACAGGCCTTTTTACATATTTCCAACCTACCCCCCCCCTATTCCACAGACATCAACAAAATAGGCTCCATGTTCTACATGTTGGTGATCCCCATAAGGAACACCCTCATCTACAGCCTGAGGAACAGGGAGGTGAAGGTCAGTCTGAGGAAAGCAATGAACAAACTCCTAACCAGTTTCTGAATCTGTTCATCCCAGTGCAGGTTGAGTGATGGGCAGTGGAAATGGGTGAATTCAATTCCTAGCCCATGACAATGACATTTTGCAGACTCCCGTAGTATTATTGTTTACTATTATGTTGTTCTTATTACATTATGATTCCAAGAAATCCTGCAGGCTCCAACTGAGATCAGGCTTTAGTATTGCTCCAGCAAAATGAAAAGAGGCACCTGTTTCACATGGGAGAGTATATAAATCTATCTTTGTTGCCGGGGTGGTTTCATTATGATGTGTGTGATTTTTATGGCGGAAGCAAAGGGAGTTGTTGCAGAGATTGTCCCCTGGCTTGTGTCCATGCACTATAAAGAAAAACATTATTTCCATGACAACATCTGTCACTTCATCTTAAGGGAACTACAAACAAAGGGGAGTATAATTTGTAAGAGGGAGCATGGTGTGTGCACATCGCTATAACAGCCTGCACTGAAGACAACACAAAATAGCTCAGAAAGGGTGAACTTTTGATACGTCGATCAAACCTAGAGATAAAATCGCACAGTAACATTCACAACTCCTTGTCAGGTTTGCTCTGTGTTCTTGCACCGAGCTCTGTTGGAATGTACGATAGACTGGCAAGGGTAGAGGTTTCGGAATATTTTGACTCCAGAGACTGAGTGCCCATAACTGTTTTTTTAGTTCATAGCTGCTTAGAAAACATCTCAACCTCATCCAAATCTTTTTCCTGCCTCCTTCTGCTTCAATGAAAATGCACAGACAAGGAGGGGCTAGCCTGTCAAATTGGTAAGGATTCCAGCAGCATCACCACCTCTTCCACTCCCATCCAGTTTCTATCCAGTGACTAGAGCACTCATGTGGGATGTGGGAGACACGGGGCAATCCCCTTCTGTCTGGTGTATTGAAGCAACTTGATAGCAAGTCCCTCACGCCCCTGGGAAGCACCCTTGTGACTGGCTGTGTTGTGTCCTGAGTCTTCCTCAGGGTTGGGCAATGCTTATGCTGTACGTTGATTCCAGTTATGGTAGCGCAAGGTTGATGTAGCTTAGTTTGACGTGCAGCAGTGCCCACACCCTGTGCACACCGTGCCGTGTCAATGGGAGAGTTATGGAATTGAACCCATGGCACTTAGATCACCTGCCAGTATCAGTGTTCACCAGTCTTGGGACAGATCCTCTGTGGGCGCTGGGTACAGATGTCGCTGGGCAATTGTTGCCCCATTGATATAATGTATTTTCAGATGTGCCACACAAACCCGGCTTCATTTCTGGCAGCAGTGTCCACGTAGCCAGTGGTGCAGCTCTGGCCTCAGTCTCTCCTGCTGGAGCCGTGGCGTTCCTGAAAGCCCCAAGGAAGAATCACAGGGCCAGGCAGAGAGAATGATTCTATTGACTGGTTGCCAGGAGCACCCACCTAGAGAGAGAGCTGCTCAACTTCATGTTGCTGAACCAACAGGTCTGTCAGTTGTGTTACACAACAGAACAATTTTGAAGGCAGAGATTGAGAGCGACCGAGACAGGAATAGCTCATTGCTCTGTGGCTGGGATTCTTTCTGGAAAGGCAGGAAACCCAAGTGCAGATCTGAGCCTAGCACTGGGCAGACAGGGGAACTGAACCTGGATTTCCCACCTCACAGGAGAATTGCTTGACTATGGGCCAATAAATTACAAAGGTGAGTGCACTACTGGCTCCTTTTTTTCTGTTGCTTTGTACCAAAAATTCTTCCCCAGACACCTACATACACATGGTTTTGGATCTAAGCTCAATGGAGAATTGCTAACATATTTATAAACAGTTTCAATTGAAGCAATGTTTCACAATTATGGACAATAAATTATTTGTCCATTAGAAATTCACTCATTTGTAGACATTTTGTAATGGTCACCTCATTAAATGTTGACCATGGGAAGAGTGGGTTGTGGAGTCATTGATTTTGAAGTCCTATCTATAGGTTGGTACCAAAAGCCTAAGGGAGAGGAGCATCATAATTCCTAGACTGGGCGATCTTTGCTTCTACTGGCAACATTAATGAATTATTAGGATGTTCCATTATTTGCTGATGTTCACAGAAAAGGGAGATAGATACTTCAACCCAGGCTCTCTCATTATTCCACTCACTAATGAA
Source organism: Pelochelys cantorii (assembly GCA_032595735.1). NCBI lineage: Eukaryota > Metazoa > Chordata > Testudines > Trionychidae > Pelochelys > Pelochelys cantorii. Next base: position 3,617,462 of record CM064329.1, read on the forward strand.
AAAAATAACCCCGTGTGTTAGCAACTTTATTTTTACATTTCACATTCTATGATGAAAATTAAAGAGATCATTTAACAATATAGGAATTTTTTAAAATATAAAACATTTGTCGATATGTTCAATATGTAGCTGCGTTTCTCATTCCAATGGTATGGAAACAATATTTTCACAAGCCTTCGCTAATTCACAGAGCCCAAGGATCAGTAAGACAATGTGGATCTTTAATTCTCTCTGCCTTCCTTAGCCCTCCTCTGAATGGGAGGAATCATACTTGCTTGTTGCACTAGACAATTAGTTTCACATACACATCTACATAATTCCTCTAAGCACCTCATAATCTTTATTTTGTTGATTGTCATAACTTCTGTGTTATGTAGCGCTACATTATCTCTGCTTAAGAAATAATGAGTAGAGGCACAGAGAAACTTAATCTTCTGATTCATGGTCTGCAGTGAAGCTAGGAACACAAAAGGTCTGCAGTGAAGCCAGGAACTAAGATCCAACTTACAAATTTCTAAGCAAATGCTCTACCTGCTACACAGTCTTTCCTTCTCATGACAACAGAGGAACACATGTGTAAATCCTTGTTGTAAAAGAGTGATGACACAACCCCTCTTTCTCTACATAAAACCCATACTCCGCTAACCATCATTATTCTGGTAAAATGAGTGTTCCAATATTATATGTATAATATAACATTTTACTCTATAAGGTACTGAGTTGTTTCCCTCAGCAAGGTCAATCAAGTTGCATTGCCTGGTGAAGACACCGTTTTGGGGAAGGAGGAAGGAAGGGTGTGAGTGAAAAATCTACATTTTGACAGACACATGGCTGAAGTTTTCTGTTCACTCAGAATTTGTCTCAGGAACCCCATGCTGGAGATGATTCTTGCAAAAGAGAAATGGCCAGGAGAAGCAAAGGCAAATACCTGAAATGTACTATCCCTCCCTTTCTCTTTGCTCACATCAAAACAATCTGGATTAATGTGAAAGAACCTTAGGACTGGAGGGTTCTTGCTGGAAGTCAACCAGACCGTAACACTGCAGATATAGGTGGTGAGAGAAATCTTTGTTTCAATTCCTTTAGTTTGCTAAGTTAGGTATTAGTTGCGTTTTATCTTTTATTTCTTTTTAACCAATTCTCCGCTTCATTGTTTGCAATCTTTTAGTATTTTTTCAATAGTCAGGAAATGTGTTTTATTGTTTAATCCAGGACCGTGTATTTTTGTATTGAAACAGGTTGGGAACCTCTATTTGAGAAGAGGGTTTGCATAGGCCATTTTCTGTTAATAAACGGACTGAATTTGTATGAGCTGGTGTTGTCCAGGAGGCTGCTGGACAGTACCAGACACACATTCCATTCAGCATCGCTAGGCCCTGTGACTTACAGGTTCATGTTCTGTGTTGTCGGATTGAAAAGCAGCAGGGGATTCTCTTGTTCATGAAGCTGTCAGAGGATGAGCCCAAGGTTTAGCTGTGAGTTGTTTGCAGATGAAGAGGGAAAACAACTGTGGGGAAAAGATTATACAAAGCGTGCGGAACTGAAAGTGTCAAACTATCAAGTGGCGCACACAACATTTATCATCTACAGGTTTCACAGCACTTTACAGCTACCTGCTCAGTTCATAGAATTCAGTGTCCCAACAGAGTTCCTCAGAGCGAAGGGGTTTAAGGTATTTGCCCAAAATTCCTCAGTTGGGGAGGAGCATTGATAAGAACAGAAGCCAAATCTCATTTACAAGGATCTGGTACATGGTACAGTAGGTTTGATGTGGAACAGTCCAAGGGTATGTCTACACTGCCACCCTAGTTCAAACTAGGGTGGTTAATGTAGTCATTCGAAGTTGCAAATGAAGCCCGGGATTTAAATATCCCGGGCTTCATTTGCATCTTGCCGGGCGGGCGCCATTTTTAAATGCCCTTAGTTCGAACTCCATGCCCGCGGCTACACGCGGCACGGAGTAGGTAGTTCAAATTAGGTTCTCTAATTCGAACTACCGGTACACCTCGTTCCACGAGGAAGAAGGGTGTGAGCGAGAAATGTATGTGTTGACAAACAAACCGCTGGGGTTTTCTGTCCACTCAGAATTTGTCTCAAGAACCCCAGGCTGGAGATGATTCTTACAAAAAAGAAATGACCATGAGAAGCAAAGACACATACCTGAAAGCTACTATCCCTCCCTTTCTCTTGTCTCACATCAAAAACAATCTGTAGTAAAGTGAAAGGAGCCTTGGACTGGAGGGTTCTGGCTGAAAGGCTTCCAGTCAGTAACACTGCAGCAGTAGGTGGTGAGAGAAATCTTTGAATTCCTTTAGCTCCTTAATTTAGGTATTAGTTATATGTTATCTTGTATTCCCTTTTAACCAATTCTCCACCTCGTTATTTGTAATCACTTAAATATTTCTATAGTCAGGAAATGCGTTTTATTGTTTAATTGATGCCTGTGTATTTTTGTGTTGAAACATTTTGGGAACCTCTACTTGAGAAAAGGGTTTACACAGGCCATTTTCTATGAATAAAAGGACAGACTTTATATGAGCTGGTGTTGTCCGGGAGGCTGCTGGACAGTACCACACACACATTCCGTTCAGCATCACTAGGCGCTGTGACCTAGAGGTTCGTGCTCTGTGCTGTCGGGTTGAAAAGCAGCAGGGGATTCTCTCGTTCATGAAGCTGCCAGAGGCAGAGCCCAGAGATTTAGGTCTTCAGCTCCTTCTTTACCCTGTATCAGGGCTTTAGTGTCAGTCAGTCAGTCTGTAGCTCCCGTTCCCTCCTGACTTCACCCACCCCTGTGACCTCAGGCAACATTCCAAGGGGCATCCTGCTCACCGCCCTTTCTTCTGTGGGCCAGGCTGGCCCTGATTGGCTGCTCCACTAAAGCCTTCTTACTATAGATCAGCTTAATAAGCCCTCTTCTGATTGGCTGGGTGGTCTACAAGGTTGTCTTAACCAATCTTCACCTCTTTGGCACAGGCACCCCGCCACAAAGCCATGTTGGGCTTTACAACTATTTATTAACCCTACTGAAAGGCAAGTGTGTAGGGTCACTCCCAGTTGCAGATTGCCAAACTGAGGCAGAATTTAAGACCCACATTTTACCATGAGTCCACAGCCTCACGGAACTGGTGAATGCTTTCAAAAAAGCTGCTTCCAAATGCATGGAATGGGAAGAGGCCACTACAAACCCTTTCAGAAGGGTCTTTTCCAGCTTTACAGGGAGATGCCAAATAAAAAAAAATGGAGAGCGGGTGTCTGGGGTCACATCCTGTGATCTCCATCAAGCACAATGAGTGAACCTATTGGGAATCTTCCATCTTCCACCTAACCTCCATGAATCTATCTAGCTCTTTTTGGAAGCCTGTTAAAGCCCTAGACTCCACCACATCCTCTGGCAAGGAGTTCCACAGGTTGACTGTTTGCTGGGTGAAGAAAAACTTCCTTTTTTGTTTTGAACCTGCTGCCTATTCATTTCATTTGGTGACCTAGTTCTAATACTGTGAGAGAAGGTTATAAAATATCATAGTGATTTGTCTACAGTATTGTCTACAGTATTGGGAAGGGGGTAGGTTTAGAAGATAAAATAAAAAAAGAACAAGTTAAAAATCACCTAGAAAAGTTAGATGCCTGCAAGTCACCAGGGCCTGATGAAATGCATCCTAGAATACTCAAGGAGCTGATGGAGGAGGTATCTGAGCCTCTAGCTATCATCTTTGGAAAATCATGGGAGACAGGAGAGATTCCAGAAGACTGGAAAAGGGCAAATGTAGTACCCATTTATAAAAAGGGAAATAAGAACAACCCAGGAAACTACAGACCAGTTAGTTTAACTTCTATGCCAGGGAAGATAATGGAGCAGGTAATTAAGGAAATCATCTGTAAACACTTGGAAGGTGGCAAGGTGATAAGGAACAGCCAGCATGGATTTGTAAAGAACAAATCATGTCAAACCAATCTGATAGCTTTCTTTGATAGGATAACAAGTCTTATGGATAAGGGAGAAGCAGTGGATGTGGTATACCTAGACTTTAGTAAGGCGTTTGATATGGTCTCGCATGATATTCTTATCAATAAACTAGGCAAATACAACTGAGATGGGGCTACTATAAGGTGGGTGCATAACTGGCTGGATAACCGTACTCAGAGAGTAGTTATTAATTGTTCACAATCCTGCTGGAAAGATATAACAAGTGGGGTTCCGCAGAGGTCTGTTTTGGGACCGGCTCTGTTCAATATCTTCATCAACGATTTAGATATTGGCATAGAAAGTACGCTTATTAAGTTTGCAGATGCTACCAAGCTGGGAGGGGTTGCGACTGCTCTGAAGGATAGGGTCATAATTCAAAATTATCTGGACAAATTGGAGAAATGATCTGAGGTAAACCAGATGAAGTTTAATAAAGACAAATGCAAAGTGCTCCACTTAGGAAGGAACAATCAGTTTCACACATACAGAATGGGAAGCGACTGTCTAGGAAGGAGTACGGCAGAAAGGGATCTAGGGGTTATAGTGGACCACAAGCTGAATATGAGCCAGCAGTATGATGCTGTTGCAAAAAAAGCAAACATGATTCTGGGATGCATTAACAGGTGTGTTGTGAGCAAGACACGAGAACTCATTCTTCCGCTCTACTCTGAGCTGGTTAGGCCTCAGTGGGAGTATTGTGTCCAGTTCTGGGCACCGCATTTCAAGAAGGATGTGGAGAAATTGGAGAGGGTCCAGAGAAGAGCAACAAGAATGATTAAAGGTATAGAGAACATGAGCTATGAAGGAAGGCTGAAAGAATTGGGTTTGTTTAGTTTAGAAAAGAGAAGATTGAGGGGGGACATGACAGATGTTTTCAGGTATCTAAAAGAGTGTCATAAGGAGGAGGGAGAAAACGTGTTCATCGTGGCCTCTGAGGATAGAACAAGAAGCAATGGGCTTAAACTGCAGCAAGGGAAGTTTAGGTTGGACATTAGGAAAATGTTCCTGACTGTCAGGGTGGTCAAACACTGGAATAAATTGCCCAGGGAGGTTGTGGAATCTCCATCTGTGGAGATATTTAAGAGTAGGTTAGATAAATGTCTATCAGGGATGGTCTAGACAGTATTTGGTCCTGCCATGAGGGCAGGGGACTGGACTCGATGACCTCTCAAGGTCCCTTCCAGTCCTAGTATTCTATGATTCTATGATTGCAAAATTGCATCATTTAATAGCACAGAAGGAAAGAGTGCAGCAAATTAATCCCCAGGGCATGAGTGACACCAAGAGTGACTTGTTCACTGAGCTCATTAATTAGGTGCGGTTCCTCGCTCAGCACAGTTATTCCCACTTACTTCAGGGAGCATGTTCCCGGGCACCGCCATTTTTAAATCCCCCTTAGTCCGAACTCCGTGCCCATGGCTACACGCAGCACGGAGTAGGTAGTTCAAATTAAAGATCATAATTCGAACTACCGTTACTCCTCATTCCACGATGAGTAACAGTAGTTCGAATTAGAATCTTTAATTCGAACTACCTAGTCCGTGCCGCGTGTAGCCGTGGGCACGGAGTTCGGACTAAGGGGGATTTAAAAATGGCAGCACCCAGGAACATGCAAATGAAGCCCGGGATATTTAAATCCCGGGCTTCATTTTCAACTCCGCTTGCCCTCATTACCCTACCTAGCTCGAACTAACGAGCTAGTGTAGACGTACCCTAAAATACTTCCCCTGCCCCCTCTCACCCCACCCCCCGCACACACACGGTTTTGAGTCTAACTTCAGTGGAGAATTGCTAACATATTTGTGAACAGTTTCAACTGAAGTAATGTTTCACAGTTATGGACAATAAATTATTTTCCATTAGAAATTCACCCATTTGTAGACAAATTTTGTAATGGTCACTGCACTGAATGTTGACCATGGGAAGTCCTATTTATAGGTTGGTACCCAAGGGCTAAGAGAGAGGAGTTTCCTAATTCCTAAACTGGGTGATCTTTGCTTCTACCAGCAACATTACTGAATTATTAGGATGTTCCAGTTTTGTTGATGCTCACAGGAAAGGGAGATAGATACTTCAAATCCAGGCTCTCTCATTATTACACTCACTGTTAATACCCACTGAAAAAAATAATCACGTGTGTTAGCAATTTTATTTTTACATTTCACATTCTATGATGAAAATTAAAGATATCTTTTAATAATATAGGAATTTTTTGAAATATAAAATATTTGTTGGTACCTTCAATATGTAGTTCTGTTTATCATTCCAACAATATGGAAATAATATTTTCCACAAGCCTTCACTAATTCACAGTGCCCAGGGAACAGTAAGACAAAGTGGATCTTTAATTCTCTGTGCTTTTCTTAGCCCTCCTCTGAATGGGAGGAATCATACTGGTTTGTTTCACTAGACAACAATTTTCACAAAAATTTGTAATTCTTTATATGGCCCACATCCACATAATTCTTCTAAGCACCTCAAAATCTTTATTCTCTTGATTGTCGTAACTTCCGTGTTATGTAGTGCTACATTGCCTCTGTTTAAGAAATGAACCGAGGCACAGAGAAACTTAATTTTCTGATTCATGGTCACACAAAAGGTCTGCAGTGAAGCTAGGAACTAAAACCCAAATTACAAAATTCTAAGCAAATGCTCCACTTGCTACGCAGTCTTTCCTTCTCATGACAACAGAGGAACACATGTGTAAATCCTTCTTGTAAAAGAGTGATATTACAGTTCCTCTTTCTCTACATAAAACCCATAATCCGCTGACCATCATTGTCCTGGTAAAATATGTCTTGGAACATTATATGTAGAGTATAAGATTCTATTCTATAAGGTATTGAGTTGTTTCCCTCCGCAAGGTCAATCAAGTTTCATTGCCTGGTGAAGAGACCATTCTTGGGGAGGAAGAAGGGTGTAAGTAAGAAATCTACATTTTGACAGTCAAACCGCTGGAGTTTTCTGCCCATTCATAATTTGTCTCAAGAACCCCAAGCTGGAGACGATTCTTGCAAAAGAAAAATGACCATGAGAAGCAAAGGCAAATGCCTGAAAGCTACTATCCCTCCCTTTCTCTTTGCTCACAACATCAAAAAGAATCTGGATTAAAGTGAAAGATCCTTTGGCCTGAAGGGTTCTGCTGAAAGGCATCCAGATGGTTACACTGCAGCTGCAAGTGGTGAGAGAAATTTTTGTTTCAATTCCTTTAGTTTGCTAAGTTATGTATTAGTTGCATTTTACCTTTTAGTTCTTTTTAACCAATTCTCTGCTTCATTCTTTGCAATCTCTTAACATTTTTCTAGATTCCTTTACAAAGAAATCCAATGCACCAGGAAAAGGCAGACAAATAAGCAGTGGCAAATTTTTAAAGTGCTTCTACACAAATGCTAGGAGTCTGACTAATAAGATGGGTGAACTAGAGTACCTAGTATTAAATGAGGAGATTGACATAATAGGCATCACTGAAACCTGGTAGAATGAGGAAAATCTGTGGGACACAATCATACCGGGATATAAAATATATCGAAAGGATAGAGCAGGCCGGGTGGGTGGCAGAGTGGCACTGTATGTGAAAGATAATGTAGAATCACATGAAATAAAAATATTAAGTGAATCAACATGTTCAATAGAATCGCTATGGATAGTAATTCCATGCTCCAAGAATAAGAAATTAGCAGTAGGGATATATTACCGACCACCTGACCAGGACAGCGATACTGACATTGAAATGCTGAGGGAGATTAGAGAGGCTGCCAGAATAAAGAACTCTATAATAATAGGGGATTTTAATTATCCCCATATTGACTGGGTACATGTCACCTCAGGAAGAGAAGCGGAGATAAAATTTCTCAGTGGCCTAAATGACTGCTTCTTGGAGCAGCTGGTGCAGGAACCCACAAGGGGAGAGGCAATTCATGATTTAGTCCTGAGTGGAGCGCAGGATCAGGTCCAGGAAATAACCGTTACAGGACCGCTTGGGAATAGTGACCACAATATAATAACATTCAACATTCCTGTGGTGGGTAGAACACCTCAGCAGTCCAGCACCCTTGCATTTAATTTCAAAAAGCGGAATTACACTAAAATGAGGAGGCTAGTTAAACAGAAATTAAAAGGCACAGTGACTAGAGCCAAATCCCTGCAAGCTGCATGGAAACTTTTTAAAGACACCATAATAGAGGCCCAACTAAAATGTATACCCCAAATTAAAAAACATAGCAAGAGACCTAAAAAAGTGTCACCGTGGCTTAACCACCATGTAAAAGAAGCAGTGAGGGACAAAAAGGCATCTTTTAAGAAGTGGAAGTCCAATCCTAGTGAGATAAATAGAAAGGAACATAAACACTGTCAAATCAAGTGTAAAAATGTAATAAGAAAAGCAAAAAAAGATTTTGAGGAACAGCTAGCCAAAAACTCAAAAAGAAATAACAAAATGTTTTTTAAGTACATTAGGAGCTAAAAAACCTGTGGGTCCCCTAGACGATCGAATTATAAAAGGCGCAATCAAGGACGATAAAGCCATTGCGGAGAAACTAAATGATTTCTTTGCTTCAGTCTTCACGGCTGAGGAGGTTGGGGAGATTCCCAAATCTGCACCGTCCTTTGTGGGTGATGAATCTGAGGAACTGTCCCGGATTGAAGTGTCATTAGAGGAGGTTTTAGAACAAATAGAAAAACTTAATGTTAACAAATCTCCGGGACCGGATGGCATTCATCCAAGGGTTCTAAAAGAACTCAAATGGGAAATTGCTGAACTATTATCTGTGGTTTGTAACCTATCCCTTAAATCGGCTTCCGTACCTAATGACTGGAAGGTAGCCAACGTGACACCAATATTTAAAAAGGGCTCTAGAGGCGATCCGGGCAATTACAGACCGGTAAGTCTAACTTCAGTACCGGGCAAATTCGTCGAAACAATAGTAAAGAATAAAATTGTGAAGCATGTAGAAGAACATAATTTGTTGGACAAAAGTCAACATGGTTTCTGTAAAGGGAAATCCTGTCTTACTAATCTATTAGAGTTCTTTGAAGGGGTTAACAAACATGCGGACAAGGGGGATCCAGTAGATATAGTATACTTAGATTTTCAGAAAGCCTTTGACAAGGTCCCTCACCAAAGGCTCTTGTGTAATTACATTGCCATGGGATAAGAGGGAAGGTGCTTTCTTGGATTGAGAACTGGTTAAAAGACAGGAAACAAAGGGTAGGAATAAATGGTAAATTTTCAGAATGGAGAGGGGTAACTAGTGGTGTCCCCCAAGGGTCAGGCCTAGGACCAATCCTGTTCAACTTATTCATAAATGATCTGGAGAAAGGGGTAAGCAGTGAGGTGGTAAAGTTTGCAGATGATACCAAACTGTTTAGGATAGTCAAGACAGAAGCAGACTGTGAGGGACTCCAAGAAGATCTCACCAAACTGAGTGATTGGGCAACAAAATGGCAAATGAAATTTAATGTGGATAAGTGTAAAGTAATGCACATCGGGAAAAATAACCCCAACTATACGTACAGTATGATGGGGGCTAATTTGGCTACGACAAATCAGGAAAGAGATCTTGGAGTTATCGTGGACAGTTCTCTGAAAACTTCCACGCAGTGTGCAGCAGCGGTCAAAAAGGCAAATCGGATGCTCGGAATTATTAAGAAAGGGATAGAAAATAAGACACAGAATATCTTCCTGCCCCTGTATAAAACTATGGTACGCCCACATCTTGAATACTGTGTACAGATGTGGTCTCCTCACCTCAAAAAAGATATTTTGGCCTTGGAAAGGGTTCAGAAAAGGGCAACTAAAATGATTAGGGGTTTGGAACGGGTCCCAGAGAGGGTGGACCGAAGACAATGATCAAGCGATTTGTCTCCTGCCATCCTTCTCCAGCCTCTGACAAACAGAGGCCAAGGACACCATTTTATCCCCTGGCTAATAGCCTTTTATGGACCTAACCTCCATGAAATTATCTAGCTTCTCTTTAAACTCTGTTATAGTCCTAGCCTTCACAGCCTCCTCTGGCAAGGAGTTCCACAGGCTGACTACACGCTGTGTGAAGAAGAACTTTCTTTTATTAGTTTTAAACCTGCTACCCATTAATTTCATTTGGTGTCCTCTAGTTCTTCTATTTAGGGAACTAATAAATAACTTTTCTTTATCGGCCTTCTCCACACCACTCATGATTTTATATACTTCTATCATATCCCCCCTCAGTCTCCTCTTTTCTAAACTGAAAAGTCCCAGTCGCTTTAACCTCTCCTCAGATCAATATTAAAATAATCTGGCAGGAGATACAGTGTTCAACACCACCAGAAGCTCTTGTGCCCTGTGCTCAAAATCCACAAGGAAAGACATGGCATCAACATTAATTACATGTTCTCTGTCCATCTGTTGTTGTGGGAGCAAAGATGCTAGAGGGAGCAATGCTGGAAGCCATCGAAGCCAAATTTACCCTCAGCTCCCTCAGGCAGCAGCTCCAAGGGTAACACTGGCATGATGAGCAAATGGGGAAAGGTTTGACTCCGGGGCTGATTTCAGGGTTCTAACCTGGTTCTGCTTCCGTCCTTTTGAACTCCTTGTGGATGAAAGAAGGAAAAACAAAGGTACCACCAAGTCATGGGGAAATGGGTGAGTTTGAAAGGATTTTGGCCTTCATTTGCAGTGAGAACGAGCCAGTCACAGAATCATAGAAATGGAAGGGACTTAGATACGTTATCCCTCAGTCCAGTCCCTTGCAATCATGGAAGGACCAAGCACTATCGAGACCATCCCTGACAGGTGTATGTCTCACCTGAACTTAAATGTCTCCAGTGATGGAGATGTAACAACCTCCCTAGGCAGTTGTAGGATGTGACACTGAGTTGTGACTGAGGGACCCTACAGACATCTGGCACTGACTGCTCCTTTTCCAACATCTCCTGTTTCCTTGAGTCTCTTCCCCATAGCCTCAGCCCCTTCTTTACCCCGTATCAGGGCTTTAGTCTGGCAGTCAATCTGTAGCTCCTGTCCCCTCACAACTTCGCCCACTGCTGCGATACCAGGCAACATTCCTAGGGACGTTTTGCTCATGTGCCTTTTTTATATGGGCCAGGCTGGCCCTGATTGGCTGCTCCACTAAGACTCCTCCCTAAGGTTGGATCGATAAGCCCTCCTCTGATTGGCTGAGTGCTCTCCAAGGTCGCCTTAACCAATCTCCCACTGTGTGGCGATGCATCTCACCACAAGGCTGTGTCAGGGTTTACAACTATTTATTAACCCAATTGAAAGGCATGTGAATAGGGTTACTCCCAGACACAGATGGGCAAACTGAGGCAGAAGGAATTTAAGACCCATAATTTGAGTCCACAAACTCACTGAATTGGGGAATGCTTTGGAAAATGCTGCTTCCAAATGCAAGGAATCAGAAGAGGCCACTACAAACAGTTTCAGAAGGGTCAATGCCCAATTAACAATATAAAGCAGATATCTGGGGTCACATCCTGTTGTCTCCATCAGGCAGAATGAGTGGACCTATCTGGCATATTTTGAGGAGTACATAAGAAGATAAGAATGTCTGTAGTAGGTCAGACCAAAGGTCCATCCAGCCCAGTATCGTACCTGCCGACAGTGGCCAATGCCAGATGCCCCAGAGGAAGAGAACAGAACACGTAATTCTCTCGTGATCCCTCTCTTGTCACCCATTTACAGACAAACAGAGGCTGGGGACACCATTCCTGCCCATCCTAGCTAAAAGCCATTGATGAAACCAACCTCCATGAATCTATCTAGCTCTTTTCTGAACCCTCTTAAAGCCCTAGATGCCACCACATCCTCTGGCAAGGAGTTCTACAGGTTGACTGTTTGGGGGAGAAGAAAAACTTCCTTTTTTGTTTTGAACCTGCTGCCTGTTGATTTCATTTGGTGACCCCTAGTTTTAATACTGTAAGAGAAGTTTATAAAATGTCATAGAGATTTGTCTGCAGTAGAGCGAAATCGCATCATTTAATAGCAAATGAAGAAAGTGTGCAGCAAATTAATCCCCAGGGCATGAGTGACACCAAGCATGACTTTAGTTCACTGAGCTCATTAATTGGGTGCAGAGCCTCTTTGAGCTCAGATATTCCACTTACCTCAGGGAGCATGTCCCAGTGATCGGATCTTAGTATAAAACTTCTCAAACACACAAAATAGGCACTTTCTGTTGATGGGGAAAACCCACCACATCCCCTTCTTCTCAGCAGGTAGGTTCTGTTGCCCTGCATCACTGTCACACTCAGACAGACCCCCATGGTGACCAGAAGATATTTCATTCATGGTCTCTAGCACTGAAAGCTTGAGCCCAGATCCTAACCCCTGTAGTACAGACACAGCACACTGGGCAATTACATGGTTACTGAGGTGGGTGGTTTCCAGTATCAATCATGGTTTTCATACAGGGTAACGTAAAGTGCCATTTCATATGAAGAAAAAAAAAGATTCATGAGTACAGCAAGCATGTCCTGCCCCAAACCAACATGCCAAGCTACAGAAGCCTCCTTGCCCGAAGGGCAGAGAGAGCATGAAACTCATTTACTGTCAACCCTTCCTGAGCTAAGCAATTGTCTCTTCGGTTTCAGATGACATTCCGCCTGATTCTCTAACAACCAAGTCACAAGTCTCTGTTTGTTGCTCAGATTAGTGAAGAAGAGGGTTTCTCTGTCAATCACGACACCTGCATGTCCTTGTATGCGTACAGTGTGTGCATTGCATGGGACACCTAACATGACCAGCTGTAAACATCTGGCTCTGTGGAATAAGCTCTTCCTTGATCCCGAACTGGTATGCATTAATTTGTTACAGAAAAGGGATAATTTCCCTGAGCCATCCACCGGCCCACCTGCTGCCTGATCTCAGCCCAGAGGAGATGGAAGAGGGAAATCACTCTGTGGTAACTGAGTTCATTCTCTCAGGACTGACAGATCGTCCAGAGCTGCAGCTCCCCCTGTTTGTGTTGTTCCAATTGATTTATGTTGCCATCCTGGTAGGGAATGGTGGGATGATCTGGTTAATCACAATTGACCCCAGACTCCACATCCCCATGTACTTTTTCCTCAGGATTTTGTCTTTCTGTGGTATCTGCTGTTCTTCAGTAATAGCCCCTAAGATGATGCTGGATTTCTTAGCCGAAAGGAAAAGCATTTCTTACACTGCCTGCGCTGTGCAAATATATTTCTCTATCTGTTTTGGATCTATTGAGTGTCTCTTGCTGGCTATGATGGCATATGACCGTTATGTGGCCATCTGTAACCCCCTGCTCTATACGGTCACCATGTCCAAGCAGTGCTGTAACCAACTGGTGGCTGGGGTGTATGCTGTGGGGTTGGTGGATGCAATGATACACACGTGTCTGACATTCCGGCTGCCATTCTGCAGCTCCAACGTTATCAATCATTTCTGCTGTGATATTCTTCCACTGCTGGCGCTCTCCTGCTCTGACACCCGCATCAATCAGATTGTGATATTTGCCTTTGGATTCTTCATTAATCTGACTAGTGCTATAACAATTCTCCTCTTCTATGTCTATATCTTCTTCACCATCCTGCAAATGCCCTCTTCTGAGGGCCGGCACAAAGCCTTCTCCACCTGCGCTTTCCACTTGACTACAGTGGTCATATTATATGGCACCCTCCTTTTCATCTATTTCCGACCCACCTCCAGTTATTGCACGGACATTGACAAAATGGCCTCTCTGTTCTACACTTTGGTGATCCCCATGTCGAACCCCCTCATCCACAGCCTGAGGAACAGGGAGGTGAAGGGTGCCCTGAGGAAAGCCGTAAATAAACTCCTAAGCAATTCATCAATCTGTTCATCCCAGTGCAGGTTGAGTGATGGGCAGTGGAAAGGGGTGAATTCAATTCCCAACTCATGGCAATGACATTTTCCAGACCTCCGGTGTATTGTTTTTCGCTGTTATATTGTTCTTATTACATTATTATTCCAAGAAATCCTGCAGGCTCCAACTAAAGTCAGGCTTTAGTATGACTCCATCAAAACTAAAGGAGGCACCTGTTTCACATGGGACAGCATATAAATATATCTTTGTTCCTGGGGTGGGTTCATTATGACCTGTGCGATTTCTGAGGCTGAAGCAAAGGGAGTTGTTGGAGAGATTGTCCCCAGGTTTGTGTCCATGCACTATTAAGAAAAACATGATTTCCCTTACAACATCTGTCACTTCATCCTAAGGGAACTAGGGGAGCATAATTTGTAAGAGGGACCACGGTGTGTGCGCACCTCTGCGACAGCCTGCACTGAACACAACACAAAATAGCTCAGAAAGGGTAAACTTTTGATACGTCAGTTAAACCCAGAGATATAATTGGACAGTAACGTTCATACCTCCTTGACAGGTTTGCTCTGTGTTCTTGCGCCGAGCTCTGTTAGAATTTCCCATAGACTACCAAGGGTAGACATGTGGGATTTTTTTACTCCAGGGACTGTGAGTGCCAAAGAGAAACAGCTGTGCCCAGTTTAGTTTAGTTTACAACTACTTAGAAAACATCTCAGACTGATCCAAATCTTTTCCCTGCCTCCTTCTTCTTCAATGTAAACACAAACACAAGGAAGGGCTAGCCTGGCAAAATGGATGGGAGTGGAAGAGGCTTTGCTGCTGCTGCTGGTTCTGCTTGTAGAGTTTAACCCAGTGATCAGAGCACTCACATGGGATGTGCCAGACAGAGGTCAATCCCCCTCTGTCTGGGGTGCTGAAGCAACTTAAAAGTGGGTCTCAAAGTGCTGGGGAGCACCCTGGAGTCTAGCCATGTTGTAGCCTGGGTCTTCCTTAGGGCTGGGCAAGGCTAACACTGTGCGTTGATTCCAGTTATGCTACCGCAAGTTGATGTAGCTTAGTTTCTCGTGCAGCAGTGCCCACACCCTGTGCACACCATGCTGTGTCAATAGGGGAGTTATAGAACTGAACCCATGGCACTTATATCACCTGCCAGGATCGCTGTTCACCAGCCTTGGCACTGATCCTTTGCAGGCGCTGGGTACAGACGTCGCTGGGCAATCACTGCCCCATTGATCTGACGTGTCTTCACCAGACGTGCCAAACAAACCCGGCTTCATTTCTGGCAGCAACGTCCATGTCGCCAGTGGTGCAGCTCTGGCCTCAGTCTCTGCTGCTGGAGCTGTGGTGTTCTTGAGAGCCCCGGGCAGAATCACAGGGTCAGACAGAGAGAATGATTGTATTGACTGCTTGCCAGGGGCACCCACCTAGAGGGGGAGCTGCTCGACTTCATGACCCTGTTCCCATGGGTTGGTCATTTCTGTTACACAGTAGAACCACTTTGGAAGGAGAGATTGAGAGCGACCCAGACAGGAATAGCTCATTGTTCTGTGGCTGGGATTCTTTCTGGAAAGACAGGAAACCCGCGTGCAGATTTGTGCCTAGTACTGGACAAACAGGGGCATTGAACTTGCATGTGTCACCTCCAAGGGAAACACCCTGACTGTGGGACAATAAATTAGAAAGGGTGAGTGCACCTCTGCCTCCTTTTTTCAGTTGTTTTATATCCGGTACCTAAAATTCTTCCCCTGACAAACACACATAGTTTTCGGTGAAGCAATGTTTCACGGTTATGGGCAATAAATTATTTGTCCATTAGAAATGTGTCCAATTCTGGATACATTTGTGTAATGGTCACTGCACTGAATGTTGACCATGGCAAGACTGGATTGTGGAGCCATTGATTACAAGGTCCTATCTATGTGTTGGTACGAAAGGTCTAAGAGAGAGGAACCACATACATCCTAGACTGGGTGATCTTTGCTTCTACAGGCAACATTAAGGATTTATTAGGACGTTGCAGTATTTGCTGATGCTCACAGAAAAGGGAGATAGATACTTCAAACCCAGGCACTCTCATTATTCCATTCACTATAAATACATACATACACACACACACACACACAAAATAACCATGTGTGTTAGCAACTTTATTTTTAATTTTCACATTCTGTGATGAAAAATAAAGATATCCTTTAAGAATAGAGGAATTTTGGAAATTGATGTAAAAGAGTGATGACATAGCCCCTCTTTCCCTACATAAATCCCATAATTCGCTGATCATCATTGTTCTGGTAACATGAGTGTTGCTACATTATATGTAAAATATAAGATTCTATTCTATAATTTACTGAGTAGTTCCCCTCAGCCAGGGGAAAATTTCTCAGTTGGGGAGGAGCATTGATGAGAACAGAAGCCAAATATCATGTACAAGTATCTGGCACATGGTACAGTGGGTATGATGTGGGACAGTCTGATTCTGAGATAGGTTGCAACAGATACAGTACTCCACACCACTGGCTCCCTCAGGCAGCACCTCCAGAGGTAACATGGGTATGATGAGCAAACGAGGAAAGGTTTACTCCTAATATAATTTTAGGGTTCAGACCTAGTTCTGCGCCCATCCTTCTCAAAACTTTGTAGATCAAGGAAAGAAAAACAAAGAGGTGTCATGTGCAAATGGGTTAGTTTGAAAGGATTTTGGCCATCAAATGAAGCGAGAATGAGCTAGACACACAATCATAGAAGTGGAAGGGATCTCGAGAAGTCCTCCATAAATCTAGTCTCTTGCACTCATGGAAGCACCATGCATGGACACCATCCCTGACACGTGTATCTCTAACCCGAACTTAAATGTTACCAAAGACCCAACCTAAACCTCCCTTGTTGCAATTTAAGCCAACTGTACCTTCTAATATCATCCAAGCTAAAGGAAAATAATTTTTTTCCTTCCTTTTAACAACCTTTTATGTACAGAAAAGCTGTTATCAAATCCTCTCTCTGTCTTCTCTTTTCCACACTAAACTAACTAAATAAACAAAGTTCTTTGAAACTTCCCTCACACGTCATGTTTTCTAGACATTTTGTAATTTTTGTTGCCCTTCTTTGGACCTTCTCCAATTTCTCCTCTTCTTTCCTGAAATGCCCTGCCCAGAAGTGAACACAATACTCCGAAGGAGGCCTAATCAGCACAGAGCAGAGCAGAAGAACGACTTCTCATGTCTTACTTATAACACTGCTGTCTAGAATGATTTTTCCTTTACTTGCCATAGGATCATGCTGTTGATTAATATTCAGCTTGGTCTCCTATGATCTATAGATCCCTAACTGCAGGACTCCTCCTTAGATAGCCATTTCCCATTTTCTAGCCTGGTCTACACTAATCCAGGCAGGTTGGTTTAAAATGCGTAGCTGGATTTGGCTTAGCTTAAGCCGAGCCGTCACAGTGTCTATACTATGGGAGACCGAAGACAGCAAATGCTCCCATAGGCTTCCCTTACTCCTCACAGACTGAGGAGAACAGGACACCGGTGAGGGCTGCCCACAGCATTCAATTTGGAGGTCTACTCTAGACCTGCTAAATCTAACTCTAGATGTTTGAACTCTGGAGGGTTGATCTTTTCATTAGTGTAGACATGCCTTCTCTGTGTGGGTCTGTACTCCCACCTAAGTGATGTTGTTTGAACTTGTTCTACTTAAATTTCATCCTTTTTTACCTCAGGCCATTTCTCCACATTTTCCAGCGCATTTTAAATTATAATCCTTTCTTCTTCGAGTGATTGCTCCAGTCCATTCCATGCACAGGTGTCTGCGTGCAGCATGCAGACGTCATTGGAAATTCTTCCCTTAGCCATGCCCATTGGGCCAGGAGAGAAGCCCCCTGGAGTGGCTTCGCTATATCTGCCAATATATACCCCTGCTGGCCCTTCACCCCCTCAGTTCCTTCTTCCTGCCCATGACGGTCATTGAAACGTGTTTCTGCTCTTGCTCAGCAAGCGCCTTTTTGCAGATACTCAGTTACAGTTTTTTGTTCTAGTTTTCCCAGTTATCTTTCTGATCAGTTCTTAAGTAGTTGTTAAGTGGGGTTATCCTGCACTAAGTACCCACCAAGGTTCTTCCTCCACATGCCCGGCACTCAAGGCTCCAAGCCCTGTGAGACGTGCCAGAGGCCTATGCCCTATGATGTCCCGCACTCTGCCTACCTTAAGTGCTTGGCCAAGTCCCATGTGTCTGGGGCCTGTGAAATCTGCAAGCAGTTCAAGCCCCACAGAAGTGGGAGAGAGAGTCGGGCTTGAAGATCATCCTGATGGAGGCGGCTTTATGACTGGCAGTGGCATCCGACCCAGCACAAGTGAGTCAGAGCGCAGCGGCCTCGGTGCGGGAGGCATCAGGCAATTCCCATGCCTCCCTGGTACTGCGCAGACCTCGGCACCAGTCTCAGTCCCCAGTGCCTTAGAAGAAGAGGAGGTCTAGCAAGCACAGGTCACCCCAATGGCGTGTGCCCTGAGTGCGCCCTCAAGTGGGGCACGTGGCCCCATCAGGCACCGAGCCTGGACCATCTCGGTCAGTCAAGCATCCTGGTCCTCACCAGGATTCCAGCCCAATGGCGACTTCCCAGAGCCCTCTACTCTGAAAGATCAGGACTTCGTTTGACACCGATTAGCGGCCAGGGCACCCAGAGCCCTGGTACTGGAACTGGAGAAACAACACTGCTCCGGTCCGATACCTACACACACCACCCCAACACCTAGTATGGCACTGTCTACAGTTCCGGCACTGGTGGTGGCCTCAACCCTGGCCCGTGCCTCATCATCGGATCAAACACCGAGGTAAGGCCCTTGGCGGCACCAACTGCAGCACTGGGCTCTGTGACCACTGGCCTCACTCAGGGCTTATCAGGCCCCGGCTCGGACATGCCACCTCCTCCTCAGCATTGGGGCAAGCCAGAATCAATGGCCTGACACACCCCAGCAACAAGGTCATGGCTTTGTCCGCCTGCACTTCACCAAGTTTGGCCTCGGAGTATTTGACCAACTCATGCGGTCGTCCACGAGATCCAGGCCCCAGTCCCAGCATTGGTCCTATTCTTGCCACCAGTCATGGACCGTTGAACCCCCGCTCATCAGCAACAGCATCAATGGCGCAGCCAGTCCCTGTACCAGTGATGTAGCAGTCCTGGCCCCTGCAGGCACCAGCCCCCTCTCAGTGACCATTTTGGACCCCCTGGGCCTACCACTAGAGCAAGGGAGTGGGCCCCTCTAGACCGGAGTTGGACTGTTCTAGATCTAGGGCACCTCCTTTGGCGACTCCACTGACTCAGTCCCCCATGTCAGGACAGTTGCTTCCGCCAGGCCAGACTTCCCTGCAACCTTTGGGGAGCAAGGCCCCTGTGGCCCAGTCATCCACAGTCTCCTCGTCTCTCAGGCCCACTCACAAGCCATAGCCCCCATATTCTTCCCCAAATGAGGCCTTGGGGGAACCTCTTCCCTCCATGCCCTCCATGGACTTCAGGGCACACCAGGACCTCCTTCGCCACCTGGCCCTGAGCCAACTGTTGACATTTTGCAGCCTGACACCTCAACCAGAGTGGCACCCCCTATCAACAAAATGGTGGCCAAGATCTCAAAGTCCCTCTGGCAAACTCCAGCCTCTACTCCACCGATGGACAAGAAGGCCGAGCTACGGAACTTTGTATCACAGGAGTGGATTGAATACCTCTTCTCCTATCCGCCTCCGGGATCTTTGGTCATCCAGGCAGTAAACCAAAGGGAGAGGCAGGGCCAGCAGGGCGTCACTCCCAAGAACAGAGACGCCAAGAAGATGGACTGTGAGGCAGGAAGGCTTATGCATCCAGAGGCCTTCAATTTCAAAAGCAACCAGCAGGTTCTGCTGTCTCGCTATGCCTATAACACGTGGGCCTCTATGGAAAAGTTTACTGAGCTGTGCCCCAGGGACTCTCAGCCTCAGTTTAGAGCCCTCTCAGAGGAAGGCAGGGCGATCTCTAGGGCTACATTCCTGGCTTCCCTTGATGCAGCCAATATGGCGGCATGGGCTATGGCCACGGGGCTTGTGCTACACCACAGCTCCTGGCTGTGAGTGTCCAGAGTGCCCCAGAGTTTCAGAATGCCATTGAGGACCTCCCCTTTGAGGGCCCATCCTTGTTCTCCGGGCAGACAGACCAATGTCTGCACAGTCTCAAAGACAACCGGGCTATGTTAGAGTCCTTGGGTATTCACACCCCAGTTACCCCACGATGCTCCTTCTTAGGCATGAACGCCCCTAGGCCTTCTCAGTAGAGCACACGCCCTGAATTTGCCCATCACCATAGTAGGAATGGTAATGGAAGGAACGGGAGGCACTGTCTCTGAACGGCCCCAGATCCCGATCAGGGCTTGCCTAGCGAGTCCTCAGGGCACTGTCAAGGGTTTTGAGAGTGCACCGAGGACACCTTACCAGCCTCATCCCTCCCTTTCAGGGAACAGCTATTCCCTTTTCGCCGGGCCTGGGAATCCATTACCTCGGACCGTTGGGTCCTAGAAATGGTGGGAAGAGGGTACGTCATCCCCTTCTGTTCTGCCCATCCTTCCCATCCCCCTCTCCCGACCCTTTTCAGGGACCCCTCTCACGAGCTTCTCCTTCGGGAAGAGGTTCTTCAGCTCCTCACCCTGGGGGCTGCAGAGGGGGTTCCCCCTGGGGTTTTGGGCAGGGGCTTCTATTCCCTGCATTTCCTGGTTCCCAAAGCTGAAGGTGGGTTTCGTCCCATCCTGGACCTCAGGGATCTTAATGCCTTCATTGTCAATTCCAAATTGAATATGGTGACTCTGGCATCCATCACTCCCTCCCAAGCTCCCGGAGATGGGTACACTGCCCTCTATCTAAAAAATGCCTACTTTCACATTTCCATTGTGCCCCACCACCATTGGTTCCTCTGCTTTATAGTAGGCAGGGACCACTATCAGTTTACAGCCCTTCCTTTTAGTCTTTCCAAGGCCCCCCAGGTCTTCACAAAGTGTATGGCTGTCATTGCTGCTGCTCTGAGAAAAAGAGGAGTCCAGATGTTCCCCTATCTGAACGACTGGCTTTTAGAAGGGCGGGTATCACCTATGGATGCCCCAGTCCCCCAGATCCTACCTTCTGGATCTTAGGCTACAGGGGTTATCCTCCTCCTCAATTAAGGTTCACCTAGCGGCCATCTCCACTTTCCCCCCGGGTACCAGGGGTAAGACCTTCTTTGCAGACCCCATGGTGAACAGGTTTTTGAAGGGTCTGGACAGGCTTTACCCGCACGTTTGGCAGCCTGTCCTACAGTGGAACCTCAACCTGGTCCTGTCTAAACTTACGAGATCTTCCTTTGAATATGCTCGTTGCTGCACCTGTCCTATAAGGTATCCCTCCTGGTGGCCATCACATCAGCCAGGCACAGGTCCGAACTGAGGGATGTCACTTCGGACCCCCCATATAAGTTTTTTTTTAATGATAAAGTCAGATTGCGCCCCCACCCAGCCTTCTGCCAATGGTGGGGTCCAACGTCCATGTGTCGCAGGACATTTTCCTGACAATCTTTTACCCCAAAGCCCCATCTATCAGGTAAGAAGCAGGCATTGCACACTTTGGATGGCAGGAGGGCTTTAGCCTTTTATTTAGAGAGGACAAAGCCCTTCCACAGGTTGCCTCAGCTCTTTGTTGTCATTGCAGAGTGGCTGGAAACTCAGCTGGTCTCTGCACAAAGGATCTCTTCCTGGATCATGGCCTGTATTAGGGAATGCTACGGGCTGGCCAGGGTTCCAGCTCCTCCCTCACAGCCCACTCAGCTAGAGCTCAGGCCTCCTCTGAAGCTTGTGTGGCTCAGGTCCCAATCCTCGACATCTGCAGAGCCACCACAGGGTCCCCTGTCCACACCTTTGCCAATCACTATGCGCTGACACATCTGGCAAGGGAGGATGCTGGTCTGGGTAGGTCTGTCCTCCATTCAGCAGAAGATTAGAATTCCGACCCTGCCTACTGTGGTTTCCACTTTGGAGTCACCTACATGAAATGCATGTGAGCAATCACTCCGAGAAGAAAGAAAAGTTACTTACCTTGTAATGGTTGTTCTTCAAGATGTGTTGCTCATGTCCATTCCAAATCCCGCCCACCTCTGCTTCTTCGGAGTGGCCGGTAAGAAGGAATCAAGGGGATGCACAGCCGGCAGGGGTACGTATTGTCCAGTATAGCAATGCCACTCCAGGGGGCTCCCCTGCTGATCCAACAGGTACAGCTAAGGGAAAAATTTACGACATTGCATGCACGCTGCGCACACATACCTACGTGGAATGGACATGAGCAACACATCTCGAAGAACAACAGTTACAACGTAAGCAACCGTTTTTCACCTTGCCCTCCCTGGCTCTCAATGGCTTTTGTAGACACCTGGCTCAAGCATCAATTTGCCTCTTCTCTCTGAGGAAGTACTTTTTCCCTGCTTCTCTAACTCAGAAAAGCTCGCTAATGCTCCAGCATAGAATCTTTTAACTATACACCTACTGCCTGTTAATTTCATTTGGTGATCCCTAGTTCTTATACTGTGAGAGAAGGCTATAAAATATCATAGCGATGTGTCAGCAGTAGAGAGAAATCACATCATTTAATAGCAGGAGGAAATTGTGCAGCAAATTAATCCCCAGGGTATGAATTACACCAAGAGTGACTTTGGTTTACTGAGCTCATTAATTAGGTGCAGTGCCTCGCTCAGCTGAGTTATTCCCACTGACTTCAGGGAGCATGTCCCATGGATCCGATCTCTGTATAAAACTTCTCGAACCCTCCAAACAGGCACTTTCTGTTGATGGGGAAAACACCACCACATCTTTTTCTCAGCAGGTAGGTGTGCTCTCCTAAATCACTGTCACACTCAGACAAACCCCATGGTGACCAGAAGGTTTTTCATTCATGGTCTCTAGCACTAAAAGCTTGAGCCCAGATCCTAACCAACGAGGTAAAGACACAACACATTGGGCAATTACACAGATACTGAGGCAGGTGGTTTCCAGTATCGCTCAGGGTTATCATATAGACCAATGGAAATACCATTTCAGATAGAGAAAAAAAGCTTCATAAGCACAGCAAGCAAATTTTAACTCACCTGACATGCCGAGCTACAGAGCTCTCCTTGGCTATGTCTACCCTACAGAGTTTTACCAGGATACTGTTATCCGAAAAAACTCTGCCGTGGCCAGGGAACGTGTCCGCTTTTTCAGAACGGTTTCCAAGAAAGCAGGTGTGCTCTTTCAGAACCTCTGTATTCCTCATTTTATGAGGAATAGGGGATCTTCCGAAAGAAGAGGTTTTTCCCACATTTGGCCCCTTGTAGATGGGCCAAATGTCAGAAAAGCCTCTTCTGAAAAAAAAATGCAGAAAAAGGTACGGAAATTGCGGTTTGCAATTTACGTACCTTTGTCCAGAAAAAGAACACAGTGCAGACATAGCCCTTCCCCAAAGAGGGGAGAGAGCTTCAAACTCCTTTACTTTCACCATGCCCTGAACTAAGTAAACGTCTCTTCAGTTCAAGATGGCTTTCAGCATGATTCTCTCACAACCAAGTCACAAGTTGCTGTTTGCTGCTCGGATGAGTGAAGAGGAGGGTTTGTCTTTGCGTAAGAAACTGATCTCCATTTTCCTTCCCTTCATTTATTACAGAGAAGTGAAAATTTCCCTAAGCCATCCACCTGCCACCTCACTGTAGCTGCCTGATCTCGGCTCAGAGGAGATGGAAGAGGGAAATCACTCGGTAGTGACTGAGTTCATTCTCTCAGGACTCACAGATCGTCCAGAGCTTCAGGTCCCCCTGTTTGTGTTGTTCCTACTGATTTATGTTGTCACACTAGTGGGGAATGGGGGGATGATCTTGTTAATTACAAGTGACCCCCAACTCCACACCCCCATGTACTTTTTCCTCTGGAATTTGTCTCTCTGTGATCTCTGCTATTCCACATTAATCGCCCCTAAAGTGCTGCAGAATTTCTTAGCTGAAAGGAAGAGCATTTCTCGCACTGAGTGTGCTGTGCAAATGTATTTCGCTACCTGTTTTGGAGATATTGAGTGTTTCTTGCTGGCTGTGATGGCATATGACCGTTATGTGGCCATCTGTAAGCCCCTGTTCTATACAGTCACCATGTCCAGGCCGCGTTGTAACCTGCTTGTGGCTGGGGCGTGTGCTGTGGGGTTGGTGGATGCAATGATACACACGTGTTAGACATTTCAGCTGTCATTCTGCAGCTCCAACATTGTCAATCATTTCTTCTGTGATATTCCTCCAGTATTGGTTCTCGCCTGCTCTGATACCCGCATCAGTGAGGTTGTGCTGTTTGCCTCCACATGCTTCATTACTCTGAATGGTGCTGTAACAATTCTCCTCTCCCATGTCTATATCTTCTCCGCCATACTGCGAATCCGCTCTGCTGAGGGCTGGCACAAAGCCTTCTCCACCTGCACTTGTCACTTGACTGCAGTGATTCTATTATATGGCGCAGTCCTATATATGTATTTCTGACCCACCTCTAGCTATTCCATGGACACAGACAAGATACCCTCAGTGTTTTACATGCTGGGAAGCCCCATGTTGAACCCCCTCATCTACAGCCTGAGGAACACGGAGGTGAAGGTTGCCCTGAGGAAAGTAATGAACAAACTCCTAACCAATTCCTGAATCTGTTCATCCCAGCACAGATTGAGTGATGTGCAGTGGAAACAGGTGAATTCAGTACCCAGCCCATAGCAATGACATTTTGCAGGCCACCGTAGTGTTATTCCTCATTGTTATGTTGTTCTTATTACATTATTATTCCAAGAAACTCTGCAGTCTTCAACTGAGGTCAGGCTTTACTAGTACTCCAGGAAAACTAAAGGAGGCACCTGTTTCACATGGGAGACTATAGAAATATTCACCATTACATTTTAAACAACGGATGTGTTCGTAGCTGGAAAGAAGAAGGAAACATCAAATTTCTCTCTTAGTTGCTGGGGTTTTTTCATTCCGATGTGTGAGATATCTATAGCTGAAGCAAACATTGTTGCAGAGATTGTCACCTGATTTGTGTCCATGCACTACGAAAAACCCCACGATTTCCATCACAGTGTCCTTTACTTCATCTTAAGGGAGCTACAAAACAAAGAGGAGCATAATTTGTAGGAGGGAGCACAGTGTGTGTGCAGCCTCTATGACAGCCTGCACAGAACACAATACAAAATAGCGAAGAAAGGTAACTTTTGCTATATTACTGAAACTGAGAGATAACAACAGGTTTGCTCTGCGTTCTTTCTCCGAGCTCTGTTCGAATGTACCATAGACGGGCAAAGGGAGATGCGTGGGACTATTTGACTCGAGGGACTGTGAGAGCCAAATACATAAAGCTGTGCCCATGTCTGATTTTTTTAGTTCACAGCTGCTTAGAAAACATCTCAACCTGATCCAAGTCTGAATGTTTCCTAAGCATTTACCAAACTGAAATCATTGACCAAAATGTCCTTTCGGGAGGAAAGAAGGGTTTGGCAAGACCAGAAAGGTCACGTGTCTTTTCCTGCCTCCTTCTGCTTCAGTGGAAATGCAAAGGCAAGGAGGAGCTAGCCTGGCAAAATGGATGGGAGTGGAAGAGGCGATGACACTGCTGCTGGTGCTGAGCACTCACATGGGATGTGGCAGACACGGGTCAATCCCCTTCTGTCTGGGGTGCTGAAACAACTTGAAAGTGGGTCTCACACTGCTGGGGAACACCCTGGAGTCTAGCCGTGTTGCATCCTGGGTCTTCCTTAGGGCTGGGCAAGGCTCACACTGTGGGTTGATTCCAGTTATGCTACTGCAAGTTGATGTAGCTTAGTTTGATGTGGAATGGTGCCCGCACCCTGCGCACACCGTGCTGTGTCAATGGGAGAGTTATGGAACTGAACCAATTGAACTTAGATCACCTGCCAGGATCAGTGTTCACTAGCCTATGGACAGATCCTCTCTGGGTGCCGGGGTACAGATGTCGCTGGGCAATTGCTGCCCCATTAATCTGATGTGTCTCCACCAGAGGTGCCAAACAAACTCGGCTTCATTTCTGGCAGCAGTGTCGATGAAGCCGGTGGTGCAGCTCTGACCTCAGTCTCTGCTGCTGGAGCCGTGGCGTTCCTGAGAGCCCCGGGCAGAATCACAGGGCCAAGCAGAAAGAAGGATTCTATTGACTGGCTGCAAGGGGCACCCACCTAGAGGGGGAGCTGCTCAACTTCATGTCTCTGTTCCAATGGGTCGGTCATTTCTCTTACACAGTAGAACCACTTCGGAAGGAGAGATTGAGAGCAACAGAGACAGAAATAGCTCATTGCTCTGTGGCTGGGATTCTTTCTGGAAAGACAGGAAATCCAAGTGCAGATCTGTGCCCAGCACCGGACAGACAGGGGCTTTGAACCTGGATGTGTCACCTCACAGGGAAACACCTTGACTGTGGGCCAATAAATTAGAAAGGGCGAATGCACCTCTGCCTCCTTTTTTCAGTTGCTTTGTATCCGGTACCTAAGGTTCTTCCCCTGACACACATACACATGGTTTTGGGACAAAGCTCTCTAGAGAATTTTTCACACATTGGTGAATAGTTTCAAGTGAAACAAAGCTTCACTGTTATCAACAATACAATATTTGTGTCTAGAAATGGGTGAATGTTAATGGACAATTTGTAATGGTCACTGCACTGAAATTTGAAAATTTGAAGACTGGGTCGTACAGCCCTTGATTTCAAGGTCCTATCTGTAGGTTGGTACCAAAGGCTACGGGAGAGGAGCCGTATAATTCCTAGATAGGGTGGTCTTTGCTTCTATAGGGCACCATTAATGAATTGTTAGGATGTTCCAGTATTTGCTGATGCTCACAGAAAAGGGAGATGGATACTTCAAACCCAGGCTCTCTCATTATTCCACTCACTATTAATACCTAATGAAAAAAATAACCACGTGTGTTAGCAACTTTATTTTTTACTTTTCACATTCCATGATTAAAAATAAAGATATTCTTTAAGAATAAAGGAATTTTTTGAAATATAAAACATCTATTAGTATGTTCAATATGTAGTTGCGTTTCTCATTCCAATGATACGGAAAAAATATTTTCAAAAGCCTTTGCTAATTCACAGTGCCTATGGATCCATAAGCAAATGTGGATCTTTAATTCTCTCTGCCTTCCTTAGCCCTCGTCTGAATGGGAGCAATCATACTTGCTTGACTTATAACTAGTTTCCTTAAAGTTTGTAGGTCCTTATACGGCCCACATGTACTTAATTCCTGTAAGCACCTCAAAATCTTTACTGTTTTGAATGTCATAACTTCCATTTTAGGTAGCACAATATTACCTCCATTTAACAAATGATGAGTTGAAGCACAGAGAAAGTTAATCTTCTGATTCATGGTCACACAAGAGGTCCACAGTAAAGCTGGGAACTAAGACCCAAACTAAAATGTTCTAAGCAAATGTTCTACCTACTACACAATCTTTCCTTCTCATGACAACAGAGGAACACACATATGAAATCTTGATGTAAAAGTGTGATGACACAGCCTCTCTTTCCCTACATAAATTCCATAATCCGCTGACCATCATAGTTCTGGTAAAATATGTATTGCAACATTATATGTAAAATATAAGATTCTACTCTATAAGATACTGAGTTGTTCCCCTCAGCCAGGGGTCAATCAAGTTTAACTGCCTGGTGAAGAGACCATTCTAGTGCAGGAAGAAGGGTGTGAGCGAAAAATCTACATTTTGACCAAAAAAAAAAAAACCACTGGGATTTTCTGTACTCTCAGAATTTGTCTTAAGAACCCCAAGGTGGAAATGATTCTTTCAAAAAAGAAATGACCACGAGAAGCAAAGTCAAATACCTGAAAGCTACTATCCCTCCCTTCCTCTTTACTCACAACATCAAAAACAATCTGGAGTAAGGTGAAAAAAGCCTTGGACTGGAGGGTTCTGGCTGAAAGGTATCAAGCCGGTGTCACTGCAGCTGTAGGTGATGAAAGAAATCTTTGCTTTGAATCCCTTTATCTTGCTAAGTTAGGTATTAGTTGCATTTTACCTTTTCTTTAATTTTCTGCCTCATTATTTGTAATCACTTAAAATATTTCTATAATCAGGAAATGTGCTTTATTGTTTAATCGATGCCTGTGTATTTTTGTATTGATACATTTTGGGACCCTCTACTCAAGAAGAGGATTTGCACAGGACATTTTCTATTAATAAGAGGACAGATTTTGTATGAGCTGGTGTTGTCCAGGAACGTGCTGGACAGTACCAGACACACTCCATTCAGCATCACTAGGCGCTGTGACCTAGAGGTTCGTGCTCTGTGCTGTCGGGTTGAAAAGCAGCAGGGGATTCTCTCGTTCATGATGCTGCCAGAGGCAGAGCGCAGAGATTTAGCTGTGAGTTATTTGCAGATGAGGGGAAAAAGCAACTGTAGAGGATAGATTATGCAATTTGTTGATAACTAAAAGTGTGAACAGTCAAGTGGCACACACAGCATCAATAATCTACAGCTTTCAATGCCCTTTACAGCCACATGCTAGCTAATTTCATATAATCCATTGTCCCAGTAGAGTTCCTCATATAGAAGGGGTTTAAGGGATTTGCCCCACATTTCTGAGATGGGGAAGAACATTGATGAGAACAGAAGCCAAATCTCATGTACAAGGGTCTGGCATGTGGCACAGTGGGTTTGATGTGCGACAGTCTGATTCTAAGCTAGGTGTCAGGGGTGATGGTTAGTTACCCCTGCTGTTTTTTGCAGGTGGCTCGGCTGGAGCCGGCGCTGGGCTGTTTCTATCCAGTGATGAGCTGGCTCAAGGCCTCCTTACCTGCATAAACAAGTTATGAGATAATTAAGCCCAAGGACATGTGTGGGAATGGGATAGCCATGGTGCTTCTTCCTAGAATCTGTCTGTGAATGTTTGTGCTTCTCAGAAAGAAAGAGTTATAAAAGAGCTGAAAGGCACTGCTTGAATGGTCAGTCCCACCTATCAATCTAGGCCGTGTGGATGCCCAGGAATTCCCCAAGCTGGAGCAGCGCCCGCGACCAGTCCTTGAGAGCATGGATGGAAGGGCCCAGGACTGGCGGTAGCCAAAGGGGCGTAAGTGTTGGATCCTTGCTTGCCTGAATGCTCTCTTGCTTGCTTAATTGGCTGCTTCTCTGTGCTGAGAAGCACATATTTAGTAATGCGTGAAGGCTGTAAGGCATAATATGCTTTGGCAATAAAACCTCTTATGTTTATGTACCCAGCATGGCTTCACTGAGTGTATCCGAGCCTCCTGATAGAGCAACACTAGGCCGCAACAGACTCCAGATTAACTCTGCTGAAATGATTGGCCTACCCGTGGTGAAGGTGGCCAACCAATAAAGTGGACTCTATTCACCTCATTCTTCTCCCAAATTAAAACGATGTGACAGGGGACACAGCGCTCCACACTACCTGGTGCTCTGTGCTCCATACCCATGAGGAAAGACGTGGCAACAACATTAATTGTGTCTCCTCTGTTCCACTGTTGTCGTGGGAGCAAAGATGCTCCAGGGAGCAAATCTCAAAGCCATCAAAGCCAAATTTACCCTCCCTCAGGCAGCAGCGCCAGGGGTAACATGGGCATGATGAGCAAACGGGGAAAGTTTTCGTCTCAAGACTGATTTCAGGGTTCTGACCTCGTTCTTCTTCTGCCTCTCTCAACATGTTGTCGATTAAGGAAGGAAAAACAAAGAGGCACCACCAAGTCATGGGCAAAGGGGTTAGTTTGAAAGGATTTTGACCTTCAATTGAAGAGAGAATGAGCCAGTCAGAGAATCACAGAAATGGAAGGGACCTCGAGACGTCATCCATAAGTCTAGTCCCTTGCACTCATGCAAGCACTATAGACACCATCCCTGACACATGTATGTCTAACCTGATCTTAAATATCTCCAGTGATGGAGATGTAACAACATCCATAGGCTGTTTATTCCATTGCTTAACCACTCTGACAGGTTTTTTTACACCCAACCTAAGCCTTCCTTGTTGCAATTTAAGCCAAGAGCATCCTGTAATATCATCCCAGCTCACAGAGAATAATTTTTCTCCTTCCTTTTAACAGTTTATGTACAGAAAAGCTGTCACCAAATCCTCTCTCAGTCTTCTCTTTTCCAGATTGAAGAAACTAAACAAATTTCTTTGAAACTTCCCTCATACGTCAAGTTTTCTATACATTTTATAATTCTTGTTGCCCTTCTTTGGATCTTCTCCAATTTCTCCACATATTTCCTTAAATGTGCTGCCCAGAACTGACTACAATATGACAAATGAGGCATAATCAGCACAGAGTAGACCGAAAGAAGGACTTCTCATGTCTTACTAAGAACCCTGCTGTAAATACATCCAAGAATGATTTTGGGGTTTTTTTTGCGGTAAAATCATACTGTTGATTCATATTCAGCTTGGTCTCCTATGACCTATAGATCCCTAACTACAGGACTTCTCCCTAGGTAGCCATTTCTCATTTTCTGGCCTGGTCTACACTAGTCCAGGAAGGTTGGCTTAAAATGCGTAGCTGGATTCAGCTTAGCTTAAGCCGAGCTGTCACAGCGTCTATACTGTGGTAGACCGAAGGGACCAAATGCTTCCATTGGCTTTCCTTACACCCCACAGACTGAGGAGTACAGGACACCAGCATGGGCTGTCCACAGCATTCAGTTTGAAGGTCTACTCTAGACCTGCTAAATCCAAAGCTAGAAGTTTGAACTCTGAGGGCTGATCTTTTTGGTAGTGTAGACATGCCTTCTATGGGAATGTCTACACAACAACGTTATTCTGAAATAACTATGCAAACGTCTACACAGCAATTCCGTTATTTCAAAATAATTTTGAAATAATAGGCAGCTTATTCCAGCTTCTGTAAATCTCATTTCAAAATAAGGCATGTGTAGACACTCCACTTCTGCTATTTCAAAATAGCCCCTCACCAGCGCCATTCTAAGTTATTCTTCCTCGGGCTCTCAATCGAGATAGCACGTCTACATTAGGGAAGCCTGCCTCAGACTAATTTTGAGGCTTCCCTGCAGTGTAGACGTGCTATTTCTAAATCAGCTATTTCGGAATAACTATTCCGGAATAGCTGATTCCAAAAAACCTGTGCAGTGTAGACGTAGCCTAGGTGTGGAGCTGTACTCCCCCCTGAGTGGAGTACTATGAACTTGTTCTTCTTGACTTTCATCCTATTTACCTCAGACCATTATGCCAGATCATTTCGAATTATAATCCTTTACCTCGCCCTCTCTGGCATTCATTGGATTTTGTTGACACCTGGCTCAGGCATCAATTTGCTTTTTCTCTCTGAGGAAATGCTTAGTCCCTGTTTCTCTACAACTCAGAACAGCTTCCTAATGTTACAGAGTAGAATCTTGTAACTGTATGCACAACGTCCCTACATACATTGTACTGGGACAATGCTGATCAGACCGATTAGGAGCTATGAAATGATGCCTCACAAACATGCTTTGTACAAAATGTATCACGGTCTTCCAAAAGGGGTGAAAACAAGGGCCTGGGCTGTCACAATGGGAAAATAATTTCTTATGCATCCTTTTTGCTTGTGGCTCCTGTCCTCAATTTACAAAGCAGCACATGGGTTGAAAACGGAGGAGTCTGTTTCAGCAGGCTGACAAATGAGACTCTACCATCAAGACAGGCCTTGTTACATGTAACTGAAACACGGGATGATCTGATGGCTGTGCATGTAATTGGCCATGTATCGTGAAAGAGGGAATCCACCAAGATCCTTTGTACACTTCAAACGTTAGTATTGGAACCTATAAGGGACATCCCTTAGCTCCTTTTCAGACATACATGGTGAATCTGAAAAAAGGCTGCATTACAGTATAGAATGAGGGCCTGAGTTGCCACTCTCTTACCCCATAGGTTTTGCACCACTGTTCCTCTATTGCCATGAGAAGGAAAAATGCTCTGTGAGGTAGAGCACTGGTGTAACCCTCTGTAATTTGGGGCTTTGTTCCTAGCCTTGTGTGACCTAGAATCAACAGGTTTACTTTCTCTGGGATGTACGGTTGCCAGATGGTTTCAACAAAAATACCAGACACACTTGACATTACATCACAATCTACATTACATCTTATTTAGAAAATACCAGACATTCATATTTTCCTCATTTATATTTTCTCAAATTGTTTCTTGAACAGAAAGCTCTAATACTGGACTGTCTGATTCAAAACCGGACACCTAGCAACCCTATGAAGTTGTAACAATAAACAGAACAAAGCTTGCAAGGTGTTCAGAGATACTACATTGAGGATGGCCTGTAATGGAGCTGAGGCTGATCTCCGTGGTGGCTCCTGCTGGCCATTCTGGGATTTTTCTCTCCAGTGGGGCACCCTTCTCACACAGTGCCTCACCACCGTCACTTCTGCTCTAGACCCGCCGCACGATGACCCACGTTATTCCCTAGACAGCAGTGAACTTTTCTGGGCACAGTGCCCCACCCTGTTATCTTCTCCCTTCTGGGGCACCAGCACTTCTAACACCCATCACTTGCCTCAATGGCCAACTGCAGCCCAAGGTTCAGTCCCTGACCTCAGGGGCATTATGCAGTCTGGATACCGGCCACTCTCCTCATTTGCAAGTGGGGTGTACATGAGCGGGGACCCAGATCTGCCTGCTACGCAGAGTTGTGAATGAGGTACACTATAGACATCTGCCACCGACTGCCCCTTTTCCGATATCTCCTTGTTTCCTTGTGGCACTTCCCCGTAGCCTCAGCCCCTTCTTCCCTGTATCAGGGCTTGTCTGCCAGTCAAGCCCTTTCCCTCCCCTGCCTTTCCCTCCCCTGAGCCTGCCCACCCCTGCTTTGGCTGTGGTGCTCCTCTCCAGGTAATCAATCCAAGCAGCATTCAAGGGAGCCTTCTGCTCAGCAGCTCTTCTTGTATCATCCAGCCTGGCCCTGATTGGCTACTCCACAAAGCCTTTTCCCTACAGGTTCACTCTATAAGCCCTCTTCTGATTGGCTGGGTTCACTCCAAGGCTGCCTTAACCAATCTTCCCGCATGTGGCACAGACATACCACAAAAAGGCCATGTCATGGCTTACAACCATTTATTAACCCAATTGAAAGGCATGTAAATAGGGTTAATCTCAATCAGAGATGGGTAAATTGAGGCAGAAAGATTTTAAACCCACATTTTCATAAGAATCCATAGGCTCAATAAAATGCTGAATGCTTTGGAAAATGCTGCTTCCAGGTGCATGGAATGAGAAGAGGCCACTACAGACTCTTTCAGAAGGGTCATTTCCAGCTTTACAGAGAAATGCCCTGTTAACTATACAGAACAGATGTATGTGGTCACATTCTATCATCTCCATCAAGGCCAATGAGTGAACCGATCTGGCCTATTTTGGGAAATACATAGTGAGAGAAGGTCATAAAATATCACAGTGAGTGGTCTTCAATAGAAAAAAATCACATAATTTAATAGCACAGGAGGAAAGAGTGCAGTAAATTAATCCCCAGGGCATGAGTGACACCAAGCATGACTTTGGTTCACTGAGCTCATTAATTAGGTGCCATGCATCTCTGAGCTCAGTTATTCCCATTTACTTCAGGGAGCATTTCCCATGGAATAGATCTTAGTATAAAGCTTCGGGAACGCTCAAAATAGGCAATTTCTGTCGATGGGGAAACGTCACCACATCTCCTTCTTCTCAGCAGGTAGGTGCTGTTGCCCTGCATCACTGTCACACTCAGACAGACCCCATCGTGATCAGAAGATTTTTCATTCATGGTCTCTAGCACTGAAAGCTTCAACCCAGAAGCTTCAACCCCTCTGAAGTACAGACACAACACCTTAGGCAATTACATAGCCACTGAGGTGAGTGGTTTCCAGTATCTCTCAGGGTTTTCATATATATCAACAAAAATGCCATTTCAGATGGGAAAAAAAAGCTTCATAAGCACAGCAAGCAAGTTTTACCCCAAACCGAGCTACAGAGGTTTCCTTGCCCAAATTGGGGAGAGAGCTTGAAATTCATTTACTCTCACCCAATCCTCAGCTAAGCAATTGTCTCTTCAATCAGAGATGCTGATTCTATCACAATAAAATCACAAGTCGCTGTTTGCTGCCCGGATTAGTGAAGGGCAGCGTTTGTGCGTAGGGCACAATTACCTGCGTATACTTGTATGTGTACAGTGTATGCATTGCATGGGGACACCTAACATGACCAACTGTGAACATTAAGAAACTGATCTCCATTTTTCTTCCCTTAATTTGTTACAGAGAAGGGATAATATCCCCAAGTCATTCTCCTCCTCACCTCACTGTAGTTGCCTGATCTCTGCTCAGAGGAGATGGAAGAGGGAAATCACTCAGTGGTGACTAAGTTCATTCTCTCAGGACTGACAGGTCGTCCGGAGCTCCAGGTCCCCCTGTTTGTGTTGTTCCTACTGATTTATGTTATCACACTGGTTGGGAACGGGGGAATGATCTTGTTAATCATGACTGACCCCCAACTCCGCACCCCCATGTACTTTTTCATTGGTAATTTGTCTTTTTGTGATCTCTGCTATTCCACTATAATATCCCCTAAGTTTCTGCAGAATTTTTTAGTTGAGAGGAAAAGCATTTCTTACACTGCCTGTGCTGTGCAAATGTATTTCTTCATCGCTTTTGCAGATATTGAATGTCTTTTGCTGGCTGTGATGGCATATGACCGTTATGTGGCCATTTGTAACCTGCTACTCTATATGGTCACCATGTCCAGGCAGCGTTGCAACCAGTTGTTGGCTGGGGTGTGTGCTGTGGGGTTGGTGGATGCAATGATACACACGTGTCTGACATTTCAGCTGTCATTCTGCCACTCCAACATCATCAATCACTTCTGCTGTGACATCCCCCCATTGCTGGTGCTCTCCTGCTCTTACACCCGCATCAATGAGATGGTTCTGTTTGCATTCACATGCTTCATTATAGTGAGTAGTGTTGTGATTGTCTTCTTCTCCTATGTCTATATCATCCCCACCATCCTGCGGATCTGCTCTGCTTCGGGCCGATGCAAAACCTTCTCCACCTGCACTTGTCACATGACTGCAGTGGTCCTGTTTCATGGCACCCTTCTCTTTATGTATTTACGACCCACATCCAGCTATTCCATGGACACCGACAAAATGGCCTCAGTGTTCTACACACTGGTGATCCCCATGTTGAACCCCCTCATCTACAGCCTGAGGAACAGAGAGGTGAAGGGCGCAGTGAGGAAAGCCATGACTAAACTCCTAAGGAATTCCTGAATCTGTTCATTCCAGTGCTGGTTGAGTGATGGGCTGTGGAAACAAGTGAATTCATTTCCCAAGCCATAGCAATGTCATTTTGCAGACTCTGAGTCAGTATTGTTCATTATCATATTGTTCTTATGATTAACTGATTAATTTATTTGTATTCTAACAAGGTCTGTAGGCCCCATCTGGGATCAGGGTTTCACTAAGGGTATGTCTACACTGCAAAATTAATTCAAAGTAACAGCCATTATTTCGAATTAACTTTAATAGTGTCTATACATGCAAACTGCTATTTCAAATTTAATTCGAAATAGTGGAGCCCTTAATTCGAATTTGGTAAACTTCATTCTATGAGGAGTAACACCAAATTCGAAATAGCTATTTTGAATTAAGTGCTGTGTAGACACTTAATTCGAAATAGGGGGCCTCCAGCCCTTCCCAGGGAGCCCTGGTGGCTACTCTGGGCACAACCAGGAAAACTTACTCTCCTCTCCCCGACCCCGGAGCCATTAAAGGGGTAGACTCTGGCCACAGTGCCTGTGCCAGCTCCAAGCCTGCCAGCCCAGAGCCAGCAGTGGCCACCGGGCCCCCTGACCCAGTGGCCCCAAAACATGAGCCAGCAAGCCACTGGAAGCCAGCCCTCCACCGCTCCCCAGGAGCAGTCTGACAGCTCCCAGGAGCCTGACAGAGGCTGGAGAAGGCGGGCACCTTCCTGGTCCAGGGTGGAGATCATGGACCTTATTCAGGTTTGAGGGGGATGCCCCCAATGTCCATGATCTCCACACTAGATGGAGGAATGTGGCCATCTATGCAGGATAGCTGCCAGCCTGGCCACCAAAGGCCACATGCGAACCCAGGAGCAGGTTAGCATGAAAGTCAAGTTGGTCCGGCGAGACCCCCAACCCTGAGCCTTCTCCTCCCACTTCTTCCCCTTGCTTCCCCCTTCCAGCTCCCTCCTCCCAGGTTACCCCCTCCCCTCTCCCACCCTCTCTCCTCCCCTCTCCCATTCCTTTTCCCAGTCTCCCCAGAGGTTCATCCCCCCCCCAGTTTTGTTCAATAAACCCAGTTTCTATTTTTGAACATACGTCTTTTATTTGACATCAGAAAGGGGGGCTAGGGAGGGGTAAGTGGAAGGACTTGAGTGAGGAATGGGGCACGAGCCCCCGGTGGGGAGGACCAGGGAGGCTCTGAGGGCTCCTCGGGGTGGACGCTCTCCCTCAGGGCCTCCTGGATCCTGACAGCCCCCCGATGGACCCCCCGGATGGCAGCCTGCAGCAAGTGCAGCTGGGCAGATGGCAACAACCCCACGAGACGCACCCGCGTGCCCAGGAGCAGCTCTGGCTCCATGTGGCCGAGTGCTGTGGTGTCCTGAGTTCGGGCACTCAGGGCACTCCAAGACAGGACTGCTTTGCTGTCCCTCATCAAGGTAGACAAGCAAGTGGGAAACCCTGAGAACTGTCTTTCTGGGGTGGGGGTAGGGTCTCTTTAGGCACGGAGCTCAGTTAGCCTCAGGCAGCAGCCCCAAACACTAAGTCTTAACCTGATGCCCTGCCGGCACTGGTTACAGCCAGCCTTAACTTCAGTTCAGGGTCCACTCAGTGTGGACGTGCTATTTCAAAATAGCAAAACAATATTTCGAAATAGTTTTTGTGTATAGATGCGTTATTTCGAATTAGCTTAATTCAAATTAACTGTTTCAAATTAAGCTAATTCAAAATAGCACTGTAATGTAGACATACCCTAAGCTATTACCCAAGCAAAATTAAAGGAAGCACCAGTTTATAAATATATGTGATGTTCTTTGAAAGCCTGGAGCTGTTTGTATTCAGAAAGAAGAGGGGGCATCAAATGTCTCTCTCCTTTGTAGCATGTTTACACACCCTCTTGATGCTCTGTAGCCCTGTATCTGATCTGTGGTGTTCTTTACAAGATTGTCACCAGATTTCGGTCCATGCACTATTAGGAGAAACACGATTTCCATCACAGTGGTTTTCACTTCAATGAAGCGAACGACAAAACAATGATGAGAATCTTTTTCAAGAGAGAGGACGGTTTGTATGCATCCTCTGTTCCACTGCACTGAACTGAGTATAAAATAACATGGAAATGTTGAGGTTTTTCTATTACATTAAACCTGGAGCTTCAGTAATCTCAGACCCTGGATATTCACACCTCATCAGCAGGTGTGCGATATGTTCCTGCTCTTAGTTCTCTTGGGAGTTATTATAGATCTGAAAAGTGGAGATTCTGAGAATTGTACAGCTCTGGGATGGTGAGTGACTACAGCTGTGTCAACAGCTGCTTTTTCAAGTTCATGGGTGAGCAGAAAACATTCAGCTCTACATCATCTAAATGTGACAATTCCCTAAATATTTTGTCCATTGAAAACACTGACCAAAATGTCCATTGGTGTCCACAGAAACATTAACATGTCCAGAAATGGCACATATTTCCCCTCCTGATTATACTTCATTGTAAAAGCAAAGACCATGAGGGGTTAGACTGACAAAAATGGATGGGCGTGGAAGAGGCAGTGATGCTGCTGCTTCCCTAGTAGACTTTGTTCCAGTGATCAGAGCACTCACATAGGAAGTGGGAGTCACAGGGTCAATCCTGTCTGTTGTGTTGAAGCAATTTGAAAATGGGTCTGCCACATTGCTAGACAGTGACTGAGGTACGTTCTGTCCTGGATCTCTCTCAGAGCTGGGTGATGCTAATGCTGTAAATCGATGTAAGTTACACCATGCCAAGTAAATTCGTTTAGCTTACAGTGGTGTCCACACCATGCTATGTTAATGGGAGAGTTACAATGACTGAAATAATGTAACTTAACGCTCCTGACAGCTTTAGTGTAGACCAGCACCGAGGAAGATTCATGATGAAAAATATTCTCTGAGTCAGGTCGAGTACAGATGTCAACAGATGCATTAACAGGAGTGTTGTGAGCAAGACATGAGAAGTCATTCGTCTGCTCTACTCTGCGCGGATTAGGCCTCAGCTGGAGTATTGTGTCCAGTACTGGGCACCACATTTCAAAAAATATGTGGAGAAATTGGAGAAGGTCCAGAGAAGAGCAACAAAAATGATTAAAGGTCTAGAAAATATGAGCTATGAGGAAAGACTGAAAGAATTGGACTTGTTGGGAAAACTTCCTGTCAGGGCAGTTAAACACTGGAATAAATTGCCTGGGGAGGTTGTGGAATCTTCATCACTGGAGATATTTAAGAGCAGGTTGGGCAGACACCTGTCAGGGATGATCTAGATGGTGCTTGATCCTGCCATGAGGGCAGGGGACTTAACTTGATGACCTCTCGAGGTCCCCTCCAGACCTAGTATTCTATGATTCTATGTGCTCTGAAATTAACTTGGCATATCTTCGCCAAACCTGCTAAATCAACACCAATTCATTTATCTCAGCAGCGTCCATTCATCCAGCAATGTTGCTATGTCCTCAGTCTACGCTGTTAAAGCTGTGGCTTTCTACGTAAATCATGGGAAGAATCACAGGGCCAAACAGAAAGAATGATTCTATAGACTGGTGTTAGAGTCACCCACCTAGAGGGGGAGATGCTCAATTTCATGTCTCTGCTTTAATGGACGTTTCATTAGTTATCCACAGTAAAATAACTTTGAAAGGCGAGAGTGAAAACAACTCAGATTGGAATAGCATACAGCTCTGTGGCAGGGATTCTTTCTGGAAAGGCAGGAAACCCAAGGTTTCATCTTTGCCTAGCACTGGACAGAAACAGGAATTGGTCTCCCACCTTCCAGGTGGCTACTCTAATGACTGGACAAAAAATTACAAAGGAAGGGCTCCCCATGGCCTCCTACCTTTGTCTGCTTTGTGAGCAGCACCTAAATCCTCCCCATCATACACACATCTTATTTTAGGGTCAAAGGTATTCACAGAATTTGTAAGACGCTTGTGAATAGTTTCAAGTCAAGCAAAATGGCACTGGTTTCGACAATAAAATGTTAGTCCAGTCGAAATTTACCCCTTTTTAGACACCTTTATGTCTTGTCTCCGAAACAGATGCTGACAGTGAGAAGAATGGGTTATGGAGCTGTGACCGGGCTGGGTCGGACCTCCCTATTGTCTTTACCCTGGCCTGGCGGACTGTCCCAAACGTCCCACTACCTCACCCATAGTTTTGTCTTTGATCAGCTTCCCTAGCCAGTCTGTCTATATTCTTCATGGCTCAATGCCCTCACCCAGAGCAGGAAGGGAGGACCTGGGGGGTCACTACTTCTCTCCCCAAATCACAGGGTACTCGCTCCTTCGGGGGGAAGTGGGGGGCCCGGGCCCGCCCTCACTCACGGGCCCCAGCCCAGTGTCCCAAGGACATGGACCTTCTGCGGTCCGGTCCGGCTGACGGGGGTCTCCGCCGAAATTCGCCAGCCCGCGGGCCTAGTACAGCCCTGCCCTGGACCACTTCCTTTCTCTCTCCCCCCCACTGGTCCTACCGTCCCTGCAAGGGGCCTACCTGGCCTCCAGCAGCATGGCCGCTTGACTTTTCCTTCTGGGTTCGGGTCTCCGTTGCTTCACGGGGGTCCCGCTGGGGATACACCCGCTCCCCCTCCCCCACAGGCCAGGTTTGGATCCCCGTTGCTCCACGGGGGTCCGGCTGGCCGGCGCCCGCTCCCTCACACAACCCCTTCCCGCTGCTCCTGGCACCCGATGTGACGTCGCTCTGACATCATGGGAGTGGCTCTGCCCACCCCGTAGCATCCGGGCCGTGTCTCGGCCGCCGCACCTGGGGCTGCCAGGTGCTCCGCGGCCCATGAGCACCCGGCACAATACCAGTGCCTCGCCTCTCGCACCGCAAACAAGGCGCTTGTGGCGGGAGCTACAGTGCCGGGCTGCAGAGCCCTGTCACAGGAGCCTTTGAAGTTCAAAGCCCTTTCTGCATCTTGCTACAACATGGCGAAGAGAGGGGAACCTCAGAACTCCTCCGTTTGGTGACATGAGCTACACGTAAAATGAAAGAACTGAAAAGATGATCCAGTTTCTGCTGATACTCACAGTCAAGGTAGATGGATACTTTGGTCTCTGGCCTCCATCTAATTCTATTCATTATAAATAAAAAATGGGAGGGTGGGAGAATGGCTAGATGTGTTGCTACTTTGATTTTACTTTCCACACTGAATGATGAATTAAAGAAATTCCTTTCATCATATATGAATTGTTTGTGTGATGTGACTGTCACCAAGGGGTGGGGAGCCACCGGGGCCAGCACCCCCATCTGCAGACAGATGTGACTCCCAGCCAGCAGGTAGATCAGAAGGGTTATCGGTTCACAGGGACACAGCGTAGAACAGACTTGTCAGCATAGGAACCAGAAACAGGCAATACCATCCCTCTTGGGAAGAGGGGTCCCCATCTCTCCTCCTAAGCCAGTGAGACTAACTCACACACCCAGCAGCACATCTCTGTCCCTGCCAGCCCAGCCTCCAGCCTTTATCCAGCTTCCCAGGCAAAAGGTATCACTTGGTCTCACACACATACACACACACACACACACACACACACACACACCCCACCCTGAGGCTCAGGTTACAGTGAGCCTGGGCCATTGTGAACATGTTGGGCTGAGCATCTTTCCTCTGTGACTCACACCCGGAATTCCCATCCCCTTCCAGATAGTAAAGCAGTGCCCAGGGAAACTGAGGCACACACATGGGATTACTACAGGACAGTAGAAATCATATGCCACATAAGTGAACAGAGTGAATATAATCCCCACTTCCTCACCTCTCTCCCCCCTTTGAGACCAAACTGAGCAGGGTCACTTC
Organism: Pelochelys cantorii; assembly: GCA_032595735.1. Classification (NCBI taxonomy): domain Eukaryota; kingdom Metazoa; phylum Chordata; order Testudines; family Trionychidae; genus Pelochelys; species Pelochelys cantorii. The sequence continues at coordinate 3,658,320 of CM064329.1, forward strand.
GCCAGTGGCCTGGGGAAATTCAGACCTCCCTGCTCCAGGATAACACATCAACTATGACATTAGCTCTCCCTTAACATGGATCCCTCCATATCGTAATCCTGCAGGAGCAGGCTCAGGCTCCATCTCAGCAGCTTGGCATTGGTCATTTGGTGCAGCCAGGTCAGGGGAGGGTGGTCAGTATACACGGTGAAAGGGGGAGCTAGGAGGGTACTTACACTAAGCTAGGGGGAGAGGTAGATATGCTAGAGGGCAGGGATAGGGTCCAGAGTGACCTAGACAAATTGGAGGATTGGGCCAAAAGAAATCTGATGAGGTTCAACAAGGACAAGTGCAGAGTCCTGCTCGTGGGATGGAAGAATCCCAAGCACTGTTACAGGCTGGGGACTGACTGGCTAAGTAGAATTTCAGCAGAAAAAAACCTGGGGATTCCAGTGGATGAGAAGCTGGATAGGAGTCAATAGTTTGCCCTTGTAGTCAAGAAGGCTAATGGCAGATTGGAGTGCATTAGCAGGAGCATTGCCTGCAGATCAAGGGAAATGATTATTCCCCTTGATCCAGTGCTGGTGAGGCCACATCTGGAGTATTGTGTTCATTTCTGGGTTCCCCATGACAGAAAGGGTGTGGAGAAAGTCCAGCGGAGCACAACAAAAATGATGAGGGGGCTGGAGCACATGACCTATGAGGAGAGGCTGAGGGATTTGGGCTTGTTTAGTCTGCAGAAGAGAAGAGTGAGGGGGGATTTGATAGCAGCCTTCAACTTCCTGAAGGGAGGTTCTAAAGAGGCTGGAGAGAGGCTGTTCTCAGTAGTGACGGATGGCAGAACAAGGAGCCATGGTTTCAAGTTGCAGTGGGGGAGGTCTAGGTTGGATATGAGGAAATACTATTTCCATGAGGGTGGGGAAGCACTGGGATGGGTTCCCTAGGGAGGTGGTGGAATCTCCATCCCTAGAGGTTTTGAAGTCCCAGTCTGACCAAGTCCCATTGAGTTGGGGTTGGTCCTGCTTTGGGCAGGGGGCTGGACTTGATGACTCCTGAAGTCTTTTCCTGCCTTAGGATTCCATGATTCTATGAAATGCCACCCAAACAGATACGGCTGCAGCTTTCTAAGGGCCTACACCATAGCCAGGCATCCTTTCCTATGGCTGTGTAGTTCTGGGCAGCAGCTTTTTGCTCAGGTACACAATGGGGTGTCACTCCCCCTTTTTCATCCACCTGCATTAGCATTGCACCAGTCCAGTGTCTGAGGCATTGGTGAATATCAGAAAGGGCTTGTCAAAAGATTGACCAGAACCAGGGCCTTCTTCACTGCACAGAGAGCCCTCTGACCCTGCTGGTCCAGACCACCTTGTCTGGCTTCCCCTTCTTACACAGCTCAGTGACGGGGGAAGTGATGGAGCTAAAGTTGGGCACAAACCTCCGGTAGCACCCCATCATCCCAATGAAGGCCTGGACCAGCTTCTTGGTCTAGGAGGTGGCTAATCCTTGAGGCTCTCCTTAGCCCCACATTTCAGATGCACTCTGGCCACAAGTACCTTGAATGGGGTCCCGTCTATGCCCGTCAGGGTCAGGTTAGCACTGGGCACCAAGTGGTCTGGGACCACCACCTGAGGCTGGGCTAGTATCACCTCCAGTGCCCATGCCCCAGTACCCCATGACCTTCCTTCCATCCACCTCCAAGAGAACCAGGCACTTGCTTCACAGAGGCAGCCCTGCCCCTACCTTGTACACTGAGAAGCCCGCCTCTGGAGGCCATTGTGAATATGCTGGGCTAAGTATCCTCCCTCAGTGAGTCATACCCAGAAATTCACTCCCCATCTAGATCATAGTGCAGTGCTCTGGCAAACTGAGGCACACACACATGGTTACTACAGGACAGCAGAAAGCACATGCAACATAAAAAGCGAATAGCATGAATACAAATTCAATGTAACAAGCAAACAGAGTGAATACAATCCCCACCTAGTGAATACAATTTGCACTTTGTCATAGTTACTCCCCCATATTTTGATGGAAATATGCTTTTAAATATAAATGCGCCTAACCCAAATATGGTTTCTTCAAAGCAGGGCAAAATAAACTATCATTCAAGAGCCGGTAATTCCCAGAATGAGTTATTTTGCGTGTGCGCAGTTATTATTCTTGTATGTAAAGTTAGAAATATGAAGTGTGAACTAGTTTAATTAATTCTCGGTCTTCTGGTGAAAGCCATTAGTAGTAGTACTTAAGGAACTCAGTAGCCCAGTGCTCAAGACAATGATCCATACATGTTTTTGCTGTAAGCCCAAAATGTGATTGGCTCTACAAGGGCATGTGATCATGCCATCTGGCGCTGGAATCCACATTGAATTTATTTTCCATTGGAATGGAGAGGATGAAACAAAGGATTCCTGCCCTGGGGAAATTCTGGGTAAGGGATGGGAAGCAATCAACAATGGCCTTCATCTGGCCTTTAAATGGTCTCCCCACCCTAAGAGGCTACACAAGAACACCTGGAAAAGAAAGAGTTGTACTGTAACAAAAAGGGTGGAGGAACATGGCTGGGCCCAGGTCAGAGAAAAAGACCAGGTCTAGCTTAAGAACATAAGAACATAAGAACATAAGAACATAAGAACGGCCGTACCGGGTCAGACCAAAGGTCCATCTAGCCCAGTATCCTGTCTGCCGACAGTGGCCAGCACCAGGTGCCCCAGAGGGGGTGGACCGAAGACAATGATCAAGCGCTTTGTCTCCTGCCATCCCTCTCCAGCCTCTGTCAAACAGAGGCCAAGGACACCATTTTATCCCCTGGCTAATAGCCTTTTATGGACCTAACCTCCATGAAATTATCTAGCTTCTCTTTAAACTCTGTTATAGTCCTAGCCTTCACAGCCTCCTCTGGCAAGGAGTTCCACATGCTGACTACACGCTGTGTGAAGAAGAACTTTCGCTTATTAGTTTTAAACCTGCTACCCATTAATTTCATTTGGTGTCCTCTAGTTCTTCTATTTAGGGAACTAATAAATAACTTTTCTTTATCGGCCCTCTCCATACCACTCATGATTTTATACACCTCTATCATATCCCCCCTCAGTCTCCTCTTTTCTAAACTGAAAAGTCCCAGTTGCTTTAACCTCTCCTCATATGGGACCCGTTCCAAACCCCTAATCAATTTAGTTGCCCTTTTCTGAACCCTTTCCAAGGCCAAAATATCTTTTTTGAGGTGAGGAGACCACATCTGTACACAGTATTCAAGATGTGGGCGTACCATAGTTTTATACAGGGGCAGTAAGATATTCCGGGTCTTATTTTCTATCCCTTTCTTAATAATACCTAGCATCCTATTTGCCTTTTTGACCGCCGCTGCACACTGTGTGGAAGTTTTCAGAGAACTGTCCACGATAACTCCAAGATCTCTTTCCTGATTTGTCGTAGCCAAATTAGCCCCCATCATACTGTATGTATAGTTGGGGTTATTTTTCCCAATGTGCATTACTTTACACTTATCCACATTAAATTTCATTTGCCATTTTGTTGCCCAATCACTCAGTTTGGTGAGATCTTCTTGGAGTCCCTTACAGTCTGCTTCTGTCTTGACTATCCTAAACAGTTTGGTATCATCCGCAAACTTTACCACCTCACTGCTTACCCCTTTCTCCAGATCATTTATGAATAAGTTGAACAGGATTGGTCCTAGGACTGACCCTTGGGGGACACCACTAGTTACCCCTCTCCACTCTGAAAATTTACCATTTATTCCTACCCTTTGTTTCCTGTCTTTTAACCAGTTCTCAATCCAAGAAAGGACCTTCCCTCTTATCCCATGGCCATGTAATTTACACAAGAGCCTTTGGTGAGGGACCTTGTCAAAGGCTTTCTGGAAATCTAAGTATACTATATCTACTGGATCCCCCTTGTCCGCATGTTTGTTAACCCCTTCAAAGAACTCTAATAGATTAGTAAGACAGGATTTCCCTTTACAAAACCCATGTTGACTTTTGTCCAACAAATTATGTTCTTCTACATGCTTCACAATTTTATTCTTTACTATTGTTTCGACTAATTTGCCCGGTACTGAAGTTAGACTTACCGGTCTGTAATTGCCCGGATCGCCTCTAGAGCCCTTTTTAAATATTGGTGTCACGTTGGCTACCTTCCAGTCATTAGGTACGGAAGCCGATTTAAGGGATAGGTTACAAACCACAGATAATAGTTCAGCAATTTCCCATTTGAGTTCTTTTAGAACCCTTGGATGAATGCCATCCGGTCCCGGAGATTTGTTAACATTAAGTTTTTCTATTTGTTCCAAAACCTCCTCTAATGACACTTCAATCCGGGACAGTTCCTCAGATTCATTACCCACAAAGGACGGTGCAGATTTGGGAATCTCCCCAACGTCCTCAGCCGTGAAGACTGAAGCAAAGAAATCATTTAGTTTCTCCGCAATGGCTTTATCGTCCTTGATTGCGCCTTTTATAGTTCGATCGTCTAGGGGACCCACAGGTTTTTTAGCAGGCTTCCTGCTTCTAATGTACTTAAAAAACATTTTGTTATTTCTTTTTGAGTTTTTGGCTAGCTGTTCCTCAAAATCTTTTTTTGCTTTTCTTATTACATTTTTACACTTGATTTGACAGTGTTTATGTTCCTTTCTATTTATCTCACTAGGATTGGACTTCCACTTCTTAAAAGATGCCTTTTTGTCCCTCACTGCTTCTTTTACATGGTGGTTAAGCCACGGTGACTCTTTTTTAGCTTGTGAAGATTTGCATCTGAGATAAGAACTGGGGGGAGAAATATGATTAGCACCAACTTCTTTTAATTCATTAGTCTTGGCTGGAGTGTTTTGTTTTATTTTGATTCAGTAACTTACTTTGATCTGTCTATTTTCACTTAGAAACACTTAAAAGCTACTTTCTATATTCAGTTAAACACTTATATATATTATCAAACCCAGAGTCAATAACTTACCTGCAGGGTAGAGTGAGCAACCACTGTGCATATCTCTCTTCCAGCGAAAAAAGGAGTGAACATCTTTATGAGCTTTCCCTTTGAAAAATTTTTACTCTGGGTAAGATGGATTTATCTGGGTGTTTGGTCCCTTTTGGAGGTTGGATTCCTGGGTTCTAAGCCCTTATAGCAGAGCTCTCCAAGACCTGTGCTGGTTCACTGTCTGGGCTGCTCTGCTAGGGAGCAGTAACCACAAATCTGTGCCTTGGCTGAGGGACACCAGAGCTTCTGGCCCAGTAGGTCAGGGTGGTAGGGTGCCACAGAGGGCAGGTAAGTGGGAGTAACTATATTTGCATGCCTTATAACAGGGTTCATAAACTGGGTTTGTAGGCCCTTCTACGGCCCTCATCAACATAGTACCTCTGAGCACCTCACAATATTTCTTGTAGTGACTGTCACAAATTCCACGGTAGCACAGTATTAACTCCATGTTCTAGCTGTTGAGCTGAGGCAAGGAAATGTCTTCCTTCAAGGCCTGGAATCAAATGGCGGGATGTGGTACCAGAGGCATCCCAGGGGAATTTCCGAGTCGATATATTAAATTGTCAGCCAAAAGCTTTTGATCTCCACAAACAAACCCTTTGTTTTGATCAGCTCTGCTCAGTATCCAGCTTGCAGATACAACAGCAGGCTGAATGATACCCCTCACTTCATACACTGTCACCGTGATAGAAATTGCACAATTTAATACCACAAGAGGAAAGAGTGACCCAAATTAATCCCTAGGGTAGGAATTACACTGAGGGTGGCTTTGGTTCAATGAGCACATTAATTAGTTGTTGTGTCTCTCTGAGCTCAGGTATTCCCCGTAGTTTCAGGCATCACGTCCCATAGATCACAGACCTTAGTATAAAATGTCCTGAATACTCCAATCTGGAAGCTTCTGTCAATGAGGAAACACCACATCTCTCTCCAAAGCAGGTACGTGCTATTGTCCTGCAGCAGTCACACACACATGCAGACACCATGGTGATCGGCAGGCACTGAACTGAAGACCTCCAGCCCAGTTCCCACCCCTCTTTGGCCAGAAAAAAAATGGGGAATTTCATAGTCACTAAAGCCCGTGCATTATGTCCCTGGGATTTAATATAAATAAATATAAATGACATATTAATCTGCCAAAAAGCCTAATTAGTGCAGCAAGCAACTTTATCCCAATTGGAGATACCGAACCGCAGACTCACCTTGCCCAAAGAGGGTAGAAAGACTCACACACATTTACTCTCGCCCTTCTTCTAAGCAATAATCTCATCACACTGAGATGGTTTCACCCTGACTCTCTCACAGCAGAGTCACAAGTCACTGTTTGCTGCTCGGATTAGAGAACAGGACTGATGGTGTGTGGGGCATGACTGACCTATGTGATATTAGATTTGTACAGTGTGCGCATCGTATGGAACAATTTGAATGACCTGCTCTGAACATCTGGCTCTGTGGATTAAGCCTTTCCTTGAAATGATCCTGGTGTCCTGAAAGAAATTGGTCTCTAATTTTCTTCATTTACTTTGTTACAGAGAAGGGAGCCATCCACCTGCCACATCCCTGTAGCAGCTGGATCTCGGCTCAGAGGAGATGGAAGAGGGAAATCACTCGGTGGTGACTGAGTTCATTCTCTCAGGACTGACAGATCATCCGGAGCTGCAGGTCCCCCTGTTTGGATTGTTCCTAATGATTTATGTTGTCACTCTGGTGGGGAATGGGGGGATGATCTTTTTAATCACGACTGACCCCCGACTCCACACCCCCATGTACTTTTTCCTCCGGAATTTGTCTTTCTGTGATCTCTGCTATTCCTCTGTAATTGTCCCTAAAATGCTGCTGAATTTCTTACCTGACAGGAAAAGCATTTCTCACACTGCCTGTGCTGTGCAAATGTATTTCTTTGTCTCTTTTGCAGATATTGAGTGTCTCTTGCTGGCTGTGATGGCGTATGACCGTTATGTGGCCATCTGTAACCCGCTGCTCTATAAAGTCACCATGTCGAGGCAGCTTTGTAACCAGCTGGTGACTGGGGTGTGTGCTGTGGGGTTGGTGGATGCATTGATACACACGTGTTGTACGTTCCAGCTATCATTCTGCCGCTCCAACATCATCAACCATTTCTTTTGTGATATCCCCCAGTTGCTGTCTCTCTCTTGTTCCAACACTCACATAAATGAGATTGTGATGTTTGCCTTCATTGGATGTGTTTTAGTGAGCAGCTTTGTGACCATCCTCCTCTCCTATGTCTATATCATCTCCACCATCCTCCAGATCCGCTCTACTGAGGGCCAGCGTAAAGCCTTCTCCACCTGCACTTTCCACTTGGTCACAGTGATCATGTTCCATGGCAGTCAGCTCTTCATGTATTTACGACCCAGCTCCAGCTATTCCCTGACCACGGACAAAATAGCCTCAGTGTTTTACACGGTGGTGATCCCAATGTTGAACCCCCTCGTCTACAGCTTGAGGAACACAGAGGTGAAGGACGCCCTGAGGAAAGTAATCAATAAATTCCTAACCAATTCTTGAACCTCTTTAAATCAGTATTCTATTAGTGGTTGGGAGCATAAACAGGGGAATTCAACTTGCAGCCCGTTGCAATGTAATTTTTCAGAGTCCGTGGTAGTGTTGTTCATTATCATATTATTATTAATTTTGTGTCTGTATTCCAACAAGGCCTCCAAGTCCCAGTTGAAAGAATGTCTTCATTAGGCAAAATTCAAGGAGGCATATGTTTCATATTTGTGAGTCTAAAAATCTATGTGATGTGCTTTGAAAGCATGGAGGTGTTTATTCTGAGAAAGAAGATCGGGGCATCAGTCTATCGCCCTCTCCTGTGTAGCTGGGCTGGTTTCATAATGCAGTTGAAAGTCTGAAGTGTGTGATTCCGGTGGCTGAACCAAAGGGAGTTTTGCACACCCTCCTGCTACTGTGCAGCCCTTTCTGTGCTCTGTGGGGTTGTTATAGGGGATGTTACCTGATTTGTGTCCACAGGGGTGGAAAAACAGGAATGGGATGGCTCAGGGGACTGAGTGAATGAGAAATTGATAGAGCCAGGCCACTTACTCATTTCTGAGTTAACGGGTGGTTACAAAAATTGAAACAGAAATACAGTTCAATGCGATGCAAATCTGAAAATTCTCCAAGTATCTGGCAAATTGAAAACATTGACCCAAATTTCCTTTGGGGTTGAAGGAAACACTTAACATGAGCAGCAACTGAACTTTTCCTTGCCTTCCTGGGTACATTCCCATGTAAAAGCAAAGACAATGAAAGGCCAGATTGACAAAATGGATGGGAGAGGAAGTGACAGTGATGGAATTTCTTCCCTTGTTTCCTTCTGCCCAATGATTAGCGCTCTCCCTTGGGATGTGGGAGACACATTTGAGTCCTCCTCTGTCTGATGGGGAGAAACAATTTGACAGTGGGTCTCCCACATTGCGAGACACTGTCCTGGTGCCTGGGCAATCTTCTCTCCTGGATCTCTCTTGGGACTGGTCTACACTAATGCTGTAAGTTGATCTGAGGCACACTAGTGCAAGTTGACATAACTTAGTGTGACTTACAGCTGTGTCCACATGACAATAGGTTGACAGGAGAGTTAAGTAACTGAAGTGTGGAACCTTTGAATTTCAAGACCCTTTCTGTAGCTTGGTATTCAAGGGCTAAGGGAGTGGACCCTCACCATTCCCAGACTGGGTGATCTTAGCTTCTACAGCCAACATTAAAGAACTGATCAGATGCGCCAGTATTTGCTGATGCTCACAGTAAAGGTAAATACACACTTCACTCCTGGGCTCCCATATAATTCCATTCACTAAAAAATACCGTTTTTTATTTGTGTTACAACTTTATTTTTACTGTCCACATTTCATGATGAAAAATGAAAGATACGGGAATTGCTTAAAATAAGAAAATCTGCCAGTCTCTTCAATATGTAGTTGCCACTTCACAGTTGAACTATGCAGAGGTAGCATATTCAAAAATGTTCATTAAATTAGGGTGCCTATGGAAACGTATGGAAATACGGATCTTAAATTCCATGCTGCCTCCCTCTGCCCATCTTTGAATGAGAGTAACCAGACTTGTCTGCCTTATAACAGGGTTCATAAATGTGTGTAGGTCCTTATATGGCCCTCATCAATGTAGTACCTCTGAACGCTTTGCACTCTTGATTGTATTTATTATCAGATTGTCCATGTTAGGCAGTGAAATATTGATCTCCATTTCACAGAGGATGAGCTGAGGCACAGAGAAAGCTGAGGCACAGTTGAGCCAGGAACTAAGACCCAAATTACAGAGTGGTAGACTAAGGTTTTACATAGTAAACATTCCTTCTCATGGCAATAGGGGAACACTGATGTAAAAGTTATATGTAAAACATTGGCTTCCCAGACCCTCATTCTATACAATAATTCAACCTTCTTCAGATTCACCATGAATGTCTGACAAATGAGCTGAGGGTGTCTCTCGTAGTCTCCAAGAATGACTTAACGATTCGAGGGAACTTCATGGATTTCCTCCTTGAAAACACACAGTAAATTACATGCACTGCAATCAGATTGTCTGATATTTTATTGGCATTCACATCTGTGAGGTATCAGTTGCAAGCTCATCATCTGCTGATCATCATTGTCCTGGTAAAACGTGTGTGGCAGCATTGTGTGTAAAGTTCTAAAATTTTACTTGTATCGCATTATTGAGGAATTCTGAGTTTAGAAAAGCAAGGACAAAGCAGTTCCTCAGAGACAAAAGCATGTCTTGTGAGGTGTTATTTGAAAGCTCATAAATGACTGATCATATTTGTCAGGATAAAATGTGTGTGGAACCATTCTATGTAAAGTTATAAGATTCTATTTTATAACATTATTGAGATGATCTTAATTTAGAAAAGGAGGCATAAAGGAGATCCTCAGAGGAAAAAAAGGCAAATAGACATCTCAGCCAGGTATCATCAAAATCAGATGACATCTCACCTGGTTAAGGGGCCATTCATGGCAGAAAGAAGTGTTCTACATTTCAAGAAACAAACAGCTGGACTTCTCTGTTCTCTCAGATTTTGTCTTCTAAGCCTCAGTTGGAGGTGATTCTTGTGAAAGTGAACTATATCTATAAAAGGAAAAGGCAAATGCCCAAAAGATAGTCTTCCTCCCTTTCTCTGTGCTCACATTATCAACATCAGCTGAAGGAAATGGAAAGGAACATTGAATTTGGGGAAGTTTCTGCCTGAAAGGCATCCAGCTAGTAAGGCTGCAAAAGTAGGTGGGGAGAGAAATCTTTGCTTTGAATTCATTCCATTAGGTGTTAGTTGCATTTCACCTTTCATGTCTTTGCAACCAAACCTGATTTTGATGCCTTGTGACTTGTAATCACTTAAAATCTTTCTTTTTGTAGTGAATCAATGTGTTTTCTTGTTTTATCAGAGCCAGTGTGTATATCGAAATGTTTGGGACTCTCTACTTGAGAACAGGGTTCGTGTGTATCATTTTCTATTAATAAAATGATTTCATATGAGCTGGTGTGGTCCAGGAAAGCTTTGGACAGTACAAGATACACATCCCATTCAGCATCTCTAGGCCCTGTGACCTGGATGATCAAGATGTTAGATGGGAAGGTCTGATTCTGGGCTAGGCTACAGCATTGGGACTCTGGACTAACTCAACTGAAATTATTGGCCTTGCTCTGGAGTTATACCAGTGTAACTGAGGGAAGAGTCTGGTCCATAGTATCTACACCAACACTGGGAAATTACTTACAGACACATTTGGAGAAGTGACCAAAAAATAAAGTGGAATACATTCACTTCATTCTTGTACTATACTAAAAAGACCCTCCAGAGATGTAGTGGAATCCACACAAGCTGATCCTCTGGCCCTCTATGTTCCGTACCACAAGAAAAGACGTGGCAACAACACTAATTGCATGGGCTCTGCACAGCCATTGTTCGTGGAGTGAAGATGTAGTAAAGGCCAACATAACAGAGTTCAGCAAAGAACTCGATAAATTCATGGAGGTTAGATCCATCAATGGCTATTAGCTGTCTGCCAGAAGCTGGGAATGGGCAACAGAGGATGGATCACTTGATGATTCTCTATTCTGTTCATTTCTTCTGGGCATCTGGCATTGGCCACTGTCAGAAGACAGGATACTGGGCGAGATGGACCTTTGGTCTGACCCAGTATGGCTGCTTTTATATTCTTATGTTTTCAATATGCCAAACAAGGAATTTTCAAATTTGGATTGGGTGAAACTTAATTTTTCAGTTGTTCACAACCACTCATGTACTCAAAAAAACAGCTCTTTCCTTTGTTCACTCACTTATATACACATTTGGATCAGGTCAAACTGAATTTTTTTTTTTTGCACACCCCTGAAATAAAAAATAATCGATTAACCCAGCGCTATCCATTTCTCACTCAAGCTATTTATGTCGAAATAATGGTGAGCTGGAGGACTGCTTACTCCAACTCATGTAACCCTCATTTTATGAGAAGTAAGGGAAGTCGGAGGAAGAGTTCCCTTTCTCAGATGTTCTGCTGTGTAGACAGCTCCAAAAGCCGAGTTACACTATTTCAACTTAAGCTACGCAATTGACATAGCCGAAGTTGTGTAGCTTAATTCGGCTTTAGCCCTGCTGTGTAGACGTGTCCTCACAGTCCCTGGGACATACACTTCCCAGAATCCCTGCTCTTGAGAATCTATAGTGCTTTCCCATAGAATTAAAAGAAAGAACTCATAGTGAACCTGAGGATGTGGTATAAATATCTCGTGTAACATGACCTTTATCTGTTTAATTTATATTATAGAGAAAACACCCCCTTTCTGTGCTATTTTGTACACAGTTCAGTGCAGAATATGACAGAAGATGCACATACATTCCCCCAGTCCGTTAGTACTGAGCTCTCCATGGTGCTGCAGTTTCCCTTAGCCCAGGAGGAGCTCAATGGAGCTACAGGCTACATCTACACAACTGTGCTATTTTGTGATCCTGAAATAGCTATACTGCATCTTAACAGTGCTCCCGTTATTTCTAAATATAATGGGCTCACAATTCCGACGTCCATGTAAACCTTGTTCCACAAGTAGTAAGGGACGTTTCAGAATAGTGGGTTATTTCAAAATTTGGTGTTGCGTAGACAGCATCAAATTAAGAAATAAGCTATTTCAAAATTGACTCGAAATAACATCGGCAATTTGCATAGCTCAAATTGCATAGCTTATTTTGAGCTATGGGTGCAGTGTAGATGCACCCACGCTGATTTACACCAGCTAAGAATTGGGACCATGTAAATTTATGCCACCTGGAAACTGGCTCATTGATTTTATTTAAATTATTCCATTTTTCCATAGAGTCATGGTTTCTAGTATGACCTTCTGATAACACCTGGCATGGCACCTCAGCCATAAATTACACTGGAACATCTTGTGTAGATCGCTCTCCAGTCTTGATTTGAAGATGCCAAGTGATATTGAATCTGCCATGTGGTCTTGGTTAAAACGTGCACAAATTCACACCAATGGACAATCTGGCCCTTTAATTTCAACCTGAACTGTGCTGATTTACATGGCATGGGGATCTGGCCAATAACTCCAATAGACACACATCCATTTACACAGGCAGGAGAGCTGGTCTAATGGGCAATGCCCATGGTATGGTTACGTCTTAAAGCTTGTCTAGCCACGTGCACCAGATGTAGGCACAAGCCCTGAGCACCCTCAGTGAGCATAGTGTGAGAAATGTAGCAGGTCTAATGAGGCCGGGTCTGCCTGTGTGACATCACCAGAAGTCAGGGGAAAATGCACAGTATCTTTTCAAGAGCCCATCAAGGCCACTAGGCAGGGACAAAAGGCAGCCACTAGGAAATTCCCCATGCAGGAGATTGTGCAGGAAGAGCTCGCTGGTTTTTCAGAAACTACTAAGTGGTCTCAGATAGCTACAGGAGATTGGTGGAAGGCAAATACATTACCCCAGATTTGTCCCTTTTCCCTGTGTAAGATAACTTACACAGTGAAGATAGCTTATTTAGCACAGTGAACAAGTTTAAGCCCAAAAAGACATGCTGAGGCATAGAGCTCCCCTTGCTCAAAGAGGCCTGAGAGATTGAAACTCGTTTGCTCTCACCCCTTCTTGAGCTAAGGAATAATCTCTGCACTCCGATGGTTTTCACTCTACTTGTTATCTATCACAGCAGAGTCACAAATCACTGTCTGCAGCTTGCATAGTGAACTGCAGTGTTCATACAGGGAGCAGGATTAATCTGTGTATCACTGTGTGTGTGCATTGTAGCAAAGACAATGCACGTATATTTGGGCCTTTTCACCTAGATAAAACAACCTTCAATGGTACAGGGACTTCAAAAGATACCCTCCAACTTAGCAGAGCCATCTTTACTTAGAAAAAACCCAAAATAACCAGTTAAGACCACACCAAATCACCAGGTGGGACAGAAATAACAAATATGATATATAATCAAAAAAGGCCATGGTAACAAATTGACATAAGATAATAAATTGAGATCAGTGATACAATCCACCAAGTTCCCTAGATGATTTAAAATGTCAAACTCTGAAAGACACATGGTGAATCAGAAAAAGGCTGCATTGCAGCACAGAATGAGGGACTTGGTCGCTACTCTCTTACCCCCATAGCTTGTGCACCTCTGTTCCTCCATTGTCATGAGAAGGAAAAATGCTCTGAGGTAGAGCAGTGGTCTAGTGCTTTGTAATGTGGGGCTTTGTTCCTAGCTCAACTATGGACCTCTTGTACGGCCTTGAATCAACACGTTTATTTCTCTGTGATGGAAGTTATGACAATAAATGGAATTAAGTTTGCACAGTGCTCAGAGATGCTTCATTGATGATGGCCTGTAATGGAGCTGAGGCTGACCTCCATGGCACTTCCTCATGCCATTCTGGGATTTCACTCTCCAAGAGAGCACCCTTCTCAGACGGTGCCTTGTCACTGTCACTTCTGCTTTGGACCCATCGCACTATGACCCACATTATTCCCCAGAATGCACCAACCTCTTCTGGACCTCATGCCCCTCTCTGATATCTCTGTCTTCCCGAGGGACCAACAGGTTATAAGCTAACTTGGGCAACTCCAGTGTAATCAGGAACTTGCTAGAAACAATTGAGTGTGTCAGGCTAATTAGCACACCTGGATCCAATTAATAATTTGCAAGAAGCACTTAAGGGAGCCTGGTTGAAAAATTGTCTTGAACATTTTGTAATGGGAAATTGGATGATCATTTCCACTATTCTTAATGAAATTCTCTTTTCTGTGGAAGTTATCAGTTTTCCATCAAATAAAACAAACTCCCCTCTTCCCAAAACCATGGCTGTGGGACTCTGGTGATGTTCTGGGGCAGTTCAGCAGGAGGAGAGACCAACATGCACCACGGGGGATGGAGTCCAGCCGGGGAGACTGGCCCATGGACGGGGCTGGTGGGATGTGGTGCATGAGACATCTCTCTGGTATTTCCAAGCCCAAAGCTTTCAAGCAAAAGCTTTTGACCTCCACTAACCAACCCTGTGTTGATCAGCTCAACCCAGTAATCAGTGGGGACTGAAAACAGCAGGATGAAAAACAGCCCACCCTTGTCCTCTGTAACTCTGACTGAAACTGAGTCATTTAATAACACAGGAGGAAAGGGTGGCCCAAATTAATCCCCAAAGTATGGGTTACACTGAGGGTGGCTTTGGTTCATTGAGCACGCTAATTAAGTGTCAAGTCTCTCTGAGCTCAGCTATTCTCAGTTGCTTCAGGGAGCATGTCCCATAGATCCGAGGTCTCAGTATAAAACTTCCTGTATGTTCCAAACTGGCAGTTTTTATCAATGGGGAAACAACACAACATCTCTCTCTTCTCAGCAGGTAGGTGTTGTTGTCCCAGCTCATACTTACACACATACAAAAATCATGGGGAGCTACAGGTATTGCATTCAAGATCTCCAGCACTCAAAGCCTCAGCTCTAGCTCCTACCCCTTGTACTAATGGCATAACCTCTTTGGTTACAAAATATTACACAGTGACTGAATCCAGTACGTTCCAGTATGTCTCTGGGTTTCCCTACAAACTAATGAAAATGCAATTTTCAGTTGCCAAAAAAGCTTAATTAGCACAGTGAACAAGATTAAGCCCAAACAGATGTGCTGAGGCACAGATCTCCCATTGCCCAAAGAAACCAGAGATTGAAACTCATTTACTCTCAGCTTTTCCTGAATTTAGGAAAAATCTCTTTGGACTCAGATGGTTTTCACCCTGATTGCATCACCTCAGAGTCACAAATCTCTGTTTGCTGCTCTGTTTAGTGAACAGCAGTGTTCATATGGGGAGCAGGATTAACTGATGTATCCTTGTATGTGTACTGTGTGTGCACTGTATGGAACAATGAGAAAGTCTACAAAGCCAAGTGTTCGTTCACAGCTGGTCAAAGCCCTTCCCTGATCTGGCACTGGTATGCATAAGAAAGTGACCTCCATTTTCCTTCACATTCTTCCTTACAGACAAGGAGCAGGTTGTCTGTTGAAATCAACCTGCCCACGTCCCTGTAGCTGCCTGATCTCGGCTCAGAGGAGATGGAAGAGGGAAATCACTCGGTGGTGACTGAGTTCATTCTCTCAGGACTGACAGATCGTCCAGAGCTGCAGCTCCCCTTGTTTTGGGTGTTCCTACTGATTTATATTCTCACTCTGGTGGGGAATGGGGGAATGATCTTGTTAATCATGAGTGACCCCCGACTCCACACCCCCATGTACTTTTTCCTTCGGAATTTGTCTCTCTGTGATCTCTGGTATCCCTCAGTAATTGCCCCTAAGATGCTGCAGACTTTCTTAGCTGAGAGGAAAAGCATTTCTCACACTGCCTGTGCTGTGTAAATGTATTTCTTCATCGCTTTTCAAGATATTGAGTGTTTCTTGCTGGCTGTGATGGCGTATGACCGTTATGTAGCCATCTGTAACCCCCTGCTCTATACGGTCACCATGTCCAGACAGCGTTGTAACCTGCTGCTGGCTGGGGTGTATGTGGTGGGCTTGGTGGATTCTATGACACACGTGTGTCTGACATTCCGGCTGTCATTCTGCCGCTCCGACATCATCAACCATTTCTTCTGTGACATGCCCCCACTGCTGGCGCTCTCCTGCTCTAACACCCGCATCAATGAGATTGTGATGTTTGCCTTCACGTGCTTCATTACTCTGAACAGCAGTGTGACCATTCTCCTGTCCTATGTCTATATCTTCTCCACAATCCTGCAGATCCGCTCTGCCGAGGGCTGGCGCAAAGCCTTCTCCACCTGCACTTTCCACTTGACTGCGGTGGTCATATTTTATGGCAGCCTCCTATTTACGTATTTATGACCCACCTCCAGCTATTCCATGGACATAGACAAAATAGCCTCCGTGTTCTACACACTGGTGATCCCTTTTTTGAACCCCCTCATCTACAGCCTGAGGAACACGGAGGTGAAGGATTTTCTGAAGAAATCAATGAAAAAACTCCTCACCATTTGCTGAATCTGTTCAACTCAGTGCAGGTTTAGTAATGAGGAATGGAATTCAATTCCCAACCCTCTGCAATGTATTTTCTCAGAGCGCATGGGACAATTCTGCATTAGTATATAGTTATTATTAATGAATTATTTGTATTCCAAAAGAACTCGCAGGCTCAATCTGTGACCAGGGTTTCCTTAGCATTCTGCCACAGCAAAATTTAAGGAGGCACCTGTTTCACATGTCTGAGCATAAAAATATATGTGATGTGCTTTGAAAGCATGGAGTTGTTTATACTGGGAGAGATGGTGGCATTTAATCTGCCTCCCTCTTTATGGCAGTGTGGGTTTCATTACGCATTTGCAATTATGAAGTGTGTGATTTCTATGGCTGAACAAAAGGGAATTTTGAATGTCCTCATGATACTCTGCAGCCCTTTAAATGCACAGAGAGGTTGTGGAGATTGTCTCCTGGGTTTGGCAGGAAGGAAATTTCCATCACAATGATCTTTACTTTAAGTTGAGGGAACAAACAAAATTAGAAAGATCAAGGACATAGTTTCCAAGAGAGATCACGGCGTGTGTGCATCCTCTGTGACCGTCCACACTAAAGAGGGTACAAAACAGAAAGGAAAGTGTGTGTTTTCTCTACAACATACATTACAGCAAAAGATAAAGCCATGTCAGGCACTAGCTAATTATACATCAGCATGTTCACTGCGTTCTTGCTCTTGGTATTATGGACTCCGAAGAGTAGAGATTCTGGGAATTGTACGGCTCTGGGGACTGAGAGTGAGAAATTGATAGAGCTGGACCAATAATTGATTATGGCATTCAGGAGGGTGCTTAAAACACTGAGCTCAACACGATTCAAATCTGAAAATTCCCTAAATGTTCACCCAATGTAAAACACTGACCAAAATTTTCTTTGGGGTTAAAGGAAGCATTTAACAAGACCAAAAATGGAACATTTCCTCCCTTTCTTGGCACTTTTCAGTGTCAAAACAAAGGCAATGAAAGGCCAGACTCATAAGATGGATGGAAGTGCAAGAGGCGGTGATGGTGTTGCTTCCATTGTACACTTTAATGAAGTGTTTAGAGCACTCTTGTGGGACATGGGGGACACAGTTAACTCCCCACCCCATAAGAAGCTTTGTGAGGTGGGTCTTCCATGTTGCTGAACAGGACAATGGGCTTTGATCTTTCCTGTATATTTCTCAGGGCTAGTCTACGCTTATGCTATAAGTTGATCTAAGTTATGCTAGTTCTTTAACCTTATTTTCACTGCCTCAGAGATTGACAATGCAGAAGTTGATCTTCCAGAATTCTATTTAATGGGTCTAGTAAAGACCCATTAAGTCAAAAGGCTGATGGGGCCCCTGTTGACTGCAGTACTCCTTGCAGTCACAAGGAGTAAGGAAAGTTCACAGGAGCATTTTTCCCATTGACATCCAGCTGTGGTGCCACCCCAGAAAATTGATGTAAGATATGCTGACTCCCACTACACAGTTGTTGTAGCTGGAATTGCATGACTTACAATGAAATTCTCCGCCAGTGCAGACCTGGCCTCACCATGTTAAGTGTATGGGAGAGTTACACAACGGAAGTATCTGTAACAGAGATCACCAGACTGTATTGGTGTAGACCAGTCCTGAGACAGATCCATGACGGAACATAATCTCTTTGTTTTTGACAATAATTGAAGAGTCCAGAAGAAATTCACCCATTCACTAGACACCTTTGTGTCTTGGTCACTGCACTGAATGTTGACAATGAGAATAACGGGCTGTGCAGGAATCGTTTGAAATTTTAAAAAATCATTCTGCTTGTACAATATATAATTGCCTCTTCTCATTCCAGCTATTTGGGAGCAGCATTTTAATCACAGAATCATAGAATACCAGGACTGGAAGGGACCTCGAGAGGTCATCGAGTCCAGTCCCCTGCCCTCATAGCAGGACCAAATACTGTCTAGACCATCCCTGAGAGACATTTATCTAACCTACTCTTAAATATCTCTAGAGATAGAGATTCCACAACCGCCCTGGGCAATTTATTCCAGTGTTTGACCACCCTGACAGTTAGGAACTTTTTCCTAATGTCCAACCTAAACCTCCCTTGCTGTAGTTTAAGCCCATTGCTTCTTGTTCTATCCTCAGAGGCCAAGATGAACAAGTTTTCTCCCTCCTCCTTATGACACCCTTTTAGATACCTGAAAACCGCTATCATGTCCCCCCTTAATCTTCTCTTTTCCAAACTAAACAAACCCAATTCTTTAATAGCATTCACTAGTTCAGAGTATGTATGCACAAATATGAAAATGTGGATCTTAAATTCTTTCTGTCTCCCTGCGTCCATCTCTGTCTGGGAGTCATCATATTTTCCAGCCTTATAATAGGGTTCATAAATGTATATAGGTCCTTATATGGTCCTCATCAGCATAATACCTCTGAGCACTTCTAAATCTGTATTGTATTTATTGACACCACTTCCGTGTTAGGAAGTACAGTATTATCGCCATTTTACACATGAAGAGCTGAGGCAAAGCCCTGAATTACAGAGTGCTAGGCTAATACTCTACCTGCTAGAAAGTCTTTCTTTTCATGTCAACAGAGCAACAAGGGTATAAAATGTATATCTAAGAGAATGGCGACCCCCGCCACATTCTGTTCAGTAATGCCACATTCTTCAGATTCACCACGTATGTCTCACAATGAACTGGGGAGATCTCCCATAATCTCCAATACTGACCTTTGAACTATTCAAAGGAACAGGGCAGATTCCTTTTTTGAAGATACTCTGCATGTTACATGCAAAGGTCATCTTTCTGCTATATTCTCAGATGTCAGGCTGTTGTGACAGATTCCTTTACCTTCAGCCTAGTTGCTACTTCTTAAAGACAGAAACCACAAGCAAATAAGATGGAAAAATTATTATTTACACAATGTGAAAATCAGTACCCTTGTGTGAACCCCCTTATCAAGTCTAGGATACATTTTGTACAAAGCATGCCTTGTGAAGTATCATTTGAAAGCTCATAATCCGCTGATCATCATTGTCCTGGCAAAATACATGTAGCAACATTTCATGTAAAATTATAAGATTCCAGTCTGTGACATCATTGAGTTGTTTTGTGTTTAGAAAAGCAGGAATATACAAGTTCCTCAGAGGCAAAACCCAAATAGCCATTCACCAAAGAAATGACTGGAATATTTTTTTCCTCTAGATTAACCAATTGTTCAGAGTTTTAGATTATCCTTTTCATGTGTTTTTTATAATATGTGATGTCAGCATTTTGGGTAACTTTGGTATTGTCACATTAATTGTCATCAATTTTCAGCTTTACACTCTTGTGTGCTTTCTTCTCACTAACCTGGCTTTTTTATATGTCTATATTTCCACTTGCTATCTGTCAACACAATCAAATGGACTATCACCTGGTTAAGAGGTCATTCTGGGGAAGGAAAAAGTCTCAGCTGGAGAGGATTCTTGTGAAAGAGAACTATGACTATGGGTACATCTAGACTACACCTCTCTGTCAACAGAGAGATGTAGATTAGGCATGTCAAATTGCTAATGAAGCAGGAATTTAAATATCCCATGCTTCATTAGCATAAACATGGCCACCACTTTTTTTCGAAATGCAGCTTTTTTGAAAAAAATGGCAGTCTAGATGGAGATCTGTCGAAAAATAAACCCCTTTTTGAAAGATCCTATAAACCTCATTTTTTGAGGAATACAGGATCTTTCAAAAAAAGGGTTTATTTTTCGACAGATCCCCATCTAGACTGCTGTTTTGGGCTTTGTTTGTTTTTTCCCTAAAAAGCGCCATTTCAAAAAAAAGCGGTGGCCATGTTTATGCTAATGAAGCACGGGATATTTAAATCCCTGCTTCATTAGCAATTTCGACGTGCCTAATCTACAGCTCTGTTGACAGAGAGGTGTAATCTAGACACAGCCTATAAGAGGAGAAACCTCTTTTTCTCTTTGCTCATGGCATCAACACCATTTGAAGGGAAAAAAAGGCACACTGGACTGGGGGAAGATTTGGGCTGAAAGGCATCCACCTGTTAAGACTGCAAAAGCAGGTGGTGATATATATCTTTTCCTTCAATTCATTTAGTTTGAGATGAACTATTTGTAGCATTTTAACTTGTATGGCTTTGTAACCAATTCTGACCTTTAATTACTTACTTAAAATCTTTCTTTTTTGTACTCAATAAATGTGTTATGTTATTTTATCAAAACTAGTGTGGTTTTGTATTGAAATATTTGGGAACCTCTATTTAAGAACATAGGAATGGCCATACTGGGTCAGACCAAAGGTCCGTCTTGCTCAGTATCCTGTCTTCCAACAGGGGTCAGTGTCAGGTGCCCAAGCGGGAGTGAACAGAACAGGAAATCATCAAATGATCCCTCCTGTCATGCATTCCCAGACTCTGAAAAAGAGTCTAGGGAAACCATTCCTATCCATCCTGGCTAATAAGCATTGACGGACCTGCCCTCCATTAATTTATCTGAGTTATTTTTGAACCCTGTTAAAGTCCTGGTCTTCACAATAGTCTCTGGCCAGGAGTTCCACAGGTTGACTGTGTGTTGTGGAAAGAAATACTTCCTTTGGTTTGTTTTGAACCTGCTATCCATTAATATCATTTGGTGACCCCTGGTTCTTATATTATAGGAACAAGTAAATAACTTTTCCTTATTCACTTTCTTCACATCAAGCTATGATTTTATAGACCTAGATCATATTCCCCATTGGTTTCCTCTTTTTTAAGATTAAAAGTCCCAGTCTTTTTAATCTCTCTTCATATGGGATCCATTCCATATCCCTAATAATTTTTGTTGCCCCTTCCTGAACCTTTTCCAATGCCAATTTATCTTTTTTGAGATGAGACAACCACGTCCGTGCGCAGTATTCAACATGTGGGTGTACCATGGTTTTATATAGAGGCAATACGATATTCTCTGTCTCTTTTTTCATGATTCCTAACATTCTGTTTGCTCTTTTGGCTGCTGCTGCACATTGAGTGGATTTTTCAGAGAACCATCCACAATGACTCCAAGATCTCTCTCGAGTGGTTATAGTTATATGAATCCTCATCGACTCATATTTAGTGTTTGGTCCCTTATGAGCTATAGATCCTATATTCAGGACCTTTCGTCTAGATAAAGCAACCTTCAATGTCATAGTGGCTTCCAAGAAAACCCTGACACTTAACAGGTACACCACTTCTTGGAAAAACCCAAAATAACTAGTTAAGACCAGACCTAATAACTGTATAGGACATAAATAACAAATGTGATACATAACCACAAAAGGGGACATGGTAATGAACTGATGTCTATGAAAATAAGCTGAGATCAATGATGTTCTGACATACATGAAAAAAGACAATTCACCATTAGTAAGATGAGGAAATACAAATAAGGAGCAAAGGAAACATCCAACAGAATACGCGTCAAACACAACAACATCAGGGTAACATATTATAAAAGTGGCATCTTAACCTAGGTGCGGTAAGAGAAGGAGATGCGGCCCTTGGGAGATGTCAAGATGATGGTCACTGGTGATGATGGGGAAGGTGAAAGTGATGGGGAAGATGATGGATAACATTTCAGGTTGTTCTAGGAGGAATGGTGAAAGTATATGGAAATATAGATGAACATTCCCTATCTATCTTGTAGATAGATTATCTACTGGGATCAGGACAATGAGGGTATTCCAAAACCTGAAATGACTGAAAAGTTATCAGCAACAGCTGTGAACAATTAGTACACGTCACCACATCTAACGTTTTGTTCCTTGCATTCCAAACTTGTTACCAAGGCTGAACAAAAATGTTTCTTGAAAAGTTTTGTTTTGTTTTTTTTTTGTTTTACAGGAGACTGGATTTTCATTTCATCTATTTTTTCATGCAGTTACATTTCCCATGTTAACTTTCAGTTTTTCATCAAAATGCCAACTACCTCTCCTCCCCTGCTGGGGCCATGGGACACTGGTGATCTTCCCTAGCAATTGAGAGAGAGGAGAGATCATCGTGCATCAGAAGAGCTGAAGTCTGGCATGGGAGCCTGGCCCAGGCAGAGCATGGTGGGATGTGGTATCTGAGGGACCCCTGCGGTATTTGCGAGTCAATCTATTAAGTTTTCAGCAAAAAACTTTTGGTCTTCTCAAACAGCAAATCAAATCAATCTTTTGTAAATTGGCTTTGCTCAGTATCAAGCTTCCACTGAAAATGTCATGATGGAATACAGTACCAATACTCTGTAACTGAGACAGAAATTGCATCTTTTAACACCGCTATAGGAAGGAATGGGCCAAATTAACCCCCAGGGCATGAGTTACCCCGAAGGTGGCTTTGGTTCACTGAGCACATTAATTAGGTGTTGTGTCTCCCTGGGCTCAGATATTCCCACTTGCTTCAGGGAACATGCCCCATAGATCACAGATCTCAGTATAATACTTTCAGAACACTCCAGACTGTCAGTTTCTGTCGATGGGGAAACACCACCACGTCTGTCTCTTCTCAGCAGGTACGTGCTGTTGTCCTGCATCTCAATCACACACAGATGGACACGAGGGTGATCAGCAGGGACTGAATTCAAGCCCTTCAGCACTAAATGCCTCAGCCCAGCGCCTACGCCTGCAGCTAATGGAATGACCTCTTTGGTTGGAAAAAACAGGCAATTACATAGTCTCCAAAGCCAGTGATTTTCATTATGTCTCTGGGTTTTCATACAGATGAATGTACATGCCATTTTCAGATGCCAAAAAGCTTCATTAGCACAGCAAGCTTTACCTCAAACCAACACGCTGAGCCACCGAACTCCCCTTGCCCAAAGAGGGTAGAAAGATTGACACGCATTTATTCTTACCCCGTCCTGAGCTAAGGAATCATCTCGTCACGCTGAGTTGGGTTTCACCCAGATTCTCCAAAGGCAGAGTCACAAGTCACTTTTGATTAGTGAGCAGTAGTATTTGTCAGTGGGGAATGACTGACGAGTGTGTCCTTGTTTTTGAACAGGCTGTGCATTGTACGGAACACCTGGAATGTCCAGCTGTGAACATCTGGCTCTGTGGATTAAGCCCTTCTCCAATTTTGTACTGGTGCTTGTTAAGAAACTGATCTTCATTTTCTTCACTTACTTGGTTACAGAAAAGGGACAAGCTCCCCCAGCCATCCACCCTCCCACATCCCTGTAGCTGCCTGATCTCGGCTCAGAGGAGATGGAAGAGGGAAATCACTCGGTGGTGACTGAGTTCATTTTCTCAGGACTGACAGATCCTCTGGAGCTGCAGGTCCCTCTGTTTGTGTTGTTCCTACTGATTTATGTCACCACCCTGGTCTGGAACGGGAGGATGATCTTGTTAATCACAACTGACCCACAGCTCCACACCCCCATGTACTTTTTCCTCAGGAGTTTGTCTTTCTGTGATCTCTGCTGTTCCACAGTAATAGCCCCCAAGATGCTGCAGAATTTCTTGGCTGAGCAGAAAAGCATTTCTCGCATTGCCTGCGCTGCGCAAATGTATTTCTTCTTCTCTTTTGAAGATATTGAGTGTGTCTTGCTGGCTGTGATGGCGTACGACCGTTATGTGGCCATCTGTAACCCCCTGCTCTATAGGGTCACCATATCTAAGCAGTGTTGTCACCTGCTGGTGGCTTTGTGCTATGCTGTGGGGGTGGTGGATTCAATTATACAAACATGTTTTACATTCCAGCTCTCATTCTGCCGCTCCAACATCATCAACCATTTCTTCTGTGATGTGCCCCCACTGCTGGCACTCTCCTGCTCTGACACCAGCATCAGTGAGATTTTGTTATTTGCTTTGAGTGGCTTCATTTTAGTGGGTAGCTTTGTGACTGTCCTTCTCTCCTACATCTATATCATTGCCACAACCTTGCAGATCCGCTCTGCCGAGGGCCGGCGCAAAGCCTTCTCCACCTGCGCTTTCCATTTGATCGCGGTGGGCATGTTTCATGGCT
Source organism: Pelochelys cantorii (assembly GCA_032595735.1). Classification (NCBI taxonomy): domain Eukaryota; kingdom Metazoa; phylum Chordata; order Testudines; family Trionychidae; genus Pelochelys; species Pelochelys cantorii. The sequence continues at coordinate 3,682,771 of CM064329.1, forward strand.
CTGAACTCTTCATGTATTTACGTCCCCCCTCCAGCTATTCCTTGGACATGGACAAAATAGCCTCAGTGTTTTACACGGTGCTGATCCCCATGTTCAACCCCCTCATCTACAGCCTGAGGAACACGGAGGTGCAGGGTGCCTTGAGGAAAGCCATCAATAAACTCCTAACCAAGTCTTGAGTCTGATTAACTCAGTGCTGGTTTAGCGATGGGGAGTGGGCACCAATGAATTCAACTCCTGGCCCACTGCAATGTCCTTTCACAAAGCCTGTGGTGAAATTGTTCGCTGTTATAGTTTGGTTAATAACATTAACTCTTTGCATTCCCATAAGACCTGCAGCTGGGACATGATAACAGGGCTTCCTTGTGCTGCTGCCACAGCAAAATTCAAGGAGGCACCTATTTCACATGCGAGTGTAAGAACATGTGTGATGTGCTTTGAAAGCACGGAGCTGTATGTACCGGGAAAGAGGAGGGGGGCACCAAAATCTCCCTGTTCTACACAGAGGGATTGGTTCCGTTATGCATTTGCAAATAGAAACTGTGTGATTTCTGGGGCTGAACCAACACACCCTCCAGCTACTCTGGAGCCCTTCCTGTACTCTATGGGGTTGTTGCAGAGATTGTCACTGGGTTTGTGTCCATGCACAAGGAGCAGAAAGGTGCTTTCCATCACCACGGCCTTTATATTCAGTTAAAGTTAACAACAAAACCAGTATGGGTAATGTTTCCAAGAGAGAGCATGGTGTGTGTGCATCCTCTGGCACAGGTTGTATGGAACTGAATAAAAATAGCATGGAAAGGGTTCATTTTTTCGAACCTCTAAATTAAACAGAGGTATAAAGTCATATCAGACACTCAATGTGTATCCTATATCAGCAGGTTTGCTGTGAGTTTTTCCTCTTAGTTCTGTTGGAAAGTATTATACACGCTGAAGAGTAGGGATTCTGGGAATGGTACAGCTCAGGGGATTGTGAGTGAGAAATGGATAGAGTTGCTGGTGCAGTAACTGATTTTAGAGTTCCCAGGTGCTTAGAGAAAATTCAGTTCAACCTGATCCCAGTCTGAAAATTCCCTAAATGACTGACAAATGGAAAAAGTTGAGCAAAATTTCCTTTGGGGTCAACGGAAACATTTTACATTACCAGATATGGGCATTTTCCTTTCCTTCCTGGGCACTTTTCAATGTAAAAACAAAGACAATGAAGGGCTACACTGACATGATGGATGGGAGTAGAAGAGGTGATGATGGTGCTGCTTCTCTTGCCCTGGATCTAGCTCAGGGCTGGCATATGCTACTCCTGTAAGTCAGTCTGAGTTATGCCATGTCAAATCAATGTAATATAATATGGAGCCTTTGAATTTGATTATTTTCAGGCATAACGGCTTTGCGCAAGAGGGTTTTTCTTGAGCAAGAAGGGGCAGTGTAGACAGCTCCGTCTTGTGCAAGAGCCTCTTCCGCAAAAATGGCGGCTCATTAGTTATGCAAATGAGGCTCGGCGATATTCCACGCTGAGCCTCATTTGCATAGCTCTGGCGCAAGATCGCGCCAGTATAGATCTTGAATGGGATAGGGATGGGAATGCAGGATCTGAGCAGGAGGTGGGGTGCAGGAGCGGGTGAGAGGTCTGGCCTGAGGGCAGGGGATGTCTGGTCAGGGAGCATCTGGCCAAGAATATCTGGCCGGGGCCTGGGGGAGATGTTGGCTGGGGGGCAAGGGCTGTCTGGACATGGGGATGGGGGAATTTGGATAGGGGGCAGGCTGACTGGCCAGGGGGTAGAGGGGATGTTGGCCAGAGGGCTGGGAGCATGAGGTGTCTGGCCAGGAGGCGGGGGGGGGGGGGAGAGGTCTGGCAGGGGATGTCTGGCCGGGGAGCAGAGGGCAGGGGGTCTCTGGCCGGGGGGGGCAGAGGGCAGGGGGTGTCTGGCCAGGGGGTCTAGCCAGGGGGCAGGGGGCAGGAGGTCTCTGCCAGGGAAGGGCAGAGGGCAAGGGGTGTCTGACCAGTGGGTGTTTGGTGTGGGGGGGGGGGGGCAGAGGGCAATGGGTGTCTGGCCGGGGGGTGCCTGGGCAGGGGGTAGGTGGTCTCTGGCTGGGGGGGGCAGAGGGCAGGGGGTCTCTGGCCGGGGGGTGCCTGGCAGGGGGCAGGTGGTCTCTGGCTGGGGGGGCAGAGGGCAGGGGGTCTCTGGCCGGGGGGTGTCTGGCCAGGGGGGCAGGGGGCCTCTGGCTGGGGGGGGCAGAAGGCAGGGGGTGTCTGACCGGGGGGGGTAGGGGGCATCTGGCCGGGGGGTGTCTGGGCAGGGGGTGTCTGGCCACGGGGCAGGGGGTGTCTGACCCGGGGGCAGGGAGGATTTTGACCGGGGGCTGGAGGAGCCTGTCTGACATGGGGGGGGGGGTCTGGGCATGAGGCGCTCGGGGGCACTTACTTGTTCTCGCGCCGAGCGGGCGGCACCAACACGACTCCCGCTGCTCCCATCCCGCGGAAGCCTCCGGGAAGGACCGGCCGGCGGGGACGCGGCAGGAAGTGCGTCCCGGGGGAAGGAAATGTCCGCCCGCCGGGACCCATCTTTGGTGCCTGGTTCCCCCATGTGGGGGGACGGAAAACGCTGCCGCGCCCTGTAGCCCGCTTGTGCCCCGCGTTCTGCCCCCGGGGGAAGCGGCGCGGGCGTTCGAGGCTTGCGGGGCCCTAAGGCGGCGGCGGCTGCAGCTTCCTGCCGCGGGGGGCTGCACGGGGCTCCAGAGGAGCCGGATCTGGGGATCTGGCTCCCTAGAGAGCCACGTGTGGCTCGCGAGCCCCAGGTTGCCGAGGCCTGTCGGTGTCAGTCGCTAAGCTGCCGCAGGGCCGCTCGTTTTCCAGGGGCCACCGCGCTGAGACTCAGAAGCAAATAGCCCCCGGTAGAGCCTCTCCGCCTGCAGCCGACGGGAGGTGGGAAGGGCAGAAAGGAAGCTTCCTGAGAGGGGAAATTTTCCCTTTGCTGAACATATCGACCCACGGAAAGAAGGAGAGCGCTTTAGCCAGGGAGGCAGGAGGGTGACGGGAAAGGGAGCGAAAAGTAGCCTTAAGAATTCCCCCCGTGATTCGGGCAATGGCTCTGCTAGAGTCATGACAGTGACTCAGCTCTGGTGCAGCTGGGGAACTGGAGAGTAAATGCTTTCCACGTGGGTTTCCATTGATGTAGCTAACCCGCATCTCCGGATGGCAGAAGATAGGGGGGGAAAGGAAGACCCACACTAAGGATTAGTTCAATCTAACTGACCCATTCAGAGTGTGAATGTTTCTCAGCCTTGTGCAACAGAGCTCCGTCAACCTAATTTTTAAGCCTAAACCCGACCTGAGAGAAGCTACTGGTGAACAAGACCATTTGGGAAGTCTCATCTTCTCTCTCTGAAGGGCAACAGAATCCCCTTCAGTTCTTTGGGTTCAGACAAGTTGGAAATAGTCCAGCTGCCCCAACATCCCGGTAGAGATTATTTTGCATTTTGATTGAGCTCAGCATCAGGCTGTCAGTGTGCAGTTGGTACTCTGAGTGTGTGTTTGGTGTGTAGTGGGCAATGTGTGCATGTGTTGGGGGGGATACAGGTGAAGCTGAAAGTTGGGCGTAAGCAGGTGTGTATCTCTTACCCTTCCTAGCACTCAGGCAGGCATTCCCCGGGTGCAGGGATCCTTCTGAGATCACAGAAACCTAAGTCTGGAGAGAACCTTGAGAGGTCATCAAGTCCAGACCTCTGCCCTTACGGCAGGACCAAGCACCGTCTAGACCATCCCTAACAGGTGTCTGTCCAACCTGCTCTTAAATATCTCCAGTGATGGTGATTCCACAACCTCCCTAGGCATTTTATTCCAGTGTTTAACCACCCTGACAGGAAGTTTATCCTCGTGTCCAACCTCAACCTCCCTTGCTATAATTTAAGCCCATTGCTTCTTCTATTCTTCACACTGTTTTGCGATTTTATCCCTAACCTCTTTTGTACAGATTATCAGATATAGGAAATAAATAAAATTAACCAAAGAATTTGGAGGGGGCTGGCATGCTAGGAGATATTTTGCAGGAGAATCTGCAGAAAACATTTACATTTTTCACATCAGCATCCCATTCCAAGGACACTCAGTTATCAATGTGTTCTTATTTAGTACTTCATATTTTGCTCCTTCACTAGTGTCCAGCCTGGACACTTTGCAAGACTAAATAATACAAACCAGGAAATGAGAGACATGAGAAATCACTGAACGCAACAGGGATATGATGACTGAAGTCCTAATGCAGAGGGACTAAGGGAAAGGAAGAAGGAATAACTAAAGTGGAAGAAGGTCCGATTTGAGAGGAAACTTGAAGAAAAGGAAAAAACTGATTGGTGCATGGATGCTTTGTGTTGGGCCAGAATCTTCCCAGCCCATACAACTATCCTTTCCCCCAACACATTATGGGCCTATTGTCTGCAGAACAGCCTTAAGAGGCAGGAGGAAAACTCCCCTATCAATCCAGGGAATAAAGTCACTACAATGACTCAGGTGTAATGCTACTATAGTACCACAGTGTGGATGCTTTCTACATTGACAGAAGGGGTTTTTCCATAGATGTAGTTAATCCACAGCTCCAAAAGGCAGTAGCTAGGAAAATGGAAGAATAGCACTCGGGTTTGTTTTTTATGCTTATCAACAAGTATAAAACTGGAAATACACAATCAAAGGGGCTGAAGTTCTTATCCTACCTTCTTTCCTTTTCATAGCCCCCACATTGGGCTACAACCCAAGCAGAAGTCCCTTCATTGCTGTGAATTGAGGCCAAGGGACAGCTGATGTCTTCATTTTCCCCTGAGCTATTGACCAGGAGAGTGGTTCCCCAATTGTTGCATCAAAGAAGATGGGCCTTTAAAAAAGGTCTGTCTGAGTGAAGAAGGAAGCCCATAAAAGTCCCTTTCATCAGGCCATGCCAACACCTAAAAGCAACCAGCTCGTGATGGGATGTAATACAAGCCAAGCTGTAGAGACTGAAGAGACAAATATACCATTGATAGAACTGGTGTTTGAGACAGAGGAACCAGGCCCCTTAAAGATCAGGCTCTTTGGACAGACATAAGAAGACAATCTGGTGCCGACTGCTTATTAATGTGTATATGGCCATAGGCCATCTCGTATCTTGGATGGTGTAGGTCAGAGTTTCTCAACCTCTTTATTTCAGAGATCCCCCCAACATGATCTATGGCCCATGTCCAGACAAGTGATTTCCATTAAATTTAAGAAATTGTTTGGAGAGAGATATTGGAAACCATTAATGAGAGCAGGGAACTGTATGTGACAATCACTAGAGGTTCCTTCCTGTTACTATGATTCTATGTCTCTGTGATCTCCTCCTGAGCTCTTCTGGTCATCATATGATCTCCATCAAGCACAAAGAAAGAACCTCTTGTTCCTCCTTTCGGGAGGAAGCTAGGAAGGGAAGGACACAGAATGCCAGGGCGACTGTCTGTAGTACACCTAGATATCCTATGGGTTTTACATTCCACCCATTGGTGTCAGGAGTGTGAGGTGATTCTGAAAACAGCAATGACTGAGAAGATCTCAACTCCAGCTGCAAACAATTAGCACTTGCCAGTTCTATCAAACTTTCTGTTTCTCTGATTCTAAACTTCTTGCTAAATCTGCTTGAGAATTTTTCTGGAAAAATAAGTTTAACATCAGTACCAGGCAAATTAGTAGAAACACTAGTAAAGAGTAAAATTGCAAGGCACATAGAAGAGCACGAATTGTTGGGCAAAAGTCAGCATGGTTTCTGCAGAGGGAAGTCGTGTCTAACTAATCTGTTAGAATTCTTTGAAGGGGTTAATAAACATGCGGACAAGGGGCACCCAGTGGATATAATATACCTAGATTTCCAGAAAGCCTTTGACACGGTCCCACACCAAAGGCTTTTACGTAAATTAGGTGGTCATGGGATAGGAGGAAAGGTCCTTTCATGGATCAAGAATTGGTTAAAAGACAGAAAACAAAGGGTGGGAATAAATGGTAAATTTTCACAATGGAGGAGGGTAACTAGTGGTGTTCCCCAGGGGTCAGTACTGGGACCAATCCTGTTCAACTTGTTCATCAATGATCTAGAAAATGAGGTAAGCAGTGAGGTGGCCAAGTTTGCAGATGACACAAAGTTGTTCAGGACAGTCAAAAGCAAAAGGGATTGTGAAGAACTACAAAAAGATCTCAGCAAACTGAGTGATTGGGCAGCAAAATGGCAAATGAAATTTAATGTGGGTAAGTGTAAGGTAATGCATGTTGGAAAAAATAACCCAAATTACACGTACTACATGACGGGGTCAAATTTAGCTACGACAGATCAGGAAAGGGATCTTGGAGTTATAGTGGATAGTTCTATGAAGACATCCACGCAGTGTGCAGCGGCAGTTAGTAAGGCAAATAGGATATTAGGAATTATTAAAAAAGGGATAGATAATAAGACAAAAGATATCATACTTCCCCTATATAAAACTATGGTACGCCCACATCTCGAGTACTGCGTGCAGATGTGGTCTCCTCACCTCAAAAAAGATATATTGGCATTAGAAAAGGTTCAGAAAAGGGCGACTAAGATGATTAGGGGCTTGGAAAGGGTCCCATATGGGGAGAGGCTAGAGAGACTGGGACTTTTCAGTTTGGAAAAAAGGCGATTGAGGGGCGATATGATAGAGGTATATAAAATCATGAATGGTGTGGAGAAAGTGATTATAGAAAAATTATTTACCTTTTCCCATAATACAAGAACTAGGGGACACCAAATGAAATTGATGGGTAGTAGGTTCAAAACTAATAAAAGGAAATTTTTCTTCACACAGCGCACAGTCAACCTGTGGAACTCCTTGCCCGAGGAGGCTGTGAAGGCCAGGACTCTATTAGGGTTTAAAAAAGAGCTTGATAAATTTTTGCAGGTTAGGTCCATAAATGGCTATTAGCCAGGGATAAAGTATGGTGCCCTAGCCTTCATAACAAGGGCAGGAGATGGATGGCAGGAGATAAATCACTTGATCATTGTCTTCTGTTCTCCTTCTCTGGGGCACCTGGCATTGACCACCGTCGGCAGATGGGATGCTGGGCTCGATGGACCTTTGGTCTGACCCAGTATGGCCATTCTTATGTTCTTAAATAAATGTAGTCAAACGTTACTAATTCTGGGTCACTGAGAATGAAAATGACGCTTAAAATTGTTGATTGGCTCTAGTTTTCAAGATATGCTATTGGGTCAGTATATACGACCCTTGACTTGGGAATGGCAAAGGATAAGTGAGTTATAAAGGGAAGGGATCTCAATTTAAACCAGAAATGACTAAAATACATCTTTGACTGGATCTATGAATAAATCTATGACTGGGTTTGGACAGTACTTGCTTTTTAGGCAAAACAATGAATGATGCAATCTGAACCTGGTATTGCATCATACATGATATGAATTGCATCATGTTATTCCTAGAAGTCAGGGATGATGCAATCATAACGAAGCTTACATCACTCTGCTGAACAAATTGCCCTATATCAGCTCTAGAAATCATATAGTGTCATGCTCTCTTATTTGTCAGTGTTTGATTTTGCAAAGGGACACATTTCTGTTTAGCCAAAGTGAGCAGAGATGCCTCGTACTTGTGTGAACAGTGCAGATAACTTCTGCTATGTTTGTGGTGAAGTGACTTTTGCATCACAAAAGCACAGTATAACCACTATGGTTAAGAAAGCCTATCACCTTTATTTTGGCTGCAAAATTGGAGATCAGGACAAGAGGTGGGCCCCACGCATATGCTGCAACTTGTGCAACAAATGTTCGCCAGTGGTTGAACAGGAAAAGGAAATCTATGCCTTTTGCAGTGCCAATGATTTGGAGAGAGCCAACAGATCATACCAGCAATTGTTACTTCTGCATGGTGCCTCCAGCTGGGAAAGGCGTGTCAAAGAAGAAAAAGTGGACTGTGCATTATCCAGACATTCCATCAGCTATACGCCCAGTACCCCACGGAGAAGGACTGCCAGTTCCTGATGCACCAGAATCATTCTCACTTGAGTCAGACGAGGAAGAGGAAGAGGATGAAACTTCTGGTCCTGAACCATCAATGTCACAGGACCCACATTTTCTCCCATCCTCCTCCTCTGAACCACACCTCATAACACAAGGTGAACTGAATGACCTTGTCAGGGATTTGGAACTACCCAAGAGTAGGGCAGAGCTGTTGGGCTCCAGACTACAGCAGTGGAATCTCCTGGCAGGTGATGTTAGGGTTTCCATGTTCCGTGATCGTCAAAAAGATCTTGTCCCATTCTTCTTCATGGAAGGTGATCTTGTAGCCTGCAACAACATCGATGGTGTGATGGCAGCCCTCAACATTGTTCACGATCCAGATGAGTGGACTGTTCATTGATTCATCGAAGACGAGTCTTAAAGCTGTTTTGCTGCATAATGGCAATGTTTTGCCATCAATTCCAGTTGGTCATGCAGTCCATATGAAGGAAACCTATGACAACATGAAACAACTTTTGAGGTGCATAAACTATGACCAAAATCAGTGGCAGCTTTATGGCGATTTGAAGGTTGTTGCTCTCTTGCTTTGTCTGCAGACTGGATACACAAAGTACTGCTGTTTTCTCTGCGAATGGGATAGTCGTGCAAGAGATTCCCACTACATCAAGATAGATTGGCCACTCCAACAATCATTGGAGCCTGGGATGAAAAGTGTTCAGCATCCACCACTTGTTGAATCAAGGAAGATTTTGTTACCACCCTTACACATCAAGCTGGGTCTGGTGAAGAACTTTGTCAAGGCCATGGACAAAACACAAGCAGATTTCAAGTACCTCGGTGGAAAATTTCCAAGGTTAAGTGAAGCTAAGATAAAGGAAGGTGTCTTTGTTGGTCCTCAGATTTGTGAACTTCTTCGAGATGGTGCATTTGACCATGCACTGCGTGGCAAGGAAAAGACGGCATGGAAAGCCTTCCAGTTAGTGGCAATAAATTTTCTCGGAAACAACAAGGCAGACAACTACAGGTTGTTGGTGGAAAACCTTCTCAAGGCATACAAAAGCCTTGGTTGCAACAAGTCACTAAAGATACATTTTTTGCACTCTCATCTAGATTTTTTTCCACCGAACTGCGGAGCAGTGAGCGACGAGCACGGCGAGCGATTTCACCAGGACATTGCAACAATGGAGAAACGCTATCAGGGCAAATGGAGACCATCAATGCTTATAGACTATTGCTGGATAGTGACAAGAGATGCTCCATTTAATGAATACAAGAGACAAGCCAAGAAGCGCCGAGTAGACACTGAATAGGACTAAACTATGTACATAATAGTTTTTTGCCTTTTGTTTCATAATAAATTTTATTTATATAACCCTTTTGCTGATTTTTAAAGTGTTACATAAACAGGACAGGTGAAATATTATCATGTAAAGCAACCATAAACACATGAAAAGACCTAGGTGTACAATTTATGATTAAAACTCTACTATCTACACAATATACATAGACGTAAAATGTAAAAACGTAAATATCTTGGAAACAGTAGCCAATCAGTTGTTTTAATTGTCATATTTGAATTCAGCACATCAAAATACGTAATAAATAGCACATTTTATCTCTGAAGCAGACGACTTCTAAAAAATTGTAGACCAGTGTATTCAGTGTCTCTTGCTGGTTGTGATGGCCTATGACTGTTATGTGGCCATCTGTAACTCCTGCTCTACAGGGCCAACATGTCCTGGCCATTCTGTAACCAGCTGGTGGCTGGGGTGTGTGCTGTGGGCTTGATGGATTCTGTGACACAAACGTGTCTGACATTCCGGCTGTCATTCTGCCGCTTAATGTCATCAATCATTTCTGCTGTGACATGGCCCTACTGCTGGCACTCTCCTGCTCTGACGCCCACATTAATGAGATTCTGGTATTGATTTTTGTATGCTTCATTGGGTTCAGCAGCTTTGTGATTATCCTCCTCTCCTATGTCTATATCATCTCCAGCATCCTGCAGATCTACTCTGCTGAGGGCCAGCATAAACCTTCTCCACCTGCACTTCTCACTTGACTCTGGTGGTCATGTTTTATGGCATGCTCTTTTTTATGTATTTACAACCCATCTCCAGCTATTCCATGGACACAGAGAAAATGGCCTCTGTATTTTACATGCTGGTGATCCCCATGTTGAATCCCCTTATTTACAGCCTGAGGAACAGGGAGGTGAAGGACGCCCTGAGGAAATCCATGAACAAACTCCTAAGCACTTCTTAAATCTGTTTACCTCAGTACTTGTGGAATGATGGGGATTGGAACCAGGTGAATTCAATTCCCAGCCCACTCAAATGTCATTTTGCAGACCGTAGGATAATGCTCTCCACTATTGTTTTCATTATTTCTGTGTTTGTATTTCAACAAGGCCTGCAGGCCCCAGCTGAGATCAGGGCTTCATTAGGCTGCTCTGCAGGAAAATTCAAGGAGGTGCCTGTTACACATGTGTGAGTATGTAAATATATGTGATGGGCTTGGGAAAGTTTGTTATGGGAAAGAAGAGGGGGCATTAAAATCTGCCTGTTTGTAGGGTGGTTGGTTTCATTAGGCATTTGCAAATGTGATCTGTGTGATTTCTTTGGATGAACCAAAGGACGTTTTGCATGGCCTCCTTATAATTCTGCATCCCTTTTTATGTGCTTCATGGGCTTGTTGTAGACATTGTCACCTGGTTTCTGTCCATGGACGAGGAGAAGAAAGCAAATATCCATCACAGGGGACTTTATTTTCATTTAGGGGAGTAACAAAACAAGGAAGAGCAAGGGTACCATGTCCAAGAGACAGCACAGTGTGTGTTTCTGTGTGGCTTTACACAAATTGTTAAGATGCTGAGATTCTTTCTGGAGAAGCAGGAAACACAAGCACACAACTTTTCCTCACATGGATGAAGGGATAAATTTAAACTGGGTCTTGCACCTCACAGGGGAAAATGTAGCAAAGGGTGGGTGTACCGATACCTCCTACCTTTCGCTGATTTCTGGTGAATTCGAAAACTCTTTCCACCCACCCACACAAGGTGGGACAAGCCTATTATAGATAGTTTCAGGTAATTAAAAATGGCTTTGTTCGTTGACAATAAGTGAATGCCTGACTAACCTGTCTATATATCCACTAGCTAGGTGTCAGCACAAGGAACCAGACTAACACCTGGATAAGAGGCCATTTGTGGGCAGCAAGAAGGTGGTGAGCTAAAAATCCACTTTCTAACAAGCAAACAGCTCGGATTTTCTGCCCTCTCAGTCTTTGTCTCCGGAGCCCCAACTGGGGATGGTTTTACTGGAAGGGAACTGTGACTATGGAGAGAGAAGGCAAATGCCCAGAAGGCTCTCTTGCTCCCTTTTTCTCTTCTGAAGGCATCAACACCATCTGAAGGGAATGGAAAGTTGCTCTGGGTTTGGGAAGGGTTCTGGCTGAAAGGCATCCAGCTGGTTGCACTGCAAAAGCAGGGGGTGAGAGAAACTACTTATTCAATAAATGTGCCATTTTTTAAAAGCCACTGAAGTTTTGTATTGAAATATTTGGGAACCTCTACTTGAGAAGCAGATTTTCACATCATTTTCTATTAATAAAATGACAGGGGTTTTTATCAGCTTAAATTGATGCAGTGGTCGGTAGACAGTACCAGACACACATTCCATTCAGCATCACTAGGCCTTGTGACCTATAGAATAGTGCTCTGTGCTGTTATATTGAAAAGCATCATGTGATTCTCTTGTCCATGAAGCTGCTAGAGGGAGATCCCAGAGCCTTAGATGTGATTTCTTTGCATAGCTGTTATGCTCAGACCAAAGCCCAAAACTGGGATTAACCCAAGTGAAGAGGAAAAGACACTGTAGAGAAAACTTTTTACATGTGGTGCAGAACTGAGAGTGTGAAATGGTCACAGTGACACAGATCATTGATAATCTCTACCTCCCAAGGCAGTTTACAAAGGAGTGTTAATTTCATATCATAATGTATAGAGTCCCTGGGATACATGGTGTTTATGGGATTTGCTCAAAATTACTCAGTTGTGAATGAACAAAGAGCAGAACCCAAATCTTATGTACAACGGCCCGATGCACATGACACTGGAACATGTTGTGGTTTGGTCTGATTCTCAGCTAGGCTATAGCAGTGGGACTACAGGTTGACTCTACTAAAATTTTTGTGGTTCTTCTGCAGCTATGCCAGGGCAACTGAATGAATACTATGGCCCATGATGTCTACACGAAGGCTGGGAAATTACTTAAGGAGACATTTGGAGAGGTGGCCAACACATACATTGGAATACGCTCACCTCATTCTAGGACCATATTAAAAAGACCTCATGAGAGATGCAGTGTTCCAGACCCACTGCTGCTCTGGCCTTCTGTGTGCTGTTTACATAAGTAAAGACAGGCAACAACATTATTTGCACACCTATTGTCCTGGGAGCAAAGATGCCCCTGAAAGTACATCTCAACTCTCTCAAACCCAAGTTTATCTTCCATTTTCCAGGAAGCAGTTGCAGATTTATTCAGGATACCGTTGGTGTGGTGAGTAAACAGGGAAAGGTTTCACTCTTAGGCTATGAATGCACTACGGCGGCCATTTTTATGCTAATTAAGTGTGGGAGATTTAAATCCCTGCTTCATTAGCAATTTTGGTATGTCTAATTTACATCCCTCTAGCAACAGAGGGATGTAGTCTAGACATACGCCGAGATAGATAGATAGATAGATAGATAGATAGATAGCTATGAACTGGCATGTCCTACATCTTTTATATTCCACTATTGAGGTTGCCACCTTGAGCGCTGAAGGACACAGATATTGAATGGTCCCCTCTTTAAGGAATGATCATTTCCATGAAAATTATCAGTTTTCCACCAAAGTGTTAAACTGGCCTCCTCATCAGTCCATGGCTGTGGGATTCTGGTGATGTTCCAGGGCAGTTCAGCAAGAGGAGATACCAACATGCATCATGGGGGATGGAGTCAAGCTGGGGAGCCTGGCCCATGGAAGAGTGTGGTACCTCTCAGGGTGTGGTACCTGAGAGACCCCTGTGGCTTTTCTGAGATGATAAATTGAGTTTTCCTCCAAAAACTTTTGGTCTCCACAAGCACCAACACAAATCCACTGTTTGTTCTTCACCTTTACGCCATAAAAATTCAAGAAGGTGAATTATACCCCGAGTCTCGTACTTGCTAGAAATTACATCAGTTAATAGCACGGGGGGGGGGGGAGAGTCCAAATTAATCCCCTGGGCATGAGCTACACTTTGACTCTGGTTCTCTGAGCACATTAATGAGATGTTGTGTCTCTCTGAGCTCAGGTATCCCTAGATGATTTAGGAAGAGCATCCCATAGATCACAGAACACAGCATAAAACTACCTGAATGCTCCACACGGGCATTTTCTGCATACAGGGAAATGCCACCACGTCCCTCTCTTCTCAGCAGGTAGGTGCTGTTGTCCTGCATCACGGTCACACACCCATTCAGACACCATGTTCCTGAGCAAGGACTGAATTCCATATCTCCAGCACTAAAAGCCTCAGCCCCAGCTCCTCTTCCATGAGCCAAAGGAGCAATCCGTTTGGTTGGAAAAAACCAGACAATTACATAGTCACGGAGTCCAGTGATTTCTGGGAAGACTCGGGGTTCTCCTATAAACTACAGTACATGTGACTGTCAGATGTCAAAAAGCTTAATTAGCATAATAATCCATCCTTACCCCAAAATGACATGCTGAGCCACAAAGCAGCCCGTGCCCAAAGAGCACACATGTTTACTGTCACCGCTTCTTGAGCTAAGGAATAATCTCTTCAGGCGAAGATGGTTTCACCCTGATTCTCTCACAGCAATTCCATGAGTCACTGGTTTTTTCTTGGCTTAGTGAACAGGGGTGTTATTGTGTAGGGTATGATTCACCTGCCTGTCCTTGTATTTGTACAGTGTGGGTATTGCACGGAACAACTGGAATAACCAACTGTGAACATCTGGCTCTGTGTCCAGGTACTGGTGTCCATTACGTAACTGATTTCCATTTTTCTTCAACTATTTCATTCCAGAAAAGCAGTAGGTTGCCAAGACCTTCCACCTGCCCTCATCCCTGTAGCTGCCTGATGTTTTCTCAGAGGAGATGGAAGAGGGAAATCACTCGGTGGTGACTGAGTTCATTCTTTCAGGGCTGACAGATCGTCCGGAGCTGCAGGTCCCCCTGTTTGGGGTGTTCCTTCTGATTTATGTTATCACCCTGGTAGGAAACGGGGGGATGATCTTGTTAATCATGACTGACCCCAGACTCCACACCCCCATGTACTTTTTCCTTGGGAATTTGTCTTTCTGTGATCTCTGCTATTCCTCCATAATTTTCCCCAAAATGCTGCTGAATTTCTTAGACAAGAAGAACAGCATTTCTTACACTGCCTGTGTTATGCAAATCTATCTTTTTGTCACTTTTTCGGATATTGAGTGTCTCTTGCTGGCTGTGATGGTGTATGACCGTTATGTGGCCATCTGTAACCCGCTGCTCTATATGGTCACGATGTCCCGGAGGGTTTGTAACCTGCTGGTGTCTGGGGTGTGTGCTGTGGGGATGGTGGATTCAATGATACTCACATATTATACATTCCGGCTGTCATTCTGCAGCTCCAACATCATCAACCATTTCTGCTGTGACATCCCCCCACTGCTGGCGCTCTCCTGCTCTGACACCCACATCATTGAGATTGTGATGTTTGCATCCATGTGCTACATTGAAGTAACCAGTGTTGTGACCGTCCTCCTCTCTTATGTCTATATCTTCTCCACTATCTTGAGGATCCACTCTGCCGAGGGCCAGCGCAAAGCCTTTTCCACCTGCACATTCCACTTGACTGCGGTGGTCATATTTTATGGCACTGTCCTTTTCATGTATTTCCGACCCTCCTCCAGTTATTCCATGGACACGGACAAGGTCGCCTCAGTGTTTTACATGCTGGTGATCCCCATGTTGAACCCCCTCATCTACAGCCTGAGGAATAAGGAAGTGAAGGACGCTGTGAGAAAAGCCATAAATAAACTCCTGACCCATTCTTGAATCTGTTCTTCTCAGTGCTAGTTGAGAGATGGGGAATGGAAAGAGGGAATTTATTTCCAAGCCCATTGCAATATCATTTCTCAGAGTCCATGGTGATATTGTTCATTATTATGTTTTTATGGTTTTATTAATTTGTTTGTATTCCAACAAGCACTGCTGGCCGCAACTCAGATCAGAGTTTTGGGGCTTTATTAGGCTATTACCCCAGTAAAATTAAAGGACTCCTTGCTTTCACATGTGTGACTGTATAAATATATGTGACGTGCTTTTAAAGAATGGAGCAGTTTCTTTTGGGAAAGAAGAGAGGGGCATGGAGCGTCCCTCCCTCTTCATAATGAGGTTGGTTTAATTGCGCATTTGCAAGCAGGAAGTGCATGATTTGTGTGCTCAAGGGAAGGGAGTTTGGCACAACCTTGTGATACTCCATAGGGTTGTTGGAGAGTTTGTCCCCTGATTTCTGTCCATGTTCGAGGAGGAGAAAGGACATCTCCATTACAATGGTCTTTATTTTAAGTTAAGGGGCAATACAAGTAGAAAGAGGAACGGCAACATTTTCAAGAGAGAGCATTGTGTATGTGCCCCTGTGACAGCCCACACCAAAGTGAGTACAAAATAGCATTGACAGTATACGTTTTCCCTACAACAGGGCTACTCAACGTGCAGCCCATGGGTTTGTTTACAGCTCATGGCATAGTTTGGGTTTACGCAGGGCTCAACATGTGGCCCGCAGGTGGGATCTTTTGAACATGTCCTCCATTGGGAACACACCCAAGAATGGTGACTCAATATAATGGTCTTCTGTTGAGACGCATTTTCGTAGTTACATTCCTGGCTTGTCATTGCTCATTAAAAGTGCTGTCCTATGGGTGGAAATTGGGTCAAAATTGCATTTTAGTAATATCAGCAGAACTGACTTAAATGGGGCCTGTGTGTTGTGTAGCCTTTCCTTAATCTTTGTATTCATGCCTGTCAGTGTGAAAGAAGCTATCTGCATCTTGTGATGGGGTGCAGTCACAGATGACCCCTCGGGGTGCCTCCTGGGGTGCTGACACTGCCACTCGCCTTCCTGCTCTCTGGGGCTCCTCACCGCCCAGTCTGCCTGGGCCAGCTCCGCTGGTCTCCCCCAGCCAAGGCCCTGAGATGAGGTCCCTGCCCCCACCGAGAAGCAGTACAGACACTGAACCACTTCAGGTCCAAGGAGAGCACAGTTTAGGGCCCAGCCTCCTGAGAGAGCACTCCCCAGATGGGGTCAAACCCCAAAGAATTAGGTAATCCCCCTTTAGCAATGAAAGGGGGAATGTGCACACTGGTTGCCCCCCACCCCAGGTAACACTCGCTTACACTGGGTTTGATAGAAAATAAAAATGGTTTTATTAAGCTGAAGCAGGAGGATTTAAGTAGTAATAAGTGAAAGTAGGCAGAGCAAAGTAGGTTACAAATCAAAAGAAACAAAACCGCTTGGCTAATTCTCCACTGAAACCTCAGTGCAAACTCTTCAAACTCATCCTAAAATCTCTTTTCCAGCTGCCACTCTAAACCAGGGCTCTCTTCCCCCACCCTGGGGTCTCCGGCTTCTTCCTTCAGGTGCAGCCCAGCCCAAAGACCAAGGCCTCTCCTTTCCTATTCTTTTTGTTAAAGAGTTGAGGCCCCTCCCTATCAACCACTGCTCAGACTGAAGGACAAAAGAGATAGTTTAACAGTTGAGTGTTACACCCTCCATGTCTCTCATTCACATGTTTGAAACCCACGAAGTATTCCCCACTCCATGTGTCTAATTTTCCACACACAAATGGTACATACAACAGAGTAAGGTAAACCAAACCAGCAGATCATGACATGAAGATCGATGGGTTACATGAAATAATTTGCTCAAACCACCTTTGAGTTATGTATATTCATGTCCGTGAGTCCATTTCATAAAGCATGGGGGGTCCGTCACACATATATTTGCATGTATATGCAATTACACAAAAGTTGTAGCCCTCGGCATGTGCTGTGAGTATCATTGTGGCCCCCGGGGCTTCCAAAGTTGAGTAGCCTTGCCCTACAACATAAACTGAAGGATAAAGTCACTTCAGACATGTACGACATCAGCAGGTTTGTGATAAGTTCTTCCTCTTAGTTCCGTTGGAAAGTATTACTAGACTCGCTAAATCAAACTTTGGAAAATTGATCAAGGCAGAATTGATCTTCCACCTAATGAAGATGTGGTGTTAGAAGCCTATCCAGTCTTGATTTGAAGTATTACATCCACCATGTCTTGTGATCTGTTTCCTTACTGGTGGTTGAAAAGTCGCTCAGATTCCTACCAGGTGGAGATTTGGCTCTTTGGTTTCCATGGAGCTGTGCTGATTTACACCAGCTGGGGATGTGGCCCAATGACTCCAATGGAGACACATCCATGTACACAGGCTGGGGATCTGGTCTAATTGCGTGTTTCCAGGTGATGGCAACTTCTCCAGGTATGTCTATGCATATCAGCCAGATCTAGGCAACATGCAACCATGCCATGATCATACTCAATGGGCATAAGTAGCAAGTCTAAGGAGGCTGGTTTGCCTGTGTGACATCATTATAAGCCAGAGGAACCTCATGTCCACCCTGTTCCGATGCTTGTGGGAGAAGTCTGGAGTCTGGCACACCTGGGTATCGCTCTCAGTCCAACAGGCTGGAGGGAGACGCTCAATGGGATGCGAAAGCAGATGTTAACCACGTTTATGCACCAGCACCCACAGGACTGGGACAAGTACTTATCCCACCTGCTGTTCGCCTACAGAGAATTGCCTCAGGAATCCACAGGGGTCTCTCCATTGAAGCTACTGATCGGGAGGAGAGTGAGGGGACCCTTGGGATTGCTGAGAAATGAGTGGGAGGGGAAGGCTGCTCCTGATGGGGAGTTGGTGTTGGAGGATGTACTGGCTTTCCAAGAAAAGCTCGCTGAGCTCATAGGCCTGGCCAGAGAAAACGTGTGTGGGGCCCAAAGGCGGCAGAAAGTCTGGTATGACCACATTTCAAGCTTCAAGCAGCCTGGGATGGCCCCTTCAATGGTGTTAAGCAGCTGAATGAGGTGAACTATGTAGTAGAACTGTCCAATGGGGCTCACAGCTACTGGGTGTACCATGTCACGGGGAAGACGGCGCAGGGCCTCTCAGCAAGAGAGAACATGCTGGTTCTAGGGGAGATCCAACCATCTTCCAGCCATGGGGCCTCTCCCATGGTGTTGGTCCCCAAAAAGGACATGTCAGTCTGGTTTGGTGTGGATTATCAGAAGCTCAACGCCATCACAGTGTCTGTTGCATATCCCTTGCCTCGGCCTGATGAGCTACTAGATAAGCGAGGGGGAGCCCACTTCCTCACTACCATGGACCTCACCTAGGACTATTGGCAGGTACCATTGGATCCAGATGTCAGGCTGAACTCGGCGTTTATCACCCCTTTGGGGCTCTATAAGGGTATGTCTACACTAGCTTGTTAATTCGAGCTAGGTAGGCAAATCAGGCAACTGGAGTTGCAAATGAAGCCCGGGATTTAAATATCCCGGGCTTTATTTCCATGTTCCCCTCCGGCCGCCATTTTTAAATCCCCCTTAGTTCGAACGAACTGCCCGCGGCTACACATGGCAGTTTAAAGTTAATCCGAACTAAGTCCTTAGTTCGGATTAACTGTTACACCTCGTGGAATGAGGAGTAACAGTTAATTCGAACTAAGGACTTAGTTCGGATTAACTTTAAACTGCCGCGTGTAGCCGCAGGCAGTTCATTCGAACTAAGGGGGATTTAAAAATGGCGGCCGGAGGGGAACATGGAAATAAAACCTGGGATATTTAAATCCCGGGCTTCATTTGGAACTCCGGTTGTCTGATTTGCCTACCTAGCTCGAACTAACGAGCTAGTGTAGACATACCCTAAGTTCCTAGTTCTGCCTTTCAGCCTCAAGGGGGTGCCTGCCACCTCCCAGAACCTGGTGGACCAGTTGCTGAAGGAGATGGAGGGTTTTGCCAGGGTTTACATTGATGATATTTGTGTTTTTAGCTAGACTTGGGAGGGCCCCGTGTCCCAGGTCAGCCAAGTGCTGGACTAGCTTCAGGGGGCCAGGCTGACTGTAAAGGCTGGGAAGTGCAAGGTGGGGAGGAATCTTACCTGGGCCATAGGATGGGGAGTGGCTGCTTACAGCCAGAGCCGGCCAAGTCAGAGGCCATCAGAGATTGGCCAGCTCCCCAGACCAAGAAGCAGGTCCAGGCCTTCACTGGCATGGTGGGGTGCTACCAGAGGTTTGTGCCCCATTTTAGCTCCATTGCCACCCCCATCACTGAGGGCTCTGAGCCCCCTCTCCCCAAGTTCCAACTCCACCTGTGCGGAGTTTCTGAGTTGCTATATTAAGAGATCACCCAAAAGCATTTGGTCCCCACCAATCACAGAACAGAGCCTCCATTTCTTAATCAGATTTACAAAATACTCAGCTTGAAATGAAAACAATCGAATGAAACACCACCCAGACTCATGCTATGTAACATTGACTGAGGTTGCATTATGTAATTACACAGGAGTTACGAGGGGACCAAATTAATCCCCACGGTGGTGCACATTCACTGAGCACATTAATTAAGTGTTGTGTCCCTCTGGGCTCAGGAATTCCCACTTGCTTCAGGCATCAGGTCCCACAGATCACAGATCTCCATATAAAATGCCCCCAAAGCTCTAAACTGGCATTTCTGTCAATGTGGATCAGCTACAACATGTCTCTGTTCTCAGCAGGTACATGCTGCTCTCCTGCCTCTCCATCACATGCACGCAGACACCAAGGTGATCAGCAGGGATTGATTTCAAGATCTCCAACACCGAACGCCTCCTCCTCCACTCCTCCCCCTTGCTCTATTTGTTTGGGGGAAATAGGCAACCACGTAGTCACTGAAGCCAGTGTTCCATTATGTCTCTGGGGCTTCCGACAGCCTAAAGAAAATGTCATTTTCAGATGTTAAAAACACTTAGCACAGCCAGCAAGCTTCACTGCATGCCAAGCCACAGAGCTCCCCTCACCCAAAGTGGGTGGAAAGATTGGCACTCATTTACTCCCACCCCTTCTTCAGCTAAGTACTTCTTGAGCTAAGAAATAACCTCTTCAGTCTGAGATGATTTTCACACTGTTTCTCTCACAGCAGAGTCACAAGTCACTTTTGCTGCTTGGATTAGTGAACAGGAGTGTCTGTGTGGCATGATTGACCTGTGTGTCCTTGCTACAATGCGTGCATTGTACGGCACACCTGGAATGACCAGCTGTGAAGATCTGGCTTTGTGGACTAAGCCCTTCCCTGATCTGGTACTGGTGTCCATTAGGTAATTGACCTCCATTTTCTTCACCTACTTCATTATGGAGCAGGGATAGGTTGCCTAAGAAATCCACCTGACCACATCCCTGTAGCTGCCTGATCTCTGCTCAGAGGAGATGGAAGAAGGAAATCACTCGGTGGTGACTGAGTTCATTCTCTCAGGATTGACAGATCGTCCGGAGCTGCAGGTCCCCTGTTTGTCTTGTTCCTGCTGATTTATGTTATCACTCTGGTAGTAAATGGGGGGCTGATTTTTTTAATCATGACTGACCCCCAACTCCACACCCCCATGTACTTTTAACCTGGTAATTTGTCTTTCTGTGATCTTTGCTATTCCTCAACAACTGCCCCTAAGATGTTGCTGGATTTTTTAGTTGAGAGGAAAAGCATTTCTTACATAGCGTGTGCTGTGCAAATGTATTTCAGTACCTTTTTTCAAGACACTGAGTGCCTCTTGCTGGCTGTGATGGCATATGACCGTTATGTGGCCATCTGTAACCCAGTGTTCTATACGGTCACCATATCCAGGCAGCGTTGTAACCAGACGGTGGCTGGGGTATGTGCTGTGGGATTGGTGGATGCAATAATACAAACATGTTGCACATTCCGGCTGTCATTCTGTCACTCCAACGTCATCAATCATTTCTTCTGCGAAATGCCCCCACTGCTGGAGCTCTCCTGCTCTGACAATCGCATTAGTGAGATTGCGATGTTTGCCTCCATGTGCTACATTGAAGTGACCAGCATTGTGACCATCCTCCTTTCCTATGTCTATATCATCTCCACCATTGTGAAGATTCCCTCTGCTGAGGACCGGTGGAAAGCCTTCTCTACCTGCACTTTCCACTTGACCACAGTGGGCATCTTTTATGGCACTGCCCTTTTCATGTATTTCCGACCAACCTCCAGCTATTCCATGGACACAGATAAAATAGCCTCAGTGTTCTACACACTGCTGATCCCCTTGTTGAACTCCCTCATCTACAGCCTTAGGAACAGGGAGGTGAAGGATGCTTTGAGGAAAGCAGTGAATAGATTCATAAGCAACTACTGAATCTGTGCGACTCAGGGCTGGTTAAATGGTGGGGAATGGAAACAGGTGAATTCAATTCCCAGCCCATTGCAATGTCATTTCATTAAGTCCATTGTCATTTCGTAGAGCCTAGACAGTACTGGGTCCTGCCATGAGGGCAGGGGATTGGACTCGATGACCTCTCGAGGTCCCTTCCAGTTCTAGTGTTCTGTGACTCTATGATTGGAGAGTTGTTCATTATAATATTTGCAATTGTTATGAATTGTTTGTATTGTAACAAGCCCTGATGGCCTCAACTCAGATCAGCACTTCAGGGACTTTCTAGGTTCTTGCCCTGGCAAAATTCAAGGGGGCACCTGTTTTGAATGCGTGAGCATAAAAATATATGTGATGTGCTGGGAAAGCATGGAGCTGCTTCTACTGGGAAAGAAATGGAGGCCATGGAGTTAATTTTCCTCATTACAGTGAAGTTGGTTTCATCATGCATTTGCAAGTATGAAGCATGTGATTTCAATGGATGATTCTAAGGGATCTTAGATCTCCCTCCTCATACCCTGTTGCCCTTCATGTGCTCTGTGGGGCTGATATAGAGGTTGTCACCTGGTTTCTGTCCATGCACAAGGAAAAGAAAGGAAAATTCTGTCACAATGGCCTTTATTTTAAGTTAAGAAAACAAAAAACAAGTAAGGGCAAGGGTAACATTTCCAAGAGATAGCACCATGTATGGGCTGCTGTGACAGTCCACACTAATGTGAGTACAAATTGGCATGGAATGTGTGTGTTTGCTCAACAACCTGATTTATACAGAAAGATAAAGTCGTACCAGACAAGGGATATTTAAATGACGCTAGCATGTTTGATATGAAATCTTCCTGTTTCTTGTGTGATAAAGTTGTATAGTCTCTGAAGAGTGGGGATTCTGAGAATAGTACCGTTCAGGGGACTGTGAGTGAGAAATGGACAGCGCTGGGCCAATCGCAGATTTTTGAGTTCATGGAGGCTGAGGAAAAAATTCAGTTTAGCACAATCCCAAATTAAGAATTTCCCTAAATCTTCGGCAAATTGAAAACGTTGACCAAGGGGTCAAAGGAAACTTTTAATGTGGCGCTAACTGGAAGATTGGCTTTCCTTCCTGGGTACTTTTCAGTGTAAAAGCCCAGACAATGAAGTCTGTAACGTTGGATGGGAGTTTAAAAGGCAGTGAGGGAAGAGTGCTGCTTCCCTGATAGACATTAACCCAGGCTGTGTCTACACAGCAGTGTTATTTCGCAATAATGATTGTTATTCCGAAATAACAATGCAAGTGTTTACACGGCAATTCTATTATTTCAAAATAACTTCAAAATAACAGGCAGCTTATTCTGATTTCTGTAAACCTCATTGCACAAGGAATGATGCGTCTTCCAAAATAGCTATTTCGAAATAGAAGTAGTGTGGATGGTCCACTGCTGCTATTTCAAAATAGCTCCTCCCCAGGGCCATTCAAAGTAATTATGCCATAGTGCTTCCTGGGGCTCTAAATCAAGGTAGCACGTCCACATTAGGGGAGCCTGCTTTGGACTAATTTCGAGGCTTCCCTGTAGTGTAGATGAGCTATTTTGAAATAAGCTATTTTGGAGTATTTCTTCCGGAATAGCTTATTCCGAAATAAGCGTGCAGTGTAGACATATCCCCAGTGTTTAGCACACTGTTGTGGGATGTGGGAGACACAGGTCAACCCCCCCACTACCACCACCTGTCTAATGAGAAGATATTTGAAGTGGTCCTCCTCATTGCTGGACAGAACCCTGGGCAATATCTGTGCTGTATATTTCTTAGGACTAGTCTACACTAATGCTGTAAGTTGACCCAAGTTACATTAGTTTAGGACAAAGTCACTTGGATTGACTTACAGTGGCATCCACACTGTGCTATGTCTATGGCAGAGTTATGTAACTGAGGTATTGTAACATAGATCACCAGAGAATGTTCCTGTAGACCAGCCTGGAAAAGATCCTGGATGGAGCATAGCTTCAGAGAGAGGTGGAGTGCAGATGTTGACGAGTGAGCCCTCCCCCATCCTCTTGACCAGAGCTGCTAATTCAACATTTCTGCATTTCTCTCAGCATTGCTGATGTAACCAGACCTGTTGCTGTAGCCTCCGTCTCTGCTGTTGAAGTTTTCGCAGTCTCCATAAAACATGTGAAGAATCATGGGGCCAGAGAGGATGTTTCTGTAGACAGGTGGCTAGGAGTACCCACCTAAAGGGGGAGATGCTCAAGACCATGTGTCTGTTCCAATGGTTCTTTAGTTACTCATCCACAGTAGAGCTACTTTAAATGAGAGATGGAGAGCAACCCAGACTGGACTAGTTGATTGGTATGTGCTGAGATTCTCACCAGACAGGCAGAAAACACAAGTGCATGTCTTTGCCCAACACTGCACAAAGGGGGAATTGACCCTGAATCTCCCACATCACGTGAGAACACCCTAACTACTGGGTAAGATTATGAACGGGGAGGCCACCCCTCTCCCTTGTAGTCTTGGCTACTTTGTGACAGCTACCGAAACTCTTCTCCCACCCAGACACTCATGGCTATGGGAAAAAAGCCACTAGGAGAATTTGTAGCATGTTTGTGAATAGCTTCAACTGAATCAACACTTCCTTGTTTTTGAAAATAAATTAGTCCAGAATTAATTCACCCATTTCTAGACACCTCTGAGTCTTGATCACTGCAGCATTGACAATAAGAATGGGTTATGAAATGGTTCATTTCAAGGCTCTTCCAATGTCTTGGCAGGAAAGGGCTAAGAGAGTGGATCCTTGCAGCTACCAAGTTGGGTGATCTTAGCTTCTATCGGCTACATTAATGAATTGATAAGATGCTCCAGTATTTGCCAATGCTTTCAGTAAGGGTAGATAAATACTTTACTCCTCGGCCTACATACAGTTCCATTCACTATAAATACAAAATAAAAAATGGGACTATATTTTTGCTTTCCACATTCCATGAGATGAAACATGAAAATATTCCTTTTAGAATTCAGACATTGTTTGAAATGCAACAACGCTTCCAGTCTATACAATGTGTAATTGGCTCTTCTCATTCATATTGTTTGGAAGCAGTGTTTTCACAAACACTGGACAAATATGAAAATGGGGATCTTAAATTCTGTCTGCCTTCCTTTGCCCATCTGTGAGTGGGAGTAACCTGACGTGCCTCCCTTATAACTGTGTTCATAAATGTTTGTAGGCCCTTTTTCGACCCTGATGAGTATAGCCCCTCTGAGCACCTCTCAATCTTTATTGTATCTATTGTCACAAATTCTGTGTTAGGAAGGGCAGTTTTGTCTCCATTTTACAGATGAATAACTGAGGCACAGAGAAAGTAAATGCCCCATTTTTTGATTGCTCAGAAGGTCTGCAGCTGAGCCAGGAACTCAGACCTGTATCACACATTGACTAAGTTAATGCTCTACCTGCTAGACAATCTTTCCTTCTCTTGGCACCAGAGGAACCGTGGTGTAAAACTTGTAGGTAAAAGAGTGGCAGCTCCACCCCTTATTTTGCACAGTAATGCCACGTTCTTCACATTCACCATCCACTTCACACAAATAAGCTAAGGACATCTCCCATAGTCTCCAGTATGGACTTTATGACTATTCAAGAGAACTTGGTGGGTTCCATTTCTGGAGATGCATTGCAAAACACACACCCTGCCATCAGATTATCCCATGTTTTATTTACTGCTGTCCAATTGCAGGCCACTTCCTCAGTGTCTTATCTACGACTCCAGGTCCAAGTCCAGGGACCCATAACAAGAGCAACCCCACAGCACCATGTCCCTTTAACTGAACTGTCGTCTCTGAACTGTCCATGGTGCTGCTGCTTCCTTTAGCCAGCCAGTAGTCCTATTTGAAACCCAGGAAGTGGGCGGGCGAAGCCAGTAGTCCAGTGGTGTTTTGCTGATTCCCACTAGCTAGTGACCTGGACCACTGCCTTCAATAAAGCCATGTCAGTTTACACCACCTCACTGGATGGATTGCCTTCACTTAAGTTAGGCAGATTTTCCATAGATTGATGATTTCTTGTGTGATCTTCTCAGACCCACCGCATGGATCCTCACCCACTAATTATACCTTGACCATCTCTAAGAAGCCTACCAAGTTTTGATTTGAAGAAGTAACTGGTATTAAATCCACCATGTCTCTTGGTCGGTTTTCTCACTAGTGGTTGAAAACATGCTCAGGTTCACAGCCATTGAAGATCGGGCCCTTTGGCTACAATGGAGCTGTGCAGATTTACACCGGGTGGGGATCTGGCCAATGACTCTAATGGAGAGACCTCCATGTACACAGGCAGGGAATCTGTTCTAATGGGCAGTGTCCATGTGATGGTTACATCATTGAGCTTGTCTATCCACATCTACCAGACCTAGCACAGTGCAGATAAGCCCTGAGCTTCCTAAGTGGGCACAAGCTGAGCAATGTAGCATGTCTAAGGAGGCCCTGTCAGCCTGTGTGACAGCACTACAAGGCAGGGGAGAAACCACATCCACAGAGCTCAACAAAGCTGCTGGGCAGGGCCAAGTGGCTGCTGCTGGGAAAATCTTCTCATGAGAGGTTGGGCAGGCAGGGCTCAGCTGTATTTCAGCAACTGCCAGACCCTGGGACCTGCAGGAAGAGAACTGCTGTTTGCAAAGCCCAGGAGCTGCCGATGTTGGAACTAGGTGATTCACAAGATGAAATCCCTCTCCATGAAGGATTCTGTCCTGGGGAGATCCCTGCACTGAAGATCACACTTATTGAATTGTCCTCTTGTGAAAAAGTGGGGGAGGTATTCACCTTGTTATGTTGCATGTGAGTTCTACTGTCCTGTATTGATCCTGTGTATGTGTGCCTCAGTTTACCGGGGCATTGTACTAATACCCAGATGTGATGGGGATTCCAAGTGTTACTAAGGGAAGTAACCCTACCCACAGCATGTACACTATGGCTGATTCCCTTTGTAATTTGAGCCCAGGAGGGGGTGCAGCCAGGTGGTACCTTTTGCCCAGGAAGAACAAAGCACAGAAGAGGGTCTTGGGTCTGGGCTGCTAGGTGTGGGAGTCAGTCTTGGGTGGTTTGTGGGTGCAGGAGGGTGTCATGGTCCTTCTCTCTGAGCTCCCTCTCCCCAAGTTGGCTTCTACTGGCGGTTTCTGCTTCCTGTGCTGACAAGACAGTTCCACACCATGTCCCTGCCACCGAACAAACCTTCTGTTCTACCTGCTGGCTGAGACTCACAGCCGACTATGGATGGGGGTGTGGGGCCGGGTGACTTTTTCACCCCTCAGTTACACCCCTCTTTCATGCCATAATCAGCTTTCTATCAAAATATCAAACTCGCCTCCCCTCCAGTTCACAGCCGTGGGATTCTGGTGAAGTTACATGGGAGCTCACAAGAGGGGAGACCATCACACACCACAGGGGATGTGGTCCAGCCTCTAGCCTGGCCTGTGGCAGAGAATGGTGGGACATGGTCTCTGGGGAGGTTCTGAGTTGATATATTAAGTTTTGGTCTCCACAAATCACAGAACAAAGCCTCCATTTCTTGATCAGCTTTATATAGTACCCACCTTGAGATGAAAACAACAGGGTGAAACACAACCCAGCCTCGTGCTATGTAATTCTGACTGAAATTGCATCATTTATTTACACAGGAGGAACGAGTGGGCCAAATTAATCCCCAGGGCATAAGTTACAGTGAAGGTGGCTTCAGTTCACCGAGCACATTAATTAGGTGCTGTGTCTCTCTGGGTTCAGGAATTCCCAGTTGCTTCAGGGATCCTGTCCCACACATCACAGATCTCCATATAAAATGCCCCCAGTGCTCTAAACTGGCATTTCTGTCAATGTGGATTGGCTACAACACGTCTGTTCTCAGCAGGTATGTGCTGCTCTCCTGCCTCTCCATCACACACAGGCAGACACCAAGGTGATTAGCAGGGATTGATTTCAAGATCTCCAGCACTAAACACCTCCTCCTCCGTTCCTCCCCCTTGCGCTAAAGGAACCATCTATTTGTTTGGGGAAAATAGTCAGCCACGTAGTCAGCGAAGCCAGAGTGTTCCATTATGTCTCTGGGGTTCCCTACAGACTAAAGAAAATGTCATTTTTAGATGCTAAAAATGCTTAGCACAGCCAGTAAGCTTCACTGCTAATTGACATGCTGAGCCACAGAGCTCCCCTCACCCAAAGTGGGTAGAAAGATTGACACTCGTTTACTCTCATCCCTTCTTCAGCGAAGTTCTTCTTGAGCTAAGGAATAATCTCTTCAGACTGAGAAGATTTTCACACTGTTTCTTTTACGGTAGAGACACAAGTCAGTGTTTGCTGTTTGGATTACTGAACAGGAGTATGTGTAGGGGGGAATTATTAACCCGTGTGTCCTTGTATTTGTAAAAGTGTGTGTATTGTACGGCACACCTGGAATGACCAGCTGTGAACATCTGGCGCTATGGACTAAGCCATTTCCTGATCTGGTACAGGTGTCCATTATGACACTGACCTCCTCCATTTTCTTCATGTACTTAATTACAGAGCAGGGATAGGTTGCCTGAACCATCCCCCTGCCCGCATCCCTGTAGCTGCCTGATCTTGGCCTAGAGGAGATGGAAGAGGGAAATCACTCGGTGGTGACTGAGTTCATTTTCTCAGGACTGACAGATTGTCTGGAGCTGCAGGTCCCCCTGTTTGTGTTGTTCCTGCTAATTTATGTTGTCACCCTGGTGGGAAACGGGGGGATGATCTTGTTAATCATGACTGACCCCCGACTCCACACCCCTATGTATTTTTTCCTCAGGAGTCTGTCTTTCTGTGATCTCTGCTATTCCTCAGTAACTGCGCCTAAGATGTTGCTGGATTTCTTAGCCAAGAGGAAAAGCATTTCTTACATGGCATGTGCTATGCAAATGTATTTCAGCACTTTTTTTCAAGACACTGAGTGTCTCTTGCTGGGTGTGATGGCATATGACCGTTATGTGGCCATCTGCAACCCGCTGCTCTATACGGTCACCATGTCCAGACGGCGTTGTAATCAGCTGGTGGCTGGGGTGTGTGCTGTGGGGCTGCTGGATGCATTGATACTCACATGTTGTACATTCCAGCTGTCATTCTGCCGCTCCAACATCATCAACCATTTCTACTGCGACATGCCCCCACTGCTGGTGCTCTCCTGCTCTGACACCCGAATCAGTGAGAATGCGATGTTTGCATCCATGTGCTACATTGAAGTGACCAGCATTGTGACCATCCTCCTTTCTTATGTCTATATCATCACCACCATTGTGAAGATCCCTTCTGCTGAGGGACGGCACAAAGCCTTCTCCACCTGCACTTTCCATTTGGCTGCAGTGGGTTTATTTTATGGAACTGTCCTTTTCATGTATTTCCGACCCACCACCAGTTATTCCATGGACAATGACAAAATAACTTCAGTGTTTTACACACTGGTGATCCCCTTGTTGAACCCCCTCATCTACAGTCTGAGGAACACGGAGGTGAAGGACAGCCTGAGGAAAGCAGTGAATAGACTCATAAATAATAATTGAATCTGTTTACCTCAGTGCGGTAGAGTAAGGGGGAATGGAAACAGGTGAATTCAATTCCCAGACCATTGCAATGTAATTTTTCAGAGTTCAAGGTAGAGTTGTTCATTATAATATTTGCAATTGTCATGAATTTGTTTGTATTCCAACAAGCCCTGTTAGCCCCAACTCAGACCAGGACTTCAGGGACTGCTTAGGTTCTTGCCCCGGCAAAATTCAAGGGGGCACCTGTTTCGCATGTGTGAGCATAAAAATATATGTGATGTGCTGGGAAAGCATGGAGTTGTTTGTGTTAGGAAAGAAATGGAGGTGATGGAATTTATTTTCTGCATTATAATGGGCTTAGTTTCATCATGCGTTTGCAAGTATGAAGTGTGTGATTTCAGTGGATGATTCTAAGGGATCTTACATCTCCCTCCTCATACCCTTAGTCCTTCATGTGCTCTGTGTGGTTGATGTAGAGATTGTCACCTGGTTTCTGTCCATGCATGAGGAGAAGAAAGGAAAATTCTGTCACAATGGCCCTTATTTTCAGTTAAGAAAACAAAAAAACAAGTAAGGGTAAGGGTACCATTTCCAAGAGATAGCATATGGGCTGCTGTGAAAGTACACGCTGAAGTGAGTACGAAAGAGTTTGGAATATGTGTGTTTTCTGTATGACCTAATTTATACTGAAAAATAAAGTCATATGAGACACTGGGTATTTATGTTCCGTGTGAAATCTTACTCTTTCTTGCATTGGAAAGTCATATACTCTCTGAAGCAAAGGAATTCTGGGAATTGTACCGATCAGGGGTCTGAGAGTACAAAATGGACAGAGCTGGGCCAATCACTGATTTTTGACTTCACGGATTCTCAGGAAAACCTGTGTGCAATCCGATTCAAATGTGAAAATCCCTCAAAGCTTTGGCACTTGGAGGACATTGACCACAATTTATTTTGGAGTCCAAAGAAACTTTTCACACTGCCATAAATGGAATGTTTCCTCCCATTTTTGGTATAAAAACCAATACAATGAAGACTGACAAGATGGAGGGGAATGTTAGATGTGGTGTGGGTGCTGCTTCCCTCGTAAACTTTAGCCCAGTGTTTAGAGCATTCTCCTGGGATGTGATACACACAGGATAACTTTCTCCTCCCTTCCCCCATCTGATGAAGTGGATCTCCCACAATGCCGGACAGTTCCCTGGTGACTGGGCTATGATCTGTCCTGTATCATCCTCAGGGCTAGTCTAAACTAATGCTGCAAGTTGATCTAAGCTATGCTACTTCAAATCAACATCATTTGATTAACAGTCTAGAGGTTTTGAAGTCCCGGCTTGACAAAGCCCTGGCTGGAATGATTGAGTTGGGATTGGTCCTGCTTTGGGCAGGGGGTTGGACTCGATGACTCCTGAGGTCTCTTCCAAACTTATTATTCTGTGACATCCATACCGTGCTATGTCTATGGGAGAGTTATGTAACTGAAGTAATGCACCTTAGATCAGTGTTTCTCAACCTTTTTTTTTATAAAGTACCCCTTTTAAAAATATATATATAAGTACCCCCCAGTACCTACAGTTTTCAGACACACATTTTTTTCTACCATTGCAACACATTTGTATGAACAATTTAATCGTAGCTGGGTGGGTGATGAAATTTTTCGGTGTAAAAAGTACAAAAATAATAAAGTGCTGTAAAACTTAAAACAAAAATTCAGTTTTCTCCAAATTTCAGTTGTGTTGACGTACCCCCCAGACTTCTCTTGAGTACCGCCTGAGGGTACTCATACCACTGATTGAGAAACACTGCCTTAGATCACCACACAATGTTAGACCAGCTCTGAGACAGCTCCGTGGTGGAACATAGTCTATGAGGGAGAAGGAGTACATATGCTGATGGACAATTGCTCTCCCATTGGTTTGGCATGTCTTCACCAGGCCTGATAGGTAGACTCCTTCATTTATCATGGCAATGTCAATTTAACCAGTAGTTCAGAGATGACCTCAGGCCTTCTTGTTGGAACTGTTGCATTTTGGAGAAAACACAGGAAGAATCACAGGCCCAGACAGAGAGAGTGATTCCATGGACTGGTTGCCAGGGGCACCCACCTAGAGGGTTAGATGTTCAACTTAATGTCTCTGTTCCAAAGGTTAGTTAGCTAGTTATCCACAGTAGAACAACTTTGAAAGGAGAATCTGAGAGCAACCCGGACTGGACTAGCCCATAGCTCAGGGGCTTGGGATTCTTTCTGCATATACAGGTAACCCAAGTGCAAATCTTTGCTGAGCACTGGACAAAGGGGGAATTGGACCTGGATCTCCCACCTCATAGGTAAATGCCCTAACTATTGGGGAAAATATTACAAAGATAGAACACACCACCAGTGTCACACCCCAATGGCCCCCTCCCTCAAGGGGTCCCCCTGGGGAGACAGGTCAGGGTTGAATATTGCTAACGCTGTTGCAAGCTTCTCAGTGCATTTTGGGGAAGGGTCAAAGGTCTGAGTGTGGAGTGAATGAAGGATTCCTTTGCAGGTCGCGAGAGGCCAAAAGGGAGGGAACGAAGAAAGCAGCAAATGGGTTAATTCCACACTTCTGCTAGGCCCGAAGATAAGACGTTGGCTCCAGTGAGCTCAAGGCCACAGCACACATCTGACTCTTGGCTGCTGGCCAAGAGAGAGGGGGGCCTGGAATCCACCGGCCAGCCATAAGAAAGACATTCAACTGAACAAATCTACAGAGCCAACCCATAACAAGCAAAACAAGCGAAGGCCAGCACAGAGGGAAGCAAAGGGAACAACGGAGTCTAGCTGGTGTGTTTTGGGAAAGTCAAGGAGATCACAGAAAGCCGGTTTGGACTGTCATGAAGAGCACCAGGACCAGAGGCTGTGGAATGAACACCCTCAAAGGAGCCCAGGACTTCAAACCCTCCGGAGAGCTAGAGCAATTCAGAGAGATCACAGCGGACCCTGGACAACCTGTGCACACAGGACCGAACTCCCATCCACCCTTCCCCCTCTTCTTCTTTCGTTACACCCAGGCCTGGCCAGCCTCAGGTAGTGAGTGTGTGAGTATGAAAGTGGGTTAGGGCTTGGGATGCTAACACTCTTCCTTCCTCTGAGTGACATGGGAAGCACCCATCACTCTCCACTGTTATTTTATCATTTTATCAATAAAGTTTTAAAATTTAGACACATGGTGTGTTCCATCATCTCCTCCCCTAACGATCCTGTGGCCTCAGCCCGATCACCTGACTCCTCAGGCAGATTGGTAACAGAAATCTGTCACACCAGCTCCTACCTATCGCTGTTTTCTGACCACTAACTAAACACTTTGCATGTAGCCCCCTCCTCCACACACACATGGTTTTGGGGAAAGGCTATTAGAATAATTTGTGACATCTTTGTGAATAGTTTCTGGTCAACCAAAACTGCATTATGTTTTACAATAACTTGAAAGTCCAGAAGAAATGTACCCATTTTTAGACATTTTGCATCTTGGTCATGGGAGCCTTTGAAGTCAAGGCCCAATCTATATCTGGGTATTAATAGGCTCATAGAATGGAACCTGGAATCTCCGAGACTGGTTTCTCTTAGCTTTTGTAGGGCAATATTAACAAATTGATAAAATGCATCAATATTTGCTGATGGTCACAGTAAAGGTAGACAGACACTTCCCAGTTTCCATAGAATCCTATAAATACAAAGTAAAAATGACCCTATGTCTTCACAGCTATATTTTTGCTTTCCACGTTCAATGATGAAACGTTACAAGATTCTTTTTAGAATGCAGCAGCGATTTGAAATTTAAAAAAATATCATCTGGTCTGTACAATGTGTAATTGCCTCTTCTCATTCCAATTATTTGGAAGCAGCATTTCCAAAAGCATTTACTACTTTAGGGTACAGATGGAGGAATATGAAAACATGGAGAAGCGCGTGGTAAGCTTGCAATGCCAGACAGCTACTGGTCAGTCAGGAATCAGTCTGGAGTGGAGGAACCTACAGTGGGGGCTGTTGTGATCTGAGTAGCCAAGACAATCAATACCCTTCTTCTATGGAGGGTTGTGACTCTGGGAAACACGGAGGACATAGGGGAGGGCTTTGCTGAGCTGGGGTTATCTAACTGCGGTGGGACAATAGATGGAATGCACATCCCCATCTTGACACCCGACCACCTTGACAAGGAATACAGAAACTGCAAAGGGTTCTTCTCAATGATGCTGCAGGGTATGGTGGATCACAAGGGCCATTTGACCAACATCAATGTGGGATGGCCAGGAGAGCTGCATGACTCACTCATCTTTAGAAACTCCTGCCTGTTCAGCAAGCTAAAAGCTGCAACTTTTTCCCCCAACCAGAAGATTACATTCAGAGATGTGGAAATGCCAATAATGATCCTTAGAGACCCGGCCTGCCCCTTGCTCCCATGGCTCACGAAGCAAGGAGCAGTTCAACCACAGGCTGAGCAAGTACAGAATGGTGGAGGAATGTGCTTTTGGGTGTTTAAAGAGAAGGTCCTGCACTCTGCTAACTAGGTTAGACCTCAGAAAAGCAACATTCCCATTGTGATGGCAACCAACTGTGTGCTCCATAATATCTGTGAGAGCAAGGGAGAAATGTACCCTGTCCAAGTGGAATGCCAAAGTATAGCGCCTAAGAAGGGAATTTGAGCAACCAGACACAAGGGCAGTAAGGAAAGCACAGCGAAGGGCAGTGCTAATCAGAGATGCTTTGAAAGAAAGGTTTATGAGTTGCCAGTTTTGAGAGTCATGCATGTTGCTCTCAATGAGGTGCCCCTGCATGCAGTGTGCCTGCCCACTCCTTCCATATAAGCAATAAAGAGACAGTTGTTCACAAATCATGTGTTTCAGTAAGGGAACAGAAAGCAGTGACAGGAAAGGAGTCCAGGGTGGGAGATTGTGCCAATTGTGAGGTTTTGCAAAGCGTCCCCGGGGACTGAGTGTGAGGATGCCCTTGACTCTCCTCCCTACATTCCAGGGCCCCTGGGAGTGGAGGCTATGGAACTCATTGAGGAAGGAATGTTAGCCCACAAGGGCCAGAGGATGTGCTTGCCCTTGACTCCCCCCTACATTCCTGGAGTGCCACCATGGGGTCCATCACATCCACTGTGGACAACAACACTCTCTCCCAGTGCCTGTATGGTAAATGCTCCAGGTAGGTAGGAAGACAGACAGATACAATTGGTACGTTCCAACTGTATGTAACTTTCTGTTCCTATGAATCCAAATACTGGCAGAACATTTTTCTTGACAAGTTTTTTTTATGGGAATTTGGATATACAATGCAACTATTTTTTCATGGCATTCTCTTTTCCATGGAAACTACCAGCTTTCCATCAAAATACCAAACTCCCCTCTTCTCCAAACTGTGGTGGTGGGACTGTCATGATGTTCCCGGGCTGTTCCACAAGTGGCAAGACCATCATGCATGAATGAGGCTGGAGTCCAGCCTAGAAGCTGGGCCCATGGCAGAGAATGGTAAGATGTGGTATCTGAGGGACTCGTGCGGTTTTTCTGAGTTGATATATTTTGTTTTCTGCCAAAACCATTTTTTTCTCTTCGAACAACAGAACGAATTCATAGTTTGTTGACCAGCTTTACTTAGTAAAAAAGCCAAAGGAGAAATGTATTCCTAACTACATACTCAGTAACTCTGATAGAAATTGTATCATTTAATAGCACAGGAGGAAAACATGGTCCAAATTAATCCCCAAGGTAGGAGTCGCACAAAGGGTGGTTTTGGTTCACTGAGCACATTAATTAGCCATCGTATCTCTCTGAGGTCAGGTGTTCCCAGGTGCTTCAGGGATTGTGTCTCATAGATCACAGATCTCGGTATAAAACTACCTGCAAACTGCCAGTGGGGAAATGCCACCACATGTTCCTCTCTTCTCAGCAGGTACGTGCTATTGTCCTGCATCACAGTCACACACAGATACTGACATCAAGGTAAGCAGCAGGTATGGAATTCAAGATCTCCAGCACCGAAAGCCTCACCCAGTTTCGATCCCATGAGCTCAGGGAAGAACCTCTTCTGTTGGAAACAATAGGCAATTACATAGTCACTGAAGCCAGTATGTTCCATTATGTCTCTGGGTTTTCACACAGACTAAAGTAAGTGCAATTTTCAGATGCCAAAGAGTTTAATTAGCCCAGCACAGAAGCTTTACCCCAAACCGACAGGCTGATCCACAGAGCTCCCCTTGACCAAAGAAGGAGAAAGATTAACACATGTTTAGTCCCACCTCTTTTTGAACAAAGGAATCATCTCGTCACACTGAGATGGTTTCACCCGGATTCTCTCACAGCAGAGTCATAAGTCACTGTTTGCTCCTCTCCTTAGTGAACAGGAGTATTCATGTGGGGGACATGATTAACTTGCGTGTCCTTGTATCTGTACAATGTGCGCATTTTATGGAACTTCTGGGACCTCCAGCTGCAAACATCTGGCTCTGTAAACTAAACCCTTCCCTGATATTGTACTGGTGCCCGTTAAGATCTCCAATTTTCTTCAGTTATTTCATTACAGAAAAGGGATAGTTTACCCGGATCATCCACCTGCCCACATCCCTGTAGCTGCTTGATCTCGGCTCCCAGAAGATGGAAGAGGGAAATCACTCGGTGGTGACTGAGTTCATTTTCTCAGGACTGACAGATCGTCCGGAGTTGCAAGTCCCCCTGTTTGGGGTGTTCCTATTGATTTATGTTACCACCCTGGTGGGAAATGGGGGGATGATCTTTTTAATCAGGACTGACCCCCGACTCCACACGCCCATGTACTATTTCCTCAGTAATTTGTCTTTCTGTGATTTCTGCTATTCCTCGATAATTTCCCTGAAGATGCTGCTGAATTTCTTAGCAGAGAGGAAGAGCATTTCTCATGCTGCCTGTGCTGTACAAATGTATTTTTTCATCTCTTTTTCAGATTTTGAATTTCTCTTGCTGGCTGTGATGGCGTATGACCGTTATGCAGCCATCTGTAACCCACTGCTCTATAGTGTCACTATGTCTCGGCAGCGATGTAACCAGTTGGTGGCTGGTGTCTATGCTCTTGGGTTGGTGGATTCAATGATACTCACATGTTGTACATTCCGGCTGTCATTCTGCAGCTCCAACATCATCAACCACTTCTTCTGTGACATCCCCCCAGTGCTGGCACTTTCCTGCTCTGACACCCGCATCAGTGAGATGGTGATGTTTGTCTCCATGTGCTACATTGAAGTGAGCAGCATCGTGACCGTACTCCTCTCCTATGTCTATATCGTCACCACCATCCTGCACATAAATTCCGCTGAGGGCCGGCGCAAAGCCTTTTCCACCTGCACCTTCCACTTGACTGCGGTGGTCATATTTTATGGCACTGTCCTTTTCATGTATTTCCGACCCACCTCCAGCTATTCCATGGACACGGACAAAATAGCCTCAGTGTTTTACACACTAGTGATCCCCATGTTGAACCCCCTCATCTACAGCCTGAGAAACACGGAGGTAAAGGATGCCCTGAGGAAAGCAATGAATAAACTCCTGACCCATTCTTGAATCTGTTTAACTCATTGCTGGTTGAGTGATGGGCAGTGGAAGCGGGTGAATTCAGATCCTAGCCCACTGCAGTATAATTTCACAGTGCCTATGGTGTTTTTATGATTTTTAATTTGTTTGTATTCCAACAAGGTTTACAGACCCCCAACTGAAATCAGGGCTTCAGGGGTTCATTAGGTTATTATCCCAGCAAAATTAAAGGAAGCAGCTATGTGCATATATAAATATCTGTGAACTGCTTTTAAAGCATAGAGCAGTTCATTTTGGGGAGGAAGAGAGGGGTATGGAGGTTAGCTCTCTCTATATAGCGGGGCTGACTTCATTATGAATTTGCAAGGGTGAAGTGTGTGGCCGAGTCAAAGGGATTTTGCGCATCCACTCTTCAGCCCTTTATGTGCTCCATGAGGTTGTTGTTGAGACTGTCACCTGGTTCCTGTCCATGCATGAGAAGAAGAAAGGAAATTTCCACCACAATGGCCTTTATTTTAAGTCAAGGCAACAACAAAACAAGGAAGGTGAACGTTCCTAAGAAAGAGCACAGTGTGTGTGCCCCTGAGACAGTCCATGTGAAAGTGAGTACAATATAGCACAGACGGTGTGTGTTTATCTTTCTGTCTACTTTATGTTGTAGAGAAAAATCATTTCAGACACTAGATCAGCAGGTTCACTATGTATCCTTGATCTTAGTGCCATAGGAAAGAATTATAGACTCTGATGTATAGAGACTCTGGGAATTATACGGCTCAGGGGACTGTGAGTGAGAAATGCACAGAGCTGGCCAAGAGCTTAGTTTTGAGTTCCCGGGTGGATAGTTCACACCATCCAAATCTGAAAATTCCTTAAATATCTGGCAAATGTAAAACATTGGCCAAAATTTCCTGTGGGGTCAAAGGAAGCATTCAACACAACTGTAAATGGAACATTCCCTTTCCTTCCTGGGTACTTTTCAGTGTACAAGCAAAGACAATGAAGGGCAACAAAGGGGGCGATGGTGCTGCTTCCTGTGTAGACTTTAACCCAGTGTTTAGAGCATTTTGTGGGATGTAGGAGACGTAGGTCAAACCCCCCAAATCGGTCTGATGAGGAGAAGCTATTTTA
This sequence comes from Pelochelys cantorii, assembly GCA_032595735.1. NCBI lineage: Eukaryota > Metazoa > Chordata > Testudines > Trionychidae > Pelochelys > Pelochelys cantorii. The sequence continues at coordinate 3,720,411 of CM064329.1, forward strand.
AGTGGTTCTTCCCTGTTGCTGGAGAGTACCCTGGTAACTGGGCAATGGTATGTCCTGTATCTTCCTCGGGTCTAGTCTATGCCAGTGCTGTGCGTTGATCTAAATTAACAGAGTTCATAAGTGTATGGGAGAGTTTCGTAACTGAAGTAGCCTACCACAGATCACCAGTGTCTACCATTGATTACCAGAGTTTTGTAACTGAAGTAGTTTACCATAGTCACCAGTAGTCTACCATAGATCACCAGAGTTACGTAACTGAAGTAGTCTACCATAGATCACCAGTGTCTACCACAGATCACCAGAATTTCATAATTGAAGTAGTCTATCATAGATCACCAGAGTTTCATAACTGAAGTAAAAAACAACAGATGATCTGGTAGCACTTTATAGACTAACAAAACATGTAGATGGTATCGTGGGCACAGCCTGAAGAAGTGGGCTGTGCCCACGAAAGCTCATGATACTATCTACATGTTTTATTAATCTATAAAGTGCTACCAGACCATTTGTTGTTTTTTTCTGTAACAGACTAACTCGGCTACCCCCTGAAGCTTCATAACTGAAGTAGTCTACCATAGATCACCAGTGGAATACAGATGTTGATGGGCAAGTGCTCTCCCATTGATTCGGCATGTCTTCACCAGACGTGATAACTAAAGACTGCTTCATTTATTACATCAGTATCTATTTAGCTAATAGTGTAGGTGTGGCCTCAGTCTCTGCTGTTGAAGCTCCTGCACTCTGGATAAAACACGGGAAGAATCACAGGGCTACAAAGAGGGGATGATTCTATAGACTATTGCTAGGGTCACCCTAGAGGGGGAGATGCTCAACTCATGTCCCTGTTCCAATGGTTGTTTAATTAGTTATCCAGAGTAGAACAACTTGGAAAGGAGAGATTGAGAGCAACACAAAATGGAACAACACTTGGCTCAGTGGCTGGGAGTCTCTTTGGACATGCTGGAAATCCAAGTGCACATCTTTGCCCAGCACAAGACAGCGGGGGAATCAAACCTGGATTGCCCACCTCAAAGGTGAACACCCTGACTATTGGGCAAAATAGTACACAGGGAGGGCAAACCATTGCCTGCTACCTTTGGCTATGTCTACACTGTGGAGCTTTTCTGGGATATCACTGGAAAAGCTCTGCCGCGTCCAAGAAATGCCTCCGCTTTTTCAGAACGTTTTCCAAAAAAGTGGACACATTCTTTCGGCATCCCTGTTTTCCTCATTGTATGAGGAATAAGGGATGTTCCATAAGAGGAGGTTTTTCTGACATTTGGCCCCGTGTAGATGGGCCAAATGTCAGAAAAGCCTCTTCTAAAAAAAAAGCTGAAAAAGATATGCAAATTGTGGTTCACAATGTGTGTATCTTTTTCTGATAGAACTGCACTCTAGACGTAGCCTTGGGCTGCTTTCTTACTGCTACCTAAACTCTCTCCCATCCACACACACACAGGGCTTTGAGGACAACGCCATTAGGAGAATTTGTAATGAATTTGTGAATAGATTCAAGTGAACTATTAGTTCAGAAGAAATTCACCCATTTCTAGACTCCTCCATGTCTCGGTCACTGAAATGAATATTGACAATGGGAAGGCTGGGTTACAGATATATCAAGGATCTTTCTATATCTTGGCATTCAAGGGCTAAGGGAGTGGACCTTCAGAAGTCCCAACTTGGGTGATCTTAGCTTCTATGGGCAACTTTAAAGAATTGACAGGATGCTCCAGTACTTGCTGATGCATACCATAAAGGTGGACAGATACTTCACTCCCCACCTTCCATATAATTCCATTCACCATAAATACAAATTTTAAAAATGACCATATGTGTTAGCAACTATATTTTTACTTTCCTCATTCAGTGATGCCATTTTTCAATATTCCTTTTAAAATGAAGGAATTATCTGAAATAAAAAATATCCTGTGGTCTGTACAATAAACAGTTGCATCCTCTCATTCCAATTTTTTAGGAGCAGCATTTTTAAAAGCACTTAGTAATTCAGGGTACATATGGCAAATATGAAAATATGGTGTGATGGTCTCTCATGTCTCATTAGAATAAGGCTTGTGAATATGAATATGTATATTTAGAAGATGCTTTATACAAAATATGTCATATAACATATCAATTTTCCAGTTATAATCTGCTGGATCTGTATATCCCATTTGGTGTATGTATCATTCTTGTAGGTGAAGATAGAAATAAGATGAATGAGTCTGTTTATAGTTTTAAGTGTGCTAATGACTTGCTAATCAACTCAACAACCTATAAACAGCCTTGTATGTTCTGTAAGACCGTACACTGGTTGTCACTAGGAAGTCATGTGGCCATACCACCTGATACTGGAATCATAAGACCATAAGAATGGCCAGACTGGGTCAGACCAAAGGCTAATCTAGCCCAATGTCCTGTCTGCCAACAGTGACCAATGCCAGGTGCCCCAGAGGGAGGGAACACAAAAGGTAATCATCATGTGATCCCTCTCCTGTCATCAATTTCCAGACAAACAGAGGCAAAGGACAACATTCCTACCCATTCTGGCTAATAGCCATTGATGGACCTAACCTCCATGAACTTATCTAGCTCTTTTTTGAACCCTTTTAAAGTCCTAGTCTTCACAACATCCTCTAGCATGGAGTTCCACTGGTTGGCTGTGCGCTGCATGAAGAAAAAACTTCCTTTTGTTTGTTTTAAACCTGCTACCTATTCATTTCATTTGGTGACCCCCTAGTTCTTATATTATGGGAACAAGTAAATAACTTTTCCTTACTCACTTTTTCCACACCAGTCATGATTTTATAGACCTCTATCCTATCCCCCTTTAGTCTCCTCTTTTCTAAGCTGAAAAGTCCAAATCCTTTTAATCTCTCTTCATATGGGACCCGTTCCAAACCCCTCATCATTTGTGTTGCCCTTTTCTGAACCTTTTCCAGTGCCAATATCTCTTTTTTGAGATGAGGCAACCACATCTGTACGCAGTAGTCAAGATGTGGGTGTACCATGGTTTCATATAGAGGCAATAAGATGTTCTCTGTCTTATTCTCTATCCCTTTTTTTAACATTTCCTACCATTCTGTTTGCTTTTTGACTGCCGCTGCACACGAGGGTATGTCTAGATTACATGGCTCAATCGACGGAGCCATGTAGATTAGGTTTCTAGACATAGGGAAATGAAGCGGCAATGTAAATAATTGTGCTTCATTGACATCAAAATGGCTGCCACGCTGTGCCAATCAGCTGTTTGGCGGCACAGCGCGGTAGTCTGGACGCTCCGTGATTTACCGGGGCGGTAGACAAGGGCTTCCCTTGTCGACCGCGGAGCATCCAGACTACTGTGCTGTGCCGCCAAACAGCTGATCAGCATAGCACGGCAGCCATTTTGATGTAAATGAAGCGGCGATTATTTAAATCGCTGCTTCATTTTCCTTTTTCGAGTACACTAATCTACATGGCTCGGTCAATGGAGCCATGTAGTTTAGATGTCCCCAGAGTGGATGTTTTCAGAGAACTATCCACAGTGACTCCAAGATCTCTCTCTTCAGTATCTAAAGCTAAATTAGTCCCCATCGTATTGTATGTAAAGTTGGGATTATTTTTTCCAATGTGCATTATTTTACATTTATCAGCATTACATTTCATTTGCTATTTTGTTGCCTGATCACTTAGTTTGGGGAGATCCTTTTGAAGTTCTTCACAGTCTGCTTTGGTCTTAACTATCTTGAGCAGTTTGGTATCATCTGCACATTTTGCCCCCTCACTGTTTACCCCTTTGTCCAGTACACCTCTCACAAACACCCCTTGTGGTTGTGTAGCCCTGGTCTTTAAACAGTCCCTGCCCTGCTCTTGGGCCATATCTCTAGGGATTCCTCTCTGGAGGGAATTGTTTTTCTTTTTATTGGTCCTTCTGACCCTAGCTCTCCAGTTGGGCCACTAAGTAGTTCAGATCCATTTTACAGCTGTCCAGCTGAAGGATACTGCCTCAGTGGCCTATCTAGTACTCCAGCACACAGCACAGGGAACCTGGGATAGCACCCACCCATCACTCTGTCCCTTTCTCTGGATTGCTTTCAGTTCCCTGGGCTACTTCCCCACAGCCCCAACCTTCACGGCTACTTCCCCTTTACCTTGGGGCAAATGTTCATTCCAGCCCATAGAATCATAGGGCTGGAGGAGATCTCAGGAGGTCATTGAGTCCAGCCCCCAGAGAGCTCAGCAGCCAGACAGGAGCATGTCCTCACTACTCCCAGACCCTGCCATCACCGAGCTGTCCATGGTGCTGCCTTTACCCTTAGCCAGCCAGGAGTTCAATGGTGTGATGCTGATTTACACCAGCTAGAGATCTGCCCCATTCAGGTCTATCAATCTAGGTCAATTTACACCACCTAGGTCGGTCCACTGACACCATTTGGGTTAGGCAGATTTTCTGCTGATTTGTGATTTTTAGTATGCCCTTTGGAGACCATGCAACATGGAACCTCACCCACTAATTATAGCTGGATCATCTCTTTTAGAAACCGAATGTAGTCTTGATCGGAAGGGGTAAGTGGTATTAAATCCACCACAACTCTTGGCCTGTTTCCCTGCTCATGGTTGAAAACCTGCTCAGGTTCACAGCCATTAAAGATCTGGCCCTATTACTTCAATGGAGCTGTGCGGATTTACACCAGCTGGAGATCTGGCCAATGACTCCAATGGAGAAACACCCATTTACAAAAGCAGGGGATCTGGTCAAATGGGCAGTGCCCGTGTGGTGGTTACATCACTGAGCATGTCTATCCACATCCACCAGACCTAGGACAATGCAGACAGGCCATGAGCATCCTCAGGGGGCACAAGTTGAGGACTGTAGCAGGTGTAAGAGGGCCCTGTTGCCCTGTTTGACATCACTACAAGCCAGGGGAGAATCCACAGTTACTTTTCCCTAGCTCAGAAAGCCTGATGGGCAAACACAAGAGGCTGCCCCTGGGAAAATCTCCATGTGAGAGGTTGGGCAGGCAGGGCTCATCTGCATTTCAGCAACTGCCAAATTCTGCACCAGTAGGAAGCGAAATGCCATTTGCAATGCCCAGGAGCTGCTACTGTTAGAAGTGGGTCATTTCACAAGATGAAATCCCTGCCCATGAAAGATCCTATACTGGAGAGATCCCAGCATAGAAGGGCAGCGAAAGTGAATTATCCCATCTTTCATAGAATTATCTTTTCAATGCAAATTATCAGCTGTCCATCGAAATATCTAAGGGTATGTCTACACTACAAAGTTAATTCGAACTAACAGCTGTTAGTTCGAATTAACTTTCATCGCGTCTATACATACAAACCGCTAGTTCGAACTTAATTCGAACTAGCAGAGCGCTTAATTCGAACTAGGTAAACCTCATTCTATGAGGACTAACGCCTAGTTCGAATTAAGTAGTTCGAATTAAGGGCTGTGTAGCCACTTAATTCCAACTAGTTGGAGGCTAGCCCTTCCCAGCTTGCCCTGGTGGCCACTCTGGGCCAAACCAGGGAAATTTTTCTGCCCCCCCTCCTGGCCCCGGAGCCCTTAAAGGGGCATGGTCTGGCTACAGTGCTCGTGCCAGGTGCAAGCCTGCCAGCACCGAGCCAGCAGACCCTGTACCTGGCACGGCACGAGCCAGCCACCCGCTGCCACCCAGCCCTCCGCCTCTTCCCAGGACCAGACTGGCGGCTCCCAGGAGCCTTCCCGGGGCAGCAAGAGGTGGGTGCCCGCCTGGTCTAGTGCGGAGATCGTGGACCTCACTGAGGTTTGGGGGGAAGCCTCCAACGTCCACGACCTCTGCACTAGGCACAGGAATGCGGCCGTCTAGGGCAGGATAGCTGCCAGCCTGGCCACCAAAGGCCACATGCGAACCCAGGAGCAGGTTTGCATGAAAATCAAGTTGGTCCAGTGAGACCCCCGACCCTGAGCCCTGAGCTTAAAACATAAGAACATAAGAACAGCCGTACTGGGTCAGACCAAAGGTCCATCTAGCCCAGTAGCCTGTCTGCCGACAGCGGCCAACACCAGGTACCCCGGAGGGGATGGACCGAAGACAATGGCCAAGTAATTTGTCTCATGCCATCCATCTCCAGCCTTCCACAAACAGAGGCCAGGGACACCGTTCCTACCCCCTGGCTAATAGCACTCCATGGATTCAACCTCCATGAATTTATCTAACTTCTCTTTAAACTCTGTTATAGTTCTAGCCTTCACAGCCTCCTGTGGCAAGGAGTTCCACAGGTTGACTATGTGCTGTGTGAAGAAGAACTTTTGCTTATTAGTTTTAAACCTGCTGTCCATTCATTTCATTTGGTGTCCTCTAGTCCTTCTATTATGGGAACTAATGAAGAACTTTTCTTTATTCACCCTCTCCACACCACTCATGCTTTTATAGACCTCTATCATATCCCCCCTCAGTCTCCTCTTTTCTAAGCTGAAAAGTCCCAGTCTCTTTAGCCTCTCTTCATATGGGACCTGTTCCAAACCCCTAATCATTGTAGTTGCCCTTTTCTGAACCCTTTCCAAGGCCAAAATATCTTTTTTGAGGTGAGGAGACCACATCTGTGCACAGTACTGAAGATATGGCGTACCATAGTTTTATACTTCCCCTCCTCCTTCTTCCCCTGGCTTCCCCCTTCCAGCTTCCTCCTCCCAGGTTTCCTCCTCCCCTCTCCCACCCTCTCTCTTCCCCTCTCCCACCTCCTTTTCCCAGTCTCCCCAGAGGTTAATCCCCCCCCCCCAGTTTTGTTAAATAAAGAGAGTTTCTATTTTTGAACATGTGTCCTTTATTTTTTACATCAGGAAGGGGGCTAGGGAAGGGTAAGTGGAAGGAGGTGAGGGAGGAATGGGGCACGAGCCCCCGATGGGGAGGACTGGGGTGGCTCTGTGGGCTTCTCGGGGTGGAAGCTCTCCTGGAGGGCCTCCTGGATCCTGACAGCCCCCTGATTGACACCCCCGGATGGCAGCCAGTGGCAAGTGCAGCCAGGCTGATGGCCGAGTGCTGTGATGTGCTGAGTTTGGGAACTCAGGGCACTCCAAGTCAGGACTGCTTTGCTGTCCCTCATCGAGGTAGACAAGCAAGCGGGGAAGCCTGAGAACTGTCTGTCCGGGGTGGGGGGTCGGGTCCCTTTAAGGCCAGCCCTTGGCTAGCCTGAGGCAGCAGCTCCACGCTCTAAGTCCTAACCTGATGCCCTGCCGGCACTGGTTCCGGCCAGCCTTAACTTCGGTTCAGGGTCCACTCAATGTGGACATGCTAGTTCGAATTAGCAAAATGCTAATTCAAATTAGTTTTTAGGTCTAGATGCACTAATTCAAATTAGCTTAGTTCGAATTAACTAATTAACTAAGTTAGTTCGAATTAGTGCTGTAGTGTAGACATACCCGAACTCGTCTCATCTTACAAGGCAGATCAGCAAGAGAGACCATCATGCCTCATAGGGATGGAGTCTAGCCTAGGACCCAGGCCTATGGCAGAAAATGTTGCAATGTGGTATTGAGACCCCCCCCTATGGTATTTGCAAGCCAAAATATTATATTTTCGGCCAAAAGTGTTTGGTCTCCACAAACCACAAAACACACTCTCTCTTTGTTGATCAACTTTCCACATTGAATAACATGGGAGGCAAGAATATATCAAATTAATCCCCAGGGCATGAGTCACTCTAAAGGTGTCTTTGGTTCCCTGAGCACCTTAATTAGGTGTGATGATCTTCTGAGAGTCGGTATTCCCACTTGCTTCAGCAAGCTTGTCCCATAGATCACAAACCTCAGTATAAAACTTCCCACCCACTCCAGAGAGGCAGTTTCTGTCCATGGGGAAACCCCACCACATCTCTCGTTTCTCAGTCACAGCTATATAGACACCAAGGTGATGAGCAGGGATGGAACTCAAGAGTTTCTGAACTAAACATCGCAGCCCCAGCTCCTAGCATATGGGCTAAGGATAAAACCTCTTTGGTTGGAAGAAAGGGCAATTACATCGTCATTGAAGCCAGTGCTTTTTTCCAGGTTTTCCTGCAGACTGGAGAAAATGCCATTTTCAGAGGTTGAGAAGCATAATTAGAACGGTGAGCAACCTTTATCCCAAACTGACACGCCGAGCTACAAAATTCCCAACAAGGGTAGGAAGATTGATATTCGCTTACTCCCACCCCTTCTTGAGCTAAGCAATAATCTCATCACACTGAGATAGTTTTCCTCCTGATTCTCCCACAGCAGAGTCACAAGTCTCTGTTTGCTGCTCAGATTAGTGAATGACAGTGTTCGTACGTTGGACGTGACTGACCTGTGAGTCCTTGCGTGTGTACAGTGTGTGCACTGAATGGGACACCTGATATGACCAGCTGTGACCATCTGGCTGTGAGGACTAAGCCTTTCTCTGTGCTCTTACTGGTATCCATTAAGAAACTGGCCTCCTTTTTCTTCACTTGCTTCCTTAAAAAGAAGAGATAGGTTGTGGTAGCCATTTCCCCACGTCATCCTCCTCATCACATCACTGCAGCTGCCTGATCTCAGTTGAGAAGAAATGGAAGAGGGAAATCACTCGGTGGTGACTGAGTTCATTCTCACAGGACTGACAGATCATCTGGAGCTGCAGGCCCCCTTGTTTGTGGTGTTCCTAATGATTTATGTTGTCAGCATAGTGGGGAATGGGGGGATGGTCTTATTAATCATGAGTGACCCCCGACTCCACACCCCCATGTACTTTTTCCTTGGTAATTTGTCTTTCTGTGATTTCTGCTATTCCTTTGTAATTGCCCCTAAGATGCTGCAGAATTTCTTAGCCAAGAGGAAAAGCATTTCTCACGTTGCCTGCGCTTTGCAAATGTTTTTTGATATCACTTTTCAAGACGTTGAATGTCTGTTGCTGGCTGTGATGGCGTATGACCGTTATGTGGCCATCTGCAACCCACTACTCTACATGGTCACCATGTCCAGGGGTCTTTGTAACCACCTGGTGGCTGGAGCCTTTGTTGTAGGGTTGGTGGATGCAACCACAAACACATACTATACATTCCGGCTGTCATTCTGCCACTCCAACATACTCAATCATTTCTACTGTGACATTCCCCCGTTGCTGGCGCTCTCCTGCTCTGACACCAGCATCAATGAGACTGTGCTGTTTGCCTTCGCTTGCTTTGTTATAGTGAGCAGTGTTGTGACAATTATCCTGTCCTACGTTTGCATCATCCCCACCATCCTGCGGATCCACTCTGCCGAGGGCCGGCACAAAGCCTTCTCCACCTGCACTTGTCACCTGACTGCGGTGGCCATGTTTCATGGCACCCTCCTTTTTATGTACTTACGACCCAGCTCCAGCTATTCCTTGGGCACCGATAAAATAGCCTCAGTGTTCTACACACTGGTGATCCCCATGTTGAACCCCCTCATCTACAGCCTGAGGAACAGGGAGGTGAAGGACGCCCTGAGGAAAGTCATGAATAAACTCCTCAGCAATTCTTGAATCTATTTAACTCATTGCTGATTTTAAAAAGTGAATGGAAACACAAGGATTAAATTCCAAGCCCATTGTAATATATTTTCACAGAGCACATGGTATTATTAATAATAATTATTATTATTATATTACAACCAAGCCTGCAGGCCGCAATTGAAATCTGGGCTTTCTTAGGATATTGCGAAAGGCAAACTAGAGGAGGCACCGGTGTCAGATGTTTGAGTGGGTGTATATATATATATACCTTAAAAGCATGGAGCTGTTTTCACTGGGAAAGACGAGAGGGGCAGTAAATCGATTTCCCTTTCTTTTGCAGCGGGCTTGATTTCATGACGCAGCTGCAAGTGTGAAGTGTGTGATCTCTGTGGCTGAGCCAAAGGGAGTTGGGTGCCCTTTCTGTGCTCTGTGGGGTTGTTGCCTAGTTTGGGTCCATGCAGGAGGAGTAGAAAGGAGATCTCCATCACATTAGCCTTTATTTTAAGTTAAGAGAGCAGCAAGACCAAAAAGGAGAAAAGGTATGGTTTCCAGGAGAGAGCAGGGTATGGGCGCATTCTCTGTGACTGATTGGAAAGTGTGAATCTTCTCTACAACAGAAATTAAACAGAGAGATGAAGTTGTATCAGACACTAGATATTTATACCTCATCAGCAGGTTAGCTAGGAATTCTTGCTCTTTCCTTGAATCATTGTATCATTGGACTTGAAGGACCTCGAGAGGTCATCTAGTCTAGTCCCTTGCCCTCATGGCAGGACTAAGCACCATCTAAGATGACCCCTGACAGGTGTCTGTCTAACCTGCTCTTAAATATCTCCAGTGATGGAGATTCCACAACCTCCCTAGGCAATTAACCACACTCATAAGATCTAAGACCTAAATCTCCCTTTCTGCAATTTAAGGCCTTTGCTCCTTTCCCTGTCATCACAGGTTAAGGATAGTGACATTTCTCCCTCTTCCTTGTAACGGTCTTTCAGGTACTTGAAAATGGTCCTCATCTATACTCTACGCCTTCTCTTCTCCAGACTAAATGAACCCACTTCTTTCAGTCTTCCCTCACAGGACATGTTTTGTAGCACTTTAATCATTGTTGTTGCCCTTTGCTGGACTTTTCCAGTTTCTCCACATCGTTCCTGAAATGCAATGCCCAGAGGTGGACACCACACTCCAGTTCAGTTGTAATCGGTGGAGAGTGGAAGAATTCCTTCTTGTGTGTTGTTTATAGCACTCCTGCCTGCCTGTGGGCTACTGGGACCCTTAGATACCTTTCTGTGTCAGTCATTTCCCATCCTATTTCCCTCAGATCATTTCTACAGCCTGTCAAGATCATTTTGAATTCTCCTCTTTTCCTTCAAGGCACTTGCAACCCCTCCCAGCCGGGCACTCTCTATGCCATTACCTAAATTGCTGATGAAGATTTTGAACAGAACCAGACCCAGAACTGATTCTTGTGGGATCCCCACTTATTATCCATTTCCACCATGACTGTGACACATTGCTGGATGGTGCCCAGGTGACAGGGCTCTGTCCCGGCTGTTTTTCATGGATGCCAATGCTGTAAGTCTATCTATGTGATGGTACTTCAAGTAGATGCAACTTAGGTTGATTTACAACGGCAGCATAGACCAGCCCTGAGACAAATCCATGATGGAACAAAGTCACTGAGGGGGGAGGAGTACAGTTGTCGAATGGGCAAGTGTTCTCTCATTGACCTGGAATGCCTTCCACCGGCTTGTGAAATAAACCCTGCTTCATTTATCGCAGCAGAGTCAATTTAGCCAGGGGTGCAGACTTTGCCAGACTCTAACGGGCCCACCTAGAGAGTGAGATGGTCAACCTTGTGTCTCTATTCCAAAGGTTATTTAATTAGTTATCTGCCATAAAACAGCTTTGGAAGGAGAGGTTGAGAGCAACCCAGAGCTGACTAGCAGATTACTCAGTGGTTAGGATTCTTTCTGGAAATACAAGAAACCGAAGGGCACATCTCTACCACACACTAGACAGAAGCAGGAAGTAAATCTTGATCTCCCACCTCAGAGGTGAAAAGCCTATGTAGGGGAGCCAAGACAGGCCTGTCTTGACCAAAACAACAACGTCTGCTTTACCCAAAGTACTGACTTTTAACAAAGCAAAACTCAGGTCTGTCTCAAGTCTGATGCACATAGCATGGAGGCAAGGCTGGGGCTGTGAGGCAGGAATGTTTTTGCACAATCATGTATCTCCAGTGTAGTACAGTGTGATCACACCAAGAGAACCAGGAGTAACCTGGTACATTTTATTTCTGATAAGCAAAAAGCAGATACAGCCATAGAACTGTTAACCAAGCACATAGTTTGGCAACATCCTGAGGAGCAGGATGTACTCCAAATAAGGGCAAAATAGGTATCTTACACGATATGTAATCAATTGGTATGTAGTTTTAGAATGATAATTAAAAGACCCTTTACACCGGCCGCAGCAGTGCACAGCATCCCAAAGTGAGTCAAAGGGACCACAAACCTGGATGAAGTGTAAGTGAACTAGGTTTAATTACTGTATTATAATAAATCTTCTATTAATTGCTTTTGAATTGTTTTGTATTGCACTAATTGTTTTCTAATGTATAATATTTAAGGCTTAGACTGTGTAGTAATTGTTCTTAAGGCTTGTAAAATGTCAAGGACTATATTAAGTGCTTGAAGGGTTACAATAAATAAGTCTCTCTGGCATGTCCTTGTTTCCCTCGGATAACAAATAAATCGAACCACGTGACAGCCTAATACTGGCAAAATTTACAAAAGCCGCTTCCTACATTTGGCTTTTTTGTGACTGGCACCCAAATCCACACACAACCACAGAATTTGGGAACAAAGCTAGAATTTGTAACACATTTGTGAATAGTTTTATGTCAACCAAAACCGCATTGCTTTTAACAATACATAAATAGTGCAGATGATATTCATCCATTTCTAGACACCTTTGTGTCTTGGTTGCTGCACCTAATGTTGACATTCTGAAGATTGGGTTATGGAGCCATTGAGTTCAAGTCCCTTTCCATATCTTGAAGCTAAAGGGCTAAGGGAGTGAACCCTCAGAACTCCCAGATGGCATGATCTTAGCTTCTGTAGTCAACATTCATTAATTGAAATGATGCTCCACTGTTTGATGATGCTCACAGTAAAGGTCGATAGATAATTCATGCCACAGCTTACATTCACTATCAATACCAAAGTAGAAGAAAATGGCCATATATGTTAGTAACCATATTTTTACTTTCCACGTACAATGACCACAAATGTCAATACAACTTTTAGAAAGCAATAATTGTTTCAAATAAAAAAAAACCCTTCCTGTGTGTACAATATATAATTGCCTCTTTTCTTTCCAACTCTTTGGAAAGAGCATTTTCAAAGCTTTTACTAATTCAGGACACATCTGGACAACTATGAAAATGCACCTCTTCAATTCTTTCTGCCTTGCTTTGCCCATCTCTGTGGGGAGTAACCAGACTTTCCTGCCTTATTACATGGTTCATAAATGTTTGTAAGTCTTTATATGACCCTCATGTGCTTAGTACTCTGAGACTGTGCCATGGTACACACAAGGTTTTCTTGAACTTGCCAGGAGTTCAAAGGTGCTACACTTATTTACGCTAGCTAGAGATCTGGACCATTGGCTTCGATCAAGCCATGTCACTTTACATGACCTAGGTTAGTTGATTGACTTCATTTAAGTGGGGCAAATTGTCCATAGATTTGCAATTTCTAGTATGACCTTCTGAGACACACACACAACATGGAACTTCACCCACCAATTACAACTAGACCACCTCAATTAGAAACCCATCCAGTCTTGATGTGAAGGGATAAGTGGTATTAAATCTACCATGTCTCTTGACCTGTTCCCTGCATCAGGCTGAAAACGTGCTCAAGTTCACAGAAGTTGAAGATCTGGCCCTTTGGCTACAATGGAGCTGTGTGGATTTACATAAGCTGGGGATCTGGCCAATGACTCCAATGGAGAGACCTCCATTTACACAGTAGGGGATATGGTCTAATGGACAGTGTCCATGCTATGGTTACCTCCTTAAGCATGTCCATGAATGTCCACCAGACCTCGCACAGTGCGGGCAAGCCCTGAGCTTCCTCAGTGGGCACAAGTTGAGGATGTAGCAGGTCTAAGGAGGCCTGGTCTACCTGTGTGACATCACTACAAGCCAGGGGAGAATCCACATTCTCTTTTCTCTATCTCAGTAATAGAGCTGGCAAAGCACAAGGGGATGTCACTTGGAAAATCTCCCCATGAGAGATTGGGCAGGCAGGGCTCATCAGTATATCAGCAACTGCCAGATTCTGCACCAGTAGGAAGAGAATTGCTATTTACAGTGTTAAAACTGGGTTATTTCACAAGATGATACCTCTGCCCATGAAGGATCCTATACTGGAGAGATCCCAGTGTAGAAGGGCAGAGAAAGCAAATTGTTCCCTCTTCCATGGAATTATCTTTTCTATGCAAATTATCAGCTTTCCATCAACCTATCAGTCTTGCCTGCTCACCAGGCCTTGACTATGGGACTCTGGTGACGTTCCGGGGCCGTTCAGCAAGAGGAGAGTCCATCATGCATTATGGGGGATGGAGCCGAGCCTGGGAGCCTGGCCCATGGTAGGGAATGTTGTGTTGTGGTATCCGAGGCACCTCTGTGGTATTTGTGGGAGTAAACAGGAAGCTTTCATGTGGTCTCCACAAACCACAAAAACCCTCTGTTTCTTGATCAAGCGTACTCAGTGAAGAAACCAACAGGATGAAGTACACCCCTAACCTCACATTCTGAAATTCTCATAGAAAGTGTGTCATTTAATGCCACAGGAGGAAAGAGTGGGCCAAATTAATCCCCAGGATATGAGTTACCCCTAAGACATCTTTGGTTCACAGAGCACATTCATTAGGCGACGTTTGCTTCTGGGCTCAGTTATTCCCAGGTGCTTCAGGAAGCATAACACAGAGAGCACAGATCTCAGTATAAAACTTCCAGAATGCTCCAAGCTGGCAGTTTCTGTCGATGGGAAACACGGCCACGTCTCTCTCTTTTCTCAGCAGGTACGTGTTGTTGTCCTGCCTCTCAGTCACACACATACAGACACTGGGGTGATCAGGAGATATGGAAATTCAAGATCTCTAGCCCTAAAAGCCTCAGCCCCAGCTCCAACCCATTGAGCTAAAGGAAAAATGCCTATTTTTTTCCAACCAGAGACAATTTCATAGTCACTGAAGCCATAGCTTTCTCTGGGATTTTACACAGATTACAGTGAGTGCAATTTGCCAGAAAGCTTGATTAACACAGTGAACAATCCTTTCCCCCAAACTAACATGCCAACCCACAAAGTTCCCCTTGCCCAAAGAGGGGAGAGAGATTGACACTCATTTACTCTCACCCCTTCTTGAGCTGAGCAATCATCTTGTCAGTCTGAGATGATTTTCACCTTGATTCACACTGGAGTCACAAGTCACCGTTTGCTGCACAGATTAGTGGATGGGAGTGTTCCTTGTATGGATGATTAACCTGGGTGTCTTTGTATGTGTACAGTGTGTGCATTGTATGGAACACCTGGCAGGACCAGCTTTGAGCATCTGGCTCCGTGGCCTAAGCATTTCTCCGTGCTATTAGTGGTGCCCATTAAGAAACTGATCTCTGTTTTCTTCATTTGCTTCCTTACAGGGGAAAGATGGGTTCCCCGAGCCATCCTCCAGCCCACATCCCTGTATCTGCCTGATCTCTGCTCAGAAGAGATGGAAGAGGGAAATCACTCGGAGGCGACTGAGTTCATTCTCTCAGGACTGACAGATCGTCTAGAGCTGCAGGTCCCTCTGTTTGTGTTGTTCCTGCTGATTTATATTATCACCCTGGTGGGGAACGGGGGGATGGTCTTATTAATCATGAGTGACCCCCGACTTCACACCCCCATGTACTTTTTCCTTGGTAATTTGTCTTTCTGTGATTTCTGCTATTCCTTTGTAATTGCCCCAAAGATGCTGCTGAATTTCTTAGCCGAGAGGAAAATCATTTCTCGCGTCGCCTGTGCCGTGCAACTGTATTTTGATAACACTTTTCAAGATATTGAGTGTCTCCTGTTGGCTGTGATGGGGTATGACCGTTATGTGGCCATCTGTAACCCGCTGCTCTATACGGTCACCATGTCCAGGCAACGTTGTATCCAGCTTGTGTCTGGGGTATGTGTTTTGGGGTTGGTGGATGCAACAATTAACACATATTTTATATTCCGCCTGTCATTCTGCCACTCCAACATAATCAATCATTTCTACTGTGACATGCCCCCGCTGCTGGCACTCTCCTGCTCTGACACCAGCATCAATGAGATTGTGTTGTTTGCATCGATGTGCTACATTGTAGTGAGCAGCGTTGTGATTGTCCTCCTCTCCTACATCTGTATCATCTCCACTATCCTAAAGATCAGTTCTGCCGAAGGCCGGCGCAAAGCCTTCTCCACCTGCACTTGCCACCTGACAGCAGTGGTCATTTTTCATGGCACTCTCCTTTTCATGTATTTACGACCCACCTCCAGCTATTCCATGGGCACCGACAAAATAGCCTCAGTGTTCTACACGCTGGTGATCCCCATGTTGAACCCCCTCATTTACAGCCTGAGGAACAGGGAGGTGAAGGACGCCCTGAGGAAAGCCATGAATGAACTCCTAAGGAACTCTTGAAGCTTTTTAACTAACTGCAATGTTTTCTTGGCACTGGGGTTGGTGTTATGATGTAGTTGCAAGTGTGAAATGTGTGATTTCTATTGCTGAACCAAAGGGAATTTTGCTCATCCTTCTGATATTCTACAGTCCTTTATATGCTTTGTTGGGTGGTTATAGAGATTGTCACTTGGTTAGTGTCCATGCGCAAGGAAGAGAAAGGTGATTTCCATTAACTTAACTTTATTTTAAGTTAATGGAACAGCAAAACAAGTCAGAGCAAGGGTAACATGCCCAAGAGAGAGCACAGTATGGGTGCCTACTCTGTGATAGTCAGCACTGAACTGAATACAAAAAATGCATGGAATAGGTGAGGTTTTTTCCACAACATAAGTTAAAAAGAAAGATCAGTCATATCAGACACCAGATAATTATACCAGACCAGCAAGTTTGCTATGAGTTCTTGCTCTTTCCTACACTCATAGAATCATACAACTGGGACAGATGTGAAGAGCTCATCTAGTCCAGGCACCTGTACCCCTGGCAGGACCAAGCACTAATGAGACCCTCCCTGAAAATGTTTGTGGAAACTGAAGATTTTTAAGAGCAAAGATAGAGATTCCATAATCTCCATGGGCAAATCTCCCTTGCTGCAACTGAAGCCCATTGCTTCTTGTCTTATTGTCAGAGGTCCAGGAGAATAACATTTCTTCCTCTTCCTTTGTAACAACCTTTCACGTATTTGAAATCTGTCCTTATGTCACCTCTGAGCCTCCTCTTTTCCAGACTAAATGAACCCAGTTCTTGCAATTTGCCCTTACAGGTCATGATTTGGAGACGTTTAATCATGTTTGTTACCCTTTGCTCGACTTTTTCAATTTTTCCATTTTTTCTGAAAGGTGGTGTTGTACACCATACTCCAGTTCAGCACGGAGTTGAGTGGATGCATAACTTCTTGTTCCTTCGTAAGGGAGTACTTTGCATTTGTCCTTATGGAATTTCATCCTATATTCCTGTGATCGTGTCTACAGTTGGTCAAGATTCATTTTGAATTCTCGTCTTATCCTTCACAGCACTTGTAACTCCTCCCAGTTTGGTATAATCTGCAATCTTTGTAATCTGCAATCTCTGTTCCATTATCTAAATCACTAATGAAGATATTAAACAGAACCAGACCCAGAACTGATCCCTCACTGTGAGACATTGCTGGACAGTAACCTGGTGACTGGGCTTTTTCTGTCCTGGATCTTTCTCATGGATGGTCAATGATAGTGCTGCAGATCTATCTAAGCTATGCTACTTCAAGTAGATGCAACTTAGCTTGACTTGCAGCAGTGTCCACACCTGGTTGTGTCACTGGGAGAGTTTCCTAACAGAAGTAATGTAACTTCCATCACCTGACAGAGTCAGTGTAAACCAGCCCTGAGAGAATCCTTCATGGAACATTGCCTCCCTTACAGTCTAAGTACAGACATCAGTGGAAAACATTCTCCCATTGACTTAGCATGTCTTCATCATGCCTGCTAAATAGACACTGCTTCATTTCACACAGCAGTGTTGATTTAGCAAGTAATGTAGATATGCCCTTAATCTCCCCTGTTGGAGCATTGTGAATAAAACATGGGAAGAATCACAGGGCCAAAAAGAGAGAGTGAGAGAGAGAGAATGAGGCTTTAGACTGGTTACTAGGGGAACCCATCTAGACAGTCTGATACTCAACTTTATGTCTTTGTTCCAACGGGAGTTTCATTAGTTATCAATGGTAGAACATCTCCGAAAGGAGAAATTTAGAGCAACCCAGAGGTGAACAGGAATTCTTTCCAGAATTACAGGCAACCCAAGGGCACATCTTTGAGCAGCACTACACAGAAACAGGAAGTGATCTTGGTTTCCCATCTCAGAGGTCAATGTGCTAACAATTGGGCAAAAACTTACAAAGGGAAGTGACAGTGACCACCTCCTACATTTGGCTGCTTTGTGACCCGCACCTAAAACCTCACCGCTTCCCTCCCTCACACACACACACACACACACACACACAGACACTTGGTTTGGGGTCAAAGCAATTAAAAGAATTTGTAACACATCTGTGAATAGCTTCAGATCAACCAAAAGTGACAAGACATTATGATTTTTAAAAAATCACCCATTTCTAGAGACTTTTGCATCTTGATCGCTGCACCTAGTGTTGACAAGTTGAAGAAAGGGTTGGGAGCTGTTGATTTCAAGGCTCCTTCTAGATCTTGAAGCTAAAGGGCTAAGGGAGTGAACCCGCAGAACTCCCAGACTATGTGATTTTAGCTTCTATAGCCAATTTTACTGAATTGATAAAATGCTCCCATATTTGTTGATGCTCACAGTAAAGATAGACAGATATTTCAGTCCCGAGCTTCCATGTACTTCCAATCACTATAAATAAAAATTTTAAAAGTACAACGGGACAAATATGAAAATGTGGTTCTTAAATTCTTTCTGCCCCGTTTTACCTATCTCTGACTGGACTTGCCAGCCTTGTAACAGAGTTCCTAAATATTTGCAGCTCCTTATATGACCCTCATCAATGTGGTGCCTCCGAGCACCTCAGAATCTTTATTGTATTTATTATCACTCATTCCATGTCAGCAGGAGCAGTATTATTTCCATTTTTCCAATGAAGAGCAAAGGCTCAGAGAAAGCAAATATGCAGACTTGAAGAAGCACAAGAAGTCAACAATTGAGCCAGGAGCTCAGATGCAAATTGCACCTTACTAGGTTAATGCTCTACCTAATAAGACAAGTCTTCTTTCATGGCAATAGAGGACCAATGGTGTAAAATCTATAGGTAAAAGAGGGGTGATTTTGCCCTTCATTTTATATAATAGCGCGACATCATATATATATAGTAGCCCAATGTCTGTGACTCTGTAACGCTGTAGTGTTTGGTGTTGCCTCTGGGGGGGCGCTGTTGCCTCCCGCCATGGCACTCGGCTGACTTCTGCACTGCTCAGCTGGGCCGCCACGCAGGAGCAAGTGGCACAAGTGGCTGTTTGGGGTCTGAGCTCTCCATGCAGCACCCACATGCTGCATGGGGAGCATGGGGCCCAAACGGCCACTTGCACTGCTTGCTCCCGCGTGGCAGCCCAGCTGAGCAGCCCAGAAGTCAGCTGAGCGCCACTGCGGGAGGCGAAGGGGGGCGGGCGGTGACGTTCACGGCCAGGGGGAGGGGCCTGGAGCTGCTGTCATGCCACACATCACTGCCCAGCCCCCCTTCACCTCCTGCCATGGCGCTCGGCTCACTTCTGCACCGCTCAGCCGGGCTGCCGCGGGGGAGCCCAAATGGCCACTTGCTCCACTTGCTCCCCCGCGGCGGCCCGGCTGAGCGGCGCAGAAGTCAGCTGAGCACCACGGAGGGAGGCAAAGGGGGGCGGGGCGGTGACGTGCGGTGTGACAGCGGCTCCAGGCCCCGCCCCCTGGCCATGAACAGACCCTGGCCGGGGGGAGGGCAGGGGAACAAGGGGGAGGGGGAGGGGGAGGTAGAGGTGGAGGACAACTGGGAGTCTGCAGGATCAGTGCTGGGGTGAAGGGAAAAGGTGCAGGGGGGCAGCTGGAGCTCATAGGCAGCCGTTCAGCTGGGCTGCCGCGCGGGAGCAAGCGGCGCAGACAGCCATTTGGGCTCCGCACTCCCCATACAGGAGGAGGAGGAGAAGAGAAAGAGAGTGAGAGGCAGGAGGAGGAGAAGAGAAAGAGAGACGGAGAGAGAGGCAGGAGACGGAGGAGAGCTGAGAGAGGGGGGGGAGGCAGCAGGAGAAGGGCAGAGAGAGAGAGATAGAGTGAGAGACCGGAGGCTCAGGAGAGAAGACCGAGATACAAAGGGAATAGGATGTGGAGGAGAGACCTGAAAATCCCGTTCTATGACGGGCTAATTGGCTAGTTCTTCAGATTCACCATGTAGGTCTCACACATGAGCTGATGACATCTCTCACAGACCCCAGTACTGAATTTTAACTATTCAGGAGAACTTGGTGGATTCCCTATTTGAAGAATCACTGCAATTTTTTTCGCTGCCATCAGCTTACCCCATATTTTACTGGCACCTCAAACATGAGGCCTGTCTCCTGCCACAGACACTTTCTCCTTGAATCCATTCACTGCTTCTTAGATTACAACCAGCAACCAGGACAGACAGGAAATCATTTACACACGACGGCAGTCTGTGCACTTTACGTTACAAGCGATATTTTTAAAAGACATCAAAATAAAAAAATAAAACACAAAGGCCTCACAAAAGGAAATAAAACCCCTCCAAGATAGAAGGTAAAAACACATCAACCACTGAAATATATAACACAAAAATGGAGAGAGGACCACTGTCTGTGAAACACACCAAAATGCTGTAGTCACACCCATAGCCCTGTGTAATCAGCAACACAATCAGAAAACATTTCTGGGAACAGCCCCAAGATGGCACACTTTAACACGCTTTCAATTTGATGGGAATATGAAAGTATTCTAGCACCATGAAACTTTTCACTCCCATCCTTCCCACCTCTAAAGAAATACACAGCAACAGCTCATAGTGAGTTTAATCTGCCTCCCAATTGGAATGTCCCGCGGGGATCCAGCTGTGGAGTGGGCCATGCAGAGGTTAACTTGGATTAGAATCTTGTTCAATTCTGGTCTGATCTCTGTGGATTCTGGATCTAGCTCCAAATCCCAGACAGCGCATGAAAAAGCCCTTCCAAGGGTGCCTAGGACAGGGGTCAAATTCAGCAGAACCAGGGCTCTTTCATCAGTCACATTTCCAAAATTTGACATCTTTCTGCTCTTGTTCTGTAAGGGAAGAACACAGCCCTTCAGCAAGGGGAGAGGTTCAAACAAGTCCTCTCCGAACACTCAGTGGGAATTGTTGAGGAATGAAGAAGGTTTCAGTGAAGCCCCCACCCCCTTGTGAGACATCCTGAGAGTACAGGGGCATGAAGAGAATTTTCTCTTCCCTAGCATGACCAGATTGTTGCAGCAGGACAAGTGGTTGCTGCTAGCACAATCTCCAATGGACCCATTTACTTATTTATTGGGCTGTAACAGCAGGGCACCCACCTCTCCCAGACACCCCTTTTGGTTGGGTGCCCACAGTCTTTAAAGGGTCCCTGGCCTGCTATTGGGCCGTACCCCACGAAATCCAATGTGTTTGCCTTGGTAGCGTCCTTCTCACCTGATCTCTCCAGTTGGGCCACTAAGTACTTCGGATTCCTTTTACCACTGTCTAATTGTAGGCCTCTTGCTCAGTGACCCAACTGCTACTCTAGGCCAAGGACCATAAGAACAGCAGTCACCCAGTGCCATGTCCCTTTCACTAAACTAATTTTCGTGCCCGAGGCTACTGCCTGGTGTCCCCAGCCTTCATTGATACTTAATCTTTACATCAGGGCAAAGGTAGATCCAGGTCCCACAGCCAGCCAGGAGCACCTGCTCACTCCCCCAGTTCTGCCAGTGCTGAGCTGTCCGTGGCACTGACGTTTCTTTTCACCAGCCAGGAGTTCAATGGCACTGATTTACACTAGCTGGGGATCTGGACCACTGACTCCTATGAGGCTGCGTCAAGTTACACAGATTTTCTGTATATCCCTGATTTCTAATACAACCTTCTGCGATCACAGAACATTAAACACCACGCATTGATTCCAATCAACATCTCAATTACAAACCCATCCAGTCTTGATTTGAAGTGGTATTAAAGCCATCATGTCTCTTGGCCTATTTCCCCCACTTGTGGTTGAAAATGTGCTCGGGTTCAATGCTACGGAAGATCACATCCCTTGGTTTCAATGGAATTGTGCAGATTTACACCAGCTGGGAATCTGGCCAAGGACTCCAATGGAGAGACATCCATGTACACATGTAGGGGATCAGGTCTAATGGGCAGTGTCCATGTGATGGTTACACCATTGAGCTTGTCTGTCCATATCCACCAGACCTAGCACAGTGCAGAGAAGCTCTGAGCATCCTCAGTGGGCACAAGCTGAGCAATGCAGAAAGTCTAAGGAGGACCTGTCAGCCTGTGTGATGTCACTAGCAGCTCAACAAGGCTGCTGGGCAGGGCCAAGTGGCTGCCACTGGGAAAATCTCCCTGTGAGAGGTCGGGCAGGCAGGGCTCATCTGTATTTCAGCAACTGCCAAACCCTGGGAAGTGAAGGAATCAAATTTCTGTTTGCAATGCCCAGCAGCTGCCCGTGTTATAAGATGCCCATCTCACAAGATGAAGTCCAGGAAGGATCCTGTAGAGGACAGATACCAGCACTAAAGGGCACAGGAATTGAATTTTCCCCTCTTCCATGGAGTTATCTTTCCCATGGACATTATCAGCTTCCCATCAACTTATCAAACTCACCTCCTCCCCAAACCATGGCTGTGGGACACTGGTGAATATCCATGGTAGTACCACAAGAGGAGAAGACATATAGATTAGGGCATGGAGTACAGTATGGGAGCTTGGCCCAAGCCAGAGAATGGGGGGATGTGTTCTCACAGGGACTCCTCTGGTATTTCTGAGCTGAACAATGAAGTTTGGTTTCCACAAACAACAAAACACACTTACCATTTTTGTTCAGATTTACTTTGTACCCTTCTTGAACGGAAAGCAGTGGGATGCCATAGATCCCTAGCCTCAGACTTGATAACTCTGACACAAATTGCATCATTTAGTAACACGAGGAAGAAAGAGTGGCCCAAATTAATTCCCTAGGTATGAGTAACCCCAATGGTGGCTTTGGTTCCCTGAGCTCATTAATGAGGTGTTGTGTCTCTCTCAGCTCAGGTATTCCCAGTTGCTTCAGGAATAATGTCCCATAGTTCACAGATCTCAGTATAAAACTTTCTGAATGCGCCAAACTGGCAGTTTCTATTGATGGGGAAACACCACCATGTCTCTCTCTTTTCAGCAGGTACGTGCTATTGTCCTGCCTCACAGCCACACACGCATAGAGACACCAGAGTGAGCAGCAGGATTTGAATTGAAGGTCCCTAACACAACATACCTGAGCCCAGATCCAACCCCTCAAACTGAAGGAAAAACCTCTGTGTTTGGAAAAGCAGGGAATTACAAAGTCACAGAAGTTAGTGGTTTCTCTGGCTTTTTATTCAATGCCATTTTCAGATGCCAAAAAGCTTAATTAGCACAGCACAAAAATTTAACCCCTAATGCACACACCAAGCCAAAGAGCTCCCTTTGCCTAAACAGGGTGGAAAGACTGATACACATTAATCTCACACATAAAGCTAAGCAATAATCTTGTCCGAGTGAGATGATTTTTACCCTGCTTCTTTCACAGCAGTCACAAGTTCTTTTTTGCTTCTCAGATTAGTGAACAGAAGTGTTCATGTGTGTGGTATGATTAACCTGTATGTCCTTGTATGTGTACAGTGTGCTCATTGTATGGAACAACAGGCATGACCAGCTGTGAACAGCTGCCTCTGTGGACTAAGCCCTTCTTCCAGGTAATATTGGCGTCCATTTTCCTTCATTTACCTTGGTACAGAGAAGGGATAGGTTTACAGAACCCACCACATCACAGTAGCTGCCTGATCTATTCTCAGAGCAGATGGAAGAGGGAAATCACTCGGAGGTGACTGAGTTCATTCTCTCAGGACTGACAGATCGTCCGGAGCTGCAGGTCCCCCTGTTTGTGTTGTTCCTACTGATTTATGTTATCACCCTGGTGTGGAATGGGGCGATGATCTTATTAATTAAGATTGACCCCCGACTCCACACCCCTATGTACTTTTTCCTTGGGAATCTGTCTTTCTGTGATCTCTGCTATTCCTCAGTGATTGCTCCTAAAATGTTGTTGAATTTCTTAGCCAAGAGGAACAGCATTTCTCACGCTGCCTGTGCTGTGCAAATGTATTTATGTTTCTTTTTTCAAGACATTGAGTGTCTCTTGCTGGCTGTGATGGCGTATGACCGTTATGTGGCCATCTGTAACCCATTGCTTTATAGGATCACTATGTCCAGGTGGTTTTGTAACCTGCTGGTGGCTGGGGTGTATGGGGTGGCATTAGGAGATGCAACGACAAACACGTACTATACATTTCAGCTGTCATTCTGCAAGTCCTCAATCATCAATCATTTCTTCTGTGACATGCCCCCGCTGCTGGCTCTCTCATGTTCTGACACCCGCATGAATGAGATTGTGATGTTTGCCTTTGCATGCTTCATTATGGTGAGCAGTGTTGTGACTGTCCTCCTCTCCTATGTCTATATCATCTTCACCATCCTGAAGATCCAGTCTGCCGAGGGTCGGCGCAAAGCCTTCTCCACCTGCACTTGTCATTTGACTGCAGTGGGCATGTTTCATGGCACCCTCCTCTTTGTGTATTTCCGACCCAGCTCCAGCTATTCCATGGACACCGACAAAATAGCGTCATTGTTCTACACGTTGGTGATCCCCATGTTGAACCCCCTCATCTACAGCCTGAGGAACACAGAGGTGAAGGGCGCCCTGAGGAAAGCCATGAATAAATTCCAAAGGATTTCTTGAAGCTTTTTAACTCAGTCCAAACTTTTCTTAATACTGGGGTTGGTTTTATTTTGTAGTTGCAAGTGTGTGCTTTCTATGGCTGAACCAAAGGGAGTTTCACAATCTCCTGAGACTCTGCATCTCTTTATGTGGTCTGTGGGTGGTTGTAGATATTGTCACTTGGATTGTGTCTCTGCACAAGGAGGAGAAAGGTCATTTCCATCACAATGAGATTTATTGTAAGTTAAGGGCACAGCAAAACAAGTAAGAGCAAGGGTAACATTCCAAAGAGAGAGCATGGTGGGGGTGCCTGCTTTGTGACCGTCTGCACTGAACTGAATAGATAGTAGTGTGGAAACAGAGATAAAGTTCAGTCATATCAGATACCAGATATTTATGCCACATTAACAGGTTCACTACGAGTTCTTGCTCTCTCCTAGATTCATAATATTGTAGAACTGGAATTGATGTCAAGAGGTCATCTAGTCCAAGTACCTGTAATCAGGGCAGAACCAAGCACTAACTATACTTTTCCCAACAGGAAATATCTCTAGAGATGAAGATTCCACAACCTCCCCAATGTTCAGCAACCATAACAATAATGAAGTTTTTCCTAATGTCCAACCTAAACCTCCATTGCTACAATTTAACCCATTGCCTTTTTTTCTACCATCAGAGTTTAAGGAGTTTAATGTTTTCCCTCTTCTTTGTAACACCCTTTCACATATTTGAAATCTATTCTCATGTCCTCTCTCAGCCTTCTCTTCTCCAGACTAAATGAACCCAGTGCTTTCAGTCTTTTCTCATAGGTCATGTCTTGTAGACCTTTAATTACTTTTGTTACCCTTTGTTGAACTTTTTTTCCACAGCTTTCCTGAAATATGGTGCCCAGAATTGGACACGCTACTCCAGTTCAGTCATAATCCAAATGCAGTAGAGTGCAAGCGTAGCTTCTTGTATCTTGCTTACAGCATTCCTACTAATACATCCCAGGATGACGGGTTTTTTTTGTTTTTGATGCAAAAAAACCAAAACCACAAATATCAGTGTTACACTCTTGAATCGTATATAGCCTGTGGGCCACTATGACCCTTAAATCCCTTTCTGTAGTACTGCTATCTAAACAGTAATTTCCCATTTTATGTGTGTAGAACTGTTTGTTCCTTCCTACGGGAGCACTTTGCATTTGTCCTATTAAACTTCTTCCTATTTACCTATAGTCATTTCTACAGTTTGCCAAGATCATTTTGAGTTCTCATCTTACCCTTCAATACACCCAGCTGGGTGTCATCTACAACCTTTATTGGGGCTCTCTCTACGCCATTCTGTGTAGCATTGATGATGATATTAAACAGAACTGGTCTCAGACATTTCTGAGCAGGGCCCTTTATGCTGTCCTGGAACTTTCTCAGTGACGGCCAATGCCAATGTTGCAATTCTATCTAAGTTACAGCACTTCATGCAGATATAACTCAGTTTGATTTACAACAGACTCCATTCCATGCTGTGTTAATGGGAGGGTGGCATAACAGAAGTAGTGCAAATTCAATCATCTGACAGAATCAGCATAGACCAGTCTTGATAAGAATCTGTGACGGAACACAGACTCTGAGGGAAGGGAAGTACAGACATTGATGGGCAAGTACTCTCCCATTGACTAAGCACGTCTCCAACATGCTGGCTAAACAAATACTGCTTCGTTTATCACAGCAGTCTTGATGTAGCCAGTGGTATAGATATGGCCTCAGTCTCCCCTCTTGGAGCTATTGTGATGGGAATAAAACATGGAAAGAATCAAAGGACCAAAAAAAGGAGAATGATTCTATCGACTGGTTACTAGTGGAACCCATCTAGTCAGTGAGATGCTCAACTTCATGTTTTTATTCCAATGGCTATTTAATTAGTTAGAACAACTTTGGAAGGAGAGATTGAGAGCGTCTCACAGCTGAATAGCAGATTGCTCCCTGGCTGGGATTCTTTCTGGAAATACAGGAAACCCAAGAGCACAACTTTACCCAGCACTAGACAGAAGCAGGAAGTGAATATAAAGGGAGGACGCAACCACCACCACCTTCTCCACTTGGCTGCTTTGTGACCTAAATCTTCTCCCCTTCCCCCATACACACTCCGTGGTTCTGGGACAAAGCTATTCTAGAATTTGTAACACATCTATGAAAAGTTTCAGGTCAACCAAAATTGCATTGCTTTTAACAGGACATTATTATCTGATAAGAAATTCACCCATTTCTAGAGTCCTTTGCATCCTGGTCGTTGCAACTCATGTTGACAATCTGAAAAATGGGTTACGGAGACTTGGATTTCAACTCCATTTCTATATCTTGGAACTAACGGGCTAAGGGAGTGGACCCAAAGAACTCCCAGAATGGGTGATCTTACCTTCTGTAGGCAATATTAATGAATTGATAAGGTGCTCCCACGTTTGTTGATGCTCACAGTAAAGGTAGATACATACTTCACTCCGGAGCCTCCATATAATTACATTCAGCATGAACACAATATTTTTTATGATGACCATATGTTTTTGCAACTATAATTTTATTTTCCACATTCTTT
This sequence comes from Pelochelys cantorii, assembly GCA_032595735.1. Lineage (NCBI taxonomy): Eukaryota > Metazoa > Chordata > Testudines > Trionychidae > Pelochelys > Pelochelys cantorii. The sequence continues at coordinate 3,747,619 of CM064329.1, forward strand.
GATGAAAAATTAACATATTTCTTTCAGAATACAGGAATTGTGTGAAAAACAGAAAATCTTCTGGTCTGTATACTGTGTACCTTTTCTCATTTCAACTGTTCAGAAGCAGGGTTTCAAAAGCATTTACTAGTTCATGGTACATCTGGACAAATATGAAAATGTGGATCTTAAATTCTTACTGCCTCCCTTTGGACATGTCTGTCTCTGAGTAGCCAGACTTGCCTGCCATGTTAAAGGGTTCATAAATATTTGTAGCTCTTTATATGACCCTCATCAATGTGGTATCTCAGAGCACCTCAAAATCTCTATCGTATTTATTGCCACTAATTCCATGTTAGGCCAGAGCAGAATCATTTCCATTTTTCAGATAAAAAGCTGAGTCAGAGAGAAAGTAAATATGCAAACTTTAAGAAGCACAAGACGAACAGTGGTGTAAAATCTATAGGTAAGAGAGTGGTGAATCCACCCCTCATTTTATACAGTCATGCAACATTCTTCAGATTCACCATGTAGGTCTCACAAATGAGCTGATGACATCTCTCAGAGACTCCAGTCCTGAATTTTTAACTCTTCAGGGGAACTAGGTGGATTCCCTATTTGAAGATACACTGAAAATTATGTACACGGCCATCAGCTTACCCCATATTTTACTGGCATCTCAAACATGAGGCCGGTCTCATGTTTTTCACCTTAAATCCATCTGCTGCTTCTTAAATTAAAGCCAGCAATCACCAGCAACCAGGATGGACAGGAAAACATTTACATATGATGACAGTCTGTGCATGTTACAAGGAATACTTTAAAAAGACATCAAAAGAAACACTAAATCACAAAGGCTACATCTAGACTACATGGCTCCGTTGACGGAGCCATGTAAAATAGTTTATTCAGCATAGTCAAAGAAGCAGGGATTTAAATAATCCCTGCTTCATTAAAATAAAAATGGCCACCACGCTGTGCCAACGATCAGCTGATCCAGCACAGCGTGGCAGTCTCGATGTGGCGCGGTCAACCAGGGAAGCCTTTGTCGTTTCACGAGGCATACCGGAGTGGTCGACAAAGGCTTCCCTTGTCAACCGTGCCATGTCTAGACTGCCACGCTGTGCCAGATCAGCTGATCGTCAGCACAACGTGGCAGCCATTTTTATTTTAATGAAGCGGGGATTTAAATAATGACTATGCTGAATAAACTATTTTACATGGCTCCATTGGCAGAGCCATGTAGTCTAGACGTAGCCAAAGAGTTCACAAAAGGAAATGTTTGTGATTTTGTGTGTCCATGCAGTAGGAGGAGAAAGGTGATTTCCATCACTATGGAGTTTACGGTAAGTTAAGAGCACAGCAATCTAAGTAAGAGCAACGGTAACATTTCCAAGAGACAGCATGGTGTGGGTTCATAATCTGCAGAGCCTTCTATTTTCCATACTAAATGAACCCACTTCCTTCAGTCTTCCCTAATACTGACTGTCTGAAAAATGAGTTCTGTAGAATTGATTTCATGGCCCTTTCTGTATCTTGGAACTAACGGGCTAAAGGATTGTACCCTCACAACTCCCAGACTGGGTGATCTTAGCTTCTATGGGCAACTGTAATGAATTGATAAGATGCTCTCATGTTTGTTGATGCTCATCGTAAAGGTAAATAGATACTTCACACCCAAGTTTCCATGTAATTCCATTCACTGTAAATACATCATTTAAAAATGACCATATGTTTTTGCAACTATCGTTTTATTCTCCTCATTCATTGATCAACCCCCCCCCCATATTTCTTTTAGAATGCAGGAATTATTTGAAACAAAAACCTTCTGATACGTACAACCTGTAATTGCATCTTTTCATTCCAACTATTTGTAAGCAGCATTTTTAAAGCACATACTAATTCAGGGCACATATGGACGAATATGAAAAAATGGATATTCAATTCCTTTGACCTGTGAGTAGAGGAGGAACTGGAGAGGCACATTGGGCTGGGGGAAGATTCTGGCTGAAAGGCACCAACCTGTAAGGCTGGAAAAGCAGGTAGTAAGACTAATCTTAGCGTTGAATTCATTTAAGCTCTTACGTATGGTGTTACTGACATTTTACCTTTTATTTCTTTGTAACCAATTCTGATCTTTATGTCTCATTATTGGTAATCACTGAAAATGTTTCTTTCTGAAGTCAATAAACAGGTTGGATTGTTTAATCGACGCCACTGTGTTTTGCTATCAAAATATTTAGGGACCTCTACTTCAGCACAGGATTTGCGCCTGTCATTTTGGTGTTGTCCAGGAGGGTGCTGGACAGTACCAGACACACAATCCATTCAGCATCACTAGTCCCTGTGACCTATCGGTTAGTGCTCTGTGTGATTGTATTGAAAGGCAGCATATGGTACCTTTGTTCCTGAAGCTGCCACAGGTAGAGCCCAGAGCCTTAGCTGTGAGTTATTCTTGTAGCCCAGATGTCTGCCTCCAAGGCACTAGCAGACGTGTAAGCAGAGAAGAAAACCATTTCTTCCTCTGTCTGTGTGACTCCACTCTGGTTTCGCAGTATGTTAGTGGTGGTGCAGTGCCTGCTGTTTCTCAGTCCCCTTCAGAGGCAGTGAAGAGAGAAGGGGAGGAGGCCTTGGGATATCCGTTCTTTCCTTTTATAGTCTTGTCCCCACTTTCAGACACATTACCAGCTGGTTACCAGGAGAGAAAATGTCAATGTGAAAGGCTGTTTATGGCTCCTTTTCCCTCATATTTTTGAACTTCCTTTATTTCTCTTCCTCCTCGATGATGGTATTTGCCGCTTCAATACAGAATTCACCACAGCACACATTCCTTGGTTTCAGACAGACCTGTTTGTCAACATCCATTTGTAACGTGCATAAAGTGTCCTCTTCTAACCTCACATACTGTATTGCCACTCATGATTTATCTGGGTGATACCAATAAACCAGTTATGAGTCTTCAGATGATGCATTGGCAGGTGTATTTTTAAAAGACCTCAAAAGACAAAATAAATACAAAGACTTTACACAGAGCAATCAAGCCCCGCCACAGGGCACGTCCTCTGAAATACAAGACAAAAGCACATCAGACATTGAAATATATGATACATAAGATGTGAGAGGACCACTGCCTGTGTAGCACACCAAAAATTTCTAGCCACTCTTACAACCTCGTCCAAGCAGCACAATCATGACAAATTTGTTGAAATGGCCCCTCGATTGTACCAGAATGTGAAGGTATCTTATCACCATGAATCTCTTCGCTCCCACCCTTCCCACCTCCAGAGAAACGCACAGCAACAACTCCTACCAGGTTTAATCTGCTCCCCAATTGGAACATGTCCTGGGAAACCCAGCTGTGGAGTGTGCCAGGCAGGAGTTAACTTGGATTAGAATCCTGTTCAATTCTGGTCAGATCTTTATGAGGTCTGGATCTAATTCCAAATCTCACACGGTTCATGAAAAAGCCCTTCTAAGGGTGCCTAGGACAGGGTGTCAAATTCAGCAGAGCCAGAGCTTCCATCAGTGACACTTGCTAAATGTGATGTCCCTCTGCTCTTGTTCTTTAAGGGAAGAACACAGCCCATCAGAAAGGGGAGACGTTTAAACAAATAAATATTCCCCTCTCCAAACTCTCATTGCCATTTGTTGAGGGATGAAGAAGGTTTCAGTGAAGCCGTACTGCTCAGTGTGACATTCCTAGAGGGCAAGGAGATGAAGAGCATTTTCTCTTCTCTAGCATGACCAGATTGCTGCAGTTGGACAAATGGCTGCTGCTAGCACAGTCTCCAACAGACCCATTTAGTTAATTAATAAGCTGAAACAGCAGGGCACACACCAACCCCAAACACCCCTTCTGGTTGGGTGTCTCTAGTCTTAAGAGTTCCTGCCCTGCTATCAGGCCATATCCCAGGGAATCCTACCTGGAGGCAATGGTTTTGTCTTGCCACAGTCCTTCTGACCCTAGCTCTCCAATTGGGCCACTAAGTACTTCAGATCCCTTTTACTGCTGTCTAATTATAGGCCTTCTTCTTCAGTGGCCCAATCACCACTCCAAATCACAGCCCAGGGAGCTCAAGAACAGCAGGCACACAGCACCATGTCCCTTTAACTAAACTGCTTCAGTTTTCTGGGCTACTGCACCGTGTCCCAGAACATCACTGATGCTTCACCTTTATCCCAGGGCAGATGTAGTTTGAGGCCCGGCAGCCAGCCAGGAGCACCTGCTCACTCCCCCAGTTCTGCCAGCGCTGAGCCGTCCATGGTGCTAAAGTTTGTTTTAGGCAGCCAGGAGTTCAAAGGCACAATGCTGATTTACACCATGTGAGGTTCTAGACTGGGGTGGGAAATGTTCGTTGGGTCAGGAGCCACTGGCCCACTGAAAAATCAGTCGGGGGCCACACACAAATTAGAAGCAGAAAAAAACCCTCAATCAGGGGCCACAGTGAGAAGGAGAAAGACACTCCCCACATTCTCCTTGCACATCAGAACCTAGAGGTGCCCAGCCTAGTAGATTTTGTGTGCTCCAGCACCCAAAAGACGAGCTGGGGGGTTAACACCAGTGCAGGCTCCCCAATGCGGGGGGGCCTGAGTCTCTGGGGCTGGATAGAGAGAATACAAGGGCCGCATCCAGCCCTCGGCCTGAGGTTCCCCATGCCTGTTCCAGACCACTGGCATCTATGACTCTATGTCAAATTACACAGATTTTTGTATCCGTGGGGTAGCCATGTTAGTCTGGATCTGCAAAAGCGACAAGGAGTCCTGTGGCACCTTATAGACTAACAGATGTATTGGAGCAGAAGCTTTCGTGGGCAAAGGCCCACTTCATCAGATGCATGTAGTGGAAATTTCCAGAGGCAGGTATAAATATGCAGGCTAGAGATAACGAGGTTAATTCAGTCAGGGAGGGTGAGGCCCACTTCTAGCAGCTGATCTGGAGGTGTGAACACCAAGAGAGGAGAAACAGATTTTTGTAGATCCCTGATTTTTACTACGACCTTCTGAGATCACACGACATTGAATCTCACCCACTAAGTACAGGTAGAACACCTCAAATAGAAACCAATCCAGCCCTGATTTGAAGGGGTAAGTGAATTAAATCCACCATGTCTCTTGGCCTGTTTCCCTGCTCGTCGTTGAAAACGTGCTCAGGTTCACACCCATTGAAGTTCGGGCCCTTTGGCTACAATAGAGCTGAGCAGATTCACACTGGCTGGGGATCTGGCCAGTGACTCCAATGGAGAGACTTCCATGTACACAGGCAGGCGACCTGGCCTAATGGGCAGTGCCCATTTGATGGTTACACCACTGAGTGGGTCTATCCACATCCACCAGAACCAGCACAGTGTGGGAAAGCTCTGAGCATCCTCACTGGGCACAAGCTGAGGACGGTAGCAGGTCTAAGGAGGCCTTGACTACCTGTGTGACATCACTACAAAACACAGGAGAATCCACATTCTCTTTTTTCCTACCTCAACAAGGCTGCTGGGCAGGGCCAAGAGGCTGCCGCTGGGAAAATCTAAATGTGAGAGGTCAGGCAGGCAGGGCTCACCTGTATTATAGCAACTGCCAAACCCTGGGAAATGGAAGAGAATTGCTATGTGCAATACGTAGTAGCAGCCAGTGTTATAAGTAGCCCATCTCACAAGATGAGATCCAGGAAGGGTCCTATACAGGACAGATCCCAGCACCGAACGGTGCAGGAATTCAAATTTTCCCCTCTTCCATGGAGTTAGTTTTTCCATGGAATCTATCAGCTTTCCATCAACTTATCAAACTCGCCTCCTCCCCAGGACACAGCTGTGGGACTCTGGTGATGTTCCAAAGTAGTTCAGCAAGAGGGGAGGCCATCATGCAGCATAGGGCATGCAGTGCAGTCTGGGAGGCTGGCCCATGCCAGAGAATGAGGGGATGTGGTATCACAGGAACCCCTCTGGTATTTCTGAGCTGAACAACTAAGTTTGGTCTCTACAAACAACAAAACACACTTTCCATGTTTGTTCAGATTTACTTAGCACCCTTCTGGAACAGAAAAGAGTGGGATGCCATAGATCCCTAGCATCGTATTCCATAACTCTGACACAAATTGCATCATTTAATAACACAGGCAGAAAGAGTGAGCCAAATTAATCCCCAGGGTATGAGTAACCCCAATGGTGGCTTTGGTTCACTGAGCTCTTTAATGAGGAGTTGTGTCGCTCTGAGCTCAGCTATTCCCAGGTGCTTCAGAGAGCATGTCCCATAGATCACAGATCTATGTATAAAACTTCATGAATGCTCTAAACTAGCAGTTTCTATTGATGGGGAAACACCACCATGTCTGTCGCTCCTTAGCAGGTACGTGCTGTTGTCCTGCATCGCAGCCACGCTCACAGACACCAGAGTGATCAGCACAATTTGAATTGAAGATCCCCGGCACTAAATACCTGATCCCAGATCCTACTCCACAAGCTAAAGGAAAAATCTTTGTGTTTGGAAAAATAGGCAATTACAAAGTCACTGAAGCTAGTGCTTTCTCTGGGTTTACATTCAATGCCATTTTCAAGTGCCAAAAAGTTTAATTAGGACAGCACACAAACTTCATCCCAAATTGAGATGCCAAGCCAAAGAGCTCCCCGTACCCAAAGAGGATAGAAAGACTGACACACATTAATCTCACCCCTTCTTAAGCTAAGCAATAATCTCATCTGACAGATGATTTTCACCCTGATTCTTTCACAACAGTCACAAGTTCTTGTTCACTTCTCAGATTAATTAACATTATTATTATTCATATGTGTGGTATGCTTAACCTGTATAACTTTCCATGTGTACAGTGGGTGCATTGTATGGAACAACAGGAATGACCAGCTGTGAACATCTGGCTCTGTGGACTAAGCCCTTCTTTCAGGTCATATTGCCATCCACTTTTCTTCATTTAACTTGATACAGAGAAGGGATAGGTTTACAGAGTTCACCACATCACAATAGCTGCCTAATCTTTGCTCAGAGCAGATGGAGAATGGAAATAACTCGGTGGTGATTGAGTTCATTCTCTCAGGATTGACAGATCGTCCGGAGCTGCAGGTCCCCCTGTTTGTGTTGTTCCTACTGATTTATGTTGTCACCCTGGTATGGAACGGGGGGATGATCTTGTTAATCAAGGCTGATCCCCGACTACACACCCCCATGTACTTTTTCCTTGGGAATCTGTCTTTCTGTGATCTCTGCTGTTCCTCAGTGATTGCTCCTAAAATGCTGCAGAATTTCTTAGCCGAGAGGAAAAGCATTTCTTACTCTGCCTGTGCAGTGCAAATGTATTTATGTTTCTATTTTCAAGATATTGAGTGTCTCTTGTTGGCTGTGATGGCGTATGACCGTTATGTGGCCATCTGTAACCCACTGCTCTATAGGATCACCATGTCCAGGTGGCTTTGTAATCTGCTGGTGGCTGGTGTGTATGCGGTGGCATTGGTAGATGCAACGACAAGCACGTACTATACATTTCAGCTATCATTCTGCAACTCCACGATCATCAATCATTTTTTCTGTGACATGCCCCCAATGTTGGCACTCTCCTGCTCTGAAACTCGCAACAATGAGATTGTGATGGTTGCGTTTGCATGCTACATTGTACTGAGCAGTGTCGTGACCATCCTCCTCTCCTACGTCTGTATCATTTCCACCATCCTGCGGATCCGCTCTGCCGAGGGTCGGCGCAAAGCCTTCTCCACCTGCACTTCTCACTTGACTGCAGTGGGCATATTTCATGGCACTCTCCTCTTTATGTATTTCCGACCCACCTCCAGCTATTCCATGGACACCGACAAAATAGCGTCTGTGTTCTATACACTGGTGATCCCCATGATGAACCCCCTCATCTACAGCCTGAGGAACATGGAGGTGAAGGGCGCACTGAGGAAAGCAATGAATAAACTCCTAAGGATTTCTTGAAACGTCTTAAGTCAGTCCTCCCTTTCCAATGAGGTTGGTTTTATGATGTAGTTGCAATTGTGAAGTGTGTGATTTCTATGGTTGAATCAACGGGATTTTTGCACACCTTTTAGCTCTTTTGCACACCCTTTGCAACTCTTTAGCTCTTTCTATATGGTAGTTATAGAGATTGTTTGTGTCCATGCACAAGGAGGGGAAAGGTGATTTCCATCACAATGGCCTTTATTGTAATTTAAGGGCAGAGCAAAACAAGTAAGAGCCAGGGTAACATTTCCAAGAGACAGCATGGTGTGGATGCCTACTCTGCATAGCCTTCTCTTTTCCAAACTAAATCAACCCACTTCTTTCAGTCTTCCCAAATGCTGCCAATCTGAAAAATGGTTTCTCGAGCCATTGAGTTCGAGGCCCTTTCTATATCTTGGAACCAAAGGGCTAAGGGATTGGACCCTCAAAACTCCTAGACTGGGTGATCTTAGTTTCTATAGGCAACCTTAATGAATTGATAAGGTGCTCCCATATTTGTTGATGCTCTTATTACAGGTAGAAAGATACTTCACCCCCAAGGTTCCATGTAATTCTATGTATTGTAAATACAACATTTTTAAAATGACCATATGCAACTATCATTTTATATTCCCCATTCATTGATGAAAAATTAACATATTTCTTTTAGAATGCAGGAATTGTTTGAAACAACAACAAAATACTTCTGGTATGTACAACCTGTAATTGTTTCTTCTAATTTCAACTATTTGGAAGCAGCATTTTTCAAAGCATTTACTAATTCAGGACCCATATGGACAAATATGAAAAAAATAGATCTTAAATTCTTTCGGCCTATAAGTGGAGAAGGCTAGTACTCCAAAGGTCATCTTCCTTCTTTCTTCCCTGCTCATGCCATCAACACCATCTGAAGCACGAAGAAACCAAAGAGCCAAACTAAATCAAAATTCAGAACAAGTGGTCAACAAAGAGCCATATATGCCTATTTGCATGACTGAAAACATACAACTTCATATTACTGATAACTGACATAATGATTAATGACAGCATAACTGAAACATTGTTCTCACAGACTTTATTTAATGGGACTTCTGCTGCTGCATCTTTCTGCACATTTCTTTGAAGTTTACATCATAACTGGTCAAATCCAACTTCATGTGCACATTCAGGCTGTCTTCTGTCAATCTTATGGCAGGGGGCTGGTGATGTGTTGGTGCAGAAGTCTAGATTGGGGTGTATAAGGGGCTCAGGCAGAGGGTTGGGTGTATGATGGATTCATGGTGCAAGGTTGTGTATGGGGAGATTTCGGCAAATCCAGTAATGTGCCTGAATTACTATTGCTTACTGCTTAAACTTTAGCAACCAAGCTCGCAGACCCAAAATTAGACCTAGACAGCAACTTCAGCATAGTCAGGGAGGAGGAAGAAAAGGAATCTGAGTGCCACAGAGAGGGCAGCTTGACCCCGTGTCCTTCCTGAGGCCCAAATCTCTAGTGAAATCACTGAGCTATACATTTAGAAAAACAGGAAGTTTGTCTAAATGCCCTAAGACATATATCTATCAGGGCCCCAGGCAGGAGACTCTGAAAAAGAAAAAAAGCGTCTGGTGAAAGTGATGATCAGAAGAAAACCCTTGCCTAACTTTTTAAAAGTGCTTACCTAACAAGTTTTTGAGTGACATGTTATTGTAATACTAATGGATAAATAGGGAAGGAAAGTTTGAGTTGGGGAGCAATTTTGGGGAACACTTGGAGGGATGCCTCGAGGACTCCTTGAGGACTCTTCACATCTGGATGCATCTCCGTCCCCACCGGCAGACAGAAGATTGGCCATTGGAAACCTGCCCAGTGTCACTCGAGAGCCACACTCAACTTCGGTAATTATCAAGGGTGGGGGTGTTTTACTGACCTGTTGCAGGTGTGTGTAAGTGCTTTAGACTGAGTAAAGTTTAGCTTTAAGTGAAAGCACTCCTGCGTTGTCCTATTTGTACCATCCATTTGTCGGTCGGACAACCATGTCTCCCCTGAATTATTTCCTGACGCCACCTCACAGATAGTAAAAGTTACCAAGAGGTTTGGGTTGAAAGAACCCTGGGTAACAGTTGGGGTATATGGAGGAGCAGGAGTGTTATGGAAGGGATCTGGGGATGAGGGGGGTGAGAGGCTCAGGGCAGGGGGTTCAGGTGTATGATGGACTCAGGGTTGGTGTGTACAGGGGTGCAGGAGAGTTATGATGCTACAGCCAGATGGGGGTGAGCCCCAATTGGGGGCTTGTTGGCCAGGTTTTATTTAAATAAAATGTCCAACACAGAAGGTTTCAACATTGTCTTGACTCATTGAAGAAGCGGGGAACCTTTTTGGGTCGGGGGCCACTGACCCCAGAAAAGTCAGACGGGGACCACACAAGTGAGAAGCAAAAACAACCCCGCCAAAAAAAAACCCCAGTCCTCACTGATGTGCCCACCAACTGAAACACTTCACTCCCCTGGTGCTCCAGACCCATAGTGAAGGTGGAGAAGGGAGGACTGAGGTTCAAGGCCTCGGGCCAGATTTACTCTTCGGAGGTTCTGACGTTAGTGGATTTTGTGGGGCCCATTAGGCTCTCGGGTTGGGCCAATAATGAGGGGATAAAAGTGTGGGACAGGGCTGCCAGTGAATCGGATGGGGTTGGAATGCAGGATCTGGGCGAGAGAGGGTGGGGTGCAGGAGGGGTGGAGGTGCAAAGTCTGGCCAGGGGGCAAGCTGCCTGGCAAGGAGGCAGGAGGCTGGCTGCCTGGCCAGGGGGTGACTAGCCAGTGGTGTAATTCTGACCTGGGGGCAGAGGGCAGGGGGGGATTCTAGCTAAGGGGAAGGTGGCATTCTGGTCAGTGGGCAGAGGGCAGGGGATGTCTGGCCAGGAGGCTAGGGTAGAGAGGATTTTGGCCAGGGAGCATGGGACAGAGGGGTTTTGGCCAGGGGGCAGGGTGTGTCTGGTCAGGAGGCTGGGCCAGGAGGGATTATGGCCAGGGGTGTCTGACAAAGGAACTGGGGGCATGGAGGATTATGGCCTGGGGAGATTTTGGACAAGAGCCTGGGGAAAGAAGGTATCTGTGCAGGAGGCTGGGGGCAGAGCACTCCACAGCACACATTCCATGGACTCCCACAGACCTGTTTGCCGACATCGGTTTGTAACTGGAGTTCGTAAGCAGCATACAGTGTCCGCTTACAACCTCAGATGCCGTATTGCCACACATGGTTTATCAGGGTGATACCAATAAACCAATTATAGTTTTCAGATGATACCCTGCCAGGTGTATTTTTAAAAGACATCACTACAAAACATAGGAGAATCCACATTCTCTTTTCTCTACCTCAACAAGGCTGCTGGGCAGGGTCAAGTGGCTGCCATTGGGAAAATCTCCATGTGAGAGGTTGGGCAGTCAGCAACTGCCAAACCCTGGGAAGAGAAGGAAGAGAATTGCTATGTGCAATGTCTAGGAGCAGCCAATGTTATAAGTAGCCCATCTCACAACATGAAATCCAGGAAGAATCCTGAATTTTCTGCTCTTCCATGGAGTTATCTTTTCCATGGAAAGAATCAGCTTTCCATCAACTTATTAAATTCACCTCCTCCCCAAACCACAGCTGTGGGATTCTGGTGATGTTCCATGGTAGTATAGCAAGAGGAGAAGCAACCATGCAGAATCATGCCCCAAGCCAGAGAATGGGGGGATGTGGTATCACAGGGACCCCTCAGGTATTTCTGAGATGAATAACTAAAAGTTTGGTCTCCACAAAGAACAAAACACACAATCCATTTTTGTTTAAATTTACTTCGTACCCTTCTGGTACAAAAAGGAGTGGGATGCCCTGTTTCCCTAGCCTCGTACTTCATAACTCTGACACAAATTTCATTATTTAATAACAATAGAAGGAAAGAGTAGCACAAATTAATCACCCAGGTATGAATTACCCCAATGGTGGCTTTGGTTCCCTGAGCTCATTAATGAGGTGTTGTGTCTCTCTGACTCAGGTATTCCCGGTTGCTTCGGGGATAATGTACTGTAGGTCACAGATCTCAGTATAAAACTTCCTGAATGCTCCAAATGGCATTTCTCTTGATGGGAAACACCACCACATCTGTCTCTTCTCAGCAGGTACGTGCTGTTCTCCTGCATCATATACACACACTCATAGAGACACCAGGGTGATCAGCAGGTATTAAATTGAAGATCCCTAGCGCTAAATACCTGAGCCCAGATCCTACTCCTCAAACGAAAGAAAAAACCTTTAGTGTTTGGAAAAACAGGCAATTACAAAGTCACTCAAGATAACACTTTCTCTTGGCTTTCCTACAGACTAAAAACATGACACAAAGAGTGTCATTAGCACAGCACACAAGCTTTACCCCAAACTGAGATGCTGAGCCATAGAACTCCCCTTGGCTAAAGGGGGCAGAGAGATTGACAGAAATTAATCTCATCCCTGCTTCAATTAAGCAATGATCTCATCTCACTGAGATGGTTTCACACTGATTCTCTTACAGCGGAGGCACAACTCTCTGTTTGCTGCAGAGATTAGGGAACAGAACTGTTTGTGTGTGAGGTACAGTTAACCCATGTGTCCTTGTATGTGTATAGTGTGTGCATTGTCTGGAACAACTGAAATGATCAAGTGTTAATGTAACTGCCACCAGGAAAATTTGAACCTGGGACTTCTGAAGCAGAGTACAGGAGCCTCTACCCTCTGAGCTAAAAGCCAGCTGGCTCCCAGCCCATGCTGTAGAGGTCTCCTGATCTTAACTGTTGCTGTGGTCTAGATACCACCGGCATTGCTCAGTAACCACACTAGGTGTGTGGGTTACATTAACACCTGGCTCTGGGGGCTAAACCCTTCTTTCAGGTCACAGTGGCATCCATTTTTCCTCACTTCAGTACAGAGAAGGGACAGGTGTACAGAGCCATCCACCTGCCCACCTCCCTATAGCTGCCTGATCTCAGCTCAGAGGAGATGGAAGAGGGAAATCACTCGGAGGTGACTGAGTTCATTCTCTCAGGACTGACAGATCGTCCGGAGCTGCAGCTCCCCCTGTTTGTGTTGTTCCTACTGATTTATGTTATCACCCTAGTAGGGAATGGAGGGATGATCTTCTTAATCATGATGGACCCCCGACTCCACACTCCCATGTACTTTTTCCTTGGGAATTTGTCTTTCTGTGATCTCTGCTATTCCACAGCAGTTGCCCCCAAGATGCTGCAGAATTTCTTAGCCAAGAGGAAAAGCATTTCTCGCACTGCCTGTGCTGTGCAATTGTATTTATGTTACCTTTTTCAAGATATTGAGTGTCTCTTGCTGGCTCTGATGGCGTATGACCGCTATGTGGCCATCTGTAACCCGCTGCTCTATACGGTCACCATATCCAGGCGGCTTTGTAACCTCCTGGTGGCTGGGGTGTATGGGGTGTCATTGGCAGATGCAACAACATATATCTACTATATAGTCCAGCTGTCATTCTGCCGCTCTAACATCATCAATCATTTCTTTTGTGACACCCCCCCGCTGCTGGCGCTCTCCTGCTCTGACACCCGCATCAATGAGATTGTGATGTTTGCCTCCATGTGCTACATTATAGCGAGCAGTGTTGTGATCATTCTCCTCTCCTATGTCTGTATCATCTCCACCATCCTGAGGATCCGCTCTGTTGAGGGCTGGCGCAAAGCCTTCTCCACCTGCGCTTGTCACTTGATCACAGTGGGCATGTTTTATGGCACTCTCCTCTTTATGTATTTCCGACCTACCTCCAGCTATTCCATGGACACTGACAAAATAACCTCAGTGTTTTACACACTGGTGATCCCCATGTTGAACCCCCTCATCTACAGCCTCAGGAACACAGAGGTGAAGGGTGCCCTGAGGAAAGCCATTAATAAACTCTGAAGGATTTCCTGAAGCTTTTTAACTCAGTCCAAACTTTTCATGGTGTTGGGGTTGGTTTTATGATATAGTCACAATTGTGAATTGTGATTTTTATAGCTGAACCAAATGGAGTTTGTGTATTGTCCTGATACTCTATGGCTCTTTGTGTACTCTGTGGGGTGGTTGCAGAGATTGTCACTTGGTTTGTATCCATGCACAAGGAGGAGACATGTGCTTTCCATCACAATGAGCTTTATTTTTGAGCCCAAAACTGAAAAGGTAATAACAAAATGTTTTTTTGGTACACCAGAAGCAGGAAGTGTGCTAAACAGACAGTGGATCCCCTGGACAATTGAGATACAAAAGGAGCACTTAAAGACAATAAAGTAATTGCAGAGAAACTAAAGGAATTCTTAGGTTCAGTCTTTACAACTTAGGTTGTTAAGGAGATTCCCAAATCAGAGTCTTCCTTGTAGCTGACAAATCTGAGGAATTGTCACAGAATGAAGAGGAGGTTTTAGAATTAATTGACAAACTTAATAGTGACAAGTCACCGGTACCAGATGGAATTCACCCAAGAATTCTGAAAGAACTCAAATGTGAAATTACGGAACTATTAACTATGGTTTGTAATCTATCCTTTAAAACAGTTTCTGATAGCTAATGTAATGCCAATATTTAAAAAAGGGCTCTAAAGGCGATCCCGGAAATTACAGACCAGTAAGTCTAACATCAGTACCGGGCAAATTAGTTGAAACAATAGTAAAGAATAAAATTGTCAGACACATAGAAGAACATAATTTGTTGGGCAAAAGTCAATATGGTTTCTGCAAAGGGAAATCATGTCTTACTAATCTATTTGAAGGGGTCAGCAAACTTGTGGACAAGGGGGATCCAGTGGATATAGTGTACTTAGATTTTCAGAAAGCCTTCGACAAGGTCCCTCACCAAAGGCTCTTACGTAAATTAAGTTGTCATGGGATAAGAGGGAAGATCCTGTCATGGATTGAGAACTGGTTAAAAGACAGGAAACAAAGGGTAGGAATAAATGGTAAATTTTCAGAATGGAGAGGGGTAACTAGTGGTGTTCCCCAAGGGTCAGTCCTAGGACCAATCCACTTATTCATAAATGATCTGGAGAAAGGGGTAAACAGTGAGGTGGCAAAGTTTGCAGACGATGCTAAATTACTCAAGGTAGTTAAGACCAAAGCAGACTGTAAAGAACTTAAGAAAGATCTCTCAAAAGTAAGTGATTGGGCAACAAAATGGCAAATGAAATTGAATGTGGATAAACGTAAAATAATGCACATTGGAGAAAATAACCCCAACTATACATACAATATAATGGGAGCTAATTTAGCTACAGCTAATCAGGAAGGAGATCTTGGAGTCATCGTGGATAGTTCTCTGAAGATGTCCACACAGTATGCAACAGCAGTCGAAAAAGCAAACAGGTGTTAGGAATCATTAAAAAAGGGATAGAGAATAAGACGGAGAATATCGTATTGCCTCTATATAAATCCATAGTACGCCTACCTCTTGAATACTGCGTACAGATGTGGTCTCTTCATCTCAAAAAAGATATAATGGCATTAGAAAAAGTTCAGAGAAGGGCAACTAAAATGATTAGGGTTTTGGAACAGGTCCCATATGAGGAGAGATTAAAGAGACTAGGACTTTTCAGCTTGGGAAAGAGAAGACTAAGGGGGGATATGATAGAGGTCTATAAAATCATGAGTGGTGTGGAGAAAGTGAATAGGGAACGGTTATTTACTTGTTCCCGTAATATAAGAATTAGGGACCACCAAATGAAATTAATGGGCAGCATGTTTGAAACAACTAAAAGGAAGTTCTTCTTCACACAGCACACAGTCAACCTGTGGTACTCCTTGCCTGAGGAGGTTGTGAAGGCTAGGACTATAACAGGGTTTAAAAGAGAACTAGGTACATTTATGGAGGTTAAGTCCATTAATGGCTATTAGCCAGGATGGGTAAGGAATGGTGTCCCTAGTCTCTGTTTGTCAGAGAGTGGAGATGGATGGCAGGAGAGAGATCGCTTGATCATTACCTGTTCGGTTCACTCCCTCTGGGTCACCTGGCATTGGCCACTGTTGAAAGACAGGATATTGGGCTGGATGGACCTTTGGTCTGACCCAGTCTGGCTGTTCTTATGTTCTTATTGTAAGCTAAGGACACAGGAAAACAAGTAAGAGCAGGAGTAACATTCCTAAGAGAGAGCACGGTGTGGGTGCCTGCTCTCTGACAGTCTGCGCTGAACTGAATAGACAAGAGCATGGAAACGGTGAGTTTTCTTCACAACATCAGTTAAAAAGAAATTTCAATCATAGAGACACCAGATAATTATCCCACATCAGTAGGGTGGCTATGAGCTCTTGCTCTCTCTGAGATTTATAGAATCATAGACCTGGAAGAGGTCATCTAATCCAGGTACCTGCCCTCAGGGCAAGACCAAGCACTAACTCGACCTTCCCAAACAGGTGTTCATTTCACCTGCTTTTAAATATGTCCAGAGATGGAGATTCCACAGCCCCTCCCCCCCAGGCCATTTATTCCCATGTTTAGCTATTGTGACAATGTTGAAGGTTTTCCTAATGGCCAACCTAAACGTCCCTTGCTACAATTTAAGCCCATTGCTTCTCCTGTCATTGGAAGTTAAGGAGATTAATGTTTTTTCCCTCTTCTTTATAATACCCTTTCACATATTTGAAACCTATTCTCTTGTTCCCTCTTGGCTTTCTGTTCTCCAGACTAAATGAACCCACTTCTTTCAGTCTGCCCAGAGAGGTTATGTTTTGTAGACCTTTCATCACGTTTGTTACCCTTTGCTGGACTTTTCCAGTTTCTCCACGGCTTTCCTGAGTGTGGCGCCCAGAACTGGACAACATACTCCAGTTGAGTCATAATCAGCATGGAGCAGAGTGGAAGCCTTGCCTCCTGTATCTTGCTTACAGCACTCCGGCTAACACATCCCAGAATAATGTGGGGATTTTTGCATCAATGGATTATAGACAGTTTCATAATGTTGACTCATATATAGCCTGTGGGCCACTCTGACCCCTAGATCCCTTTCTGTGGTACTCCCTCCTGGACAGTAATTTCCCATTTTGTGTGTGTGTATAACTGATTGTTCCTTCCTATGGGAGCAGTTTGCATTTGTCCTTATTAAACTTCCTCCTATTTACCTAGAGTGATTTCAACAGTTTGTCCAGATCATTTTAAATTCTCATCTTTTCCTTTAAGACACTTGCAACTTCTCCCAGCTGGGTGTCATCTAGAACCTTTATCGGGGCACTCTCTATGCCATTTTCTGTAGCACTGATGTAGATATTAAAAGGAACCAGACTTAGAACTGATCCCTCCCTGTGAGACATTTCTGGACAGGGCTTTTTGTTCTATTCTGGATCTTTCTCAGCCACCGTCAATGCCAGTGCTGTAAGTTTATCTAAGTTATACCACTTCATGTAGCTATAACACATTTCAACTTAAGGAAGAGTGCACCCCATGCTGTATTAATGGAAGAGTTGCATCACAGAAGTAGTACAAATTCAATCACCTAACAGCATCAGTGTAGACCAGCCTCGATAAGTATCCGTGACTGAACACAGACACTGAGGGAAGGGAAGTACAGAGATTGATGGGAAAGTGCTCTCTCATGGACTAAGCACATCTTCAACATGCTGGCTAAATAAATACTGCTTTGTTTATCACAGCGGTCTCGATGTAGCCAGTAGTGTAGACATGGCCTCAGTCTCCCCTGTTGGAGCTATTGTGTTGTGAATAAAACACGGGAAGAATCGAAGGACCAAAAGAAGGAGAATGATTCTATAGACAGGAATCCATCTCAACAGTGCTATGCTCAACTTCATGTGTTTATTCCAATGATTATTTAATTAGTTAGAACAACTTTGGAAGGAGAGGATGAGAGCATCTCAGGCTATGTCTAGACTACAGTGTTAAATCGGAAAAAGATACACAAATTGCGATCTGCAATTTCTGTCTCTTTTTCCGCCTTTTTTTCAGAAGAGGCTTTTCCAAAATTTGGCCCGTCTACACAGGGCCAAATTTTGGAAAAACCTCCACTTTCAGAACCAGCCTTCTTCCTCATTCAATGGGGAATATAGGGATGATGAAATAATGCATCTGCTTTTTCAGAAACTGTTCAGAAAAAGAGGACACATTCCTTGGACATGGCATAGCTTTTCTAGGATATTGGAGGTATCCCAGAAAAGCTCTGCAGTGTAGACCTAGCTTCAGAGTTGAATAGCAGATTCCTCCCTGGTTGGGATTCTTTCTGGAAATACAGGAAACCCAAGAGCACATCTTTGCCCGCACTAGACAGAAGCAGGAAGTGAATATAAAGGGCAGAAGCAACCACCACCACTTCCTACATTTGGCTGCTTTGTGACCTAAATCTTCTCCCCTTTGCCCATACACACTCCGTGGTTTTGGGACAAAGCTATTCTGGAATTTGTAAGACTGTATAAATATTTTCAGGTCAACCAAAACTGCATTGCTTTTAACAGGACATTATTACCTCATAAGAAATTCACCCATTTCTAGAATCCTTTGCATCCTGGTTATTGTGCCTAATGTTGACAATCTGAAAAATGGATTATAGACAGTTTGATTTCAAGTCCATTTCTATATCTTGGAACTAAAGGGCTAAAGGAGTGGACCCAAGAACTCCCAGACGGGTGATCTTAGCTTCTATAGGCAACATTAATGAATTGATAAAGTGTTCCTGTATTTTTTCATGCTGATAGTAAAGGTAGATACATACTTCACTCTCAACCTTCCATATAATTCCATTCACCATAAATACATTTTTTTTAAATGACAATATGGTTTTTCAACTCTAAGTTTATTTTCCACATTCATTGATGAGAATTTAACATATTTCTTTCAGAATACAGGAATTTTATGAAATGAAAAAAAATTCTTTTGTTCTTCACAATGCGTAAGTGCCTATTCTCATTTCAACTGTTTGGAAGCAGGGTTTTCAGAGCATTTACTAGTTCATGGTACATCTGGGCAAATATGAATATGTAGATCTTTAATTCTTTCTGCTTTCCTGTGGCCATTTCTGACAGGGAGTAACCAGATTTGCCTACCTTATAATAGGATTCATAAATATTTGTAGCTCCATCAATGTGGTATCTTGGAGCACCTCAACATCTTTATCGTATATATTGTCTCTAATTCCATGTTAGCCGGTGCGGCATCATTTCCATTTTTCAGAAGAAGAGCTGAGGCACAGAGAAAGCAAATGTTCAAACTTTAAGAACCACAAGAGGAACAGTGGTGTAAAATCTATAGGTAAGAAAGTGGTGAATCCACCCCTCATTTTATACAGTCATGCAACATTCTTCAGATTCACCATGTAGGTCTCATAAAATGTCATAAAATGAGCTGATGACATCTCAGAGCCTCCAGTCCTGAATATTAATTATTCAGGTGAACTGGGTGGATTCCCTAGTTGAAGATACACTGAAAATTATGTACACGGCCATCAGGTTACCCCATATTTTACTGGCACTTCATATGAGGCTGGTCTCATGTTTTTCACCTTAAATCTATTTGATGCTTCTTAAATTAAAGCCAGCAATAACCAGCAACCAGGATGGACAGGAAAACATTTACATATGGTGATAGTCTGTGCACATTACAAGGAATACTTTAAAAATACATAAAAAGAAACACTAAATCACAAAGAACTCACAAAAGGAAATCAAGCCTCTCCACAGGCCTCAAAAATACAAGACAAAAACCCATCAGCCATTGAAATATGTGCCCCATAGGCCCATCATGCACTAATTCAGAGGTGGCCAACCAGTTAGAGATGAAGAGCCAAAATAGCTGGGGATAGAGTGCAAAGAGCCATGTATTAGGGTATGTCTACACTGCCACCCTAGTTCGAACTAGGGTGGCTAATGTAGGCATTCGAAGTTGCAAATGAAGCCCGGGATTTAAATATCCCAAACTTCATTTGCATCTTGCCGGGCGGGCGCCGGAACGAGGTGTACCGGTAGTTCGAATTAGAGATCCTAATTTGAACTACCTACTCCGTGCCGCGTGTAGCCGCGGGCACGGTGTTCGACCTAAGGGGATTTAAAAATGGCGCCCGCCCGGCAAGACACAAATGAAGCCCGGGATATTTAAATCCCGGGCTTTATTTGCAACTTCGAATGCCTACATTAGCCACCCTAGTTCGAACTAGGGTGGCAGTGTAGACATACCCTTATATATTTATTTTTATATATCTATATATCTATATAGATATATATGGATAGATATATATAATACACAAAATGTAGTGATAAAAATAACATTACAGGACATTTTGGACAAAAACCAATAAAAAAATCTCTAGTCACTGAGGGTGCGTCTAGACTACAGGGTTTTGTCGACAAAAGTGGACTTTTGTCGACAAAACAATACCTGCGTCTACACTACCGCCGAGTTCTGTTGACATAACGTTGACAGAACTCGGCAGTTTTGTTGATGGTGGTAAACCTCATTCTACGAGGAATAACGCCTTTTGTCAACAGAGTTCTGTCGACAGAAGGCATTATTGCATCTACACTGTCCTTTGTGTCTATACTCTCATGTCAACAAAGTGGCTTGCTTTGTCGACAGAACTGGATGTAGTCTAGACGCTCTTTGTCGACAGAAACTTTGTCGACAGATACTGTCGAGAAAACCTCTGTCGACAAAAACCTGTAGTCTAGACGTACCCTTAAATAATTCATGGCCAGTCCATAGATCTTCAGAGAACTTGACAAGGAACAAACATCAAATTAAAAAAAAACTTTAAAAATACAGTAATATTCTCACACTAGAAATAAGCATCCCCACCATGTATTTTAAATTTAACACTACTACCCTATTATGTCCTGTGTGATTTTTAAAATTAAACTGAATTGAGGAATAAATTAGCATAATTTGAAGCACCTGTTTCATTCCAGCTTGTTGATCTTTGGTATGGTTTTCTCATTTTTTTTTACTAATGAAGATTATGGCTTTTTTATAGTTCTAAAAGTTCAGGTTCATCCCAGACTGCAAATATGACAGGTTACAAAATAATAATGGAGAGATTCATATCTCAGAATAATTGCTTCAGCCTGGCAAACAATAGCCTTTGAATTTTCTTCAAAGAAACACAGTGTAAACCAGGTACATGCTGATTCTTTTTTTGCCCCGGAATTTAAATATGACATCTGTGTTGGCTGCCTTATTTTGCATCCACAAAGACTTTGAGTTTAAGGTACTTCAGCACCCCACCCCCCCGTCTAACCCAATGCCCCACCCCTCCCCCAGAGTCAGGCACGCCCAGTCCCAACCCAATGCCCTCCCCCTCCCACAGAACCAGGAACCCCCAGACCACCTGCTCTAACCCAGTGCCCTCCCCCTCCCCCAGAGCCAGGCACCCCCAGACCCCGTGCTTTAACTCAGTGTACCCACCCCTCCCCCAGAGTCACACACTCTCAGCCTCCCTGCTCTAACTGAATCCCCTTCCCCTCCCCCAGAACCAGGCACCCCCTATCTCCCACCCATTCTAATGCAATGCCTGGGTCTCACCAAAGCCTCTGCCACCGCAGCCACATGCTTCTCCTTCTACGTGTTGTAGCATGTGTGCAGAGCAGCCATGAGCAGTCCGGGTGCATGGCCCCAAACTAGCAATAGCTGAATTTCTTTGAGCAAAGAGCTGCATACAGTTCGAGAGCCGTGGGTTGGCCACCCCTGCACTAATGCTTCACACCAGGAAGAGGATGCTGGATGAGGGGGTGCTCTGCGACTGTGGGGCCTACTTTCGTTCCTCCTACTTTCGTTCCTCACGCATCTGGGCAGAGTTCCTCTGGGCGGCATCCACTGGCTCCATCAACAGTTTTGAGGAGCAGTGGGTGCTGTCCGGAGTTCTCTACTCAGTGTCCCCATCTGGTTCCCTTGTTATTAACCTTTAGCCTGCGCTCCTTGACCCTGTTTTTTGTTAGTTGTCCCAAGGAATCAGTTGATCCCCTGGTCCAGCTGTCCCTCCCACAACGCTGGGGGAGGGTCTTTTAGAAGTGGATGGGCCAACGCCTGCCCACTCCTGGGTTTCAAAATAGTGCACTAATGCTTCACTCTTACCCCAGGGCAAATGCAGGCTCAGGTCCAGCAGCCAGCCAGGAGCATGTGCTCACTCCCTTTGGCCTGCCCGCACTGAGCTGTCCATGGCGCTGCAATTTTCTTTAATCAGCCAAGAGTTCAGTGGTGCTGAGCTGATTGGCACCAGCCAGGGATCTGGATCATCGGCATCAATAAAGCTCTGTCACGTTACACCGCTCGGGTTAGTGGGTTGGCTTCATCTAACTGAGGCAGATTTTCCATAGATCTGTGATTTCTAGTGTGACCTTCTGAGACCACACAACATGGAATCTCATGCACCAATTACAGCTGGATCCTCTCGTTTAGAAATGCATCCAGTCTAGATTTCAAGCGGGTAAGTGATATTAAATCCACCATGTCTCTTGGCCTGTTCCCCTGCTCATGGTTGAAAATGTGCTCAGATTCACACCATTTGAAGATCAGGCCCTTTGGCTCCAATGGAGCTGTGCTGATTTACACCAGCTGGGGATCTGGCCAATGACTCCAATTGAGAGACCTCCATGTACATAGGCAGAGGACCTAGTCTAATGGACAGTGTCCATGTTATGGTTACATCGTTGAGCATGTCTGTCCATATCCACAAGACCTAGCACAGTGCAGACAGGCCATGAGGGTGCTCAGTGGGCACAAGCTGAGGACTACAGCAGATGTAAGGAGGCCCTGTTGCCCTGTGTGACATCACTTCAAGCCAGGGGAAAATCCACATTCTCTTTTCTCTACCTCAACAAGACTTCTGGGCAAGGAAAAGAGGAAACTCTCCATGTGAGATATTGGGCAGGCAGGACCCACCAGTATTTCACCAACTGACAAATCTTGGGACTGGTAGGAAGAGACTTGAAATTTGCAATGCCCAGGAGCTGCCAGTGTGAGAATTGGCTGATGAAATCCCTGGCTACGAAGGATCCTACACTGGAGAGATCCAGGCATTGAGTGACAGAGAAAGTGAATTGTCGCCTCATTCATGGAATTGGCTTTCCCATGCAAATTACCAGATGTCAATCGAAATATCAAACTCGTTGAAACTCACAAGTCAGTTCAACAAGAGAGACCATCATGCCTCATGGAGTGGAGTCCAGCCTAGGACCTGGGCCCATGGCAGATAATGTTGCAATATGGCATCTGAGAGACCACTGTGGCATTTGTGAGTCAAAATATTATGTTTTCAGCCAAAACCACAGCACAAACCAAAATTTGGCCTCCACACAGCACAACATAAACCATCCCTTTGTTCATCGGGTTGACTCATTGAATAACATGGGAGGCAAGAGTGAAACAAATTAATCCCCAGGTCATGAGTTACTCTGAATGTGTCTTTGGTTCCCCGAGCACCTTAATTAGGTATGATGACCTCCTGAGAGTCCATATTCCCACTTGCCTCAGCAAGCTTGTCGCACAGGTCTCAGTATAAAACTTCCCACACTCACCAGACAGGCAGTTTCTTTCTCTTCACACACACCCATACAGACACTATGGTGATCAGCATGTATGGAGCTCAAGAATGTCCGCACTAAAAATCTCAGCCCAAGCTCCTACCAAATGAGCTAAAGGATAAAACCTCTTTGGTTGGAAAAAAGGGGCAATTATATCATCACAGAAGCCAGTTCTTTCCCTGGGTTTTCCTACCAAGTAGAGAAAATACCAGTATCTGCTGCTGAGATTCAAAATTAGGACTGTGAGTATCCTTTTCCCCAATCTGAGTCACTGAGCCACTTCCCAAAGAGACTATAAAGACTGACATTCATTTGTTCTCACCACTTCTTGATAACTTCATCACACTGAGAAGGTTTTCACTCGGATTCTCCCACAACGGAGTCACAAGTCACTGTTTGCCGCTCAGATAAATGAACAGAGGAGTCTGCGTGTGGAAGGTATGACTGGCCTGCATGTCCTCATATGTGTACAGTTTGAGCACTGAATGGAACACTTGGCATGACCAGCTGTGACCATCTGGCACTAAGTCTTTCTCTGTGCTCATACTGATACCCATTATGAACCTAGACTCCTTCTTCTTCAATTACTTAAATTACAGCAAAGGTATAGGTTGTGTTACCCATCCTCTATTCATATCACAGTAGCTGCCTGATCTCAGCTCAGAGGAGATGCAAGTGGGAAATCGCTCAGTAGTGACTGAGTTCATTCTCTCAGGATTGACAGATCATCTGGAATTGCAGGTCCCCTTGTTTTTTTTATTCCTACTCATTTATGTTGTTACCATGGCGGGGAATGGGGGGGTGGTCTTGTTAATCACAATTGACTCCCGACTCCACACCCCCATGTACTTTTTCCTCTGGAATTTGTCTTTCTGTGATTTCTGCTATTCCTTTGTAATTGCCCCAAAGATGCTGCAGAATTTCTTATCCAAGAGGAAAACCATTTCGTACACAGCCTGTGTTGTGCAAATGTATTTCGATATCACGTTTCAAAACACTGAGTGTCTCTTACTGGTGTACCGGTAGTTCGAATTAGAGATCCTAATTCGAACTACCTACTCCATGCCGCGTGTAGCCGCGGGCACGGAGTTCGACCTAAGGGGATTTAAAAATGGTGCCCGCCCGGCAAGATGCAAATGAAGCCCGGGATATTTAAATCCCGGGCTTCATTTGCAACTTCGAATGCTTACATTAACCACCCTAGTTCAAACTAGGGTGGTAGTGTAGACATACCCTCATAGATTAGTAAGACAGGATTTCCCTTTACAGAAACCATGTTGACTTTTGTCCAACAAATTATGTTCTTCTACATGCTTCACAATTTTATTCTTTACTATTGTTTCGACTAATTTGCCCGGTACTGAAGTTAGACTTACCGGTCTGTAATTGCCAGGATCGCCTCTAGAGCCCTTTTTAAATATTGGTGTCACGTTGGCTACCTTCCAGTCATTAGGTACAGAAGCCGATTTAAGGGATAGGTTACAAACCACAGATAATAGTTCAGCAATTTCCCATTTGAGTTCTTTTAGAACCCTTGGATGAATGCCATCCGGTCCCAGAGATTTGTTAACATTAAGTTTTTCTATTTGTTCCAAAACCTCCTCTAATGACACTTCAATCCGGGACAGTTTCTCAGATTCATCACCCACAAAGGACGGTGCAGATTTGGGAATCTCCCCAACGTCCTCAGCCGTGAAGACTGAAGCAAAGAAATCATTTAGTTTCTCCGCAATGGCTTTATCGTCCTTGATTGTGCCTTTTATAGTTCGATCGTCTAGGGGACCCACAGGTTTTTTAGCAGGCTTCCTGCTTCTAATGTACTTAAAAAACATTTTGTTATTTCTTTTTGAGTTTTTGGCTAGCTGTTCCTCAAAATCTTTTTTTGCTTTTCTTATTACATTTTTACACTTGATTTGACAGTGTTTATGTTCCTTTCTATTTATCTCACTAGGATGATTGAGTTGGGGTTGGTCCTGCTTTGGTCTGGGGGTCGGAGTCGATGACTCTTGAGGTCTCTTCCAGCCCTAGGATTCTATGATTCTGTGACTCCACTCTGGTTTCTCAGTGTGTTAGTGGTGGTGTGGTGACTGCTGTTTCTCTGTCCTTTCAGAGGAAGTGAAGAGAAATGGAGAGGGGGGCCTCGGGATATCCATTTCTTCCTTGTATAGTCCTGTCCCCCTTTTCAGACATATTACCAGCTGGTTACCAGGAGACAAAATGTCTATGTGAAAGGATGCTTATGGCTCCTTTTTCCTCATATTTTTGAGCTTCCTTTGTTTCCCTTCCTCCTTGATGATGGTATTTGCTGTTTCAATACAGAATTCACCACAGCACACATTCCTTGATTTCAGACAGACCTGTTTGCCAACATCCGTTTGGAACATGACTTAATAATAGCATACAATGTCCTTTTCTAACCTCACATACCACATTGCCACACACAGTTCATCAGGATGATACCAATACACTAACTATGAGTTTTCAGATGTTATATTGGCAGGTGTATTTTTAGAAGACCTAAACCCCGCCCCCTCCCCACAGAGACTTCACACAAAGAAATCAAGCCCCTCCACAGGCTACAGCTTCTGAAATACAAGACAAAGACACATCAGCCATTGAAATATATGACACATAAGATGTGAGAGGACCACTGCCTGTGTAGCACACCAAAAAGTTGTAGCCATACTCATGACCTGGTCTAGGCAGCACAATCATAACCAGTTTGTGGGAATGGTCCCTCGACTGCACCACAACACCCTTTGAATTCCATGGGAATGTGAAGGTATCTCATCGCCATGGAACTCATCACTCCTGCCCTTTCCACGTCCAAAGAAACACACAGCAACGACTCATGGTATATTTAATCTGCCTCTCAGTTGGCACATCCTCTGGGGATCCTTCTGTGGGAGTGGGCCAGGCAGGAATTAACCTGGATTAGAATCTTGTTGAATCCTGGTCTGATCTCTGTGAGGTTTAGATCTAACTCTACATCCCAGATAGCTCATGAAAAAGCCCTTCCAACGGTGCCAAGGACAGCGGTCAAACTCAGCAGAACCAGGGCTCTTCCTTCAGTGACACTTGCTAAATTTGAGGTCCCTCTGCTCTTGTTCTGTAAGGGAGGAACACAGCCCTTCAGGAAGGGGAGGTGTTTAAACAAGTAAATATTCCCCTCTCCAAACTCTCGCTGGCATTTCTAAGGAGTAAAGAAGGTTTCTGTGAAGCCCCGACCTCATGTGTGACACCCTAGAGGGCAGGGTCAAGACCATTTTCTCTTCCCTAGCATGACCAGATTACTAGAGAAGGACGAGTGGCTGCTGCTAGCACAACCTCCAAAGTCCCCAGCCTTCACTGATGCTTCTCCATTACCTCAGAGCCAGTGTAGGTTCAGGTCCAGCAGCCAGCCAGGAACACCTGCTCACTCCCCCAGTTGTGCCAATGATTAGTTGTCCGTGGTGCTGAAGTTTCTTTTCACCAGCCAGGAGTTCAGTGGCACTACACTGATTTATACCAGGTGAGGTTCTAGAAAACCACTAACTTCAACGATGCTATGTCAAGTTACAGAGATTTTCTGAAGATTCCTGATTTCAATTAGAACCTTCTGAGAACACATGACATGGAATTGAGTAATTACAGCTGGCACATTTATTTTAGAAACCCATCCAGTCTTGAAGTGAAGGGGTAAGTGGTATTAAATCCACTACGGCTCTTGGCCTTTTCAACTACTTTGGTTGAGAACGGCTCAGCCATTAAAGACCTGGTCCTTTGGCTAAAATGGAGGTGTGTGGATTTACACCGGGTGGGGATCTGGTCACAGACTCAAATGAAGAGACCACCTTGCACACAGGTAGGGGACCTGGTCTAATGGGCAGTGCCCATGTGATGCTTACATCATTGAGCTTTTCTATCCATGTCCGCCAGACCTAGCACAGTTTGTGCATGCTGTGAGCATCCTCAGTGGGCACAAGCTGACGACTGAAACACGTCTAAGGAGGTCCTGTCGGCTTGTGGGACATCACTGCAAGCCAGGGGAGAATCCACATTCACTGTCTCCTGGCTGAACAAGGCTGCTGGTAAGTGAAGGAAGAGAATTACTATGTGAAAAGCCCAGGAGTGGTAGTGTTATCAGTAGTCCATCTCACAAGATGAGATCCAGCAAGGATCCTGTACAGGACAGATCCCAGCACTGAAGGGTGCAGTAAGAGAATTTTCCCCTCTTCCGTGGAGTTTTCTTTTCCGTGGAAAGTATCAGCTTTCCAGCAACTTATCAAACTCACCTCCTGCCAAAAAAAGAAATGAGTGGGATGCCATAAATCCCTAACCTCATATTACAGAAATTTGACACAACTTGCATCATTTAATAACAATAGGAGGAAAGTGTGGGCCAAATTAATCCTCAAGGCATGAGTTACCCTCATGGTGGCTTTGGTTCCCTGCACTCATTAATGAGGTGTTGGGTCTCTCTGAGCTCAGGTATTCCCAGGTGCTTCAGGGTATGTTCCACAGATCACAGATCTCAGTATAAAACTTCCTGAATGTGCCAAACTGGCAGCTTCTCTTGCTATCGATACTCCACCACATCCGTCTCTTCTCAGCAGGTACGTGCTATTCTCCTGCATACAAGCCACACAAGCATAGAGACACCAGGGTGATCAGCAGGTATTGAATCGAAGATCCCCATCACTAAATACCTAAGTCAGAATACAACCCCCTAAAACTAAAGGAAAAACCTGAGTGTTTGGAAAAACTGACAATTGCAAACTCACTGAAGGAAACGTTTTCTCTGGGCATTCCTTAAGACTAAAGAATGTGTCATTTTTAAGTGCCAAAAACGGTAATGAGCACAGAACACAAGCTTCTCCCCAAACTGACATGCTGAGCCATAGAGTTCCCCTTGCGTAAACAGGGCAGAGAGATTGACACACAGTAATCTCACCCCTTTGTGCTAAACTATAATCTCGTCTGAATGAGATGGTTTCACCCTGATTCTCCTACAGCGGAGTCACAAATCACTGTTTGCTGCTTGGACTAGTAAACAAGAGTGTTCGTGTGACTGGTATGGTTAACCTGCTTGTCTTCGTATTTGTTCAGTTGCGCGCATTGTATGGAACACCTGGAATGATCAGCTGTGAACATCTGACTCTTTACACTAAGCCCTTCTTTTGGGTTATACTGGTACCCATATTTCATCACTTACTTCGGTAGAGAGAACGGACAGGTATACAGAGCCATCCACCTGCCACATCCCTGTCACTGCCTGTTATCAGCTCAGAGGAGATGGAAGAGGGAAATCACTCGGAGGTGACTGAGTTCATTCTCTCAGGACTGACAGATCGTCCGGAGCTGCAGGTCCCCCTGTTTGTGTTCTTCTTACTGATTTATATTATCAGCCTGTTGTGGAATGGGGGGATGATCTTGTTAATTAAGATAGACCCCCGACTCCACGCCCCCATGTTCTTTTTCCTTGGTAATTTGTCTTTCTGTGATTTCTGCTATTCCTCAACTATTGCCCCCGCAATGCTGTAGAATTTCTTAGCTGAGCAGAAGAGCATTTCTCGCACTGCCTGTGCTGTGCAAATGCATTTATATTTCTTTTTTCAAGATATTGAGTGTCTCTTGCTGGCTGTGATGGCTTATGACCGTTATGTGGCCATCTGTAACCCACTGCTCTATACAGTCACCATGTCCAGGTGGCTTTGTAACCTGCTGGTGGCTGGGGTGGCTGGGGTGGCATTGGCAGATGCAACAACAGGCACATACTATTTATTCCGGCTGTCATTCTGCCGCTCCAACATCATCAATCATTTCTTCTGTGACACCCCCCCACTGCTGGCACTCTCCTGCTCTGACACCCCTATAAATGAGATTTTGATGTTTGCCTTTGCATGCTTCATTATAGTGAGCAGTGCTTTGACTGTCCTACTGTCTTATGTCTATATAATGTCCACCATCCTGAGGATCCGCTCTGCCGAAGGCCAGCGCAAAGTCTTCTCCACCTGCGCTTCCCACTTGACTGCAGTGGTCATGTTTTATGGCACTCTCCTCTTTATGTGTTTCCGACCCACCTCCAACTATTCCATGGACACTGACAAAATAGCCTCAGTGTTTTACACACTGGTGATCCCCATGTTGAACCCCCTCATCTACAGCCTGAGGAACAGGGAGGTGAAGGGTGCCCTGAGGAAAGCCATGAATAAACTCTTGACCCACTCTTGAATCTTTTCACCTGAGTCCATACTTTTCATGGCATTGGGATTGGTTTTATGATGTACTTGCAAAAGTGTGAAGTGTGTTACGCTTATAGCTGAACCAAAGCGAGTTTTGCGTCTTTCTGACACTCTGTGTCCTTTATGTGCTCTGGGAGGTGGTTGTAGAGATTGTGACTTGGTTTGTGTCCATTTGCAAGGAGGAGAAATGTGATTTCTATCACAATGAGCAGCCGTTGGCAGCTTTGTAACCTGCTGGTGGCTGGGGTGTATGGGTTGGCACTGGCGGATGCAACGAATGGCACATACTTTATATTTTGGTTGTCATTCTGCCACTCACAGATCATCAGTCATTTCTCCTGTGACACCCCCCGCCGCCACCACCACCGACTGCTGGTGCTCTCCTGCTCTGACACCCATGTCAGTTAATTGAATGATGTGGGCCTGTTCCATGGCACTCTCTTCTTTATATATATCCAACCCATCTCCAGCTATTCCATGGACACCGACAAAGCGGCCTCAGTGTTCTACACGCTGGTGATCCCCATGTTGAATCCCCTCATCTACAGCCTGAGGAACAGAGAGGTGAAGGGCACCCTGAGGAAAGCAATGAATAGATCCTGAAGGATTTCTTGAAAATTTTTAACTCAGTCCAAACTTTTCTTCGGATTGGGGTTGGTTTTATGATATAGTTGCAAGTGTAAAGGGTGCAATTTTTAAAAGTGAACCAAAGGGAATTTGTGCACCATCCTGATACTTTACAGCCCTTTATGTGCTCTGTGAGGTGTCTGTAGAGATTGTCACTTGGGTTGTGTCCATTGACAAAAACGATAAAGGTGATTTCCATCACAATGAGCTTTATAGTAAGTTAAAGGTGCAGCAAAACAAGTAAGAGCAAGGGTAACATCCCCAAGAGAGAATGGGTGCCTATTCTGTGGCAGTCTCCACAGAACTGAAGACAAAATAGCATGGAAATCATGAGTTCTCTTTAGAACATCAATTAAAAAGCAAGTTCTATCATCCAGGCACCAGATAATTATTCCAAATCAGCAGAGTAGCTATGAGTTCTTACTGTCTCCCAGACTCATAGAATCATAGAACTGGAAGAGGCCATCTATCCCAGGTACCTGCCCTCAGGGCAAGACCAGCAACTATCTAGACCTTCCCAAACAGGTGTTCATCTAACGTGTGCTTACAAATATCCAATGATCAATATTCCACAACTGTGAGACAGCTGTTTGTCTAACCTGCTTTTAAATAGCCCCAGTGATGAAAAGTCCGCAATCTCCCCAGTGTTTAGCTACCGTGATAATGTTGAAGATGTTTTTAATGTCCAACCTAAATGTAATTTGCTACAATTCTACCCTTTGCTTCTTGTCCAGTCATCGGAGGTTAAAGAGATTAAAGTTTTTTCTGTCTTCTTTGTAACACCCTCGCTCATGTTTGAAATCTCTCCTCATGTCCCCTCCAAGCATTCCCTTCTCCAGACTAAGTGAACCCCGTATTTTCAGTCTTCCCTCGTAGGTCATGTTTCGTAGACCTTTAATCACCTTTGTTACCCATTGTTGAACTTTTTCAGTTTTTCCACAGCTTTCCTGAAATGTGGTGCCCAGAACTGGACACAATATACCAGTTCAGTCATAATTAGCATGGAGCTGAGTGAATGCATTGTCTCTTGTATCTTGCTTACAGCACTCCTGCTAATACTGCCAAAGATGATGGGGGGTTTTTTTGTTTGTTTGTTTTTTGAATCAGTGTTACACTGTTGACTCAATATACTCTGTGGGCCACTATGACCCCTAGATCCCTTCCTGCACTGCTCCTTCCTAAACAGTAATTTCCCTTTTTGTGTGTGTTCCTTCCTACGGGAGCTGATTGTTCCTTCCCAAGTAAGCGCTTTGCATTTGTCCTTCTTGAATTTCATACTATTTTCCTATGATCATTTTGACAGATTGTCCGGATTGGTTTGAATTCTTATCTTACCCTTCAAGACACTTGCAACTTCCACCACATGGGTGTAATCTACAAACTTTATCAGGGCACTATCTATGCCAGTATCTATAGCACTGATGACAATATTAAACAGAACTGGACCCAGAACCTATCCATCACTGTGAGATATGTCTGGGCAGGGCCCTTTATTCTGCCCTGGATCTTTCTCAACAACTGTTAATGCCAATGCTGTAAGTTTATCTAAGTTACACCATTTTATGCAGATATAACTTACAACAGACTCCACCCCATGCTGTGTTTTGGGAGGGTTGTATAACAGAAATAGTGCATATTCAATCACCTGACACAATCAGTGTAGAACAGCCTCGATAAGAATCCATGATAGAATAGTCTTTGAGGGTGACGAAGTACAGCCATTTATGGGAAAGTGCTCTTCCATTGACTTAGCACGTCTATAACATGCTGGCTAAATTAACACTGCTTCATTTATCACAGCGGTCTCAATGTAGCCAGTAGTGTAGCTATGTCCCCAGGCTTCCCGTTGAAGTGCTTCCTTTGTGAATAAAACATGGGAAGAAGCAGACAGACCCTTCCCCAAAACACAGAATGATTCTCTAGACTGGTTACTAGGAACACCCATCTAGTGAGATGCTTAGCTTCGCGTCTTCATTCCAAAAGCTATTTAATTAGGCAGAACAACTTTGGAAGGAGAGATTGCGTGAGTCTAAGAGCTCAATAGCAGATTGCTCCCTGGCTTAGAAAACAGGAAACCTGAGCACACATCTTTGCCACGCACCAGACAGAAGCAGGAAGTGAACGTTGATCACCCACCTCAGAGGCAAACCTCCTCATATTGGGCAAAAAAATTAAAGAGAGAGGACACCCCCAACACA
Organism: Pelochelys cantorii; assembly: GCA_032595735.1. NCBI lineage: Eukaryota > Metazoa > Chordata > Testudines > Trionychidae > Pelochelys > Pelochelys cantorii. The sequence continues at coordinate 3,780,071 of CM064329.1, forward strand.
AACAACTACATTGTCGGCTTTCAATCCTCTCCTCTCTCCTCCATATACACACAGTGGTTTTGGAATAAAGCTATTACAGAATTTGTAACACATGTATGAATCTTTTCAGGTCAACCAAAATTGCATCGCTTTTAACAATACATTTTATTTCAGAAGAAATTTACCCATTTCTAGGGTTTTTTGCATCATGGTCATTGTACCTAAAATGCACAATCTAAACAATTGATTTCAAGGCCTTTTCTATATCTTAGACCTAAAGGGCTAAGGCCGTAGACACTCAGAACTCCTAGTCTGGATGCTCTTAGCTTCTATAGACAACATTACTGAATTGATAAGGTGCTCCCATATTTGCTAATACTCATAGTAAAGGTAGAAGCTTATTTCAATCCCAAGCTTCCATATAATCCGTTTACTATAAATGCAAATGTTTGAAAATGACCGTGCCTTTGCAGCTCTATTTTTATTTTCCATGCTTATTAATAAAAGAAACATATTTCTTTCAGAATGCGGGAATTGTTTGAAATTTAAAAAATCTTAGAGTCTGTACAATGGGCCATTGCCTCTCCTCATCACAATGGTTCAGAAGCAGTGGTTTCAAAAGTGTTACTAGTTCATGGTACATCTGGGAAAATATAAAAATCTGGATCTGCAATTCTTTCTGCCTCCCTTTCCCCATCTTTTACTCATAATAACCAGACTTGTCGGCCTTATAACAAGGTTCATAAATATTTGAAGCTCCTTATATGACCCTCATCAACGTGATACCTCGGAGCACCTCAAAATCTTTATCGTATTTATTGTCACGAATTCCATGTTAGCCAGAGCAGCATCATTTCCATTTTTCAGATGAAGCATTGAGGCACAGAGAAAGTAAATGTGCAAACTTTAAGAAGCACAAGAGGAACAGTGGTGTAAAATCTATAGGTAAGAAAGTGGTGAATCTACCCCTCATTTTATACACTCATGCAACATTCTTCAGATTCACCATGTCGGTCTCACACATGAGCTGAGGACATCTCGCATAAGACTCCAGTACTGAATTTTAACTATTCAGGAGAACTGGGTGGATTCCCTATTTGAAGATACACTCAAAGTTATGTACACTGCCATAAGCTTACCCCATATTTTACTGGCACCTCAAACATGAGGCCTGACTCCACAAAATGGACAGTTTCACTTTAAATCCATCTGCTGCTTCTTAAATTAAAGCCAGCAACCGGGATGGACAGGAAATCATTTACACATGGTGACAGTCTCTACATGTTACCAGGAATACTTTAAAAAGACACAAAAAGAAACACTACAACAGAGAGAGCTCCCAAAAGGATATCAAGCCCCTCCATAGGCCTCCAAAATACAAGACAAAAACATATCAGCCGTTGAACTATATGGGCCACAGACCCATCATGCATTAATGTTTCACCTTAACCCCAGGGCAAATGCAGGCTCAGGTCCAGCAGCCAGCCAGGAACATGTGCTCACTCCCCTGGGCCTGCCCGCAGTGGGCTGTCCATGGTGCTGCAATTTTCCTAAATCAGCCAAGAGCTCAGTGCTGCTGAGCTGATTGGCACAAGCCAGGGATCTGGACCCTTGATGTCAATAAAGCTCTGTCATGTTAAACCACCCAGGTTAGTGGGTTGACTTTGTTTAAGTGAGGCAGATTTTCCATGGATCTGGGATTTCGAGTATGAGCTTCTGAGACCACATGACATGGAATCTCATACACCAATTACAGCTGGATCCTCTCACTTAGAAATGTATCCAGTCTAGATTTCAAGGGGGTAAGTGATAATAAATCCACCATGTCTCTTGGCCTGTTCCCCTGCTTGTGGTTGAAAATGGGCTCAGGTTCACACCATGTGAAGATCGGGCACTTTGGCTCCAATGAAGCTGTGCTGATTTACACCAGCTGGGGATCTGGCCAATGACTCCAGTGAAGAGACATCCATGTACAAAGGCAGAGGACGTGGTCTAATGGGAATTGCCCATGTTATGTCAAATCTTGGGACTGGTAGGAAGAGACTTGCTATTTGCAATCCACAGGACTTGGCAGCGTTAGAACGGGCTGATGAAATCCCTGGTTATGAAGAATCCTATGCTGGAGAGATCCCAGCATTGAGGGACAGAGAAAGTGAATTGTCCCCTCTTTCATGGAATTATCTTTCCCATGAAAATCATGAGCTGTCAATTGAAATATCAAACTCATCTCATTTAATGAGGCAGATAAGCAAGAGAGACCATCATGACTCATAGGGGTGGAGTCCAGCGTAGGAGCAGGGCCCATGGCAGAGAATGTTGGAAAGTGGTATCTGAGGGACCTTTGTGGTATTTGTGAGTCAAAATAATATATTTTTGGCCCAAAGCACTTGGCCTCCGCACAGCACAAAACAAACGCTCCCTTTGTTGATCAGGTTGACTCATTGAATCATCAGGACACGAGTTACTTTGAATGTGTCCTTGGTTCCCTGAGCACATTAATTAGGTGTGATGACCGCCTGAGAGTCGATATTCCCACTTGCTTTAGGAACCTTGTCCCACAGGTCACAGATCTCGGTATAAAACTTCCTACACCCTTCAGACAGGCCATTTCTTTCTCTTTTCAGTCACACACCCATACAGACACCATGGTGATCAGCAGTTCTGGCACTCAAGAAAGTCAGCATTAATAATCTCAGCCCAACCTCCTACCAAATGAGCTAAAGGATACAAAAACCTCTTTGGTTCAAAAAAAGGGGCAATTTCATCTTCACGGAAGCCAGTTCTTTCCTGGGGTTTTCCTACCGACTAGAGAAAATGCCATTTTCAGATGCTGAGATACATAATTAGCACCGTGAGTATTCTTTCCCCTAATCTGAGATGCTGAGCCACAGAGCTCCCCTTGCCCAAAGAGACTATAGAGACTGATATTCATTTGTTCTCACCCGTTCTTGAGCTAAGAAATAGTCTCATCACACTGAGACGGTTTTCACCCTGATTCTCCCCAGAGCAGAGTCACAAGTCACTCTTTGCTGCTCGAATTAACGAACAGGAGAGTCTGTGTGTGTAGGGCATGACTGACCTGTGTCTCCTTGTATGTGTGCAGTTTGTGCATTGTGTGGAACACCTGGCATGGGCAGCTGTGAACCACTGGCTCTGTGAACTAAGTCTTCCTCTGTGCTCATACTGATATCCATTATGAACCTGGAATCCTTCCTTTTCATTTAGTTAAATAACAGGGAGAGGATAGGTTGTGTTAGCCATCCCCTGCCCATATCACTGTAGCTGCCTGATCTCAGCACAGAGGAGATGGAAGAGGGAAATCACTCGGTGGTGACTGAGTTCATTCTCTCAGGACTGACAGATCATCCAGAGCTGCAGCTCCCCCTGTTTTTTTTTGTTCCTAATCATTTATGCTGTCACTATGGCAGGAAATGGGGGGATGGTGTTTTTAATCACAATTGACCCCCGACTCCACACCCCCATGTACTTTTTCCTCAGGAGTTTGTCTTTCTGTGATTTCTGCTATTCCTTTGTTATTGCCCCAAAGATGCTGCAGAATTTCTTAGCCGAGAGGAAAAGCATTTCTCGCACTGCCTGCGCTGTGCAAATGTGTTTTGATATCACTTTTCAAGACACTGAGTGTCTCTTGCTGGCTGTGATGGCCTATGACCGTTATGTGGCCATCTGTAACCCGTTGCTCTATACAGTCACCATGTCCAGGCAGAGTTGCAACCTGCTGGTGGCTGCCTGCTATGCAATGGGGTTGGTGGACTCAGTAATTAACACATATTTTATTTTCCGGCTGTCATTCTGCCACTCCAACATCATTAATCATTTCTACTGTGACATGCTCCCCCTGCTAGCGCTCTCCTGCTCTGACACCCACATCAATGAGATACTGCTGATTGCATCATTGCTTGATGTAGTGAAGCATTCTGCCACTGCCTCCTGTGCAAATGTTTTGTATCATTTTCAACACTGAAGATGCTCTGCGAGCTCGTGAGGCCTCTCACTGCACTGTCTGATGTGGACATGCACTCTGTATACTCCGACTATCGATATCTAATAGCCTCAGTTCACCATGGATCCGCAGTTGAACCTGCTGTCTACAGCCTGAGAACAATGAGGGTGGCTGAGACTCAGTAACTCTAGCAATCTGATATTTTATTTCCTGCCTTGCATTTGCCACTCCATACAGTTGCATTAATGATTTCTGACGTGAATCAATGCCACACCCTGCAACCTTCTGCTCTGACCTACATCAATGAGATACTGCCCAAGAAGGAGGATAGTGATTTCTATCACAATGGTCTATATTGTAAGTTAAGGGCACGGAACAGGACAGACTAAAAAAACATGCCATTTTAGAGTGCCAAAAAGTGTAATGAGCACAGCACACAAGCTTCATCCCAAACTGAGATACAGAGCTACAGAGCTCCCCTTGCCTAAAGAGGGCAGAGAGATTGACAGACATTAATCTTCTCAAGCTAAGCAATAATCTCATTTCACTGAGATGGTTTCGCCCTGATTCTCCTACAGTGGAATCAGAACTCACTGTTTGCAGCTTGGATTAGTGAACAGGAGTGTTTGTATCTGTGGTATGGTTAAGCTGCATATACTTGTATTTGCAGAGTGCGTGCATTGTATGAAACACCTGGAAAGATCAGCTGTGAACATCTGGCTTTGTGGACTAAGCCCTTCTTTCAGGTCATACCCATTTTCCATCACTTTGGTACAGAGAAGAGACTCGTTTTCAGAGCCGTCCACCTGCCCAAAACTCTGTAGTTGCCTGATCTTCGCTCCAAGGACATTGATTACCCTTTGAGTTCATTCTCTCAGGACTGACAGATTGTCCAGATCTGCAGGTCTCCGTTTGTGTTGTTCCTACTGATTTATGTTGTCACCCTGGTGGAGAACAGGGGGATGATCTTGTTAATAAAGATTGACCCCCGACTCCACACCCCCATGTACTTTTTCCTTGGTAATTTGTCTTTCTGTGATCTCTGGTATTCCACGGTACTATTCCTTGACAATTGCCCCCAAAATGCTGCAGCATTTCTTAGCCAAGAAGAAAAGCTTTTCATACACTGGCCATTGGCAGCTTTGTAACCTGCTGGTGGCTGGGGTGTATGGGGTAGCATTGGCGGATGGAACGAAAGGCACATACTATATATTTCAGTTGTAATTCTGCCACTCACACATCATCAATCATTTCTCCAGACTATATGAACCCATTACTTTCAGTGTGCCCTCATAAGTCAAGTTTTGTAGACTGTTAATCACTTTTGTCACGCTTTGCTAGACTGTTCCAATTTTTCCACAGCTTTCCTGTGGTGCCCAGAGCTGGACCACATACTCCAGTTCAGTTGTAATCAGCATGGAATAGAGTGGAAGCACTGCCTCTTGTATCTTGCTTACAGCACTCCTGCTAACACATCCCATGATAATATGGGGTTTTTTTGCATCAGTTTCACAATGTTGACTCATATATAGCCTGTGGGCCACTCAGACCCCTAGTTCCCTTTCTGCGGTACTCCCTCCTGGACAGTAATTTCCCATGTTTTTTGTGTGTGTAACTCATTGTTCCTTCCTACGGGAACACTTTGCATTTGCTTTTATTTAGCTTCCTCCTATTTACCTATAGTCATTTCAACAGTTTGGCAAAATTATTTTGAATTCCCATCTTATCCTTCAGGACACTTGCAACTTCTCCCAGCTGGGTGTTATCTGTAATCCTTATCAGTGCACTCTCTATGCCAGTATCTATAGCACTGATGAAAATATTACACAAAACCGGACTCAGAACTGATCCCTAAATGTGAGACGTTTCTGGAGAGTGCACTTTTTTATGTCCTGGATCTTCCTCAGTGACTGTTAATACTTATGCTATAAGTCTATCTAAATTATTCCACTTCATGTAGCTCTAACTCACTTTGATTTACAAGGGAGTCCACCCCATACTGTGTTAATAGGAGGGTTGCATAACAGAAGTAGTGCAAATTCAATCACCTGACAGCATCAGTGTAGACCAGCCTTGATGAGAATCCGTAATGGAACACAGACTCTGAGGAAGGGAAGTACAGACATTGATGTGTAAGTGCTCTCCCATTGACTAAGCATGTCTTCAACATGCTAGTTAATAAATACTGCTTTGTTTATCCCAGCGGTCTCGATGTAGCCAGTGGTATAGATATGGCCTCAGTCTCCCCTGTTGGAGCTATTGTGTTGTGAATAAAACATAGGAAGAATCAAAGAGCCAAAAAAAAAAAGGAGAATGATTCTGTAGACTAGTTACTAGGGGAACCCATCTAAGCAGTGAGATACTCAACTTCATGTCTTTATTCCAATGGCTATTTAATTAGTTAGAACAACTCTGGAAGGAGAGATTGAGAGCATCTGTGAGCTGAATAGCAGATTGCTCCCTGGCTCGTGAAATGAGGTTTACAGGAGCAGTCGACAAAGGCTTCCCTTGTCAACCGATCCACGTCTTGACTTGCCCGCTGTGCCAACGATTAGCTGAGCCAGCACAGCGCGGTGGCCATTTTTATTTTAATGAAGCCAGGGATATTTAAATCCCCGCTTCATTGATTATGTCAGGTAGCCTATTTTACATGCCTCTGTCAGCAGAGGCATGTAATCTAGACGTACCCAAAGTTATGTATGCTGCCATCCGCTTACCTCATATTTTATTGGCACCTCAACCATGAGGCCTGTCTTCCCATAACGGACACTTTCACCTTAAATCCATTTGCTGCTTCTTATATTAAAGCCAGTAACCACCAGCAACCAGGATGGACAGGAAAACATTTACAAATGGTGACAGTCTGTGTACGTTACAAGCAATACTTTAAAAAGACACAAAAAGGAACACTAAAACACAAAGAGCTCCCAAAAGGAAATGAAGCCCCTCCACAGGCCTCCAAAATACAAGAAAAAAACACATTAACCATTGAACTATATGCCCCATAGATCCATCATGCACTAATGCTTCACCTTAACCCCAGGGCAAATGCAGGCTCAGGTCCAGCAGCCAGCCAGGACATGTGCTCATGTTCTGCCCACACTGAGCTGTCCATGGCGCTGCAATTTTCTTTAATCTTTAATTTTCTTTAAGAGTTCAGTGCTGCTGAGCTGATTGGCACCAGCCAGGGATCTGGACCATCAGCGTCAATAAAGCTCTGTCACCTTAAACCACCTTGCTTAGTGGATTGACTTCATTTAACTGAGGCAGATTGTCTGTAGATCTGTGATTTCTTGTATGACCTTCTGAGACCACACGACATGGAACCTCATGTACTAATTACAGCTGGAGCCTCTCATTTAGAGCCCCATCCAGCCTTGACTTCAAGGGGGTAAGTGGTATTAAATCCACCATGTCTCTTGGCCTGTTCCCCAGTTCGTGGTTGAAAACAGGCTTAGGTTCACCGTAGGGAACTTAAATATCTTTTAATTGAACAGTCGAGTAACCTCATGAATTCTAATTGGGTATTCTATAGTCTTTGGGGGCAAGGCTGGCAGGCACTGTATCAGAGGCAGCAGTGCAGGGTGTCAGGTAGGAGCTGGTCCACGAGGGGAGTCAATTTCAGAACCTGCTCCCCTTGTGGACCGGCTGCCTGTTGCCCAGTGCTGCTGCCTCGGATAAAGAGGGAGGGAAATGTGTGTAGTCTACAGCATTAACCTATAAGCTTTTGCTTTTTGGTTAATCAGTTAATTGACTATACTATTACATCCCTAGTTCATAGCCACTGAACATCTGGCCCTTGGGCTACAATGGAACTCTGCTGATTTACAATAGCTGGAGATTTGGCCAATGACTCCAATGGGGAGACATCGATGTACACAGGCAGGGGATCTGGTCTAATGGGCAATGCCCATGTGATGGTTACACCACTGAACATGTCTATGCACATCCACCACACCTAGCACAGGATAGACAGGCCATGACGATCCTCAGTGGCACAAGCTGAGGACTGTAGCAGGTGTAAAGAAGCCCGGTCTGCCTATGTGACATCACTACAAGCCAGGGGAGAATCCACATTCTCTTTTCTCTACCTCAACAAGGCTTCTGGGCAAGGACAAGAGGAAACTTTCCATGTGAGAGGTTGGGTAGCCAGGGTTCATCTCTATTTCAGTAATTGCCAAATCTAGGGACCGGTAGGAAGAGAACTGCTATGTGTAATGCACAGGAGCTGCCAGTGTGAGAACTGGGTGATGAAATCCCTGGCTACCAAGGATCCTATATTGGAGAGATCCCGGCACTGAGGGGCAGAGAAATTGAATTGTCCCCTCTTTCATGGAATTATCTTTCCCATGCAAATTATCAGCTGTCAATCAAAATATCAAATTTGTCTCCTCTTACAAGGCAGTTAAGCAAGAGAGACCATCATGCCTCAAAGCGATGGAGTCCAGTGTGGGAGCCGGACCCATGGCATAGAACATTGCAATGTGGTATCTGAGGGACCCTTGTGGCATTTGTGAGACAAAATATTATGTTTTCAGCCAAAAGCACTTGGTCTTCACAAACTACAAAACAAAGTCTCCTTTCGTTGATGAGGCTGACATTGAATAACACAGGAGGCAAGAGTGGGACAAATTAATCCCCAGTGCAAGAGTTACTCTGAATGTGCCTTTGGTTCTCTGAGCACATTAATTAGGTGTGATGACCTCCTGAGAGTCGGTATTCCTGCTTGCTACACCAAGATTTTCCCACAGGTCACAGAAGTCAGTATAAAACTTCCCACATGCTCCAAACAGGCAGTTTCTTTCTCTTTTCAGTCACACAGATACACAGACAACATGATGATCACCATGTATGGAGTTCAAGAACATCAACACTAAAAATCTCAGCCCAAGCTCCTACCAAATGAGCTAAAGGACAAAAAAACCCACTTTGGTTGGAAAATAGGGGAAATTACATCATCACGGAAGCCAGTTCTTTCCCTGGGTTTTCCTACCGACTAGAGAAAATTCCATTTTCAGATGCTGAGATGCATAATTAGCACCAGGAGTATCCTTTTCCTCAATCTGAGATGCCAAACCACAGAGCTTCCTTTGTCCAAAGAGACTATAAAGACTGATATTCATTTGCTCTCGCCCCTTCTTGAGCTAAGGAATAATTTCATCACACTGAGATGGTTTTCTCTCGGATTCTCCCACAGCAGAGTCACAAGTCACTGTTTCCTGCTCTAACAAATGAACAGGAGTCTCTGTGTGTGGAGGGCATCATTGACCTATGTGTCCTTGTATATGTACAGTGTGTACACTGTATGGAACACCTGGCAGGACCAGCAGGGAACATCTGGCTCTGCGGACTAAGTCTTTCTCTCTGCTCATATAGCATTCATTATGAACCTGGACTCCTTCTTCTTCACTAATTACTTAAATTACAGTGAAAGAATAGGATGTGTTAGTCATCCCCTGCCCATGTCACTATAGCTGCCTCATCTTGATGCAGAGGAGATGGAAGAGGGAAATCACTCCGTGGTGACTGAGTTCATTCTCTCAGGACTGACAGATCGTCCGGAGCTGCAGGTCCCCTTGTTTTTTTTGTTCCTACTCATTTGTGTTGTCACCATAGCAGGAAATGGAGGGATGGTCTTGTTAATCACAATTGACCCCCGACTCCACACCCCCATGTACTTTTTCCTCAGGAATTTGTCTTTCTGTGATTTCTGCTATTCCTTTGTTATTGCCCCAAAGATGCTGCAGAATATCTTAGCTGAGAGGAAAAGCATTTCTTATACTGCCTGCGCTGTACAAATGTATTTCGATATCACTTTTCAAGACACTGAGTGTCTCTTGCTGGCTGTGATGGCCTATGACCGTTATGTGGCCATCTGTAACCCGCTGCTCTATACAGTCACCATGTCCAGGCAGCGTTGTAACCTGCTGGTGGCTGCCTGCTATGCAATGGGGTTGGTGGACTCAGTAATTAACACATATTTTATATTCCGGCTGTCATTCTGCCACTCCAACATCATCAATCATTTCTACTGCGACATGCTCCCACTGCTGGCACTCTCCTGCTCTGACACCAGCAGCAGTGAAATTGTGATGTTTGCATCCACGTGTTACATTATAGTGAGCAGCGTTGTGATCATTCTCCTCTCTTATGTCTGTATCATCTCCACCATCCTAAGGATCAGCTCTGCCGAGGGCCGACGCAAAACCTTCTCTACCTGCACTTGTCACCTGACTGCGGTGGTCATGTTTCATGGCACCCTCCTTTCCATGTATTTCCGACCCACCTCCAGCTATTCCTTGGACACTGACAAAATAGCCTCCGTGTTCTACACGCTGGTGATCCCCATGTTGAACCCGCTCATCTACAGCCTGAGGAACAGGGAGGTGAAGGGTGCCCTGAGAAAAGCAATGAATAAGCTCGTAAGCAATTCTTGAATCTTTTTAACTCAGTCCCCTCTTTACAGTACGATTGGTTTTATGATGTAGGTGGAAGTGTGAAGAGTGCAATTTCTGCAGTTGAATCAAAAGGAGTTTTGCACGCCCTCCTGCAACTCTTTAGCTCTTTCTGTGCTCTATGCAGTAGTTATAGAGATTGTTTTTGTCCATGCACATGGAGGGGAAAGGTCATCAAAATAGCTTTTATTGTAAGTTAAGGGACAGCAAAACAAGTAAGAGCCAGAGTAACATTTCCAAGAGACAGCACAGTGTGGATACCTACTCTGCATAGCCTTCTCTTTTCCTAACTAAATGAACCCACATCTGTCAGTCTTCCCTAATGTTGGCAATCTGAAAAATGGGTTCTGGAGACACTGATTTCAAGGCCCTTTCTATATTTTGGAAATAAAGGGCTAAGGGATTGGACCCTCAGAATTCCCAGACTGGGTGATCTTAGCTTCTATAGGCAACCTTAATGAATTGATAAGGTGCTCCCATATTTGCTGATGCTCACAGTAAAGGTAGATCGATACTTCACTCCCAAGCTTCCACGTAATTCCATACACTGTAAATACAACATTTAAAAATGACTATATGTTATTGCAACTATCGCTTTATTTTCCACATGGGACTGGGGGAGGATTCCGGCTAAAAGGCTAAACGGCATGCAGCCTGTAAGACTGGAAAAGCAGGTGATGTGATAAATTTTTGCTTTGAATTCATTTAGTCTCTTAAGTGAGGTGTTACTGACATTTTATCTTTTATTTCTCTGTAACCAATTCTGATCTTTATGTCTCATTCCTGCTTGCTACACCAAGATTTTCCCACAGGTCACAGAAGTCAGTATAAAACTTCCCACATGCTCCAAACAGGCAGTTTCTTTCTCTTTTCAGTCACACAGATACACAGACAACATGATGATCACCATGTATGGAGTTCAAGAACATCAACACTAAAAATCTCAGCCCAAGCTCCTACCAAATGAGCTAAAGGACAAAAAAACCCACTTTGGTTGGAAAATAGGGGAAATTACATCATCACGGAAGCCAGTTCTTTCCCTGGGTTTTCCTACCGACTAGAGAAAATTCCATTTTCAGATGCTGAGATGCATAATTAGCACCAGGAGTATCCTTTTCCTCAATCTGAGATGCCAAACCACAGAGCTTCCTTTGTCCAAAGAGACTATAAAGACTGATATTCATTTGCTCTCGCCCCTTCTTGAGCTAAGGAATAATTTCATCACACTGAGATGGTTTTCTCTCGGATTCTCCCACAGCAGAGTCACAAGTCACTGTTTCCTGCTCTAACAAATGAACAGGAGTCTCTGTGTGTGGAGGGCATCATTGACCTATGTGTCCTTGTATATGTACAGTGTGTACACTGTATGGAACACCTGGCAGGACCAGCAGGGAACATCTGGCTCTGCGGACTAAGTCTTTCTCTCTGCTCATATAGCATTCATTATGAACCTGGACTCCTTCTTCTTCACTAATTACTTAAATTACAGTGAAAGAATAGGATGTGTTAGTCATCCCCTGCCCATGTCACTATAGCTGCCTCATCTTGATGCAGAGGAGATGGAAGAGGGAAATCACTCCGTGGTGACTGAGTTCATTCTCTCAGGACTGACAGATCGTCCGGAGCTGCAGGTCCCCTTGTTTTTTTTGTTCCTACTCATTTGTGTTGTCACCATAGCAGGAAATGGAGGGATGGTCTTGTTAATCACAATTGACCCCCGACTCCACACCCCCATGTACTTTTTCCTCAGGAATTTGTCTTTCTGTGATTTCTGCTATTCCTTTGTTATTGCCCCAAAGATGCTGCAGAATATCTTAGCTGAGAGGAAAAGCATTTCTTATACTGCCTGCGCTGTACAAATGTATTTCGATATCACTTTTCAAGACACTGAGTGTCTCTTGCTGGCTGTGATGGCCTATGACCGTTATGTGGCCATCTGTAACCCGCTGCTCTATACAGTCACCATGTCCAGGCAGCGTTGTAACCTGCTGGTGGCTGCCTGCTATGCAATGGGGTTGGTGGACTCAGTAATTAACACATATTTTATATTCCGGCTGTCATTCTGCCACTCCAACATCATCAATCATTTCTACTGCGACATGCTCCCACTGCTGGCACTCTCCTGCTCTGACACCAGCAGCAGTGAAATTGTGATGTTTGCATCCACGTGTTACATTATAGTGAGCAGCGTTGTGATCATTCTCCTCTCTTATGTCTGTATCATCTCCACCATCCTAAGGATCAGCTCTGCCGAGGGCCGACGCAAAACCTTCTCTACCTGCACTTGTCACCTGACTGCGGTGGTCATGTTTCATGGCACCCTCCTTTCCATGTATTTCCGACCCACCTCCAGCTATTCCTTGGACACTGACAAAATAGCCTCCGTGTTCTACACGCTGGTGATCCCCATGTTGAACCCGCTCATCTACAGCCTGAGGAACAGGGAGGTGAAGGGTGCCCTGAGAAAAGCAATGAATAAGCTCGTAAGCAATTCTTGAATCTTTTTAACTCAGTCCCCTCTTTACAGTACGATTGGTTTTATGATGTAGGTGGAAGTGTGAAGAGTGCAATTTCTGCAGTTGAATCAAAAGGAGTTTTGCACGCCCTCCTGCAACTCTTTAGCTCTTTCTGTGCTCTATGCAGTAGTTATAGAGATTGTTTTTGTCCATGCACATGGAGGGGAAAGGTCATCAAAATAGCTTTTATTGTAAGTTAAGGGACAGCAAAACAAGTAAGAGCCAGAGTAACATTTCCAAGAGACAGCACAGTGTGGATACCTACTCTGCATAGCCTTCTCTTTTCCTAACTAAATGAACCCACATCTGTCAGTCTTCCCTAATGTTGGCAATCTGAAAAATGGGTTCTGGAGACACTGATTTCAAGGCCCTTTCTATATTTTGGAAATAAAGGGCTAAGGGATTGGACCCTCAGAATTCCCAGACTGGGTGATCTTAGCTTCTATAGGCAACCTTAATGAATTGATAAGGTGCTCCCATATTTGCTGATGCTCACAGTAAAGGTAGATCGATACTTCACTCCCAAGCTTCCACGTAATTCCATACACTGTAAATACAACATTTAAAAATGACTATATGTTATTGCAACTATCGCTTTATTTTCCACATGGGACTGGGGGAGGATTCCGGCTAAAAGGCTAAACGGCATGCAGCCTGTAAGACTGGAAAAGCAGGTGATGTGATAAATTTTTGCTTTGAATTCATTTAGTCTCTTAAGTGAGGTGTTACTGACATTTTATCTTTTATTTCTCTGTAACCAATTCTGATCTTTATGTCTCATTACTGGTATTCACTGAAAATCTTTCTTTCTGAAGTCAATAAATGTGTTGGATTGTTTTACTGAAGACACTGTGTTTTGGTATCAAAATATTTAGGAATCTCTACTTGGGAACAGGATTTGTGCCTGTCATATTCTGACAGACTTTAAAGAAGCTGATGTTGTCCAGGAGGGTGCTGGACAGTACCAGACACACATTCCATTCAGCATCACTAGGCCCTGTGACCTACAGATAGCTGCTCTGTGTTGTTGTATTGAAAGGCAGCATGTGATACCCTTGTACCTGAACCTTCCAGAGGTAGAACCCAGAGCCTTAGCTGTGAGTTATTTTCATAGCCCAGATGTCCTACCCCAGTATGTTAGCAGACATGTTAGCAGAGAAGAAAGCCATCTCCTCCTCTGTCTGTGTGACTCCACTCTGGTTTCTCCATACGTTAGTGGTGGTGCATGACTGCTGTTTCTCTGTCCCTTCAGAAGCAGTAAAGAGAGAGCAAGAGGGGGCTTTGGGATACCCAGTTCTTCCATTTATAGTCCTGTCCCTGCTTTGAGACACATTACCAGCAGGTTACTAGGAGACAAAATGTCTATGTGAAAGCATCCTTAAGTATCCTTTTATTTCCCTTTGTCCTCGATGATGCTATTTACTGCTTTGATACAGAATACACCACAGCACACATTGCTTGGTCTCACATAGACCGGTTTGCCCACATCTGTTTGTAACATGAGTTAATAGCATACCCTTTCCTCTTCTAACTTCACATAGCGTATTGCTACACATGATTTATTGGGATGATACCAATACACTAATTATGAGTTTTCAGAAAATACATTTCAAGGTGTATTGTTAAAATACCTCAAAAGAAAAAAAAACCCACAAAGACTTCACACAAAGAAATCAAGCACCTCCACGGACTATGCCCTCTGAAATACAAGATGAAAACACATCAGGCATTTACATATATGACACATAAAATGTGAGAGGACCACTGCCTGTGTAGCACACCAAAATGTTGTAGCCACATCCATAACCTCCCACCCTTCCCATTTCCAAAGAAACACATTGCAACAGTGTATGGCATGTTTAATCCACCTCCCAATTGGCATGTGCCCCGGGGATCCAGCTATGGTGTGCACGAGAAAGGAATTAACCTGGATTAGAATCTTGTTCAATTCTGGTCCGATCTCTGAGGTCTGGTTCTATACTCCAATTTCCAGGCAGTTCATAAAAAAGCCATTCCAAGGGTGCCAAATTTAGCAGAGTCAAGGCTCTTCCACCAGTGACACTTGCTAAATGGGAAGTCCTTCTGCTCTTGTTCTGTAAGGGAAGTACACAGCCCTCCCAGAAGGGGAGAGGTTTAAACAAGTAAATATTCTCCTCTCTGAACCCTCACTGGCATTTGTTGTGGGATGAAGAAGGTTTCAGTGAAGCCGTACTGCCCCGTGTGACATTCCTAGAGGGCAGATGCATGAAGAGAATTTTCTCTTCCCTAGGATGATCAGATTGCTGTAGCAGGACAAGTGGTTGCTGCTAGCACAATCCCCAATGGACCCATTTACTTAATTATTGGGCTGTAACAACAGGACACCCACCTCTCCCGAACACCCCCTCTAGTTGGGTGTCTCTAGGCTTTAAAGAGTTCCTGCCCTGCTATCGGGCCATGACCCATGGATTCCTACCTGAAGACAATGTTTTTGCCTTTCCAGGTTCCTTCTGACCCCTTGCTGTCTAGTTGGGCCACTAAGCACTTCAGATCCCTTTTACCACTGTCTAATTGTAGGCCTCTTGCTCAGTGACCCAACTGCCACTCCAGCCCAGGGACCTTAGGAACAGCAGCCACACAGCACCATGTCCCTTTAACTAAACTGCTTCAGTTTCCTGGGCTACTACACGGTGTCCCCAGACTTCACTGTTGCTTCACCTTTATCCCAGGGCAAAGGTAGTTTGAGGCCCAGCAACCAGCCAGGAGCGCCTGCTCCCTCCCCCAGTTCTGCCAGCACTGAGCCGTCTGTGGTGCTAAAGTTTGTTTTAGCCAGCCAGGAGTTCAAAGGTACTACGCTGATTTACACCATGTGAGATTCTAGACAAGGGTGGGATTCTTTGGGTTGGGAGCCGCTGGCCCACAGAAAAATCAGTCGGGGGCCACACACAAGTTAGGAGCAAAAAAACCCAAACCCCACACCTGTCAAGGCTTCTTCCCCTCTCTGGCATGATAAATGCAGAAGTGGGGGCCTGCAAAAGTATCCAAAAACCTTATCTTTCCAGGCTTTGGTATAAAACTTCCATCCAAAATCTTAAAAACCTAGATTTGGGGGATAAAGATCCACTGCCACCAACCAAGTAATTATAAGAAAAAAGCAGAGCAGAGATCACTTGGGAAATCTCACCCCTAAAGTAAAAACCAGGACACAAAAATTAACCAGTACCAGGTTAATAAAAAGAAAAGAGACAGAACTCTTATTGTCACCACAATATTCCTGTTGCAAGCATAATTACTAGATGAAAAAATCATAAATTAATATACTCATGGGGGGAATCCCACTATGGGCCAAGAGCTTAATTACAAAGGAGAGGAAAAGCCCATTTTTTAAAATGCACAGATCCCATTTCCCACTCTATAAAACAATAAAACCTAATGGATTTACAGATAGGGAAGAGTATCTAAACTTCACCCTGCTTACAGATAGGGAAGAGTCTTTTCTTGGAGCGGGAGACATGTCTGTCTCCCTCAGCAGCTGGAGAGTAAAACTTGTCAGGGACAAAGGAGAGAAAAAACCCCACAAATTCCTTTGTCCCAGTTTGAAATTCCTACCTGCATTCCTAATGGCTGAGTCTACCTGGCTTAGGTAAGGGACATAGTTAACCCCTTAGTCCCCAGGCTGCTGGCTAACCCTCATGGTCATGACAACCACTCACTGTGGCCCCAATTAAGAAGCAGAAAGACACTCTCCTCATATTCCCCTTGTACATCATAGCCTACGGGGGCCCAGCCTAATAGATTTTGTGTGTTCCAGGCCCCAAGCGAGCAGATGGGGATTTAGCACCTCTGCGAGCTCCCCAGTCCTGGGGTCCCTGAGTGTCTGGGGCTCAATCCAGGCAATATGAGGCCCACAGGCAGCCCCAGGCCAGGAGGTTCCCCACTGACATCTATGATTCTATGTCAAAATACACAGATTTACTATACATTCCTGATTTTTAGTACGATCCTTTGAGAAGACACAACATGGAACCTCACCCACTATTTACAAGTAGAACATCTCCAATAAAAATCTATCCAGCCTTGATTGTAAGTGGTATTAAATCCACCATGTCTCTTGGCCTGTTTCCCTGCTCATGATTGAAAACATACTCAGGTTCACACCAGTTGAAGACCGAGGCCTTTGGTTACAATGGAGCTGTCCTGAGTTACACCGACTGGGGATCTAGCCAACGACTCCAAAAGGAGAGACATCCATGTACAAAGCAGGGGATCTGGTCTAATGGGCATTCTCTATGGGATGGTTACACCATTGTGCTTGTCTATCCACTTCCACCAGACTGAGCACAGTTCAGGCAAGCTCTGAGCATCCTAAGTGGGCAAAAGCTGAGCAATGCAGAAAGTCTAAGGAGGCCCTGTCAGCCAGTGTAACAGCACTACAAAACACAGGAGAATCCACATTCTCTTTTTTTTCTACCTTAACAAGGTTTCTGGACAGGACCAAATGGCTGCTGCTGGGAAAATCACCATGTGAGAGATTGGGCAGGCAGGGCTCAGCTGTATTTCAGCAACTACCAAACCCTGGGAAGTGAAGGAAGAGAATTGCCTTGTGCAATGCCCAGGAGCGACCAGTATTGTAAGTAGCCCATCTCACAAGACGAGATCCAGGAAGGATCCTGTATAGGATGGACCCCAGCACCGAAGGGGGCAGGAATAGAATTTTCCCCTCCCTCCTGGAGTTGTCTTTTCCATGGAAAGTATCAACTTTCCACCAATTTATCAAACTCACCTACTCCCCAAGCAATGGCTGTGGGACACTGGTGATGATCCGGGGCAGTTCAGCAAGAGGGGAGACCATCATGCTGTACAGTCTGGAAGCCTGGCCCAAACCAGAGAATGGGGGGATGTGGTATCACAGAGACCCCTCTGGTATTTCTGAGCTGAACAACTAAGTTTGGTCTCTTCAAACTATAAAACACTTTCCTTTTTGTTCAGATTTACTTAGTATCCTTGTGGAACAGAAAGGCATGGGATGCCACAGATCCCTAGACTGTACTCAGTAACTCTGACTTATATTATATCATTTAATAACACTAGGCAGAAGGAGTGGACCAAATTAATCCCCAGGGCATGAGTAATGCCCATGGTGGCTTTGGTTCCCTGAGCTCATTAATGAGATGTTGGGTCTCTCTGAGCTCAGGTATTCCCAGGTGCATCAGGAATAACGTTCCTTAGATCATAGATCTCAGTATAAAACTTCATGGATACTCCCAACTGGCAGTTTCTGTTGAAGGGGAAACATCACCATGTGTGTCTCTTCTCAGCAGGTACGTGCTGTTGTCCTGCATCACAGCCACACAACCGCAGAGACACCAGAGTGATTGGCAGGTATTGAACTGAAGATACTCAGCACTAAATACCTGAGCCCAGATCCAACCCCTCAGACTAAAGGAAAAACCCCGGTGTTTGGGAAATGCAGGCAATTGCAAACACTCTGAAGGAAGCGCTTTCTCTGGGCTTTCCTATAGATTAAAGAATATGCCATTTTAAGTGCCAAAAAGTGTCATTAGCAGAACATACAAGCTTCAGCCCAAACCGAGATTCCGAGCCACAGAGCTCCCCTTGCTTAAAGAGGGGTGGGAGATTGACACACATTAATCTCAGCCCTTCTTGAGCTAAGCAATAATCTCATCTGACTGCGATGGTTTCACCCTGATTCTCTTACAGCGGAGTCACAAGTCACTGTTTGCCGCTCAGATTAGTGACCAGAAGTGTTCCTGTGTGTGGTGTGGTTAACCTGTGTGTCCTTGTATTTGTACAGTGTGTGCATTGTATGGAACAACCGGAATGATCAGCTGGGAACATCTGGCTTTGTGGACTAAGACCTTCTTTCATATCATAGTGGCATCCATTTTTCATCACTTACTTCGTTACACAGAAGGGACAGGTTTGCAGAGCCATCACCTACCCACATGATCTCAGATCAGAGGACATGGAAGAGGGAAATCACTCAGTGGTGACTGAGTTCATTCTTTCAGGACTGACAGATCGTCAGGAGCTGCAGGTCCCTCTCTTTGGGGTGTTTCTACTGATTTATATTGTCACTGTGGTGGGAAATGGGGGGATGATCTTGTTAATCAAGACCGACCCCCGACTCCACAACCCTATGTACTTTTTCCTCAGTTATTTGTCTTTCTGTGATCTTTGCTATTCGACAGCGATTGCCCCTAAAATGCTGCAGAATTTCTTAGCCAAGAGGAAAAGCATTTCTCGCACTGCCTGTGCTGTGCAATTTTTTTTATGGTACCTTTTGCAAGATTTTGAGTGTTTCTTGCTGGCTGTGATGGCGTATGACCGTTATGTGGCCATCTGTAACCCGCTGCTCTATACAGTCACCATGTCCAGGAGGCTTTGTAACTTGCTGGTGGCTGGGGTGTATGGGGTGGCATTGGCAGATGCAACAACAGGCACGTATTATACATTCCGGCTGTCATTCTGCCGCTCCAACGTCATCAATCATTTCTGCTGTGACTTCCCCCCATTGCTGGCACTCTCCTGCTCTGACACCCGCATCAATGAGATTTTGATGTTTGCCTCCATGTGCTACACTGTAGTGATCAGTGTTGTGATCATTCTCCTCTCCTATGTCTGTATCATCTCCACCATCCTGCGGATCCGCTCTGCCGAGGGTTTGCACAAAGCCTTCTCCACCTGCGCTTCCCACTTGACTGCAGTAGGAATGTTTCATGGCACCCTCCTCTTTACGTATTTCCAACCCACCTCCAGCTACTCCATAGACACTGACAAAATAACCTCAGTATTCTACATGCTAGTGATCCCCATGTTGAATCCCCTCGTTTACAGTCTGAGGAACACGGAGGTGAAGGGCGCCATGAGGAAAGTAATGAATAAACTCCTGACCCATTCTTGAATCTTTTTAACTCAGTTTAATCATTTCTTAGCACTGGGGCTTGTTTTATGATGTAGTTGCACGTGTGAAGTGTGTGATTTTTATAGCTGAACCAAAGGGCATTTTCACACCCTCCAGAGGCTCTGCGGCTCTTTATGTGCTCTGTGGGATGGCTGTAGAGATTGTCGCTTTGCTTGTGTCTATGCGCAAGGAGGAGAACTATGATTTTCATCACAAGGAACTTTATTGGAAGCTAAGGGCACAGCAAAACATGTAAGAACAAGAGTAACATTCCCAAGAGACAGCACAGTGTGGGTGTCTGTGATAGTCTGTATTGAACTGAATAGACAATAGCGTGGAAACAGTGAGTTTTCTCCACAAAATCAGTTAAAAAGAAAGTTCAGTCAAACAGACACCAGATAATTATGCCACATTCACTGCAAGTTCTTGCTCTCTCCTAGATTTGTAGAACCATAGAACTGGAAGAGGTCATCTAGTTCTGCTCCGTGCATTCAGGGCAGGAACAAGCACTAACTCGACCTTTCCCAGAATGTGTTCATCTCGCCTGCTCTTAGAGATCTCCAATGATGGAGATTCCACAACATCCCTAGGCCATTTATTCCATTGTTTAACTACTGTGACATTGTTGAAGGTTTTCCTAATGGCCCCCTAAACGTCCCTTACTACAACTTAATCGCATTGTTTCAACTTCAGCTTCTCCCAGCTGAGTGTCATCTGCAACCTTTATCAAGGCACTCTCTATGCCATTTTCTGTAGCACTGATTCTGATATTAAACAGAACCGGACTGAGAACTGATCCCTCACTGTGAAACATTTCTGTACAGTGCCCTTTATTCTGCCTTGGATCTTTCTTAGTGACCCTCAATGCTACTGCTGTAAGTCTATCTAAGGGTATGGTTAGACTACAAGGCTATATCTACACTGGCAGCTTCTTGCGCAAGAACATCTTGCACAAGGGTTCTTGTGCAAGAAGTCTTGCACAAGAAAACATCCACACTGCCATGTGCGAGCTGTGCTTTTGCACAAGAGCGCCCATGGCAGTGTGGACGCTCTCTTGCGCAAGAAAGCTCTGATGGCCATTTTAGCCACAGGGTTTTCTTGTGCAAGAAATCCCTGCCAAGCATCCACACTGCCCTCTTGCGCAAGAGCACCTGATAAAAAAGAGCGTAACTCTTGCGCAAGGAGCCCTCTTTTACCACGCCATACTATAAATTTCCTTGCGCAGGAGCAGGCGGGCAGTGTGGACGCTCTGCGGATTCTTGCACAAGAACGGCCTTACTTGTGCAAGAAGCCGCGAGTGTAGACATAGCCCAAGTATTTTTCTGGGATACTGAAGGTATCCCAGAAAAGCTTTTCTGCATCCAGGGATGCATTTGCCCTTCCATTTTTTTTTTCTGGAAGAGCAAATGGGCTCTTTTGGAAGCCCCCATATGCTTCGTAGCTCTGTTCCCAGTCTCCCCTGCTGGAGCTCTTGCATTGTGAATAAAACACGGGAAGATTCACAGAGTCCAAATAAAAAAAGAACAATTCTGTAGACTGGTTACTCGGGGAACCCATCCAGACAGTGAGATGCTCAACTTCACATCTTC
The DNA here is from genome assembly GCA_032595735.1 of Pelochelys cantorii. Taxonomy (NCBI): domain Eukaryota; kingdom Metazoa; phylum Chordata; order Testudines; family Trionychidae; genus Pelochelys; species Pelochelys cantorii. Next base: position 3,801,475 of record CM064329.1, read on the forward strand.
ATTCTGATGGCTATTTTAATTAGGTAGAATAACTTTGAAAGGGGCGATTAAGAGCTTCTCAAAGTTGAATAGCAGCTTGCTCCCTGGATCAGAAAACAGGAACCCTGAGCACACATCTTTGCCATGCACTACCCAGAAGCAGGAAGTGAAAGCTGATCACCCACCTCAGAGGCGAACATCCTCAAAATGGGCAAAAAAATTAATGAGACAGGACACCACCTGCCATTGACTGTGTTTGGCTGCTTTAAATCCTCACCTATCCTCTGCATACGTATGCCATGGTTTCATGACAAAGCAAAAAAAGAATTTGTAACGTGTATAAATCATTTCAGGTCAACCAAAATTGCATCACTTTTAACTATACATTATTATTTCAGAAGAAATTCACCCATTTCCAGAATCATTTGCCTCATGGTCATTGTACCTCATGTTCACAATCTAAAGAATTGATTTCAAGGCCCTTTCTATATCTTAGAACTAAAGGGCCAAGGAAGTAGACACTCAGAACTCCTAGACTGGGGGATCTTATCAATTCATTAATGTTGCTTATAGAAGCTAAGGTGCTCCCATATTTGTTGATGCTCACAGTAAAGTAGATAGATTCTTCACTCCTGAACTTCCATGTAATTCCATGCACTGTAAATACAACATTTTTTAAATGACCATATGTTTTTGCAACTATCGTTTTATTTTCCACATTCACTGATGAAAAATTAACATATTTCCTTCAGAGTGCAGGAATTGTATGAAACAGCAAAAAAAAAAAATACTTCTGGTATGTGTAGTAAGATGAGGGCCTAAAACATAAGCTCATGCAGCACAGGCCTGGTTTGAGGCCTGAGGGCTAGTTAACAATAGGCAAAACATGGCTAACACAGAGCAGAGCTAAGTTGTGAGCGAGAGGCAGGCCCCAGCTCATACAACTTGGCATGAACAGGGCTGAGAGCACAAAACACTCATTGGTGCTAGGTACCAACTGCAGAACAATAAATGGTACTGGTGATAAGTGGAAATCACATGGTATCACTAGCTCATTAAAAAAGACCTTGGTACCCACTCCTCACAGATACAGACTCAGATTCAAGAAAGGGTCTAAAATAACAGAATGATGAATAGAGATGATCTAATCCAACGAGGTACAGGGTGATGGGTGGCATCAGAGGGTGGCAACCTGATACATCAGCAATGAGGTGTGACTTGTTTTACCTGTAGATAATGTGGTGTCTGGGGGCGGGAGGGAGGCAGCCTTTGAATAACATAGGGGCAGTGGGACCTCCCACTGACTGAGTCATTCCATTGTGGCAAATACTCTCCGTAGTGGTTAAGTACAGTCTACTGACAATTATGACTGTACTTTCCTCTACAATAAACGTGGCTTGGAACCTTCGATCCTTATCTGGTTTGCCATCTTTGGGGGCTCTCTTGGGGTCTGCTGTGGAGACTGAGTGCACAAGTCAACACGGCACACATCACCTGGAACACACACAAGTAGCCTTCTGTTTATAATCGTAAACAAAGCCAGAGACCTGTGAGAACACCTCGGCAATAAACCCTGACTAGCCCTCCCTGAAGAACTACAGTCTGTACAACCTGAAATTGCCTCCTCTCATTCCAACTATTTGGAAGCAGAATATTTCAAAGCACTTACTAATTCAGTGCCCATATGGACAAATATGAAAAAATGGATCTTAAATTCTTTCTCCCCATGAGTGGAGAAGGCTGGTACTCCAAAGGTCCCCTTCCTCCGTTTCTCCCTGCTCATGGCATCAACACCATCTGAAGCAGGGGTTGGCAACCTTTTCAAACCAAAAGCCAAACTATCAAAATTCAGAACAAGAGGTCAACAAAGAGCTGTATAAGAATGCCCATTTGCATGACTGAAAATATACAGCTTAATATTATTGATAATTGACATAATGATTAATAATAGCGTAACTGCAACATTGTATTCACTGACTTTATTTAATGGGACTTCTCCTGCTGTATCTTTTTGCACATTTCTTTGAAGTTTACATCATAACTGGTCAAATCCAACGCCATGTGCGCATTCAGGCTGTCTTCTGTCAATCTTATGGCAGGGGGCTTCACGACTCCGGACTGGGGCAGAAGATTGGGTGTATGATGGACTCATGGCACAAGGTTGGCATTTGTGAAGGTGCAGAAGTGTTATGGCAGGGGACTGGGGACAAGGGGGGGTCAGGGGCCCCGGGCAGGGGCTTCAGGTTTATGATGGATTCAGGGTTGGTGTGTGGTGGGGTGCAGGAGTGTTATGATGAGACAGTCATATGGGGGTGAGCCCCAATTGGAGGCTTGTTGGCCAGGCTTTATTTAAATAAATTGTCCAACATAAAAGGTTTCAACATTGTCTTGATTTATGGCAGGAGTGGGGAACCTTTTTTGGGGGTTGGGGGGCCACTTACCCCAGAAAGTCAGTCGGGGCGACCACACAAGTGAGAAGCAAAAACAACCCCTCCAAAAAAAACCCCGGTGCTCACAGATGTGCCCACCAACTGAGACACTTCACCACCCTGGTGTTCCAGACCCATAGTGGGGAAGGAAAGACTGAGGTACAAGATGCCGGTCCAGATTTACTCTTCTGGGGTTCTGGGGTTAGTGGATATTGTGAGCCCACCCTAAGCTCTGGGACGGGGCCAAAAATGAGAAGTTAAGTGTGGGACAGGGCTGCCAGTGAATGGGATGGGGTTGGAATGCAGGATCTAGGTGGGAGAAGGTGGGGTGCAGGAGGGAGTGAAGGTGCGAAGTCTGGCAGGGTGCAGGCTGCCTGTCCAGGAGGTGCCTGGCTGGGAGCGGGAATTGTGGCTAGGGAGCAGATGGGGGATTGTGTGTCTGGCCATGGGGCGAGAGGTAGGGAGGATTTGGAAGGGAGCTTGGGACAGAGGGGAATTTGACCAGGGAGCAGGGGGTGTCTGGGAAGGGGACAGAAGGTAGGGGGATTTTGGCCAGGGAGCTGGGGGAGGAGGTGTCTTGTCAGCAAGCTGGGGGAAAGGGAGGGATTTTGGTCAGGGTTGTCTGGCCAGGGTCGTGGGGACATGGGGGATTTTGGCCAGGGAGTGCTGGGCCAAGTGGATGGGGCAGACTGTCTGGCCATAGGGTCAGTGAGGGGGTGATGGGGTCTGGACATGAGTGGGTGGGGCCACTTATTGGTTTTTGCAACACATGGCACGCACCGTGTAACACACCTCCTGCTGCTCCCATCCCCCAGAAGCGTCCTGCAAAGTGTTTCCTGGAGGACAAAAAAGGGCAGTGCAAATGGAACCATTTTTGGTTCCTTCTTCCTGCACACGGAGGGAAGGAACCCGCTCTTGAACGGAGACATTTTTTGCTCTGCTTGTTCCCACATACTCAGTGTGGTGGGGAGCCTTGGGGCTTCCTGCTCCTGTTGCCCTCCCCTTCCAGCTCCTCCAGGAATCCGGTGCTCACGCTCCAGTCTGGGCAGGGTGGGCCAGTTCGGCTGCAGCAGCAGTGCCGGCTCCCTGCTCTGGGGGGAGCAAGGAAGCGTCTGATCTGGGTCTCCCTAGATAGCCAAAGGATGCCGACCCCCAATCTGAAGGCGATGGAGAGGCACATTGGGGTGGGGGAGGATTCTGGCTGAAAGGAACCAAGCAGGTGGTGAGACAAATCTTTGCTTTGAATTCATTTAGTGAGGTGTTACTGACATTTTAACCTTTCAATTCCTTGTAACCAATTCTGATCTTTATGTCTCATTGCTGGTAATCACTGAACATCTTTCTTTCTGCAGTAAATAAATGTGTTGGATTGTTTAATCAACGCCACTGTGTTTTGCTATCAAACTATTTAGGAACCTCTACTTGAGCACAAGATTTGCACCTATTTTCTGTCAATAACATGACAGACTTTACATGAGCTAGTGTTGTGCAGGAGGGTGCTGGACAGTACAAGGACTGTGACATAGCAGGGATTTTGTCTCCTCTTGTAGCCACTGTGTTCACTCTGGTTTTGAAATTCACAGTTTGCTTTGTTGTACTGTATGTGAGGCCTACTGTACTGTGCTGCTCTGCAGTGACGCTGTGCGTGCGTGCCTCAGTTTCCCTGGGCACTGAAGCACAATCTGCGTGAGAAGGCTACGGTTGGGCGTAACTCACCGTTCAGCATCACTGGGCCTTTTGACCAAGAGGTTAGTGCTCTGTGTGGTAGTATTGAAAGGCAGCATTTAATATCCTTGTTCCTGAACCTCCCAGAGGTAGAACCCAGAGCCTTAGATGTGAGTTATTTTCACAGCCCAGATGTCCTCCCCCAAGGTGCTAGCAGACATGTTAGCAGAGAAGAAAACCATTTCTACCTCCGTCTGTGTGACTCCACTCTGGTTTCTCAGTGCATTAGTGGTGGTGCAGTGTCTGCTGTTTCTCTGTCCCTTCAGAGGCAGTGAAGAGAGAGGGAGAGGGGGCATCCGGATATCCGGTCCTTCCTTTTATACTCCTGTCCCCCCTTTCAGTCACATTATCAACTGGTAGCAGGAAACAAAATGTCTATGAGAAAGGACCTTTATGACTCCTTTTTCCTCATATTTTTGGGCTTCCTTTATTTCCCTTCCTCCTCAATGATGCCAGTTACTATTCTGATACAGAATTTGCCATTGGACACATTCTTTGGTTTCAGACAGACCCTGTTTCCTAACAACCGTTTGTAACATGGGTTAATGATAGCATGCAGTGTCCTCTTCTAACCTCACATACCATATTACCACTCGTGATTTATCAGGATGATATTAATAAACCAAGTGTACTTTTCAGATGACACATTGTCAGGTATACTTTTAAAGCACCTTAAAAGAAAAAAATAAAACACAAAAACTTCACACAAAGAAATCAAGTCCCTCTCAGGCTAACCCCCTCTGAAATGAAAGACAAAACCACATGGGCCATTGAAATATATGACCCCTAAAATGTAAGAGGATGACTGCCTGTGTAGCACACCAAAAATTTTTAACCACATCCATTACTTTGTTTAGGAAGCACAATCATAACAATTTTGTGAGAACACCCCCTCGATTGCACAATAACACCATTCAAATGCCATGGGGATGTGACGGTATTCCTTGTGGAATAATAAGGAATGGGGTGCCATATATCCCCAGCCTTGTACTGGATACCTCGGAAACAAATTGGCATCATTTAATAACAATAGGAAGAAGGAATGGGCAAAATTAATCCCCATGGTGGCTTTGGTTCCCTGAGCTCATTAATGAGCTGTTGGGTCTCTCTGAGCTCAGGTATTCCCAGGTGCTTCAGGAATAATGTTCCATAGATCACAGATCTCAGTATAAAACTTCATGGACGATCCCAACAGGCAGTTTCTGTCGATGGGGAAACACCACTATGTGCGCCTCTTCTCAGCAGGTACGTGCTGATGTCCTCCATCAAAGCCACACACCAGCAGAGACACCAGGGTGATTGCCAGGTATTGAACTGAAGATACTCAGCACTAAACACCTGAGCCCAGATCCAACCCCTCAAACAAAAGGAAAAACCCCGGTGTTTGGGAAATGCAGGCAATTGCAAACTCTCTGAAGGAAGTGCTTTCTCTGGGCTTTCCTAAGGACTAGAGAACGTGCCAATTTTAAGTGCCAAAAAGTGTCATTAGCACAACAAACATGCTTGACCCAAACTGAGATTCTGAGCCACAGAGCTCTCCTTGCTTAAAGAGGGGTGGGAGATTGACACACATCGATTTCAGCCCTTCTTGAGCTAAGCAATAATCTCGTCCGACTGAGATGGTTTCACCCTGATTCTCTTACAGCGGAGTCACAAGTCACTGTTTGCTGCTCAGATTAGTGAACAGGAGTGTTCCTGCGTGTTGTATGGTTAACCTGTGTGTCCTTGTATTTGTACAGTGCGTGCATTGTATGGAACAACTGGAATGATCCTCTGAGAACATCTGGCTTTGTGGACTACGTCCTTCTTTCAGGCCATAGTGGCTTCCATTTTTCATCACTTACTTCGTTACACAGAAGGGACAGGTTTGCAGCACCGTCCACCTGCCCACATACCTGTAGCTACCTGATCTCAGCTCAGAGGAGATGGAAGAGGGAAATCACTCAGTGGTGACTGAGTTCATTCTTTCAGGACTGACAGATCGTCCGGAGCTGCAGGTCCCTCTTTTTGGGGTGTTCCTACTGATTTATATTGTCACCGTGGTGGGAAATGGGGGGATGATCTTGTTAATCACGACTGACCCCCGACTCCACACCCCCATGTACTTTTTCCTCAGTAACTTGTCGTTCTGTGATCTTTGCTATTCCACAGTGATTGCTCCTAAAATGCTGCAGAATTTCTTAGCCAAGAGGAAAAGCATTTCTCGCACTGCCTGTGCTATGCAATTGTATTTATGTTACCTTTTTCAAGATGTTGAGTGTTTCTTGCTGGCTGTGATGGCGTATGACCGTTATGTGGCCATCTCTAACCCACTGCTCTATATGGTCACTATGTCCAGGCGGCTTTGTAACCTGCTGGTGGCTGGGGTGTATGGGGTGGCATTGGCGGATGCAATGACAGGCACGTATTATACATTCCAGCTGTCATTCTGCCACTCCAATGTCATCAATCATTTCTGCTGTGACATGCCCCCACTGCTGGTGCTGTCCTGCTCTGACACCCGCATCACTGAGATAGTGCTGTTTGCCTCCATGTGCTACACTGTAGTGATCAGTGTTGTGATCATTCTCCTCTCCTATGTCTGTGCCATCTCCACCATTGTGCGGATCCGCTCTGCTGAGGGCTTGCGCAAAGCCTTCTCCACCTGTGCTTCCCACTTGACTGCAGTGGGCATGTTTCATGGCACCCTCCTCTTTATGTATTTCCGACCCACCTCCAGCTATTCCATGGACAGTGACAAAATCACCTCAGTGTTCTACACGCTGGTGATCCCCATGTTGAACCCCCTCGTCTACAGCCTGAGGAACACGGAGGTGAAGGGTGCCCTGAGGAAAACCATGAATAAATTTCTGACCGATTCTTGAATCTTTTTAACTCAGTCCAAACTTTTCTTGCACTTGGGTTGTTTTATGATGTAGTTGCAAGTGTGACGTGTGTGATTTTTATGGCTGAACCAAAGGCCGTTTTCACAGCCTCCTGAGGCCCTGTGGCTCTTTATGTGCTCTGTGGGGTGATTGTAGAGATTGTCACTTGGTTTGTGTCCATACGCAAGGAGGAGTGGCGGACCAAAATATGTAAGAGCAAGAGTGACATTCCCAAGAGAGACCACAGTGTGGGTGTCTGTGACAGTCTGCACTGAACTGAATAGACAATAGTGTGGAAAGAGTGAGTTTTCTCCAAAAAATCAGTTAAAAAGAAAGTTCGGTCGTGCAGACACCAGATAATTGGCCGAATGTCAAAAAAGCCTTTTCCAACAAAATGAAAAAAAAATAAAGCAGCAGTGTAGCTGCACCCTAAGTTACACCACTTTATGCGGATATTATTCAGTTTGATTTACAACAGATTCCACCCCACGCCATGTGAATGGGAGGGTTGCATAACAGAAGTTGTGCAAATTCAATCACCTGACAGCATCGGTGTAGACCAGCCCTGATGATAATCCATGGTGGAACAGTCTTTGTGGGATGGAAAGTTCAGACTTTGATGGGCTAGACAGAAGGAGACAGAAGCAGAAAGTGAAAGATGATCACTCACCTCAGAGGTGAGCATCCCCATAGCGGGCAAAAAAATTAAAGAGAGAGGACACTCCTCGCCATTGACTATGTTTCGCTGCTTTAAATCCTCAACTATCCTCTGCATATGTATGCCATGGTATTGGGACAAAGCTATCATAGAATTTGTAACGTGTATGAATCATTTCAGGTCAACCAAAGCTGCATCGCTTTTAACTATACATTATTATTTCAGAAGAAATTCACCCATTTCAAGAATCACTTGCCTCAGGGTCATTGTACCTCATGTTCACAATCTAAAGAATTGATTTTAAGTCCCTTTATATACCTTACAACTAAAGGGCTAAGGGAGTAGACACTCAGAACTCTTAGACTGGGTCATCTTAGCTACTATAGACAACATTAATGAATTGATAAGGTGTTCCCATATTTGTTGATTCTCACAGTAAAGTAGATACTTCACTCCCAAGCTTCCATGTAATTCCATGCACTGCAAATACAACATTTTTTAAATGACCATATGTTTTTGCAACTACCGTTTTATTTTCCACATTCAGAATGAAAAATTAATATATTTCCTTCAAAGTGCAGGAATTGTGTGAAACAGCAAAACAAAAACAAAAACAAAAAAACTCCACTTCTGGTACGTGTAGTAAGATGAGGGCCTAAAACATAAGACCATGCAGCACAGGCCTGGTTTGAGGCCTGAGGCCTAGTTAACAATGGGCAAAACATGGCTAACACAGAGCAGAGCTAAGCTGTGAACAAGAGGCAGGCCCCAGCTCACAGAACTTGGCATGAACAGGGCTGAGATCACGAAACACTAATTGGTGCTAGGTACTGACTGCAAAACAATAAATGGTACTTGTCATAAGTGGAAAGCACATGGTATCACTAGCTCATTTAAAAAGACCTTGGTACCCACTTCCCCACAGATACAGACTCAGGTTCAAGAAAGGGTCTAAAATGACTGATGAATAGAGATGATCTAATCAAACCACAAGGTACAGGGTGATGGGTGGTATCTAAGTAGCATCAGAGGGTGGTAACCTGACAACATCAGAGGGTGGCAACCTCATACATCAGCAATGAGGTGTGACTTCTTTTACCTGTAGCTAACGTGGTGTCTTCGGGGGGATGGGGACAGCTTTTGAATGACATAGCGGCAGTGGGACCTCCCACTGATTGAGTCATTCCATTGTGGCAAATATTGTCTGCAGTGGTGCAGTACAGTCTACTGACAACTATTACTGTACTTTGCTCTACAACAAACCTGGCTTGTCGCCTTTTATCCTTATCTGGTTTGTCATCTTTGGGGGCTCTCCTGGGTTCTGCTGTGGAGACTAAGTGCACAAGTCAACACGGCCCACATCACTTGGAACACACACAAGTAGCCTTCTGTTTATAATTGTAAATGAAGCCAAAGACCTGTGAGGACACCTCGGGAATAAACCTTAACAGCCCTCCCTGAAGAACTACAGTATGTACAAATTGAAATTGTCTCTTCTCATTCCAACTATTTGGAAGCAGTATATGTCAAAGCATTTACTAATTCAGTGCCCATGTGGAAAAATAGAAAAAAATGGATATTCAATTATTTCTGCCCATTAGTGGAGAAGGCTGGTACTCCAAAGGTTCCCTTCCTCCATTTCTCCCTGCTCATGGCATCAACACCATCTAAAGCTAGGGTTGGCAACCTTTTCAAATCAAAAGCCAAACTACATCAAAATTCAGAGCAAGAGGTCAACAAAGAGCCATATAAGAATGCCCATTTGCATGACTGAAAATATACTACTTAATATTATTGATAATTGACATAATAATTAATTGTAGCATAACTGCAGCATTGTACTCACTGACTTTATTTAATGGGATTTCTGCTGCTGTATCTTTTTGCACATTTCTTTGAAGTTTACATCATAACTGGTCAAATCCAACACCATGTGTGCATTCAGGCTGTCTTCTGTCAATCCTATGGCAGGGGGCTTTAGGAGTCCAGATTGGGGCAGGAGATCGGGTGTATGATGGACTCATGGCACAAAATTGGCATTTGTGAAGGTGCAGAAGTGTTATGGCAGGGGACTGGGGACAAGGGGGGGTCAGGGGCCCCGGGCAGGGGCTTCAGGTTTATGATGGATTCAGGGTTGGTGTGTGGTGGGGTGCAGGAGTGTTATGATGCTACAGTCATATGGGGATGAGCCCCATTTAGTGGCTTGTTGGCCAGGCCTTATTTAAATAATATGTCCAACATAAAAGGTTTCAACTTTGTCTTGATTTATGGCAGGAGTGGGGAACCTTTTTTGGGGGTTGGGGGGCCACTTACCCCAGAAAGTCAGTTGGGGTAACCACACAAGTGAAAAGCAAAAACAACCCCTCCAAAAAAAACCCCGGTGCTCACTGATGTGCCCACCAAGTGAAGCACCTCACTGCCCTGGTGTTCCAGACCCATAGTGGGGAAGGAAGGACTGAGTTTCAAGGTCTCAGTCCAGATTTACTCTTCTGGGGTTCTGGGGTTAGTGGATATTGTGGGCCCGCTCGAAGCTCTGAGACAGGGCCAAAAATGAGAAGTTAAGTGTGTGAGACAGCGCTGCCAGTGAATGGGATGGGGTTGGAGTGCAGGATCTGGGCGAGAGAAGGTGGGGTGCAGGAGGAAGTGAAGGTGCAAAGTCTGGCAGGGTGCAGGTTGCCTGTCCAAGGGGTTCCTGGCTGGGAGGAGGAATTGTGGCCAGGGAGCAGATGGGGGATTGTGTGTCTGGCTATGGGGCTAGAGGTAGGGAGGATTTGGAAGGGAGCTTGGGACAGAGGGGATTTTGGCCAGGGAGCAGGGGGTGTCTGGGCAGGGGGATTTTGGCCAGGGGGACAGGGGCAGGAGGTGTCTGGTCAGCAGGCTGGGGTTAGGGGGGGATTTTGGCCAGGGGTCTCTGGCCAGGGTAGTGGGGACATGGGTGTCACGTTACTGGATTTTAAGGGGAGCAGCCAGATCACTGCTGCACCCATGGGGGGAGGGGACGTGTTTGCCCCAAAGGTTGGTACAAAGGAGGCTATGCGAGGTGTCAAATGAAAGCTTATCTTACACTGATTCTATATAGGCTTGTCATGTAATTGTGTAATGTTTGTGTGTGAAGTTATAAGCATGTACTTTGTGTGGATACTGAATATTTCTCTGTATGTGGTTGAGCAATGGGCAAGGAAGCGCGGCCTATAGACATGCTAATGAGCATGGGCACTGCAGCAATATCTGCGTGAGAAGGCTACGGTTGGGCATAACTCACCGTTCAGCATCACTAGGCCTTGTGACCTGGAGGTGAGTGCTCTGTGTGGTTGTATTGAAAAGGCAGCATGTGGTACCCATGTGGTACCTGAACCTGCCAGAGGTAGAGCCCAGACCCTTAGCTGTGAGTTATTTTCATAGCCCAGATGTCCTCCCCCAAGGTGCTAGCAGACATGTTAGCAGAGAAGAAAGCCATTCCTACCTCTGTCTGTGTGACTCCACTCTGGTTTCTCTGTACATTAGTGGTGGTGCAGTGCCTGCTGTTTCTCTTCCCTTTAAGAGTCAGTGAAGAGAGAGGGAGAAGGGGTCTCCAGATATCCGGTCCTTCCTTTTATACTCCTGTCCCCCCTTTCAGACACATTACCAACTGGTTAGCAGGAGACAAAGTGTCTATGAGAAAGGACCTTTATGGCTCTTTTTCCTCATATTTTTGAGCTTCCTTTATTTCCCTTCCTCCTCGATGATGCTATTTATTATTTCGATACAGAACTTGCCATTGGTTCACACAGACCTGTTTGTAACGTGGGTTAATAATAGCATGCAGTGTCTTCTTCACACCTCACATACTGTATTGCTACACATGATTTATCAGGAGGATACCAATAAACAATTGTAGTTTTCAGATGCTACATCGACAGGTGTATTTTTAAAACACCTCAAAAGAAAAAAAATAAACCACAAAGACTTCACATAAAGAAACCAAATCCCTCCACAGGCTCCGCCCTCAAAAATACAAGACAAAACCATATAGGCCATTGAAATATATGGCCCCTAAAATGCAAGAGAACCACTGCCTGTGTAGCACACCAAAAATTTTTAACCACATCCATAAACTTGTTTAGGCAGCACAATCACAACAAATTTGTGGGAACGGCCCCTCGATTATACAGTAACATCATTCAAATTCCATTGGAATGTGACAGTGTTCCTTCTGGAACAGAAAGGAGTGGGATGCCATAGATCCCAGCCTCATACTCAATATCTCGGACACAAATGGCATCATTTAATAACAATAGGAGGAAGGAGTGGGCTAAATTAATCCCTAGGGCATGAGTTACCCCCATGGTGACTTTGGTTCCCTGAGCTCATTAATGAGGTGTTGGGTCTCTCTAAGCTCAGGTATTCCCAGGTGCTTCAGGAAGAATATTCCATAGATAGCAGATCTCAGTATAAAACATCCTGAATGCGCCAAACTGGCAGTTTCTGTCAATGGGGAAACACCACTACCTCTGTGTCTTCTCAGCAGGTACGTGCTGTTGTCCTACATCACAGCCACACACGCATAGAGAAACCAGGGTGATCCGCAGCTATTGTATTGAATATCCTCAACACTAAATACCTGAGCCCAGATCCAACCCCTCAAACTGAAGGAAAAACCTCAGTATTTGGAAAAACAGGCAATTAAAAGAGTCACTGAAGGAAGCGCTTTCTCTGGGCTTTCCTAAGGACTGAAGAACATGCCATTTTTAGGTGCCAAAACGTGTCATGAGCATAACACACAAGCTTTACCCCATACTGAGATGCCGAGGCACAGAGCTCCCGTTGCCTAAAGAGGGCAGAGAGATTGACACACATTCATCTCAGCCCTTCTTGATCTAAGCAATAATCTCATCCAGCTGAGATCGTTTCACCCTGATTCTCCTACAGCAGAGGCAGAATCCACTGTTTGCTGCTCAGATTAGAGAACAGGAGTGTCCGTGTGTGTGGCATGGTTAACCTGCGTGTCCTTGTATTTGTACAGTGTGTGCATTGTATGGAACAACTGGAATGACCGGCTGTGAACATCTGGCTCTGTGGAATAAGCCCTTCTTTCAGGTCATACTGGTACGCATTTTTCATCACTTACTTCAGTAGAGAGAAGGGACTTGTGTACAGAGTCATCCACCTGCCCACATCCCTGTAGCTGCCTGATCTCGGCTCAAAGGAGATGGAAGAGAGAAATCACGTCAGTGGTGACTGAGTTCATTCTCTCAGGACTGACAGATCGTCCGGAGTTTCAGGTCCCCCTCTTTGTGTTGTTCCTACTGATTTTTGTTATCACCCTGGTGGGGAACGGGGGGATGGTCTTGTTAATCAAGACCGACCTGCGACTCCACTCCCCTATGTACTTTTTCCTTGGGAATTTGTCTTTCTGTGATCTCTGCTATTCCTTGACAATTGCCCCCAAAATGCTGCAGAATTTCTTAGCCAAGAGGAAAAGCATTTCGTACACTGCCTGCGCTGTGCAAATGTATTTCTTCATCGCTTTTGCAGATCTTGAGTGTCTCTTGTTGGCTGTGATGGCGTATGACCGTTATGTGGCCATCTGTAACCCACTGCTCTATTCGGTCACCATGTCCAGACAGCGTTGTAACCTGCTGGTGGCTGGGGTATATGGGGCGGCATTGGCGGATGCAACGACAGGCACGTATTATACATTCCAACTGTCATTCTGCAACTCCAACATCATCAATCATTTCTTCTGTGACACCCCTCCGCTGATGGCGCTCTCCTGCTCTGACACCCACATCAATGAGGTTTTGATGTTTGCCTTTGCATGCTACATTGTAGCAACCAGCGTTGCAACCATTCTTCTCTCCTACATCTGTATCATCTTCACAATCCTGAGGATCCGCTCTGCTGAGGGCCGGAGAAAAGCCTTCTCCACCTGCACTTCCCACTTGACTGCAGTGGGCATGTTTCATGGTACCCTCCTCTTTATGTACTTCCGACCCACCTCCAGCTATTCCATGGACAGTGACAAAATAGCATCTGTGTTTTACACATTAGTGATCCCCATGTTGAACCCCCTCATCTACAGCCTGAGGAACAGGGAGGTGAAGGGCGCCCTGAGGAAAGCAATGAATAAACTCCTGACCCATTCTTGAATCCTTTTATCTCAGTCCAAACTTTTTGTGGCACTGGGGTTGGCTTTATGATGTAGTTGCAAGTGTGAAGTATGTAATGTTTATAGCTGTACCAAAGGGCGTTTTCACACTCTCCTGATACTCTGCATCTCTTTATGTGCTCTTTGGGGTGGTTGTAGAGATTGTTACTTGGTTTCTGTCCATATACAAGGAGGAGAAAGGTGATTTCTATAGCAATGAGCTTTCTTGTAAGCTAAGGGCACAGCAAAACAAGTAAGAGCAAAAGTAACATTCCCAAGAGATGGCACGGTATGGGTGCCTGTTGCGGGCAGTTTTCACTGAAATGAATAGACAGTAGTGTGGAAACAGTGAGTTTTCTCCACAACATCAGTTAAAAAGCAAGTTCAATCATCCAGGCACCATATAATTATGCCACATCAATAGGTTCGCTACCGGTTCTTGCTTTCTCCCAGGCTCATAGAATCGTAGAACTGGAAGAGGTCATCTAGCCCAGGTAACTGCCCAGCACCACGCACTAACTCAACCTTCCTGAACAGGTGTTTATCAAACATGATCTTGCAGATCTCCAGTGATAGAGATTCCACAACTGTGAGACAGGTGTGTCATCTAACCTGCCCCAGTAATGAAAATTCCACAACCTCCCCAGTGTTTAGTTACCGTGATGATGTTTTCCCTAATGTCCGACCTAAACCTACCTTAACCCTAACCCTAACCCTCTTAACCCATTGCCTTTTGTTCTACCATCAGAGGTGAAGAAGATTAATCTTTTTCCCTATTCTTTGTAACACCGTTGACATGTTTGAAATTTCTCATCATGTCCCCTCCAAACCTTCTGTAGGGAACAATTCCACACACACTGGGTTCAGGTGAAAACAAGCTGAGGATTTATTGTACACCAGCGCTGGTGGAGTACCACCCAGGGATTAACCTGGTTTGCACTAGTTAAATCAAAACATACATTAGATTATATAGGCAACAGATGGATGGAATGAAAGTGATTTGATAGGTCTAGTGGTGGCAACATGATGAGCACATAAGCCAATGAACTACGAAGGTTACACAGGATCTCCGCCCATCACCAATTAAACATCTTATCAAGAACACCAGTAATTATTTCTAACAAACAAAATAAGCTAACATAAACAAAAGCATGTTGATGGCACTTTGTCGGCTGGAAATATGATGCGTCTACTGTGGGGGTGATATTGCGTTGGGTTGGCACAGTCCCTGGGAGCCAGGATTATTTTCTAGGAATAAAGCGGACAGTGAAAACTCCCGCACGGTTTGTCTGGTACCAGTCTTATCAGAGCGAGGCACTCTTGGAATGTGGTTGCCAGGGAGACCAGAGTCATGGTAGCTGCCCGTGCTGTTAATTCCCAGGCCTCAGATTTAAGATTTGAGTTCTCAGTTCTCAGCAAGATACCATGGGCTGCCTCAATTTACCCCTACATACGAAGTAAACCCAGTACTTCCAGTCTTTCCTCGTAGGTCATGTTTCGTAGACCTTTAATCACTTTCGTTACCCATTGTTGAACCTTGTCAATTTTTCCACAGCTTTCCTGAAATGTGGTGGCCAGAACTGGACACAATGTACCAGTTCAGTCGTAATCAGCATGAAGTAGAGTGAAAGCATTGCTTCTTCTATCTTGCTTACAGCACTCCAGCTAACACATCCAAGGATGGAGGGTTTTTTGTTTTGTTTGTTTGTTTTTCGCATCAGTGTCACACTGCTGACTCAATATAGTCTGTGATCTATGACCCCTAGATCCCTTTCTGCACTGGTCCTTCCTAAACAGTAATTTTCCTTTTTGTGTGTGTTCCTTCCTAAGGAAGCTGATTGTTCCTTCCCAAGGAAGTGCTTTCCATTTGCCCTTCTTGAATTTCATCCTATTTTCCTATGATCATTTCGACAGTTTGTCCAGATTATTTTTATTTCTCATCTTACCCTTAAAGACACTTGTAACTTCTCCCATCTGGGTGTCATCTGCAACCTTTATTGGGCCATTCTCTGTAGCAATGATGACGATATTAAACTGAACCGGACTCAGAACTGACCCCTCATTGTGAAACATTTCTGGACACTGCCCTTTTTTCTGTCCTGGATCTTTCTTAGCCACCATCACTGCCAATACTGTAAGTCTATGTAAGTTATACCACTTCATGCAGATATAACTCAGTTTGACTTACAACAGACTCCACCCTATGCTGTGTCAATGGGAGGGTCATGTAACAGAAGTAGTACAAATTCAATCACTTGACACCATCAGTGTAGACCAGCCTCAATAAGAATCCAAGGGAAGGGAAGTGGGGACAGCCATTGATGGGTAAGTGCTTTCCCATTGACTGAGCATGTCTTCAAAATGCTGGTTAATAACTATTGCTTTGTTTATTCTAGTAGTCTCTATTTAGCCAGTGATGTTGATATGGCCTCAGTCTCCCCTTTTGGAGCTATTACATTGTTAATAAAACACAGGAAGAATAAAAGGGCCAAAAAAAGAAGTACGATTCTATAGACTGGTTACTAAGGGAACCCATCTGGACAGTATCAGAGGGGTAGTCTGAATCTGCATAAACAACGAGAAGTCCTGTGGCACCTTATAGACTAATAGATTTATTGGAGCATAAGCTTTCGTGGGCAAAGACCCACTTCTTCAGATACATGAAACAAACTGAGTCTTTGCTCATGAAAGCTTATGCTCCAATATAGTCTATAAGGTGGCCACGACTTCTCATTGTTCATCTAGACAATGAGATGCTCAGCTTCATGTCTTTACTCCAAGGTCTATTAATTAGGTAGAACAACTTTGGAAGGAGAGGTTGAGAGCATCCCAGAGCTGAATAGCAGCTTGCTCCCTGGCTGGGATTCTTTCAGGAAATACAGGAAACGCAAGCGCACATCTTTGCCCAGCACTAGACAGAAGCAGGAAGTGAATCTTGATCTCCCTTCTCAGAGGTGAACATCCCAATATTGGGCAAAAAAAAAACAACCAAAGAGAGGATGCAGCCCCCCCACCAATTACCTTTGGCTGCTTCTTCCCTCCCCCCATCCATGGTTTTGGGATAAAGCTATTATAGAATTTATAATACAACTATGAAAGTTTGAGGTCAACCAAAACTGCATTGCTTTTAACGGTACTTTATTCCCTCATCACAAATTCACCCATTTCTAGAGTCTTTTGCATCATGGTTGTTGCGCCTAATATTGACAATCAGAAACATGGGTTACGGAGACTTGGATTTCAAGTCCATTTCTATATCTTGGAACTAAAGGGCTAAGGGAGTGGACCCAAAGAACTGACAGACAGGGTGATCTTAGCTTCTGTAGGCAACATTAATGAACTGATAAAGTGCCCCCATACTTGCTGAACCTATCGTAAAGGTAGATACTTACTTCACTCCTGAGCCTCCATATTCACCATAAATACATTTTTAAACGACCAGATGTTTTTGCAACTATCTTTTCATTTTTCAATTCATTGACGAAAAATTAACATATTTATTTCAGAATACAGGAATTGTGTGAAATTAAAAAAAATCTTTTGTTCTGTACAATGTGTAAGTGTCTTTTCTCATTTCAACTGTTCGGAAGCAGTGTTTCCAAAAGCATTTACTAGGTCATGCTAGATCTGGACGAATATGAATATGTGTATCATAAATTCTTTCTATCTCCCTTTGGCCATGTCTGACTAGGAGTAATTGGACTTGCCTGCCTTATTGTAGGGTTCATAAATATATGTAGCTCCTTGTATGGCCCTCAACAATGCAGTGCCTCCGAGCACCTCACAATCTTTATTGTATGTATTGTCTCTGATTCCATGTTAGGAGGAGCAGTATCATTTCCAATTTTCAGATGAAGAGCTGAGCCACAGAGAAAGTAAATGTGCCGGAACCGTGGAAGAGAATGTTGCAATGTGGTGCCTGAGGGACCCCAGTGACATTTGTGAGCCAAAATGTTGGCCAAAAGCATTTGGTCTTCACAAACTACAACAGAAACCCACCCTCTGTTGAAAGACTCATTGAATAACACGGGAGACAAGAGTGGGACAAATTAATCCCCAGGACCTGAGTTCCTCTGAAGGAGTCTTTGGTTTCCTGAGCACATTAAATAGGAGTGATGACCTCCTGAGAGTCAGTATTCCCACTTGCCTCAGCAAGCTTGATGCACAGGTCACAGATCTCAATATAAAACTTCCCACATTCTCCGAACAGGCAGTTTCTTTCTCTTTTCAGTCACACACCCATACAGACACCACGGTGATCAGCAGGTATGGAGCTCAAGAAAGTCAATACTAAATACCTCCGCCCAAGCTCCTACCAAATGAGCTAAAGGATCAAAAACCTTTTTGATTGGAAAAAAGGGGCAATTACCTTGTCATGGACGCCAGTTCTTTCCCGGGGTTTTCCTACCACCTAAAGAAAATGCCATTTTCAGATGCTGAGATGCATAATTAGCACCATGAGTATCCTTTTCCCCAATCTGAGATGCCAAGCCACAGAGCTCCCATTGGCCAAAGAGACTATAAAGACTGATATTCATTTGTTCTCACCTTTTCCTGAGCTAAGGAATAATCTCATCACACTGAGACAGTTTACACTCTGATTCTGCCACAGCAAAGTCACAAGTCACTGTTTGCTGCTTGGATTAATGAACAGGAGAGTCCGTGTGTGGAGGGTATGACTGACTTGTGTGTCCTTGTGTGTGTACAGGGTGTGCATTGTGTGGAACACCTCACCTGACCAGCTGGGAACATCTGGCTCTGAAGACTAAGTCTTTCTCTGTGCTCATACTAGAGACCGTTATGAACCCAGACTTCTTTTTCTTCACTTATTTAAATCATGGAGAGGGGTAACTCACTGTAACTGCCTGATTTTGGCTCCGAGGAGATGGAGGAGGGAAATCACTCGGAGGTGACAGAGTTCATTCTCTCAGGACTGACAGATCACCCGGAGCTGCAGCTCCCCCTATTTTTTTTTTGTTCCTACTCATTTATGTTGTCACCATGGTGGAGAATGGGGGGATGGTGTTATTAATCATGAGTGACCCCCAACTCCACACTCCAATGTACTTTTTCCTCCGGAGTTTGTCTTTCTGTGATTTCTGCTATTCCTTTGTTATTGCCCCAAAGATGCTGCAGAATTTCTTCACTGATAGGAAAAGCATTTCTTACCCTGCCTGTGCTTTGCAAATGTATTTTGATATCACTTCTCAAGACACTGAGTGTCTCTTGCTGTCTGTGACGGCCTATGACCATTATGTGGCCATCTGCAACCCGCTGCTCTACATGGTCAGCATATCCAGGCAGCGTTGTAACCTGCTGATGGCTGCCTGCTATGCTATGGGGTTGTTAGATGCAATCATTAACACATATTTTATATTCCGGCTGTCATTCTGCCACTCCAACAAGGGGATTTAAAAATGGCGCCCGCCCGGCAAGATGCAAATGAAGCCCGGGATATTTAAATCCCGGGATATTTAAATCCCGGGCTTCATTTGCAACTTCGAATGCCTACATTAGCCACCCTAGTTCGAACTAGGGTGGTAGTGTAGACATACCCTTTGTTCCTGAACCTCCCAGAGGTAGAGCCCAGAGCCTTAGCTGAGAGTTATTTTCATAGCCCAGGTGTCTTCCCCCAAGGGTGCTAGCAGACATGTTAGCAGAGAAGAAAGCCATCTCCTCCTCTGTCTGTGTGACTCCACTCTGGTTTCTTAGTACGCTAGTGGTGGTGTAGTGACTGCTGTTTCTCTGTCCTTTAAGAAGCAGTGAAGAGAGATGGAGAGGGGGCCTCGGGATATACAGTTCTTCCTGTTATAGTCCTATCCCTCTTTCAGACATATTACCAGCTGGTTACCAGGAGACAAAATTTGTCTATGTGAAAGGATCTTTATGGCTCCTTTTTCCTCACATATTTGAGCTTCCTTTATTTCCCTTCCCCCTCGATGATGCAATTTGCTGTTTTGATACAGTATTAACCACAGCACATGTTCCTTGGTTTCAGACAGACCTGTTTGCCAATAACCGTTTCTAACATGAGTTAATAGCAGCATACAGTGTCCTCAGTCTTAAAAGAGTTCCTGCCCTGCTATCGAGCCATACCCCAGGGAACTCTATCAGGAGGGAATGTGTTTGCCTTGCTGGCATCCTCCTGACCCTAGCTCTCCAGCTGGGCCACTAAGGACTTCAGATCCCTTTTACTGGTGTCTAATTGTAGGCAGCTCCCTCAGTGGCCCATCTGCCACTCCAAATTCCAGCCCAGGGACCCTAGGAACAGCAGCCACACAGCACCATATTGATTTAACTAAACTGCATCAGTTGCCTGTGGTACTGCACCGTGTCCCCAGACTTCACTGATGCTTCACCTTTACCTTAGGGCAAATGTAGATTGAGGTCCAGCAGCCAGCCAGGAGCACCGCCCCCCCCCACCCCCCCCCCCATTTCTGCTAGAACTGAGCTGTCCGTGGTGCTAAAGTTTGTTTTAGCCAGACAGGAGTTCAAAGGCATGACTGATTTACACCATGTGAAGTCCTAGACTGGGGTGGGAAACCTTCTTTGGGTCAGGGGCTACTGGCCCACAGAGGGGCCACACACAAATAAAAGGAAAAAACCCTCACTGTGGCCCCTGATTGAGGAGACCCCACATTCCCCATGGACACCAGAGCCTGGGGGGGGGGCAGGCTAGCAGGTTTTGTGTGCTCCAGCCCCCAGGGGAGCAGCCGTATGCAGCCCTCAGGCCTGAGGTTCCCTATGCCTCTTCTACAACAATGACATCGATGACACTATGTCAAATTTACACAGATTTTCCATTGATTCCTGATTTTTAGTACGACCTTCTGAGAATACACAACCTTGAACCACACTCTCTAATTACAGGTAGAACAACTCAATTACAAACCAATCCAGCCTTGATTTAGTAAGTGGTATTAAACCCACCATGACTCTTGGCCTGTTTTCCGGCTCCGTGGTTGAAAATGTGCTCAGGTTCAAAGCCATTGAAGACCTGGCCCTTTGGCTACAATGGAACTGTGCTGATTGACACCAGCTGGGGATCTGGCCAGTGACACCAATGGAGAGACCTCCATGTACACAGGCAGAGGATCTGGTCTAATGGGCAGTGTCCATGTGATGGTTCACCATTGAGCATGTTTGTCCACATCCACCAGACCTAGCAGAGTGCGGACGAGCCCTGAGCATCCCCACGGGGCACATGCTGAGCAATTTAGAAAGTCTAAGGAGGCCCGACGGGACATCACTACATTTGCTTTTTTCCTTCCTCAACAAGGCTTCTGGGCAGGGCCAAGTGGCTGCCTCTGGGAAATTCTCCATGTGCGAGGTCAGGCAGGCAGGGCTCAGCTGTATTTTAGCAACTGCCAAACCCTGGGAAGTGAAGGAAGAGAATTACTTTGTGCAAGTGCCCAGGAGCGGCCAGTGTTATAAGTAGCCCATCTCACAAGATGAGAAATAGGAAGGATCCTGTACAGGCCAGATCCCAGTACAGAAGGGCATAGGAATTGAATTTTCTCCTCTTCCATGGAGGTATCATTTCCGTGGAAACTATCAGCTTTCCATCAACTTTTCAAACTCGCCTCCTCCCTAAAGCATGGCTGTGGGAATCAGGGAGTGGGTCCACACAGCAATCTTATTTCAGAATAATGACCGTTATTCCAAAATAACTAAGTGAGCATCTAGATAGCAATAACGTTATTTCAAAATAATTTCAAAATAGCAGGAGGATTATTCCAACTTCTGTCCACCTCATTCTATAAAGAACAACACCTATTCTGAAAGAGTTCTTTCGGAATGGTGGCTGTGTAGACGCTCCATTTCTGCTATTTTGAAATAGCCCCTCACCAGGGCCATTCTAAGTTATTCCTGAAGAGTGCCTCCTGGGACTCTACATCAAAATAGCATGTATACACTAAGAAAGCCTTCCTCAGACTTATTTTGAGGCTTCCCTGCAGTGTTAGACATGCTATTTTGAAATAACTATTCCTGAATAGCTTATTCCAAAAAACATGTGCAATGTAGACGTAGCCTGGTGATGTTCCATGGTAGTACAGCAAGAGGGGAGGCCATCATGCAGCATAGGGCATGCAGTGCAGCCTCGGAACCTGGCCCAAGCCAGAGAATGGGGGGACGTGCTACCACAAGGACCCCTCTGGTATATCTGAGCTGAACAACAAAGTTAGGCCTCCACAAAGAACAAAACACATTTTCCATTTTTGTTCAGATTTACTTAGCACCCTTCTTGAATGGAAAGGAATGGGATGCCATAGATCCCTGACCTTGTACTCAATAACTTTGACAAGAATTGCACCATTTAATAACACAAGAGGAAAGAGTTGGCCAAATTAATCCCCAGGGCATGAGTTACCCCAGTGGTGGGTTTGATTCCCTGAGCTCATTAAGAACATAAGAATAAGAATGGCCGTACTGGGTCAGACCAAAGGTCCATCTAGCCCAGTATCCTGTCTGCCGACAGTGGCCAGCACCAGGTGCCCCAGAGAGGGTGGACCGAAGACAATGATCAAGCGATTTGTCTCCTGCCATCCCTCTCCAGCCTCTGACAAACAGAGGCCAAGGACACCATTTTATCCCCCAGCTAATAGCCTTTTATGGACCTAACCTCCATGAAATTATCTAGCTTCTCTTTAAACTCTGTTATGGTCCTAGCCTTCACAGCCTCCTCTGGCAAGGAGTTCCACAGCCTGACTACACTCTGTGTGAAGAAGAACTTTCTTTTATTAGTTTTTAACCTGCTACCCATTAATTTCATTTGGTGTCCTCTAGTTCTTTTATTTAGGGAACTAATAAATAACTTTTCTTTATCAGCCCTCTCTACACCACTCATGATTTTATATACCTCTATCATATCCCCCCTCAGTCTCCTCTTTTCTAAACTGAAAAGTCCCAGTCTCTTTAACATCTCCTCATACGGGACCCGTTCCAAACCCCTAATCATTTTAGTTGCCCTTTTCTGAACCCTTTCCAAGGCCAAAATATCTTTTTTGAGGTGAGGAGACCACATCTGTACACAGTATTCAAGATGTGGGCGTACCATAGTTTTATACAGGGGCAGTAAGATAGTTCTGTGTTTATTTTCTATCCCTTTCTTAATAATTCCTAGCATCCTATTTGCCTTTTTGACCGCCTGCTGCACACTGTGTGGAAGTTTTCAGAGAACTGTCCACGATAACTCCAAGATCTCTTTCCTGATTTGTCGTAGCCAAATTAGCCCCCATCATACTGTACGTATAGTTGGGGTTATTTTTCCCGATGTGCATTACTTCACACTTATCCACATTAAATTTCATTTGCCATTTTGTTGCCCAATCACTCAGTTTGGTGAGATCTTCTTGGAGTCCCTCACAGTCTGCTTCTGTCTTGACTATCCTAAACACTTTGGTATCATCTGCAAACTTTACCACCTCACTGCTTACCCCTTTCTCCAGACCATTTATGAATAAGTTGAACAGGATTGGTCCTAGGACTGACCCTTGGGGGACACCACTAGTTACCCCTCTCCATTCTGAAAATTTACCATTTATTCCTACCCTTTGTTTCCTGTCTTTTAACCAGTTCTCAATCCAAGAAAGGACCTTCCCTCTTATCCCATGGCCATGTAATTTACACGAGAGCCTTTGGTGAGGGACCTTGTCAAAGGCTTTCTGAAAATCTAAGTATACTATATCTACTGGATCCCCCTTGTCCGCATGTTTGTTAACCCCTTCAAAGAACTCTAAGAGATTAGTAAGACAGGATTTCCCTTTACAGAAACCATGTTGACTTTTGTCCAACAAATTATGTTCTTCTACATGCTTCACAATTTTATTCTTTACTATTGTTTCGACTAATTTGCCCGGTACTGAAGTTAGACTTACCGGTCTGTAATTGCCCGGATCGCCTCTAGAGCCTTTTTTAAATATTGGTGTCACGTTGGCTACCTTCCAGTCATTAGGTACAGAAGCCGATTTAAGGGATAGGTTACAAACCACAGATAATAGTTCAGCAATTTCCCATTTGAGTTCTTTTAGAACCCTTGGATGAATGCCATCCGGTCCCGGAGATTTGTTAACATTAAGTTTTTCTATCCGGGACAGTTCCTCAGATTCATCACCCACAAAGGACGGTGCAGATTTGGGAATCTCCCCAACGTCCTCAGCCGTGAAGACTGAAGCAAAGAAATCATTTAGTTTCTCCGCAATGGCTTTATCTTCCTTGATTGCGCCTTTTATATCTCGATCGTCTAGGGGACCCACAGGTTTTTTAGCAGGCTTCCTGCTTCTAATGTACTTAAAAAACATTTTGTTATTTCTCTTTGAGTTTTTGGCTAGCTGTTCCTCAAAATCTTTTTTTGCTTTTCTTATTACATTTTTACACTTGATTTGACAGTGTTTATGTTCCTTTCTATTTATCTCACTAGGATTGGACTTCCACTTCTTAAAAGATGCCTTTTTGTCCCTCACTGCTTCTTTTACATGGTGGTTAAGCCACGGTGACACTTTTTTAGGTCTCTTGCTATGTTTTTTAATTTGGGGTATACATTTTAGTTGGGCCTCTATTATGGTGTCTTTAAAAAGTTTCCATGCAGCTTGCAGGGATTTGGCTCTAGTCACTGTGCCTTTTAATTTCTGTTTAACTAGCCTCCTCATTTTTGTGTAATTCCCCTTTTTGAAATTTAATGCAAGGGTGCTGGACTGCTGAGGTGTTCTACCCACCACAGGAATGTTGAATGTTATTATATTATGGTCACTATTCCCAAGCGGTCCTGTAACGGTTATTTCCTGCACATGATCCTGCACTCCACTCAGGACTAAATCGAGAATTGCCTCTCCCTTTGTGGGTTCCTGCACCAGCTGCTCCAAGAAGCAGTCATTTAGGCCATTGAGAAATTTTATCTCCGCTTCTCTTCCTGAGGTGACATGTACCCAGTCAATATGGGGATAATTAAAATCCCCTATTATTATAGAGTTCTTTATTTTGGTAACCTCTCTAATCTCCCTCAGCATTTCAATGTCAGTATCGCTGTCCTGGTCAGGTGGTCGGTAATATATCCCTACTGCTAATTTCTTATTCTTGGAGCATGGAATTACTATCCATAGCAATTCTATTGAACATGTTGATTCACTTAATATTTTTATTTCATTTGATTCTACATTATCTTTCACATACAGTGCCACTCTGCCACCCACCCGGCCTGCTCTATCCTTCCGATATATTTTATATCCCGGTATGATTGTGTCCCACAGATTTTCCTCATTCTACCAGGTTTCAGTGATGCCTATTATGTCAATCTCCTCATTTAATACTAGGTACTCTAGTTCACCCATCTTATTAGTCAGACTCCTAGCATTTGTGCAGAAGCACTTTAAAAATTTGCCACTGCTTATTTGTCTGCCCTTTCCTGGTGCATTGGATTCCTTTGTACCATTAATGAGGTGTTGGGTCTCTCTGAGCTCAGGTATTCCCAGGTGATTCAGGAATAATGTTCCGTAGATCACAGATCTCAGTATAAAACTTCTTGAAAGCTCCCAACTGGCAATTCTATTGATGGGGCAAATACCACCACGTCCGCCTCTTCTCAGTAGGTATGTGCTGTTTTCCTGCATCACAGCCACACACCGGCAGAGACACCAGGTTGATCGGCAGGTATTGAACTGAACATCCTCAGCACTAAATACTTGAGCCCAGATCCAACCTCTCAAACTAAAGGAAAATCCTCTGTGTTTGGGAAATACAAGCAATTACAAAGTCACTGAAGGAAGTGCTTTCTCTGGACTTTCCTACAGACTAAAGAATGTGCCATTTTTAACCGCCAAAAAGTGTCATTAGTACCACACACAACCTTCACCCAAATGGTGATTCTGAGCCACAGAGCTCCCCCTAAGCAATAATCTCGTCTGACTGAGATGGTTTCACCTTGATTCTCTTACTGCGGAGTCACAAGTCACTGTTTGCTTCTCAGATTAGTAAACAGCAGTGTTCCTGTGTGTGGTGTGGTTAACCTGTGTGTCCTTGTATTTGTACAGTGTGTGTATTGTATGGAACAACTGGAATGATCAGCTAGGAACATCTGGCTTTGTGGACTAAGCCCTTCTTTCAGGTCATAGTGGCATCCATTTTTCATCACTTACTTCGTTACACAGAAGGGACAGGTTTGCAGAGCCATCCACCTGCCCACATCCCTGTAGCTACCTGATCTCAGATCAGAGGACATGGAAGAGGGAAATCACTCGGTGGTGACTGAATTTATTCTCTCAGGACTCACAGATCGTCCAGAGCTGCAGGTCCTCTCTTTGGGGTGGTCCACTGATTTATATTGTCACCATGGTGGGAAATGGAGGGATGATCTTGTTAATCACGACTGACCCCCAACTCCACACCCCCATGTACTTTTTCCTCAGTTATTTGTCTTTCTGTGATCTTTGCTATTCCACAGTGATTGCCCCTAAAATGCTGCAGAATTTCTTAGCCAAGAGGAAAAGCATTTCTTACACTGCCTGCGCTGTGCAATTTTATTTATGTTAAGCTTTACAAGATGTTGAGTGTTTCTTGCTGGCTGTGATGGCGTATGACCGTTATGTGGCCATCTGTAACCCGCTGCTCTATAGGGTCACCATGTCCAGGTGGCTTTGTAACCTGCTGGTGGCTGGGGTGTGTGGGGTGGCGTTGGCAGATGCAACAACAGGCACGTATTATACATTCCAACTGTCATTCTGCCACTCCAACATCATCAATCATTTCTGCTGTGACATGCCCCCACTGCTGGCACTGTCCTGCTCTGACACCCGCATCATTGAGATAGTGCTGTTTGCCTCCTTGTGCTACACTGTTGTGATCAGTATTGTGATCATTCTCCTCTCCTATGTCTGTATCATCTCCACCATCCTGCAGATCCGCTCTGCCAAGGGCTTGCGCAAAGC
This sequence comes from Pelochelys cantorii, assembly GCA_032595735.1. NCBI lineage: Eukaryota > Metazoa > Chordata > Testudines > Trionychidae > Pelochelys > Pelochelys cantorii. The sequence continues at coordinate 3,828,177 of CM064329.1, forward strand.
CTTCTCCACCTGCTCTTCCCACTTGACTGCAGTAGGCATGTTTTATGGCACCATCCTCTTTATGTATTTCTGACCCAGCTCCAGCTATTCCATGGACACAGACAAAATAACCTCAGTATTCTACATGCTGGTGATCCCCATGTTGAACCCCCTCATCTACAGCCTGAGGAACATGGAAGTGACAGGCTCCATGAGGAAAGCAATGAATAAACTCCTCACCCATTCTTGAATCTTTTTAACTCAGTCCAAACTTTTCGAGGCACTGGGGTTGGTTCTATGATGTAGTTGCAAGTGAGACGTGTGTGATTTTTATGGCTGAACCAAAGGCTCCTGAGGCTCTGTGGCTCTTTATGTGCTCTGTGGGGTGGTTGTAGAAATTGTTACTTGGTTTGTGTCCATACGCAAGGAGGAGAACTATGATTTCCATCACAAGGAGCTTTATAGTAAGATTTGGGCAGAGCAAAACATGTAAGAACATGAGTAACACTCCCAAGAGAGATCACAGTGTGGGTGTCTCTGACAGTCTGCACTGAACTGAATAGGCAATAACTCACTGGAAACAGTGAGTTTTCTCACAAAATCAGTTAAAAAGAAAGTTCAGTCATACAGACACCAGATAATTATGCCACAATAGCAGCTTCACTACAAGTTCTTGTAGAATCATTGAACTAGAAGAGGTCATCTAATCCTGCTCTGTACAATCAGGGCAAGAAGAAGCACTAACTTGACCTTTCCCAGCATGTGTTCATCTCATCTGCTCTTACAGATCTCCGGTGATGGAGATTCTACAATATCCCTAGGCCATTTATTCCAGTGTTTAGCTACTGGGACATTGGTGAAGGTTTTCCTAATGGCCAACCTAAACATCCCTCGCTACAATTTAAGTCCCTTTACTTCAACGTCTACTTCTCCCAGCTGAATGTCATCTGCAACTTTTATCACAGAACTCTCTGTGCCATTTTCAATAGCACTGATGCCTGTATGAAACAGAACTGGGCTCAGAAATGATCCCTCACTGTGAGACATTTCTGTACAGTGCCCTTTATTCTGTCTTGGATCTTTCTCAACGACCGTCAATGCTACTGTTATAAGTCTATCTAAGGGTGTGCTTAGATTAAAAGTGTTTTTCTGGGATATTGGAGGTATCCCAAAAAAACTCTTCCATATCCAGGGATGCATTTGCTCTTCCTTTTTTTTTTTTTCTGGAAGAGCAAATGGTCTCTTTCGGAAGCCCCTGTATGCTTCGTTCTATGAGGCATAGGGGGGCTTCTGAAAGAGGTGATTTATCCAACACTTGGCCAAATGTCGGAAAAGCCTCTCCCAACAAAATGATTTAAAAAGCGGCAGTGTAGCCATACCCTAAGTTACACCACTTCATGCAGATATTCCTCAGTTCGATTTACAACAGATTCTACCCCACGCTGTGTTCATGGGAGGGTTGCTTAACAGAAGTTGTGCAAATTCAGTCACCTCACTGTATCAGTGTGGACCAGTCCTGATGAGAATCCATGATGGAACAGTCTTTGAGGGATGCGAAGAATAGACGTTGATGGCCTAGACAGAACTAGACAGAAGCAGGAAGTGAAAGTTGATCACCCACCTCACAGGTGAACATCCTCATAATGGGCAAAAAAATTAAAGAGGGAGGACACTCCTCACCATTGACTATGTTTGGCTGCTTGAAATCCTCACCTATCCTCTGCATACGTACGCCATGGTTTCGGGACAAAGCTATAATAGAGTTTGTAATGTGTATGAATCATTTCAACCGAAGCTGCATCACTTTTAAGTATACATTATTATTTCAGAAGAAATTCACCCATTTTCAGAATAATTTGCCTCAGGGTCATTGTACCTCATGTTCACAGTCTAAAGAATTGATTTCAAGGCCCTTTCTATAACTTAGAACTAAAGGGCTAAGGGAGTCAACACTCAGAACTCCTAGACTGGGTTATCTTAGCTACTATAGACAACATTAATGAATTGATAAGGTGTTCCCATATTTGTTGATTCTCACAGTAAAGTAGATACTTTACTCACGAGCTTCCATGTAATTCCAAGAACTGTAAATACAACATTTTTTAAATGACCATATGTTTTTGCAACTACCGTTTTATTTTCCACATTCAGAATGAAAAATTAACATATTTCCTTCAGAGTGCAGGAATTGTGTGAAACAGCAAAAAACAAACAAACAAACAAACAAAACCCATAAAAAGCCACTTCTGGTACGTGTAGTAAGATGAGAGCCTAAAACATAAGACCATGCAGCACAGGCCTGGTTTGAGGCCTGAGGCCTAGTTAACAATGGGCAAAACATGGCTAACACAGAGCAGAGCTAAGCTGTGAACAAGAGGCAGGCCCCAGCTCACAGAACTTGGCATGAACAGGGCTGAGAGCATGAAACACTAATTGGTGCTAGGTACTGACTGCAAAACAATAAATGGTACTTGTCATAAGTGGAAAGCACATGGTATCACTAGCTCATTAAAAAAGACCTTGGTACCCACTCCTCACAGATACAGACTCAGGTTCAAGAAAGGGTCTAAAATGACTGATGAATAGAGATGATCTAATCAAACCACGGGGTACAGGGTGTTGGGTGGTATCTAAGTAGCATTAGAGGGTGGTAACCTGACAACATCAGAGGGTGGCAACCTCATACATCAGCAATGAGGTGTGACTTGTTTTACCTGTAGATAATGTTGTGTCTTGGGGGGGGGGGGGGGGGAAATGACCTAGGAGCAGTGGGACCTCCCACTGATTGAATCATTCCATTGTGGCAAGTACTGTCCATAGTGGTTCAGTACAGTCTACTGACAACTATGACTGGACTTTGCTCTACAATAAACCTGGCTTGTCACCTTCGATCCTTATCTGGTTTGTCGTCTTTGGGGGCTCTCTTGGGTTCTGCTGTGGAGACTAAGTGCACAAGTCAACACGGCCCACATCACTTGGAACACACACAAGTAGCCTTGACTGCCCTCCCTGAAGAACTACAGTCTTTACAACCTGAAATTGTCTCTTCTCATTCCAACTATTTGGAAGCAGCATATTTCAAAGCATTTTCTAATTCAGTGCCCATATAGACAAATATAAAAAAATGGATCTTAAATTCTTTCTGCCCATTAGTGGAGAAGGCTGGTACTCCAAAGGTCCCCTTCCTCCTTTTCTCCCTGCTCATGGCATCAACACCATCTGAAGCAGAGGTCGGGAACCTTTTCAAACCAAAAGCCAAACTACCTCAAAATTGAGAACAAGAGGTCAACAAAGAGCGGTATAAGAATGCCCATTTGCATGACTGAAAATATACTACTTAATATTATCGATAATTGTCATAATGATTAATAAAGGCATAACTGAAACATTGTACTCACTGACTTTATTTAATGGGATTTCTGCTGCTGCATCTTTTTGCACTTTTCTTTGAAGTCTTCATCATAACTGGTCAAATTCAATGCCATGCGTGCATTCAGGCTGTCTTCTGTCAGTCTTATGGCAGGTAGCTGCAGAAGTCCAGGTTGGAGTGTTTGAGGGGCTCAGGGCAGGAGATTGGGTGTATGATGGACTCATGGCACAAGGTTGGCGTGTGTGAAGGTACAGAAGTGTTATGGCAGGGCACTGGGGATGAGGGAGGTCAGGGGCCCTGGGCAGGGGGTTCAGGTGTATGATGGACTCAGGGTTGGTGTGTGCTGGAGTGCAGGAGTGTTATGATGCTACAGTCAGATGGGGGTGAGCCCCAGTTGGGGGCTTGTTGGCCAGGCTTTATTTAAATAAAATGTCCAACATAAAAGGTTTCAACCTTGTCTTGACCTATGGCAGGAGCGGGGAACCTTTTTTTGGGTCGGGGGCCACCGACCCCAGAAAAGTCAGTTGGGGACCATGCAAGTAAGAAGGAAAAACAACCCTTCCAAAAAAAACCCCCAGTCCTCACTGATGTGCCCACCAACTGAAACACTTCACTGCCCTGGTGCTCCAGACCCATAGGGTGGGGGTGGGGCAGGAAGGACTGAGGTTCAAGGTCTTGGGCCAGATTTTCTCTTCTGGAGTCCTGGGGTTAGTGGATATTGTGGGCCCGCTCTAAGCTCTGGGGTGGGGTCGAAAATGAGGGGATAAGGGTGTGGGACAGCGCTGCCAGTGGATGGGATGGGGTTGGAGTGCAGGATCTGGGCAGGAGAATGTGGGATGCAGGAGAGGGTGAAGGTGTAAAGTCTGGCCAGGGGGCAGGCTGCCTGGCCAGGGGGTGCCGGGGGGGAGGAATTCTGGCCAAGGGGTAGACAGGGGTGTGTGTGTGTAGACAGGGGGCTAGAGGTAGTGGGGATTTGGAAGGGCCTTTGGGACTGAGGGGATTTTGGCCAGGGAGCAGGAGGCAGGAGGTGTCTGGTCAGCAGGCTGGGGGCAGGGGGAGGATTTTGGCCAGGGGTGTCTGGCCAGGGTAGTGGAGACATGGGGGATTTTGGCCAGGGGGTGTTGGGCCAAGTGGATGGGGGCAGACTGTCTGGCCATTGGGTGAGTGAGGGAGTGAAAGGGTCTGGACATGAGTGGGTGGGGGGCATTTATTTGTTTTTGCACCACATGGCAGGCACCGTGTAACATGCCTCCCACTGCTCCCATCCGCCAGAAGCCTCCTGCAAAGTGTTTCCTGGAGGACGAAAAAGGGCAGTGCAAATGGAGCCATTTTGGGCTCCTTCTTTCCTGCACGCAGTGGGAAGGAAACCACTCTTGCACTGAGACATTTTTTGCCCTGCTTGTTCCCCGCATGCTCAGTCTGACGGGGAGCCTTGGGGCTTCCTGCCCCTGTTCGCCCCCACAAGATTTCCCCTACCCGCTCTTCCAGGAAGCTGTCGCTTACGCTCCACTCTGGGATGGGGCAGGCCAGTAAGGAGGCAGCTGCAGCGACAGCTCCGTGCTGCGGGAGGAGCAAGGGAGTGGCTGAGCTGGGTCTCCCTAGCAAACCACAGGATGCCGGACCCAGATCTGAAGGCGATGGAGAGGCACATTGAGAAGGATTCTGGCTGAAAGGCACCAGGCTGTGAGGCTGGAGAAGCAGGTGGGGAGACAAATCTTTGCTCTGAATTCATTTCGGCTCTTAAGTGAGGTGTTACTGACATTTTACCTTTTAATTCTTTGTAACCAATTCTGATCTTTATGTCACATTATTGGTCATCACTGAAAATCTTTCTTCCTGTACTCAGTCGATGGGTTGAATTATTTAAACAACGCCACTGTGTTTCACTATCAAAATATTTAGGAACCTCTACTTGAGTACAGGATATCTGTCAATAACATGACAGACGCTACTTGAGTACAGGATTTGGACCTGTCATTTTCTGTCAATAACATGACAGACTTTACACAAGATGGTGCTGTCCAGGAGGGTGCTGGACAGTACAAGGACTGTGATGTAGCGGGGAGTTTGTCTCCTCTTGTAGCCACTGTGTTCACTCTGGTTTTGCATTCACTCTTTGCTTTGTTGTACTCTATGTGAGGCCTACTGTCCTGTGCTGCTCTGCAGTGACGCTGTGTGTGTTTGCCTCAGTTTCCCTGGGCACTGCAGCACTATCTGCATGAGAAGGATATGGTTGGGCATAACTCACCATTCAGCATCACTCGGCCTTGTGACCTAGAGGTTAGTGCTCTGTGTGGTTGTATTGAAAGGCAGCACGTGATCTCTATCGACAGAGAGATGTAGATCAGGCATATTGAAAGTGCAAATGAAGCTGGGATTTAAATATTCTGTGCTTCATTAGCATAAACATGGCTGCCACCTTTTTTTTGAAACTGGGCATTTTCGAGAAAAAAGCAGCAGTCTAGAGGGGGATCTTTCGAAAAATAAGCCCTTTTTCGAAAGATCCTGTATACCTCATTTTTTGGTCAACAGGTATACAGGATCTTTTGAAAAAAAAAAGTGGCTTGCTTTGTTGACAGAACTGTCTGTAGTCTAGACGCTCTTTGTCGACAGAGGCTTTGTCGACAGTATCTGTTGACAAAAGCCTGTGGTCTAGACGTACCCTAAGTATACCCCGTCTAATTGTAGGCATCTCCCTCAGTCACCCAACAGCCACTCCAAATTCCAGCCCAGGGACCAAAGAAGCAGCAGCCAGACAGCACCATGTCCCTTTAACTAAACTGCTTCAGTTTCTTAGGCTACTGCACCGTGTCCCCAGACTTCACTGACACTTCATCTTTACCTCAGGGCAAAGATAGTTTGAGGCCCAGCAGCCAGCCAGGAGCGCCTGCTCACTCCCCCAGTTCTGCCAGCGCTGAGCCGTCCGTGGTGCTAAAGTTTGTTTTAGCCAATCAGGAGTTCAAAGGCACGATATTGATTTACACCATGCGAAGTCCTAGACCAGGGTGGGAAACCTTCTTTGGGTCCGGGGCCACAAAAAATCACTCAGGGGCCAAACAAAAAACCCCACCTCACTGTGGCCCCCGATTTAGGAGACACCCCACATTCCCCACGGACACCAGAGCCTTGGGAGGCCCAGGATGGTATGTTTTGTGTGCTCCAGCCCCCAGGGGAGCAGCTGCATGCAGCCCTCAGGCCTGTGCTCCCCCATGCCTCTTCTACACCAATGACATCTATGACTCTATGTCACAGATTTTCCATTGATTCCTGATTTTTAGTACGACTTTCTGAGAACACACAACATTGAACCTCACTCTCTAATTACAGGTAGAACATCTCAATTAGAAACCCATCCAGCCTTGATTTGGAAAGTGGTATTAAATCCACCATGACTCTTGGCCTGTTTCCCGGCTGGTGGTTGAAAACATGCTCAGGTTCAAAGCCATTGAAGACCTGTCCCTTTGGCTACAATGGAGCTGTGCTGATGTATACCAGCTGGGGATCTGTCCAGTGACTCCGATGGAGAGACTTCCATGTCACAGGCAGGGGACCTGGTCTAATGGGCAGTGTCCATGTGATAGTTATACCATTGAGAATGTCTGTCCACATCCACCAGACCTAGTACAGTGCGGACAAGCCCTGAGCATCCTCACAGGGCACATGCTGAGCAATTTAGAAAATCTAAGGAGGCCCTGTCGGCCTGAGCGACATCACTACACCACATTCGGTTTTTTTCCTCCTCAATAAGGCTACTGGGCAGGGCCAAATGGCTGCCACTGGAAAAATCTCCATGTGAGAGAACTCAGCTGTATTTCAGCAACTGCCAAACCCTGGGAAGTGAAGGAAGAGAATTGCTATGTGCAATGCCCAGGAGTGGCCAGTGTTATAAGTAGCCCATCTCACAAGATAAGATCCAAGAAGGATCCTGTACAGGACAGATCCCAGCACTGAAGGGTGCAGGAATTGAATTTTCCCCTCTTCCGTGGAGTTATCTTTTCCATGGACATTATCAGCTTTCCACCAACTTATCAAACTCGCCTCCTCCCTAAACCATGACTGTAGGAATCCAGGAGTGGGTCTACACAGCAATCTTATTTCAGGATAATGGTCGTTATTCCGAAATAACTATGTGAGCATCTAAATAGCAGTAGCATTATTTCAAAATAATTTCAAAATAGCAAGCGGATTATTCCAAATTCTGTCCACCTCATTCTATGAAGAATAACACCTATTCTGAAACTATTTGGAATACTGGATGTGTAGACGCTCCACTTGTGCTCTTTCAACATAGCCCCTCACCAGGGCCATTCTGAGTTATTCCTGAAGAGTGCCTCCTGGGGCTCTAAATCAAATAGCATATGTACATTACGGAAGCCTTCCTCAGACTTATTTTGAGGCTTCCTTGCAGTGTAGACATGCTATTTTGAAATAAGCTATTTCAGAATAAATATTCCAGAATAGTTTATTCCGAAAAAAATGTGCAGTATAGACATAGCCTGGTGATGTTCCATGGTAGTACAACAAGAGGGGAGGCCATTATGTGGCATAGGGCATGCGGTGCAGTCTGGGAGCCTGGCCCAAGCCAGAGAATGGGGGGACATGTTATCATAGGCACCTCTTTGGTATTTCTGAGCTGCACAACGAAGTTATGCCTCCACAAACAACAAAATTTCAATTTTTGTTCAGACTTACTTAGCACCCTTCTTGAACAGAAAGGAATGGGATGCCATAGATCCCTGACCCTGTATTCAATAACTCTGACAAGAATTGCACCATTTAATAACACAGGAGGAAAGAGTTGGCCAAATTAATCCCCAGGGCATGAGTTACCCCAATGGTGGGTTTGATTCCCTGAGCTCATTAATGAGGTGTTGGGTCTCTGTGAGGCACAGGTTCTTCAGGAATAATGTTCCGTAGATCACAGTTCTCAGTATAAAACTTCTTGAAAGCTCCCAGCTGGCAATTCTGTTGATGGGTCAAATATCACCATCTCTGTCTCTTCTCAGCAGGTATGTGCTGTTTTCTTGCATCACAGGCACACACCCGTAGAGACACCAGGATGATCAGCAGGCATTCAATTGAAGATCCCTAGTGCTAAATACCTGAGCTCAGACCCAGCCTCAAACTAAAAGAAAACCTCTGTGTTTGGAAAAACAGGCAATTACAAACTCACTGAAGGAATCACTTTCTCTAGGCTTTCCTACAGACTAAAAACATGCCATTTTTAAGTACCAATAAGTGTCAGGAGCACAACACAGAAGCTGCACCCCAAATCAACATGCCGAGCCACAGAGATCCCTTTGCCTGAAGAGGGCAGAGAGATTAACACACATTAATCTTACCCCTTCTTGTGCTAAGCAATAATCTCGTCCGACTGAGATGGTTTCACCCTGATTCTCATACAGCGGAGGCACAACTAACTGTTTGCTGCTCAGATTAGTGAACAGTAGTATGCATGTGTGTGATATGGTTAACTGTGTGTCCTTGTATTTGTAGAGTGTGTGCATTGTATGGAACAACTGGAATGACCAGCTGTGAACATCTGGCTCTGTGGACAAGCCCTTCTTTCAGGCCATACTGGTACCCATTTTCATCACTTACTTCGGTACAGAGGAGGGGAAGGTTTACAGAGCCATCCACCTGCCCACATCCTTATAGGTGCTTGATCTCGGCTCAGAGGAGATGGAAGAGGGAAATCACTCGGTGGTGACTGAGTTCATTCTTTCAGGACTGACAGATCAACCAGAGCTGCAACTCCCCCTATTTGTGTTGTTCCTGCTGATATATGTTGTCATTCTAGTGGGGAATGGGGGGATGATCTTGTTAATTATGACTGACCCTCGACTCCACACCCCCATGTACTTCTTCCTCCGGAATTTGTCTTTCTCTGATCTCTGCTATTCCTCGACAATTGGCCCCAAGATGCTGCAGAATTTCTTAGCCAAGATGAAAAACATTTCTCACACTGCCTGTGCAGTGCAAATGTATTTATGTTTCTTTTTTCAAGATATTGAGTGTCTCTTGCTTGCTATGATGGCGTATGACCGTTATGTGGCCATCTGTAACCCACTGCTCTATACGGTCACCATGTCCAGGCAACTTTGTAACCAGCTGGTGGCTGGGGTGTGTGCTGTGGGGTTGGTGGATGCAATGGTACACACATGTCTGACATTTCGGCTGTCGTTCTGTCACTCAAATATCATCAGTCATTTCTTCTGTGACATCCCTCCACTGCTGGCACTCTCCTGCTCTGACATACACATCAATGAGATTGTGATGTTTTCCTTTGCATGCTTCATTATGGTGAGCAGTGTCGTGACCGTCCTCCTGTCCTATGTCTATATAATTTCCACCATCCTGAGGATCCGCTCTGCCAAAGGTCGGCACAAAGCCTTCTCCACCTGCACTTCCCACTTGTGCGCAGTGGCCATGTTTCATGGCACCCAACTCATCATGTATTTACGTCCCACCTCCAGCTATTCCATGGACACCGACAAAATAGCCTCAGTGTTCTACACGCTGGTGATCCCCATGTTGAACCCCCTCATCTACAGCCTGAGGAACACAGAAGTGAAGGGCTCCCTGAGGAAAGCCATGAATAGACTCCTAAGGATTTCTTGAATCTTTTAAACTCAGTCCAAAGATTTTTTAGCACTGGGGTTGGTTTTATGATGTAGGTGCAAGAGGGAAGTGTGCGGTTTTTATAACTGAACCAAAAGAAGGTTTCACTTCTCCTTATAGTCTGTGGTGCTTTATACGCTCTTTGGGGGTGGTTGGCACTTAGTTTGTGTCCATGCACAAGGAGAAGAAAGGTGTTTTCCATCGCAGTGAGCTTTATTGGAAGTTAAGGGCACAGCAAAACAAGTAAGAGCAAGGGTAACATTCCCAAGGGAGAGCACAATGTGGATGCCTACTCTGTGACAGTCTGTACTGAACCGAATAGACAATAGCATGGAAGTGATGAGTTTTCTCAATAATATCAGTTAAAGAGAAAATTCAGTCATACAGACACCAGATAATTATGCCACATTAGGAGGTTCGCTATGAGTTCTTGCTGTCTCCTAGATTCATAGAATCATAGAACTGGTCATCTAGTCCAGGTACCTGCACTTAGAGCAGGACCAAGCACTAACTAGACCTTCCCCAACAGGTGTTCTTCTCATCTGCTGTTACAAATCTCTCATGATGGAGATTCTACAACATCCTTAAACTATTTATTCCAGTGTTTAGCTACTGTGAGAATGTTGAATTTTTTTCTAATACCTGACTTAACCTCCCTTGCTACATTTAAGTCCATTGCTTCTTCTCCTGTCATCAGAGGTTAAGGAAATTAATGTTTTTCCGTCTTCTTTGTAACACCCTTTCCCATATTTGAAATCTATTCTCATGTGCCCTCTCAGCCGTCTCTTCTCCAGACTAAAAGAACCAGTACTTTCAGTCTTTTCTCATAGGTCATGTTTCGTAGACCGTTAATCACTTTTGTTATCCTTTGCTGAACTTTTTCAATTTTTTCCACAGCTTTCCTGAATGTGGTGCCCAGATCTGGACAAAATACTGCAGTTCAGTCATAATCAGCATGGAGTAGAGTGAAAGCATAGGTTTTTGTACCTTGCTTACAGCACTCCTGCTAATATATCCCAGAATAAAGTAAGGTTTTGCATCATTTTTGTACTGTTAACTCCTAAACTTTATGCCACTATGACCCCCTAGATTGCTTTTGGCAGTGCTTTTTCCTGGACACTAATTTTCCATTTTGTGTGTGTGAGAGTGATTGTTCCTTCCAAAGAGAGTACTTTGCTTTTGTCCTTATTAAACTTCATCCTATTTACCTGGAGTCATTTTGACACTTTGCAAGACCATTTTGAATTCTCATCTTACTCTTCAAGACACATGCAACTTCTCCCAGCTGGGTGTCATCTACAACCTTTATCAGGGTACTCTCTATGCCAGTATCTTTAGCACTGATGACGATATTAAACAGAACAAGACTCAGAACTGATCCCTCACTGTGAGACATATCTGGACAGTGCCCTTTATTCAGTCCTGGATCTTTCTCAGCCACCGTCTATGCTAATGAGGCAAGTCTATCTACGTTACACGACTTCATGTAGATACAACTCAGTTTGACTTACAAGTGAGTCTACCCTATCCTGTGTTAATGGGAGGGTTCCATAACAGAAGTAGTACAAATTCAATCACCTGACAGCATCAGCATAGACCAGCCTCGATAAGAATCTGTGACGGAACACAGACTTTGAGGGAGGGGCAGTACAGCCATTGATGGGCAAGTGCTCTCCCATTGACTAAGGGCGTCTTCAACATACTGGCTAAATAAATATTGCTTCATTTATCATAGTAGTGTCGATTTAGTCAGTGGTGTAGCTCTGCCCCCAGCCTTCCCTGTTAGAGCCCTTGCACTGAGTATAAAACATGGGAAGAATCACAAAGTAAAAAAAAAAAAGAATGATTCTGTAGACTGGTTACTAGGGGAACCCACATATAGAGTGAGACAATCAACTCTATGTCTTTATTCCAATGGCTACTTAATTAGGTAGAACAGCTTTGGAAGGAGAGATTGAGAATGTCTCAGAGCTGAATAGCAGATTGCTCCCTGGCTCAGAAAACAGGAAACCTGACTGCACATCTTTGAAGCAGGAAGTGAATCTTGATCACCCACCTCAGAGGTGAACCTCCTCATATTGGGCAAAAAAAATTAAAGTGAGAGGACACTCCCACCACCAACAACTACATTTGGCTGCTTTAAATACTCCCCTTTCCTCTGCTTTAAATACTCCCCTTTCCTCCACCGTGGTTTCGGGACAAAGCTATTATAGAATTTGTAATACGTGTATGAATCATTTCAGGTCAACCAAAATTGCATCGCTTTTAACTATAAATTATTATTTCAGAAGAAATTCACCAATTTTTAGGGTCTTTTGCACCATGGTCATTGTACCTCATGTTCACAGTTAAAATAATTGATTTCAAGGCCCTTTCTATATCTTAGATCTAAAGGGCTAAGGCAGTAGACACTCAGAACTCCTAGTCTGGATGATCTTAGCTTCTATAGACTACATTACGGAATTGGTAAGGTGCTCCCATATTTGCTAATGCTCGTAGTAAAAGTAGATGCTTATTTCACTTCTGAACTTCCATATAATCCATTTACTATACATAAAAATTTTGGAAATGGCCACGCCTTTGCAACTCTTATTAATAAATGTGGAAAATTATGAAAATAAAGTACAATATTTCTTTTAGAATGCAGGAATTGTTTGAAATTAAAAAAAAATCTTAGGGTCTCTACAATGGGCCATTGCTGCTCCTCATTTCAACTGTTCAGAAGCAGCAGTGGTTTCAAAAGCAGTTTCTAGTTCATGGTACACCTGGGCAAAATTAAAAAATTGGATTTTAACTTCTATCTGCCTCCCTTTCCCATCTTTTACTGGTAATAACCAGACTTGCCTGCCTTATAACAGGGTTCATAAATATTTGTAGCTCCTTATATGGCCCTCTTCAATGCAGTGCCTCTGAGTAACTCAAAATCTTTATTGTATTTATTGCCACTTATTCCATGTTAGGGCAGAGCAGTATTATTTCCATTTTTCAGATGAAGCTAAGGCACAGAGAAAGCAAATGTGCAAACTTTAAGAAGCACAAGAGGAACAGTGGTGTAAAATCAATAGGTAAGGGAGTGGTGAATCCACCCCTCATTTTATAGAGTCATTCAACATTCTTCAGATTCACCATGTAGGTCTCACAAATGAGCTGATGACATCCCTCAGAGACTGCAGTCCTGAATTTTTAACTATTCAGGGGAACTGAGAGGTTTCCCTATCTGAAGACACACTGAAAATTATGTACGCGGCCGTCAGCGTATCCCATATTCTACTGGCACCTCAACCATGAGGCCTCTCTCCCCATAACAGACACTTTCACCTTAAATCCATTTGCTGCTTCTTAAATTAAAGCCTGCAACCACCAGCAACCAGGATGGTCAGGAAATCATTTACACATGGTGACAATCTGTGCATGTTACAAGCTATACTTTAAAAAGACACAAAAAGAAACACTAAAACACAAAGAGCTCCCAAAGGGAAATCGAGCCCCTCCACAGGCTACAGCCTCAAAATGCAAGACAAAAACACATCAGCCATTAAACTATACGTCCCACAGATCCATCATGCACTAATGCTTCACCCTGACCCCAGGGCACATGCAGGCTCAGGTCCAGCAGCCAGCCAGGAGCATGTACTCACTCCCCTGGGCCTGCCCGCAGTGGGCTGTCCATGGTCCTGCAATTTTCTCTAATTAGCCAAGTGTTCAGTGGTGCTGAGCTGATTGGCACCAGCTAGGGATCTGAACTATTGGCATTAATAAAGCTCTGTCACATTAAACCACCCAGGTTAGTGGGTTGGCTTCATTTCACTGAGGCAGATTTTCCCTGGATCTGTAATTTCTCGTGTGACCTTCTGAGACCATGTAAAGGCTCCATCCTCACTCTGGCATGATAAATGCGGAAGTTGGGGGGCCCGCAAAAGTACCCCAAAACCTTAGCTTTCCAGGCTTTGATATAAAACTTCCCCCCAAAATCTTAAAAACCTAGATTTTGGGGACAAAATCTGCTGCCACCACCCAAGTAAGGATAAGAAAATCAGGGGAGAGATCACTTGGGAAATCTCAGCCACTAAAGTAAAAACCAGGACACAAAATTTAACCAATGCCAGGTTAATAAAAAGAAAAGAGAAATAACTTTTATTATCAACACAATAGTCCTGTTGCAAGCATAATGACTAGATGAAAAAGTCACAGAGTAATATCCTTATGGGGTTATTACAGAGGAGAGGAAAACCCATTTTTAAATGTACAGACATCAGATCCCATTTCTTAAACCATAAAACAATAAAAACTAAACATTACCCTACTTACAGATAGTGAAGAAAGAGTCTTTTCTTGGAGGGAGACATAATGTCTGTCCCCCTCAATAGCTGGAGAGAACTGAGGAGGGAAGGAGGGAAAAACCCAAAAATTCCTTTGTCCCAGTTTGAAATTCCTACCTGCATTCCTATTGGCTGAATCTACCTAGTTAGGTAAGGGACACAGTTAACCCCTTAGTCCCCAGGCTGCTGCCTAACCCTCATGATCATGACAGACCACATGGCATGGAACCTCATGGACCAATTACAGCTGGATCCTGTCATTTAGAAGCACAGCCAGTCTTGACTTCAAGGGTTAAGTGGTATTAAATCCACCATGTCTCTTGGCCTGTTCCCCTGCTCAGGTTCACACCATTGAAGATCGGGCACTTTGGCTCCAATGGAGCTGTGCTGATTTACACCAGTTGGGGATCTGGCCAATGACTCCAATGGAGAGCCACCCATGTACACAGGCAGGGGACCTGGTCTAATGGGAAGTGCCCGTGTTATGCCAAGTCTTGGGATTGGTAGGAAGAGACTTGCTATTGGCAAACCACAGGACTTGGTGGCGTTAGAACCGGCTGATGAAATCCCTGGTTATGAAAGATCCTATACTGGAGAGATCCCAGCATTGAGGGACAGAGAAAGTGAATTGTTCCCTCTTTCACAGAATTATCTTTCCCATGCAAATTATGAGCTGTCAATGGAAATATCAAACTTGTCTCATCTTACAAGGCAGATCAGCAAGAGAGACCATCTTGCTTCATAGGGATGGAATCCATCATAGGACCCTGGCCCATGGCAGAGAATGTTGGAAAGTGGTATCTGAGGGATCCCAGTGGCATTTGTGCCCAAAATATTATGTTTTTGGCCTAGAGCACTTGGCCTCTGCACAGCACAAACCATCCCTTTGTTGATCAGGTTGACTCATTGAAAAACACAGGAGGCACGAGTGGGACAAATTAATCCCCAGGGCCTGAGTTATTCTGAATGTGTCCCTGGTTCCCTCAGCACATTAATTAGGTGTGATGACCTTCTGAGAGTTGGTATTCCCACTTGCTTCAGCAAGCTTGTCCCACAGGTCACAGATCTCAGTATAAAACTTCCCATCCGCTCCAGAGAGGCCATTTCTTTCTCTTTTTAATTACGCGCCCACACAGACACCAAGGTGATCAGCACATAGGGAGCTGACAAATGTCAGCATTAAAAATCTCACCCTGAGCTCCTACCAAATGAGCTACAGGATAAAAAAACATTTTTGGTTGGATAAAGGGGCAATTACATCATCACGGAAGCCAGTTCTTTCACTGGGTTTTCCTACCAACGAGAGAAAATGCCATTTTCAGATGCTGAGATGCATAATTAGCACCGTGAGTATCCTTCTCCCCAATCTGAGACACCGAGCCACAGAGCTCTCCTTGCCCAAAGAGACGATAAAGACTGATATTCGTTTCCTCTCACCCCTTCTTGAGCTAAGGAATAATCTCATCACACTGAGACAATTTTCACCTTGATTCTCCCACAGCAGAGTCACACATCACTGTTTGCTGCTTGGATTAATGAACAGGAGAATCTGTCTGTAGACAGCATGATTGACCTTTGTGTCCTTGTATGTGTACAGTGTGTGCATTGTATGGAACACCTGGACTGACCAGCTGTAAATATCTGGCTCTGAGGACTAAGACATCCTCTGTGCTCATACTGACACCCATTATGAACCTGGACTCCTTTTTCTTCACTTATTTAAATCACAGGGAGGGGATAGGTTGTGTTAGCCATCTCCTGTCCAGATCACTGTAGCTGCCTGATCTCTGCATAGAGGAGATGGAAGAGGGAAATCACTCGGAGGTGACTGAATTCATTCTTACAGGACTGACAGATCGTCCGGAGCTACAGCTCCCCCTGTTTTTTTTGTTCCTACTCATTTTTCTTGCCACCATGGTGGGAAATGGCGGGATGGTCTTATTAATCATGAGTGACCCCCGACTCCACACCCCCATGTACTTTTTCGTTAGGAGTTTGTCTTTCTGTGATTTCTGCTATTCCTTTGTTATTGCCCCAAGGATGCTGCTAGGTTTCTTAGCCAACATGAAAAGCATTTCTTACACTTCCTGCGCTTTGCAAATGTTTTTCGATATGACTTTTCAGGAAACTGAGAGCCTCCTGCTGGCTGTGATGGCCTATGACCGTTATGTGGCCATCTGTAACCCGCTGCTTTATACGGTCATCATGACCAGGCAGCGTTGTAACCTGCTGGTGGCTGCCTGCTGTGCTGTGGCATCGGTAGATTCAGTCATTAACACATATTTTGTATTCCGGCTGTCATTCTGCCACTCCAACATCATCAACCACTTCTACTGTGACATGGTCCCCCTGATGGCCCTCTCCTGCTCTGACACCAGCAGCACTGAGATTGTGATGTTTGCATCCGCTTGTTACATTATATTGAGCAGCGTTGTGACCATCCTCCTCTCCTATGTTTTTATCATCTCCACCATCCTGAAGATCAGCTCAGCCGAGGGCCGACGCAAAACTTTCTCCACCTGCACTTCTCACTTGACCGCAGTGGCCATGTTTCATGGCACCATCCTTTCCATTTATTTCCGACCCGCCTCCAGCAATTCCACGGGCACCGACAAAATAGCCTCAGTCTTCTACACGCTGGTGATCCCCATGTTGAACCCCCTCATCTACAGCCTGAGGAACAGGGAGGTGAAGGGAGCTCTGAGGAAAGCCATGAACAAACTCCTCAGCAATTCTTGAATCTTTGTAACACTGTCTTCCCTTCCAGTGGGGTTGGTTTTGTAATGCAGTTGCAAGTGTGAAGTGTGTAATATCTGCCGTTGAATCAAAGGCGTTTTGCATACCCTCCTGCAACAGTTTAGCGCTTTCTGTGGTCTGTGTAGTAGTTGTAGAGATTGTTTGTGTCCATGCACAAGGAGGATAAAGGGGATTAACATCACAATGGCCTTTATTGTAAAAGGCAAAAACAAGTAAGAGCCAGGGTAACATTTCCAAGAGACAGCACAGTGTGGACACACTTTTTGCATAGACCCAATTAAATGAACCCACTTCTGTCAGGCTTCCCTAATGTTGTAAATCTGAAAAATGGATTCTGGAGCTACTGATTTCAAAGCCCTTTCTATATCTTGGAAATAAAGAGCTAAGGGATTGGACCCTCAGAACTCCTAAACTCGGTGATCTTAGCTTCTATAGGCAACATTAACGAATTGATAAAGTGCTCCCATATTTGTTGATGCTCACAGTAAAGGTAGATAGATACTTCACTCCCAAGCTTCCATGTAATTGCGTGCACTGTAATTACAACATTTTAAAAATGACTATGTTATTGCAACTATCATTTTATTTTCCACATTCCTTGATGAAAAATTACCATATTTATTTTACAATGCAGGAATTGTCTGAAACAACAACAACAAAATACTTCTGGTATGTACAACCTGTAATTTCCTCTTCTCATTCCAACTACTTGGAAAGAGCATTTTTTGAAGCATTTACTAATTCAGGGCAGATATGGACAAATAGAATTGAATATCCATTTTTTCATTTCTGCCTATGAGTAGAGAAGGCTAGTACTCCAAAGTGCCTCTTCCTCTTCTTTTCCCTGCTCATGGCATCATCACCATGTGAAAGAAACGGAGAAGCACAGGAATAGGGGAGGATTCTGGCTCAAAGGCACCAGCCTAAAAGGCTGGAGAAGCAGGTAGGGGAGACAAATCTTTGCTTTGAATTCATTTAGGCTCTTAAGTGAGGTGTTACTGACATTTTATCTTTCAATTCTTTGTAACCAATTCTGATCTTTATGCCTCATTATTGGTAATCACTGAAAATTGTTCTTTCTGTCGTCAGTAAATGGGTTGGATTGTTTTATCGAAGCCATTGTGTTTTGGTATAAAAAAATTGAGGAACCTCTACTTGGGAACACGATTTGCACCTGTCATTTCCTGGCAATAAATAGACAGATGTTACACACACTGGTGTTGTCCAGGAGGGTGCTGGACAGTACCAGACACACATTCTACTGGGCATTGCTAGGCCCTGTGACCTACAGGTAAGTGTCTGTGTGGTTATATTGAAAGACAGCATGTTATACCCCTGTACCTGAATCTGCCAGAGGTAGAGCCCAGAGCCTTAGCTGTGTATTATTTTCATAGCCCAGGTGTCCTCCCCCAAGGTATTAGCAGACATGTTAGCAGAGAACAAAGCCATCTCCTCCTCCGTCTGTGTGACAGAGCAGCCTTCAACTTTCTGGAGGGAGGTTCCAAAGAGGATGGAGAGAGGCTGTTCTCAGTATTCTCAGATGAAAAAACAAGGAGCAATGGTCTCAACTTACAGCAGGGGAAGTCTAAGTTGGATATTAGGAAAAACTATTTCCCTAGGAGGGTGGGAAGCACTGGAATATGTTCCTAGGGAGGGGGTGGAATCTCCATCTCTAGAGGTTTTTACGTCCTGGCTTGACAAAGCCCTGGCTGGGATGATTGACCTGGGGTTGGTCCTGATTTGGGCAGGGGACTGGACTCGATGATTCTTCAGGTCTCTTCCAGCCCTAGGATTCTATGATTCTGTGCCTCCACTCTGGTTTCTTAGTGTGTTAGTGGTGGTGTGGTGACTGCTGTTTCTCTGTCCCTTCAGAGGCAGTGAAGAGAGGGAGAGAGGGGCCTCGGGATATCCAGTTCTTCCTTTTATATTCCTCTCCCCCGTTTCAGACACATTACCAGATGGATACCAGGAGACAAAATATCTATGTGAAAATATGTTTATGGCTCCTTTTCCTCATATTTTTGAGCTTCCTTTATTTCCCTTCCTCCTCGATGTTGCTATTTGCTGCTTCAATATGGTATTCACCACATCACACATTGCTTGGTTTCAGACAGACCTGTTTGTCGACATCTGTTTGTAACGTTAGTTAACAATAGCATACAGTGTCCTCTTCGAACCTCACATACCATATTGACACTTGTGATTTATCAGGGTGATACCAATAAACCAATGATAGTTTTAAGATGATACATTGGCAGCTGTACTTTTGAAAGACTTCAAAAGAAAAAAATAAAACACAAAGACTTCACACAAAGAAATCAAGCCCCTCCACAGGCTATACCCTCTGAAATACAAGACAAAAACACATCACCCATTGAAATATATATTGAAAATGTGGGAGAACCACTGCCTATGCAGCACACCAAAATTTGTAGTCACACCCATAACCTTTTCTAGGCAGCACAATCATATCCAATTTGTGGGAACAGCTCCTCGATTGCACCACAACACTCTTTAAATTCCAAGTATTCTATCACCATGAAACTCTTCACTCCCACCTCCAAAGAAACACACAGCAACAGCTCATGGCGTGTTCAATCTGCCTCCCATTTGGAACGTGCCCTAGGGATCCGTCTATGGAGTGGGCCAGGCAGGAGTTAATCTGGATTAGAATCTTGTTCAGTTGTGGTCTGAGCTATGTGTGGTCTGGATCCAACTACAAATACCAGATGGTGCATGAAAAAGCCAGGGCCAGGGCTCTTGCATCCACCATAGTTGCTAAATTTGATGTCCCTCTGCTCTTGTTCTGTAAGGGAAGTACACAGCCCTTCATCAAGGGGAGAGGTTGAAACAAGTAACTATTCCCCTCTCCGAACCCTCACTGGCATTTGTTGAGGTATGAGGAAGGTTTCAGTGAAGCTGTACAGCCCGGTGCGACATCCCTAGAGGGCAGAGGCATGAAGAGCATTTTCTCTTCCCTAGCATGACCAGATTACTGAAGGAGCACAAGTGGTTGCTGCTAGCATAGTCTCCAATGGACCCATTTACTGGGCTGCAACAGTAGGGCACCCACTTCCCTGTCACACCCCGCAAAACCCTTTAAATTCCATGGGAATGTGATACTATCCTATTGCCATGAAACACTTCACTCCCACCTCCAAGAAACACACAGCAACGGTGTATGGCATGTTTAATCTGCCTCCCAATTGGAATGTCCCTTGGGGATTTAGCTGTGGAGTGGGCCAGACAGGAGTTAACCTGGATTAGAATCCTGTTCAATTCTGGTCTGATCTCTCTGAGGTCTGGATCTAGCTCCAAATCCCAGACAGCTCATGAAAAAGCCCTTACAAGCATGCCAAGGACAGGGGTCAAATTCAGCAGAGCCAGGGCTCTTCCATCAATGACAGTTGCTAAATTTGATGTCCCTCTCCTCTTGTTCTATAAGGGAAGTACACAGCCCTTCAGCAAGGGGAGAGGTTTAAACAAGTAAATATTCCCTTCTCAAACCCTCACTGGGATTTGTTGAGGACTGAAGAAGGTTTCAGTGAGGCCATACTGCCTGGTGCAACATTCCTAGAGGGCAGGGGCATGAAGAGCATTTTTGCTTCCCCAGCATGAGCTAATTCCTGCAGTTGGACAAGTGGTTGCTGCTAGCACAATCTCCAACGGCCCCATTTACTTATTTATTGGGCTGTAATAGCAGGGCACCCGCCTCTCCCAAACACCCCTGCTGGTTGGGTGTCTCTAGGCTTTAAAGAGTTTCTGCCCCATTATCGGGCCATATCCCAAGGAATCCTACCTGGAGGCAAAGGTTTTGTCTTGCCTGCGTCCTTCTGACCTGAGCTCTCCAGTTGAGCCACTAAGTACTCCAGATCCCTTTCACCACTGTCTAATTGTAGGCCTTTTCCTCAGTGACCCAATTGCTACTCCAGCCCAGGGACCCGAGGAACAGCAGCCACAAAGCACCATGTCCCTGTAACTAAACTGGTTCAGTTTCCTGGGCTACTGCACCGTGTGTCCCCAGACTTCACTGATGCTTCACCTTTACCTTAGGGCAAATGGAGGTTGAGACCCAACAGCCAGCCAGGAGTGCCTGCTCCCTCCCCCACTTCTGCCAGCACTGAGCCATCCGTGGTGCTGAAGTTTTTTTTAGCCAGGCAGGAGTTCAAAGGCACAACGCTGATTAATACTCTGTGAAGCTCTAGATTGGGATGGGAAACCTTCTTTGGGTCGGGGGCCACTAGCCCACAGAAAATCAGTCTAGAAGCACACACAACTTAAAAGCAGAAAAAAACCCCTAACTGTGGCCCCTGATTGAGAAAGAGAAAAACACTCCCCATATTTACATTGTTCATCCAAGGCTAAGGAGGCCCAACCTAGTAGATTTTGTGTGCTCCAGCCACAAAGGTGAACAGGGGAGGGGTTTAACACCTGCGTGGGCTCCCCAATGCTTGGGAATTCTGATCCTCAGGGGCTGGATCCAGGCAAGCCAGGGGCAGCATCCGGCCCCTGGGGCCTGAAATTCCCCATGCCTGTTCTAGACCACTGACATCTATGATTCTATGTCAATATACACAGGTTTTCTGTAGATCCCTGATTTTTCGTATGACCATCTGAGAACACACTACACTGAACCTCACCCACTAATTACAGGTAGAACATCTCAGCTACAAACCCATTCAGCCTTGATTTGAAGGGGTAAGTGGTATTTAATCCACCATGTCTCTTGGCCTGTTCCCCTGCTCATGGATGAACACATGCTCAGGTTCAAGGCCATTGAACATCTGACCCTTTAGCTACAATGGAGTTGCGCTGATTTATACTGGGTTGGGATGTGTCAAGTGACTCCAATAGAGAGACCTCCATGTACACAGGCAGAGGACCTGGTCTAATGGGCAGTGTCCATGTGATGGTTACACCAGTGAGCTGTCTATCCATGGCCACCATAGCACGGTGTGGGGAAGCCCTAAGCATTCTCACTGGGCACAAGCTGAGCAATATACCTGGTCTAGGTAGGATCTGTCGGCCTGTGTGACATCACTAGAAGCCAGGGAAGAGTCCACATTCACTTTTCTAGA
Source organism: Pelochelys cantorii (assembly GCA_032595735.1). Classification (NCBI taxonomy): domain Eukaryota; kingdom Metazoa; phylum Chordata; order Testudines; family Trionychidae; genus Pelochelys; species Pelochelys cantorii. The sequence goes on from CM064329.1 coordinate 3,850,301, forward strand.
GCTGAACAAGGCTGCTGGGCAGGGCCAAGTGGCTGCCATTGGGAAAATCTCTGTGAGAGGTTGGGCAGGCAGGGATCAGCTGTATTTCAGCAACTGCCAAACCCTGGGAAGTGAAGGAAGAGAATTGCTATGTGCAATGCCCAGAGCGGCCAGTAGCACATCTCACAAGATGAGATCCGGGAAGGATCCTGTACAGAACAGACACCAGCACTGAAGGGTGCAGGAATTGACGTTTCCTCTCTTCTGTGGCGTAATCTTCTCCCTGGAACGTATCAGCTTTCCATCACCCTATCAAACTCGCCTGCTCCCTAAGCCACAGCTGTGGGAGTGGTGATGTTCCAGGGCAGCTCAGCAAGAGGGGAGGCCATCATGTGGCATAGGGCATGGAGTGCAGTCTGGGAGCCTGGCCCAAGACAGAGAATGTGGGGGATGTGCTATCACAGAGACCCCGCTAGTATTTCTGAGCTGAACAACATACTTTGGTCTCTATAAACAACAAAACACATTTTCCATTTTTGTTCAGATTTCATTCTTCTGGAACAGAAAGGAGTGGGATGCCATAGATACCTAGCCTAGAACTCAATAACTCTGACACATATTGCATCATTTAATAACACTAGGAGTAAGGAGTGGGCCAAATTAACCGCCAGGGCATAAATTACTCCAGTGGTGGCTTTGGTTCCCTGAGCTCATTAATGAGGTGTTGTGTCTCTCTGAGCTCGGGTATTCCCAGATGCTTGAGGAATAACGTTCCATAGATCGCAGATCTCAGTATAAAGCTTCCTGAATATGGTAATCTGGCAGTTTCTGTCAATGGGGAAACACCACCATGTCTGTCTCTTCTCAGCAGGTACGTGCTGTTCTGCTGCATCACAGCCACACACGCATAGAGACACCAGAGTGAGCAGCAGGTACTGAATTGAAGATCCCCAGCACTAAATACCCGAGCCTAGATCCAACCTTTCAAACTAAAGGAAAAACCTCAGTGTTTGAAAAAACAGGCAATTAGAATGTCACTGAAGGAAGCGCTTTCTCTGGGCTTTCCTACAGACTAAAGAACACACCATTTTTAGGTGTCAAAAAGTGTCATGAGCACAGCAGAAAAGCTTTACCCGAAACTGAGATGCAAAACTACAGAGCTTCCCTTGCCTAAAGAGGGCAGAGAGATTGACACTTGTTTACGCTTGAATTAAGCAATAATCTCATTTCACTGAGGTGGTGTCTCCCTGATTCTCCCACAGCGGGGCCAAAAGTCACTGTTTGCTGCTTGTATTAATGAACAGGAGTGTTCATGTGTGTGGTATGGTTAACCTGCGTGTCCTTGTATTTGTACAGTGTGTGCATTGTATGGAACACCTGGAAAAATCAGCTGTGAACATCTGGCTCTGTGGACTAAGTCCTTCTTTTTCATCACTTAACTTTGGTACAAAAAAAGGATAGGTTTACAGAGCCATCCATCTGCCCACTTCCCTGTCCCTGCCTGTACTCAGCTCAGAGGAGATGGAAGAGGGAAATCACTCCGTGGTGACTGAGTTCATTCTCACAGGACTGACAGATCGTCCGGAGCTTCAGGTCCCCCTATTCGTTTTGTTCCTACTGATTTATATTGTCACCATGGTGGGGAATGGGGGGATGATCTTGTTACTCAAGATAGACCCACAACTCCACACCCCCATGTATTTTTTCCTTGGTAATCTGTCTTTCTGTGATCTCTGCTATTCCTCGACAGTTGCCCCCAAGACGATGCAGAATTTCTTAGCTGAGAGGAAAAGCATTTCTTACACTGCCTGCGCTGTGCAATTGTATTTATGTTTCCTTTTTCAAGATATTGAGTGTCTCTTGCTGGCTGTGATGGCGTATGACCGTTATGTGGCCATCTGTAACCCACTGCTCTATACAGTCACCATGTCCAAGCGGCTTTGTAACCTGCTTCTGGCTGGAGTGTTTGGGGTGGCATTGATGGATGCAACTATAAGCACGTACTATATATTCCAGCTGTCATTCTGCCACTCCAACATCATCAATCATTTCTTCTGTGACACTCCCCCACTGCTGGCACTCTCCTGCTCTGACACCCACATCAATGAGATTTTGATGCTTGCCTTTGCATGCTACGTTGTAGCGAGCAGCGTTGTGACCATTCTCCTCTCCTATATTTGTATCATCTCCACCATCCTGCGGATCCGCTCTGCCGAGGGCCGGAAGAAAGCCTTCTCCACCTGCACTTCCCACTTGACTGCAGTGGGCATGTTTCATGGTACTCTACTCTTTATGTATTTCCGACCCACCTCCAGCTATTTCATGGACACAGACAAAATAGCCTCCGTGTTTTACACACTGGTGATCCCCATGTTGAACCCCCTCGTCTACAGCCTGAGGAACAGGGAGGTGAAGGGCGCCTTGAAGAAAGCCATGAATAAACTCCTGACCCATTCTTAAATCTTGTTATCTCAGTCCAAACTTTTCTTGGCACTGAGGTCAGTTTTATGATGTGGTTGCAAGTGTGAAGTGTGTGATTTTTATAGCTGAACCAAGGGGAGATTTGAACAGCCTCCTTATACTCGGCGGCTCTTTATGTGTTCTGTTGGGTGGTTGTAGAGATTGTCATTTCGTTTCTGTCCATGCACAAGGAGGAGAAAGGTGATTTCCATCAGAATGACCTTTATAGTAAGTTAAGGACACAGCAAAACAAATAAGAGCAGGAGTAACATTCCCAAGAGAGAGCACGGTGTGGGTGCCTGCTCTCTGACAGTCTGCATTGAACTGACTACAAATAGCATAGGAATGGTGAGTTTTCTCCACAACATCAGTTAAAAAGCAAGATAAATCATCCATGTTTGTTTTTTGCGTCCATGTTACACTGTTGACTCATAGTGGCCCACAGGCTACATATGACCCCTAGATCCCTTCCTGCACTGCTCCTTCCTAAACAGTAATTTCCCTTTTTGTGTGTGTTCCTTCCTCCGGGAGCTGATTGTTCCTTCCCAGGGAAGCGCTTTGCATTTGTCCTTCTTGAACTTCATCCTATTTTCCTATAATAATTTCGACAGGTTGTGCAGATTATTTTGAATTCTCACTTTACCCTTTGTCGAAGTAAAAACTTCACTCTGTTTACGCGGCTAAAATATATGGTTTTATTGGCCAATAAAAGCAAAGTGAGCCAAACGTGGACCCAGCAAAGTCAGGCCCAGTAAGGCTCCTGATACAATCCGTCATAGTATCTTTATACCCTTGACCAAACAGCCTGACGTCAGGGCATTCAAATACAGAAATCATCAATTAAGCTAGGAAAATAAAGCCTTATCAACAAGATGGAGGACAGGTACGAGGGAGTACCTCTCCTGTCTAAACCAGCCCAATTAACACATTCCAATAGCACATCTGTCTTGGCCTGGCACATGGGGTGATAGAAAGTTCACTCTGGCCTACATGCAAAGGCAAAAGCTGAAATGGTTTCTGCTATACAAGATGGCTTCTAGCTAAACATATAAAATGGTTACGGCAGTCTCTACAGCTCCCCCCTTTTAGCCTTTTAAAGGCTAAACATGAAACCATTTTATATCTCCACTTCCATTAAAGTATTAATATACATTTCCTGTTCCTGTTCCTTTCTCTGCTCATCATATTTTAACATCATTACTTCCACATTCTCTCTAGTAAGGGTCTGTCTTGTGCTTTTTAGAATACAAGCAATACAGCATTTGATTAACAAGAAACAAAAATAAACACAAAAGAATATAACCAAGACTAAAACTACACCTTGAAGAATCCAAGTTCCCACATGTCCAAACCAGCCTCTCAACGAACCCCAGAGAGTCCTGTCTTCCTCCTCCCCTAGGCGTTCCACAGTGCTTTCAATCTCTGAGGCATCTTCCTCCACTTCCTTGCTGGTGTCAGTAATATACACACAGCATTCTTTTCCCACTAAGGCACAAACCCCGCCCTTACTAGCTAGGACATAGTCTAGGGCCATCCGGTTTGGGCTCTTTCCCACTCTGGCTCCTGAACCATTACATGTCCAGCAGTACTTTCCAATTGGGGTCAGGTCTAGGTGGATATACCCTGGGTTAGTAAACCCTTTATCCTGCCAAGTATCATTTGGCTTCAGTTCACTAAACAGTGGGCCATTCATTTGAGTGTTGTTCAGTGGGACTGGAATCATTGGAATGCCTCCTTCTGAGTGTACAGGACTGTGAGCACATATCCAGCAACCTGTGGAATTAAATTCTTGGGAAACTTGGTTCATTAAAAGCATAAACACATTTGAACCATACAGGTTATAACTACTAGGTATTAAAAAACAAGATTAAGCATAAGCTCAACAGGAATTGTTTGTCCAGCCTCATGCTGGCTGTTCTTCAGGACTTCGTAGATTGCTTCACCTATCGCTGGCAGGTTCTTCTGGGTCGCAGCTGGTACCTTGGCCTCGGTTCCTCAGGATCGTCTGCTTCTGGGCTTGGATTGCCGGTACCAAGCCTGCGCTGATCCTCGTCTACTTCTGGACCTGGGTTTCCGGTACCAGGTCTGCGGTGCTCCTGGTTAGGGCTAAGCTCTGTAGGGGCTGGAACCGCTTTGCAGTGGGATGCGTGAATCCAGGTGGGGAATCCCTCACACTTTACAGCAGTATGGGTGGTCAGAAGGACTTGGTAGGGACCCTTCCACCTGGGTTCCAGGGCAGTCTTCCGCTGGTGAACCTTCACGCAGACCCAGTCTCCTGGTTGTAGTTTATGGCACGGCTCAGTCGGGGCCTCCTGGAAGGCGTCCTTAACCTGTGAATGATAGGACTGTACACACCTCATAAGTTTCTGACAATACTTGACTATGCTTCCTTTAATAAGTGTGACATCAGCCAGATCAATTTTTTTTTTTTTTTTTTTAGGCTGCTTAACAGTCTTAAGGTTGGCCACATGTAATTTCATGTGGACTGAGTCCAGTTTTCCGATTAGGAGTGGCTCTCGTGCTCATTAGGGCAATCGGGAGTGCTTCTACCCATGTTAAGCCAGAGCTTTCACATATCTTAGCAAGTTTGTTCTTTAAAATCCCGTTGCGTCTCTCTACTGCTCCTGCGCTCTCCGGGTGTCGCGGGCAGTGCAGTGCTTGTCTGATAGAGTAGTACTTTGCCAGGTTTTGAACAATTTGTCCAGTAAAGTGGGTACCTCTATCACTGGAGATCACAAGGGGTATTCCCCATGATGGGATGTAATGATTTAGAAGTTTCTTAGCTACTGTGATGGCATCTGCTTTCCTGCAGGGATAAGCTTCTACCCATCCCGAAAACAAACAAACAATAACCAGTACATATTCAAAAGATTGACATTTAGGCAATTGAATAAAGTCCATCTGTAAATTTAGAAATGGTTCCAAAGGCAGAGGTCTGGTTGCCGGAACTGTCTTTACAGGTTTTCCCACGTTGTGGACTTGGCAGACAGGGCAAGCCAGACAGTAATCTTTAGCTGCTTGGGAGAATTTAGGAGCAAACCAATTTTGCTTTAGGATTGCTACCATCCCCCCTTTGCCAACGTGTGACAGCCCATGGAGCACGGAGGCAAGGTGAGGTAGCAAGACCACTGGGGCAACAATGCGGCCATCAGAGCTGCGCCACAAATGGTCTGGGTGCAAGGTGCACCCTACCAGTCTCCACTCCTGCTTTTCCGATTCTGGGGCTTGGTCCTGCAGAAGGGCCAGTTCTGACAGGGATGGCATTGGAGCTGGCGATGGTAGGAGAGAAGGGAAAAATGGCAGGTAGAGGAGCAGATTTCACTACATTCCAGACAGTACAAACTGCATAGTCTACTACTAAAACTTCACTAGAATTATAAAAGCAAAAAACCGTTTGTGTAAAGCACAAAGTTAAGATTATTCAAGGTACTTAAATTATTTTTTTTCTCTCATTAAAACAACAATATTGTACACACAACAATGTCTGAAATACATATATCACAATTAAGACACACAAGACAAATCTGGACAGAACACAGAACACAAACTTATTATGTCATGACACAGAACCATGGTTTTTCTTCAGTTAATTTTCAGCTGATATTAGCGCTTTTTGATGATCTGAAAGACAAGAAAACATTTCTACCCCCATCGGGGTGGCCCATTATAACTTAAAATACTGCCTAAGATCTGCTAGGGGAACCGGTTACAGCTAGTTCCCTACCACTTCCATGGGCAAGTGAGCTGCAACTTTCCGAGAACAAGGGTGCTTCATCGGTACTCGTGACCTTCCACTCCCTTGAATTACCTCAGAGTTGCTAGCCCTATCCAACAGTGGCATGCCTCAGTTTCCCTCTTGTACTGCAGACCAGGTTGTTGTGGGGTTTTTTTTTGGGTTTTTTTTGTTTTTAATGTGTGAAGCTTCAAATGATTTACTGCCACAGAAACTCTTTCTTAGAACAAGGCGCTTGCTAGTTACTATTTCAGCAAGCAAAAAGGTTTTCTTTTCCTGAAAAGAATCATATACAATGTTACAGGCTTGCTTATGGGGGACAGTGCCCCCCCCTTCCTCTTCCAAAACAGACAGGCAGTTTGCAGACACACACAATCTTGGATCTGAAAGCAAGCCAAAAGTGCTATCAACTCAGCCTTGAACAGAAACACCGTGAAGTTTCTGGGCTTGGATTTTTTTAAAACAATAATTAGTTTCCTTGAAAGACACATTTAACCCTTAGGGTGCAGGTTTTACAAATTTACAATGTATAGATTCTATTTTTTTTATGCAGTTAACCAATTAAGTTTCAGTAGAATTCCTTATTTTTCCTGTAATAGATTTAACAAAGTGTCTGTAGCCAAATGTTTAAACTTGATTGTTTCTTCGCGTAGATGATTAAAAGAGGCTGCAAGAAACAAGGAGTCATTTCTAAAGCAGTTTTTTTTCCTTACACATTACAATATTGCTTAATTTCTTTTCTTTAGAATTTGGAGGAACACTTCCCTTAAACTGTTAAACTTATTTTAAACTTGGTGTTTTGCTTTGGATGGGGCAAGTTTGTTACAGGAGCCCGTCTTTTCAAAGGGAAGAGCTAATTCCTTTCAGTTACTTTTTTGTGTTTCCTCTCTATCTGCGTATGCGTTATAAAGAGGGATAGAGGGGTGATGTTGTGCAAAATTTCCCACCCCCCCATCTTGGTTGATACGGGTGTACCAACTGAGAAATCTCTTTTTTTTTTCTACTTCTTGTGCATTATTTTGGCACAGAGGCTCTGCAGCAAGTTTGTAAGTTACCTATCTTACTGCAGGGCAGATTTTTTGCTTTTCTGAGCTTCACTTTCATCCCTCAGGGCTTTAATTTTTCCTCTTTTCCAATTCGTTAAATGCTTACAGGTCCTTGGACCATTATGCACGTACATGTAGTACACAGGGGTGCCTTTCGGCAGTGTGGGGGGATGTTTAGACTAACCCCCACCTAAACTAACTTTACACACTCTAAAGAAAGAGTCTGCCGGGTCTAGAGTGTCAGACCTTAGCAGCTCATGAAATAAGGGGAGTCGTCACTCCCTCACATATCCGCTGAGTCTTGAGGTTCAGCTGACCCCCTTAAATGTAAGACTTTAGTCATATCGAAAGTCCCTTGCAATGGGAATTGTAATTTGGAGTCATTTTGAGTATACAAATTCCATTTATCTAAAAACTTGCAAGTATTTTTCCCATAGTGGGTATACATAAAGAAAGCCGGACTGTCCTTAGAAGGCACTGGAATTCCTGCGGACTGACCTACCCCCATTTTCTGCGCGCGCTCAAACAGATTCTGCAAGGCACCGAACCAAAGTCCGCCTGCTTGCACTACCCCCTTTGTATTGCGAGGCACTGGACTCAAAGTCCACCTGGCTCACAGGGGCTGCGAGTCACCGGATTAAGAGAAATCCGCCTGCCCGCACCGATCCCCCCCCCCCTTTTTGTATTGCGAGGCACTGGACTCAAAGTCCACCTGGCTCGCAGGGGTTTCCGGCACCCGTCCCAGCCCGGCAGAACACCACGTCCTGGCGCCTGGAGACAGCCTGGCGGAGTGGGGAAATACTATGGCCTGGGGTTAGCCTCAGAGGTCAGTACTACGTCCACAAATAACAGAGAGAGACAACAAAGCTTCCCCACAGTTCCGTGTGCCGAGAGAGAGTAATGGCACCACACCAGCTTTTAGCGTCCGAACACAGAGGGTCCAGCGCATGGCTGCCTCACTAGAGACACCGGTGTGCCCTTTTGGAACTGTGACACATAAGACAGGCCTAATAGACAAAGACAGACACAGACAGACAAAAAATGTTAGCCGCTCCACAAAATTGAATTCCGTAGCCCCCCTTACCCCAATGGCCAGCCGTCACTCCAAATCCTAAGCCCTCACCCAGGAGATTTCGTAACAGGTATCCCCTTTACCTTCTATTGAGCGCTCTGAGAGGTTTGGAAGTGGAGTGCCGGTCCGTCCATACAGGCAAGTGGCGCGTTAGGAATCTCGGTGGGACCTCCAAATTGTTGAAGTAAAAACTTCACTCTGTTTACGCGGCTAAAATATATGGTTTTATTGGCCAATAAAAGCAAAGTGAGCCAAACGTGGACCCAGCAAAGTCAGGCCCAGTAAGGCTCCTGATACAATCCGTCATAGTATCTTTATACCCTTGACCAAACAGCCTGACGTCAGGGCATTCAAATACAGAAATCATCAATTAAGCTAGGAAAATAAAGCCTTATCAACAAGATGGAGGACAGGTACGAGGGAGTACCTCTCCTGTCTAAACCAGCCCAATTAACACATTCCAATAGCACATCTGTCTTGGCCTGGCACATGGGGTGATAGAAAGTTCACTCTGGCCTACATGCAAAGGCAAAAGCTGAAATGGTTTTTGCTATACAAGATGGCTTCTAGCTAAACATATAAAATGGTTACGGCAGTCTCTACACCTTCAAGACAGTTGCAACCTCTCCCAGCTGGGTGTCATTTCCAACCTTTATCAGGCCATTCTCTGTAGCACTGATGATGATATTAAACAGAACCTGACTCAGAACTGACCCCTCATTGTGAGACCACCTGGGGGGCATGGACGGCGTGAGCCCCCAGGATGCGGTCCAAGGCCTCATAATGAGGGCATGCCTCCGGGTCGGCCCCTGGCTGGGAGGCCCTGGAGTAGGCCTGCCGCAGGTCCTTTATTTTGCAGCGGACCTGCTCCCGGGTCCGCATGTGGCCTCTGGTGGCCAGGCTGGCAGCCATGAGGCTGTAGACGGCCGCATTCCTGTGGCTAATGCGGCGATCGTGGACGTTGGAGGCCTCCCCCCAAACCTCGATGAGGTCCACGATCTCCACGCTAGACCAGGTGGGCGCCTGCCTCTTGCAGCCCCGGGCAGGCTCCTGGGAGCCGCCAGCCTGGCCCTGGGAAGAGGCGGAGGGCTGGGTGGCAGCGGGTGGCTGGCTCATGCCATGCCAGGTGCAGAGTCTGTTGGCTGGGTGCTTTAAGGGCTTCAGGGCCGGGAGGGGGGCAGAAGAGTTTCCCTGGTTTGGCCCAGAGTGGCCACCAGGGCAACCTGGGAAGGGCTAGCCTCCAACTAGTTCGAATTAAGTGGCTACACAGCCCTTAATTCGAACTACTTAATTTGAACTAGGTGTTAGTCCTCGTAGAATGAGGTTTACCTAGTTCGAATTAAGCGCTCCGCTATTAGTTCCAATTAACTTTGTAAGGTAGACATACCCTGTCAGACTGGGTGATCTTAGCTTCTGTAGGCAACATTAATGAATTGATAAGGTGTTCCCGTATTTGTTGAAGCATATCGTAAAGGTAGATACACGTGTCACTCAGCCTCCATATTCACCATAAATACATTTTTTTAAATGGCCATAAGTTTTTGCAACTATATTTTTATTTTACACCTTCATTGATGAAAAATTAACATCTTTTTTCAGAATACTGGAATTGCGTGAAATAAAAAAAAAATTTCTTCTGTACGCTGTGTAAGTGACTTTTCTCATTTCAGATGCCCAGAAGCAGTGTTTTCCAAAGCATTTACTAGTTCATAGTACATCTGGACAAATATGAATATGTGGATCTTAAATTATTTCTGCCTTCCTTTGGCCATGTCTGACTGGGAGTAACTGGACTTGCCCGCCTTATTGCAGAGTTCATACATATTTGTAGCTCCTTATATGGCCCTCAACAATGCAATGCCTCTGAGCACCTCAAAATCTTTATCATATTTATTGTCACTAATTCCATGTTAGGAGAAGCAGTATCATTTCCAATTTTCGGATGAAGAACTGAAGCACAGAGAAAGTAAATGTGCAAACTTTAAGAAGCACAGGAGGAACAGTGGTGTAAAATCTATAGATAAGGGAGGGGTGAATCCACCCCTCATATTATATAGTCCTGCAACATTCTTCAGATTCACCATGTGGGTCTCACAAATGAACTGATGACATCTCTCATAGACTCCAGGCCTGAATTTTTAAATATTCAGGGAAACTGGCTGGATTCCCTATCTGAAGATACACTGAAAATTCTGTATGCTGCCATCAGCTTACCTCATACTTTACTGGCACCTCAACCATGAGACCTGTCTCAGGGGTAAGTGGTATTAAATCCACCATGTCTCTTGACTTGTTCCTCTGCTAGTGGTTGAAAACATGTTCAGGTTCACACCATTTGAAGATCTGAGCCTTTGGCTTCAATGGAGCTGTGCTAATTTACACCGGCTGGAGATCTGGCCAATGACTCCAGTGGAGACACATCCATGTACACAGGCACGGGTTCTGGTCTAATGGGCAGTGTCGTTGTTACAGTTACACCGTTGAGCAGGTCTGTCCATGTCCACCAGACATAGCACAGGGCAGAGAGGCCATGAGCATCCTCAATAGGCACAGGCTGAGGACTGTAGCAGGTGTAAGTAAGGAGGCCCAATCTCCCTATGTGACATCACTACAAGCCAGGGGAGAATCCACATTCTCTGTTCTCAACCTCAACAAGGCTGCTAGGCAAGGATAAGAGGAAACTCTCCATTTGAGAGTTTGGGTTGGCAGGGCCCATCTCTATTTCAGGAACTACCAAAACTTGGGACCAGTAGGAAAAGAATTGCTATGTGCAATGCACAGAAGCTGCCGGGGTTAGAACTGAGTGATGAAATCCCTTGCTATGAAGAATCCTATACTGGAAAGATCCCAGCTTTGAGGGGCAGAGAAATTGAACTGCCCCCTCTTTCATAGAATTCTCTCTCCCATGCAAAGGCAGTTCAGCAAGAGAGGAGACCATCATGTAGCGTAGGGGTGGAGTCCAGGCTAGGAGGCATAAATGTTGCAATATGCTATCTGATGGACTCCTGTGGCATTTGTGAGCCAAACTATTATGTTTGGTCAAAGCATTTGGTCTTCACAAACTACAAAACAAACTGTTTCTTTGTTGATCAGTTTGACTCACTGAATAACACAGGAGGCAAGAGTGGGACAAATTAATCCCCAGGGCCTGAGTTACTCTGAAGGTGTCTTTGGTTCCCTGAGCACATTAATTAGGTGTGACGACCTCCTGAGAGTCCGTATTCCCACTTGCGTCAGCAAGCTTGTCCCATAAATCACAAATCTCAGTATAAAACTTCCCACATGCTCCAGGCAGTTTCTTTCTCTTTTCAGTCACAGACCCACACAGAAAACACAGTAGTCAGCAGCTATGGAGCTCAAGAACGTCAGCACTACAAATTTCAGCCCGAGCTCCTACCAAATGAGCTAAAGGACAAAAAAATCCCCTTTGGCTGGATAAAAAGGGGCAATTACATTGTCACAGAAGCCAGTTCTTTCCCTGGGTTTTCCTACCAGCTAAAGAAAATACCATTTTCAGATGTTGAGACTCATAATTAGGACTGTGAACAAACTTTTCCCCAATCCGAAACCCCGAGCCACAGAGCTCCCCTTGCCCAAAGAGACTATAGAGACTGATACTCATTTGTTCTCACCCCTTCTTGAGCTAAGAAATAATCTCATCACACTGAGACGGTTTTCACCTTGATTCTCCCACAGCAGAGTCACAAGTCATTGTATGCTGCTTGGATAAATGAACAGAAGAGTCCGTGTGTGGAGGGCGTGATTGACCTGTGTGTCCATGTATGTGTACGGAAGGCATTGTATGGAACACCTAGACTGACCAGCTGGGAACATCAGTCTTTCTCTGTGCTCGTACTGGTATCCATTGTGAACCCGAACTCCTTTTTCTTCACTTATTTAAGTCACAGAGATTGGATAAGTTGCCTAAGCCATCTCCAGACCATTTTACTGTAGCTGCCTGATTTCGGCTCAGAGGAGATGGAAGGGGGAAATCTCTCGGCGGTGACTGAATTCATTCTCTCAGGACTGACAGATCGTCCAGAGCTGCAGCTCCCCCTGTTTCTTTTGTTCCTACTCATTTATGTTGTCACGATGGTGGGAAATGGGGGGATGGTCTTGTTAATCACGATTGACCCCCGACTCCACACCCCCATGTACTTTTTCCTCAGGAGTTTATCTTTCTGTGATTTCTGCTATTCTTTTGTAATTTCCCCAAGGATGCTAGCAAATTTCTTAGCTGATAGGAAAAGCATTTCTTACACTGCCTGTGCTTTGCAAATGTATTTCGATATCACTTTTCAAGAAACTGAGTGTCTCCTGCTGGCTGTGATGGCCTATGACCGTTATGTGGCCATCTGTAACCCGCTGCTCTATACGGTCACCATGTCCAGGCAGCGTTGTAACCTACTGGTGGCTACATGCTATGCGGTGGCATTGGTAGATGCAATAATTAACACATATTTTATATTCCGGCTGTCATTCTGCCACTCCAACATCATCAACCATTTCTACTGTGACATGCCCCCACTGCTGGAGCTCTCCTGCTCTGACACCAGCAGCAGTGAGATTGTGATGTTTGCATCTACGTGCTATATTATAGTGAGCAGTGTTGTCACCATCCTCCTCTCTTATGTCTGTATCATCTCCACCATTCTGAAGATCAGCTCTGCCGAAGGCCAGCGCAAAACCTTCTCCACCTGCACTTCCCACTTGACTGCAGTGATCATGTTTCATGGCACCCTCCTTTTCATGTATTTACGGCCCAGTTCCAGCTATTCCATGGACATAGACAAAATAGCCTCGGTGTTTTACACACTGGTGATCCCCCTGTTGAACCCTCTCATCTACAGCCTAAGGAACAGGGAGGTGAAAGACGCCCTGAGGAAAGCCATGAATAAACTCCTCAGCAATGCTTGAATCTTTTTATCTCAGTTCCCCTCTTTGCAGGAGGATTGGTTTTATGCTGTTGTTGCAAGAGTGAAATGTGTGATTTCTACAGTTGAATCAAAGGGAGTTTTGCACACCCTCCTGCAACTCTTTAGCTCTTTCTGTGCTCTGTGCGTTAGTTATAGAGATTGTTTGTGTCCATGCACAGGGAGGAGAAAGGTGATTTCCTCCACAACGGCCTTTATTGTAAGTTAAGGGCACAGCAAAACAAGTAAGAGCAAGGGTAACATTTCCAAGAGACAGCACAGTGCGGATGCTTACTCTGCATAGCCTTCTCTTTTCCCAACTAAATGAACCCACATCTTTCAGTCTTCTCTAATACTGACAATGTGAAAAATAGGTTCTGGAGCCACTGATTTCAAGGTCCTTTCCATATCTTGGAACTAAACGGCCAGGGGATTAAACCGTCAGAACTTCCAGACAGAGTGATCTTAACTTCTATAGGCAACATGAATGAATTGATAAGGTGGTCCCATATTTGTTGATGCTCACAGTAAAGTAGATAGATACTTCACTCCCGAGGTTCCATATAATTCCATGCACTGTTAAATACATTTTAAAAATGACCTTATGTTTTGCAACTACTGTTTCATTTTCCACATTCCTTGATGAAAAATTAACACGTTTCTTTTAGAATGCAGGAATTGTTTGAAACAACAACAAAAATATTTGTGCTATGTACAATCTGTAATTGCCTCTTCTCATTCCAACTATTTGGAAACAGCATTTTTCAAAGCATTACTAATGCAGGGCATATATGGACAAATATAAAATAATGGATATTCAATTCTTTCAGCCTATGACTGGAGAAGGCTAGTCTTCCTCCTTTTTTCCCTGCTCTTGGCATCAATACCATCTGAAGGAAATGGAGAGGCACATTGGAGGATTCTGGTTCAAAGGCACAAGCCTGTAAGGCTGGAAAAGCAGGTGGTGAGACAAATCTTTGCTTTGAATTAATTTAGTCTCTTCAGTTAGGAGTTACTGACATTTTACCTTTTATTTCTTTGTAACCAATTCTGATCTTTATGTCTTATTATTGGTAATCACTGAAAATCTTTCTTTCTGTAGTCAATAAATGTGTTGGATTGTTTTATCAAAGCCACTGTGTTTTGGTATCAAAGTATTTAGGAACCTCTACCTGGGACCAGGATTTCCACCTGTCATTTTCTGTCAGTAAAAAGACAGACTTTACACACACTGGTGTTCTCTAGGAGGGTGCTGGACATACAGGACGCACAATCTATTGGGCATCGCTATGCCTTGTGACCTAGAGGTTAGTGCTTTGTGTGGTTGTATTGAAAAGCAGCATGTGATACCCTTGTTCCAGAACCTCCTAGAGGTAGACCCCAGAGCCTTAGTTATGTGTTATTTTCATAGCCCAGGTGTCCTCCCCCAAGGTGCCAGCAGACACATTAGGAGAGAAGAAAGCCATCTCCTCTTCTGTCTGTGAGACTCCACTCTGGTTTCCCAGTACGTTAGTGGTGGTGCAGTAACTGTTGTTTCTCTGTCCCTTCAGAGGCAGTGAAGAGAGAGGGAGAGGGACCTCGGGATATCTGGTCCTTCCATTTATATTCCTGTCCCCCCTTTCAGATACATTACCAGCTAGATACCAGTGAAAAAATGTCTATGTGAATGGATCTTTATGGCTCCTTTTTCCTCATATTTTTGAGCTTCCTTTATTTCCCTTCCACCTCAATGATGCTATTTGCTGCTTCAGTACAGAATTCACACATTCCTTGGTTTCAGACAGACCTGTTTTCTGACAACAGTTTGTAACATGAGTTAATAATAGCATACAGTATCCTCTTTTTTCCTCACATACTGTATTGCCACTTGTGATTTATCAGGATGATACCAATAAACCAATTATAGTTTTCAGATGATACACTCCCAGGGGGATTTTTAAAAGATCTCAACAACAATAAAAAACTCAAAGACTTCACACAAAGAAATTAAGCCCCTCCACAGGCTTCGCCCTCTGAAACACAAGACACAAACACATCAGCCACTGAAATTTCTGACTCCTAAAATGTGAGGGACCACTGCATGTATAGCACAACAAAAATTTCTAGCCACAACCATAAACTTGTCTAGGTAGCACAATCATTACTAATTTGTGGGAACGGTCCCTCGATGGCACCACAACACCCTTCAAATTCCATGGAAATGTGATAGTATCCTATTGCAATAAAACTTATCATTCCCATCCTCCCGCCTCAAAGGAAACACAGCAATGGCTCATAGCGTGTTTAATCTGCCTCTCAATTGGAACATCCCCCCAGGTAGCCAGCTGTGGAGTGCGCCAGGCAGGAGTTAACCTGGATTAGAATCTTGTTCAATTCTGGTCTGATCTCTGTGAGGTCTAGATCTAGTTCCAAATCCCAGGAAAAGCCCTTCCAAGGGTGCCAAGGACAGGAGTCAAATTCAGCAGAGCCAGGGCTCTTGCATCAATGACATTTGCTAAATTTGAGGTCCCTCTGCTCTTGTTCTGTACGGGTATGTCTACACAGCAAAGTTATTTCGAAATAACAGCCCTAATTTCAAAATACCTTTACTAGCATCTACACAGCCAAGCCGCTATTTTGAAATGAATTTTGTGTGGCGATGCATTATTTTGAAATAACTTATTTTGAATTAACTATTTTGAAATAAGATATTTCGAAATAACACTGTAGTGTGGACATACCCTCAGGGAAGAACACAGCCCTTCAGCAAGGGGAGAGGTTTAAACAAGTAAATATTCCACTCTCCAAACCCTCACTGGTATTTGTTGAGGACTGAAGACGGTTTCAGTGCTGTACTGCCTAGTGCAATGTCCCTAGAGGGCAGGGGCATGAAGAGCATTTTCTCTTCCCTAGCATGACCAGATTGCTGGAGAAGGACAGGTGGTTGCTGCTAGCACAGTCTCCAATGGATCCATTTACTTATTTATTGGGCAGTAACAGCAGGGCACCCACCTCTCCGAAACACCCCTTCTGGTTCGGTGTCTCTACACTTTAAAGTATCCCTGCCCTGCTATCGGGCCGTACCCCAGGGAATCCTACCTGGAGGCAATGATTTTGCCTTTCTAGCTTCCTTCTGACCCAAGCTCTAGCCACAACCATAACTAGTTGGGCCACTAAGTATTTAACATCCCTTTTACCCCATTTAATTGTAGGCCACTCCCTCAGTGGCCCAACTGCCTCTCCAAATCCCAGCACAGGAACCCTAGGAACAGCAGCCACACAGCACTATGTCCCTTTAACCAAACTGCGTCAGGTTCCTGGCCTACTGCACCATGTACCCAGACTTCACTGATGCTTCACCTTTACCTCAGGGCAAATGGTGGTTGAGGCCCAGCAGCCAGCCAGGAGCACCTGCTCACTCTCCCAGTTCTGCCAGCGCTGAGCTGTCCATGCTGCTAAAGTTTGTTTTAGACATCCAGGAGTTCAAAGGCACAACACTGATTTACACCACGTGAGGTTCTGGAGCGGGGTGGGAAACCTTCTTTGGGTCAGGGGCCACAGAAAAATCAGTTGGGGGCTACACACAAATTAAAAGCAAAAAAAAAACCCACCTCACTGTGGCCCCTGATTGAGGAGACACCCCACATTTCCCTCGGACATCAGAGCCTTGCAGGGGGCTGGCTATTAGGTTTTGTGTGCTCCAGCCCCCAGGGGAGCAGCCACATGCAACCCTCAGGCCTGAGCTCCCCCATGTCTGTTCTACACCATTGACATCTATGACTCTATGTCAAGTTACAGAGATTTTCCATTGATTGCTGATTTTTAGTACAACCTTCTGAGAACACGCAACATTGAACCTCACCCTCTAATTCTAGGTAGAACATCTCAATTAGAAACCCATCCAGCCTTGATTTGGAAAGTGGTATTAAATCCACCATGACTCTTGGCCTGTTTCCTTGTTTGTGGTTGAAAACATGCTCAGGTTCAAAGCCATTGAAGACGTGTCCCTTTGGCTACAATGCGGCTGTCCTGATTCACACCGACTGGGGATCTGGCCAATGACTCCAATGGAGAGACATCCATGTACGCCAGCAGGGGACCTGGTCTAATGGGAAGCGTCTGTGTGATGGTTACACTATTGAGCATGTCTGTCCACATCCACCAGACCTAGCTCAGTGCGGAGAAGCGCTGAGCTTCCTCAAAGGGGAACAAGCTAAACAATGTAGAAATTCTAAGGAGGCCCTGTCGGCCTGTGTGACATCACTATAGCACATTCTCTTTTTTCCTACCTCAACAAGGCTGCTGGGCAGGGCCAAGTGGCTGCCGTTGGGAAAATCTCCATGTGAGAGGTCGGGCAGGCAGGGCTCAGCTGTATTTCAGCAACTGCCAAACCCTGGGAAGTGAAGGAAGAGAATTGCTATGTGCAATGCCCAGGAGCGGCCAGTGTAATAAATAGCCCATCTCACAGGATGAGATCCAGGAAGGATCCTGTACAGGCCAGATCCCAGAACTGACGGGTGGAGGAATTGAATTTTCCCCTCTTCCATGGAGATACCTTTTCTTTGGAAAGTATCAGCTTTCCACCAACTTATCAATCTCGCCTCCTCCCCAAGCCACTGTTGTGGGACACAGGTGATGTTCCAGGGCAGTTCAGTAAGAGGGGAAGCCATCATGCAGCATAGGGCATGCAGTGCAGTCTGGGAGCCTGAACCTAGCCAGAGAATGGAGGATGTGGTGTCACAAGGACCCCTCTCGTATTTCTGAGCTGAACAACTAAGTTTGGACTCCACAAAACACATTTTCCATTTTTGTTCAGATTTACTTAATGGAACGGATCAGAGTTCCACCTTTCTGGAACGGAACAGAGTGGGATGCCATAGATCCCTAGCCTTGAAGTAGATAAATCTGACACAATTTGCATCATTTTGTAACAAGAAGAGGAAAGAGTAGGCCAAATTAATCCCAAGGAGATGAGTTACCCCAATGGTGGCTTTGGTTCCCCGAACTCATTAATGAGGTGTTGTGTCTCCCTGGGCTTGGGTTTTCCCAGTTGCATCAGGAATAATGTTCCACAGATTGCAGATCGCACTATAAAATTTCCTGAATGCACCAAACTGGCAGTTTCTGTCAATGGGGAAACACCACCATGTCTGTCTCTTCTCAGCAGGTACGTTCCCTTGTCCTATATCACAGCCACACACCCATAGAGAAACCAGGGTGATTGGCAGCTATTGAATTGAAGATCCCATGAACTAAATACCTGAGCCCAGATCCAAACCTTCAGACTAAAAGAAAAACCTCAGTGTTTGAAAAAACAGGCAATTAGAATGTCACAGAAGGAAGTGCTTTTTCTGGGCTTTCCTAAGACTAAAGAGGGTGTCATTTTTAGGTGCCAAAAAGTGTCATGAGCACAACAGAAAAGCTTTACCCCAAACTCACATTCCGAGCCATAGAACTTCCCTTTCCTCAAGAGGGCAAACAGATTGGCACACATTAATCTCACCCCTTTGAGCTAAGCAAGAATCTTGTCCCACTGAGATGGTTTCACCCTGATTCTCCTTCAGCGGAGTCACAATTCACTGTTTGCTGCTTGAATTAGTGAACAGGAATGTTCGTGTGTGTATGGTATGATTAACCTGTGTATCCTTGTATTTGTACAGTGTGCACATTGAATGGAAGACCTGGAATGATCATCTGTGAACATCTGGCTCTTTAGACTAAGCCCTTCTTTCAGGTCATACTGGTACCCATTTTTCATCACTTACTTCATTACAGAGAAGGGACTGGTTTACAGAGCCATCCATCTGCCCACATCCCTGTTGCTGCCTGATCTCGGCTCAGAGGAGATGGAAGCGGGAAATCACTCGGAGGTGACTGAGTTCGTTCTCTCAGGACTGACAGATTGTCCGGAGCTGCAGGTCCCCCTATTTCTGTTGTCCTTACTGATTCATGTTATCACCCTGGTGGGAAACAGGGGGATGATCTTGTTAATCAAGATTGACCCCCGACTCCACACCCCCATGTACTTTTTCCTTGGCAATTTGTCTTTCTGTGATCTCTGCTATTCCTTGACAATTGCCCCCAAGATGCTGCAGAATTTCTTAGCCAAGACGAAAAGCATTTCTCACACTGCCTGCGCTGTGCAAATGTATTTATGTTTCTTTTTTCAAGATGTTGAGTGTCTCTTGCTGGCTGTGATGGCGTATGACCGTTATGTGGCCATCTGTAACCCGCTGCTCTACACGGCCACTATGTCCAGGAGTCTTTGTAACCTGCTGCTGGCTGGGGTGTATGTGGTGTCACTGGCAGATGCAACAACAAGCAACAAATACTTTCCGGCTGTCATTCTGCCAATCAAACATCATCAATCATTTCTTCTGTGACACCCCCCCACTGCTGGCACTCTCCTGCTCTGACACCCGCATCAATGAGATACTGCTGTTTGCCTCTATGTGCTACCTTGTGGTAAGCAGCATTGTGATCATTCTCCTCTCTTATGTCTGTATCATCTCCACTATCTTCCAGATCCGCTCTGCTGAGGGTCGTCGCAAAGCTTTCTCCACCTGCACGTCCCACTTAACTGCAGTTGGCATGTTTCATGGCACCCTCTTCTTTATGTATTTCCGACCCACCTCCAGCTAATCCATGGATGGTGACAAAATAACCTCAGTGTTTTAAACACTGGTGATCCCCATGTTGAACCCCCTCATCTACAGCCTGAGGAACAGGGAGGTGAAGGGTGCACTGAAAAAAGCAAAGAATAAACTCAGAAGGATTTCTTGAATCTTTTTTACTCAGTCCAAACTTTTCTTGGCACTGGGGTTGGTTTTATCATTAGTGGGAAATGTGAAGTGTATGATTTTTATAGCTGAACCAAAGGTAGTTTGCGCACCCTCCTGATACTCTGTGGCTTTCATGTGCTCTGTGGGGTAGATGTAGAGATTGTCATTTGGTTTCTGTCCATACGCAAGGAGAAAAATGTGATTTCCATCACAATGAGCATTATTGTAAGTTAAGGGCACAGCAAAACATGAGAGAGCACAGTGTGGGTGCCTGCTCTGTGACAGTCTGCACTGAACTGAATAGACAAGAGCATGGAAACGGTGAGTTAAATATCAGTTAAAAAGAAATTTCAGTCATACAGACATCAGATAATTTTACCACATCAGCACATTCGCTACGAGTTCTTGCTCTCTCTGAGATTCATAGAATCATAGAACTGCAAGAGGTCATCTAGTCCAGGTACATGCCCTCAGGGCAGGACCAAGCACTAATTCGACCTTCCACAATAGGTGTTCATCTCACCTGCTTTTAAAGATGTTCAGAGATGGGGATTCCACAACCCCCCAAGGTCATTTATTCCCATGTTCAGCTACAGTGACAATTTTGAAGGTTTTCCTAATGGCCAACCTAAATGTCCCTTGCTAAAATGTAAGCCCATTGCTTCTTGTCCTGTCATTGGAGATGAAGGACATTAATGTTTTTTACTTCTTCTTTGTAACACCCCTTTCACATACTTGAAATATATTCCCATGTCCCCTCTCAGCCTTCTCTTCTCCAGACTAAACGAACCCAGTACTTTCAGTCTGCCCACACAGGTCATGTTTTCTAGACCTTCCATCAATTTTGCTACCCTTTGCTGGACTATTCAAATTTGTCCACAGCTTTCCTGAATGTGGTGCCCAGAACTGGACAACATACTCCAGTTGAGTCATAATCAGCAAGGAGTAGAGTGGAAGCATTGCCTCTTGTATCTTGCTTACAGCACTCCGGCTAACACATCCCTGAATAATGTGGGGTTTCTTGCATCAGTTTCACACTGTTGACTCATATATAGCCTGTGGTTCACTATGACTCCTGGATCCCTTTCCACAGTACTCTTTCCTGGACAGTAATTTCCCATTTTGCGTGTGTAACTGATTGTTCCTTCCTGCGGGAGAACTGATCCCTAACTGTGAGACATTTATGGATAGGGCCCTTTGTTCTGTCCTGGATCTTTCTCAGCGACTGTCAATGCCAATCCTGCAAGTCTATCTATGTTACACCACTTCACGCAGCTATAACTCAGTTTGATTTAAAGAGAGTGCACCCCATGCTGTATTAATGGGAGGGTTGCGTAACAGAAGCAGTGTAAATTCAAACACCTGACAGCATCATTGTAGATCAGTTTTGATAAGAATCCGTGACATAACAGACTCTGAGGAAGGGAAGTACAGACATTGATGGGCATGTGCTCTCTCATGGACTAAGCACATTTTCAACATGCTGGTTAATAAATACTGCTTCGTTTATCCCAGCAGTCTCGATTTAGCCAGTGGTGTAGATATGGCCTCAGTCTCCCCTGTCTGAGCTTTTGCATTGTGAATAAAACACAGGAAGCACCAAAGGATGAAAAAAGTAGAATGATTCTGTAGACTGCTTACTAGGGGAACCCCTCTAGACAGTGAGATGCTCAACTTCATGTGTTTATTCCAATGACTATTTAATTAGGTAGAAGAACTTTGGAAGAAGAGTTTGAGAGAGTCTCAGAGCTGAACAGCAGCTTGCTCCTTGGCTGGCATTCTTTTGGGAAATACAGGAAACCCAAGCGCACATCTGTGCCCAGCACTCAACAGAAGCAGGAAGTGAATCTTTATTGGCCACCTCAGAGGTGAACTTCCCAATACGGGGCAAAAAATTACAAAGGGATGATGGAACCTCCACCACCTCCTACCTTTGGCTGCTTTGTGACCTAAATCTTCTCCCCTCCTCCCATACACACTCCATGGTTTTGGGGCAAAACTATTCTAAAATTTGTAACACATCTGTGGGTATGTCTACACTAGCTCGTTAATTCGAGCTAGGTAGTCAAATGAGGCAACCAGAGTTGCAAATGAAGCCCGGGATTTAAATATCCCGGGCTTTATTTGCATGTTCCTGTTCGGTCGCCATTTTGAAATTTCACTAGCCCGAACTCATTGTCGCGTAGCTACACGCGGCAGTGACACATTAGTTCGAACTAAGTCCTTGAATTGATAAGGTGCTCCCATATTTGTTGATGCTCACAGTTAAGTGGACAGATACTTCACACCCGAATTTCCATATAATTCCTTGCACTGTAAATACAACATTTAAAAGATTACCATATGTTTTCTAACTATCATTTTATTTTCTACATTCATTGATGAAAAATTAACATATTTATTTTAGAATGCAGGAATTGTTTGAAACAGCAACAAAACTACTTCTGGTATATACAACCTGAAATTGCCTCTTCTTATTCCAACTATTTGGAAACATCATTTTTCAAAGCATTTACTAATTCAGGGCCCATATGGACAAATATGAAAAAACGGATATTCAATTCTTTCTGCCCATGAGTGGAGAAGGCTAGTACTCCATAGGTCCCCTTCCTCCTTTTCTCCCTGCTCATAGCACCAACACCATCTGAAGCAGAGGTCGGCAACCTTTTCAAACTAAAGAGCCAAACTACTTTCAAATTCCGAACAAGTGGTCAACAAAGAGCTGTATAAGAATGCCCATTTGCATGACTGAAAATATACAGCTTAATATTATTGATAATTGACATAATGATTAATAATGGAATAACTGAAACATTGTACTCACTGACTTTATTTAATGGGACTTCTGCTGCTTCATCTTTTTGCACGTTTCTTTGAGTTTACATCATAACTGGTCAAATCCAACCTCATGCATGCATTCAGGCTCTCTTCTGTCAATCTTTTGGCAGGGGGCTGGTGATGTGGGGGTGCAGGAGTCTGGGTTAGGCTGTATGAGGGCCTCAGGGCAGGGGAGTTGGATGTATGATGGACGCATGACAGAAGGGTGGGGTGCGTGGTGGTGCAGGAGTGTTATGGCAGGAGATTGGGGATGTGAAGTCTGAAGGGCTCAGGGCAGGGGATTCAGATGTATGATGCACTAAGAGTTGGAGTGCGCGGGGCTGCAGGAGTGTTATGAAGCTACAACCAGATGGGGGCTGAGCCCCAATTGTTAGCCAGACTTCATTTTATATATATAGTCCAAAACAAAAGGTTTCAACATTGTCTTGATTTATGGCAGGAGCGGGGAACCTTTTTTGGGTCGGCGGCCACTGACCCCAGAGAAATCAGTCGGGGACCACACAAGTGAGAAGCAAAACCAACCCCTCCAAAACCTCCAAACCCCCACTGATGTGACCATCAACTGAAACACTTCACTCCCCTGGCGTTCCAGCCCCATAGCGAGAGGTGAGGGAGGGAGGACTGAGGTTCAAGGCCTCAGGCCAGATTTACTCTTCTGGTGTTCTGGGATTAGTGGATTTTGTGGGGGGCCTCCCCAAGGCCATGAGGTGGGGCCAAAAAATGAGGAGTTAAGTGTGTGGGACAAGGCTGCCAGTAAGTGGGATGAGGTTGGAGTGCAGGATCTGGGAGGGAGGAGGTGGGGTATAGGAGGTGGTGAAGGTGTCAAATATGTCCAAGGGGCCAGCTGCCTGGCAAGGGGGCAGGAGGTTAGCTGCCTAGCCAGGGGGTTGCCTGGGTAGGCGGAGGGGGGGATCCTGGCCAGGGGGCAGAGAGCAGGGGGGGATTCTAGCCAGGGGGTGGAGGGTATCTGGCCATGGCCTAAGGGTAGGGTAGGTTTTAACCATGGGGCAGGGGGTGTCTGACCTGGAGGCAGGGGGTAGGGGGGATTTTGGCCAGGGAGCTGGAGACAAGGGGGGATTTTGGACACAGGGCTGGGGGTGTTTGACTAAGGAGCTGGGGGCAGACTGTCTGGCCAGTGGGTGGGGGTGTGTGTCTGGGCATGAGGAGCTCAGGGGGCATGTACTTGTTTTTGCGCCACATGTCCGCCACCATGTAACCGGCCCCCGGCTGCTCTCACCCCCGGGATGTCTCCTGTGAAGCGGTGCTCAGGGAGCCATTCTGGCTGCTTGCTGCCTGGAGGCGGAGGGAAGGAAAAGAGCCACGCACCGATGCATTTTTGCCCTGCTTCTTCCCCGCACACTGGACATCCTGCACCTGCCCCCCCCCTTCCTGGGATGGGGCAGGGCCGTAAGGCTGCAGCGCCAGCGCTGGCTCCCTGCTGCGGTGGGAGCAAGGGGGCGGAGCTGAGCTGGATCTGCATGCGATGGAGAGGCACGTTGAACCGTGGGAGGATCCCGGCTGAAAGGCTCCAGCCTGTGAGGCTGGAAAAGCACGTGGGGAGACAGATTTTTGCTTTGAACTCATTTAGGCTCTTCAGTGAAGGTGTTACTGACATTTTACCATTTATTTCTCTGTAACCAATTCTGATCTCTCTGTCTCATTACCGGTCATCACTGAAAATCGTTCTTTCTGCAGTCAACAAATGGGGTGGATTGATTTATTGAAGCCACTGTGTTTTGGTATAAAAAAAATTGAGGAACCTCTATTTGAGCACAGGTTTTGCGCCTGTCATTTCCTGTCAATAAAAGGACAGACTTTACACAAGCTGGTGGTGTTGTCCAGGAGGGTGCTGGACAGTACCGGATGCACATTCTGTTCAGCATCACTGGGCCTTGTGACCTACAGGTTAGTGCTCTGCGTGATTGCGTGGAAAGGCAGCATGTAATACCCTTGTTCCTGAACCTCCCAGAGGTAGAGCCCAGAGCCTTAGCTGTGAGTTGTTTTCATAGCCCAGATGTCCTCTCCCAAAGTGCTAGCAGACATTTTAGCAGAGAAGAAAGCCATTTCTTCCTCTGTCTGTGTGACAGAGCAGCCTTCACCTTCCTGAAGGGAGGTTCCAAAGAGGATGGAGAAAGGCTGTTAACAATATTGACTGATGGCAGAACAAGGAACAATGGTTTCAGATTACAGCAGGGGAGATCTAGGTTGGATATTAGGAAAAACTATTTCCCGAGGAGGGTGGGGAAGCACTGGAAAATGTGTTCTCCCAAGGGAGGGGGTGGAATCTCCATCCCTAGAGGCTTTTATGTCCTGGCTTGACAAAGCCTTGGCTGGGATGATTGAATTGGGTTGATCCTGCTTTGGGCAGGGGGATTGGACTCGATGATTCCTGAGGTTTCTTCCAGCCCTAAGATTCTGTGACTCCACTCTGGTTTATCTGTACGTAGTGGTGGTGTGGTGACTGCTGTTTCTCTGCCCTGTCAGACGCAGTGAAGAGTGAAGGAGAGGGACCTCAGGATATCCGTTCCTTCCTTTTATAGTCCTCTCCCACCTTTCAGACACATTACCAGCTGGTTACCAGGAGACAAAATGTCTATGTCAAAGGAGCTTTATGGATCCCTTTTCCTCATATTTTTGAGCTTCCTTTATTTCCGTTCCTCCTCGATGACGCTATTTACTGTTTTGATACAGAATTCACCACAGCATACATTGCTTGCATTCAGACAGACCTGTTTGCTGACATCCGTTTGTAACGTATGTTAATAACAGCATACAGTGTCCTCTTCTAACCTCACATACCGTATTGCCACTTGTGATTATCAGGGTGATACTGATAAACAAATTATGAGTTTTCAGGTGATACATTGGCAGGTCTGTTTTTAAAAGACCTCAAAAGAAAAAAGTAAAACACAAAGACTTCACACAAAGAAATCAAGCCCCTCCACAGGCTACGTCCTCTGAAATACAAGACAAAAAACACATCAGCCATTGAAATATGACACACAAAATGCGAGAGGTCTACTGCCTGTGTAGCACACCAAAAAGTTGTAGCCACACCCATAATAACCTTGTCTAAGCAGCACAATCATAACCAATTTGTGGGAATGCTCCTTGATTGCACTTTGTCGATGGGCGGGCTCCCCTCGTGCGGACTCCCATTGTCAAAATCCCCCCACGGGGCCACTTATCAGGGTCTGCACGGCCCCACGGCTGGAGTCTGAATCCCAGATCCCCCTCTTACGGGGTTAGTGTGGCTCAGCAGTCTAAGTCCCTATAGAGCTCCCCCTCTAATAAGGGTCACTACGGTCCAGAGGCCCAGTCTTAGTAACACTCCCCTCTAACGGGGCAAATATGGCCCTGGGGCCTAGTCCGTGTGGCACTCTCTTCTGTTGTGGTAAATATGGCCCAGACGCTAATCCTTGTGGTGCCCCTTTATCAGGGTCAATACAGCCCTGCGGCCCAGTCTGTGAAGTATGCCTCCCCACCTTAGGGTAAATATGGCCCTGGAGCCTAGTCCTCTTAACTCTCCCCTCTATCAGGGTCAATATGGCTCTGTGACCTGGTCTGTGAAGTATTCCCTTCTGTTGGGGTAAATACAGCCTGGAAGCCTAGTCCACAGGCTTCAGGAGCTACCTCTACTTAGGAGCACTGCCGAGAAGGATCGGTCCACTGCTTGCTCAGCGAGGGCTCCCGCTCCGAAACACGCCGAGAACCCAGGGTTTCAACTCCCCACCCTGGGCCACTTCCTACCACCCCGCGTGTCTCCCCGTCACTGTACCCCTGGAATGTCTCTGGGACTGTGGCGGCAATGACAGCGGTGGCGGCTGTGTCTCCTCCTCCAGCTCTGGAGTTTGCTCAGCAGGTCCTTCCCCTGCTGCGGGCCACCCTGAGTGAGCTGACTCAGGGCCCTTTATACTCCAGCTCACCTGTGAGCATGCCCGGGAGGGGCGCTTTCAGCTAGCTGGGCCCAGCCCACAGTCTGTCCTACAGTGCAGGGCCGAGGCGCCCCATCACACCCCGCAAAACCCTTTCAATTCCATGGGAAAGTGAGAGTATCCTATAGCCATGAAACACTTCACTCGCACCCGTCCCGCCTCCAAGAAATAGACAGCAACGGCGCATGGCATGTTTAATCTGTCTCCCAATTGGAACGTCCCCTGGGGATTTAGCTGTGGAGTGGGCCAGGCAAGAGTTAACCTGGATTAGAATCCTGTTCAATTCTGGTCTGAGCTCTCTGAGGTCTGGATCTAGCTCCAAATCCCAGACAGCTCATGAAAAAGCCCTTACAAGCATGCCAAGGACAGGGGTCAAATTCAGCAGAGCCAGGGCTTTTCCATCAATGACACTTGCTAAATTTGACATCCCTCTGCTCTTGTTCTGTAAGGGTATATCTACACTTGCTCCATAGTTCGGACTAGGGATGCAAATGGAACATACCAAAATTGCTAATGAAGCGTAGGATTTAAATATCCCGTGCTTAATTAGCATATTTGCAGCCAGCTGCCATTTTGGATTCGGGGTATTGTGAAATTAGTTGCCCCATGTAGACGTGTTATTCTGAGAGAAAACCCTTCTCTTGGAATAACTAACTGTTATTCTTCGTGCAATGATCGGCTTTCCACCAACTTATCAAACTCGCCTACTCCCCAAGCCACGGCTGTGGAACACTGGTGATGTTTCAGGGCAGTTCAGCAAGAGGGGAGGCAATCATGCAGCATAGGGCATGGAGTGCAGTCTGGGAGCCTGGCCTAAGCCAGAGGATGGGGGGATGTGGTATCACAGGGAACCCTCTGGTATTTCTGAGCTGAACTAAGTTTGGTCTCTACAAACAACAATGCACACTTTCTATTTGTGTCCAGATTTAGTTAGTACCCTTCTTGAATGGGATGGCATGTATGCCTAGCCTCAGCTCAATAACTCTGGTGCAAATGGCATCATTTAATAACAATAGGAGGAAGGAGTGGACCAAATTAATCTCCAGGGCATGAATTATCCCAATGGTGGCTTTGGTTCCCTGAACTCATTAATGAGGTGTTGTGTTTCTCTAGGCTCAGGTATTCCCAGTTGTTACAGGAATAATGTTCTGTAGATCACAGACCTCAGTATAAAACTTCATGGATGCTCCCGATGGGCAGTTTCTGTTGAGGGGGGAAACACCACCACACCTGTCTCTTCTCAGCAGGTACGTGCTGTTCTCCTACCTCAGAGCCACACATCCATAGAGACACCAGGGAGATCAGTAAGTATTGAACTGAAGATCCCCAGCACTAAATACCTGAGCCCAGATCCTACCCCTCAAAAACGAAAGGAAAAAGCTCTGTGTTTGGAAAAAGAGGCAATTATAAAGTCTCTGAGGGAAGCGTTTTCTCTGGGATTTCCTATAGACTAAAGAACGTGCCATTTTTCGGTGACAAAAAGTGTCATGGGCACAGCACACAAGCTTTACCCCAAAATGAGATGCCAAGTCACAGAGCTCCCCTTGCCTAAAGGGGGGAGGGACATTGACGCTCATTAATCTCGGATCAGTGAACAGGAGTGTTCGTGTGTTTGTCATGGTTAACCTGCATGCCCTTGTGTGTGTACAGTGTACACACTGCATGGAACAACTGGAATGACCAGCTGCGAACATCTGGCTTTGTGGACTAAGCCCTTCTTTCAGGTCACACTGGCATCCATTTTTTGTCACTTAATTCAGTACACAGAAGGGATCCGTGTACAGAGCCGTCCACCTGCCCACCTCCCTGTAGCTGCCTGATCTTGGCTCAGCGGAGATGGAAGAGGGAAATCACTCAGTAGTGACTGAGTTCATTCTCTCAGGACTGACAGATCGTCTGGAGCTTCAGGTCCCCCTGTTTGTGTTGTTCCGACTGATTTATGTTGTCACCCTGATGTGGAATGGGGGGATGATATTGCTAATCATGACTGATCCCTGACTGCACAGCCCCATGTACTTTTTTCTTGGCAATTTGTCTTTCTGTGATTTCTGCTATTCCTCGACAATTGCCCCCAAGATGCTGCAGAATTTCTTAGCCGAGAGGAAAAGCATTTCTTTCATGGGCTGTGCTGTGCAAATGCATGTCTTCATCGCTTTGGCAGATGCTGAGTGTCTCTTGCTGGCTGTGATGGCGTACGACCGTTATGTGGCCATCTGTAACCCGCTGCTCTATACGGTCACCATGTCCAGGTGGCTTTGTAACCTGCTGGTGGCTGGGGTGTATGGGGTATCGTTGGCGGATGCAACGACAAGCACGTACTATACATTCCGGCTGTCATTCTGCCGCTCCAACGTCCTCAATCATTTCTTCTGCGACACCCCCCCCCACTGCTGGCGCTCTCCTGCTCTGACACCCAAATCAATGAGATTGTGCTGTTTGCCTCCATGTGCTACACTACAGTGATCAGTATTGTGATCATCCTCCTCTCCTATGTCTGTATCATCTCCACCATCCTGCAAATCCGCTCTGCCGAGGGTCGGCGCAAAGCCTTCTCCACCTGCACTTCTCACCTGACTGCAGTGGCCATGTTTTATAGCATTCTCCTCTTTATGTATTTCCGACCCACCTCTAGCTATTCCATGGACACCGACAAAATAACCTCACTCTTTTACACACTGGCGATCCCTGTCTTGAATCCCCTCGTCTACAGCCTGAGGAACACGGAGGTGCAGGGCGCCCTGAGGAAAGCAATGAATAAACTCCAAAGAATTTCTTGAATATTTTAAACTCATTCCAAAGTTTTCTTGTCAGTGGGGTTGGTTTTATGATCTTGGTGAAAGAGGGAAGTGTGTGATTTTTATAGCTGAAACAAAGCGTGTTTGCATTCTCTCCTGATACTCTGTGACTCTTTATGTGCACTGTGGGATAGATGTAGAGATTGTCAGTTGGTTTGTGTTCATGCTT
Source organism: Pelochelys cantorii (assembly GCA_032595735.1). Taxonomy (NCBI): domain Eukaryota; kingdom Metazoa; phylum Chordata; order Testudines; family Trionychidae; genus Pelochelys; species Pelochelys cantorii. The sequence goes on from CM064329.1 coordinate 3,880,002, forward strand.
AAGGAGGAGAAAGTTGATTTCCATCACAATGAGCTTTATTGTAAGCTTAGGGCACAGCAAAACAAATAAGAGCAACAGTAACATTCCCAAGAGAGAGCACGGTGTGGGTGACTACTTTGTGACAGTCTGCACTCAACTGAATAGATTATAGCATGGAAACAGTGAGTTTTCTCCACAATATCAGTTAAAAAATAATTCTATCATCCAGACACCAGATAATCACAACATCAGTAGGTTGGCTACAAGTTCTTGCTTGCTCCGGGATTCATAGAATCGTAGAACTGGAAGAGGTCATCTAGTCCAGGTACCTGCCCTCAGGGCAGAACCAAGCACTAACTTGACCTTCCCCAATAGGTGTCCAATGATGGAGTTTCCACAACTCCCCAAGGCCATTGATTCCAGTGTTTACCTACTGTGACAATGTTGAAGGTTTTCCTAACGGCCAATCTAAATGTCCCTTGCTACAATTTAAGCCCATTGCTTCTTGTTCTGTCATTGAAGATGAAGGACATTAATGTTTTTCCTTCTTCTTTGTAACACCTGTGGCAGGGTGTTGCCCTGCCCTGGCCCTTTAAGGGACGAAGGAGATGGAGGGAGCTGAGGGAAATTAGGAGAGCCCAGCTGAGGCATAAAAGAGCAGCTCCTGGGAGGAGGAGGGAGTCATCTACCTGCCTGCTGCTCTGAAGGGAGAGCAGGAAGACCTGACGGCCAGGGAAGAAGGAGGCTCCCTGGAGGAGGGCAGGACTGGGGAGGCTCAGGCAGGAGGAGCCCAGGCTACACCGCCTGAGGCCCAGTGCTGCATGGAGCCAGTCATGAAGGGCTGGGGCGAGCAATGGAGGCAGCCCTAAAGGGCCGGGCCGCATAGAAGGCAGCCACAGCTGCACAGGAGGTAGCTGCAGTAGGCTGGGGGAGGCTGAGCCAGGGAAGCCCCAGGCCATAAGTCCGGGAGGCAACTGGGCAGGCAGAGGCGCGCCTGTGGCCTGGGAGTAGGGGCCTGGAGATCCTGCGGTCTGCCCGGAGAGGCTGTTAAGGGGCTGGCAGGGGGCCTGAGGCTAGGATGGTGCGAGGGGAGCTAGCAGTCCCCGAGAGGAAGAACTGGGGGTCCCCCAGGAATAAGGAGGACCCTGGACTATCTCCCCCCAGAAGGGGGTGTGGAGGAAGAGCAACGTGGTCACTGCCGGAGGGCAGTGCCCTGAAGATACCACCACACCCGAACGGGGCGCATTTGAGCACCAGTTACTTCCCTAACGGCCACCCTGGAGGGACGAGCCGGGCAAAAAAAAAGAAAAAGTGAGCGAACCTGCTACACACCCTTTCACTTATTTGAAATCTATTCCCATGTCCCCTCTCAGCCTTCTCTTCTCCAGACTAAACGAACCCAGTACTTTCAGTCTGCCCACACAGGTCATGTTTTCTAGACCTTCCATCAATTTTGTTACCCTTTGCTGGACTATTCAAATTTGTCCACAGCTTTCCTGAATGTGGTGCCCAGAATTGGACAATATACTCCAGTTCAGTCATAATCAGCAAGGAGTAGAGTGGAAGCATCGCTTCTTGTATCTTGCTTACAGCACTCCTGCTAACACATCCCTGAATAATATGGGGTTTCTTGAATCAGTTTCACACTGTTGACTTATATATAGCATGTGGGCCATTATGATTCCTAGATCCCTTTCTGCAGTACGCCTTTCTGGACAGTAATTTCCCATTTTGTGTGTGTGTGTAACTGATTGTTCCTTCCTACTGGAGCACTTTGCATTTGTTGATATTAAACGGAACTGGTCTCAGAACTGATTCCTCACTGTGAGACATTTCTGGGCATTGCCCTTTATTCTGTTCTGGATCTTTTTCAGTGACTGTCAATGCCAATCCTGCAAGTCTATCTAAGTCATACCACTTCACATGTATAACTCAGCTTGATTAAAGAGTGCACCCCATGCTGTATTAATGGGAGGGTTGCCTAACAAAAGTAGTGCAAATTCAATCTACTGTCAGCATCATTGCAGACCAGCTTCAATAAGAATCTGTGACAAAACACAGACTCTGAGGGAAGGGAAGTACAGACTTTTATGGGTAAGTGCTCTCCCATTGATTAAGCACGTTTTTAACATGCTGGTTAATAAATGCTGCTTCGTTGATCCCAGTGGTCTCAATTTAGCCAGTGGTGTAGATATGGCCTCAGTCTCCCCTGTTGGAGCAATTGCGTTGTGAATAAAACATGGGAAGAATCAAAGGACGAAGAAAAGGAGAATGATTCTGTAGAGTAGTTACCAGGAGAACCCATCTAGACAGTGAGATGCTCAACTTGATGTGTTTATTCCAATGGCTATTTAATTAGGTAGAACAACTTTGGAAGGAGAGTTTGAAAGCCTCTCAAACGTGAATAGCAGCTTGCTCTCTGGCTGGGATTCTTTTGGGAAATACAGGAAACCCAAGTGCATATCTATGCCCAGCACTCAAGAGAAGCAGGAAGTGAATCTTTATGGGCCACTTCAGAGGTGAACTTTCCAATACTGGGCAAAAGGGATGATGGAACCCCCAGCACCTCCTACCTTTGGCTCCTTTGTGACCTAAATCTTCTCCCCTCCTCCCATACACACTCCATAGTTTGGGGCAACGCTATTCTAGAATTTGTAACATGTCTATGAATAGTTTCAGGTCAACCAAAACTGCATTGCTTTTAACAGTACATAATTCCCTAATAAGAAATTCACCCATTTCTAGAGTCTTTTACATCCTGGTCATTGCACCTAATGTTGACAATCTGAAAATGGGTTATGGAGACATTCATTTCAAGTCCATTTCTATAACTTGGAACTAAAGGACTAAGGGATTGGACCCTCAGAACTCCCAGAATGGGTGATCTTAGCTTCTATAGGGAACATTAATGAATTGATAAGGTGCTCCTATATTTGTTGATGCTCAGAGTAAAGTAGATAGATACTTCACTCCCAAGCTTCCATATAATTCAATGTACTGTAAATACAACATTTTTAAAATGACCATACGTTTTTTGTAATTTACATTTTATTTTCCACATTCATCGATGAAAAATTAACATATTTCTTTTAGAATGCAGGGATTGTTTGAAACAACAGCAATTATTTCCCTAGGAGGATGGTGAAGTACTGGGATGGGTTACCGAAGGAGGAGGTAGCATATCCATCCATAGAGGTTTTTATGTCCTGGGTTGACAAAGCCCTGGCTGGGATGATGGATTTGGGGTTGATCCTGTTTTGAGCAGATGGCTGGACTCAATGACTCCTGAGCTCTCTTCCAGCCCTAGGATTCTATGATTCTGTGACACCACTCTGGTTTCTCAGTATGTTAGAGGTGGTGTACTGACTGCTGTTTCTCCGCCCTTCAGAGGCAGTGAAGAGAGAGGGAGAAGGGCTTCAGGATATCCAGTCCTTCCTTTTATAGATCTGTCCCCCCTTTCAGACACATTACCAGCTGGGTACCAGGAGACAAAATGTCTATGTTAAAGGAGCTTTATGGATCCTTTTTCCTCATATTTTTGAGCTTCCTTTATTTCCTTTCGTCGTCTATGATGCTATTTAGTGCTTTGATACAGAATTTACCACAGCACCCATTCCTTGCTTTCAGACAGACCTGTTTGCCGACAACAGTTTGTAACGTGAGTTAATAATAGCATACAGTGTCCTCTTCTAACCTCACATACCGTATTGGAACACATGATTTATCAGGATGATACCAATAAACAAAATATGAGTTTGCATTTTATTTTTTTTCTTTTCAGGTCTTTTAAAAATACGCCTGGCAATGTATCATCTGAAAAGACTTCACACCAAGAAATCAAGCCCCTCCACAGGCTACACCCTTTGATATACAAAACAAAAACACATTGTCCATTGAAATGTATGGCATATAAAATGTGAGAGGACCACTGCCTGTACAGCACACCAAAAAGTTGTAGTCACATCCATAACCTTGTCTAGGCAGCACAATCATAACCATTTTGTGGGAACAGCCCCTCGATTGCACAGTAAAACCCTCTGAATTCCATGGGAATATGACATTATCGTATTGCCATGAAATTCTTCATTCCCACCCTTCCCAACTCCAAAGAAACACACAGCAATGGTATGTTTAATCTGCCTCCCAAATGAAACATCTCGTGGGGATCCAGCTGTGGAATGGGCCAGGCAGGAGTCAATCTGGATTAGAATCCTGTTCAATTCTGGTCTGATCTCTGTGAGGTCTGGATCTAACTGCAAATACCAGATGATTCATGAAAAAGCCCTTCCAAGGGTGCCTAGGACAGGGGTCAAATTCAGCAAAGCCAGGGCTCTTGCATCAATGACACTTGCTAAATTTGATGTCCCTCTGCTCTTGTTCTGTAAGGAAAGAACACAGCCTTTCAGGAATGGGAGATGTTTAATTATTCCCCTCTCTGAACCCTCACAGGCATTTGTTGAGGAATGAAGAAGGTTTCAGGGATTCCTCACCACTCGGTGCAACATCTCTCGAGGGTAGGGACTTGAAGAGCATTTTCTCTTCTCTAGCATGACCAGATTGCTGGAGCAGAACAAGTGGTTGCTGCTAGCACAATCGCCAGTGGACCCGTTTACTTATTTATTGGGCTGTAACAGCAGGGCACCTATGTCTTCCAAACACCCCTTCTGGTTGGGTGTCTCTAGGCTTTAAAGAGTCCCTGCCCTGCGATTGGGCTATACCCCAGAGAATCCTACCTGGAGGCAATATGTTTGCCTTGCCAGCATCTCCAGTTGGTCCACTAAGTACATCAGATCCCTTTTACCACTGTCTAATTCTAGGCCTATTCCTCATTGTCCCAAACACTACTCCAAATACCAGCCCAGGGACCTTAGGAACAGCAGCCACACAGCACCATGTCCCTTTAACTAAAGTGCTTCAGTTGCCTGAGCTACTGCACCGTGTCCCCAGACTTCAATGATGCTTCACCTTTTCCTGAGGGCAAATGGAGGTTGAGGCCCAGCAGCCAGACAGGAGCGCTTGCTCACTCCCCAAGTTCTGCCAGCACTGAGGCGTCTGTAGTGCTAAAGTTTGTTTTAGCCAGGCAGGTGTTCAAAGGCATGATGCTGATTTACACCATGTGAGGTTCTGGAGGAGGATGGGGAAACTTCTTTGGGTCGGGAGCCCACAGAAAAATCAGTCAAGGGCCAAACACAAGTCAGAAGCAGGAAAAAAACCCCTCACTGTTGCCCCCCTTTGAGAAGGAGAAAAACACTCCCCATATTCTCGTACATCAGAGCCTAGGTGGGCCCAGCATAGTCAATTTTTTGTTTGCTCCAGGCCGCAGGGAAGAAAATGGGGTGTGTGGGGGGTTTAGCAGCAGCATGATCTTCCCAATGTTGGGGATCTTAAGCTACAGAGGTCGGATCCAGGCAAGCCAAGGTTTTGTGTTTACTCCCTAAGTCTTGCCCGCACCGAGCTGTCCATGGTGCTGCAATTTTCTTTAATCAGCAAAGAGCTGAGTGGTGCTGAGCTGATTGGCACCAGCCAGGGATCTAGACCATCGGCATCAATAAAGCTCTGTCACCTTAAATCATCTGGGTTAGTGGGTTGACTTCAATTAAGTGAGGAAGATTTTCATGGATTTGTGATTTCTAGTATGAGATTCTGGGACCACACAACATGGAACCTCACGCAGTACTTACAGCTGGATCTTCTCATTTAGAAACCCATTGAGTCTTGATTTGAAGGGGTAAGTGGAATTAAATCCACCATGTCTCTTGGCCTGTCCCACTGCTCATGGTTGAAAATGAGCTCAGGTTCACAGCCACTGAAGATCTGGCCCTTTAGCATCAACCTGAGCTGTGCTGATTCATACGACTGGGGGATCTGCCCAAGGACTCCAGTGGAGAGACCTCCATGTACCCAGGCAGGAGATCTGGTCTAATGGGCAGTGTCTGTCTGATGGTTACACCACTGAGCACACCTATCCATGTCCACCAGACCTAGCACAGTACAGAAAAGCCCTGAGCTTCCTCAATGGGCACAACCTGAGCAATGCAGAAGGTCTAAAGTGGCTCTGTCAGCTTGTGTGACATCACTACAAAACACGGGACAATCCACATTCTCTTTTTTCCTACCTTAACAAGGCTGCTGGGAAGAGCCAAGTGGCTGCTGCTGGGAAAATCTCCATGTGAGAGTTGGGCAGGCAGGGCTCAGCTGTATTTCAGCAACTACCAAACCCTGGGAAGTGAAGGAAGAGAATTGCCTTGTGCAATGCCCAGGAGTGGCCAGTGTTATAAGAAGCCCATCTCAAAAGATGTGATCCAGGAAGGATCCTGTACAGGACAGATCCCAGCACTGAACGGTGCAGGAATTGACTTTCCCCCTTTTCTGTGGAGTCAGCTTTCCATCAACTTATCAAATTCGCCTCCTCCCCAAGCCACAGATGTGGGACTCTGCTGATCTTCCAAAGCAGTTCAACAAGAGGGGAGGCCATCATGTGTCATAGGGCATGGAATGCAGTCTGGAAGCCTGGCCCAAGCCAGATAATGGGGGGGATGTGGTATCATAGGGACCCCACTGGTATTTCTGAGCCAAACAACTAAGTTTGGCCTTCACAAACAACAAAACACATGTTCCATTTCTGTTCAGATTTACTTAGCACCCTTCTGGAATGGAAAGGAGTGGGATGCTATAGACCCCTAGCCTTGTACTCAATAGCTCTGACACATATTGCATCATTTAATAACAAGAGGAGGAAAGAGTGGGCCAAATTAATCCCCAGGGCATGAGTTACCCCAATGGTGGCTTTAGGTCCCTGAGCTCATTAACGAGGTTTTGGGTCTCTCTGAGCTCAGGTATTCCCAGGTGCTTCAGATCTCACTATAAAACTTCCTGAATGTGCCAAACTTCTCATTTCTGTCTATGGAGAAACATCACCATGTGTGTCTCTTCTCAGCAGGTACGTGCTGTTTTCCTGCACCACAGCCAGCCACCCACCCACCCACAGAAACACGGAGGGGAGAGATAACTCAGTGGTTTGAGCATTGACCTGCTAAAGCCAGGGTTGTGAGTTTAATCCTTGAGAGGGCATCTCAGAATCTGGGGCAAATCTGTCAGGGATACTAAGCCTACTTTGAGGGCAGGGGACTGGATCAATGACCTCTCAAGGTCCCCTGCAGTTGTAATGTTCTGTGATTGGCAGGTATTGAACTGAAGATCCCTGGTGCTAAATACTTAAGCCCAGATCCAACCCCTCAAACTAAAGTAAAAACCTCTATGTTTGGAAAAACTGGCAATTATAAAGTCACTGAAGATAGTACTTTCTCTGTGCTTTCATACAGACTGAAGTACACAACACTCAAGCTTTACCCCAAACAGAGATGCCAAGCCACAGAGCTCCCCTTGTCTAAAGAGGGCAGAGAGACTGACACACATTAATCTCAGCCCTTCTTCAGATAAGCAATAAACTCATCTGACTGAGATGGTTTTCACCCTGATTCTTTTACAGTGGAGTCACAACTCACTGTTTCCTGCTCGGATTAGTGAAAAAGAGTCATGGTTAACCTGCATATCCTTTTATTTGTACAGTGTGTACATTCTATGGAACACCTGGAATGACCAGCTATGACCATCTGTCTCTGTGGACAGGGCAAACTGATACCCATATTTCATCACTTACTTCAGTACAGAGAAGGGACAGGTGTACAGAGCCATCCACTTGCCCACATCCCTGTTGCTCCCTGATCTCACCTCAGAGGAGATGGAAGTGGGAAATCACTCGGAGGTGACTGAGTTCATTCTCACAGGACTGACAGATTGCCCGGAGCTGAAGGTCCCCCTGTTTGTGTTGTTCCTACTGATTTTTATTATCACCCTGTTGTGGAATGGGGGGCTGATAATTTTAATCATGAGTGACCCCCGACTCCACACCCCAATGTACTTTTTCCTTGGCAATTTATCTTTCTGTGATTTCTGCTATTCCTCGACAATTGTCCCCAAGATGATGCAGAATTTCTTAGCAGAGAGGAACAGCATTTCTTACACTGCCTGCGCTGTGCAAATGTTTTTATATTTCTTTTTGCAAGATGCTGAGTGTCTCTTGCTGGCTGTGATGGCGTATGACCGTTATGTGGCCATCTGTAACCCGCTGCTCTATACGGTCACCATGTCCAGGCAGCGTTGTAACCTCCTCGTGGCTGGGGTGTATGGAGTGGCATTGGCAGATGCAACAACAGGCATATACCATACATTTCAGCACTCATTCTGCCGCTCCAACATCATCAATACTTTCTTTTGTGACACCCCCCCACTTCTGGTGCTCTCCTGCTCTGACACCCGCATCAATGAGATTGTGATGTACGCCTCCATGTGCTACACAGTAGTGAGCAGTGTTGTGACCATCCTCCTCTCCTATGTCTGTATCCTTTCCACCATCCTGCGGATCCGCTCTGCCGAGGGCCGGAAGAAAGCCTTCTCCACCTGCACTTCTCACTTGACTGCTGTGGGCATGTTTCATGGCACTCTCCTTTTTACGTATTTCCGACCCAGCTCCAGCTATTCCATGGACATTGACAAAATAACCTCAGTGATCTACACAGTTGTGATCCCGTTAATGAACCCCCTCATCTACAGCCTGAGGAACAGGGAGGTGAAGGGCGCCCTGAAGAAAGCAATGAATAAACTCCAAAGGATTTCTTGAGTATTTTCAACTCAGTCCAATCATTTCTGGCACTGGGGTTTGTTTTATGATTAGTTGCAAGTGTGAAGTGTGTGATTTTTATAGCTGAACCAAAGAGAATTTGTACACCCTCCTGATACTCTGTGGTTCTTTATGTGCTCTGAGGGGTAGTTGTAGAGATTGTGCATAGACACAAACCAAGTGACAAGGAGGAGAAAGGTGATTTCCATCACAATGAGCTTTATTGTAAATTAAAGGCACAGCAAAACAAGTAAGAGTGAGGGTAACATTCCCAAGAGAGAGCACAGTGTGGGTGCCTAATCTGTGAGAGTCTGCACTAAACCAAATAAAAAATAGCATGGAAATGGTGAGTTTTCTCCACAACATCATTTAAAAATAAAGTTCAGTCATATCAGACACCAGATAATTATACCCTATCAACAGGTAAGCTTCGAGTTCTTCCTCACTCCTACATTCATAGAATCATAAAAGTGGAAGAGGTCATCTAGTCCAGGTGCCTGCACTCAGGGCAGGACCTAGCACTAACTAGACCTTTCCGAACAGCTGTTTGTCTCACCTACTCTTACAAATCTCCAGAGATGGAGATTCCACAACCCCCCTATGCCATTTATTCCCATGTTTAGCTACTGTGACAATGTTGATGTTTTTCCTAATGGTGAATCTAAGCATTCCTTCCTACAATTTAAGCCCATTGCTTCTTCTCCTGTCATCGGAGGTTAAGGAAATTAATGTTTTTTATGTCTTTGTAACACCCTTTTACACACTTGAAATCTTTTCTCATGTCCCCTCTCAGCATTCTCTTCTCAGAACGAAATGAACCCAGTTCTTTCAGTCTGCCCTCACAGGTTATGTTTTCTAGATCTTTCATCATGTTTGTTACCCTTTGCAGGACTATTCAAATTTGTCCACAGCTTTCTTGAATGCAGTGCCCAGAACTGGACAACATACTGCAGTTGAGTCATAATCTGCCTGGAGTAGAGCGGAAGCATTGCCTCTTGTATCTTGCTTACAACACTCCTGCTAACACATCCCAGAATAATGTGGGGGTTTTTGCATCAGTTTTAACCTGTTGACTCATATATAGCCTGTGGACCACTATAACCCCTAGATCCCTTTCTGCAGTGTTCCTTCCTGGACAAGAATTTCCCATTTTGCATGTGTGTAACTGACTGTTCCTTCCTATGGGAACACTTTGCATTTGTCCTAATTAGACATCATCCTACTTACCTATAGCCATTTAGACAGTTTGCCAGAATCAATTTGAATTTTCATTTTACCCTTCATTTGGAACTTCTCCCAGCTGGGTGTCATCCATAACCTTTATCGGGGCACTCTCTATGCCAGTATCAGTGGCACTGATGATGATATTAAACTGAACCGGACTCAGAACTCATCCCTCCCTGTGAGACATTTCTGGACACTGCCCTTTATTCCATCCTGGATCTTTCTCAGCGACATTCAATGCCAGTGCTGTAAGTCTATTTACGTTACACCTCTTCATGTAGCTATAACTCACTTGGACTTACAACAGACTCCACCCCACGCTGTGTTAATGGGAGGGTTGCGTAACAGAAATAGTGCAAATTCAATCACCTGACAGCATCAGTGTAGACCAGCCCAGACGAGAATCCATGATGGAACACAGACTCCGAGGGAAGGATCATACAGCCATTGATGGGCAAGTGCTCTCCCATTGACTAAGCACGTCTTCAACATGCTGGCTAAATAAATTCTGGTTCATTTATCACAGCGGTCTCAATGTAGCTAGTAATATAGCTCTGTCCCCAGTCTCCCCTGCTGGAGCTCTTGCATTGTGAATAAAACACAGGAAGAATCACAGAGTCAAAAAAAGGACAATGATTCTATAGACTGGTTATAGGAGAACCCATCTAGACAGTGAGATGCTCAACTTTATGTTTTTATTCCATTGGCTATTTAATTAGGTGAGCGACTTTGGAAAGAGAGATTGTGAGTATCTCTGAGCTGAATAGCAGATTGCTCCCTGGCTCAGAAAACAGGAAACCTGAGCGCACATCTTTGAAGCATGAAGTGAATCTCTATCTCTAACCTCAGAGGTGAACATCCTCATATTGGGCCAAAAAATGAAAGAAAGAGAACTCTCCCACCACCACCCACTACGTTTTGCTGCTTTAAATTTTCACCACCCCCTCTCCACACACACTCCGGATACGTCAAGACTATTGGCTTTTTTTGACAGAGGCTTTGTCGACAGATACTATCGACAAAGCCTCTGTTGAAAAAGAGCATCTAGACTACAACCAGTTATGTCAAAAAAGCAAGCTGCTTCTCTGAAAGAGAGTGTAGATGCTCTCTTTTGAAAAAGCACAGTCTGATTGCAATAGCGACAGAACTCTGTCAAAAAAAGGAGTTATTCCTCGTAAAATGAGATTTACCATCATTGACAAAACATTAAGTTGACAGAACGCGGCGGTAGTGCAGACGCAGGTATAGTTTTGTCGACAAAAGTCCACTTTTGTCTACAAAACCCTGTAGTCTAGACACACCCTTCATGGTTTCAGGACAAAGCTATAATAGAATTTGAAACACGTGTATGAATCATTTCAGGTCAACCAAAGCTGCATTGCTTTTAACTATAAATTATTATTGCAGAAGAAATTCACCCATTTCCAAAGTCTTTTGCATCATGATCTTTCTACCTCATGTTCACAATCTAAAGCATTGATTTCAAGGCCCTTTCTATATCTTTAAACTAAAGGACTAAGGCAGTAGACACTCAGAACTCCTAGCCTGGATGATCTTAGCTTCTGTAGACAACATTACTGAATTGATAAGGTGCTCCCATATTTGCTAATGCTCGTAGTAAAGGTAGATAAACATTTCACTCCTGAACTTCCATATAATCCATTTACAATAAGTACACCATTTAAAAAATGACCATGCCTTTGAAACTGTATTTTTATTTTCCACATTTATTGATAAAAGTAACGTATTTCTTTTAGAATGCAGGAACTGTTTGAAATTGAAAAAATCTTAGGGTCTGTAAAATGGGCAATTGCCTCTTCTCATTTCAACTGTTCAGAAGCAGCGGTTTCAAAAGGAGTGTCTAGTTCATGGTACACCTGGGCAAATATAAAAATATGGCTCTTAAATTCTTTCTGCCTCCCTTTCCAATTGAGGAACAATGGTGTAAAATCTGTAGGTACAAGAGGGGCAAATCCGCCCCCCAATTTTATACAGTAGTGCAACATTCTTCAGATTCACCATGTAGGTCTCACACATGGGCTGATGACGTCTCTCACAGACGCCAGTCCTGAATTTTTAACTATTCAGGGGAATTTAGTGGATTCCCTATTTGAAGACACACTGCAAATTATGTATACTGTATCAGCTTATCCCTTATTTTACTGGCACTTCAAACATAAGGCCTGTCTCCTGCAAGGACACTTTCACCTTGAACCTATTTGCTGCTTCTTAAATTAAAGCCAGTAAGGACCAGTTAACAGGACAGACAGGAAATGATTTCTACATGATGGCAGTCTTTGCGCGTTACAAGCCATATTTTAAAAAGACATCAGACTAAAAAATAAAATGCAAAGACTTCACAAAAGGAAATCGAGCCCCTCCAGTGACTACACCCTCCAAATACAAGACAAAACCACATCAACCATCAAAATATATGACACCAAAATGTGAGAAGCTCACTGTGAAGCACACTAAAAAGCTGTAGCCACACCCAGAGCCCTGTGTAATCGGCAGCACACGCAGAATAAATTTCACATGAACAACCCCTAGAGTATACAGTCACATCCTTCAAATTCTATGGGCATGTGAAAGGATTCTATCACCATGAAACTTTTCATTCCCACCCCTTCCACTACCAAAAAGCACACAGCAATGGCTCCTAGTCCTCCCAACTGTAACAAAACCTGGGGATCCAGCGGTGGAGTGGGCCACGAAGGAGTTCACTTTTGCTCTGGATTGAGCTCCAAATCCCAGACAGGTCATGAAAAAGCCCTTCCAAAGATGCCAAATTTCATTCCACAATTTGATCTCAGGAAGTGGGTCTGGCCCACGAAAGCTCATCACCTAATAAACCATCTTGTTAGTCTTTAAAGTGCTGCATAGTCCCGTCTTTGGTTAAGGATGCCAAGGACAGGGATTAAATTCAGCAGAGCCAGGGCTCTTCCATCAGTGACACTTGCTAAATTTGAGGTCCCTCTGCTCTTGTTCTGTAAGGGAAGAACACAGCCCTTCAGCAAGGGGAGAGGTTTAAACAAGTAAATACTCCCCCCTCCAAACCCTCACTGGGATTTCTAAGGAGTAAAGAAGGATTCAGTGAAGCCCCGACCATATGTGCAACATCCCTAGAGGGCAGGGGCAAGAACATTTTCTCTTCCCTAACATGACCAGATTGCTGGAGAGGGATGAGTGGTTGCTACTAGCACAACCTCCAAAGTCCTCAGCCTTCACTGATGCTTCAACTTTACTTCAGAGCCAATGTAGGCTCAGGCCCAGCCGTCAACCAAGAGCACCTGTTCACTCCCCTAGTTCTGCAGATGCTTAGCTGTCCATGATGCTGAAGTTTCTTTTCACCAGCCAGGAGTTCAGTGACACTACACTGATTTCCACCAGGTGAGGTTCTAGAACAGTGGTCCCCAACTTTTTGGGGCTACCAGGTGCCCGTGGCTGGGGGTAGTACATGTGCCAGACGCCTAGGTCCGGGGTGCAAGAATGGCTTGGTCTGGCCCTGGTCACTAGACGGGCACACATAAATGCCCCGGCGGGAACCATGGCGCCCGTGAGCACAGCATTGGGGACCACTGTTCTAGAAGACGACTGATTTCAATGACACTGTGTCAAGTTACACAGATTTTCTGAGGACTCCTGATTTCTATTAGGACCTTCTGAGAACACATGACATGGAATGGAGTAATTACAGTAGGCACATCTATTTTAGAAATGCTTCCAGTCTTGAAGAGAAGGGGTAAGTGGTATTAAATCCACTATGTCTCTTGGTCTGTTCCCCCATTCGAAGATGTGGCCCTTTGGCTACAATGGAACTGTGCAGATTTACACCAGTTGGGGATCTGGCCAATGGCGAGACCTCCATATACACAGACAGGGGACCTGGTCTAATGGGCAGTGTCCATGTAATGGTTACACCATTGTGCTTGTCTACCCATGTCCACCAGAACCAGCACAGTGGAGAGAAGCCCTGAATATTCTCATTGGGCACAAGCTGAGGACAGGAGCATGTCTAGGTAGAGCCTGTCTGTCTTTATGATATCATGACAAAACATGGGAGAATCCACATTCTTTTTTCTCTACCGTAAGAAGGCTACTGGGCAGGGCCAAGTGGCTGCCACTGGAAAAATCTCAGTGTGAGAGGTTCAGAAGGCAGGTCTCATCTCAATTGCAGCAAATGCCAAACCCTGGGAAGTGAAGGAAGAGAATTGCTATGTGCAATGCCCAGGTGCGGCCAGTGTTATAAGTAGCCCATCTCACAAGATAAAATCCAGGAAGGATCCTGTACAGGACAGATCCCAGCACTGACGGGTGCAGGAATTGAATTTTCCCCTCTTCCATGGAGTTATCATTTCCATAGAAAGGTTCAGCTTTCCACCAACTTATCAAACTCGCCTCCTCCCCAAGCCACAGCTGTGGGACTCTGGTGACGTTCTAGGGTAGTTCAGCAAGAGGGGAGGCCATCATTCACCATAAGACATGCAGTGCAGTCTGGGAGCCTGAACCTAGCCAGAGACTGGGGGGATGTGTTATCACAGGGACCCTTCTGGTATTTCTGAGATGAACAACTAAGTTTAGTCTCCGCAAACAACAAAACACATTTTCTATTGTTGTTCAGATTTACTTAGCACCCTTCTGGAATGGAAAGGAGTGGGATGCCATAGATCGCTAACCTCGTACACGATAGCTCTGACACAAATTACATTGTTTAATAACAAGAGAAGTAAGGAATGGGCCAAATTAATCCCCAGGGCATGAGTTACCCCCATGGTGGCTTTGGTTCCCCGAGCTCATTAATGAGGTGTTGGGTCTCTCTGAGCTCAGGTATTCCCAGGTGCTTCAGGAATAATGTTCCATAGATCACAGATCTCAGTATAAAACTTCCTGAATGTGCCACACTTGTAGTTTCTGTCTATGGGGAAACACCACCACGTCTGTCTCTTGTCAACAGGTACGTGCTGTTTTCATGAACCACAGCCAGCCAGCCACCCATAGGAACTTGGGGGGGAGAGGAGGGATAGCTCAGTGTTTTGAGCACGGGCCAGCTAAACCCAGCATTGTGAGCTCAATCCTTAAGGGGGCCATCTAGGGATCTGTCAGGGATGGTCCTTGGGCTTGCCATGAGGGCAGGGGACTGGATTCAGTGACCTTTCAAGGTCCCTTGCAGTTGTAATGTTCTATGATTCTGTGATCAGCAGGTATTGAATTGAAGATCTCCAGTGCTAAATACCTGAGCCCACATCCAACCCCTCAAACTAAAGTAAAATCCTCTATGTTAGAAATGGCATGTTCTTCAGTTTGTAGGAAAGCCCAATATTCAGTGACTTCATAATTGCTAGTTTTTCAAAATGCCAAAAAGTGTCATTAGTACAATACACAAGCTTTACCCCAAACAGAGATGCCAAACTACAGAGCTCCCCTTGTCCAATGAGGGCAGAGAGACTGACACACATTAATCTCAGCCCTTCTTGAGATAAATCATAATCTCATCCAATTGAGATGGTTTTCACCCTGATTCTCCTACAGTGGAGTCACAACTCACTGTTTGCTGTTCAGATTAGTGAAAATGAGCCATGGTTAACTTGCGTGTCCTTTTATTTGTACAGTGTGCACGTTCTATGGAACAACTGGAATGACCAGCTGTGACCTTTTGGCTCTGTGGACTATCTCTTCTTTCAGGGCATACTGATACCCATATTTCATCACTTACTTCTTTACAGAGCAGAGATAGTGTACAGAGACATCCACCTGCCCACATGCCTGTAGCTGCCTGATCTCAGCTCAGAGGAGATGGAAGAGGGAAATCACTCGGCGGTGACTGAGTTCATTCTCTCAGGACTGACAGGTCGTCCAGAGCTGCAGGTCCCCCTGTTTGTGTTGTTCCGACTGATTTATGTTGTCACTCTGTTGTGGAATGGGGGGCTGATAACTTTAATCATGAGTGACGCCCGACTCCACACCCCAATGTACTTTTTCCTTGGGATTTTATCTTTCTGTGATTTCTGCTATTCCTCGACAATTGCTCCCAAGATGATGCAGAATTTCTTAGCTGAGAGGAACAGCATTTCTTACACTGCTTGTGCTGTGCAACTGTATTTATATCTCTTTTTTCAAGATACTGAGTGTCTCTTGCTGGCTGTGATGGCATATGACCGTTATGTGGCCATCTGTAACCCGCTGCTCTATACGGTCACCATGTCCAGGCAGCATTGTAACCTCCTCGTGGCTGGGGTGTATGGAGTGGCATTGGTGGATGCAACAACAGGCACATACTATACATTTCAGCACTCATTCTGCCTCTCCTACATCATCAATCATTTCTTTTGTGACACCCCTCCCTTCCTGGCACTCTCCTGCTCTGACACCCGCATCAATGAGATTGTGATGTACGCCTCCATGTGCTACATAGTTTTGAGCAGCATTGTGACCATCCTCCTCTCCTATGTCTGTATCCTTTCCACCATCCTGCGGATCTGCTCTGGTGAGGGTTGGCACAAAACCTTCTCCACCTGCACTTCTCACTTGACTGCAGTGGGCATGTTTCATGGCACCCTCCTCTTTATGTATTTCCAATGTAACTCCAACTCTTCCATAGACGGAGACAAAATAGCCTCATTGTTCTACACACTGGTGATTCCATTAATGAACCCCCTCATCTACAGCCTGAGGAACAGGGAGGTGAAGGGCACCCTGAAGAAAGCAATGAATAAACTCCAAAGGATTTCTTGAGTATTTTTCACTCAGATCAATCATTTCTTGGCACTGGAGCTTGTTTTAAGATATAGTTGCAAGTGTGAAGAATGTGATTTTTATAGCTGAACCAAAGAGAATTTTTGCAACCTCCTGATACTCTGTGGCTCTTCATATGTTCAGTGGGGTAGTTGTAGAGATTGTGCATAGACACAAACCAAGTGACAAGGAGGAGAAAGGTGATTTCCATCACAATGAGCTTTATTGTAAATTAAATGCACAACAAAACAAGTAAGAGCGAGGGTAGCATTCCCAAGAGAGAGCACAGTGTGGGTGCCTACTCTGTGACCGTCTGCACTGACCCGAATAGACAATGGCTTGGAAACGGTGAGTTTTCTCCACAACATCTGTTAAAAATAAAGTTCAATCATATCAGACACCAGAAAAGTATACCACATCAGCAGGTTCACTACGAATTCTTGTTTTCTGCTACATTCATAGAAACATAGAAATGGAAGAGGTCATCTAGTCCGGGTACCTGCACTTAGGGCAGGACCAAGCACTAACTAGACCTTCCGCAACAAGTGTTTGTCTCACCTATTCTTCCAAATCTCCAGTGATGGACATTCCTCAACACTCCGAGGCCATTTATTCCACTGTTTAGCTACTGTGACAATGCTGACGTTTTTCCTAATGGTGAATCTAAACGTTCCTTCCTACAATTTAAGCCCATTGCTTCTTCTCCTGTCATCGGAGGATAAGGAAATGCGTGTTTTTTCTTCTTCTTTGTAACACCCTTGCACGTACTTGAAGTCTATTCTCATGTCCCCTCTCAGCCTTCTCTTCTCAGAACGAAAGGAACCCAATTCTTTCAGTCTGCCCACACAGGTCATGTTTCCTAGACCTTTCATCATTTTTGTTACCCTTTGCTGGACTACTCAAATTTGTCCACTGCTTTCCTGAATGTGGTGCCCAGAACTGGACAACATACTCCATTTGAGTCATAATCTGCCTAGAGTGGAGTGGAAGCATTGCTTCTTGTATCTTTCTTACAGCACTCCTCCTAACACATCCCTGAATAATGTGGGGGGTTTTTTGCATCCGTTTCACACTGTTGACTCATATATAGCCTGTGTACCACTATGACTCCAAGATCCCTTTCTGCAGTGTTCCTTCCTGGACAGGAATTTCCCATTTTGTGTGTGTGTAAGTGATTGTTCCTTCCTAAAGGAGCACTTTGCATTTATCCTTATTAAACTTCATCCAATTTATGTAAAGTCATTTCGATAATTTGCCAGGATCATTTTGAATTTTCATCTTACACTTGAAGACATTTACAACTTCTTGTAGCTGGGTGTCATCTACAACCTTTATCGGGGCACTTTCTATTCCAGTATCTGTAGCACTGATGATGATATTAAACTGAACTGGACTCAGAACTCATCCCTCCCTGTGAGACATTTCTGGACACTGCCCTTTATTCTGTCCTGGATCTTTCTCAGTGACATTCAATGCTAATGCTGTAAGTCTATTTACGTTACACCTCTTCATGTAGCTATAACTCACTTGGACTTACAACAGACTCCACCCCATACTGTGTTAATGGGAGGGTTGCGTAACAGAAATAGTGCAAATTCAGTCACCTGACAGCATCAGTGTAGACCAGCCCAGATGAGAATCCATGATGGAGCACAGACTCTGAGGGAAGGATCATACAGCCATTGATGGGCAAGTGCTCTCCCATTGACTAAGCACGTCTTCAACATGCTGACTAAATAAATACTGGTTCTTTTATCACAGCGGTCTCAATGTAGCTAGTAATGTAGCTCTGTCCCCAGTCTTCCCTGCTGGAGCTCTTGCATTGTGAATGAAACACGGGAAGAGTCACATAGTGAAAAAAAAAGAGAATGATTCTATTGATTGGTTATAGGGGAATCTATCTAGACAGTGAGATACTCAACTTCATGTTTTTATTGCAATGGCTATTTAATTAGGTAGAACAGATTAGGAAAGAGAGATTGTGAGCATCTCTGAGCTGAATAGCAGATTGCTCCCTGGCTCAGAAAACAGGAAACTCAAGCACACATCTTTGAAGCAGGAAGTGAATCTTGATCTCCTACCTCAGAGGTGAACATCCTCATACTGGGCCAAAAAATTAGAGAGAAAGAACACTCTCACTACCACCAACTACTTTGGGCTGCTTTAAATCTTCCCCTCCCCCCTTCATACACACGCCATGGTTTCGGGACAAAGCTATAATAGAATTTTAACACATGTATGAATCATTTCAGGTCAACCAAAGCTGCATCGCTTTTAACTTTAAATTATTATTTCAGAAGAAATTCACCCATTTCCAAAGTCTTTTGCATCATGATCGTTCTACCTCATGTTCACAATCTAAAGCATTGATTTCAAGGCCCTTTCTATATCTTTAAACCAAAAGGCTAAGGCAGTAGACACTCGGAACTCCTAGTCTGAATGATCTTAGCTTTTGTAGGCAACATTACTGAATTGATAAGGTGCTCCCATATTTGCTAATGCTCATAGTAAAGGTAGATAGACTCTTCTCTCCTGAACTTCCACATAATCCATTTACAATAAATACAACATTTTGGAAATGACCATGCCTTTGCAACTGTATTTTTATTTTCCACATTTATTGATAAAAGTAACATTTCTTTTAGAATGCAGGAACTGTTTGAAATTGAAAAAATCTTAGGGTCTGTATAAAGGGCCATTGCCTCTTCTCATTTCAACTGTTCAGAAGCAGCGGTTTCAAAAGCAGTTTCTAGTTCATGGTACACCTGGGCAAATATATAAATGTGGCTCTTAAATTCCTTCTGCCTCCCTTTCCAATTGAGGAACAATGGTGTAAAATCTGTAGGTACAAGAAGGGCAAATCCGCCCCCGTTTTTATACAGTAATGCGACATTCTTCAGATTCACCATGTAGGTCTCACACATGGGCTGATGACGTCTCTCACAGTCGCCAGTCCTGAATTTTTAACTATTCAGGGGAACTTAGTGGATTCCCTATTTGAAGACACACTGCAAATGATGTATGTTGTATCAGCTTTTCCCTTATTTTACTGGCACTTTAAAGACGAGGCCTGTCTCTTGCAATGGACACTTTCACCTTAAACCCATTTGCTGCTTCTTAAATTAAAGCGAGCAACCACCAGGAAACAGGACAGACAGGAAATCATTTCCACATGATGGCAGTCTGTACACGTTACAAACAATATTTTAAAAAGACAACAGACTAAAAAAGAAAATGCAAAGACTTCACAAAAGGAAATCAACCCCCTCCAGAAGCTACACTCTACAAATACAAGACAAAACCACATCAACCATCAAAATATATGACACCAAAATGTGAGAGGCTCACTGTGAAGCACACTAAAAAGCTGTAGCCACACCCAGAGCCCTGTGTAATCAGCAGCACAAGCAGAACAAATTTCACATGAACAATCCCTGGAGTGCACAGTCACATCCTTCAAATTCTATGGGCATGTGAAAGGATTCTATCACCATAAAACTTTCAATTCCCACCCCTTCCACTACCAAAAAGCACACAGCAATGGCTCCTAGTCCTCCCAACTGTAACAAAACCTGGGGATGCAGCAGTGGAGTGGGCCAGGAAGGAGTTCAATTCTGCTCTGGATTGGGCTTCAAATCCCAGACAGCTCATGAAAAAGCCCTTCCAAGGATGCCAAGGACAAGGATCAAACTCAGCAGAGCCAGGGCTCTTCCATCAGTGACACTTGCTAAATTTGTGGTCCCTCTGCTCTTGTTCTGTAAGGGAAGAACACAGCCCTTCAGCAAGGGGAGAGGTTTAAACAAGTCAATATTCCCCTCTCCAAACCCTCAGTGGCATTTCTAAGGAACAAAGAAGGTTTCAGTGAAGCTCCGACCTCATGTGCAACGTCCCTAGAGGGAAGGGGCATGAAGAACATTTTCTCTTCCTAGAATGACCAGATTGCTGGGGAGGGACGAGTGGTTGCTGCTACCACAGCCTCCAAAGTCCCCAGCCTTCACTGATGCTTCTCCTTATCTCAGAGACAATGTAGGTTCAGGCCCAGCAGCCAGCCTGCAGCACCTGCTCTCCCCCCCCCCCCCCAGTTCTGCCAGTGCTGAGCTGTCCATGGTGCTGACGTTTCTTTTCACCAGCCAGGAGTTCAGTGGCACTCCACTGAGGGCTCATCTAGACTATGCTATAGTGTTGAAAGAGGATATGCAGATTCCATGGGAATTTGCATATCCTCTTCTGATCACACTTTTGGAAGTGGAGCTTTCAAAAGTGAAAGTAGTCAAGACACGGTTTTCTCGCCCTCCCCCCTTTTTCAAAAAGCCACTTTTCTTCTTTTGACACTTTAGCATGGTCTAGATGAGCCCTGATTTACACCAGGTGAGGTTCTAGATGACCATTGATGGACAATCAGTCAACTAGTCGATTCCCGCCCTCCTCCCCCGCTGCCTTTATCAGATGGAGGCAGCAAAGGGAGGCAAGAGAGGGTACTTCAAAGCGGCAGTGCCACACAGCTGAGCCCAGGCTAGGATCAGCTGGGGAGGCCCCAGCTGACTCCAGATTGTGCAGCATTTCAAATCAGCAGTGCAGCATGGAGCCTGGGGTGAGTGGGGGACTCTGCCCCTATCTTGCACATTTTGAAGCTGGGACTCCATGTGCAGCCCAGAGTCACCGGGACTTCCCTCTGGCCCTGGGATGCATGTGGAGTTCCTCATTCCTCTTTTGAAATGTACCAGAGCCTCAGTAGGGGTTCTTGTACATTTCAAAGGAAGAATGTGGAAGTGCCTATTGAGTACTGTGAATTAGCATATGTAACCCGCGGGTTATACACGTTTTTACAAACCCCCTCCCCTCCGCGGGTTATGCATGTTTGCGGGGTATACAAGTTTATTTTCACTCGCCTGCACTGCACTCTCCATTCCCCCTGCCCGGAGGAGAGTGGGTTGCACCTGGCTGCAGCTGCTCAGAGCCTGGGTGCGAGTGCGGCTTCCCTCCCACAAGCCAGACAGCTCGCCTGTGCTGCGCTTTCTGTTCCTCCCACCCAGAGATACAGTTTATCCTGGTATGTGCAATTACCTTAAAGTAGTGTATATAACCGGTGGGTTATACACGTCCATGGGTTATCTAAAACTTTTTTTACACATTCAGGAAAAAAACACTGGTTATGCACAGGTGCAGGTTATACATGAATGCGGGTTATATATGCTAATTTACGGTAGTCGAAATCCCATCAACTACTTGACTAGTCAATTAACCGTTACTTAACATCCTAACTGAGAACACATGACATGGAAAGTCACCCACTAATTACAGCTGGCACATCTATTTTAGAATCCCATCTAGTCTTGATGTGAAGGGGTAAATCCACTATGTCTCTTGAGCTGTTCCCCCACTCGTGGTTGAAAACATGCTCAGGTTCACAGCCATTGAAGATCTGGCCCTTTGGGTACAATGGAACTGTGCGGATTTACACCAACAGGGGATCTGGCCAATGGAGAGACATCCATGTACACAGGCAGGGGACCGGGTCTAATGCGCAGAGTCCATGTGATGGTTATATCAATGAGCTTGTCTATCCACAGCCACCAGACTTAGCACAGTGCAGAGAAGCCCTGAGCATCCTCAGTGGGCACAAGCTGAGCAATGTAGCATGTCTAGGTAGGACCTCTCGGCCTGTGTGACATCACTACAAAACACAGGAGAATCCACGTTCTCTTTTTTCTACCTTAACAAGGCTGCTGGGCACGGCCAAGTGGCTGCTTCTGGGAAAATCTTCATGTGAGAGGTCGGGCAGGCAGGGCTCAGCTGTATTTCCGCAACTGCCAAACCCTGGGAAGTGAAGGAAGAGAATTGCTATGTGCAATGCCCAGGAGCGGCCAGTGTTATAAGTAGCCCATCTCACAAGATGTGATCCAGGAAGGATCCTGTACAGGACAGATCCCAGCACCGAAAGGCACAGAAATTGAATTTTCCCCTGGAGTTGTCTTTTCCATGGAAAGTATCAGCTTTCCACCAACTTATCAAACTTGCCTACTCCCCAAACCATGGCTGTGGAACTGGTGATGTTCCAGGTCAGTTCAGCAGGAAGGGAGATCCTCATGTAGCAGAGGGCATGCAGTGCAGTCTGGAAGTCTGGCCCTAGCCAGAGAATGGGGGATGTGAAATCAGGGACCCTGCTGGTATTTCTGGCCTCCACCAACAACAAAACACCTTTTCCATTTTTGTTCAGATTTACTTAGCATCCTTCTGAAACAGAAAGGAATAGGATGCCATAGAGCCCTAGCCTCGAAGTCGATAAATCTGACACAAATTGCATCATTTAATAACAATAGAAGGAAAGAGTGGGCCAAATTAATCCCCAGGCATGAGTTACCCCAATGGTGGCTTTGGTTCACTGAGCTCATTAATGAGGTGTTAGGTCTCTCTGGGCTCGGGTATTCCAAGAATAATGTTCCATAGATCACAGATCTCGGTATAAAACTTCCTGAATGCACCAAACTGGCAGCTTCTGTTGATATGGAAACACCACCACATCTGTCTCTTCTCAGCAGGTATGTGCTGTTGTCCTACATCACAGCCACACACCGAGAGACACCAGGGTGATCGGTAGGTATTGAATTGAAGATCTCCATCGCTAAATACCTGAGTCCGGATACAACCCCTCAATCTAAAGGAAAAACTTCTGTGTTTGGAAAAACAGGCAATTACAAAGTCACTGAAGATAGTGCTTTCCCTGGGTTTTCCTACAGACTAAAGATAATGTCATTTTCAGATGGCAAGAAGCTTAATGAGCACATCACAAAAGCTTCATCCCAAACCGAGATGCCAATCCACAGAGCTTCCCTTTCCTAAAGAGGGCTGAGAGATTGGCACTCATTAACTCTCACTCTTTCTTGAGTTAAGCAACAATCTCTCACAGCATAGTCAAAAGTCACTGTTTGCTGCCCGGAGTAGTGGATGGGAGTGTTCCTGTGGGTGGTATGGTTAACCTGCGTGTCCTTGTATGTGTACAGTGTGTGCATTCTACGGAACTACTAGAACGACCACATGTGAAAATCTGGCTCTGTGGACTAAACCCTTCTTTTAGGTCATACTGGCATACATTTTTTGTCACTTACATCGGTACAGAGAAAGAACAGGTTTACAGAGCCATCCACCTGCCCACTTCCCTGTCACTGCCTGATCTCGGCTCAGAAGAGATGGAAGAGGGAAATCACTCTGTGGTGACTGAGTTCACTCTCTCAGGACTGACAGATCGTCCGGAGCTGCAGGTCCCCCTGTTTGTGTTGTTCCTACTGATTTATGTTATCACCCTGCTGGGAAATGGGGGGATGATCTTGTTAATAAAGATTGACCCCCGACTCCACACCCCCATGTACTTTTTCCTTGGCAATTTATCTTTCTGTGATCTCTGCTATTCCACAGTGATTGCCCCTAAAATGTTGCTGAATTTCTTAGCCAAGAGGAAAAGCATTTCTTATTCTGTCTGTGTTGTGCAAATGTATTTATGTATCTTTTTTCAAGATATTGAGTGTCTATTGTTGGCTGTGATGGCCTATGACCGTTATGTGGCCATCTGTAACCCACTGCTCTATACGGTCACCATGTCCAGGTGGCTTTGTAACCTGCTGGTGGCTGGACTCTATGGGGTGGGGTTGGTGGATGCAACGACAAACGCATACTATACATTCCGCCTGTCATTCTGCCGCTCCACTATCATCAACCATTTCTTCTGTGACATTCCCCCACTGCTGGCGCTCTCCTGCTCTGACACCCGCAACAGTGAGATTGTGCTGTTTGCCTTTGCATGCTTTGTTATTGTGAGTAGCATAGTGACCGTCCTCCTCTCCTATGTCTGTATCATCTCCACCATCCTGCGGATCCGCTCTGCTGAAGGCCGGCACAAAGCCTTCTCCACCTGCACTTGTCACCTGACTGCGGTCGTCCTCTTTCATGGCACCCTCCTTTTTATGTATTTACGACCCACCTCCAGCTATTCCATGGACACAGATAAAATAGCCTCAGTGTTCTACACACTGGTGATCCCCTTGTTGAACCCTCTGATCTACAGCCTGAGGAACAGAGAAGTGAAGGACGCTGTGAGGAAAACAATGAATAAACTCCTGACCCAGTCTTGAATCATTGAATCTCAGTGCTGGTTTATTGATAAGGAGAGAAAGCAAGTGAATTAATATCCCAGCCCATTGAAGTGTATTTTTAAAAAACCCCGGGATGGTATATTTCATTATTATTATTCATGTGTTTGTATTCTAACAAGTCCTGCTGGCCCCAACTGAGATCTCGGCTTCCTTAAGATATTGCCACAGAAAGCATGAAGCTCTTTTCACTGGGAAAGAACAGGAGGAGCCTTAAATCTCCCATTTCTCTATAGTGGGGTTAGTTTTATTATGTAGCACCAAGTGTGAAGTGTAAAATTTGTATGATTAAGGGAATTTTCACTCCCTCCTGAAACTCTGACTCCCTTTTTGTGCTTTGTGGGGTTACTGCAGAGATTGTCTCCTTGTTTTTGTCCATGGACAAGGTGTAGAAAGGTGTTTTCTATCACACTGGCTTTTATTTTAAGTTAAGGGAATACCAGAAGAAGTAGGAGCAAGGATATGGTTTCCAAAGGACAGCATGGTGTGAGTGCATCCTCTTTGACTGACCACTCTGAATTTAACACAAAATAGCATGGAAAGGGTGAGTTTTCTCCACAACATAAATGAAAAAGAGGGATAAATCATACCAGAATCTAGACGTTTGCAGCACATCAGCGTGTTCCTGGGCACTTCTCAGTGTAAAAGCAAAGACAATGAAGGGCTACACTGACAAGAGGGATAGGAGCGTAAGAGGGGGGTGATGCTGCTGTTTTCTGTGTAGACTTTAACCCAGGGTATCCTGGAGGGTATCTCAGAAAAACTCCGCCATGTCCAGGGAACACATCTGCTCTTCTGAAATTTTTTTTGGAAAAGCAGACACGCTCTGTTGGAAGCCCTATAATCCTCATTTTATGAGGAATAAGGGCTTTTCAAAAGAGGAGGTTTTTCCAACATTTGGCCCGATGTAGACGGGCCAAATGTCAGAAAAGCCTCTTCTGAAAAAAGAATCGGAAAAAGGTACGCAAACTGTGCTTCGCAATTTGCGTACCTTTTTCCAACCTCCCCCCCCCCCCAGCAGTGTAGACATAGCCTGGGTTGTACTACCTCAAGTAGATGTAACATAGTTTGCCTTAAAGCAGTGTCCACACCATGCTATGTCAATGGAAATGATACAAAACAACACTGTTTTCTATCATAATGTTCTGGAATGACTTTTCCAATGTCACGGTTTTCTCGTCTCTGTATCATTATTGTATCATAATGTTCTGGAGCCTCTACTTGAGAACATGGTTTGCACATATTATTTTCCATTCATAAAATGACAGATGCGATATGAGTTGGTATTGTCAAGGGGAGCGTTGGACAATCCAAGACACTCATTCCACTTGGAATCACCTAGGCCCTGTGACCTAGAAGTTAGTCCTCTCTGCTATCTTACTGAAAAGCATCATGTGAGTCTCTTTTTCCTGAACCTGACAGAGGTAGAGCACAGAGCTGAGGTGGAAGTTGTTTGCATAAGCCCTGATGCCTAAACTAAAGCGCTAACCTAGGACCAAAGCCTTCCTGGGTGGAGAGGAAAAGAAACTATGGGCAAAGTTTATAGAGTTGCTGCAGAACTGAGTGTGGACTCGTAACTGAAGCATGCGGCTTTTATTATAAGTAGCTCTTTGAACACTTTACAATGGAGTGTTAATTTCATAGAATCCCTTTTCAAACTAGAGTAACTGAGGGCATGTCTATACAGCAAAATTATTTCGAAATAACAGCTGTTAACATAAGAACGGCCGTACTGGGTCAGACCAAAGGTTCATCTAGCCCAGTAGCCTGTCTGTCGACAGTGGCCAGCACTAGGTGCCCCAGAGAGGGTGGACCGAAGACAATGATCAAGCCATTTGTCTCCTGCCATCCTTCTCCAGCCTCTGACAAACAGAGGCCAGGGGCACCATTTCTATCCCCTGGGTAATAGCCTTTTATGGACCTAACCTCCATGAAATTATCTAGCTTCTCTTTAAACTCTGTTATAGTCCTAGCCTTCACAGCCTCCTCTGGCAAGGAGTTCCACAGGTTGACTACACGCTGTGTGAAGAAGAACTTTCTTTTATTAGTTTTAAACCTGCTACCCATTAACTTCATTTGGTGTCCTCTAGTTCTTCTATTATGGGAACTAATAAATAACTTTTCTTTACTCACCCTCTCCACACCACTCATGATTTTATATACCTCTATCATATCCCCCCTCAGTGTCCTCTTTTCTAAACTGAAAAGTCCCAGTCGCTTTAACCTCTCCTCATATGGGACCCGTTCCAAACCCCTAATCATTTTAGTTGCCCTTTTCTGAAGCCTTTCCAAGGCCAAAATATCTTTTTTGAGGTGAGCTGTTATTTCAAAATAACTTTCCTAGCGTCTACACAAGCCAACTGCTGTTTCAAAATTAATTCAAGATAGCGGAGGGCTTATTTCAAAACTGGTAAATCTCATTCCACGAGCAATAGCGCCAATTTCAAAATTGCTATTTCAAAATAAGCGCTGTGTAGATGTTTATTTTGAAATAGGGGGCCTCCAGCCCTTCCCAGGCTGCCCTGCTGGCCGCCCTGGCCACAAGGTAACTTCTGATCGGATGCCCCGCCGGAACCATTTCCAGCTGGCCTTAAATACGATTCAGCAATCAGTGTGGACCCGCTATTTCGAAATGCAGTTTGTGTGTAGACGCGTTATTTTGAAATAAGGTATTTTGAAATAACTATTT
Organism: Pelochelys cantorii; assembly: GCA_032595735.1. Lineage (NCBI taxonomy): Eukaryota > Metazoa > Chordata > Testudines > Trionychidae > Pelochelys > Pelochelys cantorii. The sequence continues at coordinate 3,907,450 of CM064329.1, forward strand.
CAAAATTAGATATTTCGAAAAAACACTGTAGTGTAGACATACCCTGAGATAAAAGGTGTTTAAAGGATTTGTCCAGAATTGTCCAGTTGAGGATGTGCTGTGTGGACAACAGAACCCAAATCTTATGTTCAAGATCTAGCACATGTTACACTGGTATGTGTTGTGGGAAGGTCTGATTCTGAGCTAGATAACAGTAGCAGGACTCCGGATTTACTCTTCTGAAAGTATTGGCATTCCCCTGGAGCTATACCAGTGTAACTGAGAGAAGAGTCTGGCCCAGGGTATCTACACCAACACTGGGAAATTACTTATGGAGACATTTGGAGAGGTGACCCACACATAAAGTGGAATGCATTCATCTCATTCCCGTATCATATTAAAAAGACCTCATGGGAGATGCAGTGTTCCAGACCAGCTGCTGCTCTGGTCCTCTGCGTTCCATGCCCACAAGGAAAGCCGTGGCAACACCATTCATGGTATGGGCTCTGCACAGCTGTTCTCCTGGGAGCAAAGAGGCTCCAGCAAATCTCAAAGCCAAACTTAACCTCTGCTACCCAAGGCGTTGAGGGTAACGAGAGTGTGGGGAGCAAACAGGGGAAAGTTTGATTGTGAGCCTGATATTAAGGGTCCGAGCAGGTACTACATCTGTACTTCTTACCTCATTAGAAGCGCAGGGACGAAAACCAAGGAGGCACCACCAAGTCATGAGCAAACGTGTCATTTCAGAGCATTTCAGACTTTGACTGAAATGACAGTTCCCTCATGTCCCCTGCCTTCATTGATTCTTCACCTTCCCCCCAGGGTCAGTCTACATTCAGGCCTAGCAGATGGCCAGGAGCACCTTCTCACCCCACCCCACCCCAGTCCCTGGGAGCACTGAGCTGGCTCTGGTGCTGCATTTCCTGTTTACCAGACAGGAGCAGCATCTGTGCTCCTCTGGCTCCATCAAGGAATTGACTGGCTGGCTTTTCATAAGGTCCTCCTGCACCCTGATTGGCTGCTCTCTGTAGCCTTCTCCTGATTGGCTGCTTCCTGTGCAGTCTCTCTAGGCTGCTCAGCAGGGCTATCCCTGCACAAAATACACAGCGGCATAGCTTACCCAGGAAATCTGGTGCCCTAAATTTCCTAGTGCCCTAAGCTGCTCCATGCTGCATACCAGCTCCATCCCCTGGCTGGTTCCCTGCACATGGTCTATGGGGGTGAGGGGCCCAGGACAATCCCCTTCCTGCTCTGGCTACACTCCACCCCTTTCCCTAAGCTTCCGTCTCTGGTCTGCCCCTGCCTCACCTCTTCCTGCCCCAGCTCACCCCCTCCCCATCTCCACTTCACCCCTTTTCCTAAGCCCTTGCCTCCGCTCTGCACCCCACCCCACCTCCAAGCCACCAGCTTTCCCCCAAGTGAACAAATCAGCTCGCCAGCTGACAGCAGGGATTGCACTTACTAACTGGGTGGCAGGAAGTGAAATTGAGTGACTTGGGCCCACTTTGGTGGCTCCCAGGCACTGCTCCTCTGTCTGCCACCAGTATGAATGGGCCAGGTCTGCTGCCTGCTGCCTCCCCCCCTGCAGCCCTCCCCCCATGGAGAGGGGCTGTGTAGGGCACCAAGAGCATTTGGGACAGCCCTGCTGCTCAAAGGACTTAGCTCCACTGCTCCTTTCGGGTAACAGGTGTGGAAGGAGCCTGGCTGCAGAGTCACATCCTTCCTGTAACCCTTCAGAGCTCCTATGTGGCAATAGCTGATCAGCGTGCTCTGTATTCTCATTGCTCCCAACAGCTGCTTCACCACAGCTTTCCCCACTTCATCCCTCCCCTGAAACTTTATCGCCACCCAGTCTGCCCAAATGGGAAGCTTGTGAGGAGAAGGCCGACCTGGAAAACCTGAGGGAAAGGATCCAAGGAGATGTGAAAGAAAGGGGAAAAAGAGACAATAAAAATACAGGAGGAGAGGTAGATTAATATTATCATTCTTCAGAGTCTGAGATCAATCAGGGTGAAAGGAATTTAACAGGGTTCAAAAAAAGAACTAGATAAATTCATGGAGGTTTGGTCCATCAATGGCTATTAGCCAGGATGGGTAGGAATGGTGTCCCTAACCTCTGTTTGTCTAGAAATGGATGACAGGAGAGGGATCACATAATGATTCCCTGTTCTGTTCATTTCCTCTGGGGCATCTGGCATTGGCCACCGTCGGCAGACAGGACACTGGGCTAGATGGACCTTTGGTCTGACCCAGTGTGGCTGTTCTGATGAGATATTAGACCTAGTGCTGTGTGTGGTAAACCCACAGAGGATGGTTATGATTTTGTCAGACAAGAAGGGATTTGGAGACCTAGGACATCTTGTACTGGTGCAATTCCTTCCCTCACTGGGCTCTTCTTCTATCTTAACTTTAGCCGTTTTTTGGCACCGACCGCCTACCCCATTACTTACGAGCATCCACATAGTAATTGCATTATTTTGAAAGAAAACTGAAATAATGGAGGGCTTTTCCTGACATTGGTAAACCTCGTTCTATGAAGAATAATACGTCTTTCAAAAAAGCTCCTTTGGAAGGGAGGTATGTGGATGCTCCACTGCTGCTATGTCAAAATAGCTCCTCCCCAGAGCCATTCTAAAGTTACTCCTCCCCAGTGTCTCCTGGGGCTCTAAATCAAGATAGCACTTCCACATCTTGCACCGCATTTCAAGAAGGATGTGGAGAAATTGGAGAGGGTCCAGAGAAGAGCAACAAGAATGATTAAAGGTCTAGAGAACATGAGCTATGAAGGAAGGCTGAAAGAATTGGGTTTGTTTAGTTTAGAAAAGAGAAGACTGATGGGGGGACATGATAGCAGTTTTCAGGTATCTAAAAGGGTGTCATAAGGAGGAGGGAGAAAACTTGTTCATCTTGGCCTCTGAGGATAGAACAAGGAGCAATGGGCTTAAACTGCAGCAAGGGAGGTTTAGGTTGGACATTAGGAAAAAGTTCCTAACTGTCAGGGTGGTCAAACACTGGAATAAAATGCCCAGGGAGGTTGTGGAATCCCCATCTCTGGAGATATTTAAGAGTAGGTTAGATAAATGTCTCTCAGGGATGGTCTAAACAGTACTTGGTCCTGCCATGAGGGCAGGGGACTGGACTCGATGACCTCTCGAGGTCCCTTCCAGTCCTAGTATTCTATGATTATGATTCTATGATTAGGGGAGCCTGCCTTGGACTCATTTTGAGGCTTCCCTGTAATGTGGAGGCTCTTTTTTGAAATAAACTATTCCAGAAGATATTTTCCACAATAGCTTTTTCCGAAATAAGCTTGCAGTACAGTCGTACCCTTAGATGTCATTACAGATGTTCTTTTGGGGGAAAGAGAAAAGTTAGTGGAAATGGGCCGGAACTGCCATTATTGCTGATGTTTCTAAAGTCCAATTCTGTTTTCTTGAAAACAAAACAAGACAAACATGCGTGAAAGAAAAAAATAGAAAATGCAGCTTTTGTTTCTGGGGTTGACTCTGACTTTCAGCCTCACTGCTAGAAATACACAGGGACGGCTCTTGGGTCTGTGAGCTCATTCTGAGACCTGGCAAACTCATACCAGCATCAGGCTGTTCAGACATCTAAGGGCCTTTCTGATCACAGTGTTGCAAAAAACACACAGTAGAGCAGTGTTGCAAAAATTCATAATCTTGCCTATATAAAGTAGGAGAGAGATAGGAAAGACTCTGTTAGTGGCTCAGCAGGCTGAGAAAGGTTTGCATGAGCCAGATAAACACCATTTCTTCCTCACCATCATTCCTTATTAATTTATTCAACTCCACCACGAATGGTAAATGTCACCACACGCTTGTTTATTACTATAACTCATTTCATTTCCTTCTTTCACTCCTCCCAGGAGCAGCCATAAGATTTTATAATAGCGTGATATGCAAATAAGCACTCATCTTTCTCATAGAACCATAGAACACTAGAACTGGAAGGGACCTCAAGGAGGGCCGGCCCTACCATGAGGTGAACTGAGGTGGCCACCTCAGGTGCCAGACTGTTGGGAGCACCACTAGGACCCAGAGTTTAGAAAATTGTGTCTGCTGCTGGTGCATATGTATTCTATCTGCTCTAGATGCACAGAGATGGTAGAGTGCTGTGCTGGAGGAAGGAGGGCACAAGAGACCTTTCAAAGTTTTGGCCCAAGCAAGGGGACATGGGGGCGTCATTTGAGCTCCCCACCTCAGGTGCCAAATGTTGTGGGCCGGTCCTGACCTCAAGAGATCATCAGATCCAGTCCCCTGCCCTCACGACAGGACCAAGCACAGGTATAGATCATCCCTGACAGGTGTCTGCCTAACCTGCTCTTAAATATCTCCAGAGAAGAAGATTCTACAACCTCTTTAGGCAATTTATTCCAGTGTTTAACCACCCTGACAGTTAGGAACTTTTTCCTAATGTCCAACCTAAACCTCCCTTGCTGCAATTTAAGCCCATTGCTTTTTGTCCTATTCTCAGAGGCCAAGGAGAACAATTTTTCTCCCTCCTCCTTATGACACCCTTTTAGATACTTGAAAACCACTATCATGTCCCCTCTCAGTCTTCTCTTTTCCAACCAAACAAGCCCAGTTCTTTCACTCTTCTCTCATCGCTCCTGTTTTCTACACCTTTAATCATTGTTGTTCCTCTTCTCTGGACCTTCTCCAATTTCACTACATCTTTCTTGAAATGTGGTGCCAAGAACTGCACACAATACTCCAATTGAGGCCTAATCAGCGCAGAGTAGAGCAGAAGAATGACTTCTTGTGTCTTGCTCACAACACTCCTATTAATTCTTCCCAGAATCATGTTTGCTTTTTTGCAACAGTCTCACACTGTTGACTCATATTTAGCTTGTGGTCCACTATGATCCCTAGATCCCCTTTCTTCATGTTCTGTCCCACTTTCTGGAGGAATGAAAAAGCGGTGGAAAGCAGGCAGGGAATAAGTAAAAATGGCTCTCAGGACCCACTCTGATGCAGAGGTGCCATTGGCTTTTCTTCCGGGGTCCTCTCTGTGCACATGGAATGCTGGTTTCCAACCTCTGAACAGGAGAAAGTTGTAAAAATTGTAAAAAAATTATAATTAAAAAAAAAGAAGAAATGTGACCTAGAGCTGAAAACCACCGTATCCCTTTGCCTGATGCATCATGTGCCTGGGCTCGTGGGCTTTGGGCTAGATTAGAACATCCTGCTTTGCAAGGTATGTCCTATTCTCCAGTCCCCTACTCCCTAGATTGGAACTGGCGATGTAAAAGGAGATGTCTCAGAGGATTAGCCATATTAGTCTGTAACTTTAAAAACAAGTAGTCCTGTGGCACCTTAGGGTACGTCTACACAGCAGTGTTATTTTGGAATGACTGATGTTATTCCGAAATCACATAATCCACATCTACATTACAATGTTGAGCTGGATGACTTCTTACGCTGACTCCTGTAACTCTCATTTTACGAGGAGGAAGGGAAGTCGGAGGAACAGTGCTCTTTCTCGGACTTCCTGCTGTGTAGAGAGTGCCAAAGGCAGAAATAAGCTATTTCGACATAAGCTACACAATTGACGTAGCTGAAGTTGCATAGTTATTTTGGCTTTAGCCCTGCTGTGTAGACGTGCCCTTAGAGACTAACCAAGATATATATTGTATCATGTGCTTTCATGGGCAAAACCCACTTCCTCAGGTGTGTGTCTAGACTACAGGATTTTGTTGACAAAAGTGGACTTTTGTCGACAAAACTATAGCTGCATCTACACTACTGACAAGTTCTGTCGACATAACGTCGACAGAACTTGGCAGTTTTGTCGATGGCGGTAAACCTCATTCTATGAGGAATAACGCCTTTTGTCGACAGATTTCTGTCGACAGAAGGCGTTATTGCATCTACACTGTCCTTTGCATCTACACTCTCATGTTGACAAAGCGGCTTGCTTTGTTGACAGAACTGGATGTAGTCTAGACGCTCTTTGTCGACAGAAGCTTTGTCGACAGTATCTGTTGACAAAGCCTCTGTTGACAAAAGCCTGTAGTCTAGAGGAATGTAGTCTAGTCCGTGATGAACTGGAGAGGAATTTTTTTAGTTCAGATTAACTGTTACTCCTCGTGGAATGAGGTGTAACAGTTAATCCGAACGAAGTCCTTAGTTCGGATTAACTTTAAACTGCCGCATGTAGCCGCGAGCAGTTCGTTTGAACTAAGGGGGATTTAAAAATGGCGGCCGGATGGGAACATGCAAATAAAGCCCGGGATATTTAAATCCTGGGCTTAATTTGCAACTCCAGTTGCCTGATTTGCCTACCTAGCTCAAATTAATGAGCTAGTGTAGACATACCCAATGAGGTGTTCAAGGTTGGGGGGACTGGCTTTATAAAGGGACATCCAGTTAATGTCTTTGTTCAAGCCCAGGGAAACAGTGTCAAACTTGCACATGAATACTAATCTCACATTCTCTCCCTGTAAAACTTGAGCCATTCCCTTTCCCCTAAACAATCTTCATTAAAATCCTTATTCTTTATCCCTGCTGACCCCCATTGCTCTTCAGTTAAATTGCTGCTTTAATCCTGTGGCGCACAACACAACACATCAGGGGGAGGAGAGAGACTTTCTTTAACTTGATATTACTGTAAACGGGATACTGAGGTATGGGGCAGTTTAAGCGATGTGCCCAGTTTGTGGCAGGGCAGAGGAATAAACCCAGAACTGCTGAGTCTCAGTCCCATAGAACACCTGCCGTCCATGGGTCAGGGAGGGATGGATCAGATGGTTCCATTCCAACCCAAAAGACTCTGTAATGCTGTGACCCTAAATCTTTACAGAAATACACATCAGGTCAAATTTAATGCCCCAGACCAAAACACATGCCTGCCCCAATACCCCTTACACCTGCTAGGTACCCATGTCTGTTGCTCTCATTGTATCTCAAGGTCTCCTCCTTGTTCTGCACTTCCTCACTAGTGACTCGTTGCCATCAAGAGATTGACTGAACAAGGACTTTGGTGTCTATGGCTCTCCTCAGAGCCTCTTTCACGTCCTTGTTCCGCAGGCTGTAGATCAGGGGGTTGAGCACGGGGACCACGATGGTGTAGAAGACAGAGATGTATTTGTCCGAGTTGGGTGAGTACCAGGAGCTGGGACGGGAGTAGATGAAGAGCAAAGTCCCCTCGTAGATGACGACGGACGTCAGGTGGGAGGCGCAGGTGGAGAAGGTTTTACGCCTGGCTGCTGCAGAGCGCATCCTCAGGACGGAGATGACGATGAAGAGGTAGGAGACGATGATGATGATGGCGGAGATGATTTCCACGGAGCTGCCATAGGTGTAGAGCAGGAGCTCATTGAGGGAAGTGTCGGAGCACGAGAGCTTGAGGAGCAGAGGGAGGTCACAGAAGAAGTGGTTGATGACGTTGGGTCCACAGAAGGACAGTCTGAAGGCAAAGCAGGTGTGCACCAGCGCGCTTAGTGTGCCCCCTACGTAGGACAGAGCCACCAGCAGCATGCAGACCCTGGGGAACATGACGACCGTATAGAGCAGCGGGTTACAGATGGCCACGTACCGGTCATAGGCCATGGTGGCCAAGATGAAAGACTCCGTATCAGCGAAGGTGCAGAAGAAGTAAAACTGCAGCCCGCAACCGGCGTACGAAATGGCCTGGCTGTCCAACAGGAAGTTGGCCAGCATCTTCGGCACGATGACGGAGGAGTAGCAGAGATCGACAAAGGACAAGTTACTGAGGAAGAAGTACATGGGGGTGTGAAGGCGGGGATGAGACCGGATCAGCACCATCAGCCCAACGTTCCCAAGCAGGATCATCCCGTACAGCGCCGTGAAGGTGAGGAAGAGGACCATTTGAATGGAAGGGGGGCTGGGGAACCCCAGGAGAATGAATTCCGTCACGGCAGTGCCATTGGTGGGAGGCATCTCCTAGCGATGGCTCCTTTCTTGTAGGTAGAGAGAAGCTGGGCCGTATGGGCTGAGCAGACGTGGAAAGCTTGGAAAAGGCATTGAAGGCCCCCCGGCATCAGTGAGAAGAAACAATAGAGCCTGTGAAGATTTTACCACATGCCCAGTTAATTATTTCCATCTAACAGAAACTCTCTGTGCCAGGTCTTATGATTTCTACCAGCCGAACATAAGTATGGCCATAGTGGGTCAGCCCAAAGGTCCATCTAACCCAGTGTCCTGTCTGCCGACAGTGGCCAATACCAGATGCTGCAGAGGGAGGGAACAGAACAGGTAATCCTCACATGATCCCTCTCCTGTCACCCATTTCCAGACAAACAGAGGCTAGGGGCACCATTCCATCCATCTTGGGGAGAGGGGCCCTGGCCCCCCTTCAAGCCCAAGCCAGCTAGCCTCTTCCACACACCCTGCAGCCCAGCTTGATCCCTCTAGCCCCTCTTTTGTCCCCTTTCCCCGGGTCAAAGGTGCCTCTTACTCTCACCTTCCTCCCAGGGTCAGGTTACAGGGAGCCTGGCTATTGCAACATGATGGGCGGTGCATATTCCCTCCACATATTCCTTCTTACCCATCCTGGCCAATAAGTATCGATGGACCTAACCTCCATGAATCTATCAAACTCTTTTTTGAACCCTGTTAAAGTCCTGGTCTTCACCACATCCTCTGGCAAGGAGTTCCACAGGTTGACTGTGTGCTGAGTGAAGTAACACTGAAGTCAGTGTTGCTATGTCAGTTTGCACCATCTGAGTCTCTGGTCCTAGGTTGCTTTCTTTCCCATTATAAAGATACAGAACTGGGATACTCTGACGGTGCAAACCTGCCTGGCAGCCCTGAAGTCAATGGAGCTGTGCTAACTGACATGGTGTGACGAAGCCGTATGTAGTTGGGCGGCATTTCACGGTAGACACCGACCACTCTCCCCTGACCTGGCTGCACCAGATGAAAAGGGCCAATGCCGTTGAGGTGGAGTCTGCTCCTGCAGGATTACGACCTGGAGGTGGGTCCGTGTGAAGGGGATCACTAATGTCACAACCGATGCTTTATCCCGGAGCAGGGGGTCTGAATGTCTGCACGCCCCTGGCTGAATGACCCTGCTCAGTTCGGTCTGGAAGCAGGGAGAGAGGTGAGGAAGTGGGGATCGGATTCACTCTGTTTGCTTTGCTGCGTAATGTGTGATTTCTACTGTCCTCCACTAACCCCGTGTGCGTACCTCAGTCTCCCTGGGCGCGGAACCACTATCTCGTAGACTCCTAGACTTTAAGGTCAGAAGGGACCATTATGATCATCTAGTCTGACCCCCTGTACAATGCAGGCCACAGAATCTCACCCACCCCCTGCTAGAATAATCCTCTCACCTATATCTCAGATATTGAAGCCTTCAAATAGTTTGAAGACCCCAAGATGCAGAGAATCCTCCAGCTGTGATCTGTACCCCATGCTACAGAGGAAGGCGAAAAACCTCCAGGGCCTCTGCCAAACTACCCTGGAGGAAAATTCCTTCCCAATCCCAAATATGGCGATCAGCTAAACCCCGAGCATGTGGGCAAGACTCACCAGCCAGACACCCAGAAAGTTCTCTATAGTAACTCCTATCATCCCTCCATTGACCTATTCACCACTGATAATGAATGGTCAATTAGTTACCAAGATCATGTTATCTTATCAAACCATCCCCTTCATAAACCCATCTAGTTTAATCTTGAAGCCAGATAGATCTTTTGCCCCCACTACTTCCCTTGGAAGGCCGTTCCAGAACCTCACCCCTCTAATGGTTAGAAACCTTCATCTAATCTCAAGTCTAAACTTCCTACTAGCCAGCTTATATCCATTTGTTCTTGTGTCCACATTGGTATTAAGCTTAAATAATTCCTCTCCCTCCCTGGTATTCATCCTTCTAATATATTTAAAGAGTGCAATCATGTCCCCCCTCAGCCTTCTTTTGGTTAAGGTAAACAAGCCAAGCTCCTTGAGTCTCCTTTCATAAGACAGGTTTTCCATTCCTCGGATCATCCTAGTGGCCCTTCTTTGTACCTGTTCTAGTTTGAATTCATCCTTCTTAAACATGGGACACCAGAACTGCACACAGTATTCCAAATGGGGTCTCACCAATGCCTTGTATAACGGCACTAACACCTCCTTATCCCTACTGGAAATACCTCGCCTAATACATCCCAAGACCGTATTAGCCTTTTTCACGGCCATGTCACAATGGCGGCTCATAGTCATCCTGTAATCAACCAGGACTCCGAGGTCCTTCTCCTACTCTGTTACTTCCAACTGATGTGTCCCCAGCTTATACCTAAAATTCTTGTTATTAATCCCTAAATGCATAACCTTACACTTCTCACTATTAAATTTCATCCTATTGCTATCACTCCAATTTACAAGGTCATCCAGATCTTCCTGTATGATATCCCGATCCTTTTCTGAATTGGCAATACCTCCCAACTTTGTGTCATCCGCAAATTTTATCAGAACACTTCCACTTTTGGTGCCAAGGTCAGCAATAAAAAGATTAAATAAAATTGGCCCCAAAACTGATCCCTGAGGAACTCCGCTAGTAACCTTCCTCCAACCTGACAGTTCACCTTTCAATATGACCCGCTGTAGTCTCCCCTTTAACCAGTTGCTTATCCACCTCTCAACTTTCATATTAATCCCTATTTTTTCCAATTTAACCAATAATTCCCCATGTGGTACTGTATCAAATGCCTTACTAAAGTCGAGGTAGATTAGATCCACTGCATTTCCTTTATCTAAAAAATCTGTTACTTTCTCAAAAAAGGAGATCAGGCTGGTTTGGCACAATCTACCTTTTGTAAAACCATGTTGTAATTTGTCCCAATTGCCATTAGCCTCAATGTCTCTAATTACTTTCTCCAAAATTTTTTCCAAGATCTTGCATACTACAGATGTCAAACTAACAGGCCTATAGTTACCTGGGTCACTTTTTTTTCCTTTCTTAAAAATAGGAACTATATTAGCAATTCTCCAGTCAAATGGTACAACCCCTGAGTTTAGAGATTTATTAAAAATTTTTGCTAAATTTTATCTAGATGGAGAGGGGGGATTTCGGTGACTCACAGAGGCAATATGCACCGCCCGTCAGGTTGCAATAGCCAGCTCCCTGTAACCTGACCATGGGAGGAAGATGAGACTGAGAGACACCTTTGGCCTGGGGAAAGGGGACAAAAGAGGGGCTAGAGGGATCAAGCTGGGCTGCAGGGCGTGTGGGGGAGGCTGGCTGGCTTGGGGCTGAAGGGGGGCCAGGGCCCCTCTCCCCGAGATAGATGGTGCCTGCTGCTCCTGGTTCCAGCACTGACAGGTCTGAGCTATGCTGTGTCCCTGTGGACCAATAAACCTTCTCTACCTGTCAGTGGAGAGTACGTCCGGCTGCAGATGGGGGGCCGGGCCTAGTGGCTCCCCACCCTTCAGTGACACATGGGCTAGATGGATATTCCTCCATGATAACGATACAACCATCTCAGTCCCAGCTGGCACGGGGCTCATCCCTTAAACCCACATTACAGCCTCTCTCCAGCCTCAACCACCAGAGCAACCAAGGAACAGATTGCCGCCCGGGGAAGGGCTTCATCTCAAAGCCTACTTGGGATTCAGGAGTCTTTTGGAGCACAACTGATTCCTCTCCCCCTCCTGCCTTGATGGTTTAACACGGGGGTGGGGAACCTAAGGCCCCGGGACTGGATGCGGCCCCTAGATTGCCTGGATCTGGGCCCCGAGGCTTAGCCTCCCCCCCCAGTATTGGGGAGCCCTTGCTGGCGCTCCAGTCTCCTCCCTGCAGCCCCGACTGATTTATCTCTGGGTCAGCAGCTCCTGACCCAAAAATGTTCCCCACCCCTGGTTTAACAAAGAAGGAACCAAGGGGAGAAAAGGGGGGAAAGATGTCAATGGACTGTTAGTGTTGCCAAGTGTTTTCTATAAAAGACACACTCTCTCTCTCTGCCTCGTGATAAAAGACATGCTGTACATGCTCTGTGGAGATGTTGTTGCTTGCTGTAACTAACTTTTTCAGCACCTGACTTTTAACGTGAATAACCTTCCCAGTGCCTGAGCATGGCTGCTTCCCCCTACTGAATAATAAACATATAAGAATGATTCATCAGACAAATCTCTCTAGCACAAGCTGCTGCTATTGGTGACATTAGGTTTAGTGCTCACATATAATGGAGAGAGTATTCATATGTCCCTCTGCTAGCTGCTAGCTCAGATACCATTGGCATGGTGTTAAATGCAAGAGACTGTGGAGGGCTTTCAAAAGTGTTAAGTGAGTTTCAGAGATGCTTGGGATCCTAAATCACCTTGGTGCCACCTATGATAGATAGATAGATAGGTAGATAGAACTAATTCTATCTATCCCCACCCACCCCCTCTATCCATCTATCCCCACCCACTTCCTCTATCCATCTATCCCCACCCACCCCCTCTATCTATCTATCCCCACCCACCCCCTCTATCTATCTATCCCCACCCACCTCCTCTATCTATCTATCCCCACCCACCCCCTCTATCTATCTATCCATCTATCCCCACCCACCTCCTCTATCTATCTATCTATCTATCCCCACCCACCCCCTCTATCTATCTATCTATCCCCACCCACCCCCTCTATCTATCTATCTATCTATCCCCACCCACCTCCTCTATCTATCTATCTATCTATCCCCACCCACCCCCTCTATCTATCTATCCCCACCCACCCCCTCTATCTATCTATCCATCGATCCCCACCCACCTCCTCTATCTATCCATCTATCCCCACCCACCCCCTCTATCTATCTATCCCCACCCACCCCCTCTATCTATCTATCTATCTATCTATCCCCACCCACCTCCTCTATCTATCTATCCATCTATCCCCACCCACCCCCTCTATCTATCTATCTATCTATCTATCTATCCCCACAAACCCCCTCTATCTATCTATCTTTCTATCTGTTCTCCCTTGTTTTAGGTTAGGACAAAATGAGATTGGAAACACTGTATTTAGTTCACTTGAAACAGATGTTACTTTTCTACTCTGAAAAGGACCTGGTTTGGACTTCAGTTGTGCTAATGTCGTGCTCAGATAAAGTAAATCCCGCTTCCTTTTAGGGGACGTAGCTAATGGTACACTAGTGTCTACTAACCACTGGGTGGATACATCATCCAGGCTGTTCATACGGGAACCAACGTATCCAGAAATCAACATTGCTTCAGTTTTCTGCACAAAGCATCATATCCTCAAACATACCTGTGCCTGCGATTCCTTCCTGACTCCAGAATCTGCTGCAGTTAGCAAGGAGATTACGTGTATGTATATATGTGACACTTCTGGGATTTGGGGGCATAACTCAGGTGAGATAGGATAGCACCTGTTCTCAGGGGTGCATACTGCAAGCAATTAAACTGCTATCAGTGCTGTTTGTGCGGGATGGGGGGTATTTTTACTTTTTAAAAGGATTTTTAAGTCTGCCTACTACCATCATTTCAACATAAAAAGCAGCCCAGGGAATTCAATTGCCCCAGTAGACAGCAAAGAGAGTTCTTCGTGTGAGAATGATGCAACTTTCCTGATGCAATATGATACCATTTACATAGGCTTGCATATATTTTTCTTTGGCAAATGCTGCCCAGTGCCACTTTCTCCCCACCCCCTCCACCCCCACGCGCATGCACACACAAACCAACGGAAACATATTTTCATTGAAAAAAATCGTTGAAGTTTACAGATAGGCAAAGTAAGGAAAAATATTGCCTGAGGACTTGATGTACGACTCAAGCATTTTGTGTATTTTGACATATGCTGTGGGCAACGTGTGTTGTAATGGTTATATTGTATGACTAGCCATTACAAAACTATTGTGTGAGCTTACTCATCTGGAGGGGCAGCTGCGTGTGCCATTGGAAAAGCTGCTGGGTTGCAAGGAACTGAGCTAGGTTTCTCCTTCCAATACTCCAGGGCTTTCAGAGCTGCTGTATTATTTCCTTCCTCCTCTCCCTCTCCATCCCCTTTCCCAGCTCACTCTGCTGGCTTTTCTCAGCGAGGAGGAAGAAGTAGACATTGCTCCAGCTCCTTGACCGTGATCTGAGACACAAAACAGCCCCAACTGTTGGCCACAGGGTCAGAGGGAGTCACAATCAATGAGAGGAAAGTTGGACCATTGTAGGAAGAAAGCAGGAAAGGCCCAAACTGGGAGCTACAGACAGACAGTGGGGAAGGAAAAGTGAGACTGAGGGCAAGAGGAAGGGGAAAATAGAGGGGCAAGCAGGGTAAATGACAACCTTGTGGGCCATGGATCTTCGATGGTCCAGGCACAGTTATGCTGCTGATTTGTTATTTGACCATACAGGAGTCCCATGACATTGGTGTCTCAGGTTCCCCACCTATCTAGATGCATGAAAACCCCCTAAAAACTCTTAGATGGAGCTAACAGACTTAGAATCATAGAATCACAGAAGAGGAGGGTTGGAAGAGACCTCAGGAGGCATCTAGTCCAACCCCTTGCCAAAAGCAGGTCCAATCACCCCAGCCAGGGCTTTGTCAGGCCTCTCCTTAAAAAGACCTCTAGGGATGGAGATTCCCCCACCTCCCTAGGGAACCCATCCCAGTGCTTCCCCACCCTCCTCGGAAAATACTTCCTCCTAATATGCAACCTAGACCTCCCCCACTGTAACTTGAGACCATTGCTCCTTGTTCTACCATCTGCCCACCACTGCGAACAGCCTCTCTCCATCCTCTTTGGAACCCCCTGCAGGGAGCTGAGGGCTGCCGTCAAATCCCCCCTCACTCTTCTCTTCTGCAGACGAAATAAGCCCAAACCCCTCAGCCTCTCCTCATCAGTCATATGCCTCCGCCCACTCATCATTTTCATTGCTGGACTCTCTCCAGTGAGATGGAGCAGATTTTTAGGAGGCATAAGGTATATAGGCCTGTAATGCTGGTGAATTTCTTAATGGAGAAGAACCATGTTTCCTACCTCGGCTGTGCTGCACAGAGGTTTTTTCCTTTCTCCGCTCTGGAAGCACAGAATGCTTCCTGCTGGCCATGATGGCCTGTGAGTGTTACATGGCCATCTGCAACCCACTGCTGTATACAGCTGAGGCATATCCCAGACCTAGAAAAGTCTATGGGAGTGTGAAGTCAGGAGATGCACTTTAACACGATCATCCCAAGATTCCCCACTAAGATAACAAGATGCTTTGCTAAAAACACTGCCAAACACGGAGCCTTCCTCCTCCATCGCTGGGGTGTGATTTTCCTCGTGCATGTCTGTAGTACATGGGCATGGCCTGCGGATATAAAAGTGGAATACAATGAGTAGAACTGAACTGAAAGGGAAATTTGTAAGAAACATGCAATTGGTTTCCCTTTGATTGCCACTTTTCAGCAGCAGAATGCCCTTTGCAACCACTGCTTCCAGTCCACTTGCCCCCGGTTTCCTCGATATTTTACGTAAGAATGGCCAGACTGGGTCAGACCAAAGGTCCATCCAGCCCAGTGTCCTGTCTGCTGACAGTGGCCAATGCCAGGTGCCCCAGAGGGAGGGAACAGAACAGGAAATCGTCAAGTGATCCCTCCCCTGTCACCCATTCCCAGCTTCGCACAAACAGAGGCTAGGGACACCATCCCTACCCACCCTGGCTAATAGCCATTGATGGACCTAACCTCCATGAATCTATCTAGTTCTTTTTTTGAACCCTGTTAAAGTCGTGGCCTTCACAACTTCCTTTGGCAAGGAGTCCCACAGGTTGACTGTGCGTTGTTGTGAAGAAATACTTCCTTTTGTTTGTTTTAAACCTACTACCTATTAATTTAATTTTTCTTCATACTGCCTGTCTCTGACCCTTCCCCTTCCAGATCCCCAAGAATCCTTCTCCATGACCTCCACACAGGTCCCACAGGTAACAGGAGTAAGTTTGAAAGGAGCCAGCTGGGAGATGCTGACTGAGAGCTCCAGCTGGTCAGACCAGCACCCGAAGGAGCACTGTGGGACTTCTCAGTGAGGGGGGAAAGAGCTTTTTTGAGCCATCACCGCAATGCTTCAGCTGTAACACTCCATAGCGTCGGCATGCCCTGCGTGTCTGTTCCTTTTTCAGGCTCGTTGGAACTCGATTTCCCAGCACATGAAACTGAAATTCAGCCCCCGCTATGCAAGAGTGATTCATTTGCCTCTGTCTGACCTGCACCAGCAGGTGCATGCGTGTTGGAGAGAAAAACATCAACATCTGAGAGAAAAGGAGTTTCATTTTGACCCAAAGTTCCTGCTTCCTACTGAGATAAGGCTGCATTAGTGGTGTGTGTTAAATGATAAGACAGAGGTTCTCCAAACATCCTGTGCTTCCTTTCTATTGTCATCTGCCTTTTGGGGGAGAGGACTCTCCTCTGGGGGTTTGGCTTTTCTACGTTAAGAGAAACTCCTTCACCATCGGCACCCGCAGCCTGGCTTTCATTGACTTCACCTAGCTCATTTGCTAGTTAAATTCTTTTGTTATTTTACCCTTTTGCCTAGAACAGTGGTTTCAGCTTGCGAATCTGATCTGTGAATCTCTGGGGGTCCACAGACTATATCCAAGGAGTCCATGAAAAGTTGTCATGACCCTAGAACAGGAGGTTTCCACTTGGGATCTGTGAATCCCTGGAGGTACGCAGATGAGGGCTTAGTAGTCAATGAAAAGTTGTCAAAACCACAGATCAGAGGTTTTTCAACCTGTGGTCTGTGCATCTCTGGGGTCCACAGACTATGTGTCAGATTCCAAAGGGGGTCCGCACCCCCATTTGAAATATTTTAGGAGTCCACAAATGAAAAAAATTGGGAACCATGTTCATTGCCGTGGTGGTTGTTGTTGGCACAGTGCTTTACTTTGGGGGAGTTTATACAGACAGCACCAGCCAGTATCTCCTGTTGTCTGTCAGCACTGAGAGGTGTCTGTCTGTCCTTTTGTGCTGAATGTCATCACCCGAAGTACATGTCTTGCTACGCCCCGTTGTGGGTCCTCTCCTCCTGGTTCCTCGGACTGTAGATACGCTTCTGCCACTTTGAAATAATGTGCCATCTGATGACCAGTCTCACCTGCATCTTGCATCTCTGGGTTCTCACCCTCCTTGGTGTTTCTGTCGGCTCTGACACTATTCACCGAGTTCTCGTGTAACTCCCTGTGACATCGTCCTGCCAAACTTTGTCGAACTAGCCTGCTCACTGTCCTCTTCCAGCTCATCTTCTACTTTCTCAGGAGGATCACACTGTTGCTCGGGCAAAGACAATTGGTTCTAATTTCCACATGGCTAATGGGATGGTCTGCCCACATCGCAGCAACAACGCCATCATATATTTCCTAGTCAGGAGCCAGGAGATGACACAGGGAGTCTATTAAGGTTGTGCTCCGGGCAATTTTTGTGGTTGAAATGGAACCTACAGAGAGGGGGGTTGCTGTAGCCTGGGAGAGGGGTATAATAGAACGTCTGTGGGTATAATAAGTGCTGTGGCACCTTATAGACTAACAGATGTATTGGCGCATAAGCTCTCATGGGCAAAGATAAAGAAGTAGGTCTTTGACCACAAAAGTTTATGCTCCAATACATCTGTTAGTCTATAAGGTGCCACAGGACTCCTTGTCGGTTTTGCAGATCCAGACTAACACGGCTGCCCCTCTGATACTTGTGGGTATAATAGAACGTCTGTGGATATAATAGAATTTCTGTCGGTAAGGCTCTCCCATCTGACTAGAAAGTTCTAGGCTTTGTCCTCTGTACCCCAGGTCACATATGATTATACTTCTGGAGGCAGTTCTGGGGGTCCACAACAGCAGCCACACTCACAATGAGGATAGTACCAGATTACAAGAAGTTTTATGATGACAGGCATTAAAATGGCAACCAGGACAAAGCACACAGCAATGATGACACAAATTGATTAAATGACCTCCGAGGGTAACTCTAATACAAATGGGTATATAGATTGCGCTTATCTAAGTGTACAGAGAGAATTACCTCATCTAAAAACTCATACTCATATCCCCTTCTCCCGAAGTCTGAGCGTGGAAGGACCTGCCTCCCTCCACCCGTGGGACCTTGGTGCTGGGTGGAGAAGGAAACTTAGAAGCAGAGACTTAGAATGAATAAATAGAGTAAAGCAAAGAGCTTACATGAAGCAATACTTGAAGTGGAAAAGACAGATATGTCTCGAGCCCTGAGCTTTCTTATTCTCGCAGCTTTGATCCCTCTTTTTGTTTCATTACTGCCCAGCCTTTGATAACCAAAGCTGGAGCCCAGAACACTAAGATTTTGTGGGCGCACACATTTATTGGATGGTGCTATTGGGACATCTTTTGAATATGCATGAATATCAGCTACCACCTTGGATACAATCCTGGCCATGGAAAAAGTGGGAGTTTTGTGGTTAGGTGCAACAAGGCCTAGTTCCTTAATTCAAGAGGATGGTTTGGGTGTGTCTAGACTACATCCCTCTTTCGACAGAGGGATGTAAATTAGGCACTTAGAAATTGCAAATGAAGCTGGGATTTAAATAGCCTGCGCTTCATTTGCATAATCACGTAATGGTGCTCTTTTGAAAAAGTGCCTAATTTACATCCCTCTGTCGAAAGAGGGATGTAGTCTAGACACACCCTTTGCTAGGTCTGGCATATCCATCTGTGTACTGACCCAACTGATGATTTCACCACAGGGTCTTCTTGTCATTTCTAAAAAGATATTAGGAACAAATAATTTTCTAGAAGATACATTAAGCCTTTCTTATCCCACTGTACTACTGCAAAAGCCAACTCATACAGGATACATTAAATCCTGCAGGCCTTGCATTACAAGCATCCCTACTGAAATATATGAAAAAGGATAGGATAGGGAAAGACCTAGTTTGGCAGGCTACAATGCAGTGGACAAGGCTGTCTGAACCCCCCGTCTCCCAGTGCTCAGCCTAGGAGATCCTCCCAAAGAAAGGGATGGGAGGGTCTTTGCAGTCACCCTTGAAGGAAATCTGCTCATTCAAAGCATCTATTTACTACTATGTGTCTGGAGCTAAGGAGCTGGTGGTCCCAAGAAGGCCAAAAACTTGGGAGGTCTCATTTCCCTTCATGACTGAGGATATAATGACTGTTCCTGCCATGTAGTTATGGCTGCATGTCCCTTGGGCACGGGAAGAGGAGGTCTCCCGTGACCGTGAGGAATGCTGTCTCTCTGGAACGTCCCCCCAGCCAGCTGGGTTCTCTGATGTTAGCAGTAGATGGGTGGAGTTGGAGTTGGTTCTTTGCTACGTTCTCAATTTGCTCAGCAACGGAAAGTGAAACACCAGCTGGTAGCTCACAAGGTCAGAAGCTCTCTGACTAGCTATGGAATTTCCTTTTTTTTTTGAAGAGTTGATGGTCTTGATTTTTCAAGTGGCTGTTTCTTTCTTTAGGAAAATGACTTAGTCAGTTTTCTTTGCTACTTTAGTTGCTTCTTCTTGTTAGGCAGAGCTCTGATGCCAACTTTATGAGGCCGTTTAGCAACAAACAGACAACACAGTGGTGAGCAGATTGCTGTGTCCAACTACCTCTTGTGACTATGGCATTTGGGAGCCAGGACTTAGGGCTGGATTGACTTGTTGGACAGGGAAGCAGAGAGTTATTGTGTGTCTCCTAATAACAATTGCTCCGTTGCGAAACACTCAAGGAATTGATTCTGCATGGAGCAACTGATAAGAAGGAAGGAATTTCTCTCACAGCTCTGCTTCCCCACGGCTTCTGCAAAACCGTTGTTCAAACCTCAGAGTGCCAGAGGGAAGGTGAGCATTTCATGTGTGTGTGTGGAGGGGGGGGATTATCCTTTATTGCTGCTATCTGTAATTTTCTGTATTTCCTTCCTTCTCCAAAACTCTGCCCTCAATTCCAATATCCAGCCCTCTGCTGTTCCAGATCCGCGCTTTGCCCCCTGCTTTACCAATGTGTTTTAATGCTGACTTAAAGACCCCCCTCCTACATTGGGCCCCTTGGACTCCTTGCCTCTTCTGCTCCCAATGTCTCTCAGTCCTGAACTGTGGCCCCTCTTTGTGACCATCCTGATCTGCCACAATACACACAGGCTGCCAGGCCACCTCACTCCCAGTATTCATAGTGTTCCCTGTAACCCGAGCACTCGGGTGGCCACCCAGGAGCAATTCAAACTCTGCCCATCTGATTAGCAGAGCACCCACAGTCAGCTGCTTATGTGTCTATAGGTGGTGCACATCCGCACCTGCCTTGGTGCATGTAACAAAATTTATTCCGCTTGTGGATGGAAAACGTTAGAGGGAATATCTCACCTCAAAAAAGATATTTTGGCCTTGGAAAGGATTCAGAAAAGGGCAACTAACGTGATTAGGGGTTTGGAACGGGTCCCATATGAAAAGAGGCTAAAGCAACAGGGACATTTCAGTTTAGAAAAGAGGCGACTGAGGGGGGATATGATAGAGGTATATAAAATCATGAGTGGTGTGGAGAGGGTGAGTAAAGAAAAGTTATTTATTAGTTCCCATAATAGAAGAACTAGAGGACACCAAATGAAGTTAATGGGTAGCAGGTTTAAAACTAATAAAAGAAAGTTCTTCTTCACATAGCGTGTAGTCAACCTGTGGAACTCCTTGCCAGAGGAGGCTGTGAAGGCTAGGACTATAACAGAGTTTAAAGAGAAGCTAGATAATTTCGTGGAGGTTAGGTCCATAAAAGGCTATTAGCCAGGGGATAGAAATGGTGTCCCTGGCCTCTGTTTGTCAGAGGCTGGAGATGGATGGTACGAGACAAATTGCTTGATAATTGTCTTTGGTCCACCCCCTCTGGGGCACCTGGCACTGGCCACTGTCGGCAGACAGGCTACTGGGCTAGATGGACCTTTGGTCTGACCCAGTACGGCCGTTCTTATGTTCTTATGTAGGGAATATTGCTTGGGACTGACATTTATTTTATCTTTTGCCCTGAGGTTTCCAAAGAAGAAAGACTTATCTAGTACCCTCCTCACTAAAAATCCCCTAACCTCTCCCCTCTGTATTTATTTACAAATACCCTAACTTCTCTCCTTTATTTTAATCTCCATGTGAATTTCCAATAAATGCTCATTGGAATCTGGATATTTCAGCTCAGGAGTGGAGGGAGGGGCTGTAATTACTGGCAAATCTGAGTTCCCACCATGACCCAGAGTCACTCATACACGTCCTGCTTATTTCTATTAGCAGGTGTGTTTGCACAAGCGAGATAACAACGGAGCTGGAAATTATCAGGCCGCAGCAGAGGTTTCAATATGACTGAGCTTATCACGGCATCCCCGACTGCGGGACAGATCAGCCTGCCTTCCTGTCTATTCGTTAATGAGTCCAGTGGCTCTAATGACACAGACCTGGATCAGGACAGATGTTTCATTCCTATCCTTGTGCTCAACTCTGTTTCTCTGTTCGTTTGCCTGTTTGGGCTGGCAGGGAACGGGATGGTTCTTTTGCTCCTCGGCTTCTGGATTAAGAAGAACCCCTTCACCATCTACCTCCTCAACCTGGCCATCGCTGACTTTGGTTTCCTCCTGTGCATGGTGGTCTTCTTGGTTATTATCCTCTTAAATATACCCAGGGACATTCGTGGAGGGTTTGCTGCCAGAGAGGCAATCCAGTGGGTGGCGCTGTTTATATACAACACCGGTCTCTATCTCCTGACGGCCATCAGCGTTCACAGGTGCCTGTCTGTCCTTTTCCCTCTCTGGTACCGATGTCACCGGCCACAAAACTTGTCTCCCACGGTGTGCACCCTGCTCTGGGCTCTCTCCGTCTTGGTGACCGGCCTGGAGTGCTATTTCTGCATCACCCGTGACAACTGTTCCAAAATGACCATGTTCAGCTGCGTCTTAAGCTTCCTGGTTTTCTCTCCACTCATGGTGCTGTCCAGCCTGACACTGTTCATCAAGGTCTGGTGTTGCTCACAGCGACACCAACCAACAAAGCTCTATGTCATCATTATGGTCACCGTCTTTTTCTTCCTCGTGTTGGCCCTTCCACTCCGGGTCATTGTGCTGATGGCCCTCCTTAGTCACACCACGATACACCTCTTTGTCAAGAACTTAGTGATCCTGCTGCCCTGCCTTAACAGCAGCATCAACCCCTTCATTTACTTCTTAGTCGGGAAACACGGGAGACGGCAAGTGAGGGAGTCTCTCAAGGAGGTTTTCCAGAGAATCTTCAAGGAGGAGGCTGATCCACAAGAGAAAAGGCCCACCAAACGCACCCAAGAACCAGCCACTGGGAAGCCTTCCGAACATGGGTAAGGCCTGGCAGATCTTCAGCGCTCCTGGTGCTACCCTTGCAAACACATTTCCAATTAACACAGCAGCGCTTTAATATATGAGACAGAAGGATTAAAATCCCCGCAAAATAATTTTCTTCATTGGAAAACGGGGTTTTGGCGACAATCAAAAATTTCTCAGGCACAAATTTTCAGCGCCCTCAAAAGGGATGGGTTTGAAATTGGTTTTTTTTTCCGTTTCAACATTTTGTAACTGTTTTCCCATGAGCAAAGGAAGGGAGGAAAATTTTTCCCTGTGTTACTGTCTGTTTACTTTTCACTGATTACATTAACAAAGTAATTAAAAGTTACTTCATCTTCTTCCTTTTTTTCACCCGGGCTGCATTTCTGCACGGGCAGGATAATCATCCTATGAGCAAGGAGGGGTTAGGGTGGGTGTCCCTAGCCTCTGCTTGTCAGAAGCTGGGAGTTGGTGACAGGGGATGATTCCCCCTGGGGCACCTGCCACAGGTCACTATCTGACAACAGACTGCTGAATGAGATGGATCTTTGGTCTGACCCGAATGGCCATTCTAACGTTCTTATGCTCCCAGCTGTCGCATTTCCTGGTTCAAAATTTACCTGTGATAAAAGAGAGCAGCGTCAGATGCCGCTGAATTTCACATTTCCAGGGAGTGCCTTATGGATCGGTCTAGGGGTCATTGTTGGCTGTAAAATGGACGCTTATGAACGCCCCCCCCCTCCCGAAGAGAGTCCAATGCCGCCCGGCTCGTTAGCAAACCCCCACAGTGAGGTTTGTGTTTCTATTGGTTGCCTCAGTGCACATAAAAAAAATGATTCCGCACCTGGATGGGAAAGATTAGAGGGAACATTGATCTAGGCTGCTGAGAAAATATACTTGTGTGTGCATTATTGTGATTAAAAAGCACAGAGGACTGGGGAGATGGGAGCTATCACAAAGCATATTAGGTCTCAGCGGCACCTGTTGCAAGGAGCTGATGGTTTCACATGGGCAGTAATTTCATGGCATTTGCAGGTTGGATGAAAATCATCCAAAATGGGTGAGGCTAGTTTCATTGATAATTTTTAAGAATAATACATCATTGCACGCACCCTCCTATGACTGGTTCTCTGAGACTGCATTCTTCTGCACTTGCAGTGTGCTCGACATATTTTAACTCATTAACTCTCAGGATAGCTCCACTTTTGGAACAGGAAACAGGAGGCAGGTAAAGGGGAGGTGACTCAGGTCTTATCTAGCCAGGGAGTTACCAGACTAAGCCGTGGTCTACACTAGGGCTTTCTCTCAAAATAACCCCCCTTAGGTCAAATTTATAAGGGGAGCGTGCACACGACCAACTCCATTATTGTGAAATAACGGGCTGCTTAATTCAAAATCTGGGCTCCTCCTTTTCATTGGGAGTAACGTTAATTCCGAAATAGTTATTTTGAAATGGCGGTAGAGTAGATGCTCCGGCGCTGCTATTTCAAAATAGCTTCTCCCCAGAGTAATTTGAACTAATTACTCCCCACTGCCTTCTGGGGCTCTATGTCCAAGGAAGCGTGTCCACATTAACAGAGCCTGCTTCAGACTAATTGCGATGCTTCCCGGTAGTGTGGACATGCTCTTTTGAACTTCTTAAACCAAGAGTTCTTAAGTCGAATTGAATAATTTGAAATAGTTTCCTAGTGTAAACATGGCCTGTGTGTGGATTCCTTGCAGGAGGAATAACAGGTAGTTCGATTTAGGGCTTTAATTCAACATACCGGGTCCCTGCCACTCTTCCTCTGACTTCCCTTATTCCTCATACAATGAGGGTTACAGGAGTCGGAGTAAGAAGTCCTCCAGCTTAACAGTATTTTGACACTATTTCGAAATAACTGCCTTCTGCATGGACGTGGACTAAGTTATTTTGAAATAGTGTTGCATTGTAGATGTACCCTAAGGTACCACAGGACCCCTTGTTGTTTTTAAAGGAACAAACTAACACGGCTACCCCTCTGAGACTTTTTACCATGCCAACAAGCAGTTGCTATTTCAGCACACTAGAGGGCATGTAGGAAGTTGGCAACCATGAACAGAAGTTGGTATGGAGAGCTTCAGTAGGACAGAGATTACATGGAAGCTCCAGACTCAGGGGTATGACACAGACAGCCAACATCAGCACCAGTCAGAAACCACCCTGTCCTTCAGGGAGAAGACACAACTTCCGAGGTAACCCAAGCTCAGACTGTGGGTTGGATTTCAATGCCGTTTCCTGTCATTTTACAGAAGTCAGTAGGAACGAGATAGGGACAAACACCATCAAGTAGGAATAGATAGAAGCCAAATGTCTTTGTGAGTTTTATTACATCACCGAGCCAAAGACGCCATGTGAGCCAAACACTTACAGCCACTGTCATCTGCTTTGTTGTTTAAAGTATTGAATGGACTCAGTATTGGGTATGCAGAAGCAATTAGCTATGTGCTACGACTACATATGTGATCTACTATGAGACCTAGAATGACCCAATGAGAAAGCAAAAGGTCACTGAAGTCAAATGTCCCAATCCCTGCACTTTGTATGTTTTAAAGATCTATTTCAGGGTTTAGGCTTTGTGTGGTATTTATCTTTTCAAAGAAAAATAACAAATCTCTAGTCAGTGATACAGGTTGAACCTCTCAAGTCCGGCACCCTCAGGACCTGACCAGTTCCGAACCAGAGAATTTTCTGGATCACAAGAGGTCAATATTGTCTAGCAGCATCACCAACATTTCCACTCCTTACTGAACTGTTAGAGGACATGAGGGGTAAATCAGAACTAAATAACAGCACAGAACACTGAGAGTTAGGACTGGTGGCTGTAAACCAACTTTTTGGGACTGCAGGAAACTTGGCCACACCCATGAAAAGTGGACATTGGGCTAACTAAAATCATTCTGGACCATTGATGTTTCTGGACCAGAGAGGTTCAACCTGTCTTAGATAAGGAAGGTTGCATTTTAACTGCTGTGCTGTAATGCTTTATCTTTGGAGATGTTATGCAGTAAAAACAAATGTGAAAATGCTAATTAAGTGTGTATGTGTGTAACTGTCTTGTGGTAACAACTTATATGGAAAGAAAGAAAGAAAGAAAGAAAGAAAGAAAGAAAGAAAGAAAGAAAATCCTATTATAATTTCCACTTTTAGTATTTAGAGGGATCTTACACAAAAGCCAGCTGTGGTCTCTCAGGCTATATCTACACTGCAGTGCTATTTTGGGATACTGGAGATATCCCAAAATAGCTATTCCGTATCTTTTGAGCGTGCACATTATTTCAAAATATAACAGGCTTGTTATTCCAACATCCCTATAAAGCTCATTCCACAAGGAGTAAGGGACATTCCGGAATAGCAATTTATTTTGAAAGAAGTGCTGTGTAGACAGTGCCAAATTTTGAAATAAGCTATTTTTAAAATTAATTCAAATTAAATTACACACTAGCTTAATGCATAGCTCAAATTGCATAGCTTATTTCGAGATCCAGGTGCAGTATAGACATGCCCTGACAAGGATATGAATTCATGGTCTGGGCAAATACTTTGTTAGATAGAAGAACTTCGTAGCACTGAATTGATAAGTACATTGATTTTCTCCCGTTGATAGAGAGTGTACCTGCCCCCAATAGATATCTTGTAGGCTTCACAAGACTCCAATCTCTATCTCATGTGACTAAGGGCCAACACAGCATTACTATTTTAAAAGGAGGATTGTTTCATAATAAGCTTTAATTCTCAAAAAAATTATTTTTGCTTGATGACATGATTCAACAGTGTCTAGCAGCACTGAGTCCTACAGTTAATGGCCATATAATAAAGATTAACACCCCCTATGCCACATTACTTCTTCAAAGTCAAGTCATGAGTAGTGCTGCTTGGGAATTTTCCAACAAAATGTATTTTTGATTGAAAATCTAGTTTCCCCGCTTTTGGATGTTGTAGACATTTTTGGAGTTTCCATCAACTTGAATCAAAATACTTTGACTGGTTGAACGCAACCAAAAAAAATTGTGTCCAGTCAATTTGACAGTAAATTGCATCTACTTAGGGTGCCATGAAGCCTCATGGGAGTTGTAGTTTGTGTTCCTCCTTACCCCATTCTCTCCTATGGATCTGGCTCTTTGCTTGGACTCCACATTTCACGGTATACTCAGGTTTCCCCACTGAGGCCATGTCTTCACTCAAGGGAAGACCAATACTGCCACGATCAATCTTCTGGAGTTTGGTTTAGCAGGTCTAGTAAAGACCTGCTAAATCGAACTCAGAGGGTGTCGCCATCAGTTGCTGGTACTCCTGCTCCTGCAAAGATTAAGGGAAGCTGATGGGAGTCTTTGCTCCCATCAGTCTTCTGCTGTGGGGACGGCAGGGAAACTTGAAACAAGGCACATCGACTCCAGCTATGTAACTAATGTAGTTGGAGCTGCATATCTTGATTGGAACTTCCCCTTTACCTGGCCTCAGGGGGTAGAAATTCTCATTTTGATTGGCTCTTCTCATGTAATAATGAATGAGTCTTTATAATATTTCTAGGTTTGGTTGGTAACTAGGTAATTATATTCACATTTTCTAAATAGGGAAACAAAGGCAGAGAGATGAAGCCACAAAACAGAGCTAATGAATCAAATTTAGGACTTCCATTTCTGTATTTATTTCTTTATTTTATTCCTTATTCCTTTATTCCTGTACTTATTCCTGTCTGTGTGCCTCATATTTCGAGTGCACAAGGATGCCTGGAAATAAACAAGCAGATACATTTGCACCCATCCTAATGTTCACAGTGAAAAAGTGTAACTAATTTCCTTTATCTCTATTCAATTTCTGATTAACATAGATTTTCACACCGGACAACATCCAGAGTTTCACAAAGTAAACAAAGAAAATAATAAACTCACATGACAGATTTGTATAATTTAGCTCACTAGCATTTTTGCTGAACTGACACCTGTCAAGAAACCATTATCTGGCCTAATAACCTTTTCAAGGCGTTCTTCACCTCCTTGTTCCTCAGGATGTAGATGAGGGGGTTCAACATGGGAATCACCACCGTGTAAAACACTGAGACCACTTTGTCCCGGTCCATCGAGTAGCTGGATATCGGCCTGACATACATAAAGACTGTGGTGCCATAGAATATCATGACGGCCATCAGGTGGGAGGCGCAGGTGGAGAAGGCTTTGCGTCTGCCCCCAGTGGAGCGGATCCTCAGGATGGTGGAGATGATATAGACATAGGAGACCAGGATCTCCACCGAGGTGAAGATGCCGTGAAATGTACCAAAGGTGTAAAGCACTAACTCATTGCTGTAGGTCTCAGAGCAGGAGAGTTGTATTAGCGGTGGGATATCACAGAAGTAATGATATCCCACTTTGGAGCTGCAGAAGGACAGCCGAAAATTGGAGATAGTTTGTGCTAGTGCATGAACAAAGCCAATCAGATAGGAGCCACTCACCAGCTGGGCACAGACTCTTTGGGACATGATAACTGTATAAAGCAGGGGGTTACAGATG
Organism: Pelochelys cantorii; assembly: GCA_032595735.1. NCBI lineage: Eukaryota > Metazoa > Chordata > Testudines > Trionychidae > Pelochelys > Pelochelys cantorii. The sequence goes on from CM064329.1 coordinate 3,935,167, forward strand.
GCCACATAAGGGTCATAGGCCATCACGGCCAACAGGAGACATTCAACACTCGCTGTGAGCACAAAACAGAACAGTTGTGTGACACAGCCACCGAAGGAAATAGCTCTCTTTTCACTTAATCCACCAGCATCTTGGGGGTGATGGCTGAGGAGTAGCAGAAATCCACGAATTCCAAATTACTGAGGAAATAGTACATGGGGTGTGGAGCCGGGGGTCAACCCTGATCAACACGATCATCCCAAGATTCCCCACCAGGGTGACTAGGTACATCACTAAGAAGAGCAGAAAGAAGATGACCTTCATCTCTGGACTTTCTGTGAGTCCCGAGAGGAGAAACTCAGTCACCAAGGTTTGATTTCCCCGAGCCATTTTGTCAGTGCACGGACGTTATCTGCTGATTGGCTCTTGCTGGTTGACCGAAGGGACAACTGTTGACCTCAGATTTATCTTCTAGATCACCAAGGTACTTAAGTGGACCTCATTAGCAGAATATTTAACCACTTCAAATTCTTCAGTGAATTTATCCTCCCAGCAACCCTGTGGAGTAGGGCAGATTTTAGTTAGTTAGTTAGTTAAAATATTTTTACCCCATGTCTCTATTTAAAATATTTGAGGGGGCTAACAAAATGTTTAAAACACTATATATATAAAGTAAAATACAGGATTCCAAGGGGGGGGAACATGAAACCTGCTAAAACACCTCAAGAGGAGGGACCCAGGTAAAATGGGTGGCCTTGGTCTGGTGCTGAAAAAGCACCAACGCTGGTGCCAGGCAAACGTCCTGGAGGAGAGAATTCCACAGCCTAGGAGCAAAAGCTGAGAAGGCCCTGCTCCACGTAGATGTCAACCTTATTTCCATAAGTGGAGGAACATGGAGCAGAGCCTCTCCAGCTGACCTCAGTCCACAGGCAGGTTTGTATAGGAGGAGACAGTCCTTCAAATACCCCCGTCCCAGACCATATAGGGCTTTATAAGTCATAACTAACACCTTGAATTGTGCCCAGAAACATACTGGAAGCATAATGTGCTCCATATAATGAGTATTAGTTAAAACAGATGGGAAACTGAGGCACAGCGTAGCTAAATGACTTGTCCAAGGTCACACACAGTGACTGTGGAAGAGTTGGGGCTCGCTCCCTGCTCTCTTAAGGCTCAGGAGAGCAACCTGAACCACTGGGACATAGTTTTCTCTCAACCTGCCCAACGGAGCCATTCAGCCTTGGTGGGAGAGACTCACTAAGCACCATCTCTATGCGTCCCAGCCTTTCCACCCTAAGGCAGCTGCAGTTAGATGCATCCAGCAGTGAGCACTTTGATCCAAATGTTCACAAAGGGCCATGTCCAGCTTCCTCCTGAAATAGATAATCTCACCATTAACTCAAGGCCCTGAGCATTTTGGGACAGATTTTCAATGGTATTAGATGCTGGAAGATTCAGAGAGTTACCCAGTACACAAGAACATAAGAGCAGCCAGACTGGGTCAGACCAAAGGTCCATCCAGCCCAGTGTCCTGTCTGCCCACAGTGGCCAATGCCAGGTGTCCCAGAGGGAGTGAACAGAACAGGGAATGATCAAGCGATCTCTCTCCTGCCATCCATCTCCATCCTCTGACAAACAGAGGCCAGGGACACCATTCCTTACCCATACTGGCTAATAGCCATTTATGGACTTAACCTCCATGAATTTATCTAGTTCTCTATTAAACCCTGTTATAGTCCTAGCCTTCACAACCTCCTCAGGCAAGGAGATCCACAGATTGACTATGCACTGTGTGAAGAAGAACTTCCTTTTATTTGTTTTAAACCTGCTGCCCATTAATTTCATTTGGTGGCCCCTAGTTCTTATATTATGGGAACAAGTAAATAACTTTTCCTTATTCACGTTCTCCACACCACTCATGATTTTATAGACCTCTATCATATCCCCCCTTAGTCTCCTCTTTTCCAAGCTGAAAAGTCCCAGTCGCTTTAACCTCTCCTCATATGGGACCCGTTCCAAACCCCTAATCATTTTAGTTGCCCTTCTTTGAACCTTTTCTAATGCCAGTTTATCTTTTTTGAGATGAGGAGACCACATCTGTACGCAGTATTCCAGATTTTCAAAATTAGGATTTTCAAAAATGCCCATGTACCTAAGACAGCTGAATTCCATCGTTTTGTTTTAAAGTTGGATACCTACATGCTTCTGAAAATTCTCAGAGGGGTCACCATGTTAGTATGTAACTTTAAAAACAACAAGTAGTGGTGCTGTGGTACCTTAGGCCATGTCTACGTCAGGAAATTATTTCGAATTTACTAAATTTGACTTACAGACTCCTGATTTTACTCTGGGGTGGTGCAGGAGGCCTCCCATAGGCCAATTAGTTCAAATTAGTGGCATTAGAGCATCCACAGTAATGTTGCTTCGAACTTACAAGTTTGGAATTAGCGTTATTCATCATGAAAAGGAGGAGTACAGAGTTTAAATTCTGTATCCCGTTATTTTGGAATAATGGGCTTATTAGTGTGGACACACTGCTTACTAATTTGAAATTGGGGAGTTATTCTGGACTAAGGTCCTAGTGCAGACCAGGGCTCAGAGACTAAGAAAAATATATATAGTATCATGTGCTTTCATGGGCTAAACCTACTTCCTCAGATGACCTGGGGCAGAATAACAGAAACCCAGTAATTTATAACAGAAAAGGAGAGAGGAAAAAAATACTTACAGAAAGGAGAAAAAGGAGGGGCAGAGATCTATAGACCGTTCTCCTTGATAGCTGGGAAGCTAATAGAGCATGTTTCTAAAACATTCAACAGAGCTATAGAGAATGTTTATAAAACACTCAATTTGCAAGTACCTGGAGGATTAAGGAATAACCTCTAGCAGCCCGCATGGATTTGCTAAAAACAATGTGTGCCAAACAAGCTTGATTTCCTTCTTTGACAAGGTAATGGGTTTGGTGGACAGGGTATAATTCAGAGAATATAATTGACCTGGAATTTAGGGAAGTTTCTGACACAGAACCATATGACATTCTGAAAAGTAAATTGGAGGAATGCAGGTTCTGTAAAATGAGCATTCAGTGAACACATAACCAGTTAAACAACCCCAAACAAAGAGTAACTACTAATGGAATAATGTTCAATTGGAAGAAGATCCCCAGAGGAGTATCACAAAGATCTGTTCTGGGTCTAGTGTTTTTTAACATCTTTCTTAATGACATAGGTGTAGGAATAGAGACCAAACTGATCAAAGCAGCAGATGACGCTAAGCTGGAAGGGGGTGAGAGGTTGCCGACGCTTTGGAGGATAGAGCTAAAATTCAAAGGGATCGTGACAAAGAGGGGAACGGGGCTGTGGACAAGAACATTCAACAAAGACAAATGTAACGTGCCACAATTAGGGAAGAAATATCAAATGCACAAATATAAAATGGGGATAGGTAACTGGCTTGGCAGCAGCACTGCTGAGGAAGATCCAGTAATAGTGGTGGATCACAATCTCAACAAGAGACAACAGTGCAACTCTGTTGCAAACACAGGAAATGCTGTTTTGGGTTGTGCTGGCAGACAAAGAGAGTGACAGTACCCCTCTTCTCCACACTGGTCAGCCCTCGGCTGGAGTACTGTGTCCAATTTTGCTCACCTGTGTATGAAGAGGATGTAGAGCAACTGGAGAGGTCCCAGAGGTGAGTGACAAAGCTAATAAAGGGGGAACACAAGCCATATCATCAAAGGCTAAAGGAATTAGGTGTGTTTAGTTTGGACAAGAAGATTAGACGGGGACATGACAGCAGTGTAACAAACACTTGAAACATTCCCATATAAAAAGACGGAAAAAAGTCGTTCTTTCTGGCCCCAGAGGGCAGGACAAGCTGCAATGGGTTTAAACTACAGCAGAGCACATTTCAATTAAATCTCAATTTAAAAGACCGGCAGGTCATTGGAACAGACACGGAGGGAGGTTGTGGGAGTTCCTTGATGGGAGGTTTACAAAATCTAGAATGATTCAGACACAACAAAACCTTCTTAGCAGGGGGTTAGACCAGATGGCCTTTGTGGTCCCTTCTACTCCTATGGTTCTAGGAAACTGTGACCCTCTGTCCATCTCCAATAAAAAAAAAGGCATTTTCGGTTAACCTGGTTCACTAAACACATGATCTTTAATGAACTTACCATCAACCGCTGGCCATCTAGTCCTCAGGCTGGAGATTACTTGCTTTTTCTAAGATGCCCAAATGAATTATTGAGACTCTTTGTGCCAAGAATCAAGGCTCTTCCTCAGATATTGCTACTAGGTGGAACATCACATCTGGCCCCAGAAGTTGCAATCCTTTAACACAGGTCTGTCATTAACCTACATACCAGGCAGGCTCCCCACATCCCCTTATTGTCAAAAATTCTTGCTTAGATGATGCAAAACATTTATGTAGCTACAGAAACTTTGGGACTGTGTACTCTGTAAAAGTTTTTCCCTGCCGGAATGTTCTAAACAGCTCAGCAATGTGTCTTTGAGGGAGCCGTTTCACTGCAATGCCGTTGTCTTACTCTCGAGTCCGACAACTGCTTTCCTCATCTTCCATTCGTCTGTGCAGAGGTTCTGAAACATTCTCCCATGCGGAGGATCTTAAACCTTCACAATGGGGGAGCCAATCTTAATTGTCTCATGGGCATGTCCCCTCCCATCCAATAACATCCCTGCAGCGGCTACACCAATTGCCTGTGTGGAAAAGCAACATTCGTGAAGTATCCTAGGTTTTCTTAGCTGAATTTTTATGCAGTTTAGGAGCTGGAAACAAAGGGGATCCGTATTATCTCCACAGTCTGCCCGGCAGTTTGCTCATTGTCCATAGATCACAGTCTGTGTTTCACAGAAGACCTGTTATATTTCACTGGTGCTTACAGCTGTTCCCGGTCCTAGGTGAAGTGCACCATCACTTTAGCTTACTGCCGAGGGGCATGTCTACACTGCACACTTACCCCAGGCAAGTGGGACTCAGGCTTGTGGACTTGGTGGGTATGTCTACACAGCAGCGTTATTTCGGCATAACATCCGTTATATCCAAAATAACTATAAGAACATAACATAAGAATGGCCGTACTGGGTCAGACCAAAGGTCCATCTAGCCCAGTAGCCTGTCTGCTGACAGTGGCCAGCGCCAGGTGCCCCAGAGGGGGGTGGACCGAAGACAATGATCAAGCGATTTGTCTCCTGCCATCCTTCTCCAGCCTATGACAAACAGAGGCCAGGGACACCATTTCTAACCCCTGGCTAATAGCCTTTTATGGACCTAACCTCCATGAAATTATCTAGCTTCTCTTTAAACTCTGTTATAGTCCTAGCCTTCACAGCCTCCTCTGGCAAGGAGTTCCACAGGTTGACTGTGCGCTGTGTGAAGAAGAACTTTCTTTTATTAGTTTTAAACCTGCTACCCATTAATTTCACTATACAAGCATCTACACAGCTGGCTTGTTATTTCGAAATAATTTTGAAATAACGGGCGGCTTATTTCGGTGTTTCTAAACCTCATTCCACGAGGAATAACAACTCTTTTGAAAGAGCTATTTGGGAATGGCAGTAGTGTGGCCGCTCCACTGTTGCTATTTTGAAATTGCGTCTCCCCAGGGCCATTCAAACTAATTACTCCCCAGGGTTTCCTGGGGCCCTAAATCAAGGTAGCTCATCCACATTAAGGGAGCCTGCCTCGGGCTAATTTCCAGGCTTCCCTGTAGTGTAGACGCGCTATTTCGAAATAAGCTATTTCGGAGTGTTTCTTTTGGAATAGCCTATTCTAAAATAATTGTGCAGTGTAGATGTAGCTGGTGTTTCATGAGCCCTTTCTTGAGCATTCACATCTGGGTTTAGAATTGCAGGACTCAGCCCTCAGAGCCATGGTAGAGTATCTACCCTGCACTACGCACCCTCTTCTGTCGCAAGTCCATGGCTTGAGCCGCACCCACACCACGTCCCCGTGCTAAACTGTGATCCATCACTTTAAATACTCAGGGGGGTTCCTGATGCTGCACGAATGTGCCGGAGCTCGGCAGGGAAAGCCTGAGATGTAGGCCAAGCAGCGCTCCGACTGCACTGAATTATGCCCCTGTGTTTGAGGGTTATGTTGTGTTATCATTCTGAATTCTAAGAAATAAAACACTGTATAGTGATGTGTAGCAACATAAGAACGGCCAGACTGGGTTAGACCAAAGGTCCATCTAGCCCAGTGTTCTGTCTTCCCACAGTGAGTTGTGAGTTCAATCCTTGAGGTGGCCATTTAGGGATCTGGGGCAAATCTGTCAGGGATGGTACTTGGCCTTGCCGTGAGGGCAGGGGACTGGACTAGATGATCTCTCAAGGTCCCTTCCAGTTCTATGAGACAGTATATCTCCATATATATATATATAAAAAACAGTAGCCAGGGCCGGACGGAGGCAAGGGCAAGCCGGGCAGCTGCCCAGGGCGCCAAGCAATGGGGGGCATCTGATGGCAGCTGTAAGGGGCGGTCGGCATCCCTTACAGTTGCCATCAGGTGCCGCGCGCCCGGCTCCCACAGTGCCTGTCCGCCCGCATCCCCGCGGCGCCGGCCAGCAACGCCCTTCCCCCCCACGGCCGCGGAGCCCTACACGGCCTGGCGCGCGCACCAGCAGCAACAGCTGGGCCGGACTGGGCCGCGCTTGCGCCGCGCACCCCGGGGGCGGGCCCCAGGCTGCGCGCCAGCAGCTATAGCCAGGCCGCACATACACTGTGCGCCCCGGGGGCAGGCCTACGCACCCTAAGGGGGCGGGCCTGCTCCCCACGGGAGGGCCCGCACATGTGCCATGCACCCGGTGGCTGCACTGCACGCCCGTGCCCGGGGCGCCAGAATGCCTCGGGCCAGCCCTGACAGTGGCCAATGCCAATGACAGTGTGATCCAGGCAGCGTTGAGGGCTGATGGGGGGAGATCACCGCCAGCGTCCCAGCTCTGCCCTTTCTGTCCAAGGCCCCATCCCTTCCAGGGGGCCCAGAGTCAAACCCCCTCAGGCCCCGATGAAATCTCATCAGCCCTGTTACTATCCCTGGCCTCGCTAGCAAATGCGGTTACCATACCAAACTGTTCACTTATTTCCTCTGTTTCAGTGTAGGAGCAATGATTGGCCCTACACGCCTTCAGCGGCAACCATCACTCCCAGGAGAAGACAGGTATACTGTGGTGTAAGGCCCAGGGGCTTATCTGCAGCAGTATGGATGATGCCCCAAACCTTCTGATGTTTTTCAGGGTATGTCTAGAATGCCTTCCTTTGTCAGCAGAGGGATGCAGATTAGGCAGGTCGACATTGCAAATGAGACAGGGATTTAAATATCCTGCACCTAATTTGCATAAAAATGTCCCCCACCGTTTTTGCCGACTCAGCACTTTGGCAGCAAAAAGCGGCAGTCTAGAGGGGGATCTGTCGAGAAAGAAAGCCTTTTTCGACAGATCCTGTAAACCTCCTTGCAGGAGGCAAAAGGATCTGTCGAAAAAGGCTTTCTTTCTCGACAGCTCCCCCTCTAGACAGCTGCTTTTTGCCGACAAAGTGCCGAATCGGCAAAACGCGGCAGCCATTTTTATGCAAATTAGGTGCGGGATATTTAAATCCTTACCTCGTTGCCATGTCAGCCTGCCTAATCGGCATCCCTCTGCCGACAGAGGGATGCAGTCTAGACATACTCTCAGTGTCCTCATCCAGACACGGTGTCTCTCCGAGTGCCAGGGCAGGCAGGAAGGACACGACTGTCTCTGTGTCTCTACAGGAGGTCCGTCCCTCCAAGGAGAATTGTTTTCTAACTTGGGTTGCCTTCAAGAGCTGAGGCTTGAGGAGGTAGCAGGGGGAGGCGTCTCAGCAGGTGGAACGGACATGCTGGCAGTGGGCAGCGGCCAGTCTGACAGGAAGGATTTGCATCATTACTTAACGGCCATTGAGAATGACTTGCACGGTGATGATGCTGATTCCTGCCCTCTGAGTAGACGCTAACAACCCCCCAGCCAGTCACAGCCCAGGGATTTGCATAACTGGAGGTTCCTAGGAATGAAGCATTGAGTCATTCTGCAAACTGGAGCCCTTCGCCTATCAGGGCACATGGCAGTGATTACGTGAGGAATAAGTCTACAGTCATGCAGGCCTGCTGACAGAGGAAAGCAAAGGGGGCAACGGCGCTGGGGTCCGGTAATTCACAAGGACACTGGCCCCACCTCCCCCTGCCTCTTGCTCCGCCCCTACCCTTGCTCCGCCCCTCCCCACCCACCTCTTGCCAGCTCTCCCCAGGCCACTGCAGCCGAGGAATGGCACCGAGGGGGCTGGAACCTCCCAGCCTGCACCTTCCCTCCGGCATGACACAAGTTCCTGCTGCTGGCATGTGCCCTCCCGCAGTACGGATGCTGCAGCGGCGGCTTGGCTTAAGGCACGCTGACTCCAGCTACCCGTTCTGCATAGCTGGATGGCGTAGCATAAGCTGGCCTTGGTGCCCTAATGAAACCACCTCCGCCAGCGCCAGCAACTGTGTCAATTGGAGAGCACATAGTGCTGTCCTTACTGGCACTTCGGATGGTGTCACTTAAGTTCACTGAATCAGAGAACACTAGGACTGGAAGGGACCTCAAGAAGTCATCGAGTCCAGTCCCCTGCCCTCATGGCAGGACCCAGCACCATCTAGGTCAGGGGTTCCCAACCTTTTTCGGTCCCCGTACCCCGCTGGTTTTTAATAAACTTTCCCATACCCCCTATTCAATAGGAAAGGAAATAAATTCTAGACTCTAAAATCCACAATTTTTTTCACTAACACTACTACTTTTGGAATATTTCAGTTAGGATAATCGAGTTACATAAGAACATAAGAATGGCCGTACTGGGTCAGACCAAAGGTCCATCTAGCCCAGTAGCCTGTCTGCCGACAGTGGCCAGCACCAGGTGCCCCAGAGAGGGTGGACCGAAGACAATGATCAAGCCATTTGTCTCCTGCCATCCCTCTCCAGCCTCTGACAAACAGAGGCCAAGGACACCATTTTATCCCCTGGCTAATAGCCTTTTATGGACCTAACCTCCATGAAATTATCTAGCTTCTCTTTAAACTCTATTATAGTCCTAGCCTTCACAGCCTCCTCTGGCAAGGAGTTCCACAGGCTGACTACACGCTGTGTGAAGAAGAACTTTCTTTTATTAGTTTTAAACCTGCTACCCATTCATTTCATTTGGTGTCCTCTAGTTCTTCTATTTAGGGAACTAATAAATAACTTCTCTTTATCGGCCCTCTCCACACCACTCATGATTTTATAGACCTCTATCATATCCCCCCTCAGTCTCCTCTTTTCTAAACTGAAAAGTCCCAGTCGCTTTAACCTCTCCTCATATGGGACCTGTTCCAAACCCCTAATCATTTTAATTGCCCTTTTCTGAACCCTTTCCAAGGCCAAAATATCTTTGAGGTGAGGAGACCACATCTGTACACAGTATTCAAGATGTGGGCGTACCATAGTTTTATACAGGGGCAGTAAGATATTCTGGGTCGTATTTTCTATCCCTTTCTTAATAATTCCTAGCATCCGATTTGCCTTTTTGACCACCGCTGCACACTGTGTGGAAGTTTTCAGAGAACTGTCCACGATAACTCCAAGATCTCTTTCCTGATTTGTCGTAGCCAAATTAGCCCCCATCATACTGTACGTGTAGTTGGGGTTATTTTTCCCCACGTGCATTACTTTACACTTATCCACATTAAATTTCATTTGCCATTTTGTTGCCCAATCACTCAGTTTGGTGAGATCTTCTTGGAGTCCCTCACAGTCTGCTTCTGTCTTGACTATCCTAAACAGTTTGGTATCATCCGCAAACTTTACCACCTCACTGCTTACCCCTTTCTCCAGATCATTTATGAATAAGTTGAACAGGATTGGTCCTAGGACCGACCCTTGGGGGACACCGCTAGTTACCCCTCTCCATTCTGAAAATTTACCATTTATTCCTACCCTTTGTTTCCTGTCTTTTAACCAGTTCTCAATCCATGAAAGGACCTTCCCTCTTATCCCAGGGCCATGTAATTTACACAAGAGCCTTTGGTGAGGGACCTTGTCAAAGGCTTTCTGGAAATCTAAGTATACTATATCTACTGGATCCCCCTTGTCCGCATGTTTGTTAACCCCTTCAAAGAACTCTAATAGATTAGTAAGACAGGATTTCCCTTTACAGAAACCATGTTGACTTTTGTCCAACAAATTATGTTCTTCTACATGCTTCACAATTTTATTCTTTACTATTGTTTCGACTAATTTGCCCGGTACTGAAGTTAGACTTACCGGTCTGTAATTGCCCGGATCGCCTCTAGAGCCCTTTTTAAATATTGGTGTCACGTTGGCTACCTTCCAGTCATTAGGTACAGAAGCCGATTTAAGGGATAGGTTACAAACCACAGATAATAGTTCAGCAATTTCCCATTTGAGTTCTTTTAGAACCCTTGGATGAATGCCATCCGGTCCTGGAGATTTGTTAACATTAAGTTTTTCTATTTGTTCCAAAACCTCCTCTAATGACACTTCAATCCAGGACAGTTCCTCAGATTCATCACCCACAAAGGACGGTGCAGATTTGGGAATCTTCCCAACGTCCTCAGCCGTGAAGACTGAAGCAAAGAAATCATTAGGTTTCTCCGCAATGGCTTTATCGTCCTTGATTGCGCCTTTTATAGTTCGATCGTCTAGGGGACCCACACGTTTTTTAGCAGGCTTCCTGCTCCTAATGTACTTAAAAAACATTTTGTTATTTCTTTTTGAGTTTTTGGCTAGCTGTTCCTCAAAATCTTTTTTTGCTTTTCTTATTACATTTTTACACTTGATTTGACAGTGTTTATGTTCCTTTCTATTTATCTCACTAGGATTGGACTTCCACTCTTTAAAGATGCCTTTTTGTCCCTCACTGCTTCTTTTACATGGTGGTTAAGCCACGGTGACACTTTTTTAGGTCTTTTGCTATGTTTTTTAATTTGGGGTATACATTTAAGTTGGGCCTCTATTATGGTGTCTTTAAAAAGTTTCCATGCAGCTTGCAGGGATTTGGCTCTAGTCACTGTGCCTTTTAATTTCTGTTTAACTAGCCTCCTCATTTTTGTGTAATTCCCCTTTTTGAAATTAAATGCAAGGGTGCTGGACTGCTGAGGTGTTCTACCCACCACAGGAATGTTGAATGTTATTATATTATGGTCACTATTCCCAAGCGGTCCTGTAACGGTTATTTCCTGGACCTGATCCTGCACTCCACTCAGGACTAAATCGAGAATTGCCTCTCCCCTTGTGGGTTCCTGCGCCAGCTGCTCCAAGAAGCAGTCATTTAGGCCACTGAGAAATTTTATCTCTGCTTCTCTTCCTGAGGTGACATGTACCCAGTCAATATGGGGAAAATCCCCCATTATTATAGAGTTCTTTATTTTGGTAGCCTCTCTAATCTCCCTCAGCATTTCAATGTCAGTATCACTGTCCTGGTCAGGTGGTCGGTAATATATCCCTACTGCTAATTTCTTATTATTGGAGCATGGAATTGCTATCCATAGCGATTCTATTGAGCATGTTGATTCACTTATTTTTATTTCATTTGATTCTACATTATCTTTCACATACAGTGCCACTCCACCACCCACCCAGCCTGCTCTATCCTTTCGATATATTTTGTATCCCGGTATGATTGTGTCCCACAGATTTTCCTCATTCCACCAGGTTTCAGTGATGCCTATTATGTCAATCTCCTCATTTAATACGAGGTACTCTAGTTCACCCATCTTATTAGTCAGACTCCTAGCATTTGTGTAGAAGCAGTTTAAAAATTTGCCACTGCTTATTTGTCTGCCCTTCCCTGGTGCATTGGATTCCTTTGTATGCGGTTGTTTGTCTGCTCTGGCCCATGGTTTGCCCTCTCCCCTCCTCTCTTTCTGACTACAGCTTGGAGAATCTCTATCAATGGATTCTCCTCTAAGAGAAGTCTCCCTCCGATTTATGTGCATCTCCGCACCAATCGGCTTTCCCCCATCTCTTAGTTTAAAAACTGCTCTACAGCCTTTTTAATGTTTAGTGCCAGCAGTCTGGTTCCACCCTGGTTTAGGTGGAGCCCATCCTTCCTGTATAGGCTCCCCATCTCCCAAAAGTGTCCCCAGTTCCTAATAAAGCCAAACCCCTCTTCCCTACACCATCGTCTCATCCACGCATTGAGACTCTGAAGCTCTGCCTGCCTACCTGGCCCTGCGCGTGGAACTGGAAGCATTTCCGAGAATGCCACCATAGAGGTCCTGGATTTCAGTCTCTTTCCTAGCAGCCTAAATTTGGCCTCCAGGACATCTCTCCTACCCTTCCCTACGTCATTGGTACCTACATGTACCACGACCACCGGCTCCTCCCCAGCACTATGCATAAGTCTATCTAGATGCCTCAAGAGATCCGCAACCTTCGCACCAGGCAGGCAAGTGACCATACGGTTCTCCCGGTCATCACAAACCCAACTATCTATGTTTCTAACAATTGAATCACCCACTACTAACACCTGCCTCTTCCTAACTGGCATTCCCTCCCCCTCAGAGGTATCCTCAGTGCGAGAGGATACCGCAACATCCTCTGGGAGGAGGGTCCCAGCTATGGGATGGTTTCCCTCTGCTCCCATTGAATGCTCTGTTCGCTTGAGACTTTCATCCTCCTTAAGAGCACTGGGGCTCTCAGACTGGAGGTGGGACAGTACTACAATGTCCCGGAAAGTTATTTACCAAATATTCCCTGTACCCCCTTGACAAGCTTCTTGTACCCCCTGGGGGTACGCATACCCAAGTTGGGAACCCCTGGTCTAGATCATCCCTGACAAGTGTCTGTCCAACCTGCTCTTAAATATCTCCAGTGATGGAGATTCCACAACCTCCCCAGGCAATTTATTCCAGTGTTTAAGGGAGTGATTTTTCCACAGTGATACCAACAAAAGTGGCAGGGTAGGCCTGCCCTAAGAGGATTCCATTCTAGCATTGTCTAATACGATACAGGTACCTGTCACGGACGGGAGCAAAGTGGCGGATATAATTCACTGTCATGGTTGCACTGGACTAGCCTCTTTGTATTGGGTCATGTATTTGTTATGGGCCATGGAATAGAGGCCAAGTTCCCAGATTTGAACTTTTGCCCATGGCCTTTCCATCAACAAACAATATGATCATTACAAGGCATGGCTGTGTCCTAGGATTCAATGGAGACACTCACCTTATTGAGAGCCTGGGTTTAATGTAATCATAAGAATGCAATATTATAATAGCAATATATGTGTGGGGAAGGAGAAAGCCGACTTCTGACCTGGGGGTTTACAGTCTGGCTATTACACTGAGGGTATCTGTACTGACACACCATGTACTTTTTTTAAAGCACATTAAGCTAATTTACTCTCATTTGGAATGGGTGCCATATGAAGAGAGATTAAAAAGACTGGGACTTTTCAGCTTAGAAAAGAGGAGAACAAGGGGGACATGATAAAGGCCTATACAGTCATGACAGGTATGGAGAGAGTGAATAAGGAAAAGTTATTTATTTGTTCCCATAACATAAGAACTAGGGATCATCAAATAAAATTAATAGGTAGCAAGTTTAAAACAAACAAAAGGAAGTTTTTCTTCACACAGCGCACAGTCAACCTGGGAGACTCCTTGCCAGAGGATGTGGTGAAGCCAGGACTTTAACAAGGTTCAAAAAAGAACTAGATAAATTCATGGAGGATAGGTCCATCAATACTTATTACCCAGGATGGGTAGGGGTGGTGTCCCTGGCCTCTGTTTGTCAGAGGCTGGGAATGGGCGACAGGGGAGGGATCACTTGATGATTCCCTGTTCTGTTCATTCCCTCTGGGGCACCTGGCATTGGCCACTGTCAGCAGACAGGACACTGGACTAGATGGACCTTTGGTCTGACCTAGTCTGGCCATTTTTATGATCTTATGTTCTTATGCCATCCCACCGTATTGCTACAGAAGAATTTATCTAGTTCTCTTTTAAACCCTGTTATATTCCTAGCCTTCACAACCTCCTCAGGCAAGGAGTTCCACAGATTGACTGTGCACTGTGTGAAGAAGAACTTCCTTTTATTTGTTTTAAACCTGCTGCCCATCAGTTTAGTTTGGTGACCCCTAGTTCTTATATTATGGGAACAAGTAAATAACTTGCTGACACTAGAGTGCAAAGTACAAATGTGTCTTCTCTCCCGCTCACCAAATGATCGTTCTGAGATATGTGTCTGACTCTCCATATACCTAGGTTCATTCTGCTACATGGCTCATCAGGATACAGTCTGAGAGCCTTACAGTCTTGCAAAGTGAGCACATAGGGGTCTCTGCAACTATGCGAAGGTCAGCGATTTCAGTCCTAGCTTTCCGTGAGCATGTCTAGGAGCTGCGGTTATTATCGGCAAGGCCTGTTGGAAGAGCTCTGGAGAAAGCAGCCACCTCAGCCACATGCCTCGAAACAATAAAAAGAGAGGAGATGAATATGTTTAGCATTGTTGGCCAGTCATTTTAATCAATACATTTATCTCGGAAGCTGTACCCCGACCCCAGTGATCTTCTCAGGGCGTCCTTCACCTCCTTGTTCCTCAGGCTGTAGATCAGAGGGTTCAACATGGGGATCACCACCGTGTAGAACACAGAGGCCACCTGGTCGGGACCCAGGGAGTAGCTGGTGTTGGGGCGTAAGTACGTGAAGATCAGAGTCCCGTAAAACATGGTGACGGCCGTCAGGTGGGAGGCACAGGTGTTGAAGGCTTTGTGCCGGCCCTCGGCGGAGCGGATCCTGAGAATGGCAGTCACGATGTACACGTAAGAGAAAAGGGTGATCAGGAGGGAGCTGACGCTGGTGAAACCGGCTAGGATAGAAATGATATTTTCGGCGGCGGAGCTGTCGGTGGACGACAGGGCTAGCAGCGGCGGGGTGTCGCAGAAAAAATGGTTGATGATGTTGGAGCCACAGTACGTTAACCTGCCGATTAAGGAGGTAGTTATCGTGGCGCTCATGAAACTCGTGAAATAGGAGCTAGCCACCAACGGGATGCAGACTCTATGGGACATGACTGCTGAGTACAGCAGCGGTTTGCAGATGGCCACGTAGCGGTCGCAGGCCATTACCGCCAGAAGCAGGCACTCGGTGCTGAGCCAGATGATGAAAAACTGCAGTTGAACCAAACACCCCAAGTAGGAAATGGCTTTGGTCTCTGCCACGAGGTTTGCCAGCATCTTCGGGGTGACCACGGACGAATAGCAGATATCGACCACCGACAGGTTGCACAGGAAGAAGTACATGGGGGTGTGTAGCCGGGCACTGGCCCGGATCAAAAGGATCATCCCACAGTTCCCCATCAGGGTGATAATATAGATCACTAGGAACAACACAAAGAAGGTGACCTTCAGTTTGGGCTCATCTGTGAATCCTTTGAGAATGAACTGAGTCACTAGAGTGCAATTCTCTTCCTTTATTCTCGCTTCTGGTACCTGCTGAAAAGATGGACAGAGATGGACTATTTTAGGCCCAGTTGTCATTGTGTGTACAAAGCATTCAAATGCATTCATATTTGTGCATGCATACTACGTTGCAGTTTGGATCCCAGCGATATATATTCACAAACATTCAACCCTCTAAGTACCAACATTGCCTGGGGTTTGCTTAAAAAGGTTTCTGTAGTGACCGACAAATAACAAAGCAATTGAGTGGATGCTCTCCAAAATGTATTCCTTTGAATATGGTATAGTCTGTAAATGAGTGATGGGGTAGATGAAAGAAGCCTATAAAATCATGACTGGTATGGAGAAAGTAAAAAAGGCAAAATTATTTACTTGTTCCCATAACATAAGAACAAGGGCTCACCCAATGAAATTAATAGATACAGTGAAAGCTTTGTTATCCGGCACTCTGTTAGCCAGAAAACTTTGTTAACCGGCATTGCCCCCAGCCACAATATTATCATATCTTCAGGCGCACAGGCCTGGCTTGATTGACCATGATTGGCTTAACAATTTTTTTATTTAAGAAGTACTATTCATCTTTAACTCAAAATAGAAATGTGAGACCAACTGCCTCCCACTACAAAACTACCAATATTAAAAACCTGAGTCTTACTATTATTGTCCATTGGTTTTTCCTAAGTTGATGGGACCCTCAGATAACTGGAATTTTTAGATAACCAGAATGCCCTAATCCCCAAGCATACCGGATAACACAGGTTTTACTATAGTAGGTTTAAAACAAACAAAAGGAAGTTTTTCTTCACATTCACACAGTCAACCTGTGGAACTCCTTGCCAGAGGATGTTGTGAATGCAAGGACTTTAACAGGGCTCAAAAAATAACTTAGACATTGATGGACCTAACTTCCATGAATTTATCTATTAGCCAGGTTGGGTAGGAATGGTGTCCCTAGCCTCTGTTTGTCAGAGGCTAGAAATGATTGATAGAAGAGAGACTACTTGAAGATTAACAAGATTACTTGTTCTGTTCATTCCCTCTGGGGCATCTGGCATTGGTCACTGTCAGCAGACAGGATACTGGGCTAGATGGACCTTTGGTCTGACCCAGTCTGGCCCTTCTTATGTTGTTCCTATGGTAAGTGAGTAAATACATGACTGTATGAACAAACAGATATGAATGAATACGTGGTTGGCCAGGAGAACTGGGTGGCTGCTCAATGGGAGTGTCCATTGGTTGTGATGGTAACTGGGTGAATTGACAGATGGGTGAGCATACTGTTGGTGAAAGAAGGGGCTGAGCAGTAGATGGTTGTGTGGGGTGTGGAGAAGGTGGATGGATGGGTGAGTCCGTTGGCAGTCAAATGGACAAGTCATTGAATAAGGAGAAATGGGGGAGGTTGGATGAGCGGGAAGGTCGGGGGGAGAATGCTGTGTTGTTGTAGCTGTGTTAATCTCAGGATATGATGGAGTCAAAGTGGGGGAAGAAATATCTTTTACTGGACCAACATCCGGTGGTGACAGAGACAAGCCTTTGAGCTATATGGGACAATGTAAAGACCTAATAGAAGAACATAAGAATGGCCAGACTGGGTCAGACCAAAGGTCCATCTAGCCCAGTGTCCTGTCTGCCAACAGTGGCCAATGCCAGGTGCTCCAGAGAGAGTGAACAGAACAGGGAATCAAGTGATCCCTTCCGTGTCATCCATTTCCAGCCCCTGACAAACAGAGGCTAGGGACACCATCCCTACCCATCCTGGCTAATAACTATTGAAGGACCTAACCTTCATGAATGTATCTAGCTCTTTTTTGAACCCTGTTAAACTCCTGGTCTTGACAACATCCTCCGGCAGTTTGTGCAGTAAATATTATGCCAGGCAATATCCAGTCTCTGGAAGGCAGGCAGACAGCTCGTAGGGCTGGAAGAGACCTCAGGAGTCCGGACGAGTGAGAGAGCTGGAGGACCGGTGGGTTGCGTGAGTGATGCTGTCGGCACTGAGGGAGCTGCATACATTCTCAGGTCCGTTTCACAACAGCAAACGTTCTAGATGACACCTATCACCCATCAGAACTGGACCTCGCTGCAGAAGCCAAAGAGGGGAAGCCTAGAGATGAAGTTCTTACCCTAGGAAACGGTCCTTTGAGGAACACTGAGGCAGGGAAACTGGCTATGCCGCTGGTGATGGTGTTCTGTGAAGAAACAGAGCACAGGACAGTTAATACAAAAGCCGGGCAGGGACTGTGTTTAGTTATAGCTGTATGCATTTAGTTCTTTCCCTCGGTGAAACACCACAGACTTTTCCTTCTGTTCAATGCCAGCCCTGTCCAGTGGGTATTACTGTTACTTTATCACTACATTGATATGAAAAAATATATATCAGTCTAATTAGAGGAAGGATTAGTCTTGTCATAAAAGCACGGGAGTGGATCTCAGAAAATCTGGATTCAGTTCCCACCCTGCCAAAAATACCTTCTCTGACCCTACATGAAAACCACACAGAAAAATGTTCAAAAATAGTTAGGACCCTAAGTCCTGTTTTCAAAAGTGCATCGAGTCACCTTTGAAAATGGAACCCAAGCTCCTAAGGGATGTAGATCCTTTTGAGAAATTCACCCGTAATCGCTCTGTGCTTAGTTCCCTATCTGTAAATAATTCTGAACACTAATAAAAATACTTCTTGTCTCTCGTGTTGTGTCTGCTCTGTCCATTTGGGTCATAAACTTGTTGGGGGCATGGATTGTCTCTTATTAGGTGTTCGTACATTGCCTGGTTTTTTGGGGACCTGATCTCAGTTAAGTCATTGCCATAATACAAAAAAATGACTCAAAGCATTTCTTAGTAGAAGAGTCAAAATCCATGTGAATTGCTTAATTTATTTAACCCAGTCATTCCCATAAGAACATAAGAATGGCCATACTGGGTCAGACCAAAGGTCCATCTAGCCCAGTAGCCTGTCTGCCGACAGTGGCCAGCACCAGCTGCCCCAGAGAGGGTGGACCGAAGACAATGATCAAGCCATTTGTCTCCTGCCATCCCTCTCCAGCCTCTGACAAACAGAGGCCAAGGACACCATTTTATCCCCTGGCTAATAGCCTTTTATGGACCTAACCTCCATGAAATTATCTAGCTTCTCTTTAAACTCTGTTATAGTCCTAGCCTTCACAGCCTCCTCTGGCAAGGAGTTCCACAGGCTGACTACACGCTGTGTGAAGAAGAACTTTCTTTTATTAGTTTTAAACCTGCTACCCATTCATTTCATTTGGTGTCCTCTAGTTCTTCTGTTTAGGGAACTAATAAATAACTTCTCTTTATCGGCCTTCTCCACACCACTCATGATTTTATAGACCTCTATCATATCCCCCCCTCAGTCTCCTCTTTTCTAAACTGAAAAGTCCCAGTCGCTGAAAAGTCCCAGTCCCAGTCCCAGACAAATAGAAACTGAAGCCAAGTTAGGAAGGAGCAGTTTGGGTTTTTTTAAATATTTCTTCTTTTCTACCTAAAAGTTCACATAATTTTCAACACCTACATAGCCACATAAAATATATTTTTCTAAAATTTCACAAAGAGAGACAGACTTACCAAGATCCAAATTGCCATCCGAACACTACTCCCGTGCTGTCCCATGTTGGAAAGAACATCTGAACAGAACTTCAGTTCACTCTGGCATCCGAAAGAAAACCCCCTTCTCAGCTTTCTAGCAAAGCACGCAGGTTATCTGTGATGATTGCTGTTGTGACAGCTGAGAAGAATACTCAGATCTATTCCAGAGGCTGGTAAAACCAATGGCGTGAAAGACTAACTCGATCTGGGGAAAGATTTACGTTTTGATGGTGCAATAATATTTATATTGCCCTGGGAAATCTGATACAACCAAGGAAACTTCCCCAAACCCCAGACCTCCTAATCACCAGTGTAGCCTAGGAACAAATGGTTTTTGGTCACATATTCAAATTTCAAAAGCTCAGAGCTGTGCATCCTGCCAGGAAGGACTCTAAGCAGAAAATACTAAAATCAAACCCACCTATAGTTTTTGAGTGACAATTCAAAGATTGCCTGGGCTTGGAATGAGTGGGGAAAGGATCCATACCAGACAGTTTTAAGGACATATTGTTCTTGGATAGACAAGGTAGGAAAGGCAGAACGGAGGAGGTTTTATTGGAGGTGGCGGAGCTGACACGGAGGAGGCGGGCAGTGGGGTTGATCACTCAATGATTCCCTGTTCTGTTCATTCCTTCTGAAGCATCTGGCATTGGCACAGGATACTGGGCTAGATGGACCTTTGGTCTGACCCAGTATGGCTGTTCTGATGTTTGGTCCATTCTTATGGGACTTTGCAGGAAGAAACTTCAGTGGTGAGCCTTTTTTTCCCTTGAAATCTCAAGAACGTTTGCTTAAAACATTTTGCATGGGTTTAAAACAAAAGAGACCATCATTCATTTGTTTTCAAAACAAGAAGCTTTGAGGGAAAACACATTAGTGTTCTTTAAACATTGCTGGTTTTCCCCACTCAGCCATGTAAAAGTTAGATCCCAAGTTGGTCTGTAGGGGTATGTCTACACTTGCAGCCTAATTCGAACTAGGGCTGCAAATGTAGGCATTCGGAATTGCAAATCAAGCCCGGGATTTAAATATCCCGCATTTAATTTGCATGTTCCCGGCCGGGCGCCATTTTTTAAATTTACAAGCCCGGACTAACTGCCCGCGTCTACACGCGGCAGGGAAACGGGCGTTCAAAATAAAGCCCTAGTTCGAACTACCTGTTATTCCTCCTGCAATGAGGTTTAACAGGTAGTTCGAACTAGGGCTTTATTTCGAACGCCCGTTTCCCTGCCGCGTGTAGACGCGGGCAGTTAGTCCGGGCTTGTAAATTTCAAAGATGGTGCCCGGCTGGGAACATGCAAATCAAGCATGGGATATTTAAATCCCGGGCTTGATTTGCAATTCCGAATGCCTACATTTGCAGCCCTAGTTCGAATTAGGCTGCAAGTGTAGACATACCCTAGCAGAATAACTCTACTGACACCAAAGGGCAAGGCCTGTTGCTGGTGTGAATCAGCCCTTGCTCCATGAATGCCCATGGACCGGGTGGTCAGCTGGTGTAAATCAGCATAGCTTCACAGCTGTCAATGGGCCAGATACTCAGCTGATAGTATGTAAGAAATGCTCTAGTCAAGTTAATTGCTCTCCAGTTCACTTTGATTGGCCATAAGCTCTATGTAATTCAATGGGGCCAGATACCCAGATGGTGTAAATCCAAGACACCCCTTTGGAGTCTTTACACCAGATTCTTTGCTGGTGGAATGGATATCACTGATTTGGAGCCCCCAGGGGGTGTAAACTGGTGCCGCTCCATCAAAATCCACAGGCCAGATCCCAGCTGGTGTGATTCCTGCACCAATTTGCACCCATTGAGGAGCCAATGGAAGGAGCAAGCACCGATGTACAGTCTCCTTCGGTTAACCTCTCCTGGATCAGAGCTGGCAGGCAATGGCACCTTTATGTGATGATCTAGGTGTTTGACCAGCTTTGGGCCAGGTGCAAGCTGGATGCCTTTTGCCAGGGCTGCAATGAAAGGTCCTGGGGCTTGTCTCATTACGTTTGCCACTGAAGCGCTTCCAGGTAGACGTTACTGATGTTGACAGGAGGGGTTCTCTTCTTGGGCAGGGGGAATCATAGAATCCCAGGGCTGGAAGAGACCTCAGGAGTCATCAAGTCCAACCCCTCTGTCCAAAGCAGGACCAACCCCAACTCCATCATCCCAGTCAGGGCTTTATCAAGCTAGGACTTAAAAATCTCTAGGGATGGAGATTCCACCCCCTCCCTAGGGATTCTACCCCCCTCCCCAGGGCTTCACCACCCTCCTAGAGAAAGAGTTTTTCTTAATATCCCACCTAGACCTCCCCCACTGCAACTTGAGACCATTGCTCCTTGTTCTGCCATCCGTCACCACTGAGAACAGCCTGTTTCCATCCTCTTTGGAACCTCCCTTCAGGAAGTTGAAGGCTGCTATCAAATCCCCCCTCACTCTTCTCTTCTGTAGACTAAATAAGCCCAAATCCCTCAGCCTCTCCTTGTGGGGTCATGTGCTCCAGCCTCCTCATCATTTTGGTTGCCCTCCACTGGACTTTCTCCAATGCATCCTGATCCTTTCTGTAATGGGGGGCCCAGAACGGGACACAATACTCCAGATGTGGCCCCACCAGTGCTGGATAAAGGGGAACAATCTCTTCTGTAGATCTGCTGGCAATGCTCCTCCTAATGCAACCTAATGTGCCATTAGCCTTCTTGGCTACAAGGGCCCACTGTTGACTCATATCCAGCTTTGCCTCCATTGTGATGTGCAGGTCCTTTTGTGCCAAACTGCTGCTTAGCCAGGCCCCAGCCTGTAGCAGTCATTGCCATGCACGAACCAGCTCCCCTCCCAGAATGAGCTGTGGCCCAGTTCTCCTCCTCCAGCTAATTCTGGAGTGGGATGGGAGGTGGGACCTGACCATGAACCAGCAAGGTTCATTGCATCTCTATAGGGCCTTACTGCTGCCTGAGACACTGTGCTCCACATTCCCTCAGGTGCCCACTCTGGGGGTGCCTCTCAGATGCACCAGGGCAGTGTGGGAGCAGAGAAATTCAGTGCCCCCAGTCCACGTGGCGCTTCCGTGCTCAGCATTGGGCCCCTGTGGGCGTGGAACCATTGTTCAGATGAAGGCCTCTCCAGGAAGGAAATGGTCTTGGGGCCTGGGACTTGCTTTAGGACAGAGATAGCAGGAGGAACCAGTCCCCCTTCGGCACACAAAGCTCACAGAGTCTCACCCATCTGGTTCATGGTGTTCCACCACGTGCTGCCTTGGGTACCCACGGCTTTATGGGCTGAAAGTCACTCTGGGCCATCACACGTGGAATCTGTATATGGAGAAGGCTTTAGCAGAGCTATCTGGAGTGCGCGGGGGGCAGAGAGTGAGACAGTGGGAGGGCTGTAGCACTGTGGGACTCAGGGGCACCGGCAGAGCTGTGTGGACCATCTACCACTGGAATGCCAGAGGATGCAGGCAAAGAATAAGAGGGGTTCTTACAGGTCAGGACTGTCTATCTGAGGAACGTGTGTGGCCCCCATTGTCACAGTCTTGGCACACCCTGCAATATGTATTTGGTGCTGCAGGGGGCAGGAAGTTCTCTGGCGCCCTCTGCTGCTGCCAGCACATATCAGTCAACAACGTATTCGTGTGGCCCACCCTTTGTAGCTTATGTTGCTCCAGTCAGTCCCCAGTCTCCAACTGTGTCTTTGCCCCACTCCAGCCAGCCCCCCAGCTTGGCCTTTCATTGTCCCTACTGGCCAACCCCCCCGCCCCAGCACCCCAGCTAAACGTCTTCCTTCCTTTCCCGGTATCACCCCTCTAACTAGGCCCATTATCCCCTCTCCAGCCAGGACCCCACAACTACACTTCTCATGGGCTCTGCGGGCAGCACTCAGCAGACAGACCCTCACGTTGGCCAGCACCCCCCTACCTCCAGTGGGGGCCCTCACCCCCAGGCTCTGGCCAGCTCCCCAGCCAGGCCCCCATATGCCCTTGAAAAGTTAGATAACACAGAGAGCTCAGCCTACATTTAGAGCAAAATATGTGGCACTCCACTGTATTTAGCCTTATAATACCTCCCTGAGGTAGGGGGAAACCGTGGTCTCCCTTTGCAGAGGGGGAATTGGGGCAGAGGGAGCCAAAGGCCCAGATTTGTAAGGTATTTAAACATGCTTTGCACTCAGTGGTGCAGTGCCTATTAGATTTAGGAATCTGCTTCTCTTTTCCAAAGGGATTTAGGCACTTATGAACCAAAATCTCATTGGTAGTCAATAGTACATGCATACGTGCCAAGAAATGATCATTTATAAATGATATTCAGGCTCCTAAATCAGCTAGGCATTGCAACACGGAGCACGACGCCACCAGACGACCTTTACAAATCTGGGCCTAGGACAATCCCAAGGTCCCCCAGGAAGCCTGTGGCAGGGCAGGGACATGACCCCACCTCATCTAACAGTCTAACTTCTAGACTGTCTATCCTCTGAACTAAAATGTGTCGGTGAAGATTTGTGTGTGTGTGCGTGTGTGTGTGTGTGTGCAGGTACATGTGGAGGTATCTAAGGGTATGTCTACACTACAGCACTAATTCAAACTAACTTAGTTCGAATTAGTTAATTTGAACTAAGCTAATTCGAATTAGCGCATCTAGACTTAAAAACTAGTTTGAATTAGCGTTTTGCTAATTCGAACTAGCATGTCCACATTGAGTGGACCCTGAACCGAAGTTAAGGCTGGCCGGAACCAGTGCCGGCAGGGCATCAGCTTAGGACTTAGAGCGTGGAGCTGCTGCCTCAGGCTAGCCGAGGGCTGTGCTTAAAGGGACCCGACCCCACCCCGGACAGACAATTCTCAGGGTTCCCCGCTTGCTTGTCTACCTCGATGAGGGACAGCAGAGCAGTCCTGTCTTGGAGTGCCCTGAGTGCCCACCCTTGGCACATCACAGCACTCGGCCATCAGCCCGGCTGCACTTGCCGCAGGCTGCCATCCGGGGGGGGGTCAATCGGGGGGCTGTCAGGATCCAGGAGGCCCTGCAGGAGAGCTTCCACCCCGAGAAGCCCGCAGAGCCATCCCAGTCCTCCCCATCGGGGGCTCGTGCCCCATTCCTCCCTCACCTCCTTCCACTTATCCCTCCCTAGCCCCCCTTCCTGATGTAAAAAATAAAGGACACGTGTTCAAAGATAGAAACTCTCTTTATTTAACAAAACTGGGGGGGGGGAGGGGATTAACCTCTGGGGAGACTGGGAAAAGGAGGTGGGAGACGGGAAGAGAGAGGGTGGGAGAGGGGAGGTGGAAACCTGGGAGGAGGGAGCTGGAAGGGGGAAGCCAGGGGAAGAAGGAGGAGGGGAAGTATAAAACTACGGTACGCCATATCTTCAGTATTGTGTAGAGATGGGGTCTCCTCACCTCAAAAAAGATATTTTGGCCTTGGAAAGGGTTCAGAAAAGGGCAACTAAAATGATTAGGGGTTTGGAACTGGTCCCATATGAAGAGAGGCTAAAGAGACTGGGACTTTTCAGCTTAGAAAAGAGGAGACTGAGGGGGGATATGATAGAGGTCTATAAAATCATGAGTGGTGTGGAGAGGGTGCATAAAGAAAAGTTCTTCATTATTTCCCATAATGGAAGGACTAGAGGACACCAAATGAAATGAATGGGTAGCAGGCTTCAAACTAATAAAAGAAAGTTCTTCTTCACAAAGCAAATAGTCAACCTGTGGAACTCCTTGCCACAGGAGGCTGTGAAGCCTAGAACTAGAACAGAGTTTAAAGAGAAGTTGGATAAAGTCATGGAGGTTGGGTCCATGGAGTGCTATTAGCCAGGGGGTAGGAACGGTGTCCCTGGCCTCTGTTTGTGGAAGGCTGGAGATGGATGACACGAGACAAATGGCTTGGCCATTGTCTTCGCTCCATCCCCTCCGGGGTACCTGGTGTTGGCCGCTGTCGGCAGACAGGCTACTGGGCGAGATGGACTTTTGGTCTGACCCAGTATGGCTGTTCTTATGTTCTAAGCTCAGGGTCGGGGGTCTCACTAGACCAACTTGATTTTCATGCAACCCTGCTCCTGGGTTCGCATGTGGCCTTTGGTGGCCAGGCTGGCAGCTATCCTGCCCTACACGGCCACTTTCCTGTGCCTAGTGCGGAGATTGTGGACGTTGGAGGCCTCCCCCCAAACCTCGATGAGGTCCACGATCTCCGCACTAGACCGGGCGGGCGTCCGCCTCTTGCGGCCCCGGGCAGGCTCCTGGGAGCCGCCAGCCTGGTCCTGGGAAGAGGGGAAGGACTGGGTGGCAGCAGGTGGCTGGCTCGTGCTGTGCCAGGTGCAGGGTCTGCTGGCTGGGTGCTGGCAGGCTTGCACCTGGCACGGGCACCGTAGCCAGACCGTGGCCCTTTAAGGGCTCCGGGGCAGGGAGGGGGGCAGACGAGTTTCCCTGGCTTGGCCCAGAGTGGCCACCAGGGCAACCTGGGAAGGGCTAGCCTCCCACTAGTTCGAATTAAGTGGCTACACAGCCCTTAATTCGAACTACTTAATTCGAACTAGGCATTAGTCCTCGTAGAATGAGGTTTACCTAGTTCGAATTAAGCGCTCCGCTAGTTCGAATTAAGTTCGAACTAGCGGTTTGTGTGTGTAGCGCCTATGAAAGTTAATTCGAACTAACAGCTGTTAGTTCGAATTAACTTTGTAGTGTAGACATACCCTAATATATTTAATTTGATGGAAACCAAGATGATGCTAATTAAGATTTTGATGTACTGACGGAGCTGGGGGCACATGAGGGAGAACTGCAGATTAGAGATGAGATGGACAGGCCTGGCAGACCAGGTGATCCAGGAACAGAAATATAAAAATAGAAATACCAGGTTCGAAATGAAGTGCACTGTCTATTTGAGGAGTGGGCGGATTTTTGCAAGGTCCATTTCTGTCTTTAGCAACTGGTTTTAATTTTTTTTTTAATCTCGCTCTGAATCCATGCAAACTGTTACGAATTCAGGCAAACTGTTATGAGCCCAGAGGCTGCTCCTGGCATTATGAAAATGAAGTCTGTGCACAGGCCCATAGATTTGAAAGCCAGAAAAAATCATGATGATCAGACACTCTGAGGTCCTGCCTGCCCCAGGTCAGAAAATTCCAGTCATTCCTACAGCAAAGGGAATTATTGTGCCCTATGGGAGAACCTGTTTGGTAACCTGTAGCCTTGATAGCCATTTCAGTTTAATTGTTCTGTCCTTATTCTTTCACTGCTTTTCCCATGGTATTAAGAGGCATCCAATCAAGATGTGTCTGTCCTGGTTAACAAAGTGTGGGCAGAGGGTATGTGGAATATACAGAGCTGGATATGTCAGTCTGACATTAAGCGAATTAATAATAATATTTGTCTGATTATTAATACAGTCACTAGAACAAAAGTTTTGAAATTCATCTGTATCTTCTGTGCTGATTTGCAGTCACAAATCAAATAATTAGTTTCTTTCTCTGCATGTTCCCTCTTAGGGAATTCTCTGCTGGTAATTTCCTACAGTCCCCTATGAGGAACAAGCTCATGCAGTCTGGAGACTAGGTGTGCTGGTCCAAAATAATCACCCCAACTATGGCACCAAAAGAAAAGTGAAAATTCTCAGGAGGTTACACTTTCAGGTGCCTCTGTCTCCGGACTGGAGGGAATCAATTGACTGTAATTGACCCCGATCATTTTAATGAGCTCCCCTGGGCATGATTAGAAAGTTTGTGCCTGACACACAGTGATTCCGTTGCTTTTCCAGCAAGTTTGAAAGTGGGATTAAATTGGTTCCTCTGTGCATCATTAAAATCAGAATGTGCAAACAATTATTGAAATGAGCAGATCTAAGATAAATGACTTTACTTGATTGTTGTCCTAACTTAAGGGACTCTGAAAGGCTTCCTTAAAGCGACAGAGTCCGGTAGAGAGAGAAACAGGATTGATTACGTGATTATTTATTGAAAAAAGAAAGCTAGAAGTCTTTGGCCTATGCTAGCTAGATTCATCTAGCTGCTTTCTGCAATGCTACCACTGCAAAGCAGCTGTAAATTAAGGCTTAACAAAAGTAGGTTTCTAGATAACTTTGCTCTGTTAGAATAACACAAAACAACCACAGCAGGCTGATGAATCTAGGCCACAGTTCCCATACCATGGAGAATAAAGATATCATGGAAGTATGTTTTGCAAATGTAAGACTATCTAACATCTGTCACTGCTGCCCAGGCTAATGTCATCGCTCCCAGCAGTCCTGTTGTGCGCACCTCTTCTTGTTTGTGTCTCAGGTTGCTCACCGCGCCTGACAGAACCATTGAACGATATGGTTCTACGGCCAGTGGTGTCAAAAAAATCCGCCAGCGAAGAGGAGGCAGCCTGAGACATGCACATACGGGCCGAGGTTTTAAGCAGACAATGTGAATGGATTTGATTTTACACGGTTCAAAGGTATAGGAAACCTGACCAGAAATGCACTTCGGGGTCAAAACCGTAGGCCATAATCAAAATATGCGCAGATGTGCAGATGAGAATGAAATGTTGACACTGCTTTTAACGCCAGTACTTTTGCCCCTAATTGGCACTTGAACGAGGACTATTCATTAGGTGAGCAAAACCACTGACGTACTGTCATCTAGGCCTAAAGGCCTATCCATTTAGGTGAGCAATGCTTCACGGGTACTGCCGCCCAGTCATGAAATCTCGTCATCGTTAGGTGAGCCAGGTGCTGCCATCTTGGCTGACAGTCTCCTAACCTCCAACGGTAGCAATACCTGACAGGAGCTGCTATCCAGGGGTGCATCCTAATAACATTTACACACACAGTACCTCACAGGTATTCCCGCGTAGGTTTGTGAGGCGAGAAGCTTTAGGTTAGCAAGAGGACACAAGTACTTCCGGGCAGGAATGAGGCCTAATTATTGTCAGGCGAGCAATAGCACGCCAGCTACCGATTTCTAGGGCTAAGGCTCAATCATCGTTAGGTTAGTACTTGATGTGTAAATACTCTGTGGGGATGGCTACACTATGGGTGTGTCTAGACTACACCTCTCTGCCGACAGACAGATGTAGATTAGGCACATCGACATTTAAATATCCCGTGCTTCATTAGCATAAAAATGGCCGCCGCTTTTTTTTGGCCCGGAGATTTGTCGGAGAAAAATGGCCATCTAGAGGCTGATCTTTCGAAAAATAAAGCCTTTTTCGAACGATCCTGTAAACCTCATTTCACGAGGGATAAGGGATCTTTCGAAAAAGGCTTTATCTCCGACAAAGCTCCGTGCCGGAAAAATGCAGTGGTCATTTTTATGCTAATGAAGAGTCTAATCTACAGCTCTCTGTCTGCAGAGACACCCTAAGAGCGGGGCCTGTAATTCACTGCTCACGAAGCCTTTTCCACATCAGGGCTGACTGAGCGCATGTAGCTGGAGAGGTCTGAGCGGCCGGAGGGGCTAGCCACTCCTCCCCCCCCCAAGTACATAGACATACGAGGTACTAGGCATGCACACATGGTGGTCAGCCCCTCACGCCTTCCTGGCTACGCTCTATATTTAGTGCACCAGCTGGATCAGAGCCAGCGTGGGTATGTCTCCTAAGCTGGGAATCATACCCCCGGCTAACATAGACACATACCTTGCCAGTGAGCAATAACACCCAGGCAATGCCAACTAGGCCTAAGACCTCATACTCTGTGGGTGACTAATGCCACGCAAATACTGCTGTGAAGGCCTACGGCGTAATAATATGTAGATGAGCAATTCCACAGCAATTTTTCTACGTAGGCACAAAGTTCAGTAATCTTTACAGTAAGACTACCACATACATCCTACCAGACAGGCTTGTATGCTAATGCAGTAGGGGTGAGAAGTAACACTTAGGTAATGCCATCTCGGACTGAGGCCTAATAATCTGAGGTAAGCCATACCACGGTCACCAGTCAGATCAACCGCCCTTGTATTTCCCCCTCCCTGCTCCTTTTCTAGGGTCCCAGCTCCTCGGCCAACATGTCTCGTGGACAGAAATCTGCATCCGTCTCCTGCTCGGCTGGGGATTTTCCAGTTCTTTGCCTACGCAATGACATTCACAGATTGCCTTAACAGGCCAGCATCCCCGCTTTGTTTTCTCAAAAAAGGATTCGGAACAGTGTAATTTCCAGCAGTTATAAATGATTTCAGTGGCCCGTGTAGCACGTGTATTCTTAAAATGAAATCGTTACAGAGAAAATATACTAAAAACAACAACAAAATCTATACACCTGCCAATAAACTTAAAAGAAATCACCTCCCACATCCAGCAGGGCTCTGGTAGGAGTCAGTCCTTAGGGTTTTCTCTTGTGACTACAAGTTCATAGACAGGAGATTGGCATTGTGGGGATTGATCCCCTGAGGATTGATTTAGGGGGTCTAGTAAAGACCCATTAAATCAATCACTGATCGTGTTTGTGTCAATTCTGGTACTCCAATGGAGTGAGAAGAGTAAGAAGAGTTGACAGGAGAGTGTCTCCCGTCAACCTCCTGCAGTAGAGACACCACGGTAACTTGATCTAAGTTACGTTGTCTCCAGCCATGCAGCTGGAGATGCGTACTCTAGTTCGACATTGCTCCCTAGTGGAAGCCTGCCCTCAGCTCAGATCTCATTTCCCTGTGGTATTTTTGTAAAAAAAAAAAAAAAAAAAAAAAAATCTGTTGGGAAATTTCCCATCTGCTCTATTAGTAATCTAGAGCAAGTTATCTCCCCGCCTTTCTGTGCCTCAGTTTCCCTATCTGTAAAATGGGAACAGTGACACCGCTTTCCTAAGTAAAGAGCTTTGAGAGCTCTTGGTGACAAACAGCACCTATGAGCAAGGTATTATTTCTTGTGATTCTGCAATAAAGTTAGGTTCAGACCCCAACTTTATAGGTGCTGAGCTATTCTGCTGATGCCCTGTGACTACACATGAAGTAGAAGGTGTGGTTGACTCAGAAGAATAGGCTGTTAGGGAACATTATAATGTGTTAACCACTCAAAGTCATCCAGCCTGCTTCAGTTTAATATCCGCCCCTGGCTGAAAGTAGCTTAACATTTCTTACAGGTGCTGACCTATTGCAACCCGGGTCCCTGGCAGCTTTTTTAATAGCTCCCTGCTGGCTTTTTCTGCAGCTCAGCGACCACTTGGCAGAGCTACACTCCACTGCGCACACGTGTACTTTCACCTCTGGCCCCCAACTCTGCTGCCCTGGAACCCAATGGGAATTTTTGAATTTGATTTGAGCGGACACCTGATGAGACACCCGATTACGATGAGGCCATGACATGATGCAGTTTCTGGAGCTCGTGGATGTGTCGGGCCCAGTTCGTGCCGGCGGGAACTCCTGTAGCAGGCAGGAGGTTACGTCACAGCTGTGCATCGAGTCTCATGTTCCAGCTTTGTCACCCACAGGGGGGAATCCTGGTCTGCCAGCGTTTGGAACCCTGCCATGGGTATCTGTCAGCTGGAGGACAGTCTGGCCCACCCCAATGAAAAGCTGGCAGAGGCGACCACATTTGGAAATGTGGCCTGTTCTGTGGAATGGTTGCAGGCGCCTCTAACGTTATAGGCCAGGAGTGGGAAAATTACGATCCATGGAATGCGTCCAGCCAGCCCATGGGATTACCAGTCTCCCAGCACAGTGGGCCCTGGCTCTGTGCTGCTCCCAGAAGTGGCCAGCACATCACTGCATCCCCTGGGGGCAGGAGAGTGGAAAGTCTTTGTGCCCTGCCCCTGCCTGCTGACACTGCCGTACTCTGCTCCTGTTTGCGGGCTAATGGGAGCTGCGGGCGGTCTCCCCTGTCAGCTGAGCACTTGGGCGGCCACCCAGGAGAGGTTTAAATGCCACCCAGCTGATTAGCAGCCCGTGCGTTTCTACTGGTGGTGCACATCCACACATGACTTGGTGCTCAGAACAAAATTTATTCTGCACATGAATGCAAAAAAAATTAGCGGGAACATTGGCTGTAGGGACAATGCCTGCAGATGGTAGTAGGGCACAGAGCTACCCCCACACACACCTTGCCTCCTGGGTGTGCTGCTGGAAATGCCAGCTGCTTCCAGGAGCTATGTGAAGCCAGGACAGGCAGAGAGCCTTCCTTAGCTCTGCCTGACACCCTGCTGCAGCCCACACCCTCCTGATGCACCCTCCCCCCGACCCAGACCTACATTCATGGCACACCATACAATTTTCCTATCCAGCTGTGGCCCTCGGAACAAACATGTTTCCCACGCCTGTTATAGGCAGTGATTCTAGAAAGAATCCCTTTTCAGGAAGAATGTGCCTGTACCTAACTTTACCAGTGTGGAAAAACTTAAAAAAACAACGAATACTCTAGCAGCACCTTAACGACTAACAAAACATGTAGATGGTAACATGAGCTTTCATGGGCACAACCCACTTCTTCAGATGACCGGAGTATTAAAAGCCCAGATCCAAGAATAAATAAAGGAAGGCCGGGGGGAGGGAGGAGAAGGAGGGGAGAAAAGGGAAAAAAAGAGAAAAAAAATAGTGAATAGGATTGTTCAAGTTACAAGAGGTTGATAAGAAGAATTTGTACCTGTATAAGCATCCATTGGTTGGTTGGTATAGGGTACTGGATTTGGGTTGGAGAACACTTTGACCTGCCCGGGCATTCATTAACGGATCTCAAAGTCAACGTGTTGTTTCGGGCCAATTCCACAAGCCAAATACACAGGGAAAGGTTGGAACTTAACTTCATTTACAAGTTTGATTCCTATCAGAGAGGAATGAATAAAGATATCGCTGGCTCACACACTACCTTCCACTTCCTAATGACTTAACCAACCAACCAAACAATGGGTACTTATAGAGGTGCAAATTGTTCTTATCAGCCTCTTGTAACTTGACCAATGTAATTCACAATTTTTTTCTCTTCTTTTCTTTCCTCCCCTCCTTTCTCCTCCTTCCCCCCTCCTTCCCTTATTTATTCTTGGATCTGGACTTTTAATACTCCGGTCATCTGAAGAAGTGGGCTGTGCCCACGAAAGCTCATGTTACCTTCTACACGTGTTGTTAATCTTTAAGGTGCTGCTAGACTATTTGTGGGTTTTTTATGTTTTTCCAGTTACGGACTAGCTCTGCTACCCCTCTGAAGCTTTTTTACCAATGTGGCAAGTCTCACACAACCTAACTGCTCACCATAACTGCTTATAGATATAGCTATTCTGTGATAAAGCACATGTGGCTGGCCCAGGTCAACTGACTCAGGCTCACCCGGGTCATGTCTGCGGGGCTATAAAATAGGAAGATAGACGCAAGGGCTTGGGGTCAGCTCTGGGAATAGAACACTAAAACTGGAAGGGACCTCGAGAGGTCATGGAGTCCAGTTTCTTGCCCTCACAGCAGGACCAAGCACTGTCTAGACCATCCCTGACAGGTGTCTGTCCAGCCTGCTCTTAAATATCTCCAGTGATGGAGATTCCACAACTACCCTAGGCAACTTATTCCAGTGTTTAACCACCCTGACAGTGAGGAAGGTTTTCCTAATGTCCGACCTAAACCTCCCTGGCTGCAATTGAAGCCCATTGCTTCTTGTCCTATCCTCAAAGGCCAAGGAGAACAGTTCTTCTCCCTCCTCCTTGTAACACTCTTTTAGATACTTGAAAACCGCTATCATGTCCCCTCTCTGTCTTCCCTTTTCCAAACTAAACAAGCCCATTTCTTTCAGTCTTCCCTCATAGCTCATGTTTTCTAGACCTCTCATCATTTTTGTTGCTCTTCTCTGGACCTTCTCCAAATCTTTCTTGAAATGAGGTGCCCAGGACTGGACACAATACTCCATCTGAGGCCTAAGCAGCGCAGAGTAGAGAGGAAGAATGACCAGAAAAGGGGCCACAATATTATGAAGACCTTCAATGCATTTCTGAAATTGTGTGTGTGAAAAGAACAAAAGGGTTGTATGTATATGCAAAGGACTGGCCAGAGGACAGAACACTCTGGAAAATGTTTAAATTAAGATGTGTAGGGTTATGAGATCACAAGGTAAGTTTCAGAGAGCTTGGGGGTGTTATTACTTTGGTTTTCCTGAAGGGACACTTAGGCTGTGTCTACACTGGTGCGATCTTGTGCAAAAGCGGCTGCTTTTGCGCCAAAACTTGCTGCCTATCTACGCTGGCCGTGAGTTCTTGCGCAAGAACACTGACGTTCTAATGTACGAAATTAGTGCTTCTTGCGCCAGAACTATGATGCTCCCGCTCAGGGATAAGCCCTCTTGCGCAACTGTTCTTGTGCAAGAGGCCAGTGTAGACAGGCAACATGAATTTCTTGCGCAAGAAAGCCCCATGGTTAAAATGGCCATCAGAGCTTTCTTGCGCAAGAGAGCGTCTACACTGGCACGGATGCTCTTGCACAAAAGCACATCTCTTGCGCAAAGGTACATGCCAGTGTAGACACTCTCTTGCGCAAATACTTTAATGCCAGAACTCTTGTGTTAAAGAGTATTTGCGCAAGATCATGCCAATGTAGACACAGCCTTAGATTTCAAATGTCTGGGAAACATGACCTTATGGGAAAGTCTATTTTGAATCAAATAGACCAGAACCCACAGAGTTCTGGATGACATAATAGGTCAGTTCCATGTTTAGTTTTGTGATTCATTAATAAGACTAAGAAAAGCCTCGTGTGTTTGCCCGTGGTAGTAACTGAAATCCCTTAGGGGCTGTGATCCCCGGGTATAACTGCCAGAAGATATTTATGAAAACCATTCACATTAAAAAAAAGATGCTGTCCTTTGTTCTCAAGGTAGGCAAACAAAAAAATTGTGATTTGACAACAGAACTAATTTTTATGCCAGTATATTTGACTGTGATTAATAGTTCCACCTTGCAAATAAATAATTTGCTCTGTATAATTTGTTAATTTTCTAATTCTTTCAATTAATTAACAAAGTAAACTTCAAGCATATTTATTTGTATGTAAATTTGAGAATGGAAAAGCTAACATAATATCTTAAGTAAATTCCTAGTGTTTATGCACTTATACGTCAGTATATATCATTATTGTTTCCAATGATAACTTTACAATCCTTTGAACTTCTATGATGTATTTCATTTGGGTTTATCAACCATGAAATGATTCTTTGGACTAGGTAGCTGTCTTATGTAAGGCTGCCTCTTGTTACTGTTAATTGAAATATGTCAAATCTTAATAGGTCTGAAGTGTGTTTCAAGAGGTAATTTTTGTAACATACTAATTTTTTATACAATTTTTATGTAAGTTAACATAATATAATGTTCAAGCTGTCTTGTCCTAGAAATTAAAAAAATGAGAAATAAATATGGAAAGCAACTTTCTCCCCTTCTTTGATTTTATTAAATTTATACTGATAGGCAACTATAAACAAAATAAATTTCCATAGTTAATCACCCTTTGGACTAAACTCTTCTGTCTTTTTTATCTTGTTATAGAATGAACACTTACATTAGCATTTCTGACTGTGCCAAAGAATATGTTTGTGTGGCAAGTAAATCTACAAAAATTATATGTTTCACATATTTGGTTTCATTTCTCAAATATATGTACAAAATTAGAGGGCGTGTCAATTGTTACACCTGCACAGAATGAAAAAAAAAATGCACCATCAAAGTTTCTAAATAAACTCTTACAATTCTTGTGGCACCAGATAAATGCATTCATATTAATATTTATTAGTATTTTGTAGTTCTGTGGTTAGATGATTCTTCTAGGTAAAAGTTCCTGCTACTACTGTAAATAAAAACATTTATCTTAGTCTGATTGTAATCCCATTTCAGTCAGTAGCAAAGCTTCCACAGAATTTAAATTGGGGAGGATTGGGTGCCTTTCTTGCATGGTGCTAAACTTGTATAATATCCTATTGTCTGAGTTTTGTATCATAAAACACAATATAGTATTTGAACTATCTTGTCCTAATAATTACAATTTGTGATATTAAGCAGGTAAAAAATAAAATGCCCCCTCTCTGGTTTTTCTACCTGATCGCAAAAATTAATAGTAAATGAATAATTAATCACTTGACTGACTGGACCCAAATCTGCCCTTTACTCTTAACTCACTTTGATTTCCTGAATTATATAGTGTGATGGCACTTACAGTGTTTTTCAGTTCTATCGGTAATATCAGTTTAAGCAATAACGCCTCATTTACATTATAGGGAATATCTCCCAAACCATTACCCTTGCTGTAAATGGAACGAATATTTCAAGTGCTCGGTCATGTGAGACTCAGGGCTGATATATTTCCCTATGAAACTTACAAGCCTAAGATATTACCAAGGCAGGGTTTAAAAAGAAAGGGACATTTTATGAATAAAAACAACATCCAGATGTACAATAAAGATTGAAAAATGTAGATTTTTTTTGGCAAAGATAGAAACCCTCATTCGTTAGAGCAGAGATGAACCTCTAATCAGTGGGTGCTAGGAAGAAATTTTCTACAAACAAGTTATCCCACAGCTGCTAACTGCAATCTTTCTTGTACCTTTCTTTAACACAGTGGTTCCCAAACTTTTTGGCATCATGCCCCCCTTTCTGATTTTTGAAAAACCCTCACACCCTCCCCCCCCCCCCAATAGCAGCTAAACTTGATGAGCAAAAAAAAGGAACTGAACAGGGCAGCAAAACTTGATGGGGGGGGAGGCTGGGTCACCTCTCGCGTCCCCCCTGGAATTTCTTCACGCCCCCCCCAGGGGGGCATGCCCCCCAGTTTGGGAACCCATGCTTTAAAGCAACTGGTACTGCCCACTGTTAAAGATTAGCTGAACTAGATTGTAGTAGATGAGAGACCTGATCCAATATGGGATGATCTAGATGGTAATGATTTGATCCAATAGTAGATGGTGCTTGGTCCTGCCATGGGGGCAGGGGACTGGACTTGATTACCTCTTGAGGTCCCTTCCAGTTCTAGTGTTCTATGATTCTGTTCTATGAAACTACAGGTTGAACCTCTCTAGTCCGGCACTCTCTAATCTGGCAAAATCCATGGTCCAGCATGATATTAGTTCACCAGATATTCACTTCTCATGGGTGTGGCCATGTTCTCCCTGATTCTATAAAGTTTGTTTACAGCCACCCATCCTGGATCTCAGTGTTCTGTGCTGTTATTTAGCTCTGATTTACCCGTAAGTGTCTTCTAAGAGCCCAGTAAACAGTGGAAGTGTTCGTAAAACTGCTAGGCAATATTGACCTTCTGTGGTTCACCAAATTCTCTGGTTCAGCACCGGTCCAGTCCTGAGGGTGCCAGACTAGAGATGTTCATCTTGTACAATACACCAGCTCGTTTACCTCAGCATTCCCCACTCAGTGAGTCAGGACCCTCTACAGGAAATTGTGTGTGTGTGATATTCTGAACAAACTAAACCAAAGACACTCTTCCCCCCTTTGGCCTTCATGGTCAACCTCTTGAAACACACATGCAAATAAATGCCATTGGTATATTGTTGTTATCATCGGTACGTTTTTTTACTCGTACGTAAATAGAAAGGTGTGGTGAAAATTAATTAATTTACAGGCAGGAGTGAGTAAGGAGGCACCAAGCTGAGAAAGTTGAGAAGCGCCAATCTAGTTGGATGTGATGGAGCTGTCATGTTGATAGATGTGCATTTCATTCTTCCTTCCATGTCAGCCCCTGCAGTAACATCCTATTGGCAAAGGACAAGATGGAGGGAGCCAACGTCACCATGGTGTCCAAATTCATCCTGGTGGGGCTATCTGACCTGCCGGAGGTGCGCTTCCCTCTCTTTCTGCTGTTCGCTCTGATCTATGCAGCCACCCTGGCAGGGAACATCACCATCCTCATCGCCATAGCAACGGACCTTCGCCTGTATAACCCCATGTATTTCTTCCTCAGCAACTTGTCCTTGCTGGACATCCTGTGTCCAACCATCACAGTGCCGAAGATGCTGGACATGCTCCTGTCAGAGAACAAGGAGATTTCCTTTGTCGGCTGCATGCTGCAGCTGTATTTCTTCATCGACGTGTTGGGCACAGAGATCTTTCTTCTGGCGGTGATGGCCTATGACCGGTATGTCGCAATATGCCATCCCCTGCAATACATGGCCATCATGAGTAGAAGAATCTGTGCTCAGATGGCAGCTGGTACCTGGATATCCGGGTTTCTTAACTCCCTGCTGCACACGTCCTTCACCTTTACGCTGTCTTTCTGTGAGTCTAATGAAGTCAATCAATATTTCTGTGACATCCCTCCTGTGATGGCTCTCTCCTGCTCCTCCACCTACACCAGTGAAATGGTGCTCCTGGTCGTGGCCGCGGTCTTAGGAAGCAGCGCATTTGTGATCACCCTGGTCTCCTACATCTACATCGTCTTTGCTATC
The DNA here is from genome assembly GCA_032595735.1 of Pelochelys cantorii. Lineage (NCBI taxonomy): Eukaryota > Metazoa > Chordata > Testudines > Trionychidae > Pelochelys > Pelochelys cantorii. The sequence goes on from CM064329.1 coordinate 3,972,509, forward strand.
TTGCGCATGAACTCCGCCCCGGGCCGGCACAAAGCCTTCTCCACCTGCACCTCCCACCTGACAGTGGTAGGTCTGTTTTACGGCACCACCATTTTCACCTACGTGCACCCTTCCTCTCGCTACTCGCCAAATCAGGACCGGGTCATTTCTATGCTCTACGGGATCGTCACTCCCATGTTAAACCCCATGATCTATAGCCTGAGAATAAGGAAGTGAAACGGGCACTGGTGAGAGTGGTCAGTCAGGAGAGATTAACAGGCAGGAGGGAAGATTAACTCCTTGAAGTCCCGGCACTTAAATACTCAACTTTAACTTTGAGAGTCATTCCACTGATGTCCAGGGGATCCCTCTTGTGCTTAAAGCTAAGCACAGGCTTAACCGCTCTGTTGGATCAGAGACTTCCTATCTGTTGCCACGTGTTGCAATGCCCCAGTCATGGAAACCAATGGGTGTCTTTCCATTGTAGGAGCTGGAAGAGGCCTTAAGAAGGAAAAATCCTTTCATCTTCTGGCCAGCCTAGCAGGGGACAAATCCAGTGCTGACAGCATGAGCTGTCACAGCTTAAACTACACCGCAAAGCTTTTCTAGATGGGGGCTGTAACAGGCTTGTGGAGCCCAGTGATTGGCCCAGAGGGGAGCATGTAAAGTACACGTTGCGTTTGCTTGTGGTGGAATTGGCTTTGCTAATGGCACATGGGCAGCACTTCCAATCAATGGCCACTACAAGAGAAGGGCAAGTGGACTTGGCGTCCTTTAGAAAGTGTCACATTTCTTGCAGGTCCCAGATCTCTGGTTGGCGCCTGAGGCGGAATGTCTGCACAGCTGTTTTTCAGGGTAGTATTTGAATAGACCTGTGGCTCTGCTTACACCGATGGGGGTGTTAATAAAATTCATAAAATCTCTCTGAATCTCACCAATCATTTTCTTCATAAATAATCTCTCAGGAGCCACCAAAAAATGAACTTGTTAAACATGGGTGACCGATGCCTGCCGGGCGGGAGGTGCAGGTTGGGCCATGCCGAGGAACAGGGATGGGGGGATGAGGGAGCACCACATTTAGCAATCAAAATTTTGGGAGGGGGGCGGTGTACCTCCTGGGTGCTACCACGAGTCGCCTATGCTATTAAAAATGGCAAATGTATTTGACAAGCTGCAGCTGTGCTCTTTACATATGGAGGTGGGCACCATTATCCTCCTGTTAGAATCATAGAATACTAGGACTGGAAGGGACCTCGAGAGGTCATCGAGTCCAGTCCCCTGCCCTCATGGCAGGACCAAGCACTGTCTAGACCATCCCTGATAGACATTTATCTAACCTACTCTTAAATACCTCCAGAGACGAAGATTCCACAACCTCCCTGGGCAATTTATTCCAGTGTTTGACTACCCTGATAGTTAGGAACTTTTTCCTAATGTCCAACCTAAACCTCCCTTGGACACGACGTTCCAGATGTGGCCTCACCAGAGCCGAATAAAGGGGAATAATGACATCTTTAGATCTGCTGGCAATGCTCCTTCTAATGCACCCTAATATACCATTAGCCTTCTTGGGCTACTCTATTCGTGCCGGGTTCATTAACATATTCCTAAAACCATTCCCAATCTTTTGTTCTTTCCCAATGTTCCCTTTCTTCCTGACATATTTCCTCACCCAACCAGGCTACCAGCCTGAGTCCCAGTACCAGAATCTGCTCATACATTGACTAGGACACAGGGATTACAGGTTGTGATTCCACCCCACCTCCCTCTAGTCTACACTGCAGCCACCCTGAGTATGTTTCTAGCCCACGTGATTGTGGTGAAAAGCTTGATATGATCCGAGTGTCATCCAAAGGCTGCACACACAGAAGGCACATCAAAAGGACCTCCATTTTTTTAAGCCACTCTCATCATTTTGTGGGGTGGCTTGGCTGATTGCTTTTGCATGCTTGGGGTTTGCAGATGATTTGTGAATCACAGCAACTTGTCTATGTTCTGCTTTGGGGGACATTCCAATGAAGTGATCCCACCCAAAGGGTTATCATGGAGGGTAAGTCTACACTACAAGGCTACGTCTACACTGGCAGTTTCTTGCACAAGAACTGTTTTGCGGAAGAGTTCTTGCGCAAAAAGTCTTCCACAAGAGTGCGTCCACACTGCCATGTGCTTTTGCGCAAGAGCATCCATGGCAGTGTGGACGCTCTCTTGCGCAAGAAAACTCGGATGGCCATTTTAACCATAGGGCCTTCTTGCGCAAGAAATTCATGTGGCCTGTCTACACTGCCCTCTTGTGGAAGAGCTCTTGCACAAGAGGGCTTATTCCTCATGGGGAGAGGAATAACTCTTCCGAAAGAAGCCCTGTTTTACAACGCTGTACTGTAAATTTACTTGCACAAGAACGCTCGTGTAGTGTAGACAGATGGCAAGTTTTTGCGCAAGAGTGGCTGTTCTTGCGCAAGAAGCTGCCAGTGTAGACCTAGGCCAAGGGTATTTCGAAATAAGCAATTTTGGAATAATAACTCCCAAAATAACTATTTTGAAATAGCATGTCCACACCACAGGGAAGCCTCGGCATTAGCCCGAGGCAGGCTCCCCCAATATAGACAATTCTACCTCGATTTAGTGCCCCAGGTAGCTCTGGGGAGTGATTACTTTGAATGGCTCTGGGGAGGAGCTATTTTGAAATAGGAGCTGTGGCGCGTCCACGCTAACACTATTTCGAAATAGCAATTTTGAAATAGGCGTTATTCCTTGTGAAATGAGGGTTTGTTATTCCAGAATGAGAAGCCTGCTATTTTGAAATAATTTTGAAATAAGGGGCTTGCCGTGTGGATGTTTCCCTTGTTATTTCAAAATAACGCTGTAGTGTAGGCGTGCCTTGAAGAATGAACGTGTAACCTCCAGTTCTGAAAACAGGAGACCCAACTGCTGGAAATGAAGACCCTCTTCATTGCATCCGCTGAATGAGTGGACACATAAACCTTTCTATGGCTGTGTCTAGACAGCAGTCTTCTTTCGGAAGAAGCTTTTCTGGAAGAGATCTTTTGGAAAAACTTCTTTCAAAAGAGAGCGTCTACACAGCTAAAGCACAACGAAAAAGCAATCTGCTTTTTCAAAAGATAGCGTCCACATTCATTGGATGCTACTTCACATTTACATTCTGATTGCTGTGGACGGAGTGGCCACCAGGGCACCTGTGCTTTTTCCTGGAGGCCTCTTCTTTCGAAAAAAACCAAACCCTCTTCCCCATCCACACATGCCTTTTTCCAAAAGATAGGGTTCTCTTGGCTGGATTGTGAAAGTTCTTGAATGTGAAGACAAGCCTAGAGAAAGGGGAGCCAGTGAAGGGAGACCGAGTCTACGTCTAGACTGCAATTTGTGTATCTTTGTCTGATTTACTTTCCAAAGAGGCTTTTCCAAAATTTGGCGTGTCTACATGGCAACAAATTTTGGAATAAAGTGCTCTTTTGACACATCCCTTATGCCTCTTAGAAGTAGGTTTACAGGGATGGTGAAAGAGTGAGTCCACTTTTTCAAAAAAAGTTTTGAAAAAGTGGACGCGTTCCTTGCATGCGGTGTTGCTTTTCCAGAATACCAGGGGAAGCAATGCAGTCTAGACGCAGCCTGGGAAAGGGATGGCATGGTTTAAGCAATGGGCTAGGAAAATACGCGATTAGTAGCAATCTAAGTGGATATGACGGGGGTAACACTGCTTTTTGTGATGACATGAGGTGTGGGGATTTGATAGCGTGACTGCAGCCTGTGCGGCTTTACGGGGATGAACTGGCAGCATGACAGAGAAAATTCCTAGATTGGTGGTTCAAAGAGAAAACATGTCTGGAAAAAGCCATTTTTCCAGGGTGAGCCATTCAAATGTGCCTAAGGGGGTGACAAATACAAGTCCCAGGGGAAATAATAGCTTCATTTCATATACCGAGGAATGGAGGCATATAGGGAAGTACTCAAATTTTTAAAAAAATATTCTTTAACTCTGAGTCCCCATATTTAAACACCTAGGCTGATATCAGCCAAGCCTGATTGACATTTTCAGCCATGTGTGCATAGCGCTCAAGAGACTAATAACAGACAAAAAATGGTATCCACATCCAAACTACAAAAACGATCTGTGGCTATCAAGTGAATAGCCACAAATTGGCAGGGCTTCTAGATACAAAGTTTGTGTCTGTCTCCAGGCTGTGATCCACAAGAATGGTCCATGGATATAACATGGATTAGCCTCCGATTTGCAGGGTTCTAATTCAAAGGAACCAGATATGAATCTGTTTCCCAGTATATGTCACTTTTTGCACCTTCTGAGGTGACTTACCTCAAGAGCATCTGATCAGGATTCGGGGGACGGGAGGGGAGGACTGGGCCCGTTCTCCTTGGAACAAAGAAAAGGGGAAGAAAAAACAAACAAACTTGGAAGTTTGATAAACTTAAAAAACAACAAATGGTCTGGTAGCACTTTATAGACTAACAAAACATGTAGATGGGATCATGAGCTTTTGTGGGCACAGCCCACTTCTTCAGCAACAACTGGAGACAGCATGTCTTTGTGTGCTGCTCCCTTGGGGACCAGAAGGTTTTAATGACCCCACCTGTGTCTGCCCTGAACTGCGAAATGCTTGGGCTCTCCGAGGATTCTATCCCTAAATGCTACAGAAACAAATATATAAAAAACGCTGTGGCATCCAAACACAATCCACTTTCCGGTCAACAGCAACGGATGCCTCTTGTCTGCAGGTACGTTTAATTGCTCTGGTTCGGATGGAAGTGGAATAAATATTCTCTTTTGGTTCTGGCAATTTGAAGTAATCCTGATTCCAAGCCATGTCTCATGGAGATCAGATTTATGGACTTTGGAGTTCTGACTTTTCTCAGAAGACTACACCCTTAGCTGGGGATACTCCACTAACGTCTATTTTCCATTTACACTAGTTGGCTAATAGCAGAGAGCAGTAACTCTACTGTAGTTGAGACTGAAATTCATTTATTGCTGAACAGATTGTTTTTCATTGTGCTCTAAAATCCACAGCCTTACACAGACTCTCAAAAATTGTGGCTCCTCACAGGATTAGTGGCTGAACTGTGGAGTGTGCAAGGGTGAGCCCCTTGAAAAGTCACTTGACATCAGAACTGTACCATTCTCATCATGTTATTTTGGGCACATCCTCGGCACATGAGGGCTCTGCTCCTCCCCGGGCTGCTCTCACATGCTCGGGGTTGATCCCAGTTAGTGCCCCTCTGAGAAAAGGAAAGTCCTTCCTGGGAAACTGGCCTGGGCAGCAGGGCTAGGACTCTGCTGAAAGCCAGCGGGTTTGCAGGCCAAGGGAGAGGTCAGAACAGAACTGGGGTGTGTGGGGAAGAAAGGAGGGTGTCAAAGCTCTGCAGAGGGAAGTCTAGGGGGAGCTTCCACTCTCCTGATACCTCCAAAAACCTCCTCACCTCCAAGCTCCCTATTTTTGTCCCTCATCAAACAATAGGCCTCAGTGACTCCGTGTTAATACTCACACTTGCACCCTCGGCCTGCAGGAGGCCGGGGGGTTGCAGGACTGGCCTGTGCTGCACAGACAGAGAAACAGACCAGGAGGCAACGTAGGGATAGCGAAGGGACATTCGTCTACTGCGCGCTGAGGCCCAGGGGATGGTGGGGAAGACGAGCCGGGCTGTGGAATGTGGAGCTGCTGGAGAATGCTCGGAGCAGAGAAAAGGGTGAGGGGGCTTGCCTCGTGGGCTGGAGACCCTGGACCTGGTCCCGTGCGCCAATCACTCTTTCTTTATGCACGTTGGAATCATTTCAGCAGGAAAGCCCCAGAACCCAGTGGGAAGAGCGCTCACCTCAGAGGCGGGAGAAACATATATATACATAAGGGAGGTATCGGCACTACAGTCTCCTTGTGCAGAAGGAGGCCAGCGGCTAATTCATTCCCTTGACAAACTACTAAGCCAGGAGAGGGGTACCACTTGGTAGAACACTAGGCACTTCCTTTCATGCCTCACTGTGCCTTCCTGCGATAAAGGAGCAGCACTTAGCAAATCAGCAGGCCCCATTGGCTAGCTTAGGGCTCCCCACTTAGCATCATGCTGGCTATTGTGGACTGCAATTTAAGAAATCATAGAACACTAGAACTGGGAGGGACCTCGAGAGGTCCTCAAGTCCAGTTCCCTGCCCTCACAGCAGGACCAAGCACCGTCTAGATCAGGGTTTCCCAACCTGAGGTACGCGTACCCCCAGGGGGTACGAGAAGCTTGTCAAGGGGGTACAGGGAATATTTGGTAAATAACTAGATTATCCTAATTGAAATATTCCAAAAGTAGTAACGTTAGTGAAAAAAATTGTGGATTCTAGAGTCTAGAATTTATTTCCTTTCATATTGAATAGGGGGTACGGGAAGGTTTACTAAAAGCCAAGGGGGTACGGGGACCGAAAAAGGTTGGGAACCCCTGATCTAGATCATCCCTGACAGGTGTCTGTCTAACCTGCTCTTGCGTATCTCCAGTGACTGAGATTCCACTAGGCAATTTATTCCAGTGTTTAACCACCCTGACAGTTAGAAAGTTTTTTCCTTGCTGGAGTTTAAGCCCATTGCTTCTTCTCCTATCCTCAGGGACCAAGGAGAACAATTTTTCTCCTCTTCCTTGTAACACCCTTTTAGATACTTGAAAGCTGTTATCTACCCTCTCAGTCTTCTCTTTTCCAGACTAAACAAACCTAGTTCTTTCAGTCTTCCCTTATATTTTCTAGACCTTTAATCATTTTGTTGCTCTTCTCTGGACCCTCTCCCACTTCTCCACATTTTTCCTGAAATGCGGTGCCCAGATTGGACACAATCCTCCAGCTGAGGCCTAGTCAGCGCAGAATAGAGAGGAAGAATGACTTTGTGTGTCTTGCTCACGGCACTCCTGCTAGAGCGTCCCAGAATGTTTCTTGCTCAGCTGGGGTGGAGCTTCCTAAGTTCACTTCATGGATTTCAGCCTCTGAGTCTCAACAAAACAGGCCCATGGACATCACACCCCACCATTGCTCCTGTGGAAGTGACTAGCACTACCAGCTGAGGTAAGTTGCTACACAAGAGAGAAAAGGAATGGGATCAGGTTCTCTGACTGAAGGAACTCCTTTTCCCCAGAAAGACAGGGCTCTAATACTGTGCTGGGGAGAAACATGGCCTTGCAGCTTGAACGGCAGAGTCACTAGGGTAATGTGAGGTGTGGAACCGGAGGAAGAGAGTTCATTTTCTGGAGGGACCACATTCAGTGCGACGTAAGGAGCGCAAGTAGGGGGCCACGCGGCTTGTGCACCAATGCTGGAGGCGCTGCCTGGAACGCTAAATGCAGCTCTTTTTCCTGCAGCTCCCAGCCTGCCCTTGTTGTTGTGCCCCCCTTACTTCTGTCCCTGCCCTTCCCCACTCTGCAGAGCTCTGGCCTCAGTCTGGGGCCACAGCTGAACGCTGCTGCAGAACTCTGGCCTCTTACCAGTCGCATACCCAGTGGCCAGGTCCCTGCGACTAGCAGCCAGGAGTCTGAGTCACAAGGGGGTTCCTATGTGCAGACTGGAAGCCGGTACCAGGCCACACTGTGCCCAAAGCCAGGAGGTGCTGCAGCCGTATCCACCCCTCCGTTTCCCAACCCTATGGCCTAAAGTTTATGCTTTGTGGAAAGTGACAGAGTTTGGAGTGTTTGCATTCAGCCCCCATTTGTCTCCTCCTCCAGTGTCCTCCTTGCATTCTCGCCTGTGGAGGAAAGTGCACCTGGAATAAATGGCAGAGAGGAATCACACTGTCGCGACCGAGTTCATCTTGCTGGGATTCACACAAAACCCAAAGCTGCAGGTCGTCCTCCTTGTTATATTTCTGTTCATCTACCTGCTGACCCTTGTGGGGAACCTCACCTTGGCTACCTTAATCAGGATTGACTCCCGGCTTCACACCCCCATGTACTTTTTTATCAGCAACCTGGCCCTCCTAGATGTCGGTTATACCACAATTCTCACATCCAGCACACTGATGACTTTACAGTCTGCAAGGAAAGTCATTTTGTTCACTGAGTGTGCTCTCCAGTTCTTCTTCTTATGCATCGCATTGACCTGTGAATGCTACCTCTTGGGGGTCATGGCCTACGATCGCTTCATGGCCATCTGCAACCCATTGCTCTACACCATCATCATGTCCACACGATTCTGCATGACACTAGTGCTGGGGTCATACCTAGTGAGCTGCCTGAATGCAGTCATTCAAACTATCTTTATATTCCAGTTGTCCTTCTGCCAGTCCAACGTCATCAATCACTTCTTCTGTGATGTGCCCCCTCTCCTGAAGCTGTCCTGCTCTGACACCCGCACCACAGAACTTGTGCATTTCACCTGTACCGCTGTGGTGGTAACGTCAACTCTCTTCATCATCCTTGTCTCCTATATATACATTGTGGTTGCCATCCTCAAGATCAACTCTGCCAAGGGCCAACGCAAAGCTTTCTCTACCTGTGCCTCCCACCTAGCAGCCATCTTCATTTTCTATGGAACAGGTTCTTTCATGTATTTACGGCCCAGTTCAAAGTACCTCATGGACCACGACAAAATCATCTCTTTGTTTTATACTTATGTAATCCCCATGTTGAACCCCCTGATCTACAGCCTGAGGAACAAGGAGGTGAAAGAGGCCTTTACAAGGATGTTAGTTCAGAAGATGTATTCCTGGTGAATTTAAAAGTTGGGAATGGGTTTAAACAGTAAGCGGGAGAGACAACGGGAGGGGGTTCCCTACATCACTCGTTTGGTGTTTGTGGGAGTTGGGTCTGTTTAGTCTGCAGAAGCAAAGAGTGAGGGGGGATTTGCTAGCAGCCTTCAACTTCCTGAAGGGAGGTTCCAAAGAGGATGGAGAAAGGCTGTTCTCAGTAGTGACAGATGGCAGAACAAAGAGCAATGGTCTCAAGTTGCAGTGGGAGAGGTCCAGGTTGGATATTAGGAAAAACTATTTTACTAGGAGAGTGGTGAAGCACTGGAATGGATTACCTAGGGAAGTAGTGAAGTCTCCATCCCTAGAGGTGTTTAAGTCTCGGCTTGACAAAGCCCTGGCTGGGTTGATTTAGTTGGGATTGGTCCTGCCTTGAGCAGGGGGCTGGACTTGATGACCTTCTGAGGTCTCTTCCAGCTCTATGGTTCTATGATTCTATGATAATCAAGCTTGTGCCTCCTGCATGTAAGGGTATGTTTATACTTGCTCCCTAGTTCGAAGTAGGGATGCAAATGTAGCCGACCGAAATTGCTAATGAAGCGGGGATTTAAATATCCTGCACTTCATTAGTATAATCTCGCCCACACGCTATTCCATTCGCCAGCTGATTTGAACCAGGAAGTGCTTGCCGGGACACATTAGTTTGAACCAAACCCCTTGGTCCGAACGAAGGTTACTCCTCATTTTTGCTGTGATTCAAACTAGCGCGCTGGTGAGATCATGCTAATGAAGCATGGGATATTTAAATCCCCGCTTCATTGACTATTTCGAATGCCTGCATTTGCATCCGTAGTTCAAACTAGGGTGTAAGAGTAGACATACCCAAACAGAAAAGAGAGAGAATCACCAAATCAAGTATATTCCTCAAAACTAACATAACTGAATGACTCTTGAAAGAGACTGAGCCAAGACGAGCAAGAAAAGTAGGCTGACCCTGGAACAGGATTGCTTCTCAATAAACCTTACAGAAAAGAGATAAAACAGAGAAATTTGGAGTAGCGCTTTGCTTTGGCACAGCGAAATCAATGTTTAAGTGTTAGAAATAAGAAGAAAATGTTTCAGATAACATTGACTGTAACAAATTGACGATAGCCCTTCTGGTTAAAACTTAGCAAATTAAAAGAGTTTATAGGGATGAAGAAAAAAAATACACTTGATGAAATTCCTACTTAAAAAAATTACTAAAAAAAAATAAAGGGAAAAGTTTTAGCAATCCCCTTTTTTAAGAAATCCAAAATAAGCATTAACTTCATAAAAATAACACTGTATTTTTGAAAAATACAACAATTTAAGTGAAGCATGTACATTTTCCTTATTTTACAAAAAATTACTTGACTTTAGGATGTGAGCTGCTAGTATTTTATAATAATAACTGAATATGGTTTTATTATTTGCCTTTTAGATTTTGAAAATATGAGTCATTTACACCAGTGAATAATTGGGAGGACTCTGGTCATGTTTAGAAGATTCCATTGCAGGGTTATACCTGCAGTAAAAGACATGTCCCAACGAGCCATTTTGGAGAATTTCTTCACTGTCTTATACAATGCTTGTCCACTCATTTTGTACAACTTTCTACTTAATCACCAGCAGCCCGTTCTGTTTCATGGATGCGTACATAGAATTTACATTTGCTAGTTGCCTGGTTGTCTCTGCTAAAATCTTTGCATGAGTTTGTTCCTCTAACGGTCAGTTGACAAAATTACATACAAACAAAAAATCCTCATTAGAAGTAAATGACTTCAACCAAGTTACATCTACTCAGAATTTGGCCCTGTATGTACCTCAGGGATAGAAAGGACAAACACAGGCATGGTGTTGAGGCTATTGCATTAACTTTATCTATGTTTTCTGTATGTTGGTGAGCAAAAACTCAGGAAACATGACAATGTCATAGACTGTCATATTAAAAGGTGTGCAGACACTGTTCATAGCCCTTTGTATCAATACGTGTTATATGCATTTGTGTGTTCTGATTTCATTGGGTGGGTTTCCCATGGAATCTGGACTCACTAGAGGGTAAGAACAGGTCTACACTAAAAGGAAAGATTAAATCAAGATACGCAAGTTAATTACATAGCTGGAGTCAATGTACCTTGTTTTGAGTTTTCCCACCATCCCCACAGCGGGAGGCCTATCGTAGAAAATGTTCCTGTCAGTTTCCGTTACTCCTCACAGGAGCAGGAATACTGGCTGCCAATAGGAGCACCCTCTGAGTTTGATTTAGCGAGACTTAACAAGTCTCGCTAAATCAAATTCTGGAAGATCAATCGTGGAAGTGTTAATCTTCCGTTTAGTGAAGAGCTAGCCTTAGTAATGCAAGACCTAGGCTTTGACACTTTGTCTTTTGGGACAAGTGGCAGTAATTGTTTTTGCCTGTTTGAAGAGACTTAAAAAATTAAGTCTTTGAAGTATAAAGGTTGAATTGAAACCAAGCTGAGGGGCCTTGATTTTGATAAAATCATATACTATTAGGCTTTGAAGAGACCTCTGGAATCATCTAGTTCAACCCACCTGCTCAAAGTTGGAACAACCCCAATTAAACTGTCCAGTAAACTCACACAAGCCATTCATCAAGCGGGCAAAACCTAGGTGGAGGGATTTGAATACTAAAAGCTGCCAGGTCTCCATATGCAAGATGGTTGGCTCTTCATAAGGCAAATGTGCTTTCCTTAGACCCTTTTATTGTTATATGATACATTTTCTCAGTAAGGTTTTTTGTGTTTACATAGAGCTGGTGAAAGCTGGTTGGTCACTGAGATTCAATGGCATAGCTTTTGAGCGAGAATGCAAATTCAGGGGCTGGACTAAGGACAGACCTGCTGCGGTAGAATCATAGAATCATAGAGCTGGAAGAGACCTCAAGAGGTCATCAAGTCCAGTCCCCTGCCCAAGGCAGGACCAATCCCAACTAAATCAACCCAGCCAGGGCTTTGTCAAGACGAGACTTAAAAACCTCTAGGGACGGAGATTCCACCACCTCCCTAGGTAACCCATTCCAGTGCTTCATCACCCTCCTTCTGAAATAGTTTTTCCTAATATCCAACCTAAACCTCCCCCACTGTAACTTGAGACCATTGCTCCTTGTTCTGCCATCCGTCACCACTGTGAACAGCCTGTCTCCATCCTCTTTGGCACTTCCCATCAGGAAGATGAAGGCTGCTATCAAATCCCCCCTCACTCTTCTCTTCTGCAGACTAAACAAACCCAAATCCCTCAGTCTCTCCTCATAGGTCATGCACTCCAGCCCCCTAATCATTTTGGTCGCCCTCCGCTGAATCCTCTCCAATGCGTCCACATCCTTTTTGTAATGGGGGGCCCAGAACTGGACACAATACTCCAGATGTGGCCTCACCAGTGCCGAATAAAGGGGAATAATCACTTCTCTGGATCTGCTGGCAATGCTCCTCTTAATGCACCCTAATATGCCATTAGCCTTCTTGGCTACAAGGGCACACTGCTGACTCATATCCAGCTTCTCATCCACTGTAATCCCCAGGTCCTTTTCTGCTGAACTGCTACTTAGCCAGTCAGTCCCCAGCCTGTAACAGTGCTTGGGATTCTTCCGTCCCGAGTGCAGGACACTACACTTGTCCTTGTTGAATCTCATCAGATTTGTTTTGGCCCAATCCTCTAATCTGTCAAGGTCACTCTGGACCCTATCCCTGCCCTCCAGTGTAACTACCTCTCCCCCTAGCTTAGTGTCATCTACAGACTTGCTGAAGGTGCAATCCATCCCCTCATCCAGGTCATTAATAAAGATGTTGAACAAAACAGGTCCTAGAATCAAACCTTGGGGCACTCCGCTAGAAACCATAAATCCCAGTAAACTTCAGGGCCTACATCCTAATTCCCAGGCCAAGTGGGTCCCTGCCCAGAGAGGGGTGATGGCGAGACACCCGAGGCATAAGGTGACAGATAATACAATTTCCTGCCGTCTCCTTGGAAAACCTTATGGTATGAAGTTCAAAGCTTATGTAGTATTGCGGGCTGTGATAGCATGTAATATCTCCACGGAGGAGTTCTGATATGAGGCCTGGGAGTTCAAAGGACTACACTGAATATGTGCCCAGAAAATAAAGGACTTTTTTGGGGACAATAAGTGTGAAGTGGATTTCCTGAGAAATATACAGGTAGAGGTTAATGTAAATTCCCCATCTCCAATTATGCAAAAAATAAAAGTCTTTTGAAGGTACACCCCAAGGAGAGGGTCTTTTCTTGCTGATTAGCTGGTCCTGGAGATGAAGGACTTGAATTTTATAGAGATGCACATCTCTGCGCAAGAGAAGGGATGGCCAAGGGGCTGGAAGACTGGAATGAGGAGTCTTGCTGGACTGTGGAAGGGGAAATACAAGTGCAGTTGCCCTGAAATGTGACAAGAGCATCCTCTGAGCAGACCACAGAGATGGTTACTCTGAAAACATCACATCTGTATCTGATATTGGCGTTGAAGGATGATATCTTTGGAAAGGGAACAGGCAGATTTGTAGGGGATTCTTAGCCCATCTTGTGTATTTGGCTTCTTTGGTGGGACAGATTCCCACCAGTGTTCCCTTTAAATTTTCTCCATCTCTGTGCAGAATACATTTTGTTATGTGCCCCCAGATATGTGTGGATGTGCACCACCAGTAGGAAAACATGTTGCTGGCTGTGGATGCTCTTCTAATGAGCTGGGTGGCATTTGTATCTCTCCTGGGTGACTGCACGAGCGCTCAGCTTACAGGGAACAGTGATTCCCACCTTGGCCAGGAAGGGATTAAAGAATTTCTCTGGACACAATCAGCCCCAGCCTGGTCCACCTGTGCAGCCGGTTGCCCCCGGAGGAGGGAGGCTCCAAGCGCAGTGGTGCATGGCAGTGAGAGGGAAGTAGAGCTACAGCTCCCTTGCCCCACAGAGCTCATGCTTGCCCAGCTGGCCCTCTGGCCCGCTGCAGAGGTGGAGGAAACTTCTGTTGTTTGCTTGTCTCTGGCACCCAAGAGGCTCACCCTGACCCTTGCAGGCACTCACAGAGATAGGAACTCAGCTCCCTTCACACAGGGGCTCTTGTGGGCCACATCCAGCCCCCCAGATTATCTTTTGCCAGCCCTGGGGTGGGAGCGACCGGCCGGGAACATGCAAATCAAGCACAGGGTATTTAAATCCCGGGCTTGATTTGCAGGTTCGGTCGCCCTCATTAGCCTCCCTAGATCGATCTAGGGGGCAAGTATATATGTACCCAAAGGAGGAATATGATAGAGGTCTATAAAAATCGTGACTGGTGTGGAAAAAGTGAATAAGGGAAAGTTATCTACTTGTTCCCATAACATAAGAACTAGGGGTCACCAAATAAAATCAATAGGTAGCAGGTTTAAAACAAACAAAAGGAAGTTTTTCTTCACACAGTGAACAGTCGGCCTGTGGAACTCCTTGCCAGAGGATGTTGTGAAGACCAAGACATTAACAGGACTCAGGAAAGAACTTGTAAACTCATGGAGCTTCGGAGCTTCGGTTCATCAAAGGCTATTAGCCAGGATGGTGTCCCTAAGCTGTTTGTCAGAGGCTGGAAATGGATGATAGGAGAGGGATCACTTGATGATTCCCTGTTCTGCTCATTTCCTCTGGGGCATGTGGCATTGGCCACTGTCAGGAGACAGGATACTCAACTAGATGGACTTTTGGTCTGAGCCAGTCTTGCCATTCTTAGGTTCTTATGATTTTTTTTAAACTTCAACATTTTCCATAGGAGAGAAATTTCATGTTCAGGCCAGCTCTTCTCATGGCTGTTTATTATTAAATCATGAAACTCCTATCCTGAAATTTTTCTATGGGAGAAAGTTGACCTAATCAACTCCACCTATGAGAATAGTGTAGCTGCAGTTGACGTACCTTAGGTCAAATTTCTGCATCCCCACTGCAGGAAATCAACAGGAGAAACTTTCCCATCAACTTCTCTTTCTCGTGACCCTGTAGAGTACCAGGGTCAACAAGAATGACATCAACAATCAATTTAGTGGGTCCTTACAAGACCTACTATATTGAACTCTAGAAGATCGATCTCTGGAGCATTGATTGGTTCCTGGGGTGGTTACTAGGGAGACTTGGTTTCTGAGGTGACTTTGTTCCTGGGGTAGTTGCTAGGGAGACTTCATTCTAGGCAGGATGCTGGGGTCAAAGATCACTTATGCCAAACTCCGGGAGGCAGCTGGTGAACTTCTCCATATGACCCTGGCTCTCTCTTGGCTCTCCTCGGAGCTCACCCAGAAGAGGACGTGCTGTGGGAGGAGAAGGAAGAGGAGGGTGAATGGTCAGGCACCCTCGCTCTGCAACGAACCTCTCCCCCTCTCCACGGGGCTGAGACATGGTGCTTAGGGTGGAACAGCTGAACCCTAACTGCAGAGCTTGAAAAGGGGGTTCTTGCATCGCCCAAGACACTGCCCACAACCTGCTGGGCCCAAGCTACTCTTGTTGGTCCAGGCTGGGACAGGGCTTGGCCTTGGGGCTGGTACATTGGCGCTAAACCCCTAATCCGTGAACAGCGCATCAGGGACAAAGCACATTCCCTGGCCCTTCCCCAGCTGCAAAGCCCTTGGTAGGATTGGTACAGTGGAGATGGGGAGAATCCCTCTGGGAAATGCAATGTCCGTGCGGCAGAAGAGCTGATTCCCTGAGGTTCCTCCTGAAATTCAGGGTCTCTCTAGAGCGGAGCTAGTGACTTTTCTCAGGAGCCTATGGCCTGGGTCTCACAGGGAGTTCAGTCTCTCTGTCCCCAGCCTGGTGCCTGTTGTTAGTGCCGGACAGAGCCCTGCAGATCTCTGGCTGAATGTCCCATCTCCCGCTCTCTGTGGAAAGGCCCCAGTATTGTACAGCACAGGCAGCTCTGGGAAAGCGTAGCCAGCTGGGTCCAGGTTGTGAGGATAGAATAGAAACATGGTTCCTCCAGTTTCTCCTTTGCAGCCCTCCCCACTGATACCCTCCCATTCTGCCCACTTCTGCTACAGCTTGTCAGTGGTGGGGGGGTCTATGTTGGCAAGCTCCTAAACATGGTGTCCAGGCTCTCAGTGTAGGTCTTGTAGATAGCCTACAAGAGGAAACACCCATCAGGCATGGAATCTGGGGCTGCACCAATCAGGGAATGATGAGGGGGTTCCCTAGGAAGCCCTAGTAAGATCCCAAAAACACCTCCTTGCCTCTCTCACTGATATCCCTCCAGGCAGGGCCACATTATCCATCAGGCACAATAGAAACAGTGTCTAGGGCCTACAAAACAGTTTGAGGCCTGTGAAAAGCTTAGGGCCTAAAAAAGAAATTCATGATTGACTCCCAAATAAGAAAACTGCTAAATCAAACTTAATAACATGCTATCTTTAGCCAACAAACAACATCTAGAGGCAATGCTAGAGCTGATGCTTTTAAGCACTCTGTGAGGGTGTGGTCTGGCCACACCCTAACGCAGAGAAACCACAGAGAGGTCCTCCAAGCAGGCAAGAGTGGCAGCAGAGAAACCAGCCAATCAGAGGCCAGGAAAGCCTACAAATGGAGCTGCAAAACCACACAGCTCTTAGTGTAGGGCAAAGCTGAAGCAGTGTAGGCTGTAAGGATGCTGGCTATATGAGAGGAAGTTCTAGGGGCACAACTCTTGTGAGGGAACAGACTGAGGGGAAACAAACTTAAGGGACAGATTAAGCAAGATGACAATGAGAAGGGCCCCTGTTAGAGGTGTACCCTGTAAGGGGTTTGTATTTCACACAGGGTGTGACTCAGCCAGAGGGCTGAGTAGCCAAAAAGGCTTTTTAAAGAGACTATGCAGGCACATGCACTTTCACCAGATGGAGGTGCTCATGACAGGTGAGTGCTGCCTCTTTATGTACCGTATTGTATGTGCAATTTTTGGGTTTGCCACTGGTGCTTTGGGGGGGTCAACCTAGCCCCAAAAGAGGTAGTGTCACTGCCTACCCAGAAACTCTGGATTTTTTTAAATTCTGTGCTGCTGTAGCTCACAGTCCTGATATCCACAGCTGGCAGACCAGCAGGCAGGTCATACCTTGTCTTCCACTACCTAGTTGCATTTAGTAGGGGGACCCCAAATTCCTCCCAGTTCCAAACTTCTACAAAACTGCCTGCCCTGAAGTGTCCAGCTGTCTTGTTGAGCACTTACAGAAGTTATATTTGCTGCTCTGGTAAAGAGACTGTGCACTGCAATGTATTAACATAACTGGGGGGTGATAGATGCTCCAAAGCATTGAGTTGGTTTATAGTAAAACATGGTTTTTTAAAAGGACCTAGGTTTAAATTATATCAAGTAAAAAAAGATTTAAAATGGTTACAAACCAACAAAAATAAAAAAGTTTCCAAGACTTAAATTGAACAAGAACTTGAGCTGATTAAGTTAAAAATCTTTCCCTACTCACAGCAATTTCTCTGATGTGACTGGCTGTTCTAGCTAGGAGCCACTGTTAGGTTATGTCTACACTGGCGGCTTCTTGCGCAAGAGCTCTTTTGCGGAAGAGTTCTTGTGCAAAAAATCTTGCGCAAAAGCACAGGGCAATGTGGACATGCTCGTTGTGGAAGAGATATGCTTTTGTGCAAGAGCATCCATGGCAGTGTGGATGCTCTCTTGTGCAAGAAAGCTCTGATGGCCATTTTCAACCATTGGGGCTTCTTGCGCAAGAAATTCATGTTGTCTGTCTACACTGGCCTCTTCTGGAAGAGCTGTTGCACAAGAGGGCTTATTCCTCGTGGGGAGAGGAATAACTCTTCCGAAAGAAGCCCTGTTTCTGTAAATGTACTTGCGCAAGAGCGCTCGTGCAGTGTAGACGGCAGCAAGTTTTTGCGCAAGAACAGCTGTTCTTGCGCAAGAAGCTGGCAGTGTAGACATAGCCATACAGAATCAAAGTGCTGGTTTCTTTGGTCGCTCAAGAGACAGATACGTTTTGGGTTCTCTCCCCTTTCTTTTTATACTCCAGTAAACCTTTGAAATGCATTCGTTGAGGGGTGAGCCCAAACAAAGCATCTCCCTTGCTGAGCTGTAGAGGCCCTGCAGTCTTCCAAACATGTAGCTCCCCATCTTAAGAGGCAGGAAGGCTTCCTGGTGCAGTCTCCATGCTTGTTAAAACTGTAAAGTGACCACCTGTCCCCACTTGTTCTCCTGATTGCTTTGTTCACCTGGTATGTAACTGTGCTTTTCTCTGTCTGTGGTCACACCTTCTTATTTTAGAATGAAGTACCATGAATTGTTCACAGGGCATGCCTTTTACAAGAGTGAAAATTAAAGTGGGTGATATTAAGCATATAGGCAATAGGGCATTTCTCCCTTATATAATCTAATTTCAAGGTCTACAATTATAAGAGTGCATAGGGCCTAGGAAGACTAATCCAGCCGTGCTTCCATGGTCACTTAGCAAGAATTCATGGCCAGAGGCCTGCTGGCTCTTCAATCTTTGCCCTTAGCAATTCTCTGCACAGCCCTTAGTTCTCAGCAGGGTATGGGGCAACCAAACAGTACAAAATGGGAGCTAGGCACCCGCATGGAGTCCTGCCAGCAGAGCACCTAATGAGGAAGGAAGGCCAGGATGAACCTCAGAGGGAACCTTCTGGATGGAAGAGGCCTAGATATTTGTTAACCAAAAGGGGGTGAAGGCTCTTCTAGGACAAGACCCCCCTGCGAGGGCGGGGATGGAACAAGGGGCAGGGCAGACACCCCTGCAAAGGGGGAGCCCACAGGCTCAGGGCTGTCACACCCCACTGAGGTGCTGCTGGCCCCTCAGGAGTAGGCAGAGCTGCTTGTGCTGGAGCAGAGCTCACCCGTCTCCTGCTGTGGGCGGGCTGGGGGCTCTTCAATGGCCAGGCAGGTGGGTAGCTCCTGCTGGCCCCTGGAGATGGGCTCCTGGCTCCTCTGCTCCCTGTGAAGGAAGCCCCAGAGCTGCCTTGTCCGGCCTCTCCTGGGTCCCTCCTGCTGATGTGCAGCCTGGGCCATCTCCATGTTGATCCAGAAGGGGCCTCAGGGCTTGCTTGGGGAGCTGGTGTCTTCCTCCTCCTCTTCACAGTGCAGGGAAGGTCCATTTCTTCTCCTGACCCCCATACTCTTCCCCACCCACAGGGGCAGAGGGGCTGCTCTCATCCAGGGGCAGCTAACTGCTGTGTCCCCCTGGCTCTGGGGTCACCTGCCCTGCCTTCCTCCTCAGCATCTGCCTGAGCCTCTCCATGCTGGAAGCGAGTGGGAAGAGCCATGAGTCCGGGTTCAAGGCAGCTTCTCATTAATGGCTCTTCCAGCTCTGCCCCCACCTCCGCTCTGCTGGGGCAATTTCCCCTCCCCACACACCCCACCACAGGGCACGGAGCCTGCCAGCCACATGCGCCGGCAGCGGCTCACAGGGCAGGCTGCTCCCAAAGCTGCCCCTCACCCCTGGGCCCCTGTGACACCGAGGGAGTCTCGCCCTTTCAGAACAGTGGGGCTCGCAGTTATTAGCGTGGTTGCTAGGGAGACATGGTTCCTGGGGTGGTTGCTAGGGAGACGTGGTTCCTGGGGTGACTTGGTTCCTGGGGTGGTTGCTAGGGAGACGTGGTTCCTGCGGTGACTTGGTTCCTGGGGTGGTTGCTAGGGAGACTTGGTTCCTGGGGTGGATGCTAGAAGGGACGGCCTGTGTGCCTTATTGCTGGGACATTCCCACCGCACTGGGAGTGTCTCTGGAGTACAGCCTGCAAGAAACAAGCTGCCCAGGCCAAATGAAGGACCACAAGGGGCTGTGTTAGGAAATCTAGTCTCATTAGAAGTTCCTCCCTATTTCTGCCCCTCTCCCACCAGCTCAGGGAAGTCTCTGAGGAAATGCTCATGTGCCACTCACTTGATCTAGATGGGTAGAGCTGGGCTGGCAGATGCTGGATGTTGATTTGTCCCCGGCCCTCTTCCTCATGTAGCCAGATCTAAGAGTATGTTAAATTCTAATTACCCACCTTTAGGGTTGATGGGTTTTCTGTCCCAGGATCAGGCCCAGTATTCAATTATTCTATGATTGGGAACCCTGATGTTCATTGTTGCAACACTCACAATAAGAAACTCTTGTATATTTACAGTTTATTAATATGGTTAGCACAGTCACAAGCACCTCAATTTCATAGGACAGGGAATGTACATTCATATTTCCTTACCATATACTTACAACATTCCTTCTAGAACAATCTTAGGTGTTAGCCCATCATCTTTCTCATTACCGTCACCTTCCCCATCATCATCGTGGGCCTTCATTCTGGTCCTTCCAAGGACTACATCTTCTCCTCCCTATTGCTCCTTGTCTGGGGTTCCACTTTTATACCCAGTGACACTGACAATAACATATTTGGTGCATATTCAGTACGGGATGTTTCTAATGCTTGTTCGCGAGCTGCATATGGTTCTCCCCTCCCTCCCCCCTCCCCCCCCCAAAAAATGCGGTTCACAAAGCCACCCCTGTTGCTCATGAAGCCACCTCTGTGCCCCTGAAAATGTCCCCCACCTCCCGGCTCCCTGTGCTAACTGGCTCCATGTGCCGTCTGGTGCAGCCATTCAAGATGGCGTCTTCAAGATGGCAGCAGCTGGTGGGAGCGTGATGTGGCAGTACTTTTTTTCTCAACAACGTTTTCTCCATGGCTCTTTGTACTATATGCACAACTATTTTGGCTCTTTGCCTATAACGGGTTGGCCTCCCCTAGATTATGGCATCTTATGCATAGGGAGCATGATGTGGGGTGCGATGGGTTTGTGTGACAGGGAAGAGGTGTGGCCACAACCCCCTGTGTAAATGTACTGATCTTCAGCCAGGACAGTAGCTAATAGAAGGCTCCTAAAAATAAAAGTTCTGCAAATTATTAATTAAAATGAAAATACATTAACAAGCAAAAAAAAATCCTAACCTAATTAGCATTGGTCAGTAATCCATTTATTGATTCAAGATAAAGTCTCCATATTTACATTCACAGAGAAAGGACTTTCCTGTCTTTTATCCTCCTAAAAGCCTCTTTCACCTCCTTGTTCCTCAGGCAGTAGATCAGGGGGTTGAGCATGGGGATCACCAGGGCATAAAAAACGGAGATTTTGTCCTGGTCCATGGAGTACTTTGAGTTGGGCCGTAAATACATAGAAATGGCTGTCCCATAGAAGATGCTGACGGCCATTAGGTGGGAGGTGCAGGTGGAGAAGGCTTTGCGCCTGCCCTCCATGGAGTTGATCCTTAGAATAGCGACCAGAATGCACACGTAGGAGATGATGATGGTCAGGACAGTAGATAATGCAATTACAGTAGAAAAGATGAAATGCACCATGTCTGCAATGTGGGTGTTGGCGCAGGACAGCTTCAGGAGGGGGGGCCCATCACAGAAGAAATGATTGATGACGTTTGATCAGCAGAAGGACAACTGGAATATAAGTAGAGTCTGAAATGTTGCATTTACCAGGCCGACCAGGTACAACGCCAGCACCAGCAGCATGCAAAACCGCATGGACATGATAACGGTGTAGAGCAGTGGGTTGCGGATGGCCATGAAGTGGTCGTACGCCATCACCCCTAGCAGGCAGCATTCACAGGACACCGCAATGCATATGAAGTAGAACTGCCCCGCGCATCCAGAGAATGTAGTAACTTTGCTCTCCACTACCGAGAACATTAGTGTCTGGGGAGCGATGATGGTGGAGTAGCCAACATCTAAGAGGGCCAGGTGACTGAGGAAAAAGTACATGGGGGTGTGAAGCCGGGAGTCAATCCGAATCAAAGTGACCATCCCGAGATTCCCCACCAGGATCACCAGATAGATCAACAGAATCACCACAAAGATCACGGCTCTGAGCTGCTGGTTGTCTGTGAATCCCAGCAAGATGAACTTAGTAACAATGGTGCGATTCTCCTCTGCCATTTCTCCCAGGGGTGCTGTCCCACGCAGGTGAGAAAGTGAGCCCGACATAGAAAAAAGAAACAAATAAAGGTTGAGTGTCAATTCCTTGGCATCATTCTGATTCACCTTAGGGTAAATTTGAGGCAGTGGATATGTCAGGTTTCCATAACCTTCCCATGTGGTTCTCTGGTCAGATCTAAGAGAGGTGTAAGGCTCCGTTATGGGATTTGAACCTAGAGCCATGGGTCTCTTAGCTCAGGCAGTGGGAAAAAGGAAGAATGTGCTCCCAGCAGGCAGCTGGCCTCCCACAAAATGCCTGTCCCTACTGTGTCTAAGTATTTGTATGTAGTGGAGCAGCTTCATTCGGAGAGACTGGAGCCCTTATCAGAGCGTGCCATAGCCCAGTGGGTAGGGCTCTCTGCAGAAATGAGAGACTCATTGAAATGGTTTCTGTCTGTCTGCAGGACAGTGCTCCTGGCCACAGGATGTAGGGTGCACAACTCTCTGAGAGGGGCAGGGCTTTGGACAATCTCCCATTGCCTAATTCCCCATTCAGCATACTGGCTTTTGTGGATCTCGTTTCTAATCCGCTTTCACTCCCCGCTCACAGGAGGAGATCTGGGATCCCTACTCAGGCTTTGTGAATCCTGGAAATTCTCCAGGGACTCAAAAGTTAGGCAGCGTAACACTGAGCACACCAATGCTTCATCCCCTTGGTGAATCTGGCCTTGTTTTACGAGGCATAAGGGATCTATCAGAAAAGGCTTTCTTTAGCGATAGATCACCCTCTAGACTGCCACTTTTCTCCAAAAAAGCTCCGTGCTGAAAAAAGCAGTGGCCATTTTTATGCTAATGAAGCATATTTAAATCCCCACTTCATTAGCAATTTCGACCAGCCTAAGCTGCATCCTTCTGCCGGCAGAGGGGTGCAGTCTAGATATACCCTTAGAGACTATGATTCTATATATCTGTTAGACTCTGAGGACTAATTGTTCCTAATAAATTTTTTTGTCTTTAAAGTGCCACCGGACTCCTTGTTGTTTTTACACTGACTAGCACAGTTACCTCTCTGAAATCTAGTTTTAATGTTTCTAACCTTTATTTTTCCGGGTGCATCTCACCAGGGAAGAACTTAGGCCAATGTCTCTCAAAAGTCAACCTCCTATGCCATGCCCCAGAACATCCCTGGCTGTGAAAAAGGAAGATTTTCCTACAACACTGCTCCTCTCTTTCAGCAGACTCCCACTATGACTAGACCCACATGTAGAGAATATACATCTAGCAAATGGACAGTGTGGAGCGGGAGGTTGCTGATGAGGACACAGATAAAGACTGATGAGCCGGATGCTCAGCTAGGATGAATGGGAATTGACTTCAGTGGAGCGACATTGCTCAACGACGGAGGATCCAGCCTTCCTAGAATAGCCACCTCCAATCACCTGCCCCTCATTGCTGCACAAAATTAATGAAGCAATCACAACCCTTGGTTTCCAGATCCATGTAGCACATGGGCAGCCTGGACACATTTCTGTGCAATCAAAATACATTTTCAGAAAAACAGAGATAAATGTCTGAAACACCCTTTATTTTGCAATACGTTATCCTTACCTAGGCAATCACCTGCCTTTGCCAGCCTAGGACTGGCACGGCCATTGTTTCCCTTGTCACTCTGCTATTCTGCAAGCGAAAACAACAATGTGAACGTGCTGTTCAGCTCATCAGGACTCTGATTTCAGTGCTTCTGGTCTCCACATAAATTAGCTGTCAGTGACAATTGTATCCCCAGGCCGGAACCAAAAGAGAACATTTATACCCCCTCCTTTGGAGTGTGAGCAACACACCCACAAGCTGGAGATGTCTGATGTTCTTGGTCCCAAATGGGATTATTTTTGCAGGTTGGAGGGATTGTTTATATTTGCTTTGGTGGCACAGCGGGACAGACTCCTTGGACTGCAGGGTTGGAACATCAAGTCAGACCCAGGTGGGATTATTAGAACATCTGTACCTGGGGTATAGCCACACTTGATTGTGTGCCCTCCAGGACCTCTGCAAACTCCCTGATGATTCTTTCCTCTCGTTTTCAAAGTGAACTGGCTATTTTTTCCTCAGAGAGGAAACTTGAACAATCCTTCCAGTGCTATGCAGGAGACACGGTCCTTTCCTTTCTCCATCACACTGTGGGAGATGTTGGGAAAACCACTTTGTCTTCCTCTTCCTGCAGATTGGGGATATGAAAGCTTCCCTACCTCACAAAGCTGCTGCAAGGATCCATGCACCAAAATTTCTGAGATACTCCAGTGATGGGGGCAGTAAAAGCAGAGCAGAGCCAATAACTGATTTCTCTGTTCTGAACTGAGAGTTTTCCTACACCTTGGTGACTTCCTGTTCTCAATGTGTGAGAGAGACATAGGTGATGTCTCTTATTGGCCCCTCCTTTGTTGGTGGGAGAGAGACCATGTTCTGAGCTGATACAAAGATCTTCCTCAAGGCCTGGAAGGAGCAGAACCCCTTTCCCACCACCCCCTTGTGTTTCTGTAAATATTTACTGCCTGCATCTTACCATTATTAGCCTCAGGTTGTTCCCTGGAACTGAAAAAGTTGTCTGAGCTGGGCTGGTGTATCCCCAGCTTCCCCAGGGTAATTACTAGTCACTCTGGAACTGTCATGGCTTTCTGAAATGGAGGCACAGGCACTGGAGACTTGGGGTGATCTCATCACACAGCCCCACGCAGGACTTTTGCCTCATTCTGAAGTCCTGAAGCAGCTGTTCATCACCCCAGCTTTCCAACATCAAGTCATCTCACCACATCATTCTGATTCTCCTACACCAGATGTGGCAGTCCACCCATGGGCATACCCTCGCAGGACTGAGAGTCACCATGTCTGTTCCATGGGGCAAGAATGGATTGTCAGTCACCCATCATGGGCAGACATCTTTGTCACATCGGAAAGTTCTGTCCAGACTCCCTCCAGCATCTTGCCAATTGCCCATCCCATCACTCCTCAGGAGGGAGTGATCGGAGTCCTTGGGCCAGTGTTGGAGCCAAACCTGTACTTTTGGCAGCGATCGTATTTTTTAAGTTTTGTTTGACTTTTTTAATATAGTGACATTCTTACTAATACATATACACTGGAGAGAGTCCAGCAGAGGGCAACACAAATTATTAGGGGCTTATGACCTACAAGGAGAGGCTGAGGGATTTGGTCTTTTTTTAGTCTACAGAAGAGAAGAGTGAGGAGGGATTTGAGAGCAGCCTTCAACTTCCTGAAGGGGGGGTTCCAAAGAGGATGGAGAGAGGCTGTTCTCAGTGGGGGCGGATGGTAGAACAAGGAGCAATGGTTTCAAGTTGTAATGGGGGAGGTCTAGGTTGGATATTAGGAAAAACTCTTTCCCTAGGAGGGCGGTGAAGTACTGGAATGGGTTCCCTAGGGAGATGCTGGAATCTCCATCCCTAGAGGTTTTTAAGTCCCAGCTTGACAAAGCCCCATCTGGGATGATTGAGTGAGGGTTGGTCCTGCTTTTAGCAGGGGATTGGACTCGACTACTTCCTTAGGTCTCTTCCAACTTTAATCTTCTATGATTCTATCATTCTACATGTGAACAAAAGGGCTCTTCTTAAGGACAAAGATGGACACTGTATATGCTGCTTTTGCTTAAGCCAGATGGGTTTGTAAATAGAGTGCGAACAGATAAGAGCAGTAAAAGTGTGACTGGGCATGGTGGGTGCACACACTTGAAGACCGCCTCAACTTCTATCTCAAGGCAAGGTCAAGCAATCAGTGGGGAGAGGCAAAGGGGATTGGGAGGGAAGGTAAAACACTAAATGGCCAGAGAAATGCCTGCCTTGACACAGGCCTCACTCCTGACCCCTCCCATGGGATACAAAAGAGGTGGAATGAAGACCCTAGACTCATGACCTTCCAAAACTGAACCTGACAATCATTTGTAAAAGGTGAGACCGAGGACATGGCATTTCCTATGTAATGAGGCCTACTGAGAAGGAGGGGAATGGGACCCTGAGCAAGAAGGCCCTGCGTTGTCAGAGTTGTGGGACACATTGTTTG
Source organism: Pelochelys cantorii (assembly GCA_032595735.1). Classification (NCBI taxonomy): domain Eukaryota; kingdom Metazoa; phylum Chordata; order Testudines; family Trionychidae; genus Pelochelys; species Pelochelys cantorii. Next base: position 3,998,125 of record CM064329.1, read on the forward strand.
CTGGAAACTAATCCCAATAAACACTGCTTTGTCTACGCTTAAAACTTCACGTCTTCTCCTCATGGCATGAGAGGAAGCAGAGGTATGAGGGGGCACTATTTGAATTACGGGAAGTGGGCCCGCCCGTTTCTAAAGGCCCCTCCCTTTGTGGGAGGGACAACTGGGTCCAGAATACAAATGATGAATAGCAGGGTCAGGAGTGCAGGTAAAGGTTTAAAATGAGGGAACCAGCTAGGGACACTGAGCAGAGAGCCTTGGACAGCGCCCACTGCTCCTTGAAGCTGTCCAGGGAGCCAGTGGATGCTGCCCAGAGGAACTCTGGGCAGATACATAATTTTAGGGAAGAGCAGAATTAGGCCCCACAGTCACAGAGCACCCCCTCGTCCAGCATCCTCCTCCTGGTGTTATAAATGGCAGCTTTTGCTAGACCCAGGAGAAGGTTAATGAGGAGGTTTAGTGACTTTGTGGGGCCACGGATGGGGTGTGTATAAATGAACAAGTGTGGAGAAAAGTGCAGCCAGAATCTCAGCAGGAGGTTCTGGAGGAACCAGACAAGCCACTGCAACCTGGCACATTCAAGGCCGGTGAGCGCCAGGTTTTCCCTCAGGCCGCAGAAGGAGCAGGTGTTGGGGATATGAGTGAACCGTGCCAGATACTCGCCCATGCAAAAAAAGTAGATAACTGATTAAACTACAGGATCACCCACGGGGCTCTTTCGTAACTTGGAACTTAAACCAACAAACAAAATAAAAATTTAAACAAACCAAATAAAACTGCGACAGATTTCAAGGAGTCAAACCAGTGGTTGTCAACAGTATCTGGACAATGGTCACACGTTAAACAGAAAACAGTGTGAGGATCTCCTTGCTGTAAGTTTTCAGAGGCCGTCTTCCTATCTCACCATAAAGAAAGGGATAATGTGTACAACTCTTGGTAATCATTGGGGACCTCCCCTTTGGGAAGGCAACCGCCATACTGCAAACACCATGTCTAGCCATCATTGGAGATGTTTAAGAGCAGGTTAGGCAACACCTGTCAGGGATGATCTAGACGATGCTTGGTCCTGCTGTGAGGGCAGGGGACTGGACTGGATGACCTCTCGAGGTTCTTTCCAGTTCTGTGATTCTGTGATTTCTATGACACCCCTTTGGGAAGGCATTTCCCATACTGAGACCCCATGACTGAAACAAACCATCCTAATTGCACTATGCAGTGGTGGGAAATGATTGTCCTTATCCTGATTTTGTTAGTCTAGCTCTGAGTCAGAAGAATCAACTGCACATCATTCAGAGTAAGGCTCTAGGCCGACCAAAACTTATGCACATAATTAGCTTTACTCATGTGAGTAATATCATTGAACGCAAGTGGATTACTCACCTGAGGAAATTTAAGCAACCACACAAACACTTCCAGGACTGGGTCTATAGTGTTGAACTAATGCCCACTGCACTTCTTGGAATGACTTCATGGATTCCAGTGGTTCATAGCTTGAATGCTTAATAAATGACATGACATGACATGATATAATATATTTATTTATATTTATTAAACTGGTATAGTTTATTCAGATTTATTTTGAAAGGGAAGGGGAAGGTACATTTTTCATGAACACTTGTCCCCTGGGGGAAGGTTTCTCAGTACAGTACCTTGAAATTGCCTGAACTACAATAAAGTCACCAACACAGTTACTTATTCCCTTTGCTATCAGAGCAGAAGTGTTAATGCTGACATTTTTTCTAAATAATGGGTCAGACGTTGTTTTCTTAATTATTCCCGATGCACTCTCTTGTCTAATTACCTCATGACAAAACTACTCCAAAAACAACATTTTAATGATGCCTGGAGCATCTTCTTATAATCCCTGATAACTGGCGTGTTCTAAAAGATTCTCAGAGCTTTGGGAAACAAAGTAAATATGACGCTTCATGGCATAATAAAATTGTAACCAATGCTAGATAATCTCACTTCTTGTCTTTCCCTTCTTCCTCTTTCGGGATCTTCAAGTTTGGGGCCAATTTCATTTCTCGTGGCCTCTGTTTACACCAGGGCTGGATTTGGTCCACTGTGTACAATGCTTAAGAAATGGCAACTCAAAGCAAGTCACTGAGGGCCTGATTCTGTGGTCCTTGCTCATATGGACTGCTACTTTTGAGAGTTGTCTCATACAAGTCACATGCTACTCGATGTGAATAAGGCAAGATAGAATGAGGCACCAAACAATCTAAGGACTATAGGGCACACTAACATAGACAAGGATGGATTTTATCTCAAATATCACCATGTGCTAGAACATTTCTAAACCACTGCCTGGACTCTGATGTCCTTAAGCATGCTGACTAGCACTCTGCTCCATGCGTGGTCTCGTTGACATCCACAGGGCTACTGCAGAGAAATGTGCAGGTCAAAGTGACATCATCTGGCTATAAGAAGCCACATGGCTATGAAACTATGTTAGGGAGATAAATCAGAATCTCCTGTAAGAGTTGCAATGTGGAAATAGATTGAAAAGAACGCCCTCCCCCCCCAAAACCAATGTAATACTCATAGAGCTTTATGTGTATGCAAAATTAATATGAATCTATATTTCAGTGGAATTGAACTCTGGTTAAGTTGAACAAAATTGGCCCAAACGCCTATCTGGTGTAAATCACCATAGCTCCACTGATGTCAATGGGCCAGTTGATGTAATTTGGAGTTGCTGTATTGCTTTTATCTTGCCTTACTATTAGCATCTATCCGGGGGTCCGAGATCTTCCCCCCTCCCATCACTTTGATCTGCCCATTGAGAATCCTATATAACTAGTTGTAACCTATTGTTTGGCAGTGTTCACTGAGCTTAGCAAGTGACACTCCACCCAGCGCTGTGTGTGTAATAAACTCTCCTGCTTGTTTCACATACGGTGTCCAGATTGTTCCTTCACCATGAACGGGTAATTTGGTTTGGTTTTACCAGGGAATGACTTTTTGATTAAACAAAATATCCTCCTCCCTCTCCCTCCCCCCCCCCCCCCCAGTATTTCCATTTTCATTGAGACTTTTTCCCTGTTCCCAGTTTTTTTAAAAAGTCCATTTTAAACTTCGCAGTGATCAAAAACTTGATTTTTTTAAAGAAAAGGATTATTAAAATGAAGCAAAATTTTGACAGAAGCAAATGTTGTCGTCCCATTGGTGCTGAAGATATTCCCAAGAAAATAAAGTTTCCTATCTTGGTCTATCAAAGACACCAACCTACTCCCAGACTAATGCTGTTAGCTCCAGTATAATAACTAAATGGCAACTAAAAAAATGAGCTGTCCTACATTGTCCAGCAGATCCACTGGGATATATTGTTCATTCCTTCTCCTGAACCCTGCTGTGCAGTATTGATGTCATGTTTCCCATGGACACAGTCCGGAGGCAGCTAATACTTAGCTCTAGTCACCCTGTACATTGTTCAGAGACTTCTATAATTCAGCAAAAGAAAAAAATGCAATGGAAAAGTGTGGGCCATGGATAATGGACAGATTGTTTTTTATAAATTGGGTCTATCTTTGTATGATGTGCATTTTTAAGAGTCTGTAAACTCAGGAATGAGTAGGGAGGATATGGATGGTACAGATGCTATAACAGTGGGATGTTAGATAGCATGGTTGGGACCATTCTACTGAACATGGGAATAATAATTTCCTGCATTAAATTTGCCTGGGGTACAATTAGTTGTAAATGAAGATTTACAAAGGAACCTGACCCTGATATAGTCCTTTCCATCACAGAACTTAAAGCACTTTCCAAAAGAGAAATGTGTCCTTCGCCCCATTCTGTAAAGAAACGTGTCATGCCCCAGCGTACCTAGACCACACATGGCAGAAAGCTCACATTTCCTGTATTCTGAGCCAGTGTCTTAAGTCAGTGACTTACCCACTGGTCTAAACTGAATCCCTTTCAAGGCAATATAGCAAACCATGGAAAATGCCGGGGCTCATGGCATGTCTTTCAGGTGGCAAAGGGCCATCATTACAGAGTTGGGAAACCACAAATTGCTTTACTAGCAGCTTAAAGTAACATTAGCTCTCTTTCTGAGTCAAGTCACGGACAATTGGTAGGTCGCAGAAGTCATGACAGCGATCAGACAATTTGTTCTTTCCCTTCTTTCCCATTTAATAGTCAAAACCAAACCCAGTGATTACATTCACCAAGTGAAAATCTTCCTGTCCAATGTCCTCCTCAGGGCGTCCTTCACCTCCTTGTTCCTCAGGCTGTAGATCAGGGGGTTCAACATGGGGATCACCAGGGTGTAGAAAACAGAGATGACTTTGTCCTCATCCATCAAGAAGCTGGAATTGGGCCTCAAGTACATAAAGGTGACAGTCATGTAGAAGATGGTGACAGCCGTCAAGTGGGAGGCACACGTGGAGAAGGCTTTGCGCCTGCCCTGAGTGGAGTGGATCCTCAGGATGGCGGCAAGGATGTACAGGTAGGAGACAAGGATTGTCACAATAGTGCTGATGACCACAAAGGTGGAGAAAGTGAAGTGAACAATGTCGGTGATGTGGGTGTCTGAGCAGGACAGCTTGAGGATGGGGGGCACGTCACAGAAGAAATGATTGATGATATTGGAGCCGCAGAAGGTTAAATTAAAGATTAAGCTTGTCTGGACAGTTGAGTTTACCAGGCTGAGCAAGCATGACATAACCACCAGCAGGACGCAGAATCTCTTGGACATGATGACGGAGTAGAGCAGCGGGTTACAGATGGCTATGAAGCGATCGTATGCCATCACGGCCAGCAGGTAGCATTCATTGGACACAGCGATGCAGAAGAAATAAAACTGCATAGCACTTCCAATGAACAAAATGGCTTTTCCGGCCGTTACAAAGGACATCAGCATCCGGGGAGCAATGACAGAGGAGTAACTGACGTCTAAGAGAGGCAAGCTGCTGAGGAAAAAATACATAGAGGTCTGAAGCCAGAAGTCGATCCTGATTAACACAATCATCCCAAGGTTCCCTACCAGGGTGGCAATGTAGATGGCGAGGAACACCACAAAGAGGACAGCCTGCAGCTTTGGATGGTCTGAGAATCCCAGGAAAATAAACTCTGTAAAGATGGTGTGATTTCCCTCAGCTATTTAGGACGGTCTTGAGTCATCTTCCCTGCATATAAAAAAGGAAACAGGAGCCTAATGAGTGAAGTGTGGATACCTCACAATAATTCAGACTGCACCTAGGAAGTTGTGTAGTGGAAGTAAACTAGTGGCAGGAAATCAGGGAGTGGTTCTCAGGTATCCAAATTCACACCCTGTCTTACCATGCACTAAATCTTCCTGTAGAGAAGCCACTCGATCTTTCATGTTTTCCTCGTCTGATAACGTTCTTTGTTCCAGAGTGACCAACTTTGCTTAACCCAGCTACAACCGTGGGTCAGGTAAAACTGAGTTGAGATCATCATAGGGGTTGGAGAAATGCTAGAAATGATTCTAGCTGAACCTGTTTCAGGGCTGATCTCACAACTTGTTGGACTTCCGAGAAGCAGTAGTACTCAGAAGAGCCCACAGCTAGAAAGGAGCAGGAGGAAAGAATCCGTTTCTCCTTTCATCCGCATGAGTCTGATCCCAAAACGAACAGAAGCCAATGGGAATCTCTCTACTGGCTTCAATGGATTTTGGGTCGTGGAATAAAATGAACAAATGACTTGAAGTCAGACAAAAAATAGACAACTGAGATGTGTCTATTGTAAATATATTTTCCTGCTGATTAAAACCAGGAATGTTTTTTGTAAAAATATTCACACACGCAAAGTTACACCATTTCATGACAATAAATACATTAAGTAATTACTTAATTAAAACACAGAACATTTCAATGAGTTCCTCTACTGTTTTGTCCTGTCTCCCATCTCACTCTATAATTCATACCTAAATAAAAACCAGCTTTTCAGTATCCCCCAGCCCTGACGTTTTTTATTGCACTTTGAAGCAGAAAAGAAACCAAAGCAAACTAACTGAAATACTCAAACACAGAACAATCTCAATGCTGAGGTTTTAACTTCCAAGAGCACTTACAGAGTCATGATACCTACTGTGGAAAGAGACTGACCTTATTCTTGACACAAAAGAGTGGTAAATGGGTGTCACTGCAGGGTTTATATTTGATTTGGTAACAAAAAGCAGAATCCCTAGAGATCCTGGAGGCTTGGAAACCCAGACCAGGCCAGATCATTAAAATTCCCTTTTGGTTCTCTGGGGATAAGCACTCACAGACAAGCTGTCTCTGAAGGTTGTGTGGAACCTCCAGTGTTCTGTTCCTCTGCATTTTCCATCAAAGAGACCTAATCCCATTTCCTCAGTCCAGAAGTCTGAATGATTTCTCCAGAGGTAACTTGCCTCACCAGGAATAAACAATGATGTTTATCTAAAGAATTAAGTCGTTGATTGGCATTTTCATGCTTTCTGAGACTGGCAGCCATGTTGTTGGAAAAGCGACATACTTGACCTGGACAATAGTATTACTGTTGTTGTTACTATTACTATATTTTATTCACATACTCAAATGTGCTACTGTTGGCCCTTTCATGACCACAATATGATGGCCAAGAAGACAGAATAACACTGATGTAGGATGAGCATGTGGAAGTCTCTTGCATGACCACAATATGGTGGCCAAGAAGATGAAATAACACTGATGTAGGATGAGCATATGGAAGGCCCAATGGAAAGAGAGAGGGGTGCTATAGGGGCTTGCATCCTTCAATCCCGGAGGTGCAAACATAGGAAAGGGACAACAAGAAGAGCTTCTCTGCTAGCGTTCCAGGAGGTGATGCCGTTCACTGCGATTCTACGGGTGCTTTCAACCATGGCTCGTGCGTCCAGCCCATGTTCTTCCCAGATGTTCTCCAGTGAATAGAGATAGTCATGGCCTGCTTTGGGGACAGTGGTGCCAGTTATTTCTAAGGACGCTGCATCTAAGGGCACGTCTACACTGCAGCGCTATTTCAAAATGGCAAGGGGAACATCCACACAGAAAGCCCGTTATTTGGAAATTATTTTGAAATTCCGGAATAATAAACCCTCATTTCACAAGGAATAATGCCTATTTCGAAACAGCTATTTCAAAATAGCTGTAGTGTGGATGCTCCACTGCTGCTATTTCGAAATAGCTCCTCCCCAGGGCCATTCAGAGTAATTACTCCACAGTGCTGCCTGGGGCTCTAAGTCGAGGTAGTGCGTCCACATCAGAGGAGCCTGCCGTGGTCTAATCTCAAGGCTGCCCTGTAGTGTGGACGTGCTATTTCAAAATTGTTATTTTGGGAGTTGTTATTCTGAAATAGCTTATTCCAAAATAAGCGTGTAGTGTAGACATACCTTAATTCCCCCCCCCCCCCCAAATCAGATGACTTTGACATTCTGGCCAGTACAGGACTATTTCAAGCCTCCCATTGTAGGTTACTAAAAAAGAGGTTATTTGGTGAAACAACCTGGGGAAAATAATTGTCACTTCAGAGTCCCTCCATCCAGGTCAACATAGGTTTAGATGTGGGTAAGGGACAAACTGCATTAGTGGTGTTAGTGGGTGATCACTTCCTAGGCCAATACCTCCATTCCCTTTCTTTACATGTCTCACAGTGTTGCCCTGTGAGGTGCTGCTGAGATAAGGGATCCATAGGGGGATGGAGAGTCTTACAGTGCCTTCATCCCTGACTCTTCCTTCATGTAGGGTTCTGTTCAACATAGATAGGATACCAATAGAAGGGCTAGGAAGGACATTGGGTTGCCAAATTTCTGATCAACCAAAACCAAACCCTTGCTCCCCTGTGAAAACCTAGCTTGAGATTCCTGTTGTACTAAGACATAAGCTAGGATGCCAAATAGAATCAGTGGGATCTAATTTTGGTGCATGCCTGCTTGGAGACACATGAGTGCCTATCAGGTTAGATGGCAGCTAGCAGAGGATTCGATTATTTCAGTAGCATCTAAATGTTGGACTGATGTGCCTCAAATGGTAATTAAGTACCTAAAGTTCCTTTGTGCATCTAGCTGAAACGTCTTAAAATTCTTTGGCCCAAACTTATGTGAACATTAGACATTAGTGTTGAGCGCTCTCTACTTGGGGAAGAGTATGTATGACTGTCCATTGTCTCCAGTAATGATGTCATCGTGCCTTGTATGTTCCCTCATGGCTGTAAAGCCCCATTTGCAAGGAGCAAGGTTCCAAATGGATGTCACTTAGAAATGTGTAGACTCCCAATGAAAGACTTGGCAAGATGCCTGATCATTTTTTCAATTCGTTTTTCTTGTATGTCTCTCTCAACGTGTTTTATATTGATACTTGTGGTTCTTTCAGGTCTCTCCTTGGCTGTGCCTTCAAAGTTACCTATATTTGTATTGCATGAGTCAAGATTTTGTCTCAGGTTGTCTTGGAAGCATGGATGCTGTTTACCTTTTTCTGCTCTCCACGTTTCAGCTCAACATAGAGGACTTTCGGGGTACGTCTACACAGCAACATTATTTGAAATAACTAGCATTCAAAATATCTCAGTCCGCGTCTACACAGCAGGCAGTTCTTTCAAAATAATGTTGAAATGCTGTCAAGCTGGAGGACTTCTTACTCCAACTCTTGTAACCCTTATAGTATGAGGAGTAAAGAAAGTCAGAGAAAGAGTGTTCTATTTCAAAATAAGTGCCCAATTATAGACACTCCCAATTCTGAAATAAGCTATTTCACAATAAGCTACACAATTGACGTCACTCAATTTGCGTAGCTTATTTGGAGTTAAGCCCGGCTGTGTAGACATACCCTTGGAGGGGGGAGAGTGGGATTTATCATTACACATTCTGAAAACATGACCTGTCCACCTAAGATGAGCTTTCATAATCATTGCTTTAGTCCTGGTTGGTTTTTTTCTCTGGCTGTTTAACAGTGCCCTCCACTGGATGGCATCTCAGAACTGATCAAGGACACATGAGATCGTCTTGTCCTCACACCTGAACGCCAGTCTGTAGGAAGTAGAAGGCCTGGAACATAAAAGGCAACAACACTTGTCCTTAAGCCAAAGGTCAGATGTTTGTGTGAGGGCATCTTGCCGATTCTACATATTGTCACAGACCCTCATCTGTGGAACTTAAAAACGGCAATTTCTAATATTGTACTTGACTGAGTTACCTTGTATTATTTTCTGTACACCACATTAAGTGGCTGACTCATGGAAATAAGGATAATGACACAGAGAACTCACTCTTCTTCCATCTACTGTTTATTGGTTGAAATATAATAATGATTCTAATTACCCAGAAAAGAATTTCCTGCAGATCATCCTTTTAAAGGCATCTTTCACGTCCTGGTTCCTCAGGCTATAGATCAGGGGGTTCAGCATGGGGATCACAAGGGCATAAAACACAGAGGTGACCTTGTCTTGGCCTGTTAAATAATGGGAACTGGGCCTTAAATATATACATATCAGCGTCCCATAAAACATAGTGACCACCGTCAGGTGGGCGGCGCAGGTGGAGAAGGTTTTGCGCCTGCCCTTGACAGAACGGATCTGGAGAATGACTACAAGAATGCACAGGTAGGACACGAGGACACCCAGGAACGTAGTCGTGACAATGACGGTAGAGAACGTGAAAAGCACGAGGTCGGTGACATGCGTGTCAGAGCAGGACAGCTTCAGCATGGGCGGCACGTCACAGAAGAAATGATTGACCACGGGGGAGCTGCAGAAGGACAGGCTGAATATAAATAGGGTTTGCGCAACGGAATTCACTAAACCACATGCATAGGTCCCAGCCACAATGAGCACACATTGTCTCTTGGACATAATGGCTCTGTAGAGCAGTGGGTTGCAGATAGCCTGGAAACGGTCACATGCTATAGCCAAGATCTACCATGGACATCTGACTTAGAAAAAAGTACATGGGGGTGTGGAGTCGGGTTTCCAGCACGATTAACGCAATCATCCCGAGATTCCCCAGCAGGCTGACCGCATACATCACTGGGAACAACAAAAAGAGAGGGATTTGCAGATCTGGATGATCCATGAATGCTGCAAAAATGAACTCGGTCACGGTGGTGTGGTTTCCCTCTGCCATTTCCTTCTCTGCTCGTGTTAAAAAAGATAAAGATTGCAATTAATCATGAGCCAATAAGGTATTGAGTATGGATCCCTCATAAGCCCTGTGATTGTCCCTGTGAAACAGTGCATGAACAAAATACAGCTGAAGTACGCCCAGGGACGCTCCTAGGGAATGTTCTCTCTGCATTTCCCACAGAGGGTATGTCTAGACTACATCCCTTTTTCGGAAAAGGGATGTAAATTAGACGTATCAAAATTGCTAATGAAGCGGGGATTTAAATATCCCATACTTCATTAGCATAAAAATGTCTGCCACTTTTTTTCGGCACAGAGCTTTGTCGGAGAAAAGCGGCAGTCTAGAGGCTGATCTTTCGCTAATGAAAGCCTTTTCCGATAGATCCCTTATGCCTTGTAAAATGAGGTATACAGGAACACTGCATCTAATTCCTATATAATTAGATGCAGTGCTCCTGTCAGCTAATTGCTAAGTTGTCTGCCCCCCAAAAACTAGAGGTTTTCCAGTGCCTTAGTAGCCCTGGAAAGAGGTGATATGTGTTTTTGGGGGGGGGTGGGCAAATGGAATCGATCCTCCCCCAGTTTGCTGCTTAGCTTGTACTGAGCATGTTCAGTAACACTGCTAAAGCCACACACCCCCCATCATGGCATACACAGGTCAGCCCCCCTCCTCCCCCCACGTCCATCAAAATCTGAAATGACACCCCTGGGTGCAGTGGGAACTTTGGTATTAACAGTCCAAGTAGCTTAAGGTGTTACTGCCCTATTGGAGTCAGTGTGTGCTTTACAGACATTCATTGTAACCAAATGCATTGCTTTCCCTGCATGTTATCAGTCCTCCTAGAGGTGATAACGTCCATAGGTGATGTGGACTGTCACTGAGTCTCTGATTATTTTTGACTCAACAATTCACAGAGCCTAGAGCTGAGAAAATGCATCTCTTAGGGATAGATACTGTGTCTTTCTATGGAACTGCCCTGCCGCATGCTTGAAGAGGTACTCAGAAGAGACTCCAGATGACATTTCTCATTCGGCATGTTGTAGGGATGTGCTCGGTACATTCCACTGTATTTGGTGGAAGCAGATAGAGACTGGATCGGCTCCTCATTAACCAACCAACTTCAGCTGAGTGACTCTGCATTCACACTGGCATGACTGAGCTAAGAATTGGGCCGGTAAAATGGTAAGATGTGCACGAATGGGAGCAAAGCATCCCATGTGCATTTGCAATCTTTAGGATAGAAAGAAAATGAGTTGGAGATAATTTGGGAGTTTCCTACTTATTGAGAAAACCACAGGTCTCTGAATTCCAACTATTCCCTCTCTCTTTATCCTCGTGGTAGACAGGTAAAATGAAATTACATTATTTGTATTAAATATAGACAGCATAGGAATTTCCATACCAGATCAGACAAACGATGCATTACGTTCAGTATTGTCTATGCATTGGCAGTGTGCTACAGCTGTAGTGAGAAAGCCCTCACCTTAGGAAATTATTCAATAACATGCCTATACAAGCATTGTCACCCTACAGCCAGGCAGTTAGGGCATGTCTACACAGCAGGGCAAAACTCGAGTTAAGCTACGCAGCCTGAGCTACGTTAATTGCGTAGCTGAAGTGGAAATAGCTTAATTAGGCTTTTGGCGCTGTCTACACCGCAGGAAGAACACTCTTCCTTCGACTTCCCTTACTCTTCCAGGAGTGAGAGGAAGAAGTCCTCCAACTCAACATTATTTCGAAATAACGGGCTTTCTGTGTAGACGTGCTTTTTGTTATTTCAGAGTAACATCAGTTATTCCGAAATAACACTGCTGGGTAGACATTAGTGGCTGCCTCGTGCTGAAGCAGGAAAGTTTTACACCCCTTGCAAATTTTGGTGTTGTACCTAATGTAATTGTTCTTAAAATTCATATTATGAATGGTTTTTTTGAGAAGCTAAAACACCTCCATTGAGCATACTATTCTCCTCCCCTTAGCGGGAAAAAAACCATACAAAAAACTGCTCCAAAAACTTCATTAAGGTGGAAAAATTAAATAACTGAAAGTTAGGAAATGCCAGATTTGTGCTTACCCATGGAACCTTAATTTTTCCCCCTTGCGTGTTTGCATTATGATAGGCTTTACTTGCATTATCACATGCTGTTATTTTGCTGAGAAGCTTTGGACCCCTGCCTTAGTGTATAAGGGTATGTCTACACTACCACCCTAGTTCGAACTAGGGTGGTTAATGTAGGCATTCGAAGTTGCAAATGAAGCCCGGGATTTAAATATCCCGGGCTTCATTTGCATCTTGCCGGGCGGGCGCCATTTTTAAATGCCCTTAGTTCGAACTCCGTGCCCGCGGCTACACGCGGCATGGAGTAGGTAGTTCGAATTAGGAGCTCTAATTCGAACTACCGTTACTCCTCGTGGAACGAGGTGTACCGATAGTTCGAATTAGAGAACCTACTTCGAACTACCTACTCCGTGCCGCGTGTAGCCGCGGGCACGGAGTTCGAACTAAGGGCATTTAAAAATGGCGCCCGCCTGGCAAGATGCAAATGAAGCCCGGGATATTTAAATCCCGGGCTTCATTTGCAACTTCGAATGCCTACATTAACCACCCTAGTTTGAACTAGGGTGGTAGTGTAGACATACCCTAACAGACTAACTTTTGGGTAACTGAGTAGGCAACCTTAATAATGTTCTGTGACTACAATTTTGCATGCGTAATTTCCTGGGTTTTTAAAATAGCACTGCCCCATGTATATAACACAGAGGTCCAGAAGCCGTTGCTGTTTCAGCATTGCTAATGTCTGCTGCTTTTTTGGTGGCAGCATGGGCCCCTCTGGTTAGAATAGTCAAGTATTATACGGCAGAAAGCTTAAAATTTTGCTCCCGACTCAAGAGAGAAAGGGGTGAAAGTGATATTCCAAAGCTGTCACTCAGGTAAACCTGAATAGAAGACATACAAAAAAAACCCCACAACAAAAATAAACAAAGAAATGCTCCTGAATCTCAGGGATTTGTCCCAGATGAATTTTAAAAACATGCTGCAAAAAGGGAGGCATTTTAGCTTCTCAAAAACAAGAATGCAAGAACTTGTTTGCATGGAAGGTGCTAGGTAACTAAATAGAAGGAACACACTAGCTCCTCCAGTAGTAAATGTCTGATTCCTTTTTTATTACTTGATATAGAGCTGGTAAAGTTGCTTGATTGTGTAACCTACACTCCATAGCTCTGTGTCCTCCTTCAGAGGCTGGACCACACAAAGCCAACAAAAACAAAGCCTTTTAGATCAGATCGTTCATTTTTTCAGATCCTGAGGCCATGGGTTTGATCCCCCGTGTCAATGACAGAATCTGGAGGATTATGTGACAAGTCATATTAAGCCGAGACAGAAACTTTGTGTTCCTCCCCACCACAGGCAGACAACCAGGTGTGTGACAGAAAATTTTCTGCTGTCTCAGAGTCTGCTCCTCTTACCTTCCAACAGGCATCACCCTTGCCCTGCACACTGTCCGAAGGACATACAGTATTGTAGACTGGATTCTTGAGTAGCCTCTACTTTACGCTGTATCCATTTGGTGTGAATATAAGGAACTTCAGTTCCTGTTTCCTACACTCGATCCTCTCTAGAACTGTCGAATTCACCCCACAGTTCTTCCTGCCAAAGGAACATATTTTAGACCAAATAAAGGAAATGGCAAAATAAGAGATCAGAAAACAAGAGCTTGTATTGTATGGTTCCCCCCCCCGTCCGCTATTTCTCTGACATTATGTGATTCTTCTGCAGATAGACACCATCAACACAAGCGATCCTGGAGCGTCATGTAGCTTTTCCCACTGTGCTTTATTCTGAAGCCGGAAAGCCAAACATAAATATCAGGTCAACAGATCTGAAAAGCTGTCTCAGGGAATCTAATGTAAATCCCGCAAGGAAAAGCAAGAGATAGCTCTGTGGGGGCTGAGTAGAATGAACCTACCTGTGGAGAAAGAGGTATGTCATTCCTCATCCCTGTAGAATGGTGTGCGGCTGACACACAGGGGTTTTATTTGGTTTGGTGGCAGCTAGGGACAAAATCCCCTATGCAGCATGAAGCTCAGTATGTCAGGACAGGAACAGATGAGATAATTAAAATGTCTTTTATGTCTTCTGGAGGCTGGGGCTAATACATCTCAGATTCCAAAGAAAACAACTTCAACAGGAGGGATTGAGGGAGAACAGCACCAAAATGTCCCATATGTCAGTGGTCAGAGTGCCCGATGGAGAGGTGGGAGCTCCTTGGTCAAATCTCTTCTCCTGTGAGGTGGAAGGTCTAAGTAGCTGGATGCTCAGAGAGTGTGCACACTCAGTGGCAGAAACAGAGGCCCGAGGGCGCTTTTACTGCAACGGTGTAGGAGACAAGTTGAGGCACCTACAGGGTTTGGCCTCAGCTGAGTGGATATTTCGGGGCTGGCAATGAGGCCGAGCTCTGAATTGAGATGCCCAACGTGGCAATTAGACATCTAAATCCCTTTGCGAATCTGGCCCTCAGTACTTGGTGGCTTAGCAGGACGGGTTTCATCTCCGTCACGTGCCAACACCTAGACCTGACCTAGATCTGAAAGGGTATGTCTACACTACAGCACTAATTCGAACTAACTTAATTTGAATTAGTTAATTCGAACTAAGCTAATTCGAACTAGTGCATCTAGACCTAAAAACTAATTCGAATTAGCATTTTGTTAATTCGAACTAGCATGTCCACATTGAGTGGACTCTGAACCGAAGTTAAGGCTGGCTGGAACCAGTGCCAGCAGGGCATCAGGTTCGGACTTAGAGTGTGGGGCTGCTGCCTCAGGCTAGCCGAGGGCTGTGCTTAAAGGGACCTGACCCTCACCCCGGACAGACAGTCCTGTCTTGGAGTGCCCTGAGTGCCCACACTCGGCACATCACAGCACTTGGCCATCAGCCCGGCTGCACTTGCCGCAGGCTGCCATCTGGGGGGGGTTAATCGGGGGGCTGTCAGGATCCAGGAGGCCCTGCAGGAGAGCTTCCACCCTGAGGAGCCCGCAGAGCCACCCCGGTCCTCCCCACTGGGGGCTCGTGCCCCATTCCTCCCTCACCTCCTTCCACTTACCCCTCCCCAGCCCCCCTTCCTGATGTAAAAAATAAAGGACATGTGTGTTCAAAAATAGAAACTCTTTATTTAACAAAACTGGGGCGGGGGGGAATTAACCTCTGGGGAGACTGGGAAAAGGAGGTGGGAGAGGGGAAAAGAGAGGGTGGGAGAGGGGAGGGGGAAGCCAGGGGAAGAAGGAGGAGGGGAAGTATAAAACTATGGTACGCCATATCTTCAGTAATGCATACAGCTGTGGTCTCCTCATCTCAAAAAAGATATTTTGGCCTTGGAAAGGGTTCAAAAAAGGGCAACGACAATGATTAGGGGTTTGGAACAGGTCCCATATGAAGAGAGGCTAAAGAGACTGGGACTTTTCAGCTTAGAAAAGAGGAGACTGAGGGGGGATATGATAGAGGTCTGTAAAAGCATGAGTGGTGTGGAGAGGGTGAATAAAGAAAAGTTCTTCATTAGTTCCCATAATAGAAGGACTAGAGGACACCAAATGAAATGAATGGACAGCAGGTTTAAAACTAATAAGCGAAAGTTCTTCTTCACAAAGCACATAGTCAACCTGTGGAACTCCTTGCCAGAGGAGGTTGTGAAGGCTAGAACTATAACAGAGTTTAAAGAGAAGTTAGATAAAGTCATGGAGGTTGGGTCCATGGAGTGCTATTAGCCAGGGGGTAGGAACGGTGACCCTGGCCTCTGTTTGTGGAAGGCTGGAGATGGATGGCACGAGACAAATCGCTTGATCATTGTCTTCGGTCCACCCCCTCCGGGGTACGTGGTGCTGGCCGCTGTCGGCAGACAGGCTACTAGGCTAGATGGACCTTTGGTCTGACCCAGTACGGCCGTTCTTATGTTCTTATGTTCTAAGCTCAGGGCTCAGGGTCGGGGGGTCTCACTGGACCAACTTGATTTTCATGCAAACCTGCTCCTGGGTTCACATGTGGCCTTTGGTGGCCAGGCTGGCAGCTATCCTGCCCTAGACGGCCACATTCCTGTGCCTAGTGTGGAGGTCGTGGACGTTGGAGGCCTCCCCCCAAACCTCGATGAGGTCCACGATCTCCACACTAGACCAGGCAGGCGCCCGCCTCTTGCGGCCCCGGGCAGGCTCCTGGGAGCCGCCAGTCTGGTCCTGGGAAGAGGCGGAGGGCTGGGTGGCAGCGGGTGGCTGGCTCATGCCGTGCCAGGTGCAGGGTCTGCTGGCTGGGTGCTGGCAGGCTTGCAACTGGCACAAGCACCGTAGCCAAACTGTGCCCCTTTAAGGGCTCCAGGGCTGAGAGGGGGGCAGAAAAGTTTCCCTGGTTTGGCCCAGAGTGGCCACCAGGGCAAGCTGGGAAGGGTTAACCTCCCACTAGTTCGAATTAAGTGGCTACACAGACCTTAATTCGAACTACTTAATTTGAACTAGGTGTTAGTCCTCGTAGAATGAGGTTTACCTAGTTCGAATTAAGCGCTCCGCTAGTTCGAATTAAGTTCGAACTAGTGGTTTGCATGTGTAGCGCCTATGAAAGTTAATTCGAACTAATGGCTGTTAGTTCGAATTAACTTTGTAGTGTAGACATACCCAAAGACTGAAGGGATTGCTAGATTGGTTAGAAATGTGCTTGCCTACAGATGGAGTTATACTGGTATAAGCAGCGGTGTAGATGAAGCTATACCAGTATAAAGGTGCCATATACTGGAACAGGTCCATAGACTGTAGGTCAAAGGGGACCATTTGAACCATCCATTCTGATCTCCTGTGTACTACAAGCCATAAAGGAAATTTGGAAAGGCTTGACTCAGGGGAATCTCCAGTCTTTGCATCACCACCCTCAATGAGCGGGGTTCATGGGCTAGTCGTTACCCTGTAAAGCTACCTATCACATTGCATTAGTGCTTTCTCCCTGTTGCTAGCCTGGAAGAAAGCCCCTTTACCCCACTGTAATTGCGTCTATGCAAACAAGGTACAGCTGAGTGACCATCAGAGTGGAAATCCTGACTTTTCAACATTTGATTTCATCCCAAATCAAAAAGTTAAAAACATTAACATAGCCTGGAACCATCAAAAAAAACCCAAAACAAATGGTCTAGTAGTACCTTAGGGTGTGTCTAGACTACAGGGTTTTGTCAACAAAAGTGGACTTTTGTCGACAAAACTATACCTGCGTCTACACTGCCGCCAAGTTCTGTTGACATAACGTCGATGGAACTCGGCAGTTTTGTCAACAGTGGTAATTCTACGAGGAATAACGCCTTCTGTCGACAGAGTTCTGTCGACAGAAGGCGTTACTGCATCTACACTGTCCTTTGTGTCTACACTCTCATGTCGACAAAGCTGCTTGCTTTGTCAACAGAACTGGATGCAGTCTAGACGCTCTTTGTCAACAGTATCTGTCGACAAAGCCTCTGTCGACAAAAGCCTGTAGTCTAGACGTACCCTTAAAGACTAACAAAACATGTCGACGGTATCATGAGTTTTCGTGGGCACAGCCCACTTCTTCAGATGACCGGAGTGTTGGAAGTCAAGTGGATTGTGCCCATGAAAGCTCATGATGCCATCTACATGTTTGGTTAGTCTTTAAGGTGCTACTAGACTATTTGTTGTTTTTAACGTTTTTCATGTTATCGACTAACTCAGCTACCCCTCTAAAGCTTGGAAACCATCAGAAATCTTTGGACACGTCCGAATGTTCCATGCTGAAATTGCTGATCAGCCTGAAAATGTGAAGATTCCACAATCGAAATGCTTTGCAGCGGTGTATTGAACGGAGGCAAAATACTGATGTCTGTCTCGGACTAACATTTATTCATTTATTTATTTAGGAAATTCCAACCTGGCCTGCCATTTCTGAGCCCAAAGTGAGGGGAAATACATTGCTGTGCCCGTGTTAAAAAAAAAATCTGATGATGTTTCCTCTGAGGAGCTCCAAGCTTTGCAGCAGTGACTTGAAATTGGGTAGGTACCTTTCTGTTGATGGCGGGTGGTAGGTGGGAGGGGATAGGATTGGTTGTCGGGCAACGAAGTTGCCTGGTAGAGGTATCTGGTCATTGGAAGAGATTATTCAGGAGGTCACCTGACAGAGGGTAGGGATGGTCATAGAAGGGCAGAAACTGCTCTATTTTGGCTCCCCCAGATCAAAGAACTGAGAGGAGCTGACGGAGGAGGAAGAGGAGCAGCCTGTCTGAACACAGTTGGATACACATGGGGAATGCAAGACCCAGAGAGGCCCATGGAAGTTAGTGTGTGTGTCCTCTTCTAAGCAATCTTCTGCTTGCTTGATGATGCATTAGAGCTCCAGGATTAGATTCCTAGTCAGAGTATCTCTCTGTGTGTTGTGTTCCTTCCCTACACTGTATGGCTCTGTGGGGGGCTGCAGCTGTAACCCAGAAGCTCCCACTGTTTGGTGGGATTCTAGGGCAGGGTGTCTTTAAGTCACAGCAGAGTCTGAACAGCCACCTCTGGGCCCAAGGCCCAGTCCCTGGGTAGCAGGTTCTAGCTCTGAAAAATGGGCACTAGACAGAAGGCCTGAGCCCTAAGTCTGTGCCTAGGGACCCCAAAACTGCAACAGTAGCTTGGCTCCATTCAGTGTCTAGCTACTTATAATATTTGGGGATCTGAGCAGGGATCCCCCTCAACACAAGCTGGTGGGTACCCGGCATGGGTAGTCTGTGACAAATGCTTCCTTGTACTAGTGTATTTTTTGCAGTGTCACACTCATTCCTGAACCTGAAAAGCTAAATTTCCAATATTAAGGTGCTTGGGTTACAGGGCACAACCCACTTCTTCAGATGATTCCAGTCATCTGAAGAAGTGGGCTGTGCCTATGAAAGTTCATGATCCCATCTACATGTTTTGTTAGTCTTTAATGTGCTACCTATTTGTTATTCTTTACGTTTTTTCTACAATTAAGGTCTCCCTATAACACTGATACATTGATACATGATAGTTATTACCCCGGAAGCATAAATAATTCCAGGTTTTTCTATCTCCGGAACATTTTTCAGATGTTGACAAACGTTCCTGTCTTGAACTCAGACAGAGTCAAAACACTGAACATTTTTGCTAAATGAAAATCAGGAAAAAAGTTAAATTTGGGTAAACTGAAAAATTTTATTTTAATACATTTAATACCATTTTGGGTCCGGTTACAACCACTTTTAACCACCGTTAGCTGAAATTTCAAAATGATTTTTCATGTTGAAACATGCCAACAGATTTTTTGAATGCGTGTAAACAGAATATTTCAACAATTTTCAAGTTTTTATTTGTCCCAAAAAATGTTCATGTTGAAAAATTTCCCAAGCTAATCCTTTCCCACAAACAGTTCAAGTTTTGATGAAAAACCTGTTTACTGGGAACATACCTGACCAGCACAGATCACTCACCCCAATATCATTATCTCATAGACACTAACCTCTCCCCCTTCACACCCCACCTCTGTTCTAAAATCTGATTTGTCAATTTTATATGTGTTCACTTTTTTTTATTGTATCCCTTTGGTATATATGGTCATGCCAATTTTCTTCCACAAATTGATCTGAGGAAGTGGGTCTGGCCCATGAAAGCTCATCACCTAATAAACCATCTTGTTAGTCTTTAAAGTGCTGCATAGTCCTGTCTTTTGTTTCAGCAAGACCAGACTAACACGGCTACATCTCTATTACTATTCTACATTTTCAATGATACGGGCAGATTCCCAGCAAATGGAAGTTTGATCTGTTCCATTGTGATCCCCATTTGCACCAAGACAACAGGAAATGGGCTGACTCTTCATCAGCCCAATGATTTCAGCTCAGCGACTCTGGATGCTTTGTGAGTGCATGAGAACAGCATGTGGTCAGCACAGCGGTTGCTGAAATCATTATGAGATGTTGGCCAATAGCAGGGAAGCATCTCGTTCCCGTTTCAGACAGAAAGTTACCTGAAGAGAGCGTGTGTATTTTCTGTTTATTGAACAAACGGCTCTCGGTCCTGTCAGCTTCTTCTGTTACGTTATCTGTGTCAGGAGGTTAAAAAAGTTTAATTATTTAAATGAAATACACAGAACACAGGGATTTCCAGAACCAGTCCCCTAATCATCCATTTCTCCAGTGTGGTAGTACGCTTCAGAGAGAGGTGAAAACCCTCATAACAAGTAGTTAAATAACAAGTAAATAATTCCTGATTTAACATGGTTCTGGGGAAAGTTTCCTCCTCATTCCAGACAGTAAGCAGCCTCAAATCCCCACGTCCCAAAGCATGAGGTTTTATATCTTTAAACTCTGTCTCCGTTCCCGGGGAAATAAGGCTATTCTTAATATTCATGCCGATGTCAAATCCTTTTTTGCGTGATTAAGAAGACAGACAGACAGATAGATAGAGGGGGTGAATGGGGATAGATAGATGATCGATCGATCTATCTGGCTCCTAGCTACAATGACTTCAATGGAACTACGGCCAATTACACCAGCTTGAGATCTGACCCGTTAATTCCGGTAGAGCTGTAGTGACTTACATCATTTTGAGATCTGACCCATTGCTGGTGAAGGGGCTATTGGAGGCTATTGAGTCTGAAATCCTAATTTTGGTCTTAAAACAGGCACCACAATGAAAGCAACCTTCCCCACAGATTTTTTCTCCTAATGTGACTTCTGACCTGCAATAGTTGAAGACCATGGATGAGTGTAAAGGGGAATTGTGCATTGGTTCTGATTTAGGCTGTCCATATTCTGTATATAGACTGAGAAGTTCTAGCCCCATGGAAGTCAGTACATCACCTTAAACCAATACTAATCCACTTTTAAAAAATCAGAATTCTTGGTATTTAAGAAAAAGTTGAAAGCTCTTTAGATTGAATAAATTCCACAAAACATAAAATATTAGAAATCCAGGTGCCTTATTTTCAGTTTCCCCCTTACTCTCTTTTGTTCGGACCAAAATAGGCATCTTCTACAATCAGGAAATGTATTCTATGCCAAAGCAAAAACAAAAGAAACATAAGATTGAAATGGCCAAAAATCACAGTGCAAAAAATCTAACTTCCAAAGAACATTACGAGATAATGTGTCTTCCACTTCTATTCAAGCCATGCTCAGGAAACTTACCAGGGGAGAAAGAGCTTTTTCGTTCATCTCTCTGCACGCGGGTGTGTTGATGACACTGAGTATTTATAGTTGCTTCAGTAGCCATTAGAGACTCAATCACAGGTGAGGGAGAAAGGAGATCATTAAAAACCCGTTAGGTCCTTTTGGAGATTGGGGATCATCGCACAGATTAGTTGTCATCAATAGCTGGGCATAAGTCCAAGTGTCCTTTGTCTTCTCCTGTCCTTTGTTTCCCCCATGGCCCTGACCCCAAATCAGAGAAATTCTCAACATTGTTGCGAGGAGTCAGTTGTGACACAGTTTTGAATCTCAGTTGGTAGATTGTGTGTCTCTGGGATGAAGGCTCAAGGAAGGGCTGATGTCGTTCTTCACACAGATAATATGTGTGACGGGTCGGGACCCCCTCCGGACTGTCATCAGATGTGTTGAGACACCCCCAAGCCTGCTTGCCTTTTAGTAGACTGTGAATCCTGCCTGGATAAGCACCCCTCTCCCGGCACAGACACAGGACGGGGCTGTCCTACAGACTGCAGGCGATACAGTGAGGGACGAACCCTGAGTGTGCAGATAGATACACAGCCCTTCAGAGAGCTGAACCCTTGATAAAACCTCCTGGTGCGGTGTAGAGATCTATACGGTGAAAGCTCCCGAAATTCACTCTCTTTCTCAACGTACAGCGAAATATGCCCATGTCCCATGAAGGTAGCACAAGAAGAAAAGAGCCTAACCTCTAGCAAGGGCTATTTAGCGTAGATCTCAGGAAAAGCTACTGGGTAGTTAACTACTGATAGAGGTATCCAAGGCAGCGATGTTGGAATAATTCATATCATGGGGGTGTCATATCGTCAGCATGCCTAAAAGCCATTGAATCAAACTGCAACCCTCTATATGAGGGTGGGGGATTGTTTGGGGTCAGGGGCTGCTGACCCACAGAAAAATCAATCAGGGGATGCACCCATTTGAGAAGCAAATAAAAAAGACCCCAAATTCTCACCAACGTGGTCCCTGACTGAGGAGACAGACACCCCCACATTCCCCTCGCACACCAGGGCGGATCAGGCTAGTAGATGTTGTGTGCTCCGGCCCCGCAGTGGGGAATGGCTCAGGCGCTGGAGTGCCAGTGGAGGCTCCCCAGTGCTGGGGGAGGGAGCTCTGGGCCTCGGGGGCTGGATCCAGGCAAGCCGGGGGGCCACATCTGACCCCTGGGCCTTAGGCTCCCCAACTCTGCTCTGTATGTGGAAACTACTTCAAGCCACCAACAGCCCACTGCTTCCAAGGGCAGGCCTGGAATCTTAGTCATTAAGAACGTAAGAACATCAGAACGGCCAGACTGGGTCAGACCAAAGGTCCATCCAGCCCAGTGTCCTGTCTGCTGACAGCGGCCAATGCCAGGTACCCCCGAGGGAGTGAACAGAACAGGGAATCATGAAGTGATCCCTCCCCTGTCATCTATTTCCAGCCTCTGATAAACAGGCTAGGGACACCATTCCTACACTTCCTGGCTAATAGCCATTGATGGACCTACCCCTCATGAATTTATCTAGTTGTTTTTTGAACTCTGTTAAAGTCCTGGTATTCACAACATCCTCTGGCAAGGAGTTCCACAGGTTGACTGCGTGCTGCATGAAGAAAACCTTCGTTTTGTTTGTATTAAACCTGCTACCTATTCATTTCATTTGGTGACCCCTAGTTCTTATGTCATGGGAACAAGTAAATAACTTCTCCTTATCTACCTTTTCCACACCAGTCATGATTTTATAGACCTCTATCCTATCCCCCCTTAGTCTCCTCTTTTCTAAGCTGAAAATCCCCAGTCTTTTTAATCTCTCTTCATATGGCATATGGCTCTGCTGCAGTTATTCTGTCTGTTCGCTCCCAGCTGGCGTACGTGCCTGTACTGAGTGTCTGCGTTATAAGCCAGGGGTACCAAAATGTTTTCCTCTGAGGCCCAATTGTGCAGCTGCAATTGACACCACGGCCCAGTATTAACGTGTGTCCCTCAGAGAGGGGACTTGGGGGGTGAATGTAGCCCCTCACCTCAGCAGGGGCCAGCAATAGAGCAAAGGGGCCAGACAGGTGTCACGGTCAGTCCTCACCCTCTCACTCCTCCTCAGCAGCCCACTGAATTCCTTGAACTGGTCCCCTGGCAGCCCTGACCCCATCACCCACCCAGTATCCTGGTGCACACCCAGGGCTGTCCTTAGGGAAAATGGTGCCCTGGAAAAACTTATAGTCTGGCATCTCTGGGTCCTGCTGCCTCCTCAGCTATTTCCCATTATTCCTATACTCCGCTGCCTCCTCCATTCCATTGCCCCAGGTTCCCTTCCTCGGCCTCCCATCCTAGGTCCATCATGCTCCTTGCCTCTTGACCCTGGAGGCTGGAGATTGGTGGCTGCTGGCTGGGTGCCCAGCTCTGAAGGCAGCATGGCTGCTAGCACCAGCACAGACGTAAGGCCGATACCAGTGGCTCCAGTCGAGCAAGCGAAGGTGAACTCCCCTCATGGTCCCCTTCTGGAGTTTCCCTCGGCATAAATAGGTTAGCACAACCTTACAGACAGCTCTGCATTCTGCGAGCACTGGGGCTGGGGAATCAGGGAGACAGAATCCAATGGGGCCGTCCCCTGTAGACATTGGAAATGGTAGAAAACCTACCTCTAGGTGACAAATCGGCCACCCAAAATAAGAGGTTGTTTTCTGATGGAAGCAGCACATGTTTTCTCTGTTTCTGGGAGAGTTCTGAGCTATCCAAATTCACCCTAGGCCACATTTATGGCTCAAATTTGTGCTAATGCTAAGTAAAATCCAAGTCAGAAGCAGAGTTTCCTTTCCTTGTCTAAGGGCTTGATTATATGAGAAAGTTGCATCAGTTTAATTTAAAGGGTGAGCTAGAGATGGTGAGAATCCCGCACACACATACACACACACAATACGAGAAACAAAAATGTTGATTCAGAAAGGCTGCCATGTTGCTTCATAGGAGCTATAGTTGGGGTATAAATCATCATGACCCCTTTTTCTATGGGCCAGGGTCCCTGGCTGGACTACATTTCCCATGAGGCAACACTCTTCTTCCTCCTCTCTTGCGGAGAAATCTTGCTACATCAGTGGAGTCACATCCCCACACCACATCATGGGAGATACATTCTGGCTGGGGAGCCCCAATCCCAGAGGAACATGGGGGCACAAGCAACAAGGAGTCCTTTAGCACCTTATAGACTAAGGGTACGTCTACACTAGCCCCCTAGTTCGAACTAGGGAGGCTAATGAGGGCGACCAAAATTGCTAATGAAGCGTGGGATTTAAATATCCCGCGCTTGATTAGCATATTCCCGGCCGGTCGCCATTTTGGAAACTGACTAGCCCGAAGTAACTGCCTGCAGCTACACGTGGCAGAGAAGCGGGATTCCGCGAGGAGTAACAGTTAATCCGAACTAAGGACTTTAGTTTGGATTAACTTTAATCTGCCGTGTGTAGCCGCGGGCAGTTAGTTCGGACTAAGGGGGATTTAAAAATGGCGGCCGGACGGGAACATGCAAATAAAGACTGGGATATTTAAATCCCAGGCTTCATTCGCAACTCCAGTTGCCTGATTTGCCTACCTAGCTCGAATTAACGAGCTAGCATAGACATACCCTAAGGTGCTACAGGACTCCTTGTCACTTTTGCAAATCCAGACGAACACGGCTACCCCTCTGATACATGGGGGCACAAGACATCTGACTGCCACCGGCACAGATCCAAACTACAACTTCCATGATGTACCCTGGCAGCATTCTTGAATACAACACTGTTAATTTCTACAGACATTTTTTCAGTTCTGGAAACACTGAATTTTCAACAAACCGCTGACATTTTCTGCAGAACGTAGATACTTTTTGGAAAAAAGGAATCACATTGTCAGAAACCTAATTAGCCCTAATCAAAACAGCTCATTCTTTTGTACCTCTTGCATTAAATTGATTCCAGAACTGATCAAACCAGTGCAATTTTCTCATGTACCCAAAGGCCAAGATGATATTGTAAAACCAGATGCCAACCAGCTGTAAAGCACAAGGAATACTGAGGGAGAAATGAGTGAGTTACAACACTCACCTCATAAAGAGACATGTAATCACATAGTTTTGTAAAGTTTAATTAATTGTTGCAGCGTTAGCTACCTTGAATTCCATTTACTTCTCAACCAACATGTGTAAAGCACAATATGTAAGACCATGGAACAGAAACCACATTCTCTTATGATTCCATTTGTTCTTAGCAACTGAGCAGGCTTGCCTTGACTACCAAATGAATTAAGAAACATTGTCCTGTCTAAATTGCCCTTTTCAGGGCGTTCTTGACCTCCTGGTTCCTCAGGCTGTAGATCAGGGGGTTCAGCATGGGGACCACCAGGGTATAAAACACAGACGAGACTTTCTCCTGCTCCTGTGAATAGCTGGAACTGGGCTGTATGTAGCTAAAGGTAACAGAGCCGTAGAATACAGTGACAGCAGTGAAGTGGGAGGCACAGGTGGAGACTGTTTTGTGCCGGCCCTCGGCAGAGCGTATCCGCAGGATGGCGGAGAGGATATACGAATAGGAGATGATGATGAGGAGGAGCGTGACAAAGGCTATCACCCCAGAGAAGGCCAGAAGCAAGGCCTCGTTGACACGGGTGTCTGAGCAGGCCAGCCGCATCAAGGGAGGCAAGTCACAAAAGTAATGGTTGATGACGTTGGGCCCACAGAAGGACAAACCCAGCAAGCCACAGGTGTGTGTCAGGGCGTTCAGGAGTCCCCCTGTATACGAGATGGCTACCAGGCAAATACACACTCTCTGGGTCATCACAGCAGTATAGAGCAGCGGGTTACAGATGGCCATGTAGCGGTCATACGCCATCACTGCCAGGAGGAATCCTTCTGTGGTGACAAACACAGCAAAGAGGAAGAACTGGGCGAGACAGGCGGAGTAAGAAATCCCTTTGCTCTCCACTAGGAAGTTCCCCAGCATCCTTGGCGCCAAGACCGAGGAGTAGCACAGGTCGACGACAGACAAGTTATTGAGGAAGAAGTACATGGGGGTATGGAGTCGGGGATTGAATCTGATGAGCATGATCATCCCAAGATTCCCCACCAGGGTCAGCACGTAGATCACCAGGAACACCAGGAAGAGCGGGACCTGCAACTCTGGGCGATCCGTGAGCCCCAGGAGGATGAAATGGGTCATCCCAGTGTTATTGTCCCCAGCCACGTACACATCAGGATCTGAAGCCATCCCTGCCGGGATAACATGAGGGAGCCCCTGGAAGAAGGAATGGTCATTGCATGAATTACATCTGATGGACATTGGTAGCATCTGTGCAGACGAAACGGTTGGGCTCATCCATTTGTAGCCAACTAGCTCTAGTGCAGCGACATTTATGCCAATAGTACAGGTTGAGCCTCTCTAGTTTGGTACCCTCGGGACCTGACCAGGTCCAAACCGAAAAATTTTCCAGACCGCAGGAGGTCAATATTGTCGAGCAGCATCACCAACACTTCCACTGCTTACTGGGCTCTTAAAGGACATTTAGGAGTAAATTAGAGCAAACTATCAGCACAAAACACTAAGAGCCAGGACTGGTGGCTGTAAACAAACTTTATGGGACCACGGAAACTTGACCACACCCATGAAAAGTGGACATCCAGCTAACTCAAATCATTCTGGATCACAGATGTTTCTGGACCAGAAAGTTCTGGATTAGAGAGGTTCAGCTTGCACTAATGTCTCGTTCTGACATACCACTTTTAGAGTGTGTCTAGACTACAGGATTTTGTCGACAAAAGTGGACTTTTGTCTACAAAACTATACCTGTGTCTACACTACCGCCGAGTTCTGTCGACATAACGTCGACAGAACTCGGCAGTTTTGTCGACGGCAGTAAACCTCATTCTGCGAGGAATAACGCCTTTTGTCAACAGAGTTCTGTCAACAGAAGGTGTTATTGCATCTACTTTGTCCTTTGCATCTACACTCTCATGTCGACAAAGTGGCTTGCTTTGTCGACAGAACTGAATGTAGTCTAGACGCACCCTTAATCAGTAGCTGTCACAGCACTGTACCAAAGAGACTGGTATCATTACACGTGGAGAAACTGAACCACTTGTCTCAGGTCTCCCAGCAGGGCAGCGGCAGAGCCAAAAAATGA
Source organism: Pelochelys cantorii (assembly GCA_032595735.1). NCBI lineage: Eukaryota > Metazoa > Chordata > Testudines > Trionychidae > Pelochelys > Pelochelys cantorii. The sequence goes on from CM064329.1 coordinate 4,025,507, forward strand.
AAGGCAGGTTTCCTGAGTTAAAATGACCTAGCTACCACACTGGCGCCCTAACCTAGACATGCTGGGACACAAACCATTGTTCTTTACCCAACATGGTCATTGTGGTCTTGCCTTTGTACGTTCGCTACCTGCTGTCTGGGGTAAGCCAGGTTTTTATTAGTCGTAACAGCGAGGAGCCCTGTGGCACCTTAAAGCCTAACAAATGTATGTGGGAAGAAGCTTTCACAGGCTGGAACCCACTTTGGGTACGTCTACACTGCATAGTTATTTTGGAATAAGCTATTCTGGAATAGTTATTCTGAAATAGCTTATTTCAAAATAGCATGTCTACACTGCAGGGAAGCCTCAAAATGAGTCCAAGGCCAGCTCCCCTAATTCAGATGTGCTATCTCAATTTAGAGCCCAGGGAGGAATAACTTAGAATGACCTTGGTGAGGGGCTATTTCAAATATCAACATTGGAGTATCTACACACATCTTATTTCGAAATAACTATTTTGGAATAGGTGTTAGTCTTCATAGAATGACATTTACAGAAGTCGGAATAAGCCGTCTGTTATTTTGAAATTATTTTGAAATAACGGAATTTCTGTGTAGACACTTGAATAGTTATTTTGGAATAACAGCCGTTATTCCAAAATCACTTTGCTGTGTACACACACTTTGTCAGATACTCAAAAGCATCATCATGCACTTCATGCATCTGATGAAGTAGCTTCCAGTCTGCAAAAGCTTAGGATCAAATACATTATGGCTACATTTCTTAGTCTTTAAGGTGCCACAGGACTCCTTGTGGTTTTTGCTTAAACAGATTAACACAGCTACCCTTTTGAAACTTGCTAGACACATGAGTCTAGTCACTTACACTGCCATGATCAGAATCCGGTCCTACATAGATCAAGCCAGTGGATTCATAGAGCACTTCACAGATTGCTATGAATGGCTTGGCTTCTACATAAGGGACTTGTAGTTTGATTGATACAGAGGCATCTGGTTCACAGGGAGTGATACATGCAGCAGATGGAAACCTAAGAACGGCCATACTGAGTCTGACCAAAGAGCCGTCTAGCCCAGTGTCCTGTCTTCTGACAGTGGCTGGTGTCAGGTGCCCCAGAGAGAATGAACAGAACCGGGAATCATCAAGTAATCCCCTGTCACCCATTTCCAGCCCCTGACAAACAGAGGCTAGGGACACCATTCCTACCTATCCTGGCTAATAGCCATTGATCGACCTAACCTCCGTGAATCTGTCTAGCTCTTTTTTTAACCCTGTTAAAGTCCTAGCCTTCATAACATCCCCTGGCAAGGAGTTCCACAGGTTGACTGTGCGCCGCATGAAGAAAAATTTCCTTTTGTTTGCTTTAAGCCTGCTACCTATTCATTTCATATGGTGGCCCCTAGTTCTTATATTGTGGGAATAAGTAAATCACTTTTCGTTATTCACTGTATCCAGACCTGTCATGATTTTATAGACCTCTATCCTATCCCCCCTTAGTCTCCTCTTTTCTAAGATGAAAAGTTACAGTTTTTTTAATCTGTTCATATGGCAGCTGTTCCAAACCCCTAATCATTTTGTTACCCTTTTCTGAACTTTTTTCCAATGCCAATATATCTTTTTTGAGATGAGGCAACCACATCTGTACCATGGATTCATACAGAGGCAATAAGATATTCTCTGTCTTATTCTTTAACCCTTTTTTAATGATTCCTAATATTTTGTTTTCTTTTTTGACTGCCACTGCACAATGAGTGGATGTTTTCAGAGAATTATCCACGATGACTCCAAGATCTCTCTCTTGAGTGGTAACAACTAACTTAGTCCCCATAATTTTGTTGGGATTATGTTTTCCAATGTGCATTACTTTGCATTTATCAACATTACATTTTATCTGCCATTTTGTTGCCCAATCACCTGGTTTGGTGAGATCCTTTAGAAGTTCTTCACAGTCTGCTTTGTTCTTAACTATCTTGAGCTGTTTAGTGTCAGCTGCAAATTTTGCCACCTCACTGTTTACCCCTTTTTCAGATCATTTGTGCATATGTTGAATAGGATCGGTCCCAGTACGGACCCTGTGGGACACTATTAGTTACCTCTCTCCAATCTGAAAACTGAGCATTTATTCCTAGCTGTTGTTTTCTATCTTTTAACAAGTTATCAGTCCATGAGAGGACTTTGTCCACATGCTTGTTGACAACCTCAAGGAGCTTTAGTAGATTAGTAAGGCAGGATTTCCCTTTACAGAAACCATGTTGATTTTTCCCCAACAAATTATGTTCATCCATGTGTCTAACCATTCTATTCTTAACTATAGTTTCAACTAATTTGCCCGGTACTGACATTAGAAAGAATAACATCTGAATGGACAGCAGCAATGGGAGACTTTGAGAAAGAAGGAGCTCTTCAGAGTGAAAGGAAGAAGGGTTACCTTTGCAAGCATAAAGACAGGCATGAAGCCACAAAGTCAGGGAAGGAGATAAAAGGAGAATTTTCTGCATAAAAGGGGACATGGAAGAGAACAAAGAGGTTGTGAAAAACAGTAGCAAGACTAGAGGCATGTGAGGGCCACATTTACCTAATACCACAGAGGTATCTGAGGTATTTAGATTTTCATGTGATATTTACAGATGGATTGAGCAAGCCCCTCAAGAAGGAAGATCAGATTTAAATCTAAACCTAGATTTTTCAACTCAAGTTTGTCTCTATGTCTACAGAGCAAAGAAAACCCCATTGCTGGCCCTCAGGTGGTAGAGCTCTTTCATTGCGATGTAGACTTCTGGGCTATGGCTGGCCTGAGTTCTAGGAGTCTCCCACCTTGCAGAATCCTAGAATCGGGGCTCCAGCCCAAAGCCAGGTGTCTGCAGAGCAGTGAAACCTCCCCTCAGCCCAATCTCCGTGAGCCTGTCTTCGTCAGCACTGGTGTCTCTTTGCTAGACCCTCTATGTGATACAAACCAAAGCTCAGAATTGCCAAACCTGCAAACTCTGGGGAAGCAGGGACTTGGAGTAATCGGCTGAGACAGTCAGCTATCGGATTGGATTCTTACCCAATATGCTCCTGGCGGTTTCAGGATCTTTGGGCTGCCGTGCCTGCTTCTGCTGTCCTTTCCCCCAAAATGGTAAATGCAATCAACAAACTGAGTTCTGGGACACCATTTGTCAGCACCGTGACTGCAGGCAGCTGCCTTTCCAAGTCGTAGCTACGTCCTGGTCTCAGAACTGAAGGGAAAGAATAAGTCCACCCTGGCTGAAGTGCAGAATGACTGCCTGTGGGTGAGACAGAGAGCTCGCCCTGGAACCCAAAGGGCTCAGGAAGAGGTGGGGTGTTTATACTAGTTCTGAGTGGCAGTCAGGGACAGGACAGAATCCCCTGTCGTGCGGCTCCACTTGCGGTCTCAACCCAGGCACCACTGGGATCATTAGCACGTCCTTCTGAGAATCTACAATGGGCCCAGCCAGCCAGCTCATCTCCAAAGGTTGCACACGCTCAGATAGTCTTTTTATTCCCCCTTTGTTCCAATGACGGCTCTTTCCACAGCTGAGCCTTGTCATCAGAAAACTTACACTGAACAAAAGCCCTTCTCGACCAGGAGTGACCAGTGAGGGATGATTGCATCAATGATTCGTTGTCCTGCAGCTGTAAATCATCCTGTGACCAGGACTTATGGATAGAGGAGGTCAAAAATTCCCCATGGACCCTTGTTACTCCATTTAAAACAGTGCATATGCATTATGGGGGACAATTAGGGTGTCACCTGCAAACTTCATGTTTGCATTTGCTAACTTCCAAGGGCTTGATGTTCCAACCTCAGAATGTGTTTTTAGAGATAAGATTCTCTACAGAGCGATGGACCGGGGATGGGGCTGCTACACTTTGCTGATTCTGAACCGGAAAAAAAGTATGATACAAGTATCCGGTTAGTCTCTCTATATTATAGCTTCCCTGGATTTAAAGTGGATGTTGTGGTTAATGATTCAAAACACTGGTTAATATTTCTGACTGCTTTTTATGAGACGTTGCAGACTGGTAATTACTTGAAACTCCAACAGCTGCATGTGTTTCTGCAGCACTGTGAGGTCAGTTTCTGAGCAAAAAGTCCCAAAATTCTGTGACAGCAACCCCCAAGTTTCCATATGATAGAAAATACGACCCAGAATATCTTTCTGCCCCTGTATAAAACTATGGTACGCCCACATCTTGAGTACTGTGTACAGATGTGGTCTCCTCACCTCAAAAAAGATATTTTGGCCTTGGAAAGGGTTCAGAAAAGGGCAACTAAAATGATCAGGGGTTTGGAACGGGTCCCATATGAGGAGAGGTTAAAGCGACTGGGACTTTTCAGTTTGGAAAAGAGGAGACTGAGGGGGGATATGATAGAGGTATATAAAATCATGAGTGGTGTGAAGAGGGTGAATAAAGAAAAGTTATTCATTGGTTCCCATAATATAAGGACTAGAGGACACCAAATGAAATTAATGGGTAGCAGGTTTAAAACTAATAAAAGAAAGTTCTTCTTCACACAGCGTGTAGTCAACCTGTGGAACTCCTTGCCAGAGGAGGCTGTGAAGGCTAGGACTATAACAGAGTTTAAAGAGAAGCTAGATAATTTCATGGAGGTTAGGTCCATAAAAGGCTATTAGCCAGGGGATAAAATGGTGTCCTTGGCCTCTGTTTGTCAGAGGCTGGAGAGGGATGGCAGGAGACAAATGGCTTGATCATTGTCTTCGGTCCACCCTCTCTGGGGCACCTGGTGCTGGCCACTGTCGGCAGACAGGCTACTGGGCTAGATGGACCTTTGGTCTGACCCAGTACGGCCGTTCTTATGTTCTTATGTTCATATGCTGTTGCTTCAGTCAGCTGCCACGGAGACATCCTTCATGCCTCACCCACCCTCAAACACACACACACATATACACACACACACAGCTTGCGGCTCTTCCATACACATGAGGTAAAGTTGTTTGACGGGTAGTTCCCCTGCCCCATGTTCCTCCCAAGGTGGCTTTGCTCCAACCCCTTGGTCTCCCATCCAGTGATGCTTCTCAGATGGCCCAGCTCAGTCCTTCTTTGCCCTCTGGCCAGGTCTACACACTAATGGGGAAGGTCAAACTAAGATACACAACTCCAGCTATATTAATTATGTAGCTGGTGTCAGCGTATCTCACATTGTGTTTTTGCACCACACAGCGGGAGGTCGATGAGAGGAAATGCTCCCATCGGCTTCCCTTACTCCTCGTGAGGAGCAGGAGTACTGGAGGTGACGGGGGCGCCTTCTCAGTTTGAATGGGCAGGTCTTCACTAGACCCGCTCAATCGAACCCTGGAAGATCGATTGCAACAGCGTCGATCTTCCGCGTAGTGTAAACAAGGCCTCTGTGTGCCAGAGAAGATGGACGGTTGTACCTGTTTTAACTGGCTCCCTTTGACTCCCAGGGCCTGGTCTCTTACAATATACTCCAAGATGCCACCTGACCCCTGTCACTCCCTGTCCTCCCCTAGCTAATGTAGGACCTGGGCCCAGGCAATCTGGGGCAATGCAGACTATATGGTCCAATTAACTCCCCCTTGTGGGGGAAGCTGGCAAGCAAGAGGCAGATGCAGGGAATTCCCAGCTGGGCAAGGTGGCAAGAAATTAAATTGGAGGTACTGAGCTGCTCTATGGCATCCAGGGTGCGGGGGGGGTGGGGGGGTGGATTCCCACAAGCATGAAGTCCCCGGGGTTCTGATTAAGATGAGCTGGGTTGCTAGTGCTTCTTGGAGCTGTTATTTCAGGCAGCCTGCAGGCTCAGGCAGGTGGCACTGCATTGGGCATGGACTGCCAGTCAACTTCACAAAGGGCTAGACACCTGAAGCAGTTTTAATGGAAGTGGAGATTCTGGGCTGCCATTCTTCCGGGAAAAGGGTGAATTTCATGGCAAACTCAGTGACCACAGAACCTCACGGCTGCGTCTAGACTGGCATGATTTTCTGCAAATGCTTTTAACGGAAAAGTTTTTCCATTAAAAGTATTTGCGCAAAAGCGCGTCTAGATTGTCACGGATGCTTTTGCGCAAAAGCATCCCTGGCCAATCTAGACGCGGTTTTGCGCAAGAAAGCCCCAATCGCCATTTTAGCCATCGGGGCTTTTTTGCGCAAAACAAATCTGAGCTGTCTACACTGGCCCTTTTGCGCAAAAGCTTTTGCGCAAAAGAACTTTTGCCCGAACGGGAGCGTCAAAGTATTTGCGCAAGAAGCACTGATTTCTTACATTAGAATGTCAGTGCTCTTGCGCAAATTCAAGCGGCCAGTGTAGACAGCTGGCAAGTTTTTGCAGAAAAGCGGCTGATTTTCTGGAAAAACTAGCCAGTCTAGACACAGCCCACTAGTACAAAAGGACTAGTGCCAGCTGGCGGTTTATTTAACATATCCAGAAGGTAGAAATTTATCAGCTGAGAAAGACAAAATCATGTTTGGGCTGTACCATTGATCCAATATTGTGCTCTAATATTTTTCATTGAAACTTCATTAATGCAAGATAAAAAGGATGCCCCTTCATGGGCTGGGAAAAGTGCCTGGAGGAGGTTGGATCTGAGTGTATTTCCTGTTGAGTTCTGTCCTCTCACCATTACTCACAATGGCTAAGTAATGGTGTTCTCCCACCATTACTCTCAAGTCCACTGAGCAGAGCTTAAGTGTATGGCATTCCCATGGGGAAAAAGGATCTTCACTACAGCTGGGCAAAATTCTTTGGTGCAGCTTTTTTCCAGGGAAAAGTGCTGATTCAGCTACACCAAAATGCTTGCAGATTTGTATTGGGTTCACCAGATTTTGTGGGCTTGAAAAACATCAAGTGAATTCTTCATTTTCCCACTGGCAAACCTTGATGTTCAGTGTCCCACACGTGAATGGAAGAGGTGAACACACAGCTCTACATCAGTGTTGGTGAGAAGGACTTGTTTGCATTGGGAACCTAGTCCTGAGCCCACGAAAGCTCATGATACCATCTACGTTTTTTGTTAGCCTGTAAGCGTGTACACAGCCATTCTGTTATTTCGAAAAAATTTTGAAATAACTGACAGCTTATTCCGAAATCTGTAAAACTCATTCTACAAGGAGTAACGCCTCTTCTGAAATAGCTATTTTGAAATAAGGCGTGTGTAGACACTCCACTGCTGCTATTTCAAAATAGCCCCTCACCAGGGCCATTCTAAGTCATTCCTCCCCAGTGCCTCATGGGGCTCTAAATCGACATAGCCTGCATTGGACTAATTTTGAGGGTTCCCTGCAGTGTAGATGTCCTATTTCGAAATAAGCTATTTTGGAATAACTATTCCAGAATAGCTTATTTCAAAATCAGCATACAGTGTAGATGTACCCTAAGGTACTGCAAGACTACTCATTGTTTTTTACGTTTTTTTCTTCTATTACTAAGACTAACATGGCTACCGCTCTCAAACTTTTATTTCTGAGCAAGATAATATATTAATTTAAGGCACGAGAGCTTTTCTGGAACAGCTCCTGAGATGGACGCTCTTAATCCACTGGATGAATCTAACCCAGAAAAAGCCATTCATATTTAGGAGGAAAAGTGGCCATATGAGGAGTTATATGAGATAACTGTAAAGTCAATTTCCCGTGCTAACCAGTGCTAAAGCAACAGAATTGTATCATTGGTGAGACAAGGGCTAATTAGTATATAGCAATGATGAAGGGGAAAAAAGTTGCATGATCAAAATAGTCATTTGAATACCTGGTTTCTTGGTTGGCTGGCTATTTTGAAACAGAAATGAAAAATGGAGTTCCTGGTTGGCCCAAATGTCAAAAATTTTGGCCTGACTGCCGAGTCAAATGAAACGTTTTGTTTGATCAGAAGCAATTTTTTCTAGTTATCTTTTTACATAAAACAGAAGTACTTTTTGAAACAAAAAAGTCTTTTAAATGGAAAACTAAAAATATTCAGACCTTTTTACTTCCCAACAATTCAGCTCATTTGATACAAATTGACCAATTATTTCAGTTAACCCAAATCTGCAGAAAAACAGTATTTTGGCCCAATTCCCCTCCCCCCGTGTTGGTCAGAGTAAAAGAATCTAAATTCAAATTAGTCGACGCACCTATTTTCAACAGTGAAGGTGATTCACCGATGGAATGAAGTGTCGGATTCTGCAGCTATAGAGATGCTGTGTAATCAGAACCCAATGGCTCCTTGAAAGACTTAGAAAAACACAAGTGAATGGGCCCGATATGGAGCGTAACTGTGCGGGAGTGTAACCTGAGCTATACAGTCAGACTAAATGATCTCACTGCCTCTTCTAGCCCTTAAAATATGTCATCAATGTACGGCAATGTGGTAAGTAAACCTGTAAAATCACAATATGGTGATGGTGGGAGCAATGTTACATGCACGTTATTAATGACACCACATAATGAATTCATTAGAATTGGGCTTCCTCCCAGCCCTGTTCTGTTAGGTGCTGTACATCTCTATATCAAAGAAACAACCTCTGGCAAAGGATCTTGTAATATAAGACAAAAATAAGCGACGGCAGGTAGAGATGACAAGCAGAGAGGGAGTAGCACAAGGTGACACAGAGACGGTTGAGAATAAAACTTGTAACAAGTATAGAAAGTCTTGTCAGATTTGTTTTTTTATATTTGTATAATTGATACTATCAATGTTTATTGTAAGCCTTTTTTTATTTTTACAAGTCTGTCTATTTAAACCTTCACAGTTGCAGGAAATTATGGGGGATCAGAGACCAGGAGGTCAGACATATTTTTTTTAAAAGATCATTCATAGAGATTATAAAAAGTTAAAGTTTTATAATTGTTACAACACAAACTGTCAACATCACGTGTCAGAATATACAAAGTAGACATCCTTAAATCAAATTTAGTACATTCTCAAGCAGTAATTTTATTTTTTGCTTCACTTATAATGTAAATTTCCATTATTATTGGTGGCAATGTTTTTGTCATTGGTTTGTATGTTTAGGTGAAATCAACATTTACCAACATTTATTGCAAAAAGACAATTCCTCCCAAGTGTAAGTACATACTGTAACACTGTTAAGAAACAGGTGTTTATACAGGCAAAGGAGGCAATTGTGATTCAAAGGGACCTGGATCTTTTAAATCATTGATGGAATGCTGCACCATGTGCTCTGGGTAGTCCTAAGGACTGGGGGGACAGTGTGGTGCATTCTGGGCAGCGCAAAGGGCCGCCTATCCTGGCCCCGCCCCTTCCATCTGAGGCTCCGCCCCTTCTGGGAGTATGGGACTGGCCCGCCCCAACCTTGCCCAGAGGCCTACAGAAGGAGGGTGTGAGCGTTCCTCTGTGCACAGCATTGCCGTGACTACAGCTGTAATCAGTACAAAGATAAGTGCAAAGTACTTCACTTTGGAAGGCAACATTAAATGCATAAATACAAAATGGGCTAGGGAGAAGTGCTGTGGAGGTTAGCTCTGCTTGACACTGGTGAGGCCTCACTTGAAGTACTGTATCTGCATTTGGGTGCCCCCTTTTAGAAAAGACGCAGCCACACAGGAGAGGGTCCAGAGGGGAACCACAAAAATGCTAAAAAAGTTCCCAAAACCCGCACTTTGAAGAAAGATTTAAAAAAAACACAAATTCAGGAATGTTTTGTTTTGAGACAGAGACTGAGGAGGGATCTGATAAGAATTTTCAAGTATTTTAAGGGCTGTTATAAAAGGACCAAACATACGTTACAGGCTGAGCATTAATTCTAGCAACAATTATGTTTTCAGGCAAGGTTATTTTATTTTTATTTTTAATCTCAGATAACCTCTCAAGGCACCATTTTCAAATAGATTAATGATCAAGAAACAGGGAAGGGTGTCTATGCTCAAACAGCCACCTCACGACAGGACGTCTGATGTTGTGAAGACCAGGACTTTACCCGGGTTCCAAAACAGTTAGATAAATTCATAGAGGTTATGTCCATCAATGGCTATTAGCCACGATGGGTAGGAACGGTGTCCCTAAACTCTGTTTGTCAGAGGCTGGAAATGGGTGACAGAGGATGGATCGCTTGCTGATTCCCTGTTCTGTTCACTCCCTCTGGGGCACCTGGCATTGGCCACTGCCAGCAGACAGGACACTGGGCTAGATGGACCTTTGGTCTGACCCAGTCTGGCCATTCAGATGTTCTTATGACACTAGGTAACATTGTTCCTCTCAAGTAATTACCATTTGCTACATCTGTTCTTTGCCTTTTCCTTTAATTCCTGTACGACATTTGGGCCACACAACCTATAGTCCCACCCTTCTTCCAACTGTTCTTCTCCGTCGGCTAGAATTGTCCTGGTGAACGAATTAGCTGGGGATGCGTTTCCAGTCTAGCACCCTGCTAAGAGCATCTTTAACCAACTTGTTCCTCAGGCTGTAGATCAGGGGGTTCAGCATGGGGACCACCAGAGTATAAAACACGGACGAGACTTTCTCCTGCTCCAGGGAGTAGCTGGCACTGGGCTGTATGTGGCTTAGGCTCACGGGCCCATAGAACATGGTGACGACGGTCAGGTGGGAGGCGCAGGTGGAGAGGGCTTTGCGCCTGCCCTCAGCAGAGCGGATCCGCAGGATAGAGAGGAGGATGCACAGATAAGAGATGACGACAGTCAGGAGGGTGGACATGGCAATCACCCCAGAGAACGTTACCAGCAGAATCTCCTGCACGTGCTTCTCAGAGCAGGCCAGCTTCAGCAAGGGGTTCGTGTCACAAAAGTAATGGTTGATGGTGTTGGGCCCACAGAACCACAGCTGCAGCAAGCCGCCGGTGTGCGTCAGTGAATTCAGGAGCCCCCCTGTGTAGGAGCTGGTCACTAGAAGAGCACAGACTTTCTTAGACATAACAGCAGCGTAGTGCAGGGGGTGACAGATGGCTACGTAGCGATCGTACGCCATGGCGGCCAGCAGGAACCCTTCGGTGGTGACCAACACGACAAAAGAGAAGTGTTGGGCGAGGCAGGCCGAGTAAGAAATGCTTTTATTCCCCACTAGGAGGCTCCCCAGCATCCTGGGTGTGAAGACCAAGGAGTAGCAGAGATCAACGATGGAGAGGTTACTCAGGAAGAAGTACATGGGGGTATGGAGTCGGGAGTCCACCCTGATCAGCACAATCATCCCAAGATTCCCCACCAGCGTCAGAACATAGGACACCAGGAGCAACGCGAAAAGAGACATCTGCAGCTCCTGCCGATCCGTCAGTCCCAGGAGGATGAAATGGGTCACCGTGCTGTGGTTGCCCTCGGCCATTCCTAGAGCAGTACAGAAAATCAGACCTGCCGGGACAGCGGGAGGGAGCCGTGTGACAGAAGGAAATTTCATAGCATGAATGAAATCTCAATGACCGCACCAGGCTTGGGAGTGGATAGTGAATATCTTACAGGAAGCCAGCCACCCTGAAGTCTGGGAAGAGTTGGGAGGGGTCTTTCATTTTACATTTATTTCTCCTTGAGATTTTCAAGGCTGTTGAGGAGAGTTTGACATCCAAGTCTCTGTAAAATTGACTGGAATTAGCATGCAGTTTCTGAAGGGGAGTTTCCCAATTCATTATCCCAAAATTTCCTTAATGAAATATACCAGCATCTGTTTGAATTCATGAGCTTAGTATAGGTTGAGTCTCTCTAGTCCGGCAACCTCTGGTCCGGCAACATCCATGATTTTAGTTAGCCGGATGTCCACTATCATGGATGTGGCCAAGTTTCCTGCAGTCCCATAAAGTTTGTTTACAGCCACCAGTCCTGGCTCTCAGTGTTCTGTGCTGTTATTTAGCTCTAATTTGCCCCTTAATGTCTTCTAAGAACCCAGTGAACAGTGGAAGTATTGGTAATGCGCTAGACAATACTGACTATCGGCAGTTCTTTCTGGTTCTGGTTCTTTCTGGTTCGGCACCGGACAGGTTCCGAGGGTGCCAGACTAGAGAGGTTTAACCTGTACTTCATATTGTTAGCTCACTAAAGGTAAATTAGAAAGAACTCTTACTTCAGATCCTGTCTTCTGAGTTCAGACTTCTCTCAAATAATCCTTTTAGATGACTACAAAGTCTCAGAGAGGTAGCCATGTTAGTCTGTAACTTTAAAAACGAGTAGTCCTGTGGCATCTTCGAGACTAACAAAAATGCATAGGATCATGAGCTTTCATGGGCAAAACCCACTTCATCAGATGGGGTGAGTTTTACCCATGGAAGCTCGTGAGCCTGTATATTTTTGTTAGTCTCGAAGGTGCCACAGGGCTACTCAATGTTTTACAAATTCTCAGTCGTGTCCCAATTGTTGCTGCTTTGTAACACATCCCCTGGCAGCTTTGCTAACCCTAAGCATTTAAAAATCACTAATCAAGTTTCCAAAAATCATGTGATTGGCTTAAAATCTGACAGTCTTTTTAAAATGACACATAGAGTTTAGAGAGGGGCAGAGGATAGGTAATTCTCTTTGGTGCAAGATTTTGATACTTTAAAATTTGTTTGGGCTAGGAACAAACCACCAGTATTTGAAAAGTCTCTGGAAAAGTGAACGGATTTCTATAGCCATGGGCCTCGAGCATTCTGCATATGGGGCAGCTCCAGGGCTGTGGACCCAGAAAGCAGGAAACCGGGCTGGAATCTGATCTCACCAGAGTTTTCTCACTTTGGTAGCACTGCAGTGAAATTGGCCAGTCTGGAGGAAATGTTCCAATTACACTCAGTCAGCAAATTGGAATGAAACTGTGTTTCACTGGAATTTTTCTGACCAGTTTGAATTCTGTTCTTTTGATTTGCTTGCTGGATTTTGAGGCCTCGAGGTGGATCACATTTTCAAGCTTTTCCCAGCAATCCCTAGGGCTAGAAACATACGTAACACTTCTGAGAGTCTTCAGTGATCACAGGACACAAGGAGTTGCATGGAGCTTTAAGAGAAGCACCAGATTTTGGGAGAGTTGGCAACATTGCCCACAAGCTAAGCTATCCTTGCTCTACGAGCTTTCTGGCCACTAGTCATCAATCCCGATTGCCTGCATCTACCAGTGGTGCACAATGCCGGGCCCTTCATCTCTCTGGGTGACTAATGGGGACTAATTTAGCTATAATCACTCGAGAGAGAGATCTTGGAGTCATTGTGGATAGTTCTCTGAAAACATCCACGCAGTGCGCGGCAGCAGTCAAAAAAGCAAACAGAATGTTTGGAAGTTTTAATAAAGGGATAGCGAATAAGACAGAGAATATCTTATTGCCTCTATATAAAACCATGGTACGCCCACATCTTGAATGCTGCATACAGATGTTGGTCGCCTCATCTCAAAAAAGATATATTGGTGTTGGAAAAGGTGCAGAAAAGGGCAATAAAAATGATGAGGGGTTTGGAAAGGGCACCATATGAAAAGAGATTAAAAAGACTGGGACTTTTCTGCTTAAAAAAGAGGAGACTAAAGGGGCAATATGATAGAGGTCTATAAAATCATAACAGGTATGGAGAAAGTGAATAAGGAAAAGTTGTTCATTTGTTCCCATAACATTAAAACAAGGGTCACGAAATGAAATGAATAGGTAGCAGGTTTAAAACAAACAAAGGTAGTTTTTCTTCACACAGTCAACCTGTGGAACTCCTTGCTAGAGGATGTTGTGAAGATCAGGACTTTAACAAAGTTCAAAAAAGAACTAGATAAACTCATGGAGGTTAAATGGTTATGAGGTAGAATGGGTAGGAATGGTGTCCCTAGCCTCCGTGAGAAGCTGGGAATGGGTGACAGGAGAGGGATTACTTGATAGTTCCCTATTCTGTTCACTCCTTCTGGGGCACCTGGCATTGGCCACAGTCGGAAGATAGGACACTGGACCTTTCGGTCTGACCCAGTCTGGCCATTCTTGTGGGTCATTTGCTGTGACACAGGAAAGTGCCCCAAGCAGGAAATGGGGAAGAAAGGTTGTTGGCACAGAAGCGACAATGGAAAGCCGTGGGCAAGGCGCTGAAAGGGGGAGGGAGGTTGCTTGGAGGAGATGGCAGACGGGGGGGGGGGGGGGGGGGCTGCATGATGACCCAGGTCAGAGAATGAGCTAAAAGGAGAAGTTGCCGCATCAGGAGAGGGATGTGGGAAGAGCAGAGAGGGAGAGAAAAAGGAGGAGGAAACCAGGCCAGAGAGACACGAGGACAAAACTATGCAGCACATCAACCGTGAGGCTTCTCCCTTTACTCCTTCCTGCTGGCTCCCCCTTCCTCCTTTCCTCAGCCACAAGCAGACTGTGCAGGGTGTGGCTTGGAAACAGTCTCGTATGCGATTGCAAACGTCCTCTTCCACCTTGGCCCGTCCAGTGTTAACCCTTTGTTGGATTTTTGAAACAAGGACACCCAAGTCTGGGGCTGCCACCGCCTACATGATTATTGTTTTCCCCCTTATGGGCCCTCCCCACAACCCACTGGATCCAAGTGTCCAGCCTCCCCCACACACACCCACACCCACACCCACACGCCCTCTCGTGCGTGCACACAAACCACTGGATAATGGTCAGACCGGGGCTCGGGGCACTAGGCAAAGAGCAACACAAATGATTCAAGGTCTAGAAAAGATGAACGATGAGGGAAGCCTGAAGGAATTGGGCTTGTTCAGTTTGGAAAAGAGAAGACTGAGTGGGGACATGATAGCGGTTTTCAAGTATCTAAAAGGGTGTCACAAGGAGGAGGGAGAAAAATTGTTCTCCTTGGCCTCTGAGGATAGGACAAGAAGCAACGGGCTTAAACTGCAGCAAGGGAGGTTTAGATTGGACATTCGGAAAAACTTCCTGCCTGTCAGGGTGGTGAAACACTGGAATAAATTGCCTAGGGAGGTTGTGGAATCTCCATCTCTGGAGATATTTAAGAGCAGGTTGGACAGACACCTGCCAGGGATGGTCTAGATGGTGCTTGGTCCTGCCGTGAGGGCAGGGGACTGGACTTGGTGTCCTCTCAAGGTCCCTTCTAGGTCTAGTGTTCTATGAGTCTAGACTGAGATCAGCTTTTAATTCCTGATTCTGCTGCAGACTCCCTGAGTGATTTTGGTCCAACCAGAATTTCCTCTTTGCCTCAGTTCCCTCTTTATAAAACCTGGATAACAATCTTTGTTTTCACCCACCCTCTTTCATCTTGTTTATGAGACTATCTGCTCCTGGGGGCAGGAACTGTCTTTTATTGTGTTTCCAGAGAACCTAGCATGGTGGGACACCGATCTCTGACTTGTAACACAACAGTACACGCCATACGTTTTACAATCCTGACCTCTCTCTATAATTGACTGTCACCCAAGTCTAGAATCTGAAATCCGCAACGGTTGCCCAGATCAGATCTCGATCCAGTTCCAGATCGGGAGCGTGTAACTGAGATTCATCTCTATGTATAATAATGGTTTCTTACCTAATATCCATCTAGACGTCTGTGGGTCTTCCATACGCCACGTCCATTTTCACTGTTGTGTGCCCTGAGACAGAAATATAAACCAACAAGCGAGTTAGTAAAATGTTGACAGTGCTAGCATCACACTTCCAAGGAGACGGGGAAAATGGCAAGTTATGTCCAGGAATCAGAACAGCAGGAAAATTGTTATCCCCCTCTGCTGAAGGACTGACGCCGTGTATCATCGCTGCTGGTGGCAGAGAGTGTTCAATCTCTCTGCATCCGTAAGGGATCACGGTAGGGCATCGGAAACCATGTTTATATTCATGTCTGAGGCATTTGGGGATTGAGTTTCTGAAGTGAGTCAAACTGCAGTCTCAAACCTGGCACAGGGGGCTCATTACAAAGCCCTCTCTGGTACCCTGCCCTGCCTCCAAAAGTTGTGCACTGAGTCAATTTGTTGTTTGCCTTGACTTAGTGTAACCCACACACCTAGTGTGGTACTGAGCAATGCAAGTGGCACCTAGACCACAGCAACAGTTAAGATCAAGAGACCTCTACAGCATGGGCTGGGAGCCAGCTGGCTTTTAGCTCAGAGGGTAGAGGCTCCAGTACTCAACTCCTGAGATCCCAGATTCAAACCTGCTCGGTGGCGGTTACATTAGCTTTAGGGATCACTCTCACCGTTGGGCTGAGTCACAGAAAGAAGCCTTCCGAGCAGTGTAATCGGCAGTAAATGGCCGAGTCTCTCTTTCCATCTGGAGGACTCGGTGAATTCAAGGGCGACGTTTGCCTCCAGTGAAATCCAGATGTGGCAAAGCTATGGAGAAAGCACAGTTCCAGCAACCAAACCATTTTAACTTTGCTCTGTGTAGACGCCCAGCAATCACAATAGTCTTTAGCGCCTAACAGAGTGTACAGCCCCGGGGGGGGGGGGGGAACTGATTTTCCATACACTTTAAAGCCAAAAGTGGCCAATACGATCACCCAATTTGACCTCCTTCATAACAGGTCAAAGAACCTTGCCCAATAATGTCTGTATCAAGACTATGGATATAGATATAGATATAGATATTTAGCTCAGACCCATCTATTAGATAGACTTCCAGTTGGAAAGACTTCCACTGGCAAAGAATCCACCATATCCCAAGGAAAGTAGCTCCAGGGGGTAATACCCTCACTGGGGCTATGTCTAGACTGCAGAGTTTTTCTGGGATACCTCCAGTATCCTGGAAAAACTCTGCCACATCCAGGGAACATGTTCCACTTTTTTGGAACAGTTTCCAAAAAAGTGGGTACATTCTTTCAGCATCCCTGTATTCTATGAGGAATCAGGGATGTTCTGAAAGAGGTTTTTCCGACATTTGGCCCCGTGTAGATGGGCCAAATGTCGGAAAAGCCTCTTCCGAAAAAACAGGGAAAAGGTACACAAATTGCCCAGTAAAAACAGTGCTTTATTTTTACACTCTTCAGTTCCAGCTGTTGGATACTGCTGTGCCTTTTCCTGGTAATTTAAAGCACCACTATCCAAAATTTTGTCTCCTCTGCAGGTCTTTGTAGATCAGGAGTGGGGAAACCTCAGGCCAGGGGGCCAGATATGGCCCCCAGCTTGCCTGGATCTGGCCCCCGAGGCTCAGGGCCCACCCTGCATTGGGGAGCCTGGGGATGGGGTGCACGAGGGGGTTCAGTGTAAGGTTGTATAAGGGAGTTTGGATCTAGGAGGGCTCAAGGCTAGGATAGGGGCTTGGAGTGCAGGAGGGGGTACGTGACTGGGACAGGAATTGAGGCTCCAGCTGGACACTGCTTACCACAGGTGGCTCCTGTGTGGTGGTTAAAGGCAAGCTCCCCCCTGCCCTGGCCCTGCACCACTGTCAAAAGCAGCCAGCCATTCCTTCCATCCCAAGCCCTGTTGTGCCTCCCACCCCAGTTCTGTGGAGATAGGATACAGAGTGGGAGAGGGAAACAGCTCCAAGGCAAAGGGCAGGAGGTGCACAGCAGTGGGGGGAGGAGCCCCTGAAGTGCTGCATGTGGTAGCTTCTTAGCCAAACCTGTCAAGATCACCTGTCAGAGACTCCAAGATCTACCAGTAGATCCCGATCCACTGATGGGTGACCACTGCTCTAGAGAGTGCTTGCTCCTGCCGTGAGGGCAGAGGACTGGACTCGATGACTTCTCGAGATCCCTTCCAGTTCTAGTGTTCTATGATTCTATGATTCTGTGAAATGCAAAGCGAATATGGCAAGATTATTATTATTATTATTATTCAACATTTAGCACCAGACTCGCCAGACACTCTGTATGTCACTCTGGAGCAGCACCAAGCCACCAGAGCAGATTAGCCAGGTTCCCTGGTTCCTGACCTCCACATAAACAACGTAGTTTCTTCCTTCCTCCTGTTGGCAGCATTCCCTGTATATCCCTCCTTTCCTTGCCCTTTCTCGTGAGTAGGTTTGGTAACATGGGCTGTTTCTGGGAAAAAAATGTTTGAGGATTCGTGGTCATTCCACCCCACTCTCCCAATAATTGAAAGTTTCTCCTTGGGCAGAAACCGTTGTTTGTCTTCAGGTGATGCCAGGAACTGCCCTGTTTCAAAAGACCTTGCGTCTGCCCTTGTTCTGGGGGAGGGCAAACTGAATCTGACTGTTGGAAAGACAACGGCTTTCTGTACTCACCGTTGCCACCCACTTCCTGTTGTAAGTAATGGCGGGTGGTGGCCATCTTGAAAAAGGGCCTCTTTGCTGAAAGGTAGCTTTAGCCTAATTTCTGTGGAGAAAGATGGGAGCTGGTGGCCATTTTGAAAGGTTGGGGATTTCTCTGGAGAAGAACATGATTCATCATTAAAGCTTTTGGGAAAATGTTTTACACAGCTGGAGATTTCCTTGCAATTCCTCATGATTTTAAGTGAGACGCGAATCAAATCTGACTTCTGACTTCGGGTCTCAGTGTAAT
Source organism: Pelochelys cantorii (assembly GCA_032595735.1). Taxonomy (NCBI): domain Eukaryota; kingdom Metazoa; phylum Chordata; order Testudines; family Trionychidae; genus Pelochelys; species Pelochelys cantorii. The sequence continues at coordinate 4,043,791 of CM064329.1, forward strand.
GGACTCAGCCCCCATCACTTCTGTTAGCCAATAAGTGCTAACAATCACTCAGTTTGGAATGGGGTTGCACCCACCTTTCATAGGCACCACCTTTCTGCAAGGGTGTGAGGCGGCTTTTCTTTCAGTTTGTACAATGGGATGGCACCCACTCCTTGGGAGTGCCCTCTGATGGCAGATGGTTCTTTAAGTGGGTCTTCAGTGACTCAACCCTCTAAGCTACAGGCACTGTCCCCATTCCAGGGTGTACAGTCTACTTCCTTCTCATGGCCCCAGGGTGCGGTCATAGCACCAAGGCTTCCTTCCCAGAGACACTAGCATAAGAACATAAGCATGGCCAGACTGGGTCAGACCAAAGATCTGTCTGCCGACAGTGGCTAGTGCCAGATGCCCCAGAGGGAGTGAACAGAACAGGGAATCTTCAAGCGATCCCTCTCCAGTTGCCCATTTCCAGCCTCTGACAAACAGAAGCAAGGGACACCATTCCTACCCATCCTGGCTAATAACCATTGATGGACCTAACCTCCATGAATGTATCTGCTACTTCTTTTACCCTGTTAAAGTCCTGGCCTTCACACCATCCTCTGGCAAGGAGTTCCACAGGTTGATTGTGTACTGCATGAAGAAAAAGCACTCCAATAAGGGCCCATCTCAGCACCCTTAGTTAGTATGTCCTTTTTGGCAGATTTCAACCACACCAGCAAGGTGCATTGTGTTACCCGCACCACATCTGGCTAAGAATAGCAATAGAGATGTAGCCATGTTAGTCTGGTCTTGCTGAAACAAAAGACAGGACTATGCAGCAGTTTAAAGACTAACAGGATGGTTTATTAGGTGATGAGCTTTCGTGGACCAGTCATGCCAATTTTCTTCCACAATTTGATCTGAGGAAATGGGTCTGGCCCACGAAAGCTCATCACCTAATAAACCATCTTGTTAGTCTTTAAACTGCTGCATAGTCCTGTCTTTTGTTTCAGCGAGTCTGGCTAAGTTCTGGGCTGAGTCCTGCCAGCAGTGAGTTGTCCTTGGTCCTGTCGCTTTGCCAGAGAGCCAGGCATCTGTTCAGGCTCCAGGCAGCAACTGACTACTCAGGGTACGTCTAAACTACACCCCTTTTTTGATAAAGGAATGTAAATTAGATGTATCGAAAGTGCAGATGAAGTGGGGATTTAAATATCCCGCACTTCATTTGCATAATGGCGGCCACGGCTTTTTTTTTTTTTTAAACAGGCTTTTTGAAAAAAATGGCAGTTTAGACGGGGCATTTTCAACAGAAATGCCCCGTTTTGAAATATCCCAAGGAGTACAGGAGTACAGGATCTTTCGAAATGGGGCATTTCTGTCAAAAATGCCCCGTTTAATTGCCGTTTTTTTTTCAAAAAGCCCCGTTTCAAAAAAAAAAAAAAAGCGGCGGCTGCCATTATGCAAATGAAGCATGGAATATTTAAATCCCCACTTCATTTGCACTTTCGACATGTCTAATTTACATTGCTTTATTACAAAAGGGGTGTAGTTTAGACATACCCTCAACTTCAGTAAGTTTCCCATATAAGGTGGTGTTTATGTGACCGGCATTTAATTACACTGTAGTGTCCAGGAGGTGGATCTTTTGTGTGGACTGGTCCAGGCAGAGGTTGATAGTGGGTTGGAAACTGTTGAAATTCCTGTGGAATTCTTCAAGGGTCTCCTTCCCCTGGGTCCATATGATGAAGATTTCATCAATGTTGTGTAAATAGAAGAAGGGTGCTAAGGGACAGGGAGCTGAGGAAATGTTGTTCTAGATCAGCCATAATAATATTGGCAGACTGGGGGGCCTGGCAGTAGAAGATGGGGTTCAGCAGAGGCATTGTAAAGTGGGAAAGGACTGACTGAATGGGAGAAAGACACTGGTTGCGCTGAAAGATGAATTCTCAGACTGGAGGAAGATAGAAGGGAGTTCCTGAAGGGTTGGTCTTGGGACCAGGGGGGCAACAGAATTGCTAGGCCCTGGGGCAAGGTGTGCCTGTGGGGCTCTGAGATCCTGGAATGGGCGGGGCCTCGAGTGGAACGAATGGGCCTGGGGGCTACTGGCCCTCAGCACTGCTCTTGGTGTTGCTCCCAGCATGCCTCACCCTGCTCCCCCTCCGCCTAAGGCAGCCCAGAATGTTCTGCGTGGTGTGTGGACGTGGCTCTGACCACCGTCACTGCTGTGGTAGTGGCAGCAGCAGCCAGGATCCCTGGGCCCTATTGAATCTCCAGGCCCGCGGCAACTGCCCAAGTTGCCCTACCTCCCACTGACGGGCCTGCTTAGGACCAGCCTTGTTCAATAATTTTATGCGTGGCCTGGGAACAAGAGGTAGGAATGTGCTGATGATACACAGCGGGGCAGGCAACCTCCCAACAGAGGCGCGTCCGACTCTTCCGCAGAAAGCTTTGACTTGATCTTGAACTGAGGGCCAAAGGGTGAAATTGAACTGTGCAAAGTGCAAGGCCGTGCCCTCGGGGTCTAGGAATAAGAACGTCTCTCAGTTGAGTGCGGCCGGTGAGGAGGGAGATCGGGCTGTGTAGCGTGGTGCCAGGGTGACTGGGAGCCACCGTGGTAACGTGGCTGTGTGGAGGCAAATGCACGTGACTGTATGATAGAGTTGGATGGTGGGGTCGCTTGTGATGACGGGGGCAGGGCCTCTTTGTGGTGTAGGACTTCTGTGACCAATGCCAACGCGTCAGGCCTTCCGCTGGTCACTAGCAGAGATTAGGAAGGGACAGCTTCCTGCCCAGGTATTCTTGGGGAGGTTTTTGTCTTGAATTGCCTTCCTCTGCAGCATCCGGGATGGCTAAGATTGGAGATGGGACTTCGAATGGAGTGGGCTGGTATGCTACCGTGGTGCGGGTTGCTTGCCGCATTATTTGGGTGTATCTCACTCAGGCTCGTTGCAGGGACATCAAGAACAGGGGTACTATTCTCTGATCAGAGGGTGGCTGCTAGGTGGGGTTGGTGCATGGGTGGTGGGTGACCCCATGGCTTGGGGAGACACGTCACACCCCACCCCAGCCCCGCCCGCCACAGCCCTTGCTTCCCCCCCTCCACTGTAGCCTGCCAGCCCCTATCCAGACTCCTCTCCCCCACCCCCTGCAATGTGGCTGCTAGCACTTGCCCCCTTCCCTGACCCAGAGTAGCACCCCCAACCTCAGCACGGCCACAGCTTCCTCCGGCCCTGGAGCTCTTGAGAGCCAGCGGCTGGGCAGCCAACACTGGCTTCCCCAGGGATGAGGATGGCTCCTGCATTTGGAAAGCAGGATAAGGGACCTGCGGAAGGTAGGGAGGTGGGGTGGGTTCTTGAGTGGCATAAGGGATACGCTGTTCACCTGGGGAGCACATTTGGAAAGCAGGATAAGGGACCCTCTGAAGGAACAGAGGTGGGGTGTGTTCTTCAGTGGCTTAGGGGATAGGGCTTTTGCTGGGAGAGCATAGGGAGGAGGTCTCCCCCAGAGCTCCAGAGAGCTGGCCAGCAGGCCTGGCACCAGGCTGGGGACCGTACCACCTGCACCCCCAACCAGTAAGGTCCTCCCTGCAGCCGAACCCCCAGCCCCAGCACTGTATGGCCAGAGTGGCCGTAGCCCCAGGAAGACAGGCGATGCAGCCCCCAGCTTGCCTGCCCCAGCCTCTGGTATCACAGCAGCAGGCTGGTGGGGAGAGTCTGGGGGACTCTGGTGGAGAGTGGGTGAGGCAGTTTGGTAGGCAACGCCTTCCCTTGCCTAGAACACCCGCCGCCCATTGGCTGGTGACCTGTGATGCAGGCAGGAAGACTGGATGATCTAGTTGCCTTAAACTCTCTGACTACAGGTCGGAGGGTGTTTGTCAGAAGCCATTTTGGAAACCAGAGGCTCTGTTCTGAAAGCAGAGCAGGGCAGACAGAATTCAGAGTGTCTCAGAGCTGCCCATTTCTCCTCTTGGGTTAGGCTGGTGGTTCAGCATTAGGGACCAATGTAATGCTTAACTAGACTCACTAAATTGAACACCAGCAGATGGATCGCAGCAGCAGCAATCTTCTGTTTTGTGTAGACAAGGCCTAGGAAACCAAGCTTTCCAAAGTCAAGAAATCCAAAGCTTGGGAGTTAGTTTTTGCCTTAAAATATGGTCTCACTTTATACATTTATAAAATACGTGCTACGTAAAACTACAATACAAAATGAAGCTTCATATGCAACATACCGTTTTTATTGTACACACAGCAAGTGATAGCCCAGGATATAGAGTCAGGTAGATTTTTACATCTACACGAGAGCTACAAAATCTGCTAATTTTTGAAGCAAATCGATTGTTTTTGCAACTTAGAGCTAAGGTTTTGTCTTTACTAAAATGCACATGTGAAAAAGAAAATTCAAATTAATGTGTTTGGATGTGTTAACTTCTTAGGTGAAAGAGACAAGCTTTGGAGAAAGATCTTTTCAGAAGAAGAGTTTACAAAGTTGGCCTGGTAAAGGGTATTACCTCACCTAGGATCTTACAGCATTCAATGCCCCGAGGACATCAAATAAGGGCAGCCACAAAAGTATGTGCTGGGTGATACTTTTCACCTCTTTGTGGAAATTCCCTGGCTTCTCATTCCATAGCAACAGTGGGGTTCCGATTTCCTACCACCCTTCCCCACTGGTGACTCTGAATTACGCTCGGATAGGAATTCACCGAGAAAACGTTTTCCTCTCTATTATTTTCTTCACAGCACGTTTCACCTCCGTGTTCCTGAGGCTGTAGATGAAGGGGTTCAGCATGGGGATCACCGTTGTGTAGAACACGGAGGCCATTTTGTCCGTGTCCATGGAATAGCTGGAGGTGGGTCGGAAATACATGAAGAGAATCGTCCCGTGGAACATGGCGACAGCGGTCAGGTGGGAGGCGCAAGTGGAGAAGGCTTTGCGCCTGCCCTCTGCCGAGCGGATCCTCAGCACGGTGAGGATGATGAGCCCGTACGAGACGATGATGATCAGAAAAGTGCTCATTTCGAACAAACTGCCAAAGATGAAAGCCAGGACCACGTTCACACAGACGTTGCTGCAGGAGAGCTTCAGGAGAGGGGTGAGGTTGCAGAAAAAGTGATTGACGACATGGGAGTCACAAAAGGATAACCTCAACAAACCAATTGTGTGGATCAAAGAGTTCACAATGCCCCAGAAGTATGACCCAATGACCAGCGTCAGGCAGACCTTCCTGGTCATCGTGACCGTGTAGAGCAGTGGGTTACATGTGGCCACATAACGGTCATACGCCATGACGGCTAGGAGGAAGATCTCAGTGGTGGCAAATACAGCAAAGAAGCCATATTGCATCATGCACCCGCTATAAGAAATGGCTTTGGTCTTCTCTAAGAAATTGGCTAGCATCTTAGGAACCACGGTGGAGGAGTAGCAGGCATCGAGGAAGGACAGGTTGCTGAGGAAGAAGTACATGGGCGTGTGGAGATGGGAGTTGGTCTGGATTACCAAGATCATCCCTAAATTCCCCAGTAGGGTGATAACACAGATGAGCAGAAACATGACAAAAAGCGGGAGCTGCAGCTCTGGCCGATCTGTTAGTCCAACGAGAACGAACCAAGTCACCATGGTATGATTGCTGTCAGCCATTGCCTTAGCTTCATCCTTAGCTGCTGGGGTAATAAACAGGATTATGTGTTTAGCATTGCGACCAGGGTCTTATGGTACTAGGTGCTGTACGAATACAGAACAAAACGATGTTCTCTGTCCTGAAGAGCTCACAATGTATTTCTACAACATCAGACAACAGATGTTTACAGGAAGATAGATCAGGTGAGACTGGGCAAGCAAAGAAATTCTGTGGATCTGCATGATCGGCGGTGGGCATAGAATGTCACCTAACCCTATTACAACCCATGTTGGTTTACATAGTACCACCGGCTGGTGGACAACTCCCGTCAGCTGGTTACTTCCCTCTGGGTGTTGTCACCGATTCCAAAGCCTTTCTAATCTAGGTATCAGCTGCACAGTGTGCATAATATCTTCCCGGCATGCGTTAAAGCAATAAAATAAAGATTAAAATTGGCGTTCTGTCCTCCAAGATCCAAACAGCAGCTGTGCACAAGTTCATTGTCTGTCAACTGCTGCAAAGTCCTAGGAGAGAGAGAGAGAGAGATTGAACTTGCTGTCAAACCCCAGACAGCTTCATCAGCTGTTCCTAAATCACTTTCAGTCTCCCAGGTGTCAACTCACAGGGCCGTGGACGAACAGGATTATGGATTCGCTTCAACACAGAGTCGATTAGGGGTAGTCTATTTTATTAGTCAGCAAGCATTACAGAGCAATGCATAGAAGAGTCAAAAGGTACTTGGAAAGCTTATGTCTCTTCTACTGTGGAGAGACCCATCCCTGATCCTCACTTCAAGGGCCACAGTCAACATGGCTCCAGCTGGGGGAATCCAGGGCACCCTCCGAGGTCTAGGTCCCTGGTGAAACTCACCAGGCACGGGACTCCCCACACTAGATATATTACAGTTGTTTACCGGGTGTGCGCATACTAACCCCACGCCACTCTTATCCTTCTCATGAAGTTGAAATTAAGGTGGATGTGATTTATTCCTCACTGCATTACCTGCTCAGCTGCATAAGCTGCAGCCGATAAGCGCCATCTGGTGTTTCAGGTTCCAGGGCTGAGATATAGGGCTGGGAATTTCCATCCTCAGCTCTCAGACCTGTGGGCCCACTTACAGCTTACACTACACCAGGCACTGGCCATCTGGGTAGGGAACACAGCCCCCTCATTGAGTTGAGGCTAAAGGGATGAATGCACGTTGTAAAAGTGCTCATCAATTTACATCATTCTTTCTGCTTTCTTTTTATTCACAACGAGTTGTACTTTAGGAAAAAACCCTTTTATATACAATGGAGTCATTCAGAAAGATCCTAGATCAGAAGATACTCTAAACATGTGCCTTGCTTTAAACACACCAAGAGTCCCAAATGAATGGGATCATCTGGGTGCTTAAAAAAATGGGCACTCAGATCACAGTAAAATATCACTCACATGTAAGGAAGTGTGCCACAATGTAGCCCGTGAGTAGTAGTAATCATTTTTGTATTGTGCTAGCACCCACATCCCTACTCAAGGATCAGGACCCAGTTGTGCTAGGAGCTGAACAAACACAGAACAAAAGGACAAAATGCTTATCCGCTAATACAGGAAAAGAGATAGCAGGTGGCTACAGCCAGAGACATGGGAGAAGAAAGCAACAATGAAGCATTAGTTGTCATTTTCAAAGGCTTAATTTTAGAGCGGGAAGATTATGTAGGTTAGACATAGACACATTAATTTTTGATCATTTGGGGCCTAGAATACTCACAGCCCATGGAAAAAATCACTCTGCAAAAATATTTCCCTCATTTCACTAATAAGAACATAAGAAAGACCATACTGGGTCAGACCAAAGGTCCATCTATCCCAGTGTCCTGTCTGCCGACAGTGGCCAATACCAGATGTCCCAGAGGGCGTGAATAGAATAGAGAATCATCAAGTCGACCCATTTCCTGCCTCTGACAAACAGAGGCTAGGGACACCATTCCTACCCATCCTGGCTAATAACCATTGATGGACCTAACCTCCATGAATTTATCTAGTTCTTTTTTTGAATGCTGTTAAAATCCTGGTTTCCACAACATCCTCTGGCAAGGAGTTCCACAGGTTGACTGTGTGCTGTGTAAAGAAAATTTTCCTTTTGTCTGTTTTATACCTGCTACCTATTAATTTCATTTGGTGACCCCTACATGTTTTATCCTGACATGTAGCAGGTACTTACTTCAAACTTTTCAGATCACATTGACAATAATGACTTTTCACCTTCTTTCTTCCAAACTGGTGTAAATCTGCACTGCACGCGCAGAGAACACCAGGTAGGATTCTGGCCCTACGTATATTCTCCTGAAGAAAATAGACTATTTATCTCATTATTTATCCCAGTTTGGTCCCTCCTACATCCTGTCAGATTGTTTTTCACCTGAATATTGTTTGTTAAACAGAGAACACAATGTCATTGACACAGACATTGTTCATAGAGATGTGGTTTTTTTGGTAGAGTTTTCAGCCCAACGTTTTCTGAGTTTTAGGCTGCATTTTCTGGTCAATTCCAGAGAGAGGAGAGAGAGAAAGAGAGAGGGAGGAGAATGGAAAACCTGTCCTTGTTGATTATCAAATGGACTTTTTAATACAATTCTATTTTGTGGGACCTTTTGGAAGGTTTCATTTTCATTCCAATGAGGAATGGAGACAAATTTTGAAACCTTCAAGGTTGTCATGAAACAGAATCTACATTCCCTGGCTGTCTCTAATCTGAACCCAACCTGCAGGAAAGAAGCAACAAAGGGTATGTCTACACTACAAAGTTAATTCGAACGAACAGCTGTTAGTTCGAATTAACTTTCATAGGTGCTACACATACAAACCGCTAGTTTGAACTTAATTCGAACTAGCGGAGTGCTTAATTCGAACTAGGTAAACCTCATTCTACGAGGACTAACGCCTAGTTCGAATTAAGTAGTTCGAATTAAGGGCTGTGTAGCCACTTAATTTGAACTAGTGGGAGGCTAGCCCTTCCCAGCTTGCCCTGGTGGCCACTCTGGGCCAAACCAGGGAAACTCTTCTGCCCCCCTCCCGGCCCCGGAGCCCTTAAAGGGCCATGGTCTGACTACACTGCTTGTGCAGTTGCAAGCCTGCCAGCACCCAGCCAGCAGACCCTGCACCTGGCACGGGATGAGCCAGCCACCCGCTGCCACCCAGCCCTTCCCCTCTTCCCAGGACCAGGCTGGCGGCTCCCAGGAGCCTGCCCGGGGCCGCAAGAGGCGAGCACCCACCTGGTCTAGTGCAGAGATCGTGGACCTCATCGAGGTTTGGGAGGAAGCCTCCAACGTCCACGATCTCCACACTAGCCACAGGAACGCGGCCGTCTACAGCCGCATGGCTGCCACCTTGGCCACCAGAGGCCACATGCGGACCCGGGAGCAGGTCCGCTGCAAAATTAAGGACCTGCGGCAGTCCTACTCCAGGGCCTCCCAGCCAGGGGCCGACCTGGAGGCCTGCCCCCACTGAGGCCCTGGACCGCATCCTGGGGCTCACGCCGTCCATGCCCCCCGGGTGGTGATCGACCCGGGGCAGAGGGACCCGTCCCTGACACAGAGGAGGAGGAGGAGGACGCCGAGAGCCAGGAGCCTGCAGGGAGCCTGCCCAGGACCCAGGACCCCCGAGGCATCCCACAGAGCACATCGGCTGTATCGTCTGAGGCCGAGGGGGCTCCACATGTGAGTGCCATCATGCTCCCCTTATGTGTACGGGGGGTGGGGGGAGAGGGAGCCCAAGGGACCGTGCACCTGGGCCTTGCCCACCATGGAGCAGCAGCTGGGTGTCATGCAGGGGCCCTGGCCCGTTCCCCACACCCTGACCTCGCCTTGCACGGGGGGTTGGGGGGCTGTGTCCCCAGGGAGAACTGACCACTGCTCTTGTTTCACCACAGCCGCAGCACCTGGGACTGCAGGGCGCACCACCCCGCCTGCAACAGCCACCCACACCTGGGCCAGCAGGTGCTCCAGGAACCTGGAGGAGTACCACCGGCGGCACCTGCAGCTACTGGAGCACCAGCTCCACACCCAGGACCACTGGGTCCGGGAGGACCTGCGGCTGCGGCAGCGGAGCTTGGAGGCACTGGAGGAGCAGGGCTGTGCCCTCTGCGGCCGCCTCCAGACCTTGGTGGACAGGTTCCTGCCTCCTGCTGCTCCAGCCCCTGCGGCCGCCCCAGCTCTCGCTCCTCCTCCCACCCCTGCTCCCCCTCCTGCTTCCTCCACACACCCCGTCCCTCCTGCCCCACCCTCCACACCCACTCCCCCCCGACACCCCCGCACCCGCAGTGCTGCGAGACGGGAGAGCCAGCAGGACCCCCAATCCTGAGCTTTCCCTTCCCTTCCTCCCCTTCCTCCCCTTCCAGCTCCCTCCTCCCAGGTTTCCTCCTCCCCTCTCCCACCCTCATTCCTCCCTCTCCCCACCCCAGTTATGTAAAATAAAAGACATTTTTGTTGGCAAAACAGATGTGTTTATTTGACATTAGGAAGGGGGGTTAGGGAAGGGAAAGGGGAAGGAGGGGAGGGTGGAAGAAGGCCCCAGTGGGGCATGCAGGGAGAGTTCAGTCCTCCTCCTTCCACCTGGAAGCTCTCCCGCAGGGCTTCCCGGATCTGGACGGCCCCTCGCTGGGCCTCCCGGACGGCGGCGGTGCGGGGCTGAGCGTACTGGCCAGCCATGCGCTCAGCCTCAGCCATCCAGGCTGGCAGGAAAGCCTCCCCCTTCCGCTCGCACAAATTGTGCAGCACGCAACATGCTGCCACCACGAGAGGGATATTGTGCTCGGCGAGGTCGAGACGGGTGAGGAGGCACCTAAATCTGGCTTTCAGGCATCCGAAGGCCCCCTCGATCACGATGCGGGCCCTGGTGAGCCTGGCATTGAAGGCCTGGCGGGAGGGGTTGAGGTGCCCCGTGTACGGCTTCATCAGCCAGGGCTGTAGGGGGTAGGCTGCATCCCCCACCAGGCAGACGGGCATGTCCACGTCCCCAACCCTGATGTGGCAGTCGGGGAAGAAGGTCCCGGCCTGCAGCCTCTGGCACACGGAGGAGTTGCGGAACACCCTGGCGTCGTGTGCCTTGCCGGACCAGCCCACATTAATGTCCATGAATTGGCCCCGGTGGTCACACACGGCCTGCAGGAGGACAGAGAAGTACCCCTTTCATTTGATGTACTGGGAGGCCTGGTGTTCTGGGGCACGGATGGGGATGTGCGTCCCGTCGATGGCCCCCCACAGTTGGGGAAGCCGAGGGCGCCGAACCCCTGGATGATGGCGTCCGGATCGGCGAAGCAGACCACCCTGAGGAGCAGGACCCTGTTGATGGCCTTGACCACCTGCAGAGAGACACACCAAACCGCGAATCACTGGGGCGCCCGGGTGGCTGGGAGTGTTCGTTCCCTGGCACTGCCCCGCGCCCCACTCCCGGAAGCAACACCCGTGGGCGGCGTGTAGTACGGCTGAGACAGACCGAACCCTCCTGTGTGGGGCACTGTGCCTCCTCCCCCGCCCCCCCATTTTCCCTGGGGCAGCCCATCCCCTCCTTGCAGCCGCCCTCCCCCCCGGCCCAGTGGCCGGTGAGTGCCGTACCTGCATGAGCACTGCTCAGATGGTGGATCTCCCCACGCCGAACTGGTTCCCGACGGATCGGTAGCTGTCCAGCGTGGAGAGCTTCCAGAGGGCGATGGCCACATGCTTCTGGAGGGGGATGGCGGGCCTCATACGAGTGTCCCGTCGCTGCAGAGCAGGGGCGAGCCGCTCGCAGAGCTCCAGGAAGGTGTCCTTCTTCATCCTGAAGTTCTGGGTCCACTGTCTGTCTCCCCAGCGCTCCAGGACGATGCGGTCCCACCAGTCGCTGCTGGTGTCCAGACGCCAGATGCGGCGGGGCACGCTGGCGTCCGGGTGCTGCTGCGGCTCCTCCGCGGCCCCCAGGGAGGCCAGGTGGAGAGGCAGGAGGCTGACATGCACCAGGTGGTGCCAGGCAGCCTCCAGCCATTGCTGGCAGGCTTGCAACAGCAAGTCCAAAAACTGCACCAGAAAGCCCAGGGCGAGCTCTGGCTCCATGGTGCCAACTGCGGCGGCGTCCCCAATGGGAAGCACCGACACAGGCAGGCGCAGAGAAAAATGCTTTGCTGTCCCTCGGCGAGGTAGGCAAGCAAGCGGAGAAGCTGAGAACCGGCTGTCCAGGGGGGCCCTTTAAGCACGAGCCTCAGATAGCCTCAGACAGCAGCCACACAAAGCAACGAATGACCTGATGCCCTGCCGGAACCGGTTTCAGCTGCCCTTAAATGCAACCCAGCGTCCAATCAGTGTGGACGCGCTAATTCGAATTAGCAAAACGCTAATTTGAACTAGTTTTTAAGTCTAGATGCGCTAATTCGAATTAGCTTAGTTTGAATTAACTAATTCGAACTAAGTTAGTTCAAATTAGTGCTGTAGTGTAGACATACCCAAACTTACTGAATGACTCCAGAGGATCCACACTGAAGGAATGGTAGGATTTGAAAGGCCTTGTATGTAAGTGCTTGGCTTAGATCTGTGTATCAAGGCAAGTCACCTGAAATCTCCAAATTTCCTCTCCTACGCCCAAACAGCCTCAAACTAAACAATTCCGATTCCCACCCTAGCTCTTTGTTCTGGATGCAAAATAATTGCCTTCAGAGGAATTATGCTGGGAGAAAAAGAAATGATGTTTACCTCCATACCCATTATTTCCAGTCTGGGTTGAGCTAGAAGACTCTTTTCCTAAAGACCCAACTGGGAGGACTCTCACCATGGTGATATAGCCTCATCCAGGGGTAGGAAATACATTTTGATGGGGGCCACTCCAAGATTTTGGTAAGAAGTCAAGGGCTGTGCTTTTCTATGGAAGGGATATGGGGTCTGGGATGGAGGTTGGGTGCAGAAGGGAGTTCATAGTAGGGGACTGGGGTGCAGGAGAGTCTGTGGGGTCTGAGAGAAAGCTTGGGTGAAGGAGGGGGTGGTAGCTTGGGGTGCAGAGTCTGGGAGGGGCTATGGGTACAGGAGAGAATTCTGGCTGGGGGAGGGAAGTAGGGGCAGGTGCAGGGTCTGGGAGGGAGTTGTGACCTGGGGCAGGGGGGAGAAGGGTGCAGAGGGTTTGGGGAGTGACCTGGAGAAGGAGTTTTGGGAGCAGGGTGTGGGAGGGATGCAGGAGAGGATTCTGCTCTGGAGGAGAGGCACAGGAAGTGGTACAGGGTCTGGGAGGGAGTTGGGTGCAGGAGGTTGGGGTGCCAGAGGCAGGCTCTGGCTGGGAGGTGCTTACCTAAGCCACTCCCAGACAGCAGCCCCCTCAAGCACCCCGGCTGGTTGTTCCATGTGGCTCTCAGTGTTCCGGGTTTGGGGGGAGGCTTCATGCGCTGCCCCTGCCCCCAGCAAAATCTCTCAGTGCCTGATGGCTAGAAACCGGTCAAAGAGAGCTAAGAAATTGTGCTGCACTGTCCCGGGCCCCAGCAAAATCTCTCAGCTCCCATTGGTTAGTTTCTGGACAATAGGCACTGAGAGATTTTGCTGAGGGCCAGGACAGTGTGCAAAGCCTCTGATGTACCCCCCAACAGTGCAGAGAGCCTCAGGGAGCAGCGGGGCTGGACTCAAAGACTTGGTGAGCTGGATCTGGCCCACACGCCATGTCTTGCTCACTCCCCAACGTAACGCATGTCTTGCTCAAGTCTTTTGTGACCACAGACTGGAACTACAGGCCATGTGTGCCACCTCTCCTGGGTCATGTGGCTGAGGGACTTTTAACCAGGGAGAAGCCAAGCCACCATCCAGCCAGAGAACACTAGGCAGACTCAAGGCCTCTGAACCACAGAGCAAAGGCCACAGGACAGATGTGGTGGTTCCAGCCCCTCCACCTTCATGCCAGGCATGCAGGACACTTGTGTTGCAGTGATGAAGGGTAGGGCTGTACCCACCCAGCCCTGCCATCCACATAATTATTGCTTCCTCCCACCCTGCACGGGCTCATATTGTCTCCACATGACCCTGGTGCAGTCAAGCCTGAGGTGATGGCAGAGAATTGTGATCCATCCAAGCCCCCTTACATGTCATGTATTAAAAAAATGAGGAAATTCTATAAGAAAGAACCTCATTTAATAATAATCTGTAGCTTTTTTATAGCACGTCTTATCCCTAGATCTCTAAGCGTTATACAAAGGAGGGCTGTAGCGTTACCCTCATTTTACAGATGGGGAAACTGAGACCCGGGAGAATAAAACTAAAACCAAAACGTGACGCTTGCGACAAGTCACCCAGCTCTAGGGCTCCCATAGACACTAGAAGCCAAAGAAAAAGCCATTTCAAAATGAAAAGGAATGTTAAAAAATTAAAATGTTCAAAACAAAACATTTTCCTTTGCGTGATGGGACATTCCACCTGAGTAACAGGCAATCTGTTCCAATCGTGAATGGCCCTCACTAAGAAAAATGGGCACCTCATATCCTGACAATTGATTTCGCTTCCAGCCACTGGATCTTATGCCTTAGTCTGCAAAATTAAAGATCTTTACACCTACTGGAAGTCTTCATCCCACACAGGTACGTATACAGCATGCTTAAGTGAATCCTGGATCATTGATTAAGGGACTGGGAGCACACGACCTACCAGGAGAGTCTGAAGGATTTGGCTTACTTAGTCTGCAGAAGAGAAGAGTGAGGGGGGATTTGGTAGCAGCCTTCAACTGCCTGAAGGGAGGTTCCAAAGAGGATGGAGAGAGGCTGTTCTCAGTATTGACGGATGGCAGAACAAGGAGCAATGGTCTCAAGTTACAGTGAGGGAGGTCTAGGTTGGATATGAGGAAAAGCTTTCAGTAGGAGGATGGGGAAGCACTGGGATGGATTACCTATGGAGGTAGTGGAATCTCCATCCCTAAAGGTTTTGAAATCCTGGCTCGACAAAGCCCTAGCTAGGATGATTGAGTTGGGTTGGCCTTCTTTGGGCAGGAGGTTGAACTAGAAGACCTCCTGAGGTCCCTTCCAACCCGAGAACTCTATGATTCCTTTGGTAAGTTAACTAGTAGTATCAGGAGAACTCATTATTTTCAGGGCTAGAACCTCACTTGTCATTCGTGTAGCTTCGTTCAGCTCAAGTGACTTCAACCTCAGGTCTGGAACTTAGTTCTGAAAACACAAGCTAACGCTTGCTGGGCGAAAGACGAATTTCTCTCCGCTGTGAGCAGTAGTGCTATGTGGAGGACAGCGATTGCCAGGGGGAGTTGTGAAGGCCCAAGGTATAATCGGGTTACAAAAAGAATTAGCTAAGTTCCTGGAGGATGAGACTATCAATGGCTAATAGCTAAGATGATCAGGGACACAACCCCATGCTCTCGGTGTCCCTAAACTTCAGACAGCCAGAAGCTGGGAATGGGTTGATTAGGTTCACTTGATGGTTCCCTGTTCTGTTCACTCCCTCTGGGTCCCTGGCATTGGCCACTGTTGGAAGACAGGATACTGGGCTAGATGGACCTTTGATCTGACTCAATATGGCCATTCTGATGTTCTTACACGATGGGTTGGGTGATGCTTTCTGTTAAGGTGGCACATTTTGGAAGTTGGGTGAGGCTCTGTTTTTTGCTCCCTTCCATTGCCTGCCCAGTTCTCAGGTCTGGGACACCCCTGCTTCTGCAGACCTTACTGCTGGGTCCCCAGCCTTAAAACTGCCGTGTCCCCTGTCCTGGGTCTGGGCTGCACTGGGGGCAGGGGAGCAAGATAAAAACTCCACTGTGTGTAGGCGAGGGCAGAAAGGGGGCAAAAGAGAGCAAATTGCATAAAAAAGATGGAAAACATTTGATGGGGTGTCGTGGGTCTGTCAGAAAGCCAGCTGCCCTAGTGGTTAGGCTATGATTCCAGACCTTTTCAGTCTCTCCTTTCCTGAGGAGAGCTCTGTAGGGTCATGGATATAAAATAAAAGGATCATGGAAGGATCCAGGCATGTGGTTGAAATTCGCCTGTAGTTCAATGTTATTATTACTTTTACCGTACAGGTTGAACTGGTCCAGAACTCTCTGGTCCGGAAACAACTGTGGTCCAGCATGATTTTTGTTATCCGGATGTCCACTTTTCAAGGGTGTGGCCAAGTTTCCAGTGGTCCTATAAAGTTTGCGTACAGCCCCCAGTCCGGCTCTCAGTGTTCTGTGCTGTTATTTAGCTCCAATTTACCTCTTAAATATCCTTTAACAGTCCAGCAAGCAGTGGAAGTGTTGGTAATGCGGCTAGACAATACTGACCTCCCCTGATCCGGAAAATTCTCTGATTCGGAACCAGTCAAATCTTGAGGGTTCTGGACTAGACAGGTGCAACCTGTAGTGACTGGAGGTGCAAGATGAGATCAGAGCCCCTTTGTGCTGCACAATGTACACATGTGCACACACGCACACACATACACACACACACACACACACACACACACACACACAGGGCAGATGCTGGGTTTATTAATCAAGGGTTTAAGAATCTACACACATTTGTTAACCCCAGGGTTAGGAATACTTGAACCCTGGCTCCCAAACTGGGGCTCTAGTATCGACACTGCATTATGGGGGTCTGAGTCCAACCCCAGCCTCCCAGGCTTCCTCGCATGCTCCCAAAATGCGGCCACGCTAGCTCGCTGTTCGTCGTGCAACGTGGGAACACTCGACTGTTCCAGAGACAAAGACACTCAGTCTGTGGGCTGGTAGGGTATGTTCGGCAGACTCCCAGAGAGTGAGTCCAGTGGGGGCTGCATCCACATTGCAAAGCAGTAGGGCTTGAAACCTGGTTCTCAGCTTGACTCAGACCCTCCATCTTGGTGGGGTCCTTCAGCCCTAGATTTAAGCCCTCAGTTAGTGCAATTTGTGTGGAGATGGAAGTGTACAGGGAGATTTCAGCAAATCCACTAATGTACCTGAATCACTATTGCTTACTGCTTGAACTTTAGCAACCAAGCTCAGAGGCCCAAAATAGGCCTAGTCAGCATGACCAAGTCAGGGACTGGGAAAAAGGGGAGTTTGGGTGCCACAGAGAGAGCAGCTTGTTCCTGCATCCTTCCTGAGGCCCAAACCTCTAGTGAAATCGCTGAGCTACACATTAAGAAAAACAGGAAGTTTGTCTAAATACCCTAAGACATAGATCTGTCAGGGCCCTCAAGCACGAAGTCTCTGAAAAAGGAACAAACGCATCTGGTAAAAGTGATGATCAGAAGAAAACCTCTTGCCTAACCTTTAAACGGTGTTTGCCTGACACATTTTTGAGTGACATGTTATTGTAATAGTAATGGATAAATAGGGAAGGAAAGTTTGAGTTAGGGGGGGACAATTTTGGGAACACTTGGAGGGACGCCTCGAGGACTCCTTGAGGACTCTTCATTTCTGGACGCATCTTTGTCCCCACCGGCAGACAGAAGATTGGCCATCGGAAGCCTGCTTGGTGTCACTCGAGAGCCACACTCAACTTCAGTAACTATCGAGGGTGGCGGTGTTTTACTAACCTGTTGCGGACGTGTGTAAGTGCTTGAGAGTAAGTAAAGTTTAGCTTTAAGTGAAAGCACTCCTGTATTGTCCTGTTTGTACCATCCATCACCGTGTCTCCCCTGAATTATTTCCTGACACCACCTCGCGGAGTTACCAAGTAAAAGTTACCGAGAGAGTTGAATTGAAAGAACCCCGGGTAACAGAAGGGGTTTGACCTAAGCAAGAGTTCAAACTCTGGGCTTACATTGCCATGTAGACATATCGGGAGGGGACAGTTGCTTGGGGTATTCACTGCTATAATTCCCCAAAGTTTCAGAAATGGCCGGTGATTTGGGGAGCTTCTGTTTCTAGGTGCCCCACATCAGGCCCCTGCATCCCAATTTCCAGACGCAAAATGCTTCCACCCAACCAGCTGAAGAGAATGGGAGTTGCAAGAACTCAACACTGGGGAAAATAAGGCCCAAGGTCTTTTACGTTGAGAACCCAAGAACTGAGGCATTCACACTCAGAGACTATCCCTGAAAAGGTGTCTGGATGTGCCTCATCTCCTAAACGACCTGATCTTTCATTGTGTGACTCCTAAACTCACAAAGAGTTGTGTGGACTTTTAGTGGGAGTACTCAAGAAACATCTGATCTGGCTGAGCATTCATAGTGCTGGTCAACACTAGGGAGTTATTTTGAAGTGGAGCGCCCACACTAATAAGTCTGTTATTTCAAAATATTGGGCTAGTTATTTTGAAATAATAATTCCAAAGCATCTCCGAGTTATGCATATTGATATTCAAAAGCCACATCCATAAAACAATGTGTGGGGAGGACACAGTGACACACACTATCAGACAACAAACCCTGTTTTCTCAGGAAAGAAACACTGTCAGGAAGATTTCCGAGTGTGTCCCTGGCTTGAAGTGCCAGGGGGATTTTCAGATTTAGGGGCTGCATAAAAGAGAGGAACAGAGCGAAGAGATGCATCCCCATTTCCAAACACTTAATCAGGATTCGGAGACAATAGTTCAGTGAGTAGGTATCTCCTGGTTTCAGGAAACAAAAATGGTGATTTAATGATGCCCTCTTTGCCTGATCTGAGATTCTGATCTCTGGGGGATTCTGCCCCTCAAACTGCAGAACACCCAATAAATAGGCCCCAATGCTAATTACACCTTCCACCATCCAGTTGAACTCCAGAAAGCGAGCAACAAGAAACGATAGCATTGCGGGACAGACTGGGGTGGGTACGACGGTTCCTTATGCGGTCCCTTGTCATGGGAAAGCTGCAAAATCTGTTCTGCCTTCTGAGGTAAAGCTTGGCTCTCCCGTCTCCCGCGGTTGGCACATTTGCCAACAGAATGATTTTCTCTTGCTCAGTAAAATGGTACAAACTGCCTCAAATGCTGCACCAGGGCAACGGGCTAGATCCGCAGTTAGTATTGAGCAGCTTTGTGAAGCCAGCAGAGCAGTTGCCAGCTCATGCTGAGAGCCTTCGGCCTCGCTGCAAACTAACCAACGCGGCCAGTCATACTCACCGGTGTGTTAATGTGGTGCCTGAGGTGTTCAAGTTATAGAGATGAGTTTGAGCTTTGTGAGCTGCTTGTGAATTGCTGCTTGCATTCATCTCACTTACCTGCATCCCATGATAGAGCCAAGCTGCTAACATCCACCATTCAATTGCTCTCAGTATAGTGACTTTTCAAGAGAGTTTTTTGAAAGTTTGCCACCACGGCTCCTTTTAAGCCCTCCTTAATTTCACCCCTCCCCCCTTCATTTCTTAATTAATGCACATTTTTTATCTCTAATATTACTTTCTCTCTGGATAAATTGTAATGTTAGTCTTAACTCGTGAGTATCAGCTCATTTATATTGGTGAACAAATAGCAAGTTATAAAACATAATCTGAAATTTTTATGATTAATTAGACAGATCTCCAAGAATATTATGCCCAAGAATAATCTAGAGATCATGCAGCCATTGGGAAAACAAACATTTGAAGACAAAGGTGTTGCACCTGTTCCAGCATCTATAACTTATTTTAAAAAAAACGTAACTTGTAAAATCATAGTCTCTAAAGATTCCAAACCCATTTTTCAAAGGCGACGTATCTGATTGGTATGTTCTTACCCCAAGTTTCCCAGGAGTTGTTTGGTTCACTAGCACATTGAAAGTGCAGTGAATTAAAAGTTGTAGAACTGGGTTTTTTTCCAATGTCTAAACTTACTTAGATATATGCAGAAAGTAAAGGCACGGCCAGGCTGCAAGAGCCTTTACAGAACAGACTGAAATCGTTCCCTGCTGCAAAGCTGCCACCCCCACAAATACTGCTGCAAATATACTTAAAATGTGCCAATTTTTTCCAACTGTCTCATTTTTTAGTGAACAGAAATACTCCAGTATGGCCATTTATTCTAACACTGAATCCCATTTGTCTATGAGTGTCTTTTCTCTGCCAGCAATAACCTTTGATACAGAAACACCGATTCTTCTGTGAATGCCTAGATTTTACTAAACCTCCCCATAGTGGGGTTGCACTTTTCTACAATTTTTATACCCTTCCCCACTGTGAATATTAGTCTTGTTAATTTCATCACAAATTGTGTTTATAGAATTTAATAAGACACTTTATTGAAAAGGTCTGGTTAGAAGTAACTTGTAAAATAGCCTCGTTTCTACTGAATCCTTTAATTATGGAAGGGTGCTAGAGTTCTAAGATAAGGCTGAATTTCTATCACTCCATGCAAGTTTGTAATGTAGATCAGGTTGTTGCAGCAAGGTCTGGCTATTTATTTCCATATTAATTAATTTTTATTTACAACTAGCAGATTTACGAGCCATTGCTCAGGTCCCTAACTCAATTAAAGGGGCCTTTTCTAAAAAATAAAAGGAAAATGTAGGTGCTTTATCCAAATGCTTGCATTTTTTTAAAAAATTAGCTGTTATTTGTTTAAAGCTTATTTTCATTTTAGATTTTTTTAAAGGGATTGTTCAAATGTTTCCATTTAATTTTTTTAGAAAATGTTTTAAAATGGGAATTCCATCAAGTGTATTTTTTTCTTCATCCCTATAAACACTTACCATTTGCTAGGTTTTAACATAAAAGGTCTGTAGGCAATTTGGTTTCTAATATCATCGTCTTCTAGTCTTCAGACCTTCAGCATCGATTTAGTTGTGCCAATGAGAGCACTACAAATTTCATCTCTTTTCTGTAACGTTTATCGAGACACAGTCCCATTCCATAAGAACATAAGAATGGCCGTACTGGGTCAGACCAAAGGTCCATCTAGCCCAGTATCCTCTCTGCTGACAGTGGCCAGTGCCAGGTGCCCCAGAGGGGGTGGACCGAAGACAATGATCAAGTGATTTGTCTCGTGCCATCCATCTCCAGCCTCTGACAAACAGAGGTCAGGGACACCATTTCTATCCCCTGGCTAATAGCCTTTTATGGACCTAACCTCCATGAAATTATCTAGCTTCTCTTTAAACTCTGTTATAGTCCTAGCCTTCAAAGCCTCCTCTGGCAAGGAGTTCCACAGGTTGACTATGCGCTGTGTGAAGAAGAACTTTCTTTTATTAGTTTTAAACCTGCTACCCATTAATTTCATTTGGTGTCCTTTAGTTCTTCTATTATGGGAACTAATAAATAACTTTTCTTTATTCGCCCTTTCCACACCACTCATGATTTTATATACCTCTATCATATCCCCCCTCAGTCTCTTCTTTTCTAAACTGAAAAGCCCTAGTCGCTTCAGCCTCTCTTCATTCCAGGGTCATCCTATTTTTCTGGCTCATCTTGGTTTAGACCAGGGGTGAAAATAATTTCAATTTCTTATTGCAACTGCCCACTCTCCGAGGGTGGCCCTTTGGGCAGGAGGTGTGGCGGGAGTTGTGATACAACAGTTCCTGTGAGAAATGTAAGAGTGATACTGACTTGGAAATATACCCACAACTGTCGCTTGCTTCCAAGCGAGCGGACTTCTAACACTGAAATACACAGCAACATTCTTTTAATTTTTTTACTTCCCATTTGCCTTTGTTTTATTCTCATTTATTTTCTTTTCAGGAAGAAAAATAAAACTTGGAAATCCCCCAGTGACATGTAACTTCAATAAGATACATTAATATCCAACACAGCAGGCCTGGTATAACGTGGAGCCTCTCTTGACTTGTTTCTTGAGGACTTCACCCACCTTCCACCTCAATTTGGCTCCTCTTGAGTTATAAGCATCATCTTAAGTTTATTATTTATTTGCCCTCCAGCAGCACAGACTTTATCTAGAACCAATAATGCAGGGAAATCTCACTGGGGTGACCAAGTTCATCCTTCTAGGCTTTTCAGGGAGTCCACGGCTCCAAATCATCCTCTTTGGGATGTTTCTGGTTATTTATGCTGTCAGTGTGGTAGGGAACCTTGGCATGATTGCATTGATCCCGGCTGAGGCCTGGCTGCACACCCCCATGTACTTTTTCCTTGGCAACTTGTCCTTTATAGAAACAGTTTACGCCTCTGTTACGGCCCCCTGGGCTCTGGTGAACTTCTTAGCAGAGTGCAAAGCCGTTTCCTTTGCTGGCTGTGCCACACAATTTTTCTTTCTCTCTCTCTGTGCAAACGTGGAGGTTTTGCTGCTGGCCATGATGGCGTACGATCGCTTCATCGCTATTTGCAAACCGCTGCTGTACACGCTCATTATGTCCAGGAAAGTCTGTGTCCAGCTGGTCGCTGCGTCCTACCTCTACGCCTGTATCAATGCCATGGTGCACACCAACTCTTTGTTCAGCCTGACCTTCTGCAGTCCCAACATCATCGATCATTTCTTCTGTGACATCACCCCCCCCCAGAAACTCGCCTGCTCGGACACTCACCTGGGCAGCGCGGTGCATCTTGTCTTCGTGGCTCTAGCTGCATTGAGCACTGCCCTGGTCATCCTTGTCTCCTATGTGTATATTATCCTCAACATCTTGAGGATCTGAACTACAGAAGGCCAGCACAAAGCCTTCTCCACCTGCGCCTCCCACCTGACAACTGTCAGCATCTTGTACGGGACTGTGTTCTTCATGTATTTACAGCCCACCTCCGGCAAGTCATCAGAGCAGGAGAAAGTGGTGTCCATGTTCTATACCCTAGTGATCCCCATGCTGAACCCCCTCATCTACAGCCTGAGGAACAAGGAGGTGAAACATGCCCTGAGGAATATGATATCCCGGACAAAGACTCTTTAGTGGTAGGCTGGGGATCATAGACTCACAGGCCAGGCAGGGACCTCACAAAGTCACCTAGTCCAGCCCCTGCACTCAGGGCAGGACTAACGATTATCTAGACCAATCATTAACTTCTATTAGCATGCTGATTAAATGTGACATTAGCAGGGGCAGGACCAAGTTCTGATTGACATTGATGTTTTTACCATTCATTCTTTGTTTCCCAGGTCATCAATCCATGAGTGTCTGCCGCCACTTCCATCTCCCCCATTTCAACGATGGGTCGTCACAGCCTTGCACCTTCAACTGGCCTGTTAGTCCTCCCACCTGCTCTCCTCCCCCAGACTGTGGTGGAAGCATCTCCGTTCTCCATCACTGTCCTTCCTTACCACCGCTCAACCCTGCTCTCTCGCTTGGTCATCTCTCCCTTGGACTCCGGCAGCTGCCTCCTCGTTGGTCTCTCTCCATCCTCTCCCTCAGCCCAGCCAAAGCATCACTGCTAAACTCATCTCTTCACTTTGCTGTCCTGTCTCGCACTTCTTCACATCCCTGCTCCACCCTCCCTGTGCCTCAAGTGAGAAGGAATCTGATCTCCAAGCTCCTAACACTATTGTGGTGTCCACCTAGTGTACTCCCTCACGGTTGGGTGACGTGCAGGAAAGCTATAGGATGTGGTTTCCATGACCGCTTCTACCAAGTCAGTGGACCACAGCAATGAGGAGTTTGCATTTTTATACCCCCATGCTCAACTGACTAATCTGCAGCCTGAGAGATGTGGAGGTAAGAGATGACTTGCAGAGGATGAGGTACTGGAAGATGATTCCTCAGTGAATCTAGCTGATGGGATGATGTTGACAATTCAATAACAAAGAGAGGTGATGCTGGAGTGAGATATTACTGTTGCTAGCCCAGATCACTGTGTCTTGCTTGCAGAAAATACCTAAATGTCATTTGGGGCATTTGACAGAGCAGTGTTTCTCAACCAGTGGTATGAATACCCTTAGGGTACTTGAGAGAAGTCTGGAGGGTACAGCAACACAACTGAAATTTGGAGACAACTGAATTTTTGTTTTAAGTGTTACAGCGCTTTATTATTTTTGTACTTTTTACACCCCAAAATTTCATCGCCCACCCGGCTACGATTAAGTTGTTTTAGCAAATGTGTTGCAATGGTAGAAAAAAAATTGTGTGTCTGAAAACTGTAGGTACTGGGGGTACTTATAATTTTTTAAAGGGGTACTTTATGAAAAAAAAGGTTGAGAAACAATGTGATAGAGAAACTGGCACAAAATTCTGTGTCAACTGCCAGACCCTGAACCCTTGAAGTCATGAGATGCTTTGCCATTCATTTTAACTGGTGTAGGAGTAAGCTCCATATTACCTTGGATGTTTTCACAGATTGTTTCCTGACCTTGGGTACTAGTTTAGATGGTGGTCAGCTAATGTTGTGGGACTGATTTTGAAACCTTTAATCCCATGGAATAGTAACTTTCACTATGAGTCGCTCCAAAGAAGTCAAGTGAGCAGGGCCCTTCTAACTTAAATCATAGAGCAAATTCAATTCTTCAAATGTCAGTTTTGAAACCCATCTGACTCAAGACGAGAGCTGGTCAAAAGCAGAAAGAAAAATTCAGGGAGAAACTCTCCTTCTGCTTTTTTGGTAATAGTTTAAAACAAGCAGATGAAGACTTTCCCTGCTATTGTCAAACTCAATACAAATGCAACCAGTTCTAGCATTGCTCAGGAAATGTCACAGTAAGTGTCACGTTCAAAAGTGACAAATGCGTAATGGATTTTTGTGGTCTCATTAGCTGCAGAATTTAGAAATGGAAATGAAAATGGCCATAGAAATAGCAAAACCTGAGTGTACTGATGATGGTTGTGACACTCTACACCTTGGGGGAACATTTTATATCCCCCGTAGTTCTCATGTTATATATAATTGTGATATCGCAAGTAAACCATATCATGTAAGGTGTCCAGGGAAAGGTCTGGATCTACTGAAATTCATTGGTTTCATTGACACATCTATACTTTTAATGCATAGAAAGTTATGAAATTGTGTTGCATGACTGTCATTAAAACGTGCCGTGAGCTAGAGAAGCAGCCAGAGATTAGCTCCTGACAGACAATAGCAGGAGAGGAGCCAAAGCCCCGGTGGCATGTCAAGCAGCATTCACCAGCCATCGTCCAGGAAGGGAGCTACAATTCAATGACTCATCTGCCTGAGGTCCATCTAGGGGAACTCCTCGACCTTGCCTGGGAACTCAGCAATGGCTTCTAGACATGCCTGGAGTTTTCCTTCCCAAGCACATGGATCCAGGGCCTAAAAACCAAACGCAGGTTCCAAGCTTGGTCTTTCTCTGGCCCTACATGCTGCAAAGATTCTCTGATGATGCCAACTGAGGGGCCTGGCCCAGGTTTAAGGGACACACTTTCATGTCAAGGGCTGCAAGATGTGGTGGGGTGAGACAAGTTGTTTGATCCAGTTGTTGCCAGTTTTATAGGGCTGGGACACTAGACTGCATGTTTCTATTTTCTTTTCTTTTGGAACCTAGCCTGACTTTTTGTGTGTCACTTAATACCACTTAAAATCTCTCTTTAGTAACCAATAAACTGCTTTTTCCATACCTTTACCAGTGAGTTTGCCTGACATGTCAGTAAATCTGTTGAGGGCTGTTACAAAGGCCGGTCTGTCTCCACTTTCCATGGGTGAAGTGGTGAGCCAATTAATAAATCTGACATTGTACTTCTGGGGTGCAGTGCTGGGAGCTGGGGGGATGTGGCTGGTGCCTTTCGCTGTTTGATCTAGGGCAGGTAGTGGGAGAACCCTGCAATCTAGCTGGGTGTGGGGCTTTGCACATGTGCTGAGGCATCGCAGCTCCTGGAGGGGCGGCTGCTGGTTCGGCCCAGGCTTGAGAGCGTTTGGGGGCCCAGGGAGCCACAGTCCAAGGCTGTACCCCAAGGGTAGCCCATCATAATAGCACCTCAAGCATAGGGTGCGTGATATGGGGGCTGACGGGTTTGTGAGACAGGAAGAGTTGTGGCTAGACGCCCGCAAGTTTAGTGATCTTCAGTCAGGACAGAAGCTTATAGAAGGCCCATAAGAGATGGAAGTTCTGCAAATTGTTAATTAACACTTAGCAATGGAGCCCTGACATAATTAGCATTTGTCAGGAATCCACGGACATTCCTACTGCAAATGCCACACAGACAAAGCATGTGGAAAGCCGTTCACAGCCCAGCGATGAGGGTTGACACAACAGTACATATCCGGACTCTTGCAGACATGCAATGAAACATGGGGGGGCACATTTCAGCCCTCGCGGAGAGGTCGCTCCACGGGCAGGCAAGCGAGGCAGCTGCCGTGCACAGCAGCTTTGCAGCCAGCCGGCAGGAGGAGCTACCCCACCGCCAGGCACTGGGCAGACACATCGAGCGCCACAGGAAACCCTTGTTCAAATCCAGTTCAGGCCCGGCACGCACACGTGGCCGGGAAGGAGCACGCTGAGGCCCCTCGGGCACTCACGTCCCACTCTGCCCTGTGACGTGCAGCACGCCAGCCAGCACCCCTCTGCACGGGACTGCAGGCCCGGCCCTCGCCATGTAAACCAGAACAGGGAACGGCTGGGTGCTGGTAGCAGGATGGACCCGACGCTCAGGGCGAAGGACTCTCCAGGTGGGAGGTGAGGTGAAGGCTGAAGGAGGGAGGAAGGATGAAGGGGGCTCTGGAAGGGCTGGGCAGAAGCGGGGGGCTCCAGGAGGGTGAGGCAGATGGGTGGGGGCTCTGGAAGGATCAGGCTGGTGTCTGGGGGAGGCGTGTGCTCTGGGAGAGCCAGGTTGTTGGGGGAGGGAGGGGATCTGGAAGGCCCAGGCTGGAAGCAGTGGGGCGGGGGGGAGGGAGCTCCCATGAGCAGGAACATCTCTAGAGGGCCATGAGGACTAGGAAAATCCCCTTAATGCCCCCAAGCACAGGTCCAGGGCAAGCCCCCCAACCTGCCCCGCTCCACCCCTGCTCCAACCCTTCCCACCCCCTCCCCAGCAACGTGAGCTGGGGGGTTATGGGGCTTGGTGTGGGGTGACATTAGGGGTCAGCCCCCCACCCCCCACTCTCACCACAGTAAAAGGGAGCTGGAGCAGTGTGTGTGTCCTGCTGAGGTTGCTCCCCCCGCCCCCAGCACTCACCGCCCCACACCAGGCCCCCTCCCCCACATGTATCCCTCAGACCCTTTCACAGCGCGGTTGCAGAGGCCACTGTGTGGGCACCCAAAGTGCAGGGACTGAGGCAGCCACCCCGAACTGTCCTATGGATGGGACAGCTCTGCCTATGAGGAACGCCCCCCCCCCGCATTTTTGACGTCCTGATGCCTGTGGTGGGCACCTGGTGTGCACTAACAGGTCTGGTCTCCCAGAGAGAAGGGGAGACTGGAAATCTAATGCCAGGCAGCAAGGGGCATCTGGGAGCCCGGTTACCCCAGCAGCCTGGTGTCTGGGACGCTGGGCGGCATGAGGAGTCTGGGAGCCAGGCAGGGGCAGAGGTGGGCAGCCAGGAGAGCCGGGGATCCGAGGGAGCAGGGCATACGGGGTAAGGGGCAGTCTAGGGGAACTGGAGGCTGGGAAGGCGGGAACTGGGCATTGCAGTGGGCCCTCAGGTGAGCAGCTGTGCTCTGGGGCCCTGACTGGTTTCCATGCAACGTGCGGACGTGAGCCGCACGGTTCCGTGCAACGTTGTGACTCCGCGTCTGGCGGAGACCTGCTCCAGTCATGAACCTCTAGTTTCGTTTGCTTGTTCATATCCCAGCTGTTCCCTCTTGAGCTCCAGCTTTGGCCCTGCTCTTTCCGTCCCCAGTGAGAATCCCGTGTCTCTCCCCTGGAGCGCATGGAGTCGCTGGGGGAAGAGCAAGGTCACAATCTGCTCTCAATCCTCCTCCGCTTCCTTCCAGTCCCTGCATAAAACCCACCTCCCCTGCCCAGCCTGCAGGAAACTCTGACTTGTTAAGGACAGGCAAGGTCCACTGCATTTTCTACCACTGATTGAATTACCACAGCTGTGAACCGTGCTCACAGATCCCAGGTGGAAGGGGCAGTATCTTCTGTGGGCTGATGAGCTTTTGAGCCCCACAGAGCCCTTCATCAGGCCTGGCAAAGGTGCGCTGAGCATCACAGGGAAAGGCATGGTGGAACATGGCGTAAGTCACTAGCGTGTAGTGTCATGGCCCACGCAAGTACCTTCCCCAGACCTGAAGAACAGCTCTGTTTGGCGTGAAAACTTGTATCTTTCACCAAGAGAAGCTGATCCATGAGAATGGCCATATAGGCTCAGATCAAAGGTCCATCTGTCCCAGTGTCCTGTCTTCCAACAGTGGCCAATGCCAATTACCCCAGAGGAAGTGAACAGAATAGGAAATCATCAAACAATCTCTCTCCTGTCATCCATTTCCAACCTCTGACAGAGGCTAGGGACACCATTCCTCCCTCTCCTGGATAATAAGTATTGATGGACCTATTCATCAATCTATCTAGCTCTGTTTTGAACTCTCATCTTCATTACATCCTCTGGCAAGGAGTTCCACAGGTTGACTGTGTGTGTCCAATGGAAGACAGGAAACCATCCACCTTTTCTGTCAAACATCTGAGCCCAGCAAGACCAGAACTACACTGCATACGCATTATGACGTATGGTCTAAGATGATACGCATTAAAACATCCTGTTAATGTTATTACCCCCGACTTCTTCCAGCTAACTCAGAGACTCCAAGGCCAGAAGGGACCACTGTGATCATCCAGTCTGACCTCCTGCATAACACAGGCCATTGCCCTTCCCCCATGCTAACGAACTTCTGCACGTAAGTAACAAGGGCCAGATCACGTCCATGGCATTGTTCCAACACGGTTGAAGTTTAAAACACAACGTTTGCCATGTGTCTGTTGCATGCAGGTGCGAATGATATTGCAAGATGCAACGCCAGGTGATATTTGGGATCAAACATTTCAGTCTGCCTATTTTAATGTTATAACCGTCAGCTCACCGAACAGAATGGGCAGGGACACAGCATTGCACTGGATGGGCCAAACAAGTGTACAAATGAAGACATCTTGCATTGACTCCATCAAGTACATTAGTATGATGCATCCTTATGCTCATAGAGGACTTTACGGATTGTGACATCACACAATGCTTATGTCGTGAAAATAGGTCATCCAAATAGGTCATCCAAATAGGTCATCCATGAGTTGTGTCTGTTGCTCTTAGCACAAGTGTTGCTGTTGAAGGAACTCATATGGGCCAAGATGAGTCCCGAATAACCATGTGTAGTAAAAATATCCCCAACATGTGTGGCCTACCTATATACACCTTGCTGCTCCCGCAGCTTCTAAAACATGGGACACTGAGAGCACCACTAGAAAGCTTACAGACTGTTTAAAGCTGTAGTGACCAACCTGCTAGCCCCTAGCCACATATGGCTATTTGGCGGGTTGAGTGTGGCTAGTTGGCTTCAGAACTGGTTGGACAGCACGGGTTTAAAGGAAACCCACTTTATTCTTGTATACTACAGCCAGGGGATGACATGATGGATTACCTGTCATTTATCACCACACTGGTCTTTAGTATTATAATTTTAGCATAGTCAGTTATGTGTGAGGCGCTTCAAAATTGGATCCCTGCCCCAAATAGCTTACACTCTCAATATCACACAAGAGTCAGTACAACACAGCCACTCGTACCTCCATATTGAAAGAGACAAACAGAGGCAAGGGGAGACTAAACCCAGATATTTAGGCACCTAACTCCCTTTTATTTCAATGGGAGTTAGAAACTGAAATGCCTTAAAAAAAATCTGGCCCTACGTGAATTGATCCAGGTCACAAAGGAAGACTGCAGTGGAAAAGAAATTTAAACGGAGACCCTCTCAAATCTTAGGCTGAACTCATAACCTCTGGACCATCCTTCCTTTCTTACGTGTACGTTTTTCTGTCTGTCTAACCAAGTACATAATCATCTATCTATTGATCCCCAGATAAAAACATGTATCTGTCTAGTGTCTACCTGCCTGTTCCCAAACATAACCATCTATCTATAAAAACACCTCTCCATATATACCTACCTTTATTAAAATTATAGTGATTATAGGTGGGAACTATGGGACCTGAGGTAAGAGCAGTGGAAAACAAAAATTATTACACTCCAAGTATCCCCTCTTTATATCATCTGCTGAATTAACCAATAGAGTTCAAAAAGTAGTGGAATGAACAGTGGAGATGCCTATATTGCAGCTATCACATACCAGTGGCTAAGGGAAAAGCTGGAAGACTGTCATGGGACATTGTCTTTCAAAAAAAAATGGCACCTTCCTTCATTAGCTGGCTCAGGCTCTGTTTCCGTATTGTTTTCCCCTGTAAATTGCATGATAAATGACATTTCTGCACTTTGACTTAATGAGTCAGAACTTAGCTGATAATTGCACTCCAATATTGATCAGTAAAAAAGCCATAATTACATAAAACGAGGAATAATTTTCTGGCGTATTGTCCTCCTCAGGGCATCTTTCACCTCTTTGTTCCTCAGGCTGTAGATCAGGGGGTTCACCATGGGGATCACCAGGGTATAGAACACGGACACTGGTTTCTCCAAGTCTACTGAGCTGCCGGACGAGGGTAGCAAATAAATAAAGGTCAGCGTCCCGTATAACATGGAAACGACCGTCAGATGGGAGGCGCAGGTGGAGAAGGCTTTGTGCCTGCCTTCTGGGGAGCGCATCCTCAGGATGGCAAAGATGATGTACAGGTAGGAGACAAGGATGATGAGAATCGTGCCAATTGTTTCTACGGCTGCAAAGATGAAATGCACGAGCTTATGGATGCGAAGGTCGGAGCAGGAGATTTCTTGGAGCGGGCGGATGTCACAGAAGAAGTGATCGAGGGCATTGGAGGAGCCGAAGGACAGACTGAACACGGAATAAGTGTGCACCACGGCATTGACACAGGCACAGAGGTACGCGCCCGCCACTAGTTGGAGGCAGACTCTCCTGGACATGGTGACGTGATAAAGCAACGGGTTGCAGATGGCCACGAAGCGATCGTAGGCCATCACAGCCAGGAGGCAAAGCTCATTGTTGGCACAGAAGGAGAAAAGGAAAAACTGAACCACGCACCCGGGGAAAGAAATGCCGCTCCTCTTCGTTAAGGAAATGGCCATCGCCTTGGGGGCAATCACAGATGAGTAGACAACGTCTAAGAGCGACAAATTGCTGAGGAAAAAGTACATGGAGGTGTGGAGCTGGGAGTCAGCTCTAATCAGCACGATCATCCCGACATTCCCCACCAGGGTGCAAACGTAAACGGCAAAGAAGAACACAAAGAGGAGGTTTTGCAGCTTTGGACTGTCTGTTATTCCCCAGAAAATGAAGCTGGTCACTGTGGTACAGTTCCCTGAAGCCATTTATCCTGAGCAGAGAAGAGGTAGAGGGGGTACAACTAATGAGTACCGCAAAAAGAAATCCAATGTACAGTGAAGACTTGTGTTATCTTTTTTGAAATGCCTGAACATAAGAACGTCCACACAGGGTCTGACCAAAGGTCCATCTAGCCCAGTGTCCTGTCTGCTGACAGTGGCCAATACCAGGTGCCCCAGTGGGAGTGAACAAAACAGGGAATCATCAAGTGATCCCTCTCCTGTCACCCATTTCCAGCCTCTGACAAACAGAAGCTAGGGACACCATTCCTACCCATCCTGGCTAATAGGCATTGATGGACTTATCCTCCATAAATTTATCTAGTTCTTTTTTGAACCCTGTTAAAGTTCTAGTCTTCACAACATCCTCTGGCAAGGAGTTCCACAGGTTGACTGCATGCTGCGTGAAGAAATATCTTCCTTTTGTAGCAGGTTTAAAACAGAGAAAAAGACGTTTTTCTTCATGTAGCGCACAGTCAACCTGTGGAACTAGATAAATTCATGGAGATTAGGTCCATCAATGACTATTAGTCAGGATGGGTAGGAATGGTGTCCCTAGCCTCTGTTTGCCAGAGGCTGGAAATGGGCAACAGGGGAGGGATCACGTGATGATTCCCTGTTTTGTTCACTCCCTCTGGGGCATCTGGCATTGGACACTGTTGGCAGACAGGATACTGGGCTAGCTGGACCATTGGTCTGACCCAGTATGGCCATTCTTAGGTTATTTTATTTTTTGCAAAATAGCTGAAATATCCATGGAAAAGTACAATGAAAAGAGAGTTGTCTGGGTTTTTTGGCGGGGAGGGGAGTTTTCATTTTTGTTGCAATTTCACTCAGAGAAAAAGCACATTTTCTAAACTCATCTATTTCCTAGGAATTCGGTGTTTCCAGTCACCGTATGAAGGTTTTATCCAACACAAACTGAAGCCAATGGAAGCTTTTCCATTTACTGCAGTGCACTTTGAGTCAGGCTGGTTGAGAACATGAAGTCTGACATTAAGAGCCAACAGAGTGAGAAGCAAGGAAAGGTAACAGAGTATCTAGACCTTTTGCAATCCCTAAAAGATACTTTGACAGCATAAAAACTAGTAAAGTTCACAAAGAATTAGAAATGTACCTGAACTCAAAGGGGAAAAACATTCCCTCTTTTAATGAACTATTAAATATGAGACTTTAAATGCATCAAAATCAGGAAATTGAAAGCACAAGATGTCTGTGACTGCCTTAACAAGTAAACACAAACTTATTTCTATTTGGGCTCTTACCTTAAATCTCTTTAAAGGTAAGGGTAAGGAGCCAGTCCTGAGCTGATATAAAGTGGAATAACTTAAAAACTCGTAAATAAATACTTTAATAGTTGGGGATCATTTTTGTGTAAAGTCTTACAAATTACAAATAATGATGTCGGGAACAGCATAGTTGCATGAATATTCAGTCACTTTCCTAAGAGATGCAAATGCACAAAATGGCCTCCTTTGGTTGCTTTCCATTACAGCTCCTATTTTTTTCCAGATTTCCCCACCTATGGTTATGAACAAGGTCACCAATGCCAAAGATCTTGTCTTTCTCCATAAGACAAAGAAACACCAAAGCTAGGAATCAAAATGTGCATATGAAAAGGGAAGCATAAAGTTATGTACATCTTTTTAAGCCCTGTTTCTTGCTAATGTGACTATTCTGGTACTAGATTTACAGGATCTTTTTCTTTATCAATGTGAAAAATTAACACACACACACACACTTTTCAATTGTCCTGTTTGGATTTAGCATATTTCTCTATAAGAGGAAACCGCAAGAAAGCTTCAAGAAAAAAAACATATTTTTACATTAAACAGACCACTGTAAACTATGATATTTTCCCACCAAATGGACTTTTAATACATTATTATACAATATATCCTTTCTCATTTCCAGGCTTCAGAACTGATCTTAGAATATCATCCACTCTTACCTTGTTATAACACACAACAGCCAGAACACTTTCAAATGCCGTGTTCCTGTTTTACTGTGGTTTAATGTGGGACAGAAAATAAATTAATTCAAGGTTCAGTTTCAGAAGAGCCAAAATTGCTAGCAAAAAACCCCCCAATTTCTAAGTGAATCACACTCATGCTGTAGCTATTTGGAGAAAGTAACTGAAAAACAATGGCAAAGAAAAAGAGTCCCTTTAAAAAGACGGAAGGGAGCGTTTTGGAATTTCTAAAGTCTGCTTGTTTGGAAGCAACTGACAATTGAAAATGTATTTTTCCAAGTCAGCATTTCTGAAATGCTGATAGCAAACGATGCAAAGTTGGCAATAACAAATCTCACTTTATTAATATAGCACAACCACCAGATCCAGGAAGGACGTGTGTGAAGAGGCAGATAATCTGTCTCATATAAGACTCTAGTTCCTTTCTGTAATTAAAACCGTTAGGAGCTGTGATATTTATAACAAGGCAATTAAAACCACAACCTTGGACTACAATCTGATTACATTCAATAAACAGCATTTTTGTTGAAGTCGATAAGATTATATTCCCAATGGTCAATCCTCTATTAACTCAGAAGATATGAGTGAACAGCAACGTTAAGTAAGGGGAGCTAAATTGAAACTCTCGGTGAGCCCCTCATGCCCGTTTGGGCCCCTGGTACCACTTAGAACTGGAGTTATGCTATGAGGAAGCAGAGGCAACAAGTGAGTTTGGAAAAACTCCCCCCTCAGTAGCCAAGCACCCTACTGAACACTAAGTAAAACATCTCTCTGTCTCGCTCTCTCACCTGCCCAGTGTCCAGTATCTTATCCTCCTGATCAACACCTGGCTACAAATGTCTAAAACGGCTCCATAGATAATACAAACTGATCTTCACCGAATGGGTCACAAGGAGACTCTGGTAGTAGGAAATGCAGATCAAACAGCATCAAAATATGCTTCCCTTAGAAGCTAGAAGGGTCCAGATGTGCCAGTTCCTTCTTCCACTTCAAGCAAAGAAGGAAATCTGAAATACTCAAGAGCCATTTCATTCCACTATCAGTGTGCATCCACCCCGAACCCATGAAACCTTCCTTGGGGCAGAGACTGGTGCATGGGGGAAGCCAATACTGCCCCTTCCATACTGTACCATATTCATTCACCATCTGCCTTCTCCAGGGCTGTCGATTGGGAATAGTCCACACTGGGAAATTTTAAATGAAAATGTTTGATATTCAAATAAATAAAACACAGTTTTAGAAGAAAATTGCCATTAAAAAACAGGCGATTTTAAACAGACTCATTTCTCTTTCATTTGCACAGGGGGTGAAACCATTTTACTCACTAAAGCACAGTGGGCCAGACGCTGGGTTGGTATAATTGACTAGTGACATGGATGGAATCATGACTCTTGACACCAGATGTTGATCTAGTCAGATATTTCCAAACACAGGCAGCATTCAGAATACTTTAGGTGGTTTGTCCCATTTCACTGAGAGTTGCGTTGTGGGAGGAAATGAAGACAGCAGTTTGGGGTCCAAAGCGTCAGCATTTTGAGAAAAACCATCTTTTATCTCAGTAGACAGGATGGGTTTGCGGGCTTTGTCCAGGAAGTAGAACTGAAAGACAAACCCGCCACTCACCTTAGTCTTTGCGGCGCAATGATAAAACTTGCTGCAAGAGAGGTCTCTCTTTTTTGAATTCAGATGGATGGGGGTAGGGGTAATTGGAGGCAGGGTTTCTTTGTTCTACCGACACCTGGGGAGAGAACTCCTCAGAGCTCTGAGACTCAGGTCAGGCACAAAGCAGGGCTCATTAAAATAACAGATATGTCTCCTGGCAGCAGGAGGTAGTTAACCAGGAGAATACGGTCGTCAAATGTTGCTCGTTCTTGGACATGATGATGTTTCTCCTTCTCTTTCCCCCTGTTTTATGCAGTCCTGAAATCGGAAAACCCTCCCTAGCAGGGAGCACGTCCAAACACAAGCACACAGGAGACGCACTCCCCGACGTCAATCACCGTGTCTAGCTACGATCGCGGTCTCTCCCAGGGCGTGGGTATCTGCGAGCTGCACGGCTACCAGGCTGGTGGGGTGGGACATTCCGGGTTTTACTGCTCTGTGCGGAGAGGGAAGGAAATGTTTGAAGCAGGAGCAGGGGAGGGTCCAGGACTCCAATAAAAGGCCAGGAAATGCACCTGGACGGGCCCCTCCCATTCAGAGCCAGACTGGCCCTGCCAGAGAGTCTGCACACACCACTGAGCTGAGCCCTGGGAGGTCCTGATCCGGCAGGATAATGAGGGTGATGCTGCAGCTGGGAACAATGAAGTTCCTGTGAATGCCCCTGCAGGCCAGGGTGTGGTCTTCACATTACAGCAGGGACCAGACAGCCCTCTGGAGTAGCCGGCTCTGGGCGGGGCAGGGGAATTCTGTGTGGGAACAGCCCATCCCAAATCACTGCCCTTTCAGCTGTTCTACCAGCCGCTTCATTCAAGTGGGAGGAGAGTGCCCTGTCTCTGGGTGTTACAGCAGATTTGCAGAGCCCTAGTTCACAGAGGGTGCATGTTTCCCCTCCCATCATCTCACACAAGTTTCTCCAGGAGCCTAGATCAGCTGGGGGAGGGGATTTGATCACAGCAGGTGGGGGATAAAGCTGTTAGGTTGTGTGTGGCCAAAGGAAGGTTAGAAATTCTGGCATAGCTGCTGGTGGCCCCCCCCCAAAAACATCCCATTTAACTTTCCCATCTCAGCTGGCCAGGGAGGCTGCTTGTTGGGGTGATTGGGTGGTGAGTAGCTGTATTAATCAGGAGGGATGCACTGGCTGGCGGAGGGGACAGGCTCTCCCATCCAGATCCCAAAAGGTATTCTGGTGCCCTTATACTCACCCAGCTTAAGTCTCTAAGGAACTGAATTACCCTACACCTATTTAATTCCCCCTGGAACCCAAAATGAGCGTCCAAGTGTCAGTTCCTAAACGGATTTCATAAGAACATAAGAACGGATATACCGGGTCAGACCAAAGGTCCATCTAGCCCAGTAGCTAGTCTGCCGACAGTGGCCAATGCCAGGTGCCCCAGATGGGGTGGACCGAAGACAATGATCAAGCGATTTGTCTCCTGCCATCCACCTTTGACAAACAGAGGCCAGGGGCACCATTCTTTACCCCCTGGCAAAGAGCCTTTTATGGACAAAAGGCCTAACAAAGCCTAACCTCCATGAAGTTATCTAGCTTCTCTTTAAACTCTGTTATAGCCCTAGCCTTCACAGCCTCCTCTGGCAAGGAGTTCCACAGGTTGATTGTGCGCTATGTGAAGAACTTTCTTTTATTTGTTTTAAACCTGCTATCCATTAATTTCATTTGGTGCCCTCTAGTTCTTATATTATGGGAATAAGTAAATAAATTTTCTTTATTTATCCTCTCCACACCACTCATGATTTTATATACCTCTATCATATCCCCCCTCAGTCGCTTCTTTTCTAAACTGAAAAGTCCAAGTCTCTCCTCATATGGGACCTGTTCCAAACCCCTAATCATTTTAGTTGCCCTTTTCTGCACCTTTTCTAATGCCAAAATATCTTTTTTGAGGTGAGGAGACCACATCTGTATGCAGTATTCAAGATGTGGATGTACTATAGTTTTATATTGGGGCAGTAAGATATTCTTTGTCTTATTTTCTATCCCTTTTTTAATAATTCCTAGCATTCTATTTGCTTTTTTGACTGCCGCTGCACACTGCATGAGCGTCTTCAGAGAACCATCCATGATAACTCCAAGATCTCTTTCCTGATCAGTTGTAGCTAAATTAGCCCCCATCATATTTTATGTATTCTTGGGGTTATTTTTCCCAAAGTGTGTTACTTTACACTTATCCACGTTAAATTTCATTTGCCATTTTTTTTGCCCAATCACTTGGTTTGGTGAGATCTTTTTGAAGTTCTTTACAGTCTGCTTTGGTCTTGACTATCTTAAACAGTTTGGTATCATCCTCAAACTTTCCCACCTCACTGCTTACCCCTTTCTCTAGATCGTTTATGAATAAGTTGAATAGGATTGGTCCTAGGACTGACCCTTGGAGAACACCACTGGTTACCCCCTCTCCATTCTGAAAATTTACCATTTATTCCTACCTTTTGTTTCCTGTTTTTTAACCAGTTCATTTAACTGGTCCAATTTGCTGGTGTATGTTGCAACTTGGTTCGGTGATGTGATGGGAGCCCCCAGGGGTTAAAGCCGACTACCCAGTGAAAACTACTGGATGATGGTGAAACAAATGATTTTTCATTAAGCAAAATGATTCTTTTATTAAAACCAAATGACTTTAAAATGAGTTTTTAACAAGTAATTGCCTAGTGCTTTTTCAGGAGGGAAAAACTGAACCAAACTGCACTTAACTGATTACAAACTTTGTGATTATAATTCGATTATATTAAATCACTATCTCTAATTCGCTTAAGGCAGCGCAGCATGCAAGCAAAAAATACAAAAACAAAGCCAATATAATGATAATAAAAACTCCGTCCACAGCCAGCCCCTCTATGATTATTTTAGGGCAGCTGGTGGAGTTAGTCATTAATCTACCTCTACAACTTAACAACTCCTGGGTTTCTATTTCTAACACTTATACTTGGCCTAAATACAACACCACTACACAACACAAGATTATACAATTTACATAGTGTGGTTAATAGAACTCAGTTACACTCTACAGAATTACACAGTGAAATTAACATGATTCAACTATTAACTAAACCAATAACTAATATATTTAAGCAATACTTACAAATCCAGCAATGATAACAGCGCAAAGACACACTAGAACTCGGAGCATGCTCAGGACTCGCGCACCCCTATCTTTGCCTCGAAGGGTGGGGAGGCAGCCTCAGGGTGTTCAATCCTTCAGCCAGGCAACAAAACACGTGCCCTCAATACACAGAACCTCCCTGAACAAAGGGGTCGAGGGAGTTTTATAACAGAACCTGATGTCTGGTACCTTATTAGGGTCTGTTCCCTGGCCGGGCCTGATAGGCTGGTGATGAGGTAATGTGCAATATTGCCTGATAGGATTTTTCATGATGCCCGCCTGATGGCCCCGTGGACAGTGCCGGGTGCAGGCATGGTCAGTGTGCACGGCAGTTGCGTCTTATCTCCCTATGCCTACCTCCCTGTTCTTTGATGCCTACAAGGTTAAATTCCGTTCACTGAAAGCTGCATTGTGCGCTTACAAGTTATGCTCTCTCAGAGTGTGTCAGCGGCCTACATTTTCTGTGAGGGGCCTTTGTGTGGCAGAATGGGCAATGCGCGCGCGAGGCCGTGGTCAAAAGGACCTGCTCTGCGACAGTGTAGACAAGCCCTCTGGGTCATTTTTCACATGTTCAATGAGCTTGTTGGCATTTTTTTAAAAAGCATTGGAATTGGCACCAATCAGATGGGTCTGCAGTTTGGAAATCCCAGTCTGTCAGCCATTTCAGGGAGAGCGAGTACTGCAGAGATTGGAGACTCACCTTGGCATGGGCAGAGTGAAGGCAAGACTTTCTTTAGATCCAGTTTAAAATGTGCTGATGAGCAAAGTGGGAAAAGTTTCAGTTAGTTCTAACCTGTGATTGTCTGTACAGCACCTCATGCAGGGGGGCCCCGCCAGGCTGTGGCCTTTAGGCTCTACTGCAATACACGTTAAAAAAATATTAACTAGCAAATGAAACCCCTTAGTCATGAGCTGAGTCTTCTTATCAGTTGTAGAATAGCGCCAGGCCTCTCGGGAGGAGCCGACTCTCATGTTACGTGTCCCTGTACTGCAGCAATAGGCAGCCTAGGCAAGCGAGTGTGCCGCATGAGTAGCCTCCAACCCAGGGGGCTGCAAGATTGTCGTAACCAAGATGGTCTCCCAGGCCAGGGCAGTTTTGCTCACTGCGCTGGCATCCCTACAATTTGTGGAGGGTGCCAATTAAGAACATAAGAATGGCCATACTGGGTCAGACCAAAGGTCCATCTAGCCCAGCATCCTGTCTACCAACAGTGGCCAGCACCAGGTGCCCCAGAGGGGGTGGACCGAAGACAATGATCAAGCAATTTGTCTCCTGCCATCCTTCTCCAGCCTTTGACAAACAGAGCCCGGGGCACCATTCCTTACTCCCTGGCTAGTATCCTTTTATAGACCTAACCTCCATGAATTTATCTAGCTCTTTTTTAAACTCTGTTATAGTCCTAGCCTTCACAGCCTCCTCTGCAAGGAGTTCCACAGGTTGACTGTGCGCTGTGTGAAGAAGAACTTTCTTTTATTAGTTTTAAACTAACTGAACTGTAGTAACACTGTGATTGGCTGCAGAGGGAGCACACGGCTGACACAGTCAATGTTGTGTGCAATCAGCACGCACCTTCCTTCATGTGCCCTGGCTTTATGTGCCTGTCACTTTAGTAATAATGGTGGGGAAAAAACTCACAGAATCATGATCAGAAAAACCAAGCAAAATCTGGCAACCCTGTGCATGGGCAACAGCAGACAAATTTCTCACGGGACACACACACAAGCCCAATGGGCCACTCTGCCCACCACTGCTGCATCTTCTGGGGATCTTGGGTTCGGATCTTGGATAATAGCATCTCCTAAAGTGTTTTCATGACCTTCCCCAGAAATCTATCTCCAAGGGTTAAATTAAAAAAAAGTTCCAAGGACACATTCCCACAGAAATAAGCCATGAAGGACGCCCCTTGATATTTTTATTGTGTTGAAATGTGAACGATGTTTTGCTTGCATGTGATCACAAAGCAAGAATACAAACCTCTTCGTGCATAACTGAGAAAGTCACTGACCGGCATGCCCTGACTACAGCAGTTGAATTGTTGTTAGGTGATTCTCGTCTCGGCAGGAGAGATTCAGTTTAAGCACTTGAAAGACAGCGAGGACTTAGGTCTGAATCTGGCCTTGGATTGAACGGACGTTTTCCTCTCCAGGAGGAGCAGCAAGCCTTCGTGTCCACCAGGGGCTGCAGGGAGCGATTCTCAAGTGTGGTTACAGTGACCTCCTGTATCGTGCCTGTGACTTTTGGGGTGCCAGGGGCCCCAGCAGCCAGTTCTGCTCCCTGCAGCCAATGCCCAAGCCCAAGGTGGACCCCTTGCTTGCTGCTACAAAGTAGGAAGGACACCCCCTCTGGCTGGGGGGAACAGGATGGGCTCTCTCCTGCCCCTTTGCCTAGATTTACATGGGGGGCATTAGCGAAGCTCTGACTGGCCAGACCTACAGGTTTGCCTCCCTTGCAGGAGGGGCGTGTCACTCACCAATGGACCAACTGACCCACTCTGGCTTAAAGAGCTTGCAAGGGAGACAGTGAGAAATTTCATCTCCTAAATCCCTTTTCACCCCTACCCAGAGCCAGTCTTAGGGGCACGCAAGCTGGTCGGTGGCCAGGGGCCGCCATTTTCAAGGGGCCACCAACAGAGCTCAACGGGAGCCCGTTCAGGCCAGGCAGCAATTAAAGGCCCTGCTAGCCCTCCAGGGCCACCAGTTGGTTAGGACCAGCCCTGCCCCTACCCCAAATCTCCATTCTAGGGCCCCTAGCTGTGCACTGCTTGAGTGGGGGAGCTGGGGAGAACAAGTCCCATGCGGGTGTCCTGTCACTTGAGGACAGGGATGAGCCACTCACAGAGCTCCAGGAAGGTGGCTTTGCACATGAGGAAGTTCTGCAGCCACAGCTGATCGTCCCATCCCTGCCTGACGCTGTGGTCCCACCCACCTGAGCTTGTCTCCCGAAACCACAAGTGGCACTGCACCGTGTCCAGAGGACCGAGTGCTTCCCAGGGGCACGTGGTCTTATCAGTGCACTAGGTCCTTGCTCTATACTAGGCAGTTCTTTTGAAATAACTCCCCCTTTATGTAGAAAGAGCAGATGGAACGTTCACACGACCAGGCCCGTTATTTCGAAACAACGGGCTGGCCCATTTCGAAAGAGGGTTAGTGCGGACACACCACTGCTGCTATTTCAAAATAATTGACCTCCAGAGGCCTCTCACAGCCGCCCTTGTGGCCGCTCTGGCCACACCCCTGGCAATTCCACTGTTCCCCTTCTCCTATCAGTCGGAAGGTGACAGGCAGAAGGGAAAAGGCTTGTGTCACCGGGACAGCCCTGCTAGCCCCATGCCACACAGCACCCTGGAGTGGACCCATAAGTGACCCCACTGCTCCCTCTGCGCCGCCCTTGGCTGCCACACTCACCTGGCACCCTCTGATGCCCCTGGTCTGGGGCAAAAAGGGCACTGGCCTGGACTCGGGTGGAGATCCTGGACCTCATCAAGGTCCTGGGGGAGGAGACCAGCAACAAGGCTCTCTACACCAAGAGGTGCAATACATTAACAGCTGGATGGCCCCCGCCTGGAGGAGAAAGGGCACCCCAGGACTCTGGGCCAGGCCCGGAGGAAAATTAAAGAACTCCGGCAGCGATACACAAAGGCCAGGGAGCAAAGCTCGTGTCTGGGGCAGCATCACGCAGCTGCCTCTTCTCTGAGCAGCTGGATGCCAGCCTAACCCTCCTGAGGTACCCGAAGCACACGCCAGTCCCAGCCCCATTGCTGAGCTCCCCTCCTCTGCCCTCCCCCATGGCAGGTTCTTTCCCCTGTGGTACAGCCCCAATAAATAATCACACTTGTGTGTTCAAACAAAAAAGGCTTCTTTATTTGGTCTGCAGGGGAGAGGGGAAGGTGGGAAGGGAGGGCAGGGGAAGTGGGGGTGGGGGAGGAAAGGCACATGGGACAATGCAGGGCCCCTTGTGGAGAGGTTGGGGGGAGAGTTTCACAGGGGGCCATGGCTGAAACTCTCCCTTGAGGCCTCCCGGATGAGCACAGCCCCCCGATGTGCTCGTTGAATGGCATCGGTGTCTGGCTGCTCATAAACCTTGTCCAGCCAATCAGCCTTTGCCCCCACCCGGGCAGGAAAGTCTCCCCCTCGCTCTCACAGAGGTTGGGGTCACGCAGCAGGCCGCATCACTGAGGTTCAGGCAGGTGTCAAGTTCCATGCACAAGGGTCTGCCTCTTGCCAAAGCTTAGCTTTCATTTATATTAGCAAAGTCTTGACCATTGCTGGCGAGGCTTCTGGCTTCACCCCAGGCTTGTGATACATGGGCTTGTGTTCCAGGCCCTCCTCTTACGAGAGTGGGCATGTATCATGTTTGTAGCTCAAGTTAGGAACATTGAACTGTGTATCTGGAATTGCAGAATTGCTGCTTTGGGGTCTCTCCCACTGATCAGATTTCAAGGCTCTGATGGCCCATTAGCAAGAGACAATGGAGCTTAACCTGATGTGTGGGTCAGCCCAGGAAGTAGAGAGACAGGGGCCTGGCAGAGACGTGTGACCATGTCCCCTGCTACTGGAATCCATCTTGGCTGCTGTATTTTTCCACGAGAGCAGAGGGAAAGTTGGAACTGAACACAAAGGATTCCTGTCTTGTGCAAATCCGATTCAGGGTGAGATAATCCACATGGTCAGTTCTCCTCTGGAGTCCCACCCAAGATCTGCTGGAAACATCCAAGAACTGAACAGGAGAAAGGCCTGGACCCAGACTGGACAGCTGTCCAGTGTGTGCAGTGATGATTGGAGCAACTTTCAGGGTGAGGTATTACATGTGACTAGCTTCTTGGGTGTATTAAGCTTAGCTTATGTGTGCTGGTTGATTTGGCTTGAAACCCTTTTTGGACTTAATACAATCACTTTTGTTTATTAATAAACCCGGTGGAAATAATTGTTACCAGTGGGGGTGGAGGGCAAAGAGTCTGAGCATAGCTTCCTTTGTATCAAGAAAGAGGACCCATCTCACTGGTATGGAGATCTATACCACGTAAGGGGGATTTACGTAGGGTGCATTGGGCTGGGTATCCAAGTGCAGGAGGCAGGTATTTTCCTGTGGTTTTTTCAGTTAAGTTCTGCAAGTTCGGGGCGTGGCCCAGACCTTGAACCTGTGTTGCAGCAGGCTAGTCTCTCTGGCTCAGCGGTGTCTCAATACATTGGGTAACACTCAGTCCCAAGCTGGTTTTGACCATCAAACCCCAATGCAATGCAGGTGTGTGGGGAAAAGCGCAGATGATCCTGCAGTTAAAGGTTGATCGTAATAAGGGGCCGGGACAAAGGGGCAAATTAAGACAAAGTGAATTAATAGGGAGCATTAACTGGTTACTAGGTGTCACTTTGCTTCAGCTAAATACGCGTCTGAGGCCACAAATAGGTAAACAGGTTAAAAATAGTTCATTAAATAAAATTTCATAAATAGCTTTGAGTGTTTTATGT
Source organism: Pelochelys cantorii (assembly GCA_032595735.1). Taxonomy (NCBI): domain Eukaryota; kingdom Metazoa; phylum Chordata; order Testudines; family Trionychidae; genus Pelochelys; species Pelochelys cantorii. The sequence continues at coordinate 4,086,695 of CM064329.1, forward strand.
CTTTCTGATTGTACCAAAAGATCGTCATGAGAAATGCCACACGTATCCTGTGTTTCCCCATCTTGTTTTTTTATTTGCAAGAAATAAACATTCATTTGATTCATCAAAATTCCCAGCTATGTGAGAATTTATGCAAAGTCTGAAACTCCAGTACATGCAAACTTAGACTCTCACTTATCTTTGTCAAAACCATGACGTCCTAATCCCTTTAGCTCTCTGAGAAGGTGGATTTGTAATGAAAACTCAAAATGACATGAAGTCGCACACTGCAGGCTAATCACACACGGCAATGATTGCTCACACAGAAAGTAGATAAGGAATGAGCAGTATTTTGGAGCGAGAGATAGGAGTGGCTAGACATAATTAAGGTAACATTCCTCATCAGTAAATATGGGGAGCTTTAAATGTCCACTAGAAAGAAGATTATTTGTTGGTCAAATGCTCTTTAATACCATATTAAACCCTGCGGATATTGATATTTTAAAAATCTTCTAAGTGGCATTGGCATCGGAAAGGAAGATAGGTCTGGAGATGTGTAAATACCACACACTGTTTGGTGATCAGTAGATTGTTCAGTAGATCTCTGGTCGTTTTTCTATTGGGAAGTTGCTTTTGCAGAGAACCAATTACTGTATTAGAGTCTTAATAGAGATGTAGCAGTGTTAGTCTGGTCTTGCTGAAACAAAAGACAGGACTATGCAGCACATTAAAGAATAAGAGGAAGTGGGTCTGGCCCACAACAGCTCATCACCTAATAAACCATCTTGTTAGTCTTTGAAGTGCTGCATAGTCCTGTCTTTTGTATTAGAGTCTGTGTTTCTTCTGGAGGTTTTTCTTGTTTTCAATTCACTTGGGGTTTGTGCTCTGTCCTGGCGATCTCTTAGTGGATCTCACGCACCAGGCCTTGCACCCCACGTAAACTCTCACGAGCTGTTTATTTCATGTTAAAAACTTGCTTGATGCTCTCCAGTGCCTGCTTCTTAGTTATGGTGCCCCAGTCCTCCGGGAGATTGGCTGGTTTAGCTTCATACTCTTCAGCAAACTGGTGATTGAACTTGTGAAAAACAAACTTCCAGTAACTGGAAGCTTCTATGCTGGGATCTGGCTGAATGTTCCAGTCCGGGTAATAGTCACGATACTCTTTGTAGGGGTGAAATTTCCCTTTCGTGTCTGAATTCCGAAATGCACGATTGCCGATCACATCAGACGAGCATACATCATAGTCAAGCTTTTTGGTACATGAATTCCTGTATTGCCCTAATGCTTGAGGCCGATGCACTGATGCAAAGTGCTCCTTGTGACTCAGGGCGCCTGCCTCACAGGGGACCTTACAGAAGGGACACTGCTTCCCACAGCCGAACACTCGCTTGAACATTTCAGCCTCAGGCTTCACGGACAGATGGGAGAGTTTTGATTCAATGTCGGTACTTTTCAGCTCAGCTAAGATTTGTTCTTTCAGATCAGGAAGACAATTTGGGATGAAATCAGAAAACTGCTTAGAACTATTGGTATTTAGAAACCGTATTCCCACTAAATTATCCCTGGAAATGACTAGGTCCTTCTGCAGCGCTTTGCAAACAGAATCTAAAAAGTCAGAGATTGTGGTGTTCTTTGTAGCACTGCTGCTTCTAAGAGCCTTCCTGACTTTATCTATCATTGAGGACAGGATCTTTTTCTCCATGTCTCCCAAGGCTGCCGTCTTGCTGTAGTGCTTTAAAAGTTGTGTCTTTATCCAGGTTTTGACAAACTCTTCATATGTAATAATGTAGTCCACGTAGCTGTCAAAGTTGTCCTTCTCCAACAACTCCTTCAGTAGCTTAAACTGAAAAAAGCCGCGGCTGCTATAGGTAATAGATTGCTCACTGCTGAGAATGTCATCCACTATTTGCACCCCAAGAATCTTGTTCACATGTTCTACCAGGGCAGGTTTGAGACACTGATCACAGAAATCCCTGGCCAGCGTTTGGCTCCCATCCTTTTCCAAGTAAAGGGCTTTAAAAGTCTTGAAATACTGAGGTTTCAGCTTTTCCAGACATTGCTGAGGGTCATTTTCTTGGACGAAATCTTCATGCATCTTCTGAAATGCATGAGCCGCTTCCCCCAAAATGTGAAGCTTCAGGTAAACTTCAAAATGAGGGGTAGTGAGAAGTTTCTGAACATCCTCCTGTCTTAGCCTCTCATTAACCATACGCAGCAGCTCTCCGCAATAGGTTTCATGATAGTCTGTTTTAGATTTAACTTTTTCTTCAATGTACTTCTTGCATTTCTTCATTAAAGATACGGCAAGCTCTTCAGTTTCATTGTAACAATCCTTTGTGAAATATGCAAAGATTTTACTGTACCATTTCTGGTCTTTTCTAATTCTGAAAGATTCCATCCGGTAACTTAGCAGGTTTTCTACTTCTTGTAGCATCTGCTTGACAGCACTGCCTCTGTTCTCCAGATCTTTTCTTAGCTGGAAATCCAGGTCTTGAACAACCTGACGTCTCTGCAAACGACTGAGCTTTAACTCAGACAAGGTTTCTTTCCACATCTTTTCAAATTCTGTTTTCAGTTTCTCGTCGTCCAGCTTCTGTTTTCTGTTCCGGCATTCGGCCAACAGCCTGTCAACTTTCCCTTCAATTGTCTGCTTGTACGTGGACAGGATAGTGCCTATCTTGTGCTGTCCCCTTCGGATTCGAATGGCTTCCTCACATTTACTGATTGAGACACCTTCAAGTTCTTTTTTGAGGCTACTTGCGCTCCTTTTGAAATCTTCCCTGTACTTTTCTATCAGGTTCAGATTTGCAGCTTCACCTTTAAAATACTGTTCTAAATTATCCAAGAGCTGCTGTTCTTCCTGCTGTAGGGTCTTCTGTGCCTCAATTTTTAAGGTGCCTAAGAGGTCGCCCTCTAGTTTGTCTGGCAGCTGATTCTGGATGAAAGTTTCTTTTTCAGATATCCAGAGATGCATCTGCTTGCGGAACCCCCATTCCCACTCAGAATACTTCATAGCCAGCAGGTTGTAGGCTTCAGCTACAAGGCTGTTTCTGAAGCTGAAGATGAAGTTTTCATGTTTCACTGAGTTCCACAGGCTCCTCAGCCATTCAATAAAATCAGGAATATTCTTGGCAGTTCTGTTTTGTGAAAGGTTCTCTATGAATTCAAACAGGTATTTCTTTAGCTCACACACACTCTCACTGTAGCCAGTGTTCACTGGGGCCATGGGGGGGACTCCATGCCACAACCCAGGGATGTACCAATTGTGTTTTTCTGGGTCGTACTGCATGATATCAGAAAATGTTATTGCCCTGCTTTGTTTTTCCATCCTGGCTGCAGCTCTGGTCATTTCATCCAGCTGCTCCAGGAGGTGTTTCCGGTCCCTCATGTTCTGCTCATGAGCAGACACATCACTGACGTTCTGATGCACAAACTGGCAATTTGGCTTTTGTCCTATTTTCTCCATCCTGAGGAAGGCATGGACCGCGATTTGCAGAACGTCCTTCATTTCGGTGGCGTTCTCCATGGCCATGTTCACGAGGGTGATGTCGCTCAGTCCAACCACCACAGTGGCCAGCTCATTGTCGTGTTGGTAACTGTCCTCCAGGGCTGTTAGTTCAGGGGCCTTCAGACCTTCTGTGTCGATCACCAGGATGAAATCGCAGCCACTTAGCTCCTGAACAGCTTCTGTAACTTTAATGAGCGTCATGAAGGCTCCTCGTGTACATCGGCCGCTGCTCACTGCAAACTGCAGGCCGAACATGGTGTTGAGGAGGGTGGATTTCCCAGTGCTCTGCACTCCCAGCACCGTTACAACCAGCATCTTGGACCTTCCCCCCAGCTTGGCATGGAGCTGACTCAGAACGTCGGTCACCCACTGCAGCGGGATGTTGGAGGCATCTCCATCGATCAGCTCCATGGGAAACCCTTCCAGCATCAGGTCAGCCGCGATTCCTGGGAGGTGGGTGAATTGTCTTTGCCTTTCTGCCATTTTGTCTTCTTTAGCAATTGCATGTTCAGCCTCATAGAACTGCCCCAGCTCGCGCATGAAATGCTCCACCCCGAGGGAGCTTTCAGATATTAATTTATCTAACGCTTCAAGCTGTTTTCGGTCTGCTCCTGGAGTTTCACATTTCTTTTTATACTCTGCCCGCATCTTAGAAAGACTTTCCCTAGCAGTGTTATCCAGGCTAAATTTCATCCACTTCAGGAAATAATGTTTCTCCACTGGAGACAACTGTCCTATTCCATTGATAAACTTGATCAAACCACCAGTAAGGTCACACTCATGCTGCTGTCTGCGGATCTCTAGCCATTTCTGTTTCAGCTCAGACTTATAGTCTTCAGTGGCCTTGTCCCCTTGGCTTTGCATTCGGCACAGCTCTTTCTCCACTTTACCCAAATTTCTCCACGGGCCCCCTTGGAGTCTCAGATTTTCCCTTTTGTATTTTGCAACGTCTCTTATTTCTGCTGTGATTTCTTCAGCGTGTTTCCTCGCACACTGACATGCCTGAGAGTCCTCATCCACCTGCATTCCTAGCTCACGAGCCATCACGGCCATGGCTTCCAAACTCACTGTCCGAAGAGAGGAGTTCGCTATATTTCTCATAGTGGACTGAATCTTTTTCACAAATCCTGCATTATTGATGCTGTTGTTTTTCACCAGTAATTGTGATTTGCTCAGCTTCAGCACAGGGGCCAGCTGATTAAGGAATCCCAGAGTTTCTTTGGGTATCTCACTCTTGCAGTTGAGGATGAAGTAATATTTAGCAGTTGACTCTTTCAGGGAGGATAACAGGGCGTATTCTCTCTCACTGATGCTCTCAGTGATGATGAACACTGCTGAGGAGATCTCTGTTAAAAAGCTGAACTGGAGCCAGTGAGACTCAATGTCTCCGCACAAGTTTGTAACCGCGACGGGCTCAGGGAAAAGATCTGAACTTTCCTTCCCAGCAGGGAAGTACCAGGCAATCTCCACCAGCCCGTCGGCGATTTCCCGCTGGATGTCCCCAGACTCCATGTCCCGATGGACAAAGAAGTTGTTGTGCTGCTGGGCGGGGCTGAGAACCTCGTTAAGAAGCTGGGACTTGGAGAAGCGGCAGCTGCCCAGCCGCACAAAGGAGATGGTTGGCATTTGGGTGAGCACCAGGTTCTCCTCCCTGAACCCTCGGCTCTGTGCCAGGGAGTGTGGTCGCCACCTCCTCACAATGTCCCGCATGGCCCACAGCAGCAGGGTGCACCTGGGAGAGTCGAGGTCAGGCAGCAGCAGAGGCAGGGCAAACTGGCACATGGACATTTTGGACAGGATCTCCTGCTGTAGGAAACTGTCAGAGCAAAGCAGCACAGCACAGAGAACGTCCAGGGGGTGCAGGGAAACTTTCGTGTAAGCATCACTAAAACAGAAAGGATCATCAATATGAAGCTTGCTATCATCAGCCATTTGTTCTGCAGGCACCTCGTGCCCAAGGCTCGTGTTTCTGGCTGTGCCATTCAGAGCCATGAGCTTCCTCAGGAAATGCCACGGTAAATCCCCTAATGCCTCTGGAACCCTGGGCTTTATGCTTTCTGGGCAGATCTCCAGGACATCTCTCAGCCTGATCTTCCTGAGTCTGTGCTGCTCCAGGTTTAGTCTGGACAGAATGTCTTGGGCTGCTTTACTTCTCTCTGCAGAAGGAAGTGAAAAAATAAACAAATTTGTCAGAGTAGAAAATGGTGACTTTCCATACAGTTAACTACTTTCTTAAACGGGTGGATGTTGGTTGAGGTGGAGAAAAAGAGTTGTTCTTGAAGAAACGCAGGAGACATGACGTGACCGATGCATTACTCACCCTGGGCTAAGGTCTTTCCCTATATAAATTGGTACCACACCAGTAAAGTGAATACAATCGTTTCTGTGCAATTGAAATGTAATTCTGACCCATTTTGAACTCTGATGAGGCTATAATGTTTTGCATGATTTGGGCTCAATCCTTATCGTTAGGCAGTGCAAAGTCCACCGAAAACTGGCTTAAGTGGCCAACTGGGGATTTCCCAAAGGGGAATTTACCAGCTTACCGAGCTCACAGCTCCTGGGGGAGGGGCATAGCTTCTGAACCCTTTCCCTGTGGGGATCCCAGCTGTGGGAATGGCCGTTTGGCTGCTGTAAGCTGTTGCTCACACTCAGACCAGTGCCTGGCACTGGGTGAATCAAGTAGCTGCAAAGGTGTCTTACACCCTCCCCCTGAGCTGTGCTGGGCATCCAGCCTCATTAATGGGGCTTGGGGCTTTATTTTCCTTTCAGCAAACTGTTTCGATCGGTCTGTATTTTTGATTTGTCGTGGCTTCCTCCATCCCTTAGTTCTGCAGTGTCTTTTGTGGCTGTAGCTGAGAGCATTGTAGCTTTGCTCACTTCCCAGAGACCAAGTCAGTCCCTTCCCCGACACTGTTTTTTCTGTCCTTTCAGGAGCTGGGACAACCGCCATTACTCACAAAGCAGATTCACCCTCACTGCGGTGTGGGGAGCAAATGCTAAGACACTTCCAGGCAGCTCTTTCTCTGGTAAAGTCTCCAGGGCCGTGTTGGGCTGTTTGCACCTGATACACATGTAGGCCCCTTTATTATAGGAGCCTCTGTCTTCTACTGGGAGGATTCTTTGTGCTGCAATCAAGCCCTAGAGACTACAACTCCCATGATGCCTTGGGGAAATGGAGGGAAACTGTGGTTCTCTTCCAGTTCAGGGAGAGAGTTGGGGGGCTGCAGTTTGGAGCCAGGAGCCAGATGGCTGGTGTGGAGCCTTTTCCAGTCCAGGAGCTGCTGCTGGAAGCTAGAGCCTGCTGGGGGTTAGATCTAGCAGGTTGCTTCAGGGGCTGTTGGGGATTGTCCCTGAAGGGGAGAGACCCTGGATGTGCCTGTGGCTGTGAAGAGCCCGCACAGAAGGAACTGTGAGTAACTGGGGCTGCTTGGGAAAATGCTGCCTGGGATGGAGCACTCAAAGTGAATAACTGGCTGGATAACCGCACTCAGAGAGTAGTTATTAATGGTTCACAATCCTGCTGGAAAGGTATAACAAGTGGGGTTCCGCAGGGGTCTGCTTTGGGACCGGCTCTGTTCAATATCTTCATCAACGATTTAGATATTGGCATAGAAAGTACGCTTATTAAGTTTGCAGATGCTACCAAGCTGGAAGGGGTTGCGACTAATCTGGAGGATAGGGTCATAATTCAAAATGATCTGGACAATTTGCATTTGTCTTTATTAAACTTCATCCTGTTTACCTCAGACCATTTCTCCAAAGTGCTCCACTAAGGAAGGAACAATCAGTTTCACATATACAGATTGGGAAGCGACTGTCTAGAAAGGAGTACGGCAGGAAGGGATCTAGGAGTTATAGTGGACCACAAGCTGAATATGAGTCAGCAGTGTGATGCTGTTGCAAAAAAAGCAAACATGATTCTGGGATGCATTAACAGGTGTGTTGTGAGCAAGACACGAGAAGTCATTCTTCCGCTCTACTCTGCACTAGTTAGGCCTCAGTTGGAGTATTGTGTCCAGTTCTGGGCACCGCATTTCAAGATGGATGTGGAGAAATTGGAGGGGGGGGTCCAGAGAAGAGCAACAAGAAAGATTAAAGGTCTAGAGAACATGACCTATGAAGGAAGGCTGAAAGAATTGGGTTTGATTAGTTTAGAAAAGAGAAGATTGAGGGGGGACATGATAGCAGTTTTCAGGTATCTAAAAGGGTGTCATAAGGAGGAGGGAGAAAACTTGTCCATCTTGGCCTCTGAGGATAGAACAAGAAGCAATGGGCTTAAACTTCAGCAAGGGAGGTTTAGGCTGGACATTAGGAAAAAGTTCCTAACTGTCAGGGTGGTTAAACACTGGAATAAATTGCCCAGGGAGGTTGTGGAATCTCCATCTCTGGAGATATTTAAGAGTAGGTTAGATAAATGTCTATCAGGGATGGTCTAGACAGTATTTGGTCCTGCCATGAGGGCAGGCGACTGGACTCAATGACCTCTCGAGGTCCCTTCTAGTCCTAGTATTCTATGATTCTATGATTCAATGAAAACGGATGGACTCTGAGTATGAAGAGAGGCAGAGTGACCAGCCCAAGGAACCAGAGCTGCTGGCATTTGGTGGGGCCAGCTCCAGTGGCAGAGGGGTGGTGCAGTTGTTGCCTGCTTGGACTGACCATCCCCTCCCAGTGCTGTCTCCACTCCAACTGCAGAGCTCCAAGTGTGCCCACACAGGCAAGTGAATCCAGAGGGGTGCACACTCTGGGGGGGGAGGGGGATAAATGGTGGCAGTGTAAATGCCAGTGAGATAAGTTTCCTTTATTTCTGTGTGCTTTGTTCACTGATTTTATCCATGTTTAGTCTGTTCAACCCTGTTTCTTTATGGTGATAAGTAAAGGTGTGTTAATTCGAATGTAATCACTTAGACGTATCGTATTTATAATTGTTGGTTTGGAGTTAGATCATGATTATTACTGGAATAAGTGTATTCCTGGAGGCTCCCCAGGCACACCAGTAAGTGTGTGCAGGGCCAGCCAGGTGGAGGTACCACCACTGTATATTCCTTTAGAAGCAAGGGAGTGGATAGGGGATCCTCAATTATCCAACATCCCTACTGGGGTACTCAGGATCTCCTTTAATATTAAAAATCTCAGATGCCTGGGCACATAGGTGAATGTGGCCTGCTCCCAAGTAACCCAGGGAGAAAAAGGGGGGGGGGACACAGTTAACCTATTTAGTGACTGATGTTACCATTCTCCTTTGAGGAAGGTTACATCTATGAAAGGATACATTTGGCTTGCCAGAGCAGTATGTGCAAACACTCCTGAGTCAAACAAATTGAAATGGGAATATGTAGCGCACCTAGCAAAGAGTGTTTCTAGCCAGCCCACTCTTACAGTTGTTGGATGGCTCAAGGAAATTAGAGCTCTATTCCACCCTAATGGTATTAACAGCCTCCCTCAGAATATCATCCTTACTCCTTAGAAGTCTCTTTTCTATACAGCAGGTTCCTTCACAATGCCGGTATAGCGGCCTATCTCAAATACCATAAGACAACCTCAGGTATCCACCCCAAACACAGTGCCAAACTGTTCTATTTCATCCTTGCCCATCGGAGTTTTACATTCAATAATAAACATATGTCCAAAACATGGAAGCAACCGGGGTGCAGGGATAGCTCCCCAAAATGCCAACCTCTTCATTGCTATCTTCAAAAAGAATTCTGGAGAAGTGCACCATGAAACCAATGTGACCCCCGAAATACATCAGGGATCTTTTTATCATATGGGAAGATTGCTTAAGCTTCCTCATGGATTTCCACCACAGCTTCAACCACCACCACCCACCCACTGAGGGCAATAATAAGTAAATAAAAGAGATTTGAGGATCCATTCAAAAGCATTTGGAGGTCCAGATTTGGCTTACACTTTGCCTCTTGACTACTCCTGCGTGAACTCACTTCAAACCACTTTCACCAGACAAGAACATGCCATCAGAGGGGTACATTGCTTCATGCAATAGGCCACCCAAATACCCCTGAGAGAACCTGCTTCAATATAGAAATACCCCCCTCCAACTGCACACCCAATTGGTCACCTACCACCCTACCCTGGAACGCATGTGTTGAAGCTAGTGAAACCACCAAAGGGCATCATCAAACATTTCAATCTGTACTCAGTGGGGACCCCGTCATGAAAGAAATCTTTCCTAAATCACCACTTCTGGGCTTCAAACAATCCCCTGACATTACTTAGCTCAGCATCAAGAGAAAGCTCCCCACAGACTAAGAGACTTCAATCCAAGAGCACCGGACCCTGCTAGAACAACAGATGCAAAACGTGCAGACATCCTTCCACTGCCACAGGGATAACACATCCCACAACACACCTTTCAAGATCCATGGATCCTACATATTCCTCTCATAAGATGGGGTTCACGGAGTCATCAAAACAAACACAATTCTACAAGCAAAGGAGGGCAGGAATTCTGGTAGCAACCTGCATTCCTGCCCTTCTCTGGGAGTTCATCAGGACATGCAAGATACAGGTTTGTTTGGGGGAAAACTGTAGTTGATCAGAGCACCAGGGGAGGGGGAGCCCTGCCCAAGCAGAGCAGAGGGACTTCCCCAGCACAGAGGACAGAGAGAAACTCTTCCTGAGGAGAAAGGGGGTAAGATATCCATGAAGTTCAAGGGGCTGGGACCCAGTGTAGGGAGCAAACCTGGGTTCCTTCCTGCTCCTCCTTTCTCTCCCCTTCCCCCCCACAACCACAGCACTAGCAGAGCCATTGACGGCCAAGAGGGAAAGAAATAAAAGATACACAAGGGGAGAAGGACTGAAGCAGAAGAAAATCAAAAGGGAGCGTTGGGTGGTGACGTCGATGCACAATTTCGAAAGAAAGTGATGCTTCTTTTTGGAAAAGAGAGAGTAAGAGGGAACTGCTGTTTTCTCCCCCCAGCCCATTGATGCAAAGTGTCCTGGTTTCTCCCACAGACTGTGGGGAGGAGGGAGGTAGCAAGGAGTGAAGGAGAGGGAAGGAAAATCCCACTTCTCTCTCTCTCCTCCTGACTGAACTGCTGCTAAAGGCCTTTCCAACAACTGTCTCCCTTCGTCTCTATACAGATGCTTCATATTTCCATTCGAAAATCTGGTTTCCCCAGTGGGCCAGGGTGGAGGAATTAATGTTGGGAGTGGAGAATACGTGTGGGGCACAGGGAAACAAAAGGAGATGTTGAGTGGCTAAAACTCCACCAGTTATTGGATATAACAAATGTTAATAGTCTCAGTGCTTCCATGTTGGTCTTCACTGGCCAGGAACAACAAGGATCCAGCAGGCTGTGGCTCAAAGCAGCCCCTTGGGCAATGCTGACCAAAGCTCAAGCCAAGAAGCCTCCAAGACACTGATAGCTTTCCATTGCATCTCAGTTTGAATCTGAGTGATTTCGACTGCAAAATACCAGGACATTTCTTCACTCCCGCAAGCACCATCCAGCCCTGGCAGAGCCAAGCACTGCAGAAGGAAAGCCGATAAAAGGAAATTACCTTTGGAAAGATCTCTCTTCTCCAGATCTCTGGGTTCTTGCATGTCTGCTTCCATTTCTGGATTTACGCCATCTTTCTCCCCGAGCTCTGGGGCTCGCACAGTCCGTGATTCCAGATTAAATGCTTCTAGCAAGGAAGTCAGAGGAAAAATAAGTCATGTATTGACTTATTTTGTTTGCAATGGCACACTGCATCCGCCTCGGCACTGCATCACTCCATTTCTATTTTATAAGGGTACGTCTACACTGCACGCTTAATGCAGACTAAGCTATTCTGGAAGAAATGCTCTGAAACAGCTTATGTTGAAGTAGCTCGTCTACTCTACAGGGAAGCCTCAAAATTAGTCTGAGGCAGGCTCCCCTAATGTGGACGCACGACTCCAATTTCGAGTCCGAGAAAGAACTAGGGAAGAGCTATTTCAAAATAGCAGCAGTGGAGCGTCCTCACTACAGCTATTTCAAAAAAGCAATTTCGGAAGAGGCATTTTTCCTCGTGTAATGAGGTTTACAGAAGTCGGAATAACCTGCCCGTTATTTCAAATGTATTTCAAAATAACGGAATGGAGGTATAGATGCTCACATTCTTTTTTCAGAATAGCAGCTGTTATTTCAAAAACACTCTGTTGAGGAGACACACCCCCAGAGAAAACCTGCCTGTCCAGTACAGTTATACTGAGCCGGAGGAATCTTTGGATCAACAATGCCATGGACTCAGTAGCAAACGGAAGGGTTGGATGGTGACACAGATGCAGGATAAGAAGCACAAGAAAGCAAGTGGGTGCTTCTAGGAGGAAGAAGGAAACAAAGAGGTAACTGCTGTTTACTCCCACCAGCGCCTTGATGTGAGCTGTCATGATTTTTCCTGCACACAGAAGAGAGGAAGGTGGGAGCAAGGAGTGGAAGAGAGGGAGAAATGGGCACTATTCTCTCTCCTCCTTGCTGAACCATGACCAGAAGCTCTCTCAACATCTGCCTCCCTCCCTCCCTGCACAGATGCCCCATATTTTCATGTGCAAAATCCGGTTGGCAGAACCAAGTTCTTCCAATCGTGTTCACTCCCACTGTGGAAGGAAAAGATGATAGGAGGAAATTACCTTTGGAAAGATCTGTCTTCTCCAGCTCTCCGGGTTCTTGAAAGACTACTTCCATTTCTGGATCTACGTCATCTTTCTCCCACAGCTCTGAGGTTCTCACAGTCCGTGATTCCAGATGAAATCCTTCTAGCAAGGAAACCAGAGGAAAAATAAGTCATGTAATGACAATTCTCTTCAATCACTTCCTGGCACACTGCATCCGCCTCGGCACTGCATTACACCATTTCTATTTTATAAGGGGATGTCTACACTGCAGTGATTTTGGGCAGAAGCTGCCCCTGCTTGGCCAAGGCTTAAGCAGAGGAGCCCGTGTACTTGTGTCACCAAGCCACTGACGGTTTCCATGGCATCCCAATTTGAATCGGAGAGATTTTATCTGCAGAATGCCATGGAAATGCTTCCCTCTCACCAGCACCATTCACACCTAGCAGCGCCAAGTTCTTCCAATCGTGGCCACTCCCATGGCAGAAGGAAGGACGCTCGGAGGAACTTACCCTTGGATAGATCTGTCTTCTGCAGCTCTCTGGGTCCTCGAATGCCTACTTCCACTTCTGGATCTACGTCATCTTTCTCCCCCAGCTCTGGGGCTCGCACAGTCCGTGATTCCTGATTAAATCCTTCTAGCAAGGAAACCAGAGGAAAAATAAGTCATGTACTGACAATTCTCTTCCTGGTTTGTGGGTTTGTTTGCCATGGCACACTGTGTCTGGCACACTCATGGAGGTTTATGTTGGACATTGGGGAAAATGTCCAACCTAAGCCTCTCGCTGCAAGGGAGGGTTAGGAAAAATGTCCAACCTAATGTCCAATCTAAACCTCCCTTGCTGCAGTTTAAGCAATGGGCTTAAACTGCAGCAAGGGAGGTTTAGATTGGACATGAGGAAAAGGTTCCCACCTGTCAGGGTGACTAAACTCTGGAATAAGTTGCCTAGGGGGGTCATGGAATCTGTAAGAGCAGGTTGGACAGACACCTGTCGGGGTAATCTAGATGGTGCTTGGTCCTGCCGTGAAGGCAGAGGACTGGACTCGATGACTCTCAAAGTCCCTTCCAGTTCTAGTGTGCCTGGAGTCTATCTCCCTCAGCATTGCATTACACCATTTCTACTGTATAGGAGAAGACCTGCCTGTCCAGTACAATTGTACTGAGCAGTAGGAATGTTTGGATCAACAATGCCAGGCACTCAGTAGCTTTCTGGCCCCTGGACATTTCTAAAGGAGGTCAGGGGTTGCTTTCAATCACATTCCTTTCTGTCCACAGTCAGCAACTGAGAGCCAGAGGGAACCTGTATGCCAGTGTGTTCACTCATCGGTTCCAGGTAACGTACGCAACATTTGTCAGTGTTGCCTTTGATTTCCATTGCTGTCTCAGGTCATATCACCCAGCTGCCCAAGGCACCACCAAAGCCCTCCCCGTGAAATGGAGTAACAGTTAATTCGAGGGAAGGGTTTTCGATCGGAATACCGCGTCTACACGCTGCAAGTTAATTCAGGCGACCGGCTTTTTAAAATGGAGACCAGCCGCAAATATGCTAATCAAGCGCGGGATATTTAAATCTGGCACTTCATTAGCAACTTTGGTATGCTACATTTGCATCCCTAGTCTGAACTAGGGTGCAAATGTAGACATACCCATAGTTAATTATGATCATCTTTTTAATCAATTGACAGCCCTACCCTTTTCCTACAGATTTCTTTTGAGCAGAGAAGAGTGAGAAGGTGGATGAAAGGAGGAAGAGTGAGAGTGAGGGGTATGTGAGTGGCTGCGGGGAATTGTGGGGGTTGACGTAAGAGAAAGGAGATGTAGATGCGTGGGGAGCTGTAGGAAATGGGCTGTGCGGAAACAGGTATGTGAAAGCTGGCAGAAAGGAGGTGTGAACTGAAAAGAGAAAAACAATAAGGAAGGGGGGGGATGAAAGTTAAGGAGTGAAACAAGGACAGGTAGCAGAAGAGAAACACCAGAAGGAAGGGTTGGATGGTGACATAGATGTAGAATAAGAAGCATAAGAAAGCAAGTGGGAGCTTCTACGAGGAAGAGGGAAACAAAGATGTAACTGCTGTTTACTCCCACCAGCGCCTTGATGTGAGCTGTCCTGGGAGCAAGGAGTGGAAGAGAGGGAGAAATGAGCACTTTTCTCTCTCCTCCTTGCTGCAACACCACCAGAAGCTCTTTCAACATCTGCCTCTCTCCCTCCCTGCACAGATGCCCCATATTTTCATGTGCAAAATCTGGTTGGCAGAACCTAGTTCTTCCAACTGTGTTCACTATGACTGTGGAAGGAAGGACGCTTGGAGGAAATTACCTTCGGAAAGATCTGTCTTCTCCAGCTCTCCAGGTTCTCAAATGCCTACTTCCACGTCTGGATTTTTGCCGTCGTTCTCCCCCACATCTGCATCTTACACAGTTTTTGATTCCTGATTAAATCAGAAGCACATCAGATGCAGGAAGCCGGCTAAATAACCAGTGGGGCCACTGGATAATCAAGACGCTAAAGGAGCGCTCAAAGATTTTAAGGTCATTGAGGAAAAACAAAATGAATTCTTTCCTTCGGTCTTCATGTCTGAGGATGTCAGGTAGATTCCCAAACCTGAGCCATTCTTTTAGATGACAAATATGAGGAATTGTCCCAGATTGAGGAGGTTTTGGCACAAATTGATTAACTTAATAGTAACAAGTCACCGGGACCAGATGTCATTCACCCCAAAGTTCTGAAAGACCTCAAATGTGAAATTGCAGAAGTATTAACAGTGGTTTCAAACCTACCCTTTAAATCAGCTTCTGTACCCAGTGACTGGAAGATAGTTAATGTGGCACCAATATTTTAAAAGGGCTCTAGAGGTGATCCTGGCAATCACAGACTAATAAGTGTAACAACAGTACCGGGCAAATTATTTGAAATTATATTTAAGAATAGAATTGTCAGGCATATAGATGAACATAATTTGTTGGGGAAAAATCAACATGGTTCCTGTAAAGGGAAATCCTGCCTTACTAATCTCCTAGAATTCTTTGAGGAGGTCAACAAACATGTGGACAAGGGGGATCCAGTGAATGTAATATACTTAGATTTCCAGAAAACCTTTGACAAGGTCCCTCACCAAAGGTTCTTAAGTAAAGTAAGTTGTCATGGGATAAGAGGGAAAGTCTTCTTATGGATTGATAACTGGTTAAAAGACAGGAAACAAAAGGTAGGAATAAATGGTAAGTTTTTGAATGGAGAGAGACAACTAGTGGTGTCCCCCAACGGTCTGTCCTAGGACCAATCCTATTCAACCTATTTATAAATTATCCAAAAAAAGGGGTAAACAGAAAGGTGGCAAAATTTGCAGATGATACTAGCCTGCTCAAGATAGGTAAGACCAAAGCAGACTGTGAAGAACTCTGAAAAGTACTCACCATAGAATCATAGAATCATAGAATACTAGGACTGGAAGGGACCTCGAGAGTTCATTGAGTCCAGTCCCTGCCCTCATGGCAGGACCAAATACTGTCTAGACCATCCCTGATAGACATTTATCTAACCTACTCTTAAATATCTCCACAGATGGGGATTCCACAACCTCCCTGGGCAATTTATTCCAGTGTTTGACTACCCTGACAGTTAGGAACTTTTTCCTAATGTCCAACCTAAACCTCCCTTGCTGCAGTTTAAGCCCATTGCTTCTTGTTCCATCCTCAGAGGCCAAGATGAACAAGTGTTTTCCCTCCTCCTTATGACACCCTTTTAGATACCTGAAAACTGCTATCATGCCCCCCCTCATGCTCAAACTAAGTGATCGGGCAACAAAATGGCAAATGAATTTTAATGTTGATAAATGCAAAATAATGCGCATTGGAAAAAGTAATCCCAACTATACATACAAAATCATGGGGACTAATTTATCTATAACTACTCAAGAGAGAGATCTTGGAGTCATTGTGGATAGTTCTTTGGAAACAACCATTCAGTGTGCAGCATCAGTCAAAAAAGCAAACAGAACGTTAGGAATCATTAAAAAAGTGATAGAGAATAAGACAGAGAACATCTTATCATCTCTATATAAATCCATGGAATGCGCAAATATAATCATAGAATCCTAGGGCTAGAAGAGACCTCAGGAGGTCATCAAGTCCAGCTCTGCCCAAAGCAGGACCAAGCCCAACTCAATCATCCCAGCCAGGGCTTTGTCAAGCCAGGACTTAAAAATGTCTAGGGATGGAGATTCCACCCTCTCCCTAGGGAACCCATCCCAGTGCTTCACCACCCTCTGAGGGAAATAGTTTTTCCTAATATCCAACCAACACCACTCCCACTATAACTTGAGACCATGGCCCCTCGTTCTGCCATCTGTCACTACTGAGAACAGCCTCTCTCCATCCTCTTTGGAACCTCCCTTCAGGAAGTAGAAGGTTGCTATCAAATCCCCCCTCACTCTTCTCTTCTGCAGACTTAATAAGCCCAAATCCCTCAGCCTCTCCTCATAGGCCATGTGCTCCAGCCCCCTAATCATTTTGGTTGTCCTCCGCTGGACCCTCTCCAATCCATCCAGATCCTTTCTATAGTGGGGGGCCCAGAATTGGACACCATGCTACAGATGTGGCCTCACCAGATCTAAATAAAGGGAAATAATCACTTCTCTAGGTATGCTGGAAATGCTCCTCCTAACGATCCCCAATATGCCATTAATCTTTTTGGCTACAAGGGCACCCTGAATACCGTGTACAGATATGGTCGCCTCATCTCAAAAAAGATATATTGTATTGGAAAAGGTTTGGAAAAGGGCAACAAAAATGATTAGGGGTTTAGAATGGGTTCTATATGAACAGAGATTAAAGAGACTGGGACATTTCGGCTTAGAAAAGAGGAGACTAAGAAGGGATAGGATAGTGGTGTATAAAATCATGACAGGTCTGACGAAAGTGAATAAGGAAAAGTTATTTACTTGTTCCCATGATGTAAGAAGTAGGGGTCACCAAATGAAATAAATAGATAGCAGGTTTAAAACAAACAAAAGGAAGTTTTTCTTCAAGCAGCACATGGTCAACCTGTGGAACTCCTTGCCAGAGGATGTTGAGAAGGCCAGGACTTTAACAGGGTTCAAAAGTTTAAATTCGTGGAGATTAGGTCAATCAATGGTTATTTGCCAGGATGGGTACAATTGGTGTCTAATGTATTCTAATGTCTGTCAGAGGCTGGAAATGGGTAACAGGGGAGGAATCATTTGATGATTCTGTTGGAAAATGCCAGTTTCCATGATCGTGGAATCAGAAAGTCTATGAGGCCGAACTGAGAGCCAAGGGAGAAGTTGACACTTCTCAGCGACTGTGACTCTGTAGAATGCTGTAGCAAAGGGGATATTCTGTGGCTGAATGGCAGACACAGGGTACTCATGTAAGCAAGAGAAGATTGCCTTCTTTCCATGGCCTGACCTGCTGGGTTCTCTGGCCACATCCTAGGGTTGCAGAGCTCTCTGAACCGATCCGTAATTTGATCGATACACAGATCCTTCTCTTAGATACCGTGCCACATTTCAAAAGTTTTTCCTATGTTGAAAGATTCCATCAGTTTGAGAGAGATCCCATCCTGCAAAGTATCTCATTCAAAGCCCACAGAGCTACACCAATTTTAACCATCCACAGATCTTTCTTGTTCTATATCTCTCTTCTATTGGTAAATGTCATTCATAAAAATTCCATAGAATGTGCCACATTTTCATCCTTTTACATGTGGAGGAAGAAACCATGTGGTAATTGTATGAGAACAATCTGTTGGAAGTGTCTTATTTGCATGCATTTAAATTTTCACCCATACATTTCTGTTAACTTAGGTTTCCCCACTAAACATGTATCTGTTTGGAAATGTGTCCTTGATCAATATTGCAGTTATTACATTTTTTTTTTTATCCTAGGGCAAAAACAAATACAGAACAAAACCCAACAACCTACCACCCAGAAGATGTTGTAAATCCTGATATCTCTCTGGAAAGATGGATTCTAAACACTCCAGGAATTGCTGACAGACCGATTCCCCCTTTTTCTGTATTTGAATCAGCAATTTTCTACATTTGGTCTCTGAGGGCAATAGTGCATTCAGATTGTCGTAGTCGTCGTCTGTGATAAGGGACCTGGCAAGAGACTCATCCAAAACATTCGCTGGGTCACTTTCAATCATTTTAATCAGCCTGTGGCGCTGTTTGCGTATAATGTCCAAGGATTTCTCAGCGGTGGCCGCTGTTACTGACCGTGGAGAGCTGGAAGAAGGAAAAAATACAGAGCTCTTAGATAAGAAGCAAGAAATCATTTCTGAAGGTGACAGAATTAGATGCAGCTTCAGCGATGAGCAATCTGGGATTCTGACTTCCTCAGTAGCAGGCACTCAGTCTATTCAATGATTAAGGCAGGGCCGGATTAAGGGGGGGCTAGCTGAGCAGCTGCCCGGGGCGCCAACTTATGGGGGGCGCCTGATGGCAGCTGTAAGGGGCTCTGCACGCCCAGCCGTGCAGCACCCCTGAGAGCTGTCATCAGGCGCCGCGCACCCGGGGATGGGGGCCACGCAGCGCCCCATAGAGTTGCCATCAGGTGCCACGCGCCCGATTGCAGCTGTAAGGTGCGCAGCGCGCCAGGGGGCAGGGCCGCGCATGCATCGTGCGCCCGCTGCCCGGGGCACAGGAATGGCTCAAACTGGCCCCGGATTTAGGGGCGTCAGAGGTGTAGAATCGGAGGTGTGGCAGCAGCCTTTGTAGATATATACGAGCAAGGTTTGCATTAGCTAAAGCAAGTATCAAGAGTAGTGAAGCCACAGGGGGCCAGGCTAGCCACTTGTGTGAGTGTCCAAAGTCCAAGACTGAAGCCAACACTTCCATGGTTTCACTGCTCTTCTCATTCGATTAACGAAGACTAAAGCTAGCTCAGGTATGTGCATGTATCTATCTGTATACAGACTCACATGCTGCTATTCTTATTCACACTAACTAAAGAGTAGGCATCATGGGCATCTCAAAGCCTTAATGTGTTACAAGGCAGTTGGAGCTGTGCCGCAGAGAACAGAGTTCAAAAATGGCCACCATTAAAGAGGCAGGTGACTTTTTTTTTTTTTTTTTTGCTCAACATAATATCCTTAGTGTTCCTCATTAAAAAAATATTATTGTTTGGTGTTCCTCAGGCTTAAAAAGTTTAAGAAACACTGCCGTAATGCCTGTGGATACATCTACAGTAGGTTGAATTAAGATAGGCAACTTCAGCTATGTTAATTGTATAGCTGAAGTTAAAGGGATTTAACTCAACTTTTGGCCCTGTCCACACTGCAGGAAGTCAAAGGGAGAATACTCTTTCTCGATTCCCCTTACTCCTTGTGGAAGCAGGACTGCCGGCATCAACCCGAGAGCCCCACTCAGTTCAAATTAGCTGTCTTCACTAGACCTGCTCATTCGAACCCTGGAAGATCGACAGCAGCAACTTTAATCTTCTCTGTGGTATACTCATCCCCTTAGTGTATTTAGCGCCTTCTTTTCAGCCACTTTTATCCCATCAGAAGAATTACCCAATAGCTGAGATTGTGAGTGTTGTGCTGCAGTTGGGCTCTCCTTTCTCATTCTTGACCACAGGCCTCGCGGGTGAAGTGTCCCAAGGTGGTGCAGACCCTGTGAAATAAAGAAGGATCTAATCCATTGAATCCTTCTGGCAGCAAACATGGAAAGCAAGAGATTATAGTTTCCCAGACAACCCATCTTGCTAACACAGAGTCAGCTTTGAAAAGCCTCACCTATATCCTGAGCATTAGAGGCCTTTCAAGAGCACGGAACTTTGCAAAAGACAAATGGCCAAAAGCTAGACAGCTTGGAGCTAAGATTACAAGAAGGGAATCATTGTGTCCATCAAGCTATCTGGCCATTCAGGAATTAAACCTGTGCTTAGACAATTAATCCCAGGACAAGTCATAATACCAGAGAAAGGGGGAACCCAGCAGGATCTGTGATAATCAGGGCAAAAAGTCACAAAAGAGACACTTGCAGAACCAACAAACATCAGCCAAATGTAGAATAGAATCATAGAATGCTAGGGCTGGAAGAGACCTCAGGAGTCATCGTGTCCAACCCTCTGCCCAAAGCAGGACCAACCCCAACTCAACCATCCCAACCAGGGCTTTGTCAAGTCGGGACTTAAAAACCTCTAGGGATGGAGATTCCACCCCTTCCCTAGGGAACCCATCCCAGTGCTTCCCCACCCTCCTAGGGAAATAGTTTTTCCTAATATCCAACCTCGACCTCCCCCACTGCAATGTGCTCCTTGTTCTGCCATCTGTCACCATTGTGAACAGCTTCTCTCCATCGTCTTTGGAATCCACCTTCACACAATTGAAGGCTGCTCGCAAATCCCCCCTCACTCTGCTCTTCTATAGCTTTTTCAGAGTTTTATTTGTTTAGAATTAATGAAGAGTTGATTGATTTCTTTATGGAAGAATTGGAAAACAACACCCAGTTCCGATTGTAAATGACAGATGGAATCTTAGTGCTAAAATTCAGTGGTCTCCACCCAGAAAAAACAAAACAAAACAAAACCTTTCCTCAAAGCTTCCAGGTGAATGCCCTTAAGGTAACTTACATTTTAAGGAGAGACATCCAATTTAGCCTCTCATTAAAATATGAGTTGTTGCTCTATAGTAGCTGTTTGCATTGCACTAATAAGATTATATCACATTAGTAATTACTTTGGAAAAGCAGAGATCAAAGAGCAATTAGAGCTGGTGAATTATTTCTGGTGAGTAGTGAATATGCTGCAAAAAATATGTTTTCAAGGCTATTTGTGAATTTGGGTCAAATTTTTCAAATTGTTTTGGCCAACAAAGAAAAAGATCAGCAAGACTCTTTGTTTCAAGATGGCTCTTTGTTTTGAAATTTAACTATTTTTTAAAAAAGCATAGAAGAGCTGAAAAAAATGTATAAAATGAAGAGGAAAAAAACCAAACTGATTTAAAATCTCTATTCGTGTTGTTTTAATGGCAAAAAACAAAACGGTTTTGGTGTCAACTCTCGGGTCTAATGGCCACTTTGCCAGAGGTTGCTGAAGACAATCTCCTGCCCTAGAAAAACAGAGGTTCCAACGTGATGGGGGAGGGTGCCCCCGATGGGGGTTGTGTTGGATTTTGCGGGGGGGACACTGGGTTCTCTGATGGTAGGTTGGCTGTGGTAGAAGTGTGCAGACCAAGTGCCAGGTCTGGTTTCGCTTGGCCTTCTCCATCAGCATGGTCAGGTGCTGGGCCAAATATGAGCGAGTGGCATTGCAAACTGGTATGCAGGATCACATTACCACTCTGGTTTTATCCAACTGCCCTTGTCACTCCAGGCAGAATCTGCTGCACTGGGCAACTGCCTAGTTTGCTGTAGCTTGTGCGGCCTCTGAAATCTCCATTAACCGGGCAACGGTGGTGCAGAAAGGGTGTGTGAAGGGTACAGATTGATGGATCACTGATGATTCCCTATTTCTGTTCACGCCCTCTGGGGCACCTGGCATTGGCCGCTGTCGGCAGACAGGACACTGGGCTGGATGGCCTTTGGTCTGACCCAGTCTGGCCGTTCTTATGCTCTTGTGTTCACTTAGTCCACTTACACAGAAAGGGGGACTGAGTCTGCTCTACAACCTTAGCTAAGAGCCAGCTGGTTTTCACCTCAAACTTCAGAGGCTCGTACGATAAGCTCCGGAGGTCCCAGGTTCAGTTCCATCTTTTGGTGTTTCTCTAGCACAGGGTTTCCCAACCAATGGGTCGGGACCCAAATATGGGTCGCCATTACATTTCACAAGGGTTGCCATGTGGCTCTTAAAGAGCCATTCACACATTTTTTTAATTGCCTTGGCTCCCCAAGTCTTCCTGAATTGTCAAAATGGGTCCCCATCTGGAAAAGGTTGGCAACCGCTGCTCTAGCACTACCAAACCCTGACTTTGCGTTAAGTTACAATAAGAGGAAACTGCCTTCCAAATTTGGTAGTCCTAGCTCTTACCGTTTGGGAGGAGTTCTTGAACAAATGGACTCAGACAGACGGATGCATGTTTCTAAAATATACAGCAAGATAATAATAAAAAAGTAAAATCTACTCTTGTAAATTGTTAAATTCTTATTATAGTCCTGTGTCCTTTAAAGGATCCTATAATCGCTTCCATTTTTAATTCGGAAGTTGGTTACTATATACTGTAGAAGGAACTTAATCAACATTAGAGTACCTTTCATCTCCTTTTCCAGCAAAGGCATATTGATAGCTGAAACAATTTCCTGTTTTGTGAGGCCCCTGAAAAGAAAAGAAAAAAGGGACAATAAGTGGCCAAACTAGGAACTATTTTGAAACACAGAAATTAAATGTCAACCACATTTCGTCAACACAGAGTTAAGGCGGTATTTGGTGCCCCTCCAATGTCACATTCAAAGCAATGAAAAACAGAAACTACAGAGATAAGATGCACACCCTCAGTTAAAGTACATTTCCATAGTTAAGGCTGAGAAGAGGTGTGTAAAATCTGGTTTTTCTAAGCTCTCTAAACTCCACAAGTGTACTCAGGTTGTTTTGAAAATTGTTTTGAAAATTCTCACTGGACCCCAGAGTAGAGCGGATGTTACAAATTTAGAATCATTTGACCAAGAAATTCCAGAGACAGTTCCCAGAATAAAAAGGTCTGGAGATGTTTGGTACGAGGAGTTAAATGACTTTTTAGAAATGGGAGAAAGACAGTAGCATGAAAGAAATGGTAGAAAGACACTTGTAAAAGTAATACAGCCATCTGTATTCTGCTTATTTTAAGGGTTTGTTGCTATAAAATATAAAGTTTGCTAGAATATCATCTAAAAACTCAAAAAATAGACAAGCCACAAACATTTTTAAAATATTAACTTGCTTCTTAAAATGAAAATGTTATCTTATTCAAAACAAATACAGGTTAACTGAAAAGGCTAAGAAGACTGTTTCTCCCCCAAATTTTTAAATGAAGTTAAAGTTTTGCCTAAAGGGAAAAACTGTTGCAAAGAATTTATTCAAAATACACACACAGGCTGACCTAAAAGAGAACAAACAGCTTATATAAAAGATGTGATTTACAAAATATAAATCAAGGCAAAGTTTTAAAAAACATTAGTGTAGATTTAGTTTTGCACCAGGAATTAAATTATCTTTAGAGACATGTGAAAGTTATCTCTTATTCCATTTAGTTGGCGATTTATTGGAAATGGACTTTAACACTCGAGAATCCTTTTAATTTAAGTTTGGTAAGGGACTGTCCTTTGCAAAGTGTGAATGCAATACTCTCATCATTTACATTAAAAATATAAAAAGACAAAAGCCACGGCTTTGTGACTCTGGCAGGCAATGCTACTTTTTTTTCTGTCCATGTGAGGATTTTCTCCATCCATGTGCGGAACAATTTTTGTTAGGTGCACCGAGGCATGTGTGGGTGTGCATCACCAGTAGAAACAAAACTTAGCTGCGGGCTCTCTGTCAATCACCGGTGCATTTGAATCTCCCCTAAGCAGCCACACAAGCGCACAGTTTACAGGGAACACCACTGGCAGGGTTACTTGAAGAAATAGCCTCTCTGAAGGCAGCTACCACGGAGCTTCCAGTGGTTGAGAGATCTCATCTTTCTCATGTGGCTCGGAACACCTCAGCCGGGGGCTCCTAGCTGCGAGTCCCAGTCCGTAGCAGATCAACACATGAGCCCATGGGACCTGTGCTCAAGAGTCCCAGTCAATTTGTGGGCCTCTCTGAAAAATGGGGCCCTTGAGCCCTGGCAGATACTGTGGGAGTGGAAGGGCAGGGCCAGGCACCCTGAGCCTTGGCAGGAACCATGGAGGTGGAAGCCCTGATGAAGCTGTGGGGCTGGGAAGCTCCAGGGTTGCTGCAATACAGATGTGAGACACTCTCCCTTCTGCAACACCTCCAGAGGTTGGTCTGATCTCCCCACACAGAGCGGCTGTGCAGGGAAAGAGCAAGCCCTCTCCCTCTCTAGCCTGGCCAGGACTGGCAGGAAGGAACCCCCAGCTGAGGGGCTCCCAGAAGCACAAGGAAGTTCAGATTCCACAGACAAAGGCTTCTTTCATGGCCCATGACACATTTTTCACAGCTGTGAAATTTGTTGGGCCCTAGTCCGAGTGGCTCGCAAGCAAAATAGCATCAACAGTGTAACACCATTCCAAAAAGCAACCCCGATTCTGTGGTGTGAGCAGGACAGAGGGAGTCATTCTTCTGCTCTGTTCTGCGCTGATTAGTCCTCAGGTGGAGGATTGTGTCCGGTTCTGGGTACCACATTTCAAGGAAAGATGTGGAGAAATTGGAGAGGGTCCAAAGAAGAGCAACAAGAATGACAAAAGGTCTAGAAAACATGGGCTATGAGGGAAGACTGAAAGAACTGGGCTTGCTTAGTTTGGAAAAGACACGATTAAGAGGGGACATGATGGCAGCTTTCAATTACCTAAAAGGGTGTTAACGGAGGAGGGGGAGGGAGGGAGCAATTGTTCTCCTTAACCTCTGAGGATAGGACAAGGAGCAATGGGCTTAAACTGCAGCAAGGGAGGTTTAGGTTGGACATTAGGAAAAACTTCCTATCTGTCAGGGTGATAAATATCTCCAGTGATGGAGATTCCACAACCTCCTTCCTCCTTAGACAATTTATTCCAGTGTTTTAAGAGCAAGTTAGGCACTCACAAGTCAGAGATGATCTAGAGATAATATTCAGTCCTTACCTTGTGTGAGGGGACAGGATTAGACCACTCAAAGTCCCTCCCTGTCCTACAGTTCCATGTCTATCGTTCTTTTATTTAATTTTCTCTCTAGATGTTTTGTTTTCTATCAAATGCTTTTATTGAATCTTCCTCTTTTCTGTAATTGTTATGAATGTTTTCTAAAGAAAGAAGCAATCTTTTCCTTTTCATCTCTATTCTTTATTTCACAATAACCCTGTGTATTTCCATTAAAGCCCTCTCAATCACACCTCCATCTCTGTTCTTTCACTGGTGTCTAAAAGCCAGTCTCCACAGGGAACCGCTGACACAATATGACCCCTGGAGGCAGGAAGCCGGAGACAGGCAGCGAGGAGCAGCTGTTCCTCGAGGCAGGCCATGGAACAGGCAGTGGTGCTGTTCCCTCCTCTCCTGCTACTGCTGCGGTGGGAGGAAGCTGCCCCTTAGCGCCCCGGCCCCTTGTCTCATGCAGCCAGTAAGAGCCACAGAGTCTCGAGGGAATTATCTTGGGCTCCACGGCAAAAATGAATCTCGTGCTGCAGGAGTGCTCATCTGGAAAGGGTTTGGTGAAAACTAATAATGGAAAGTACGGCCCGGTTGGGTGGCCTGCACTGTCTCCTGAGTCTGACCAGCTGTGAGCCACTCCTGGCTACCTGAGAATGACGACTTACTTGTTGTGTGTGTGCGCGCATGCACATGTGTGTGTGTACGCACCACTCCAGGCAACCTAAGAATGACGACTTACTTGTGTGTGTGTGTGTGTGTGTGTGTGTGTGTGTGTGTATGTGTGTGTGTTTGATTGCCAGATGGTTTCAGCAAAAATACTGGACACATCTGACATTACAGCACAATCTATATTACATCTTATTTAGAAAATAGCGGACTTTTCTATTTTCTCATTTATATTTTCTCAATTTGTTTCCTGACAGAAAGCTCAAATACTGGACTGTCTGGTTCAAAACTGAACACCTGGCAACTGTGTGTGTGTGTGTGTGTGTGTGTGTGTGTGTGTGTGAAGTCAAATCTTTCCAGTCCAAGCAATGAAATAAACATAGAAATTACCTCCCCAGCAATTCACGGAGCTGCTGAATTCAGGAATACTTAGAATAGTGTTAAAACAAGCAAGGAAGACATAAGAATAGGAAAATATTGGAGTCTTTGCAACCTGCCTATAGGAGTAAAGTATAAAGGCAGCCTGTAGGACCACTGCATACACAGTAACCCCTGTGCCCTTGGGTCACCATAAACATTAAAACAAGTATTTCGCCCACACGATAATGGAACACATTAGCCTGCAAAACATGCTCAGTTTTTAAACCACTCCTGATGACATGTGAATGAAACAGAGATAAAACTCATCACCTCTTCTGACCCCTCACAAGACTTGGCATTTACTGCTAGCACAAAGTAGTCTGTATATAAACACAGCACCAGTGAAGTCCATGTGTTAGGTGTTCCTGTAAAAAATATTGTATGGCTTGCCTATAAAGCCATATCCCACCCTATAGCCCACTCCTAGGGAGGCTGTTCTTATCATTATCCGAACTGTTCGAGAAATACCGTGGTACTGGGAGGTGAACAGAAAAGGCAGGAGTTGGCAGCAATCACCTCTCCGCCTGTTATCTGCTGCACAAATACGAATGATGTAATCGCAATTAATAACTCGGTTCTGAGTGACGGCAACAGATGCTGGCATGTCCCTGACACAGCTTGAAAATGAATCAATATTGTGCAGATTCTGAGCCCTTTAGTTCAAGTTTCCCTGCCACTCTTCAGGCCTGGCCCAGAGAGTTTTGGGCTAAGCCATTTCCCAGCTCTTTGTGAGAGCGAATGCCACGTACCTCCTGATCGCCAGGAAACTCAGCTGCAACCACAGCTCCCGGTCAGAGCCCTCTGGGCTCGGTTTGCTGTGCGCTGTCTATATAGCCGATTGGAACTGAAAGTAAAATGGTTTTAGGGTCCAGTTACTGGAAATCACAGGGCAGAAATGGAGCCTTGAACTCACAGACATGCAGCCTCACCCCCCTGCTAGCTGCCATCTGGCCCACTGCCTGACCCTGCACCTGTGCCTGGCGTGACAGGGGCATGGGAGTGCAGATGAATGTGGGAGCCTTGGAATTCAGGTTCAGGACCCAGACTCCGGTGCTCATCTCCCCTTGATTTACCCTGCTTCCCCTCCCCATCCCTACCCCCGTCACTGAGGGGGGAATGGAGCCCATAGTGCCCAATGCAACACCAGGCTGTCGCGCCCCATGACATGTGGTGGGGTTTCTCATCTCACAAACCCAGCTGCCCTTGACCCTCCCTTGCCAATCCCCTGCCCTCAAGCCATGCCCAGGCCCACCACCGCGCAGATGCCATGCAGGCAGGGAGGCTGCCTTAGCCTCAATACACAACCAGCTGGAAACTCAGCAGCCCATCAAATGTTCTGGGTGGTTTTCAATAGCAGATTGATGCTGTTGCTGTCAGATCCCTGGCCAGTCCAGGAGGGCTGGCAGCCTTCCGTGGCAGGAGAAGGAGGCCACCATTTTCCACTCCCCTCATTCTGGTTGGTGTGTGTAACTCTCCAAGAGAGACAGGTCTTATCCAGCAGCTTATACGTTGACATCTCTGCTGATGTCGGGCACATTCAGTGGACATGAGGGCTACAGGGCCTGGGAAGAAAGTGGGCAGAGGCAGAAACAGGGCTCAAACTCTCCTGGGGGAGGGGGTTGTGCCTATTGTGCCCAGGAGGGGTACAAGAGAGGATCCACTATTTTGGGGAGATGTAGCTTGTCACACTTGGGGGAAATGCAGGAAAGAGGATGGCGCCCCCTTAGCGGAGTGGAAGCCGATTTTGGGGGCCTTGTCGTTCAACTTCCCATGGGAAGCAGAAATCAGTGATGCGGAGCCATGTGTTCTTGGCCTTGGAGCACACCTGAAGTTTTTAACTACATTGGCACAGTTAAAGTAGCAAAACCTTCCTAGTGTAGATGCCAATAGCCCCTGACAAAGTCCTGGCCGGGATGATGGAGTTGGGATTGGTCCTGCTTTGGGCAGGGGGTTGGACTCGATGCCTCCTGAGGTTTCTTCCAGCCCTCATCTTCTAGGAGTCTATGAACAGCTCTTTTGCAAGTAGCTTTTGCACCTGTTCCCTGATGCATAAGTGCATCTACACCAGGGCATTTGCTGGCACTGTTTATGTTGTAAAAAACACACACACCTGACCAAGACTGCTATGCCAGTGAACCTTTTCTGGATAGACCTACCCTTGGCGTAATTGTGTACTTACAAACTGCACATCAGCCCTGCTTCCTTGGACGGAACTGTCACAGACTGCAGATGGGCGGCTTCTTCTCGGCAGTAGCTCAGGTAAGACAGGACGGCCTTGTCCCAGGAAGGAGCTGACTGAGCCTCTGTCTCTCTCTAGGGTCTCGCAACAAATTAAGAGAATGTGCTACACATACAACCTGCATAATGAGGGTCTGCTTGCCTGTACATCAGTGACCCCAAGGGGAAAGCCATTAACAACCTTCTCCATAATCAGAGCTTATCTCACTTGGGGTGAAGGGAACTGGAGGTTCTTCTGTGGAGATGTTGGAAGCCAGGAAGCCATTGTCATGGCTTCATTTGGGTACATTTGCATCTCGACCTCAATCAAGGATCTTTGGGTTTAGCATGGGAAGAGCAATCGGGGCTGGATTGAATGAAGTTATGTTTCCTACCTGGTCTCTCAAACCTCTCCCAGCCACGATGGTCCCCTTCCAGACACCTTCTTCTGTTTGACTGACATTTAGCTGCTATAAGATGGCAAATGAACTTCTGCTTAGTTCCCAGCTCCCCGTTTTCCCTGACTCCAGGTCTCCGTCTTCTTGTCCAGCCAATCACAGTACCCCTTCCCCCCAAAAAAGGCCTTTCTGTTTCTCTTCTCCCTACATCAGCCTCTGTGGCAAGGGAAAGGGAAAGAGTGAAGCAGATTTCTTGGGAGACATCTGTGAAAACTCTGGTCAACTTTTCTTCTTCTCCCACACGGCCAAACCCACTGGGGAGAACAGCCTCCCCTGGAAGGTCAACTCCGTCTGTTTGGCTCCTCCCCGCCCTGGAGCCACTGGCTCGCCCTGAGGAGCCTCTCACGGGATTTCTTGCCTCTCATCTGATGGTTGAGCAGAGGCCTCCCTGAGTGGCCAGGAAGACCAAGGGTGGGTTCAAAAGGCAGGGAGAAGCAATAGACGCCTGGGTGGGGGAGAATGAATGGGGGAGGCAGGAGTCACCCATGTGTGGGGCAGAGGGAGCCAGAGAAGAGGGGCTGGAGCAGACAACCATTTCCAGAGCTGAACTGAGCAGGGCTAAGTGCCGTTCAATGGGAGCCGTTTCACTTCGGCACTCCTAGGGTGACCGGAGAGCCAGTATAAAAAGACGGGAGGGAGCTCAGGGTCATTGGCACGTTGATAAGAAAAAAACTCTGAATGTTGGGGCTTTCCCTATAAAATCAGGACATCTGGTCCCACTAAGCTCCCCCAGAGACACACATTCTCCGCACACCCAGCCCCATTGCTCATCTGCTCAGACAAGGGCCTTTCATTCCCTCCTGTCTCTCCTCCAGCTGTTCCACTGATCCAAATATAGCCACCTCCCTCCTCCTCCCCTGGGGCCTTCAGCACATCAGTTACTGTGACAAAGTCTTTCCCAGAAGGGCAGCGAGTGCTGATAAGCCAAGAATCCTGCCAGCTACTGCTTACTTTCGATTTCTCTTCCTAAGGCCATTTCTGGGAAGCAGTGTTGTTGGCTGAGGCCAACTAATATTCCTGCATTCACCCGAATAACCTGCGTATTCCCTGAAGGAAACATTTCCCAGTTTGTCTTTGACTCCTTTGTCCTCTCCGAGGACCCGTCTACACTGCAGGGTTATTTCAAAATAACAGAAGGTGCAGCATCTACACAGGAAGCCCGTTGTTTCGAAATAATTATGAAATAACAGGCTTCTTATTCTGATTTCTGTAACCCTCATATCTAGACTACAAGCCTCTTTTGAAAGAGATTGTCTAGACAGCCACAAGACTTTTGAAAAAGCAATCCACTTTTTCGAAAGAGAGCACCCAGGCAATCTGGACACTCTTTGGAAAAAGCCCTGTTTGTGTTCAAGAACACCTTTTTTCAGAAGAGCTCTTTCAAAAAAAA
Source organism: Pelochelys cantorii (assembly GCA_032595735.1). Taxonomy (NCBI): domain Eukaryota; kingdom Metazoa; phylum Chordata; order Testudines; family Trionychidae; genus Pelochelys; species Pelochelys cantorii. The sequence goes on from CM064329.1 coordinate 4,116,655, forward strand.
GGCGTTCTTCCTCATAAAAGCAGGTATACCGCTGTTGAAAAAACCGCCATGTTCTTTTGATTTAATTTTGAAAAAACGCAACAGCAGTCTAGACGCAGGTGAAGTTATTTTGAAAAAAGGCCACTTTTTTCGAAAAAAACTCTGTAATCTAGACATAGCCTTCATGAGGAATATGGGAGGTCAAAGGAAAAGTGTTCTTTCTTTGACTTCCTGCAGGGTAGACAGTGCCTAAAGCCAAGTTAAGCTACTTCATAAGAACATAACATAAGAACATAAGAACGGCCATACTGGGTCAGACCAAAGGTCCATCTAGCCCAGTAGCCTGTCTGCCGACAGTGGCCAGCACCAGGTGCCCCAGAGAGGGTGGACCGAAGACAATGATCAAGCCATTTGTCTCCTGCCATCCCTCTCCAGCCTCTGACAAACAGAGGCCAGTGACACCATTTCTATCCCCTAGCTAATAGCCTTTTATGGACCTAACCTCCATGAAATTATCTAGCTTCTCTTTAAACTCTGTTATAGTCCTAGCCTTCACAGCCTCCTCTGGCAAGGAGTTCCACAGGCTGACTACACGCTGTGTGAAGAAGAACTTTCTTTTATTAGTTTTAAACCTGCTACCCATTAATTTCATTTGGTGTCCTCTAGTTCTTATATTATGGGAACTAATACATAACTTTTCTTTATCCGCCCTCTCCACACCACTCATGGTTTTATAGACCTCTGTCATATCCCCCCTCAGTCTCCTCTTTTCTAAACTGAAAAGTCCCAGTCGCTTTAACCTCTCTTCATATGAGACCCGTTCCAAACCCCATTTTAGTTGCTCTTTTCTGAACCCTTTCCAAGGCCAAAATATCTTTTTTGAGGTGAGGAGACCACATCTGTACACAGTATTCAAGATGTGAGCGTACCATAGTTTTATACAGGGGCAGTACTTCAACTTCAGCTACACAATTAACATTGCTGAAGTTGAGTATCTTAATTCAACTTTAGCCTTGCTGCGTAGATGTGCCCTGATCGATGTTATTGTGGAGGTTTAGCAACATCATTGCAGTGGTGGCTGGAGTCTATTCTTCACTCAAAGCAGGAGTTCAATATCTGGTTTATAGTATGCTAAAAGACCCTGTGTATCTGCCCCAAATTTTCAGCACATTGGGCCTGATTTTTAAAGGTGTTTAGCAGCTAGGATGGGAGTCACTAAGATACCTCCGCACCTCTGGGCCAGTTTTAGGCTCCATTGCAAACCACAGAACTCCTGCCTGGCTGCTTCCTAACCCTGCAGGCACCTAAACTTCCGTGGCAACTAAACTTTCTGCCAAAAGGTTCCCGCAGTGCCTGTGTTTCTGCCCCAGGGTATATGATGCTGTTGCATCCGTCTAGGCCAATGGTTCTCGACCCGGGGTACACAGAGGTGTTCCAGGAGATCCAGCACTTCTTGTAGATAGCTACTTGTTTTACAGCAGGCTACATGAAAAGCACTGCCAAAGTCAGAACAAACCAAACTGTCATATAGCAGCGATAGCCCCGGGCCCTTTTAAATGACCAGGCCCCAGGGCAGGTGGTCCCTTTGCCCCCATCAGCAGGCCTGTCCCTCCACCCTCCCCCAGTTCCCCTTCCCTTCCTCTGTGGGGGTCCTCTCTAGGACTGTGAAATATGGTAGCCCTACCCCCATTGCGCCTGAAACACGTGCGGTATAAGGGATTGAGCTGCAGAGAAGCTGGGCAGGGGGAGGTGATGCTGAACTTCCATGAGTACAGGTGCCTACAATGTGTGATTTCCCATAACCATAAGAAAGGCTCAGGGCTGGGCTCCCTTGAAGGCATTTTCCTTTCCTTTCCCAAATTGCTATTTATAGAGCACGACAGACACTCCTCTGCTCGCTGTGGATTCTGCAAGGGAGCAGGAGGTCGGTGGCTTTTTTTTTTTTTTTCTCTAAAAAACACAAACATTTCTTGGAACAGGAATCTCTGGCCAGTCCTGGAGAGTGTCTCCGGGAGCCTGCCTTGGGGTTCATGGAGTAAATCAGCCTCTCTCTTGATCCTCAACTCCCTCCCATCTGGAACACCCAGCAACTCCCTGCCTCGAACCTTCCACTGTTCTAAGACCTTATCTGAAAGAGCTAATTTCTCCCTGTTTCTAACCTTTTTGATATCTATCATCTCCTGTTTCTTTGCATTAACTCCCTAGCTTTAATCCAGGGTGCAAGCCAGTAATGCATTTGGGATATTCTTCTAAAAAACACAAAATATAGTAGTTACTTGTTTATAACCGAGTGGGATTAGCTACAGAATATATTTATGCTGAGGCCTGTTGGCTTTTAAACTGAAAGCAGTTTGGATGTTGTAATACAAGACTTGAACACTAGATCGAGAAACTAGAACAGAAATATTCTGTTCAAAACACAGTTGGTTGAAATGAATATGCTGCATGGTGGAAGGGAGAACAGCAAAAGATTTTACCATTATAATTTTGTCATGAACCTTTTAGTTTTGCTTTATTCTACTTATTTTTTTAAAAAAATGAAGTAAACATAGGACAAAAGTGGAAGAAAAGTAAAAGTTTATTTCCCCATGATTTCAAATAACCAATGAACAGTCTCTGGAGAACCTAATGGAAGCATTTACTTATAAAAGAAACACACAGGTTTCTTTAAATGAGATACAGATGTGATCAGATAGGAAAATGAACATTCTTGTAATTTAAAAACAAATGTGAAAAAAATTCAAATTCTAGCAAATATGTAATTTCATCTGTGAAGCTACCAGGCATCATTTATGACTTCAGAATAAGAGTCTATTTTTTTATATGTGATAGAATTCAGTTTTTGGTTTGTGAGTGCTAAAACTACAGTTGGGTGAGTAATTGCAGAGCAATGGTGACAGCCAATAACCAATTAATTCATTCCCAAAACAGCTCAACTTTCCAACTAATTCAAATACCAATGCCCTGATCCAAGCAGCTAATCTGAAAGTGCCACATACACAATTTCATGTTCGAGTGTTTTGCCCAACAAAATCTGCGTTGTTAGAAAAGCTGGACAGTGTCATTCCAGATAAAGGATTATCTGCCTTTCTGGCCCAGTTATAACTGGGACAGTGCACCATGATCATAAATCAGCAAATCCCATGCCATTGATGGTACATTGTAGTGCACTCTTTCCCCTTCACCTGTGCTGGCTCCACCCTTCACCTGCCATTGGACTCCTCACCTCTGCTCTATTTTGCTTGTGCCAATTACTCATTTCTCCCACTCTGCCCTCCCTCCGCAGTTGGTCTGCACAACTCTGCCCCGCTTGGCTTCTGCCATCTACTCATTTCCCCCCATTACCATAGTCCTGATGATGAGGCACTTCACAGTAGCGGGTGGAACACGCCATCTAGACGGTAACTGGTAGAGCAGCTGCGGGTTCCAATAATCTGGGGAGAGGAAGGAGGATTCGAAAAGACGTCTAACAGGAAGGGGCTCCCGGCACAGAGCAGCACCTCATTCTCTCACCCTTACCTGACGGGAAATAGAGGGTCTTGATCGTGACAGACTAGGACAGGTGGGTTCTGTTCCTAGTTCTGAGATGGGAGTGGGGGCTAGTGGGCCAGACGTGCGGGAAATGTGATTCCTGGGTTCCATTTCTAGCTCTGCCACTGACCTGCTGTGTTACTTTGGGTAATTTCTCTTAACCTCCCTATGTCTCAGCCCATCATGTGGATAATGACTCTGACCCACCTCTCAGTAGGTTATACTGCCTAGTTCAATAATGTTCATAAAATGCTCAGACATACTCTGATGGAAAATGTTAAAAAGGGGCAAGCTATTGTGTTTATTCATTTGGTAAGAAGTGTGTAGGGGCAGGGCAGAAATGTGGCAAGTTGGTTACTACAAACATGAAGGGTTTTATTCTTGCTGTAATGCATTCCTATTGATTAATCCAGGGGCTGCTCTGAATACATTAAGAAGCAGTTACTAATTTCTACTAGCAAACTAGCTTTGCATACTTCTTCAGTTCTGTTGAAAATTCATCATTGCATAAGGGCAAAAAATACAACAATAAAAATAAATCTAATGCAATTCTTTATTGTCAATAGCTGTTGATTCACTACAAAATGTTCATTTGTGACTTTTTGCAACAAAACTCTCCCAGGAGGAACAGTTCATGCAGGTGGGGAATAAGTTAAAGTGAAACAAATGGATACAATTGTTAGTATAATGCAATACTCTTTCCCACATCAACAAGATATTGACTCCTCTTCTTTATTTATCCAGGATTCAATCACTCACCTAATTCTACGTTCCTGATAACAGATTACTAACCTTCTTCCTTCTTTGCTCTCCCAACAGCATTATAGAGGTTCAGTCCAGCTCATTAATTTTACTTGAGCTCCACACTGATCACTGCAATTTACTGTGAGGAAAGTTTTGTTTACCCCACCCCAACTTCACAAGGCAGAAGGCACTCAGATACCACAGACCAGAGTGAGCTATCAATGAGATCCCAAGAGTAGGGGAACAGACGTGTCTATACTCTGCAGTGCCGGGACAAAAGTATTTCTGATTCTTCTAAACTGTAACCATGAACCTGATTTTCCAACAGATGCACCAGGTTAGTGGGGCAATTTTTCCTCAGTTGATAGTACCCAGAATTTGCACCTGCAATAGAATCACGAGGAAGCTTTGGTGGAAAAAATTGTGGGCCCAATTTATTGTGGATGCAAAATTTTACCTGTGAAACTGGAGGTTCAGTTTGAAAATCAACCCTATTGGATTACAAAATATTATATTAAAAAGCATGTAAATTCATTATTAATTCTCACAGTCCATACAGCAACATCCTATATTAAATCAGCCTTTTCACTGCAAAATGCCATACAAGAGTCACCATGGCCCAGTGTTTCCTAAACTTCTGAAACCCGAGGCCCTGTTCAGAAAATGAAACTAAACTCTGCCTCTCCCCACTCACCAATACTGCCATCTAGTGTTAAAAGCGATTTTCATAATATACATCCTCTTTCGTCTTACATGCATTGAGCAGCAATGCCAGTCCCTGCACTGACTTTTCAAACACCATCTCTGGCATTTGAGTCAGTGCCCATTGGAATGAATGGGACAGCTCCCACCTCTCTGACCTGTCACGTCAGGTCTCTGCAGACTCCAACATAGCATGGCATCAATTATCAGCAAATCCATTTTGATGTGTTTCTCTGCAACCGTTAACAGCGAAACTTACTTTGCAAAAAATGAAAGTTAACACCAGGGAACAGCTGGATCTCTGCATGTGCCCCCAGGACTCGTCCTTCATGCCCCACTATCAGGGGGCTGTGCCATGCACTTTGGGGAATACTGCCCTGGTCAAACACTCCATTTAGTGACATGCCATAAAACCAGCCTCAAAACTGCCAAACTCCAAGTAACTCAAGTGCTGAGATACCCCCAAGACAACTCACAGTGTGGGCAGTTTATATGAATGATCTGAGGCTACAGGGTACCCTTCCCCCTCTGGTCCATGCAGTTATCTGCCTACCCCCAATTCTCCTTCACCTTTACCTTGCGGTGTCTTCCTGCAGCACAGGACTGCGGCTTTGGTACCTTCTTCTTGGATCTGTGGTGCACAGAACTGCTCTCCCCCAGGGATATTTGGGAGGCTGCCCCCCCCCCAACTCCTGACAGCAGCAACATGGAGCAGAGAGCTGGGTTGTGGAAGCTGTTTCCTCAGTAATGAGTCAAGCTGCCCCTCCCAACAGTCCTCCTGCACCTCCCCAGCTGACCTCCTCCCCTGATTTATCCCTCCTCTTTCCAACAGTTTCCCCTCTCAGATTAGCCCCTCCCATAACTGACTCCCCATCCCTTTTCTTAACTGACCCCTCAGGTTCCCCCTCCACTGCCCATCTGACCCCCCAAAACACTGGGGTTGCCAACCCTCCAGGTTTCTCCATGAGTCTCCCATAATGGAGCTCAGTCTTCCAGAGGCTCCTGAAGACAAACCAGTGGACTGGCCACTCAGAGTCCACTGGTGCTCCCTGCTGCCTGGCCCCACACAGCTCCTGAAAGCTGTCACGAGGTCCCTCCTGCACCCGGTAGGTGAGGAGAGGTAGGGGGTGTCCCTGTACAGCCCCTGGGAACTGAGGTTCATGGGAGCAGCAGGGGCAGTGCCTGCAGGCAAGGGCAGTGTTCAGAGCCACACCTACCCCACAAGTTTCACAGGGAACGACTTGCCGGCTGCTTTCCCTCCCCCACACCACAGTGTCAGGAATGACACTGCTGGGGGGAGGGGGGGGTTCACAAAAACCTCTTCCGCAAAAAGGATTGGAAGAGAATATGCAAATGAGAGCATGAGATTTGCAAATAAGTGCTTCATTTGCATTTCCTCTTCCGCAAGACACAGTGTAGACGAAGCCTCAGTGCCATGGAACCGTGGGGGTGGCTGCTCCGTAGTTAAGGAAACAGTATGAAAATGGGTTTTCACAATGGAGCATAATGTCTCGCAGCTGTTAGGAAAAGATGCCACGTTCTCCTGGGTGCCAATACAAGAGGCGGCATGTGAACACTGGAAAGAATTGCTTACAAGGGCACCCCTGCTCATGTACTTCAAAGTCAAAGAACCAGTCACTGTGTCAGCAGATGGAAGTCCCACCGGAGCAAGCGCTGTGTTGCTGCAAAGTGGGGCTCTTGTCAGAGCTGTTGAGGCAGAAATACCAAGTGCACAACAGAGCGTTGCCCAGACAGAAAAGGAACGCTGGGAACAGCATTTGTCTGCACTTGATTTCATCACTTTATCAACGGAAAAAATAAAAAGGAACTGTGGAAACAGGCCCCGTGCTTCTCAAGGCCATTTTCAGAAAACTTTTGTACAGTGCTCCATCAAGGATTCAAAGATGGTAGCTAACACTCTCCAGATATTGACTGGAGGTGGGAAACAGACCAGGGAAAGAGTTAGCAGTTGCTGATGCTTTGTCCAGAGCACACAAACTGCAGGGTGGCGGAGAAAATTCTAGGAAGCTGATGCCGCAGTTGCTTTGCATTATCTTTTTTTGAGATGAGGCGACCACATCTGTACGCAGTATTCAAAATGTGGGCGTGCCATGGATTTATATAGTGGCAATAAGATATTCTGTCTTTTATTCTCTAACCCTTCGTTAATGATTCCTAACATTAAAGAGTGCTTTTAATTATGTCTTATTTGCTTATTTCTGAAGAGAAATTGAAGCAGTTTCAAGTGGTTATTACAAATGATGTTGTCCTGCAAACTTTAAGAGAACTAGTTTATCACGACGGTGAGGCAAGAGAGCTGGAGTACCAGACCATATCTATGCTTATTGGTCATATAAAGAACAAAGTACACAAAATGCACTTGTCTTTAACACAATCTTTGTACTGGCATGTCTAAGAAAGAGATCATGACTATTATTGATAAAAAATCATCTGAGAGCAGAGACATGAACAAGAGCTTCAGGTGCTGTTCATTGGCCATGCATGTGAGGCAAATTGTGGGCCTGATAAAGTTTTGCCGTAACAATGAAAATCAGAAGGAACCCATGCTACCATCCCGATACATAGTAAGAAAACCAAATATGGCAGGGGACCAGACTGGCTTAGCAGGGAAATCCTTGGTGAGCTTAAACAAAAGAGGAAGCTCACAGGAAGTGAAACTTGGACAGATGACTAGGGAGGAGTATAAATATATTGTTTGAGAATGCAGGGAAGTAATTAGGAAGGTGACAGCACAATTGGAATTGGAGCTAGCAAGGGATGTGAAGGGTAATGAGAAAGGTTTCTACAGGCATGTTACCAAGAAGAGGGTGATTAGAAAGGGTGTGGGGCCCTTACGGGATGAAGGAGGTAACCTAGTGACAGATGATGTGGGAAAAGATGAAGTACTCTGCTTTCTTTGCCTCTGTATTCACGGACAAGGTCAAATCCCAGACTACTGCAGTAGGCAACGCAGTATGGGAAGGAGGTGGGCAACCATCAGTGGGGAAAGAAGAGGTTAAGAACTATTTAGAAAAGCTAGACACACACAGATCCATGGGTCTGTATTTAATGCATCCGAGGGTACTGAGGGAGTTGGCACATGTGACTGCAGAGCCTTTGGCCATTGTCTTTGAAAACTCGTGGAGATTGGGAGAGATCCCGGATGACTGGAAAAAGGCCCATCTTTAAAAAAAGGGAAGAAGGACAATCCAGGGAACTACAGACCAGTCAGCCTTACCTCAGTCCCCGGAAAAATCATGGAGGGAATCCTCAAGGAATCCATTTTGAAGCACCTGGAAGAGGGGAAAGTGATCAAGAACAGTCAACATGGATTCACAAAGGGAAAGTCGTGCCTGACCAATCTGATTAGCTTCTATGATGAGGTAACTGGCTCTGTTGAAATGGGAAAGTCAGTGGATGTGATCTACCTTGACTTTAGCAAGGCTTTTGATATGGTCTCCCTCAACATTCTTGCCAGCAAGTTAAGGAAGTCTGGATTGGATAAATGGACTGTAAGATGGATAGAAAGCTGCCTAAACTGTTGGGCCCAACGGGTAGTGATCAATGGCTCGATGACAGGTTGGTGGTCGGTCTCTAGCAGAGTGCCTCAAGGATCGGTTCTAGGACCGGTTTTGTTCAGCATCTTTATTATTGACCTGGATGAGGGGATGGATTGCACCCTCTGCAAGTTTGTGGATGACACTAAGCTAGGGGGAGAGGTAGACACGTTGGAGAGCAGGGATAGGGTCCAGAGTGACCTAGACAGATGAGAGGATTGGGCCAAAAGAAATGTGATGAGGTTCAGCAAGGACAAGTGTAGAGTCCTGCCCATGGGATGGAAGAATCCCAAGCATTGTTACAGGCTGGGGACCGACTGACTAAGCAGCAGTTCAGCAGAAATGGACCTGGGGATTACAGTGGATGAGAAGCTGGATATGAGTCAACAGTGTGCCCTTGTAGCCAAGAAGGTGAATGGAATATTAGGTTGCATTTGGAGGACCACTGCCAGCAGATCTAGAGATCTAGAGAAGTGATTGTTCCCCTTTATTCGGCTCTGGTGAGTCCACATCTGGAGTATTGTGTCCAGGTCTGGGCCCCTCGCTATAGAAAGGATGTGGACACAATTGGAGAGGGTCCAGCGGAGGGTGACCAAGATGATTAGGGGGCTGGAGAACATGACCTATGAGGAGAGGCTGAGGAATTTGGGTTTGTTCAGTCTGCAGAAGAAAAGTGTGAGGGGGGTTTTGATAGCTGTTCTCAGTGGTGGCAGATGGCAGAACGAGGAGCAATTGTCTCAAGTTGCAGTGAGGGAGGTCTAGGTTGGATATTAAGAAAAACTATTTCCCTAGGAGGGTGGGGAAGCCCTGGGATGGGTTCCCAAGGGAGGGGGTGGAATCTCCATCCCTGGAGCTGTTTAAGTACCAGCTTGACAAAGCCCTGGCTGGGATGATTGAGTTGGGGTTGATCCTGCCTTGGGCAGGTGGCTGGACTGGATGCCTCCAGCGGGCTTTTCCAGCCCTGTGAGTCGATGATTCTATGATCCTCCCCCACCCCCCACTGCCAGGACAGCCCTGTTAGCCCCGTGCTGCACAGCACCCTGGAGTGCAGCCATGAGTGACCCCAGGGCTCCCTCTGCACCCCCCTTGGCTGACAGCACTCACATGGCACCCTCTGATGCCCCTGGTCAGGGGCAAAAGAGGGCACCGGCCGGGACTGGTGTGGATAGACTGGATCTCAGGTCTGCGGGGGAGGAGACCAACATCCAGGATCTCTGCACCATAAGGTGCAGGGCACCCCAGGAGCCTGGACCAGGTCCAGATGAAAATTGAAAAATTCTGGAAGGAATACACAAAGGCCAAGGAGCACAATTCATGTTCTGGGGCAGCACCACACAGCTGCCTCTTCTATGAGTATCTGGATGCCATCCGGGATGGGGGCTGATGACCTCCCCCTCCATTACCATTTACTCCGACCAGGTTACACCCAGTGTCAGCCTCCATGAGTGAGGGGTTGTGGAAGAAGATGAGGAGCAGGAGGAGGAGGAGGAGCAGGCTAGCTAGGACACCATGGCCACCAGCCAGGAGATGATCCTCAGCCTGGAGCCGTTCCCACTCCTCCCCTCTTTCCCAGGATGTTTCCCAGGCCTGGGACAATCCCAGGAAAGGCACTTAGGTAAGTTCCATCACTTTCCCTACACACACAGGGCAGGTGACGGGCAGCAAGAGGCTGTGAGCTCCTCACTTGGCCTTCTCAGCCTGGGGGTCACACAACAAACAGCCTGTGCACATGGGTGTTCATGGAGCCCCAGTCCAGAGTACTCAGCTCCATGTTGCTCTCACACAGGAAACCCTCACTCCTCGTCACGAGGTTCCTGCACAGGCCTTACTCCTGTCTCCATGTGGGGACACCTTCCACAACAAGCCACCATTGAGCAGTATGGGGTCACGGAACCACACAGCAGAGCCACACATGGCCCAGGCTCATACCTGTACTCAGGCAGCATCCGCTCCTGGTCAAGCACAGTGATGCAGAGGAGACTGATCCCCTGCACAGGAACCTGCTGGGGGGAAGAGGAGGAGGGGACCCCAGTAGCACTCTCTCTTGAAAGCAACCTCTACCACTCACACAAACACTTCCCTCCAACTTCCTCCCCACTCCTTCACTGGGCCGGGATAGAAGTTGTGGGACACCGCCACTGCTGGACCCAGTGTGTGCGGAATAGTTGAGGGGCGGTCCCCATTCCACGGTGTGCTGCCCAGGTCTGGGGCATACTTTAGACCTCCCGGGCCTGGTCCCAAAGTTGAATGCCCTTGTCTTAGGGGAAATACGGCCCACGGGCCCAGTCTCAAAGTACAATGCTCCTATCTTAGGGGAAATACGGCCCACTGGCCTAGTCTTTTATACATAGGCTCTGCAGCTTAGTCCTTTAAATGATCCCCCTCTCGCCGGGGGTCTGGGAAGAAGGGGTAGGGGGGCCCGGGCCCTCCCTCTCCACTGGGCCCCGACCCAGGGCCCTATCAATGGCGGGTGGCTCCCACCACTGGCTCGGCAGGGAGTCCTTCCCAAAACGCGCCGAGCCCACCGGGGCTTTTCCAGCTCCCCGCCCTGGGTCACTTCCTACCCCCTGCCCCCGTCTTGCAGCGGTCCCACCTGTAGGTGTGAGTCAGCCAGCAGTAGCGGTGTTTCCCAACCCGGCGTCTGGGGTAGCAGCCGCAGGTGCAGCAACTGTGTCCCGGGAGGCTGTACCACAGCTCAGGCGTTGGGGTCAAGCCCGGCCTGGGCCTGGCAGTGGCGAGATCAGCCGGCCCAGCGCCTCTCTCTCTCGCTGCGGTGGCTGTGGCCCTGGAGGTTGTGCCCTAGCTCCTTCTCCTCCCGAGGTCAGCCCCAACTGAGCAGTTTTGCAGCCCTTTATGCCTGGGCTGCACTGGGAGCATGCCCAGCAGGGCTGCGGGGGTGGAGCCCTCTCAGCCACTTGGGCCAGGTGAATCCCCGGGGCTTGAGTGCAGGGCGGTGACACCCCATCACAGGGACACAGTAGGAAGCCAGACTGCCCCGTCCCTCCCTTCTGCCCACAGGATCCTGACCTAGCGGGCAGCTTCCCGTGCCTGCTTGTTCCTGGGACATGAGGGTAGCAAGGCTCCCCTGGGACAGCTGGGCCCCTGCAGGAAAGCGCCCTCTGTCTAGGCAACACAAGGCCTTGCTCAAAGCACATTCCCATCGTCTGAACCGAGACCTTCAGTGTCAGCTCAGAGATCAGAGCTGGGCTTCATGCACGGGGTCTCTTGGGATGACTACCCTTGTCACTCTTCTTCACAGCCAGACCAGCTGTGAGTGTGGTACGTCCACCACCTCCAACACCAACTTCTTGACTCCGCGAGATCAGCCAGAGGAAGCCCACCCGAGGAGACCTGCTGGGGGACCAGCTGGCCTGCCTCCACTCCCTCATCTGGGGCTTTGATAAGGATCACCTGGAGCGGGCCACTGACTGCAAGATGTGCCGGGCTGACCGGGAGCAGAGGAAGGCCACGTGGAACCAGCAGTCACGCCAGCTCAAGGCCATGTGCTCCTCAATAACATCAGTCATGGAGTGCATGGCCATATGTATGGAGCGGACCAACAGCCACCCCCCAACCCCCCACCCCTGCCACCCCCCAACTCCCCACACCCGCCCCCCAAGTCCCAACCCATCTCCCCACTCCTGCCCCCCAACTTCCTCCACTCACCCCTGCACCTGCCCCCACCCTCTTGGCTTCTCCTTCTAGCCCCCCCAGGGGCCACCGGGGGCCCCAAAAATATGGCAGTGGGATCTCCTAGGCAACTGAAGCCATTTGGGGTGCCCAAGTCAGGTGCCAGTCCCAGCCCCATTCCTCAGCCCCTTCCTCCCCTTTCCAGGATCTTTCCCTCCCCTGTTGTACATCCCCCAAATAAAAAATCATAGTTGTGTGTTCAAACAGAAAGGCTTCTTTCTTTGGTCTACAGGGGAGGTGGGAAGGGAGGGCAAGGGAAGGAGGGGTGGGGGAAGAAAGGCTCACAGAGGCAATGCCTTTTTTGTGGAGAGGTCCGGGGAGACTTTCTCAGGTGGCTGTGGCTGAAACTCTCCCTCAAGGCCTGCTGATGTGCTTGTCAAATGGCACTGGTGTATGGAGGCTCATAAGCCCTGTTCAGCCGATCAGCCTCTACCCCCACCCTGGCAGGCAAGTCTTCCCCTTGCTCTCACAGAGGTTGTGGAGCACACAGCAGGCCACCACCACGTAGGGGATGTTTCAATCACTGAGGTCCAGGCTGGTGTCAAGTTCCATGCATAAGGGTCTGCCTCTTGCCACAGCTTAGCCTTGATTTATATTAGCAAAGACTTGACCATCGCTGGCTAGGCCCCTGATACATGGGCTTGTGTTTCAGGCCCTCCTCTTACTACAGTGGGCGTGTATCATGTTTGTAGATCAAGTTAGGAACATTGAACTGTGTATCTATCGTTGCAGATTTGCTGCTTTGGGGTCTCTCCCACTGATCATATTTCAGGGCTACGACGGTCCATTCGCAAGAGACAATGGAGCTTAACCTGATGTGTGGGTCAGTCCATGAAGTACGGAGATAGAGGTCTTGAAGAGACATGTGACCATGTCACCTGCTACTGGAATCCATCTTGGGTGCTGTATTTTTCCACAAGAGCAGAGGGAAAGTTGGGACTGAACACAAAGGATTCCTGCCTTGTGCAAATCTGATTCAGGGTGAGATAATCCACATGGTCAGTTCTTCTCAAAAGTTCCACCCAGGATAATTGCTGGAAACATCTGAGAACTGAACAGGGAAAAGGTCTGGACCCAGATTGGAAATCTGTTGAGTGCCTGAAAACATGATTGGAGCAACTTTCAGGGTGAGGTATTACATAGAATTATAGAATACTAGGACTGGAAGGGACCTCGAGAGGTCATCGAGTCCAGTCCCGTGCCCTCACGGCAGGACCCAGCACTGTCTACACCATCCCTGATAAACATTTATCTAACCTACTCTTAAATATCTCCAGAGATGGAGATTCCACAACCTCCCTGGGCAATTTATTCCAGTGTTTGACCACCCTGACAGGTAGGAACTTTTTCCTAATGTCCAACCTAAACCTCCCTTGCTGCAGTTTAAGCCCATTGCTTCTTGTCCTGTCCTCAGAGGCCAGGAAGAACAAGTTTTCTCCCTCCTCCTTGTGACACCCTTTTAGATACTTGAAAAACCTCTATCATGTCCCCTCTCAATCTTCTCTTTTCCAAACTAAAAAAGCTCAATTCTTTCAGTCTTCTTTCATAGGTCATGTTCTCTAGACCTTTAATCATTCTTGTTGCTCTTCTCTTGACCTTCTCCAATTTCTCCACATCTTTCTTGAAATGTGGTGCCCAGAACTAGACACAGTACTCCAACTGAGGCCTAATCAGTGCAGAATAGAATGATTTCTCATGTCTTGCTTACAACACACCTGTTAATGCATCTGTGACGGGGCTCCGCGGCCCCGCACTGTAGCCCCCACCGCGAGCATCCTGCTGGCGGCACAGGGGGCAAAGTACCGGCATTGCAACAGGTGTTCACAGGCCACTGAAAGCCTCCCGGGCCCCGGCATGGCGGCCACGACGTGGCCTGTACGACGTGGTCAGGACGACGTCATGTCGGGTGCTGAAGCTGCAGGGAGATTTAAATGCCGCTCGACGCCACAGGGAGGGGGAAGGCATGTGTGTGTGTGTGTGTGCTAGTGAGAGTGGGTGTGCAGAGGGGCAAGCGGGTGTCTGCGGGGTCCCCATGGAGCAACAGGAACCCAAGCCAAGGAACAAGAGAAGCGGCTGAGCCACTGGAAGTACAGGTAGGCCCCAGCTAGGGGCGACAGGGCAGCCGGGGGGAGAGGCAGCAGCCCAGGGCAGGGCATTATTGAAGCCCGCGGGCTGACGGGTTTCAGAGGAGACCCCCATCATCCAGATAGGACCCCAGGAGGTCCGCATCCTTAGGGCCCTGGGCTGGGGCCCCCCCCCTCCTCCCTCACCCTCGAAGGAGGGAGTACCCAACGATCCCGGATGGGAATAGTGCGCTACCAACTCTCTTCTTGCGGCAGAGAGAGCACAGCGTGGCCAAGGACATAAACAGGCTCATTAGAAAAGCCATTCCAAAACCCAGCTAAGTGGGAGGTGGTGGGACGTTTGGTACGTTCCGACAGGTTAAGTCAAAGATAACGATAGTATGGAGACCGGACCCGGTCTGGTCACAGCATCCTAGAATCATGTTTGCTTTTTTTGCAACAGCATCACACTGTAGACTCATATTTAGCTTGTGGTCCCCTATAACCCCTAGATCCCTTTCTGCCGTACTCCTTCCTAGACAGTCGCTTCCCATTCTGTATGTGTGAAACTGATTGTTCCTTCCTAATTGGAACACTTTGAATTTCTCCTTATTAAACTTCATCCTGTTTACCTCAGACCATTTCTCCAATTTGTCCAGATCATTTTGAATTATGACCCTCTCCTCCAAAGCACTCGCAACCCCTCCCAGCTGGGTATCATCTGCAAACTTAATAAGCGTACTCTGTATGCCAATATCTAAATCGTTGATGAAGACATTGAACAGAACCGGTCCCAGAACAGACCCCTGCGGAACCCCGCTTGTTATACCTTTCCAGCAGGATTGTGAACCATTAATAACTACTCTCTGGAACTGTTATCCAGCCAGTTATGCACCCACCTTATAGTAGCCCCATCTAAGTTGTATTTGCCTAGTTTATTAATAAGAAGATCATGCCAGACCGTATCAAATGCCTCACAAAAGTCTAGGTATACCACGTCCACCACTTCTCCCTTATCCACAAGACTTGTTATCCTATCAAAGAAAGCTATCAGATTGGTTTGACATGATTTGTTCTTTACAAATCCATGTGGCTGTTCCCTATCACCTTATAACTAGCTTCTTTAGTGTATTAAGCTTAGCTTGTGTATTCTGGTTTATTTTGCTTGAAATCCTTTTCATACTTAATACAATCACTTTTGTTTATAAAGAAACCCAGTGTAAATAACTGTTACCTGCGGGGTGGAGGGCAAAGAGTCTGTGTATAGCTCTCTTTGCATCGAGAAAGAGGACCAGTCTCACTGGTATGGAGATCTATACCATGTAAGGGGATTTATCTAGGGTGCATGGGGCTGGGTATCAAAGCGCTGGAGGCAGGTATCTTGCTGTGTTGTTTTCAGTTAAGGTCTGCAGGTTCCGGGGTATGGCCCAGACCTTGATCTGTGTTGCAGGAGGCTAGTCTCTCTGGCTCAGTGATGCCTCAACACATTGGGTAACAGTCCCAAGCTGGTTTTGACCATCACACCGAGTGCAATGAATGTGTGTGGGGAAAAGAGAAGGTGATCCTGCAGTTAAAGGTTGATCATAAAGGCCCATGCACAAAGGAGCAAATCAAGACTAAGTGAATAAATAGGGAGCATTAACTGGATACTACGTGTCACTTTTGCTTCAGCAAAATACATGGATGAGGCCGCAAATAGGTAAATAGTTTAAAAAATAGTTCAATAAAATAAAATTTCATAAACAGTTTTGAGTGTTGCATGTGTTTCTAATCGTACCAAAAGAACATGTCATGAGAAATGCCACAAATATACTGTTTCCCCATATTATTTTTTTATTCGAAGGAAATAAACATTAATTTGCTTCATCAAAATTCCAAGCTAAGTGAGGATTTATGCAAAGTTTGAAACTCCAGTACATGCAAACTCAGACTGTCAGTTATACTTGTCAAAACCATGACGTCCTAAGCTCTTTAGGTCTGTGATAATGTGGATTTGTAATGAAAACTCGAAATGATATGAAGTAGCACACGGCAGGCTAATCACACATGGCAATGATTGCTCACACAGAAAGTAGATATGGAATGAGCAGTATTTTGGAGCGAGAGATAGGAGCAGCTAGACATAGTTAAGTGAACATTCCTCATCAGTAAATATGGAGAGCTTTAAATGTCCATTAGAAATAAGATTGGTTGTAATTCAGACCATTTAACCAACAAATAGTTACCATATTAAAGCCTGGGGATGTTTATATTTACAACCCTTGTAAAAAGTGGCATGGGCATTGGAAAAGAACATAGTTGAGTCCGGAGATGTGTAAATACTACACACTGTTTGGTGAAGGGTGGGTAAGTGTCAACTCAGAGTTCAGTAGATCTCTGGTCGTTTTTCTGTTGGGAAGTTGATCTCACAGAGAACCAATTACTGTATTACATACTGTATCACTTCTGGAGGTTTTTCTTGTTTTCAATTCACTTGGGGATTGTGCTCTGTCCTGGCGATGTGTTAGTGGAGCTCAGGCACTCGGCCTTGCACCCCACTTAAACAGACTCTCACAAGCTCTTTATTTCAAGTTAAAAACTTGCTTGATGCTCTCCAGTGCCTGCTCCTTAGTTATGGTGCCCCAGTCCTCCGGGAGATCAGCTGGTTTAGCGTTATACTGTTTAGCAAAATGGTGATTGAACTTGTGAAAAACAAACTTCCAGTAACTGGAAGCTTCTATGTCAGGATCTGGCTGAATGCACCAGTCCAGGTAATAGACACGATACTCTTTGTAGGGATGATCATTCCATTCTGTGACTGAATTGCGGAAGGTACCATTGCCAACCACATCAGACGAGCATACATCATAGGCAAGCTTTCTGGTACGTGAATTCCTGTATTGCCCTAATGCTTGAGGCCGATGCACTGATGCAAAGTGCTCCTTGTGACTCAGGGCGCCTGCCTCACAGGGGACCTTACAGAAGGGACACTGCTTCCCACAGCCGAACACTCGCTTGAACATTTCAGCCTCAGGCTTCACAGACAGATGGGAGAGTTTTGACTCAATGTCGGTACTTTTCAGCTCAGCTAAGATTTGTTCTTCCAGATCTTGAAGAAAAGGCTGTATAAAATCAGAAAACGGCTCAGCACTGGCTGTATTTAAAAGTTGCATCCCCACTATATTATTCCTGGAAATCACTAGTTCTTTCTCCAACCCTTTGCAAACAGTGTCTACCAAGTCAGAGATGGTGGTATTCTTTGCACCACAGATGCATTTAAGAGCCTCTCTGACTTTCCCTATGACTGAGGACAGTATCTTCTTCTCCATGTCTCCCAAGGCTGCCGTCTTGCTGTAGCGCTCTAAAAGTTGTGTCCTTAACCAGGTTTTGACAAACTCTTCATATGTCCTAATGTATTCCACGTAGCTGTCAAAGTCATCCTTCTTCAACAACTCCTTCAGCAGTTCAAACTGAAAAAAGCTACGGCTGCTGTACGTAATGGATTGCTCGCTGCTGAGGACATCGTCCACTATTTGCACCCAAAGCATCTTGGTCAAATAGCCTACCAGGGCAGGTTTGAGACACTGATCACAGAAATCCCAGGCCATTGTTTGGCTCCCGTCCTTTTCCAAGTAAAGGGTTTTAAAAGTCTTGAAATACTGAGGTTTCAGCTTTTCCAGACATTGCTGAGGGTCATTTTCATGGATGAAATCTTCATGCATCTTCTGAAATGCATGAGCCGCTTCCCCCAAAATGTGAAGCTTTAGGTCAACTTCAAAACTAGGGGTAGTGTGAAGTTTCTGAACATACTGTTCTAACCTCTTATTAACCATACGCAGCAGCTCTCCACAGTAGGTTTCATCATAATCTGTTTTCGATTTAACTTTTTCTTCAATGTACTTCTTGCATTCATTCATTAAACATACAACAACCTCTTCAGTTTCCCTGTGAATACGCTGTGAGAAATATTCTAAAACTTTTTCGTGCAATTTCAGGTCGAAGTATTCATTTTTTATTCCAAAAGATTCCATGTCATAACACATCAGGTCTTGTGCATGTCTTAAGATCTGCTTGACAGCACCCCCTCAGTTCTCCAGATCCTTTCTCAGTTGGGCAGTCATATCTTGAACAACCAGACGTCTCTGTAAACGACTGAGCTTTAACTCAGACAAGGTTTCTTTCCACATCTTTTCAAATTCTGTTTTCAGTTTCTCATCGTCTAGCTTCTGTTTTCTGTTCCGGCATTCGGACAACAGCCTGTCAACTTTCCCTTCAATTGTCTGCTTGTATGTAGACAGGATAGTGCCTATCTTGTGCTGTCCCCTTCGGATTCGAATGGCTTCCTCACATTTACTGATTGAATAATTTTCAAGTTCTCTTTTGAGGCTGTTTGCGCTTCTTTTGAAATCTTCTCTGTACTTTTCTATCAGGTTCAAATTTGCAGCTTCACCTTTAAAATAGTTTTCTAAATTATCCAAGAGCTGCTGTTCTTCCTGCTGTAGTTTCTCCTGTGCCTCAATGGTTAAGCTCTCTAAAAGATCACTTTCTAGTTTGTCTGGCTGCTGATTCTGGATGAAAGTTTCTTTTTCGGATATCCAGAGATGCATCTGCTTGCGGAACCCCCATTCCCACTCAGAATACTTCATAGCCAGCAGGTTGTAGGCTTCAGCTACAAGGCTGTTTCTGAAGCTGAAGATGAAGTTTTCATGTTTCACTGAGTTCCACAGGCTCCTCAGCCATTCAATAAAATCAGGAATATTCTTGGCAGTTCTGTTTTGTGAAAGGTTCTCTATGAATTCAAACAGGTATTTCTTTAGCTCACACACACTCTCACTGTAGCCAGTGTTCACTGGGGCCATGGGGGAGGGCTCCATGCCACAACCCAGGGATGTACCAGTTGTGTTTTTCTGGGTCATACTGCATGATATCAGAAAATGTCATCGCCCTGCTTTGCTTTTCCATCCTGGCTGCAGCTCTGATCATTTCATCCAGCTGCTCCAGGAGGTGTTTCCGGTCCCTCATGTTCTGCTCATGAGCAGACACATCACTGACGTTCTGATGCACAAACTGGCAGTTTGGCTTTTGTCCGATTTCCTCCATCCTGAGGAAGGCATGGACCACGATTTGCAGAACGTCCTTCATTTCGGTGGTGTTCTCCATGGCCATGTTCACGAGGGTGATGTCGCTCAGTCCAACCACCACAGTGGCCAGCTCATTGTCGTGTTGATAACTGTCCTCCAGGGCTGTTAGTTCAGGGGCCTTCAGACCTTCTGTGTCGATCACCAGGATGAAATCGCAGCCACTTAGCTCCTGAACAGCTTCTGTAACTTTAATGAGCGTCATGAAGGCTCCTCGTGTACATCGGCCGTTGCTCACTGCAAACTGCAGGCCGAACATGGTGTTGAAGAGGGTGGATTTCCCAGTGCTCTGCACTCCCAGCACTGCTACAACCAGCATTCTGGGTTTTCCACCTACTCTGCTATTGAGATGAGTCAGAACATCAGTTACCCAGTTCATGGGGATATTGGAAGCATCTCCATCGACAAGCTCCATGGAAAACCCTTCCAGCATCAGGTCAGCTGCAATGCCTGGGAGGTGGGTGAATTGTCTTTGCCTTTCTGCCATTTTGACTTCTTTAACCATGGAGAGCTCAGCCTCATAGAACTGCCCCAGCTCGCGCATGAAATGCTCCACCCCAAGGGAGCTGTCAGATATTAATTGATCTAATTCTTCCAGCTGTTTTGGGTCCACTCCTGGAGTTTCACATTTCTTTTTATGCTCCGCCCGCATTGTAGAAAGACTTCCTCTAGCAGTGTTATCCAGGCTAAATTTCATCCACTTCAGGAAGTAATGTTTCTCCACTGGAGACAACTGTCCTATTCCATTGATAAACTTGATCAAACCACCAGCAAGGTCACACTCATTCTGCTGCCTGCGGATCTCTAGCCATTTCCGTCTCAGCTCAGACTTATAGTCTTCAGTGGCCATGTCCCCTTGCCTTTGCATTCGGCACAGCTCTTTCTCCACTTTAGCCAAGTTTCTCCATGTGTCCCCTTGGAGTCTGAGCTTTTCCCTTTTGTATTTTGCCACATCTCTTATTTCTGCTGTGATTTCTTCAGCATGTTTCCTCGCACACTGACATGCCTGAGAGTCCTCATCCACCTGTATTCCTAGCTCACGAGCCATCACGGCCATGGCTTCCAAACACACTGTCCTGGGAGAGGAGTTCACTAGACTTCCTATGGTGAACTGAACCTTTTTCACAAATCCTGCATTATTGATGCTGCTGTTTTTCACCAGTAGCTGTGATCTGCTCAGTTTCAGCACAGGGGCCAGCTTAGTAAGGAATCCCAGAGTTTCTTTGGGGGTCTCATTTTTGCAATTGAGGATGAAGTAATATTTAGCAGTTGATTCTTTCAGAGAGGATAGCAGTGTGTATTCTTTCTGACTGATGCTCTCAGTTAATATGAATACCGCTGAGGAGACATTTGTTAAAAACCTGAACTGCTGCGTCTGCATCTCTATGTTCCCGTGCAGGTTTGTCACTGCCACGGGCTCGGGGAAAAGATCCAAATTCTCCCACCCGGCAGGGAAATACCAGGCAATCTCAACCAGCCCATCAGCGATTTCCCGCGGGACATTCCCAGACTCCATGTCCCGATGCACAAAGAAATCGTGATGCTGCTGGGCGGGGCTGAGAACCTCGTTGAGGAGCTGGGACTTGGAGAAGCTGCAGCTGCCCAGCCGCACAAAGGAGACGGTTGGCATTTGGGTGAGCACCAGGCTCTCCTCCCTGAACCCTCGGCTCTGTGCCAGGGAGTGCGGCCGCCACCTCCTCACAATGTCCCGCATGGCCCACAGCAGCAGGGTGCACGTGGGGGAGTTGAGGGGGGGCAGCAGCAGAGGCAGGGAAAACTGGCACATGGACATTTTGGACAGGATCTCCTGCTGCAGGAAACTGTCTGAGCAAAGCAGCACGGCACAGAGAATGTCCAGGGGGTGCAGAGAAACTTTAGTGTCAGCATCACTAACCCAGAAATTGTCATCAATACACAGCTCCTCTTCATCAGCCATTTCTTCTCCAAGTGCCTTGTGCCCAAGGCTTGTGTTTCTGGCTGTGCCATTCAGAGCCATGAGCTTCCTCAGGAAATGCCACGGTAAATCTCCTAATGCCTCTGGAACCCTGGGCTTTATGCTTTCTGGGAAGATCTCCAGGACATCTCTCAGCCTGATCTTCCTGCTTCTGTGCTGCTCCAGGTTGAGTCTGGACAGAACATCTTGGACTGCTTTACTTCCCTCTGCAAATATAAATGAAGACAAACCTAAATGTTTTGAGTACAGAAAAGGTGATTTGAATAGAGTTTACATCATCCGGGGATGGTACCTTGCTTACAGGTTTCTTTCATGTTATGGGTTTTCTTTGTTTAGCTGTGGTCCTGTGGGTTGATGCTTGATTACTGTTATTAAACAGTATCTCTGACTATCTCTATCTCTGACTCAGTGCTTGTGAGAGGGGAAGAATTGCCTCTAAAGCCAGCCAGTGGGTAGGTTGGAATTTTCCCAGTTTACTGGGTGGGTGCTCGAACCAGTTTTAGTCACCGTGTTGAAAGAACCTCCCTAGATACTGAACCCGGCCCTTCTGGTTGCTAACTGCTACCGGCAGCAGGATTACATGTATGTGAGGCCTCATCCCACTGGCAGCAGCGCAGGGAGGGCCAGACTTAGGGAGGCCATCAGGTGACTTCCCAGGGAGCTGTGGTTGGGGTCTGGGGCTGACAGCGAAGTGCTGTGAACCTGCAGAGGCAAATCAGAATTCCCCCTGCTTCCGCTCTGTGGAGGAACATGGCGGGGGGAGGGGATGCACAGACACTGCTGGCTCTCGCCATGTCCCTCCATGTTCTCCTCTGGGGGTGAGTGTGGGAGCAAGAAGCAACATGATGTTTCTGTGCATGCAGCTCACTCGTCCCCCCTCCCACCCGGACTGGCTGCACGGGAAGCATCAGGAGCTGCTTCCTTCCCCTTACATGGCCTAAGAGGGAGCCCTTATGTTGATCCTCGCTCCATGCATCACTGGTAGAGAAAAGCAGCAACTGAGAGGGGCGTTGAGCAGCAATTTGAGAGAGGCCGGTGCAGCCAGGCCTCCTTTCAGTGAGTATAGGGATTAGGCACAGAAAAGGGCATTCAGGAGTTAAAGGTGAAGGGGGAGAGTGTAGGGGTGGGGGGGCATGAGATGGGTAGGTTTAGGGGAGAAGAAGGCACAGGAGGGGGTGAGGAGGGTTTAGAGAAGGCAGCCCAGAGCGGACAACCCCATAGGGGGCAGACTTGATGGGAAGTCATAATCTCAGGCCCTTAAGTCTGTTAGGAGCTCTGGAAAATGTCCCCTTAGCCCAGTACAGTGTCTCCAGTTTTGTCTCAAAGCCTTTTGGTCTGCCCCAGTATTACTTTCTCACTTCAAGCCAAGATGGTCTCTGCTCCTAGGCAACAGCTGGGGCATTTTTCAGTTGTGTCATAATTAAAATCTCGCTATATTTTATAGACAGTTTACGCAGTTTTGACAATTTCAGCAGTTTCTCCCTGAGGTGGTCTGTCCATCTGTGGGTCCATTTGTTCAAGAAAAGAATGGTTACTTACCTGTAACTGTTGTTCTTCAAGATGTGTTGCTCATGTCCATTCAAATTAGGTGTGCGCACGGCGTGCACCGCGCCTTCTGGAGCGTTTTTCCTAGCGGTACCCGTAGCACTGGCAGGGCGCCCCCTGGAGTGGCGCTGCCATGGCAAGGCATAAGTACCCCTGCCGGCGCTCCCCCACCTCAGTTCCTTCTTGCCGGACACTCCAACGAAGAGGAGGTAGGGGGGGAATCGAATGGACTTGAGCAACACATCTCGAAGAACAACAGTTACAGGTAAGTAACTGTTCTTTTCTTCTTCGAGTTGTTGCTCATGTCCATTCGAATTAGGTGACTTCCAAGCCAACCCCACTTCAAGGAGGAGGTGTCGGAGCCCTCAGAAAGAGAAGTCCACGAAAGTTGAACAATCCAAACATATTTATTCAACTAACTGAACATAGAAAAAACTGTAGAAAAAGTGCGACGCAGTACAGATAAACATACATATTTACAATATAGAGTTGAGGACCGCAGAGCCCAACCCTGCATCCTCCCTAGCCTGCTGTGCTAGTGCGTAGTGCGCTGTGAAGGTATGGAGCAACGACCACATGGCTGCCCTGCAGATTTCAGTGATTGGAACCTGCACCCCAAAAGCTACAAAGGACACCTGCGCCCCGGTGGAATGTGCTGTAACCCAGGGCGGGACCTTCCTGGCTAAGGCATAACACTCCCTGATACACCCTGCGACCCAACTGGACAACCTCTGGGTTGATATGGGAAGCCCTTTCATTCTGTCAGCGACAGCAATAAACAATTGTGTGCATTTGTGAAAGGGTTTAGTCCTGTCAATATAGAAGGCTAGTGCACGTCTAGCTTCCAGGGAATGGAGCACTTGCTCCTTAGGGGAGGCGTGGGGCTTTGGAAAGAAAACCGGAAGGTAAATTTCTTGGGACAAGTAGAACGGTGACACTACTTTGGGGAGAAAGGCTGGGTGAGGGCGGAGCCTCACAATATTGTCAGAAAACACTAGGTAGGGCGGGTTTACAGTTAACAGCCTCAGCTCGGAGACCCTGCGAGCCGAGGTAATGGCCACAATGAACGCAACCTTCGTAGAGAGGTGCTTCAAAGAACACGTGGCCAGCGGCTCAAAGGGGGGCGACACAAGTCTAGACAACACGAGGTTAAGGTCCCAAGCGGGGAGAGGGGGGTCTAACCAAGGGATACAACTTATCCAAACCCTTAAGGAACCTTTTTACCACAGGGTCAGAAAACAGAGAGACTCCTGCCGAACCAACATGGAAGGTGGAGAGAGATGCCACATGGACTTTGATAGAGGAGGTAGAGAGGCCACTGGACCTAAGTTCAAAGAGGTAGTCCAGAATGGATGGGACAGGTGCACAGGACAGGTGCACTCCCCTTCTGGACGCCCAAGACGAGAAGCGCCGCCACTTGGCTGCGTACGACCGCCTGGTAGACGGTTTCCTGCTACTTAAGAGCACCATCTGTACCTACTGGGAACATTCCCTTTCCGGTTGGGTCAGCCATGGGTAAACCAGGCCATCAGGTGGAGAGAGCTGAGATTCGGGTGAACCATGGTCCCCCCATCCCAAGGTTGGATCAGGAGATCCCGAACCGGCGGGAGCGTTATAGGGTCCTTGCTGAGCATGTCCACCAGGATAGGGAACCAGAATTGCCTGGGTCACCGAGGGGCTATCAGGATGACCGTGGACCTGAAAGTCTTGACCCTGGTCAGAACCCTGGGAATTAGAGGAAACGGAGGGAAAGCATAGAGGATGCCCGCCAGCCACGGCACGGTCATGGCATCCCCCCTGGATTGTTCCCCCAGCCCCAACAGGGAGCAGTAACTCCGGCACTTGGTGTTGCGTGCCGAGACAAACAGGTCTACTAGGGGACAACCCCACCTGTGGAAGACCTGACGAAGGGCCGAATCCTTGAGAGACCATTCATGGGCTCCGAAGGACCTGCTCAGAGCATCGGCCAGCAAGTTTTTGCACCCCGGCAGGTACTCTGCCTGCAAAACAATGTCGTGCTCTACGCACAGGTCCCAGAGGCACAGAGCCTCGCGGCAGAGGGGAGGCGACCGGGCTCCCCCCTGCCTGTTGAGGTAAAACACAGCCGCCATGTTGTCCAGGAGGATCAGGACAGAGCGGCGAGAGAGCTTTGACAGGAAGGTCTCGCAGGCTCTCCTGACTGCCCTGAGCTCCCAGACATTTATGTGCAGAGCCTGTTCTGCAGGGGACCATAAACCCTGGGATCTGTGAGACCCCAGTTGTGGCTCCCCAACCCAGGTCGGAAGCATCTGTGACCAGTGTAAGCGAGGGGGGTGGTACAGTGAACGGAACCCCACTGCACACCACTGCCTCCTGGGTCCACCATTGTAAGGAGGCTATCACCTCCGGAGGCACTGTGAGAACCGTGCCCCAGAGACCTCTGGACTGGTTGAATGCCCTTGCCAACCAGGCCTGCAGAGGCCTGAGCTTCATTCGAGCATGGCGTACCACATACATACATGCCGCCATGTGTCCCAGCAGCCTCGAGTAGACCCGGGCGGTCAAGATGGGGAACCGGATTAACTCGGAGACCAGCTCCACTATGGACAGAAACCTGGATCTGGGGAGGAGTGCTCTCGCCACCCTGGTGTCCAGAAAGGCACCTACGAATTCAAGGTGCTGGGAGGGAGTCAGCGATGACTTTTCCTCATTTAGCACGAGCCCCAGTCTTACAAAGAGGGCCCTTGTGAGGGAAACATGGGCCTCCACTTGTTCGTAGGAACGACCACGAATCAGCCAGTCGTCTAGGTACAGAAAGATGTGTACCCCTTTTTTGAGGAGGAACGCGGCTACGACCGCCATGCATTTTGTAAAGACCCTGGGTGCTGTTGAAAGGCCAAATTGGAGCACTGTAAATTGGAAGTGGCATTTGGAAACAATAAAATGGAGAAACCTCCTGTGGCTGGGTCTTATTGCCACATGGAAGTAAGCGTCCTTGAGATCAAGAGTTGCGTACCAGTCTCCTAACTGTAAAACCGGGATGACAGAAGCCAGGGTTACCATTCTGAACTTGGATTTCACCACCATCTTGTTGAGGTCCCTGAGATCTAAGATGGGACGAACCCCGCCCTTGGGTTTTGGAACAATGAAATAGCGGGAATAAAACCCCTTGCCCTTCAGATGTGAAGGGACCCTCTCCACGGCTCCCTTTTTGAGGAGTGCTAACACCTCCTGACAGAGGATGCCTTCATGAGAGGTGTCCCTGAAAAGTGATGGGGTGGGCAGGTTGGAAGGGGGCGAGCCCAGGAAGGGGATGGTATAGCCATTTCTGACTATTTTTAGAACCCAGGCGTCGGTGGTGATTTCTGCCCAGGTGTGGGCAAACTGGGATAACCTGGCCCCAAATGGGGGGCCAGGGTGGGAGGCTGGTGCGCGACTCTCTAGCAGACCATCAAAACTGGTGCTTGGGCTGCTGGGAGGAGCTTTGACCAACCCCACGGGGGTTGTCCCCTCTCGGGCGACATCAATGACCCCTTGCGGACGAGGGGCCCGCAGCTGCCCCCGCACCGCCACTGGGGCCACGAGGACGGCGTCTCCAGTAATCCCCACGGGGGACCTGGGACTGTGTTCTCCCCTGCTGTCTGTAGGGCAGCTGACGACGTTGCGGGGCTGGCGCGTGGATCCCCAAGGACTGGAGAGTAGACCTCGTGTCCTTAAGCGTATGGATCCTGGAGTCCGTGCGCTCTGAAAACAACGCTTTGCTGTCAAAAGGCAGGTCCTGGATTGTAGTTTGGATGTCCGGAGGTATTCCAGACACCTGCAGCCAGGCACCATGGTGCATAACTACACCTGACGCCATGGTGCGGGCTGCAGAGTCAACAGCGTCCAGGGAAGCCTGAAGGGCCGTGCGGGCGATGGTTCTGCCCTCTGAAGTCATGGCTGCAAACTCCTGACGGGCCTCGGCAGGGAGCTTATCCTTAAACTTATCCACCACTTGCCATGTATTACAAGCATAACGACTCAGCATCGCTTGCTGGTTAGCAATGCGGAGTTGCACCCCGCCAGTGGCATACACCTTACGGCCCATCAGGTCAAGGCATTTGGGCTCCCTAGCCTTCGGGGACGGCCCCGGCTGGGGAAGCCTCTCCTTTTGAGCCGCAGCCTGAATGACCAAGGACCCTGGAACAGGTTGGGAGTACAAGTGTTCGTGCTCCGACTGGGGAACGTAATAGCGCCTCTCAACTCCCTTTAAGGTAGGGGTCAGGGATGCCGGGGTCTGCCACAGGCATTAGTAATCTTGGCCACGATTTTATTAAGTGGCAAAGCCAAGCGGGTGGGGGCATCGTCAGAGAGGATGTCAACCATGGGGTCCGTGTCCTCCACTACTGGCTCCACTGGGACACCCAGATTGAAGGCCAGACGCCTAAGCAGATCCTGATGCGCTCGAGCATCCATAGTAGGCAACGCTGGTGCGGGATCCGCCAGGGCTTCATCAGGAGATAAAGATGAGGACGACTCCTGGATCGGTACCGGATCCAGCGCTGGGCCCGGTTGAGGAGCCAGCTGGGCAGGCAGCACCATTTGCGGAAGCGGCTCCGGCACCGGAGCTTGTGGCTCAGCAGCGGCATCCGCAGAAACTGACTTCTGGGGGGAAGGAAGGGGTTGTGACAGCGATGCCGACGATTGCGCTCGGTGCCCCGAGACACCGGACACCACAGAGGGGGGCACAGGCCCCTGCCACTGGTGGTAAGCCCACGGTGTCCAGAAAGGCCATTGCGATTGAGGCAGCCAAGTCTGCTGCATACGCGGACGATCACGCCGGTGCCGGGAACGGGATCTATGACCCGAGGAAGCTCCCGAGGACTCCGAGCTGAACAAGGCCGCATCAGAATCCGACGAGTAGTCAGACTCAGGCCAGGGAGGTGCAGATGATGAATGCCCTGCTACCAAGGGGGGCGGGGGGCAAACCTGGCCATAGACTCGGGTTTGCCCACATGTGAATGATGAGGGCATGCCGGCGCCGGGAAAACAGGTCCCGGTGCTGGTTGTGGTGCTGGTTGTGGTGCCGGTTGCGGCACGGGGAGGATGGCCCCCGGTGCCCAGAGGGCAGCCAGTTGCGGCACCGGGAGGACAGTTCCTGGTGCTGAGAGTACATGTCCCGGCGCAGAGACATGGGCCGGTTGTGGCACCGGGAGGACCGGTCCCGGTGCCAGTTGCAGTGCCGACACGGTGCATGACTGCGCTGTCAAAGTCGGTACCGGTTGCGAGACGAATCCCGAAGAGACCGACATTACCGGCGATAGTGGCACCGGCATGGCCCACGGGGTCGATGTCGGTGCCTGTAACGGCACCGAAACTTGCACTGGTGCCGAAGAGGTTGATGCTGAATGGTCCGGTGCCGAAGACTGGAGCCGCACCCCGGGAAAACTGCTCAGCACTGGCACCGATGGTGCCGTAGACGGTGCTGCAAGGCCTGGGTGATAGGGTACCTGTGCAGCCAAGACGGGGTCTGGAAGAGGTCCCAGCACCAAGGGAGGTCGAGCCCAGTCAAGCACCAAGTGAAGCCTGGCGGCCTGCGCCGAGGCCGGCACCAATGTGGAAGCAAGCAGTACTGGTCCCACTGTTTAGGCGACCGGTGCTGTCTGGTCACGATGGTGCGGCGGGGAAGCCGGTGCCAACACGGCCTCCGGCAAAGGCGACCTTGACCTCTCCGCCTCAACCGACGATGGAGGGGAGGTAGTGAGGCTAATAAGGTCATGCGCCACCTCAGAAGTGTCCGGCATGGAGGGGCGGTGCGAGGGAAGCTGCCTTGGGCTGGAAAGTCATCCCGCTCGCTTACGCCGCATGGTGGTAGATGAGGAGGTGCGCACCGGAGACTTGGCACTGCGGTGTAGATGTGATTTGGACTTCCGGCTCGGAGACCTACCACGGGATGTTCTTGATCTCTTCAGTGCTGGAGAATGAGAACGGTGCCAAGCCCTCGACACCGAGGCCCAGTCCCGAGATGGAGCATCGCGCGTGGACACCGGTGCACTGCGCACTGCAGA
Organism: Pelochelys cantorii; assembly: GCA_032595735.1. Taxonomy (NCBI): domain Eukaryota; kingdom Metazoa; phylum Chordata; order Testudines; family Trionychidae; genus Pelochelys; species Pelochelys cantorii. The sequence goes on from CM064329.1 coordinate 4,145,563, forward strand.
GTGTCCAGCCGGTGCCGGCTGTAAAGCCGCCTCCATGAGGAGAAGTTTTAAACGAGAGTCTCTCTCCCTCTTAGTGCATGGCTTAAACGACTTGCAGATCTTACAGGCATCTGTAAGGTGGGCCTCACCCAGACACTTCAGACAACTGTCGTGAGGGTCTCCTTTGGGCATAAACTTCACGCAGACAGCGCATGCCTTAAAGCCTTGCGGCCCTGGCATTCCTCACCCCCGAAGGGGGAGAAGAAAAACAAAGAGACTCTAACTATCTAACTAAGTGAACTATTTGGAACTATTTACAAGACTAAGAGAAACGGGAACCATTAACTGCTTAACAGAGAGACACGCTCCAACGACCGTCACGGGCGGTAAGAAGGAACTGAGGTGGGGGAGCGCCGGCAGGGGTACTTATGCCCCGCCATGGCGGTGCCACTCCAGGGGGCACCCTGCCGGCACTACGGGTACCGCTAGGGAAAACGCTCCAGAAGACGCAGTGCATGCGGTGCGCACACCTAATTCGAATGGACATGAGCAACCACTCGAAGAAGAACTCCTCCTAAACGGCAGCAGTAAGGACCGAAGCCGGCAGGCAGCTTCCTCCTACTCTGATGTAAAGCAAAGTCGGGGTTTGGCTGTGCCAGGAAAACAGGAGGTGCCCGGAATTCCATTGTTTCCCATACCACGGAGAGGGAGGGGTCTGAGAGCAGGGACAGATACACTCTGCAATGACCACGGGGGGCAGTGAGCACAGAGGACAGTTACACTGTAGAGTGACCACAAGGAGGTGGCTGCACCAGGATGGTAGCGGCCAGCTGGGACCTCAGCTTTCAATATTGCCAGCCACTGGCTAGGGTAAGTGGCCTCCCTGCCCCAACCCCTCTGCCCCCCCCCCGACTCTCAGCTGCAGCACTGGACAGGGGTGGGAGCACAACTGGGGTCGATCAGCACGGCCCCATCCCCCACCCTTCTAGGGGCTGCACCCCTCTGAGGAACTGCAGGGCCAGTGCAGCCCTGGTCCCCCAGAAGGAGCTGTTGGCAGAGCAGCATGGTCTCAGGAGCATCAGGAGCATCACTGAAGGACCATCATTGAAGCAGTACCACCCTCACTACCATGGGTATCCCCAGTGAACCCTCCAGACTTTCCAGCCCCCAGCCCTGACTCCTGCTCCCCCCAACCTTCTGCACTGAACCCCCACAAGGACCCAAACCACACTGGATAAAGCCTCTAGTGTGAATAAAGAAAGAAGGGATTGGAGGAAAAACACCTGGGCCAAGTTTCTTCTTCCCTGAGAACATGGAATGCTGAGTGTCTGGTTCCTGTTTTGGGTTTAAAGCAGCTAGAAAGAGAACCAGAGAAAACCATTATCAGTGTCTGATTTATAATGATCTTACTTCAATTTTTCAATTGTAACCATTTGTTTTACTGCACTTCCCACGTTTCCCACAATTTGAAAGGGGAAAAAATCTCTTAAAAAGCACAAGGGAGTTCCCTTTCCCCCTCTAAGGCACTTACCTACCTTGTGTTGAACTCTTACAGATGTATCTGTGAAAAGCTCTACATACATTCTATATACAACAAATAGTCTGATAGCACTTTAAAGACTAACAAAAAATGTCGATGGGATCGTGAGCTTTCGTGGGCACAGCCCACTTCTTCAGATGACTGGCTCATCTGAAGAAGTGGGCTGTGCTCACGAAAGCTCATGATCCCATCTACATGTGTTGTTAGTCTGTACAGGATAAACTTAAAAAACAACAAATGGTCTGGTAGCACTTTATAGACTAACTGGCTCCCTCCTGAAGCTTCTTTACTCAGTGCCTCAGCACTGGGGGAGCTGTCATAGCTCTAACCTTGCAAGGGAAGTGACATCTCTCTCATACTGCTTGCTCTCACAATGTTCCTCCATGCCCCACTCTGGGGAGGTGAGAGTGGGAGCAAGAAGCAACATGAGGGTTCCATGCATTCAGGTCACTTCCCTGGATAAGATTTTGATTGTTTTAATTAAGGCCTTTTTTAACCATTATGCACCAGAGCTGAAAATATAAGTGCCAGTGTTCTCCAACAGATGCAGCCTTCTATGGTATCTGAACAAAACTATCAATAGCTACACTCTTCTGGCATATTTTTGTCTAGACATGAAGCTTTGCTTCTCTAGAGTTCCTGGCAGCAAAGGCTTTAGTTGCCAGAGACCTGCAGCACCTGGTGGATAAAATCATCTTCAACTCAATTGCAGTTCTGTGACAGCTCGGAACAACCAACCCCCTAGTTAATAAATACAACAAAAGGCTGTGATGTGATGCAGCAAAGGTTACACATGCATAACAGGCCTTACCTAAAGCAAGGAAATAAAAAATCAAGTCACCAGCAGGATGTGCCCTTTTCTTCCCCACCCAAAGGTGCACACTTTACCATTGTCACAACTACTGTACATCACAATTAAGTCACCAGTCACAATGAGCTGCTCTAGGAATTTGCTCCTTCCTTAGCCATAGACACACATTTCAGTTTCACCCTTTAGAGCCTTGCTCAGTACCTCTAAACTTCTGCAGAATCTCCTCTGGAACAATCCTAATTTGGTGCAAAGTTCGCAGGTTCTCTTTCAGTGTGTGCAGAATCTTCACTGGTTGCCGATCTTTCACCTGCTCACATCTAGAAAGCAACATTTCATGCGTGTGATAATTTATTACTTGGTACTAGTGAAAGTTACTGGATAAATATGACCCAATGTTTTAGTTTCTCTCTGTCTCAAATGAGACATGACATATGGAATGGCACTGCAAGATTTTTGCCTAGACCTGCCAATGTCCTATTAATATAATTGAACCATGAACTTCAAAGACCAGCTCTTGGCTGGAAAGGGATATCAGTCTCCACAGCCAAATTCTCTCCTTTGTGTCCATAGTCCGATGGTCAGTATGTTTCCAGCATTTTTAGATGTCTTTGTGCTGTGAACATTGGCGCATCAGCAGCTGGATTGATACCCACTTCCTCCAAGGAGTCACCAGCTTGTAAAAAATCTTGTTAACTACGAATGTTATTAGCACTGTGACCACTGACCAGTTGACAGGGCTACAGGCCACACCCAAAATAGGGAGCCCTTCATTCTCTGAGGAGCTGAAATTTATTCAGGGCCTATGTCAAGATTAGTATTCTTTTATTACAGAGGGATTATTGCAGTGTCTGTGTGATGGGGCAGACAAAGCCCAGCCTCCCTGCTGGAGGCCTTTCAGCACCATGGCCAGCAGCAGGAACAGTGGAGAGGTTGTCCAAGCAGGATAGAGGGGCAGCGTTCACTGCAGCCAATCAGGACTCAGCAGGCTGCTAAATAAGGAGCTGCTAGCTAAGGCCTTTCAGTTCCTTCCTGGAGCTCAACCCAAGCAGACCTCTGGGCTGACTTGAGAACAGCTCCGAGTGGCAGCTGGGCCTTGTAACTGATCAGAGCTAGATCCTGCGGCTAAAGGCTAGCCAACGACAACCCTTCAAAACCCCGCACAAGGGAAATTCAGCAACAAGGCCCTAGAGAAGGGCTGGATGAAACAGCATCCCAGGGAAGCGGCCCAGGGATGTGACCACAATTACGGACTTTGAAACTTGGCAGGTAACTGCTATGTATAGGGTCCCTGGGCCTGGACCCAGAGGAGTGGGCAGGCCTGGGTCCCCTCCCCCCCCAACCCCTCTGCAAACCACACCTGAGCGAGGGGGGCAAAAGAAGGGGCCTGAACCCCAGCCACGGACTGGACATTTACTTGCCCACAGACAGGCAAGTAAATATTGCAAGACACCTTTCAGCCAGCAAGGGGCGCTCGCATAAATGACCAAACCTGTTACACTGGTACCAGGAGTGGGGACTCTATGAGCCACCCCTGCATACAAGGGGTAATGGAGGACTTAGTAAAGCTCCTGGCTCAGCAGTAGCATAGTGCTGCCGAGGCACAGAAGGCCCTTCTGGAAGCACAACAGGAGGCCTGGCAAGCGGCCCTACAACAGCAGAGAGTACTCCTGGAGGTACTTCAGCTACAGCAGCAGAGGCAACAGTAGGAGCACCAGTTCCAGGAGGCAGTGCTCCAGTGACTGGTAGCCCCAGGGCCCCCTAATCCACTGAATGTGGGTCTTGGGATACTGCTGGCCAAGCTTGGGCCACACGATGACCTAGAGGCTCACCTGGTCACTCTTGAACAGGTTGCCACAACTGCCAGTTGGGAAAGGACTACTTGGGCTGCCCACCTGGCACCGTTCCTGTCCGGGGAGGCCCAGGCAGCTTACTGAGCTCTGGATGAAGGGGCCACAGCTGACTATGGGACAGTGAAAGCTGCCTTCCTAGATCATCTCAGAGTATGCCCTGAGAAATACTGACAACGGTTCTGTTCAGAACCTTTTCCAGCTGGAGCTTGGCCCCGAGTGGTTTCCCAGCACCTCAAGGACTGGGCCTCCCATTGGCTACACCCCGGGGTCTGAATAGCCTCCGAGATCATGGATTCAATAGTGTTGGAGCAGTACTTAGAGATTCTGCCAACAGCAATTCAGACATGGGTATGCCAGCACAACCCCGCTTCGCTTGCTGCTGCTGTCCAGAACACTGAGGATTTCCTGCTTGCAGATGAGCCTAATAAACCTACTTGGCCTCATCCTGAGGGCTGGCCTACCCTGCGTTCAAAAGACACAGCCTGGGCGCAGAAAGGGGCATCCAAGAGACATAAGCAAGGAATGAGTACTGCCCCTCACGATACCATTCGGAAGCATCATACCCCACAGCGGCCCTTTTCCCCCCAACCATCACCAAGTCATGTTCCAGGAGATTGAAGGGTGCTGAGTCAGACAGGTCCCACTCCAGACCATCAGTATGCTTCTGCTGTGGGAAGCCTGGACATTTCAGAAGGTCCCTGTCATGGAGTGTGACTTTTTGGATGGTGGGGTTGCCGAAAGTTGTGATGGTTTTGACTGGGGGCCTGACCAGCAGCATAAGGCCTAAGTGGTGCCAGTAACCGTGGAGGGTCACAGAGTGCTTGGGTTGGTAGATTCAGGGTGCTCTGAGATCCTGATTCTGGAGTCAGTGCTGGACCTTAGCACCCTTCAATATAATAGACCCCTAAAGGTGACCTGCATTCATAGGAATGTGCACCCCTATCCCACAGCATGGGTCCACTTGAGGGTTAAGGACTGCAAGGCAAATGTTTGGGTTGGCATAACAAAACATCTTCCCTGAAAGGTCATAATTGGCTGGGATTGGCAACAATTTCCCTCATTGCTCCCCTCATTGGACAGCGCCTCCCCTCTAGAGGAACTGGCCCCCCAGATATTGGAAGAACTATTTCCCATAGTGAATTCAGACCTATGGGAAGGACCTGCTTCCCTGGAGAATCCAAGGAAATCCCACCAGATATGGTGGAAGGAGCATAGGGCCTGGTTCCAAACTCACCTGGTGGGGGATGGGCCGGATGAGGAACTGTCGCAGCCAGGAGATGCCCCATCCGAAGAAGAGGATGCACTGGCCAACCCAGGGCAACCCACACAAGGGGGTTCCCTTTCTTAGGTGGATTTACAATATTTAACTAGTTCACATGATTTTGTTCAAGGCCAAAAGGATGATGAGACCCTGAGAGAGGTGTACTCTTGGATCGCGATTATTGATGGAGTCTTTGCTCAGGAAACCCAAGCCTCCCAGTTCCCCTATCTCAAACTCCAAAAGGACCTGCTTTATGAAGCTGACAAGGACCCAAATACAGGAGAGGTCAGATACCAACTCCTGGTGCCTTGGGAGGCCTGGAGAGCCGCGTTATGCTTGGCTCACTTAATCCCCTCTGCGGGCCATCTAGGATGAGAGAAGACCTTAGTCCACCTCTTGGCCCGGTTCCTTTGGCCAGAGGTCTATAGGGAAGCTGCAGACTTTTGTGCATTGTGTCCAGACTGTCAATTAGTAGCCCCCAAAGGGTCAGGATGGACTCCCTGGGTACCCTTGCCCCGGTAGGTACACCCTTTGACAGAAAAGGGGTTGATATTGTGGGTCCCCTAAAGAAAAGTGCCCGGGGCCACCAAAATATACTGGTCACTGTAGACTACGCTACACACTACCTAGAAGCAATCCCCTTGCGCTCAGTCAGGGCATCCACGGTGGCCACTGAGCTAGTACACCTTTTCTTTTGGTGGGCCTTCCCACAGAAATCCTGACTGACGAGGGGACCAATTTTATGTCACAACTGTTAAAAGAGGTCTGGGCACTCCCCAAAGTAAAACCACTTTGGACCTCAGTTTACTATCCTCAAATGGATGGCCTAGTGGAGAGCCTTAATTGGACCTTAAAGCACATGCTAAGGGAATTTGTAAATACAGACCCTCGCAATTGGGATCGATTGCTGCTGTATTTAATGTTTGCAGTACGAGAGGTACCTCAGGTCTCAACTGGCTTTTTGCCCTTCGAGCTGTTGCATGGTCCACAACCTAGAGGGATACTGGATCTGCTCAAAGAAACCTGGGAAGAGCAAGCTGCCCAGTCCCAGAACATCATTCAGTACGTGGTGGAGATGCAGGAGCAAGTGAGCTGGGTAACCAAATTTGCCCAAGAGGACCTAGAGAAAGCCCAACAAACCCAGGCTCGCCATTATAATAAAGGGGCCCGCAAAAGGTGCTAACAGCTGGGAGACCGGGTCTTGCTGCTGCTTCCTAGCTCTGAGAGCAAACTCTTGGCCAAATGGCAGGGCCCGTATGAAGGGATACGCCAAGTAGGAGAGGTGGACTATGAACTTCGAAGTCACAATAAGAAGAAAGAGAAACAGATGAATCTATTAAAACCCTGGAGAGCACAAGAGGCCCTGCTCATACACTCCCAAGAAGTTCCAGAAGATTTAAACCCGGAAGTGCAGCCCCCAACAGGCCCTGTTGACGTACCCATTCCAGACTGCCTACCTCCGCAGTTGCAATGGCATGCCAGGAACCTGTTAGAACATTTTAAAGATCTCTTTTCCTCACTACCAGGTTGAACCCATCTGGTGGCCCACCAGATACAGACAACCCAGGCAGCTAAACCCCAGCACAAGACCTATCGAGTTCCTGAAAAGTTCTGAGGGGCCCTAGAATGGGAATTTTGGGCTATGTTAAGCTTCATGGTCTCACTGTTTGATACATATCCCATGCCACACATGGACAAACTCCTGGACCAGCTCAGGAAAGCATAATACATCACTACTTTAGAGTTAACGAAGGGCTATTGGCTATTGTCCTTACAGAGGACTCATGAAAGAAGATGGCTTTTTCCACCCCTCTAGGACTCTTCCAGTTCATAACCATGCCCTTCGCACTCCCTGGGGCACCAGCCACTTTCCAACATCTAATGGATCAGGTGCTGCGACACTGCAGGCAATTCTCAGCAGCCTATCTAGATGATGTAGTGAAGATCAGAGGTCGCACTTGACCCCCATTGCAAACCACAAGAAATGTAAACTGGGTATGCAGCAGACTAAGTATTTGGGATATCTGGTGGGGAATGGAAAGGTACAACCCCTCCAGGACAAAACGGAGGCCCTAGACAAAACCCCAGTTCCTACAATGAAAAAACAACTGTGGGCCTTTTTGCTGTTGGCCAGCTATTACCATTGCTTTATCCCACATTCTGTAACCCTGGCTGCTCTGTTATCAGATCTAACCAAAGCTTCAGCACCAAATGTTGTAAAGTGGACACCCGAATGCCAAAAGGCATTTCAAAGCATAAAAGATGTTCTAGGACAACAGCCAGTGTTTCAATGCCCTGACTTCTCTCAACCATTCATCTTGCACATGGCTGCTTCAATGGTAGGTTTGGGGGTAGTGTTATCTCAGAATTTCCAAGGAGTGGAACACCCTGTATTTAAGCAAGAAGCTACATCCACGGGAAACCAGGTACTCAACCATGGAACGAGAATGTCTAGCTATTCGCTAGGCAGTGGTAGCTTTGTTCTACTACCTATTGGAAGCCCCATTCCACCTCATCACAGACCACACCCGATGCATTAAAATGGCTACAAGACACGAAGGATACGAACCCCGGATTACACGGTGGTATTTGGCACTACAGCCATATGCCTTCACAGTGGAGCACTGTTAAGGGCCCCAACATGGGAATGAGGATTTCTTCTCCAGGGCAGCTGCAGATACTGATTTCGGGGTCACGCCCTGACCAAACTTCTCTGAAGGGAGGAGGAGTGTGATAGGGCAGACAAAACTCGACTCCCCGCTGCAGGCCTTTCAGCACCTTGGCCAGGAGCAGGAGCAGTGGAGAGGTCCTCCGAGCAGGGTAGAGAGGCAGCCTTCACTGCAGCCAATCAGGATGTAGCAGGCTGCTAAATAAGAAGCTGCTAGCTAAGGCCTGTTAGCTCCTTCCTGGAGCTCAGCCCAAGCAGACCTCTGGGCTGACTGGAGATCACCAGAACCTTGGACAGCTCTGAGTGAGAGCTGGGCCTCAACTGATCAGAGCTAGATCCTGCGGCTAAAGGCTAGCCAACGAAAACCCTGCAGAACCCCGGACAAGGGGAATTCAGCAACAAGGCCCTAGAGAAGGGCTGGATGAAACAGCATCCCAGGGAAGTGGCCCAGGGATGTGACCACAATTACAGACTTTGAAACTTGGCAGATAACTGGTGCATTTAGGGTCCCTGGGCTGAGACCCAGAGGAATAAGCAGGCCTGCGTCCCTCCCCAACCCGCGTACAAACCACACCCGAGTGAAGGGGGCAAAATAAGGGGCCTGAATCCCAGCCACAGACTGGACATTAACTCACCCACAGATAGGCAAGTAAATATTGTGAGACCCCCTTCAGCCACCAAGGTGTGCTCACACAAAGGACCAAACCTGTTATAGTCTGACATAAAAGAATAAAACCCCAGGATTAAACTCAGAGGGAAAATTGTGGCTGAAGTATTCCTCTGACATGCACAGTTCTTCTCCTGTACCAAGGAGATGCTAATTTAACATGATTTTCAGGCTTCTTCCAGCCTAATGATGTATGTGGGGGGAGGGGCAGTGACCAACTTACCTGGTCAAGGTGCTTCTGATGTCCTAGAAGGGAGAAAGGGAGAGAGAAGAGAGCTCAGTCTACCTGTTGTGTGTGGTGGATCCCTCCTGCTTTGTAGGAGCTGACTTTGCCTTTACAACTTGAGTTCCATATGCAGTTCTCAGGAGATAGCTGGCCACGTAAATTATTATTATACCTGGGTGAACATTTTTCAGAGAATCTTTTTTCCATTGAAAAATACCATTTCATGAAAACAGCATATTTGACAGAAATGTGTTGGGTTCAACAACTTGTTCTCATCTCCAGGATGGAACCCACCAGAAAGCAAGCACAGCTCCAGGGTCAAGTCCCAGCTCTGAAGTGGGCAAAGTGTGGACTTGACTATGACTCCGCTCAACCCAGTGCTCCAACCACCAGGCTCTATCTCTCTGTGTCGCTCTTTTTTTTTTTTTTTTTTTTTTTGTGAAAAAATTCAAAATGTCTTATTTTCATTCTGAAGTGGGACAAGAATATTTGGAAACCTTCACATTTGTTGTGACATGGAATTGTTTCTAGTCAGTCTGAGTAAGGAGCAATACTCATGTTCAAAGGTTCAGGGGTGTTTCCTTGCAGGGATCTCAGGGTGTACAATCTGTCTTACCTGCAGAAATTCACTTGGTGGCTGCTGATGTTTTTCTCGCAACTCCCTTATCCGGTCACTGAAAAACGAAATCTCCTCAAGGAGCTTGGTGACATTCTCCTTCTCACTCCCTGCAATGTCCCTGTTCAGCTCTTCCAGCTGGGCCAGCAAAGGCTGCCTTTCTTCCTGCAAAATCTTCTCCAGTTTCCCAAACTCTGACATGATTTTCTCCTTCACGGTTTGTGTCTCTTGCTGTGATGAACAGACACAGGCAGGGAAAGGGTGAGTCAGGGACGTGGGGAGAGTCCCGAGCACCCATGTGCAGGTGGGAAAGTTTAATTGCAACCCATAAAAATGTAACCTAAAGGCAGTTCCTGAGAAACCTCATCTAGAGTTACAAGAGCAAAGCTTTTCCTATCACCTCGTGATCAGCTCTAGTTCATGGTACAAGTTTGTCACTTCTATCATGACTAACGGCTCCTTACCATCTAGACCAGGGGTCTCCAAACTTTTTAAGCACAAAATCACTTTTGGAATTTAAGTGTAATCCAGGACCTACCTCTAACCCAAATACCCTTGCCCCACCTCCTTCCCACCCCTTTTCTGAGGCCCTGCCCCTGCTCACTCCATCCTCCCTCCGCCATCCTCACTCACTTTTATCAGACTAAGGTGCAGGTTCTGGTCTTGGATTAAGGGATTTGGAGTGTGAGAGGGGCTGTGAGCTGAGCTGGGGTCAGGCAGTTGGGGTACCGGTAGGCTCTAGGTGCAGGCTCTGGGAGGGCATTTGGATGCAGGGGTGCTCAGGGCTAGGGCAGGGTCTTGGGGTACAGGAGGGGGTTCATGACTGAGGCAGGATTTTGAGATGTGGGCTCCAGCTGGGCACTGCTTGCCTCAGGTGGCTCCTGGGTGGTGGTGCAGTGGGGCTAAGGCAGGCTCACCCCTGCCCAGGCCCTGCACCACTCCCTAAAGCAGCCAGCAAACTCCCTCCAGCCCAAGCCCTGTTGTGCCCCCCTCCCTGCTCTGTGGAGATAGGATACTGAGTAGGAGAGGGAGCACCCTGACATCAGTGCCCCTCTTCTCCCTACCCTGCACAGAAAGCAGGAGGCTCCTAGGGATGGGGGGGAGGCAGCTCCAAGGCAAAGGGCAGGAGGTGCACAGCAGTGGGGGAAGGGGCAGCTAACGTTCTGGCATTTGGTAGCCTCTTGGCCAAACCAGTCAGGATCACCTGTCAGAGGCTCCAGGATCTACCGGTAGCTCCCGATCGACTGGTTGGTGACTATGGCTCTAGATCATTCGAACAGCAGAAGGGGAAGCAGCATTTGGAATTTCCCTGACAGAGGCTTACTGAGAGAGGCCAGGGAAGTGTGTGTGTGAGGGAGGGGAGAGAGGAGAAAACCTCTTAACAAAAGTGACAGAGGGGTCGCCATGTTAGTCTGTCTCAGCAAAAGCAATGGGGAACCCTGTGGAAATTAAAGGTGAACAAATTGATTAGAGCATAAGCGTTCCTGGCCAGTAATGCTTTGGGCAAGCCTACACTACAGTGTTATTTTGAAATAACAAGGTGAGCGTCCACACAACAAGCCTGCTATTTCAAAATCATTTCAAAATGATGGGCTTGTTATTTTGAAATATTAACCACTGAATTTTTGGGGAATAATGCCTCTTTCGAAATTGCTATTTCAAAATAGGGATAGTGTAGACGCTCAGCTGCTGCTTTTTCGAAACAACAACTCCACAGAGTAATTCAAATTTATTACTCCAGAGGGCTTCCTGGGGCTCTAACTCAACATAGCGTGTTCACATTAACAGAGCATGCCTCTGACTAATTTCGAGGCTTCCTTGTAGCATAGATGTGCTATTTCAAAATAGTTATTTCAGGAGTTATTATTTCAAAATAACTTCATAGTGTAGACATAGCCCTTGTCAGATACGTGAGCTGGAGGTCTCAGACAGGGGTTGAAGATGGGAGTGTTACATGTATAAATCCCAGCCTGGGGCCTCCACTTCATGTATCTGACAAAGTGAGCTCCTGCCCAGGAAAGCTTAAGCTCCAATAAATGTGTTAATATTTAAGGTGTCACAGGACTCCTGGTTCTTTTTACTTCATCTCAACAAAGCAGATTTATTGGGGGAAATCATTATGTCATTTACTGGAACACTAACATTGTGTGTGCATGCCATGATATGGTGGCGCACACAGAAGCAAACGCATTTAGAAAAACTTAGCACATGTTTATGCAACAACAATGTCTAGGGAGACACACAATCTCCCAGAGTGCCACAGAGTCACAAAGAAACACACAAAGCCCCATAGGGTATGTCTACACTAGCCCCCTATTTCGAAATAGGGAGGCTAATGTAGGCATTCAAAATTGCAAATGAAGCCTGGGATTTAAATATTCCACGCTTGATTTGCATGTTCCGTCTGGTCAGATGCATCTGACGAAGTGGGTCTTTGCTCACGAAAGCTTGTGCTCCAACACTTCGGTTAGTCTATAAGGTGCCACAGGACTCCTCGCCGCTTTTGCAGATTCAGACTAACATGGCTACCCCTCTGATACTTGACACAGAGTAATCATAGACTCTTACGGATCCAGATTATAGAAGCTAAATTTAAGTTTTAAAAGTTTTAAAAGAATTGTAGTTAAATGGTAAGTGGGAAAGGGGGAAAATAATGAAAGTAGGAACTTCGGAGCAGGGACCAAAGTTACTCATAAATGTTGTATGTGAGGAGAGAGGGACACATCAGCAGAAAACACATTTCTATAGGCAGGAACTCAACCAGACCTACCTGTAAAGTTCTCAGTAATAAGTCTCAGAGGGGTCGCCGTGTTAGTCTGTTTCAGCAAAAACAATGAGGGGTCCTGTGGCATCTTTAAGTTAGCAGATTTATCTGGGCATCAGCTTTCGTGGATTGGAGCCCACTTTGTCAGATGCATGACTGATTAAGTGGGTTCCAGCCCATGAAAGCTGAGGCCCAAATGAATGTGTTAGTCTTTAAGGTGCCATAGGACTCCTCATTGTTTTGTCAGTAATAAATGTTATTTGTTACTTAAAATCTCCACTATCTTTTCTTATAGCAGCTAGTCAGCAACAGTGAAGACAGGTTGCCTTGCAAATTGCTTTGCAATATTAAGTTCAGGGGTGCAATTAGAAATGAACATTTAAGTGATTTGGTCCCATGGGTCAGGCCATACAGCCCCAATAAAATTTACCAGCTTTAAAATTTGTCCACTTTTTAACAATGTTTTTTGCTTACAGAAGAATGGGAATTATATGCCGAATCTAAGTACATCTACACTGCACATTATTTTGAAATAACTAGCGCTATTCCAAAATAACTTAGTCTGCGTCTACACAGCAGGCAGTTATTTTGAAATAGCATCAAAACTATCAAGCTGGGGGGCTTCTTACTCCAACTCCTGAAACCCTCATTGTACGAGGAGTAAGGGAAGCCAGCGGAAGAGTGCTCTGTTTTGAAATAAGTGTTGTGTAGACACTCACGATTTTCAAATAAATGTGCAGTGTAGACGTACTTAGATTCTGCATATAATTGACGTAACTCAATTGCATAGCTTATTTTGAGTTAAGCCCTGCAGTGCAGATGCACCCTAAATGAAACTCACATGACAAAACTCTCGCTGATTTCAGCTTATGAATGCCACCAAAAGCAAAGTTTCAGAAGCTGTTAGGCTTTCATTCTAGTTCTATATAGTGGTCCACAAGGCTGCTGTGAGCCAGCTCTGACACAAAAGCAAGAATGCCATGACATGTGTCCGTTTCAAGGTCGTTTTTTAAAGTACTCTAAAATTCACAAGCCCATTTGGATCAGATCGACATTTCAGATGCCTGTTGGGGGCCTGCGATGATGTAAGTTCGGAGCCACTTGGTTTGGCTGTTCCTGGTACACAGTCAGTAACTGAAAGTCTGATGTAGACAGGTTAGGGTGGCTTTTATAGCCAGTTTTACTTCACCTGCCAGAAGGAGGGGGCCTGTAGGACAGAGATTTCAGTGCATTGGTGTTTAGGAGAAAGTGTCTGTGAAACAGGGAGATTCTGCTGGCCTGAAGGAGGCTCAGAGAAACTTCAACTCTCCTGAGAGTTCACATTAGTATGAAAATAAAAGGACTTAATTCATCAGCATCAAAGCATTTCTTACCTTATATTTTTGGGCAGCCTCCTTAATGAGCACCACTGTGTGTGCTTTGTGAGCTGGGGACTTGTCACACTCCACACATAGGAATTTCCCATCGTCTTCACAGAACAGACTTGAGTTTCTCCTGGTGTCTCGCACACAGATTCTCCTTTTCCTCTTTCCCCGGTTTCAGTCGTAATTGTTTAACGTGTTCCACTAGATCGGCCAGCTGCCAGTTAGGCCTGAAATTCACTTTCCCAATCTCTGCTCTGCAGATGGGACAGCTCAAAGGGCCATGATTTCCCTCTTCCCATGTGTCACAGTAGGTAATAATGCAGACTTGGCAGCAGCTGTGCCCACAGTCTATCGTCACTGGGTCAGTAAGGTAACCCAGGCAAATTGGACATGAGGCTTCATCTTCTGCTTCCCTTTCAGGAGTCTCTGTGGCCCTGGCTGTTGCCTGCTCTGGGTTCTCATTCTCTCTTCCTGTTAAGAGCAGCAGACAAGAGGCTTTTACAGTGTCACAGCTTTACTGAACCTACACACTTGTCAACAATCCTGTGTATTTTTACCTGCACATAGATTCTGAGCAATGAAGTAGGCAGAGAGTTAAGAGTGACTTGTAGACTGAAACATTTGTTTTTGGTCATTTCACTTTAATTCTATATTAGCCCTAGAGTTCAGTTTTGAATGGAGGTCTGAATCTGAATGACCTCAAAAGTAGTAGAGGTGTAGTAGGTCCACCAAAAGGGGTCATGTAAAGTATTTAAGGAAAGCATGTTCCACATAATCATTGTGAAATATATGTACGGAACTATGTAAAGAGTTGTGTGTATGGGCTGAAAATTATGTTCTCTAACTTGTAGTTAAAGGCAGTTTGATGGAAGGAACTCACCCCCACTTGGGCATGATCAAGTTGTAGCTCTAGTATAAAAAAGAGCAGCCCAGCTCAATCTAGGCTGACAGCCAAGAAGGAAGGAACCTGTTTGCTTACCCCAGCCTGCTACATCTAGACTGCAAGCCTCTTTCAAAGGAGACTTTTTCAAAAGATATTTTTGAAAAAGCCTCTTTCGAAAAAGAGCATCTAGACTACAAGCAGTACTTTCAAAAAAGCGAGCCGCTTTTTTGAAAGAGCACCCAGGCAGTCTGGATGCTCTCTTTTGAAAAAGTACAGTTTGCATTACATAGTACCTTTTTTCGAAAGAGCACTTTTGAAAAAAGGCATTATTCCTTGTAAAACGAGGTTTACCACGGTCAAAAAAACTGCCGCATTCTTTTGATTTACTTTCAAAAGAATGTGGCAGCAGTCTAGACGCAGGTGAGGTTTTTTTTTAAAAAGGCCATTTTTTTTTAAACCCTGTAGTCTAGACACACCCTGGGAAAGCTGGAACCCCTGACCATGGAAGTTGGAGGTGCCAAGACCCAGACTGATGCCAGATTCCCACAAATGCCCAACAAGGACTGGACTCACAGGGAACTGCACATCCTGAGAAGTCCCAAGATACTGTTGATGCCTCAACAGCAGCTTCCAGAGACCTCTGAGGGGGGTGGCGGGGTTGCTGTACTCCTGCAGGAAGCTGGCATGCTTTGGTTGGGGCCCCACTGGGTCAGTGGCAGAACATTCCACCTCTGCTAGGGCCCTGGATTGGGACCCCCCATCCTAGTTCTCACCCACCCTTAGAGGTGGCCCACTTCTTCAATGGGCTGCCAGGCCCCTCAGCCCTGAGAGAGGGGGCAGCCATATTGATTCTGGCTGCTAGGCCCTCAGCCCCACCCCTGCCACCCCACAGAGGCTCCACCCCCCATGAGAGCCAAGCTGCCTCCCTGGCTCCCCAACCACAGGGAGGGGGGCAGCACGCCACATGCAAACACCTCCCTCCGGCCCAGGGAGAGAAGGAGGGTGGGTGGTGCTCACACATAGCCCCAGCCGCCCTGCCCTGGAGCACAGGGAGGGCAGGTGGTGCGTGGCCCCAGCATCCCCAGCCTGGAGCACTGGGAGTGCAGGTGCTGAGGGCAGCAACACTCTGGCCCCCTGTGATGTAGTGGGGATTTTGTCCACCCTTGTGGTCCACTGTGTTCACTCTGGCTTTGCATTCACTGTTTGCTTTGTTGTGCTGTGTGTGATTACTATTGTCCTATGCTGCTCTGTAGTGACTGTGTTCCTGTGTGTGTGCCTCAGTTTCCCTGGGCACTGCAGTGCTATGCATGAGGCAGGGGAGGCTGGGCATGATTCATTGGGGAAGTATGTTCAGTGTCTCACATCCTGAGGTCCAGTTGAGGGCAGATAACACCTTGGGTCTGAGAGCAGGACAAAGCAGGAGGCGGGGTGGGCTTGGGGGCTGGGAGCAGTGGCTGGGAGTGTGCGTTAGTTTTTTCGGATGGCTCGGGAAGAAGAGAGTCTAGCTGGCCTGGGGGGATGGGGATCTGGGTCCCCCTTTTCCCAAGATGGATTGTACTGAATGCTCCCGGTTCCTGTCACAAGAAGTCTGTGCTACGCTGTGTCCCTGGGAACCAATAAACCTTCTGTTCTACTGGCCGGCTGAGAGTTGCATCTGGCTGCAGATGGGGGTGCGGGGTCGGGACCTCCTGAAAATACGTGACACCCACTATGCATGGGGTGCATTCATCATAGTGGATGCGGTACTCCCACCCCATTATGAGCAAGTAATTCAAAGGTCATGCATCTGGAGACAAATGTCCACAGACAGAAGAGGGGAGACACTGGTGGAATATTGTGTGCTGTCTTACAACAGAGGTCTATGAGTACTGTGAATCAAAGGTTCATGGAAGTCTGAGAGATACCTTAAAAAATTAATAGGGAGAGGTAAGGAGCAGAGGGGGCCATTTGTTTTCAGGTGAAGATCACAGGTCTAGTCTAGTCTACTAACTCTGGGGGTGCGTCCTTCAGTCTGGGAAGACAAGCTACCAGCATGCTTGATCTTATGAAATGGGGAGTTCAGGACAGAGCAGCAAGGTCGGGACCCGTCCCCTCCCTACCGGCTGGGACAGACGCACTGCTCTGTCCTCAGGGGGACCTGCTGCTGTTACTGAGGGAGAAGTACCCCTCCCCCAGCTAGGCAGCTCCATGCAGCGGGCCTCATGAAGCAGCTGCCGGGCCATGCTACTGTGCAGCTTAGAGGGAACCTTGCTGAGGATCCCCATTTTGTTCTCTACCCTGCCCCTTCACCAAAGCTTGGCCCCTTCTCCACCTCTTTTCCAAGCCATCACCGGACAGGGATCATTGAGCAGCTGTGTGGCTGTGGTAATACATAGCTAACAGGGAACCTTGGTCCTTGGATTGCTAAAGTGTGAGTGCTGGGCCACAGTATTCCTTTTGTTCAGACCCTGAGGGATATTGTGGCCTGAGGTAAGTGACTGGCCCTTTGGGGCTGGAAATAACCTGAAGTGTGAGGAATTCAGTTTTAATAACCCTCCATCATAAAGTTCAGTTTTTCTACATAGTAAAAAGAAGGCTTGAGTGCCTTAAAAGGGACTGTCAACTGGGTTTTGAGCTCAGCCCCAATTAACATTTAAATTGGTAGTGAGTTTAAGGGATGCATGGTTCTACAAAACAGTCAGTAACTTTGGCTGATGGCAGCTTTGACAAGTTTGATTTAATAGCGCTGGAGCAATTGCTAGGGGTAGTCACCAGTGACATAGAAGCAACAGAAATTACTGAGGAGTATACTGAGGTAAGAGCTTGTGAAGGGGACAAACCCAGGAAAGAGCAGTTCATCTACCTGTTTAAAAGTCATGAAGGGTTCAAAATAACCCTTATTCCAACTTCATTAAAAAAACAAATAAACCTGAAGGGAGCCCAGATGTTAAAATCTCTTACCCAAGGAGAAGCTGGTTCTTTGCCATCCCTGTGGAACCCCTGCCCATATAAAGCTAAATTGCTCATAACTTAAAACCTCCCACGGTATGCACCTATAACTCCCTCCCCCCCATGAATGGCAATGCAAAACTGAGAGTGCAAATGCTAACACTGTCAGTGCGAACACTACCACATTGTTCTGAGAGATTGTGGAGGAGGAAAATAAATTACATGAGAGCTGAGCCTTGAGAGGGTAGTGAAGAATTATTAAAAATGAAAAAATTAATGGTGTTGAATGCTGAGAAAGTTGGTCCAATTGCTGACCATTGGAGTTTTGCAGGTGAGCAATGTTCCTCTGACTTCACTCTAAAGCCCACAGCAGAAGGGGTTTCTGAAAGGAAAAGGGATTTTTGTGGGACGTGGGCAACCCTATAACTGTTTGGCTTTGCCTAGTCAGCATTTTGGGAAAGTCAGGTGCTAGTAGACGAATATTCTCATGCTGGTCCCCTGTGGGAAAGTCCCAGAACAGAGGGGCTGATTCAACCTCTGTCCACCCAGGCAAACAGCTTGTATCTCAGGCACATAGGGTGTGTCTAGACTACATGGCTCCGTCGACGGAGCCATGTAGATTAGGGCTGTAGGCAAAGGGAAATGAAGCGGCGATTTAAATAATCGCCGCTTCATTTAAATTAAAATGGCTGCCACACTGTGCCAATCAGCTGTTTGGCGGCACAGCGCTGTAGTCTGGACGCTCCGCAGTCGACATCAAAGGCATTTGTTGACCTCCCCGTTATGCCTCGTGGGATGACCACCTTCAATGTCGACCGCGGAGCGTCCAGACTACAGCTCTGTGCCGCCAAACAGCTGATCGGCTCAGCGTGGCAGCCATTTTAATTTAAATGAAGCAGCAATTATTTAAATCGCCACTTCATTTCCCTTTGTCAATGGAGCCATGTAGATTTGTTTACTCGGCAGAGCCATGTAGTCTAGACGTGCCCATAGAGGGCACTGTGTAGTTGATGTTTTGGAGGGAGCCAGTCACACGGCTAGATCAATTGGGGCACAAGATAGGGTGATGGATGAGCCCCCACTCTGAATCCCAGATTTTCCAGAAACCAGTTTTGATGTGGAAATTGACAGAATCCAGTCTGAGTCTGCAACTGTTATGGAGTCGAAACCAAAAAGCTAGCAAGGTGAGCATGTAAAGTCAGCAGTGTCTGTGCACATGCAAATTACTTGGCTGATGGAAGGAAGAGGGGAAGGAAGCCAGTAACACAAAGTAAGGAGCTGAGAAGGTGCTGCTAGAAACATTCACACTTAAGCAGCCGGTAGAATCTCTGAACCAAGGGGGCTCAAGTCACAACCCTCCAGAAAGTGCTGTGGAATGGGGAGGACTCTCTCCTGACAGCAGAAGTAAAAGTCAGCGGGCGCGCTCTGGTGCACAGCTCCTGCCAGAGCTGGCTGAGCTGTGGCAAAAGCCAGCAGGGAGCTATTGAAAGAGCTGGCAGGGACTCTGGTTGCAATAGAACAGTACCTGTAAGACATTTTAAGTTACTTTCACTGCTGCCTGAGGGTAAGGGCCACAAGTGAAACACAAGAAGGGAAAGTCTCAGAGTGGTAGCCATGTTAGACTGTAACTTTATAGTCCTGTAACATAATATATATATACACACACACACACAGAGTGCTTTTTTTGTGACGGTACTGCCCGGTACGCAGTACCAGCACCTCCAGATGCAGTACCAGCACCTCCAGTCAGAGCTCAACAATTTTTCCCCTGGAGTACTAGCACCTTTTTTTTTTCTTACACACACTATATATACAGTGCTTTTTTTGTATCATGAGCTGAGCTTTCTGGGGTAAAACCCACTTCCTCTGATGTGTAGAGTGGAGAAAAAAGGCAGAAGGGGGCTCTCTTTTCTCCACTCTGGTCTTCTGAGGAAGTGGGTTTTTCTCACAAAACCTCGTGATACTGTGTGTATATATATTTTCACAAGAAGTGAAGTGGCTTTTTGCATGTGCACAGCCCATAAAGGGCGTGCCAGTAGGCAGAATTCCCTTGCATCCTTACCTTACAAGACCCTGAAGTATCCAGTCTCCAAAGGTAGAACTAAACTACGAGCCTATGCTAAAGAAGACACAGAAGGAAAAGCCAGCAGCTAATTATGTGCAAAGGCTCAGGTATGATACTGAACCAAACAACCTCAGGGACACACTGTTTAAAGAGAGGGGCGCACAATGAAAAGGCCCAGTTAGGATAGAAAATCTGACAATAACATCAAATCCTGTGAAAAAGTGACAAAATGCTCAAGTTTCGGAAAAAGCCCTTAGAAATCATAATAGTATCAGTGCAACACTGGTACAAACAAATGTTTTCCAGCAAACCACAACTGACACACGAGCTCATGGAATCACTAAACTGGTTCACAACACGTTAAAAGGGTTGCTGGAGCATATGGAAATGACTTGGCTGTTTTCAGTAGCTCTGGGTAAGAGCCCTGCTTGATCAAAGCCCCAGCAATCCCTCAGCAGCAGCTTCTGGTTTGGACAGAGCTCCATAAAGCGAGCTCAGCTCCTCTCCAGAATGGAGCCCCCACATGCTCTCCCTGCCTTCCCTGGAAGTGAAAGTCTCTCTCCCTCTTCCTCAAGGCACCATGGGAGGTGCCGTCTCCAAAGCTGGATTGCAGCACTCAGGAGCATCCTAATTGGGCCACCCCCAGTTAGGTCCAAAGGCCCAGCTAGCGCAGGGCACCTACACATGTATCCCAGAAACTGAATTCTTAAAGGCAGGTGAGCCAGGTCCCCAGAAAGTAATGAACAGGTGGTGTTCAGAGAAGAAGGTTTGCTAATGCGGGGGGGGGGGGACAGGAATGCCCCAGGACCTGGTGATTAAAAGGGGCAAAGGAACGCCTGGGACCTTTAAATGGCTACTGGAGAGCTGCGCTGCATCCTCCAGGACACTCTGAGGGCTGCCTAGCGGGTGTGGCATGGCACACTCTGGGCAGAGCTGAGGGCAGCCCTGCCCCACCCCACCCCACCCTGCCCCTTCTGTCTAAGGCCCTGCCCTTTACAGGAATGCCCAGGGGCCAGCGAGTGTGTTGGCTCCCCTGCAGACCAGGGATAGGAGACCCTGGCTGACCATTGTGTCACACTGGAAGTCTATTTGCATATGGCATCACCAGCTAATCCAGGTTGAATGTCAGGAAACGATCACAAGATTTACAGGGAGATAGTGTCTGATTGATTTCTAAGGTCACATAATTTGTTTGGTATATGAGGAGAATGCACACACAATATTTTGCATGAAGGAAGTAAACTGACCATGAACGTGCTTCATGAACAGCAGAGCACAGGCAAGCCTGACTGTAATATGCTAGAGGGATTTTGAGTGAACTTTTCACTTTCACACACACAGAATGGGAAGCGACTGTCTAGGAAAGAGAACTGCAGAAAGGGATCTAGGGGTCAGAGTGAACCACAAGCTAAACATGAGTCAACAGTGTAACGCTGATGAAAAAAAACCCCGTGACCCTTGGATGCATTAACAAGAGTTTAATGAGCAAGTGAGCAAGACATAAGAAGTCATTCTTCTGCTCTACTCTGCACTGATTAGCCTCAGTTGGAGTACTGCGTCCAGTTCTGGGCACCTCATTTCAAGAAGGATGTGGAGAAACTGGCGACAGTCCAGAGAAAAGCAACACAAATGATGAAAGGTCTAGAAAATAAGCCCAGGCGGGAAGGCTGAAAGAATTGGGCTGGTTTCGTTTGGAAAAGAGAAGACTGAGAGGCGACGTGATAGTGGTTTTCAAGTACTTACAAGGGTGTTACAAGAAGGAGGGAGAAAAATTGTTCTCCTTGGCCTTTGAAGATAGGGCAAGAAGCAATGGGCTTAAACTGCTGTAAGGGAGGTTTAGGTTGGACATTAGGAAAAACTTTCTACCTGTCAGGGTGGTTAAACACTGGAATAAATTGCCCAGGGAGGTTGTGGAATCTCCATCACTGGAGATAGTTAAGAGCAGGTTGGACACACACCTGTCAGGGATGATCTAGACGGTGCTTGGTCCTGCTGTAAGGGCAGGGGACTGGACTTGATGACCTCTCGAGGTCCCTTCCAGTTCTAATATTCTAAGAGTCTATGATAACCCTTCCTTTTCAGCACTGGTTTGCAGCCATTTGAATCTTTGTTCCCCATTAAATAAACTTGTACTTACTGTCTCTGTAAATGCATTTAATTGCTGCATTTTAAGTAGAACTGTTCTATGGTGTAAATAGCAAAGTGGGGTGTTCTGTGCTTTGGGGGCAGAGGATCTGGAATTCTGTGAGTTCTGTGAGAGGATCAGAAGCTGGACACTAAAGACAAATGCTTAGAGGCCTCAGGGGCTGGTTTGTTTCTATTGCTAATCTGCACAGGTACAGCAGATTCTGCTTGGGCTGAGAGGGGAGTGCTAGTGTTGCCCGTGGCTGGTGGTGCCTGGGAGCTGGCCCTGGCCGGCACAGACAGAGCTTCCGCACACCGAGGGCTGGTGGTAGCGAGGTGCCTCAGAGCCCCGTCACCCCCAGGAATGTTCAGAATTTCTAGAACAGCTGTTCCGTAGGCTGGCTCAGGGTTCCAAACCTAGCCGTGTTGCGTTTTATGAATTAGAAGGGCTCAAAAAAAGGTAAAATCAAAGTGCTAGAAGAGGAAATACCTTTGGGAAGGTCTTTGTCCCCTGCGTTCAGGGCTTGCTGAGGTTCTGGCACAAGAGTTAAACCATCTAACAAGGGAAACAAATCAGAAGAGAGATTATTGGAATGCAGTGAATTCTAGTTACTATACAAATTGATGGAGACCTATTCAGTTTCCTTCCATCACAAGTGAATAGGAACCGTAGGGATAAAATGGCCAATAGCCCATTAATATATAGGAAAGACTTTAAATTATGATCTCAGGTTAAGCTTTCCCCCAGAGGCGCTGCTGTCCAGTCGGAGGAGAGACACAAATATCTCTTTTGGAAAGGCTCCGTTGGAAACCAAAATGTAGACACCATGTAGATTCACACATGGAGGCTTTATTATGCACAGTGCTGGCAGAGTGGCACCTTGCTACTTGGACTCAGCGAACACTGCTAAGCAATTGATTACCATAGATTATATAGGGAGCCCATAGGTGGAGAGAAGCAATGGTGTGGGAGTTCCTGAGCCCCTGGATAGGTTCTGGCAGCAGAACATAATGAGCACAATAAGCTGATAGTCTAAGGGTATGTCAACACTACAGCACTAATTCGAACTAACTTAATTCGAATTAGTTAATTCGAACTAAGCTAATTCAAATTAGTGCATCTAGACCTAAAAACTAATTCAAATTAGCGTTTTGCTAATTCGAAATAGCATGTCCACATTGAGTGGACCCTGAACCAAAGTTAAGGCTGGCCGGAACCAGTGCCGGCAGGGCATCAGGTTAGGACTTAGAGTGTGGAGCTGCTGCCTCAGGCTAGCCGAGGGCTGTGCTTAAAGGGACCTGACCCCCACCCCGGACAGACAGTTCTCAGGGTTCCCCGCTTGCTTGTCTACCTCGATGAGGGACAGCAAAGCAGTCCTGTCTTGGAGTGCCCTGAGTGCCCACACTCGCCACATCACAGCACTTGGCCATCAGCCCGGCTGCACTTGCCGCAGGCTGCCATCCGGGGGGGTTAATCGGGTGGGCTGTCAGGATCCAGGAGGCCCTGCAGGAGAGTTTCCACCCCGAGGAGCCTGCAGAGCCACCCCAGTCCTCCCCATCGGGAGCTCATGCCCCATTCCTCCCTCACCTCCATCCACTTACCCCTCCCTAGCCCCCCTTCCTGATGTAAAAAATAAAGGACACGTGTGTTCAAAAATAGAAACTCTCTTTATTTAACAAAACTGGGGGGGGAAATTAACCTCTGGGGAGACTGGGAAAAGGAGGTGGGAGAGGGGAAGAGAGAGGGTGGGAGAGGGAAGGGGGAAACCTGGGAGGAGGGAGCTGGAAGGGAGAAGCCAAGGGAAGAAGGAGGAGAGGAAGTATAAAACTATGGTACGCCATATCTTCAGTACTGTGTACAGATGTGGTCTCCTCACCACAAAAAGATATTTTGGCCATGGAAAGGGTTCAGAAAAGGGCAACTACAATGATTAGGGGTTTGGAACAGGTCCCATATGAAGAGAGGCTAAAGAGACTGGGACATTTCAGCTTAGAAAAGAGGAAACTGAGGGGGGATATGGTAGAGGTATATAAAATCATGAGTGGTGTGGAGAGGATGAATAAAGAAAAGTTCTTCATTAGTTCCCATAATATAAGTACTAGAGGACACCAAATGAAATTAATGGGTAGCAGACTTAAAACTAATAAAAGAAAGTTCTTCTTCACAAAGCAAATAGTCAACCTGTGGAACTCCCTGCCACAGAAGGCTGTGAAGGCTAGAACTATAACAGAGTTTAAAGAGAAGTTAGATAAAGTCATGGAGGTTGGGTCCATGGAGTGCTATTAGCCAGGGGGTAGGAACGGTGTCCCTGGCCTCTGTTTGTGGAAGGCTGGAGATGGATGGCATGAGACAAATGGCTTGGTCATTGTCTTCGGTCCATCCCCTCCGGGGAACCTGGTGTTGGCCGCTGTCGGCAGACAGGCTACTGGGCTAGATGGACCTTTGGTCTGACCCAGTATGGCCGTTCTTGTGTTCTGATGTTCTGAGCTCAGGGCTCAGGGTTGGGGGTCTCACTGGACCAACTTTATTTTCATGCAAACCTGCTTCTGGGTTTGCATGTGGCCAGGCTGGCAGCCATGTGGCTGTAGATGGCCGCTTTCCTGTGCCTAGCGCGGAGATTGTGGACGTTGGAGGCCTCCCCCCAAACCTCGATGAGGTCCACAATCTCCACACTAGACCAGGCAGGCACCCGCCTCTTGCAGCCCCGGGCAGGCTCCTGTGAGCCACCAGCCTGGTCCTGGGAAGAGGAGGAGGGCTGGGTGGCAGCGGGTGGCTGGCTCATGCCATGCCAGGTGCAGGGTCTGCTGGCTGGGTGCTGGCAGGCTTGCACCTGGCATGGGCACCGTAGCCAGACCGTGGCCCTTTAAGGACTCCGGGGCCGGGAGGGGGGCAGAAGAGTTTCCCTGGTTTGGTCCAGAGTGGCCATCAGGGCAAGCTGGGAAGGGCTAGCCTCCAACTAGTTCGAATTAAGTGGCTACACAGCCCTTAATTTGAACTACTTAATTCGAACTAGGCGTTAGTCCTTGTAGAATGAGGTTTACCTAGTTCAAATTAAGCGCTCTGCTAGTTCGATTTAAATTCGAACTAGCGGTTTGCATGTGTAGCGCCTATGAAAGTTAATTCGAACTAACGGCTGTTAGTTCAAATTAACTTTGTAGTGTAGACATACCCTATGAGATTACATAGTAGCTCTGCCCATAGCTCAGGTTAACATATTTGCTAAAACACAAGTCTCCCCCACCCATCCTCCCGAGAACCAGCCTGCAATGCACAAGGTACATTCCAACCGGAATCCATAGGAGTGATGATGGCGCTTTCCCGACAGGTGCAGGGTGTGGTGCGGTTCAAAGGTGCTTGGAGTATAAGACAAAAAGACAATGTAAGGCACACAGCAAACACATGTTTATAATGTCCCTTTGGTAGGTCTGCGAGTTTGAATTCTTTGGGGGGGTGTTATCTTACAGTCTTTTCTCAGTTCCTGGTTGGCCTTGGGAGGCAGCTGTTTGCCCTCTTCCCAGGCAGACTGTGAGGCTCCTTGCAGAGCCGTAATCTTGGGGGTGTGTGAGACTCATAATAATGATAGCCAATCATTGCTCTCCATTCGGTATTATGCTGCCAGCTTATTTCATTTGTGATAAAGAGAAGAGGTTGTTTTCTATGCTCGTCCTGCTTTCCCAGAGCCATCTATTGTCTGTTATGGCTCTGCTAGGCCTTGTGTCTCTGCTCCGACTGGACAGCAGCGCCTCTGGGGGAAAGCTTAACCAGAGACCATAATTTAAGGTCTTACCTGTATATTAATGAGCTATAGGCCATTTTATCCCTAAGAACAAAGTGGGAACGAGGAAACGTCAGTCTAGTTGCCTTTTAAAATAATAAACAAGCCCTATGGGATTGTTTCATGAGGCCCAATCCAAATACAGAAATTCAATTGTTATTGTCCCACCAACTGCCCCCTACAAGGGATGTAAAATGCTGTTTAAATGGTCAACCAGTTAGATGTAGGTTTAAATTACATTTAACCTGTTAACTGATAAAATGGGGCTGGGGAGGAGCAAGGGGCCACTTACAGCCCGGGGGGCCGAATATGCGGGGGAGGCTCTGCTGGCCCCATCTGTGTGATGCTTATCAGGTAACCAGTCAACACCCCTTCCCACTACAGTGCAACCCTCAACTCTGTCCCCACGGTGGGATTCTCCAGGAGCAAAGGGAAATCTTGCTCCCTGAGCCCCACTGCATCGGAGATCAGAATTTTGGACACAGCAGCTTCTCTTGTCTCAAAGGGGAGGACCAGAGTAATGGCCACCGTGCAAAACAGGGGAGTGCTTGCGAAAGACAGCCTCGTATTGCAGGCTTTTTGTCAATGTGCACACTCAATGCTGGAAACTGGGGAAACTGAAATTAAGGGTGTTTACAACATCTTGTTAAACAGTTACAACACACAGTATGTGTCTCTCTCTTAATCGAGAAATCCAGAGGAATTAAATTATCTCGTGGAATTACATTTATTCCTGTAAAAAGTGTACTCTAGTCCTTAATGAGGATGGTACATTTTCCTTTACAGGCTTGTCTATTAACAGTTATAGAATTTGAAAGCAAAGAAGATGCTATCACCTGTATCATAGCCTAGAAAATAAGGCAGTCATGTTATTTCTGTTGACAAGAAGCAGAATATCCACATGCCTGATATATGACAAATTTAATAATAAAGTAACCCTAAAAGATGGAGTTGAGAAGAGCCCTTGCCTAAGATTTAAAGGGCTCAAATGCTACAAATATAGGTACTTGCTTAATGTCATACACTCGCCATTTTTTGACTTCACTTATGGGCTCCAGTTATGCCTCCAAAGATTTGCAGGTGCTTGACTTTACACACGATGATCTATACTCAGACGAGAACCCCTGCTGCAAATCCTTGCAATTGTACCATTAGGATTATAATGGTTTGTGTTTCTCATAATGCTCCTGCTTCTTGAGTCCTGTGATTATATGAGAAGCCTGGAAAAGTGGCAACTAATGATATGAGAGAGGTCTACAAAACCTGTATGGTATGAAGAAAGTGAAGAAGAAAGTGCTGTTTACCCCTTCACATAACACACAAAGCAGAGGTCACTGAATGAAATGAATAGGCAGCTCATAGAAGACAAAATGAAGTACTTTTTCACACGATGCTCAGTGAGCCTGTTGCCAGGGAATTGGCTGCCAAAACTTTTAATTGGGTTCAAAAGGGATCAGATGGATTCCTGAAGAATAGGTTCATCAGTGGCTATTAGCCAAGATGCTCAGGGTTGCAAACTCCAACTCTAGCAAGTGCCTCTGACTGCTAGATGTTGGCTCTGGGTGACAGGTGATAGATCACTAAATATTTGCCTGGTTCTGTTCATTCCTTCTGAAGCTGGGAATGACTGAAGGTCCATCTAGCCCAGTAATCTGTCTGCCGAAAGTGGCCAATGCCAGGTGCCCCAGAGGGAATGAACAGAACAGGTAATCATCCAGTGAGCCCTCCTCTGTCATCCATTTCCAGCCTCTGAGAAACAGAAACTAGGAATGCCATCTCTGCCCAACCTGGCTAACAGCTATCAATGGACCTATCCTTGAAGGTGTCCCAGAATTTAGTATTTTTGCCAGGGGGCTGGACCAGCAAAATGCCCCAAAATTAGAAGAGAAACAGTGATATAGTGGAAAATGAAGCAAGCTGAAGACCAATGGTCTGGTAAGCTTTGGACAGTTTCTGTGGCAAGGGCACCAGCAAAGCCACAATGCTCCAAAGAATCTTTTTGATTTTAAGTAGAGTGTTTTAATGGTGCCAGGTCCACCACTGGTATGTAACCTGGTATAGCATTGGAAACACACCAAAGTAATGCAACCTGCAAAGATAATATTTATCAATGTTTCCTATCATACTTGGAACTCACTGGAGAACAGGATTAGAATACAGCAGGAAGCCAAAACCATAAATATGCACAGGTCCTCTCTGGGGTTTTGTGACCAGAAAAGAATGTGACTGAGAATTAACCCATATCTCACTAAGGGAAGGTCTACACTACAAGGGGAATGTCAGCTTAAGGTACGCAATGCTAGCTATGTAAATAACATTGGTGGAGACAACGTGCCTTGAATCAAGTTTCAGCTCCATCCCCACACCTCTCCCATTGATTTCTCTTGCTCCTTGTGACTGTAAAGAGTACCGGGGTTGATGGGGGTGCCCTCAGTATTCAGTTTAGCAGCTCTTTACTAGACCCACTAAACTGAATGCCAGAAGATCAACTTTTGCAGTGTCAATCCACTGTGATATTCTGGTATGTGGGCCTTAGAAGAGTTCAGAATCCAGAATATTGTTGAGTCCATGGCACTCTTTACTCAAAGAGTCATAGTGCTATATATCATCTTTACTGGTTAAGTTCATCTTCTATTGTAAAATAGAAACTATGTAATGAAATGCAGAGGCAAGTGCATTGTACTATATAAAATAAACACATACAAAACTGGAAAAGACTGAAAGGAATTAACTTAAAAAAGAACAAATAGTCTGGTAGCACTTTAAAGGCTAACAAAACATATAGATGGGATCATGAGCTTTCATGGGCACAACCCACTTCTTCAAATCATCTTTGAAATTGGAGAAGGTCCAGAGAAGAGCAACAAAAATGATTCAAGGTCTGGAGAACATGAGCTATGAGGGAAGACTGAAAGAACTGGGCTTGTGTAGCTTAGAAAAGAGAAGACTGAGAGGGGACATGATACTGACTTTCAAGTATCTAAAAGGGAGAAAATTTGTTCTCATTGGCCTCTGATGATAGGACAAGAAGCAATGGGCTCAAATTGCAACATGGGAGGTTTAAGTTGGACATTAGGAAAAACTTCCTGCCTGTCAAGGTTGTTAAACACTGGAATAAGTTGCCTGGGGAGGTTGTGGAATCTCCATCTCTGGAGATATTTAAGAGCAGATTACACAGACATCTATCAGGGATGGGCTAGATGGTGCTTGGTCCTGCGATGAGGGCAGGGGATTGGACTTGATGACCTTTCGAGGTCCCTTCCAGTCCAGTGTTCTAGGATTCTATTTGGGGGAGGGGGAAATTCTCTCCTAGCAAGAACACTCCACGGTGACCTGTGAGCACAACTACTGGATCAGGCCCTTGCAGATGGGCTAGGCAGAGGGATACTTAATTTTAGAATCACACTAGGGCTCATACATGAAGTAGGTATCAGGACTTAGGAAGCTCCCCTTTCCCCACCTTTTGAAAGATGGGTGCTAATAGCCCTTCTGCGGTCTTCCGGGACCTCTCCTGTCATCCGTGTTAGCAAATAGTCTGGAGGTCCTGCACTTTAATTCTTTAGTGGCCTAATTTAACTTCCAGGACCCTCTCTTAGCTCTATTTGGTTAGGTCTACACTATGGGCTACAGTCGAATTAAGATCTGTAACTTCAAGTTACGTTAATTGCGTAGCTGAGGTCGAAGTGCCTTAACTCAACTTTTGGCGCTGTCCACACTGCAGGAAGTCGATAGGAGCACAGTCTCCCTTTGACTTCCCTTGCTCCTCATGGAAGCAGGAGTACCAGCATCAACCAGAGCTCCACTCTTAGTTTGAATTAGCATGTCTTCACTAGACCCGCTAATTCAAACCCTGAAAGATCTACTGAGGCTGCTTCAATTTTATCTGTAGTGCAGACATGCCCTTTATGGGTACCACAGCCACGGCTCTTTCCTGTGAGAACCCACCCAGAATCTGCACCCCCATCTCTATACCACTCACTTGGAGCTCTGTACCACACACTGAACCCCTCATTTTGGCCCCACCCCAGAACCTAGGGAGATCCACAAAATCCACTAACCCAGGAACTCCACAAGAGTTAATCTGGCCTGACGCCTTGAACATCAGTTCCCCCCCACCCACCCGTGGGGCTGGGAGTGCCAGGAGAGTGAGGTGTTTGGTTAGGGGGCACATCAGTGAGGGTTGGAGGTTTGGGGAAAGGTTTTTTTCCTTCTCACTTGTGTGGTCCCCGACTGATTTTTCTGTTGGTCAGCGGCCCCTGACCTAAAAAAGGTTTCCCACCCCTGCCATAAATAAAGAAAATGTTGAAATCTTTTTGTGTTGGAGATAATATAGTACTTTATTTTAAATGAATTCTGGCTAGCAAGCCCCCAATTGGGGCCCAGCCTCCATAATGCTGCAGTTTCCTGTCCCCAACCCTGATCCCAGGGTAGGCCCTGTGGTCCAGCCCCCATCTGACTGCAGAAAAGGCTGGTGGTGGCCCCCCTCCTGCTACGGCATGGGTAGGCGGAGAGGCCACGATCCAGCTGTGGTAGACAGAGGGGGATTGGCAAGTGTAGTGAGCAGCCCTCTAGTTATCTAGCAAAATGCTTCTTCATTGACAGTCCCACACAGCAGGAGGAAGATAATTATGCAGCAGCAACTAAGATGGTATTATGTTCTCTCTGTTTTTCTTGCTAGATGGTCTAAATCAAAAGCACAGATTACAGACTCCACCAGCCCCAAAATTGGGGGAGAAAAATGGTGTAAATGTGGGGCGGGAATGACAGACTCCACAAGACCCAAAGTTGGGGGTGGAAGTTGGTGTAAATCAGGAGCAGAAACAAGAGACTCAATGAGCCACAGAGCCAGGGGGGAAGGACCGTTTGAATCTGGAGCAGGAATCAGCAACTCTGCAAGATTCAGAGCCAGAGGAGAAAGAACCTCCTACAGGCAGTTCCTCTTATAAATGTGGCTTTAACTGCCCATAACTGCCCATAATTTAACTCTGATCATTTTGTTTGATTTACAAAATCCTTGTCCTATCTCAGATTTCACAGGGGTCGCCCTGTTAATCTGTTTCAGCAAAGGTGACAAGGAGTGCAGTGACACTTTAAAGGCTAACACATTTATTAGGGTATTAGGACACAAATTATCCTGAGCTACAACTCACTTCATGAGGAAATGAAAAATTATGTCCTACTACCCTAATACATTTTTTAGCCTTTAAAGTGCCACCAGACTCCTTGTTGCTTTTGCTTCTCCTCTCTCATTATCTACTCATAGGCTGCGTCTAGACTGGCAGGATTTTCCGCAAATGCTTTTAACAGAAAAGTTTTTCCGTTAAAAGCATTTGCAGAAAAGAGCGCCATTTTTGCCATCGGGGCTTTTTTGCGCAAAACAGTTTTTAGCTGTCTACACTGGCCCTCTTGCGCAAATACATTTGCGCAAGAGGGCTTTTTCCCGAACGGGAGCATCATAGTATTTGCGCAAGAACACTGACAATCTTACATTAGATCGTCAGTGTTCTTGTGCAAATTCAAGCGGCTAGTGTAGACAGCTGGCAAGTTTTTCCGCAAAAGCGGCCGCTTTTGCGGAAAAACTTGCCAGTCTAGACACAGCCATACTGTTCAGTGCCAATTCAGGTGAAGCAGCATTTGATTATTGTGCTCTCTGTGGGTAACTTCTTTTGACCCTCATTTTTTTTCTGGGCCTCTCCTATGAAATGGCTCATGAGAAGGTAATGAGGTGGAGCACATGGTGACCTCTTCCCACAGAGAAAGTCCATAGCAAGCCAGTCAAAATCTTAGCCTGAATCTGGGTTGGAGAAAGTTCTCTATGTTGAACTCACACTGGTGATTCTTGTAAGCGCTACACAGTGGGACTAAGGGTTGCAGAATCTATCTCCAAGTCCTTGTCTTCCCTATATAAAAAGGTCATGTTAGCTCACACTTTGCACTGAACACAAGTTAAAATCCTGGTGAAAAGAGGCCCCTTTGCAGTATCAAACCCATTGGCAGGTCCAGGTAAATCCAAAGCTTCCTCCAGTTTTACCTTGACTAGCTCATGTATGAAAATCACAAAGTGCCTTGCCTTCACTAAGATTTTCCTTGTGGTGTTACCACATGGTCAGAATGACCTTTAGTTTTCCAGTTAAGAGGAAGTGGGAGCAAGGTTGTCAGGGCCATTGTTTAGCCCTCCAGGGAAGTAACAGGGCCTAAAACTCCCCCGCTTGCTCAGATTGCAATTTATTTCCCCCCTCCTGCCATTCCCAGAGCAGAGAAGAAACAGGAGAAAGGGAGACTGTGTCACAATTCATTCTCTGGTATATGCCCCATTCTTGCAGTGGTGGTGGTATGTAACACCTCAAAATCCAGGCATGTTGTATCACTGCAATTTAGCCCAACATTAGTAAACCATGCTGCCATCATTTTGTGTTTAGTTTTCTTCCATAAATCAATACTCATCACATTTATGTCTCTGTGTCAACATTAAAATGAAAGTTTTTTTCCCCACAAACAAACCCCCCAAATCCTTGGAAGCTGAATTATGTCACTGAGACAAATTTCAGACTCTGATCTATGCATCATATTTCAATATTTCCCTGCAGTACAAAGAAAACAACTTCTGGAAGTTCTCTCGCATTTAGACAGAAAACTCAAACGAAGGAACATCCTAGAAATCTGCCAAGAGAGTACACAGAACAGGTCACCTGAGTCAGTAAGAGATTTACCATGGAATTTCCTAAGGAAGCTGATGGCTGTGAATGTGATGGCCAGAAACACAAGCCTTGGTCAAAATCCTGATGAAGAAAATGATGCTGATGAGGAAGATCTGGATATGATGGAGGAAACTGATTTTCAAAATGACGCTGACACCAGCCATTCCCTGCACCCCCTGGACGTTCTCTGTGCCGTGCTACTTTGCTCAGACAGTTTCCTATACTAGCCACCAGTGTCTTACCCACACTAAAGCATGAGATGCAGGAGAAATTCAGGAAAGAAACAGAGAAGATGTTGGATCATTTGAAACAATATTTTGAAAGTGAAGCGGCAAAACTGCACCTGGTTGAAAAGTACAAGGAGGATTTTAGTCTGAGTGCAAAGGCCCTGAGAAAAGAACTTGCAACTTACTTAGCCAGCAAGTATGAAGAAGCTATTCAGATTCAAAAAGGCAGACACAAGATAGACAAAATCCAGGCTGAATGCATGAAAATGATTGAAGAGAAGGTTGACAGGCTCTTGGAAGAGTGCAAGGAGAAGGAACGTAAACTGGATGATAAGGAACTGGAGAAAGAATTTGGAAATATGTGGAGAAGGACAGTCTCTGAGCTGCCAACGAACTTTGCCATATCAAAACAGCATATTCATCAGGAAATGGAGACACAACTGACAGTGGAACTGGAGAATCGAGGCAGTGTCGTCAATCAGATGCTGCAAGAAGTGAAAAGCTTGTTGAATTATAAAAGAAATACATTCCAGATGAAAAAGAGGTATGTAGACATATTGGGGACCAGCTCTGCAGAGGAATCATTCAAAGCTGAAAGCTGGTTTAAAGCAGAGGAGCTTGCTAAGTCTTTAATGGACTTAGTGCAGGAGTTATGTAGAGAAAAAGGTGAATTCAAAAGTGGACTACGATGAAACCTTTTGTAGAGAATTGCTGCATATGATCAATGAGAGGCTCAAACAGGCAGAGGCTAAACACCTGCCCACCAGCACTTTCTTTGAAGTTGACCTGAAGCTTCACATTTTAGGGGAAGCGGCTCCTATGTTTCAGAAGATGCATGAAGATTTCATCAAAGAAAATGATGTTCAGCGATGTTTGGAGAAGTTGAAACCTCAGTATCTCTCCACATTTAGGGACCTTTACCAAGAAAAAGACGCTTGCCAAAATAAGGCCAGGGATTTCTGTGACCGGTGCCTTGAACCTGCACTCAAGCAGTATGTTAACAAGAGACTTGGAACAGCCATAGTGGATGACTTCCTGAGCAGTGATCAGTCAATTGATTACAGGAGCTGCAACTTCTTCCAGTTCTCCCTGCTGAAGAGGCTGTTAGAAGAGAAGGATTTTGAGAACTACATGAAATTCATTCATTGTTATGAAGAGTTTGTCAAAACCTGGATATGGAAGCACCTGTCAGATCACTACAGAGAGGCCAAGCGCTTGGGAGAGCTGGAGCAAAAGATTCTATCCGCAGTAATGAAGAAGGTCCAGGACTCTCTGAAAAGCTCCAGAGATGAAAACACTAAAACAGTCTCTGGCCTTATAGAACATTTTTGCAAAATCTTGGACCAGAACTTGGTCATTTCCAAGGACAGTTTGCAAGGGGTGCTGTTCAAAAACACAGCTAAGAGTAGCCAGTTTGCTGATGCTGTTCAAAACTACCTTCATAATCTGGAACCACAAATCATGTCCCAATTGCGAGGTGTGCAAATTGCGTCAAAACTCTCCAACCTGCCCGTGAAGCCCCAGGATGAGATCTTCAAGCGAGTGTTCGGCTGTGGGAAGCAGTGTCCGTTCTGCAAAGTGCCCTGTGAAGCGGGAGGCAATGATCACAAAGAGCATTTTTCATCCATACATCTGCCTCAGGGTTTGGCACGATACAAGAATCAACACACCAAAAAGCTTGACTGCTCGTTATGCTCCTCTGATGTGCTTTCCACCAAGGAATTTAAGATTCTCGATTCCGGTGGGATGTTTCATCCTTACAAAGATTACCAGCGATACTACCCCGACTGGCGCATTCAGCCGGATACCAGCATCAACGCATCTGACTACTGGAAGTTTGTGTTTAAGCAGTTCAATACACAGTTTGCTGAGAGGTATCATGCTGAGCCAGCCGATCTCCCAGCTGACTGGGAAAAGCTTACTGCAGAGAAAGCCCTGGACAGCATAAAGGAGGCTTATGGAATGAAATGAAGTCTTCAGTGGGAAATGACCTAAAATCACTTTAAAGGATCAGGACAATACATAGGGAAGGTGTGGAGGGGAAACCAGGGAACTCTTTACATTTTAATAAAATATGATACACAATATTCCATGTCCACAGCTAAATGCAGAGATGCTGCTTGGGCCCAAGGTTCATTTGTGACATTTCACCTCACAATTAAAGGGGACTGAGGAACCAAAGCTGAAGATTCTGATGTAGGCTTTGAATGATTGACCTGATTTCCTATAAGCAGTTATTGTCCCAGATAACCTGCTAGTCCCTTAGCAATAGATCAGGTCCCCACCTCTCCAACTTATATACGCATCAGGTGGCAGAATTAATTCAAGTATCAGGGCATGTGCATGCTATAGCAAAGGGCCGCTGTAAGTAATGTTGTGTCTAGACACCTCTCATGGAGGTGGAGTAGTAGGGTCTGAGTGAAAGTCGAACCTCCTGATTGTTAGACCAGGCCGCTGGGCCAAGTTCATCCCTAGTGAAACATCACTAATTCAACTGGGATAATACTCCTCTGAAAATAAGGTCCTTTTATTGAAAGATTACATATGCATTTCATTGCCTAGGGTTAAATGCTGGGCTTAATTAGTGCATGGACACAGTGATACCTGCTACCCTACAGGGGGCTCTGAGAAAGCCGTCCTTGGAAAGTCCTGTGGGAACCGGAGACCACAGGACCTAAGAAAGTGCATGATTCTGTTATCACTGTGCATCTCATCCAGATGTGCTGAATGTTGTTACGGGATCTCTGCTTCCCCAGAGTAATTATTACGTAGTTGGTGTGGTGAGATCTCGTCAGTGAAGGGCAAACAGCTACTATAGAGCTGATTTAATGACAGGCTACATTGGGTGTCTGACCCTAAGACATAACGTACCTGCAGGGTATCTGCCTGGACTCTTCGAGAAAAGGGGTTCTTTCTGGGTGGAGACTATTGACACTTAGCACAGAAGGCCCATCTGTCACTCACTCTGTGAACTGTGCTTTGTTTCCTAATCCTGTGGGAGAAGCCACAAAGAAGCTATTCAGCTTTGCATCTGTTCTCAACAAATAAAACTTGGAAAATGCTGCATTGGTGTGTGTTTATTCTCTGGGCATCTCATTTGTGACCTTTTGCCATGACAATGGGCAAATCTAGTACTCATCTACAAAAAGAGAAATAAGAACAACCCAGGGAACTACAGACCAGTCAGTTTAACTTCTGTGCCAGGGAAGATAATGGATCAAGCAATTAAGGAATTCATCCGCAAACACCTGGAAGAAAATAAGGCAACAGCCAGTATGGATTTGTAAAGAACAAATCTTAACAAACCAATCTGATAGCTTTCTTTGACAGGATAACGAGTCTTGTGGATAAGGAAGAAGTGGTAGACATGGTATACTTAGACTTTAGTCAGGCATTTGACATGGTCTCTCATGATCTTATCAATAAACTAGGGAAATGCAACCTAGATGGAGCTACTAAGAGGTGGGTGCATAACTGGCTGGATAACTGTTCTCAAAGAGTAGTTATTAATGGTTCACAATCATGCTGGAAAGGTATAACAAGTTGGGTTCTGCAGGGGTCTGCTTTGGGGCCGGTTCTGTTCAATATCTTCATCAATGAATTACATGATGGCATAGAGAGTACGATTATTAAGTTTGCAGATGATACCAAGCTGGGAGGGGTTGCAAGTGCTTTGGAGGATAGGATCATAATTCAAAATGCTCTGGACAAACTGGAGAAATGGTCTCTGGTAAATAGGGTGAAGTTTAACAAGGACAAATGCAAAGTACTCCACTTAGGAAGGAACAATCCATTTCACACATACAGAATGGGAAGCAACTGTCTAGGAAGGAGTACGGCAGAAAGGAATCTAAGGGTGATAGAAGACCACAAGTTAAATATGAGTCAACAGTGTGACACTGTTGCAAAAAAGCAAACATGATTCTAGGATGCATTAACAGGAGTGTTGTGAGCAAGACATAAGAACTCATTCTTCCGCTCTACTCTGCACTGATTAGGCATCAGTTGGAGTATTGTGTCCAGTTCTGGGCACCAAATTTCAAGAAAGATGTGGAGAAATTGGAGAAGGTCCAGAAAAGAGCAAAACAAAAAAGATAAAAGGTCTAGAGAACATGAGCTATGAGGAAAGACTGAAAGAATTGGGCTTGTTTAGTTTGGAAAAGAGACAACTGAGTGGGGACATGATAGCAACTTTCAAGTATTTAAAAGGGTGTCACAAGGAGGAGGGAGAAAAATTGTTCTCCTTGGCTTCTGGTGATAGGACAAGAAGCAATGGACTCAAATTGCAGCAAGGAAGGTTTAGTTTGGACATTAGGAAAAATTTCCTACCCATCAGGGTGGTTAAACACTGGAATAAATTGCCTAGGGAGGTTGTGGAATCTCCATCCCTGGCGATATTTAAAGGCAGGTTGGACAGACACCTGCCAGGGATTAGATGGTGCTTGATCCTGCTTTGAGGGTGGGGGACTGGACTCGATGACCTCTTGAGGTCCCTGCTGATTCTAGGATTCTAAGACCGTCACCAATAGCTCCCCCTTGTCAGGTGTGAGGGTCTGCAGCTGGCCTTGGATAGGATAGCTAAGCACGCCTGAAGTCCCTGATTGGCTGAGCAATGATATCAGGACTGCTCAGTAACCCAGCAGTAGCAGTCTCTCAGCCACTGCTTAATTTTTTATACCATGGACCAGCAAACTCATTCAAAAACTGTTGGTAGCTGGGCACTGAAATATTTGTTCATTCATTATGGTGATTAAATTATATTCATATTTGCATGTTCATTATGGTAATTTTAATAGGTCACGTGTTATTTTACCTTGCATCTCTACATGCACAATACATGAGGCAAATCAAAGGGGAGAGGACACAATGGTTAACAAAAGCGGCGAGGAGTCCTGTGGCACCTTATAGACTAACCGAAGTGTTGGAGCACAAGCTTTCGTGGGCAAAGACCCACTTCTTTGCCCACGAAAGCTTATGCTCCAACACTTCGGTTAGTCTGTAAGGTGCCACAGGACTCCTCACTGCTTTTGCAGATTCAGACTAACACGGCTGCCCCTCTGATAATGGTTAACAAGAATTTGAAAAACTGCTGCACATGGACATTTTAATTAAACAATAAAATAGTTGCTAATACTTGTTAAAGAGCATTTTCCAGTCCCAGTCTTTGGTCTCAGTTGCACCAGAGTTAAAGAGGCAGGAGTTATCAGGTCTGACAGTGCTGACATATTCTGCACATTCGTATTTTCCTATGCACTTAATAATGCATAATAGTAATAGGTGTGCCACTGCCTGGGAGCAGCTGGAGGCCAGGGGAAGCTCCCGCCGAGTGCAGAGGGAGGAGAATGGGATTGCAGGGGCAGCCGCCCATCACATGGCACTTGGCCCCAGAAGCCGAGGTAGCCACCCCTCATGCAATGCTGGAGCAGCCGCCATGGAGCAGCACTTGATCCTGACAGCCAGGGCAACCATTCTCCATACAGCACTTGGCTCTGGCCGAGCACTGCAGCCACCCTCCACATGGCCTCACCATCTGGGCCACATAGCAGCCGCTGGAGCTGGAACTGGGGCCACGGTGAGGCTGCCCCACTAGAAAAAGCCTCACTTCAGTTTGGCTCCAGACGCAGCACATCTGGCTGTCCGCCATGCCACTCACCCTGCTGCTGCATGGGAAAATGGGCAGGAAGTGAATTCCCTAGGAACCCTAGTGGACAGGGATAATTAAAAGCTGGGGGTATGGCCTGGCAATGTGCCACGGCCCAGCAGGCAGAGGTTCATGGCCCACCGCTGCTCTGTGGACTGGCAGTTGGGAACCACTGATTTATGTCCACAGCTAGAATAAATCCTGTGCCTGCCTTGTTCTCACCTTGCTCCAGCCCTGCTCACCTGCTCAGTCTGACTCCTCATGCCCTAACCCTCCTGGAGTTTGACCCAAGCTTTGAGGATTAGGCCAGACTGCCCAAGCCCGACACCCTTGCTGGCTGCTATAAAAGGAATCCAGACCCTGGTTTCCCCATGTGCCACTCCTGGCGTCTCAGCAGGCCGCAACACTCTGCTTCCTTGGGGTCTCTAGCACACTTCCTGGGCCTCAACTCTCAGCCTGTCCCACCTGCACATGAAAGATGCCCCTCAGCTGACCCACTCAACAGGTCCAGCACTGAGCCTTGGGATACTTCAGTAACACAAACATGCCCACTCCCAAAATCCCACCTCAAGGTGTGGGCCTTCTGGGTTACTTTAAGGGGGTTTTGCACAAAAAGGAAATGTCCACTCTGCTTGTTTTTGCACAAAAATCCCTTGCACAAAAACAGCTCAGAATAGATTATGCAAATGAAGCATGACAAAATGCTAATCAATGCTTCATTTGCATAGCTTCTTCCAGCAAAAGTCGTAGTGTAGACAAAGCCAAATAGTACAAATTGCAGCATCTGTCAGATTTCATATTTGAATCTTTTCTAATTTAGGTTCATTGTTCTCTCTCCATATATGCTTGATTCACTTTCCTTTCTCCAGCTCTTTTTTCTGTTCCCACCCATTCATTTTCTCCATATGTAAGTATCACCTCTGGTTCATGTTTAGGATTAGTGAAAAATGTTTGCTGGCAAAGTGACATCCATATTTATTGATCTATGGTGGTGCTTCTTTTTTAAAATTCAAAGGATTAATCCAGCACTACACTGATTCAGAACAGAGTCAAATTTATAAAAGTAAAGTTTACACCAATGAGGTTCTTTCCACCATTTCACTTACCACAAAACATACACAAGTGAAAAATCAGTGCTTTGGGATATACCTTTTAAGGGCAGGTGGAACCATTATCAACATACAGTCTGACTTCTGGTATAACACAGATCATAGAAAATCCCCCAAATAACTCTTGCTTGAACTACAGCAGATCTGAGGAGTGCCACAGTGCTGTAACTAAGGGTAAGAGTGAATCCTAAATATTTTAGGATAAAAGGTGAAATATAAGTAGTGACTTATTGCACCCCATATTATTAATAGAAATATGGTTATAATATGATGTACTAAATGCAAGATGGATCATTTAAGATATTATTGAAAAGAGCAGGAGAGGCTCAGGGAAAACCCAGACATCAGATGGCATCCCGGATGGGAGCAGGGGTCCAACCTGTCACATAAGTATTAATCAGTGTTGTAACGCAGGGCCTGGGTTGTGTCTAGTCTGCAACAAAATACCCAGATCTGACCTGAGACATCTAAGTGTAGCTGCAGGGCAACTGGAGAAAGTAAGGGGAACATTTAAAAAAAAAAAACAAGTTTTACAGGGTATGATAAAAAGATTAACCCTGAAGCAAAGTAGAGCCCCTTTGCATCATAGCCATTGTGATTTAATTATTGAAACCCTACAGCAAAAATTAGAATTCACCTAGGCAAACGGTCGCAGTTGCTTCTGGGGAGTGGGACAACATCCCTGAGTGGGAAGGAGATCCAGAATAAATTTGGGAAAGAATAGGAAGTAAAAGAGCTAGAATTCTGCAGTTAATATAAAATGGCTTAAACAGCATTGCACTAGACTAACTTCCCAAATAAATGAAAAAAATAGAAAAATAGAGGAAGCAACACAGGCTGTCAAACACTGGAAAGCTGCTCTGCTGGCAGAGTAACAGGCTGTCCAGGCATATTATTTGCTTGAACAAGTAAAGCAGGAAAATAAGAAATTGAAAAGGCTGTTAAAAACCTGGAAAGGAATGAAGCACCATCCCATTTTTAAACAGATTTCAAGCACTTTCACAGGGCCTGAAGAGTAGGGACAAAAATAGAAAAGGTGGTCCTGGCAAATTTAAAAGATTAAATGGGGTCCACTGCATTGCAACCACAATCATATGAGGGGCAAGCCCAAAAGAGCAAAGGTTACTGTTTCCGTTCTTCCCTCGTATAGGGTCTTAAGGGTACATGACAAATAAGACTAAAAATTGCTAGTAAAAACAAACTGGGTACATTGGTGCAAAAATTCAGAGAAAAAACCCTCATGTAAAGGAAAAGAGGTAAACTATATCTTTGGAACAAATACTGCAAAAGTTTAAGCACAACCCATGCTCTGGATGTCTTAGCTTATGTTTATACCATGCAGACCTTAAAAGCAAATTGGTGAAATATTTACTGGATTACAAACCCTTAAGCTCAATAAAAAGAAATATTGCTGTTTTCTGGCTGTTATGAAAAATCTGTACAGAGGAGTTTAAAAATTATTAGCAACTGACTGCAGAAATAAATATTTGGATTTACCCAATGAAAGGAACCAGAAGGTGTGGGGGCTAATTAAAAAGACCATCCTTCTTGCTAAATTAGTAAGGGACAAAAACCTGGCTCCATGAAAAGGGGCCATTCAGCAGAGAAAGTAGGCTCAGGCACAAACAAATAAAAAGCAGATAAGTGTTAGTGGGAAACAAGAAAGGTTTAAAGCCCTGAGGGGGCATAGTGGCAGGAATAAGAAGAAAAAGTGTTCAGTAAGTACAGGCATTGGAAATTTGAATTCTTGGAAAAATACTTGGAATGGTAATATTTAAACTAATGAAGTTTTCAATTGAAGGATGAGCAAGTAATTAAGGGGGAAATAGTGAAAAGTTAACTCTGTGGAGTGTGAAGGAATTAAGCAATTGTTGTAAAAGATGCTAGAAGAAAATGTGTTATGGGGAGAAAAACAAACAAACCCTCCTTCGTTTCTTTGCAGCCTCTTTGCTAAGGAATGTGTAAATAATCCAGACAAAAAGTATTCTGATTTAAATTGTTGGCTATGGACACTTTTGTTAAATTTGCTGAAAGGGAAATAAAGAGTTCTACTGAAACTTAACTGGTTAAATGCATAAAAGAAAATGCAATTTATGCATTGTAGGTTTGTAAATCTGTTTTGTAGGCTTTAAATGAATTAATTTGGTTTTGTTTTAGATAAAGCCCTTTCATTTAAAGTTGCAAACTGACAAGACACTTTTTGCCAGACACAGATAACTAGTGCTGCTTGTCTTCTGGCATTTAACTATTAAGGTACCTCAATGCTTTATAAGGTTCAAAATCTTGTTACAGGCCAAGTTGTGGCTGATACTTGGGACAACCAAAACCCCCAAAATGAGGATAGGTTCTAGATTTCTTATTTTTGGGGTAACAAATCAGACTGTTACTTTGATAAGGGAGGTAATGTCAAGAACCATGAGTCTTTAAATGGTTTTAAGTAACCAAACTGTTGTTTTGATGAAGGTACATAAAATCTGTAAAATACCACATGTAGTCCAGAGAAAAGCCACAATGGGGTTGTGTTTTTGCTGTGTGTTTTAAAAGCAGAACTTAAGAGAAAAGAATCAAAGCTCTGGAATTTCACTGTGTCTCTTTTCAAGGCTGAGTCTCTGGGGGTATGTCTACACTACAGCACTAATTCGAACTAACTTAATTCGAATTAGTAAATTCGAACTAAGCTAATTCGAACTAGTGCATCTACACCTAAAAACTAATTCAAATTAGCGTTTTGCTAATTCAAACTAGCATGTCCACATTGAGTGGACCCTGAACCGAAGTTAAGGCTGGCCGGAAGCAGTGCCAGCAGGGCATCAGGTTAGGACTTAGAGTGTGGAGCTGCTGCCTCAGGCTAGCCGAGGGCTGTGCTTAAAGGGACGTGACCCCCACCCTGGACAGACAGTTCTCAGGGTTCCCCGCTTGCTTGTCTACCTCGATGAGGGACAGCAAAGCAGTCCTGTCTTGGAGTGCCCTGAGTGCCCACACTCGGCACATCACAGCACTTGGCCATCAGCCCGGCTGCACTTACCGCAGGCTGCCATCCGGGGGGGGTTAATCGGGGGGCAGTCAGGATCCAGAAGGCCCTACAGGAGAGCTTCCACCCCGAGGAGCCCGCAGAGCCACCCCAGTCCTCCCCATCGGGGGCTCGTGCCCCATTCCTCCCTCACCTCCATCCACTTACCCCTCCCTAGCCCCCCTTCCTGATTTAAAAAATAAAGGACACGTGTGTTCAAAAATAGAAACTCTCTTTATTTAACAAAACTGGGGGGGGGGGAATTAACCTCCGGGGAGACTGGGAAAATGAGGTGGGAGAGGGGAAGAGAGAGGGTGGAAGAGGGGAGGGGGAAACCTGGGAGGAGGGAGCTGGAAGGGAGAAGCCAGGGGAAGAAGGAGGAGGGGAAGTATAAAACTATGGTACGCCATATCTTCAGTACTGTGTACAGATGTGGTCTCCTCACCTCAAAAGATATTTTGGCCTTGGAAAGGGTTCAGAAAAGGGCAACTAAAATGATTAGGGGTTTGGAACAGGTCCCATATGAAGAGAGGCTAAAGAGACTGGGACTTTTCAGCTTAGAAAAGAGAAGACTGAGGGGGGATATGATAGAGGTCTATAAAACCATGAGTGGTGTGGAGAGGGCGAATAAAGAAAAGTTCTTCATTAGTTCCCATAATAGAAGGACTAGAGGACACCAAATGAAATGAATGGACAGCAGGTTTAAAACTAATAAGCGAAAGTTCTTCTTCACACAGCACATAGTCAACCTGTGGAACTCCTTGCCACAGGAAGCTGTGAAGGCTAGAACTATAACAAAGTTTAAAGAGAAGCTAGATAAATTCATGGAGGTTGGGTCCAGGGGGTAGGAACGGTGTCCCTGGCCTCTGTTTGTGGAAGGCTGGAGATGGATGGCATGAGACAAATAGCTTGGTCATTGTCTTCGGTCCATCCCCTCCGGGGTACCTGGTGCTGGCCGCTGTCAAGCAGACAGGCTACTGGGCTAGATGGACCTTTGGTCTGACCCAGTACGGCCGTTCTTATGTTCTTACGTTCTAAGCTCAGGGTCGGGGGTTTCACTGGACCAACTTGATTTTCATGCCAACCTGCTCCTGGGTTTGCATGTGGCCTTTGGTGGCCAGGCTGGCAGCTATCCTGCCCTAGACGGCCGCATTCCTGTGCCTAGTGCAGCGGTCTTGAACGTTGGAGGCCTCCCCCCAAACCTCGATGAGGTCCACGATCTCCGCACTGGACCAGGTGGGCGCCCGCCTCTTGCGGCCCCAGGCAGGCTCCTGGGAGCCGCCAGCCTGGTCCTGGGAAGAGGCGGAGGGCTGGGTGGCAGCGGGTGGCTGGCTCATGCCGTGCCAGGTGCAGGGTCTGCTGGCTGGGTGCTGGCAGGCTTGCAACTGGCACGGGCACTGTAGCCAGACCATGCCCCTTTAAGGGCACCGGAGCCGGGAAGGGGGCAGAAAAGTTTCCCTGGTTTGGCCCAGAGTGGCCACCAGGGCAAGCTGGGAAGGGCTAGCCTCCAACTAGTTCGAATTAAGTGGCTACACAGCCCTTAATTCAAACTACTTAATTCGAACTAGGCGTTAGTCCTCGTAGAATGAGGTTTACCTAGTTTGAATTAAGCGCTCTGCTAGTTCGATTTAAATTCGAACTAGCGGTTTGCATGTGTAGCCGCTATTAAAGTTAATTCGAACTAACGGCTGTTAGTTCGAATTAACTTTGTAGTGTAGACATACCCTGGGTTGCTAATACTTTTTGGCTTGCTTTCAAATCCAAAGTTGTGTGTGAATGCAGGCTGCCTGGCTGTTATAGAAGGAGTCTGCTATTCAAAGATGTCAAGAGGGGCTAACACACACACACACACACACACACACACACTGTCCTCAGAAGGAAATTGTCCAAATAAAAGGCATGTAATATAACAAGATATGTATGCATGAAAATTAATTTAGTGTTAATAAGTAACCCTGCAACAATATATATAATTCTCTTTCAGGAAAAGAAAACCTTTTGGGCTTGCTGAAATGGTAACTTACAAAACACCTAGTGCCTAGGAAAAGAAAATTGCTACGGCAAAAAAGCTTCTCAGTTACTACCTGTAAGTAAATTTGGAGCTTCAGACACACAGACTATTAAAAACCTGGTC
Source organism: Pelochelys cantorii (assembly GCA_032595735.1). NCBI lineage: Eukaryota > Metazoa > Chordata > Testudines > Trionychidae > Pelochelys > Pelochelys cantorii. The sequence continues at coordinate 4,189,904 of CM064329.1, forward strand.
TACTGTATAAGAGGGAACGTGAAGCATAATTTACCCATCACCCACAGAGGGTGGATGTTACTGAGGCTTGGCTGATTTACAGAACAAAAGCATAAGTGATTATTGGGTAACAGCAGGCTAATAAAAAGTCAGCAAGAATACTTGTAAAAGAAAGAAGCATTTTAAGATATAATGTGCCACCCCTACGGAAGTAGAAAATTTTTTTCTTTTGTCTTTCAGAACATCAGAAAGAGCTGGTACCAGCTGAAGAGCAATCAACAATAATTGTGTTTTATGTGTTGTCTCGTGTTATGTTATAAGTTTGTTGTTTTGTGGCATTTGTCTCAGTGCCTCCATTATCAGCCATCTACTGATCGGGTAACTTCAACTGACAGTATCTCTAATGTCACCTTTGGAATTACAGACTTTATTTGGGTCCACCCCAACCAGAACGTGCCATCATCACACTCCCCAATTGACACGAGGGCATCTACATCCCTAGCACAGCTGGTAACCTTATCTTTAAATTAAAGATCTCAGTCTAAAATAACATGAACTGGACATTATGGGCAGAGAATACTAAATATGTTACTGAAGTATATTATGTTCCAGTGTAAAAGAGGTGTTTGTAACTGACAACAGTTTACTGTGCTAATCATTTAAGCTAGTAAAATAACATTTTTTTTAACAAACAGCAACTGAACTAAAGGGGCAAATCCCCATTTCTGAAGTGCACAGGGGGATCCCCAGGGACAAATCAACCTGTTCATGGTTATGGATTCCTTTAGTGGAAGGGTACGTACAGGCTTTCCCTATGAAATCCCATACAGCTGCCCAATCGGCCAAAACTGTTTCAGGAAGTTGTGTGTCAGTATGGGAGAACTGTGAATGACTGTGCTCCAAACACTGTGCATCAAGGGGCAACTGCACATTCTGCATTGGCAAATTGCAACCATCACCTTGGATGGCTCAGTCCTAACCCCAAAGCTCCTTCAAGAGGCAGTGTCCACATGAGCTTGTCGCTCCTGGGACTAGTTGTGTGGTGATCCATTTTCAAATGCAAATTTTGTAGGAAGGTCAAGTGTCCCAAATGAGCAGTGGTGCAACTTCTCTTTGGGATCATCAGGAACCCAATTTGGACTAGGATTTTAGCCATAGCCCTTCATGGACTTCCACAGGGCCAAGGCAGGGCTTGCTCTGCTTACAAATTCACCAAGCCAGCTACCATCCTTTGCTGACTAGTTAAAAATCCCTGATTGGCAGCGGATAGGTTATGGCTACCTCTTAGAACTCAATCCCACTGGACTCTGATTTTGGGACACTTCACCTCTACTGTTCCCTGTTCACAGGTTAAGTTGAATTCTTAGGTCCATCTGTCTATCTCAGTGTTTCAAGATGCTTGTTTCTCTGAGCTGGACCCTAAGAAAAAGGGTCTTTGTGTTTTCCTACCATTGCAAAATAAAGTATCTGTTCTTAACACAGGGCCTCTCTCTACATGTGTGACAACCTCATGCAAAAATGTTTCCTGTCACTGGTTACCCTTAGGCCAATAAGGTAATTTTACTGAGAGTCATACTCAGTGTGCCTACAACGTATCAGGTGTTCTAATTGATTATACCCATCATAGCGCATGAGTATCACCCTTGCCCCAAACCATTAAAGTTTTGACTTCTATGCCCAGCCTACCAATTCCTCCTTCCAAAATTGTTCCATTTCAACCAAACTTTTAAACAAAAGTTCCAATGTGGCTCAACAGGTTCGACTAGTAACTCAGTCTGCGGCAACCATCAAAATTTGTGTTTTAGCTAAAAGGCTGCCAGATTGAACAACTGGGCAACAAAGTAGTCGACCTGACCAAACACCCTTGGTGAAATATGAATATGTATTTGCTTATGTATGTGTTTATGATTTTTGTTTATTTTAGGCTTTTAGGTTTACTTTTGTATTGTTGTGCTTATTGATCATCATGTGCTGCTGCTGTAAATGACTAAGTACCATTGTGTTCGATCCAATGTATCGAAAAAAGTATGTAGCTTAGTTATAAATTGTAACTATTCTTGTACCTCTTTACTGCTTGCATAAATACTAATGCTTGTATAATGTAAGTAGTGATACCACGAGCATGGCTCGGGTATCAAGAGGGGGAATATGTCACAAATCATGGGAAGTGTAAATGGTTGGCATGAGTGTATTAACAGTAAGTGAGCTGAAGAGAGGCCATACTAAGATTTGAGCCAGTGCCCCGGAGGATTATGGACCTGTTTACAACTTTGAGAAAAAGGACTGTGTGAAATAAAATAACTGTGTATGTGTGCTGAGAAGACAAAATGGTACAGAAGAAGGAAACGTTCCCAGATAAGGAGAAACAAGGGAGAGACCTAGTCAAGGACATTCTATTGTTTCAGAATTGGGTGGTGTAAGCAGAACACTTCGAGATCAGTTGTGAGAACACTCCAGAAGGGGGGGGTGCAACCTACAGCAATCACCCGACCCAGATTGTGTGTAACCAATGGATATCACTCCACATGGACTGATTTCCCCTCCCCCGAGGGGTTATATACCACACCATTTTGTCCCATGAGTGGGAGTCCATCAATTTGGCATACTGGGGTGACATGCATGTTGGACTTCCGCCTCAACCAAATTAATCAACATTACCTGGGGTCTGGCCAGCCCCAGAAGATGAGTGTATGTGGGGGAGAGGGGGTGTTAAATTGAATTAAGGATTAGATTTAGACTGTTAATTATTCCATTTATATATTGCTTTTAATGTCTCTTGATGCCATTTTAATTGCTTAGTACTAAATATATATTTATACACACACACACACACACACATATAGTGCTTTTAAAACTGCTCCTGAATTGCTTGCAATAAAACTTGTTAAAGGTATGTTTAAGATACTGTAGAAGTCTCTTTTGTTCTGTGAACACTGAACTATGTGTGTTCTGATAAGGCTTGATCAACCAGATCACAGCGCCCTCTTGTGACACTTCAGTAAATGCAAATATTGCCATTCACTTCAGTGACCGTTGGATCAGGCAACTGCATTAAGAATTAATGCCATTAAGCCATTAATGGACATATTTTCTATCAACACAGCTAACTGTTTTGTTTTTAACCCAGTTACATTTTCAGGCCTTTACAGCATCCCCTGGCAATGAGTTCCACAGGTTGACTGTGTTTCTCTGCTTCTTCTCTTTCCTCACTAAAAATAAAATTGATTAAAAAATAAATAAATAAAGAGAGAGAGAGGAACCTGGTGATTTTGGTGCTCTTAGCTATGGGTGCCTCTGAATTGGCAGCACTGATCCAAGAGCCACCTATGCAGAAAAAAAAATTGTAATCTTTAGTCCCTCACTGACACCTCAGATGGCCCCATGCTGACCTGCTCTGGCATCTCAGGTACGCCTCACTGTTCTTCACTCTTTTCTCCTTTCTGCAACTGAATCTCATCCTGAGCAGTTGCTGTTCCTTCTCAGCTACAGGAGGAAATGTGGGCTTTCTGAACTGCCACAGACAGACAACAGACACGTTTATGCTGTCCCAGCAACAGCTTCTGGGACTTGCTTCTCCTTTCATTGTATGGATGGAAAAAGGACTCTGGTGGTGGCAGTGGCTGTTTCTCAGTAGCATTATAGTTAAGCCATTTCACAAATAAGATAAATGAGACTTCAGATAGAGTGTCTCAAATTCAGTGATGGGCAACAACCAGCCCACAGTTCACCAAAGTTAACCCCTGGCAGAGTGCTGGTGCTTTATTAACCTGCACCACCATGGATACAACCAATTGAAACTTCCATTTGCTGCAGATCACCAATCCCAGCCAACGGGAGCTACTGGAAGCACTGTCCCAGTCCACACCACTTCCCAGAGCTCCCATTGGCCAGGAACAGTGATCCACAGTGAATGGGAGACTGCAGCTTATTTTTTCTCTTTTCTTTTTTCAAGCTCTTTTGGGGCAAAAGAGTTTAGGGTAAATCTGGAGGTGATTTCAAGTGTTCACCCCCATTTTAGGGATAAAAAGCACTTGATAGTGGCAGCAAATTCCCCAAAATCTGTGTATTGTGATTCTGGGGGGAAGTTTTTGATAACCAGTGTCTGTAGAGGCAAAGGGCTTTTTTTTTTTCTTTTGAGCTCTTTGCAGGACCCCATCTTCTGCACTCTGAGTACCAGGGTGGGGAACAGCCCTGACAGATGGTCTTTCCCCCAAAGACTTTACAATTTGAGAAGATTTGATTACCCCATTTTACAGAGGGAACACCAAATCACAAAAAGTGTATGTGACTTGCTGAAGATCACACAGAAAGCCAGGAATTAAACCCAGATTTCCTGAGTCCCAGTCCAGACACTTCAACACAAGACCAGCTGTCCTCTGTTGCTCATGGTCCAATACAAAATCATAACTGCAATCCAAGAGCCACTAACATAGAATAATATTATACATACATGGACTGTAAAAACACCACACAGTTCTGTGGCACCTTAGAGACTAACAAATATATTAAACCATGGGTAAAATCCACTTAATCAGATGAGTTGAAGTGGAAATTACAGAATCCAGAGTATATATAACAGCAAAAGTAGTTACCTGTCAATTGTAGGACCAGTGTTAATGATGCTAATTGAGTCAGGCTGGATGTGTCCCATTTATAACTTTCAATGTGTAAATGCAAAAATTAAAGGCATGGAAAATTGCCTTTGTACAGGCTATCCTCGCTATAAGTCCAAAACACGTTCCAAAAAACTTGGACTTTAACAAATTAAAGAAGTGAATTTTTTCCTGCGATTGACTTCCATTTGGGGGCGGGGGTTGCACAACTTAAGAGCAGGGAATGGGAGGAATTATTATACATTCCTACAAGCATCAACAACTTTAGTGCAGAATGGATGTATACCGGGGTGACACAGTCCTGTGGTGTGCTAATCAGTTAATATCTTTATTTAAGACCAAGTTCATCATGTCAAATTTGTAAATGAATTCCAGTTAAGCAGTCTCCCTCTGAGACTTAATGCATGGACTGTGTGACTGTCAAATGTGTGGATTTCTTCATACAAGAGGGTATAGAGTTATAGTTAAAGTTTTGAATTAGAGTGTGAGTTTAGTAGAATGTGGGTTGAATATTGCTTTTTAGTATATTTTGGAGACGGAGTGTTTTGGTGTGTTGGAACAGTATTGCAGGTTATGAGAGAATGGAAAGAATACTGAAGACTTTCCTTTTTCAGGATTGAAAGATTTTTGTGTCTTGCAACAGAATTAACTGGCGGGTTTTTGTATTGTATTTGTAAAGTTTTTGTTTGTATTCATGTATACAAGAAAACATATGGCTATATAGTTAAATAGTAAGGCAGGTGAATTAAGTCAATTATTCATTAAATATCAATAATGTATTCCTCTTCTGGTTTTCTCATGTTATTTGAACCCATAGCAAAAACTTCTTGTCTACCACTAACCTGGATTATTGGTATAGGAATGCTGAATTATCCCCTACAATATATTCTGCAGAGCAGGCTGGTAATTTTGTGGTGTATGCTGAGCCTCTTAGGGAATGCTGCCTCTATCTGGGCCACTTTTAGTGGCAAAGTTCTCAGTTATCATTTGTGAGGAATATTGATTTTTAGGATCTCTGAAATTCTTCCTTTGTGCAATTGAGGAGAACACAGACCAAATGTTCAGTTGGCTGCTTTCTGAGCACTTTAGTTTCAGTTTCATTTACTCCTCTTGCCCTCTCTCCACATAAGAAAATAAGAACAGAAACCTCATCGGCAGCAGACGCCTCACCACTCTCTTGATTCTAATGGGGAATAGAAGGTAGGAACGATTCTTTATTCTAGGGGATTAATTCTAATCAAGATCAGTGGGCTAAATCCTGAAATTCTCTCTCATATTTTATCTGATTGATTTAATTAAGAGATTCTAATGCCAGAAGGGGACACTGTGATCATATGGTCTGACTTGCACGGCACAAGCCAGGGATAGGCAAATTTACATAAGACAATCTTCAGAAGTTCAAGAGCTGGGGCTCAGAGCTTCAGCCCAGCCCGTACACTTGCTGGGAGTCAAGGCTTCAGCCCCACTCCCACTGAATCCATAATCCCTAGCAGGCATCTCCTGTGTGGCTGAAACTCTGAGACCCCCTCTTCACTCGTCAGAAACCCCTAGCCCTGCTACCCTGCAGTTAGAAGCACCAAGCTCCGCCAAACAGTCTAGTAGGCCTAAAATGAGGGGCAGGAGGTAAAGATGAGCTTTGAGAGCTGCCCTTTAACAGTAATAAAGCCACATGTGGTTCACAAACCAGTTTGGCCACCGCCAGCCATGTAACTTTCCTGATATAGTTCCCATTTGAATTAGCTTGTATCTTTTAGAAAAGCATCTAATCCTCATTTTAAAAAAAAATCAGGAGCTCCCCTGAAGAAGGATGGAGTACAATGTGAGAAAGGAGCTCAGAATTTCTTGTAAAAATCTATATAACCCAGTGTGGTAAGATTTTAATCTAGAAACAGAACCTTTTGCGATATTCACTAATGCAACTGCTGTTTTTACAGCAAGAGAGCTGGGGGCTAGAATTCTCTCCTCCCTCAGCACTGGCTTCATGGGAGAGCTGCAGTTTTAGCCCCAGAAGGTGGGATGGAGGCAGAAGTGCCCTTGGCTAAAGCCTTGGACCAAATCTAGAGGCTCACAAAATAGAGTGAGACCAAACTGGAGATGGCAGGAGGTTAAGTCCAGGAGTTTATTGTTTTCTGTGGATTTGTAACTGTTTTGTGCATTTTATGAGTCAAATGTGTATGTTTAAGAAATTCCTTTACTGAGTGGAGTGGGGTCAGCTCCTGCTAGTCACAGTGGGAATTAGCTTCTGTAAGAACACCTCTTTATGGCCGGTATCTTACCACTCATTGCTCCTTGGCCTAATGTCTTTACCATCTGGTGATATACCCATGTCACACTTTGGACTGCAGTGTTCTCTTCAGGACACTGTTCTCTGACACTGCCCCTACTCCAGTCTCTTGCCCCTTCCAGGGGTCACAGCAATTCTTAGTCTCATATCTGCCACTGTGGCCAAGGTCTTGCCCCTTACCTCAGGGGCAACCCACAGTTTATAAAGGCCACTCTTCAGTGTGCCTAGATGCAGAGGGAAGGGGTGTGGACCCAAGCCTACCATAACTCTGGGTCCCAACTCAGAGACCCTCTGGTGGCAGCGTTTTCCTGCCCTCTTCTGACCATCTCTCCCCTCAACTGCCTCTCGCTCCCTAGGTCACTTCCATGAGATGCTTTTTATTTTCTTATCACTTGTGCCTCTGTTGAGGGGAATTAAGTCCATTATGGAGAAGTGTTTTCTTTGAATGGTCATGTGTATTTTGATTTGACTGCATCTGCATCTCTCTCACTTTTCTGTGAATTTTCTAGCACCAATTCCTGTGAAAAGCAAATATTTTAACTCAGATATTCACTAAAACCAAGATTTGAATCATACCTTTTCCCATTCCCACTTTGTTGGTTAGTTATATAAATAACATAGCATTATTTCTGTTGGGATGGCTAGCTGAAACAGCATGGCTATGTCTACACTCGCGGCTTCTTGTGTGAGAAACATGCAAATGAGGCTAAGTGTGGAATATCACTGAGCCTCATTTGCATACCTGAGCTGCCATTTTGCAGGAAAGGCTCTTGCGCCAGAAGGAGCGGTCTACACTGCCCCTTCTTGCGCAAGAAAAACCCTCTTGCTCAATGCGGTTACGCTGATTATTTTTAGGAATAATGGCAATGCGCAAGAGAGTTTTTCTTGCACATAAAGGGGCAGTGTAGACAGCTCCTTCTGGCGCAAAAGCCTTTTCTGCAAAAATGGTGGCTTGTTAGGTATGCAAATGAGGCTCAGCAATATTCCACACTAAGCCTCATTTGCATATTTCTCACGCAAGAAGCCACAAGTGTAGACATAGCCCATGAGTTTTGAATTACACAGTGCAAACTATATATTTGACTTTAATATTCATGAGATATAGAAATCACTGACAAGTTAGACCAGTAACAAACTAGTACAGTTATATAACTTGTTTACATATAGTGTAGCTGTTTATAATGAGGATGTGACAGTCCCCCATGCGTTGTGAAAACTGGCTTATGAATATGAATGTGCATCACTTAAGGAAGCTTTATGCAATATAGGTCATGTAACATACATTTTATAGTGACAATCTGTTGGATCTGTATATCCTGTTTCTGTGCATGTATCATCTGTAACTGAGCAGAAGACTCCTTGGAATTGTTCACCAGTGTTCTGATCATGTCACTGACACTCACCTTCTGGCTCTCTGGAGCACCCCACCACCCTGTCATGCTGAGCTAATCTTCTGGTTTTCCCCAGACAAGGCACAGAGTTGGGGTAAGCACCCCCCTGAAGAGCAGTGCTGACACTAAGCCACTTCAGCTCTAGGTCACAGTTCTAGGACTTAGCAGCCAGAAAACCAAACCCAAATAAATCCATCTTGCTCTTCTCACTCCGCTGTCTGAGCCCCCCTTCCAGGGATTGGTGTTTATCCTTCCCCAGGGCACCCTGTTCTCCTCCCAGGGGGCACCCAGTTCCCCTGTACCCACCTTGCCTCAGTGACCCACTGCCAGTCTTCATTTAGCCCCTGCCTCAGGGGTAGGGTTGCCAGATGGTTTCAACAAAAATACTGGACACACTTGACATTACATCACAATCTACATTACATCTGAGTGAGAAAATACTGGACAGTTCTATTTACTCAATTATAGTTTCTCAATTTTTTCCCCCAAACAGAGAGCTCAAATACTGGACTGTTTGGTTAAAAACTGGACACCTGGCAACCCTACTCAGGGGCAAACTGCAGTCTGTAGTGGCCACTCATCACTGGCAAAGGGGTGTGAACCTGCTGCCCCTGACTACCATGGCTGCCTCTCTACAGCCCTAGCAGCCTCAGGCCTTGCTTCAGGCCCTGCAGCCTGGTAGCTAGCTTGGCCAGAGCTTCCCTAGCTCTGTCTTCCTCCCCCAGCCCTGCTCCACCGCTAGGAAGCCTCCTGCTTCCCTGGCAGTCAGGTCCCTACTGCTCTCTGTCCCAAGCAGCAGGCCACTCTGCCTCTGGGTCCAGGAGTCCTTCTTAATATAGCCCCCAGCTGGGCCCTCATTAGCCAGAACTGCCTCAGCTGGGGCTTCACTCTCACCCCCCCCCCCACTCAGGTCTGGGGTTTTGCCCTTAAAGGGCCAGTGCAGGGCAAATGCTCTATCACATCTGTATAAAAATTTTACACAGGGAAAAATCATGAGGATGTTCTTCCTCCCTCCCTCAATTAAAGAGATCTGCACAGTGATTACTCCCCCAGATAACAATTATTGACACTGGGCCTGATTAGGGTTGCCAGATGGCTGAAACAAAAATACCGAACACCGCCCCCCGCCAAAAAAAAAAAACCACTGGGAAAAAATTTTGTTGAAGGAAAAGGGGGGGGACCAAAGTTGTTGAGCAAAAAAAGAAAAGACTCCAAGAACCTGGATCACTGCTAGGGGTTACCAGGTAGTCATTTAAAAAAAAAAAACCCAGACACGCTTCATGGGGGGGACCGGCCAGGAAGGGAGCGGTGCTGGCCGGGAAGGGGGGGGCCTGGAAACAGCTAACGGGGGAGGGAGGAGCAACTGAGCTGGCTGGGGGAAATGGGGCTGGTCGTGGGGGGGAGGGGTCGGGCAGAACGGGGCTAGCTGCGGGATATCGAGGGAGGGAGGACCGGCCAGGAGGGGGCAGGGCTGGCCGGGAGTAAGGGGGGGCGAGAAGCACAGCTGGGGGGGGTTGGGGGCCGCAGTGCTGGCCAGGAGGAAGGGGGGGGCGGGAAGCAGAGCTGGCAGGGGGGGAGGAGTGCAGCGGCGTTGGCCGGGGAGATCAGGAAGAGGAACAGGCCGGTGGGAAGCAGAGCTGGGGGCAGTGCAGGGGGCCTGGCCGGGGAAGATCAGGAGGGGAAGTGAGGGAGAACCAGCCAGCCGGGAAGAGGGGAGGGTGAGCAAATTGGCCGGCGGGGAGCGGGACTGAACTGGACACTTGCTGCCTGTCCCACACAGGCTCCTGGCGACGCACGAGCGAGGAGGAGGCTTCCCCTCCTCCTCACACTCAACTGACTGAGGGCTCCCTGCGGCAATCACGGCCCCGCCTCCCAGCTGGGACTCCCAACCACTCCCCCCACCCACGCCAGGCTTCTGTCCGGTGTGCAGCCAGAAAAATCAGAAAATACCAGACATTGCACATGTCCGGTATTTTCTGATTTTTTACCAGACAGAGCGTGCAAATACCGGGCTGTCCGGTACAATACTGGACACCTGGCAACCCTAGGCTGATAGTAAACAAAAGTTTTTTATTAAGTACAAAAACCAGGATTTAATTAGTTGCTAGTGAAAACAGGCTGAACATAAGAACATAACATAAGAACATAAGAACGGCCGTACCGGGTCAGACCAAAGGTCCATCTAGCCCAGTATCCTGTCTGCCGACAGTGGCCAGCACCAGGTGCCCCAGAGGGGGTGGACCGAAGACAATGATCAAGCGCTTTGTCTCCTGCCATCCCTCTCCAGCCTCTGTCAAACAGAGGCCAAGGACACCATTTTATCCCCTGGCTAATAGCCTTTTATGGACCTAACCTCCATGAAATTATCTAGCTTCTCTTTAAACTCTGTTATAGTCCTAGCCTTCACAGCCTCCTCTGGCAAGGAGTTCCACATGTTGACTACACGCTGTGTGAAGAAGAACTTTCTTTTATTAGTTTTAAACCTGCTACCCATTAATTTCATTTGGTGTCCTCTAGTTCTTCTATTTAGGGAACTAATAAATAACTTTTCTTTATCGGCCCTCTCCATACCACTCATGATTTTATACACCTCTATCATATCCCCCCTCAGTCTCCTCTTTTCTAAACTGAAAAGTCCCAGTCGCTTTAACCTCTCCTCATATGGGACCCGTTCCAAACCCCTAATCAATTTAGTTGCCCTTTTCTGAACCCTTTCCAAGGCCAAAATATCTTTTTTGAGGTGAGGAGACCACATCTGTACACAGTATTCAAGATGTGGGCGTACCATAGTTTTATACAGGGGCAGTAAGATATTCCGGGTCTTATTTTCTATCCCTTTCTTAATAATACCTAGCATCCTATTTGCCTTTTTGACCGCCGCTGCACACTGTGTGGAAGTTTTCAGAGAACTGTCCACGATAACTCCAAGATCTCTTTCCTGATTTGTCGTAGCCAAATTAGCCCCCATCATACTGTACGTATAGTTGGGGTTATTTTTCCCAATGTGCATTACTTTACACTTATCCACATTAAATTTCATTTGCCATTTTGTTGCCCAATCACTCAGTTTGGTGAGATCTTCTTGGAGTCCCTTACAGTCTGCTTCTGTCTTGACTATCCTAAACAGTTTGGTATCATCCGCAAACTTTACCACCTCACTGCTTACCCCTTTCTCCAGATCATTTATGAATAAGTTGAACAGGATTGGTCCTAGGACTGACCCTTGGGGGACACCACTAGTTACCCCTCTCCACTCTGAAAATTTACCATTTATTCCTACCCTTTGTTTCCTGTCTTTTAACCAGTTCTCAATCCAAGAAAGGACCTTCCCTCTTATCCCATGGCCATGTAATTTACACAAGAGCCTTTGGTGAGGGACCTTGTCAAAGGCTTTCTGGAAATCTAAGTATACTATATCTACTGGATCCCCTTTGTCCGCATGTTTGTTAACCCCTTCAAAGAACTCTAATAGATTAGTAAGACAGGATTTCCCTTTACAAAACCCATGTTGACTTTTGTCCAACAAATTATGTTCTTCTACATGCTTCACAATTTTATTCTTTACTATTGTTTCGACTAATTTGCCCGGTACTGAAGTTAGACTTACCGGTCTGTAATTGCCCGGATCGCCTCTAGAGCCCTTTTTAAATATTGGTGTCACGTTGGCTACCTTCCAGTCATTAGGTACGGAAGCCGATTTAAGGGATAGGTTACAAACCACAGATAATAGTTCAGCAATTTCCCATTTGAGTTCTTTTAGAACCCTTGGATGAATGCCATCCGGTCCCGGAGATTTGTTAACATTAAGTTTTTCTATTTGTTCCAAAACCTCCTCTAATGACACTTCAATCCGGGACAGTTCCTCAGATTCATTACCCACAAAGGACGGTGCAGATTTGGGAATCTCCCCAACGTCCTCAGCCGTGAAGACTGAAGCAAAGAAATCATTTAGTTTCTCCGCAATGGCTTTATCGTCCTTGATTGCGCCTTTTATAGTTCGATTGTCTAGGGGACCCACAGGTTTTTTAGCAGGCTTCCTGCTTCTAATGTACTTAAAAAACATTTTGTTATTTCTTTTTGAGTTTTTGGCTAGCTGTTCCTCAAAATCTTTTTTTGCTTTTCTTATTACATTTTTACACTTGATTTGACAGTGTTTATGTTCCTTTCTATTTATCTCACTAGGATTGGACTTCCACTTCTTAAAAGATGCCTTTTTGTCCCTCACTGCTTCTTTTACATGGTGGTTAAGCCACGGTGACTCTTTTTTAGGTCTCTTGCTATGTTTTTTAATTTGGGGTATACATTTAAGTTGGGCCTCTATTATGGTGTCTTTAAGAAGTTTCCATGCAGCTTGCAGGGATTTGGCTCTAGTCACTGTGCCTTTTAATTTCTGTTTAACTAACCTCCTCATTTTTGTGTAATTCCCCTTTTTGAAATTAAATGCCAGGGTGCTGGTCTGCTGAGGTGTTCTTCCCACCACAGGAATGTTGAATGTTATTATATTACATCATCAAAAGTAAGTTCTAATACACTAAGATCAAAGTAAGTTCTAATACACTAAGAAACTTGTTACATGCGAATTCTTACCCTAAGCAGCTGTTCTTATTTCAGGCATAAGCTTCAAGTCAGAGCTGTTTTTTAACTGACTTGGCTCTCCAGTCCTTTTTATCCTCCTTAGGGCAGGGAGAGGGGACCTTTTTGGCCTGGGTCACTGACCCACAGAAAAAGCAATCAGGGGCAACACACAAGTGAAAAGCAAAAATGAAAAAAACCCAACCCTCACTAGTAGACATTGTAGGCACCTGTAGGCTCTGGGGTGGGCCCAAAATAAGGGGTTCACTGTGCAGGAGGGGGCTGCCAGGGAGCAGACTGGGGTGGGGATGTGGGGTCTGGGCTAGAGGTAGGGTGCAGGAGTGAGCTGTAGGAGCAGGATCTGGCAGGAGGTATGATGCAGGTGTGGGCTGGACGGGGAGTCTGGGTGGGAGACAGGATGTAGGAGTGTGCTGAGGGTGGGAATATGGGTTCTGGGAGGGAGGCTGCAGGAGTGGATTGGGGGTGAGTGTGTGGGTTCTGGGTGGGAGGTAGGATACAGGCGCCGGCTGAGGGTGAGGGATCAGGATGGGATGGCTGTAGGAGTGAGCAGGGGGTGCAGGGTCTGGGACAGAGGGGTCAGGAGCAGGATGGGGGTGAGAGTGGGAGGTGAAGGAGTGGCACTCCCTGCAGGCACCGCCCCCACCACTAGTGATTCAGCCAATGGGAGCAATGGGGGGGGGCAGTGCCTGCAGGGAGTACTTTCCTGAAGCAAGCAGAGCCCATGGGTCAGATTTGGCCCCAACTTGCTTTGATCTGGCCCATGAGGTTTGGGGCTTCTCCCACACAATAGTGGGAAGCCAGTGCTGGCACCCCCGCCATGGCATCCCCTGCAAGGTTGGAGCACCAGCATCAGCTCATGCCACTGAGGGAGTGGAGGGGTCCGTCCCTGAGCCATGTAGGCTGGATCAAGGCAAGCCGCAGGCCAGATGTAGCCCATGGGCTGTAAGTTCCCCACCGATGTCTCAGGGTGTTGCAGGCAATTTCCAAAAGCCAGCCGAAGACAAAGGGCTGATAGCTTCCCATTGCCTAATAGACTTTGACCCACGGTGGGAATCTTTGGTTTGGCATTTCCCCTCCCACATAAAAATACCAGGTTCAGAATGGACTCCTGTACCAGGACCAACCACCATTCAGACGTACAGGACAAACAAGGTTGGACAATCACCAAGCCACTAGGCTCTCTGGTCTTTCATTAGCGTATTTAAAACTGTAACAGACTCATACTTCATATTTCTAACTTCACCTACAAGAATGATACATACCCAAAAATAGGATATGGAAATCCAGCAGATCATAACTATAAAATTGATATGTTACAATGACCTATTTTACATAAAGCATGTTTGAGTAATGCATATTCACATGCTAATTTTCACAAAGCATGGGCAGGGGGCATCATAGGGGAGTGTCTTGAGAGAAGAGATAAAGTAGGACAAGGGCACAATCTAACTATAGGACTGGAAATTCTTGGTTGCAGTGACCCATGGCCAAATTCAGAGGTGATATGTAAGGCATAAGTCAGCTCCTGTTATACACAAGGCTCTTTTAGACCTACTTGCACCTGCTTCAGAGGACAACATTTGATCAACAGCCTCTTTCATTTGTCTCTAGTTAAGGGACCCATGGCTTCATACATACAGGGCATGTTTACACAGGATAAAAAACCCACAGTACAGCCACAGTTAGCCTGGGTCAGATGACCTAGGTTCACAGAACTTCAGCGGTGGGGTGAAAAATTGTTGTATAGACATTCAGGCTCGGGCAGGGTCCTAGAGCTCACATTTTGAGCCCCAGAACCTGAGTTTGCAAGCTCGAGTCGGCTGACCAAGGCCACAGATTGTTTTTCTATCCCACTGTAGACATACCCCATGGAGACCATGTTCATGCATGGGAATGAAATTTGGCACTTTCAGCACTCTGCTACTGAAGCAAAAGGAATTATCAGCTATCACAGACTCTTAGCATTCCTGAAGCTACCACTGGAGGGGGTATGATCACACATGCTTAGATACATGGGTGGTCATTATCATAGGTGGGGGAAGACACTGCCTTCCCAAACCGCCAGGCATAGTCCCACCCAAACGCCACCACCAGAATGCCTACTCTGCCCCCACTGCCTGCCCTCTCCGTGCTCTGTGGCTAGGGAGGCTGGAGACGAGAGCCCTTCCTCCCTCCCCATGCTCCGGGGACAGAGAGGTTGGGGTGCACATTCCTGCCTGCTCTTTTCCCCTCCCTGTGGTGGGAGGGGGGGGAGGTGGCTTGGCTCCTGTGGGGTTTGGGGCCTCACTGAAGGAAAAGGGTTGGAGGTGGGACTGAGGCTTGCCTCCCCCAGCCCTACCTTCACTGACCGCCCATGCTTAGACAGTATTTTCTCTGCAGCTCCCCCAAGTTAGGCTACAAGGACTGTCATGCCACAACTATGCCACAATAATTCCACTGTATAGATGTACCTACAGTGGCAGAAGGGGTTTCCATTGCTGCAGGAATTTCACCACCCCGAGCAAAGGTAGTTAGGTCAACAAACTATTCTTACGTCCACTTTGCTGCATCTACACTAGGGTCTACGTCAGCATAGCTATGCCAATCTAAATTTTAAGTGTACACCTAAGAAAAGCTCATGCCAAGTGTGTGACATCCAGAACAGTTCACCTACTAGGGGGCTTGTCATTTGCAAATAATCATACATGCAGACACCACATTCATCGAGGCAAATTAAACCTGGATCTTTGGAGCCAAAATCATAGCTTTGTGCCATTTACAACATCTTCGCAATGAAAGCTTCCATTTAAAAAAAAATGCTTTTTCTACCCTTTATAGTTGTAAAGGTCGACTTCTGAAAGTGACCCATGTTAGAATGCTCCTTCTGTAGTTAACTTTTGTGGTTATTGTTTCATTCCAGCTCTTGTGATGGGGAAGCAATTGCTTCCAAGGAGAAACCCTCAGAGATTATACGAAAGGCCCGAAGAAAACTAACAGCTGTTCTTCAAAGAGATCCAGAGGCCGTCTTGAGTGCTTTAGATTCCCATCTCCTCATTACACAGAGAGAGTACTTCTTACTGAATCAAATAAATGATCCACGGAAGCTAATAGTGATGCTGATTGAAACAGTGCTTCAAAAGGGAGAATTGGCCCATGAACAATTTCTAGATTGTATGGAAAACCTGCAACACACATTTCCAGGCTTAGAACCAATTTCTGAGTATTTAGAAGATGGTGAGTAAATTTTTCTTTCTAGTGGATTTTTTTCAGATCAAAAAATATTTCAGATTATCTCTAAAGAAAGATTCTCCTCTTAAGGAAAAATATTCTAGAATTTCATACAGAACAAAAACCTTTCTATAGGCTTTTTGAACCATCCTGTATAATTTAAAAGAGAAAGTCATCTTCCAAATTGTCTTTCATATCCGTCATTCCACCTACTATATCTTTGTCTAGACTTTCACAATGAAGCAGGATGAGATCAGGTTACTAGATTCATATTCACTTGTAGCCTAGGCAGAATTTGATCTCAGGAGTCTATATGCTTAAACATTGTTTTAAAAAACACTTTGATAAATCCAGTTAAATATTTTCTAATGGAAAATGTAGAAGCCCAGTTTATTTCTTCTTAAGGACTTCATTACTATATAGATTCAGAAAATAACTTTTTTTTAATTTCAAAGATAACCACTGTGGATCATTGCAGAATATATCTATAATCAAAGCAATGTGTTAGTTGGTTATAAAAGTAGTCTATCTAGTCGTCCCATGACTCTAAGAACTTTCTGGAAATTGGGCTATACTATCTCTTTTTTGTCCTTGTGTTAATGTGGGCTCTCGCTAAACAATCTGGCATAAATTTTGGAAGGAAGGATAATTTGTTCTAGTATCAAGAATACTGGAATATCAAGAATCCTGAAGAATCTGAATAGGATTTTATCTGATACTGTTTTTTTAATCTTTAGATCCCAATAATGAAACTGAAAATCCAGAAGCTACAGTGTTCTCAGAGAAAATGAATGGACCAGAAGACCCAGAAATGACTGCATCATCAGTGAAAAAACATTTTCCTGAGAACCCAGAACCCGACACATCTTCAGGGAAAGGGAATGGAGTCGAGAATCCAGAGCCTGACACATCCTCAGAGAAAGGGAATGAAGCCGAGAATCCAGAGCCTGACACATCCTCAGAGAAAGGGAATGAAGCCGAGAATCCAGAGCCTGACACATCCTCAGGGAAAGGGAATGAAGCTGAGAGCCCAGAACCTGACACGTCCTCATTGAAAAGGAATGGACTTGAGAGCCTAAAACCTGACTCATCCTCAGCAAAAGGGAATGAGGCCAAGAGCCCAGAGCACCACACATCCTCAGGGAAAGGAAACGAAGCCAAGAGCACAGAGTCTGACACATCCTCAGAGAAAGGAAATGTGGCAGAAAGCCCAGAACCAGACACAACCTCCACGAAAAGGAATGGAATAGAGAGTCAAGAACCCAACACAACTTCAGTAAAAGAGAACAGAGGCAAGAGCTCAGAGGCTGCTGCAAGCTTAGAGAAAGGAGCTAGAGTTGAGAGCCCAGAAAGTACTGCACCTTCTACAAAAGGAAATGAAGTGGAGAGCCAAGAAGCTGCTGCATTCTCTGAAAAAGGGAAGGAATCTGATGCCCTGGAAGCCTCTACAATTTTGGAGAAAGAGAAAGGAGCCACGAGACAAGTCCCCCCTGCTTCAGAGAAAGAGAATTCTGAAGGTTTCTTTATCCTCAACATATTGGGATTTAACTTTTAGGCCTTATACTCTGCCAAAGCTCCTCATGAACACAATGAGGTTTAGCCAGAATAAGGCAGTTGGGGTTGGGACATAACAATGTTTAAGAAACATTTAGGCTGTTATCTACAGAGTCCTTCATGGATATAAAATCTGTATCCTCATCCACACCCGTATCTGCAAAAATTGAGCCGTAGATATCAGCATCCACATCTGCGGATGTGGATATCTGTGTCTATAAAGAGGATATCCACAAATTCGTAGGGCTCTCATTATCTATCTTGTCTGCATTGTATTACATTATATCTGCAGACACAACCGTGATAAACTTTCCAAAAGCATCTCCTTTAGAACTCTTTAGTCTGTGACAAATCATTCCCTTTTTTTTACCCATCATACATACTTGTATGAGAGTCAACAAAAAAACCACAAGTAATCCTGTAGCACCTTAGGCTATGTCTAGACTGCAGGCTTCTTTCGGAAAAAGCTTTTTTCAGAAGAGATCTTTCAAAAAAACTTCTTCCGAAAGAGAGCATCCACACACAAAAGCACATTGAAAAAGCTATCTGCTTTTTCAGAAGACAGCATCCACACTGAATGGACACTATCTCACATGTAAGCTGTGATTACTATGGAGGGAGTGGCCACCAGGGCATCTGTGCTTTTTCCTCTTTCCTCTTCTTCCGAAATAACTCCCTCTTCCCTGTCCACACATGCCTTTTTCCGAAAGAGCTCTTTCGCAAAAAGGCTTCTTCCTTGTAGAATGAGGATTACCAATGTTGGAAAAACTCCTCTGTTCTTTTGATTTACTTTCAGAAAAACACAACTGAAGTGTAGACGTAATTCAAGTTTTGTCAGAAAAACAGCCATTTTCCCGACAAAACTCTGTAGTGTAGACATATCCTTAGAGCAATGTTTCCCAATTGGTGCTTTGGGGAACCCAGGGTTCCGCAAGAACGCGGCACTCCCCTGCCTCCTTTTAAAGAGACAGAGTCTATTTTGGTGCTTTTTGTTTTGCTCGTCCAATTGTGGCGAGGCTTTTTTTTTTTTTTTTTTTTTTTTTAAGATCTCTCTAACTTGATTTTTTTTACTCTGCCAACCCTAGGGGTTCCTTGAAATTCTTTTAAGCTGAAAAGGGTTCCATGGCCAAATAAAATTGGGAAACACTGCCTTAGAGACTAACAAATGTTATATATATAATTATACACACACACATATAGTATCATGAGCTTTCATGGGCAAAACCCACTTCTTTAGATAATACTATATATATTTTTTGTTAGTCTCTAACGTGCTATAGGACTACTTGTTTTTTTTAAAGTTACAAACTAACACAGCTACCCCTCAGAGACTTTTAAACATGTGTAAGTTTCAGTACTACAGTTTTACCAGATAGAAACTTACTAATTAGAAAGGGAAAGACAAGAAAGGAAACAAGAAACAAAAAACAAACAACAAAGGTTATATGTAGCCACATTTAAGTCTGACAAAAGAGGGAATTCCCATATCGCCTTTCCCCCTTTCTCCTAAGCTGTATCTGATGAATACAAATCCTCTGATCATAAAGTGTTGAGGAAATTATTTCATTCCCCATGGTCCTTGATACACTGACAACTTCTGCACTCAAGACATTAATTAGTGTTTTTCTGCTACTCAGTAAATTTAGAGACTTAATAACTAAACAGTGATAATATTTTTTCCTTTGGATTCATTCCTAGATTCTTTAATATTGGAACAAGATGTTGCTATTCAGCAAGACCCAGAACAGAAACAAAAAGATCTTCCCAAAGGTAACTCTCATATAATTTTTCCATGTGCATATGTCATTAGTATTGCATCTCACTAATTAAAATACTATTAGATTGATGATGTTTTGAATACTTTAGCTAATATAATCCATACACCAAAACTAGGTATTAATCCTTAGAAGTTTAGAACATCTCCATTTAAAAATCT
The DNA here is from genome assembly GCA_032595735.1 of Pelochelys cantorii. NCBI lineage: Eukaryota > Metazoa > Chordata > Testudines > Trionychidae > Pelochelys > Pelochelys cantorii. The sequence continues at coordinate 4,209,461 of CM064329.1, forward strand.
AGGTTTAAGGAGGTAGCAGATCCAGGACTCCTCTGATACACCTGTAACAGGTATTGTATGAATCTCTAGATAGGCTAGATAATGTTAGTAACTCACTGTACATACTAGGGATGTTAGAGTTTAACCAATTAACCCTTTAACTGATAAGCTGATACTTACCAGTTAATGGTGTTGGTTAAACTCAGCCAGATTGCTGTAGCTTCCTCCCCGGGAACCAGGTAGGCAAGAGCTGCCCGCTGCGCTTCCAGGGAGTTCTCCTCCCCGGGAGCCAGGCCAGCTGGGGCTGGCAGCCCCATTCCCAGGGAGGCTTTGCTGTGGGCTGTGTAGCATAAAGCTACGCTTAATACTGCAGAGCCTGCAGCTCATGGAATTGCGTAACCACGAAGATTTTTAGCAGTTACACACTTACCATATTAAATGATGTTAACGTCCCTAGTGCATGTTACCAGACTAAAAGGCACAAAGGCATATAGCAATGAGCTGTGAGAAGGCCTAGTTTGTCGATGGTATTATGACCCTGACTCTCCACAAAGGAGCGCACACTGTATCATGGAAGTAATGGATTTGCCTTCGGGTGAGGATGCCATTGTCTCTATGTCCCTAGAAGTCATTTGTATGGAAGAGGAAAAGCTGGTAACAGGGCAAGATTGAAAAAAATCCTACACAAATCCTACACTAGTTCCCATCATTGACTGTGAACAGGAACCCACCATTGGAGGGAAGACTGAGAATACAGAGCAATCTGAATAATCATTATTGAAGTGCATGAGAAGTGTAGCACCTGGATATTTCTGTCACTTCTCTGTATGGCCATCCTCTAACCACAGCTTTGCATGACTAGCCTAGTGACATAATCAACAACTGCCAAACACAATCACAACAACCTTGAGTTCTCTGCTTTATCACACTGCAGCAGCCAGTGCAGGGAGCTTGTTACATCTCCCTCATCCTCAACATCACAGACCCCGTGGAAGGTAGAGCAGCCTGGGGTCACCTCTAGTTTATGCCACTGATGCAAGATCCGCTCCATTCCAGAATGCCACTTATGTCTCCTTGTGCTAGGGATTTATTTGGGGGGGCCTAGATATCATTTCTGCCAATTTCCCATGATTGCCGAGTTCCCTTCCTCAGGACATGTGGAGAATTCCCCCTGAGGAAAGGAACTCTCTATATGTTGTCTTGGGCCATTTTCTTTTACCTAAGTAGTACAACTAACCTTGCAGATAAGACAATCTGGCCTTATATTTTTAGCTCTGAAATGTATGTTCATATTCTAACGCCTTTCTGCAGAGAGAAGAAAAGCAGTCAGTGAAGTTCTCTCCAAGTTAAAATTACAGAAGTATGGAAGCAGAAAGCTCAGGCTGAAAGATGTCCTAGAAATCAACTCAAGAAGTTTAATGGATGGGTCTCCTCAGAAATTAAGAGATTTGCCCTGGCATTTCCTGAGAAAGGTCATGGCTTTGAATGTGACAGCCAGAAACACAAGCCTTAGGTGTGGGGCAACAGATGGTCAAAGATCTAAGGTGGATAAAGAGGAACAAGGTATTGGTGAACAAATTTTCTTTGTTAGTGACATTGACACTAAAGTCTCTATGAATCCCCTGGACGTTCTCTGTGCTGTGCTGCTTTGCTCTGACAGTTTCCTACAGCAGGAGATCCTGTCCAAAATGTCCATGTGCCAGTTTGCCCTGCCTCTGTTGCTGCCCGCCCTCGACACTCCCAGGTGCACCCTGCTGCTGTGGGCCATGAGGGACATTGTGAGGAAGTGGCGGCCACACTCCCTGGCAGAGAGCCGAGGGTTCAGGGAGGAGAGCCTGGTGCTCACCCAAATGCCAACCGTCTCCTTTGTGCGGCTGGGCAGCTGCAGCTTCTCCAAGTCGCAACTCCTCAACGAGATTCTCAGCCCCTCCCAGCAGCACCACGACTTCTTTGTGCATCAAGATTTGTCATCTGGGAATGTCCCTAGAGACATCGCAGATGGCTTTGTAGAAATTTCCTGGTTTTTCCCTGGTGGGAGGAAGAATTTAGATCTTTTCCCAGAACCTGTGGCAGTTACAAATCTACGTGGAGACATTGAGTCTCACTGGCTCCAGTTCAGCTTTTTAACAGAGGTCTCCTCAGCAGTGTTTATATTTGCTGAAAACATCACTGAACGAGAGTACACTCTATTATCATCTTTGAAAGAATCCACAACTAAATACTACTTCATTCTCAACCGCCAGGCTGGGAAATCCAGCGAAACTCTGGCATTCCTTAACAAATTAGCCCCTTTGCTGAAACTGAAAAATTCACATATGTTGATGAAAGATAGCAGGACAAATAAAGCAAAATTTGTGGAAAAGCTGCAGTCCACCATACAAAGCATAATGAACTCTTCTCCCAAGAAGATAGGTATAGAAAACATGGCTGTGATAGCACGTGAACTAGGAATCCAAATAGATGAAGATCATGTGGAATGTCAAACTACAAGGAACTATGTGAAAGAGATCACCTCAGAAATAAAGGATGTGGTATATTACAAACAAGACATGCTGAAGCTCCAAGGAGATTTATGGAAAAACCTGGCTAAAGTGGAAAAAGAACTGTGCCGAATGAGAAGGCAGGGAGATATCCCTGCTGAGAAATATAAATCTCAGCTGAAAGATAAAATGTTGGAATTACGTAATCAACAGAATAAATGTGATCTGACTGATGGGTTGATTAAGTTCATTAATTCAATACAACATCTACTTCCATTAGAAAAACACTATTTCCTGAAATGGATGAAATTTCAGCTGGATCACATTGCTAGGAGGAATCTTTCTGAACTCCGGGCTGAATACAAAGAGAAATGCCAGTCTGTAGGAGATGATACCAAAAAGTTGGCAGAACTAGATAAACTAATATCTTCTACCTCTTTAGGGGTGGAGCATTTCATGCGTGAGTTGGGGCAGTTCTATGAGGCTGAATGCTCGATGGTTAAAGAAGGCAAAATTCTAAAAAGCAGAAGACAATTCACCCACCTCCCAGGCATCGCGGCTGACCTGATGCTGGAAGGGTTTCCTATTGAGCTGATCGATGGGGATGCCTCCAACATCCCACTGCAGTGGGTGACAGATATTCTGAGTCAGCTCCATGCCAAGCTGAGGGGAAGGTCCAAAATGCTGGTTCTAACGGTACTGGGAGTGCAAAGCACGGGGAAATCCACCCTCCTCAACACCATGTTCGGCCTGCAGTTTGCAGTGAGCAGTGGCCGATGTACACGAGGAGCCTTCATGTTGCTCATTCAAGTTAGAGAGATCTTAAAAAAAGAACTGGGCTGTGATTTTCTCCTGGTGATAGACACAGAAGGCTTGAAAGCCCCTGAACTGGCCAAGCTGGAGGACAGTTATCAACACGACAATGAGCTGGCCACGCTGGTGATTGGACTGAGTGACATCACCATTGTTAACATGGCCATGGAGAATGCCACTGAAATGAAAGATATTCTGCAAATTGTGGTCCATGCATTTCTCAGAATGGAAAAAATAGGGCATAAACCCAACTGCCAGTTTGTGCATCAGAACGTCAGTGATGTGTCTGCGCATGAGCAAAACATGAGGGACCGGAAACACCTCCTGGAGCAGCTGGATGAAATGATCAAAGCTGCAGCAAAGATGGAAAAACTAAATAAGGAAATAAAATTTTCTGATATCATGGAGTATGATCTGGAAAAACATAATTGGTACATCCCTGGACTCTGGCATGGAGTCCCTCCGATGGCTCCAGTAAATATGGGATATAGTGAAAAAGTGTATGAGTTAAAGAAGTACTTGTTTGAGTTCATAAGGAACCGTGCACTTAAAAGAACCCCCAAGGACATTCCCCAATTTATTGAATGGATGAAGAGTTTGTGGAATGCTGTCAAACATGAGAACTTCATCTTCAGCTTTAGAAACAGCCTCGTTGCTGAAGCCTACAACCTGCTGTCTGTGAAGTATGCTGAGTGGGAATGGGACTTGCGCAAAGAAATGCATCTCTGGGTAACTGAAAAAGAAACTGCAATTCAGAATCTTTCTTCTGAGGAACTAGAAGCTGATAAGTCACAATTTGAAATGCAACAGAAACTACTGTGTGGAGAAGAGAGAATTCTGGAGCTTTTAAAACAATATTTTGAAAGTGGGGCAGCAAATCTGCATCTGATAGAAAAGTACAAGGAAGATTTTATCAGAAGTGCAAAGAGCCTAAAGAATGAACTGGAAAGTTACTCACTGAAGAAATGTAAGGAAGCCATTCACATTAAAAAAGGCCAGCACAAGATAGCCAGTATTCAGGCTAAGTACATGAAAGTAATTGAAGGGAAAGTGGACATGCTTTTGGAAGAATGCAGGAGAAAAGAAAGTAAACTGGAAAGTAATGAATTGGAAATGGAATTTGAAAAAATGTGGAAAGAAACAGTTTCAGAATTATCACCTATTTGTTTACAGAAGCGTAAAATTCATGAAGAAATTGAGTTCTATCTGAGAAAAAACCTAGAAAACAGAGGAAGTTCAGTCAACCAGAAGATACAGGAAGCCAAAAGTTTAATGAATTATAGAATTAACTCTTTTGAAATGAAAACTGAATATTTAGACTTTTCATTAGCCACAACTGTGAAACATTGGTTTACAAAAAAACGGTCACAAAAAACAGAAAAAATTGCTGAATCCTTGCTGGACAAATGTAATAGTTACATTGAAGAAAGGGTCTATTCCAAGGCAGACTATGATGAAACATTTTGCAGAGAATTGTTGCATATGATCAATGAGCATCTTCAACAAGAGGAAGTGAAAAAACTTCAGACTTCAGTTTGCTTTGAAGTTGATCTGAAGCTTCACATTTTGGGGGAAGCTGCTCATGCATTTCAGAAGATGCATGAATATTTTCTCAAGGAAAATGATCCTCAGCAACGGCTGGAGAAACTGAAACCTCAATATTTATCTATATTTAAAGACCATTACTTGGAAACAGATGCCCGACAAAATAGAGCCAAGGATTTCTGTGATCAGTGTCTCAAACCTGCCTTAGTGAACTATGTTAGCAAAAGACTCGGGCTAGAAATAGTGAATGACATTCTCAGCAGTGGACAGTCTATCGAATATGCCAGCCGGACCTTTTTCCAGTTCACTGTGCAGAAGAAGCTGTTAGAAGATGGGAATTTCAACAACTATGTGCAATACATTACCAGTTATGAAAAGTTTGTCAAAGCCTGGATATGGAGGCACATATTAGATTACTACCAAGAAGCTGAGGATTTGGAAGATCTGGAGGAAGAAATTCTATCCACGATACTAAAGAAAGTCAGGGATGCTCTTGAGAATGCCAAAGATGAAAGTGTTAAGACGGTCTCAGTCTTTCTGAACAACTTTTGTAAAACACTGCAGAAAGACCTAGTGATTTCCAAGGACAGTTTAGTGGGAATACAGTTTAAAAATACAGCAGATCCAGCTCAATTTTCTACTTTTATTCAAACCTTCCTTCCTGGTCTTCAGCAACAAATACTGGCTGAATTGAAGGCTTTGGAAATTAACTCAAAGCTCTCCCATCTACCATTGAAACCCCAGGATGAAATCTTCAAGCGAGTGTTTGGCTGTGGGAAGCAGTGTCCATTCTGTAAAGTCCCCTGCGAGGCAGGAGGAGGGGCTCATAAGGAGCATTTTGCATCAGTACATCGTCCCCAAGGACTAGGGAGATACCACAATCTGGTAACAGAAAAGCTTACCTATTCTCTATGTTCCTCTGATGTAGTTTCCAACACTACATTTCGGAATTCAGACACAGATTGGAAAGATCATCCTTATAAAGATTATCATCAATATTACCCAGAGTGGCGTATTCAGCCAGATCCCAGCATCACTGCTTCCGATTACTGGAAATTTGTCTTTAAGGAGTTCAATCAACAGTTTGCTAAGCAGTATGGTGCTAAACCAGCTGATCTCCCAGCAGATTGGCAAAAAATAACCAAAGAACAGGCTCTGGAGAGCCTAAAAGAAGCATTTACTATAAAATAAACACACAGACAGTTTGCTTAAATGGGATATAGATCTGATCAGATAGGAAAATTAACATTTTTTTTATTTAAAAAACAGACATGAAAAAAATCCAACTTCAAACAAATTTGTCATTTCATCTATGAAGCTATCAGAATGAAAATCTATTTTTTGATAAGCGAAAAAATTCAGTATTTGGTTTCTGATTGCTAAAACCACAGTCGCATTTCACCAGAGCAATGGTGACAGCCAATAACCAACTAATTCACTCCCAAAACAGCTCAACTCTCCAACCAATTCAAATATTAATACCCTGACCCAGGCAACTCACCTCAGTGTAGCATACACAATTTCATGTTAGAGTGTTTTGCCCAACAAAATCTGCTTTATTAGAAAACCTGGACAGTGTCATTCCAGATAAAGGATTATCTGCCTTTCTGGCCCAGTTATAACTGGGACAGTGCACCATGATCATAAATCAGCAAATCCCATGCCATTGATGGTACAATTGTAGTGCACTCTTTCCCCTTCAACCATGCTGACTCTGCCCTCCATCAGCAGTCGGTCTCCTTAACTCTGCTCTATTTGGCTTATGCCATCTACTCACTTTCCTCATTATGTTCCTGATGACAAGACTCTTCAAAATAATTGATAGAATATGCCATCTAGAACGCAATTTGTATAGAAGCTCAGGCTTCCAGTGCAGAAAGTGATGTGACTAAAAGAATTAGGATTCTAAAAGAAGTCCAACAAGAAGGGGCTCTTGGCACAGACCAGCACCTCATTCATTCTTATCCATCAGGGAATAAATGGTCTTGATGGCTACAGACTAGGACAGGTGGGTTCTGTTCCTAGTTCTGAGATGGGAGTGGGGGCTAGTGGGCCAGACGTGCAGGGAATGCTATTCTTGGGCTCCATTTCTAGCTCTGCCACTGACCTGCTGTGTTACTTTGGGTAATTTCTCTTTACCTCCCTATGCCTCAGTCCGTCATGTGTTAAATAGGGGATAATGACTCTGACCCACCTCTCAGTAGGTTATACTGCCTAGTTCAATAATGTTCATAAAAAATAATGCTCAGACATACGCTGATGGAAAACGTTAAAGAAGGGCAAGCTATTGTGATTATTAATTTTGTAAGAAGTGTGTGGGGGCAGATGGGAAATGTTGAAAGCTGGTTACTACAAACATGAAGGCTGCGTCTAGACTGGCATGATTTTGCGCAAAAGCGGACGCTTTTGCGCAAAAACTTGCCAGCTGTCTACACTGGCCGCTTGAATTTGCGCAAGAGCACTGACGATCTCATGTAAGATTGTCAGTGTTCTTACGGAAATACTATGCTGCTCCCGTTCGGGCAAAAGTCCCTTTTGTGCAAAGCTTTTGCACAAAAGGGCCAGTGTAGACAGCTCAGATTTGTTTTCCGCAAAAAAGCCCCGATCGCGAAAATGGCGATCGGGGCTTTTTTGCGGAAAAGTGCGTCTAGATTGGCACGGACGCTTTTCCACAAAAAGTGCTTTTGTGGAAAAGCGTCTGTGCCAATCTAGACGCTCTGTTCCGAAAATGCTTTTAACGGAAAACTTTTCCGTTAAAAGCATTTCCGGAAAATCATGCCAATCTAGACGCAGCCGAAGGGTTTTATTATTCTTGTAATGCATTCCTATTGATTAATCCAGGGGCCAGAGTGCTCTGAATACAGTAAGAAGCAGTTACTAATTTCTACTAGCAAACTAGCTGTGTATACTTCTTTAATGCTGTTGAAAATTCATCATTGCATAAGGGCAAAAAATACAAAAATCAGAATAAAATTAATGCAATTCTTTGCTTTATTCTCAATGGAGGTTGATTCAATAAAAATATTCATTTGTGACTTTTTGCAGCAAAATTTTTCCAGGAGAAACAGTTCATGCAGGTGGGGAATAAGTTAAAGTGAAACAAGTGGACATAGTTCTTCGTATAATGCAATACTCTTTCCCACTCCAATAGGATGTTGACTCTTCATCTTTATCTGATTTGTGTCCATTTATTCCCTACGTAAAAGAATAAATGGACACAAATCAGATATTAGGAATGGCAATATACAAAAACCTGTAGGGGAACACTTCAATCTCCCTGGACACACAGTAGCAGATTTAAAGGTAGCCATCCTGCTGCAAAAAAAACTTCAAGACCAGACTTCAAAGAGAAACTGCTGAGCTACAGTTCATCTGCAAATTTGACATAATCAGTTTAGGATTAAACAAAGACTGTGAATGGCTAGCCAAGTACAAAAGCAGTTTCTCCTCTCTTGGTGTTCCCACCTCCACATCAGCTGCTAGAAGTGGGCCTCACCCTCCCTGACTGAATTAACCTTGTTATCTCTAGCCTGCATATTTATACCTGCCTCTGGAAATTTCCACTACATGCATCTGACGAAGCGGGTCTTTGCCCATGAAAGCTTATGCTCCAATACATCTGTTAGTCTATAAGGTGCAAAGGACTCCTTGTCGCTTTTGCAGATCCAGACTAACACAGCTACCCCTCTGATACTTGACGCCTAATTCGATGTTCCTTATAATACATTACTAACCTTTCTTCACCACTCTTAAAACAGCATTATAGAGGCTCAGTCTAGCTCATTAATTTTACATGAACCCCACATTGATCATTGCGATTTACTGTAAGGAAAATTTTGTTTACCTGGCCCACCCCAACTTCACAAGGCAGAAGACGCTCAGATACCACAGACGAGAGCAGGCTATAAATAAGATCCCAAGGGGCAAGGGAATTGGTGTGTATACACTATGCAGCTTGGGGGCTGATAAGCCCAGCTCAAGGCTGATAAGCCAGCCTGTTTCCCCCCACAGGGCCAAAAGTATTTCTGATTTTTCTGAAGTGTAACCATGAACCTGATTTTCCAACATACTCCAGATTAGTGAGGCAATTTTGCTTCCTCACTTGATAGCACCCACAATTTGCACCTGCAATAGAATCAAGAGGAAGCATTGGTGGAAAAAATTGCGGGCCCAATTTATCATGGATGCAAAATTTTACCTGTGAAACTGGAGGCTCAGTTTAAAAAAATCAAACCCATAGGATTACAAAAGAATATTTTAAAAAAAAAATTAAATTCATTATTAATTCTCACAGATCATATAGCAACATCCTATATTAAATGAGCCTTATCACTGAAAAATGCCATACAAGAGGCACCATGGTCCAGTGTTTCCTAAACTTCTGAAAGCGGAAGTCCTATACATAAAATGAAGCCAAACACTGCTTCTCCCCACTCACTAACACTGCCATCTAGTGTTAAAGACCAGCCATGATTTAGTGACAGAGATGCGGCCGTGTTAGTCTTTAAAGCACTGCATAGTCCTGTCTTTTGTTTCAGCGAGACCAGATCTGAGGAAGTGGGTCTGGCCCACAAAAGCTCATCACCTAATAAACCATCTTGTTAGTCTTTAAAGTGCTGCATAGTCCTGTCTTTTGTTTCAGCCATAATTTAGATTTTCATAATATACTTTCTCTTCTTCCTCACATGCAACATAGTTTTCAGTGCTGACTTTTCAGACAGGGTGACAGGCATTTGAGTCAGTCCCCATTGGAATGAATGGGACAGCTCCCACCTTTCCAACCTATTATTTCAGGATCTCTGCAAATGCAGACAGACCACAGCATCATCAATGATCATCAAGTCTATTTTGATGCATTTCTCTGCAACCATTAACAACAAAACTTACTTTGCAAAAAATGAAAGTTAACACTAGGGAAGAACTGGATCTCTGCATGTGCCCCCAAGATGCATCCTGCATGCCCCACTATCAGGGGCTGTGCCATGCACTTTGCCATGGTCAAATACTCCATTTAGTGACATGCCATAATAAACCAGCTTCACAACTGCCAAACTCCATATAACTCAAGTGCTGAGAGACCCCAAGACAACTCAAAGTGTGGGCAGTTTATATGAATTATCCAAGGCTATGGGGTACCCTTTCCCCTCTGGTCCGTGTTATCTGCCTGCCCCCACTTCTCCTTCAACCTTACCTTGTGGTGTCTTCCTGCAGCACAGGACTGGGGCTTTGGTACCTTCTTCTTGGATCTGTGGTGCACAGAACCGCTCTCCCCCAGGGATATTTGGGAGGCTGCCCCCCCCCCAAGCCCTCACAGCTCAGCAGCAGAAACATGGAGCAGAGAGCTGGGCTGAGTATGTTGCTCCCCCACTAATGTGTCAAGTAAGACTCTGTGCCCTGACCAGGCAGGTGTGTTCAGCCACAGGGCCAAGCAGCCCCCAGACCATGTTTTCAGGATTTAGATAGATGCAGCTCTACAAGGCATGTCCCTCCCCTGGGCTGCCCTGGCCCAACCCGCAGATCCACCACTCTGAGTAGGGAACCCAACACCAACTCCATGGCCCAGTGCAACACAAACACAGCAGCCCACTGCAGACAGGACCCATGATGTGGGTCGAAGGGGCTTAGAAACTAATTCTTCACTGACTCCCTCCCAGAATCCCTCCACCTGCTCCTCCAAACTCCTCTTTCCCTCCAGAACGACACCCCTCTCCAACTCCTCCTCTCCCAGCTTCCCTCCTTCCCCTGCCCAACTAGCCCCTTCCCCGACTTACCCCCTCTTTCCAATTGTTCCCCCTCTCAAATTAGCCCCTCCCATAACCCACTCTCCCCGTGAGTCTCCCAAAATTGAGCTCAATCTCCTGGAGGTTCCTGAAGACAAGCCAGGAGATCAGCCATTCAAAGTCCAGCAGTGCAGCAGGGCTGAGGCAGGCTCCCTGCTTGCCCTGGCCCCACACAGCTCCTGAAAACAGCCACCAACCCACAGATGGGGCACCCTCCGGGGGTCTCCACATGGTGCCCCCAGGAACTGGGGTCAATGGAGCTGCAAGGGCAGTGGCTGCAGGTGACAGACGTGTGCGTGGCCACCTGCCCCCACACCTCAGGGTTTGCGGGCAATGATCCCAAACCCCAGCCCTGAGCCCCCACACACCCAAACTCCCTCCCACACTCCTTCCTGCACCACGCACACCCCACGCTGATCCCGCACACACACTCCAGCTCCCTCCCGCACTCCTTCCTGCACCACGCACACCCTGCGCTGATCCCGCACACACACTCCAGCTCCCTCCCGCACTCCTTCCTGCACCACGCACACCCTGCGCTGATCCCGCACACACACTCCAACTCCCTCCCGCACTCCTTCCTGCACCACGCACACCCTGCGCTGATCCCGCACACACACTCCAACTCCCTCCCGCACTCCTTCCTGCACCACGCACACCCCGCGCTGATCCCGCACACACACTCCAGCTCCCTCCCGCACTCCTTCCTGCACCACGCACACCCCGCGCTGATCCCGCACACACACTCCAGCTCCCTCCCGCACTCCTTCCTGCACCACGCACACCCCGCGCTGATCCCGCACACACACTCCAGCTCCCTCCCGCACTCCTTCCTGCACCACGCACACCCCGCGCTGATCCCGCACACACACTCCAGCTCCCTCCCGCACTCCTTCCTGCACCACGCACACCCCGCGCTGATCCCGCACACACACTCCAGCTCCCTCCCGCACTCCTTCCTGCACCACGCACACCCCGCGCTGATCCCGCACACACACTCCAACTCCCTCCCGCACTCCTTCCTGCACACCCCCCCCACACACACACACTCATCCCCTTTGCCCAGGCAGGGCCAGGGCGTTTGGGTTTGTGTGATTAGACAGTTGCCGACCCTACACGTACCCTCGTCACCAGTAACACCCCTCCCAAGCCCTTCCCAGCCCACAGACACCCCCCAAATTCTCCCTTCTCCATCTGATCCCTGCTACTGAGCCCTCCCCTCATGCCTGGCCCCAGCATGAGCTGCCCCTCTGCAGCCCCCGAGGGGCAACCTGAGCTCAGCCCCTCAGCCCTGCTCCCTGTCACCTCACGGACATGCCAGAGCGCCCCTCCCCCAAGGGGGGCACCTGGGCCCTGTTAGCCTCAGGGGTGGGGGCTCATTTGCATAAAGGAGGCAGGAGCAGCCAAGCAGGGGCGGGGCTGAGGGAACGAATTGGGGGGAGCTATGAAGGGCTCCCCAGGACTCAGGGTGAGCAGACCCTGGGCAAGGCCAGGCCTGTGCTGGGAGCCCCGGCTGCAGGGCCCCAGGCAGGGGCAGGGGGCGGCTGCCCCAGGCAGATGCTGGGGGTGCAGGGGCAAGAGGAGGCTGCAGTTCCCAGAGCCAGCTGCATGGAGAGAGCAGGGACGGGGCTGTCAGCAGATGGGAGGTGGGAGTCCAGGGGCAGAGCTGGACCTGTGCAGCCTCCCTTCGTGTGCCACCCTCAACTCGTTTCAATGGGTTTTGGATCAGGCCCGCAGCCATTCCACATGGTGCTTAATTCCATGTTCCTTATAACAGAGTGGTGGCAACTTTCTTTCTTCATCACTCTCCCATTCGTGGTGGCCCAGTCCAACTCGTTTATTTTGCTTACACCCCACAACGATCACTGCGATTTCCCTCACCCCCAACTGCACTGGTGCAGAAAGCACTCGACACCACAGACAGGAGCCGGCTGTAAATAAGACGAGTCCAACAGGCCGGGGAACTGGTGCACATGCAGCGTGGGGCGGATGAGCCAGCCTGTTTCCCACCCGAGGGCAAAAGTATTTCTGATACTTCTAAGCTGCAGCCATGAGCCTGGTTTTCCAACTGTTTAGCAGGTGCAGTTTTGCTTTCTCTGTAATTGTAGCAACAATTTTGCAGAAAATTGTTAGCCACAATTTATTGTGGATGGAAAATGTTACCTGTGAAACTAGAGGCTCAGGTTGAAAATCAAACCCATCTGATCACAAAGGAATATTTTTTAAAAATGATCAAAGTCCGTACAGCAACATCCAATATTAAGTCAGTCTTTTCACTGCAAAATGTATTGTGGATGGAAAATTTTACCTGTGCAACTGGAGGCTCAGTTTGAAAATCAACCCCATTGGATTACAAAAGAATATTTTAAAAAGCATGTAAATTCATTATTAATTCTCACGGTCTATATAGCAACATCCTATATTAAATCAGTCTTTTCCCTGAAAAATGCCATACAAGAGTCACCATGACCCAGTGTTTCCTAAACTTCTGAAAGCCGAGGCCTTGTTCAGAAAATGAAACCAAACCCTGCCGCCTCTCCCCACTCACCAATACTGCCATCTAGTGTTAAAAGCCCAGCCATATTTTAGATCTTCATAATATAAGTCCTCTTCTTTCTTATATTCTTTGACCTAGAAAATAGGTCACAGCAGTGACTTTTCAAACAGGGTCACTGGCATTTAAGTCAATCTCCACTTAACTGACTGGGACAGTTCACACTTCTCCAACCTATTATTTCCAGGTCTCTGCAAACTTAAAGACATCACTGTGTAATTAATTAACTTCAGGTCACATTCTGATGCATTTCTCTGCAAGCAAGCTAAACTTACTTTTAAAAAATGAAATCTAACACCAGGGAATAGCTGGATGTCTGTATGTGCCCCCAGCACTTTTCCTTCATGCCCCTCATCAGAGGTTTTACACACACTTTGGGGAACTCCACCATAGACCAACCCTTCCTTCAAGCTATGTCTACTCTGCAGGAATTTGTCGGCAGAGGCAATGCAAATCAAGCGCTCATTAGCCTTTCTCACGCTCTCATTTGCATACTTTCTTCCAATCCATTTTGCAGAAGAGGTTTTTGCGGGGAAAAAAACGCAGTGTAGATGGGGCAAAAAACCCTTTTGCACAAGACCCTGTATACCTGCTTTTTTGAGGAATAAGAGTTCTTGCGCAAAAGGGTTTTTTTGTGCAAAATGGCCCCATCCACACTGCTTTTTTTGCACAAAAACCTCTTCCGCAAAACAGATCGGAAGAGACTATGCAAATGAGAACATGAAAAATGCTAATGAGCACTTCATTTGCATTGCCTCTGCCGACAAATTCCTGCAGTACAGACGTAGCCTGTCAGTGACATGACATAATAAATCAACCTCACAACCACCAAAAAAGTAACATACCTCTAGTGATGGGGGAACCTCAGACAATAGAAAGTATGGATGTTCACAGAGCAATGTAGATCACTCCGTAAACTATGTGCAAACTAACTGAAAATGTAGGCATCTAGGAGCAAGGGCTGTAGGGAATTCTTCTAGGATGGGGTACTCTGTCCAAGAAGAAATGATTCTGACAAAGATTTGGGTGTCATTGTGGGTAATCAGCTGAACATGAGCTTCCGGCTTGATGTTGTGGCCCAAAGAGCTAATGTGATGCTGGAATGGATAAACCGCAGAATCTCCAGTAGGTTATTTTACCTCAGTATTCAGCCCTAGTACAACCACTGCTGGAATCCAGTGTCCAGTTTTAGAGCCCACCATTCAAGAAGGACTTGAATAACCTGGAGAGAGGTCAAAGAAGAGCCACAAAAATGAGCAAAGGATTGGAAAACGTGCCTCATAGTGACAGATACAAATTTAAAATATGTAAATCTATTAAGGCTCTGTCTACACTAGCATTTTTGTCAGTAAAACTTTTGTCAGTCAGTGTTGTGGGGAAAAAACCCCAATCCCTGACCGACCAAAGTTTCACTGACAAAAGTGACGGGGCTGTGTCAGTGGGATACACTCTTCCACCATTACAACTGCGGCCACTTGTTTGGAGTGGTTTACTTATGCCAGAAGAAGAGCTTTCTCCCCTCAGCATAGAACAGCGGTTCCCAACCTTTTCCAGATAGGGACCCATTTTGACAATTCAGGAAGAACTGGGTGACCCAAGGCAATTCAAAAATGGAGGAAGGTGGGGGGCAGAGACCCCTGGGGAAACACTTGGCAGCCCTTATGAAATGTAATGGCGACCCATATTGGGTTCGCGACCCATAGGTTGGGAAACTCTTGCATAGAGTGATTACGCAGGAAACGTGACAACAGCAGAAATGCAGTGGTACCTCAGTGCTGCTGTAAGGCCCGTCGTGTAGACATAGCCTTGGTTTAACAAAGAAATTGTCTCAGAGGGGTAACTGTGTTAGTCTGTAACTTTAAAAACTTTTTTTAAGGTGGGTTTTGCCCGCAAAAGCTCATGATACTACATATATTTTTGTTATGTATGTATAGTCCTTGAGGTGCCACAGGAATACTCGTTTTTAAAGAAATTAAGGGGTGACTTGATTATAGCTTGTGAGTTTCTTTCTAGAGAATGCACATTTAGTCATTCTTCAGTCCAGCAGAGGAAGATCTAATGTGATCCAATGCCTGGAAGTTGAAGCAAAACAAATTCAGACTGGAAATCAGTGAGGGGAGTTAACTATTGGAACAATTTGCCCAGCGTTGTTGTGGACTCTTTTGGCCTTGGATCTATGAATTGGAATGCAGGTGCCTAACTCCCATGGGACTAAGTAAGTAACGTGGACAAGGACACACAATGCACTGAACCCAGATTTCCCAGGTCCTAGATTATAGAATAGAATTTCCAGGCTCCCATCTAGGCCTTGCCTGGGAATAGTTAACTTTGGGGTGTGTCCCATTCACCAGCCTGCATTTCCTTCCTTAGACTGAGACGGGCAGAGCTATGTAGTGATTGCCTGGGGGATTAGGAGCTAGAATGGGAAGTGAGATGCTTAACCCTGTGTAGTGTTCCTCAGGAAGCTGTCACAGGAAGTGCAATGGGAGGGCTCTATTGTGCTCAGCAGAGCTTTAGTTTCAATTTTATGCTGCTGAAACAGAAGCTGCTTCCTGGTTTCTCTCTCCCCGTAATGGCCCCGCAGTTTGCTTAGGGCTGTGTCTGAGGGGCTGGGATGGAGAAGACAGGTGGCAGCAGCTCCTCCCTGCTGGAGATCCTGGACGAGCTGGGGGAGAAGGATCTCAAGAGATTCAAGCACAAGCTGAGAAGGATCCAGCTGAAGGAGGGATATCAAGCCATCCCCTGGAGCCAGCTGGAGAAAGGGGACCAGGTGGATGTTACTGACCTGCTGATCAGGCACTGTGGGGAGCCCTATGGGGTGGAGGTGACTGTGCAGGTGCTGAGAGACATCCATCACAGAGACCTGGCGGAGAAGCTCAGCGAGGCTGTTCCAGCCGGTAAGGCATAAAGCAGCGCGAGCAGATCCAACCTGCAAGAGGCTGAGGTGGGGAAAACTTGCTGGACTAATAAATCTGTTCCCTCTCTGGTGACTTTCCCTTCCACGATCCGCTGCTGCTTCCTGTCGCCTCGGTGCCTGAGCCCAGCTAGAAACAGCCCCTGGCTGGAAGCACTTGAACGGCCTGGATGGCTGACGCCTTTAGATATGTGGCCTTTGCTCCTTGCAATAATTCAGCTCTTCAGACAACTGGGCAGGCTCGCTGACAGAGGGGGGCAAAGGGGGCAATTGCCCCGGAGCCCAGAGATTCAAAGGGGCCCAGGGCTGTAGTCGTCACAGTATCTGGGCTCTGTATAGCTCTGAGGGGGGGGGAGGGAAACACCACAGTCAGGGCAGAGCTAAAGGCTGACTGCCCTCAGCCCTGCCCTGTTCACCTGAGGCCTTGGTCCTTTCAGGGTGTGGAACTGTCCCCCCCCCACACACACACAGCCCCTTGCCCCGCGGGCCCCCACTAGCTGTTGGCCCCTCTTCAGCTGGGAACCTGGGTGTGTCACAGGAGGCTGTACTACCTGCCCTGTGTGGTGAGACACTAAAACACGCTTCTGCTGGGATCCGCCACCTGGTGGCACCAGTCCCACGTCCAGAGTTTGAAAGGTGTGGCGCTAACTGGGTGCAGTTGTAGCCCCCTCGGGCCCAAGGTATCAGAGAGACAAGGCAGGTGAGGTAATGGCTGGAGAAGATCCCTGTGCAGCTCGAAAGCTTATATCTCTCACCAACAAACAATTCAATCAAAGATCTGTCCTCACCCGCCTTGTCTCTCCAAAACTGTCAGTGAAGCCGCAGCCTTTATGTATTTCACCAGGATCCAAACTACGGCAGCCACAGATCGGGCAGTTAGCCATTCCCAGCTACATCTAAGGTATCTTGTTCGTTTGCAGGCACCCCCCAAAATGGCTGATATAGTCTTGCCACGGCCCCTCATTTTCTTGTTTGCATTTTGTTTGAATTTTCCTGGGAATTTTCCAGTTTGTTTTTTAAAATGTGTAAAAATCGGTAAAAGCTGAAAAGGCCAGGCCAGCAGGGGAGGGGAGGGAGGAAGGGAGCAGATCGCGATCTCAGGTGTGAAGCGGGTGGTGAAGGCAGGGTGGGTGTCTGAATACCTCCTAGCACAATAGGGGGTGGGATGGAGTCTGAAACCATTTCTCACTCACGACTCAATTTCACGACTGGTGGTTTCCTTTTAATGCATTTCACATAGTCACACACACACAGCTGTGTACATTGTTACATGGATGATGGATGGCTACACAGAGCGTGCACACACACACACACACTGAGCACCCACACACGCATACAAACATGCACACTTACTGCAGCTAGACTGAACTCACACATTGTCTGCATGCATGCACACACACTGACTGAACATAGACACACAAAACTGCATGTACATCCACTGATCACATGCACACACAAGCGTGCCATGATCACATTTGCACACCCACATACTGCGCATGCGCGCGCACACACAGACTAACTGCACATACACATGATTGTCCACACAGAAGAATGCGCTGACTGTACGGATACACATTGCACATACACATGCATGCACTGATAGAATGTACACACATACACATGCCCAGACTCTGACTTTACACCCACACACAGAGTGCATGCATACACATGGACCACACACACATAGAAATGGAAATTCTGAGTAAGGTCAAAATCTCCATTTCTCAGATCAAATAAAGAAACCATGCTATCAGCATGATGCTTTTTTTAAAGCCCCACAACTACCCTGTTTATTCTATGAAACACACCAAGTGTTAGATAAGGCAGGGGGCTCTCAAACTTTATTGCACTGGGACCCCCTTCTGACAACCACTATTTCTCCACAACCCCAGGAGGGAGAACTGAAGCCTGAGCCCCACAACCCCAGCTGTGGGGGGGCAAAACCAAAGGGCTATAGCTCTACTTGGGGGGGGCCTGTAACCTGAGCCCCAACATCCCTTGAGCTTGGCTTCAGGCCCGGACAATGGAGCTCGGGCTTGGACTTGGACCCCTGGGCCCCAGCAAGTTTAATGCCAGCCCTGGTAACTCCATTAAAATCAGGTCATAACCCACTTTGGGGTCCCGCAGTTTGGGAAGGGTTGGTGCAGACGGACTCACAGCCGGCTCCTTTCCGACCGGCCCAGACCGAGCACTGTCATCAACCTTGCCTTCTGCATTCCTGTTTGCACCTGAGGCCGGAGTTTACGCGATGCCCCAGGTCTTTGGGAAGGGGGCGGGAGCGGGTCAGTGACTGAGCGCCGTTCATTTGGGCTCCCTCTCATTTTCCCTGCTAGAGCTTTGCAGCTGGAAGCAGAACTCAGACACGCCACCGGCCCCGGAGCCGGGGGAGGAAGTTGCTTTTACTCCAGAGCAGGAACCAGAGACTCCGCGACACCCAGAACCGGAGGAGAGAGACGTGGCCCAAGGTAGTTGCTCTTTCAAGTTTGTCTCTACAAAGGATACAGCCCAGGAAAGACACACAACTGTGTCCCCTGTACTCCACGCCCGGGGGAGAGCCCCGGTCACTGCTGGGGGAAGGACACTCAGCTGTGCGCGCCTGTCATGTGCACATGAACGGCAATAGCCTCAGATTTAGCTGCATCCTGAAGTAACCTGCACTCCCCACATCTGCCCGTGGCACGGGTTGAGGGATCAGGGGTGTCCGATACTGGTAGGAAGGGCGGCTCAGTGCCTACCTATCATGAAGGAGATGAGAAGAGAATCAGCCCGATCTGTGCATGGGGGTGGGGATTCTGAGGTAAATTGAGGTAGAGTGGGCTAGCCAGCCAATAATAGGATGGTGATCAGGAGGAGGTGGGAGGGGGACACATCCTTAAGTGGAGGAGAAGAAGGCAAGGGTATGATCTCTGGTCCTAACAGGGAACTGAAGAGGAAGTCTGGTTTCAGCTTATAACAAAAGAATGGCCATCCTGGGTTGGACCAACCTAGCTAGCTAGTATCCTGTCTTCCAACATTAGCCAGTGCCAGGTGCTTCAGAGACAATGAACTTAATGAGTCTATCATAGAATTATAGAACTGGAAGGAACCTCTAGAGGTCAAGTCCAATCCCCTACACGCATGGCAGGACCAAGCACCATCTAGACCATCCCTACCAGGTGTGCATCTAACCTGCTCTTAAAAATCTCCAGGGATGGAGATTCCACAACCTCCCTAGGCAATTTATTCCAGTGTTTCACCACCCCAACAGGAAGTTTTTCCTCATGTCCAACCTAAACCTCCCTTGCTGCAGTTTAAGCCCATTGCTTCTTGTGCTATAATAATTTTTCTCACTCTTCCTTGTAACTTTTTAGGTACTTAAACTGTTATCATGCCCCCTCTCAAGTCTTCTCTCTTCCAGACTAAACAAACCCAATTCTTTCAGTCTTCCTTCATGTTTTCTAGATCTTTAATCATTGTTGTTGCTCTTCTCTGGATTTTCTCTAATTTGTCCACATCTTTCCTGAAGAGTAGCGCCCAGAACTGGACACAGTACCCTAGCAGAGGCCTAATCAGTACAGAGTAGAATGGATGAATCACTTCCTGGGACTTGCTCACATCACTCCTGTTAATGCATCCCAGAATCATGTTTGTTTGGGGGTATTTCTGTTTGGTTTTTGTTTTGGTTTTTTTGTTTGTTTTGAGGGGCGTGTTTTTGTTTTTGCAACAGCATCACACTGTTGACTCATATTTATCTTAGTGTCCACTATAACCCCCAGATCCCTTTCTGCAGTACTCCTTCCTATACAGTCACTTCCCATGTTGTAAATATGAAATTGATTATCAAGTAATCTATCCCCTGTTGTCCAATCCCAGTTTCTGTCAGTCGGCCAGAGAATACAGGGCAACTGCAATGTCTAGGCCATGTAATTTCTGGGACCCCAATTACAGGAAGGATGTGGACGCATTGGAGAGGGTCCAGCGGAGGGCAACCAAAATGATTAGGGGGCTGGAGTGCATGACCTGCGAGGAGAGACGGAGGGATTTGGGTCTATTTAGTCTGCAGAAGAGAAGAGTGAGGGGGGATTTGATAGCAGCCTTCAACTTCCTGAAGGGAGGTTAAAAAGAGGCTGGAGAAAGGCTGTTCACAGTAGTGATGGATGGCGGAACAAGGAGCAACAGTCTCAAGTTGTGGTGGGAGAGGTCCAGGTTGGATATTAGGAAAAACTATTTCACTAGGAGAGTAGTGAAGCACTGGAATGGGTTACCTAGGGACGCAGTGGAGTCTCCATCCCTAGAGGTGTTTAAGTCTGAGCTTGACAAAGCCCTGGCTGGGTTGAATTAATTGGGATTGGTCCTGCCTAGGGCAGGGGGCTGGACTTGATGACCTTCTAAGGTCTCTTCCAGCTCTATGGTTCTATGATTATATCAAGAGAGCCAGAGGAGAAGAATCTTTGACTTGTAATTGGGAGTAAAATGGGGCATGGTGAAAGGGGGAACACTTAATATTAGGGGATGATAGACAGGGGTAACAGGGCAGAGTTAAGGTTAGAGGAGGGTAGAATGGGTAAAGGTCAGAGTTAAGGCTGGAGATGGTGTGAAAGCGGTAGCGGCCGGTGTTAAACTTGCAGGGGCAGATATTTGGGAATTGTCACAGTAAAGGTTGGAGGAGGCTAGACGTGGATAAATGTCATGTTATTTTTTTCTTCTGCAGAGAGAAAACAAGCCACGCAGCTGGTTCTGGAGAAGTTGAACTTGGAGCAACACAGAAGCGAGCAGCTTACACTGAGGGATCTCCAAGAGATTAGCCCAGAAAGCATAGAGATCCCGACTCCTATTACATTAGAAGATTTACCGTGGCATTTCCTGAGGAAAGTCATAGCTCTGAATGGGACGGCCAGAAACACAATGCTTGTGCATGGGGCACCTGGTGATCAAGAACCTAATGAGGAGCCGGAAGTACATACTGGTTGCAATAATGTTTCTCTGAGTCACATGGACAGTACCAATTCTCTGCACCCCCTGGATGTTCTCTGTGCCGTGCTGCTTTGCTCAGACAGTTTCCTGCAGCAGGAGATCCTGTCCAGAATGTCCATGTGCCAGTTTGCCCTGCCTCTGCTGCTACCCCCCCTCGACTCCCCCAGGTGCACCCTGCTGCTGTGGGCCATGCGGGACATTGTGAGGCGGTGGCGGCCGCACTCCCTGACACAGAGCCGAGGGTTCAGGGAGAAGAACCTGGTGCTCATCAAAATGCCAACCGTCTCCTTTGTGCGGCTGGGCAGCTGCAGCTTCTCCAAGTCCCAGCTCCTCAACAAGGTTCTCAGCCCCGCCCAGCAGCACCACAACTTCTTTGTCCATCGGGACACAGAGTCTGGGAATGTCCCGCGGGAAATCGCCGATGGGCTGGTCGAGATTGCCTGGTACTTCCCTGCCGGGCGAGAGAATTCGGATCTTTTCCCCACACCCTTCGCGGTTACAAATTTACACGGAGACATTGAGTCGCACTGGCTGCAGTTCAGCTTTTTAACACAAGTTTCTTCAGCGGTGTTCATATTAACTGAGAGCATCGGTGAGAGAGAATACGCGCTGTTATCATCTCTGCAGGGATCCGCCACTCAGTACTACTTCATCTTTAACTGCAAGCTTGAGAACCCTGAGGAGACCCTGGGCTTCCTTTGTAAACTGGAGTCCATGCTGAAACTAGACAAACCCCGTGTGCTGATGAGACAGGACTCCCTAAGCCTTGCGCAATTTGTGGAGAAGCTGCAGTCCACCGTTGGAAACCTCCTGGAGTCCTCTCCCAGGAGAGCCTTGATAGCCAACATGGCGGCCACAGCACGAGAGCTGGGCATCCAGGTGGATGAGGACAGCGAGGGATGCCAAAATGCGCGCCAATGGGCGGCAGGAATCACAGCGGAAATAGAGGATGTGGCAAAGTACAAAAGGGAAATGTTGAGACTTCCAGAGGGTATGGCCAAAGCAGAGGAAGAGCAAAGAGATTCTGCCTCTGGTCTCCATGCATCTCAGCAAAGAGAGGAATGGCTGGACTTGGACACCCAGCAGGGTGAATGTGAACTCACTGAGGGGATGGTCAAGTTTACTACTGGGCTGGGGAAACTCTCTCCTGTGGAAACTCACTACTTCCTGAAGTGGATGAAATACTGTCTGGGTCACATCGCTCAGGGGACTCCCTCCAGACGGCAGATTGACTATACTGAGAACTCTCATGCTGGAAGAGATGATCCCCAACACAGAGCAGAACGGCATGAACCAATGTCCTCCAGTTCCTTAGGGGTGGAGCATTTCCTGCGCGGGTTGGGGCGGTTCTATGAAGCTGAATGCGCAATGGTGAAGGGAAGAAAAAAGCTAAAAACCCAAAGAAAATACACCCACCTCCCAGGCATCGCTGCTGAGCTGATGCTGGAAGGCTTTCCCATGGAGCTGATTGATGGAGATGCCTCCAACATCCCACTGCAGTGGGTGACCGATGTTCTGACTGAGCTCCATGCCAAGCTGGGGGGAAGGTCCAGGATGCTGGTTCTGTCAGTGCTGGGAGGGCAGGGCACTGGGAAATCCTCCCTCCTCAACACCATGTTCGGCCTGCAGTTTGCAGTGAGCAGCGGCCAACGTACACGAGGAGCCTTCATGTCGCTCCTCCAAGTGGCAGAGACCTTTCAGCAGGACCTGGGCTGTGATTGCCTCCTGGTGATTGACACAGAAGGCTTGAAAGCCCCCGAACTGGCCAATCTGGAGGATAGTTACCAACACCACAACGAGCTGGCCATGCTGGTGGTTGGACTGAGCGACATCGTCATCGTTAACATGGCCATGGAGAATGCCACAGAAATGCAGGACATTCTGCAAATCATGCTAGATACATTTCTGAAAATGGAGATCGTCAGGGAACATCCAAACTGCCAATTTGTCCATCAGAACGTCAGTGATGTGTCTGGGTGTGAACCACACATGGGAGATGGGTATTCATTCCTGCAGCCGCTGGAGGAAATGACTCTAGCCACAGCTTCTACAGAAAAAGGAATCAGGGAAATGAAATGTCCTGATATGATATATCATGATCCAGAGAAACATAGTTGGTACATCCCTGGCTTTTGGTGTGGAGTCCCTCCCACGGCTCCAGTGAATATCAGATACAGTCAGAGTGTGTTTGAGCTAAAGAAATACCTGATTGAATGTATGAGAAGATACTCATCTAACAGACCCCTTAAGGACATTCCCCAGTTGAATGAGTGGGTAAGGAGCTTGTGGAATGCTATCAAACATTCCAGTTCTACCTTCAGCTTGAGAAATAACTTTGTGGCGCACACTTACAACCAGCTGACTACCAAGTATGCCGAATGGGAATGGGATTTCCGCAAGGAGATGCATCTTTGGGTGTCTGAGCAAGAAACTTTTATCCAGAATCAGCCTCAAGCTGAACTAGATCTTGTGGCTTTAAGTAGGTTCAAACATGAGGCTCAGCAGAAATTGCAGCACGAAGAACACAGGCTCTTGGATGCTTTGCAAAAATACATTGACAGTGGAGCTGAGAATTTGCTCCTGACAGGGAAGTACCGGGAAGATTTCATCAGGAGCACCAATGGCCTCACGAAAGAACTCAGAAGGTATTCATTCAGCAAGTGTAAAGAAGCGCTTGACTGCCAAAACACCCCAGAGAGATTGGCCCACCAGATCCAAGCCATGAACATGCAGACAATGCAAAGGAACACAGACAGATTGTCGGCACACTTCAGGAAAAGAGAATGTGAAATAGATTGTAAGGCTTTGGAATCAGATGAAACTTTGGCTGAGTTCTTATTCAGTCATGTGCAGAAGATCCAAACCATGGTGTTCCAGCAAACCAACGACCTAAATAACGTAGGGGTTGCAGGCAATCCAAAGCTACAGCAAAGAGGAAGCCAGTTGAATTGTTGTGCTAACACTGTCCGAATGAAAAAGGAGCATTTAGACTTTTTAATGTGGACCAAACACATGAGAGAAGTGTCTACCAACCATCACGGGCATAAAGCAGAACTTGTAATGCCCTCGTTGGACAATGGCAGGACTGGCAGAGTTGAAGAGGTCACATTCATGACTGACTACACTGAAATCTGCCTCAGAGAATTGCCAGGCATGATCAATGACAGACTTCCACAGGCTGGAGAACCTGTCTCTTGCATGTATTTAGACACTGACCATGAGGATCACATATGGGAGGAGGGGACACGTGTGTTTCAGAAGAGTCATGAAGATACCATCAAAGGCAAAGGCCCTCCACAACAAAGGGAGAAGCAGAAGCCTCTGTATCTCTCCCCGTTTAGAACCCCGTCATTGGAAAAGGATGCATTTCAAAAGGAGATCCGGGTGTTCTGTGAGGAGTGTCTGAGGCCGGCCCTGGTGGATTACGTTCATAGGATGCTGGGTATAAACATAGTGGGCAATTTTCTCAACAGTGCACAGGCAATAGGCTACCGCAATCGGAGCATCTTCCAGTTTTGGTTGCTAAGCCGACTCTTGGAGGAGATGAACTTCGATTGCTACGTGAAATACATTAATAACTATGAAGCATTTGCCAAAACCTGGATACAGACACACCTGTTAGATCACTACAAAGAGACGAGGGGCTTGGCGGATCTGGAGAGAGAGCTTCTGTCCACGGTAATAAAGAAAATCAGGGATGCTCTGGAGAACTCCAAGACTCAGGTTGACATTTCAGGCAGCTTTTTCAAATCTTTGCAAAGAGATCTTGTAATATCTAGGGACAGTTTAGCCAGAATCCAGCTTATTAACCCAACAAATCCCAACCAATTTCCCACTGCTGTCCAAGCCTTCCTGCCCACGTTTGAGCAAACAATCTTAGCCCAATTTGAAGACTTGGATGTTGAGTCTAAGCTCTCCATCCTGCCTCTGAAGCCCCAGGAAGAGATCTTTAAGCGTGTATTTGGCTGTGGATACTGCTGCCCATTCTGTAAAGTCCCCTGTGAAGCAGGAGGCATGGATCACAAAATGCATTTTGCATCAGTCCACCGGCCTCAAGGGCTCATAAAACCCAAGAGAGTCTTCTCACCCTGTTTGGAAAAGGAACCAAAAATTGATTCTTCTCCGTGCTCTTCTGGATGGCTTATCAGGGGTTCCCATGTCCACAGAAGTCACTGTTTTTGTGAAGATGAAGTCTTGGGCTATCCTTCGCCAACTGATCCGAGCTACAAAAATTCCAACTATTGGAAGTTTGTTTTCAAGGAGTTCAACCAACAGTTTGCTCGAGAGTATGGTACTAAACCCGCCGATCTGCCCAGGGACTGGGCTAACATAACCCAAGGGCAGGCACTGGAAAGCTTGGAGGAAGCTTTTAAAGGGGCAATCTCAGTGTCAGGTCAAAATTGGCTCCGGATTGTGCAAAAGAAACCCAAGGTGTTTCCATGACACGTGTTCAACACAGTTCTAATGGAAACAGTTTTCTTTTCAATATAGTACACCTTGTGCACCTAACACTAAATCATTAGCTCATTGGCTACCTCTAGTGAGTGGAGCCATTGTAGACATCTGTGAATCTACTCCTGCCTTTAAGTTGCATGGGACTGAATTTGATTCCCCAGTTTTCTTTTTCTTTTTTAATACTGATATATTTAATTGTTGTTATTTATTTGCTTTGCTGTAGCATTTAGAAGCTTTAATCACAGACCATAGACCTGATGTGCCAGGTGCTGTACACACAGAACAAGAAGGCAGTCCCTTGAACTCTTTAATTCACATATTGAGAAAATTCTCTCTTCAAATGGGTGTTAGAGTAAAATCTGTGTGCTTAAGGGATGATTGTTGTGTGGTATCCACGCACTTCCTCCCTTTGGGGGCAAGCCGGGGTTCTGATACCACTGTGGTTACAGTCTAGAGGTGACTGTCCTTAGGCTGAAAGCATCATAGTCCACGGGCCAGAGTCAATATGACAGGCCTTGGGTACAGGGCTGTGCAACCTAATGGCCAGAGTCCATACAGCTGTTGCGTTCAGGGCTGCGTGGCTTAACAACTAGTCCATATAACTGCCCTCAGGGTATCAGAGCTCTTGGGCCCAGTAACTGGAGTCAACACAACAGCCTTTGGGGTCAGGGCAGCGTGGCCTAGTGGCCAGAGGCAGAAAAGTGAGCCACCATGCAGGGGTGGGAAGCAGCCAGGGTAGGGGGAACTCAGCCTCCCTTTCCACCAGTCCCAGCCCAGAGCTCTGTCAATGACAGGTGTAGTCACCACCCAGTCACCAGAGAATCCTACTGCAACATGCTTACCTTGCTTGGATGGGAGACACCTCTCCGGGCCACTTCTTCCCATCTCTCCTGAGAGAAGGGTCCATACAGCACTGTGGTCTCTGGGTTCCCTGGCAGGGGTCGCTCCTGGAAGTCTGATTGTTGGCTGGTGCTGACAGAAGGCAGCAGGTCTCCAGCTGGTCGCTGGGTTCTCTGGTTCCCACAGTCAGTGGGTGTAAAGGTTTCTGGCCTTGCGCTGCCACTGAGTATCCTCTTTCCTTGCAAGTCAGCCTAGAACGAGCTGAGCTTCTCCCTTTTATAATGAGAGTCTGAGGGGCGGGACATCTCCTGCCCATAATGTGGGGTTAACACTTCCTTGCCCAGGGCAGCGTATGCACACCTCATCACAGTGACCCAGTTGTTAAGGTGCTAACTTGAGAGACTTGGGGTCAACTCCCTGCTCTGACACAGGCTTCCTTGGGACAGTCACTTAACTTCTCTGTGACTCGGTTTCCCTAACTGTACAATGGAGAGAATGGCTCTGCCCCGCCTCACTGGGGGGGATATGGGAAAAGATACATAGGATCGTGGGGACTCAGATACTACAGTAAAGGGGATCTGTACACATGGCATGTTCCTCATGACCACACCAGGGCAGCTGGAGAAGTAAGAATGATGCTCTGCTGCAGAAACTCAAAGACGAGGTGGATCTATATGGCTGGCCAAAGCTGACCAGCCCCCTCTCAAGGGACAGAAGGTTTTCTGTATCAGAAGGTCTCAAGATAT
This sequence comes from Pelochelys cantorii, assembly GCA_032595735.1. NCBI lineage: Eukaryota > Metazoa > Chordata > Testudines > Trionychidae > Pelochelys > Pelochelys cantorii. The sequence goes on from CM064329.1 coordinate 4,236,520, forward strand.
TTTCCCTGTGTAACAGCTTGCTTCCCTTGTTTAATCTGAGGTGTGCCCGTTGAAAAGAGGCTTGATTGTGTTATGAGATGGGGTTGCCATTTTGTTTGGTTATGACAACAAGAGTCTGCCATGCTGGGCAGGGCTCTTACTCCTCCCAGAGGAGGAGAAGGTGGGCAGTTTAGACAGAGCGGGAAGGAGAAGGTGGGAGTGGCTAGGGGCTCTCAGTCTCACTTCAGGCTCTCTAGATTGGTTCTCAGAGAGAGTGGGGCCGTGGCAGCCCCCGTCCTGAGGCAAGCTGTCTTTCTCGCTCTCCGAAAGGGCACGGTAGCATCAGCCTGAGGCAGCTGCTCAGGAGTGGGAGTGGGACAGCTTGGTGTTTGCTGTTTTACTGGGGAGTACACATGGATTTATTCCCGTTAAGTCGAGCTCACCCGCACACAAAACAGCGCAAAAGGGGATCGGGTGGCGGCTAGTTAGGGAATCCGGATCCGCTTCTGTTCCAGTCAACTTCCATCATCATCATCTCAGGGGCGATCGCTGGCAACCAGGATCCCGACAGCCACGAGGTAAGGTAGAAAGCTCCCAGGCCTCCATTGTACTTACCTGTGCGTTTAATCTGTGGTCGTTCTAGCCCTACATTTTCATCCTCCCTTCCCTTCCCCCCTCGGTTCCTTGTATTCATCCATCCCCTCCCCGTAGTAAACAGAGTTTGGTTCAGCATCTGGAGTGGCTCATTTTATTTACTCAGTCAGCTCAGAGAGATGGGCTCAAAGAGGGAACCTTGGAAGGAGACCTGTGCAACTCTTTATGGGTACATCTACACTGCACTCTAAAATTGAAATAAGAGATGCAATTTGCGCTATGTCTACACAGCACCAAATTTCAAAATAAAGCACTATTTCGAGGCATTCTTTATTCCTTGTTGAACAAGGTTTACAGGAATGCTGAAATAGCATGTCAATTATTTAGAAAATTATTTCAAAATAGTGGACATGTTCCTTGGATGCGGGGTAGAAATTTCGGGATACCAGAAATACAGTCTAGATGTACCCTATCAGTCTTCCGGTCAGAACTTTGGCCTCCTCCTTTCCACCTGTGGTGACTCACTCTGTCCTTCAGGGTTGTGTTTATAGAGTCACGGACATTCAGCATCACTGGACTTTGGATCAAGCCTGGAGCACACAATCCACTGAGTGCAGGAAGCAGGCCTCGCACCATTAGAACTAGTGATGACCCGTGATGGGGATGGCTAGCGTTAAATGCTGGGAATTATTATATCCATGGGCTGCTGCTCTCTGATTGGACCAGGGTTGAATTTGGTGAATGATGAAGTGGGAGCTGACATCTCGCTGAGCTGATGTGGCCGATTAGAGCACACGCGGGTGCTGCGCCATGGGGGCCGGCTATCTTTCCCCGCAACAAAGCTGTGAAATAAGGAGAGCCCGAAGGGGATAATGCTGATGGAGCTGGGCATAGGGTGGATTGCGAGGTGTCTGAGAGGGACACGCTTATCGCTGGGCACACGCCCTGGCGAGCAGAGGGAAGGAGTCTGCAAGCAGCAATAACACCCCCAATACATTCTTTCCGCTTAGGGCTGCCAACCCTCCGGGTTTCACCGGGTGTCTCCTGGCATCAGACAGTCTCCCAGAGGCCACTGAAAGCCACCCAGGAGATTTTAAACCACTAGAAGTCCAGAGATGCCACAGGTCTCAGGCAGGCTCCCTGCCCCAGTCCCCATAACCACCCCCCCCATGCCTGGCAGGGAGGAGGAGGCTGCAGCCACATGCACCTGGAACTTTGCTGCTCTTCCCTTCCCCAGATGAAGAGGGATCAAGGGGCAAGTGTGCAGCATGTGAGCCCGCCTCGTGCTCCCGGCTGCCCAGGGCGGGCAGAGCAGAGGTTACACCAGCTGCGCACGTCCCCTCACTCCCTGCTCCGCAAGGCAAGAGGAAGAGCAAGCAGCAGTATAGCTGCAGCCCCCCCCCAAAATGGCCCCCTTGCCCCTCTGCACTCACCCCTACACCCCCCCAGTCCCCTCCTGATCACCCATAGTCCCAGCCCTCTACCCTTATTCCTGAACCCTCCAAACCACCCTGCCTGGAGCCCCCCACCCCCATCCTCCTCCCTGATTCCTGCACCTCCACATCCTGCCCTGATTCCTGCACCTCCACATCCTTCCTGCCTGAACACCCCCAATCCCCTTCCCCTATTGCTGACTCTCCCAAGCCCCCTACCCTGAGCCTCCCATCCCCCAACCTCCTGCCCTTATTCCTAACCTTTCCCCGCCCTCTCTCTACCCTGAGCCCCCCACCTCAACCTCCTGCGCTGATTCCTGAACACCCAAATCACCCTGCTTGGAGCCCTCCACACCCTCAGACCCCTGCCCTGTGCCCCCCAACTTCCTGCCCTTATTCCTATCCCCAATCTCTCTGCCCTGAGCCCCCCAACCCCAGCTACCTGTTCTGATTCCTGCACCCCCCCAAATTCCCCTGAATTGAGCCCCTCCATCCCTTGCCCCCATTCCTGAACCTTCCAAACCCCTCCACCCTGAGCCCCCCCACACACACACTTCACCTCACACTTAAATTTCTCACTGATATAGTCATACTGAACCCCCCAGTCCTCTGCCCCAGGCACCCCCTTACCCCCTAGGGAGCTGCAATATAACAGTATATGTAAAAAACTGTAGTTACTGTCACCCCAGTTTGTGGCTCTCCGATTTAAATTATGGGACATTTGATTTTATTACTAACTTGGGAAGTGCTGGTTTTTGACTTGCAGAATGTCACTGGTTTCGTTCCAAAGCTTCAGAGGGGGAGCCGAGTTAGGCTGTGTAGTAAGATGAAGGCCTGAAACATAACCCCATGCAGCACAAGCCTGGTTTGAGGCCTGAGGCCTAGCTAACAATGGACAAAACATGGCTAACACAGAGCAGAACTAAGCTGTGAACAAGAGGCAGGCCCCAGCTCACAGAACTTGGCACAAACAGGGCTGAGAACACAAAACACTAATTGGTGCTAGGTACCGACTGCAGAACAATAACTGGTACTGGGCATAAGTGGAAAGCACATGGTATCACTAGCTCATTAAAGACCTTGGTACCCACTCCCCACAGATACAGACCCAGGTTCAGGAAAGGGTCTAAAATGACAGCATGATGGATAGAGATGAGCTAATCAAATAACGAGATACAGGAGGATGGGTGGGATCTCAGTGGCATCAGAGGGTGGCAACCTGACGTCAGAGGGTGGCAACCTGACAACATCAGTAGTGAGGTGTGACTTATTGTACCTGTATATAAGGTGGTGTGTTGGGGGGACTGTCTTTGTATGATGTAGGGGGCAGTGGAAATTTCCCACTGACTGAGTCATTCCATTATGACAAGTACATGTGCGTAGTGGTTCAGTAGAGTCTACCGACAGCTGTTAGTGTACTTTGCTCTGCAATAAACCTGGCCTGGCACCTTCAATCCTTATCTGGTTTGTGGTCCTTGGGGGCCCTCTCGGGGTCTGCATCATTGAGCACACATGCAAGTAGCCTTCTGGTTTCCATCATCAATGGAACTAGAGACCTGTGAGGACACCAGGGTATGTCTAGACTACATGCCTCGACATGCCTCTGTCGCCAGAGGCATGTAGATTAGGCTACCCGGCATAGGAAAATGAAGCGGCGATTTAAATAATTGCCGCTTCATTTAAATTAAAATGGCTGCCGTGCTGTGCCGATCAGCTGTTTGGCGGCACAGCATGGTAGTTTGGACGCTCCGCAGTCGACATCAAAGGCATTTGTCGACCGCCCCAGTAAACCTCATCCCACGAGGCATACCGGGGCAGTCGACAAATGCCTTTGATGTCGACCGCAGAGTGTCCAGATGACCGCGCTGAGACGACAAACAGCTGATCGGCACAGCGCGGCAGCCCTAGGCGTGCGCATGTGGTGTGCCGGGTGTGCCCAGGCACACCCTAATGTTTCAAAGGGCTGCCCTGGTGCACTGGGGAACGGACGCTGCGCCAGGTTTGCCACGCATGCACGGCCAAAACCAGCAGGTCTTAGGACCCCACGGAAACAGGCAGCAGGGAGCAGCATCGTCACCCCGCCTCCCAGGCAAGCGAGGTAAGTTTAAACCCTGGGCGGGTAGGTGGGGGGGGGTGCCCCAGGCAGGGGATCAGGAGCAGCGCAGCTGGTGGGGGGGGGGGGGTCGGGTCAGGAGTAGCGCGGCTGGGCTCAGGGTTGGGGGGCCCGGTGTCGGGGGCAGCATGGCTGGCCCGGTGCGGGGTTGGGGTCAGCGCCGCTGGCCTGGGGAGGGGGGCCCCGGGGTAGGGGGAGCCCGGGGGCAGTGTGGCTGGCCAGGGGAGGGAGGGTCCAGGATCGGGGGCAGCGCAGCTGGTCCGGGGGGGGGGGGCCAGGGTCGGGGGCAGCGTTGCTCTTCCTCCCGGCCAACCCGGCGTTCCTCGACCCCCCCCCCAGCTCTGCTTCCTGCACCTCCTTCCTCCGGGCCCCCCTTCCTCCTGGCCAGCCCTGCGGCCCCTGACCCCCCACCAGCTCTGCTTCCCACCCCGTCTTCCTCCTAGCCATTCCCCCCCCCCCGTCCGGTCCCTCCCCCTGGTCCATGATCAAGTGTGTCCCGTTTTTTTAGGGGTGGTCTACCTGGTAACCCTACCAGCTGCAGCTCCACAACATGCTCAGGGACAGGGCTTCTCCTCCTCCCCAAGATGTCAGACTCAACTAGAGGCTCCCAGAGCTGATCGCGCCCCACCGCCCAGTCATTTCCCCCGCCGCCGCCAGGCTTCAGTCTGGCGCCCAGCTGGAAAACCAGGAAATACCAGACATCGCATGTGTCGGGTACTTTCTGGATTTTTTTTACCAGACAGAGGGCCCAAAAAATGGACTGTCCACTAGAAAACCAGACACCTGGCAATCCTACAAGTTGGACCCAGTGCAGGCACCAAGTGATGGAGACTGCCGGCACTTTGGGAACCAGAGACTGCGGGGTGGGGGTTTGCGGCCCAAAAGGAGGCTGAGAAACCTAAGAAAGACAGAGTAGGGGGAGCACCAGAAGGGTGACAGTCAGGGCGACCCTAGAACTCTGTTACAGACCAGCTGGCGGCTGCTGGAGGAGGAGGGAAAAATAGGGGGAAAGGGTCAGAGAGGAAGGGGCTTTTGCTGAGGGGAGGGGGGCAGGTCAGGAGAAGAAAGGAGAACACACCAAGGGACAGGGTGGAGGAGAGAGAAAAATGCCAGGGGGCCAAGTGGAGACAATGAGGAAAAGGGCAGGAGGGGAAGTGTCAATGAGAGGGGGCGACAGGATGACGCTAGGAGAGGAGAGGGGAAGGGCTTTGGGGACTGAAGGGGAGGTGCTGGGAGAAGTCTTGAAAGAAGGGGTGGGCATGAGGAAGGCAGAGATGGAGCAAGGCATGTGTGAGGGCACAGGGGCATGAGGGGAAGGGAGGCAGAGGGTGGTGAGGGGGTGGGCATCAGGGAAAAAGGGGGCAGTGGCATTGAGGGAAGGGGGAGGCACCAGGAGGGTGCAGGGGTAAGGGAAGGTGCAGGTGCCAGGGGATTCTGGGGGTGAAGCAGAAGGGTAGAAACCAGAGGAGAGACCAGCACCAGAGGAAAGAGGCAGGGCAGGTGTATAGAGGGAGGTGTTAGGAAAGGGGATGAGGAGGGGTAGCTCACATGATCAGAGTGGGGCTACTGGAGGAGTGGGCACAGGTGGGGAGAGAAGGGCTAGTGGAGGGGGGCAGGTCTCAGGAGGGCTGAGGGCAGTAAGAAGGGCAGGAGTCAGGACAGCAGAGGTGGGTGAGGGGTTGGGGGAGGCACCAGGCACCAGGGGAGCTGATGGAGCAAGGGGAGGAGACAGGGCAGCAGAGGGGAAAGGTGGAGGTTTATAAGATACTTATTAATAACTTGGGTGCCACAGTGGCACATCCAAACAAGCCACAAACTCAGTACTGGTGCATAACACAAAATGTATTGTGCTCATTGGAGGAAACTCTTAGAGGGAACACTTCCCCCAGCCTCTCTGCCCCAGAGTTAATGTCACACACGTTGGGTTAATGCAATTGCAGGATGGTTGCATGAGGGGGGTTTGGTGAGGGCCAAACTAATCCCTATTGGTAAGATGATGGTGGGAAAAGTCCTTGGGGGGGAGGGGGGGTCACATGACACCTTTTATTTATGGTCATGTGTCCATATTGCCCCGAAAGTATTACCTCCAGAGGCGTGGCTAATGGGGGTCAGGGGGTGTGGCTAATGGGGGTTAAAGAGTACATTTAAAAAAAATTATTTGGGTGCACACCCTAATGAAATGTGCTGCACATGCCTATGGCGGCAGCCATTTTAAGTTAAGTGAAGCGGCGATTATTTAAATCGCCACTTCATTTTCCTGTGCCGGGTAGCCTAATCTATATGCCTCTGTTGCCAGAGGCATGTAGTCTAGACACACCCCATGGCAGTAAATCCTGACAGGCCCTCCCTGAAGAACTACAGTCTGTAACTGGAAAAACAACAAATAGTCCAGCAGCACCTTAAAGACTAACAAAGCACGTCGATGACTCATGAGCTTTCGTGGCACAGCCCACTTCCTCAGATGACCAGAGACTGTTTTGTGGTTCTTTAAAAATTAAATACTGGGCACAATTAAAACTGTGCAAATGTATTTAATCGCTCTCTACAGGGCTGAGAGGATGGGGTGAAATAATTGACATTAGCTGAGCAGTAATGCCCAAGAGGTGATCTAGGGTAGGAGCCCAAAGTCATATTTTACCTGCCCTCCCCCCAGAAGAGCCCTTTGCACCCCTGGGTGGAGTGCTTACATGACTTTCAGCTGACTCACCCCATCTGCCACGACAATACAGCCATCCAGGAGCAGTTTTCACTTGTGCTGGGGAATAACAGCTCCCAAGGAGCCAAGCCAATCCGCCCCCCAGGAGAGCTACGGCATATCATTCTTTGGCCCTCTTCCTGCCCCTCCCACCCCCTGCCCACCTTAGAGCTTACACACTGACACCAGAAGCGTTTATGCCAGATAAGAGTCTAGCCCCAATATCAATTATTCAGCCACACACACACACCCCCAAAAAATCATGAGGTTGGATTAAAAATCTTTAGTTTAAAAAATGGTAACAGTTTAGGTTCTTTTTATTTTCCTACTGCTTTTTGAGTCTTTAAGCTTGTCTCTCTGACAAAAAACTTTCAAGGTCTTCTCTGCAAATCTGAGGGCTAGAAACTTACCTTTTAAAACAAATGAAAGCTGAGATTTTCCTGTAATCACCGCAGCTGGCGCTTTAAGAAAGAAAATACCATACATCCAGAGATTAAGAATAAAGTAGCAGGAGCGGGGAAGACACCACAAAGCAGGATGCATTTACAAGGTTGGAAGTTTAAAAAAAAAATTTTTTTTTTTTACTTTGTAGAAAACTGAACAAATTTACTCTGGAGTCCCAGGCAGAAAACGTTCTAGAGACCCACAACCACCATTTCATCTGCTGTGTTTCAGAGTACAGCTGCTTTTAAGGCAGTGGTATTCAGAGCTTAGTGGTTCTGGGGAAGCCAAATTAGCAATCAGCATCACTCAAAAGCACCCCAGTAGTGTGAATTCATTGTTTCATTTACTACAGTGCTATGCTCATTTCAACCGTATGACAGAGGAAATATTTAGTTTTTATGTGCCTGTAGGTGCTCACAGCAAATATGCTAATAACCTCATGCAAGTAGATAGTTTAAGTGGTTAATAACACAGTACAAGCATCCTGATTGGTTAATAATTAAATCACAGAGTGTTGTAATATGACGTTTCAAAAAACTGCAGCAGACAGAAAAGTCACTTGTGGTTTGGGAGGTGTGGTATGTGTAAGGTAAGTCTCAAAAATAAGAGATGGAAAAGAGCTATTAGTTTCAACACTAAAAAAACTCTTTCTTCCTCTCTAGTCATATCCATCTCTCTCTCCCACTTGTGGATTATTAGCATGTTTATCATTATTAATGCCAAATTATCCTCTACAATATATTCTGTGGAGCAGACTGACATCATTGGGGTATACTGTACACTCAGCCTCTTTAGGGTTTTACTGTTAATAAATTTCTCAGGGTCATTTGGGAAGAGGATCGTTTTGATGTTTTTATTTTTTCTGTCTGAAATTCTTCCCTTATTCAATAGACAAGAGTTTCAGGAAAGTGTCCACTTGGCCGCTTTTCAAGCACTTTAGTTTCAGATTTGTTTAAACAACAACTCTATCTTTTCAGGTTAGGAGATCGGATGAGAAATCTCACCGGCAGCAGACATCTCTCCATTGTCCTGAGTCTACGGCGGAGTGGGAGCTGTGGAAGGCAAGTATCTTTCTTATTATAGGAAACTACTTCTAACCAAATTCAATGGGCTAAGTCCTGAAATCCTTTCTCTGCAGTATTTCTTTTTTGAATTAGAGCATATTTTAGAGAAGTAACTAATCTTGATTTTAAAAAAATCAGGAGTTTCCCTAAGGACTGGGTATAAACTGAGAAAGGAACTCAGAATTTGACCTGTTAAGATAAATCCCTAGACCCCAGAGGAGTAGGAGAACAGTGATTAGTGACTATAATCTAGAAAAGTGAGATTTTGTAAATTTCAGAAATGCAGCCCCTAATAATATAGGGTATGTCTACACTAGCCACCCTAGTTCGAACTAGGGTGGCTAGTGTAGACATGCCCATAGTTCCTTCCTCTCAGATGTATAGTGGATCCCTGAGCTCTCTGATAATCGTTGTGAGGAGAATGTGTCTGTGTCCTGTCTGTGATTTCCATTTGGTTTCCTGAGATCAGTGTATAATTGTGACTGCCATTTTGAATTAGCGAGGCAAGGTGGCTGAGGTAGTATCTTTCAGATGGTCTTGCTGGGAGTTACTGAAAAGAGCGAAGTAATTGATATAGGTCCTGGCAAAAGTCTGTAGTTTCTGCAACAATGTGTTGGCAAACCTCTGATAGATGGCTCCTGCATTGATTAATCCAAAAGACATAATCTTTAAACTCTTTGGCTATGTCTACACTGGCGGGTTCCTGCGCAAGATGATCTTGCGCAAGGGTTTTTGTGCAAGAACTCTTGCGCAAGAGCACGTCCACATTACCATGTGCTTTTGCGCAAGAGCATCCATGGCAGTGTGGATGCTCTCTTGCGCAAGAAATCTCTGATGCCCATTTTAGCCATAGAGCTTTCTTGCGCAAGAAACCCCAGCCGCATGTCCACACTGCCCGCTTGCGCAAGAGCTCTTGCACAAGAGGGCTTACACTTGTTAGAAAAGAGCATAGCTATTGCTCAAGAAGCCCTGTCTTCCGACACCGTACTGTAAATCTTCTTGCACAAAAGCGGGAGGGCAGTGTGGACGCTCTGCGATAGAACAGCCATTCTTGCGCAAGAACCCGCCAGTGTAAACATAGCCCTATAGGCCAGATTCCACTATAAAATTGGGTTTTTCTTGGGCATCAGCATCAGGGAATCTACCAGTACCCACGAATCATGTCCAGATGGCTTACGCATTTTGCATCCCCCTGTAGGGTCTCTATTCAGGGTGTGGGGTACAGGTCAGGCTAGATGACAACACGTGGCTTTTTTAAATCCCCACAAAAATCTCAGTTTTCTCCTTTTTTAGCTATCATCACTATAAGCAATACCCAGGGAGATTTTAGTTGAGTGATCACCCCCATATCTAGCCTGTTGTGCATTTCAGGGGGAAGTGCAAGTTGCATGTTCAGTCTTGTCACTTAAACCTGCCCGGTTGGAAAGTACCTGCTTGTGGTTTTTTAAAAGGGTGTGGGGTTCAGATCCTCCCATATCTTAAAGCTCTCCCAGGGATTCACCTCCTTAGTCACCCTGACTAAACTATTTAAAGAGAAAGTAAACATTTCCTCATCGGCACAACAAACCATTCACCCCCATCTCCCTTTCGTGGTAAGCTTTCAATGGACTGGCATGTACAGCTCCCCTGGCATATGTGTCCTTACATTATTAATATAATGAGTACCTAATGACACCTTAGGGACAAACAGAGAGAGAGAATATCGTGAGTTTTTGTGGCCAAAACTTACTTCTTCAGATGAGCTGGAGTGGAAGTAACAGAAACCAAGTTATTTATAACAGTGGGGGGGGGGGGAGTACCTCTCAATTGTAGGACTGGTGCTAATGAGGCTAATTAAGTGGGCTGGAAGTGTCCCATACTTAGCTTTTGATGTAACAATGTAGTGTTTAAGGCAGGGGAGACCTTAGCTCATGATACTAATACACACACACACACACACACACACACACAGAGTGCTTTTTTTGTGATGGTACGCATTGCTACAGCGTACCGTCACGTTTTTTTGGGAGCACTCATGCTTTCCCCCAGCCCAGCCCCCAGCCGGCCCTGGGAACAGTTGCGCTGCTCCAGACAGAAACCTGCTCGGGACATGTGGCAATTAAAGAGGCCATGACTGCATTTCGGCCCCAACCTCCCAGGTCTCCCTGGTTCCTCCCCAGCATTTTTGAGGGTTTTTTAAGGGTATGGCTACACTGCAAAGGGAGGTTCAAAAGATACAGAGGCAGCAGGAATGGGGGGATGAGGGATGTGTGTAGTCGAGCAGTTGACTTACGTCCTTTAATTTGGTGGTAGTGGTGATTCTGGTGAGGAAGAAAAAAAAGCTAGATCGTTGGGAAAGATCTTCTGAGGTAATAGAGAGAATGAATTATTACATTAATAATTCCCAGAGGGGTAGCTGTGTTAGTCTGTAGCTTTAAAATGGATAGTCCTGTAGCATCATAGGGTATGGCTACACTGCGGGGGGAAGGAGGACAGTTTCAGGACCTTGATTTCTCATCATCCCTTGCCCTAGTTTTGGTACCGGGAGAGAATCAAATCGCCCCCTTCCCAGTTTCAGGAAGGGGCCAGCAGTTAGGAAAGAAAAAGGTTGTGGGGAGAAAGAACCTTCTTATCACTTATTCACTGTTTTACATAAGCTGCTCTTTTTTCTTTTAAGTTAGTGCATGTGTTCTCTATAAATCTAAAGCCCTCTTTCCCATTAGGCGGTACTTCAAAGAGCAAGCTAATGCTATTTTATAAAGGCCAGTGTATTTCTATAAACCCCTGAGTTATGTTCAGGTTCTGTCTTTTCACCCCTTTGGGGGGTTAAATGGGCCAATGATTCAATAGCCCGCCAAAATTTAGCCAAGGGAAATGCATTTTATGACGTAGCCTCTACCAACCGCTTCTGATTGGTCTAGCCAGGAAGTGTGGTTTGCCCTCAAGGCGCGCTGATGCGGGAATTGTTGGCATTCCCTTACAAGTAGCCACCCTGGTAAGTTCATCTGTCTGGGTCAAGTGCTCCATGACAGAGAGTAACCTGCTGCTCTAACTTCCTCTCTTTCTGCAACAGCCTTTGGCTAGTCTCAGCTGTTTTCTCTCATGTTTGTTTTCTCTAAACAGACATGCTCTTTTCTTTATGTGCAGACGTTATTTCAAAATAACCATTTTTATTTGCTAAAAACTGTTCTAAAACCCTTCTAACACCCTCTCTTCCCTGTCATAATCTACCTTATTTTCCAAACGATCTAAATATAATTATGTGTGCGCACACACGCACGCGCGTGCACACACACACACAACCCTAATAATCTGCATTTACCAAAAAAAAAAAAAAATGGCAGACTGTGCCAAAAGTGACCATGTAGGAGGCCAAATTGATGCTGGGTCTCCTTTTCCTTGTATTATAAGTTTTATTTTGTTATGCACAGACTCTGTGCTTGTGAGAGGGGAAGTGTTACCTCTTAGAGGCAACAGGGGTGCTCCTTAGTTTTCCTAAATTACAGGGTGAGAGCTCAGGCTAGTTCTATTGTGTGACGAGAAACCACTACATACTGAATTTTTCTTTGTTGCTGCCAGCTTAGAAGGGTTGCCGTGCTATTCTCTTTCTCTTCCTGGGATGCTCTAGAAATCTACTCTGGGGCCCACCTGAGGAGACAGCATGGAGAAGAATATAGAGGTTCGCTTGCTGAATATCCTATACGATCTGGAGGAGGAGGAACGCAAATGTTTCAAGTGCATACTAAGAAACCACCCCCTGAAGGAGGGATATAAAGCCATCCCGAGGGGCCGGCTGGAGAAAGCAGATTCCGTGGATCTCACCAATTTGCTGATCAGTTACTACGGGGAGTCGTATGCGGTGGAAGTGACTGTGGAGGTGCTGACTAACATCAACAAGAGAGACCTGGCAGAGACACTCAGACATGGTAAGGAACGAGCCAGGCAGAGGTACCTCCATCCCCACTTCATGAGGGATCTTGGCTCGGGGTCCCTTGCTCAACCTCACAGCTCTCACTCCACTCCCTTGGGGGACGGCCAAGCTAGAATCCCTCACCTTACCCCCCCGAAAGGAAGGACTGAAAGGGTAGGATCTGCACATCCCAGCACCTTGAGGTGGGCAGATCCTTAGCTCTGATCTACCCCACCCAGCCAGCCACAGCTGAGCTGCTCCTTTTCCTCCAACCACTGCCCCAAGGACTCAGGGCCAGTGACGCAGCCCAGTGTTCCTTTTGAACAATGCTCCATTGTGCTCAGTGCGGTACAATATTTATTAAGTGCATTATTCCAGTCATACCTAGGAGGCTTCCTCCCTGGTACTTACACACCATAAATATGTCGCCTCTCACATTTGTTTGGATAAACCCAACTGACTGAGCTCTTTCAGTGTCTCGCTATAAGGAGCAGGGAGTCAGGAGCCAAAGCTTAAGCTGAAGGGTTAACTGGAGCCGCAACCTTGAGCCAGAGCTAAGGGTTGCAGCCAAGAATCAGAAGCCAGCATGGTGCTGGGTGCTGGGGCTGGTGCAGGGCTAAGGCCAGCAAAGGCAGGGACAGGACCAAGCATAGCTGCAGGCAAAAGGCACATTGAGCAGGCACCAGACTGCTGCTGCCACTGAAATATCCACCTGCTGGCTGCTGCAGTCAGTCAGTGGCTGGAACTGGAGTCAGTTCTCAAGGAATCTCCAGGCTCCAGCCCAGCCTGGAAATCTACGCAACAATGAAACAGCCCACGTGCCAGGAGCCCTGCAGTCCACGTGCCAGGAGCCCTGCAGCCCACGTGCCAGGAGCCCAAGTTGGCTGGCACAGGCCAGCCATGGGTTATTCTTTGCTATGTAGCCATATTCAGAGACTAGGTCTACACTGGGGGAGATTTATTTAAAATATGTAACTCTTGTTACGAGAATAGTGCACCTGGAGTTGACATATCTTAAGTCAAATTTCTGGGGAGGCCCAATTGTGAGAGGTTGGTGGGAGAAACTCTCCTATCAACTTCCTTTACTCCTCATGACCTGGTGGAGCACCAGTGTCAAGGGGGTGCCATCAGCATTTGGTTTAGGGAGTCCTTGCTAGACCCTCTAAATCAAACCCCAGAAGATTGATCTTCAGAGCATCGACTTCTGAGTAAATATAGAGAAGGCTTTAGAGACCATACATATCATGTCTCTTTAAGAACTCATCTTTCTTGCAGAGGGTTATCATATTCAGAAAATGGATACCACAAAACCGTTATCCCTTGCAAAAGAGAATGCAGAGGGTGATAAGTATTAATCATTTTGCTTCCCTGTTTCTCTTCCTAGATTCATCCATCCAGGAGCACAAATCAGAAATTCATCATGTTCCCGAAGCAACACACCTAGAATTTTCCCAAGGTATTTATACTTAATATATGTGTGTCTGGGATAGAGCTGACTGAATATTTGATTGGGGGGGGGGAATCACTAGATTTCTTTAGCCCTGTCATCAGTGCTAAATATGGTCAATATAACATAGATAGAGTGTTTCAGATAACTTCATCTAATAAATTTGTGCTCCTCTTTTATATTTTCCTACAGAGAGAAGAAAAGCCATACAGCAAGTCCTAGAAAAGCTAAACCTGGTAAAGCATGAAAGCAAGAAGCTCAGATTGACAGACATCCAAAAGATCAGCCCAGAAAGCCTAACGAACCAACCCTCTCAGATGTTAGATTTATTCTGGTCGTTAATAAGAAAGGTTGTGTCTTTGAATGGAGGGGCCAGACATACAAGTCTTGTTCCAGGGGCATACACTAACCACAGAATCGAAGGGGATGAGGAGCGAGCAAAGAAAAAAGAGGAAGATATCGATTGCAAAAGCCTTTATGTGACTAAGGCAAAAACTATTGATTCCTTGCACCCCCTGGACGTTCTCTGTGCTGTGCTGCTTTGCTCAGACAGTTTCCTACAGCAGGAGATCCTGTCCAAAATGTCCCTGTGCCAGTTTGCCCTGCCTCTGCTGCTGCCCCCACTCGACTCCCCCAGGTGCACCCTGCTGCTGTGGGCCATGAGGGACATTGTGAGGAGGTGGAGGCCGCACTCCCTGGCACAGAGCCGAGGGTTCAGGGAGGGGAACCTGGTGCTCACCAAAATGCCAACCGTCTCCTTTGTGCGGCTGGGCAGCTGCAGCTTCTCCAAGTCCCAGCTCCTCAGTCAGGTTCTCAGCCCCACCCAGCAGCACCGCGACTTCTTTGTCCATCGGGACATGGAGTCTGGGAACGTCCAGCGGGAAATCGCTGACGGGCTGGTCGAGATTGCCTGGTACTTCCCTGCCGGGCGGGAGAATTCGGATCTTTTTCCTGAGCCTGTCGCAGTTACAAACCTGCATGGGGACATTGAGTCGCACTGGCTGCAGTTCAGATTTTTAACAGAGGTTTCCTCGGCAGTGTTCATCGTTACTGAGAGCATCAGTGAGACGCAATACTCCCTGTTATCATCTCTGGAGGGATCAGCCACTCAATACTACTTCATCCTCAGTGCCCAGAGTGAGAAACACAAGGAAGTCTGTGATCAACTTGCCAGGTTAGCACGTGTGCTAAAACTGAGTAATGCCCATCTGCTGACTTATTCCACTGTCTTGCATAAGACAAAACATGTGGAAATGGTGCAGAACTTCATAGGAACCGTAATGAATTCCACTACTAAGTTGGAGAGTGTGGAGAGCATCGCTGCTCATGCACAGACACTTGGAATCCAAGTAGATGAGGACTGTGAAGAATGTCTGTGCGCAAAGAAACATGCGGAAAGTCTCATTGCAGAAATAAAAGATCCGGTGAAGTACAAGGAGGAAATTATGAGACTTCACCCACGTCCCTGGAAGTTGGCAAGAGTAGAAAAAGAGCAGCACAGAATAGGACAGCGAGGAGATAGCTCCACTGGGGGAGAGAAAACGTTGGAATTGTATGCACTGCATACTCAATATGACCTTCCTCTTGGTGTGGTGAAATTTATCCAAGGAATAGAAAATATATCATTTCAGGAAGTTGCTTACTTCTTAAAGTGGCTGGCATTTTATCTGGATGGCCTGGCCAGGGGGAATAAGATTTGTCTAACAGAAGCTGACCACAGTGAAAGAGGTAGAATGTTACAAGTGAGCCCTAGAAAATTATCAGAATTAAAGAGGATACTAGACAGCTCCCTAGGAGTGGAGCATTTCATGCGTGCAATAGCGCACTTTTATGAGGCACAAAGCACGCAAGTGAAAGAAGGCAAAATGCTAAAATCCCTAAGAAAATACACCTACATTCCAAGAATCCATGCTGGCCTAATGCTGGAAGGGCTTCCCACGGAGCTGATCAACGGAGATGCCGCCAACATCCCACTGCAGTGGGTGACCGACGTTCTGACTGAGCTCCATGCCAAGCTGGGGGGAAGGTCCAGGATGCTGGTTCTATCAGTGCTGGGGGGGCAGGGCACTGGGAAATCCACCCTCCTCAACACCATGTTCGGCCTGCAATTTGCAGTGAGCAGTGGCCGATGTACACGAGGAGCCTTCATGTCGCTCATCCAAGTGGCAGAGACCTTTCAGCAGGACCTGGGCTGTGATTTCCTCCTGGTGATCGACACAGAAGGCTTGAAAGCCCCCGAACTGGCCACACTGGTGGTTGGATTGAGCGACATAATGGTCGTTCACATGGAGAATGCCACACAAATGCTGGGGGTTCTGCAAAGTGGGGG
Organism: Pelochelys cantorii; assembly: GCA_032595735.1. NCBI lineage: Eukaryota > Metazoa > Chordata > Testudines > Trionychidae > Pelochelys > Pelochelys cantorii. The sequence continues at coordinate 4,252,507 of CM064329.1, forward strand.
CCTCCGATTGGAGGAAATCAGACACAAACCCAACTGCCAGTGTGTGCATCAGAACGTCAGTGATGTGTCTGCTCATGAGCAGGACATGTGGGACAGGGAACGCCTCCTGCAGCCGCTGGATGAAACGCCCAATGCTTCAATAATAGCCCATAATAACAGAAAATGCCATGTCCCTGGTTTGATTTTCTTCTATGAGCCAGATAAACACAACCAGTACGTCCATGTTCTGTGGCATGGAATCCCTCCCATGGCTTCAGTGAACAAGAGATTCAGCATCAATGCATGTGAGCCAGAGAAATACTTATTTGAGTTCATAAAGAACCAGTCACCTCACAATAGGGACATTCCCCAGTTTCTTGAGTGGCTTAGCTACCTGCAAAACACTGGGATATCTGAACATTTGGGAGTTAGGCCCAAAGACAATCTCATAGACAAGGCCTATAGTTATAATCAAATTCATGTGTATTCAAGTTTGGAATGTAATTTCAATGAGGAGATGGACTCCTCAGTATCTGAAAAAATAACTTTCATCAAGAGTCAGACACCCAGTGAATTAGATGTTGGTAAATTAAACTGTGAGATGCAAGACAAACTGATTTGTGGGGAAGAAAAGATACTGGATAATCAAAACAAATATTTTGAAAGCAGAGTGAAAAATCTTCATCTAACAGAAACATTTGGAGAAGACTATATCAGGACAACAACAAGAACAAGCAAGATTAAGGAAGTACTTCATATGAGAATACATTTTATCCATTTCTTGACAACACTCGGGAAAAAGAAGTGTAAATTAAACAAGGCAGATTGTGAGGAAATAAGTGATGAGTCACTTATTCTTTTCGCTGAGAAGATGGCAATCGGTCTGAGAGAGGATCTTGAGTATCGACTGAAGATACCAACATTTAAAAATGGGTTAAGGGATAAAATAAAGCCTTTTAGGATTAAATGTAAGTATTTTGAATTAGGATATTTTGAAAGCATAAAAGAATTGCATACCAAACAATATTACCATAAAGCAGAGGAGCTTGTTAAAATCTTAATTAATAACTGTAAGAAATATACTGCAGAAATGGTCAAATTCAGAGCAGACTATGACAACACCTACTGCAGGGAATTGTTGCTTATGATCAATGAGTGGCTACAACAAGATGATGTTCAAGAACTTCACACCAATATTTACTTTGCAATTGACCTGAAGCTTTATATTTTGATCAAATCTTCTTATGAATTCCTGAATACATACTAAGTTTTTATCCAAGAAAATGACCCTCAGCAATCTCTGGAGAGGCTGAAATCTCAACATTTCTCCCTGCTTAGAAACCTACATCAACAAGAGATGTGGGTGGAAAAAAAATTGTAAGAATCTGTTTTAGGTGTGCAAAATCCACTGAATATGGTAACCAGAACTTTTTCCTGTTCCTAATGCAGAAGAAGCTGTTGAAAGAAGAGAGCTCAGAACCAATGTTCCCTCTATTTTTTTCCTTCCATGTGCAGAATACATTTTGTTATGTGCACTGAGACATGCAGATGTGCACCACGAGTAGAAACACGCTGCCAGCTATAAGCGCTCTGCTAATCAGCTGGGTGCCACTGGAATCTGTTGGATGACCGTCCAAGCATTCTGCTTACAGGGAGCACTGCTCAGAATGAAATGAAGATACATTAATGATTGCGATGCATTTTGTTGACACCAGGACATGAAGATGAATGACAGATCACTACAGATTTGTGGCCTGACAATTTAGAAAAAGAAATTCTCTTCACTTCTCCAGAAAATCTCAGGTGTGCTGAGAGCCTCCAGAGATGAAAAAGTTAACACAATCTTGCTATTTTTAATCAAATTTTGTAAAGAGCTGCCAGAGCGCTTATTCGCCCTCAAAGGCAGTTTAGCTCCCATATATTCTAGAATCACAGCACATACTTACACATTTTCTTTGTGGATTAAACATTTCCTTGCTTATCTACAAAAACGAATGCTAGCTAAATTTGGACATTTGGAAGTTGAAACTAAACTTCCCAAGCTGAAATCCCAGGATGAAATCTTGAAACAAGTATTTGGCTGCAGGAAGCAGTGTCCACCATACAGAGTCCCCTGTGAAGCAAGAGGTACTTTATCATAAAGAGCATCTTGCATCAACACATTGACCACAACGGCTGGAGGGGACAAGGATATCCCCACTAACCAGTTATCTTAAGGTTCATCTACACAGCACCCTAAACTCGAAACAAGATATGCAATTTATTTAGAAACTGTTTTGAAATCTGGCGCTGTGCGCCAAATTTCAAAACAACGCATCATTTTGAGCCATCCTTTATCCCTCGTGCAAAAAAGTTTACCCAGATGGTGAAATAGTGCACCTGTTATTTCGAAAAATATTTAGAAATACTGAGCAGCTTGTGTAGGTGCGGCATAGCTATTTCGGGATACTGAAATAGCAGTGCAGTGTAGACATACCCTTACTGTTTATGTTCCAGTTATGTGATTTTTTTCGATGGCATGTTCCAGGCTTCCAGATCAGGATGGAAACTTCCTCTCTCTGAAAATTACTATTTCTCAGATTGGCACCATCAGCCTCCCATGTTGATGTTATACATTATTGGAAGTTTATTGTGAATATGTTCATCCATTGATTTGCTGGAAAATATAACGGATCTATGTAATGAAATATAATCTCCCAGAAGTCCGGGAACAAATAACCGACGAGGAAACATTGGAAATCATAGACCTATATCGTGGATTTCAGCGCAACCATTCTGCTGGGAAAGAGCATCTGGAGTAGCAGTACAATATCATCACCTGAACATACTTCGGATTTTGGTCTACGTATGAAGAACAAGTTTAATCAAATTAGAGTTTATTCTCCAAATAAAGCTGGCTGAAATAATGAAGCTTAGTGTATGTGTGGGTTTTTGCTGGTCTTTTTCCACCATAGTCACCTTGATTATTCTAGACTATGTCTACACTGCAGGCTTCTTGCACAAGAACTTTTTGCGGAAGAGATCTTCCGCAAAAAGTTCTTGCGCAAGAACATGTCCACACTGTCATGTGTTTTTGCACAACAGAACGTCCACGCTGCCATGGACACTCTTGCGCAAAAAAGCTCTGGTTACCATTCACAGAATGGCCATCACAGCACCTGTGCTTTTTTGGAGAGGGGTTTCTTGCACAAGAAACCCATTGTCCGTCCACACATGCCTTTTTGCGCAAGAGCTCTTGCGCAAAAAGGCTTATTCCTCGTAGAAAGAGGAATGACTTGCGCAAAAAGCCCTGTCTTCTGACGATCGACTGTACTTTTTCTTGCACAAAAACGTGCTTGTAGGGTGGATGCTCCGTGAGGTTTTGCGCAAAACCGCTGAAGTGTAGAAGCAATCCAAGACTTTTCCTAATGGTACATACAGATTCCATCAGGCTTAAACTCCAACCGTAAGGCAAACATGAGCATGGCTCCACCTTCCCATTCCTCCATGGAAGTGGTTACCGGATGGTAACTCAGCAGGGCCTAGTGTTGTCTCTGGGCTTTGCTTGGGGCAGAAGAAAGTCTCCTTGTGCCATCTCCTCTATCCTGAACTACAGCCTGGCATCTTCTGAGCTTCAGAACAAAACTCCTTGGGATGCAGTGCTGCTTCTTACCTAGTGCTTTGCAGCAGGGTATCTGTGGAGCTGTGGAGGGGGACTCATGGATCCTAAGCATCAGGAACCAGAATGCGGGCAGTCATGCCTAGTGGTCAGAGTAGGAGTCGCCTGCCAGGAAACAAAATCAGGGATCAAAATGTCAGTCAGAAGCCAGATGTCGAAGCCACATGTCAAAGTCAGAGAGCCAAGAGAAGGGCTGAAGCCAGAGCCAGAGACCAAGGGCAAGGACCAGGCAGAGGAGAAGGCTGAAGACAGGAGCTAGGGACGTGGCTGTTAGTCAAGTAGCAGACCGCAAACCAGGATCCACTTCTTGTGTCTCTTTCTGGTTTGAACTGGGTACTGGGCCCAATCAAGGCCTGGGCAGCCCCCCAGTCAGGAGCCGTGGTCTGTACCTTGAGTGGAGCACAAGGCCTTAGGACTTCCAGTTCTCCAGTCCCTAGCAGATCTGTCAGGTGCTGTTGTGGATACGTGAACAGAAATCACTTCTTGATTATTAATATCTCTCCCTCTCTTTCTCTCCACAATGGCTTAGGTTTTAGTTTGGGGCCTTGTCTGAAACATCAGCATGGTGTAAGACAGGGAGGCCTCCTTTCCTCAGTTGTCCCACAGATGAGCCGAGGAGATTCAAACGTAAGGAGGAGGGATATCAAAACACCCCCTGGGGCTGGCTGGAGAAAGAAGATCCCAGTGGTGTCCCTGGCCTGCTAATCTGCCACTATGGGGTGGCGTTGACCATGAATGTCCTGAGAGACATCAACCGCAGCAACTCAGAGGTAAGGAATAATCTAGGCAGGCACCAACCCTGTCCTTGCTGTGAAGAGGAGAAACTAAGTGGCTTCCATCTCCAGTAACCCTCTTTTCATTCAGCGCCTGTCGCCTTGTGTTTGTGTTCACGAGCCAGGCTATGAACACCAACCTCAGCCCCAATCCAGACTCACTGACTAGGGTCCCGGATACATTTCGGTCCAGAGGCTCAGACAGGTCTTTCATTCCCACCACAGTTCAGCTGTTGCAAATGTAACAACCACTGGGCAGATTTGAACCTGGGACCGCTGGAGCTTAGTACGGGAGCCTCTACCACTAAAGCAAAAAGCCAGCTGGCTTTTAGTACAAGCAGTAGAGGCTCTTATTCTAAGCTCTGGAGGTCCCAGGTGGTTTGCTATCCCACGTAGTGGCACTTAGACCTCACTAGGTGTGTGGGTTACACAAGGATTCCTCTAACTGCATCCCCTTTACTGCTCAGAATAGGGACAAATCAGGGCAGACATTGCTTAGAGCCAGATTCTCCAAACATGGGGAGGAAAGAGTTTGACTCCATTTGTGGGTACTCACCAATGTGGTTCTGAGCTGTTTTGCCTGCGAAGATCCTTGGGTGGGAGATGATAAAAAGATCCCCAGATCTTGTGAAGCACTTCTCATCCTTAGATCTCAAAGCACTTGAGAAAGGGAAGTTGGTGTGGTCCTCCCCATTTCAGAGATGGGGAAACTGAGACAGAACTAGGGGTTTATGCTTCTCCCACGTCTTTTAGCAGGCCCCTGGCAGAGCAGGGAACAGAAATCAGGTTTCTTTAGTCCCAATTCAGTGCTCTAGCTGCTAGGAAATGCTACCACATATTGTTACGTATTAACGGTCATCTTCCTCTGTATTTTAGAAATGTGCGTCTGTCTAGCCATGAGTCCAGTTGTTGAAGAATGCCTACTAAACGGTAAGCACTAGGACCACCACATTTGGGGGGCAGCTTCCTCTTCTCCTAACTGAATGCTCATGGATTCATAGATCCTGAGGCCCGAAAGGAGCACTGAGTCAGACCAGCTATCTACAGGCTAGAGAACTTCCCTGAATTCAATTTGTTTGGGTCGGGTCTTGATTGTAACATGGCTAGTGATGGAGACTAATAGTGTCAGGGCTGTTCCCCGCTCTGGCACTCCGAATGCAGGAGGTGGGGGCCTGCAAGAGACCTTAAAATTCCCAGCCACTAAAGGCTTCTGCTTTAAAAACCCCCCAAGGTCACAAACTCCCTGATCTCGGGTGCTATGCTGCCACCACCCAAGGGCAAAAACACTATTGGCAGGGCTGTCAATGGGGAGGAGAGTGCAAAAGGGGCAGTGATGTTTAAAGTGCTGCTTAAAGTGCCACTGAATGTCTTTAACATTGGCTGTGTATGGGCTAATACTGGCAGTCACTTCTTACTGGTACTCTGTACTGGTCCCTGTACCATCCCGGCCCACTTTCACCTGTGGTTGTATCACCACCTTCCCTGAGACCCTGGGCATCTTAACTGCTCTGTGTGCCTGCAAGCAGAAGCAGCCTCCCCCCTTCACGCCCCTTCCCCAGTTGCCCCATGTGCTGGGCTGCTTTAAGTAAAAGTAAACCTCATTTTTTGAGGATCTTTCGAAAAAGGGTTTATTTTCAAAAGATCCATGTCTAAACTCCCACTTTTTTTTTTCCGAAAAAGCCCCATTTCGGAAAAAAGCAGCAGCCGCCATTATGCAAATGAAGCACGGGATATTTAAACCAGCTTCATTTGCAATGTCGACCTGCCTAATCTACATCCCTCTGTCAAAAGAGGGATGTAGTTTAGACATAGCCTCAGTGTCTTTTCCTGTTTTAGAGACCTTTACAGAGGGGCAGCCTATGAAAATAGGGCCAGGATTTCTGAGCTCAGTGTTTCATTAGACTGTATCAACAGAAGGCCCTGATTAGTAGTATGGGACTTTCTCAGCAGAGGACTGTCCATTGGATACAGTCATTGGAATTTCACTGCAAGGTCTGTTCAAGAGAAACAGATGGAAGAAAGAACTTTGCCAGCGATGAAGAATTGATCAAAAGTCAGATCCAGAGATGCCAGATCGCTGTGCAGCGAGTGACAGCTAGGGACCGTTAGAGAGAAGGATTCTTGCCACAATTATAGACTTAGAGATGAACTCGAAAATAATCTAAGGATGGAAAGACTAAATCAGGCTCTGCCTTTTTAGGGAAATTTTGCAAAGTATTGCAGCAGGAGCTAGTCATTCCCAAGGGAAATCTAGCAGTGATATTCCTATATATGTTAGAAAGGGAAGGTTACTCACCTGTGCAGTAACTAGAGTTCTTCGAGATGGTTGTCCCCATGGGTGCTCCACCTTAGGTGCTTCAGCGCCGCTGAGCCCAGAGCCAGAGATCTGCGACAGCAGTACCCCTGGCCGGCTGCACATGCGCAGAGCCAGTGTGTGTTCTGAGGAGGCTAATGCACATGTGCAGCTGGCCTTGCTTTACCTCCCTCCCCCCAAGTTCCTTCTCTACCCTGGACATGTTGTGTGCCGAAGCTGAGGGGAGGAGGGTGGGTGTGGAGCACCCACGGGGACAACCATCTTGAAGAACTCCAGTTGCTGCACAAGGTGAATAACCTTCCCTCCTTCTTCAAGGAGTGTCCCCGTGGGCTCTCCACCTTAGGTGATAACAAAGCAGTATTCATAAGAAGAGGCGGGAGCCTTGAATGCTGACCCTGTGAAGCCGAGAGTATTGTGCAGCCAAATGTTGTCTCTGACTTGGCAAATGTCTGCATCACCTAATGTTGCATGAAGGTCGGTGTTAACTCCCATGTGGTGGCCCTGCAGATGTGTTCTGTTAAGACACCTTGTAGGAATGCCGTTGTGGCTGCCATTGCCCGTGTGGAGTGAGACCACACATTCGGTGGGGGCTATGGTGTATACTTGTTTAATGCAACTGGATACCCATTTCAAGAGTCTTTGTTTTGATATAGGCAGCCCCTGTGACCTCTCCCTTGATGAAACAAATAGTCAAGGAGTCTTCCGGAAGGGTTTTGTCCGTTGTAAGTAGAATGCCAGAGCTCTGCAGACAGCCAAGGTATGGAGAGCTGCCTCTTGACTGTTCGTGTGCGGTTTAGGGAAGAAGACACGTGAGTATATGGGTTCGCTGCAGTGAAACAAGGTAAGTACTTTAGGTAGGAATTTGGGATGAGTCCTAAGGGCCACCTTGTCTTTATGAAATATTGTATACGGTGGGTCCGCCATTAATGCTGCTATTTCACCAATTTGCTGTGTTGGGATTTTGTGGTTCCCAAACAAATGAGTCAGATGCTGGGCAGAATCAAGGGTCTTCGATACTTCAATTCAATTCAACAAGACTTTATTCAATGTGCACAGAGGGAGAGCCCCTGGTACAAAAATCAGCCAGAGCCCCTCGAGCAAGGAGCCCCTCCCCTTGCTATTTTATAGCACATGGCAGTTACATAACAGGTTACATAAAAAGTTACATAACACAAACCTCTAAACCAATCAGATTTAACCTTTCCATATATGGATTTGTTCGTCACATGCTTGTACTTCTCCACTCCACATGTTGAGCTCACCCCGCTCCCCTTGGCCTTTTTGAGACTGTTCCTAGGGTGGTGCGCCACAGCATGCGTCTTTATGCACACACACCTTCTAAATCACATTTTGTTTAAAATGAACACAAGCAGACCCTTCAGCTGTGTGGAGGCGATTGCCACCAGGAAGGCTACTTCCATTGATAGGTGTAACAATGAACATGTGGCAAGGCATTCAAAGGGCTTACCCATGAGCATCTTAATAACAAGGTTCAGGTCCCATACTGGGCTCGGTTCCCTGTAAGGGGGAAACAGGTTGCATGGACCCTGTATAAAACGTTTGACCGAGGGATGTGTGAAGATCAAATATCCCTGCACAGGGGCGTGTAGAGAGGAGATGGAAGCAAAGTGTACCCTTATGGTACTCCTGGACAGGCCTGCCTTGTGTAGGTCTAGTAGGTATTGTAGGATGTGAGGGACTGTGGTGTGGAGTGGTTTATAGTTGTGGGTTGTGCACCAGGCCACGAATCTTTTCCATTTTTGACTGTATAATTTTCTTGTTGCAGGTCATCTGGAATTTGTGAGAATGAGCTGTATTGCTTCAGGAAAGAATTGCAGCAGGAGCTAGTCATGTCCATGGAAGTTAACCAGCAAGCATCCATGCTTGGAGATGTAGCCTGTGGATGGCTGGGTGAGGAATTTGGTCGTTCTGCTGCATGGTAGCCAAATGCTCATCTACTGGTTACTAGGCAGTCGTCTAAATATTGTAATTCATTTTTTGCGTAGGTATGCCGTTACCACTGCGAGTACTTTTGAGAATGCTCGGGGTGCGGTCAACAGTCCAAAATGTAGCACTCTGTATTGGAAGTGCCTGTCCTTTATTATGAAACAGAGGAATCTTCTGTGCAACAGGTGGATTGATATGTGAAAATAAGTGTCCTGGAGGTCAGGGGTAGACAGCCATGTCCTTTTTCCAAGGCAGGTATACCATCTTGAAGTGTTTGGTATTTGACATAGCGGTTGAGTTTGCGGAGATCCAGTATAGGTCTTCAACCCCCTGACTTCTTGATGGTAAGGAAATAATGTGAATAGAAACCCTTGCCCCTGTGTTGTTTCAGCACCTCTTCTATAGCCCCCATGGTAAGGAGGTGCTCTGCCTCTTGTAGAAGCAGGTTCTCATGAGAGGGGTCCCTGACAAGGGAAAGGCGGGGGTGGCTGGGATGGGGGGGATGGTTGTGAATGGGATGCAATAACTGGTTTTTATTATTTCTAGCACCCAGATTTGTCGGTGGTGATGTTCAATGAGGCTGCATAGAAGTTGACTAGCCTGTTGCCAAATATTATTGATGATCTTGGCTGCTGCCTTGGAAATATCGGGGATGCCTGACCCTCAACCAGGACTTCAAAACAGTTGTCTGGATGTCGATGGTTACTGTGTGGATGATTGTTCCGATGTCTGTCTACGTCTGGTCTGTCGCTGGCATCATCTGTTGTCATACTGTTGTTGTTGTTGGTTAAAAAACGAAGGACTGTATCTTTGTTGGAATGTTCAGTTCTGTTTCCGTTTATGCCAGCTACCTGGAGGCCCAACATTCTGAGTGTGGCTCTAGAGTCCTTCAGCATATGGAGGGACATGTTTGTGGACTCTGCGAAGAGTTTTGCACCCTCAAAGGGGAGGTCCTCAATGGTGGATTGGATCTCTCTTAGAAAACCGGAGAGCTGAAGTCATGATGCCTTCATCATCATCGCTGCTGAAGCCAAAGATCTGGCTGCTATGTCTGCAGAGTTCAATGCAGCCTGTAGGGCTATGCGAGCTATTCGTGTACCTTTGATGATGTTAGCCCTGAACCATTCTTTGTGTCAGGGATAGAGTCAATAAAGGATGCAATCTGATCAAATATGTGGTGTGTGTATTTTGCTAATAATATGATGTAGCTAGCTATTCTTATCTGCAGGCTTGCTGACGAATACACCTTTTTTTCCCATAGTATCCAGCCTCTTCCAGTCCTTGTTGTTGGGAGCTTTACGTGTATTTTGTTGCCTCCCTCTTTGATTGACTGCTTCTACAACCAAAGAGTTTGGTGTTGGGTGGGAGAACCGAAATTCTGCTCCCTTACGCGCTACATAGTATTTTCTGTCAGCTCTTTTGTAGGTTGGGGAAATTGAGGCTGGGATGTTCCATACGTTTTTGGCTGGATCCAAGAGGGGATGGTTCATGGGGATGGCTAATTTTGATTGTAGAGATGTGTGTAAAATGTTTTTGAGTTTATGTTGCGACTGCAGAACATCTGAGAGAGGGATCTCCAGGGCATCCACGACCCTCTTGAAAAGCTCTGGGAACAACTTTATATCCTCCCCCACTGTTGATGGTGGAGGCATTAACGTGTCATCCATTGACATAGCAGAAGTATGTGTAGGTGGGGAAGGCAGTGAACTGTGATCTTCCCCCATGGGATCCCCATCCTGATTCTCCGTGTCAGAGCTGTAACGCTTTGTGGGGTGTCTGGTTGATGAATGGGACCGTGGTGTCATGGGAGGCTGTGTAACTTGTTGCTGCCTGTAGAGTGCCCAAGGGTCCCCGTATGGCCAGTGAGGCATAACGGGTGGTGGCATCCACTGTGGGGGCTGCCATTGCTGGGCCTGTTGCGGAGGCTTATGAGAATAATGCCTCGGTGTGTGATGTGGTTTGTGTATCTCCTCATTGTCACTAACGCTCGCTGCTAGAGAGCTGGCTGGCATGGCTGCAAGAGCGCCCCGCAGAGTGTTCGGGGTGCCATCAGTACCAAACAGGGGCGTCCACGGTACCGAGTGAACCGTCAGTTCAGCTGCTGTTGTGACCCGAGGCATCGGGATCGGGGCAGGCAGTAGAGGAGGGTGGGAGACATTTGTGGCGGCATTAATTATAAGGGAGGCTGCCGCGTTTTTGAGCGGTGCCAGTGGCGCCGCCGCAGGTAATGCGCTCCGGCTCGGTGCCGTGTGCGAGCGCTGCTTGTTCCGTGCCTCAGCTGTCAGTGCAGGTTTCCCTGCTGGTGCTGACAAGGAAGCTTTAATTTTCACTCCTGTCAGCACTTTGTTTGACGCACGGTGCGTCTGTTTGGGATCCCGGCTTTTCTCCTTGCCGGTCCCTTTTGATCGCTGCTTGTCCGACCCCTTCGCTTGGGGTAGAGGTGAAGCATTAGCCTGGACTGATCGCTTCCTTGATGGCGTTTCAGTCCCAGAGGAGGAGCAAGACCGTTTACTAACTTTAGTCTTTTGCCGCTCCTTTGGGCTCAACCCAGGGGGAGCTGCTCTTTCCAACCCCCTCCCAGGCGATCTCTGTCTGGGAGAGGTGGATCGATCAGGGTCAGCGGGCTGTCTTGAGCTGTTCTCTATTTGGAGCATTTTTAATTGAAGCTCCCTGGCTCTCCTAGAGCAGTTGGTTCTTTTCTGGTCATGTGGGCAGTTGTCTGAGACGTGATACTGCCCAAGACTGTGGTACCACTGGTCATGGCCATCGGAGATTGAAATGGCAAGTTTGCAGGAGACTGGACTAGGTGACCTGTCAAGATGGGTCCCTTCTAGTCCTATGTTTCCATGATTCTACAGGGAGTTTAATAGCATCACATTTTAGTATTTGTCAGTGTACCTCTTAAGTGCCACCTCTGCCCTCATTCACTCCACAGAGCCAGCAGAACCATTCCATGACCGGAGGGATGCAGTCAGATCACTCTTACACCAGTGTAAATTTGGAGTAAAATCCAATGGACTTAATCTAGATTTAAACATTGGCATTCTGGATCCCCTGATGGCCCTCTCTCAGGGGTTGGTTGGGAAACATGACCAAGTGGCCAGGGCCACAGCTCTGACCAGCACGAGGCTGTTAGTATGAGAGTCTGGGCCCTCCCACTCCACCAGACTCTGACTTCAAACTATTTGGGGTTACCAGTGGTCTGGCAACCAAGAATACTGGACGTTACCCTGCCTGGGCCACCTCTCCACCACCCCCACCCCTAAGTCCAAGGTTACTCACGACTAAGATAGAACAAAGCAAGACAATAAAAACGGATTGCCAATGTCCCTATAAGGAGAAGGGAATACTTCCCTTTCTGATTGTTTCTGGGGTGGGTTCTCCCTTCCCTCAGGACGCGCCTTTTGGGGCAGTAATTAGAGATGTCAGCCTTCCCTCTGCTCAGGCTGCAGGTCTGCTCTCTGCCAGATCTGCCATCAAAGGAGCCTTTAAAAAACAACAAACGGTCTGGTAACACTTTATAGACTAACAAAATATGTAGATGGGATCATGAGCTTTCGTGGGCACAGCCCGTTTTCCTGTCTTAATTCCTCCACTAGATGGAGCATTTGCTGCAGGAACAGCAGGGCCCAAAATAATACCAGTTACTCCCCTCTTAGAGGGAGTCAGAAATACCTCTTCCTCATCCCCAGTCTGCCTTGTCTGCAAGCAGGCTCCATATCTTTCATTCCTCCCTCCGACCCCTCTAAGGCACGTTTTAGGGCACCAGTCACCACGAGATCTAGGTCCAAGGGCTCAGATCCTCAATGCTCAATGAAGTGATATCTCTGAGGTTTGGCATCCAGGGATACGTTTGGTGACACATATTTATGTAACACACTTGGTGTCTTCACACTAGGCCCAGGATCTGACTCAGGTTGAGCTCAAATTCCACTTTCATCCACACACAAATCTGTCTGAGTCGGGTCAGCGAGAACTCAGGTCACTGCAGGGAGCAGATGTAGGAGCCCAAGTCCTGCTGAGACTCAGGTCCAGGCCGGGTCATTCTGCAGTGTGGACACTGGTCTAGCTGCAGACCCAACTCAGAAGATTGCACAGTGTGGATGCGTCGGAGCTGCTGTGAGACTTGGGTCCAGCACCCATAAACCCAGGTTTTCACTGCTGGGTGCATGCTCCAGGGCAGACCTGGAAACACTATTTGACCTCCCCACAGCTGGTCCAGGTCAACCAACTTGGGCTCAGGCTGTGGGGCTTACGATGCAGCGTAGACATATCCTTATAGTGCAGCTGGCTCCTGAGAGGATAAGAACCTACTGCTACTACCAGCTGAAGGAGCTACTCCTCGAAATCCAACAGCTAGCAGCACAGGAGGTGCCACGAACTTCCAGCTTGTGCCAAGGTAGGAATATAGGGGTGATGGCACTGCCAGGTACAGAAATTCAGACAGATGGGAGTTACAATTGTTAGTCTCTAAGGCTGTGTCTAAACTACACCCTTCTGTCGGCAGAGGGATGTAGATTAGGCACGGGTTTTTTGCACAAAACGGACCCGTCTACACTGCTTTTTTTGCACAAAAACCTCTTCCGCAAAAAGCATCAGAAGAGAATATGCAAATGAAGCATGAGAAGTTGCTAATTAGTGCTTCATTTGCATTGCCTCTTCCACAAAAACGAGGCAGTGTAGACGAGCCCTGAGGTCTCCATGATTGAGAAGAGAGCGCCCCCTGCTGAGCCCCCCATCCCTGCCGCACAGCACCTCCCAGCGCCGCCCTGAGGCATTGGGGTCAGCCCTGACTGTGAGGTGAGAGCGCCCCCGGAGGAGGCCCTGCCCCGCTCCCTGCAGCACAGCGCCCCCTAGTGCCGCCCTGGGGACTGCAATGCCTGCCATGGGAGAGCGCCCCCTATCACAGTGGGGGCATTGAGGACTGTATTAGGTATGTAGGGGAACCGCCCCCACCCTGCTCCCTGCAACACAGCGCCCCCTAGTGCCTGATTCCAAGCAATTCCACTACCCGCTCCCTTTCCGGCCTGACCCTGGCCTGCCCAGCCCTGCTCGGCTCAGGAGAAGGGTGCTGACAGAGCCGCGTCGGCAGGCTCAGCCCAGCCAACCCTAGGCCGAGCTACTGGCACCCTGCTGAGTCGATTCTCACACCAGCATGCTGGGTCCGGAAGTGGGTGCAGGGTGGACGGTAGCCAGTTGGACTCAGGGGCCATCAATCACGCCAGCAGCCGGGTATTTGAACAGGAAGGAGCCCTCGATAAGGCCACTCCCCGCTGGATCGCGTGGTACAGCTCGACTGCCCTGTGGATGGGTGTCCAGGTATGTAACGATGCCTCAGGGCCTTTTCCCTTTCTCCGTTACGTGCCCTGGCAGCCCCACCCTTATCTCAGGGCCCAGGTGGTGAGGCTTTGTCTGCCACTGGCCTCTGGAATGTCCATCACCAGCAGTCAGCACACTGACTGGCAAGCTGTGCACTGTGCAATACAGGGGACAGCACAGCCATATACTATATAACCCTAAATGCAGCACGGCTGGCTGGCTCAGGGACAGGATAGGGAGCTTTCCCCCTCTAGGGGGTGCTGGCTCCAGTCCAGGCAAGGACTGGCTAGTGTAGGGGGCCAGGGAATGGGATACGGGGCCTTTCCTCTCTCAGGAACATCATCCCCAGGACAGGGGGACTGGCTGGCTCAGCGGCAGGGAATGGGACACAGAAGCTTTTTTCTGAGTGTGGTGGGGCGGCTGCCCCACACTGGCTGGGGAGGGAGGTCAAAGTAGGCTGGAGGGGCATGCACCAAGCCCTGGCCAATTAGTGAGAGGCTTTTAAGTAGCCTATCAGAAGGCAACTTGCTGGGGCAGCCCTGCATATAAGGAGCTGCTCGACACAGAGAGGCAGCTGGGTCCTGACTGGGGAGGGTGCGGAATCAGTTCCTGGAGAAGCACCGTACCGCACCGCACCGCACCGCACCGCACCGCACTGCCAGGGAAGCTGCAGTTTGATACCTGACATGCAGTAGCGGGGGCAAACAACCTGCCTGGTTTGAAGATGTAGCTTGACCAACTCCTGGCTGGGATTATACGCCAGCCTTGCCTGGGAGAGCAGGGCCTGGACTGCATGACCCAGGATGCCCCTTCCAGGCCTGTGTTCTTAGCTAGTGGTGCCATCTTGTCGTAAGCGCTTCAGGCATGTCTATGCTGCATTGTAAAGCTGGGTCCGTGGGAGCCAGGCCTGTGGACTCGGTGTTTCCAAGCGCTTGAGTGTCCATGCTGTACTTAAAAGTACTGCATGCCATCTTTTCCGGGGGGGGAGGGCGGGAAGGCAAAACATCACATTTACATATAGAGCAATCAACACTTATCATCTGCATATGACATACGCCACTCACACACACGCACACTCCGTCGTCTTGTTACCAATAGTTGCTCCCTGTAACGGCACTGGCCCAGTGAGTTAGATGGGGGAGGGGTGGAGCCAGGCTCCTGCTGATCCAGATCAATGCTCCCACATTGACAGGATGAAACCCAGGGCCCCCTGCAAGATGCCTTAGGCTGACAGTCGTTCCGCTCTCATGCAGATCTACACCAGTCAGTCATCAATGCATCACCTGTGAGAGTCATCATACACATGTGCAGTTAGCCCTCTGTGGCGCCCTCTTCCCGGTGGCGTCTCAATGCTGCCACATTCCCCTCCAAAGAGGGGGCTTCCCAAAGCAGCACTTGCTGCAGACCCCCAAGGCGTCCGTCCATAGGTCCAGATTTCTTTCAAGGAGCCCACTTTACAGGCCCCATTGTTCTTCTTTGTTCTTGGATCTGGTTTCCACCCCTCTCCAACCATTGCAAATGCCCAGAGGTGTTTCTCTTCCACGCCTCATCCATTCACACCTCATTCACTCCACAGGGCGATCAATTAAGCACAAAGGGGAAAGACATTCTCTTTACCTTACTTATTTTCAGGGACTATTCTACAAGATACAAAGCTTCTGTGTAAAAAGACTTAATATGATGCTGTGTAAAAGGACTTCTGAAAGGACTTGATACAAAATTAAAAACGTCAATGAAAAAATAGTTAATACAAGTATCAGAGGGGTAGCCGGGTTAGTCTGAATCTGCATAAAAGAGGAGTCCTGTGGCACCTGATGGACTAACAGATTTATTGGAGCGTAATAATATTGGTCTTTGCCCACGAAAGCTTATGCTCCTATAAATTGGTTAATACAGAGATTTATGATTAATACAGAGATGTGTCTACATCCACACTGCGTAGTTAACTCAAGTTTATCGTTGTTTGCCTCGGGTCTCACAGCCACGTTAACACATCCATACTGTGCTGTGCAGACCCTCTGACTCAGGTCTGGCTTGGCCTGCATCCGCACTGCATGCTGGTAGAACCTGGACCCGAGTTACAGGGGGACTCTGGCTCTGACCTACCGTTCTAGCAGGGT
Source organism: Pelochelys cantorii (assembly GCA_032595735.1). Lineage (NCBI taxonomy): Eukaryota > Metazoa > Chordata > Testudines > Trionychidae > Pelochelys > Pelochelys cantorii. Next base: position 4,268,617 of record CM064329.1, read on the forward strand.
CCTAGGATCTGGGTCCAGAGTGTCTGCTGACCTGAGTCACACTGATGTATGTATGTGTGTGGACAGAAAGGAGGGCCTGGGCTCAAAGCTGAGCCAGAGACTGGTTGTGGTGTGCTGTGTAGACAGAAATGCCCAGCACTTGATCCAGAACTGTTGTGGGTTATGATGAGATCATTAGGGCTGGCTCCCGGCTTGGTTACAATGGGCGGCAGCTTCGAGAGCGCCAAGTAAACTCCCATGAGCAATTCCTTCGGGTGGAGGGACCCGGCCGTGGGTTTCAAAGAAAAGCTGCAGGACTCTGCAGCCGATGGAGTGAGGAACAGAAACTGTTGAGTCCCATGAAACTGACCAACTCCAATGAAAAATGACACCCACGAAGAGCAGCGCTGCGGCTTTGCCTGGCTGACTGATCCAGAGGGAAACTTTGCTCCCCAGCAGAAGAAAGTTCAATATCCAGGCTGAGCAGCTTTATAGACCCTCCCTCCCTGACCTCCTCTGTTGCAGATGGGACGTGGGAAGGAGGCTGGATCAAAACAACAGGCAGAAGGTAAAAAGCTGCAGGGATGGAGGAGAGAGTCTTGGCTCAGATCCCCCAAACAGCCAGCAACAAAATCCTCGCTTAAATTCTCTAACTTTATGGGGCCAGGTTATTGCAAGAAATGAGCTAATCTCCCCCAGACTGTGGGGAGAACCGAGTACAGATTGGGATTCTCTGGTTCCTACCGTCCAGCTGGGATCCATCAAACAGGCAAAAGAAAAGGCAGTTTAGGGCATGAGTCTAATGGAAGAAATGGGCAGCTAACATGGTCTGTTGGAATCAAGACCCTTGTGTTTTCTCCCCACTGGGCAAAATCTGTTTGCCAATTTCTCCCAGGGCTGAGAAATGGGGTTGGATGTCTCCAGGCCTTTTTGCCCTCATTTGTAAAACAGAGGCGTATTCATTAAATTATGCTCCATATCTACGGTATTTCTAAGTCCTGATGATGGTATCTGAGCACCTTGCAATCTTTAATGTATTTATCCTCACACACCCCCGTGAGGCGGGGCAGGACTACTATCCCCAGTGCACAGATGGGAAACAGAGGCAAGGAAGTATGGCTATCCCGCAAAACAAAAAGCCCCGGCAGCAGGTCTAAGTCCAGACCTATATACTGGGGCTCACGCCACCATGCTGAAAACAGCCACAGGGGTGTTCCCTCTCTGGCTCTGAGATCTCAGCCAGGACACGAGGTGGGTATTTAAGAGTTGCGATCTCTCTCCCCAGAGGTGGCTGCATTTCAGTGCTGGGTGAGTGACTAGTCTGCACGACGCTATGGCCAAAGAACAGAGTAACGCACCTATGCTGGAAACAGAAGGACGTCCAGCACTGGGCGAAGTGGAGGGGGTTCTGCTCGCCCAGGCCACCTGCAATGAATGGCCACGGATCCAGAGGTTCCAAGCCAGGCCCGACGACCTGCTCATCTGCACCTATCCCAAGGCAGGTGGGTTGTGTGCTCAGGGGAAGACAGTGGGAAGAGGCAGGAGCATGGAGAGTCAATGTGCCCCCACTCCTGGGGCTGGGAGCATCGTGAAGGGGCTCCTCCCGGAAGTTCAACAGACCCCTGAGGGAGAGCCTTGGAGGGGTGGGTGCTGGTCAGGTGTCATGCGAAGGACTCTCAGGGCGGGCTAGTGCTTAGATGAGAGATGTGGGAAAAATCCCAGGGTGCTGCAAGTAATCATACTGATGACTCAGTAGCAACCTAACACCCCAGTGCGGCACTAGGGGGCGCTGTGCAGCAGGGAGTGGGGTCGGGCTATGGCAACAGAGGTGGTGCCCAGAGCCCATGGGCCCTTTCCCTAGTGCAGCACTAGGGGGCGCTGTGCTGCAGGGAGTGGGGTGGGGCTATGGCAGCAGAGGTGATGCCCAGAGCCCTGGGCCCCATGCCGGGCTGGGTGGGGCCAAAACACCCCCCTTCCCCCATCCTTCCAAGGCTCCATCCCTTCCGGGACCACAGAGCCAGGCCCACACTGCCCAGGGGTCCAGCATGGCAGTAGGGGCCTCTGTGCTGCAGGGGGTGAGGTGACATACTCGGTAGGTAGGGGTGCTCCGGCCTTAAATCAGTCCTATAGCCCCCTGACAAAGGATGTTAAGCATCATGTAATTCACTAATTGAATAGTCGGTGCATTTTTGCATCGACTATTCAATTAGTTGATAGGGCAGCGCTGCATGGAGCTCGGGATCAGCTGTGCGGTGCTGCTGCTTTGAAGTACTCCCCCTTGCTGCCTCTATCTGATACAGATCGCAAGGGGGAGGGGAAGTGACTAGTCGACTGTCCTGTCGCCTATCCAATGAGCATTTGCTGATCAGCTAGTCAACTAGTCCTTAACATCCCTAGACCTGACCAGCACGGCGCTACAGGGCGCGGTACTGCAGGAATTGATGGCCTGCAGAAAGTACATGGAGACGACGTCATTAGCCCTTTTGGTCCCAGGGGGAGAGTGAATTTTTGGGGTTCTGCAGGATTTTGTTACCAGGAGAAACTAACATTGGAATTGGTATCTCTCTGGTGCAGTCCTGTTTATTGACAAGGACTGTAGAACGTCCTCTGCCCTGAACACAGAAGGGGACCATTTCTTTGCTCTCAGTTCCAAGCCTCTTTCCAGCCAACCCTCTGCCCAAAAGCTCTCGCTCATGCTCTCTCTCTGGGTCATGTTACCAGGGCTTTTTTGGCTATCTCAGGTTTCTGGCGGCTGGCTTCTAGCAGACACACAGCTGCATCCAAGAGAGTTAATCCACAGCTTCTTGTATTTGCACTTTTGTTCTCTGTCCTTTGTCTCGAAGCCAAAGAGCATTTAATTGCTCCCTGGTTCAGGCTGAACCCAACATCCCGAGTTCTTATGCCACATTTTCCATCAGCATCTCTCGGAGCACTTCGCAAAGGAGGTTAGCATGGTTGTTCTCATTTAAAGATGGGGAAACTGAGGCACAACTTGGGCAAGTGAGGACCACCAGCTGGTCAAGGGCAGAGCCAAGATTAGAACCCAGGTCTCCCAAGTCCAGCGCTTTAGCCACTAGGCCTTGGTGTCTCAAGGCAGCCACTAAACAGTCTCCTTCATAACAATATGGGCACCGAGGGTCTGGCTGGGCTAAAGACTCCTTTCCTTTCCTGGTGGGAAGGCACAACATGGATCCAGGAGATCGTAGACATGATCCAACAGGAGGGGGACCTGGAGAAGTGCCAGCGTGCGCCTGTCCACTCCTTCATTGAGTGGGCTCGCCCACCCCAGCCCTCAGGTGGGTGCCGCTGGGATGGGCGGGGTGGGTTTTTCATGCACAACGTCTGAACTTCACTCCCACTTGCAGGGGTGGAGCAGGCCGAAGCCATGCCCCCGCCACGGACCCTGAAAACCCACCTCCCCGTCCAGCTGCTGCCTCCGTCCTTCTGGGAACAGCGGTGTAAGGTAATTCTGCCGAGCGCCATGCCCCCAGAGCAGGGGGGTTACACAGCCACTCTGCCCCACCCCAGAGGTGGCTGCTTTTCCGTGCTAGGTGAGTGATCCCTGCACAGGGCCACCGTGCGAGTATTTAACAGCCATGAACAGGTGTAAGGTGGCTAGAGCTTCGCGACCCCCTGGCCCTGCTGCAGTGACCCACAGAAACCCCTCTCCCTCTCTCTTGTTCCTGCCCTCCCCCCCCAGTTCCTGTACGTGGCTCGCAATGCCAAGGACTGCATGGTCTCCTACTACCACTTGCAGAAGATGAGCAAGGTGGTGCCCGACCCTGGCCCCTGGCCTGAGTATTTCGAGAAGTTCATGGCGGGCAAAGGTGAGTTCGGCCCAGCACCTTGACTCGGCACACAGGAATTCTCCTTCCTGTTGTCTGAGCCCTGCCGGGAGCCACCCCCATTCCCCCAGCCCCGGGGCCCCCCTAGAGTATCCCACTCTGGGGGCAGCGCCCCCTGCTGGGGAGACATCCCCAGCCATGTACCCTCAGGCCTGAGGTCTCCCCTTGAAGCCCCCCTCCCAAGGAGAGCGCCCCCTGCTGGGGAGACACCCCCATGCCTTCAGTTATGGGGTCCCTCCTTGAGCCCTCAACTCCTGCTGGGGACACACCCCGATCCCACGGCCTCAGCCCTGGGGTCCCCCCAGTGACCCCATTCCTGAGGAGACTGCCCCCTGCTGGGATGCCCCCAACCCCTGTGCTCACAGCTCTAGGGTCTCCCCTAGCACCACTGTGGTCTCACAGAGCGCCCTCTGCTGGGGAGCCCTCCCACTGCAGCGCAGTCCCGCCTGGGCTCACCGGGCCGTTGGTCTCCCTGCTCTCTCTGCTGCAGTGGGCTGGGGCTCATGGCACGCTCACGTGAAGGGCTGGTGGAAGGCAAAGGACACACACTGCCTGCTCTTCCTCTTCTATGAGGACATGAAGCAGGTGAGCGGCTCCGTGCGGGGAACTTGGAGGGGCTGCGGTGCGACCCGTGCAGGAGCTGCAGCATTGGGGACTCCGTCGGGGAGGGGAGGAGAAATGAGCCCTTCCCAACTTGTGTCTTTAAAGGGAACAGGAGATGGATTTCCAGTGCTGTGAGCTTCCCTGCAGCAGTGCCCTGCTGGGAACCTCAGTGCTATGAGCTTTCCTGCAGCAGTGTCCAAGGCTGTGAGCTTCCCCACAGCAGTGTCCTGGCAGGGATATATATATATATATATATATATATGTATAGCTCCCAGACAGTACCGGCATGGCAATGCACAGCAGGGCCTCTTGTGCTGTGAGCTTCCTCGCAGCAGTGCCCTGTCAGCGTCGAGCAGGGGTTGTCGTGCTGCAAGCTTCCTCGGAGCAGTGCCTTCCCCGCAGGACCCGAAGCGTGAGATCCAGAAGGTGGCCCAGTTCCTGGGGAAGAACCTGGACCAGGCGCTCCTGGAGAAGATCGTCTACCATGCGTCATTCGACGTCATGAAATACAATCCCATGGCGAACCGCTCCAGCATCCCCTTGTCCGTCATGGACCAGTCCATCTCCCCGTTCATGCGCAAAGGTAACGCAGTCCGTAGGCCCGCCCCTGTGATGGGCTGCAGGGCGCCCCCTGCTGGTGAGGGGTGTGTGACACTCCCCTCCATAGCCAACTAATGCAGGCTGTTCCTGATTGGACGGAGTTAACCAAGCCTGGACTGGCCATTAAGGTTCAGAAGGGCATGTAAAAGGGGGAAGCCCAGTCCATGGAGGACAGGGGCCCTGCCCCACTCGGCTCACAGCAGTGCTCAGCAAGGCCTTGAGGACTGTGAGCTTCCTCAGAGCAGTGCCTCGGCAGCTGGGTTAGGCCTAGTGCAGATGCAGGGTCTGTGGATGCAGGCCTCACACGGTGACTCCGCTCTCTGCTGTCTGCAGGGACCGTCGGGGACTGGAAGAATCACTTCACCGTGGCGCAGAATGAGCACTTTGATGAGGACTATGAGAAGAAGATGGCTGGGACCAATCTGACCTTCTGCATGGAGCTCTGAGGATGCCACCTCGGAGCCTGGCTGGCAGGATCCACTCCTGAATCGCAACCAGCCTCTTCCAAGGTGCCGGGCCTTCTCCCATGGATCAGTCCCCGGCTCAGCCATTTCCCAGGGCTTTTCTGTGGGGCAGCGGGGAGGGTTCCTCCCCTGTCTACCCTACCCTCGATGTCCCGTTTTCAACTCTTCGTCTCCTCCCCTTCCCGCCGCCTGCCTCCCTTTGGCCAATCTGCAGCTGGCTGGGAAACGGGGACTTTTTCCTCCCATGGAAAATGCTTCTTGTTGGGGGCCAAAAACTTGAATTCTACCAAATTTCAATTTAGAAATGCTGCCTTCATAGACGCCAACTCCCCCTCTAGCCAGGGGCTGTTCAACCCCTGCTCAGCCCCGGACCCCTTCCCCATTCTACCCTTCCCCTCACCCTGCCTCTTTCCTCCCCTGCTTTGCCCCCTCCCATTGCACCCCAACCCCATCAGCCTCTTTTCTGCTTCCCCCACCGATTGCGCCCCATCCCCTCTTCTCCCCCTCCCTCCCAGGGACCATGAACTCTGCAAAACAGCTGTTTATGGCTGGGAAGGAGGAGAGGGTTGATCAGTGGCACTGCCAGTGGGAAAGTGGCACTAGGGGGAAAGGGCAGAGCTTGGCTGCTGATGGACGCTGAGAACCTGCTGATTTTTCCCAATAGGTGCTCCAGCCCCGGAGCACCCATGGAGTCGGTACCTATGGCCTTATGGGAGTTGTGGTTTGGGTACCTCATGCTCCCATTCTCCTGTATGGACCATGGTTCCTGGCTGGCCTACATCTCCCATGATGCACCACAGTTCTCCCCTCTTCTTGAGTGCACCATGGAACTCTGGGAGTCACCAGGTTCTAGCCTCAACTCTTCCACCACGCAAGATCACGTATTCCCCCCTTCAAACATGCTGCTTGGCTTGTACTGAGCATGCTCACCCCGTCTGAGCGTGCTCAATAACTCTGCGGAAGCTAGCGCCATTACTTTCCCCTCCCTGCCCACTGTCGGCACCCGTCATCTCTGCTCTAAAGCACCTTTTAGGGTCTCACTTGTCAGGGCTGAAACAGGAATAATATGCATGTTAATTTATGTTAATTCCCAAAGCAACTATTACTTCCCCTGTGGGCTCCGATGCTGCTGGACTGGGAAACGGGGCCAGATTTCTCCTCATCACCACGCAGAACAAAATGATTGCTTTTCTTTTTTCAAACAGCTGTTTGCCCTTTAATTAACCTTGCTGACAAGTCTGATCTGGTGGACTGTAATGGAACAGGAGCTGGGAGTGCAGTTGAGGACAATCTGCTTTCTTTGAGTACAGAGAGAGGCTACTCAAAGGATGGCGGAGGTTGGGGTCAGACATTGGATAATTTGGTATTAAGCACTTACGCAGCTGCAAATCATAGATGTGAGCTGGCAGGACTCTGTAGCGGGGGTTTCTAACCATACAGCCTGTGGACATCTTTCAGAAGTTTAGACTCCTTTTTTAGAACTGAGAGAATTTTTTATCTCCAGAATTCTTTATGATGATCAGGTGTTGAGATTATTTTGTTGATTTGATTTTGATTTGGCAGTTATAATGTGTCTCTCCCCCCGCCCGCCAAAAAAAATCTCCAGGCAAGAGTTTTCCGTCTGAAAATGGTCTCTTGATCCAAACTGAAAGGTTATATTATCAGCTAACCTTTTGACAGAAAAAAACATCTCAGCACAATTCTGAATTAAAATGGAGCATTTCATTTTGATTTGCTGCTTTTGTATCCCCTTATATTGTGAATATTTCCTGTGGTACTATTTTGTAATATTTCAGACTTAGCCAAACACTCTGAGTGTACTGTTAGCAGGGTTCTAAATCACAAATTTTGTTTTGAAGCTTCCGTTCCATGAAAACTTCAATGGCTTATTTGGATTTGCAACACAGTCCAGTGTCAAAACGTTGGGCTTTCCCATGGGAAATCCTCTCTTCCAGCCAGCTCCAGCTGTATTGCTTTTATCTGCAATTTGATTTTACATTAGTGATAGCTTAGCTTTGGGAGAGGGGATTGAAGTGGCTTTAATCACATTTATAACGGGATACCAAGTCACCTTTCCTTCAATAATCCGTTTGGGTCCAGAAACCTTGAAGATCTGGGTGAATATCAGCTCATCAACCTAAAACCCTGACCCTCTCTTCCCAGTTCGTCTCTAGCCTAGCCTCGCGATAACCATAAGTGATCTGAGTGTAAGTGGTTAATTTTTTTGCTTTGAAATGTGAAACTAATAAAATATTAAGGCTCTTTGTTTAATCTCTAGTTCTGTTTATGCTCCTCATCGGCTGTTTGACAAATCCTGTTCTCAGATTTACAGAACCTCCCTTTTCCCTATAAGTTGTTCTTGGAATCCTTCAGGGTCACCTGCTCAGGCAGTATAGTAATGGCTCACTCATCTGGTGTTGACAGTGAGGTGGGGCGGGCAGGTAAGAGCCACACAGAAACACAGCACAGGGATGGCTTCCCGCAGGCTGAGATGCAGCCACCTCTGGTGTGGGGCATCCCTGCTCTTTGGGGATAAGATTTAGGAGTCCTGGCTTCCAGCCTCCCTTTCCTTAGGCTACAGAACTGCAGAGCTGCCGCATGCCTCTTATTGCACTGCCAGCCTGTTCATTGCTAAGGGCATTTGCATTCTTAGCATGTCCCCGGCCATACCCCTCCTCGTGGCCCAGGCCATCTTTCTGTGGGTCACACTGACAGCATTGTCTCTGAGCTGGGAACAGATCCAGACATCCAGACTCCAAGCACCCTCACTCCACTAACCATTGGACCCCACTGCCCTTCCCGCGGCAGCGACAGGATCTAGACATCCTGATGCCTAGTTTTTGAGCTAACCACTTGCTACACGCTCCTGCCAGAGCTGGTGCTAAATCCCCGGCATCCTGACTTGAGGGATGAGGTGGTTAACTCTGGCTGGGCTGTTCAGGGCCCCTATTACAGCTGACTTTAAGGCGAAAGGGCCCCGCTTGAGAATTTCCTGTGGGTGTGTTTCATACATTTTCACATACAAAGTCTTGCTACCGCAGTCCATTCCTTGGAGGCCAGGAAAGGACTCGCTGAGCCGGTGCTGCTGGGGGCTACGGCACTGAGAAACCTGGCTACTAAGTGACCCGGATAGAAACACAGGGCCAAATTCATAGTTTGTTGCCAGAAGGGACCAATAGGTTAGATCGTCTTCCTGACCTCCTATGTGTCAGCCATGCGCTCCGCTTCCACCTTTCTACACTAGCTAAAAGACGCCTTTAATACCTGGGATTTTCTCCCCATGGAGCGCCTTGTGCACCAGGATAAAGGGCACTCCATCTTTCTGTAACCAGTCCGAGTCGCTCGCTCCCTGGCGTTTCTCCAGCCCGCCAATCATTGTTTCAGCTTTTCTCTGCCACCCTCCCCAGGGTTTCAACCTCCTTTGGAAAATGTGCCCACCAGCGCCGGACACAGCCACCCATGCAGTGCAGAGAGGTGACACGGCCCTTCTGGTGAGGACCAGCAGAACTCCCCTGCCATCAGCGGAGCCATGGTGACTGACGCCGGCCGACAGTCTGTGCACGTGGTGCTAAGTTAGCCCAGCCCTGGCACTCTGCGGCCTGCAAGCTCACAATTGCCACACCCTGCTTTGTTACCCTGGGGCGCCCGGTTTTTTTTCTTCCAGACACCCGCAATGTACACCGATCTGCTGCCTCCATGGAGGCGGGTGTCACTGAAGTTTGGGGGGGGGTCACTGGGCCCTGCACCCCCCCTGCTCCGCAGCCAGATGTGACTCTCAGCCAGCAGGGAGAGCAGAAGGTTTATTAGTGAGAGGGGGGCCCAGAGCTTGGACCCTTCCTCTCCTCCTGCCTCCTCATGCCAGCCCAGACTGACCTGGGCCCAGCCCCCAAGTCAGGCTCCTCCTCCCACCTTTGTCCAGCTTCCAGGGCAAAAGGTGTCAGCTAGTCCCACCCACTTCCCGGGCTCAGGTTACAAAAAGCATCAGCCATTGTGTAGGTGCGGGGAGGCTGTCACCCCAGAATTCCCATCACCATCTTCTATGTACTGGTGCAAGGAAACTAAGGCATGCACATGGGGTCAGTGTAGGGCAGCAGAACGCACATGCAACATAGCAAGGCAAACACAATCCCCACTTTGTCACAATTGGGCACCCCCGTTTCACCTCAGTCTGACACCCTCCTTGGCACGCAATGTGATTTCCACTCAAAACAAACTGGCCCGGTTTGACCGACCCTTGAGTTCAAGATTCCGCTCTAAGCAAGTGAAAGGATTGGGAAACACGAGGTTAGTGGTAAAGGAAAAACACAAAATGCGATCTAGGTTACACCTTCCTGCCTTGTAAGTATTTCTCACCTCAGCCAGTTCTTGCAGAATTTGTCCGGTTCAGAAAGATGGGGTCCCCCTTTCATGAGACACGCCTCTGCTAGCCGAATGTTTCCTCAGTAACAGATAACCCCTTTGGGCCATTTCTTCTTTTCGGATACACAGACACCGGCTATTGTCTCTCGGCGTTCCTTTGTCTTTGGGAATCTCCTGCCTGCATACAGGAAACACAGCACAGGTCCCCAAATGCCCATTGTTCTCATGGTGACAGGATCTGCTCTCAGCCTTCTGCTCCTCATCTGAGAGGTTTCACTCCCAATAGCTTTGGGACACAACCACCTGCACATTACATAGCTCAAACTTGTTTCCCACACAAACATCTTGCAGTAATCATGACAATCAGCCAACACTTAGCTTTCCGCTTCCACACAAGTCCCCTTTGGTAGACCTAACCGGGCTTGTTTGGCCGTGTCTGTGTCACAATGACCCAGCGGGCAAGTCACTTCCCCTCTCTGTACCTCAGTTTTCCCATCTGTAAAATGGGACTGATACCTCCTTTGTAAAGCGCTGTGAGATCCACTGATGAAAAGCACTCACTAAGAGCCAGGTATTACTATTATACCTGTTTTACTGTGGAGTAGCTCCCTAACCAGATTAGACCTCTCCTCTGGCATGACTACCACCGTTTCATACCACGGGTACATATGTTAATAGCAACAGCTGTGGGAAATCAAGCCTCCAGGCTAAGCATGTACTTTTGCAGATGTAATAACAACAGTTTGTGGTCGGTGTGTGCCCGTATATGGTATTTTTCTAGTTTCGAGCTTTTGCCCTGGGATTTAAGCATTTTTAGGCAGCTAGCTCCACTTCCAGAATATTCCTCTGGTGCCAAGTGGCTGCCATCCCCCAGAAGACAGCAAAGTTCAGTGGAACAGGGGGAGGAATCTGAATCCTGGGCCCAGCTGTGGAGTTCTACCATCATCCAAAAAAGGGATAGAGAATAAGACCGAGACTATCTTACTGCCTCTATATAAATCCATGGGACGCCCACATCTTGAATACTGCGTACAGATGTGGTTGCCTCATCTCAAAACAGGTATAGTAGCATTTGAAAAGGTTCAGAAAAGGGCAACAAAAATGATTAATGGGATGGAACAGGCACCATATGAAGAGAGATTAAAAAGACTGGGACTTTTCAACTAAGAAAAGAGGAGACGAAGGGGGGATAGGATAGAGGTCTATAAAATCATGAAAGGTGTGAAAAAAGTGAATAAGGAAAAGTTATTTACTTGTTCCCATAAGAACTAGGGCTGACCAAATGAAATTAATAGGCAACAGGTTTAAAACAAACAAAAGTAAGTTTTCCTTCACGCAGTGCACAGTCAACCTGTGGAACTCCTTGCCAGAGGATGGTATGAAGACCAGAACTTTAACAGAGTTCATAAAAGGACTAGATAAATTCATGGAGGTTAGATCCATCAATACTTATTAGCCAGGCTGGGTAGGAATGCTGTCCCTAACCTGTTTGTCAGGGACTGGAAATGGGTGACAAGGGAGGGATCACTTGATGATTCCCTGTTTCTGTTCACTCCCTCTGAGGCATCTGGCATTGGCCACTATCGGAAGACAGGATACTGGGATAGATGGACCTTTGGTCTGACCCAATACAGCTGCTCTTATGTTCTTATGTTCTTATCTGGATTTGCTTCAAATCAGGACTGTGTTTCCTAGAGGGTCACTTGTCAACCCAAAAAAATCACATGATCTTGCTTGAAAATTTTTTACCATTGAGTGTTAGATTCACAGATCCGAAAGAGATCAGCTAAAGTAAGCAGAGAGAAATACACTCAGGAATTGGGCGGCAGGGGTGGGGGGGACTATTGAAGGCAAAGGGTGATGCTGGTCCAAGAACAAATTGGCAGGCACTGGCCCTAACTAAACTGAGATTGGACATTAAAAGGTTCCTAACTCTCAGAGAAGGCAGGCTCTGGAACTGTCGAAGCATTGGGACACTCAGTTTAATTTGTTTGCATAGGAGATAGATACATTCATGAATGGATTGTGTGAGATTGTTTTCTAGGAGAGCAGTGGCTGGATTTGCTAACCCAGGAGGTCCCTTCCGGGCCTACATTTCTCTCCATGGTGTCTGTTTCTGTCCTTTATTGCATTTAACAAGTGCAGCATCAATTTAACAGTTGATTGTGTGACCCTTTCAGGTGACAAAAGGTTTTGTGTCTTTCCAGCACCTGGTGCCATAGGGTCCTGGACTCTGCCTGGGGAATCCTCTGCCTTGACAAATAGATAATGATTATGAATGAGTAATAATGACTAATAAAGAGGGAGATGGAAACATCGAGAGGGGGAATTTTGTCGTAAGTCAGGCTCCACACAAATTACGAAACTGGCTTACGATTCAGGAGTTATTTTTAAAGAAATAACAAATCTTAGGTTCATTTCGTTTGATTTCTAGTTTTGGTGCCTTTGGGGTCCTGTTTTCAGCCTTTGTTCCCCAACCAGGAGGGCTAAACACTGTTTTATTTCAATTTTAAGGAGAGCTGAGATTTCCACAAAATCACAGTTGGGGCCTTGAGAGCTTGCTGTCTCCTGTTCTCTGGGTGGGGCACACGGCAGGTAATCTTTTGATGATTCAAGTGCTTTAGACTCACTAAAAAGTCTTTGGGCTCAGTATAGGGGCATTTGGGTGGAACTGAATGGCCTGTGCTGTCCAGGACGTCAGATCAGATGCTCTAATGGACTCGTCTGGGTTTGAATTTTGTGCAACTGGGGCTTTAAGAAAAACACCATGTACGGGGAGAGACTTATGCTGGGGTTGGACCTGAAACGGCTTTTCGTTGGTTAGATTTCAAAGTGAGTCTGTTCCTTAAAAAAAACGGAAAATGTGTGAAATGCAATTGACTCATTTAATTTAAAAAAAAGTAGGGATAAGATAGGGTTGCCCTTGGTGACAGTTCAAAAGCAAACAAGGTTTTCAATTGTCCATTGTGTGTGTGTGTGTGTGTGTGTGTGTGTACAGGTGATCGTGCATGGCTCCATGTGTCAGCCTCTGTGTGTGTGTGTGTGTGTGTGTGTACACCCGTATGACCATGTTTGAGGGAGAGTATTTAGGGCTGGCCATTTTTGCCGGTCTGATAGCCAAAGCACAGGAGCAGGGCTCAGGATTCCTGGGTTCTGTTCTGTCACTGGGTGCCCCTGGGCAACTCACTTCCCCTTCCCGTGCCTCAGTTTCCTTCCTTATACAATGATACTTATTGCCTCTGTAATACTCTTTTGGGGTTGACAGATGAGAGGCTGTAGAGGAGAGCTAGATACAGGTATTATTATTATTCTGTAAGGGCCGTGTGAATTTGTGTGGGAGTGGATAGGGGTCTGTATGTGTGTGGGGCTAGAGGTTTCTGGAGGGCCTGTGTGGGGCTCTACAGCTGTGCACACGCCTGCACTCTGCAGCAGGGATCCATGTGAACCTGCACTTGTGTCATGCACTGAGCCAGTGACCTACTTTCCATGGTTGCCTTGCCAACGCCCAGCAAGGCCATTCATAAATGGCGCAGGGGCCTCTGAGCCGGATTGAACCGGTTTCAGGGACACAGGAAAGCCTTGGACTGGGGAAGAAACCATTTTGCAGAATAAGGGGGTTGCAGGGAGAGGAATCGTTTTTCTTCCTGAATCCCAATCCGAGACATGGACCAACCTTTTCTATTCTGTGTGTGTTCTTATACCACGCTCACCACCACAGAGTCAGAGCCCCCAGCGCAGATAGGCCCCAAGACAAAGATCCAGGCCTCAATTTTGTTAATGGGCTTTTTTTTTCTCCCTCAATTGCAATTTCTGCTCACCTCCCACACTCATTTTTTCATCCGTTGACTTAAACGTGCATTCGTTTTCTTTTGTCATGAGGAAAACACACTGCACCAGGCACAAATTCTGTGCAGCTGAATGGACTCTGATCCTGAGGGGTTTTAAAAGAAATGCTGCTTTAAAAAAACCCAGGTGACAATTGTGAATCAGATACCCTAGTGATAAGTACAGCATCATTAAGTTTATTTATCATACCACTTATGGGGCCTAGCAGGGTCAGCCCTACACTAAATGGTGTCACAGGCAAAGAGTGCTTTGTGCCCCCTCCACTTGTTCAGCTTTTTAACACATTATTTTTAGCCCATTTCATGACTCTGATGCGTGATTTACCCCTGTTATATAAGAGACTATATATTTGCCCACTAAGATCTGTATTTGTTCATGCCATAGATAAGCAAATAAAAAAAGGTGTTTCCTCTAAGCTTATATAAACCTTTTAATTTTAAGAATAACTGAAATGTACTAACCTCAGGAAACTGTCACCAAACATGATGTATTAAGCATGGCAAAAGAAGTAACAGTATTGCTTTTATATTATCATGTTGATAGGCATTTGATATCTATCTCTGGCATCTAATTATGTCCTCTATTAATTGCTACTTACACTTTTCAAGTCATAAAACACAAGTACACGTTCACAATGACACAGTAAAACAAGGTTCAAAATATCACAGCTGGGGGCCTTCGTGCTAGGGGCTGCACAAACACACACCAAAAAGATGACCCAAACCCCAAACAGCTTCTGATCTAAACTCCCAATCCCTGCTGAGACATCCAGCCTGGGAACCCGAGGGAAAGATTTTTCATCTTCCTTTAAAAACCTGCTCAGGGGTGCAGATTGAAACAGGGAAGTAAGGGCTGCTTTGATATAATGTGTCACATTATGGTCCTCTTGAAATAGGGGAAAATCTGACTCCACCCTAGAACCTGCAGCTAATGGAATTACATTCTTAGGCCTCATTAAACTGGGACGTGAAGGATTCTGCCACCCTGCAAGCCATCTGTTGCTTTGAAGGACTTTGGAGTTACGTGGATCTAAATCACATAAAGGATAATGTGTCAAAGTCATGGGTGACCTCCTTGCAGCTTTGGGTAACCTTGCCCTCTCAGATTCTCCTTGGAACAAGAGTAGCTACTGAGAACTCAGAACCTAAGCCTCTCACAGGGATGGCTTGTGGGACAGCTATCAAGTTTGAATTTCCCAGAAATTCTGCAACCAGCTTTTTACCAAGATTTGGTCTTCTCCAGCAAAGATCCTGTGATTTTTTTTCCGAAGAGGAGGGGTTTGCTCTTAGCTCAGCAAGCCAACAGTAGTGATATATGTGGGTTTGACCACTAGGCTCCACCCCAGAGATGGATGCACTTTGGCAAAGAACAGCATAACAAGAACCAGTGATTGGGAGACCGAGACAAATTCCAATGAGAAATAACAAAGCACTGACTTTTAACAATGAGGGTAATTAGCCTCTGGAACAAACTTCCCAAGAGAGGTGGTGGATTCTCTATATTTTGATGGCTTCAGATCAAGACTAGACAAGATGCTTTAGTCAAACACAAGTTACTTGGTTCAGTACAGAGGTATCCCAGTGAAACTCTCTTGGAAGTCAATTCCATTCATGGAATTACAGAAAGGTAGGACTGGATAAAGCCTCAAAAGACCATCTAAGCTGATCACACTCCCCTGCACTGAGAGAGGATTGAATATGAACAGACCTGTGGCCTCTTCTGGTGTTAAAATCTATTAATCTACTCACCCTAACAGTGGCTGAACTTCAGTACAGTTCTATACCCCACGGTCTCCATCCCGTAATCCAGGGGTGGGGTATCTAAGGCCTTGGTGCTGGATGCGGCTCCCATCTTGCCTGGACTCAGCCCCCAAGGCCTGGGCTCCCCCTCCCCCCCCAGCAGTGGGGAACCCACACTGATGCTTCAGCCCCTCTGCCATCCCACCGTGGGGCTGGAACACACAAAATCTACTCGCCTAGGCCCCCCTAGGATCTGGTGTACAAAGGGAACGTGGGGAGTGTCTTTCTCCTTCTCAGTCAGGGGCCACATCAGTGAGGGTTTGGTTTTTCTTTTTTGCTTCTCACTTGTGTGTGCCCCCCGACTGATTTTTCTGTGGGGTCAGCATGCCCCGGACTCAAAAACGGTTCCCCACCCCTGCAGCGTAATCACTTTTTGTGAAGTTCCTGCTCTAAAGAGCTTACAATCTAATTTAAAGTGCATTCTTTTAGAGACACTTTTCATCCTTTCAAACACCCCACCCCAATATCAGTGCTGAAATCCAGCTGTCTGAGTTCTAGGTGATCCCGATATTATATAATCTGAAATGGTTACAGTCTCAGACACTGTCTTTGGAATTGTTTTGGCCTGATTCCACCAATAAAACTGACTCTTACTTTTATTAGCATCAATTCTTTCCCAGTTTGTTACTGGAGGATGGCTCACTAAGAAACGTCCCCACCGAATATCGCAGCATGAAATCATTTCTAGGGTTTGAGAAGAAGGTGTAGTAAACAGCTGAACTGTTATAAATATTCAGACATGTGAACTTTGCAAGCAAGAGAACAAAGGTCAGTGAAGGATCTCACTAAGCTTTATTGAGCAATTTAACTGGTTCGCCTTCTTGAATCAAGAGCAAGACTGGAGACGTGAACCCAGTTTATGCTAACAGTCAGGATTAATCCAGATTAAATCATCTTTTGGAAATACCATCAGCAAATGCACAGAGTGATTTAGACCCTGGAGAAAAAAAATGGATCTATCTAGACACAAACACATACCTATCCATCTATATAAACCCATGTACTTGTCTCAGTCTCACACACACACACACACACCCCTCCCCCCCAGCACTTATCTAGTGTTCTTGGTCTGTCTCTAACGCTACGTCTACACTACAAGCTTTTTGCGCAAAAACAGCTGTTTTTGCACAAAAACCTGTGGAGCGTCTACACCTCAAATGAGCTCTTGTGCAATTAAATGGGCAGTTAAACGGCAAGAACAGAGGGCTTTTTCCGCCATAGGTAAACCTCCTTTTCTGAGGCATAACTGCTTTTAGTGCTACAGCTATTGTGCAAGAAAGCAAGTGTGGCTGCTCCAGGAGGGGTTTCTTGCACAAGAAACCCCTATGGGAAAAAGCACAGGTGCTTTGATGGCCATTCTGTGAATGGCCCTCAGAGTTTTCTTGCGCAAGAGCGTCCATGCAGTGTGGATGATCTCTTGCGCAAAAGCACATCGCTTTGCGGTCTGGACGTGCTCTTGCGCAATAGGTTTTTGTGCAAAAACTCTTGCGCAAAAGGCTTCTTGCACAGAAAGCATGTGGTGTAGACATAGCCTAAGAGTTTTGCAAAGGAGTTAATTCCAGTTTTACCAGTAAGGAAGATGAGGCACGCCAAGGGGAAGTGACTTGCCCAAGATCACCCAAAAGGCCAGAGGTCTAGGACCCTAGATATTGGCCCCTGGCTTTTACCACTACTCCACATTGCCCTCAGGAGACACTACGGGACAAACCCACCTCCTACCAATTCAATGAGTTCTTGTTGGTATGACAAACTAAACAAGTGTTGCTTGCACATTTACCCGCAAAGATTTCTCTCTCTGTCACACACACACACACACAGGTCTGCACACAGACCCACAAATATCTTAAACCCCTGCACACTGATGCACAACAGTCTCGTACACCTCCACCTCTGTACACTTACCCCAAAAGGGGTCTGTGTCTCTCTCTCACACACACACACACACACTCTCTCTCTGCCCTAAGCTCAGTCCCGGCACAAACCCCTCCCACCCAGCCACACACACAAACACCCCCACAAATACCCTACCCCCCCCTCACCGAAAACCAAATTCCTTCTCCCCGCATCCCGCCCCCCCTTCCGCAGCCACTTTGGTTCCTTCCACCCAGCCCCATGACCTCATTCCTCCTGTCGCCCCCACTCCGCAGCCTGCACCATTCCCCGCCGGGGGGGGGGGGTGGCCGGAAGGGCAGAACAGGGGCCTTGTGCACAGAGGAAAACCACCGCCCCCCGCACGGACAATACACCCGGCTGCAGGTCAGCCCCGGGTGCGGGGGGGGGGGCGGACAAGAGCGGCGCTGAGAAGGGAGGGGCCAAGCAATCCCCCCCAGCTGCTGAGGGAGTTGGTACGGTCCAGGAGTAAGGGGCGGGGGACGGGAGGGTATAAATACTGCCGCGGGGGAAGGGACGTTCAGTCCAGCGGCGGTACTAGCAGCAATGGCGTCTAACGGTGAGGCGGCAGAGCACGGGCGGGCTGGAGCGAGGGGAAGGCTCATGGGCTGAAGAACCATCTGGGGGCGCGGATGGGGGGGATCGGTGGGGCGAGGCGCAGCCCCCCCCTTGGGAACGGGCCCCGTAGGTGGGCCTGGGCGGCTGCGGGCGAGGTGGGGGCACGCTCCCGCGCTCGGCACCCCTCGGTGTACGCAGGGCCGCAACTCCTACATAGCGCGGGGGGGCCGCCCTGGGGGAGGGGGCGCCACACGGCGTTGGGGGGCGCACTCCCCCTTTTAATACCTGCGCCACTGAGGCCTTAGCCGCCATTTTGGGGGGGGGAGAAGAAACGGCTCTTTCCTAGCTGCGCGCGTGTAGACCAACGGCGCCTGCGCGCCTGGGGAAGGCGGGGGCGTGAGGAGCGCGCGCGGAGAGGGAAGGGCGTGGCAGAGAATAACGCACGCGCGCTGTGGCTAACGACGCAGCCTCCAGCCGCAGAGGGAGGCGGCGCATGCGCAGTAGAAGCGGGCCAACAGCCCTGCATGCGCGCGTGGGCGCATGCGTAGTGCGGTTTTTTTTTTGCCGCAGTCTTTCATCCGGGTACTGTCACGCGCCCTGCGGGCGGCGCGAGAGCGAGTTGGTTGGAGCCTCCGCGCCTGACCAATCATCGCCTCTCCCGCCCACTGAGTAAAGCGCGCGGCCTCCCCCCCCCCCCCACACCTTGCCATCCCCCGCCTGGGTGTAAATACCCCTGCCCCGCTCGGGGTGCATTGCCCGTGACCGCCCCCATTGCGCGCGGGGGGAGCCCCACGCACACCCGTGCACCCCCCGCCCACTCCCCGTGTCCTCTCCCGGGAGCTGGGCTTTGGTCTGGGACCTCACTCACTGATTCCCCCTTTGTGTCTTGCAGATTACAGCCAGCCGGCCACCCAGAGGTAACCCCCATGCTGCTCCCCCACCAGTGGCTGTGTAGATTTGCATGAAGCGTTGGCCCCGCTGGCAGTCTGGGCTCTGCCAAAAGAGGACAACGCTGGCACATTGGGGGGGCGTTATCCCAGGAATCTTCCTTTCATCACTCCTATTAGTGCTGTAGATCAGTGGGCTAATCCTGCCTTGGATTAGACCTGTGGGCCCATCTAGCCTGTTCCTCGTGGCCTGGATCAGATCACTGCACCTATCTAGCCCAGCATGTTGTTTCCCAACAGTGGCCAGCATTCTCTGCTTTATAGAAACATCCAGATAAAACAACAGCAGGGAGTTAAACAATGATGGGACTCTAAAGGAAACTTCCTCCTAAACACCCTTGATTTCTAAGCTCTTTTGGGCAGGGTCTCTGCCTCTATTTAGCACAATGCTCTTATCTGCCTATTGCCCTGTAATGCAACTGACAAACTTGTCAGTCCATGCTGTTAAATCCATTGGCTTGTGGCTTTCCTGGAGCACTGCTAATGGTGTTCTGGGCTTCTGATACAATGTGGGTTATTCCCTCAAATCCCACCCACCCAAATTGCATGACACATAGTGCCACAGTGTCACGGTAATTTTCAAATTAGTTTGCTTATATGTGTGGGACCTTTGAAAAACTGTTTCTAAACTGCTGCAGCCTTAATGGTGGAGTCACTGCTGGCCTCTGGAATATCTAACCTGTGTCTGATCCTCCTTTAGCTATGGGGCTTACCCAGCACCACCGGGACAGGGATACTCTCAGCAAACGAGTCAGCCCTACAGCCAGCAGAGCTACAGTGGTTATGGCCAGTCTGCAGACACCTCAGCATATGGACAGAACAGTTACAGTTCTTCTTACGGCCAGAATCAAAGCAGTAAGTGTCACTCTCTTGGTCCAGCTAAAGTGAAGCTGGTTTTCACTGCTAGCAAGTCCCATTAGCACCCTCCAAAAGTTACCTGAGTGACATCAGAGTATTTTCCTATCAGTCCTCTCCAGATGGCCAATTCCATCAAACGATCCATTAATTGATGTGGCTATATTGCTGACTCAGTCCCTACTGCATCGTGTCAAAAACCCAGTAACACTCTTCAGCCCTTCTGAATAATACAAAATCCCTATCACCTTTAATTTTTGGGTGAGAGTGAATCGGTGCATCATCTAGTTCTAGTGTATATAAGGGCTAGGGATTGCCTAAAATTTGCTGTCCTACTTGGTGTCCTCCCCCAAGGTTTGCATTGTGTATCTAACTAGTTACTGTATATCATCCCCAGAGGTGCCTGCAATTCAGGGCTGGTGGGAGGGATTCCACATACATAGAAGTTTAGTATGATACATCTTACCAAGTGCCTTAAATCAGTAAACCTCATGTCATTGTCCTAGTCTTTCAAATGAGGAAACTGAAGGCACGTAGCAGAACTGAGGTTAGAATTTGTCTCCTGAGTTGCGTTTATTCTCTACTAAGTAACACAGCCTTTCCAAAGGAGCTGTGGAGACATGAGCTAAGCTGGTGCCTCTCATCTATACTTCAGCTGTACTGAATCAGCTTGAGGTATGGAAGGGATTCATTGGGTCTGTTAGCCTGGCCATGTTTTAAGAGTGGGTTGGGGCTTTTTTTGCCAGCTGGCTACAGCACTCAGTCAACACCTCCAGCTTATGGAACAACTGGATATGGCAGCAGTCAGACCTCTCAGACCTCTTACGGACAACCCTCATCGTATCCTAGCTATTCTCAGCCACCAGCAGCCAGCTCAACAACGGGAAGGTATGGCTAAATGTTTCCCTTCTGAGCCCCTATCTGTATTCATGAGGGAGGGGGGCTTGCCCAGGCTCGCTGATTGAGTCACTGGCAGAGCAGTGTATGGAACCCAGAAGTTCCAACTCCCATCCTTGCTCCAACCTGCTAGACTCCACTCCTTTCCTAAAGCTGAGGCTAGAACCCAAGGCTATGTCTACGCTGCAGGCTTATTGCATAAGAACAGCCATTCTTGCGCAAAACCATGCAGAGCGTCTACATTGCACGCGCGTTCTTGCACAAGATTTACAGTAAAGTGTTGGAAAACAGGATTTCTTGTGCAAGAGTTATTCCTCTCCCCATGAAGAATAAGCCCTGTTGCGCAAGAGCTCTTCCACAAGAAGGCAGTGTAGACAAGCAACATGATTTTCTTGCACAAGAATCCGCTATGGCTAAAATAGCCATCAGAGCTTTCTTGCGCAAGAGAGGGTCCACACTGCCATGGACGCTCTTGCACAAAAGCACATCTCTTCTGCAAAAGCACATGGCAGTGTGGACATGCTGTTGTGGAAGACCTTTTGCACAAGAACTCTTGTGTAAAACAATTCTTGCGCAAGAAGCCTGCAGTGTAGATATAGCCCAAGAGTCAATCTGGTGCTCTTGCTGCTAAACCATGGGTGGGGAACTCATGCTCCCTGCATCGTTTTCTGCATGCTGTCTTCAGTGGCCAGTGCTGCCCCCACAGCTCCCATTGGCCAGAACCACAGCCAATGGGAGCTTGGAGGTGGTGCCTGAAGGTGAGTGAAGCCAGCATCCTCAACCCCCTCCTATACCCTAGCCTTGAGCCCACTCCTGCAGTCCATAGCCATTGGCCTCAGCCCAGAGCCCCTCCCACACCCAAAATGTCTTATTCCCAGTTGCACCCCCAGTCAGAGCACACACACCCCCTCCTGCACACCAGCCTGGCCCCACACCAGAGCCTAGGGGAAGCTCTGAGCCTCCATTCATTCACCCCACAGGGTATGTGGCCAGTGCCTGATTTTTTTTTCCCCTCCTAGGAGTCAGTGGCCTCCAGGTTCCCCCTCCCTGCACTAGACCATACTGTTTCAGTGATCGCTGTCCTACAAACCAAATCCCTGGGGAATTGAAAAGAGCCTTGGCATGTATTTAAAGGACAGTGGCCTTTTTTAATCCATAGCTATGGAAGCAGTTCCCAAAGTACAAGCTATGGCCAGCCCCCAAGTGGCGGCTATGGCCAGCAATCCAGCTACAGCAGCCAGCAACCAAGCTCCTATGGGCAGCAGCCGTCTTACAACCCTCCACAAAGCTATGGGCAGCAGAGCCAGTACAGCAGCAGTAGCAGCAGCGGAGGAGGTGGAGGCAACAGTGGATGTGAGTTGATCTTAATTGTACTCTGGGGAAATGTGATGTGGGGGAATCCAAACTCGTGCAACTGATGGTGAACAGTAGTCACTACAGCTCTTAAAAGCGGGCTACGTGTGTCTTTACACAGGTTTGACCTTTTAAGGGCCATTCATGCAGGCAACTTAGCTTTCACCCTCTGTTTATCCCTTGACCAGCCAGGAGGCTGGGATATTGAGAGATTGTTTCAAGGTTGTGCAACCCGTTACCTTGGTGACAGCCCTGGAAATCCAACACAGGGATATGAACTTCCAGTACTTCTCTAAATCACTGGACACTCTTTCTCTCTCCCCCCCCCCCCCCCCACACACACACTTCCACTGCAGAGCTTGGAATAAATCCAGGAGTTCTGATTGCAGTTCCACTGCTCTGGCTGTTCTTAGCTTTGACACATGTTCTTGTACTCTCCAGCCAGCAGCTACGGCCAGGACCAGTCGTCCATGAGTGGCAGTGGCAGTGGTGGAGGTGGCGGCGGCGGTGGCTATGGTAGCCAGGATCAGAGCAGCTATGGAGGTGGCCAGCAAGACCGTGGTGGCAGGGGCAGGGGAGGATATGGCCGGGGCGGCTTTGACCGTGGTGGAAGAGGCGGCCGTGGCGGTCGTGGAGGCATGGGGTAAGTGTCTAGACGCTTGTGGTGGGAGAGGGAGTGGGTTTAATGTCCCTGTCTTCAGCATTATGTGATGTGTACATGTTGGGGAGGGTGTTGTGTAGAAGCTCTGTCTGTGCATGGGTGGATTGCCATATCCTTGTACTGTGTGTGGTAAGGGAGCTGCAATGTTTTACGTGGGGAGGAGACTGAATGGCAAGTGCTCTCTTGTATGAGTGGGGAAGACTCCCACTGTCTTAATTTAAGAACTGCTGTAGGTTCATAGCTACATTGGAGAATTTATGCATGGGGGTAAAATACCCCACTGGTGGTTACTATCGAAGTTATATGTCTGACATCAAATGTGTCTTACTGTGTTGAATGCACAACATGAATTCCAAGCGTTTCTGATGGTATGTGTTACCTTGTCTGGGTATATATTGAAGGTTTATAAATACCGCTTTTCGAAGGGTGTATAAATCTATATCATGGGATTATTTGCAATTTATCTGGTGCTATAATTTGTTCACCAAAGCACCTGGGTCATGTTGGTAAGAAAAGAGGGCTGTAAGTCTCTCAGTGAGAGAAGATGTCTTCCCAACCTGGTTGCTTTCAACCTGCGTAACATACTTGGTTAACTCTGTGGTCCATCCACACTGGATAAGTTCCATGGGTTAAAAAGTGTTTGAGCACTCATTTAGCAGCTTCAGCAGCTGTTGCTTGCATTTTATATAGGACTTGCTTTTGGTTTATCTCATGACACACAGAAAAGCAGTGTCTTAAACTGCCTTGGTGTAACAGTCCTCGCTCAGCAGAGGTTTGCTTGGTGATTTATTAAAAATAAACTGTTAGGTTGAGAAACAGATGCTAAATAATGCTGATTGTGAACTCTGATCAGGGAAATATTGAGTTTAAATTGTCTTTTTAGAAAGGTAAGTATTAGGTTGGGGGGAATCAAAGTATTGTTACTTGTTGTCTGCTGTTAACACTACATGTTATCTGTTAACAAACTCTGCATTTTATGTGCTACAGGTATGAAAGTCAATGAACTTTATCAATTCTCCACCTTCCACATGTTAGTTAAGGGTGAGGAAGGGAGAGAGCTTATGTCAGATCCAGGCTTAGCAGTCAATTAGTTTATTGTGTTATGTCAGAGAACTTGGGTTGGATTTTTTTATATGCTTTCAAAGCAAATATACTACATATCTACGTTTAGGTGGTATCAACACTGGGGGAATACAATATATTGGTACAGTGTGATATACGGTTCATGGATCGGTACCTACGCTAGGACTGCATCGAGGACTCAGCGTTATCGCAAGTGTGCATCACGACGGCTGAAGTGATAGGAGAAGGTTAGAAGCCAAAGTTGCACTTGTATTAGATTTATCCATTCCATTTTTACAAGACAAAAGGATGTATTTTAAAAATAAAAAGCCTAAACATGGTGAGGGAGAGAACAAGGTTGAAAGGAATGTTCTTTAGGTATTCAGGAAGAACTGGAAAAAAAAATTGTTGGTCAGGATTTTAAGATCTGGTAGTTTTAGTGAACCTTTTAGCCATGGAAAAAGCTTCATTATCTTCTAACTTATCTCCTCAGCGGTGGTGAGCGTGGTGGCTTCAATAAGTTTGGTGGTAAGTCCAAAGAGTTCAAAACTTGAACCAAAAAAGTATATATTTTTTCCAGAGACTTGTCTTTCATATGCAGAATCTTTATGCATTAGGAAAAGCCACCATTTATCAGATATAACCTATGGGAGCACCCTCTGCAGCCCTATACCAAATGAGTTCTTTAGATACATACGGTGTCATTTATTTCTGTATTCACTGGGCTTCTGCTTTGACCAAAGTTCTTGGTGCCAATACATCTTGGTTGAATGTTTTGCAACAAGACACACACAAAAAGTGTGCTTTGGGGAAAGAAAACAAAAGTGCTATTTCCTAGAAGTGTCTGGTTTGTGTGTGGTTCCTTTTTAAAAAACAAAACACACAAGAAGCTTTAAGTGCTGGTGATTTTTGGAGTTAAAACATGGTAACAGAATTGCATGCAATCCTGAGGATAACAATGCAAAGAGTTTGTGCACTTTTTTTATGGTTACTGGTAAAGAAAATGGGGGAAGTCCCCAAAAACTGGAATGAAATTTTGGTCTTGCGTAAACTTCCCTTTGACTACATTACATGGTTTTGTAAGCTTACATTTTAAGAAAGATGGTTTATTTAAGCTTATATCTTAAGATGAAAAAAGGTATTTTTGCACTCAAATATACCAAACAAAATATCTAAACACTTCCAGGAGAGTTCCCATGGGTTTGCTGAAAAGGGTTTGGCATGAATGATCTCTTGACCAGGTCAATTTAATTTTAAGAGACCAGTGTTGGGCATATGCTTTTAGGTTCCTTAAGATAATTAATAATCTGATCTGGGTGTGATTAATGGTATAATGAATGAAATGTCTAAATATAGCAGAAATACTAATACACCAATGGTATGTATAGGTAAATAATGGTTTAAGTGAAGCAAAGCTATATTTATGCAAGGTTAGCTCACTGCTAAATGTGGCATGGGCTAATGCCACTATATCTCTGCATAAATCTTAAAGCTGTTGAGTGTGTTTATATACTGTGACCACTAACCAGGGTAGCAAGTGGTATGATGCTTCAACCTGTTACTGAAGGATGTGAATGACAAAGATGTATATAAACCTGTGGACAAATCTCGTTGGGTAGCAGCTCCTTAAATTGTATACGCAAAGGTCTCGATTTAAACAGACCTCGGAAGGTGATGCTAAGCAGAACTAAATGTGTGTTATGAGGGCTTTTGTAGTTGACCCTCCACATAGTGTTGGAAAGAGGCTTTTTCTGTGTACAGTATGACATCTGAAACCTGAGTTGTCACTGGTTTTGCAGTACTGTCTTCAAAGTATCTTAAGTTCTTTGACTTCATAGTAATTTTGCCTATGGCTTAAGTAAACGTAGGTTCAACCATCAGAGCACATATACCAACACTGGCCTGCTGTCTTTAAAATGTTTAGTGTGTATGTGTGGGAGAGGAGATTGTCCGCATCGACTAACTAGATCTCTCCTTATTTTCATGTGCAAAAGGGCCCCGGGACCAAGGACCACGCCATGATCCTGGTATGTGACTTTGTTCCCAAATAAATGGGTTACCTCTGTGTGGACGGGGTTTGTGCTAAAGATCTGAAGTTGATCCGAGTTAGCCCCCTAAGACATAAGCACCACAGTCTTTCACAAGAAAGCTAACTTAGAGCAGCTCGTCTGAGTTTGCATGACATTGTGTAGCCCTAGTGCCCACTAAGGCTTGTTAGACACTGATAAGCAGCTCTTCCTGGAGCACTGACAGTTAGGTATGACTGACTCTCTTACTTTGCAGCTTCTGAACAGGATAACTCTGACAACAACACCATTTTCGTCCAGGGACTCGGTGAAAATGTCACCATCGAGTCAGTCGCTGACTACTTCAAGCAAATAGGGATCATTAAGGTACCAGCACAGAGAACTCCTTTCTGGAATTGCAAGAACAGTAATGGCAAACAAAGCACGTTTCTTGTTACCCTGTGCTCCCTGCCCTTAACATACAGTCCGAGCACACTTAACTGTGGAGGGAGTTTGGTCTGTAAGGCAGTCACTGTTGTGACGGTCTTGCAGTCCTGATTATTTTGAGATCCTTCCATGCCTAGTTCTCAAATACTCTGTAACCTAAAGCAATAGAATATTTGTTTCCATTTCACAGCCCACCCTGTAAGGCTAATCTCTAGAACAGGGATGGGTAAAAGGGCCTCTGCAGGTCAACTCCAGCCCGCCAAGTGGGTTGATCTTGCCTGCGGAGGCCCTGCCTCCAGGCCAATTAGGGCCTGGAGGCGGGGGAGTGTGCGAAGCTTCTGCCTGCCCTGTGAGCAGCACACAGTGCTTTGAAGTACTGTGCACATGCCTCCCCTGCCCCCGGGCTAATCAGGGCCTTGGGGGTGGAGAGGAGTGTGAAGCCTCTTTCCACCCTGTCAGGGGCATGGGTGCCTATTAAGAAGGGGGGGACAAAGGGGCTCTCCCATCCTCAGACCAGTTGTCTTTTTGAAGTAGCCCCTGGATAAAAATTATTGCCCACCCCACTTTAGAAGCTAAACTCCTGTGCCTTTTGTTTGTGTTCCAGACAAATAAGAAAACAGGGCAACCCATGATTAACTTGTACACAGACCGTGAAACTGGGAAGCTAAAGGGGGAAGCCACTGTGTCTTTTGATGATCCTCCATCTGCCAAGGCGGCCATTGATTGGTTTGATGGTAAGAGGCAGTATATAATTGGTAGAGTTGGAAGCCAGGACTCCTGGGTTCTGTTCCTGGTTCTGGGGTGGGTGTGGGACCTACTGGGGAGGAAGAGTGAATTCTAGCAGTGATCTGTTCTTCAGACAAGTCACTTCCTTTCTGGACCTTTTTTCTCTTTGTGAAATGGAGTTGCTACTTCAGCATGAGGTGCTGCAATCATTCGAATTGTGGGCAGGGCTTCAGTTGAGCAGGATTCGTTATTTGTGCATTGTCTTATGGCTTGTCCGCCCTTCGAAGTTAAGTGGGGAGTGAATTTTAGTAGTAGCTATTCCAGAATAGCTCCATGTGTGGACAAGCCGTTAACTGTAGTGCTGTAGCTTGATCCAGAGACCGGGGGTTAAAGTGCAGCTGGTTAGGATTCCTGTAATGTTTTTACAGTTGAAAATAACTTCCTTAAGTAAGATTTTTTTTTTTTTTCCTGTGGGAATATTTCAATTTGACTGGAATTTTGTTTTCAGTTACGGGAAAATCCATTTTTCTTTAGCTTGACATTCATCTGCATCAGACACATGTGAATGAAGCCTGAGGGGTAGCCATGTTAGTCTGTAACTTTAAAAACCGTAGTCATGTGGCACCTTGGAGACCAACAAAAATATAGTGTGAGCTTTTGAGAGCAAAACCTACTTCGGAGTGTTGCCCACGAAAGCTCATGAGATTGTATTTTAAATTCTCTGTTGGTTGCTAAGATGCCACAGGACCACTTGTTTTTAATCACGTGAATTGTGGTTTCAGGTGCCTCATTCTTGGGCTGGGCTAGGTTTCTTCACTGGACTGCATTTCCCACAGTGCATTCTGATCTTCTCAGACCAACAGAAAAATCTGTGGAGTTGTACACTGGAGATGCAGCTCCAACAATTGGCATGTGGGTTCTAAGGTCAGGAAAGGGACCAATATGATGAGCTAGTCCAAGGGTTGTCAAACTGCACTGCAGCCCCATTCTAACAAACGTCCTGATGCCTGGAGGGTGAGACTGGGGTCAAATGAAATGCAGACACTCCTTTTAGAACTATCGCAAAACCAATCTTAAAACTGGTGAAACTGACATGTTTTGGTTTCTCTTTCCTCCAATCAGGGAAGGAATTTTCTGGCAATCCCATCAAAGTTTCCTTCGCTACCCGGAGGGCGGACTTCAACCGTGGTGGTGGAAATGGACGGGGTGGTAGAGGCCGTGGAGGTAATTAGAAACGTGTACTACTTATGGAGAACGGTGCTCAATCCCTAGCAGAAAAGCAGCCCTTGTTTTTCAGGATTTGGACTCAGCCAGCCAAGCCTAGAAGCTATTGACAGACTGGTCGAAGGCCTAGCCATATCTTTATGCAGTTGATCAGGTCAAAAGACAGCCCTGTTAATAAGATCTTCCCTCACCCTATGGTTCCATTTCAGATATTCATGGTGTTCTCCCAGTTGATCTACTGGTAGATAGCTCAGTATGCTTGCTTTTTGCTGGTATGTGATGAGTGCCATTGCTGACACCCCAGATTTCCAGAGCTAGTAGCTGGGCCACAAGACTTAATCTATTTTCTGTGGTGTAATCTTGCCAGTGGCAGTGCATGCTGGGAAAATCTGCCTGGGCATGTGCACGAACATATAGGGCAGTGCCTTCTGGGATCTCTTGCTGCACAGAGTTGGCTGGCCAGTGGGTAAACAGTTTTAGGGGGAATGGCAGAGTGAAATAAGTTGTCATCAGTGTGTAGGAAATGAAGCAGAAGCCGTTAGCCGGAGGTGACAGCTGATGGTCTAGATGGTAAGTGAGGGCAGGGGACTGGACTCGACCTTTCAAGGTCCCTTCCAGTTCTGGTGTTCTAGGATTCTATGAATCTAGCTCTTCAGCTGCTGTTGTGGGTGAGGCAGGGAACAAAAAGATCAGCACTAGTAGCCATGCCCTTTTCAGGGAGGCTGATTCTTTCCATACCTCTCCTTGTCCTTACGCAGGGCCCATGGGTCGTGTTGGATTTGGAGGTGGTGGAGGCGGCGGTGGCAACAGTGGCCCTGGCGGAGGTAACCGGGGTGGTTTCCCCAGCGGTGGAGGTGGCCAGCAGCGTGCAGGGGACTGGAAGTGTCCTAACCCGTAAGTGAGGGCTGATGGCAAGTGGAGAACAAAGCAGGGATTGCTGGGTTTCCCTGACATTGATGCATCATCTCAAAATTGCATCTTCCAGGGCCTGTGAGAACATGAATTTTTCATGGCGTAATGAGTGCAACCAGTGCAAGGCACCAAAGCCAGAGGGACCTGGAGGACCACACATGGGTAACTTACATGACTCTGCTTGTCTGCTGCCCACCAGTGGAGCAGGGCAGCACTACTGCCAGAAAGGCATTCTTGGCACCACTCACTCCTGTGCTCATTTGTCCCTCTGCAGGAGGAGGATTTGGGGAAGAGCGCCGGGGAGGCCGAGGCGGCTACGACCGTGGCGGCTTCCGGGGAGGCAGAGGTGGTGATCGGGGTGGCTTCCGAGGAGGCAGAGGTGGAGATCGGGGCGGTGGATTTGGGCCAGGAAAGATGGATAACAGGTAAAGCAGACTGGCACGAAGTGACTTGAAGGCTAGAGGTAAATTCAGACTAGAAGTAGGACACACGCTTGTTTTGTTTAAATTGTGAATAACAACTGGCAAATGAGTCTCCATCATTTGGATCTTTTAACAAAGCCTGTGAGCCTCAAAGCTTTGCCACAAATCGTTGGCTGAGTGGTCAGACAAGAGAATCATAAATGGCCCTGTCTGACCTTGTTGTAGATGAATGGGGAAGTCCCTTCCCTGCCTCAGTTTCCCTGTTTGTAAAATAGGAAAAATGCTACAGCATCTAAAACAATTCTGACTTGTTACAAGAATCACTTGGCTGCTTGAGGGTAGCTTAAAATTTCCCCTTATTGTGCTTCACCTACCGGTTGCTTCTATCCTAACTCTCCTCTCTTTCCGCAGGGGTGACCATAGACAAGACCGCCGTGACAGACCCTATTAAGATTGTACAAATTCCCAGACCATGTGACTTTTTTTATTTTGTATGTCAGACTTCGTACAGCAGTCCATGTAAAACTTGTTCCATTTGTGTCAAACTTTGTATTTCCCTCTATTTTACCTGTTTCTCCCCCTTGTATTGAAATAATCCCTTACATTAAAAACCCCCTTGTTTTAGTTGCCATGTGTAGCTTTCTTTGGGGCCAGGGCTTCAATAAAGGCAACTCCAGTGTATACCGGACAGCTTGGGGTGACTGTTCTGCAATGCCCTAACTCTAGCCATGGGTATTAAATATACATAGATGTGTTCAGTTACGAACAGGATTAACATGTAATCAAGCAAACATGAGTGCAGAAAGGTATCTTGATCTGTGGTTTAAATGTAAAGCTCTTAATTTACACTTATGTGGGTTTACATTTGCGTTCTCATCTTTATTGCATGAAGCACCATCCTCCAACGTAGGCGTGTTTAGCTTAGAGACATTGTCCATGTATGAGTTCTCTTATTAGTGTCTACATAGAAAGTTTTCTTGCAAGTATTTTTGGGAGGTGTGGCAGGGATGGATGGGAAAAGCTTACTTGAGGGTTTTTGCTATGCCAGTGAAAGCATGGTAGCTGCAAAATGAAAAGCTGTATTCCATGAAAGGTCAAAAATAGTATGTAAATATTTGTCATGCAACCTCCAGGGGTATGTACACAGTTGCACAAGGTGCCATTTCTCTGTGAAGGTGTTAAACATATTCAACAGAACGGTCTGTTCATGCATAATCGAAATACAGAATTGCATTGGTGAAACAAAGTTGTTAGCTTGCAAAATTGTATACTGTGGCTTGAGGTACAAGAATTTTTTTCTTTAT
This sequence comes from Pelochelys cantorii, assembly GCA_032595735.1. Taxonomy (NCBI): domain Eukaryota; kingdom Metazoa; phylum Chordata; order Testudines; family Trionychidae; genus Pelochelys; species Pelochelys cantorii. The sequence goes on from CM064329.1 coordinate 4,299,376, forward strand.
TAGCAGCCTGTTGCTCCAAATTCACCCTAATGCAGTCATCTGCTGCACAACTAGCAAAATAAACATTTTTCTTGAATAAATTCAGAAGCTAAACCCCTGAAAGCCCAGAGGTGACCAGCAAGTACAGCTTGCTATGTGTGTTTCAGTGATAGCATTGTTATCTACCTGCGTAATGAAGTTTGACTTTTCAATGTGCTGAATAAAAAAAACCCACAGGTTACAATCCCTGCTCAGATGTGTTCCTTGATTTAGCTGTGTTGTAGTTAGGGCCTTGTTCACAGAGCATCAATCTTGTGCTCAGCCATGAAGATACAAGGTGTAGATGTAATGAGCTGTGACAAAAAAAATCATCTTAGGTCTGCTGTGAAACAAGTACAAAGGACATGGGCTGTGTAGAAAAGGCATTGAACTGAACAGGTGAAAAAGTAGGGGTGTAGTTCTGAAGGATGTGATACTTCAGACAGGAGCTCTCCACAATACATCTGCGACATCCACTTGTGTGGAGCCCAAAAGAGGCATTGTCACAAGAATGGTTTGGGTTGCTTAGGGGCTGGTCCTGCTGAAGAAGCCCTGCAATCTCTGCCTCCCCCCTGTTAATGATGCTTTTTGGGACAGGACTGAAATCCTAATGTGGCTGGCCTCAGTGAGCTGGGTGCACCAGTTGGGGCTGTGCCCTGTCCTTGGGCTGCTTGGCAACCTTGCGTCAGTAAAGGTCTCTTTCCAGACTGATGCTAGGGTGAGTGTGGCTTAGATGTATCTAGGCAGGGGAGTGTACATAAGCTTCAGCTTAAGCTATTTACTCGAGCGACTTTTGGGTATGGGCAAGTATTTGCTTCCAGGCCTGCTGGCAAATGGAGCAATTGCCCTGGGTCCAAGCTTTTGCAGGTTCCCTTTAAATTCTCACTGGAGTGTGGTAGGCCTCTGAGAGCCTTCCTTGCAACTGTGCTGCACTCCCAAAGGTTCTGGCCTTGGGCCTCCCCCTACCATGCTCAGAGCCACCCTCCCTCCACCTTGCCCAGGGACCTGCCAAGACTGTTGTGTCCTGTTTACCTTTTAATGTTTTTGAACCCCAGGCAATTTTTAGGTGGCAGATGTGAGGAAGTGTCCTAGCCTGAGGTTTATAAATGTTTTTAAAACCCTCTCGGGTGTATACAGCAAGTCACGCTGCCCAGCTGTGAGTTCTGAAGGGACTCAGTCGTTCTGCAATTTCAAACAGGTATGTAACTTGTGGCCTGATTTGGCTGCTACCCCCAGGCCGGATTGTGAGGGGGGCCTTGTGCGGGATTGTCCCAGTCCCTACACCCCACTAGCAAGGGACCTGCCCAGAAGGCTCAAAATAGATTTTGTGATGGGGAGAGCAGGGGCATTATACCAGTTCCTGTGTCACAGGACCCTGCATCTTTTTTTATTTTTGGGCTGCCTGTCCTGCTTCAGCCCAGCAGGGGGTGTCAGCACCATGATTGACCTGACAGAAGGACCTGAGGGTGTGCAAGGTTGGTCAGGCCCTTTATCCCAGTGCTGTCAATGCCTGGTGCCAGAGTTGACTTCAACAGGGTGCTCTTACCTAGGCCTCACCCATGCGGTGCTTGAGAGATCAGGTAAACTCTATCTGCCCCTACGCTGGGACAGGACAACAGCATGGGTCACCCAAAATAGGCCCGTTCTGCTCATTCCCTTGCAAGCACTGGGCTGGCTGGACCTTGGTCTGACCCAGTGCAGCCCTTCTTGTGCATGTTGGTGGCAAATAACTGCTGGGGTTGGGGCAGGTGCAGGAGGGGTTTGGAGAGGGAGGAGTGGGCAGGGAGCCTGGGACTGGATAGGCTCGAGGTGCTCTGGCAGCGACTGGTGCCCCCCAAGGGGGCCACTCCTTGAACTCACCGATTAGGCCTGCACCAACTCCTACTGCAAAGGGAGATTGAGTCTGCAGCCACGACGCCCCTCAAGCCCACTGGAGGCCTACAAGGCGGCAAAGAATCTAATGCACCTTACCGCGCTGTTCTCCCCTCCTTGGCAAGAGACGGCTCCAATACCAGGGCTATGTCTACGCTGCTGTGAACTTGTGCCAGAAATATGCAAATGAGGCAAAGCATGGAATATTGCCAAGCCTCATTTGCATATCTAATGAGCTGCCATTTTTGCAGAAGAGGCTCTTGTGCCAGAAGGAGCTGTCTACACTGCCCCTCCTTGCACAAGAAAAACCCTCTGTGCAATGCTGTTGTGCTGATTATTTTCAGGAATAACAGCATTGCACAAGAGCGTTTTTCTTGCGCAAGGAGGAGCAGTGTAGACAGCTCCCTCTAGTGCAAGAGTTTCTGCAAATGAGGCTTGGTGCTAGACATAGTCCAGCAGTGCTAGAATGCTCTCAGGTGCAATCCAGGGGGAAACCTGCCATGATGCCCAGGCACCGTGCCCCCACAAAAGCCTGTGACTGGCCAGGGAGAACAGCCATTTGCCAATCTCCAATCACTCTATACCCTGTGGTCATTGGAGTCCAGGACCCCAGGGTCAGAGTCAGAGTCCTACTGATCAACAGGAGCTTCACCAGGCGAGCACAAGCTAGACGTGACCACAGTCAGCCCCTGATGCAATGGCCTTCACAGTGGCAGAATACACTGTAGTGGCCCTTCTGCACCCCCTGGCATTCCAGCAAGCCCAAGCTGGGTTTCAGGGAGCTTGGGTGGTGGAGCTAGTGGAAACCTCAAATCCTTCTGCTGAGGTGGCCAGAGGGAGGCCACCAAGTCTGAGTGCCTGCTGATCACCTCTTCCTTCCTGTTGCTGCCATTCTTCCCTGCCTGAACCTCCCCTTACGACATTTAACTCCCCCACCATTAGGTTTCACATTTCTGCTCAGGTGCCCCCAGTATGCCTGCAACACACCTCTCCACATGCGCTCATGACCCGCCTACCCTATCCCTGCACCCACCCATGTCAAAGCTGCAGCCCTGATGGGTTTCAGGCTGCCCTGGTTGTGAGCAAAAAGCCTGGAGCTGGATTGGATTTTAGGAAGCGCCGCTGGGGGCCTTGGTTTCTGCCCTTACTTGCAAGGAGCAGCTGACAGCTGCTGGAGTGAAGTGTTATTCAGCTTGAGACTTTAAAGTTCATCATGCATGTTCGGCATTAACTTTGCTATTCAGATGAGCGGGGTCAGTTCTGGTGGAGTAATTGGCTCAGGCTCTCTGCAGACTCAGGCAGCTGCTGTGGCAATGGTGACGCTGACCTGTCTGAAGCACAAATGAAGAATGCCAGCGACCTGCTTTTGCGTGATCAATGAGCTGGGAGGCTGGGGGGGAGGGGGTGCTGTGTGCTTTCTGTGCTCATAGACTTGCTGGCCAAAAGGGACCATCATGCTTGTCTCGTCTGACTTCCTGCATCTTGCAGGCCACCAAACCTCCCCCACCCCCTTCCTGTGAGAGACCCAGAACCCCCAGCTGAGTTACTGAAGCTCTCAAGTTGTGGCTTAAAACAGGGGTGGGCAATAATTTTTGATGGGAGTGGCACTCCAAGATTTTGGAAGTGGGTCAGGGATGGAGGTTGGGTGGAGGAGGGGTTGTGACCTAGGCCAGGGGACTGGGGTGTAGGGTTGAGGGGAGGTATGGGTGCAGGAGAGGATTCTTGCCTGGGGGAGGGATGTAGGAGGAGGTGCAGGATCTGGGAGGGAGTTGTGACCTGGGGGAGAGGAGGTGCAGAGGGTGGTGGCCTGGGGCTGGGGTGCCAGAGGCAGGCTTTGCCAGGAAGTACTTACCTAGGTGGCTCCCAGCCAGCAGCCCTGCAGGATCCCAAGGCAGGCTCCTTGCCTGCCCAGCTCCAGGCTGCTCAAAATGACTGACTGCTCCCTTAGAGGGGGAGGTTTGCGCACTGCCCCTGCCCCTGCCCCCAGCACCATCTCTCAGCCAATAGGAGCTGAGAGATGGTGCTGGGGGAGGGGCAGAGCACGAAGCCTCTTCCTCCCCTCTCCCTCAGCACTGGGAACAGAAAGCCGCAGGGAGCAGCCAGCCACTTAAAGCAGCATGGGATTGCTCTGTGCCTGAGGGTCCTGGCAGGGTGGCCTGAGGGCCAGGGCCAGCAGCTTGGCGGGCCAGATCCAGCCCGTGGGCCATATCTTGCCTGCGCTTGGCTTCACATTGCAGAGATGCCACCATTTGCACAAGCTCAAACCTGCAAGCGACCAGAGCCCCCTGCTGCAGAGGAAGGCAAAATCCCCAGGGTCTCTGCCAATCTGAGCTAGAAGGAAATAAACCGGTTGTGTAGCTTGATAGCCCAAGGCCCTGGAGCAGGGTGGCTTTCCCCTCCAGGGGGCGATGGCTCCATTCCAGCTCTGCGGGGAGGGGAGGGACCACAAGGCCTCGTCCAGCTAAGCTACTAATTTTAAGGAGACGCCGTATTTTAAATGTGCTTCCACCTGCCACCGTCTGCCTCCGAGCCAGGTGAGCCATCCCCATGAGGCAGGGCTGCCTGCTGGCCCCAGCTGTCTCACCCCGGAGGCAACTGCCTTTCTGATCCCTTAAGCCACCGGCCTTGTTAACCCTTCAATTATTGGCCCCAGGGATGTGCTGCCGTAGGGTAATCGCAAACTTCCTGCTGTGGGGAATCCACACCCCGTCACCGAGGACTCACCCGGATATAGCCGGGCTATTTATGTAAACCACAAAGAGAGGCAGGTGCTTGTTAGCTGCCTGCACGTTAACCCTGGCCACCAGGACACTTGCTCATCCCTCAGCTGTCCCCAATGATTAAGGGCCAAGTCACGGGGCATTGACACAGGGCAGGTGACTGGGGTGGATGGGATGTGAGGGCTGGGGGCTGGGAGATGTGGGCTTGGCCAGCCCCAGAGCTGGCTGCATCGGAGCGCTCGGTGGGCCCTCCCTGTGTGGTGCTGCAGTGCAGCTGTTACCCAGAGACCCCTCCCCAGAAGTAGCTGCATCTCCATACAGTGTGAGCCATCCCTGTTCAGCAGCCTTAGCGGCAACACTGGCAGCTACTTCTTTTGGGGTGGGGGTGGGGGGTGTATGTCTGTCCCTGCTGCCCCCGCGTGGCTGTGGGTGGGAGGGCCCCTGCCCCCTACTGCCCTGGGTGGGGAGGTTTGTGTTTATATTCACCACTCCCCGTGTGGACTGTAATGTCTACGTCATGACAGTCTCTGGTGTCCTTCCCTTCCCTTTGCCCCTTATTTGCTCCTTTTCTTGAGGCCAATAAATCAAGTATAAAGCTCAATAGAGGAAATGTGTGGCGAAGGCAGGGCCTCTCCCCCTACCCTGGAGATAACAGACAGATTAGAGCCTGTACAGCGCTAGAAGCAGAACCCAGCAGCCTTCGCTGCTCTAACCTAGACCAGGTCCCCTTCTAGGGACAGGGCTAGAACCCTGAGCAGGGGGGTTAGCTGTGGGTGGGCCCCACTTTTAATGCAGGCCGGGTATGGGGTCTGACTCACCCAAAGTCGGGGCCCACTTGCTCTTCTGGCTATGCCACCACCCTGGAGCCTTGTCCCCACTGCCCCCCTGGCACTACTTCCCCACACCCCTTCCAGAGCAGTATTCCCTCAATTTTTTTTTCATGCATGTGCAGAATAAATGTTGTCATGCGCACCAAGGCATGTTCAGATGTGCACCACCCCCTCTCTGCTAATCAGCTGGGCAGCACTGGAATCTCTCCTGGGAGGCCACCCAAGTGCTCAGCATACAGGGAACATTGTTCCTGAGCCCCAGCCCCGCTCTTCTAACCCACTAGTTCCGGCGACCCTCCCTGAGTACCTAGGAACTCTGACTCCCAGCAACTCCCTGCTCCCCTCCCAAATGTCCTGGCTCCACTCTGCCCAGCCCTGTGAGTTTCTCCGGTGGGAGAAACTCTTCAGCCCTCCCCCTCCCCCAAGTCTGTAGTCAGTTTTTGTAGCCCATAAACTCCAGCCCGCAAAAGAGAGGCAGGGTGTGGGGCTGGGTGCTGTGTCACCAAGGCACCAGGAACCTGGCACTCAGCCCCGGGTAGCTCTTCCCCCCAGCTTAGATAATGTCACATTCTTCACAGATGACTGCTGATAAAAGCACTTGAGAACATTCCTGGCTCCGATGTCTCTTATCCAGGGCAGCGAAACTAGCTCCGCTGACGCTAACTAGTTACCTATTCACCTGCTCCAGACTCTTATGCCTGGATCAGGGCAAGGCAGATAAGAGCCCAAGACTTTAGCCTCTAGTACAGGGGTCTAATAAGGCCCCAGAGAGGAAGAAATAAGCAACTGGCTCTGGAGGGTGGGGAATGGGATATGGGACCTATCTCCTGCCAGGCTCCAGCCCAGCGGTAGCCCCTGTTTGGCTCAGGGGACAGGGAATGGGCCACGGTGCTTTTCCCCTCGGGCGCACTGACTCGGATCCAACTTCGTGGAGGGCCTGGTTGGCCCAGAGCCAGGCCTGCTAATTTCTGTGGGCTGTAGTCCTGGAGGTTTCAGCTCATGACAGACTCTTGAAAGATGAACCTTGGATTCCTGGAGAGGCCAGGACAGTCCTGGAGGGTGGGTGTCTCTGCCCAAGGGGGGTGGGAAGGATACGGGCCCTGTCACCTTCCCCCTTTCCTGAAAGGGAAAAACCCATTTCTAGTTCCCACACCCCCCTGAGTGCAATTAGCTGGGCTGGGAGGTGTTAATCCCAGGGAAAGGGGATTTTAACAGCTCATTTCAAACCACATTTGCTTGGCACCCCCCCAGGTCTGGCTGGTTTTGCCTATGGGCTTTCAATTTGGCTGGATGCCCTGGAAAACCACAGATAGGCTGGGTGCACCCTTCCTGGCCTGGGACAAAGCCACCCCGCTCACCACACTAGCTAATGGCTTTGGCCAGAGGCGAAACGCCCCCACCCTGGGGTTGACCCGAGCCAGGTTGCAGGTGTCACTGAACAGAGTGAAAATGAGCAGGTGCAATACAGGCTGCCAGACTCTAGGGGGAGCCAGAAGAGGGTGCCCCCCCCCCCCAACCTGCACCCTGCAGCACAGCGCCCCCTGGGGCACTGGGGCCAGCCCTGAGTGGCAGGGGAGAGCGCCCCCTACCGAGCCCCCTCATGCTCCCTGCAGCGCAGCGCCCCCTAGCGCCGCTCGGGAGCGTCGGGGCCAGCCCTGAGCGCTCCCTGCCCCCCTGCGCAGGTCGTTCACACGCGCCAGCCCTGAGGAAGCGGGAGCGGGGAGCGGGGAGGGGCTGATGGATTCCCCTCCCCGTGGCTCAGGGCTTTTATCCCCAGGGCAGGTGTGAAAGGAGCCAGCCCACCCCCGCGGAGCGCAATTAGCACCTTCCCTCTCTGCCCAGCCCCGGGGCCGTGGGAAGGGAAGTGCACACATTGCATACACACAGCAGTCCCATCCCTCCCCCCACAGCACACACACACACCCTTCCTACACACCTGCATTCCTATACACACTCCTTCATGCATGCCCCCATTCATGCACACCGAGCATTCACAAACACACACACACGCCTTTCACGAACACACCCATTCATACATATATACTGCATTCACACACCCCATCCACACCCCCCCCCCACACCCATTCATATATACACACACATAGCCCCTTCCTACACATACCCCATTCATATATGCCCCCATTCATACATACCCATCCACACACACACCCCATTCTCACACATACACCACACACCCCATTCATAGATCCACATCGTAATCAGGCACACAGATATTGATATCATACACACACTGCCTTCACACACACTATCCCCTACGCACTTCATTCACATACGCACATCCCTTTCACACACCCACCATCACATTCACAGAAACACAACTCACCCCCCATTCATAGAGACAAATTGCATCCACATTGCATCCCACATCCACCCGCATTCATACACACCGCAGTCACACACCCACACACACACACACACACACACACACACACACTACATTCCACACCTAGTCACCCCGACACCCCCACTCTCCGCCAGTGGGGGTGACAGGGCCATGGCTCACGTGCAGACAGCAGGAAACAACTTTTTCCCTTCCGGACCAGGAGCGTGAATCAACGGCACATTAATGGCTCATGAAACCCGAGACAGGAATGGCAGGCATGTGCCGGGACTCCCGCGCGACCCTACCATAACAGAGGAGTCGAACCGTAACAAAGCCCTGTGAGCAATGGAACGAGATCGCCTTCCCCTGAGCAGAGCAATGAGAGAGTCTATCGTAATAGACCAGAGCAATGGGAGACCCTACAATAACAGAGCAATGGGAAACCCTACTATGACAGAGCAGAACAGAGAGTCTACCATAACAGAGCAACGAGAGACCCTACCGTAATAGACCAGACCAAGGGGAGACCCTACCATAATACACCAGTGCAATGGGAGACCCTACCGTAATAGACCAGTGCAATGGGAGACCCTACCGTAATAGACCAGACCAAGGGGAGACCCTACCATAATACACCAGTGCAATGGGAGACCCTACCGTAATAGACCAGTGCAATGGGAGACCCTACCGTAATAGACCAGACCAAGGGGAGACCCTACCATAATACACCAGTGCAATGGGAGACCCTACCGTAATAGACCAGACCAAGGGGAGACCCTACCATAATACACCAGTGCAATGGGAGACCCTACCGTAATAGACCAGTGCAATGGGAGACCCTACTGTAATAGACCAGACCAAGGGGAGACCCTACCATAACAGAGCAGAACAATCAGAGATTCTATCACAGAGCAATGGGAGACCCTACCATAATAGACCAGTGCAATGGGAGACCCTACCGTAATAGACCAGACCAAGGGGAGACCCTACCATAATACACCAGTGCAATGGGAGACCCTACCATAATAGACCAGTGCAATGGGAGACCCTACCGTAATAGACCAGAGCAAGGGGAGACCCTACCATAATAGACCAGAGCAATGGGAGACCCTACCATAATAGACCAGAGCAAGGGGAGACCCTACCATAACAAGTGGCGCCCCACAATAGCGAACAGAGCAGGGTGTTGCGCTGCGAGCGGGGCCCGCCAGTAACGGGCTGCGTGGCAGGGCAGGGGAACGGGTCCAGGGGCAGGAGCCGGGGGCGGGGCCGGGCGGGAGGCGGGTCCCTGCGCAGCAGGTTGGGCGGCTTCCCTGGCTCGGGGCGCCCTGAAGAGGGGAGGGACCGGGCGGCGCGTCCCAGTGCAGAGCGCACCTGCCCCGGCCGCGCCTCGTCCGCCGCTCCCAGCCGCCAGCCAGACCCCTCGCAGCGCGCCCGGGACATGGGGCCGCCGCGGGCTCCCCTGGGGCCTCTGATCGGCCTCCTCTTCGGCCTGGGTGAGTGCGGGCCGGACCCCGGCGCCCCTCCCGCCTCCCTTCTCCGTCCTCCCTGCCCCCTTCCTCCTTCCCGCTTCTGCCCCCTGCGCCCCCTCCCATCCCCCCTCTTCTGCCCCTTCTCCTCCCTCCCGCCTCCCCCCTTCTGCCCCCTCCCATCCCCCCTCTTCTGCCCCTTCTCCTCCCTCCCGCCTCCCCTCTTCTGCCCCCTCCCATCCCCCCTCTTCTGCCCCTTCTCCTCCCTCCCGCCTCCCCCCTTCTGCCCCCTCCCATCCCCCCTCTTCTGCCCCTTCTCCTCCCTTCTGCCCCCTCCCATCCCCCCTCTTCTGCCCCTTCTCCTCCCTTCTGCCCCCTGCGCCCCTCCCGCCTCCCCGCTTCTGCCCCCCCCCCCCATTCTGTTTTCGGCTACTACCCTCTCCCCGGCGCTCTGCTGGGAGCGGGCCGGGCCGGGCCGGTCTCGGAGCGCCCTGTAGCGCGCCGGGCCATGGGTGCTGGCACTAGGGGTGCGGGGGAGCTGCCCCCCCCCGCTTGAAGCGGTTTCCACCATAGGCAGGGGCAGTGTTCCCCCCCCCTCCCCCGCATCTCCACTGGACCAGCCGTGCCAGCGGCCCCCGGCCCAGGCTGGGGGGCGGGATGGAAATCGGGGGGGGGGCGCGCTGCGCCGTGGTATTGACCCCGGCTTGTGCTGTGCTGTGTGAGAGGGGGGCGTGGGGTCCATGGGGGTGGGTCCGGGTGGGGCAATGTGTGTGTGGGCTGGGTATGATGTGCGTGAGCTGTGATGTACGTCGTCATGTTGTGTGCGGTGTTGTGTGTGCGTGTGGCCCCTGTTGTGTGAGGGGGCGGGGTGTGTCAACGTGATGCACCCTGGTGGGGTGGGGTGGGGTGTGTTTCCCGGGTGTGATGCGCGCGGTGGTAGGGCTGTGTGTGTCTCGGGATGTGTGGTGTGTCTCTGTGTTGCCCCCGCTGTGTGAGGGGCCTGGGGTGTCTGTGTGATGCCCCTGTTGTGTGAGAAGAAGGTGTATGTGTGTGTGTGTGTGTGTGTGTGTGTTGCCCTTGCTGTGTGGAGAGGAGGTGTGTGTGTGTGTTGTCCTTGCTGTATGAAGAGGAGGGGTGTGTGTGTGTGTGTGTGTGTGTGTGTGTGATGCATGCTGGTGGGGTGGGGTGTGTTCCCAGGTGTGATGTGCCTGGGTTAGAGCTGTGTGTGTCTCTGGGTGTGTGGTACTCCCGTGTGTTGCGTGTTGCGGGACTGGGCTGGAAGGGAAGGCCCCTGCCCGGTGGCTCTGCCTGGCTAGGCTGGAGGGTTTGTAGGTTCCTGCCTGGCAGGTTCCCCGGGTCTGTTATCTGTGGGGTGAGGGAGGGGAGGGGAGGGGAGGGGAGGGGCTGCTGCCCTGGGTTAGGAGAAGGTTTGTCTCTGCGCAGGGTTTGCGTGAAACCGGCCAGCAGGCCCTGGGAGTGGCTTGGAGGAAGTGATCCCCAATGAAACGTGTCCAAGGGGTCATGAGCTTTTGTGGGCACAGGCCACTGCTTTGGATGACTGGCCATCTGAGGAAGAGGGCCGTGCCCACGAAAGCTCATGACCCCATCGACATGTGGTGTTAGTCTATAAAGTGCTCCCAGACCATTTGCTGTTTACCCTGTACAGACTAACTCATCTCCCCCTCTGAAGCTTTTGATCCCTAATGGTTAGAGCAGGGGTGGCCACAGGCAGCACTCCAGGGAGGGCGGTGGGGCCTAGTGGGTGGAGCAGAGACATACAGAAAGGCCCCAAAGCCCTTTGCCAAGTGCCCTCTCTCTCCTTGTACACACAGAGCTTGGGAGACTGAAACTCCCTGGAGGTCGCCTGAAACTCACAGGCTGGGCCCCCAGCGGCCCCTGCCTTGGGTGTGAGGTTTTGCTCCTGGGGGTTGCCTGGGCTGTAAGCTACAGCCCCGAACACCCCTCTCCCCTGCCCCCAGCAGGGCCCACCCAGGGCAGCACCCGCCCCCACACTCCATTGCCCTGGGCTATGTCTGCCTCTCAGTGCAGCTGGCAATGGGACTCTGCCTGGGGCCTTTCCCCCCTCGGGAGCAGGGACTCCGATTGTGGGGGCAGGGAGGTGTGGCATGGGGCCTTTCCCCACACCGGCTCACTTCTGACCCCATAGGGGGAGGGGTGGCTGGGTCTGGGGGGCAGGAGATGGGCCACGAGGCCTTTTGTCTCCGGGGGGCACTGTCTCTCATCGGGCCCCAGGGAGGGGGGACTGGTTGGCTTGGGCTGGGGTAGGAACAGGGGTCGGGAGCGAAGGTCTGGGTTTAATTTTGCCCGGGCCTTGCTTTAGGGAAAACCCAGCCTCAGACCTGCCCCCTCGGCCAGCGCTGGGTCATGGCTCCTGGGGTAACGGCCCAGAACCAAGGCGAGGTGCCACCTGTGGGCTGGGGAGGGGAGCGTCTAACGCTGTCCCAGGGCTGGGCCGGCTCCCACCACCCCGCTAGCGCAGCTGAAGCTGCTGGGTTCCTCGCCGAGAGGCCTACGTCCCTGGGGACAAGGTGTCCTGACGTCCCGCCGCAGGAACCTGTCCCACAGGTCTGGCTCTATGTTTAGCCTCTCGGCTCAGGCGGGAGGAATGCGAGGCGGACAGGCCTCCACCAATGACTGGTGCCCTGTGACTGGGTGCCAGGTCACACGGGGTAACATTGTGTCAGCCCGGCCTGCCCCGTGGGGAGCAGAGGAGAGGGGGCCGGCGGCCCATTGAGCCCCAGGCTGGGGATGGCTCACGTGAAGATGCTGGGCCTGCTGGGAACTGGGCTGAGACCTGGCAAACTCATGTCACACGGGCCACTGAATGGGAATCGGGTGGGCGGGGGGAGATCAGTACACAGCTAAGATGCCCTGTAGGGCAGGAGTCTCCAACTCAATTTACCCAGTGCAGGTCCTCAAACCCCCTAGTGGGCCAGTGGGCACCCCCTCTGGCAGGGCACCAATGGGGGCAGGCAGGGTCTCCTTACATCCCCTCCCCCATTCGTCTCCCAGCTCTGCCTGCTGGCCCTTGGACTCCCCCCCAACATGTGTCCCCTGGCCCTGCCTGCCACCAATTTAAAACCAGCCTGGGAGGGAGGGGCCCTGCTACCACTCCTGATAGCACAGTGGGGCTAACGGGGCTTCCAGCTGCTCACGCCACGCTGCTAGCAGCACCAGCCGGAAGTCCCGGTGGCCTGGGGGAGGTGTGTGCAGAGCCTGGTCCATAGGTGTCAGCAGTGAAAGGAGGGATGTACTTTGTGAAATTGACTAGATCTCAGGGAGGCCAACACTCCTGATTGGATCCCAAGCCTCCTGAGCATCTGGGCTTGTTTTTTGGAAAGCCTCGGCCACATTATTAGTCTTAAGCCGGATCTGGGAACTTCACCACCTGACGCCTCTATCAAACTGTGATCGCTCTGTCAAAGCCGATTTGGCTTGCTTGCTGGTGCCGGGTATTAGAAGCGAACCCCGGCTTTCTGTTTCCTTTCCTGTTTTCAAGGCAGACCTTCGGTCTCATGGTCTGAGGAGAAAAGTTAGAAAACGTGCCCCAAGTTCAGCCAAAGATCTCAAACGCCAGAGGCCAAATATCTAGATCCCCAAGTGTATTTTAATCTGGGATTTCAAGGAGCCACTCTCCTTTTTTTGGGGGGGGAGAGGAGGGGCTGATTCCTGAGTTTTGAAATCTTGGGGTTGGCACTACAAGACACGCGAGCTGATAGCGTCTCCCCCTGTGTGCAAGATCCCAGCCAGAGACCAGGCACCTACAAAAGACATGAGACCGAGTCCTCACTCTGACATTGGGATCCCCCCCCCCGTTAACATCTGCATCCTCACAGTGGGATCCTGCCTGGCCCTCCCACCCCCCACTAACATCCACACCCTTGCACTGGGATCTCCTGCCCCCGCTCGGGGTAACGGAAAGCGAAACCCACCAGCCCGGCCTTGCTGGCTGCAGAAACATGTCAGCTCTAGTGGTTCCCTGGCCAGCACGGTTTGCATCCCCCCCAAAGCAGCTAGCGCAGCTTCCCAGCCTGAGCAGCGCCCTCTGAGGCCAGGACCATATGGGCACTGGGAACTGGGTGCTGCTGGGAGCCGGGTGCGTGGGTGAGTCCCTGCGCATCCCCCCTCCCCCTCCTCCCAGTGCGGGCCTGGTTAAATGACTCTTTCATATACATTTCACCGTCTGGGTTGGGGAAGTACTCGGGCCCTAGATGGCTCCCAGGCTGGGAGTGCGAGACCCCTGAGGGTAAAGGCCCCATTCCCCTCTGCCTTGTGGCAGTCGGTCCCCTCCCCTGTGGCTGGATTGGGTCTATAAAAGGAAAAACCCACATGCCCTGTTCCTGCCCTCCCAGTCAGGCAGCACCTGGAGAAGTGAAACTGACAGCCCTGCCTGCCTCTGCGGAGGAACCTGGGGCAATGCTTTGGACGGGCAGGGAACAGTTCCTGGAAAAGGAGGGTGGCACTGGGTGTGAGACAGAGACGAGGCCGAAGGGAATCACCCAGCCAGGCCGCCGTGAGGGCTGCTTGGCCCAAGGGCTGGTCTCATGGGCTGGGCTGGGGAGGAGACGGCCCCAGGTGCTGTGATGTTCCTGGCTCAGAAGGTGGCACTTTGCTCTGTCTGAGGGGATGCTTGGCTTCTCTCCCTGGTTCTGGGAAGGAAGAAGGGTCTAATGGTTGGAGCAGGGGGGGCTGCAAGTCTGGACTCCTGGGTTGTAACCTGGACTCTCAGAAGGGAGTTAAATGTAGTGGGTGGAACTTAGCTTTACTTTATTGCTGCATCGGCAGCTATTGAGTGGGGTCTAGCCTGGAAATCTGACAGGCTGTTCCCACAGCAGGAATGAAGCTGTCCTTTTCTAACCCTTCCCTTCATTGTCATCCTGGGGTGCATGCCTGATTGTGCTTTTTTTCCCCTCCCCTGACCAGGTGTACAACAGATCTCTGGACAAACAGGTAAGAATGTGGCTGTTCTCTCTTCTCCAGACCATTTTCAAGTTACAGTGGGGGAGGTCTAGGTTGGATCTTAGGAAAAGCTATTTTCCTACGCCGGTGGGGAAGCACTGAGATGGGTTCCCAGGGAGGTGGTGGAATCTCCATCCCTAGAGGTTTTTTAAGTCTCAGCTTGACAAAGCCCTGGCTGGGTTGATTTAGTTGGGATTGGTCCTGCTGTGGGCTGGTCTTGCTGACTCCTGAGGTCTCTTCCACCAGCCCTGTGATTCCCACAGCCTCCCTGGAATCATTCAGTTAGTTAGAAGAAGAATTTTTTTGCGGTGGAGGGGGGAAAGAGAGAGAGGAAGAGGAAGGGGGGATTATTGGTGTGTTTGTGAAGCCAGCATCCACAGGGCACAATTGTATCCAAATATAAACCAGTCCTCCCTTGGGATAGGGAGCAGGATTTGAACCCACCATCTTTTGGGTAAGGGCACAAGTAATGACCAGTGGAGCTACACTTATTGTAGGCTCATTAAACTCATATGGGGGCCAGCCATTCGAAGGACTGGTGCCCCCTAGAGGGGAAAGGGAGTGAACATCTCTCCTCCCTTGTGCCAAGTGTGTGTTACAGAGTTAATCCAACCCAGCTATCTCACTCGGGGCTGTGAAAAATCCACCCCCATGAGCAGCTGTTTCTGTTTCACTTGCTGCTTCTCTGCTCCCCTGCAGCAATGTGTGGGATTCCTGCCATGGGCCGGATCATGGGGGGCATGGATTCGCAGGCCGGGCAGTGGCCTTGGCAAGTCAGCTTGAATTTTCAGAATACTCACGTGTGTGGCGGCTCCCTCATTGCCCCGCAGTGGGTGATCACCGCAGCTCACTGCTTCCCACCGTAAGTAGAGCACGGGGAGCGGGAGGGGTGATGTGGGCCAGGCCCATCTCTGAGAGTTACTTGGGGGTGGGAACACAAGGCGGGGAAGGGGACTAGTCAGAAGGAACCTGTATCTCCTTTTCTGGCCCTAAGCCTGTTTGACTGGGTTTCTGTGGACAAAGCTGCAGGTCCGCACTCCCCTACTAGAAGTAGAGGAAGGACCCAAGAGTCCTGGCTCTCAACCACCCTGCCTCTGATGACCTAAATCCCTCCCAGACTGAGGACAGAACAAACAGCCAGATGTTCTCATTCTCAGCCTCCCCCCTCTAACTCACTAGAACCCAGGAAC
The DNA here is from genome assembly GCA_032595735.1 of Pelochelys cantorii. Lineage (NCBI taxonomy): Eukaryota > Metazoa > Chordata > Testudines > Trionychidae > Pelochelys > Pelochelys cantorii. The sequence continues at coordinate 4,314,799 of CM064329.1, forward strand.
GCTGACTCCCAGCCCCCTGTTCTAACTCACTAGACCCCACTCCCAGCATAGATGTATACCTCTCCTCTCTCCAGCATAGAATCTGTTGCAGCATGGTGTGTGTCCTTGCCCCTACACTGCTGCCAGCTAAGGGAGAGTCCCCATTCACTGAGGCTTCCTGCAGCCTGAGGTGTAGGCTTTTCTCCTGGCTGAGATCCCATGTCTTTCTCCGCCACCTTGCAGGGAAAACCCCGTCGCTGACTATGAGGTGACACTGGGAGCCTATCAGCTGAGCAACCCTGGAACAGACATCAAAGTGGTTTTGGTGGAGGATGCCATCAAGTACCCCGGCTACACGGATGAAGGCTCCGGTGGGGACCTTGCTCTGGTGAAATTGAAAGAGTCTGTCTCCTACTCACGTGCCATTCGCCCCATCTGCCTGCCATCCGCTTCCGTCAGCTTCCCCAGCGGCATGAAATGCACTGTGACTGGCTGGGGGCATGTGCTTACTTCTGGTAAGTGAAGGGTTAACACGGCCTCCTCCGGGACTGAGGCAGCTGGGTAACGAAGTCACACAGGGAGATGGCTCCCCCGCTGTGGAGATGCAGCTGTGTCTGGGGTGGGGCAGCTGGATAACATCCACCAACAATTTTGGAGAGGCAGTGAAGGTGAACTGAGTTCAGCTGAAACTGCAGGGAGGGTTTTAGGGCCATGTACCAGCCCCTGAGACCTGCTCTGGGACCTGGACCCCCCCACCCTGCACAGCACGCTCTGGTGGCTCCCTTTCCCCCCACATGGAGGAGTAGGCTGCCCTACCCTGACTTGGCTGCTTTTGCTTCCTCCATGCAGTCAGCCTGCCCAATCCCAAGACCCTGCAGCAGCTGGAGGTGCCAGTGATTGGGCTGGAGACCTGCCGCTGCCTCTACAAGGTCAACGCCAACCCCGCGGAGCCCCACGAGATCAAGGAGGACATGATGTGTGCCGGGTTTGCTGAAGGCAAGAAGGACGCCTGCCAGGTGAGCGGGTGCTGTGGGTCCGGCTCTCCATGGAACTAAGGGCGGGGTTGTTAGGATATAGATTTGTCCATCCCTTTGGGGCTTAGGTGCCATTCCTTGACCTTTGGCCTCAAGGGACCCTCCCCCACTCGGCCAGTCTCCACCCACCACAGCTACGCTTTAGTGACCAGGCATTTGTATCCCACTACTGCCACCGATCCCCCGCCTAATGCCCTCTCCACACCCTGTTCTTCCAGGGTGACTCCGGCGGACCCCTCTCCTGCCGCGTGGGAAATGCCTGGCTGTTAGCTGGGGTGGTGAGCTGGGGGGATGCATGTGGATCCCCCAACCGGCCCGGCGTCTATACCCGCATCCCAGCCCACATCGCCTGGATCAAACAGATCATCCCGGCGGTGGAGATGAGCGACGTGCGTGTGGATCAGGAGCCCGTCTCGGAGGAGGGGCTGTGCCCCAACACCACCACTCACTCTGGCCCTTACGATGGCATCCAGCACCATCCCAACTGGCCCCGGCCAATCTCCCCGAACCAGCCGTTGAACCTCGCCACCTCCCACATCCTGGCTGCCAGCCTGCTGCTTTCCTGCCTGCTACTTCACACACTCCCTGCCCTATAGCGCCCCAGCCATCAAGGTCAGCTCTGCATGGGAACCCCACCCCTAGCAGTCCAGGGGCATCCGGCCCCCCGCAAAACTCAGCTGGATGGTCCCAGGACTTCAGAGGCTTGGTTTCCCTCTCCACCTGACTATCCCTGTTTGTTTCACACGTCGACAGGGGAATTGATGTGACTTCATAGCCCTGTTCCTGGCAACATCGTTTCTGTCTGTGGTCCTGCAGACCCCTGAGTTCTGGCCAGCGGGGTCCTGCAAACTTCCCCCGAGCCTCGCTCTGGGACTCCCGCTGACCCGCCCCCCGGAGCCTCACTCTGTTGGCCTGCAATCTGGGCCATAGCAATAGGTAGCCCCGATTCCTGCTCTCAGGCCTGCTTCTGCCACCGCAGCAACTCCCAGGGCAGCTTAACAAGGTCCCATTCTCCCCCTCCTGATTTTTCCAGGGTGACTCCGGGGGACCCCTCTCCTGCCAAGTGGGTAGTGTCTGGCTGCTGGCCGGAGTGGTGAGCTGGGGGGATGCATGTGGGGCTGCCAACCGGCCCGGTGTCTACACCCGCATCCCAGCTTATGCAGCCTGGATCCAGCACATGGTCCCAGAGGTGAAGCTGAGCGATGTGAGCGTGGATCAGGAGCCAGGCTCTGAGGAGGGGCTGTGCTCTGGGGCAGCAGCTTGTTGCCTGGCCCCCTGGCTGCTCTCCTGGGCCTTCCTGAGCCTAGCCCAGGCAGGGTAATGCCACCCTCGCCAACTCCTAACATAGCAGGGAGGAGAGCTGGGGGCATGGGATCTGCCACCGGGATCATGGGGGCAGATACTCCAGTAGAACTGGATTTTGCCCCCTGCTTTCCCTCCTGAAGCTACCTTCAGGGCTAATGGCGCTGCCCCCAAAGGAGTCCGGCAGGAGGCAGATTGGCCTCAGAAAAGGGCGCAAGGCCATCCCCTAGGACAGAGAAACACTCCCTCTTCCTTTCACCTGTGTGACGTAGAAACAGCCGGGTTTCAGTCCCAGAGTGAGTCAAGGCAAAGGGATCTCAGTAGCAGCTGGCAGAAGATCTCAGCTCCTCCAGGCCAGCCGAAGCCCCAGGGATGGGCTGGGCTGCCCTGGCAGAACTGGCTTTTCCACCTGGGGAGAACAGCCGAGGGAGGGAAGGTTGTAAAGAAATGGGAGTTCAACACACGCCCAGCTGGGAGCACACAGGCCTGTCCCCCTGTCTTTCAGGCATGGGGTCAGGCCAGGCCTCCGGCTGGTTCTAAGCTGGGGGGGGGAAGGGGGGGATGGAAGGGCTCTTTAATATCAGATGAAGGGTTTAATAAAGAGGAGCCCTGTGTTATGGAACTGGCTGTTACGATTTTTTTAAAGCATTGGGGGTGTTCTAACCACTGAACCCCACTCTCTTCCCAGAGCCGGGGCTAGAACCCAGGAGCCCACCCTCCAAAGCAAAACTGGGCCGCACCTGGCTAGCCCATGTGCTGGCTGCAAGGCACAGTTAATCCAGCGCTGTGTCAATACAGCAGGTGCATCCGGGTGGGAGCCGCTCCAAGGAACCCGCTGGCTGGGCCAGAGAGGCGCCTGCGCTGAGCTGACTGGGTAGGGGAGGCGTTAACGCTACAGGGATGGGCAGGAGGATTAACACAGCCCGCAATGAATTTCTGTGCTGCCTCCCCCAGGACTAGAATCCCTCTACCACCTCTGCCCCCAGCCCCACCGCTAGAATCCTGCTCCCCGCCGCCCACGCCCTGGCAGTCCTACAAATCTGCTCTGCCGCCCCTGGGTGGGAGCCCTGCCTCAGGCAGGTTCATGACAGACACACACTGTTAACACTTTTATTTATGAAAAATACACACTTCTTAGAACAGAACAACAGAGCTGCAGGCAGGGAGCAGCCATGCAGGGGAGCTGTGGGGATCAGCTTGGGGGTGTCTGCGCCAGCCAGCTTGCCCCCCCCCCCCCACAGCAGCAATGCTCACTTCTACCTCCAGCTGGCAGCACCAGGCTATGGCTTGGAGGATGAAAGATGTGCAGCCGCAAGGGGCCTGGAGACAAGCAACCCTGGTGTGTCTGGATGAGGGATGCCCCAGCCCTGTGGCCACTTGGCTTTGTGTAGGGAAGGTGGGTCACGTACTGAATGGAGACCACCCAAGCTCAGCAGCCACCCCTGCCCACCTGCTTTTCTCCCAGGCCCTTGTGGAGCAGCCCCCAGCAGTGGGGAACACAAACCTTCGCCAGGGAAGGAGTCCAGCAGTGGAGAAAGGGGGCGGGGCGGGGCGGGGGAGGAGAACAGGAGGCATGAGCAACACTGGCTGGGGAGCAGAGCCCAGGGGCAGGCCAAAAGGGTGGGGGGGGGGGGAGAAAGGGAAGAGAGACAAACAAGGGAGAGATCCCAGCAAAAGCCCGGGGGGGAGGGGGAAGAAGGAGCATGGGTATGAGAAGGGGAGGGAGCCCTGCACTGCCCAGGGACAAGTGTCCTTAGCTGGGGCAGGTCCCAGGCTCCCGGTGCAGGAAGCAGCCCATGCACGAAAGTTTGAGGGGGACCCAGCTGAGGTATTGGTGGGGAGGTGCCCCATCAAGGCATGCCCAGAACCAGCTCTTTCTCCAGTATATCAGCCCTGTATGGGGGACCAGAAAGTCAGGGCTATGCTGTGCTGAGCCCCAGCCCCCACAGAGGCCGACTGTATCATGGAGGGGAACCCCACACTGCCCCAATGCTGCTGCAGGGCGCACACAGCATCTGCTCTCCTCCACCCTTCCTCCAAGGCAGCATCCCCAGATTGCCAGTCCAGGGCACCACCTGCCCACGGCAGGAAAAGCTCAGCCAGGGGTCGATCCCATGATGCAATGCTCTAAGGGAATTGAGGTGCTACAGGCCAGGCTGCCAACCCCAATGCCCAGGCAGCTGGGTGGCACAGCCCTCGCAGCCAGGGTCTCATCCGGTGCTCTGCAGTCAGGTGGGGCGCAGAGCCTCACCCCATGGAGGGGCTGCTCGGCCCCTGTATCCCACCAGCCCGTCACTTCTTGGACATCTTGGCCTGCTTGTGTTTGGGGGGCGCCCACTTGAGACAGATGGAATCCACTGGGGAGGGAAAACGTGGAGGGGGTGAGTTTGACAGAATCTACAACCCCCCCCGCCCACACACACAATGCTCCCAGAAGGGCCCAACGAGATCATTCTCCGCCCTCCACTCTCAGCCCGAGCCATGGCAAATGCAGCGACTTGTGTTTGACTGATGGAGCCTCCAGGAAAGCCCCCAGTGCGGGCTGGAAGCCACCAGAAGATGGCCATTTTCCCAATAGTCTGGGGCGCTCTGGAAAGGGGTGATGAGAGGCCTACAAGGGCATACAGCTCAGCAGTGACTGCTAGCAGCAAATATCACCAACAGACACCAGATGGGGAGGGCTCCCAGTTCCTGCAGAAAATTCTTTCCCTGGTGTCTGACCCGTGCATCTCACCCATGTGCGCAGGGTCTGACACCATCTCCGGGGGCGGGAAGGAATTTCCCCGAGGTCAGATCCAAAGATGTGTCACCCACCCTGCTGCAATCTGGTTCCTTATTTCTGATGGGGCTTTGTCTGGTTTTAACTTGCAGCCCCTAGTTCTTGCTCTGCCCTTCTCTGCTAGCTTAATGAGCCCGTTAGCACCTTCTCTCCCCCAGCAGGTACTTTCACACCAGGATCAAGCCACCTCCCACTCCTCTTTCAATAAGCTAAACGGATCATGTGCCTTAAGTTTCACAGTGTAAAAGGCCTTGGCTCCACCCTGCAATTATTGGTGGCTCTTCAAAAGCTGCCAAAGGAAAATGCTCAGCTCTCGTTAAGGCTGCAATACAAGTGCACTTCAAGTGAACCCCGGAAATGTTCTCTATGCAACCTCTCAGCCAATTACGCAGGGAGGCAGCTGGCAGCTGTGGGAATGCAGTTTGTGCTGGAATACAGTGAAAACTCTGCCACAGAGCTGAGATGCAGCCACCTCTGGGGCGAGGCAGCTGGGTACCAGCAACACATCATGCAGGGGCATAGTTCACCTTGCACTGAAATGCAGCCACCTCTGGTATGGGACGCGGCAGCTGTCTCTAAGCCGCTCAACAACGCGTCAGTGGCTCTGGAGGATTCCAAGATGATCGGTGTCTCCAGCCCAGCTTCAAAGCAAAATGCATCTTCCTCCAACCCCCACCTTGGCATTTCCAGGCCAGAGGTGGCTGGGGAGTTGAGCAGCATTGCTGTTACCCAGTGCCACCCCAGAGCAGGTACATTTCAGGGAGGGGTGCACAAGCCCCACTTTTGCAGCCTGTGAAGAGCTTGGAGCCATCCCCGGGAGAGGGGGAAGCGGGCAGCTGGCTCGTGATGAGAGAAGCACTTTCCCAGCCTCTGGTTACATAACTGGCAGTGCCACACCCGTCACCTGCCCTTGGAAAAACAACAGCCTGCTTCAGAGAACCTGGAAACCTGAGAGCGGCCAGGGAATGCTCAAAGGGGTGTTTGTCCTACCCCGGCCTCTAACAGGGCTGCTTTGTGTTCAGGCTTATTGCTGCTTCGCTGCTCTCTCGGCCTACGCAGGCGGGGAAGGAACGTGCCAGTGAGCTCAGTGGCATGTCCCCCCCATGAGCCAACCAGTACCTCCCAGCAAGCAGCCACATGGGAGCTGGCACGCCCTAGTGAGGGAAGACTTTGAGTCCCGCTCCTTGGCCCTGGAGCAGGGTCAGAGCCAGGTCCCCAAGAGGGGAGTGGCCCCATGTCCCACTACCTGTGATGGGAGGCTTCTTATACTGGGCACTCTTCAGATGTTCCTCCACCAGCTTGGGCGTGACGCAGATGACGTGCTGCCCCTTCCAGTATTTCACCATGTTGAGGGACTGCAGTGTGCTGATGATGTCATTCTGAGTGATGCTGGTCATCTGGCTGCAGGAGAAGGGGGGAGGGGGGGGCGGAGGCATTGGCAGCAGCTGTACCAGGCTGGGGCTTGGCACGCTCAGCAGGGAGGGCCAGCTCAGGACTTGGATGGGAAAACACCACAGCAGGCGTGGGGCTGAGTCGGGGTACCCACTCCCAGGCAGAGCTGGCCCAATGCAGTGCTCGGGGCGCTGTGCTGCGTGAAGTGGGGCAGGGGCTTAGTAAGGGATCCTCTGCCCTCATTCTGCTGTGGCTCTACGGCAGGGGTGGCCAACCCACGGCTCTTGAGCTGCACGAGGCGCTTTGATTGAAGAAATGCAGCTCCTGCTGGTTGTGAGCTGTGCCCCAGCATCTGCTCACGGCTGGCTGCTCTGCGCACGCATCCCAGCGCCTGGAGGGAGAAGCGTGTGGCGGCGGCTCCAAGACCCAGACAATAGGTTAGAGCAGGGGTGGGGGAGGATGATATGGGGGGACAGGGGGTGCCTGGGGGAGGGGAGGCGCATTGGGTTAGAGTGGGGGAGAGGGAGGGGGAGCTGAAGCACCTTAAAAACCTCAAAGTTTTCATGGATGCACAATAAGGCAGCCAACACAGATGCCATATTTAAAAATTCCAGGGCAAAAAAAAGAATCAGCAGGTACCTGGTTTACACTGTGTTTCTTTAAAGAAAATTCAAAGGCTACTGTTTGCCAGGCTGAAGCAATTATTCTGACATACGAGTCTCTCTCTTCTTGTTTTTGAACCTCTCCTATTTGCAGTCTGGGACAGACCTGAATTTTTAGAACTATAAAAAAAAGCCACAATCTTCATAAGTAAAAAAAATGAGGAAACCATACCAGAGATCAACAAGCTGGATTGAAACAGGTGCTTCAAATTATGCTAATTTACTTCTCAGTTCAGTGTAGTTTTAAAAATGTCACAGCACATAATAGGGCAGTTGTGCTACATTTAAAATACAAGGTCGGGATGCTTTTAAAGTGAGAGAATATTACTGTATTTTTAAAGGTTGTTTTTTTTAATTTGATGTTTGTTCCTTGTCAAGTTCTCTGAAGATCTATGGATGGGCCGTGAATTTTTTTAAGTGACTAGAGACTTTTCTATTGGGTTTGTTCCGAAATGTCCTGTAATGTTATTTTTATCACTACATTTCGTGTACTATATCACTCCATCTTTCTATTTATAGATATATAAAAAATAAATATATAATACGTAGCTCTTCGCACTCTAGCCATTGCTATTTTGGCTCTTCGTCTCTAGCTGGTTGGCCACCCCTGCTCTACAAGGCTCAAGGGGGGGATGCTCCCCTATCTGAATCCCTGCTGCAGCTCCGCTCCCTCGCTCACCTGAGGTCTTTAATGGACAGGGTCCCTCGGAAGTCCCTCAGGATCTCCAGCAGCACCCAGGACCAGTAGCTCCGGTAGCTCAGCTTGCCCAGGTCCGAGAGGGGCTTCTCTGGGGAGCCCACCGTGCTTTCCAGCTTAGACAGCTCATAGCCTACGGGCATGGAAAAGGGTGGGGAGAGATCAGAGCCCCTGGCCTGGGAGTGCGGGAATCCTAAGGCATTCCCCTCCAGGAACTGTGTACATAGAGGCTGGGGAGGGACAACGTCTCAGGACAGGAATCATCCTTCCTGCCTCCCGCTACTGGGACCTCTTCTGGGGATAGCAGGGAGCTCACACAGTGGCAGTCCAAGAGGGGAGCCACTTCCTCCAATCCGAGAACCTACCAGCTCATTGCCCACATGGCTACAGCATAACAAAGGCCAGAGCCAGGCTACTCACTGAACGCGATGAGAAACTTGCCATAGCCCCGTCTCTGGTAGGGGGGCAGGGTGAGGATACAGGCCACGTTGTTCCCATCCGGAGACTCCTTCTCCTAAGTACAGAGAAGGCACAGACACAGGGTTACCCACAGCAGGGGAGGACGGGGCAGGAACAGAGGGGGAGCAAGGCTGGGCCCAGACTGGCACAGGGAGGGGAACCAGAGTTCTGCATCTGGGCTCAGAGATGGCTCCCATCCTTCCCAGTCACTGCAGATCAGTGGGGGACTGGTGCAAGCTGACAAAAGGTTGTTCCAATTCCCAGGCCCAGAGCTAGGGATCAAACCCAGGAGTCCTGGCTCCCAGCTTCCCCCACTTTAACCCACTTGACCCCACTCTCAGAACTGGGAATCAAACCCAGGAGTCCCGCTGCCAGCCCTGAGACTGCCGGCCTCCCAGCGCGGACTCCAGGCGCTACCTTGGAGAAGTAGCCGACGATGTGGGCTCCCTGCCTGTCGACCTCGGTGAGGATGTAGAAAACGAAGGGCTCCACATCGAAGTAGAGAGTCTTGTGGTCTAGGAAGAGCTTGGCCAGGAGACACAGGTTCTGGCAGTAAATCTGAACAGAAGCAAGAAAAGCAACCATCAGAGAGCACAGGACTTGTCCAGCCTGGGGCACCCCTAAGAAGCCCCCAGCCACAGGGAAGGATGAGGGAGCCGACTGCTGGGGACAATCCAATCCTGAGTGGGGACTGGCTAGGGGAACCCTAATGGAGTGACTCTCTCTCTGCTGGGGAACACCAGATGGGACTGGTGAGACGGGTCTGATTTATAGCCCTACAGCCTTTTTTTTGGGGTGGGGGTGGAGGGTGAGGGAGGGAGCAGACACATGCTGGGCTCCTCGGAGCAGAACCGAGGTACCACAGTAGCAGGGACTTCACCAGGGGGCAGTGCACTGGGATGCCCAAACAGCCCTGCCTCACCTTGTGATCTTTGCCATCCACTTCATAGACCGAGATGTTGTTCTTCCTGTAGATCTCCTTCCCTGGGGGCTGCCTCCACTGGCACTGGCCCTGCGACAGAGAAATGGTCAGGCACTGGCCAAGCCAACACAATGCTGCTGGTGCCCCTCAATCCTGACACAGCCCCCAGCTCCCCTTTAAGCGCTGGCAGGGTTCCTCAAGCCCAAGCCCCCCTGCTATCCCAGCCCTGGGACAAGCCCCTCGCCCAGCAGATACGCCACTGCCCCGGGCTTCCCACCTCCACAGCTCCAACGCCACTAGGGCTTGGCCCTTACTTACTAGGTGGTACCTGTAGCTCTTCTCAAACTTCATGTATTTCAGGCAGTACTCGCAGATCCACAGCTTGGGCTGCTTCCCATAATCCTCCGGGAAGGGGGAGAAATACCAGGCATCAATCTCATAGTGGCCAATGTGGATCTTATCTACGTATTTCACCTTGGTGATCTGGGAGAGGCAGGGAGCAGAGGACACTCTAGGTTAGCGATCAGAGCAAGGGCCTGGGGTCCCGCCCTTTTAGATGCCAGGCCAATGCCCTGGGCCACTCACCGCCTCATGCTCCTTCTCCAGGGCAGCTGTGGTGGGATCCATCTCTGCGTAGGTCTATGAGGAAACAACTCAGTATCAGGCAGCTGCCACACTGCAGCACAGAGTTTGACTGAGGCCACACTGAACCTTCCACCCCAACCCCTACAGCATAGCGCCCCCTGGTGTCAGCACTGACTAGGAGAGAAGAGTGCTCCCCTTTGAGCCCCCCCCAGCCCTGATCCTGGCAACATCCCTTCTCCCCGGTGCACTTGCCTTCTGAACATGGTTGATCTCGTCATGTTTGCGCTTCTGGTTGCGGGTGATCTTACGCTCGGGTTGCTCTGACAGCTCGTTCATGTACTGGTCTGTGTTCTTCTGCACTGCATCTTTGACCGTCTTGGTGAGGGCCAGCCGGTTTTTATCTACCCATTCATCCAGGCGCCGGTTGACTGTGGTTAAGATGGGGCAGTAAGGAACCTATCCAGCTTCTATCCGTAGAGTGACAGTCTCACCATGTCCCAAAACACTCAACACCTGGGCACTGGAACCAAACTGTCCTGATTCGTGGGTATTTTAGCCCTCTAGAAACCACACCCCTGCCAAAGTCAGGTAGATCAGACATATCCTTATGTCTCCAGTGCTACAGAAGGGCAAAGTGCTCTTAGCCCCTAGGAAATCCTGTAATGGGGAATTCTGCAGGTAATTTCCCATAGATGTGTGGGAGTATGGGTGAGAGACTCATTGTAAAGGTGAAAATGAGGCAGTTATGAATATGAACTATGGGGAGGAAAGGAATTAACAATGTCACACTCTTAGGTGCTACCATAGTGAACTTAGTAAATAGCCACCCACATTAATACCCCTCCCCAGGAACAAAACCCAGGGCTGTACTCACATCCGACATAGTGCACATAGTATTCCTCCCGGGCCTCCTGCTCATTGAGTCGTGACTGAATCACCTCGGCTGAGTCTGCAAGACAATCATCTTAGTGCCACTTAGATGCGCAGAGAAAGTAAGAACAAGTGGGTTAGGTGCAATGTATGCCCTAAAAAATGGTAGCCCCTTTTCACTGAATGACAGACAAATACTTTACTAAGGTAAACAACGAGAAGTCTTGTGGTACCTTATGGACTAACAGATTTATTGGAGCATAAGCTTTCGTGGGCAAAGACCCACTTCGTCTCATGCATCTGACAAAGTGGGTCTTTGCCCACGAAAGCTTATGCTCCAATAAATCGTTTAGTCTATAAGGTGACACAGGACTTCTTGTTGTTTATGCAGATTCAGACTAACATGACTACCCCTCTGATACTTTACAAAGGACACATCCATCTGGGGGGAAAAGCCTTCTTAGTGCAGAATTAGAGCACCGACCCATAGAACTCACGTGGAATAACAGCTGTGCTTTAGATTTACCCTCTGGTTTATTTTGCAATAGCTTCCCCATGAACTCTCTGAGAGATTTAGGACGTATTTAAGTTTCTCCTATTTCAGGCAGTTGTGTAATGTTAGTTTACCCTGGTGCAGTGAAAGAGAGTGGGAATGGGACGTATTGGGTGCGGAAGCCTTTATGCCATGTCCTGTGGGCACATGGTTGGGAAAGTCTGAGGGTAAGTGGCACTGGTGATCAGAGAGATCAAGACTGAGTATCACAAGAGAGGCAGGTCTCTCACCCCAGGACCCCTCTGTGAGGCAACGCAGAGCTAGAGGATGAAGGGGGCAAGCTGGAAGCCCTGGGCTTATCCTGACTAAAGATGTTAAATTGCAGTTAATTGACTAGTAGATGGTATTTCCATCAATTAGTCAATAGGCACTTCCACATTCCTCCTTTGAAATGTACAAGAGCCCCCAGAGGGGCTCTTGTACATTTCAAAGGAGGAATGTGGAACTCTGCATACAGCAGGAAGTCTTTGGGCTGCAGGTGGGGCCAGATGTGAAGTGTACAAGAGTCTCCAGCAGGGGCTCTTGTGTATTTGAAAGCCTTTGTGCCCTCATGGAGCCTGGGGTCAGCGGGGAGAGACACTCAGCGTCCCCTGCTGACCCCGGGCTCCATGCTGCACTGCATGCCTAGCTCAGTGTGCAGCGCTGCTGCTTTGAAGTACCCCTTCTTCTTCCCCCCTCTTTGTAGCTCGGATAGAGCAAGTGGCGGGCGGGCGGGCGGGGGGGGGGGGGGGGAAGTCTACTCGTCCTGAGCATCTTTAATCCTGACAGGGCTCCTCTGGGGCCAGGTCTCCCCCACACGCAGACCCGGGGCGGGGCGGGGCGGGGCGATGGGAGTTACTGCATCAGGCGGGGTCACCCCAGACACACCCGGGCCCAGAGGAGGGTGCAGGGGGCCCTGGCGGCGCCAGGCAGGGCGGGGGGGGGGGCGGGACTCACGCCAGGTCCCGTCCGCGCGCCGGCACAGGTAGGTCTCCCCGATCTCCACGGTGACCTCGGCCTCGCGCGGCGGCCCCGGGCTCAGGGGCCGGGCCTCGCGCTCCTCCTCGCCGCCCGCCCCGCGCAGCGCGTCCGGCCCGGGGGGGCTCCCGCCGCCGCCGCCGCCGCCCGGCTCCGCCGCCATGACAGGCCGGAAGCGCCCTCGCGAAAACAAACCGCCGCCCGCCCGCGCGTGGCGGGCGCCCGGAGGTGACGTCACGCGCCCCGCGTCACGTGCCCGCGGCAGCCGCGGGTCCAGGGTCCCGCAGGGAGACGGCAGGGCACCACTCTCCCAGCGTGCACCGCGGCCTGTGCCCGCCATGCTGCGCCCGGTCCCCCAGTGGTCACCCCCGTATCCCAGCGTGCACCGCGGCCTGTGCCCGGTCCCCCAGTGGTCACCCCCGTATCCCAGCGTGCACCGCGGCCTGTGCCCGGTCCCCCAGTGGTCACCCCCGTATCCCAGCGTGCACCGCGGCCTGTGCCCGCCATGCTGCGCCCGGTCCCCCAGTGGTCACCCCCGTATCCCAGCGTGCACCGCGGCCTGTGCCCGCCATGCTGCGCCCGGTCCCCCAGTGGTCACCCCCCGTATCCCAGCATGCACCGCGGCCTGTGCCCGCCATGCTGCGCCCGGTCCCCCACTGGTCACCCCCGTATCCCAGCGTGCACCGCGGCCTGTGCCCGGTCCCCCAGTGGTCACCCCCGTATCCCAGCGTGCACCGTGGCCTGTGCCCGGTCCCCCAGTGGTCACCCCCGTATCCCAGCGTGCACCGCGGCCTGTGCCCGCCATGCTGCGCCCGGTCCCCCAGTGGTCACCCCCGTATCCCAGCGTGCACCGCGGCCTGTGCCCGCCATGCTGCGCCCGGTCCCCCAGTGGTCACCCCCCGTATCCCAGCATGCACCGCGGCCTGTGCCCGCCATGCTGCGCCCGGTCCCCCACTGGTCACCCCCGTATCCCAGCATGCACCGCGGCCTGTGCCCTCCATGCTGCGCCCGGTACCCCAGTGGTCACCCCCGTATCCCCGCGTGCACCGCGGCCTGTGCCCTCCATGCTGCGCCCGGTCCCCCACTGGTCACCCCCGTATCCCAGCGTGCACCGCGGCCTGTGCCCCAGCGCCCCTTCCTGTCACCACCACCCCTTGCACAGAACCCAGGAATCTGGCTCCCAGCCCCCAGGCCCTGGGGGAAAGGGCCCAGGTGTCCTGCCCGGCCCCCCTCCCTTTCCCCGCCCGTGCACTCGCCAGGCAATCAGACCGGGCACGGCAGGGGTGTTGAAACGTGTGTGATTTATTGGGGTTTTACGTCACAGGAAACATCACCCGCGCGCCCGTACAGTCAGTCAACGCAGGACAACCGCAGACAGGGAGAAGCCACCCTAAGTTCCTTCCCCTTCCAAACATGACACTATCCAACTTGATTCCATCATAATGACTCAAGTATGCGCATAACATTGTTGCCTTCTCTCCATGGACCAGCCAACAGCATATGAGCATGACTAGTACCAACAGCTAAAGTTAATCTCTGATATCACTGTAAGAATTGTCTTTAGCCCTTTGATTTGAATTACCAATAGCCCATAGGTGTAGTTTGGCTAATGACCAGAATATCTGTTTGGATTACATTTAAATTACCCCCCCCCCCCAAAACCCGCTAAATTCACAGAACAGAATTAGGATGATCCAAGGCTATCGCCCCGTATTACTAGAATATACAATACAATCCTTTACTATGTGACCACTCAACAATGGACCATTTGAGCATAACACTTGGCCAAGCAACACTGGACAGCATGTAACACTAGGGATATGCATTTTTATCCACCACAGCCTCAGGTGCAAGGAGGTAGTGATTTGAATCTTTGTCTATAGTCCCCAAATAATATCATAATTCATCCATGTAGTATACTTAATGCCCTCTAGTGGTAGGTCTATTTACAGTATTAATAGTTATACCATGCTTATAAATATTAACTGAAAATACTCAGGTCAGTAGTGTTATCACCCTATTTAAGAGGGAGGAAAACAGAGTGAAGAAATTACTTGCCTGTTTATGGTCAGCAGCAGAGACAGAAGCAACCCAGGAGACCTGATTCTCAGTCCTTCCTGCTCTCACTAGACCACATTCCCCACCCCTAGAGGAGAATACCAGCCTCCAGTTCTCTTTTGGGGGCTTGTCTAGATGGGGAAACTGACCAAAAATCGATGTGGAATAAGTTCCCCATGTGGCTACTCTACTCTGGAATAATTAGTGATCTTATGAAGCAGAGCACTTATGCAGGAATCAAATCCCTCTTCTCCCAGAAGAGAGAACCCACCCAGGAAGCTACTGCAGTCAATTTCCCAATGCAGATAAGCCCTCTATCTTCTGCTGCAATGGATAGATCCTGCTACAATGACTTGGTGCGATGAGGTTAATACTGAGGTGGGGAGTTTAGACTTGAATTCTACCCCCTCCTTCCTTCAACTACTTATAAATCTCCACCACAGCATCCGAGCAGAGCAGGGCTGGTATTGTTACCAATACACAAACACAGAACTAGCATACACAACCCGATATAACACAGTCAAAAGACCAAGAACACTGCCTTTGGTACTGTTCAAAGTCTACAGTCTGTTAGTCTCTATAACGGAAGGGTTCTCAACTGTAGAAAGTTCTTTAGAGTAGGCTTCACTTTAATTTAGTGTGGCAATAACTAATGTGTAGGCTCCCTGCTTGGGAGCTCTGATCCCAACAGGAGAGTACTGAATAGACGTATATAACCAGCTGCCCTAGACAGGAGGAGCACCCCAGGGCTGTCTGGCCTTGGGAAAGGTTCAAACATACTAAAGTAGTATCTCTCAGGCTGGGAACAACTTGCTGGGAACACAACTCAAGAGTGCTGACTCCTTTCACTAACCCACTAGACCCCCCACCTCTCACTAGGAACCAAACCCTGGAGTCTCCACTGCCAACCACCCTGTTCTATCTCACTCCCCTCCCAGAGCTCAGGGCAGAACCCAGGACTCCAGACTGACACTCTGCCTGCTCTAGATCCAGACCTCAATCCCTTACCAGATCCAGAAAGAAAACCTAGGAGTTCTGTCCCTCTTTGCTCTAACCACTAAATTTCACTCTTCTTCCAAAGCCATGGAGTCCTGACTGCCAGTCCTTACCCCCACCCTAACCACTAGATCCCACTCCCACAGCTGCGGGAAATCTAGTCGAGGAATTCCAGTGCTCCAATGCAGGAGGTCCAAGGAATTCCTGTACTAAGTCAGGAGGACGTTAACCCCACCCAGCGTCAGGACGGCCACTGGTTCCTCCCCTTGGTGCAGCTGCTGGTGGCGGGTGAACTGCTGCTTGTAGCGGAAGCTCTTCCCACAGACACTGCAGCCGTAGGGCTTCTCCCCGGTGTGGATGCGCCGGTGCTTGACTAGCTTGGAGTTGACATAAAAGCCACGCCCACAGTCGGGGCAGCGGAAGGGCTTCTCCCCAGTGTGGATGCGCTGGTGCTCAATGAGGGTGGAGCTCTGGCTGAAGCGCTTGCCGCACTCAGTGCACTCGTAGGGCCGCTCCCCAGTGTGGGTGCGGTGGTGGGACACCAGGTGGGTCTTCTTCTTGAAGTGCTTGCCGCACTCGCCGCAGGCAAAGGGCTTCTCCCCGGTGTGGGTGCGCTCGTGCTTGATGAGGTTGGAGCTAAGGCTGAAGCACTTGCCGCACTCCCGGCAGCCATAGGGCTTCTCACCCGTGTGGGTGCGCAGATGCTTCACCAGGTTGGAGGTGCGGCTGAAGCACTTGCCACACTCGGGGCAGTGGAACGGGGTCTCCCCAGTGTGGGTGCGCTGGTGCTCGGTCAGGGCAGAGCTGCGGCTGAAGCCGCGCCCACACTCAGGGCAAGTGTAGGGCTTCTCGCCCGTATGGGTGCGCTGGTGGCCCAGCAGGGTGGAGCTCTGGCTGAAGCGCTTGCCGCACTGGCCGCAGACAAAGGGGCGCTCGCCCGTGTGGATCCGCATGTGCTCGATCAGCACAGAGCTCTGGCCGAAGCTCTTACCACACTCGGTGCACCGGTAGGGCTTGGCCACTGGCCGCCGGGCAGCAGGGCAGGCCGGTTCAAGGATGCCCAGAAGGTTGATGAAGCCTGGCTTGGAGCAAGCATGTTGAAGCCGTCTCCTCCTTGCAGGGCCTCTCCGCTGGTGCCCTGGGACACAGACATTGGGGCACGCCCCCCGGGGCTCCACTTTACTCGCTATCCTGATGCCTGCCAGGAAAGAAAGATTCATAGGTTATCTGGAGAGAAGAAGCTGCTGTGATTATCCCACCCGCCAGCAAAACGCTTGGATTGGGTTTGGGGGCAGGGCCTCTCTTTGCTGCGTCTCTACTGCATCTGGCACAATGGCTCCCAGGCACTGTGGTAATATCGCTAAAACATCATGTACGGCGTTTCTCAGCTACACTGAGAGCCTGATGCCTAAGCGGGCTCCTGGATGCGACCGTGATACACCGAATAAATAACGTACAGCACCGAGCACAATGGGATCCTGCTCAACGGCTGGGATTCCTTCCCTGCACCAGGGAGAAAGGGGATGGCAGAGGGGTGAAAGACCCTGATCACTGGGGGCTGAATTCTTGACAGAGCTGTCCCCAGAGGGGGCAGGCTGGCTGTGCCCCCCATCTGAGCCCGGGCAGAGTCAGAGGAAGCCGGTGGCAGCTTTGCTGCGGTCCCAGCGGTGCCCTTCTCTCCCGGACCCTCAGCCCGTGGTGCATCACCTGGCAGCGCCCCTTCCTCAGAGCCCCGCCGAGCCGGGCCCCCCAGCTCCGCCCCGTCGGGCTCCATCAGCGCAGGGAGCCCCGCTCAGCCGGCTCCATGCCGGGCTCCCGACAGCAGCCGGCCCGCACGGCTCCGCTCGGCAGCCCAGCACTCCAGGGGGAACCCACTGATGATGTCAGAGGCCAGCGTCACGTGATGAAGGGAGC
Source organism: Pelochelys cantorii (assembly GCA_032595735.1). Lineage (NCBI taxonomy): Eukaryota > Metazoa > Chordata > Testudines > Trionychidae > Pelochelys > Pelochelys cantorii. Next base: position 4,331,958 of record CM064329.1, read on the forward strand.
GGTGGGAGGGGCCGCTGTTGCTAGGAGACAGGGACAGGCCTGTCGGGCCTGAGTGTTTGGTTCCTGCAGGATCCATTGTTGTTAATAAAGATGCGCAGGTGCCCTATTGTCCTCTAGTATCCCAGCATGCACCGCTCTTGGCAGCTTGTTTGCCCCTTGGCAGGGGAGCCCATGTCTCCTAGCGCCCCCTTCTGCAGCTGCCAGCCCCGCTCCCCTCCCCCACACAGCCCAGGAGTCCTGGCTCCCAGCCCTGCCCCCCCCACGTTAACCCCCCAGCCCCCGCTCCCCTCCCCCAGACAGCCCAGGAGTCCTGGCTCCCAGCCCTGCCCCCCCCACTTTAACCCCCCAGCCCCCGCTCCCCTCCCCCAGACAGCCCAGGAGTCCTGGCTCCCAGCCCTGCCCCCCCCACTTTAACCCCCCAGCCCCCGCTCCCCTCCCCCAGACAGCCCAGGAGTCCTGGCTCCCAGCCCTGCCCCCCCCCCACTTTAACCCCCCCAGTCCCCGCTCCCCTCCCCCAGACAGCCCAGGAGTCCTGGCTCCCAGCCCTGCCCCCCCCTTTAAGCCCCCAGCCCCCGCTCCCCTCCCCCAGACAGCCCAGGAGTCCTGGCTCCCAGCCCTGCCCCCCCCACTTTAACCCCCCAGCCCCCGCTCCCCTCCCCCAGACAGCCCAGGAGTCCTGGCTCCCAGCCCTGCCCCCCCCACTTTAACCCCCCAGCCCCCGCTCCCCTCCCCCAGACAGCCCAGGAGTCCTGGCTCCCAGCCCTGCCCCCCCCCCACTTTAACCCCCCCAGTCCCCGCTCCCCTCCCCCAGACAGCCCAGGAGTCCTGGCTCCCAGCCCTGCCCCCCCCTTTAAGCCCCCAGCCCCCGCTCCCCTCCCCCAGACAGCCCAGGAGTCCTGGCTCCCAGCCCTGCCCCCCCCACTTTAACCCCCCAGCCCCCGCTCCCCTCCCCCAGACAGCCCAGGAGTCCTGGCTCCCAGCACTGCCCCCCCCACTTTAACCCCCCAGCCCCCGCTCCCCTCCCCCAGACAGCCCAGGAGTCCTGGCTCCCAGCCCTGCCCCCCCCTTTAACCCCCCAGCCCCCGCTCCCCTCCCCCAGACAGCCCAGGAGTCCTGGCTCCCAGCCCTGCCCCCCCCACTTTAAGCCCCCAGCTCTCGCTCCCCTCCCCCAGACAGCCCAGGAGTCCTGGCTCCCAGCACTGCCCCCCCCCACTTTAAGCCCCCAGCTCCTGCTCCCCTTCCAAGGCTGGGGTGAGAACCCAGGCAAGAGTCCAGACTCCCAGCCCATTCCCCTCCCAGAGAACCGAGGAGTCCTGGCTCCCAGCCTCCCTCCCCCACTCTAACCCACCAGAGCCCATTCCCCTCCCAGGGCTAAGAACAGAACCCAGACAAGGGACTCTCAGCGCCCCTCCCATAACCCGCCAGACCCCTCGCAGCCTGGGATGAGAAATCAGGCAAGAGTCCAGGCCCCTGCTCTAACCCACCAGACCCTACTCCCCTTTGAGCTCCTGACTCTCAGGCCCATCCCAGAGCTAACCAATCTCCGGGAGCGCATCACTTCCATCATGCACTGCACGAGAAAGCTGACATTTCAGGAACTTTCACATTTATTTCTGGTGACAGTCTATTGATGTTTTACAAGAAAGAAAAAAAATGTGAGCAGTTAAACAGGATTATGGGGACAAAACAAGCAGACTCAAGAGCAGAGAACCTAAGTTCTGTCTGCCAAAAAAAAAAAAAAAAGACCAATAACATTTAATAAATCAAGAGCATCTCTAACATGGTAGTCTGTCAGTGACAGAGGCACAGAGAGATTAGATCTAGTAATATCGACAGTTAAAGCTACATCTCCTGTGTTATTATAAGCATCTCAGGTGATTCCAGAGTTAGATTGGTCTTAGATTCATACAGCTGATTTTTCATGTCTGTAGTGTTGTTTTTCTTAGCATCTCAGCTCCTGGTTATGCAAAAATCTCAGGTTTTATTCAGAAAAAATAAGGTTCTAATCTTTGTGGTTACAGAGAAAAGCATGAAAAGGTGACCTCTAAAGGCTCAAAAGAATGACACATTTCTCATTTTTGAAAAAAAGTCTCAATTTTTTAAGCCTATCATCTTTTGGGGAGATTCATGGGCTTTAATCCTTTCGGGTTGGCAGTACTGCATGTGCAATTTGACTGGCTGATAAGAAGTCAGTGCAGCTTACATTTAAAGTTACAAAATCTGTTACATTTAAATGTATAAAACAGAACTGGACAGAATGACCAGTGTTCCCTGCAAGATGAGCGCTTGGGCAACCTCCCAGTCTCAGGTGCTGCTCAGCTGATTAGCATGTGTTTTTACTGGTAGTGCACATCCACATATACATCAGTGCACATAACAAAATTTATTCACACGTGGATGGAAAAAATAAGGTAACATTGAAGATGACCCAGAGTGATGTGGTCAGGTGAGAGCCCCCTATTATCAAAGTAAACTATATGATCCTTTATTACATAATCACCCAACTTTGGGTCATTTCCCATGGCACTCTGCTAAATATTACAGGCTAGAACTATATGATAGATATGAAACAGTCCCCTCCTTTAATATCAGAGGCTGCCATTTGTATCTGCCTTTGAACCCTAAGTAATGTAGCAATTTGTTCATGTAGTGTTTTGAATGTTCTCTAATCCACAGGTCTATTTACAGTCCTCTTTAGTTTAGGAAATGCTTGCTGCACTGTACTATCCAGAATCTTTAGTGAGGAACTGGATGCTCCTGTGTTTAGAGAATGAAATATAAGAACTGTGCATTGCATGGATCAAATCACAAGTCCATGGAACTGATTCTGCTCTCACTCACATGAGTGTAAATCAGGAATAATTCAGTTGAGATAAGTCATCTGAAGTCACACTGCAAGTCAGTAGCAGAACTGGAAATACAACATAGGAACCATGATCCTGGGACCCCCTCGCTCTTTCCAGCTCTGGGAAGGGAATAGTGTCTGGTGATTATAGAATCTAGGGGTCCTGATTTCCCATCTCTCCCTCACCCCCACCATTCCAATTCTAGTCACCATTCCCCTCCGAAAGCTGAGAACAGAATCCAAAGATCCTGATTTCCAATTCACCCCCACCCCACCCCGCCCAAACTGTAACCACCAGATCCCACTCCTCCCACTAAGCTGAGAACAGCACCCAGGAACAGTGATACCTCTGCTCAGACAACCCCTCTTTTCAGTCATGGTAACTGAAGGGCCCTTACAGTGTCTGTGCATAATGAGTAGAGTTAATATCCAAGAACAAATGCCTTGCTTTGAATTTCAACCCATCTTTTGTGAGAGCATTAACATCTCAGTTCTAACATTATCTTAATGTAGGGCTGTTGTCTTTTGCATCTGTAAAAGTTCTAAATAGTGCTAGGTCCTGCCATGAGGGCAGGAGAGTGGACAACTTCTTGAGGTCCCTTCCACTTCTAGTATTTTATGATCCTATGAGAACTAGTCTATACAACAATGTAACACCACAATCAAGTGCCTAAGAACACTGTCTTTATAACGATGAAGAGTCTAATATAGTAATCCTGCTTAATACAGGGGTTTGCAACCATATACAGTAAAGCCTACACTAAGAATCACCTCCTGTCTACCTATCTATCTCTGTGATCATCATTATGGACTCACAGGGCTAACACCTGTCTGAGGCAACCTCTCTGAATTAACTCTGAATTAACATTTTCTTTTATTAAAATAATATTGAGTTTATATTTGGGTGTGAATTTAATCGCAGGGAAAGGTGCCCTGGGAGACTGGATTCTCTCTAAGTGTTTATAGGAGCCTGGGAAGTGTGAGATGAAGCTTGCTCAATACACACATATGCACACCCTCTACCCCTCCTGCTGAGCCTCACCCAGCCCTGGAGACTGAATCCTCGTGTACTCGCAGAACAGGTTCAACCCTGCCTTGAAGGGACGTGCTGGGGGAGAGAGGTAACTCAGTTCCTATGGCCCACTCAGTCCTCAGCCTTACTTCTGGGGCTGAGGATTACTGCTGGTGATTAAGGGATGTGAATATTCCCCCACTGGGATGCGGACTGGGGATCAACAAACTGGTTTCAGACAGGAATCCCCAGAATGCTCACTGCAACTGTCCTAGGCTGATTTGAATTAGTGACCTAGAGGCTGAAGGTTTGCAGTTGCTTAAGAGAGCCATCAGGTGACCCCAGCATTCAGGTACTCCTCGCTACAACTCTTCCTGTTCAAAGGGAGATTAATTCTCAAGCTTTCTATTAAAATAAAACAAAACCGTGCAGCTCAAATCCATCTCCCCACAGTTCACAGGCTCTCAGACAGCAGCCTCTGTCCAGTCATGCACCACATTCTTAGCCTGGTGGGACACAGAACCAGTGCAGGGCACAGAAAAAAACCTTTATAGTTACTCCTTCTTGGCAAGTGCTTGAGGTCCCAGAAGTGTGTCAAAAACCATGGAATCATAGAACCACTGGGCTGGAAAGGAACACAAGTGTTATCTTGTTTAACCATTGGAGACGGGAAGATGGTATTTCCCCGATGTCTGGAAGATAGGAGGACACTTGTCCTAGCAAGTCACTCCATCCAATGTCCCACAAGAAGCAACAAGTCTCCTGGCCTCTTCAGAGCTCTTGGGGATGCCACTCTGAGCAGGAATCTGAAGCGCTCCTTCTGCCCTCCAGCAGCTCCAGCCATATCCCCTGAAATGGGTAGCACAGGGTTCCTGCCATTGTGCCTCATATTAAGGTACCATCTCCACAGGGGGCAAAGTGGAGTTCAGCCCCTTTTCAGTCTGTGGCCTTTCTGCCAACCAGAGAGCCAGTTAATGCCAATGTAATAGTGATTTTGAGACACACCCAGCCTGCCAAAAACAAGCCTGAGACCCAATCAACTTGTTCCATGTAAGGGACTCCTATGCCATCAAATGGTGATGGCTTCAGGCCGCGCTGTTTATTCAAGTTCCCCACCTCTTGCAGTGACTAGAATGTCCATTCGGAGGGTGGGAGGGGAGGGTTTAATCCAGTGTCTGATCTTGCAGGCATTTGCTCCTTTTGCATTGGCAGTAGGCCTCACATGCCTGTCCAAATCCTGTAAGAATTGGGGCTGCCAATTTTACAGTTTGCTGAACACAGTAAAAGAGCTTGTCTACAAGAACATTTAATTTGTGGCCAGCTGGATTGTGAATCTACCCTGCACTATCCTGATGCACACTAAACGTTGGCAGACAGTCTTCTTTGAAATGGGACTACGTCAAAGTGCATTAACGAACTGTTAATACGTGTCAGTAGGGTCCACATGACAACTAGTGTGTAGCAGGCCAGCACAGAGTAGACTGACACCCCACTTGCCACAAATTCGTTATTGGTCTACATCACAAGATCTAAGAAACAACAGCCTTCCAACTGGCTTAATCTTCTTTATGGGATTTTCCCCATCTGAACTAACAGGGAACAGTAACAGAAATTGACATTCTTAACCCGTGGAATTCCTTGCAGCAGGATATTATGGAGGCAAGTATCATACTAAATCATAAAAAAGGATTTGATATATGTAGGATTAAGAATAGCACCTGCAGTGACACTGGACAGGATAAACACTGAAATGTCAAGGACATTTGACCCTCAGGATCCATCATGGGATCTGAGAGCCAGCTGCAGTGTGGAAGGAGCTGCTTTCTCCTTCAGTGTTGCACTGCACAGCAAAGTGCAGTCCGCATTTCCTTTGCAGCATCTAGCATTGGCCACTCTTGGAGGTAGGATACTGGACCAGATGGACCATCAGTCTGACCTGATGCAGCAGGGATGGGTATGGCAATACTGGGCTAGATGGACCCATTAATCTGATCCCACATGGCAGGAAGTGGGGGGAGGGATATTGGGCTAGACACTCCCATTGGGCTGATATGGGGCATCTGGGAGCTGAATGGGAAACTTGTGTTGACTGTGTTAGATCCACTGGGAAAGGCGGATAATACTGGACTAGACAGACCTACTGATCTGATCTGGGGAAGCCGCTCATGAGGTGAGATGGACTCATTAGTTTGGTGTAAGAAAGCAGGAGGAGGAATACCACATTGGTCTGTGCTGGAGTAGTGTTGGGTGAAGAATGCTGGGCTAGATGAGTCTATCAGGAATTCCCATGTTCTTAAAACAGGAATCAGAGACGCTCCGGCAATATGTGAATCAGAACCAGGCCGAACAGCTCAGAGAAACACACATTCATTCCAGCTCTGCACTTGGCTCACTACAACTTATCCACTGCCTGGCTCCAGTCTCTGACCCCCTTCACCCCTGGGGCAGGAGCTGGCCCACTTTAAACAGTCTCCGTGATCTGTATGAGTGGGGCTGCTGCAGCCCATGGCCCCACAGTCAGGACAGCCACTGGTCCATCCTCCTCCCCCTGGTGCAGCTTCTGGTGGCGGGTAAACTGGGGCTTGTAGCGGAAGCTCTTCCCACAGGCGCTGCAGCTGTAGGGCTTCTCACCGGTGTGGATGCGCTGGTGCTTGATGAGGTTGGAGCTGACACAGAAGCACTTCCCGCAGTCGGGGCAGCGGAAGGGCTTCTCGCCCGTGTGGATGCGCTGGTGCTCGATGAGGGTGGAGCTCTGGCTGAAGCGCTTGCCGCACTCAGTGCACTCATAGGGCCGCTCCCCAGGTGTGGGTGCGGTGGTGGGACACCAGGTGGGTCTTCTTCTTGAAGCGCTTGCTGCACTCGCCGCAGGCGAAGGGCTTCTCCCCGGTGTGGGTGCGCTCGTGCTTGATGAGGTTGGAGCTGAGGCTGAAGCGCTTGCCGCACTCCCGGCAGCCATAGGGCTTCTCTCCCGTGTGGGTGCGCAGGTGCTTCACCAGGTTGGAGGTGCGGCTGAAGCGCTTGCCGCACTCGGGGCAGTGGAACGGGGTCTCCCCGGTGTGGGTGCGCTGGTGCTCGGTCAGGGTGGAGCTGCGGCTGAAGCTGCGCCCACACTCGGGACAGGTGTAGGGCTTCTCGCCCGTGTGGGTGCGCTGGTGTTCGATGAGGGTGGAGCTGCGGCTGAAGCTCTTCTCGCACTCGCTGCAGGTGAAGGGGCGCTCGCCTGTGTGGATGCGCTGGTGCTCAATGAGATTGGAGCTCTGGCTGAAGCTCTTATCACACTCTGTGCACCGGTAGGGCTTCTCGGCTGGGCGCCGGGGCTCCAGGATGCCCAGCAGGTTGATGAAGCCCTGCTCGCGGTGGGCAGAGCGGCGCCGCCTCATCTTGGGAGGGTTCACACGCAGCCTCCCTGCTCCACCCTGGCTCGGGGAGGCGGGAACAAGCCCCGAGACCATCCCACATGGCTCCACGTCCTGCGGAGGATTCTCCTCATCCTCACTTGGCCCCCTGTCACCTGTCGAGAGAAGGAGAGAATTAAACCACGGTAGATAAGAGTGGAAACCAGGACTCAAATCCCTCCCTGAAGGCCCTGGATTCTGCTCCAATGTCTCTCAAAGAAAGGATGGGACAGGCTCCCACCGAGGATCAGTCCAGAGGGGTGCAGAAAACCCTCACTTTCATCTGCCACAGGCCTGCTGTAAATTCCACTCCTGCTTTCACTTACCAATATTCACTTTTAAGAACCACTGTGGAAAACCCAAGTGAACCTGCTACAGCATCAAGGGTAACCTCAATTTAATGAATCCTTTCGAGTGGCTTTCTATAGGCCATGCAGAATCTGGTGCTGCTGTTTTTGTTTTTTTTTTTCCTTTCTTAATCAGCATTTTGGGTGAGACCCAAGAGCTGGTTAAAGGCTCAGTTATGTCTTCCTGATACATTTCTTCAGTGGCTTGTGAAACCTCTTCCCTCTCTGCTTCTGGTAAATGGTGAGAACACTGTTAACTGGGACGGTTTACCCAGTGTCAATCTTGTGGTGAACCAGTGCAGTATAATCTTTATCTTTGTAGAATCAGGAGAACCACTTGATTCCTAACCAGAACATCTCTTAGACTGCTCAGTTGCAACTCTTTAAAAGGCACAGCACTGCCTGGAACAAGCTCATCTGCATCCCTTTCTTCTCTATAGTTTTTTCCTATACCAGCATTTACTCAATCTATGGGTTCTCATTTTGCCACTGTGGACCCATTTTGGTCCTATTTGCTGTCTGTCTGAAACATTCGGCAACTGAACAGGGATGTATTCCTGCTTCAGATCCACAAGAACTGTATCAGCTAGAAACCCCCATGGGTCTCAGAGCAGGTCTCACTATCTTCCTCTTGCTGAAAAATTACCACAGCAGCTACTAATAAATACTTAATATTAATATCAGCTATTAATAGTAAATGCTAAATATTAAATAATTTTGGATGCTTTTCCACATTTTCAAATATATTAATTTAAATTGCCACACAGAATACAGAGTGTGCAGTGCTCACTTTATATTATTTTTGTTACAAATATTTGCACTGTAAAAATGACAGAGTACAGTAGTTTTTTTTCAGTTCACCTCATATAAATACCATAATGCAAACCTCTTTATCATGAAAGTGCAACTTGTCAATGTAGGAAAACAACTCAGTTTCTCTCCTAGGAAATTTATCCCACCAGTTCGGCTCCTTTGACTTGAACTGATTGGTAATATTTAAGGTTTTACTAGGTTGTTTTTATTAGGTGAAGAAATTAATCTTATGAATCACATATATTCTTTGGTTCAAACCAGTTTGTTTACTAAAAATACACAAAAAGTCTGGTTTCCCTGAACACAATAGAATCAAAAAACAGCCAGGACTTTCCTGGCTCTGTACTTCCAAGTTTTGCTCCTCCAGTCCGTTTGGTGTGCAAGGAGCTCTAATCTCAGTGTCACGCACATACCTTCTTCTCATACTGTTAGCTTGTCATACAGACAGAGCTTGTCAAACAAATCCCTCGCCCCTACGTTTGCCACCAATCCCAGTAAAACCGCTCAGATCACATGGCTCAGCCAACATATGGCCCAGAGCACAGCAAATTCATTTATTTTCTTGATTCACTCATTTCAAATGGACTTTTAAAAGAATGCATTAGTTGTGGACAGCAATAATCTAAATCCCCCCGCCATACTTTTTTATAATTCCCTTTTTTTCCAGTGCGGGAAGCAAGACGGCAGGTTATGGTAGGTGGATAAAGGGAGCTAGACTTTTGGGGAGTGAGGTATTCTAGAATAAAAACAGTAGCCGGATATTTCTGCTCAGACTGACATCACTGCATCAGTATAATAGGTTTGTTTTTAAGAATTTTCTTTGCAACTCTATGAGTGGAAATGTGTGCATGTGTGTCTATATGGATTTCATGGCAAAATAATATACAAGGGGCTATGCTATGAGTGACACCTGCCATGAGGCAAGGACACCAGCTTGAATGATACTGAATGAGATGAGATGAGATGAGACGAGACGAGACAGAACTGGGGGGGAGGGGAAGACACCCAGTAGCTTTGCCAGAATCCCAGATTTCCCCTTCACTCCTGGACCTTCTCTGAGCTGGTGTCACTTATTCCTCACCTGTGTGGGTGTCTTTCTGGCTCTCCTGTTCCTCGGAGCCCTGGAGGTCTAGGATGTGCAGCTCTTCCTCTGGCTCCATCCGGGAAATCACAAGAAGCTCAAATATTGGAAGTCCTGCTCTTGGGGAAGAAAACAGGTAAAACCAACATCTGTCAAAAGTTGTACAAGAAAGGAAAGAACCTCTACCAGAACAAGGACTTTAATGCTGATATAATGTCTACACTGGGGGTATACGGATATAATTATTTCAATAAAAAAATCACACCACAAATAGTTACATCAGTACAAAATCTGTATGTAGACTAGGTTTTAGAGACGGTAAGTGTTTTTACTATGCATGTACAGTGCCCTGTACCATGGTGACCCCTTCACAATTGAGAAATTGCTTGGGACCTAGGTATGTATGTGGATAGATAGTTAGCTAGATTATAAAGAGAAGGGGTGTGTATGGGGAGAGAGCGATGGGGCTAGACATACAGAGAGAGGGGTGTATGAAGATAGGGCAGTGTATGAAGGGGTGTGTGGAGTGGGAGGCTGAGGGTCCATATGGGGGGCAGAAAGTAGGGCTATACATACAGAGAGAGGGGTGTACAAAGATGGAGGGTTGTATGGAGGGGCATGTGGAGTGTGAAACTGAGGGTGTGTTTGGGGGGAGAGAGAGATAGGGCCATGCATGCGGAGAGGGCTGTACGAGGATGGAGATCTGTATGGAGGAGTGTGTCGATGGGGAGAGAAGAGGGGTGTGTGGATTGGAGACTGAGGGTGCCTATAGGGGAGACATAGGGCCATGCATGCGGAGAGGGGTGTAGGAGGATGGGGGCTGTAAGGAGGGGTGTCTCGATGGGGAGAGAAGAGGGGTGTGTGGGGTGGAGACTGAGGGTGCCTATGGGGGAGGGATAGGGCCATGCATGCGGAGAGGGGTGTAGGAGGATGGGGGCTGTATGGAGGGGTGTGGGAGGAGAGAGAAGAGGGGTGTGTGGGGTGGAGACTGAGGGTGCCTATGGGGGAGGGATAGGGCCATGCATGCGGAGAGGGGTGTAGGAGCATGGGGGCTGTATGGAGGGGTGTGGGAGGGGAGAGAAGAGGGGTGTGTGGGGTGGAGACTGAGGGTGCCTATGGGGGAGGGATAGGGCCATGCATGCGGAGAGGGGTGTAGGAGGATGGGGGCTGTATGGAGGTGTGTGGGAGGGGAGAGAAGAGGGGTGTGTGGGGTGGAGACTGAGGGTGCCTATGGGGGAGGGATAGGGCCATGCATGCAGAGAGGGGTGTAGGAGGATGGGGGCTGTATGGAGGTGTGTGGGAGGGGAGAGAAGAGGGGTGTGTGGGGTGGAGACTGAGGGTGCCTATGGGGGAGGGATAGGGCCATGCATGCAGAGAGGGGTGTAGGAGGATGGGGGCTGTATGGAGGGGTGTGTCGATGGGGAGAGAAGAGGGGTGTGTGGGGTGGAGACTGAGGGTGCCCAGGGGGGAGGGATAGGGCCATGCATGCGGAGAGGGGTGTAGGAGGATGGGGGCTGTATGGAGGGGTGTGGGAGGGGAGAGAAGAGGGGTGTGTGGGGTGGAGACTCAGGGTGCCCATGGGGGAGGGATAGGGCCATGCATGCGGAGAGGGGTGTAGGAGCACGGGGGCTGTATGGAGGGGTGTGTGGGGTGGAGACTGAGGGTGCCCATGGGGGAGGGATAGGGCCATGCATGCGGAGAGGGGTGTAGGAGCACGGGGGCTGTATGGAGGGGTGTGTGGGGTGGAGACTGAGGGTGCCCATGGGGGAGGGATAGGGCCATGCATGCGGAGAGGGGTGTAGGAGCACGGGGGCTGTATGGAGGGGTGTGTGGGGTGGAGACTGAGGGTGCCCAGGGGGGAGGGATAGGGCCATGCATGCGGAGAGGGGTGTAGGAGCACGGGGGCTGTATGGAGGGGTGTGTGGGGTGGAGACTGAGGGTGCCCATGGGGGAGGGATAGGGCCATGCATGCGGAGAGGGGTGTAGGAGCACGGGGGCTGTATGGAGGGGTGTGTGGGGTGGAGACTGAGGGTGCCCAGGGGGGAGGGATAGGGCCATGCATGCGGAGAGGGGTGTAGGAGCACGGGGGCTGTATGGAGGGGTGTGTGGGGTGGAGACTGAGGGTGCCCATGGGGGGAGGGATAGGGCCATGCATGCGGAGAGGGGTGTAGGAGCACGGGGGCTGTATGGAGGGGTGTGTGGGGTGGAGACTGAGGGTGCCCAGGGGGGAGGGATAGGGCCATGCATGCGGAGAGGGGTGTAGGAGCACGGGGGCTGTATGGAGGGGTGTGTGGGGTGGAGACTGAGGGTGCCCAGGGGGGAGGGATAGGGCCATGCATGCGGAGAGGGGTGTAGGAGCACGGGGGCTGTATGGAGGGGTGTGTGGGGTGGAGACTGAGGGTGCCCATGGGGGAGGGATAGGGCCATGCATGGGGAGAGGGGTGTAGGAGCACGGGGGCTGTATGGAGGGGTGTGTGGGGTGGAGACTGAGGGTGCCCATGGGGGAGGGATAGGGCCATGCATGCGGAGAGGGGTGTAGGAGCACGGGGGCTGTATGGAGGGGTGTGTGGGGTGGAGACTGAGGGTGCCCATGGGGGAGGGATAGGGCCATGCATGCGGAGAGGGGTGTAGGAGCACGGGGGCTGTATGGAGGGGTGTGTGGGGTGGAGACTGAGGGTGCCCATGGGGGAGGGATAGGGCCATGCATGCGGAGAGGGGTGTAGGAGCACGGGGGCTGTATGGAGGGGTGTGTGGGGTGGAGACTGAGGGTGCCCAGGGGGGAGGGATAGGGCCATGCATGCGGAGAGGGGTGTAGGAGCACGGGGGCTGTATGGAGGGGTGTGTGGGGTGGAGACTGAGGGTGCCCATGGGGGAGGGATAGGGCCATGCATGCGGAGAGGGGTGTAGGAGCACGGGGGCTGTATGGAGGGGTGTGTGGGGTGGAGACTGAGGGTGCCCATGGGGGAGGGATAGGGCCATGCATGCGGAGAGGGGTGTAGGAGCACGGGGGCTGTATGGAGGGGTGTGTGGGGTGGAGACTGAGGGTGCCCAGGGGGGAGGGATAGGGCCATGCATGCGGAGAGGGGTGTAGGAGCACGGGGGCTGTATGGAGGGGTGTGTGGGGTGGAGACTGAGGGTGCCCAGGGGGGAGGGATAGGGCCATGCATGCGGAGAGGGGTGTAGGAGCACGGGGGCTGTATGGAGGGGTGTGTGGGGTGGAGACTGAGGGTGCCCATGGGGGAGGGATAGGGCCATGCATGGGGAGAGGGGTGTAGGAGCACGGGGGCTGTATGGAGGGGTGTGTGGGGTGGAGACTGAGGGTGCCCATGGGGGAGGGATAGGGCCATGCATGCGGAGAGGGGTGTAGGAGCACGGGGGCTGTATGGAGGGGTGTGTGGGGTGGAGACTGAGGGTGCCCAGGGGGGAGGGATAGGGCCATGCATGCGGAGAGGGGTGTAGGAGCACGGGGGCTGTATGGAGGGGATGGAGCGATGCTGGGGGGTGCAGGGTGAAGACTGAAATACTGGGCTGCAGGGCCAGAGGCAGGGACGGACGGAGGGACGGACGGACGGACACAAAGCATTCCCCCGCATCGCACGGCACCCCCTAGCCTGCCTGGCCCGGGGCAGCGCCTCCTCCCCCCGCGGGCACAGAGCTCTCCCCCCGCCCCCGGCTCGCCCAGCCCTTTGTGCAGCGCGCGGCCCAGGGCCCAGCCGCGGGCGGGCGGCACGAGCCCCGCTCCCGGGACGAGGGTCTCTCACCCGGGCGCGCGCCCCCAGCAGCAGCTCAGCCCAGCCGCGGGGACAGGAATGGGCTGCGGCGGTGCCCCAGTCAGCGCCTCCCCGGGAAACTTTCCCGGCGCGATGGTTCCTGGCTGTCAGCAGCGGGCAGGGGCCCCGGCTGCGGGCTGGGCTTTCCTAGCGGGAGGGGGCTGGGAAGCGGCGTGGAGGGGGGTCAAGGGGAGGGGCTGAAGCTCCTGATCCCGGCGAACGAGGCAGGAAGATGGTCGCTAGAGCCCTGCCGGGGTACAGCTCTGGTATCTGCAAAAACGAGCCGCGGCGATCAAGCAGAGAGCCACACATCTGCAGGGCTCTGGATGCAACATTTGCATCTGCATCGTGTCTGCAAAAAGGAGCCACAAGTTCCCTCTGTTTCCTTCCATGCAGGTGTGGAATGCATTGTGTTGTATGCACCCAGGCGTGTGTGGATATGCACCACCAATAGTGCTGCCGGTGATGGGCGTTCTGCTAATCAGCCAGGCCGCATTTGAATCTCTCCTATGTGGCCACCCAAGTGCTCAGCTTACAGGGAACACTGGCAGATAGATGCCTGCTGCTGTAAAGCAGATAGCCCCAAATTTGCAGGATTCTAGATACTTTGTAACTGTATCTGTATCCACAAAAATGAGCCCTGGATATCTGCATCCGCATTAGGTAGAGTGTTGTGAGAGCTGGTGCCTGACCACACTGCTGCATTAAAACTTGGACCAGTAGACAAAGCCTAAGGTATGAATTTCAACCAGAATGGCTGTAGTAATATATAGGGTTGCCAGGGGTCTGGTTTTGAACCCGACAGTCCAGTATTTGAGCTTTCTGTTCAGGAAACAAGTTGAGAAAATATAAATGAGAAAACAGAAATGTCTGGTATTTTCTAAATAAGATGTAATGTAGATTGTGATGTAATGTCAAGCATGTCCGGTATTTTTGTTGAAACCATCTGGCAATATAACAGACCATGTGGACACTGCCCATGTCTTCCTTTTACCTAGCTAATGTCCCAGAGAGGTGGATTAACTACAGGGATGAAACACCCCCTTCCATCTATGTAAGAAGCAACTGTGATGCTACAGTGGCACATCTGTACTGGTGGCTGTGCTGCTGTAATGTAGACATACATTTATCTCCCTCAGGGCTGGCCTTACCATGAGGTGAACTGAGTCTGCCACCTCAGGTGCCAGACTGTAGGGGGGACACCACTAGGACCCAGAGTGTAGAAAATTGTGTGTGCTGCTGGTGCATATGTAGGTAGCAGAGCAGTACCATGAGAGGAGTAGAACAGGAAGGAGGCAGAATTTAGACCTTTCAAAGTTTTGGCCTAAGCGAGGGAGAATGGGGGCGTCATTTGAGCTCCCCGCCTCAGGTGCCAAAATGTTGTGGGCCAGCCCTGATCTCCCTGAACCACATTAACTAAGCTTATAGAAAAATTCTGTCTACACTGGGGGATTTTTTGGCATAACTATGATAGCTGCGCGTGTGATTTTTCCACCCTCCTGGCTGATAAAAACTATGCCAATGTACCTATTTAGTATAAACCAGGCCTTTTATTCCAGAACAAGAGTGCTTTTTCAGTTTATCTTATTCTGGCTGGGAAGGAGTTTAAACTGAGCCAAAAAAAGTCACTAGAATAAGGCTGGCTGTACACTTAAAAGTTTTACTGTTATAGCTTTATTTCATTTGGGGAACTGATATATAAACTGTACCGGCAAGAGAACCTTTGTTCTGCAAACCCTTTCTACTGTAGACAAGGCTGCTGTCTGTGGCTTTGTCTGCACTGGAACTTGTGTTGCTGAAACGTTTGTTGCTGAGGCATGAAAAAAAACATGCCCCGAACACCAAAATTTTGGTGACCATGAGTGGGGACAGTGCTTCGTGGATGGGAGCTGTGCTTCTGGTGCTGAAACTCCTGTCCCTCGCTAGAGCTGGTTTTATTTTGTCACTAGGAAGGCTCTCTTCTGACAATAAAAAGCGGCCACACAGCACACCTTACAACAGTGCAGCTGCAATGGCCTAGCCGTGCCATTGTAAGGTGCACAGTGTAGACCTAGCTTTAGAGTTCACACAGGAGATAATACTGTTATACTATTACTGTGTAGCTGTAGTGGTATAACCTTTTCCCTGTAGACAAAAGCCTTTGAATGTAGACAAAGCCTTCAGGTCTAGGAATGGAGAGAGATACATTTTCCGTTATGTGTATTTGTATTGTAACATGATATTAAATTGAGGAATCAGTCAGAACCATTGATTCAGACATATTGTTTTTTCCCCTCCCTCTGTGGTTTTTTTTAACTTCCATATGTCACCATTTCTCACATTCATTTTCTCTGCATTTTGTTCTCTCTAGAGGTCTCACTTTTCTATTTCTGGAAGAATTCAAACCCTCCCCCTAATCGCTTTTGTTAAAATAATGTAGACACAGACCTCTCAGGTCTTCTTGTTCTTTTTGACCTCCTCCCTTTTCCTCTTGTTTTCCCCGCCCTGTTCTGCATCTGCCATCTGGCTCAGTAATCCCCCTCCCTGCTATCCTGCTCTGAGATTCCTCCAATAGTCCCCTCTCAAAGCCCCTCCATTACACCCTCCTTTATGGGCTCTCAAAACCGAACCCCCTGAGAGGTCTGAATATGCCGTTCTTGAGTTCCCTTCAATATCACTCTCAAGAGTTCCCCAATATTAACCTCCCAGAGACAACACCAATATTTTCCTTTAATAGATCCCACCAATATTTACCCCGATAGATCCTCACTTATTAGCCTCTTTGAGACACCCCAATACCTGTCCTCATGGACACCCCAACAGTGATCCCATTGAGATACTTCTTTATTATTAGCCTCTTTGAGACTCCCCAATCCCACACAGGGATTCCCCAAAAAGTCCCTTTTCAAAGAATTCTTCACTATCTTGCTTCATGGATCTCCCTAAAGTTACCCCACTGAGACCCCAAACATGCCCTGCTCAGGCCCCCTAAACACCTGTAAAGTAAACGCCATAGGGACAACTAAATAGCCCCCTTAGTGCCCACATTATCATCCCATCATGAACCCACAAAGCAGACCCCCTCTGAGAGCCCCAAAATTCCCACTCATGCCCCCCCCCCCAGTCGGCCCCCCTAGCTTTCCCCGTGACCATTACTGCCCCTCCCCACTCTGCCTTGGGGAGTTCCACAGGGTGGGGGAGGGCCAGCGTAACGGTTTTAACTGACATAGGTGGGGCCCGGGAGGGGGAGGAGTCCATGAGGGAATATTGTGCCCCCCCCCCCGCCAGGGGGGTTACTGGAAGGTCTCTAAGGACATTGGGGAATCCCTTTGGGGGCACTTGGGAAGCGTTTGAGAGGCTTGAGGCACATGGTATTTTGGGGGGTATTGGGACCCCTCACTGAGGCTGTTGCGGGGGTTGGGCACTCAGGGAGCTTTTAGGGGGTCAAAAAAGCAGATTTTGGGGCTCCAGTAGGGCGAAAAGGTCCATGAGGAGAGCTATTAGGGAAGCCCTCATTGAGTATTGGGGGAGGTCACTGATGGAAGCACGGGCGTCTCTGAGGGGAGATATGGGGAGCCATTCAAGGTACCTATTTTAAGGTCCTAAGGTTGTATATGGCGGTGTCTCTGAGAGACTTTGGGGATCTCTGAGGGAGACTCCTGTCTGTAATAAGCACTAGCCCCACACAGGAGTGTAAAGCAGAGAGTCTGGACTGGATAGAGCAGAGGGAGTCAGGACTTGTGGATGCTACCCCGGCTTTGTCAGGGTTATGGAGTCCAGTGGTCAGAGCAAGTCATGGCACAGCCTCAAAGGTGAGACTTGCAGACCTGTTGGACAGAGCCTTCTCCCCAGTCATCTCTCGACTGTGACACTAACACCCTGCCCATGAATCTTACACATGCAAAACAAAATGCAACTTTTGTTTGCTTGACGTAGAAATCCCCCAGCGAACGAACCACGACAACAAACTCTCCATATGGGGTGAGGGGAAGAAATGTAAAATACACCATTGGCATGGGACAAAAATGTACACACTTGTTCAGATCTCATCACAATTGGTGAGTGTGGAAGGGCTGGTTGGGGGAGCAGCAAGTGGAATTTGACCCTTTCGCTGTACAGCATCAGCCTAATGTAACTCCATGTTGGGAGACTGGTTAACTGGCTGGAGCAGGGAATGAGACAACAGGCCGTTTACCTCGAGGCGCATGTTCCAGTTTTTCAAATCTCCCCACCCAGCAGTTGGGACTAAAAGCTGTTCCCCTTGGAAACTTGTTTGCTATGAAAGGAGTACAGGAGGGCCTTTGGCATGGTGGAATAGAAAATTTCCCTGCTGCTGCCAGACTGTACCCTCTGTGGGCATACACACTAGGGATGTGAAAGTGTAACACAGTTAACCAATGAGCCTGGGGTCATCGGTTAATCTTCACGGTTACACACAGACTCCCAGTACGCACAGGGAGCTGGCTTAAAAACTGTCTCCCCGTGCACACTGGTTCCCAGGGAGCTGCCTGCCCCCCCACAAGTAATTTTTCAGCAGTTACACAAATACTTCATTAAATGCATTTTAACATCTCTATTACACACAAGATTCACTTTCCAGACTATGACTTTTCCCAGCTCTAAATGGACCAAAACAAAAACAAACAAACAAACAACAACAACAACAAAAAAACAAAAACAAAAAAAGTGGGAAGAATGATTGTAAAAATAGCTCTTTATTTAACCAAAAATAGGAATGGTGGAAATCGGTAGTCATCCTGAGCACAGAAAGGAAAAAAGCCGTAAGGCAGGAATGGCAGATGCTTCTGTGAACTTCATTGTTGGGCATAGGCCTGTGCAGAGAGACCCAGGTGAGTGGCAATTGTATTTTGTCCCACCGAGGGTGGTCAGATTCAGTCTTGGGCAGAGGAGATAAAGGATAGAGCTGTAGTGTGGCAGGATTGTGAATTGTTTTTCAATCACTGTGTGGCAGGATCTGGAGCTCTTTAGAGAAGTGCATATTTTTGTATGGGGTGTTTTCTTCATTAGATTCTCCTGCAGGGAGAATTTGACAGGAAGTGATTAGCAAAGCATTTTTCATTATGCAAATCACAAAGCACTTTAGACTCACAAAGTCATAGGCTGTGTCTACATTGGTGCAATCTTGCGCAAAAGCAGCCGCTTTTGCGCCAAAACTTGCTGCCTGTCTACACTGGTGGGGAGTTCTTGCGCAAGAACACTGACGTTCTAATGTACGAAATCAGGGCTTCTTGCGCCAGAACTATGATGCTCCCGCTCAGGAATAAGCCCTCTTGCGCAACTGTTCTTGCGCAAGAGGCCAGTGTAGACAGGCAACATGAATTTCTTGCGCAAGAAAGCCCGATGGTTAAAATGGCCATCAGAGCTTTCTTGTGCAAGAGAGCGTCTACACTGGCACGGATGCTCTTGTGCAAAAGCATATCTCTTGCACAAAGGCACATGCCAGCGTAGACGCTCTCTTCTGAAAGAGTTTTTGCACAAGATCTCTTCCGCAAAAGAGTTCTTGCGCAAAATCATGTCAGTGTAGACGTAGCCATGGAGTTTAAGGGCAGAAAGGACCATGGGATGTACATCATAGGTCATCACCACCACCATGAGCTGCACTCTAAACCCAGCAAACATAATTAAACCAAAGCATTGCAATTGGGTTTGTCTAGTCTGTAAAAGAGAAGACTGAGAGGGGACATGATTACAGCTTTCAAGTACCTAAAAGACTGTTACAAGGAGGGAGGAAAATTATTCTCCCTAATCTCTGAGGATAGGACAAGAAGCAATGGACTTACATTGCAGCAAGGGAGGTGTAGGTTGGACATTAGAAAAAACTTCCTGTCAGGGTGGTTAAGCACTGGAATAAATTGCCTGGGGAGATTGTGGAATCTCCATCATTGGAGATATTTAAGAGCAGATGAGACAGACACCTGTCAGGGATGGTGTTTGGTCCTGCCATGTGTGCAGGGGACTGTACTTGATGACCTCTCAAGGTCCCTTCCAGTTCTGATTCCATGAATCCTCAGGAGACTAGACTATTATGTTTCATAGGGATTGAGGTGCTCCAGTGATTGAGGCTGCCACAATGACAGTGAAATGATTAAGTGAGATATACCCAGATAATCAGATATACCCCGAACAGTCAGTTTCACAGGGTATGTCTACACTAGCCCCCTAGTTCGAACTAGGGAGGCTAATGTAGGCATTTGAAGTTGCAGATGAAGCCCGGGATTTAAATATCCCGGGCTTTATTTGCATCTTCCCGTCCGGGCGCCATTTTTAAATCCCCTTAGTCCGAACTAACTGCCCGCGGCTACACACGGCAGTCAGACGTTAACTCAAACTAAGTCCGTAGTTCGAGTTAACTGTTACACCTCATGAAAAATTATTCTCCTTGAACTCTGAGTATAGAACAAGAAGCAATGGGCTTAAATGGCAGCAAGGGAAGTTTAGGTTGGACATTAGGAAAAGCTCCCTCTCAGGGTTGTTAAGCACGGGAATAAATTGCCTAGGGAGGAATCTCTGCCACTGGAGGTTTGTAAGAGCAGGTTAGACAAACACCTGAGAGGTATGGTTTAGCGAATACTTAGTCCTGCCTTGAGTGCAGGGGTCTGGACTAGATGATCTCTTGGGGTCGCTTCCAGTCCTATGATTATCCTGGCAAGTCACTTGCACTCATACACTACTGAAGGTGAAACCTCCCCCAAGGTCCCTGCCAGTCTAACCAGGGGAAAAATTCCTTTCCTATTCTATATTGTGGTGATCAGCTAGCCATGAGCATGTAAGCAAGAACCAGTCAGTCAACCACTTGAGAGAGAGAGAGAGAAAATGCTTGATGTCAGCTCAGAGCCTGGGCCTTTCCCATTTAGTTTTCCATCTCCAGCCATGACCATCCCCAAGGCTTCAAAGGATCAACTGGGGTGGGGGGGAAGAGTCCCTTCCTGACCCCTGCAGGAGATCATCTGAAACCCTGAAGCATGAGCATTTTAGAAGCAACAAATTAGGGATCGCTTCCTAAGTGCAGCCACCTCCACGGTGGGACATAGTAGCTGTATACTACATACACAGCAACATTACACATGGATTGCTCATGCAATGATAAAATACAACCACTTCTGGTGTGAGACTGTTTAGCAGCCACAGGGCAGTGCTACAGGAAAGCAGTGAAGGAGAATCCTATATTGGGGGGGAAATGCGGGAAGAGTTTAAGGAGCAAGAATGAAAAACCCTGAGCTGAAATCTAACTAGGAGCCTGGGCTTGCAAAAAAGTGTCACTGGATTTTTTTTTTCTGGCTACAAATGATCAAGGCCTTGATTTTAAATCTCAGATGGCAAACACCTGCAAAAGCATTCAGCCTTTAACACCAAGGCTGTGTCTACATTGGCGCGATCTTGCGCCAAAGCGGCCGCTTTTGTGCAAAAACTTGCTGCCTGTCTACACTGGCCGCGAGTTCTTGCGCAAGAACACTGACGTTCTAATGTGTGAAATCAGGGCTTCTTGCGCAAGAACTATGATGCTCCCGCTCAGGAATAAGCCCTCTTGCGCAACTGTTCTTGCGCAAGAGGCCAGTGTAGACAGGCAACATGAATTTCTTGCGCAAGAAAGCCCAATGGCTAAAATGGCCATCGGAGCTTTCTTGCGCAAGAGAGCGTCTACACTGGCATGGATGCTCTTGCGCAAAAGCACATGCCAGTGTAAATGCTCTCTTGTGCAAATACTTTAACGCAAGAACTCTTGCATTAAAGAGTATTTGTGCAAGATCATGCCAATGTAGACGTAGCCTAAGGGTGCATCTAGACAGCACCCTTCTGTCGGAATAAGCTATGCAATTTGTGCTATGCAAATTGCATAGCTTATTCTGAGTCTACATCAGAAAAGCTTATTTTGAAATTTTGCGCTGTCTACACAAATTTCAAAATAAGGCACCATTCTGACAAATCCCTTAACGTTACAAGGACGCTGGAATAGCGCTCCCGTTATTTCAGGAAATAGCGGGCGCTTTTAAAGATGCAGCATTGCTATTTTGGGATACTTCCGGTCATCTGAAATAGCAGCGCAGTCCAGATGTACCCTAAAGGACCATGGCCTTCTAGAGTGGATAAGAGAAGGGGGCAGGTTGGGAGGCAGGGCTCCCTTTTCTTTAATGCCTGGTATAGTCAAGGTCCAGACTCCAGAGAAGAGAAAATAAAATAAAATAAAATAATGTTTGAGGTCCATTCAAAAGGAGCAGGTGGTCCAGATTTGGCCAGTAAGCCATCTATTGACTCCCCTTGCATGGGACATTTGAACAAGGCCAACCTAAGGATTTTCTCACAATTTTCGAAACTTCACTTTCAGAACTCACCAAGGGTTGGCTTGGAAGTGGGGCCGCTTTGCCTGCAAACATTCCCCGTATCCTATTCCCCAACACCCCCAGCCAACTGTACTTCCCTGCCCTGGGGCAGGACTGGAATTAGCATCCCTCCAAAGGGCAAAGCCCCTGTATCCCGTTTCGCACCCCGGTAGCCAGCCCGTCCCCGATCAGGGACTGGAAGTGGCAGAGGCTCCCCGCTAAGCCAGTCAGTACCCCTGATCCGAATCTGGGGTAGGAACCGCACCCCCGACAGCGAAAAGACCCCTTGGTGCTTTTCACAGAGAAACCGAAAGTGAAAGGAAGCAGCCAAGCCCTTTAGGAGAAATGTTGCGGCTGGTCGCAGGGACCCGGCCGCTCTCCCCTCACCTCTTATAGCCCCTCCAGCCGGGCAGCCAGGTGCCGCTGGTTGATGTCCTCCAACACCTGCTTGGCCATCTGTATGGCCCCCGGCTCCAGGTAGTAGCTGATCATCAGGCTGGTCACATCGAGGCAATCGGCCCGCTCCAGCCGGCCCCGGGGGATGTTGCTGCAGCCCGCGGGCGGCTGAGCCACGTTCAACTTAATCTTGAACTTCTTGAAGTCCTGCTCCTCCAGCTCCTCCAGCACCTGCTCCAGCCGGCCCCGCGCGCTCATGGTCCTCTCGGCTCCTCGGGGCTGTGCCTTCCTCTTCCGTCCTCCCTCTGCCGCGGTAGCTCCTCCCCGAGCCCCCGAGCCTGGGCAGGGCCGCGTGGGAACCCGGCCTCCATCAAGTAACTGATTTCCTAGGGAGCAGGGCATGCTCCTGGCTTCCTGCCTCGCTCTGCAGAGCCCCGAGGAGATTGCACCACGGACCTGACCTGAGACAACCTCTCCAGCCCCAGAGGCAGCTGGGTGGGGCCCAACCTGCCTGGCTCCCTTCCCCTCTCTGTCTGACTAGTTCTGCACTGCAGGGCTATTTCGGGATACCGCCAGGTATTTCAAAATATTTTTCACCATCCCGGTAAACCTCCTTGCACAAGGGATAAGGGATGGCTCCAAACAGCACCTTAATTTGAACTTTGGCGCTGTGTAGATGTGCCAGATTTCAAAATAAGCTACTTTGAAATAGTTTCGAAGTAAGATACGCACGTTAAGCTGCTGTGTAGACGTACCCCCTGGGAGCTATCCCAGCTCCTTTCAGCCTTTCCACAACGCACACTTGATTTCCCTGTGGACAGGGGATAACATAGGGTTTGTGGCTATTTCCCCCCACCCCCCTTTGGTCTATCCCTAGTCTCCTCTCCCTCCCCTCTGAGTTGATTTATTCTTCCTGCTTTGTGTTCTGTGAAGTTGGCCATCGGGTCAGCAGTGGCACACAGGGCGGAGCGGGCTGCAGAGATGGAATTTCCATCCTATGGGTGCATTGTCAGGGCACGGTCAGTGTTCCCTGTCAGCTGGGTGCTTCTGCGGCTGCTCAGGAGAAATTCTAGTGCTGCCCAGTTGATTTGCACAGTGCTAGGGGTTTTGTTTCTATTAGAAGCGTACATTGGCCCAGACCTCGGTGCGTGTAAAAATTTATTCCACATGTGGATGGAAAAAAATCGGCACATGGATGGAAAGGAAGAGAGGGAATATTAGACTGTGTATGTGTGTATGTGAGTGGCGTGTGTGAGTGTGAGAAGCGCACGCTGCATGCGCTCATTCTGCAGGATACACAGGCATGTCAGGTGTCTGGGGCAGGTCGAAGCACGTTGGCAGGGGATGGTGATGTGAAGGAGTTTTCCCTCCAGCTACCAGGACTGCACCCATGTTGGGAATACACTGTGGCTTGTTCACACACAAAAGTTATAGAATCATAGAATACTAGGACTGGAAGGGACCTTGAGAGATCATCGAGTCCAGTCCCCTGCCCTCATGGCAGGACCCAGTACTGTAGACCATCCCTGATAGACATTTATCTAACCTACTCTTAAATATCTCCAGAGATGGAGATTCCACAACTTCCCTAGGCAATTTATTCCAGTGTTTAACTACCCTGACAATTAGGAACTTTTTCCGAATGTCCAACCTAAACCTCCCTTGCTACAGTTTAAGCCCAGTGCTTCTTGTTCTATCCTCAGAGTCCAGGAAGAACAATTTTTCTCCCTCCTCCTTGTAACACCCTTTTAGATACCTGAAAACTGCTATTACGTCCCCTCTCAATCTTCTCTTTTCCAAGCTAAACAAGCCCAATTCTTTCAGTCTTCTTTCATAGCTCATGTTCTCTAGACCTATGTAGCTTTCTAACTACACTGTGTATTAAACTCCACTAGTGCTGGACATATTTTACCAGTAGAAAGGCAATCGTAGTGGTAGAGTTTATTTCTGTATGGGAAGGGGATAAGCTATCACATCCACACTACAGGTTGTACAAGGATAGCTATTTTGGTTAAAAAAAAATCACCTTCCTAACTGAAACAGCTATAAGCCCATAAAATCTTTGAGTAGACCAAACCTCTGGCTATGTCCTCACTACGGACCTTACACCGTACGGCAGCTCTGCATTGTAAGATCTTTGATAACCACTCTGTGCCTGCCGGAGAGAGCTCTCCTGCCAGCATAATTAAATCACTCCCAATGAGCAACAATAGCTTGTCAGCAGGAAAGCATCTCCCAAGCACTGTCTGCACTGGCACTTTTGTTGGTGAAACTTTTGTCAGTCAGGTTGTCCCCGCCCCCCCACCCCCCATCTCTGATTGACAAAAGTTATAGACAAAAGTGCCAGTGTAGACTCCACTGATCTGGTGTCAGAAAAAGATAATGAGAAGGAGGGAAAACAGCAAGAAGGGGAGAGAGAGATCAGAGAACAAGAGAGCACAGAGAAAAGAGGCAGATAAAAGGAAATGGAGAGAGAAATTTAAAAACTGACACTTTACATTTAGAACAGTAGGTTCTATGTGTAAGACAAAAAACTTTCTGCCATCGGGCACTGCCACAGCTGAGCTTGACATTCTACGTTTAAGAAGCCACATCTTTTGATGGGTAAAAATAGTCCAGACTGTTTGTCACATCCCTTAAAAGTCTCTCTCAGTGAAGAAGTGGGTTGTGCCCACCAAAGCTCATGATACCATCTGCATTTTTTGTTTATCTCTACGATGCTGCAGGACCATTCTCTTGACCCAGTTCTTAATGCTACCCCCTCCCAAGGCAGAGCCAGCTACCCCTCTGCATTGTAATCTCTTCTTGAACCTTCTTTGCTGTATCTAGTGTTTCATAGAGACCAAGGCCAGAACGAAACATTGTGATTATCTCGTCTGAACTCATGTATAACCCAAGCCATTCTGCCTCCCTAAAATTAATTCCTGTTTGAACGAGAGCAGATCTTTTAGAGAAATATCTATTCCTGATTTTAAAATGATCAGCGATGGAGAATCCACCATGACTCTTGGTAAATTGTTTCAACAGCTAATTACCATCACTGTTCAAAGACGTACACTTTATTTCCAGTCTGAATTTGTCTAGTTTCAAATTCCAGACATTGGAACATGTTAGATCTTTGTCCACTAACTTGAAGAGCCCACTTGCCGCTGTCTAGTTACTTACCGACTGTGATCAAGTCGCCCTTTAACCTTCTCTTTGTTGAGATAAATAGATTGGGGTCTTTTGCAGGACACTCTACTTACTGAAGGATGGTGCTCGGGACTCTCGGGACTCTCTGGTCCAGCAGTAGATCCAGAATCCAGCTAGTGTGCAATGGGTGGGGAGGGAACATCGGGGGCCCACGTTGGGGTCTGCCCCTGAGATTTGTTCTAGGGTTGCCAGATGGTTTCAACAAAAATACCGGACACACTTGACATTACATCACAATCTACATTACATCTTATTTAGAAAATACCGGACATTTCTATTTTCTCAATTTGTTTCCCGAACAGAAAGCTCAAATACTGGACTGTCCAGTTCAAAACCGGATACCTGGCAACCCTAATTTTTTCTGATAGTAACAGGGTTGCTCCCAACAGATAGAAGGCTTGACCTAGCGCTGAGTGTGGTGTCTCTCCCTGGGGTTAACCCTTGCCTCCCCAAAAGTGGGACTGGGGTGCACTCAGCGGCTGGATTGTTCCTCACCAACCCCCGGGGGAACTCCCACCTGGGCAAAGACACAGAAACTCAGGGCTCCCAAGGTTTCTCAGACTTCATTGCACCCGCGCGACCCCCTTCTGATAACAAGGATGATTACAGGACCCTGGGGGTGGGGCGGACAAAGCCGAAGCCTCATCACCCCATACAGGGGGACCAAAACTTCAGCCCCAGGTAGGGGGTCTGTAATTTGAGCCTCCCCCCAGGGCTGAAGCTCTTGGGCTTTGGCCCCCCCGTATGGAATGGTGACCCCATTAAAACCGGGTTGTGACCCACTTTGGGGCCCTGACCCTCACTTGAGAACTGCGGCCTGAGAGACACCGAATGGTGAGGTGCTCAGGTGGCGTATGGGGGGAGGGGTACTTTAGAGCACTTTGATTGGCAGCCAGGGCTAAAAAGGCCATTTTAGTGTCCATCTGTCTGTGAAGGTGTCTGTCTGTCTGTGCGTACATGACAATGTCCCCACTGATCCGTGGGGCCCTTATTGCTTCTGAAATAGGGGCTAGGGAGCGAAGGCAATCTCTGTGACCGGGGCATGGAGGTGCCAGGGCGCAGGCCTTAGGCAACACTGATGAGGGGGAGGTTACATTTTACTTCCGGCAGCCTGGAGTGGGGTGCAGGAGATGGCTGTTTGCGTGGAGGGCAGCAGGCATGCGTAGGGCCAAACTCACCTTCCCTCCTGCTCTGTTGGGAGGAATCCACTGAAAGGAACGGGGAGACGGGCGGTGCCCTTGTAACAGGGTTTGCAAAGTGCGGAAATGGTCTGTGCTGTTAAAAGCAGGCCTGAGGGGGGCCTCAAATGCACTTGGAGGCTGGGGAGGGGGTAAATAAATGACTCATTTCACCCCCCTGTGACCCTTCATTCCTCACTGTCCACCTGCACGGCCCGCTCTGCCCGCAAGCGCTCTCACACCTTCCGCCGTGCTGCTCCTTATGCCTCGAGTGCCCTCTCCCTACACAATGCCCCTGCCACTAACCACCTTGTTCCCTTTCCTGTCCCTCCTTTACACCCCCTCGTACCCTGCTCCCCCCATGGGAAATTGCCTAGCGATGACAGTTTAGCAGGGTCCATGGCACGACTTACGAATACTGTCTCTTGCCTGTGCGTTGTCTCTCTGCCTAATAGCTCTGACATCTCCACCTTGCAACCTTCTCTAGGAACGTATGAGACCTGCACTACTGCTGTGTTCAGCCTCGTCCTGTTACATTATAAGCTCTCTGAGGCAGGGACCATCTCCATCTGTTTCTAACTGGTCCTGGCACTTTCTGACTTTTGTCTTCCCATTAATTGCCCCCCCAAGCATCTTACTGGCTGTCATTCAATCAAAGTGGAATCGTGGAACATCTCCTCATTGGCACTGAAGTGGTCACATATTCTAATCCCATCTAATAATCTCTCAGCGGGAGCGAATGTTCTGTTCTGTTCTCTTTAGTGTGACAGTAACTTGCGGAACTCCCTGCTACGTGATGCAGTTGAGACCCAGGGCTGAGCCAGATTTTAAAAGGATTGATCTCTTACATGAATCACAAGAACATTTGTAGTTACAAGGGAGTGGATCACAGCAGAGGGAGGATTAGAAACTGGATCGGTGTGGGTTGGTGAAATGTCCAGGCTTACCAGAGAAATGGGGGTATTATTTGGCCCAAAACAAGCTTATACTGAAGAAACTTTCTCAAATTCAGTGGTGTAATTATTGCTGCTTAAATACAAAAAGAGAGATCACATGGTAACTACACCTTCGGCACCCAGCATGGTCTGCTCTAGAGATGTCTTGGAGGTCTCAAGCCTCCAGCCATCACCTCTCTCTGGGCAGGGAGCCCAGGAATGCCTAGAGCAGAGCTGTTGCAGAAACAACCGAGCTTGATTCAGAAACTGTCGGCCACCCATGGACGACTGACTGTCCGATTGATGTCTACCCAGGAGCCACTAGGTCTCTGGCCTGGGTGATCACAGTGGTCCCTTCTGGCCTTGGAATCCCGGACTTCCTGGCTAGGCTGGTGCTTAGCTCTACGAATGCGGCGGGAAAGCAGAGGTGGAGACGCAGCAGGATCCCCTGGAGAGCAGAGGTTGATCTTCTCCCACAGGCTCATTCCCAGCCGCCTGCGATGTTCTGCGGAGCTTCTCTGCCAGGTCTCTCTGGTTGATGGCATCCAGCACCTTCCTGGTCACCTCCACTGCATCACGCTCTGTGTAGTGACAAATCAGCAGGTCCATGATCTCCACAGGTTCTGCCTTCTCCAGGTCACGTCGAGGTATGTGGGTGTGGTGTCCCTCCAGCTCGATGTCCCTCAGCTTGCTCTTGAACTCCTTCAGCTCAGCCTCTTGCAGGTTTTTCAGGGCACCCAGGAGATGATCTCTCATTGTCTTCCTCTGGCCGCCTCCTAGAACATGGGCCAGCAAAGTCCAGTCCTTCACTCCCCACTCGGGTACCATGCCCCGCTCTCCTTCTTTCCCTGGCTCTCTCCCTTCCCTCTTGCATCTCCCTCCTCTACAACTAACCTTTGGCACCTCCTCTTAATCCCAGTGCCCTCTGCTCTGTCCTCAGTGCCTCACTGCCTCTGGTCCCATCCCCCGGCCCTCTCCTTCTGACCCCCTTCTCACCTCACACCTCTGCTGCCCCTTCCCCCAGGTACCTCCCATGGCAGATGTGAGGCCTTGGAAAGATGGACACTTTAGGACTATGATCCTGAACTGCACCAAATTCTGCAGACATCAGGATTAGTCAGTCATGTAGGTCTTATAGGCATCTGCATGAGCTCGGAACTTGCTTCTACCTCAAGGGTGACTGAGCTTTGCAAAAGAAATCGAATCAGCGGCGACTAACTCTCTCAAAGGGTGGGACAAGTAAAATCTCCAGAGAAGTCCTGCCACCTGGGGGAATTTCATGGACTGGGCCAGACTGGCTTCAAGAAACCACACGATAACCCCAAGGAGTCCTGTGGAACTCCTTGCCAGAGGAGGCTGTGAAGGCTAGGACTATAACAGAGTTTAAAGAGAAGCTAGATAATTTCATAGAGGTTAGGTCCATAAAAGGCTATTAGCCAGCGGGTAAGGAATGGTGCCTCTGGCCTCTGTTCGTCAGAGGCTGGAGAGGGATGGCAGGAGACAAATCGCTTGATCATTGTCTTCGGTCCACCCTCTCTGGGGCACCTGGTGCTGGCCACTGTCGGCAGACAGGCTACTGGGCTAGATGGACCTTTGGTCTGACCCAGTGCAGCCATTCTTATGTTCTAAAGTTTGGTACAAAGGGTTCATCACAACTGACTGGGAGGGCCCAGATTTTGGTTCAGAAACTGACATGAGATGCTGACCAAGAAAGGCAAAACCCTGCTGGACGGGCTGGAAGGAGAAGAAATTGCTGGGGTCTCTGTGTGGAAGTCGGGTGAAACCTGACCAGCTAGCGTGGGTGGAGTCTGTTTCTTGTTATGTGATATATTATTAGGCTTGGAAGGATTCAATTTTATTTAATTAGTCAACATCAATAAGCATTGATTTCACTGCATATGCACAAAGTGACCAAGAAATATGGCCTCCCACTAATAATCAAAGGTTTCGTCTACTCTGCATGGTTTTTGCGGAAGAAGCCTTTTGCGCAAAAGTTTTTGCGCAAAAACTTCTTGCACGAAAATGCGTCCACACCTCAAAGCGCATTGCAAAAGCGATGCACTCTTGCACCATGGAGCGTCCACACTGCATGGACTCTCTTGCTCAAGAAAGCACTGATGGCCATTCACAGAATGGCCATCAGAGCACCTGTGCTTTTCCCAATGGGGGTTTCTGCGGAGCATCCACACCTACCTTTTTGCAGAGGAACTCCTGCACAAAAAGGAGTTATACCTCTTGGAGAGAGGAATAACTCTACCAGCAAAAGCCCTCTCTTCTGCTGATTTACTTGCGCAAGAACACACTTGAGGTGTGGATGCTTCGCAGCTTTTGGCACAAAAACCTTGTAGTGTAGACGTAGCCAAAATGTCCAGCTCGGTAAAATTAGAAAAATGCCACAAACTTATCAAAGTTGAATTTCAGGCTGTTTACTTTGTATATCTGGACATGTGATGTCGGTGATTTTTGATGTAATGCTTATCAAGATGTAATTTCTTTACCAACATCTCCTGCCATTAAATAAGTCCAGTCTGATACCCCTCCCCTCACCGCATAATCTCCCCAACTGTGAAAACTGAACTAGATAAAAATAGAAAAAAAATAAACATGGGTAATTTTTGCCAACGTTATAAAGAAACAAAACTAAACTCCTGCCAGGCCTCACTTTTCTCTCTGTGATGCTTTTGCCCTAAAATAAATGTTTTGTGTTCTCTAAAAGCTGGTCGGACTCTGCCCCTAGGAGAGAGCAGACCACAGAGGCTGGCAGGGAAAATGAATGACAGAAGGGCTGGGACTCATCTGGTCTGGAGAGAGAGGGGTGCAGGTCCTCACCCACAGAGAGGTGATGGCTGGAGGCCTGAGACCTGAAAGGCATCCTGCAGCAGCTCACGGAGGAGGTCAGTGGTGCAGTTAATTCCAGAACTGTGACACTTCCCTTCCTTGGTACCTCTGCATCCTCCCCCTCCTCCTTGTGCCACCTTTATTACTCTGGGCTGCTGCTCTTTCCAGAGGGAATCCCCCTCCCTAGCATTCCTCTCTACCACTGCTATCCCTCTGCTTGTTCTAAACTGGAATCTCTTCCTGGATGGGGGAGGGCCCCTTGTCTGCTATGGCTTTTTCACAAGAAATCCACCAACCAGCTACTAACTTCTATAACCAGGGCCATCCCAAGGGTAGCACAGGGCCTGGGGCAATTCTCTTCACTGCAGGCCTTGCCCTGCTTCTTCCTGCCCCGCTCCACCCTCCCCTGCTCTGCCCCATAGGAATTTTGGAACACTAGCTAACTGAAACAGATGCTGCAGGATGCTCGGACTATGGCCCCATGGGGCTAATGAGTAACATGCACTTTCCTTATATGGCCTCAGCTAAGAGTGGAAGGAGCCAGGGTGTATGCACCATCTAGTGGGATGCTGGCGAAAGTCTCTGACTCACATGCACCGGGCATACAATGCAGTCAGTGGATCGTACCAGGGCACACTCACTTGAAGGAGAATCCTAGCACACTAGAACGGGAAGGGACCTCGGGAGGTCATTGAGTCCAGTCCCCTGCCCTCACGGCAGGGCCAAGCACCGCCTAGGATCATCCCTGACAGGTGTCTGCCTAACCTGCTCTTAGATATCTCCAGTGAACTTACCTGTGCGGTGTTTTCCTGCCCACGTAATAAGTTTAACATCTCCTGAAAGAGGAAAAAAGGGTGAAACAAATGTATCAGCACACTGTTCTGATCATGTCTCTCCTGTTACACTAAGTCCAGTCTTATTGGCTAGAGGAGCCACATGACTTTGATTATTGATGAGGATAATACAATAGTTAACGACCTGCTCAGATTTCATCTCTTTGGCACCTGCCTCTGGAGCAGCTGTTTCTGGCTGCTCTCCGTGACTGTGCTCAGATACCAAACTTGACAGATACCCTGGGCTGATCCAGCCTGGCATTGCCTCTGCTCTTACAGACAGCTGGCCTGGGTCCCTCCTCACCCCCCAGACTACGTTGTGGAAGTGTAAAAGCACACACGCTGATCTGGCGTCAGGTGAGGGCAAGTTACCCCAGACGCCCACAGGCCAGTGCCTATATAACAGTGCCTAGGTGCGTCAGTGTTCTGCAGAACTCGCCTCCGTGCTGGAGGGCTGTAGCGCTCCACAGGGCTGAAGCTTCTGAGTAGCAGAACCCCTGATCTTATAAAGGTGTCGCACGTCCTCAGAGCGCTTCATAAAGCCAGAATCTGCCTGCACATCCCTAGTGCTCTGTGGGCTGGTAATAAAAGCCCCGTGGGAGACATTTCGGCTGTGGATCGTCACTGGTCTAGTGAGTTGGGTGACGGGGGGTTCGCTACTCATGAAATACCTGGCCAGGAACTGGGAGAGGATTTTACATAGCCCCATGAATGAGTACGGTGTCCCACCTGGTCTCAGAGTAGCCTCCCAGCAAGGCTCAGCAGAGTCTCTGTCACCCACGCTGAGCTGCACACTCCTCTTCATCTCCTCGATGTAGACCTCGATGAAGGGCTGTCGCTTCTCTTGGCTTGTATAGGAAAACGTCAGTATCTGAGGCAGACACAAGGGGTGGCCTCATCTGAGCCAGCAGGGCAGGAACGAAGGACCCTTGTGAGTCCTCATCGGTGAGCCGGCCAGACGCACCAGGCAGCTTCACCATCCCCATGAGGTGTTACCGAATTATATTCGTATCTATCACGTCCTGCCGCTAGAGCTTCAATCCCAAACTGAGCAGGAATCAATCACTTTGCACTGAAATGCAGCTGTCTCTGGGGTGGGGCACGGCACTTGTTTCACAGCCATACAGCTGCGCCCTTTTCCGTCCGTGTCTGTCCAAAGATGTTCAGCTTTCCCCCTTATGTGTGGGACATCCCCACCATGATCTCCCCCTCCCCCAGACCTGCCTAGTTTGGTCCTAGCTCTTTCCAATGGGATCTGTCTCTGTAGGCTCCTAATCAGTGTTTCTTCCGAGGATGGGGACAATGTGGGGCGTGCGGGATGCGTCTGGGCGGAGATTTGCCAACACTACAATTTGTGGTTAATTAGATCAACACCTCCAACCAGGCAGTTCCTAGCTGGGCAAATATCTTACGGACCTCAGAAGACATAAGGCCAGGTCTGTACTAAAAAGTTAGCTTGACCCAGCCATGCTGCTCAAGGGTATAAAAAAATCTCCCCCCAAGCAACATAGTGAAGCTGAACTAATCCCTGATGTAGGCAGTGCTAGGTTGGCAGAACAGTTCTTCCACTGACCTCACTACTGGGCAAGGTAACTCCCAGACACTGTGGTAAGTTTCTACACTGAAGTGCAGTGGCAGCATTTCTAGTGAAGACCCAGCCTTGGTCATGTCACTTACTTACCTGGGGTGTGATCTCTGCTTCTGGAAGGCAGGACACCTCATACTCTGTGTGAAAGTACAGGGGCTGTTTGGTCTGTGGAGATTTGTCCACAGAAAATGAGGAATTCCTCTCTTCATGTTCTTTGATTGCCTGAAAAAATTCAAGAGTCATCAGTTGGTGGGAAGATACACACCTCAGCCCCTGCAGTGGGGTGTGTACCTCAGCACAGGCCATGAGGGGGTCAACGTGGGTCTGAGGGGCCATCTAAGGTTGCACCTGGAGGGAGAGCCAGGCCTAAAGGACCAAGAAGCCTCACTGGACAGGTGTAGGCTGGTTATACCACCGGGGGGCTGTAGTAGGAAGGGGCTGCAGGGAGAACATCTGAAGTCACCCTCTGGGAGCAGAAAGGAGGGGAGGAAAAAGCGCAAGAGGGAGAATGAGCCCCCGGGGGTTCCAGCTCCGGAAGAAGGGCCAACCCCAGAGGAGGGATGGGGAAGGAGTTCTGGGAGGAGTACGTAGGAAGAAGCCCAGGGAAACAGCAGTAAGGGGGTAGGACTATGTGGGGAAAAAACGGTGGGTGCTGAGTGTCCACCAGCAGTCCTGCCAATCAGCTCCTCTCCCTCCCGCCAGTGCCTCCTGCCTCCTGCCGATTGGCTGTTCTGTGGTGAGCTGACAGCATTCGGGGTGGAGGGGGAGGAGCAAGGGTGAGGTGGGCTTGGGGAAGAGGGCAGAATGGGG
This sequence comes from Pelochelys cantorii, assembly GCA_032595735.1. Classification (NCBI taxonomy): domain Eukaryota; kingdom Metazoa; phylum Chordata; order Testudines; family Trionychidae; genus Pelochelys; species Pelochelys cantorii. The sequence goes on from CM064329.1 coordinate 4,365,309, forward strand.
GGGAGGGGAGGAGGTAGGGCCTTAGGGGAAGCTATGGACTGTGGGACTGGATCCTGGGGCAGAACGGGGATGGAGCATCCCCTCCCTCCCCCGCATGCCAAAACCTTTGGTCCCAGCACAGAGCCCCAAGCCCCACCCCACAGCCTGCACCCCCAGTCAGAGCCATCACCCCCTTCCCACACCCACCCCTCTGCCCTGGCCTGGAGCCCCTCCTACACCCTGCACTCCTCATTTCCGGCCCCATCCCAATCACTGGGCCCCCAGATTTCCCAGCTGGAGGGGCTGGGCGCCACTGGCAGTCGTGGCAAAGGCCTGTGGTCCGTCCACTCAGGTTCCCCGTTACCTTTTCCAGTGAGCGGTCATTGGGGGTGAGGTAGAGGTGGAGGGTTGTGTCTGCAGCCCAGAGTGCCAGGTAAATCAGCACCAGGGCATGGACGGGGATTGGCAGGACTCTAGAGACGATGAGGAGGACTCCGTACAGTGAGAAGCTGGGGTTTGCCAGCACGGCGTGGAACGGCCTCACCCCCGTGGGCTCCTCCAGGGTCATCCCCTCCTCAGTGAAATGGGCGATTTGCACCCGGGAGGCATCGGCCTCTCCCCCTGTCGGCAGACACAGAGAACTACTGTGAACACAGGCCGTTCGCCAGGCATCCCCATCAGACGCACTGGCCTGTTAGCTGTGCTGGGGGGACAGGCCACCAGCCCTGCCTTTGTTGCTCTGCCCTAATTACAAACAGAATGTGTGTCCCTCTCCACAGGGTTACCTGGCTGGGCTGATTTCGTGATTGTCTCTGCCGGGACTGTGTGTTTGCTTAGCACCCAGGGCTCTGATCTGGACAAGGGTCTCCGGGTGCTACCACACTAATAGCAACATGTGTGGTCTGCAGCATGTGTCCTGGTGGCTGGGGGTCCCAGCTCCATGCTCCCAGTCCCAGCTTGGAACCTACTTACTGCTCTTAGCGCTCGTGAGGCACAGGAAGTGCGGGAGGTGCAGGGCTCTCACGGCCTGGGCCGGCTCCGCCCGGATGCTGAACAAGGGGCCGGCCACCATCCATTTCGGAGTGCTCTGTGCAGCCAGGTGCTGATCCCAGGAGTTGTATCCGTACTGGACGGTCACGGGGGCTCGCACCTCAAACCCCAGGTCAGTTTCAGAGCAATAGAATGTGCCTGCCTTGGGGAGGTGAACCCTGCAGGGCATGGGGAGATAGGGAGAAGCCACAGGAGGGTTCAACAGTGCCAAATGGACCTTTCCCAGCTCTTGATCTAACTCAAAACAGGTGGCTTTACTTCTGTTCAGCCTAGATGTTCTAACTCAAAGGGCAGGGGGAGCAATTAGTAATACCCTCTCCCATTCAGCTCCCACCATCAAAGGATTTACAAATGTCAACAAAATAATCATCATAAATCCTGGTGAGGAAGTAACATTACCCCCACTTTACAGATGGCAAAATTGAGGCACAGTGAGGGGAAATGACTTGTCACCAAGGCCATATAGATAATCAGTGTCAGGGCTGCATGTGTCCCCCAGGATTGCTGCTGGTTGGCAGCACAACTCAAAGTTTCTGTCCCAGTAAACTAGCCAGGTCCTTGCCAGTGGAGAAGCAGCCTCATGCACACGCTCAGTGGTGCTTCGCTCAGACTATTATGCTAACAGTACCGGCTCTTCCCCAGCCAGGTCTTCCCCACAGGACACTGTGCACGCAGGGCCATAGGAGCCAGCCTGCGCCCCCAGACACAGGCTCCTGCAGAGGGGTGACACCCAACTGCCAGCCCAGCTCTCACCTGTATGTTTCCTGCTTCCCATCTGGGCTGCAAACAGTCTCTGGGCATATTTTTTCTTGAAGGTCCTAGAACAGGAACAGGCGTTAATGCAGCTCCAGACAAAACTTCTGTCGACAAAGAGCGTCCATACTACATCCAGTTCTGTCGACAAAGCGGCTTGCTTTGTCAGCATGACAGTGTAGACACAAAGGACAGTGTAGATGCAATAACACCTTCTGTCAACAGAACTCTGTCGAGAAAAGGCGTTATTCCTCGCAGAATGAGGTTTACATACGTCGACAAAACTGCTGAGTTATGTCGACGTTATTTCGACATAACTCGACGGAAGTGTGGACGCAGGTATGGTTTTGTCGACAAAAGTCCACATTTGTCGACAAAACCCTGTAGTCTAGACACACCCTTGTTGAGAAAACTGTACCTGGATCTACACTGCTGCTGAGTTCTGTCGACATAACGTTGACAGAACTCGGCAGTTTTGCCGACAGTGGTAAACCTCATTCTGCAAGGAATAACGCCTTTTGTCAACAGAGTTCTGTCGACAGAAGGTGTTATTGCATCTACACTGTCCTTTGCATCGACACTGTCATGTCGACAAAGAGGCTTGCTTTGTCGACAGAACTGGATATAGTCTAGACGCTCAGTATCTGTTGACAAAACTTCTGTCAACAAAAGCCTGTACTCTAGATGTACCCTTAGAGAGCAGGTGATTAGCAGCATGGCCAGAAGGATTACGGGGAATATATAGAAAGAGTAACAGAGAGATGGATAGACTGAGATTAGTTATGGATGGATGGATGTGACTGAACCTAGTAATGGGAAATAAATAGACAGCTACCTCTTCTCTTGGGCATAACTTGCATTTCTCATTTCTTCCTTGTTCTGCTGTGGAATGTTTGCTCCAATTTCCCCCTTCAGGGGAAAATATTCGTTCTAACTCATTCCAAGAGTAACATGACTTCTCCCATGCAGTCAGTCTTTGTGCTGATGAAACATGAATGATCTTAGTGAATGCATGCTGTGAGATTGGGTGTTGGTATATTTAACATAGAGTGCCTTTCTGTCAGTTGTTTATTAGGTATTGGAGTCAAATCGGAATTAAGAAAAACAGTCAGAAACAAATTATTTCAAACATATTCCTTCCTCTGTCACATACTGTCTTGGTGCTTGTGGCTCTATTCTGATCTAGTTCTACCCTAATTCTGTCCTATTCTTATTCCCCTTATCCATTATCTGGGATGAAGTCCTAAAAGCATCCGCCAGCTTGTCAGTCTGAGGCAGCAGTAAGGGCGACCTGCTGACCATCTTCTTTGATGAAATTAATTAATTGCTTCTTCAGCTTTTCTTTCATAAGAGCAGCCAAACTGGGTTCAACCAAAGGTCCATCTCGCCCAGTGACCTGTCTTCTGACTGTGGCCAGAGCCGGGTGCTCCAGAAGGAGTGACCAGAACAGGCATTTCAGGGCCAGCTGGAGGGCAGAAATCTGGGGACGACAGCACTTGACCCCACCCGCCCCCTGCCTCTGGGAGTCTATGGCTTTGTCTAGTTAATGTTAGGGATCCCTGGTTAAGAAGAGGTTGAGAATCCCTGCACTAGAGGGGCTGGCGGCGGCAGAGCTGGGCTCTGGTTGGCAGGCAGGGTGGACGGTTGGTCCCAGGAGCTGGGAGGTGGCTTTGGGTGGGGTGGGGTGGGGTAGATTGCAGGAGGGGCAGGTCGCTCTGCAGGGAGCCCACACTTCTGAACACCCCTCGGCCTGCCTGGGAAAGCAAAAAGCGCCCTCAGGTGCTTTGGGACTCACGTAGTTCTCCTGTGGCACCACCGCCATATAGCTCTACCTTCTGCCCTTCGCTTCCGGATCCTGCAGGAGAGAGAGGGACAGTCAGGGAGTGTCCGAGTTCCCCACATTGTTCTCTAGCATCTCTCTGGACATGCGGGTCAGCACTGATTGCTAGGGGACCGTGCCCCCTGCCAAGCCCTCCTATCTCCCTGCCCAAGAGATGGAAAGAGAGAGACACAGACTAGGAGGGGAAGCTGCTGAAAGAGCGAGCGAGAAGGAGGCTGACACACAAACTCGCATCCAGAATGAGAGAAACCGTGACCCAGCTGAGACGACAAGAGACCCTGTGGTCCAGGTTCTCTGCTGGGGTGAATTGGTGCAGCGCCAGTGAAGTTTTGTGCCTGTTTAAGCCAGGGTAAAGCCCGACCCTCTTTCAGGACATGTAGCAACAGGGGAGAATCCAACACAGCGCTAACAAACTGCAAAACCTTCCGGCAAGTCCAGTCAGGGACGCGGAAGTGACTCTGCTTGAATGTGAAAGTGGATTTCAAGTGCTCAGAAGAGAGAAAAACAGTTTAAAAAATGATACAGAAAATGGAAGATTGGTTGTCCAACATCTCCTCAGCAGAATTGGGTTTTTGGCGCTGCCTACACAGCAGGAAGTGGAAGAAAGAGCGCTCTGCCTTCAATTTCCCTTACTCCTGGTGAAATGAGGGTTACAGGAGTTGGAGTAAGAAGTCCTCCAGCTCGACATTATGTCGAAATAACGGCTTGCAGTGTAGACACGCTCTTTGTTATTTCAGAATAACGGTCGTTATTCCGCAATACTGCTGCTGTGTAGACGTGCCCTTAGTGTTTGAACAAATGATTTTCAAAATAGGAATTTTATCTTTTGTGATCATGCGTATTTGTTACGCCCGTGAAAAGATTGAGGGGACTTCTTGTTTTGCAGGGGCGGGAGTCTTAGAAACAAACGACAGGCCATATTTACAGGAGAGAGCCAGGCAGAAGACAGAGAGGAGAAACCATCTTAGTGTTTCTGACCCTTCCTCCTTAGACAAGATGAAGCTCCTTTTTCTAGCTACCAGCCTGCACATAAGGAGGAAGGAGGGAACAGTGGCACCTTTCTAATAACAAAAGACTGGAGGAAAGCAAATGTGACACCAATTTTTGAGAAGGGCTCCAGAGGTGATCCTGGCAATTTCAGGCCAGGAAGCTGACTGAAGTACCAGGCAAACTAACTGAAACTATAGTAACACACAGAATTGTCAGACACATGGATGAACATAAATTGTTGAGGAAATGTCAACATGTTTTTTCCCCTTTCTCCTCCCGCTCTCCCCTCTTTCTCTGCTTTAAATTTTGGGGTTTCTGTACCTCTCTGTGCTTCTTGCGCCACTCATCCTGAAGAAGTGGGTTGTGTCCACCAAAGCTCAGGATACTTATGTAAACATTTTTTTTGTTAATCTAGTCTAAGGTGCTACAGCACCACTCATTTTTAAGGTTTTTTTTAATAAGTTACAGACTAACACAGATACCCCTTTAAGACTTTTAAACATGATTTTGTAAGGGGAAATCATGGAGAGAGGTAACTAGTGCTGTCCCCCTGTGCTCTGTACTGGGACCGGTCCTATTCAACATATTCCTAAATGATCTGGGAAAAGGAGACTATAAAGAGAAAGGGGGCAAAAACTGCAAATGATACAAAACTATGGAGGTGGTTAAGGCCACCGCTGAGAGGACAGGGTTACAAAGGGATCTCGCAAAACTGGGCCATAAAATGGCAACTGAAATTGGAGGCCGAGGAAAGCAAAGTCTTGCCCCTTGGAAACCATCGTCCCATGCCCACGGAAGGGGTCTTGCCATGCTGGAACCGCTCAGGAAAGAGTCCGTGCGGACAGTCCTCCGAGAACGTCTGCTCAGGGGCCAGAGGCAGCCCCCAAAGCCAGCAGCGTGTGAGGGGCCATTGGGAACAAGACAGCAACCAGAATATTGCCTCTGGAGAAAGCCGGGTTGTGTTCACATCTTGGCTACCAATGTGGGCCCCCAGGGGCCGGCACATGCCCGGTAGGCAGAGTGTGACTGCTGTATGGGGGAGAGGGGCATTACACATACACGCAGACACCAGTGGCTCACTGGCTCTTGCCCCACTTGGATGCTGGGAGGGGGGGCTGGTTTAATGGGGGAGCCAGCGGCTGGAGAGACGCCACCATTCTGGTACCTCCTGGTGCTGCTGTGGCTGCCCTGCTGCTGGGGGTGCTTCTGGTGCACGGAGGATGCCACATGCCAGGTTTTCACCCCTTCCCGTTCCCCTCCCCCTTTCACTTTCACTTCCTTGCCCTTATCCCACCTCCTTCCCCTCTGCTTCTCCCCCTCCCTCAGGCCAAGCAGAGCAGCTTGGCACTCACAGAAAGGGGAAGGGGGGGGGGTGGCAGAAGCACGTATCTTCACGTGCACCACCCCTGTTTTCTGGAGCTTCAGTGCCCAAGGCCACCCGAGGGCTTAACCCCTTCCTGCCTGCGCTGCAGCTGGGAGACAGGGAGTGGCTTGCACCGTGCGGACAGGCTGCTGCTGGCCACACTCTGCGTTGCTCTATGCATATGCTCTCTTGTACAGCGCTCACCCACCCATCTCAAAGCCCTTTGCAAAGGCGCTCAGGGCCTCTAGCCCCAGCAGTGATCTCTCCCTGCCCTGACTCTTACCAGTCCCTGTTATCTGGCCGAGTATCTCCACCAGGTCGCTCCTCCCTATGTCTGTCAGGAGCTCCATGGTCACCTGCAGGGCATAGTCTTTCCCATAGTAGCTTTTCAGAATGAAACACAATTCCAGGGCTTCGGCTTTCTCCAGTTGGCCCGGGGGGACGTTTCTGCACCCCTCCTTCACTGGGAACACGACCAGCTTCATCTTGAACTGCTTCAGCTCCTTCTGATCCAGCTCTGAGAGGATGACCGCCAAGTGCTCCGGCCACAATCCCATCCTGCTGCCGCAGACAGCTGAGCACAAGTGCCAGGGAACTGGCCTGGAGCTAGAGGAGCCGTCCTTTGGCCTGAGAAGCGATTGGTGTGCAGGAGAAACAGGGTGGGGCTCAGGCAGCCTAATCTAATGCTTGCAAAAACTGTTCTGCCCTTTCTCTGCTTCCTCCTCGTTTCCTGTGAGCGCTTGTGTCACGTGGTGCAGTCACAGAGCTAAACTAAGTAGCAACAAACCCTACTGCTTCCTGCCTGTTTCAGACACTGTGCACACATAGAAGGCAAACTCCAAAGCATTTCAGACACCTGATTAGCATGAGCAGACGGCCTGGCATTTGTAAGCCAGGCTACCAGCTCCCCACTGTGGCTGCACCTTAAGGAGTGCCAGCCCTCTACCGTTTGACAGATGCAGGCAGTGCCGGATTCAGGCATGAACTAACTTAGCTAAAGTTTAGGGCCTCATAGATTGAGAGGCCTCTAGAAAAATAACTGCCTCCATTCAAATGCTATCAACATGAAGTGACAAATAAAGAGGATCTGGGGAAAAGATTCTCACTAAATATAGATATTTTTGGTCAAATGTGAGAAAAAAAATATACACATCTAGCTGCACAAATACCCCTTCCCAACTCTTACCTTCACTACTGGTTCATTATAGATAGGCAGGAGGCCAGGGCTGAGAAAAAAAAAGATTATTGGACTTGTATAATCTTATGGGTTATTTTGAAAGAAGGGTTTTTTTCAAAATAACCGCATCTACACAGCGTTTTTTATCTCAAAATAGGGTATTTCGAAATAGCGGCCGGATGCGATTATGCAAATGAAGCACAGGAAATTCAAATCCGTGCTTCATTTGCAATTTCACTCGGCTGCATTTGCATTCCTCTCTTGAAAGAGGAGTAGAGATGCAGCCGTGTTAGTCTGGTCTATCTGAAACAAACGATAGGACTATGTAGCACTTTAAAGACTAACAAGATGGTTCATTCTTCCACAATTTGATCTGAGGAAGTGGGTCTGGCCCACGAAAGCTCATCACCTAATTAACCATCTTGTTAGTCTTTAAAGTGCTACATAGTCCTATCTTTTGTTTTTGAAAGAGGAATGCAGTGTAAACATACCCTTGGGCTGCGTCTACACTGGCATGATTTTGCACAAAAGCGGCCTACTTTTGCACAAAATCTTGCTGTCTGTCTACACTGGCCACAAGTATTTGCGCAAGAACACTGACGTTGTAATGTACAAAATCAGTGCTTCTTGCGCAAATACTCTGACGCTTCCGCTCAGAGATAAGCCCTCTTGCACAACTATTCTTGCGCAAGAGGCCAGTGTAGACAGCAACGTTAATTTCTTGCGCAAGAAAGCCCGATGGCTAAAATGGCCATTGGACCGTTCTTGTGCCAGAGAGCGTCTACACTGGCACAGATGCTTTTGCGCAAAAGCACATACCAGTGTAGACGCTCTCTTGCGCAAATACTTTTAACAGAAAAACTTTTCCATTAAAAGTATTTGCACAAAATCATGCCAGTGTAGACGCAGCCTTGAAGTCTCTTCCAGACCCACCTTACTATGAATCTGTAATTTCACTTAAAAACATGTTTTAGTTTTGTGGTTCAAAACAACTTCTCTGTTATATGTTTTTAAAAACATTTTTTATTTTAAAAATGGATGACACTGAAATGTAATGTTTCTGTCTTGTCAAAATTGTGCTATTTCTCCCAGCATGAGGGTTTCCCTCCGATTTTCCACATTGCCACGTTTCATTTTTTGTTTGATCTGAATTCCTCTCCCCCAACCCAACTTTTCAGAATTCCCTGGGAACTGAAAAGTCCCCTATTCACCTCCAGACATAATAAATATTACAGATGAAAAATAAACAGGGATATAAAAATACAGCATCCTGAAAATAAACAGAAAGAAGAATGAATACATCAAAAAGTCACAAAATCAAATAACTCCCCAGATGCAAAACAAACAAATGCCCACTCCTGTGAAGTGGCCCGCATTGCTAGAGCTTTCCTCTTGTGTCCTCCAGGTATGTCTGCAGTGTGAATGGGGGATGAAACTCAGCAGTTGTTTTATTTTGGAGAGGGGGGAAGAGTTAGGTGTTACAAGCTGTCCCAGACCATGAATGTTGCAGAACCAGAGAGTCCCAGACCAGAGAGGTTCAGAAAAGGGCAACAAAAATAATTAAGGGTTTGGAACAGGTGCCATATGAAGAGAGATTAAAAAGACTGGGACTTTCCATCTTAGAAAAGAGGAGACTAAGTGGGGATATGATAGAGGTCTATGAAATCACAACAGGTATGGAGTAAATGAATAAGGAATAATTATTTTCTTGTTTCCATAACATAAGAACGAAGGGTCACCAAATGAAATTAATAGGCAGCAGGTATAAAACAAACAAAAGGCCATTTTTCTTCACGTAGTACGTAGTCCACCTGTGGAACTCCTTGCCAGAGGATGTTGTGAAGATCAAGATTCTAACAAGGTTCAAAAGAGAAATAGATACATTCATGGAGGTTAGGTCCATCAATGGCTATTAGCCAGGATTGGTAGGAATGGTGTCCCTCGCCACTGTTTGTCAGGAGCTGGAAATGGATGACAGGAGAGGATCATGTGATGATTCCCTGTTCATTTCACTCCCTTAGGGGCATCTGGCATTGGCCACTGGTGGCAGACAGGATACTGGGCTAGATGGCCCTTTGGTCTGACCCAGTCTGGCCGCTCTTATGTTCTTATGTAACCTGTAATTACTCCAAAGTAAGTGTGTGGCATAGATCTGGCCCGAGTGCACACTCCATGCTAGGGGTGTGATTCCCAGCTTGCCCAGCCATACGCTAGCTCCCCTCAAGCTAGCAGGAGAGTAAAGAGCCAGTGAGCCTTGGCCAACAGGGGCCTAGCTAAGTGAGTGCCAATGGGGGTAGCGGGTGCAGAGTCGTAACTAGCTAATTTGGCGCCTGAGGCAAGACGCAGGGGCGCTGATGTGGCGCGAGGCACGAGCGAAGACAGCGCAGTCGCTGTGTTTTCTGTGCCCCCTCAGCCACGTGCCTGAGGCATGTGCCTCCCTTGCCTCGCCCTTGTGATGGCCCTGGGCGGGTGTGTACTCGCAACGGCTGAGCTGTGCTGTTGCCGTGCCACCGAGTACAACTTCCTGCCCTGGAAAGGATGTTCCGACCTTGCGGGAGAGGGATCGTGTAGGTACCACACGCTGTGATCTGCCTCTCCGGGTGAGGAAGGGGCACGGGTAGGGGAGTCCCGGGTGGGGCATCTTTCCTCATGGGGTGCAGCTCTTGCCGTGCCACCTACTGGGGGGAGCAGACAGCAACACGCCCTCCCAGAAACCCCTTCCACCTGCTGCTCCCGCTTCATTTCCCTGCCTGGCGAGCCTTCCCTTCAGGCCCCGAAGGGGGAGCTCTCCTTGTGCTTGGTGCGGAGGAAGGGGAGCCGGGTCTCCATGTGATCCATTGCTTAACCCCGGCTGCCACCCACGCTGGTCCTCTTCTCTATACGTGCTCTTTAACCTCACGCCCTCTGAACCCTGCCATTCGTCCAGGCCACCCAGCCAGACCTGCCACCTGTCAGACCATCCACCCACCCCGTCTGCCCAGGCCACCCGCCAATTCACCACCCCACCCATGCCACCCACCCCGTCTGTCCAGGCCACCCACCAATTCACCCCCCCCCCCCATGCCACCCACCCCGTCTGTCCAGGCCACCTACCAATTCACCACCCCAACCATGCCACCCACCCAGTCTGTCCAGGCCACCTACCAATTCCACCCCCCCCCCATGCCACCCACCCAGTCTGTCCAGGCCACCCGCCAATTCACCACCCCACCCATGCCACCCACCCCGTCTGTCCAGGCCACCCACCAATTCACCCCCCGCCCATGCCACCCACCCCGTCTGTCCAGGCCACCCGCCAATTCACCCCCCGCCCATGCCACCCACCCAGTCTGCCCAGGCCACCCCCAATTCACCACCCCGCCCATGCCACCCACCCCGTCTGTCCAGGCCATCTACCAATTCACCACCCCAACCATGCCACCCACCCAGTCTGTCCAGGCCACCTACCAATTCACCACCCCACCCATGCCACCCACCCAGTCTGTCCAGGCCACCTACCAATTCAGCCACCCACCCCGTCTGTCGAGGCCACCCACCAATTCACCCCCCCACCCATGCCACCCACCCAGTCTGCCCAGGCCACCTACCAATTCACCCCCCCACCCATGCCACCCACCCAGTCTGCCCAGGCCACCCACCAATTCACCCCCCACCCATGCCACCCACCCAGTCTGCCCAGGCCACCCACCAGTTCACCCCCCACCCATGCCACCCACCCCGTCTGTCCAGGCCACCTACCAATTCACCACCCCACCCATGCCACCCACCCAGTCTGTCCAGGCCACCCGCCAATTCACCCCCCACCCATGCCACCCACCCAGTCTGCCCAGGCCACCTACCAATTCACCCCCCACCCATGCCACCCACCCCGTCTGTCCAGGCCACCTACCAATTCACCCCCCACCCATGCCACCCACCCAGTCTGCCCAGGCCACCTACCAGTTCACCCCCACCCATGCCACCCACCCCTCTGTCCAGGCCACCCCATTCACCCCCCCATGCCACCCACCATCTGCCAGCCACCCACCAATTCACCCCCCCCATGCCACCCACCCAGTCTGTCCAGGCCACCCCAATTCACCCCCCACCCATGCCACCCACCCAGTCTGCCCAGGCCACCTACCAATTCACCCCCCACCCATGCCACCTACCCATGACATCTGTCCTCCTCAGCCATCCATTTCATCCAGGCACCCATCCATCCATCTCCACTCTCCTCTCACCTAAGGACACTTTGAATGAAAAGCCAGGAGGCACAGAGCAGGAAGTGCATTGTCCCTCTCAGCCCGGGTCACCTTCCAGCTTTATTTGTGGCCATCATTCCTAATTTTCCATTTTATAACAAAATACACGTTCAGCAGCTTCAGGGGGAGCCGAGTTAGTCTGTACAGGGTCAATTTTAAACCAACAAATGGGCTGCTAGCACTTTATAGACGAACAAACCATGTCGATGGGATCATGAGCTTTCGTGGGCCCGTGAATGCTAATGGTACAAAATATACACTGACATGGTTTTAAAAAAATACTTTGGGAAAAATCATCTTTGTCCATGTTACAAGAAGGAGGGAGAAAACTGGTTCTCCTGACCCCTAAGGACAGGACAAGAAGCACTGGGCTTAAACTGCAGAAAGGGAGGTTGAGGTTGGACATTGGGAAAAACTTCTTACTTGGATGGTTAAGCACTGGAATAAGTTGCCTGGGGAGGTTGTGGAATCTCCATCACTGGAGATATGTAAGAGCAGGATAGACAGACACCTGTCAGGGATGATTGAAACGGTGCTTGGTCCAGCCGTGAGGGCAGGGGACAGGACTTGATGACCTCTTGATGTCTCTTCCAGTCCTATGATTCTAACCCCCCTTCTCCATCCCCAAAGAAAGCCAAACCGAAACCACTGCTACAGGAGACAGGCCCTGAGTTCTTGGCGGCTGGCGAGGAAGGCAGCAGGACAAAGGCAGAGCCTTGGAGGGAATTCTAAGATTGAATTTGGTCCAGCACAGCCACCCTTGAGAAGGCTGCTTTACTGAGCTCACATGGAAACAGAGAGGGGCTACATACACACCTCAGCTCACGTCAGCGTAAGTTATGTCATGCAGGGGTGTGAATAAAATCCCACCCCGGAGGGACATAAGTTACAGTGACCTAAGCGCTGGTGTGGACAGCGCCAGGAGAAGCTACCGCCATGCGGGGCTGGAGTAATTAGGCGGATGGGAGGGCTCTCTTCCGTCTGTGGAGAATGCCGGCAGCTGCAAGCTCTGTAGTGTAGCCTCGGTCGCAGTGATGCGGTGAGGCACAGGGGCTGGCTGTAGAGGCACGTGGGGAAGTACATGACGGATGGGATGCTGCTTGGCCTTGCAATCCCTGGGCTGCCTTTCAGCCCCTTGGAGCTCTGCTCCGTTCCCTGCAGGGCGAAGGGCTCCTCTGGTATCGCGTCCATCAGGTACGGCCCTTATTTCCTTTAGGGCAATGAAAAACCCACAGCTGGCCCATGTCAGCTACCTCCGGCTCACAGGCTTTGGGCTAAGGGGCCGTGCAACCTTATTGTAGGAGTTTGGGTTCGGTTGGGCCCGGACTGTGGGACCCCATGCGGGGGAGGGTCCCAGAGTATGGGCTCCTCCTAAGCCCACACGTCGATGGTGCAGTGAAACACCTCCTTGGTCTGAACCTTGCAAGCCTGAGTCAGGTGAAATGGGCCGGCCACAGGTGTTTAACTGCAGTGTAGACATACCTTAGAGACCCCTCAGTGCTGCCTCCCATCACTGGCTCACCCACTCCGCCAAAGAGCTCTGGCAGGAGGTCTCCTACCCCGCAGCAATGTAGACAAAGGGATGAAAGCACCATGTCCAGAAAGCCACCTGGAATGTGGAAGTAGGGTCTCTTGCCCCCGGAATGGCTGCACGTTCACAGGGAATGTAACTTCTTGGATGCCCTAATTTCCCTCAAGTTCTTCAATGAGGAACCTATTCTTGTCTTTCAGGGCTTTATACAACCGGTCCTTGCAGTCTTTATTCCAGCTCTTCATTAGCTGATAGAGCTTCCGCATCTTCTCCTGGCTGGTGCTCCCGGACAGAACGGTCTCGTACTGCTCGTCGCTCAGAACGACCCCGTGAAGAACGTCCAGGATGGGCTCCACAGGGGTGGTACGTTGAATCAGCTGCTCTCGGTGCCGCTCGACAAAATGTTGCTCTGGGGAGGCAACGCACACAGAGAGAGCAATGAGCGGACTGTTTGCAAATGTCTGTTTCATAATCTAACACAGCGGACCGGGGTGAGGCGTGGCAGCTGGTTAACAACCCCACAACACTGTTGCTGCCATGGGCGGACACCACTAGTAAGGCCGTGCCCAGGGTGGGTTGGTGATGGGAGGGAGTGAATCGGGAGCATCTTGATTTTTTACGTCAGGAAGCAAAGACTCATGCTTCAAGGCTCAGCTCTCTTAGCCACCATTATCACAGGCTCATAACCTCCACCTGCCACCCAGCCACCACTAGAACCGAGCACCATACTTAGGGCTTCCATTACACTGGGGATCAATGCTGCTGCAATCGATCCACCAGCCATCGATTGATCATGTCCGCTAAGAACTGACACATCGGTCTCCAATCACTCTCATGTCAGTGTTGGGATTCTGACATTTACACCCCGAATTACAGGCAGAGCCTGGAAGGTGGAGAAGGGCTAATGGCCACAAGTGTGTGGGGCATTGGGGTCAGCATGGACGTAAGGTGCCACAGCGCCCTGCTCCCCAAAGTGCAGCCCCCCCCCACTGACGTCAGCAATGACTGAGTGTTGAGGCCCATCCCACAGAGCTCCGCTCCCCTATGGCGCCCCCCTTAGCCCTGGGGCCAGCACTGTCACAAAGGGGACAGTTGTACTGAGTGAATCACCCACAGTGTTCCCCACAGCACAGCGCCCCCTAGTGCCATGCTGGGGCTCTGAGGCCACGGAAACTCTGAGGGGAGAGTGCCCCCTACTGGACCTTCCATTGCCTCTGCAGCAAAGCCCCCTAGCACAGGCCTGCACAACTCAGAAAGCGGCGAGGGCCATATTACTCCGAAGAAAACAGTTGCGGGCCGCAAATAGGGTTGCCAGATGATCTCCCAAAAAATACCGAACACGTGGGCTAAATTTTTGGTCAAGCAAAAAAAAAAAAAAAACCACGCGTGTAGGGCATACAAAAAAAACCCCAGCACTGCCACAGCAGGTGCCACCAGGCTTCCGTCCAGTGCCCAGCCGGGCAAAGAGTGCAAATACCGGACTATCCGGTAGAAAACCGGACACCTGGCAACCCTAGCAGCAAGGGTAGGTTTTGGGGGGGGGGGAAGGGAGGTGATACTTTATTAGGAATTTTTCAATTAAATCAGACCTGCACAATATACGACTCCCAATGCCCGTACCCTCTCCTCTCCCAGCATCACCCTGTCCCCCTCCCACTGATACCTCCGCTCCTGCCCTTTTCCTCATTGTCTCCACTTAGCCCCCTGGCCAGGAGCAGCCCAAGGCTGGCTGCGGCAGCTGGCGCCCCAGGCGGAAGGCGCGATCGGCGCCCCTGCCTGCACGGCCGTCAATGACCGTGACGTCATCATCGGGCGCCCTAGGCAACTGCCTAGTTTGCCTAGGCTCACGGGCCGCCCCTGCCCCTGACATTTCTCTCCCCTGCACCCCTGCCCCTTGGTGCCTTCCCCTTTCTCCTGACCTGCCCCCCTCCCCTCAGCACAAGCCCCTTCCCCTCCCCTGCCTGGCTTCTCCCTTCCAGTTTGCGGGGCTGCCGGAGTCTTTTTGAATCTGGCAGTCGCCGGCCGTGACGTCACGACACCATGTCACGCCAGCGTCCTGGCGTCTGCCGGCGTCCCACCCTCTGGCTTGCGCCCCGCCTCCTCGCGCCGGAGCTGCACGCAGGCAGCCCGGCGGCGAGAATCACTGCACTTCCCCCTCCCCGGCGGCGCTCCGCTCCTCCGCCCGGCTGGTGGATCAGATGGGGCCGTGCCGCCCATAGTTGTCATGGGTCACACAGTGAGCCCCTGTGGCCCACGGGCCGTATGTTGTGCAGGCCTGCCCTAGCACCACACTGGGGAATCAGCTCAGTACAGACTGAGGAGCCAGAATCCCCTAGGGAGCCCTCTGCCCTGCTCCTTGCAGCACTGCACCCCCTAGTGTTGCACTAGAGGGGCTGGTGGCAGCAGAGCTGGACTCTCGTTAGCAGGCAGGGTGGAAGGTTGGTCCCAGGAGTGGGGAGGTGGCTCTGGGTTGGAGTGGACAGACTGCAGGAGGGGACAGGTCGCTCTGCAGGGAGCCCACACTTCCGAACACCCCTCAGCCTGCCTGGGGAAGGAAAAAGTGCCCTCAGGTGCTTAGGGACTCACCTTGTCCTCCTGTGGCACCTCCGGATGGCCCTGGCTTCAACCCCTTGCCTCCGGATCCTGCAGGAGAGAGAGGGACAGTCAGGGAGTGTCTGCGTCCCCCGTGTTGGTCTCTAGCATCTCCCTGGGGTGAGCACTGACAGCTGCGGGGAGCAGCCCCTTGAATGCACACACCCAATGAGAGACAGTGACAGACACACAGAGCAATCCAGAAAGAAATGGTGAAATTTCTGCTTCGAAGGGGTGAAGTTCCTTCTTCTAGCTAGCGTCTTGGACAGAGACTTGCGTAACAGCTGCGTTAGGGTCTGTACTATGCGGCTTCCCTGCTAGCGGTGCTTGAGCTAGCTAGATTCAGCTACTTCGCTGGATTTGCAGTTACACCTCTCCTGCTTGCAGCAGAGATAAACCCACAGAAACACAGCGAGAGAGAGGGAAAAGGGAGGGACACACACAGCTGGAGAAAAAGGAGGAATGGAGTGGGAAAAAGAGAGTAAGACACATTCGCATGGTCCGCTCTTTAGTTGGGATCCGAGTTAAACTTTTAACTCCCTGTCTGTGCCTTTGATATAGCGCCCGTCAGCTTCCCGCCATTTCCCCCCACTGCTCTGCTTTTAACAGCGGCAATCGAAAGGTGTTTTCTCCTCTTTTTCTGTCGGCATTTGGACAGAGTCCTTTGTATTCCACCGTGCAGTGCTGTGCACAGACCAATCAATAGGCCAGTCAGGGCCAGATCACCACTTGCTATCAAGTGGTGTAACTGCACAAAGCCATGCTGAATTACACCCGCTGAGAACCTGGCCTTTGGTCTCAAAACAAAAGGCACTGGGGGCCATTTCTCAGCTGGGAGCAAACTGAGACTGCTCCAGTGAGATTTGCCCTGTTTCCACAGGTAGCACTGAGGGGGAATCAAGAGGCAGAGCTTACAACCTGCAGAAACTTCCAGCAAGGTCAGGCAGAGGACGTGGAAGTGCCTCAAAAGTGAAAGCAGATTTCAAGCACTCAGAAGAAACACAATTGAAAGGAAATGGAAGATTCGTTTTCAAACCCCCCTCCCACCAAAATGTCGGATTCCTCCCGGCCCATAACTCAGTGTGGTGCCAAGTGGCAGAGAGAGAGGCGCTGGACAGCCAGTGCTTGGACCACAGCCTTTCAAACTAGAACTCTGGTGTCTAAGTTGCGAGGACATGTTTGTCACTCGGGGACTTCCTGTGTGTGGCCTGTGCGGAGGGTGTCAGACAGAGGGAAGAGAGGCAGTACTTTCAGAGAGAGAGCCAGGCAGGCAGGGGCAGAAGACAGAGCAGAGCTCACGCTACACACTTAGTGTTGCTGTCACTTCCTTGGAGACGGGGACAGCTCCTGTCTCGAGCTAGCACCCTGCACGGAAGGAGCGAGAGCTCAGGGACAGGAATGGAGAAGACAGAGTCTGTTTGGGCAAAAATCACATTGGGGAAGAAAACTATCAGATCCTCCCCTGGGATAGTGCTTGGGGTGTGTTATAGACCACCAGGATCCACTTTGGATATGGATAGAGACCTCTTTAATGTTTTTAATGAAGTAAATACTCGTGGAAACTGCGTAATCATGGGAGATTTCAACTTTCCAGATATAGATTGGAGAACAAGTGCTAGTAATAATAATAGGGCTCAGATTTTCCTAGATGTGATAGCTGATGAATTCCTTCATCAAGTAGTTGCTGAACCTACAAGGGGGGATGCTATTTTAGATTTGGTTTTGGTGAGTAGCGAGGACCTCATAGATGAAATGGTTGTAGGGGATAATCTTGGCTCGAGTGATCATGAGCTAATACAGTTCAAATTGAATGGAAGGATAAACAAAAATAAATCTGAGACTAGGGTTTTTGATTTCAAAAGGGCTAACTTTAATAAATTAAGGAAATTAGTTAGGGAAGTTGATTGGTCTAAAGAAATTATGGATCTTGAGGTGGAGGAGGCCTGGGATTATTTTAAGTTAAAGTTGCAGAAACTGTCAGAAGCCTGTATCCCAAGAAAAGGGAAAAAAATTATAGGCAGGTGTGTTAGACCAAGCTGGATGAGCAGGCATCTTAGAAAGGTGATTAAGAAAAAGCAGAAAGCATATAAGGAGTGGAAGATGGGAAGGATAAGTAAAGAAAGTTACCTTATTGAGGTTAGAGCATGTAGGGACAAAGTCAGAGAGGCTAAAAGGCAGGTAGAGTTGGACCTTGCAAAGGGAATTAAAACCAATAGTAAAAGGTTTTATAGCCATATAAATAGGAAAAAAACAAAAAAAGAAGAAGTAGGACCGCTAATTACTAAGGATGGAGTGGAGGTTAAGGATAATTTAGGAATGGCCCAATATCTAAACAAATACTTTGCTTCAGTCTTTAATGAGGCTAGTGAAGAGCTTAGGGATAATGGTAATATAACAAATGGGACTAAGGATATAGAGGTAGATATTACCATATCTGAGGTAAAAGCCAAACTTGAACAGCTTAATGGGAGTAAATCGGGGGGCCCAGATAATCTTCATCCAAGAATATTAAAGGAACTGGCACATGAAATTGCAGGTCCATTAGCAAAAATTTTTAATAAATCTCTAAACTTAGGGGTTGTACCATTTGATTGGAGAATTGCTAATATAGTTCCTATTTTTAAGAGAGGAAAAAAAAGTGACCCGGGTAACTATAGGCCTGTTAGTTTGACATCTGTAGCATGCAAGATCTTGGAAAAAATTTTGAAGGAGAAAGTAGTTAGAGACATTGAGGTTAATGGCAATTGGGATAAGTTGCAACATGGTTTTACAAAAGGTAGATCGTGCCAAACCAATCTGATCTCTTTTTTTGAGAAAGTAACAGATTTTTTAGATAAAGGAAATGCAGTGGATTTAATCTACCTCGATTTTAGTAAGGCATTTGATACAGTACCACATGGGGAATTATTGGTTAAATTGGAAAAAATAGGGATTAATATGAAAGTTGAGAGGTGGATAAGCAACTGGTTAAAGGGGAGACTACAGCGGGTCATATTGAAAGGGGAACTGTCAGGTTGGAGGAAGGTTACTAGCGGAGTTCCTCAGGGATCAGTTTTGGGGCCAATTTTATTTAATCTTTTTATTGCTGACCTTGGCACCAAAAGTGGAAGTGTCCTGATAAAATTTGCAGATGACACAAAGTTGGGAGGTATTGCTAATTCAGAAAAGGATCGGGATATCATACAGAAAGATTGGATGACCTTGTAAATTGGAGTGATAGCAATAGGATGAAATTTAACAGTGAGAAGTGTAAGGTTATGCATTTAGGCATTAATAACAAGAATTTTAGTTATGAGCTGGGGACACATCAGTTGGAAGTAACGGAGGAGGAGAAGGACCTCGGAGTCCTGGTTGATTATAGGATGACTATGAGCCGCCACTGTGACATGGCTGTGAAAAAGGCTAATATGGTCTTGGGATGTATTAGGCGAGGTATTTCCAGTAGGGATAAGGAGGTGTTAGTGCCATTATACAAGGCATTGGTGAGACCTCATTTGGAATACTGTGTGCAGTTCTGGTCTCCCATGTTTAAGAAGGATGAATTCAAATTAGAACAGGTACAAAGAAGGGCCACTAGGATGATTCGAGGAATGGAGAACCTGTCTTATGAAAGGAGACTCAGGGAGCTTGGCTTGTTTACCTTAACCAAAAGAAGGCTGAGGGGGGATATGATTGCACTCTTTAAATATATTAGAGGGATAAATACTAGGGAGGGAGAGGAATTATTTAAGTTTAATACTAATGTGGACACAAGAACAAATGGATATAAGCTGGCTAGTAGGAAGTTTAGACTTGAGATTAGACGAAGGTTTCTAACCATTAGAGGAGTGAGGTTCTGGAATGGCCTTCCAAGGGAAGTAGTGGGGGCAAAAGATCTACCTGGCTTCAAAATTAAACTAGATGGGTTTATGAAGGGGATGGTTTGACAAGATAACATGGTCTTGGTAACTAATTGACTAGTCATTATCAGTGGTAAAGAGGTCAATGGAGGGATGATAGGGGTTATTATAAAGAACTTTCTGGGTGTCTGGCTGGGGAGTCTTGCCCACATGCTCAGGGTTTAGCTGATCGCCATATTTGGGGTCGGGAAGGAATTTTCCTCCAGGGTAGATTGGCAGAGGCCCTGGAGGTTTTTCGCCTTCCTCTGTAGCATGGGGTACAGATCACAGCTGGAGGATTCTCAGCATCTTGGGGTCTTCAAACTATTTGAGGGCTTCAATATCTGAGATATAGGGGTGAGGATTATTCTAGGAGTGGGTGGGTGAGATTATGCGGCCTGCATTGTGCGGGGGGTCAGACTAGATGATCATAATGGTCCCTTCTGACCTTAAAGTCTATGAGTCTATGAGTCTATGAGACAGATTCCCGAAGAAGAATCCTGCGCTTTTGTACAGAGTCCCCCACCGATCGCAAAGCGCTTCAGGACCAGTAGCCCCAGCAGTGATCTCTCCCTGCCCGCGCCTTACCAGCCCCTGTAGCTTGGCAGAGTCTGTCCGCCAGGTCCTTCTTATTGATGTCTGACAGGATCACCTTGGTCACCTGCAGGGCATAATCCTCCAGGTAGAAGCTGATCAGCATGTCACACACATCCAGGACGTCGGCTTTCTCCAGCTTGCCCCGGGGGATGTTCTTGTACCCCTCCTTCACTGGGAACACGTTCAGCTTGCTCTTGAACCGCTTCAGCTCCTCCTGCCCCAGCTCCTCTAGGGTGTCCACCAGGTGATCCCGCACCGTTTTCACCATCCTGCCTCTTCAGAGAGCTGAGCAAAACTGCCAGGGGCTGGCCCAGAGCTGGGGGAGCCGCTCTTTGGCCTGCAAAGCGATTGGTGTGCAGGAGAAATGGGGTGGGGCTTAGGCAAACAGATCTGACGCTTGCCAAAATCGGTCCTGCTCTTTCTGGGCTTCTTCCTCATTTCCTGTGAAAACTTGTGTGCAGTCCCGGACCTAAGCAAAGCAGCAACAAACCCCACCAGCTTCCTGGCTGCAACAGAGACAGGCAGAGTCTAAACCCTGGTGCATCTTAGACCCGTTAGCATGAGGAGCGGGCTGTGCATTTGTAAAGCCTGTTACCAGTTCCCCTCAGGAGGGGCCCTGCCTGGAGAAGGCTGAGGGGGAACACAATCGTCTTCAAATATATTGGTGTTATAAAGAGACCAGTGAGCACTTGTTTCCCACGTCCACTGAGAACAGGACAAAGAATGGGCCTACTTTGCAGTAAGGGAATTTCAGGTTATATTTTAGGAAAAACTTTCTAATTCTAAGGACAGTTAAGCAGTGGAAAAGCTTATCTAGGGAGACTCTAGAATATTCATCCTCGGAGGATTTTTAAGATCAGGATAGACAAGGATGGGCTAGGCCAGAGGTGGGCAATATACGGCCCGTGGGCCAGATCTGGTCTGCCAAATCTTTGGATCTGGACCGCCGGGGCCCTCAAGCAGGCTCCCTGCCTGTCACAGCCTCAGGCCACTGAAAGCGGCAGACTGCTGGGGCCATGAGCCTTTAGGTGCCGTATGCCTTTGCAGAGTGTGTGTGTGTGGGGGGACTTTTCACACTGCCCCCACCCCCAGCACAAACTCTCAGCTCCCATTGGTTATAAATCGGGCCGGGGCATGGAGCTGGGCAGCAGGTTCCATAGTCCTCCCAGTCCACTAGTAAAGTCTCCTCTTCTGCCGCTCAGCATCGAAGGTTGTATATTTCTCCTGTCCTTGGATCTGGATCGGCGGAGATGGGGAAAAGGGCGACTGTGTGTGAGGCTTCAGGAGGGATACGTGGAAAACAGGCTGCACCTTAAGAAACTGGGGAAGCTCAGATTTGAAGGCGACCCAGTTGATTTGCTGATGTATCCGGCAGGGTCTGAAGAACGGGTGGTCCGGCTTGTGGGGTCGTTTGTTCACACGCAGGCGCTTTGCAGCAAACCAAACAGTTCGGCCTATTGCGAAAGCGGGGCCTGCCCGCCTTGATCGCCTGCACGTCTCTTGGACTAGAGCTTCTTTGTGTGAGGCAACAAGAAACTCTTCCAAACACCCTGACTTGCTAGAGATGTTCCTGGAAACGCTGGCGAAGGGCCCAACGCCCTGGCCCCACCCCTTCTCTGAGGCCTTCTCCGTTGCCTCTCTTGTCTGGAGAGAGAGGAGCCCAACCCCCTCCAGCAGGAACAAATGGCTCAGAGATGAGGGTTTTAATAAAGGCAGCGGCGTCGTACAGAGCCTATTAACTCTTTCAGTGCCTTCCACACAGACCCCTCCTCAGAACTCTGCCCTCCCGAATTCACAGGCTGTCTCACACTCATGTCTCACACAGACACCATCACAGGGGGGGTGGGGGGAAGGCTCAACTTTTAAAAAAGTTATCCAAGTCAGAGAGAAGCATGGTGCAAGGGAGCAGGGCCTCTTGGAGTGTGACTTTGGTCACTTTCCCTCTCCCTCTACTTCAGTTTCCCCATGTATGAACTGAGGATAATGATACTGCTCTACCTCACAGGGGTGTTGTGGGGGGTCAATTAATTAGTTAATTTATGCAGATTGCTTAAAAATTGCAGCTGTCAAGAATCTGAGCTCACTGGCCCTGTTGTCAATCCAGAGACTCACATGGATTTCACATACTCTGATCTCAGTTACTCCAGTGTAAATCTGGAGTGACTCCACTAAGGCTAAGAGAGTCCCAATCAGTGACCCAGCTATAAATCCAGAGTGACTCCAGTGCTGCCCACATAGTCCGGGCTGGATTCTGATCTGGATGACCCTGGTGTCAGTGCAGAGACCCACACTGATCTTACAGATTCTGATCTCAGTTTCTCCCCTATAAATCTGGAGTGACTCCACTAAAGGTAAGAAAGAGAGTCAAACCCCCATGACTGTGGTTTCAGTTACCCAGCTGCAAATCCAGAGTAACAATACTGATGCCAATATAGTCCGGGTCGGATGCGGATCTGGGTGCCCCTAGTGTAAATCCAAAGCGACTCCACCTCTGTATGAACGTGTCCCACCGTCTACTCCGCTTAAATCCCTCCAGCCAGCGACACTGCAGCGATGCAAAGGGGGCGGGGGCTGGAGAGGCAGGGCCCCAGCAGGCGGATCCCAGCCGGGGAAGGCAGAGCCCCGTGGACGGGGACGCACGGAGTCCGCCTGATTGGGGGAGATTCCAGCTGGCAGGGCAGCCATCGGGAAGCGCAGGAGGGGCCGGTCCCACCGCGCATGGAGACCGCAGCGGGGAGCGCGCTGCTGGGCAAGCTGCAGGCGCTGGGCCCGGAGGGACTGGAGCGGCTCCGGGACGCGCTGAGCAGAGTCGGGCCGGAGCAGGGACCCGCGCCCGTCCCGCTCCCAGCGGCCGAGCCGGCCGCGCTAGCCCGCCTGCTGCTCCGGCGCTGCCGGGGGGACGCCGAGGCGGCGCTGCGAGGCCTGGAGGAGGCGGAGGCCGGACTGCGGGCAGGTAAATCCGGAGCGGGCTGCTGGCGCTTCGCCCCATTCACACCAGGCGCGGAGCGGCCCCACGGGGGGGGGTCCCCACCCGGACCACTAGGCTTCGCAGCCCGCTGGCTTTTAGCTCTAGCTGTAGAGGCTCCGCATTCAGCTCCAGAGGTCCGAGGTTCGATTCCCCCTGCAGACCACGGGGCGTCTTACACGTGCTCCCCTCCTGCCGGGCTTGCTCATGATTTCCAGAGGGCTCTTGTGCAATGGTTTCTGGGCGGACATCCCAGCGTGCCCTGGGCCTGGCTGGCTTTGTGAGAAAACTTCTGTGCTCCAGTTTGGTTGAAAAAAGTCAAACTGAATAAAAGCTTCCCCCCCTCCCCATCCAGCTGCTAATTGCACTCCCCCATGTGCTTGTGCACAGGGACTTACTCACTTGAGAGCAAGGGTGCTACAGGAGATTAGGGGCCTGCTGAGACACAGTCAACCCATGGAACTCCTTGCCAGGGGATGTTGTGAAGACCGGGACTTTAACAGGGTTCAGAAAAGAAATTCATGGAGGTTAGCTCCATCAATAGCTATTAGCCAGGATGGTGTCCCCAGCCGAGCCCGTATGGCTATGTCTAGATACTAGATTACATCCCGTTATCGAAAAAGGGATGAAAATTACACATATTTAAATTGTAAACGAAGGCAGGATTTGAATTTCCCACACTTCATTTACATAATGGAGTTGCGGCTTTTTTTTTCCGAAAAGCCGCTTTTTACTGTCCGTGTGTCTGGCTGTCAGTGCAGGGCCTAGGAGAGCGGCACTCCAGGGTTAGTGTGTTCTCTGATCTGTGAAGCTGATTGCTTAGCACCTCTCCATGGAGAACGCCTCTGCTCTGTCACTGTCCTGTCTCATCTTTAGGACCAGAGAGCCGCTTTGCTTGGGCAGGCCAGGAGATTTCCCCTGGGGCAGGAGAGACACAGTCATCTGGTGAGTTGACAATGGCTCAGGGTGGTGGGAAAGTCACTGCTGTCACGACCTGCGGCAGCCCCAGGGCTGTATGTCCAACCAGGGGCACTGCTGGGGTTTGGGCCGTTCCCTCTGGGCCTTGTTGCCCTTTCCCCTCAGGGAGGGGCCACATGGGGGGTTGATGGAGGTTTGCAAAACCTGGGATTGGCTTCCTGGAGCAGGTCTTAAATTTCACACTCTTTTTCTTCCAAAACACCCAAGGTAAAGAGCGTTTCAGCTCTGGGTGGTCTGTCTCTGTATGAGGCAGCTGAGCCCGATCCCAGGGGTGTCTGCATTTCATGGCTGGGCGGATGATCCTTGTGTAGGCACAGGTACGCGTATGGGCAGGCCTTATCTGGAATACCGTTTGATTGCATGTTCACTCGTTTATTTTCTTACTGTAACGGTACAACCTTTATAGCTAGAGGTCTATAAAATCAGGGCTAGCGTGGAGCAAGTGAATAAAGAAGAGTTATTTGCTCCTTCTCATAACACCGGATCTAGGGGTCGCCCAGTGAAATGAACAGGCAGCAGGTTAAGAACAAAAGAAAGTCAACCTGTGGAACTCCTTTCCCAAGGATGTTGTGAGGGCCAGGACTTTAACAGGGTTCATAAAAGAACTAGATAGATTCATGGAGGTTAGGTCCATCAGTGGCTGTCAACCAGGATGGGCAGGAATGGTGTCCCGAGCCTCTGTTTGTCAGAAGCTGGGAGTGGGCGACAGAGGATGGAGCACTTGATGATTGCTTGGCTGGGCAAAGTGGGGTAGTTTGAGGGGCTTGTGGATAGAATCTGGTGCTCGGACCATCTGCCCAGTGTTCCCCTTTAATCTGGAGTGAGTCTGTCCATTGGACGGTGCCAGCGGGCTGCTTCTGACAGTGTTCTTCCCTGCCCTGATTGGCTGTTGGCGCCGATTCCGCCCTCGTGGTCCCTTCCCCTCCACACCTGCTCCAGCCCCATCTCCCCAGACCTCCTACAATCCCCCTTGGTCTCTCTGTTGAGCTGATCTCTCACATTGAACAGCGTCAGTGCAACTCCAGTCTTCAGTTAATGCCTCTGCTCTGATCCCGTTTGTTTTTCACTGACCCAAAAAACCCCAGTTGCACTTACGCAAGCATCCCCTGGCGTGTGTGTTACTTGAAATATCGTCTCCTGGCCTGCCGCAGGAAAACAAAGCAGGAAGGAAGATCCTGCCGGACACCACTGGCGGACGGACAAATGCAAACTGTGTCCCAGAGAGGAGGTAAGGGATTAGTTGTGATTCTCCTCCCTCCGCTCCGCCCCCCCCCCCCGCCCGCTTATGTCTGTCAGTCTCTTTCTTTTCTTATTCTATTGTCTCCTCCTCTTTCGTGTGGGGTTGTGATTTCACACTCTGTGCTGGGCCGGGGGGGCGGGAGCGGGGGTTAGATGAAACACTGTATGTAAGTGGTATTGTCCCTAGTGAGCCAGTCAGATAATGGCCAATCGAGGGATGGGCCAGGTCTTCACATTACTGTTGTTTGTTACACGTATTACGGTAGCCCAGAGGAGCCACCCCTAAACGTAGATTTATGAGAGGGGTGGGGAACCTGCTGTCTCCTTTACGCCCAGCTAAAGGGATTGCACCAGATGCATTTGTTAAGTGCGGGGTGTCTAATCTCTCTCGTGATTTGGCATCTGGCGCCGTTGGGAGCAGCACCTGGGGTATGGTGGGGGTGGGCCGGAGGCAGGGTGGAGCCCTAGTGGGCTCGGCGCCTGGGGTACGGCGGGGTCGGGCCGGAGGCCTAGGGGGCTTGGCGCCTGGGGTACGGCGGGGTCGGGCCGGAGGCCTAGGGGGCTTGGCGCCTGGGGTACGGCGGGGTCGGGCCAAAGGCCTAGCGGGCTCGGCGCCTGGGGTACGGCGGGGTCGGGCCGGAGGCCTAGGGGGCTCGGCGCCTGGGGTACGGCGGGGTCGGGCCGGAGGCCTAGGGGGCTCGGCGCCTGGGGTACGGCGGGGTCGGGCCGGAGGCCTAGGGGGCTCGGCGCCTGGGGTACGGCGGGGTCGGGCCGAAGGCCTAGCGGGCTCGGCGCCTGGGGTACGGCGGGGTCGGGCCGGAGGCCTAGGGGGCTCGGCGCCTGGGGTACGGCGGGGTCGGGCCGGAGGCCTAGGGGGCTCGGCGCCTGGGCTATGGCGGGGTCGGGCCGGAGGCCTAGGGGGCTTGGCGCCTGGGGTACGGCGGGGTCGGGCCGGAGGCCTAGGGGGCTCGGCGCCTGGGGTACGGCGGGGTCGGGCCGGAGGCCTAGGGGGCTCGGCGCCTGGGGTACGGCGGGGTCGGGCCGGAGGCCTAGGGGGCTCGGCGCCTGGGCTATGGCGGGGTCGGGCCGGAGGCCTAGGGGGCTTGGCGCCTGGGGTACGGCGGGGTCGGGCCGGAGGCCTAGGGGGCTCGGCGCCTGGGCTATGGCGGGGTCGGGCCGGAGGCCTAGGGGGCTTGGCGCCTGGGGTACGGCGGGGTCGGGCCGGAGGCCTAGGGGCTCGGCGCCTGGGGTACGGCGGGGTCGGGCCGGAGGCCTAGGGGGCTCGGCGCCTGGGCTATGGCGGGGGTGGGCCGGAGGCCTAGGGGGCTCGGCGCCTGGGGTACGGCGGGGTCGGGCCGGAGGCCTAGGGGGCTCGGCGCCTGGGGTACGGCGGGGTCGGGCCGGAGGCGGGCCGGAGGCCTAGGGGGCCGTGCGCCTGCAGCGGTCCGTGGCGCGGTGGGAGATGCTTCTGTCACACAGGGAATGGCTGAGCCCTGGGCGCGAGGACGGGAGCTGTGCGGGGAGCGTCCCGTCTCTCTGGGCAGCCCCCAGCAGCCGGTCGCTCAGACAGACTCCACGGAACCTCTCTGGCTGCGGCCCGGGCTGTGATCCCGCCTGGCACGAGGGTCCCACCTCGGCTAGCTAACGACAGCCGGGCACCGGAGTTGTGACGGGGTCTCTGGGCAGGCCCACCGATGGTGGTGGGGGGTGTGTGGTAAAGATGGCAACTGCCCTGGGGCCTGTTGATCCAAAGGGGCCCGGAGCCCTTTAAGTCACCACTGGAGCACTAGACTGTGGGCGGCTTTAGAGCTGCCTGGGGAGGTGGGCGTGCCGCACGGTGCACTTTAGACAGCCCTGGGGAGGGGGAGCGACGCAGTTCGGGGGGCAATAAGGCTCCGCCCCTTCTGACTGAGGCCCCGCCCCTTCCAGGAGCATGGAGCTGGGGCTCTCCCCCTTGCTCAGGAGCCCAGTGTGGCTGTCAGCCCCCCTGCCATTTGGTCACCTGTAGGGTTGCCAGATACTCACCCCTCCCCGCAATATCAAACGTGGCAGGTGAAAAATTGGCGGGGAGGGGCCAAACTTGTTGAGCAAAAAACCAAAAAAATACCACACATGTCCAGGCCGGTACCGGGCACCTGGCAACTCTAGTCACCTGGGACCCCACTGCCAGGACGCCAGGCCACAGAGGCAGGGCCAAGCTCCACTCGTGGCTGCAGCAGACACGATTCCTTCCTGGCGAGAGCTCAGCGTGAGAAGTCGCCAGGGCAGCCGAGTTAAGGTCCCTGTTCCTGTGTTTTAGGATCCTCCAGAAGAAGTAAAACCAGAGGTTGTTGGGGGCCCGGCGGGGAGCCAGGCGACGTACAGGTGAGAGCTGGGGCGAGGAGGCCGGCTGTGTGCACGGGCTGGTAATCGCACTGAGACCATCTCCTCCCCCCCCGCCCCCCACTAGCGAATCTCACGAGAATGCTCACGGGTGCTAACCCCCTTGTCTGCCCCAGCGGGCGCGGGGAGCTGGCCGAGCGGTGCCTCAGTGACCCAGCAGCGAAAGCAGCCGGGGTCGGTGACCACAGGGACTGTGGAATGCTCAGGCAGGTTAGAGAGGCTGCGAAGACAGAAAATGCAACAATCATGGGGGATTTCCCCGTCCCCCGTGCTGACCGGGTACGTCCGCGCCGGCCAGGAGGCGGAGGGAATGTCTCTAGCCCTTGTAAAGGCCAGCTGCTTGGAGCAGCCAGTCCTGAGACGGACGAGACACTTCTTGCTTCAGTCCTGAGCGGGGCCGGGATGGGGGCCAGGAGGCTAATATAGCTTGGCCGCTCAGCGATACCCAGCCCAGCGCGAGTGTGAGTGGGGCCCTGAGTGGCTCAGTGCGGGTCCGATTGAAACACGCTAACTGTGGTTTCAGCAGCACAACCGGACAGTCTGGTTTCCGTGGGCGACTGCCGAGCCCTGCTTGTTGGTAGGGCTCCATTGCTCCCAGGCCCTGTCTCCTCAGGAGACTCGGCAGCCAACGGTTCTTCCAGCTCCTTGGGGGTTCCTTTGGCGCCTCTTCAGGGGATTCAGCTGATGGTGGCCACTGCAGTTTCCCTCCCTCGGGGTCAGCCGGTAGGTGTTGGCCAAGCTTGGCAGCAAGCCCGGGTGCCAGCCGACTGAGCTGGTGTCCCCGCTTCTTATGCTTCCTGTTCTGCTCCGAGGGATGGACCTGGCCTGGCTCTGCCCACCACTGGTTCTGCCCTGTCAGCCTTGGAAGGAGACCAGCCAGCTCGCTACAGCTCGTGTGAAGGAAACATGGGATGGTTCCATCTAACACGGCTTAGCCCTGGTTGTTCTTTCCCCCTTTGCACGGTGCAGGGTTCACCTCCCCAAGGCAGGCACATTCCGTTGCTCTGAAACCGACCTGGGGTTCGAGGTGCAGGCCCCCGTGACCGTCCAGTACGGATACGACTCCTGGGATCAGCACCTGGCTGCACGGAGCACTCCGAAATGGATGGTGGCCGGCCCCTTGTTCAGCATCTGGGTGCAGCCGGCCGGGGCCGTGGCAGCCCTGCACCTCCCGCACTTCCTGTGCCTCAGAGGTACGGTAGCCAAGGGTAACATCTGGGCTTTGACGCCTCGACTGGGAGGCAGAGCCCAAACCCTGTTCCTTGGACAGGCCTGTTCACCTCCCCCTCGTCATGTGTCTCAGAGGCAAGGCTGGAAATTGTAAGCCCGGTTGTATCAATCGCAAATGTAGGCGTATTAATATGAATTGGATGTTAATCCCAGCTGGCACCGAGTAAAATTCTGTGGCAGATTCTTTGCAGATTTGGCAACACCAAAAACTTTTTCACTAACTTTTGTGGGGGTTTTTCCCCCCCCTCTGAATTGTCCTTTTTGGGGAAAAAAACCCTAAACCAAAAATTATGAATTTTTTTTTTAAATGTTTTATTTTAACATTTTTGAAAATAAATTGGTTTGGTTTTTCAGGCTGTTTTGTTTCCAAATTTCCGTTCATTTTTATTTTTAAAAGTTGAAAATCATTTAAAAAGGGTAGAAACTGAAACAGAATGCTTGGTTCCATTTGAAACTTTTTTTTTTTTTAAATTTTCAAAATTCCGGCCAATTCAATCTCTTTTTTGCCCTTTTATCGCAATGTCTAATCACTGACATGATGAAGCTGATGTGTTGTACCCCTACCACCAGAAATACCCAGTGGTTATGTTAATCATATTTATAGCCGTCTTTGCTCTCCTAAGCAATCCCAGTTATAATAATTAGGGCTGGAATTGTAATCACACTCATAAATACAAACTTAACTGACACAACACCTGCCATCAGAATTTTAGTCATGACTGCAATCTTAACTGAACTGACAGCCTGTGCCCACGGATCTAGTCGCTGCCACGACCTTAACTGACATTTCAGTCCTGATCACAGTTACAGTTACTGCCACTATTACTGTCAGATCAGGTGTGTGTGGATTGTGACAGTTTTGATTGTAACCTATTTACGGTGCTGGTACTAGTCACATTTGTAGCCAGAATTGTAGTCACGACTATTAATGTGATACCAGGGCTTTTCATCATAAGAACAGCCAGACTGGGTCAGTCCAAAGGTTCATCTAGCCCAATGTGCTGTCTGCCGACAGTGGCCAGTACTAGATGCCCCAGAGAGAGTGAACAGAACAGGAAATCATCAAGTGATTCCCTCTTCTGTCACCCATTCCCAGCCTCTGACAAACAGAGGCTAGGGACACCATTCCTACCCATCGTGGCTAATAAGTATTGATGGACCTATCCATGAATTTATCTAGTTCTTTTTTGAACCCTATTAAATTCCTGGTCTTCACAGCATCATCTGGCAAGGAGTTCCACAGGTTGATGCTGTACTTCGTGGCAGGGGAGGGGGAGAACTTCCATAGATCTTGGGGTCATTTACCAAGGCAGATTGGAGTAGAAATGAGCTTTGATTTAGTCCTGGGAATGTAGGTTCTACAGGGCTTTGCTCCCGTTGCTAGGGGTCTATAAATACGGACCACGCTACACTGGCTTTCAGGGAGTATAATACAAACCCAGGCTAGCAGTAGCTAAGGGAGCAGGCTGGGAGTGCCCAGATCACGGGGGTCAGAGGGAGCATAGGGAAGGAGGACATGTGGAGCTAACATTAGAATCCCAGCAGCCCCCAGAACTGCATCATGATCCCCATTTTAAAGATGGGGAAATTGAGGGGCAGGGCCTATGGTTTGCAACACTCGGTAGCCTCATGGCCTTTCTGCCAGCAGGAAATCACAGCAGGCTAACGGCGCCTCCTTTGCTTTGTTTCCGACCAACAGGGGCTGACAGCTCCCGGATGCAGATCGCCCATTTCATCGAGGCGGGGATGGCCCTGGAGAAGCCAACGCAGGTGAAACCGTTCCACGCTGTGCTGCAGAACCCCAGCTTCTCCCTGTATGGAGTGGTGTGGGAGAATCGCGCCCAGCCCCCTGTTCCGATCCATGCCATTGTGCTGCTCTACTGGGCCTTCCAGATGGAAAAGACGACTCTTCACCTCTACCTCATCCCTAACGACCACTCCCGGCTCAAGGTAACTGAGAATGAGCCACGAGCCACCAGCGTTCCTGCTAATCTGTTCCGTCCACGTACGGAATAAATGTTATGTATGCTGAGGCATGTGCACCGCCAGTAGAAACACATGGGTGCTTGCTGATCAGCTGGCAGCACCTGAATCTCTCCTGGTGGCCGTCCAAGTGCTCAGCTTGCAGGGAACGTGCAATCATTTGCAAGGCATGTAACTGATGTGATAACTGCACTGAAACATCGTTCTAAGGACCAATTTCTACCACTGTGCATTTCATTCCAACAAGTCCCTGCTCTGGCACCAATGTGATGGCTCACCTTAGGCAGGTCACTTCCCTGCTCTGGGCCTCAATTTCCCCATCTTTAAAATGGGGATCATGATGCAGCGCTCCCTTGAAACTGACTAATGAAAACCATTACCTCGCAGTTAGATATTAGTATTTATTATTTTATTGGTACATCACCCAGAAAATGATCTAGTAGATTATCTGTGGAAAAATATATTATTTATGCATCTTGTGTTTTGGCCCCAGATTTATTGTGGGCAGATAAACTTGAAATAGACACTTCAAACTTGGCTTGTTCTGTACATCTCACACTGAGACCAGCGTCAAGCCAATTTTAAAATAAAACCAATTCAGAAGCTTTAAAAATGGTAGCAGTCTAAGAACATACAAAAGAACGGCCAGATTGGGTCAGACCAAAGCTCCATCTAGCCCAATGTCCTGTCTGCCGACAGCGGCCAATACCAGGTGCCCCAGAGGGAGTGAACAGAACAGGGAACCATCCAGTGATCCCTTCCCTGTCATCCATTTCCAGCCTCTGACAAACAGAGGCCAGGGACACCTTTCCTGCCCATCCTGGCTAATAGCCATTGAGGGACCTAATCTTCATGAATCTATCAAGCTCTTTTTTGAACCTTGTTAGTCTTGGTCTTACAACATCCTCTGGCAAGGAGTTCCACAGGTTGACTGTGCGCTGTGTGCAGAAAAACTTCCTTTTGTTTGTTAAACCTCCTACCTATTAATTTTATTTGGTGACTTCTGGTTCTTATGTTATGGAAACAAGTAAATAACTTTTCCTTATTCACTTTCTCCACACTAGTCATGATTTTTCTAGAGCTCTATCCTATCCCCCCTTGGTCTCCTCTTTTCTAAGCTGAAAAATCTCAGTCTTTAATGCTTCATATGGCAAACGATGAAAAATTAACAAATCCTTGAAAACCATGGTCCTCTGGGTTCTGTTCTTGTGTCAGCAGCCTGGGTTAGCCAGAAGTTCGTGCTGATTACACTGCAAAGGATCTTATAGGTTCAGAAATGGAGTCCCAGGCATGGGGGCACTTCTGCGTGACGATGTGAGGCTGCTGCTACCCTCATGGAGGAACTGGAGCTGGATGCTGGCTCTGCCCACCTTTCCCAGCCCTGCTACTTTGACCGTCTGCAGCCCAGTTCTCGAAGGGGCCGTTCTGGGAGCATGGGGAGCATACAGAGAAGTCCCCGAAATGCCAGGGCAAGCAGTTGTGCTGCAAGCCATCCAAGAGCCAGAACAGGGGGAGCGGGGGCCCTTCACAGGTCACTGCATCTGGAGAAGACCGGGCACCAGGCCTGCTGGCAGACCTCAGCAGCCTGAATACCTGGATGAGGAAGTGAAGGTTATTAATCCTCTGGGGGACCATCTCATCCACCTGGGGTCAGGCTTCCTGGGAGTATCCTGGCTTGTGGGGCACCTCACTACAGTGCCCTTAACATGAAGAAGTCTTATCTGTGCCTGCCAAGGGCCAGCTCCCCCGCTCCATGGGCCACGGGGAAAACAAGCCTACCCTGGCCATGAGCTCTCCCTACGGGTGAGCTATAAGCACCCTCCTCCCTTCGAACCCTCCCAGCACACCCCTGGATTGCCGTTTTCCCAGATTGGCTGCTCCTAAAGAAGCAGGACCTGCTTACCAGGTCTATCTTGGATCCCTGCGCCGCGTAATACCCCACGCTGAGGGACGCCTGTCGTGACAGCGAGTCCAAATGTATTTGGCAGAGTTGGAGAGACGTGAGAAGCATCAAGGACCGGGACTGGAGACAAGGGGCTACGTGGGAAGCAAACCCATCCCCTGTGTTATAGCGCCTAGTTGTGATTGACCAGATACATTGTGGTCTGTTGATGTTTACTTCCCCGCAACGGCTTTGCAAAGTGGTCTCCTACTAGCATGGCAGTGACTCTCCTTGTACGCCACAGAACATGCTGACATTTCCTCTGCTCAGTGGAGAGTCCACAGTACCCATCCCCCTAGTTATACCCTCACATTCCGTTGTTTTTACTTATAAACCATTTAACCCCCCCACCCCCCAGCTTTCTTCTGTCACGGCTCAGTTCCCTAACTTGACACTCCAAGTGAAGAGCTCAGGGAGGGCGACGAGTAGAATAAACTCTGCAAAACCTGCCTCCTGGACTTCCAGACACAAACTAGTTCAATCTCAGTTCCCCTGAGAGCCAGAAAAGACAAGACTGGTTCCTTGCTGCCACCACCCAAGTGACTAAAAGAAAATATAAAATAAATCCTTTTTTAGGGAAGAGATCACTTGGGAATCCCCTCTAAGGCAAGCTCTCCCCACTGCCCCAACCTCTGTTTTGCTTGGAGTTGGGAAAAGAAACAGAGGGAATCTGCAGAAAACAGTGGACTCTGCCCGGTAACTAGTCACGTAAATTTCAGGACACCATAATTAACCAGTGTTGGTTAATCAAAACAAAAGGAAAACTCTTTTATTATCAAAACAAAACTACTGTTGCGAGCATAGTAAACTGGCGAGGTGGTAAATAGCCGTGAAGTGATATAGACTCCGGGAAAGTCCCTGGGCTGTAATCCTTAGTTACAAAAGAGAAAAACGATTAGCCAGCTCAGACACGATTTCCAAACAAGGAAAACAATAAACTCTGATGGACTATCTAAACTTTTCCCTGCTTAAACATTTCAAGAAGTCCGTTCCTGGAGAGAGAAACAGCTCCCATGTCCCTCAATACCTGGAAGACACTGCTCTGATCTCAAATAAAGAAGAGAGAGAGAAAATCCCCTCTGTCCCGGTTTGAAATTCCTATCTGCATTTTTATTGGCTGACTGCCCAAACCCCTTCCCGAGTGGTATCTCCAGTTGACCCTTTCCTCACTCTTCAGGTAAGCCAGATTCTCCTTAGCAGCTCCTATTTATGACACTCTCTAGCCACAATTCCAATTTCTGATTAGCATGAGGTTCAGGAATGCAAATAGGTCTCCCCCATGAAGAGAGAGAGAACTCACGTGAGCGTCTCTGAGGGGCAGCCGGGTGATTCGCATAGCTGGAGCAGTGAACCGGAGTCACTGTTCAGCTGTAGTGCAGACCTAGGCTTGGTAACCAAGTCCCTGCTTCCAGAGGGCTGCCGTGTGGGAGGAAAAGGGGAATGTAGCAGGTGCTGTTGTGTGTTCTCTTTGTACCTCCAGCGAAGGATGGCGCTTGTATGTTATAGGCTGTTGAAGACTATGAGAAGAAGTGCCCATCCAGGCTGGTGTCAACACTGCTCCAGACCCATAAGCCCCTGCCCTTTAATTCGTGTTACGTGGTGTCCAGTCCATCAAACATAGAGGTGACACCCAAGGTAAGTGAGAGGAGTCTCTTCACTTCCACGGAGGCTGGGAAAGCACCCTGCCCTTCTGCCGTGCTGGGGAGCAGGAGGGAAA
The DNA here is from genome assembly GCA_032595735.1 of Pelochelys cantorii. NCBI lineage: Eukaryota > Metazoa > Chordata > Testudines > Trionychidae > Pelochelys > Pelochelys cantorii. The sequence goes on from CM064329.1 coordinate 4,399,739, forward strand.
ACTCTTGGGTTCTGTTCCTTGTGCTTGGGATTTATCATGAGTCAGACCAGGGGGCGCAGTGAATCAGGAGGTATGTTGATAATTTGTCTAGTCAGTTGCTTGACCAGGTGTAACCCTTCAGTTCTTCTCACCTTCTCCTCAGCTGTTGGGAGTGGGCCACATTCACCCTGATTGAATTAGCCTCGTTAGCGCTGGTCCTCTGCATAGTAATGTAACACTCCTTGCTTTGCATGCGTATATGTCCCTGCCAAACTGAAGTTTCTGCTTCCCGTATCTGAGGAAGTGGGCTGCAGCTGACGGAAGCTTGTGCCCCAATAAATGTGTTGTCTGTTTCTGCGAAAACAACCTGGAATCCTGTGGCACCTTGGAGATTAACCAAGGACCCCTCTGAAACTTGACCAGGCTTGATCCTTGATTTCGTTATGAAATGTGCTCGAGAGACTAAATAACCCATGTCAGTCAGGCCTCTTCGTATGCTACAGGAGAAAGGTTCGTTATGATCCCAGTCTCGGAGGATCTGTCCCATGCAAAAATGTGACATTCACCTTGCATAGAAAATGTGCTCCCTAAAGTCAGTGTCCCCCTCTAATTTTTGCCACCCATGTGTGGAATACATTTTGTTATATGCACCAAGGCATGTGTGGATGTACACCACCAGTAAAACTCTCACTGCCAGCTGTGGGTGTTCTGCTAATCAGTTGCGTGGCACCTGACTCTCTCCTGGGTGGCCACCCAAGCGCTCAGCTTCCAGTGATCACTGCCCAAAGTTACGCATTTCAGCTCTTACAGGCTGCACGTTTCTTTAGATGTCACTAAAATCCAGACCACCAGCGGGTGCCAGTTCCATAGCTTCTTTTATCCCACCCTTTGCTTGGTTCTACTAGCTAGTTCTCTCTTTTACTAGCATCCCAGGTCCTGCTCTGCGAAGGTCCTTCCCTAAGCTTGTATTAAGACCCAGAACAAGTTTGTATCTTGATTCTGGAAAATTTCCTATTTGCTTATGCCAGACATTTACTTCAGCTAGTGCAAGGTGTGATGGGACACATGGTGTGATTACAAGGATGGATAGGCCAGGGTAGAAAAGGGCAACTAAAATGATTAAGGGTTTGAAACGGGTCCCATATGAGGAGAGGTTAAAGCGACTGGGACTTTTCAGTTTAGAAAAGAGGAGACTGAGGGGGGATATGATAGAGGTCTATAAAATCACGAGTGGTGTGGAGAGGGCCGATAAAGAAAAGTTATTTATTAGTTCCCTAAATAGAAGAACTAGAGGACACCAAATGAAATTAATGGGTAGCAGGTTTAAAACTAATAAAAGAAAGTTCTTCTTCACACAGCGTGTAGTCAGCCTGTGGAACTCCTTGCCAGAGGAGGCTGTGAAGGCTAGGACTATAATAGAGTTTAAAGAGAAGCTAGATAATTTCATGGAGGTTAGGTCCATAAAAGGCTATTAGCCAGGGGATAAAATGGTGTCCTTGGCCTCTGTTTGTCAGAGGCTGGAGAGGGATGGCAGGAGACAAATTGCTTGATCATTGTCTTCGGTCCACCCTCTCTGGGGCACCTGGTGCTGGCCACTGTCGGCAGACAGGCTACTGGGCTAGATGGACCTTTGGTCTGACCCAGTACGGCCGTTCTTATGTTCTTATGTAGGCTCCATCCCTGTTACAAGATTTGTGCTGATTGTTATTGGTGCTTAATGTATACTACTATATAGGGGATAGATAATGTATACTATTATGATTTTTTTACGCTAGCCAGTGTATATTAGTCAACACTTTGGCAGGGGAGAGAGGCCTACTGGTTAGAGTAGAGGAGCCTGGGAGTCAGGACTTCTGGCTTCTTCTCCCAGCTTAGGAGGAATTAGGGTCTGTGGGATTACAGGAGGGGCACTTGGAGCCCTTGTGGGCTCTGTTGCCATCTGTGGAAGAGGAGTGGGATCTCGCGGGTTAGAGAAGGAGATGTGGACTCAGAATCGTTGCCTTCTACGCCCTGCTCTGGCTTTGTCACTGTGTGACTTTGTGCCTCAGTTTCCCCAACCCCAAGTCAGGCCGGAGAATGTTTCTGATGATTCAAAACTCTCCTTTGGCTGCTCTAACATCCTGTATCCCCTTTCGCAGGAGCTGGCGTTTTGCAACATGGAAGCAGAGTGTCTGCAGTCGTATCTGGAAATCTACACCAAGGACATTCAGGCGGGACTGGAGTTCAGCGTGGTGGAGAAAGTCAACAAGGAACCCATCTGGGAGACCCATGTGAGACCAGGTAGGCTCAGCTCTGCAGGCGCGGTTTGCGCATGGTGCCCCCTGTCTGCGGGGGATGGCTCGTTCCAAACCGAGGAACAGCGTCTGAGTCTGGGGACCCATCTCCTGTCTGACTCCCCCCTTCTGTCTCTTCCAGAGGATGCCACGCTTTCGGTCTCATCTGCCCAAACTCAAACAGGTCAGTAGCAGTGCCCTGAGCCCCAGACCCCCACACCTACTATCCAGTGTCTCCTCTCAGTACACCCCCAGTGAGAAGTCCAGACAATGGTGTTAACTCCCATCTAGCCCATGTGTTGTGGGGCTGTTAAACAGCAGCTGAGACCCACAGCAGAGGGGGCTGCATTTCAGTGCTGGGAGAGGAATCTGCCCAGCATTGCGATATGGCTACCAACGGCTGCGCTCCATCCTAGAGATGCTGGCGCTGGCTGAGCGGTCCCTCTGTATCAAGGCTGTATCCGGTGATGTTGGCTTGGGAAAGGTAAGACCATCAAAAGACAGCCTGAAAAACCTCAGTTCCCTTCTCTCTCCCCTCCCGCCACCTCCCCTAGATGAGCACTTTGTCCACCAGCACTGAGAACAGCTGATCCAGTGGGTCGCGGCAGTGGGGGGCATCCCAGATTCATGGTGTGGCCCCGTCCTGGACCTGGAGCAAACCCAGAGCATTGGAGCTGAGAGATCCAGCGTGGAGAGGAAGTGGCAGCTGCACGGACTGGTGTGTAAACGGGACTGTGCCTGCAAAGACTGGCTCTCCCAGGCTTGAAGGAGCAGCCCGGACCTCTAGTGGAAGAGATAGAGGAGATACAGATTGTCCCGTGCAAGCAGCCACATTCTTGGGGGGCACAGGATGTGGCTGAAGATCTCCTCCCAATTCCAAATGACCAGCCCGGAATCCATCACCTGACTGACAGTTATGGGTTAAGGTGTTCTGCTTCGTAACACCCCCAGCTGATTGTGCTAAGGCGACTGTCTCCTGAGGAGAACAGCCGGTGCCTGGGAGCCGGGGTTCCTGGCTGCCGTTCCCGGCTCTGGAAGGGGAGAGGGATTAATGATTGGGGCAGGGGTTGCCTGGGTTTTCCTGAGCCGAAGCAGGGAGGGTGAATTCCAGAGTCAAGGTTCCCTCATGGATCATGCTCTGCCAGCTGCTCCCTTATTTAGGCTCCGCTTCTTTCGCTGTCTGGGCTGCTGTGCCCGGGAGCCGCCTTCAAATGGGGGAAATCTCCCTCCAGCTTCTGACCTTGGCTTCCCTGCCATGGGTGCGTTTGGCTGGGTCTCCTCAGGAAGCGATGCTGGTGCTGCATCTGCGGAGGCTGTTGCGTGTGCAGGCGGGCTGACTCGGGTGGCTGAGCTGTGAGGTCTGCCGTTGTTAAAAGACCGGTTTACGTATGATTGGGTCCTGCCCCACTGGGAAGGGAACTCCTCCCGGACCTGCGTACGGTGGCTGGTGAGTAAGGCCGGCCAGGCTGTAACCTCACCCACAAGAGTCCACCACCGGGGAGACTCAGAAATACCGATTCGTGTTAGGGTCTAGGGATTCAGGCCTGCCTGTAAGGGCCTAGATTGGAAGAATTTAGGTGTGTGCTTATCATTTAGCTAGTTACAGGAGTATAAAAGCAAAGAATCTAAATCACAGCCTGCGTGTGGGCCTGCTCTCACTATGAGACTCTGAGGCCTTAGTCTTTCGGCCTTTGGCTAAGCAGTGGGGCAGCCATGGCAGGGAAGCGTCCGGTCACGTCCTCACACGTCCCAAACCATGAGAGAGGCCGGCCAGTCTCTCACCTCCTGGTAAAGGGAAGCAGCTAGAAGATTTAAAGAAAATTTAGGTCAATAGTTTCCTGTCTGACCAGGACTCACCGAATTGGGGTTGTGAAATCCACATTTCATTATAGTTTTGTTATTGAGGTCCCCACTTCCCTGTTGTTTATCTGTGTGGCCTCTGCCTGGCTCTTTGTTTCTGGCGGCTGTAGAATTAATTTTGCTGGGTGTAAAGCAATTAAGGGGGTGTAATATCTTTGGTTAGATAATTGTATTACATGATGTTAGGACGGGTTTGTTACATCTCAGTAGCATAGTTATGGGGTAGCTGAGAATGTGACTATAGAAGTCGGGGGCAAACAGGAAGTTGGTTGGGAACAAGGGAAAAAGGGAAACCGGATTCATGTTGGCTGGAAGCTCACCCCAATAAACCTCAAATTGTTTGCATCTCCAGACTTCGGGTAGCGCTGTTCTCTGCTCATGCCGGGAGGCGCAGGGAAGGGGGAGGGTGAAGGCAAAAGCCCTCCAACAATTCTCCAGAGACCAACAGACGAAGGAAGACCTTTTGCAGAAATAGCCTGCGCTTTACCAGACTTGGGGCCTTCTTCCTGATCCAGCGAACAGACCAGGCCTTCTGACCCAGGCAGATACTGATGCTTGTGGAAGGTTTGGAAGGGCATGGGCTGCTGGGATCCCATTAGACAGGTGGGTGGCTTTGGGTAAGTTTCTAGTGTGCATGTAGGTTTTGGGGGTGTTTTCTCTGCAGAGCTTTTGCCTTAAGAATCAATGTGCTTGCTCAGACAGAGCAGGGTGGTGACATTTAACTTGCTGGGAACAGCCTGAATGCCTGGACTGGGGACAGGGGAGGACGTGAGTCTCTACCCACAAGAGATGATGGCCGGGGAGCCAGGAGCCTAGAGTGGAGGAGGGGGTCGCGGAGGTGCAGGCTCCTGGAACTGTAACCGAAGGTATTCGGGATCATCTCCGGTATCTGCTCTGTGGTTCTGGCTTCCCCGCAGTGCCACAGGCATATTCCTTCCCCTTCCTGGTGTCCCTGTGCTGGGGAGGAGCTCACACCCCTCCTGAGAGCGCTCCTTCACCAGGACTTGCTGGCGGCAAGGCTGTCTGTGCGGAGATCGCTCCCCATAACCGTGTCCAGCCAGAGCCGTCCTGGCCAGAGGACAGTGTGGGGCGGCTGCCCCAGGCCCTGTGCTTTGGGGGCCCCCCTGGCAGGTACCTCCCTAGTCCTATGGACAGGACTCATGGGGACTGGGGATTACCTGGGGGGCCTGGCCTGGCAGGCAGCAGGGGTTGCCTCCCCCCACAGCAGCAGGCGCTGGAGCGATGCAGCAGCCTGCTCTGACCCACCTCCCCGCCCTGCGCTCTGCTCCACCGCGAAGCAGCGGCAGCAAGTGGAACAATCTGGCCTTGGACCCAACCTGCTCCTCTCCCCTGAGCAACGCAGAGGCTGGGGGAGCAGGCTGGGCTGAGGTGCTCTGCTTCAGCCTGAGGGGCAGAGCACAGTGTCACGTCACTGGATTTTAAAGGGAGAAGCCAGATCACTGTTGCACCCATGGGGGGGGGGGGTGTTTACCACAAAGTGTATACAAAGGGGGCCATGTGAGGTGTCACGTGAAAGCTTCTGATCTACTGATTCTATATATGCTATTTATGTACTTGTATAATATCTGTATGTGGAGTCATACACATCCACTCTGTAGGGATGCTGGAAAATTCTCTCTGTGGCTGAGCAGTGGGCAAGGAGTGCTCAGCCAATGGCTATGCTAATTAGCAAGGAGACCGTGAATCTCTAGGTGCCAATACACACCTCAGGAATGTGACTGATACCTGCAGACCAGCCAGGGCCTAAGGGCTACCAGCATAGGATGCAGGGATAGGTCGTTGGACCATGTGACCTGCTCTGGCCAGGAGGATGCCAGGAGAGGTAGATAAGTGCCATGTGGCACCCTCCTTCTTGTCTTGAGTTCAGCTCCTGATCTCAGATGCAGCCTTGCAGGGAACAATGAGCCGGAAAGAACGGTGGACCCACCCTGACATAGGATGTACACAGAGACTTTTAAAATAGCAGTTTATAACATCTCTGCTAACAGCCTGTATCGAGAACTGGGAGATTCGATGCATGTCATGTATTCTCCTTAACAACCTCACTCTCATGCTTTTCTTTCTTTTAGTAATAAACCTTTAGATTTTAGATTCTAAAGGATTGGCCCAGCGTGATCTTGTGGGTAAGATCCAGAGTGTAAATTAATTGGGAACTGTGGCTGGCTTCTTGGGACCGGAAGAACCCGTTCGGGGTGGCTGAGATTGGGTTCTAAAATCCCTCAGCTGTGTGTAAGGCCCGGGGCTGATTGGGGCACAGGAAGAGCTTGGGGTGTCTGAGGGGTTTTGCTCGCGAGGCCTCTGGCTGGCCAGATTGGCAGCTGGCGTGCTCTATGTGACTGGTTTGTGGCCTATTTGGGAAGGTCTCCAGTCCGGGCTGTAAGGAGCCCCAAGTTTTGAGCAATTTGCTCCAAGCGGATGCCCTCAGCTGTGCCCAGACCCGGTGCGGTCCATCACACATGGCGGTTGGGAGTTGGGCGGCACGCCAGAGCAGGCTGCTGGGTTGCTCCAGTGCTTGCTGCTGTGGTGATTGGCAGGCAGCCTGACCCCTGCTGCCACCCCACGCCAGGTCCCCCAGGTAACACCCGGGTAGCGTAGCTTGGGGGAGGAGACTTGGGGAAGGGATGCACTGTGGCAGGAGGGGGTGGAGTGGGGGCAGGACTTGGAGCAGAGGCAGGGGGTTGTCCTGGGCCCTGCACTCCTTGTTTCCTCTAATCCTCCCTTGAGCAGAATGAATTTTGTTGTGGGCCCCCATGTGGAGGTGATGTGCGACATGGAAGTGACGTGCGACGCACGTTCACCCACATGAAGGTGCTAACAACTCATGCGGTGAGACCCAGGGGCTCTGGGGGTGGGTAGGCTCAGGGCTGCGGTAGAGGGTTGAGGTGCAAAGGCCCTGCCAGACCACAGGTGTTGCCGGACCAGAGAGGGTCAACCTATATCCAAAATCAAGCCCAAAATTCTCTCAAGCGAGCTAGCAGGCCTGTCCCCTGACGTGCTACACGCTTCAACTCCCAGCCACGTTGGAGCTGCCCAGCGGGAGCCTTCAGCCCTGCATCCCAGGACTGCACCATCTTACACTGCCGCAGACCCCCGTGGGCAGGGCAAGTTTATTAAGTAGTTGGGCCCCCCCCCCCCCCCCATGGCACGGACCCACCCTGAACAGAGCTGAGCTGTCCCAAGACTTGACGCAGAGTGGCGCGCTGTGCCGGTACAACAGAAACCTGCTGTATTTGCTGCGGACAGGCAGATTTCACGTGTGGGCTGGTGGCAGCGGAGAGGGCAGGGAGCGGTGCCTTCAGAACATAAATAGCAAACACCCGTGCTCAATCCTGTCCTTTTACTCCTAGCAAGCGTGGCATCGGACAGCCAGCCAGAGCTGCGGCCCAGCATCCCGGGGCGCTTGAATGGGCCTCAGGATTTGGCTGCCACAGTTGCAGTGGGGGTCAGGAGCCCCTGGCCTCTTTCAGTCGCTGGGTCCCGGCTCAGCTCCCTCCCTTTGCCCCCTCACGGCTGGGCCTGCATACTTCATACAAAACATCATTCCAGGCCAGTGGTGAGTGGCGGGTTCTAGGGTGCTCCTTGGAGAGACAGCGAGTCCCAGCCAGGCAAGGTTTTAAGGAAGCAGAGCATCGTACCCAGCTGGGGGGCACTGGGTGGAACCCAACATGGGCAGATTAATCCAGAATGGCCAAGTAGCGGAGTCTCGCATCTACACTGGTGTTGGCCCCTGTCCCAGACAGGGTACGGAGCTGGCCGGGCCTGTGCCCTGTGCCCGAGCAGCCAGTCTTACATCCCCTGCAGCTCTTGGATGAGGAATTTCTGCTTGGCCTCCAGCGCCTGGTAGAGCCGGTCCTTGCAGGCCTGGTTCCAGCTCGGCATCAGCTCGTACAGCTTGCGCATCTTCTGCGGGTCCGTGCGCTCGGCTCGGACACTCTGGTACTGCTCACTGTCCAGCACCGTGTGGTACAGCTCGTCCAGCACGCTGTCCACCTGCCGCACCCGCTGGATCAGCGCTGCTCGGTGCTGGTCGATGAAGTGCTCACCTGTGGGGTGGGGCGACAAGAGAAGAGAATGGCTCTTACCCCTTGGGTCGTGGGGCAGTGAGAGCTTGTGTTTCTCCTAACGCCTTCCCAGCTTTGTACAAGACTGACATCTTCCCGTGTTGCTCATTGCACGGATTGCTTCCTCCACCACGGAAAGGCAGCCACCTCTGGGGTGCAGCACAGCAGCTGTACTACAGTGGGGCTTCCTACTTAGCAGTGAAATACAGCTACTGTTGTGGTGGGACATGGCAGCTGTTTAGCAACAGCAGTGGGCAGGGATCACTCGTGAAGTGCTGAAATGCAGCTGTGTCTGGGGTGGGGCAGGCCAAAGAACAGAGACTAAAATCCAGCTGGCAGGTGCCCGGCCCAAACAGTCTCTCTCATGATCTCTCTCTGGCCCAATGGCTTTTCAGATATTTTATACACAGCGGGACAGCTTCAAATTCTTCCTCTAGAGCATGGATTTTAACCAAGACTTCCCCATCCCAGGTGAGTGCTCTAACCCCTCGGCCATGCTGCCCATAGTTTGAGAATCTAGCCCGTTTTTTCTTTGCTTTCACTAGAAGGGTCTGAAAGTGAAATCTAACTAGCAGGACACATGAAACATTTAACAGGACCTGATATGAATTCCAGCCTCTGCCCTGCCCGGTTTTTGGAGCTGCCAAAACAAACAGTCCGTTATTTGGCCAGCTCTGCTCATGAGCCATGGCAGCCTTGTGGCTTTCCAGGGGGGGCGAGTCCCCAGGCTCCCAGGTTTCAAAAGGAGTTGACCTGGGAGGATGAACCACGCTGCACCCCAAATGGTCTCTCAGAGTCGCCTGGGCTTTCCTGAGTGTTTTGTGCCTGCTGGGATCAGAGAGCCAGGCTGCAGGTCGGGACCCCACTCACCTGACTGAGTGTGGGCAGGCGGAACTCGGAGCATCACGTCTTCTGGAAGAGAGACGGGAAGAGGAGTCGGGGGGGAGGGGGCTGGATCCCAAGGGGACGGGTTAAGGTGGCAGCTGCAGGTACGTCGTAGTGGGGCCTGCGTGATCTGGTTGGCTAAAGCAGTCACATTGTCCTCTGTGCATTTACTGCCACCCCTGTTGCAGCAGTACAGCTATCGGCGCTAGGCCCCAAAGCGCCTGTTTATTTAGCTAGCTGGAGCCCTGGGTCTGTACGCTGCACTGGCTAATCTCGCTAATCTAACTGGTCCCATTTCATTGGCTGCTGGCCCCTCTACCCACCTGCCCAGCCATCCTCCACGCACAACAATCCTTCCCCCTCTCCACACAACTATCCACCCCTCTACCCTCCCAATCCGTGTCCATCCACGCACAACCTTCCACTTGTCCATCCAACCTCCACAGCCAACGTTCTAGCTATCCCTCCAGCTGTCCATTCTCCTACACACCCATCTATCCATCTGCCTATGCACTGTTCCATCCATACACCACCTCCTATCCCACACACGGCCATCTCCATCCTCACCTTTCCATCCCTCCGTTTCCATAGACACCATTTACATATCTATCCATCCACCCATCCCCAGGCGTACCCATTCATACCGTCATTGGTACGTGTGCTGTTCCTCCTCTCCCCCCCCACACACGTGTCTATCCCCAGCTCCTGCTGGGCTGAGTCTACCTGGTCTCACCGAGGCCTTCCAGATGGGTTCCCCTTCCATCTTCTCCAGCAGGCTGAGCTGCAGCCCCTGCTGCATGTCCTGGGTGTAGATCTCCAGGTACGGCTGCTCCAGCTTGGGGCCCAGATAACAGAACTCCAGCTCCTGGTGGGAAGGGAAGAGGGTCATGACCCTGCCTGGGCCAGCAGATCCTGCTGAGATTCTCCCCCCCTCGCCCCCGCCCCCGCCCTTCATTTCCTGCAACAGTGCAGGGGCGCATCATGATGGGGCATTGGATCAGCACTGATTGCAAGGAGAGAGCGCTCCCTGCTGGGCCCCTGCCTGCTCTCTACAGCACAGTGCCCCCTGCTGGGCCCTGACCTGCCCGCTCCTACAGCACAGCACCCCCTAGTGCAGCCCTGGGGTACTGGAATAAAAAAATGGATTGTGACTTGAAGCGCCCCCTAGTACAGACCCACTGCACTCCCTGTTGCACACACAGCTCCCCCTAGTGCTGCCCTGGGAGCAGAACAGAGTAAGGACTGGCCAGGCCAGTGTTTCTAAGCCTGTCACTCACCTCAGGTATCACCTCGAGCGGGGAGGAGCTGGACACCACACAACAAGAGCCAAATTTCAAGGGCTTGGTCCTGGCAGGTTTGTGCACACGCGTAGAGGGGCATTTGGACTCATAGTCATTGATGGCCTGTAGGGCACAAGCAGAGCCAGCCTCAGTTTGTCATCTGTGAAATGGGAAGAATAATGCTCTGTTGGGCTTGTAGTGGTGGGGCAGCTCACGCCAGCAGGAGCAGTGGGGGCTGTCTGAGGGTCTCTGCTCGGTGGTCCCATCCGGGTCCCTTGTTTTGAACTTTTGACCATAGCCCTTGATCCTGCTTTTTTTTATCATTTGTCCCACAAAATTAGTTGAGCCCTGGGCCCAGTCACCCCTCCTGCAAAATTGGGGAAGGGGCTTTTAGAAGTGGGCAGGCTAGTGCCCCCCTTTGGGTTCAGATAGTGCTGACTCCAGCAGGGAGAGGGTTACAGACAAGCCAGTGGCTTGCACAACCTGGCCAATTAAGGCGGGGAGCAGTCAGCCAATCAGGGCTGGGCTGGGCTCTATAAAAGGCTCCAAGGCCTCACGGCGGGGGGGGCAGGGGGGGGCTCACTCTTGCTCCAGCTGTGGAGCTGGAGGGACCTGCTGGGGAAGCGATAGAGGGTGCCTGACACAGAACAGAGCTGGTCAGCTCTGGCCTGACCCTGCTCCCAGGCTGCAAGGCCTGAGACAAGGCCTGAGTGCTGGGGAGGCAGCCAAGGCAGAAGGCAGCGGGTCCACCCCCCCCCCCCCGGCCAATGAGGAGTGCTGTAAAACTTAATACAAAAGTTCAGTTTTCTCCAAATTCAGTTGTGTTGAGGTACCCGCCCCCCACATGTCTCTCGAGTACCCACTGGTTGAGAAACACTGTCAGGCTGCGTCTACACTGGCATGATTTTGTGCAAATACTTTTAACGGAAAATTTTTCCGTTAAAAGTATTTGCGCAAGAGAGTGTCTACACTGGCGTGTGACTTTGCGCAAAAGCATCCATGCCAGTGTAGACGCTCTCTTGCACAAGAAAGCTCTGATGGCCATTTTAGCCATCGGGCTTTCTTGCGCAAGAAATTAACGTTGCTGTCTACACTGGCCTCTTGCGCAAGAATACTTGCACAAGAGGGCTTATCCCTGAGCGGGAGCATCAGAGTATTTGCACAAGAAGCACTGATTTTGTACACTACAACGTCAGTGTTCTTGTGCAAATACTCGCGGCCAGTGTAGACAGGCGGCAAGATTTTGCGCAAAAGCAGCTGCTTTTGCGCAAAATCTTGCCAATGTAGCCACAGCCTCATAGAACACCAGAACTGGAAAGGCCCTCGAGAGGTCATCGAGTCCAGTCCCCTGCCCTCTCAGCAGGATCCAGTACCGTCTAGACTTCAGTTTGCCCCTGAGGCAGGGGCTAGATGGTGACTGGCTGTGGGTCACTGAGGCAAGGTGGGTACAGGAGCTTGGGGTTCCCTGGGGGAGGCCCCAGAGTGCAGGGCACTGCAGTAGGGTGAGAGAAGGGCGCTATGGGCTGGGGGGGACATGGGGCCTGCAGTAACTCAGAAGGCTGATAACTGAGGGTGAGACACTGGTCAACAGGGGGCGCTCCAGGGCTGGAAGAGCTAATTCCCAGAGAGACCAGCAGGAGGCGCTGCGCCGGTGAGTCGAACCCCATAACCGGTCTATTTAAATCGTTAACTGCCTGTGACTGTCTCCTGTGATGTGTCTGCGCGGTGGCTGCCATGATGGAGTTCCTGGGCAGTGCCCGCACCCCCGCGATCTCTGATCCCGCCCTGGCTCCCCTGGGGGCCTGCCCTCCATGCCCAGTTACCCGTCTCAGGGAGCAGTCGTTGGGGATCAGGTAGAGGTGCAGGGTGGTGTCGGCGGCCCTCAGCGCCCGGTAGAGCAGTGCCAGGGAATGGACTTTGGCCTGGCATTTAGACTGAATCTTCCTCCAGAGCACGCCCAGGGGGGAGAAGCTGGGGTTCTGCAGCGTGGCGTGGAACAGCCGCACCCCCGTGGGCTCCACCAGGGCCATCCCCTCATCAACGAAGTGGGCGATTCGCAGGCGGGAGCCGTCGACCTCTCCCCCTGTGGATGGAGGATAAAGCACACAGAGGCGTAGTTGGGGAGGGAGGTAGTGGGGGCAGATGGGAGCCAGGACTCCTGGGCCCTGGCCCTGGGAGAGGCACAGAGTCTGGGGGGCAGGACGAGGAAGGTCAGGGGAAGTTCTGTGACTAGGGCTCTGTTCCAGGCTGCAATGGAGCTAGGACCCAGCTCGGTCAGAGGGCTGCAGCTCCGGCTGTTGCCAGGAACGGCTCAGGAGATGGTGGTTGCTGTAACGTGGCAGGCGATGGGCTGGGATTCTAGGTCACCGTTCTGGCAAGGGCCCAGGACTTGCCATTGCCACATGCAGTTTTTGCTACCGGGATTATTTTCCTGCATACCCACAAGGCACAGGAAGTGCGGGAGGTGCACGGCAGCCACGGCCCTGACTGAGTCCACCTGGATGTTGAACAGTGGTCCGGCCACCATCCACTGCTGCTTCTCCGAGGTGCCCAAATGCCAATCCCAGGAGTCGTATCTGTACTGGACGGTCACGGCAGCCCTCACATCGAACCCCAGTTCTGTTTCAGAGCAACGGAAGGAGCCTGCTCTGGGGAGCTGAACCCTACACGGTGCAGGGAGAAAAGGGTTAAACAGCCCTGTCCTAGCTGAAATGACCCCAGGGGCCCTCACATTTATCCCCTTAACTCTGCCCCTTGTTCAGCCCTGGGCTTTGATATCAGGGTTACTCTGTAACCAATAACAGAGGCTGGGTGACTGAGAGAAAACTTGGCCCTTCTCAGACCCCATCCCTTTGAGGAACAAAGGCGAGTCAGAATAATTGAGTGGATTCATTCTGCTCCTCTACAACCTCCTTGTTACGAAGAGGAATAGTTTTCCCCGTTTAATAGATGAGGAAACTGAGGCACACAGCTGAGAAATGACTTGTCCAAAGTCAGTGGGTGAGAAAGTGGCAAAGTTGAGAAGAGAACCCAGATTTCCCCAGCCACAGCTCCTCTGCTCCCACTCATCAGCCTCCCGCTTTCCTCCCAGTGCTGGGGAGAGACCCCAGGAGTCCTGATTCCTCAGCTCCAATCCCCTACTCTCCCCCTTCCCAAGACTCCTGATTCACTCACCCCTTGTGCTCACCTGTACATCTGATTCCCATCTGGGCCCTGAAAGGTCTCTGGTTGGATTTCTTCTGCAGGGTCCTAGAACAGAAACACCCTTAACTCAGCCCCACTGGGGGGAGGAACCTGGGCAGCTGTGGCCAAGTGTTCAGCTGAGGTCTGGTTCCCTGCCTTGGCAGCATGGCCAGGAGGGGTCTCTGTGATCAGCTGGATTCCTGTCCCATGGTCAGTTCTTCCCTGGGGCATTCCCTGAGTGACTGAGATGCCCCAGCTCTGGGCAGTGGTGAAACTCTGAGGACTGGTGGAGGGGGAGGGGAAGAGAGCGATGGGGAGGGTGGGCTGATGGACAGACAGACAGAGAGACAGGGATCTAGGCAGAGAAGGATCTGAGGTATCCCACAATCCTTTACCTCCTCTGGGGGACACAGGTCACACTTGTGCTGTCCCCAGGGGTCCTGGCTGGGCTCTGCACTCTGGCTGGTCTCTCCTGCAGCAGAGAGGGGGAAAGGCCCTTTCACACCCCATGTTCTCACTGCACTGAACAAGCAGCCCCAGCCCCGTGCAATGCAATGGGACGTGGGCCATTCCAACGGCAAACTCCCCCCAGGATGGGCCTGGTCTGTGTGTTAACCCAAGGCTGTCACTGCAGCTGTGCGGGGAGTGCTGGGCTCACGAGACCCGTGGGATGGGCTGTTCTGAGGGAGAGGTGGGGTGGGGAAAGCTGGGGTCAGGCAGGGGTATCAGGGCATCACAGGGAGCAGAGGGGGAAGGATGTGGCCTGGGTGGAGTGGAGGGAAGGGGAAGCCCAGAGAGAGCCTGCAGCCAGTGGAGATGAAATATGATACCCTTAACTCTGCCCCCTGCTCAGTCCTCGGCTTTGCTATCTGTCACGAACCACAGAAGCCTGCCTGCACCCGACTTCCCACCCCAGCCGAGCTCTGATCAGGGGATGGTCAGAGCTGCAAGGGGACATTTGATGTCTCTCTGCAAGGCGCATCAAACCAGCTGCCTGATTCCAGCCTCACTCACCGGCAGCCCCAGCGGCAGCCCCAGCGGAGAGAAGCAGGGCCTGTTGGCAGATGATCTCTGGGGAGGGATGAAGGATCAGTCATGTCAATAACATTCTGATGAGTTGGGGTTGGTCCTGCTTGGAGCAGGGGGTGGGACTGGCTGACCTCCCGAGGTCTCTTCCAACCCTCATCTTCTGTGAGTCTCATCTATTTCCCCAGCTCTTTCCATCCCCAGCTGTTTTCCAGGGACACACCTGCAACCACTTCTGGGGCAGGACACTGCGGCTGTAACGGCCTCCCAGCAGCACTGCCCAGACATACCATAGCGAGTGCGGAAATGCAGCCACCTCTGGGGTGCCACCGCTGCATGGCAACGTTGCACAGGGATGGCTCCCTGAGTGTGGAAATGCGGCTGCTTCTGGGGTGGGGCACAGCAGCTGCCCAGTGACATTAGGTAAGGCAGCAAACAAGAACCTGGATTGGACTCAGGGGCTGGATTCAAGCTGTTAGTGGAGAATGATGGGACCAGGAATAAAGTGCCCCGCTGGCACAGGGGGGCAGAGGATCCGCGGTTGTTGTGGGCTGGTGTGAACAGTACCATGCTTGGCGCCACCCACCTTCAGCCTCGGCTGCCCCTGCAGCAGAACTGGGGGTAGACTCTGCCTCTCCACCCAGAGGTCCTGCAATGCAAAACAGAGGGAAGGGGCCAAACCACAGAAAACGTTAAGCCAAAGTCTGACCTCTGGTGTAAATCTGGAGTGACACCCTCCCCCCACCCAGTATCAGGGCTGGATCTTGCTCCCATTGACACAGCCCTTGCGTGAATTCCCGGTGGGCCTCTTCCGTCCCTCTGGGCGATTCTGGACTCACCTGCCGAGACCAGATTTCCCCCCAAGGCACTGAGATCCAGCAGATCTCTCTGGGGCCGTGCAGGGCCTGTGGGTGAGAGAGACCAGTCGGCGTTCCTGACAGCTCCTCCGCCGGGCACAGCGATTTCACTGCCTCGCTTGCTGGCTCCTGGGTGTTGGGGCCTGACAGAAAGGGCCCCGTTCCTCCCTCCCTTTGCTTCCCTCAGACTCAAAATGCGGTGGGACTTGGACCATTTTACCCAGCAGATTGACCCCTGGTGGGGCTGTTTGTGTGAATGACGATTGTACGGCTGCAAGCCAGAACCAAAGCTGTAATGACCAGAACGTGTTTGACCCACTGTTCCTCTGTCGCGGGCTGTCCTGACCCACACACAGAAGACGCAGCTGGGGTAGGGCCCCCAAAATCTGGGGCACTGCTGGGTATTTGTGTCCACCTACCTGCCTCTTCCGACTCCTGGTCTGTGGCTCTGCTTTCTCCCCAGAGGATCTAGTTATCTTACAAGTGACAACGCCGGCCAGAGCCATGAGCAGCACATCGATCCTGTGACAGAGCCATTTGAGTGGGAATGGACCCATTTCACAGGTATTTGCCACCCTAGGTCCATCCTGTCAGGTTGTGACGCGACCGTGTGAATCGCCAGGACTGGAGTTTAACGTCTGGTTTAAAGCCGTTTCATTCGTGTCTTGCTAGAGATAAGATCATGTCTCTTCACAGAAATGTCGTCCCTCCCGGCTGCCAGCGGGCACAGGGGGTTCCGTGTCATAGCCCTGCATAGGGCCCCACAAACCCGAAAGACTTCCCTGACCACCAGAACTGAAATTGGGCCCATCTTGGGTGTGTTTTCAAAAGGGAGTGAGGTGGGGGCGGAGGAAGAGGCTGAGCTCTGAGTCTGGAGCAAAATGGAAGGGTTGCAAGAGATTCCCAGCGAGGGAGGTTTGGCCAAAGATGTTCAGACGCGGTGCCGATTCGGCAGCCTGAGGCAGAATGTCTCTGTTAACTGGATCCTCTCCGGAGGAAGCAGAGCCACAGCCCAGGGACAGGAAGAGGTAGATGGGTGGACATTAACACTCAGCGGTGCCCCAAATGTTCAGGCGCCCCACACAGCTGCATCTTCTGCATGTGGGTAAGGACGGCCCTGTTCAGAGGAGGGCAACAAATGGGAACCAAATAGATTCCATGAGAGGGGAGATTAAGAAGAAGCCTGTTCAGTTCTAATCCTTCCTGACCGCTCCAGGCAACCAGCTGAGGCCCAGAAGCATGAGACTGGATTTGGGTTGGTGTTTTACCGGGCAGCCAGTTGACAGGGAGAACGAGACTGGCAGCCAGGGGTGTATGGGGGGAGAGAGACTGTGAATGGATGGGAGTGACGGGCAAACAGCCAATCAGAAGAGAGGAAGGACTATACAGGACTGGCCATCGCAGGCGGAGGTGGGGAGCAGGTGCGGGAACAGATGAGGATACGTGTGGGGGGGACCTGGCCTGCCTTCTGAGGAGCCGCCTCCACTGAGCCCGCCCCTCCATCTGCTCCCAGGACGGGAGGGGGCTCTAATGCCTGGAAAGGGGAGCTCTCCACAGCCCCTGTGGCTGGAGGGGCCTGGTGCCCCAGTCATGGGCACTGACTATGTCGGCGCACTCATGGGGAGGAGGGGGAATAGTAGCGCTAACTGGCGGGCCCCACCCATCAACTCCTCCCACTTCCTCCCAGCGCCTCCTGCTGGGTGCCAATCAGCTGTGCAGAGGCAGGTGGGGCAGGGGCCAAGCGCCCCTGGAGAAATCAGAAAGTCGGGGGCTGGGGCCCCAGGAGAAGGGCCAGGTGGGCACTGGCTGGCTCTCACCCCTTGTCTCTGCCAGCTGTGAGGACCGGTGGAGATCCCCGCAGCCCCTCGGGGGCCCTGTGCCCAGCTGGGTCCTGCTGGCGGCAGAGGGAGGCGAGGAGAGGAGGTGGCGTAGCTGCCCGTGATGCAGTGTTGGGCCCTCAGGAACCCGCCCACCGTGGACACATGGCTCTGGGGAGCAGGGACTGGGCTGGGGCAGACCCATGGGCCTGGCTACTCTGGTATCCCACCCGAGAGAGCATCTTGCAGGGGCTGTTTGCCCAAAGTACCTGGCCCCCCACCGAGTCCCTGCAGCGCATCAGGAGGGAGGGTCGGGAGTCTGGGCTTGGGCTTTTTCGTCCCCTTCGTCGTCCACGTGACTTGTCCCAAGCTGCCATAAACACTCTCTCCGCCGGAAGGAGGCCCGGTGCTCTGGGGTTGCTGGGGGTAGGGGGCTTCCGTAGCCGGGTCCAAGCAGAGGGGGAGAGAGAGAAAAGCATCAAAGAACAGGCCCAGCCATCCAATTCCTCCCTGCCCCAGGGGCCCACAGAGTCCTAGCACACTAGAATGGGAAGGGACCTCAAGAGGTCACCAAGCCCAGTCCCCTCCCCTCACGGCAGGACCCAGCACTGTCTAGCTCATCCCTGGCAGGTGTCTGTCCAACCTGTTCTGAAATCTCTCCAGGGATGGAGATTCCACAACCTCCCTAGGCAATTTATTCCAGTGTTTAACTACCCTGACAATTAGGAAGTTTTTCCTAATGTCCAACCTAAACCTCCCTTGCTGCAGGTTAAGCCCATTGCTTCTTGTCCTAGCCTCCAAGGCCAAGGAGAACAATTTCCCTCCTTCCTCCTTGTGACACCCTTTTAGATCCCTGAAAACTGCTATCATGTCCCCCCTGTCTTCTCAGTCAAACCAAACAAGCCCAATTCCCTCAGCCTTCCCTCCTAGCTCATGTTCTCTAGACCTTTCATCATTTTTGTTAGACCTTCTCCAATTTCTCCACAGCTTTCTTGCAGTGTGGTGCCCAGAACTGGACACAGTCCTCCAACTGAGGCCTGATCAGCGCAGAGCAGCGCAGAAGAAAGACTTTTCATGCCTTGACTATCAGAGCCATGGGTCCACCATGCCTGGCGCCCTGCCTGTGCCATGAGCCAGCAGAGGCCGGGATGGCAGACTTCCTGCTGTCCTGCTTTGGGGCTGTCACATTACTGGATTTTGAGGGGAGCAGCCAGATCACTGCTGCACCCATGGGGGGATGTTGGCCCCAAAAGTGGCACAAAGGGGGGCCATGTGAGGAGTCAAATAGAAGCCTACTTTCTTCTGATTCCATATATGTTATTCATGTGATTGTATAATGTCGGTATGTGAAGTTATAAGCATGTACTTTGTGTGGATACCAAATGTTTCTCTATATGTGGTTGAACTATGGGCAAAGCAGCTCAGCCTATGGACATGCTAACGAGCAAAGCTCTGGAACAATAGCACTCAATGGGCCAAGGACACACCTCGGGAATGAGGAATGACACCTAAGGGCTAGCAGCAGGGGACACAGGGATAGGTCGCTGGCCAGGTGACCAGCTGCAGCCAAGAAGTGACCAGGAAGGAGGTATAAATATGCCATGTGGTTGACTCCATCTTGGTACTCAGCTCAGCACTTCATCCCAGAGGCAGCAGTGCAGGGATCGAAGAGCCGGAAAGAACTGTGGACCCATCCTAACCTAGGATGTGCAACAAGGACTTTTGAGCCAGCAGCTGTAACATCTCTGCTAGAGCCTGCATCGAGAACTGGGAGATTCGATGCATGTAATGTATGATTCTTTAGCAACCTTACTCTCATGCTTTTCTTTCTGGTAGCAATAAACCTTTAGATGTTAGATGCTAAAGGATTGGCTCAGTGTGATTTGTGGGTAAGATCCAGAGGGTAAATTGACTTGGGATCTGTGGCTGGTTTCTTGGAACCGGACAAAATTTGTTCGGGGTAGGTGGGATTGGGTTCTAAGACCCCTCACCTGTGTATGAGGCCCGGGGCCATCTGGGGCATGGATATGGCTGGGGTGTTGGAGGGGTTTTGCTCATGAGGCTTCAGGCAGGCAGCAGAAGTGCTCTGGGACTGGTTTGTGGCCTATTTGGGAAGGTCTCCAGTCTGGGGGCTGTAAGTAGCCCCAAAGTTGAGCAAGTCGCCCTGAGTGGACACCCTCAGCTGTGCCCAGACACGGCCCGGTCCGTCACAGGGGCATGTGCCTTAGACAATCCCTCGCGATGCCACGCAGGACTGAAATGCAGCCACCTCTGGGGTGGGGCACGGCAAGGGGCTAACAGCCACACAGGGACAGGGCATGGACAGGAGGCCAAGACAGGAAGTGAATGAGAGTTGGGAGCCAGTGAATGAATGTTGTGGCTGCACTCACAGGCTGGGGACTTCTGAGGCCGTTTGTCCTTCTTGCCCACCAGCTTCTTCAGCCACTGGGGAGGTGACGGTAGAGCCAGGGTGGGGAAGGAGACTTTCATCATTGGCTGCGTTGGCCACCTTTCCCAGGGGTCCTGCGGCCTGTAGGTGCCCTCAGAGGGCCCAGCGAGAGGGCCCTGCTCCCCTCTGGGGCCTGGAGAGACACAGAAGGTGCAAGTGACACACATGGCCCAGGACCTGCTCCCAACAGCTCCTGAAAGCCCAGGCTGCCCCCTCAGTAAAGGGGCAACTCGCCTGGGTTTCCACCCCCCTCCCTGCTGCCCTGGGCCCATCAGCCCCCTCCACCCACACGTGCTTCCTGCTGTCTCCGTTTGGGGGGCAGCCGGGCAGCTGCGAACAGCTGCAGAGGGGCAGTGCACAGCTGGAGTCCGGGACAGGAAGTGAGGAGGACGCCTGGCTGAGGTCGATCTTTAGGCGGCCCATAGGCTGCAGAGAGTGGTGGGTGCCAGGAATAAGGCCCCTGCCCCCCCCCGAAGGAAAACACATTTCTGCTGCTGGGCTCGGTATGTACGTGAGGCCGACAGAAGCAGAGTTAGCATCAGAGCTGCCCACCTGTGGCCTCTGTCCCTGCACCAGGGCCAGGGGGGGACGGAGTCCCTCTACCGATGGTTCCTGAGAAGGAAAACAAAACGTCACTCACCGACCCACTGGAAAACGCGAGCCATATTGTGATTGCAGGGCCCTGGTGTAAATCCGGAGTGACTCCACTTTCCTCAATTGAGACAGGGCTGGATTCGGATCTCAGTGACCCTGAGGAAACTCTGTAAGGAGCTGGCCCTAAGTAGGCAGGGCTGCGGGGGCACAGTCCTCACCCCCTTTCCCGGGTGCTGCTGCAGCACAGCCTGTCTCTCTCCTTGGCCTCTGGAGGAGCATCCACCACCCATGCCTCCCCCTGGCTCCCCACAGCCAATGCTCCCCCTCATTTCCCCCCCGCCCATTTGTGTGTGGAATAAATTTTGTTCTAGGCACTGAGGCATGGGCGGATGTGCACCACCAGGAGGCCCACACGCTGCCGGCTGTGGGCGCTCTGCTAATCCACTGGGAGGCATTTGAATTTCTCTGGAGTGGCTGCCCAAGCGCTCAGCTTACAGGGACCATGCCCACCACTACTGACTGGCCTCATCGGCTAGTTGCAAGGCTTGTCTGCACCGCAGCTGGCTGGGAATTTTTCCACCAGACTCTTTTTTTCCCCGAGATGCCAAAGCCTCAACGGTTTGGACGCCCTAGACACGGGACCAGGCACGGTTTGGGATTCCAAATGGCTTTTCCTTTCCAGATCGCAGCTTAAAAAGAAAGAGGGAGAAACCCACCCACCCCCACAGAGCATGAGGGGGGGGACCAGCAGAGGGTGCCCCGCGGGAGCAGAACCAACACAGGTTTTGTTTCTTCCCCGTTGCAGAGGGACTCGCATGTTTGCTTTTCCTCCGGACCAGGGCTGGGCCTGTTTATCCAAAGTCCAGAAAAGACCCAGGGGATGGGAAAGTCACGTCCCGGCCAGCTGCACTCACCCCCTGTTGGCTGCTGCTTCCCCGGCTTGCCCCTCAGTTTCCTGAGCCACTGCGGAGGGCGGGGCAGGAGAGAAGAGGGTTTTTCTTTACCCCACTCATGCGCTGAACTGATGTCCATCAGGTTTAAGGCAGGCTCCAGCTCTTTCCCAGGACATAAAACGAGACCAAGAAGGCGCATGACTCACACAGGGCCTGGTACCTGCCTGATCAGGCCCCTAACTAATGGGCCCATCTAATCGGCATGCCCCGCTCCCAATCCTGCTGTCTTGATTTGGGGCGTAGAAGACACAGAGCGATGCTACACAGCATTAGACGGTGGCTGTCTCAGGGTGGGGGGGAGCTGGTTAACAGCCACGTGGCCGTGCGGCACATGAAGTGCTCATCTGCAGCTAAAATGCAGCCACCTCTGGGGTGGGGCACGGCCACTGGCTCACAGCAACGACATGACATGCACAGACCCGAGTGCGGGACAGGATGCGCATGCAAATCCTGAATCAAGCAGGCTTCAGGCTGCACGCAGGCCTAGTGACTTGTCCCGAGTGCGGCGGCCAGGAATAAGGGGCCCCATCAGCGGGGCTCGTGTTTTTGCGGCAGGGGGCCGGGTGCATGTGAGACCGAAGGAAGCCGGGCTGTCTGCAGCTGAACTGCCACGAGGCTCCACTTCTCCAGGGAGCAACCCTGAAAGGCAAAGCAAAAGGTGACTGACCCCAGGCTGGAAAACCTTAGCCAGCTTCTGTGCTCTGGGACCCCAGTGTAACTCTGGAGTGGGCCTCCTGAGGCCAGTGTAGACAAGACTGGATTGGCATCTCAGTAACTGCTGTGTAAATCTGCCGAGCGGAGGCTGCAGGGCATGGGGGGGGGGGGGAGAGAATGGAGGCTGCACAAGGTGATGATGATGGGGGATGGGCATCCAGCAATGTTCCCTCAATTTTTTCCCATGTGCAGAATAAATATCATTACGTGCACCCAGGCATGTGCAGATGTGCACCACCAGCAGAGACGCTGCCAGCTGTGGGTGCTGGGGTGCTCTGCTAACCAGCCGGGCAGTACTGTATCTCTGCTCTGTGGCCACCCAAGCACCCAGCTTACAGGGAACACTGGTGTGCAGAAGAGGCAGTGTGTATGGCATCACACAACCCTGGTGGGATAAATGTCATGCCTTGACTTTGGCTAGAGAGGGGTACAGCTTGTTCAGGAAGGACAGGCAGGGTAAAAAGGAAGGCAAGGTACAAGAGTGTACACACTTGTTCTGATGTCTAGAAGGAAGTGAGGGGCGGGGCAGTGGACAGTCCCTGGATGAAGACAAAAGTAGGGATAATGTAGGGGGTCTACAATAGTTTACTATAGACCCCCCAGGCATTGCTAGAACAAATAACAGAAATACCCCAAAATACAGGAGCCGGCAGTATTGGGGGCTGTTAACTCCCCGGCTCTCTGTTGGAACAGTCGTTCAGTAAAACACAAGCTGTCCGGCAAGTTCTTGGAATGTATCAGGGAACCGTTTTGATTCAGAAGTGGAGGACGGAACCAGGGGAACAGCTGTTTGAGACTTGACTCTGTCCAACACAGGGGGGATTGGTAGCAAGTCTGAATGTGGAAGGTAGGGTGAGCACAAGTGGTCCTGGAATGAGACATTGTGTGATTCTAAGGAGAGGAAGGTGCGAAAGTAGCTGGATGAGGACAATGGACTTTAAAACAACCAGACTAACAAACTCAGAGCACTGATAGACCAGGTCTTATGGGGAGATAATCTAAGGGAAAAAGCAGTTCAGGGGAGCCGGCTGTTTCTCAAGGGGACACTATTAAAGGCACAAGTGCAAACTATTGCTAAGAAGAGACAGGAAGAAGAAGAAGTGACCATTACAACTTCATGACAAGGACCCGAACGACCTGAAAACCGCCAAGGAATCCTGCTGGAAGGGGACACATGGACAAATTGCGACAGCAAAAAGAGCACAGTAAGTGACATAAAAGGCAGTAAGAAGAGATTCTTTAAATACAGTAGGAGCAAGAGAAAGCAGAGGGAAAGTGTTGGCCCTCTACTTAGCAGGGCAGGACTGCTAATAACAGATGACACACATCAGGGCGAGAAGCTTAGGGTCTATTTTGCTTTAGTCTTCACACTATTAATATGAACAACCGGGGAATAACCCCAAGCTAAAATAGGGAAGGAAGCGGCTGAAGAATATTTCGATAAGTCACATGTTCTCAAATCTACAAGGCCAGAGGAAATTCATCCCAGGGCACCTACGACACAAGCAATCTCATCTTGGGGCCCACTGCGGGGATCTTTGAGAACTCACATGGCTCTATCTATAATTCTTGGGAGGAAATGGGCCAGCTCTGTTTGGCACAGATTTGAGGTCTCAGCGGGAGAACTGTGTCCAGGTTTGGGTGCCACACTGAACACATGTCCCCATGGTTGAAGGTCTAGAAAACACGGGCTATGAGGCAAGGCTGAAAGAATTGGGCTTGTTTAGTTTAGAAAAGAGAAGACCAAGAGGGGACATGAGGGCACTATTCACATATCTAAAAGGTTGTCACAAGGAGGAGGGAGAAAAATTGTTCTTCCCAGCCTCTGAGGATAGAACAAGAAGCAATGGGCTTAAACTGCAGCCAGGGAGGTTTAGGTTGGACATTAGGAAAAACTTCCTACCTGTCAGGATGGTTAAACACTGCAATAAGTTGCCTGGGGAGGTTGTGGAATCTCCATCACGGGAGATATTTAAGAGCAGGTTGGACAGACACCTGTCAGGGATGATCTATATCAGGGGTTCCCAACCTTTTTCGTCCCCCGTACTCCCTTGGCTTTTAGTCAACCTTCCCGTACCCCCTATTCAATAGGAAAGGAAATAAATTCTAGACTCTAGAATCCACAACTTTTTTCACTAACACTACTACTTTTGGAATATTTCAGTTAGGATAATCTAGTTATTTACCAAATATTCCCCGTACCCCTTTGACAGGCTTCTCATACCCCCTGGGGGTACGCGTATCCCAGGTTGGGAACCCCTGATCTAGACGGTGCTTAGTCCTGCCATGAAGGCAGGGACTGGACTAAGGGACCTCGAGAGGTCACTCCTGTTCTAGTGTGCTAGGATTCTGTGATTCTGTGTTTACATGTCGTGGGGGCAGTATGACTAAAACCGAGATCTGTCATGGCTGCTACGTCCCTCCATCTCCCCGGCCACTAGGCCAGTGATATTGTCCAAGAAGGGCGCTGGGTTGGTTTGGCATAATTTGGTTTTGAAGACTCCCTACTGGCTAGTCCTGTTACCCGCTCCAGCAAGGGAGGGGTAGGTTAGATGGTGGGAGAATAAGTCTGAAGGGCAGGGAAGCTCAGGATCAGGCTTCCAAGGGAGGTTTCCATGGACAGGCTGGACACCTGTCAGGGATGGCCCAGGTCCCTCAGATGCTTAGACTAAAGTCCCTCTCGGGGTCCCTTCCAACCAGGGCAATGGGTGAAGGTAGGACTGGGGTAGGCAAGCCCCCAGCCCTGCCCTTTCTGCTGAGGCCCCACCCGCTGTGGGAGCCAAGCTGCCTCCCTGCCCCCCCACACCACTGGGAGGCGGGGCAGCATGCCACCTCCCCTCCCCCAGAGCACGGAGGAGGGCAGGCCCTCGAGAGCAGCCACACTCTGCCCTCAGAACATCTACGGTAGGCATTCGGGGGTGGAGTCTGGGTGGGGCCAGGCTGGCAGTTTGGGAAGGCAAAGCCTCCCCCTGACTATGATACCTGCCTCCCCTCCCTTCCAGCCTGACCTGTCTGTGATGCTCTGGGGTGTGGGGTGGAATGGGGGATGGTCCAGGACAGGGGCCAAGGGGCTGGGACACAGATAAGGTGGTGGGGACAGCTGCCCATTCCCAGGGCCAGCCCTAGCCTTGGCTGCCAGCTACAGACTTGGGGAGAGAGGGGCGCAGTAGCTGGGCAGCAGGGTGCTCCAGTTTGGGGTGATGCAAAGGGATGGCTGGGCAGGGAGGAGGCTGGACCATCCTGTGACGCCGTTCCTAGTCGCTAGAGCACAGAGCTGGGGGAAAACGCTAGAGGCACCGAGGACCCCTGGGGCAGGTCTCCTGCCTGGGAACTCACCAGCCATGGCTGCCAGTTCTTCTGCAATGCACAAGGCCTGCACTACCGAAGCCACCTGCAAGCCATAGTCCTCCCCGTAGTAGCTGATCAGCAGCTCCGCCAGGGGCCCAGGGCCTGCTCTCTCCAGCAGGGCCAGGGGGATGGGCTGGTATCCCTCCTTCAGTGCCACTTGGCTCAGCTTCTCCTTCCATCTCCGGAGCTCGTCCTGCCCCATCACCGCCAGCATGTGCAGCAGGCGCTGTCTCCCCAGCCCCTCCATGCCGCCTGCCACTGTCTCCGCGGGGGCCTGCACCAAGCAGAGAGAGAATCAGGAAGCTGCCTTGGGCAGCTGGAAGAAATTGCTCCACAGTAACCAACTCCCCACCCCCCCTTGCCACACTCCTCGCTCCCGGGGGCCTGTTCCGCTTGCTCTCTGCAGCGCAGCCAGACGGCTCTGCTCCCGCCAGCCCCTCCTCCGTGTGCTGTACGGGGACACGGCTCACAGCCCTATGCCCACGCCCGCGGCAGCCTGTCCCGAAGGTTGGGCCCCCCTCTGTCTGCGCTGCCTGCCAGCTGGTGTCGCTGTTTAAACAAGCAGGAGGAGCCCATCCAGGGAAGCAGACTTAGGGACAGGATCATAGAATCCCAGGGCTGGCAGAGACCTCAGGAGTCATCGAGTCCAGCCCTCTGCCCAAAGCAGGACCAACCCCAACTCAACCATCCCAGCCAGGGCTTTGTCAAGCCAGGACTTAAAAACCTCTAGGGATGGAGATTCCACCCCCTCCCTAGGGAACCCATCCCAGTGCTTCACCCTCCTCCAAGGGAAATAGCTTTTCCTAATATACAACCTAGACCTCCCCCACTGCTCCTCATTCTGCCATCTGTCACCACTGAGAACAGCCTCTCTCCATCCTCTTTGAACCTCCTTCAGGTAGTCGAAGGCTGCTACCAAATCCCCCCTCACTCTTCTCTTCTGCAGTCTAAAGAAGCCCAAACCCCTCAGCCTCTCCTGGTAGGCCCTGTACTCCAGCCCCCTCATCATTTTGGTTGCCCTCTGCAGGACCCTCTCCAATGTATCCACATCCTTTCTGTAGTGGGGGGCCCCCAGAACTGGACACAATACTGCAGATGTGGCCCCACCAGTGCAGAATAAAGAGGAATAATCACTTCTGTAGATCTGCTGGCAATGCTCCTCCTAATGCACCCTAATATGCCATTAGCCTTCTTGGCGTCAAGGGCCCACTGTTGACTCATATCCAGCTTCTCATCCACTGTAACGCCCAGGTCCTTTTCTGCCAAACTGCTGCTTAGCCAGCTGGTCCTCAGCCTGTAACAATGCTTGGGATTCTTCCATCCCAAGTGCAGGACTCTACACTTGTCCTTGCTGAACCTCATCAGATTTCTTTTGGCCCAATTCTCTAATCTGTCTAGGTCACTCTGGACCCGATCCCTGCCCTCCAGCATATCTACCTCTCTTCCCCTAGCTTAGTGTCATCTGCAAACTTGCTGAGGGTGCAACCCATCCCCTCACCCAGATCATTCATAAAGATGTTGAACAAAACCAGCCTCAGAACCGGTCCTTGGGGCACTCCCCTTGAAACCAACCGCCAACCTGACATGGAACCATTGATCACTACCTGTTGGGCCCAACAATCTAGCCAGCTTTCTAGCCACCTTACAGTCCATGTATCCAATCCACACTTCCTTAACTTGCTGGCAAGAATGCTGTGGGAGACTATCTCAAAAGCTTTGCTAAACTCAAGGTATATCACATCCACCACCATCCCCTCGTCCATAGAGCCAGTTACCTCACCTTAGAAGGCAATCGGGTCAGTCAGGCATGACTTGCCCTTGGTGAATCCAAGTTGACTATTCCTGATCACTTTCCCTTCTTCCAACTGCTTCAAAATGGATTCCTTGAGGATCCCCTCCATGATTTTTCCAGGGACTGAGGTGAGGCTGACTGGTCTGTAGTTCCCTGAATTCTCCCCTCTTTTAAATAAGATGGGCACTACATTTGCCTTTTTCCAGTAGTTCGGGACCTCCCCAAATGCAGCATCACTGCTCCAGCTGGGACTCCATTGGTGCCAGTGTGATCCCTCCAGATTTATGCTGGAGGCTGCCCAAGAAAACTTCCTGCCCTGAAGATCAGCAGACAAAGAAGTATTGTCTCCAGTTTACAGACGGGGAAACGGAGGCCCTTGGAAAGTCCTAGGTGCTAAGTGAACAGGTTCTGGGATACCGAGAAGAGGACTCCCATGACTGGGATTTCCACCAACCTTGGGGGATCCAGTCTTCTAGCTGGAAGAGGAGTTGATCAGGGGGGTGCCAGTGGGTGAGAGGCGCTGGGGGGTGGCTTGGCTGCCAGAGCATACAGAGCACCCACACATTTTTCTCCCTGGGTGCAGAAAGTTTCATCCTTGTCTCCCTGTGCTGAGCATAACTGCTTGCGACTGGCCAAAGCATCTCCCAGAAAGGCCCCCAGTCTGGCCCGGAGACCATCTAGAGCAGGGGCCTCCAACCTTTTTAAACATGAGATCACTCTTTGAATTTAAGTGCAATCCAGGATCCACCTCAAACCCAGATACCCTGCCCCACCTCCTTCCTGCCCCTTCTCTGAGGCTCTGTCCCTGCTCACTCCATCCTCCCTCCCCCCACACCCTCCCTCCCTTTCTCCAGGCAGGGGCAGTGAGTTGGGGTGCAGGCTCTGGTCTTGGATTAAGGGACTTGGAGTGTGAGAGGGGCTCTGAGCCGAGCTTGGGGCAGGCAGATGAGGTGCCACAGGAGGCTCTAGGTGCAGGCTCTGTGAGGGTGTTTGGATGCAAGGGTGCTTGGGGCTAGGGCAGGGGGTTGGGGTGCAGGAGGGAGTTCATGGCTGGGGTAGGGTTTTGGGATGTGGGCTCCAGCTGGGCACTGATTACTTCAGGTGGCTCCTGGCTGGTGGTGCAGTGGGGCTAAGGCAGACTCACCCCTGTCCTGGCCCTGCACCACTCCCAAAAGCAGCCAGCAAACTCCATCCCAAGTCCTGGTGTGCCCCCTCTCTGCTCTGTGGAGATAACATACAGGGTGGGAGAGGGGGCACCCTGACATCAGTGCCCCTCTTCTCCCTCCTCTGCTCTGCACAGCAAGCAGGAGGCTCCTGAGGGGACAGTAGGCAAAGGGCAGGAGATGCGCAGCCGTCTGGGGGGCCAGCTGAAGTGCTATGCTTGACAGCCTCTTGGCCAAATCAGTCAGATCACCTGTCAGAGGCTCCAAGATCTACCAGTAGACCCCAATCTAGAGACAGTAACTCCACTGCTGCCTGGGGCAGCTTGTTCCAATGCTTCATGCCCCTAGCCCCGCCCTTCCTCCTGAAGCCCCGCCCCTAGCCCCGCCCACTAGAACTAAGCCCCTCCCACATTGTTCTGAGCCTGGTGACATCGGTGGCCAGCGCGGCTCAGCACTGGACAGTGTCTGGATTCGGCTGCCCGCGGTTGGCACCTCTCCTGTGCTGACCGGCTCCGCTAGCTGGACGTGGCCGTTCGCCGCTGGGCTCTTCTCCCTGCCGAGGTCCTGCAGCCCCAGACTCAAGCCCTGCCCCTCCCCGCCGCTTTCCGACCCGCTTCAGAGCCAGCTCTGCGGGGGTTTGGCCGGGAGGCTCCTCCCAGGCTCTCAGAGCAACAGCGGCTCAGCTAGTGCCGAAGCATCCGGCTGCTCCTCTCCGCTGCCCCAGAGCCGATGGAGAAGACCGGCCGGCAGCACCTGCTGGAAGCCCTGAAGCAGCTGGGGGGCCGGGAGCTGAAGGAGTTGAGGGCCAAGCTCAGCCAGGTCTGGCTGAGGAGGGGGCAGGAGGGCGGGGAGCTGCCGAGGGGGGCAAAGCCCTTCCAGCCCTCCGCATGGCGGACGGTGGAGGTGACCGCGGAGGGGCTGAGAGCGGAGAACCGGGCAGAGCTGGCTGAGGAGCTGGCCGGGCTGCTGGCCGCTTTCGAGGAGCAGCGCCGGGAGCAGCGATCGGCCGCTTCCGGAGCCCGGGCCCGCCTGCTCGGCGCCTTGAACGAGCTGGGGGAGGACGAGCTGGGGAGGTTCAAGGTCCAGCTGGCCGACATGGGGCGGAGAGGGGGCTACAACCCCATCCCCTGGGGCCTGCTGGGGCGAGCGAAGCCGGCAGAGGTGGCGGCGGTGCTGGTCGGCCACTACGGGCTGCGCTCGGGCCTGGCGACGGCCGGGGAAGCGCTCGGAGCCATCAGACGTGGGGAGCTGGCCGGGGGGCTGGCCGAGGCGCGGGCCGCTTACGAGGAGCGATGCAGGGGGCAGAGCCAGGCCCTCGCCAGAGCGCGAGAGGTGCAGGCGCGGGCCCTGGGCAGCTTGGGCGAGGAGAGTCTCCGGAGGATCCGGGAAAGAGGGGCCGAGACCCATGACCCCCGGGGCGGGCAGGAGAGAGCCGCGGTCCTGGACACGATTGAGGAGCTGGTCGGCGCCTACGGGGAGGGCCATGCCATGCGGCTGACCCAGGAGATGCTGAGAGCCGTGAAGCCAGGACCCCTGGCCGAGCGGCTAGCGGAGGCCACCGGGATCGGTAAGGGAGACCTGGCCCAGCAGCCCCGCTGCGCTGCGCCCCTGGGAGCCACGGAGATGCCAGATGTTTGCAGCCGGGAGGCGGGTGCCAATCCCCTCCTCTTCGGCTTTGACCCGTTCCCGGCGCTCGGCTTTGGTGCCTCGTGCGATGCCGCTTTCGCCATTGCTTGCCCTGCGAAAGTGGAACTGCCCCCGCACCCCGAGTCCCTGCTGCCTGCGAGCGCCGCTTCCCCTTTTCGGTGTCCGTGCGAACACTGCCGCCAGAGAAGTGACTTGGGCGTGTTGGCCGGGACTTCCCGGGCAGCACCGAAAAATCCCCGCCCCCGAGCCTGGGCCAAACATCAGCTGGGGGGAGGGGAGTGCCAGCCAGCCAGCCAGCCAGCCAGTCACTCCCCTTCCCCCACATTTGTTAGGGCTCGGATGGGCAAGACCTTGTGCTCAGCTAAACCCGCCTCCGCTGGCCCTGGAGTCTGATTGGCTTTGGATCAGCCCTGAGGGAGGGGCTGTGTTTTCAACTCCTGGATTTCTCAGCAGGGGGGTGCTCCAGGGATCAGAGCAGGAGCTTTGGCTGGGGAGGGGGGGAGAGATCCTGGCTATGCTGGCTCCGAGTCCACCCTCTGCCAGCAGGGGGCGCTGTAGGGGGTGGCACAGATGTCTGGCTGGGGGTGGATCCTGACTCCAGTCCACCTTCTGCCAGCAGGGGGCGCTGTAGGGGGTGGCACAGATGCTCTGGCTGGGGGTAGATCCTGGCTATGCTGGCTCCAGTCCACCTTCTGCCAGCAGGGGGCGCTGTAGGGGGTGGCACAGATGCTCTGGCTGGGGGTAGATCCTGGCTATGCTGGCTCCAGTCCACCTTCTGCCAGCAGGGGGCGCTGTAGGGGGTGGCACAGATGCTCTGGCTGGGGGTAGATCCTGGCTATGCTGGCTCCAGTCCACCTTCTGCCAGCAGGGGGCGCTGTAGGGGGTGGCACAGATGCTCTGGCTGGGGGTGCATCCTGGCTATGCTGGCTCCAGTCCACCTTCTGCCAGCAGGGGGCGCTGTAGGGGGTGGCACAGATGCTCTGGCTGGGGGTGGATCCTGACTCCAGTCCACCTTCTGCCAGCAGGGGGCACTGTAGGGGGTGGCACAGATGCTCTGGCTGGGGGTAGATCCTGGCTATGCTGGCTCCAGTCCACCTTCTGCCAGCAGGGGGCGCTGTAGGGGGTGGCACATGCTCTGGCTAGGGTAGATACTGGCTCTGCTGGCTCCAGTCCACCCTCTGCCAGCAGGGGGCACTGTGCCCCTGGTGACTCCAGTCCCAGCCTGTCCCCCTGTGTCAACTGGAAACCCAGC
This sequence comes from Pelochelys cantorii, assembly GCA_032595735.1. NCBI lineage: Eukaryota > Metazoa > Chordata > Testudines > Trionychidae > Pelochelys > Pelochelys cantorii. The sequence continues at coordinate 4,430,893 of CM064329.1, forward strand.
CCCATGGGTCTAGTTGTACCAGAGCTGCCCGGCCTGCCCCTTTCTGTGGCAGAGCAGCTGCACGGCAGCTGGGACAATGATCCCACCAAGCCGTGCCGAGCTGGAATGGTGTTTCCTCTCTGCAGCAGGGGATGGACCTAGCGGAGAAGACTTCCTCAAGGACCCCAAGGGGCAGCAGCAGAAATGTGTGTGGTGCGGGACAGAGGAGGTAGGGAGGGGGCCCCGATGCTCTGCGCCAGGGTGTTCTTGTGCCTCCAGCTGGCTGTTGGGAGGAATTTACCCAGTGGGGTTGGGGCAGGACTCCAGGCTTCTCTCTCCGGCTGTGGGAGGAGAGTGGGGGGCTAGTGGGTTGGAGTAGCAGAGCTGGGAGACAGGACACCTTGGTTTTCTCTCCTGTTCTGGGAAGAGAGTGGGGTCTAGTGGTTAGAACTGGAGGAGACCTTGGAGTTAGGAGGTCTGGGCAGTGTTCCTTCTAATTTTTCCTATCCATTCGTGGAATAAATTTTGTTAAGTGTACAGAGGCATGTACGGCTGTGCACCACTAGTAGGAACACACGCTGTGGGCACCCTGCTAATCAGCTGGGTAGCATCTGAATTTCTCCTGGGAGGCTGCCCAAGCGCTCAGCTTACAGGGACCACAGGTGGTGGGTTTCATTGCTAGCTCTGGGAGGGCCATGGGGATCTAGTGGGTAGAGAAAGGAGCTGGGAGTCAGGACTCCTGAATTTTATTACCTGATGAAATTAAGTCCCTTCTTCAGCCAGCTGCACAGGAGCCGAAGTTAGTTGGTACAGCTCTCCCGCGGAGCTCCTGCCTGAGACCAGGGGAAGAACTGATCATGGGGCTGGAATCCAGTTGATCACAGAGACCTGCCAGCTGTCAGGGTGTCAGTGCAGGGAACCAGCCCCAGCTGAACACTTGGCCACAGCTGCACAGGGTTCTCTCAGCTGGAAGCTCTGCTCCCTGGGGCGTTGCCTTGACACCTGGCCCTGTGTTTTAGGATCTGCCAGAAGTGAAGCCAGAGATTGTGCTAGAGACGGGTGGGAAGCCAACATCCTACAGGTAAGAGCCAACCAGCGTGACCCGGGGGCTTCTCATTAAGATGCTGGCCTGGGGCGGAGGAGACTGGAGTTGAACTCTGGCCTCTGAGCTAGAACCCTGCCCTGTCAGGCTTCCGCCATGTTATAAAAGCTCCTCCGCCCACCGGTGCCACAGCGGCAGCTGTCTGCACAGCCAGGAGACAGACAGCCAGGACTGGCATTAGGGGATAGCAAGTGGGGCAAAGGCCTGGGGCCCCCTGGCCTGGCTCTTGGATGTATGTTGGCAATGGGAGGGCTCCCGAAACCTGATCACAGCCACCAGGGCCTGCAGTATCCCTCTGTAAAATGAGAATGATCCACTGTCCCTTGCGATGTGTTTGTGCAGCGCCTGGCCCAACAGGGCCCTGATCTCGACTGGGGTCTCTGTGGTGCCTGGCCCAACAGGGCCCTGATCTCAGCCGGGGGTCTGTGCGGAGCCTGGCCCAACAGGGCCCTGATCTCAGCCGGGGGTCTGTGCGGAGCCTGGCCCAACAGGGCCCTGATCTCGACTGGGGTCTCTGTGGTGCCTGGCCCAACGGGTCCCTGATCTCAGCCAGGGTCTATGCGGCGTCTGGCACAACAGGGACCCGTTCTGGTGCACCACCGCAATGCCCTCACCGACAATGGAGATTAATGGACCTTAGGCGAGTGGAGCAGGACGCTGGCTAGTTCCATCTCCCCTTCCCCTTTCTCCCCGCACCGTGCAGGTTTCACCTCCCTGGGGCAGGCTCCTTCCGTTGCTCAGAAACCAAACTGGGGTTCGTGGTGAGGGCCGCTGTGACTGTCCAGTATGGCTATGACTCCTGGGCTCGGCGGCTGGGTGCTTCTGAGAGGCAGCAGTGGATGGTGGCTGGCCCGTTGTTCAGCGTCCGGGTGGAACCGGCTGGGGCCGTGGCTGCCGTGCACCTCCCGCACTTCCTGTGCCTCGCGGGTGTGGCGGACGAGAGCAGTAAGTGGGTTCTAAGCTTTGGCTGAGCCCTGGGGATCCCAGAGGCACGGGAAGGGGCTGGGGACAGAGCAGACACAGGGCACTGGTCTGTCTGTACACTGAGGTGCCTTCAGTTGTACCCCTCCCAGCGCCAGGCATGGAGCCCCGGAGTCCTGGCTCCCAGTCCTCCCTCCCAATACACTAGACCCCCCTGCCCTCCCAGAGCCCGGGGTGGAACCCTAGAGTCTTGGCTGCCTCGCCCTGCTCTCCGGGAAGCAAAACGGAGCCTCCTTTTCCTTCTCCTCCTGCAACAGGCCGAGCGGCTGTTCTGTCGCAGCTGCGGGTGGCTCACATTGCTGATGGGGGGATGACCCTGGAGGAGCCGGCCCAGGTGAGGCCGTTCCATGCTGTGCTGGAGAACCCCAGCTTCTCCTTTGTGGGGGTGCTCTGGAGACCCCTCTGTGCCATCTTCCCCTTCATACCCATCCACTCCGTGGGGCTCATCTACCGGGTGCTCCAGGCTGCCGACATCACCCTCCACCTCTACCTGATCCCCAATGACCGCTCACTCATACAGGTACTGGGAACCCACCGCACAGCCGGGGTGAGCTGGCGCCGCCAGCCCCGGCAGGGCACAGAGGGGGCAAGAACCCCCACGGGCAGGATGTGCTTGTGGGACCACTAGTGACATGTGGGGCTCTCCGCTGATTCATCCTCAGGAGGAGTCCAGCTCTCTGAACGTATTTCTTTGGTTCTTTTTCTCTGTGTCAGTGACTGGTCTGTGGGCAGTCATGCCTAGCGGTTAGAGCAGGAGTCAGGGCTAGTGGTTGGAGCAGGCGTCTGAAATAGAGACAGAGGCCAAGTGCCAGGGCCAGAGCCAAAGTGAGAACTCACAGCTGAAGGTCAGGATTGAGTTCCCGGGAATAAGGTGAAGCAGAGGGCATGGCTGAGTGGTGCCAGAGCCCAGGAGCCTATAAATTGCCACCAGGGTGCTGCCCCACATGGCTCTGAGAGTGTGTGGTCTGCACAGTGCTAAAGGCTGAATTCCTGGGCCCTGCCCTTTGAGGCCAAGGCTCCACCCCTTTTGGGGGCCTCCCATACCTTGCCCCATGGCCCGTGGTGGCTGCCGGCCCCACTGATCTTCCCTGGCTTGGTGACAAGCCCCCTCCTGCTGTGTGAGGTGAGCCAGGGCTTTCCAATCCAGGGGCAGGGAAGAACTGGGCCTTCCCCCATGTTGTGTCTCTCTGCCAGTCTCTCTGGGACATGCCTGTGTTTGAACCCTTCTAGGCCGTGGATGAAGAGGAGAAAAAGCACCGGTCCATACAGGTGCTGAAGCCCCCTCAGACAAAGCCCCTCTACTTTGGCTCCCATTACACCGTGTCCAGTTCCTTGGACTTAGAGGTGACCCCTGAGGTGAGTGACATTTGGCCGTAAGTCTAAAGGATGAAAACCCCTGTCTGCCGGGTCAACAGATGGAGCAAGAGCGTGTTGCTAGATCTCACCCCCGGCCTCTCCTCATTAAGCTGGCTGAAACATTTCCAGAGGAGCAGTTTCCTATCAGCAGATGCTGACCGGACAACATTCAGAACATGGCCATGTCCCTCTACACAAAAACTGAACTTATTTGTTTCCATGGGTATGTCTAGACTACAGGCTTTTGTCGACAGAGGCTTTGTTGACAGATACTGTCGTCAAAGCTTCTGTTGATAAAGAGCGTCTAGACTACAGCCAGTTCCGTCGACAAAGCAAGTCGCTTTTTCAAAAGAGAGCATCTAGACTCTCTGTCAACAAACACAGTCAGGATGCAATAGCGCCTTTTGTTGACAGAACTCTGTCAACAAAAGGCGTTATTCCTCGTAGAATGAGGTTTACCGCTGTCGACAAAACTGCCACGTTCTGTCGACTTACTGTCGACAGAACTTGGCGGTAGTGTAGACGCAGGCATAGTTTTGTCAACAAAAGTCCACTTTTATCAACAAAACCCTGTAGTCTAGACACACCCCATAAGGTCAGACTGTTTGATGTTTCCATTTCAAAATGTGTATTGTATTATGATAGAAAATCGACACTTCCCTTCCCGACTCCTCTTCCCATTTACAAAGGGTTGTTGTTTCTGGCTGTCCTCTTCCTGCCGAACATTCTTTGCTAGTCAGCCCTCCACTCTTAGCACATGTCCAACAGACCTGAAACGGGCGCTCTGCAGCCGATCCCTGAGAATCCCATATTCTCCTTCTTCCTTATTTCTTCCCTGTCCACCCTCCACTTATCTCCCATCCTCCTCAGTTCCATGCTGGGGTCTTCTTTTCCCTGCTGGAGGCCTCTCTCCCATGGCACAGAGTGTACTTCCCAAGCCTACTAATTCCTCTGAGGCAATATCTCTCCTGAAACTTCAGTCAGCTCTTGCTCCCACCTTCTCTGCATCATTTCAGTTTTTTCTGTGGTTACCTTCAAACTCTGATGCCCACCTTGACAGCATATTTATCAATGCTGATTTGCTGTCAGCCAGAGGGTTTGTCAGCGAACATTTGTTTTCTCTGTGTACCCAGAACCCTGCCTCATCTCAATCTCATATAAAAACTCTCAAAATGATCACCGGAGCTCCTGAACCTCACTGCAGCTCCTCTAGCATCTCTGTTCTTGCCATCCCATTCCATACTCCAAACACCATCTCCCACAGACCCCGTCCTGCTTTTCAAGGCCAATACATTTTACGTTGCAGTTAGGGCTGCTAGCTCCCATCCTATCAGACTGCTGTCTGATTGCGAATATTGTGTCTGTGGTGCCCCTTCTCCTTCTCAAGCCATGAGGCTCCTCTTCTGTATTTCCCTCCCCTTCCACCTCAGCCTGGTCTCCAGATCTCTCTCAAGGACTTTGAGAGGTTGACTTAGGTTTGGGATGATTGGCATCACCCATACCCTGCCGAAGTATTGGGAATCAGGGCACAGGTGGTCTTGCCTAATGGTGAGAGCAGGAGTCATAGCTAGTTCAGGTGTAAGGGCAGGAACTGGGGGAGAGGCAAGGCTCAGGTCTGAGCAGGAGCGAGGTCAGAATTGAAGCAGGCGTCAGGAAGAGAGTTGGATACTGATTGCACGAGGCAGGGAAGAGTCACTTTCAAACGGGCAGCAGCCAGGAGTCTGTGCAGCTGATGGGTTCTAGAGACGCATCCTTGGGTACTTACATGGAGGCATAATCAATCCCATCCAGGCATCTGGTGTTCTAACATGTTCCCAGCAATCTCACAGTGATCTGTGAAGACCCTTCACTCTAGTATATCCAGCTACATCGGTCATACGAACCATTATCTTCCCTTCACCAGTTGCTTTGCCACTGTCCACCTTGCCCAGGGCTGCTCCTACCCCCTCTGAAGAGATTGATGCCCTCTGAGGCTTCCCCCATCACTGCTGGCCCTGCTTGCCCTCCCAGGAACCTCTTCTCATTTGGAAATATTCCCCCCCTCCCCCGTAGCAGTAGGGGTCATCACCTCACTGAGCCCGTCCTTCCTGCAGAAAGATTGCTTCACACATTGGGTTTCATTCTTCCTCTTTGTGACCAACTCAGAACACAATTTCCTTCCATCTCCTTCCTCTAGTTTCTGCAAAATTCCTCTTCTGCAGTGACTGTTGATTTAGCAACTGCCCTTTAAGCCTCCTTTTTTTTGGCGTTAGCATTTTTGATGGTCTCATTATTGCAAGCTGCTACCTCAAGCTTGCTTTCTTTCTTTCTCTCTCTCAGATTTTCACCACCAGCTTGTTCTCCAAACACCCTTGTTCTATCTCTTTACCTCCTTAATGAAACATTATTTTGTTCAACTTCCTCCATTCTTCTTTATTGTCACTGACAAAGCATGAGAACTTCCTTTACATTTGGGCAGAACCCTTCCTCCCCTCCCCTTAAATGACCACCAACTTAATTACTCCCTCAATTTCATCTTTTCTCCTGGTTTCTCAGGTTTCAGTTGGATTTTAGCGATTAACGTCTCTTGTTGTTCTGCCACCTATGCGCACAGTGTAACCTTTATGGCTACATCCAGAGTACCCGTGGCTTCCAAAAGAAGATGTGCAAATTAGGTATGAATTTACATATCATCTTCCAATCCCTTTTTTGGAAGGTTTTTTTTGGGGAAAAAAGCAGTCATTTTTTCAAAAGAACCCTTATTCCTCAAAAAATGAGGTTTATAGGGTTCTTTCAAAAAAGGGGGTTTTCGCATGAAAAACCCCCTCTAGACTGCTTTTTAAAAAAAAAAACTCTTCCAAAAAAGGGATCGGAAGAAGATATGCAAATTCGTGCCTAATTTGCTTATCTTCTTTCAGAAGCCACGGGTAGTCTAGACGTGCCCTAAGTCTTTTCACCATTTTCATATGTTCACTTATCAAAGCATGGTCCATCCAAACTTTGCTTCTACCATTAGTTATAGTAAAACAAACAAAAGCAAATGATGTAATATTAAAATATATTGAGTTGAGTAGAGAGATCTTTCCATTTCCAAACAAAGGCAGCACATGAATCATTGGCTGGAAACTGAAGCTAAATAAATTCAGACTAGAAATAAGGTGGAGGTTTTTACCACTGACGGTAATTCACCACTGAAGCAGTCAAAGTGGTCACCTGCCCACTAAGCAGTGAGAACACATGCTAAACTGCCCAGTTGCTGATATGCCTTCCCACGGTTCCCCGTGTTTGCCTAGAAGCATGGATTAGTTCTCCCACAATGCACCAGGAGAGAATTTTCAGTGCAAAGCACCATGGGATATGCCCCCAGCTATCTGAGTTACCCTCTCAGGTGAGCACAGCTCCAGAGAGGACACAGTGAATTGGTGCCAGAAAGTGACCGTGCCCAGTGTTTGGGACAGGAGTCATGCCTAGTGGTTGGAGCAGTAGTCAGTGGCCAAAAATCAGAGCCCAGGACCAGCACAGGAGTTGGTGCGGGGCAGGACATGCCAGTGCGGCTGCTCACACCCGGGCTAGATTAACTCTGTGTTCTGACCCCACTGCCAGTCATGCCGCAGCATAGACCTGCCCCAAGGGCTGGGTTTGGGAACAGGTGCATGGGCAACCCTCTGTAACTTCTCACCTTTAGCTGCCAAAGGGACCACTGTGCACTATTATTTAGCTGCCACCCACTAATGAATTAGGCAGGGACCCCGATGAGTAATTGAGGCCTGGTGTTCCCTGCATTCCAGGGCCAGGGAGGGTCTCCTGAGAGTCCTGTCTCTCCACTAGGAAGTGGAATTTCGCTACATGAGTCCAGAGGACCAGCAGCCGTTCATGGAAATCTACACCAGGGGCATGACAGAAGGGCTGAAACTCATCTTAGTGATGAAGGGCTATGGGGAAGTTCTCTGGAAGGTCTTGGTGAGACCAGGTAGGGACCATCTTTTGGGTCTGTGTTTCTACAGTGCCGAGCGTGAGAGCAGTGATCAATTATAGGGTGTTCTTTCAATGGGCGAGCTATAACACTTCAGTCTGCCAATGTGGGGGGCCAAAGGGGGCAGCTGGCCCAGGGCCTGGCGATTTAAAAGGCCCAGGACTTTCAGCCCTGCAGCTGCTGTGGATGTGCCCATCTTGTCAGGAGCCCGGCAAGTCTGTTGGCCACCCTGATAACACTCCTTAGTGCTCCAAACCCAGGGATTCCATGGCCCATCATAGGTATCCATACAGACCTCAAAGATCCCTCTGGGATATAACATGTCCAGTACAAATGGGAGTTGATTCTGATGAGCAGTTTGACTGATCGTCTCTTTGTTTCTTTACTAGAGGACATGATGCTTTCGGGTTCCTCCTCTGAAAAGTTTAAAGGTCAGTTCTCAGCAAGAGAAACCAGGAGTCCTGACTCCCTATCTCCCCCCACACGTGACCCCCTTCCACTCCCAGAGTCTGGGGTAAAACCCAGGAGTCCTGACCCAAGCCCTGCTCACACTAAACCACTAGCTCCCATTTCCGTCCCAGAGCCTCTTCAAGGGGGAGCTTAGAACCTGATTTAAACCACGAATCTCTCACCTCAGTGGTGGGCAACCGAGGCTAGTGAGTGGGCCACATGCATGGGGCTCCTTCACCTCAGTGGGCTGCAGGATTGTTGGAACTAAGACAGTCTCTCGGGCTAGGGCAGTTTTGCTCACTGCACTGGCATCTCTAGAATTTGCAGGGTGGTGGGTTGAACCAGAGCAGCACTGTGACTGGATGCAGAGGGAGCGCCCGGCGCTCACAATCAGAGTTGGGTGCAATCAGCCCACACCTCACTTCATGTGCCCCAGCTTTACGTGGGCGTCACTTTTAGTAATACTGGTTGGAAAAAACCACCACAGATAGAAACCCGTGGAATTTGGAAACCCTGTGTGTGGGCAACAGTGAACAAAACGTCTCCTGGACCATACACAGAGCCCCGATGGGCCATGTGTGGCAGTCAGGCCACAGGTAGCCCACCCCTCCTAACTAGTCACACTAAGTTTAGCCCTTTGTTTTCCAGGGTTTCAGAAACTGCTCCCTGAACTGCAACAAGGGTTTGTCAGGCCATGCAGCCAGAGAGAGCTCGGAATGTTGCCCCTAGCTGCTTGGAGCTCGCCAGGAAGGCCGGTGGATGAGGAAGCAGAGAGAGACCCACACAGCAGTGCTACATGCAGGGCAGTGGCTAACAAGTGAGTATTGAGCAGCTGAGACCAGTGTGAAATTGACACCCCAAACTTGGCTATGCAGCTCAGACTAGACCAGTGGAAGGGTCCCTTCTGGCGTTCTAGAGGAATATAAAATCATGAGTGCTGTGGAGAGGGTGAATAAAGAAAAGTTATTTATTAGTTCCCATAATATAAGAACTAGAGGACACCAAATGAAATTAATGGGGAGCAGGTTTAAAATTAATAAAAGAAAGTTCTTCTTCACACAGAGCATAGTCAACCTGTGGAACTCCTTGCCAGAGGAAGCTGTGAAGGCTAGGACTATAACACAGTTTAAAGAGGAGCTAGATAAATTCAATGGAGGTTAGGTCCATAAAAGGCTATTAGCCAGTGGGTAAGGAATGGTGTCCCTGGCCTCTGTTGTCAAAGGCTGAAGATGGATGGCAGGAGACAAATCGCTTGATCATTGTCTTCAGTCCACTCCCTCTGGGGCACCTGGCACTGGCCACTGTCGGTAGACAGGCTACTGGGCTAGATGGACCTTTGGTCTGACCCAGTCTGGCCATTCTTATGTTCTTATCTATGAAACCAGAGTCGCTGCTCCTGTGATGAAGTTACTATCCCTGGCAAAGCCACTCTAATGCTGAAGGTGATGGCTCCCTTACAAAACGTCTCTCTCGGCATTTTACAATGTATGAGCCAGAAAGAACCTTTCTGATCTAGTCTTTTCTCTACCGGGCTCTCAGCTGGTGATTCCTGCATCCGGTCGCATAACTCCAATATTTGAGCTAGAGTTTGTCTTTCAGCAAGAGACCTTAGATGCTGCTGTAAAGATTCCAGGTGCTGTGGAATCCATCACAGCCCATGGGTGTGGCACCAATCATAAGGGGTCTTGCAGTTGCACCTAGGAGCTCAGTCCTGGCCCAGCCGCAATTGCTGGAAGGGCTGGCAAACCCACTGTATATTTCTGAAGCAGAGCTGGGTAGGAAAAGATTGCCCATCTCATAAAAATTTTCAATATATCAGCAAATTTTCCCTTTTCATCACGATTTGGAAAGTCCAAAGGCTTTGATTGCGACTCTATCTATCTAGTTATCTACCTAACTAGCTAAAGCCCCATTTCAGTTTCAAATGTAAATGTTATCTTGAATGAGAGAACCAGAATGTTTTTCTTTTCAAAAATGTTGACACAAAATGTTTCAACAATTTCAAAACTTTTCATCAACCTTTTTTCTTGAGCTTCAGAGGGGTAGCTGAGTTGGTCCGTACAGGATAAACTTCAACAACAACAAATAGTCTGGTAGCACTTTATAGACTAACAACACATGTAGATGGGGTCATGAGCTTTCATGGGCACAGTCCACTTCTTCAGATGGACATCCAACATTCTAGTCATCTGAAGAAGTGGGCTGTGCCCACAAAAGCTCATGATCCCATTTACATGTGGTGTTAGTCTATAAAGTGCTACCAGACTATCTGTTGTTTTTTAAATTTTTTCTCGGGCCACTAAAGTTCTTCAAAAATGTTCCCACAAAAAGTTTCAGTTTCAAAGATGTGGCTAAGGTCTGTATGCAGGAATTTCTGTGAGGGGGGTGTGAGCTGTGGGAGGGGCTGGCGGTTGCCCCACCCCTGCGGCCCGGCCCTGCCCCTGCCCCTGCCCCTGCCCCTGCCCTGCCCCTGCCCTCACTCCTGGGGGAGGAAGGCCGAATCAGCCCCAGCTTTCTCCCGGCCGGCCAGAGCATGGGGAAGGGAGGCTGGCAGTGCACCGCCTCTGCTTTTCCCTGGCCAAACGGAGCATGGGGGAGGGAAGCTGGGGCAACGCGCCACCCCCGCCTTTCCCTGATTGGCCAGAATTGGTCCCATGGTGGACCATGAAGGACCATGGGGGGGATGTGTTCACACCCTTTGCACCCCTACTGTGTACAGGCCTGTGGCTGTCACAGTTCAGGGCTCCTGCACCCATATTTCCTTCCATGGTCCCTTGAGGGCACCTGCTTTAGGCTCTCTAGCCATCACCTCCTTGGACAGAGACCTGTGTCTTTCTCCATCCAGGACCGGTCCTGGTCCACTCTGTGATATTCCCAGCATGCGTGGCTGTGTAAACAGGCTAGCATCTGAGCTTTGCTTTCTCCTCAGAGGAGATGAACAACATAATTGCCAGCAGTTATAAGTTTACTGCACAGCCCTTTATAAGCAAGCACAGCAATTCATAAAGTGAAAGCAATACAGTACAAACATATTAACTTCAATTCAAGTTCCTAGATGCAGGCTACAAGCTTCCCAGAAGTTATCCGTCAGTAGGCCAAAATCCTTTCAACCCTGCCCAGGAAGGATTGGTGGCCCCTAAGGAGTGAAAGTCCTTTCTGCTTGTTGGAGCAGGAAAAAGGCTTTGCATGAGTTTGAACTATCCAGTGGTTTTTGAAGTATGGGTCACGACCCAGCAGTGGGTTGTGGAATGCCAGGCACTGGGTTGCTTTGTGGTAGGGTGTCCAGGTGAGGGGGGTTGCTAAGGCAGTCTTCCTGCCTGTCCTGGCACCATGGACCACACTGCACCCCAGAAGTGGCCAGCAGTGGGACGCACTGCCCTCCTCCTGAGCACTGGCTCCACGCTCTCATTGGCTGGTTCCTGACCAATGGGAAGTGGGAAGGACAGTGCTTGCGTGAGAGCAGCGTGCAAAGCCCCTTGCACACCTCTGCCTAGGACTCAGACCTGCTACTGGCTGCTTCCAGAACACAGTGTGGTCCGAGGTGCCAGGACAGACAGGAGGCCAGGCTTGGAATCCCCACTGCTCTGCTGATGGGGAGTCGCTGAGGTAAGCCCCCCAGTCTGGTGCTCCAATTCCCTGCCCCAGTTCTGAGCCCCTTCCGGCACCGCAAACCCCACAATCCCAGCCCCACCCCAGAGCCCACACTCTCATCAAAAGACATAACCACGGTGGGTCAGGGCATCGACAAGTGTCTTCAACTGGGTCATGAGAAGAAAAGTTTGAAAACCGCTGAGCTAGGCTATGCCGGCCTGCCCGGGGGTGATGCTTCTCTGGAAGTGTTACAACACGTACGTGCTCACACACACATACTTTTCTCAGTTTGTGGCAGGGCTGTGGCTCGCTTCCCGCATGGAATTGCACATGTTCTCTGCTCCACGGCACCACATAAATGGGGGCAGGAGGAGTGTCTGTGGTCTGTACAGTCCAGTCTCGTGTCTCTGACAGTGCTGGGGCCAGGGCCTTCAGAGGGAAGTATGAGACGTAACCTTCCCGTGACCTTGTATCTCATCCTGATCTCTAATAGCAAGAGATCATCTGAAGCCCAGAGTCATGGGGCTTGTCCCTTCCAAAACAGTTATCTTCAGTTAGCATAACTCTGGATAGTCTTGATTACAGTGGGGTTGTCACCCTCTTGGCCCCACGATATGAAAGAGACAAGGTGGGCGAGGTTATAGCTTTTATTGGTTCAGCTTCTGTTGGTGAGAGAGAGACCCCTTCAGAAGAGCTCTGTATGGCTCAAAAGCTTGTCTTTTTTTCCAAGGCTATGTCTACACTACAAGGTTTTTGCGCAAAAACTGGAAAAGCGTCTACACCTCAAGCACGTTTTTGTGCAAAAAAAACCGACAGTAAATTGACAGGACAGAGGGCTTTTTCTGGTAGAGTTATTCCTCTCTCCATGTGGAATAACTCCCTTTTGTGCTACAGCTCTTGCGCAGAAAGGTGTGTGTGGATGCTCCGCAGGGGTTTCTTGTGGAAAAAGAGCCTATCAGAAAAAGCACAGGTGCTCTGATGGCCATTCTGTGAATGGCCATCAGAGCTTTCTTGCGCAAAAGTGTCCATGCAGTGTGGACGCTCTCTTGCGCAAAAGCACATCACTTTTGCAATGTGCTTTTGAAGTGTGGACGCGCTTTTGCACAAGAAGTTTTTGTGGAAGATCTCTTCTGCAAAAAGCTTCTTGCGCAAAAACCCTGCAGTGTAGACAAAGCCCAAGAGAAGCTGATCCAATAAAAGATACAGGCTGAACCTCTCTAGTGCCCTTGGGATCTGACCAGTGCCAAACCAGAGAATTTGCTGAACCACAGGCGGTCAATATTGTTTCGCACCATTACCTACTCTTTCACAGCTTACAGGGCTCTTAGAATACATTTAATGGCAAATTAGAGCTAAATAACAGCACAGAACACTGAGAGCCAGGACTGGTGTCTGTAAACAAACTTTATGGGACTGCAGGAAATTTGGCCACACCCATAAGTGGACATCCAGCTAACTAAAATCATGCCGGGCCGTGGATGTTGCCAGACCAGAGAGTGCCGGACTAGAGAGGTTTAACCTGTGATTCTGTTCCATTCCAGGCCCTGTGACTGGCCAGAAATGGTGTTGAGTGGGGACTCCTGGGAAGTGATCCAGCGGCTGAGAAGCAAGTTAACGAGAATCCTCCAGAGCGACATGGAGGCCGTGATCAGCATGGCCGACGCCCACCTCCTCCTCACGCCGGCAGAATATCTTACCCTGAACCGGCTGGAGGATCCTGGCAGCAGGGCGGCCATGCTGATTGAGATGGTGCTGGCCAAGGGGGAACAGGCCCATCAGCTATTCTTGAACTGCGTGAGACACCTGCGTTTCACCTTCCCTGGCCTGGAGCCCATCGTCGCAGAGTTACAAACGGGTGAGATTCACCACCGGCACTTACGTGTTTTATGAAGTTAAAAATAAACATGGGTTTTGATCGGAGCCAGATCCTGCATCCTTTGAGAGGACAGACTTCCCATTGACCAAACCGAATCAGGCTGCTCAAGGCTTGAGTTAAGGTTTATTGCGACAGGAACACTGTAACATGGTGAAGTATGCATGGGAAATAAAGGCCCCTCTCTGGATTGCTGCAAATCCTGCAGAAATAGCTCCCACAAGTGGTACAGTGTTGGAACTGCAGAGATGGAAGCTGTTGTAGTGACTGCAGAAAACTGGTGGGGCCTCTCCTTTGTGATTGTCTATAAGCCCAAAAGGCATAGGTGGCTTAATGGTTTCTTCCGGTCTCCAACAGGCTTCCAAGCCGACGTGGCTATCCCCAGGCCCAGGGCACAGACAGAAGGCCCAGACAGTGCAGAAGGTAAGATATGGAGCTGTAGGTGCAATATGTCTGGCTTACAATGGGCGGACCCCCCTGGGTAGAAGAAGCAGAGAAAGGCAGGGGAGAGGTGGAGAAGGTTCCCTCATGTGTCCTGGTCAGAGCTTGGGTTCTCCGGGGAGGCGAACAGCATGAGACACTGTATCAGTTCACTGCTTTCTGGTGTCTTCTCTGCAGGGGAACATTTTGTGGACCGGCACCGAGCAGCGCTGATTCAACGGGTCTCCATGGTGGATGGGGTCCTGGACATGCTGTGTGGCACCGTGCTGGACAGTGAGCAGTACCAGAGCATCCGAGCTGAGAGAAGCAACCCAGAGAAGATGCGCAAGCTGTATGAGCTCATGCCGAGCTGGAATTGGGTCTGCAAGGACCGGCTCTATCAGGCACTGAAGGCCAAGCAAAAGTTCCTCATTGAAGACCTTGAGGGGAAGTGAATGCAATAAATTATCCCTCCTCCTGGAATGGCTTTGCCTAGAGTCTAGCCCTACGGTGCTAGAGTTGTGTGCAATCGGCACGTACCTCACTCCATGTGCACGTCACGTTAGTAACATGGGTAGGAACAAAACCTACGTGAACAGAAACCAGTGGAACCTGGCAACCCTGAATATGGGCAACAGTAACAAAATGTTTCATGGGCCGTGCACAGAATGCCAACAGGCCACATGCGGCCTTAGGGCTGCCCACTGCTGTTCCAGTGCCATGTGCATTCACTGCCTGACCTCAGCCTCTCTAGAGAGGAATCGTAACAATTCACTGTGAAAGCAAAGCACAATCCATCTCTTTCATTACCCAAAAGGAGGCCCTTTCTTTTTAGGCTTGGAAGGATTCGATAAAAATTGAATCATGTCAGCAAATGTCAATTTCATCACACACAGATTGATGAAAAAATATTTCCATTTATAATCACCAAAATGGACAGAGAGGCAAAAGAAGACAAATGCTGCTTGCATTGAATTTAAGGATATTTCTTCATGTATTTTGACGTTTGATTTTTACATGAATGGTTATATAATGTTAACTTTCTGAATCGCAATGTCTACTGTCCTTAATTATTGTCTGACCCACTGCTACGCACACAGTTTTCTGCAACTGTGAAAATCTGAGCAGACAAAAATAGGAAAAAACGGTGTAGACCATACTTTTGTGCAACTTTGAAGATTTTAAATGGATAAAAATAGGGGAAAAAATCTTAAAAATCAATGTCAGCATTATCTTATAAACCCCCTCAAATTCTGCCAAGCCAATTGATTTTTTTTTTTCAGACTGGATATATGGCCCAGTGGAAAGTCTAAGTCCTAGGGAGCTGAAAATAGAGCGTTTAAAGAGAAGTTCTGACCAGACATACATGGTCCAATCACAGGTGTGTCATAGGTACGTCAGTTTCTTACTAACAGGTACATGGGGATATCCACAGATCTCTAACCACAAAAGAGCTCTGGCAATACACCTCATTAGTAAGGCGAGGTACCTCAAATAAAGAAAAAGGGAGAAAACGCTCCTGGCTGTGCATCAGACGTAGCGGTATCAGCACATCTTATTATGTCAGAGTGTCTTTCTCTTACAGTCGGGGTGGGGAACCTTTTTAGGGACGAGGGCTGCTGGCCCACAGAAAAATCAGTTGGGGGACCACACACAAGTAGGCAAAAAACCAAACCCCTCACTGATGTGGCCCCCAACTGAGATGCAGAAAGACCTTCCCCCCCATTCCCCTCACACACCAGAGCCTAGGGCGGCCCAGGCTAATAGATTTTGTGTGCTTCAGCCCCACACAGGGATGGTGGGAGAGCTGGAGGACTAGTGTGGGCTTCCAATGGTGGGGGGAGGGGCAAGCCTCAATTGCCAAATCCAGGCAAATTAGGGGCTGCAGCTGGCCCCCTGAGCCTTAGATTCCTGCTCCTGTCCCATAGGGTAGTATATAAATTATCCCCAATTGTTACCCTATACATAGGGTTGCCAGATGGTGTCATGGCTCCTTCCCCACTCTGGCATGATAAATGCAGAAGTGGGGGGCCAGCAAGTGTACCCCAAAGCCTTATCTACCAGGCTTTAGTATAAAACTTCCCCCAAAATCTTAAAAACCTAGATTTTGGTAATAAAACTTCCGCTGCCACCACCCAAATATTAATAACGAGATTAGGGGAAAGATCATTTGGGAAATCTCACCCCTACTATAAAAATCAGGACACACAAGTAACCCAATGCCAGGTTAATAAAAAGAAAAGAGAAAACTTGTATTATTACAACAATATTCCTGTTGCAAGCATAAGGATCAGATGGAAAGGTAACAAAATATACTCCTGGAGGAATTACACCATGGGCTAGAATTTAGTTAACAAGAAAAGCCAAACATCTTTAAGCAGTGCCAGATATCAGATCCCATACCCAACCCTTAAAACAATAAAGCCTAACGAAACTACCTAAACTTTACTCTACTTACAGAAAGTGAAGAATTGTTTCTTTGAGAGAGAGAGACATGCTTGACCCTTCCTGTAGCTGCAGAGGACTCACCCAGAGAGACCAAAAAAAAAAAAAAAAGGAAAAAACCCAAATTCCTTTGTCCCAGTTTGAAAGTCCCACCTACATTCCTACTGGTCACTCCACCTGGCTAGGTGTAGTTAACTCCTTAATCCCCAGGCTGCTGGCTAACCCTCATAATCATGACAGATGGTTTCAACAAAAATACTGGACACGCTTGACATTACATCATGATCTACATTACATCTAATTTAGAAAATACCGGACATTTCTATTTTCTCATTTTATTTCCTCAATGTGTTTCCCGAACAGAAAGCTCAGATACTGGACTGTCCGGTTCAAAACCAGACACCTGGCAACCCTGCTTATACATCAGTTTGTATAGGATAGAGACTGGGCTTTTGGGCCATGTGTCTGTTCAGTGGTGAGAGGCCATGTGTTAACTTGCTGAAGCGAATGTCTGGCAGGACACAGGCTGCAGGTTCCTGGCGCCACTGCTCAGGACAGTACAGGCCAGCGAGCCCTGCGGGCGACAGTTCTCAGTCGCCATCCCCGCAGCGCCCAGCTCCTGCCTTCCCCATGCGGCTGGCTCCAGGTGCCACCAGCCCTCCCCCGGGGTCCGTGCACCCTAAGCTCTGGGGAGCCCTTCATAGCCCCACCCCCGCCTGATTGGCTGCTCCGGCCTCTATGCAAATGACCCCAGCCACCGTCCCCTGAGGCTAACGAGGACCCAGGTGCTGGGGGAAGGGGTCTCGGAACCTGCCTGGTGTGACAGTTAAACTGTCCCAATGGACACAGCGAGGGGAGGGGCTGGGGGATTCATGGGAGGGGGCAGTTCAGGGGGCAGAGGCAGTTCGGGCCGTGAGGCACAAACAGGCTGCTTTGGGCAGCAGGGACCTTCCTGTCTCCCCTCAGGCTGCTGTGGGAGACATTTTCCTTCTCCCCTCAGAGGGGGCCTGTCCCAGGCCAGGCAGGGTCTGCGGTACTTCAGCAAAGCCCAGCTCCGGGCTGCAGCTCCGGCCTTGTGAAGGCCCCCGGCAGTTGCTCTCGGCCCCCCATCCCCTCAGCCCAGCTGGGCCCCTCTGCGTGGGGCCGGGGGAGTCTCCCAGTGGGGCCGTTTGCTCTGCAGCCTCAGCCCCTGCTGGGTCCCTGCCTCAGGGCGGCTGCTGCCCCGTCCCCCTCAGGCCAAGCAGCTCCGGGTCATTTGCCAAATGTCCCCAGCACAAAAGTTCCCCTCGGCTAATGGCCGATTCAGGGAAACAAGAGAAGAGAAAACAGGGAGGAGGGTTAAAAGTTGGAAATTAGGGCTGCCGTTGGGGACACTGAGCAGAGGACCCTGGGCAGGGCCCGTCCCAGAGGCGCCCCAGGGCTCTGGTCGCAGACCCGGGGTGCATGAGAAATGGGAAAAGGCCACCGCCTGCTGGCGCCGTAGATGGCCGTGTTGGTTGATGCCAGAGAGGGGCTGATGGGGAGGTGTGGCCAGGCCGTGGGGCCTGTGGGTGGAGTGTGCTAGGGGAGAAGGGGAGAGTGGAGAAGCATCGCCATGTGCTCAGCCGGACAAGCTGGGAGAGGGGCCGTGACCTGGGAAACATGCCAAGGTCTCAGCAGCGGACCGGCTGGAGGATACTGGGCCTGCACAGGAGGTACCTCGGAGGTGGCTGGGGGTGGGGGGTTTTCTGTGTGTCTGTGTGCGCGTGCACATGGCATGGGTCTGATGGGCACTTCCAGAGGACCCATGGACGGAGCAGTCGAGACATGTGTGGGGTGGGCTGATCTGTGTGCTGGCTGAGTGCAACAAGGTCCAATAGAAAATGGTGGTGGTGGCCATGTTGGATTTTTAACTGCAATCTATCATTAATTGTAACCCATCGAACCCTTCAATTGGAAGCTAACTGTGGGTTCACACAAGCCAAAGCATCATGATACTGTCACCATCTTTGATAAGGTGATTTTAAAAAGTGAATTTTTTGTCAATTTAAACCCCACCTGAGGTTTTTTCTTGCAGGTAGATGCATTCCTATGCCTCTATCCTGGGTGCCACCATTTATGACATACTGTGAGCGCATTAAAAGAACTTGCTTTCAATTCCCCTCTTTGCTGCTATGATCGATTTGTTTATCTTCCCAGCACTTCCTTATTTTGTGAGTTGAATGAGTATTTGGCCTTATCCAGTGTCCATTATGTCATGTCATTGACATAATTCCTCATCACCCTTGATTCTCCCCTGTTTACACTTGCAGGGGGGTCATAATGAGTGTGTTTAAGATTCAGGAGTTATATATACTTCTCCTGTTTGAAGTTTTCTTTAATCCAGCACAACCAGATCATCAGCATAACCACCATTACGATTTGGAATATCAAGACTATTACAATGGGAGGTAAGATTACATTAAAGAACCTGTTGCTATGGGAGACCATTCCCAAAATACTTCCCACCATCTGTGTTTGGCACCACTTTTTGTCCGTTCAATTATTTGTTCGGTTTTCTTAGGAGAATGGTGGATTGTAATCATAACTGTGCATTTTCCTGAGGCTTTTGCCATTGTTTCTGCAATTCAGGATGATCTCTTAATTGCTTAACCAAATTTATGTTACATCCTAAAGTTATTAGGTCTATTTTCTATAAATTTGGTATCACTCTTTGATTGCCTCACTTCAATTTCAGGTAATCTGGAGTTGAAATCACAATCAAACATTGAAGTGACATTACAGAAATAGTTCTTCTCCCCCAGTGCCTCTCAGCCACCCCAATACCATCCCTGGCAGAAGCCATGGGGTGAGGGAAGCAAAATGTGGGAAAGCCTGGGGCAGAAAAAGTTGTGGCTGTTGCCATAGGTGGAAGGACCAGTGAGGGGGAGCGCCCCCCACTTGCACTGGCCCAGGACCCCAAAATGTGTGATGCATAGATTATGGAGGGTGTATAGAAAATAGTTCATGGATTCAAGTCTGTCACAGCACCTCAGTAAGTGAGATGAGATAGAGAAGAGCTTAGATATACATGCTCTGTTGCTTTGAACCCAGCCCTGGGAAATGGGTGATGAAATTACTGTCCTGTGAGGGAAACTTTAAAAAGCCCCTCTGCCACCCATCCTATTTTTGCAAACACAGTGGGTTGCTCAATCCATCATGGCAACTTTGACCCCCCTCTACCCCTCCCTGTGCCAGTGTTTTGCCCTCTAACACTGCCAGACAGTCCCATAACCGTGGGCTTTACCTTCTCTCCTAACCCCTACCAGTTTTTACCTCTCAGGGTATGTTTAGACTAAAGGGTTTTTCTGGGATACCAGAGGTATCTTGGAAAAATTCTACCACATCCAGGAAATGCATATGCTCTTCCACCTTTTTTTGCAGAAGAGCAGACGCACTCTTTCAGAAGCCCTGTCTTCCTTGTGCCAGGAGGAAGAAGGGACCTTCCAAAAGTGGAGACGTTTCTGAAATTTGCCCAGTGTAGACAGGCCAAATTTTGAAAAGCCTCTTCTGACAAAAGTATCGGAAAAAGGTACACAAATTCCGGAGCGCAATTTGCATATCTTTTCCCAATAGATCTCTGTAGTCTGGACATAGCCTCTGCCCCTCTCCTTCTGCCTCCAGCCAGTTTGACAGTCAGTTTCTGCCCCTTGCCTAGACCCTGCCCATCCCCCTGTAAACATCAGGCAGCAGAGCAGAATCCCAAGTTAGGGAAGAACTAGGGCAGCACCTTCAGCAGATTAGTAATAGAGAAGTAGCCGTGTTAGTCTAGTCTAGTCTGGCCCACGAAAGCTCATCACCTAATAAACCATCTTGTTCGTCTTTAAAGTGCTACATAGTCCTGTTTTTTGTTCCTTCAGCAGATATTACTGAGTATTACAGACCAATTTTTCTTACATTGGCCTCCAGTCTCCATGTAACCTTGTGGATCTGTACAAATGTTACTAGAAAATAATTTAATGCGTTATCACATTATATTCATGGAAACACAATTACTTTTTCCTTTTTACAATTACAAAAACTCCAGTCTTCTGAAGAAGTGGGCTGTGCCCACGAAAGCTCATGATCCCATCTACATGTTTTGTTAGTCTATAAAGTGCTACTAGACCAGTTTTTGTTTTTTAAGTTTATCCTGTACAGACTAACTCGGCTACCCCCTGGAGCTTCCTTTTTCCTCTGATTGACCATCATGAATGCTGCCATTCTTACGTGGAAACATTTAACATACTTCACACACAGAAGTTTATTAACACATTTTTTTAACAGCAAATGATGTGGTAAGGAATAAATTTGGGAAACTATTCTGTGTCTTCCCCATTCTCTCTCTAAGCACGTCATCAGCATCACTTGGATCACAGCTTGCAACTTCTGCCACTACAAGCTCATTCTTCTCAGCAGTGACCTCCATCTTTATTACTTTGCTGTTGTGAGGCTTGTGCGAAAAGCTGACTCCCATTTCTTCAATCTCTTCTCAGGGGATTTCTCTTTGTCACTCGCAGCACTTTCCAGTTTCATGTTTTCCTGTGATCTGTTTCTAGCACCAATTGTTTAAACAGTTTTAAGTGGGAGATACTGTACATAGATCCTGAGGTGGTTTTCAGTGTAACTCTTTTACATGCAATAGTGCTAACTTCATGTGGGCCATGGTAGGGAGATTGCAGCAGCCATTATGGTCTTGTTTTCCTTCTTACATCAGTAACAAGACATCACCCCCAACCTCAAATGCTACTTACCCATGTTTACAATTTTAAGTTTTGGCAAACTGCAGTTGTTTTTCTTGTGCTTTAGAAATATTACTAATTTAGCCAGTTCCATGTGAGCATCATTTCTAGGTTTGAATTTGATACTGCACTCTTTGTTGTTCTTCACAATTTGGTGGCTTTGTAAACAAATGGAGAAGGAATTGTGTTTGTGAAATGAACAATCACAGTATAAAATATGCACTGAAAGCTGATGTTTCTCAAAGTCACTTTCCTTGTAATTGTGCGAGACTTGATTCAGAGAATGTTGCTTCAAAGCCATACAGTAGTCGAAGAGGTGACATTTTCGTTGTTATGTTTAGTTTTGACCCAAGGAAAATAAAATGCCACAAGAAATGTAATCTCATCAGTGAACTCCACAATGCTGTGTAACAAATTGTGATGGATTAGTGGCTGGGGGGGGGGGAGAGGGAGCGAGGTGGGGACGATTGTCTTTATGGAGACAAATTATATGGAATCCAAAAGGCATAAAGAGGAAGCCATCCTAGTGCATTGGCATGATTACTTTTTCTTGAAATGCATGAAGGGTGGATTTGCCATGTACTAAAATATCTTTGAAGATTTTGAGCACTTTGTAGCTTCTGTCCTAGTGTATTACCTTTGCTATTAATACAGTAATTTTCTAGCTCTGAAATTACCATTTGTTGGATTTGTGTTTTAAGCCAGTCCACTGCTTTGTAGGTGGTATGGGCTATGCTGAATTCTCATTTTTTGCAAATCTCCAGATCAAAGTGAAAGAAAATGAGTCATGCAATGTGCTTTCCTTTGGATAGACATGGTGGGTAAAAAGAGACTAAAAAGTTTTTTAAAAACAAGCATTCCCTCGGCTAATTAGAGAAGATGGAGATGCGATGATGACATCGGCTGTTGCACTTAAGCAATTATCAGATATTTTCAAAGTCATTAGTTCAGGGGATGTTGTGAAGGCCGAGATTATAACAGAGTTCAAAAAAGAACTAGATAAGTTGATGGAGGGAAAGTCAATCCAGGCTATTACCCAGGATGGTGCTTGCAGAACTGTGCTTGTAGTGGAGATATGGCCTTGGGTGTATTAAATGTTTTGAGAGGTAACAGGAAAATATAAGGGTAAGCCAAGATTCATTCAGGGGTTTAGGCTCCAGCGGGCTTTACTAAACCCTAAAGGTTCAGGAAGAAAGAGGCTCATGTGAACAAAACACCACGTAGTTATCCACAATTCTTGATGTCAGAGTGTATAACTCATGGGTTTAGAATTCTTATAGCTGCCAAGCACTCTTGGGGTTGTAGGTGTGTGTTCATCGTGTTTTGAAGGCCAAAATATAAATGGGATCAACAAAGAATTGGATCAGTTTCTCAGGACAGGTGCATCAGCTGTTAATGGAGATAAACTGGGCTGCATCCCCATGCTCTGGGTATCCCTAGACCTGACTGCCAGGTGCTGGGAGTGGACAATGGGATGATTGGCTCAGTGATTGCCTCTACTGTTCATTCCCTCTGAGCACCTGGCACTGGCTGCTGTCTGAAGTCAAGATACTGGACTAGAGGGATGATGGGTCTGACCCACTATGGCAGTTGTAATGCTCAGCAAAAATTGCAATGGATGTTTGTCTTTGAGAAGGATGTGAGACAGCCCATTGCCTTTGTTGCCTAGTTGAGACTCACTAAGGGCGGGATTGAGAGGCCAAATAACAGTTGCAAAAGGCAATTCCCCACTGGTGGACTGAATGAAAACAAAGCTGTGAGACCAGGCCAGGAATTCAGTCAGACCAGAAGTCAGATGAGCCAACAGAATAAACGTCTGCTCTAAAAAGTCAGAATTAAAAGTGCCAAATAAGAAATCACAGTAAAAAACAGACCAAATGCAATACTAGAAACACAGGTGTCATTGCTGAAACCACTACAAAGTGTGTGGACATTCTATTTTCAATGAGTATTTGTTCTTAAAATAGTGGACTGACACACAACAGCAGGAGAGCAAAGCTAAAGGATGGTGCCTTGAGAGTCAGTCAGGGATCGGGGAATTCAGGAATCCCAGCAACAGATGAGACCCAGTGGTGACCTGCAGGGGACCCTGTGCAGCCGGACCCAGTAATGAGGGGCTCCCTGATGCTGAGGAGTTCTGTGTAACACAGTCCACTGAATTCCCTCTCCGGCTGTGCCTCAGGTCACAACAGACAGAGGCTGGGTCTTGGGGGTCCCAGGCCTTAAGTACAACTGGGGATCCCCTGGGACTGCACTGCCTGGGCCAGGGACATACAAAAGCCCCTTTGCCCCACCCCCGTTTTTGCAAAACCTGGTGTCTCAGGCCCCAGGGTGACGGTTTCCCCTTCTCCCGTCCCATCTGGCAGCACCTCCCCGCTGGGCTTAACCCCGGATCCCGCCTCCCCCAGCTCTGACTGTGCCCCTCAGCACCCCGGCCCGTCCCTGCCGGACCCCCTGCCACTCAGTTCCCGCCCCCTGCTCAGACCCTGGGCAGCCCCCTCCCTGACCGCTGGGGAACCCCACTGGCTGGTGCCAAGCGAGGCCGCAGGGGAAGCGCGGCGGCTTCAGCAGATGCTACCGGGGCTGCCCGGCGCGCCCCCGGCCGCCGATTTCTCCGGGAAGGGAGGGGCGGGGGGAAAGGCTGGTCTGGCCCCTCCCCGCAGGGAGTCCTCTGGGGGCCGCCCATGGGGGTGTTGAGGCGGCCACTGCCGGGTCCCCCAGCGTGGAGCGGCCGCCCCCAAACTCTCCTTGCGGGGCGTCCGTGCGCTGGTGCCAGCTCCCCTCCCCCCCCCCCCAGTTGCTTTTGAATTCCTGGCCAGGGAGGGTGACCGGCTCCTGATTGCGCAGCCTGCTAACCCCCCCCCCCCGCTTTCAAAGGCAGCTCGGTGAGTCATTTCCCCCTTTCGCTTTCGGGTTTCCCGGCGCTCAGGCTGCCCGCCCGCCCAGCCCCCATCGCAGCGCCAGCCGGAGTCCGCCTCACGCCGCCTGTCCAGTGTCTCTGCAGCTCAACACTCGCGGACGCTCCCTCGGGCGGCGCCGGCAGCCCTGGGCGGGCGGGACAGAACCGCTGGGGACCCCGAAGGCGCTGGGAGGGAGGGAGCGAGCTGCGGAGCGTCGAGCGCAAACGGAGCGAAATCCAGCTGGAGGCGGGACCCCGACACCTCCCCTCGGGGACACTAAGACACCGGGGCCCTCAAGCGCTCGCTGGCCCGCCCCGCCGGCTCCGTGGGGCAGAGGCAGCTGCGGAGACGCTGAGAGGCAGCGGCCAAGGAGCCTGAGCAGGGAGAGTCGAGACTCGCCGGCCCAGGGAGAGCCGGTAAGGAACGAGCCAGGGAGAGCAGCTCCCAGACGGGTCCCCTTCCCTCCAGCCTCCCTGTGTGAGCGGAGAATAGTTAGAGCTGTTCGCAGTGGAGTTGTCTCCGCCTCGCTGGGCCCAGGGTCTGAGCGACACCAGCTCATCTATTAGGCCAACTTCGGTTAGTGAGAAACCAGCTTTGGAGCTGCTGGTGTCTCCTTCAGCCCACGGCTCCGGGGAGCGGAACGCTTGACTCGCTTGGCAGCAGCAGCTGGTCCAGCCACAGATATTAACTCCCCCATCGCCTCTCTCCTGAGCTACAGTCCTGGAGGGCCAACTGGGGGGGGGGGGGTGAGCCAGAATAGCAGGAGCGGGGCAAAAATGAAATGTGGACAATGGGAGGTAGAAAAATGGATTTGACGGGTTTTTTCTTTTTCAAGGGTGACTTTTGCATGTCGACAGGACTTTTGTCACAAAACCTTCCCAGCGCAGATAGAGCCTGAGTTAGCTCGAGCTAGGTCACATGCGCTAGCACTAACGCACCTTTACAGCCTCCTCAGGGCCGGGGCCAGGGCCAGTGGGAGGGGAAAGATCGGAATCGGAATCTGCATCTGGCGGATCCCTAACTGATGCTTTGTCTATGCCAGGGGTGGGGAACCTAAGGCCTGGGGGCTGGATGCAACCCCCAGTTAGCCTGCATCTGGCCCCTGAAGCTCAGGGGGCGACAGTTCGGGGGGACCCCATTCTGTTGCTCCAGTTCCCTACCCCTTGCTGTCTTGCTGCTGGGCTGGAGCACACAAAGTCTACTAGCCTGGGTCCCAGCCCTAGGCTCTGGTGTAGGAGGGGAATGTGGGGAGTGCTGGTCTCTTTCTCAGTCAGGGCCACATTGATGAGGGGTTGGATGTTAGTTCCCCCCCCCCACACTTGTGTGTAGTGCCCCCCCCCACTGATTTTTCTGTGGGTCAGCAGCCCCCAACCCAAAAAAGAGTCCCCACCTCAGGTCTAGGCAATTGAATGACAAAGCTTTTGTCATTCATAGGGGCTTAACCTGCCTCTGTCCCCAAAGACAAAAGTTTAGCCCTGGCATGTGGCAATATAAACAGTGTGTTGTTTGCAGGAAACTCTTCTGTCCACTAGGGATGTAAAATCCCATTTAACCAGTTATTTGGTAAAATGTTGCATTTAATTGGTTAACCACTTAACTGAGATCCCACAGAAGGCCTAGCCAGGCTCAAGTGGTGCCCAACCCATGGTCCGGGTTGCCACTTCAGCCCAGTTATAACCGGTTATCCAGTGGCCCTGGTCAGCATCTCTCCATCCCCAATCTTCCCTTCCTCCTTCCCAGCCCTTGTTCCCATCCATCTCAAACTCCCACCTTCCTTAACCTAGACCTTCCCATTTCTGTGACTACTGGCCCCATAGAGCCCACCTCACTCCGACCCAACCCTCACTTGGTACCCCCACATTCCTACTGCCCTTCCTCAACCCAAGGCCTTTCCCCCTCACCCCACACAGACTATGTGCCCAGCATGTCCCTCTGTGTGCTGAGGAGCTGGCGGTACCAGTGACTCTTCAGGGCACAAGCCATCCTGGAGCTCCCTGTTGGGGCAGGGCAGTTTTACTAACCCCAGCTCAGGTCTCCAGCTACACAAGCAGCAAAAGCAAGGGGCAAAAGGGGAGGCTGGGGATGGAGCAGGAAAGAGAGGACTCATGTTTGCACTGAAAGCTGGAATGGGGAGTCCATAGCAACATGGACCACAGGGAGCTTCCCAGCTCCTGAAAGATCCCTTAAAGTGTAAGTGTGTGTGTGCGCTCCCAGCTCTGTGTCTGTTCTGTGCCCACCAATAGGAGGCAGCACTGCAGCCTCTGGGCTTCCTTCTCCCATGCAGGCCCCGCTGCATCCCAAGAGGCAGCAAACAACAGTGGGAGTTGGGAGGACAAGGAACAGTTTGGTCCAAGTGAGCACTACATGGGGATTACAAGAGGAGGAGGCCATGCTTCAAGGGGGACTCTCCACTGTGTCCTCCCAGCCCCAGGGGAAGCAGAGTTGGAGCTTTGGAGGATACGCTGGAAGGACGTGGCCAACTCACCCACTGCCAGGAGCCCTGTAAACCTTGTTCCCCAAAACATTAGTTCAGGATTTATTGTTAATGACTTTCAGGGAAACGTTCTCTCGAGTCGTCCCAACAACAGCTGGAGCAGCCTGTCGCCATGAGCACAGCCCATCGCTCTGGGCCGTCTGTGCTGAGCGAGAAGCAATTCCAGCAGCTCAGCACTGAGCAGAGCAGCCAGGAGAAGATGCGGAAGCTGTACGAGCTGGTGCCGAGCTGGGACACGTGGCGCAAGGACCAGCTCTACCAGGTGCTGAGGAGAACAAACAGAGCCCTGGTGGAAGAGCTGGAGGGTAAATCAATGACAAAGGGGAAATCTGCTGCCCCAGGGGATTCCCCTGAGCCCATCCCACAGGGGGCGCTAGACCAGCTCTCTGGCTGCTCGTCCCGCCCCCTCATGGCAGCAGCCAAGCTGGGCAGGGATGGTTGAGCAGCCCCACGTTCCTGTGCAATGGGCAGGGAGCTGGGGAGGGGGGGCGTTTGCCCTCTGGGCTGAGACTGTTTCAGTAGCTGGAGCTGTCACGCCCACTCCAGACAGAGCCGGCTCCCCTGGCGCAGTGCGGAGCCGGGCTGCACATGCCCCGCAGGCTGGGGCAGTTCTGCAGGCAGTTCCCGTTCCCATCCTTGGGCTTTACAGACCCACTCGTGATGTGGATCGGGCCCCAGGGGCTCTTCTGGCTTCTCATGTGGCTCGGGGTGTTCATACCCTGCAGTCAGAGTCTGTCCCCTCCAGAATGGGGGAGAGGGCAAAGTTTGGCCCAGGCCCAAACCTTAGACGCCATCTGTTTGCCCATAGAGGGTGGGGGTGGGTGGTGTCTGAGGGTGAAGGGTTGCCTGTATCTCCGCCTGGCTCTGCACTCCTGGGCTCCTTCCACCTTTGCTGGGTGAGCAACATTTCTCCCCATCCCTGATCAGGCCTAACAAGGTCAGGATGCCTCATGAGGAAGAAGCAGCAGGTGCAGGTAGACAAGGGACGAGAGCAGGTGGGTGGCAAATCAGAGAAGTGTGGGACTGGCAAGGACCTTGATATGTCGACTAATCCAGTCCCCTGCACTCAAGGGGACGTGGGGCCCAAAGGAGCTTTGTCCTCGTGTGCCCTTGTACAGGGGCCGGGGACGGTTACAGCCCAGCACTCCAGGGAGCAGAGGGACAGCTCTGTGTGACCATGGGGGACAAGGGACCCTGGCAGAGTTTGAAAAGGGCAGGGAGGAGGTGGAGCCTTGGCCCTGCATGTCCCCCACTGGCCTGTGGACACTAAAATCAGCCATTTGAAATGATGTTTAAAAACTGTCTTTTAGGGGGACACTTTGTGGACCGGCATCGAGAGCAGCTGATCCAGCGAGTCACAGAGGTGGATGAACTCCTTTTCTGGCTTCAGTTCACTGTGCTAAATGATGAACAATATCAGAGCATTAGGACCAGCAGAAGCGATGTGGAGAAAATGCAGAAGCTGTATGAGCTGGTGCCGAGCTGGGGCAGGGAACACAAGGAGGAGCTCTACTGGGCACTGAGGCAAACAAACACAGCCCTTGTTGAGGAGCTTGAAGGTAGATAGTTGTAATCCATAAAAATAACCAACCTCCAGTGCCCTGAAGGGCAGCAGCCCAAGCCTGTCCCAGAGCCGTCCCTGGCTCAACTCTGTAGGTTCATTTGTATCTCCTCTCAGGGTGGCATTGGGGCACAAACTGGATCGTAAAGCACCTCCTGTGTGAGGTATTAATTGCCCAGGAGTAGCTCTTATTTTATCTCTCCAGGAACCACGAACATATTCACAGAATAGCAGCACTTCTGCAAATCCCTATACAGTTAGCATCTCCATTTGCTGACTTAATTTCTCCCTACCTGGCTGATTCAGGCAGAGACATCAAGGATCATTCTGATTGATCAAGGGATCCCCCCCACTTCCCAACAAGTAAAACCTGCCCCCTTCGTTTCATGTCCTAAACTCCTGTGCGGTGGTGTTGAGAGGTTGCTGAAGAGTCACTGCGCTCCAGCTTAGAACTGGCTAAAGTGACCAGATGGTCCAACTTTATAGAGACAGCCCTGGTCTTTGAGACTTGGTCTTATATAGGCACCTATTATCCTCCACCTCCTTATTGATTATTCAGACTTGTTACCTGGCCACCCTAGGAGTGGCTGCATTTCTGTGCTGGGCCAGCTGTTTCTACCAGATTGACAACCTATAAAGGGTGTTGAAATGCAGCCGGTTACAAGTGACTGGGGAAGTAGAGAGGCTGCTTCACCCTTGTGTCCCTACAGCCCCTCTTCCCTGGCTCTGAGATCTCCTCTGTTCCAGTCAGTCAGCCCTTGCTCCCTCTCCCATTCGCTCTCCCTTGCAGGTGCCAGTAGCCAGGTGCAGGAACCATCCACCAGCACCAGCCCTGAAGCGACAGGTGAGTTTTAAATCATCTGGGAGATTAACCCTTCATGAGCCTCACTCAGGGGATGAGCAGGGAAGTAGGCTGCACAGGGACCAGGGGGCAGCAGGTCCCCTTGCTCTTCAGGGAGGGAGGGTGGCTCCTGAGGTGTCCTGGAGCTGCCCCGGGGCAGGGCAACTTTGCCCCAAGCCCAGCTCAGGGCTCGGACTAAACAGCCCCAGGGAACAAGCCAAAGGTGCCCGACACCAACCCCCATGCTTCAATGTGGTGTTTTCATGCGATTTTTTTAGGAAACAGTTCCTAACTCTCAGGGTGATCAAATACTGGAATAAATTGCCCAGGGAGGTTGTGGAATCTCCATCTGTGGAGATATTTAAGAGTAGGTTAGATAAATGTCTATCAGGGATGGTCTAGACAGTATTTGGTCCTGCCATGAGGGCAGGGGACTGGACTCGATGACCTCTCGAGGTTCCTTCCAGTCCTAGTGTTCTATGATTCTATGATTCTATTATTCATGTCCCTCCACACAGGAGAACATTTTGTGGAGCGTCACCGGGAGCAGCTGATTCAACGTGTCTCCTCGGTCGACACAGTCCTCAGGCTGCTTCGTGGGTTTGTGCTGGGACCTGCTCTAGGCCCGTATCTGATGGCTGCGATGCCGATGGTGATTATAGGTGAGCTAATGCGGGGCTGTGACATGTGGCACGAAAACCTCACTGAGGATAACTGGGAAATAACTTCCCACTGCTTCCCCTGAACCCCAAGCACCTCCCGACAGGATCACTAGCTCTGCTCTCTGTGTTTTAATCCCTCGGCCGTTCCTGTCATCCAGGGGCCTGGACACTGGCCGTACAGCAGCTGGGCAGGGACGGCGCAAGAGCTGCAGGGGGGCTGTAACTCGCCCAGCACCTTTATCAGCAGGGACTCGGAAAAGAGCCCGAGGCTCCATGGGACTCAGTGAGCTCCTCTCTGCTGCTCCTGGTGTCACCTTGAGATGCCTGGATGCTGCAGCGATGGATAGGATGAGCCTCATTCCAGCAGAGAGCTGCAGAGCCATAGAGTCAGGTGCAGCAGGTAGGATTGCCAGATGGGTTATCCAAAAATACTGAACACCTCTCCCCCCCCCCCCAAAAAAAAACCAACAACAACAAACCACTGGGGAAAAAATTATGTTGAGGAAAAAAAAGGGGGGAGACCAAAGTTGTTGAGAAAAAAAAGGCCCCCCAGAGTTATTAAGCAAAAAATTAAAAAATAACCCCCCCCCCTCCAGCATGGCCCCTTTAAGAAATGCCTTTGAGACTTTTTGGCTTGAACAGGCTGCTGGCAGCCATTTTGTTTTCCGGCTCCTGGCCAGACAGCTCCCCTGCGAAACCAGGTAAGCGGGGGGGCCGGGCACGATTTCTGAGTGTGTGTAGAGTTGCCAGGTGTCTGGTACTGACCTGGACAGGCTGGTATTTTCACCTCCTGGCAGGGAAAAAAAAATCCGAAAACACCGGACGTTTTAGGTATTTTCTGAATTTTTTTACCGGGCAGGAGGTGAAAATTCCGGACTGTCTGGGTCAATACTGGACACCTGGTGACCCTGTCAGTCGGGGGGCTGGGAGCAGGGAGGAAGCCGCTTCCCCAGGCCTGGGCTGGATCAACAGGGGAGGTAGGGACGCTGCTGAGCACTGGATGTTGGCCGAGATGGTGGCGCAGCAGCAGCAGGAGGAGAAGGGGCTCCTGTGCCTGAGCTCAAGCAGGCCCAAACTTGCCCCTCCCCCTCCAGTTCTGACTCTCTCCCATCTGCTTCCGCTGCCACCTGGCTCCCTGCAAAGCTACAGGGGTGGCAGTGGGGGGAAGGAAGGGACCTGGGGGCAAATCCAGCTCGCAGGCTGTTTTGGACGCCTCCATTCTGTGCCTTCTGATCCAGCCAGTGGTGCAAGGCAGAGTCTCATTCTGGTTCCCAGCTGCTATGACCCGCTGCCTCCATTTCCTGCTCTATGTGCAGTGATGGCCAGTGCTTTGCCTGCTCCACTCCAGAGGCTGCTGCATTTCTGGCAGGGGAGGTGATAGGTCTCTCTACCACTTGTAAAGTGCTTTGGGATTCCTTCGGGTGCAAGTGACTGGTTAGAAAGGACTAGAGTCGACTGTGCTCTGTCCCGGCAGGGTGTGTGTGTGTCTGTGTGGGGATGGAAGTGGAAGGAGCACCAAAGAGCCTTGTGTGCCCCATGCAAGGACTGGGGACAGTTACAGTCACAGTCTGTGTGACCCTGAGGCACAATTCCCCCGGGAGAGGTGTTTAAGGTGCAGGGAGGAGATGGTGCCTTGGCCCTGCAAATCCCCCTCTGGCCTGTACAATCAGTAATGGCAGCTTTTTAGGGAAAAAATCTCCTCAAGGCAGAGCATTTATAACTAGAGTGCCTCTGTGGAGCATGGGGCAATGTTTGGGGTGAGTGGCAAGGGAGCAGGATGCTGGTGGGGGTCTGGCCACAGGAAGGGGGGCAGGGGCAGCTCATCTGGTACCTGGGGATCTCCAGGGATGAGGCTCTCTGGGGCAGGATCTGGAGGCAGCGCTGGAAGAAGTGCACATGTGGCTCCTTTAAGAAATCCAGCTGCTCCAGATCCACTGCTGCCATCTTAGTGCCCCCCCTTCCCCTGCATTCCTGGTGGTTTATATATGAATGAACATCTTTCACTACCTGGATTAATAGACCCCTTACGAGTCTTGCTCAGCCTTCCTTGCGCAAGTGGAGAGAAGGAATCTACAAGTGCTCACAGGAGATGCCGGAGTTCTGGGCTCTGATATCTGAATCTCCCCACGTGGCTTTTCATAAAGATGTTTAGCTTTGCTTTTGCCTTACTTGGGTGGTTTACAAGTTTCATATGAACCAAGCAGTTTACTTGCCTACCCATGTCCTTTGGAAAGCCTCATAAAGAGGAGGAATATTTAGATATAAGAAGAGCTTTGGGGGTTTACCTTGAACTAAGGCACACAGAACAACTTTGCAACTGTTCACTGAGGCTGACGGCAGAATGATGGGCAGTGTAGTGGTCAGGCATCACCAGTGGTGTCCTGACAGGTCTCCTGTTTCTTCAGTGATGAGAACCATTTGGCTGTGTGCTTGTCCCCTCTCTGTGTTGTTACTTGTGCAAGTAGCCAACACAGCAGAGTTGGACCTTGTCCTGAACGTGGGTCGGTATGCTCCTTTTATCTGAGGGGTGTGTGTGTTGGTACCGAGATGTTTCTTCATGAGGTGTTCTGTTACCACCTCTCTGGAACGTGTTTACGGCCTGTGCCTGGTAGCTCTTGGCTATCAATGTTTCTCTATTATCAGTTCTGTTCTTGCCAGTTTCAGTGAGCAGGGCCTGCCTGTTGTTCACAGCTTCACTTTGCTAATATAAATCAAAGTCTTGGCCATTGTGCCTAGTCCTCAGGTCTCATACCCAGCCTGTGATACATGGGCTTATGTTTCAGGCCCTCATCTTATTACAGGCAGTCCTCTGTCCTTCCAGAGAATCTCCTCTTCAGTTCCAGCTTGCATTTGTTCCTGATCCCACCTGGCTAATGTGACAGTCCCAGGTAGAGTATTAGCTCAAGCAACCAGGTCTCATGCAGCTTCAATAGTGTATCTCGCTTATGTTCTTATTTTGGACAACTGGAAAGAGACAGCTTGGTCATCTGTTCATTCCTCACTAGGCCATTGCTCAGCAACCCTGGGATAGTGCCTCATTTGGTCATGTGATTCTCCCATCCCTGTTCATGTAGACTCCAAGCTCACATCCAGTTCAAACTGCTTGAGAGTCTCCTACAATGAAATGGACACAGGCAGTAACTTGGGGAAGATGAAATGGCTCCTAATGGACTCTTGCCTGTTGCTGTTTGAGATGTGTTGCGCAGGGTCCAACCATTACCTGTCCTCCTTCCCATCTCTATGGGAATCTATCGGGAAAGAAGTAACTGACGGAGGTTGGGGGCAACTCCACCCATCGTACCTGCATATAGCGGTGTGAGAGAACAGAGAGTGCACTTGCTGTGCTGACAGGTACCGTTAAGGGAAGAATCTATCAGTTGGGTGCTGGGTGTACTTCAGCCTACTGTGGAAGGACTTGTGCAACACACCTCCAAGAACAACAGCTACAACAAGTCTCAGCAGGTAGCCTTGTTAGTCTGTATCTGCAAAAACAATGATGAGTCCTGTGGTACCTTAGAGCAGGAGCAGGAAATAATTTTTAATGGGGGGAGAGTCACTTCCAAAGGTTTTGGCAAGTGATCAAAGGCCACACTAGTCTATGGAGGAGGTAGGGGGTCTGGGCCAGAGGCTGGATGTAGAAGAGAACCTGAGGTAGGGGACTGGGCTGTGCGGGCTCTGGGAAGGTATGTCTACACAGCAAAGTTATTTTGAAATAACAGCCGTTATTTTGAAATAACTTTACTAGAGTCTACACAGCCAAACCGGTATTTTGAAATAAATTCGAAATAGTGGAGCGCTTATTTCGAATTTGGTAAACGTCATTCTACAAGGAATAACGCCAAATTCGAAATAGCTATTTCAAAATAAGTGCTGTGTAGACACTTATATAGAAATAGGGGGCCTCCAGCCTTCCCAGGGTGCCCTGGTGGCCATTCCAGCCTCAACCAAGAACACTCCTCTCCCTCCTTCCCTCCCCGGAGCCCTTATAGGGGTTGACTTTGGCCACAGTGCCTGTGCCAGCTCCAAGCCTGCCAGCCCTGAGCCAGCAGTCACTGCCCCTGACCCAGTGGCCCCAAAACATGAGCCAGCAAGCCACTGGCAGCCAGCCCACCACCACTCCCCAGGAGAAGTCTGCCAGCTCCCAGGAGCCTGCCGGGGCTTGGAGAAGGCAGGTGCCTTCCTGGTCCAGGGTGGAGATCATGGACCTTATTCAGGTTTGGGGGGGATGCCCCCAATGTCCATGATCTCCTCATTAGATGGAGGAAAGCGGCCGTCTATGGCAGGATAGCTGCCAGCTTGGCCACCAAAGGCCACATGCGAACCCAGGAGAAGGTTTGCATGAAAATCAAGTTGGTCCAGCGAGACCCCCAACCCTGAGCCCTGAGCTTCCCCTCCCCCTTCTTCCCCTTGCTTCCCCCTTCCAGCTCCCTCCTCCCAGTTTTCCCCCTCCCACCCTCTCTTCTCCCCTCTCCCGCCTCCTTTCCCCAGTCTCAGCAGAGTTTCATTCCCTGCCTAGTTTTGTTAAATAAAGAGTTTGTGTTCATGACAATACATGTATTTTATTTGACATCAGGAAGGGGGGTTAGGGAGGGGTAAGTGGAAGGACGTGAGGGAGGAATGAGGCACAAGCCCCCAGTGGGGCAGACCAGGGAGACTGTTAGTGCTCCTCGGGGTGGAAGCTCTCCCGCAGGGCCTCCTGGATACTGACAGCCCCCCGAGGGACCTCCCGGATGGCAGCCTGCAGAAAGTGCAGCCAGGCTCTCAGCAACGCGTCCACGAGAAGCACCAGAGTGCCCGGGGCAGCTCTGGCTCCATGTTGCAGAGTGCTGTGGTGTCCCGAGTGAGGGCAGCCAGAGCACACAGAGACAAAATGCTTTGCTGTCCCTCATCGAGGTAGGCAAGCAAGCAGGGAAAGGTGAGAACTGGCTGTCCAGGGGACCCCTTTAAACACAGACCTCAGTTAGCCTTAGGCAGCAGCCACACACAGTAAGTCCTGACCTGATGCCCTGCTGGAACTGGTTCCAGCCAGCCTTAAATGTGACTCAGAGTCCACTCAGTGTGGACACACTATTTTGAAATAGCAAAATGCTATTTTGAAAAGCATTTTGTGTCTAGACACGTTATTTTGAAATAAGCTATTTTGAGTTAACTATTTTGAAATAAGATATTTCAAAATAACACTGTTGTGTAGACATACCCAGAGAGAGTTGTGACCTGCGGGATGGGGGTGCAATGCTTTGAGTGATGACCTGGGAGTGTAAGGGGGGCGTGGCCTGGGGCCAGTGGCCTGAGGCAATTGGCTGGTTTCCAGCCAATAGGAACTGAAAAATTTTGCTGGGGTAGGGGAAAGTATGTGAAGCTTCTTACTGCTCCCAGAGCATGCAGCAGAGAGCGATAAGGAGCAGCCAGCTGCTTAAAGCAGTGTTGGGTTGCTCTGAAGTGTCTAGGTGCTCTGTGCAGTTTGGTCCTATACTGGAAAAGTAACTCCCTTTTGTTATACGTGTGTGTGTGTGTGTGTGTCTATATTTCCCTGCCTCTGTAACTAATGCTCCAGTTCATCTAATGTAGTGTGTTTTACCCATGAAAGTTTAAGCCCTAATAATCCATTAGTCTCCAAGGTGCCACAGTTACAACAAGGTTAGTAACTGTCTCTTCCCTCTTTCTACCAATCTCCCTTCATGCCCCATATTCTGTCTTTCCCTGGGCTGGGTTCTCTCCCTACTTCCCCATCTTTTCTCTCCCTCCCTCTTTCTCAGATAAGTAACTTGTGCTCAGTGACTATTATCTCAGCACAAATTCAGATTCTCTCTCCTCATCCCCACTAATCCCTGCCTCAATCTCAGCCCTTCGTTCCCATTCATTGCAAACTCCCTCACTCTTAACCTAAACCTCTCTGAATCCATCTGCACTTCCTCCATTCACCCCACCATGTACCTTCTCACGTCTTTTTCGATTCCTTGCCCTTGCCCCATTTCTACTGACCTTCCTCAACCCCAGGCCTCACACCCCTTGCTCCCAGCTCAATGTACCCAGCATGTCCCTCTGTGTGCTGAGGAGCTGGGGGTGCCAGTGCCTCCTCAAGGCATGAGCCATCCTGGAGCTCCCTCCTGAGGCAAGGCAGTTTTACCAACCCTGGCTCAGGCCTCCAGATACACAAGCAGCAAAAGCAAGTGAAAAAGGGGAGGGTGGGGATGGAGCAGGAAAGAGAGGACTCGTGTTTGCACTGAAAGCTGGAATGGGAGGCTCACAGCCACATGGCCCACAGGGGGCTTCCCTCGCTCCTGAAAGATCCCTTAAAGTGTGTGTGTGTGTGTGTATTCTTTTAGCTCTTGCCGTGCTCTATGCTGTCCACAAAGCATTGCTGGGAATCGCCTTTCTGCCCGTTGACCACATAGTGGTTCCTCCGCGCAGTCCGCCGAATCCAGTCTTCACGTGCATTGGGTGACAAGCCCTAAACTCACCGATGGTTCGAAGCCCATCGGCTACCCTCACCTGGTTTAGCCGACCAGTCGAAGCCGTTGCCCATGGTGTGGCCGCTGTGCACGCTACAGCTACTTGGAGCCACAGGGGAGAGCTGAGTGTCAAGTGGGGACCAAAGGTGGACGAACTACTCCCGAGGGAGTACGGCGTGTCCTCCGACCAGAGGTGCTACCCCTCCATGAACACCTCATACACCACGATTGGTAGAAAGAGGGAAGAGAACGCCCTGGTCATTCACCGCATCCAGCTTCCATCCCAGCTGTCTTGACTATGTCTTGCCACTGGAGCAATGGAGCCTGGACGAGAGAGTGAGGTTGACGATGCACAACTCTTCCTCACTTTAATCAAATTTTCTTGCAAGTCACCTATGTTATCATCCATCCCTTCACCCCAAGTCCTGCGGCGATGGGCTAGCTGCGAAACGGCAGGTGTGGATACACTGGCGGCCGCAGTGGCGAACCTGCATGTAGGCGGCTCAGGCCATAGGGTCGTCTTCCACTGATCTGAAGCAGCGGTGGTTTTTGGCAGCCACCTGGGCAGCTGAGCAGTCCTTTTTAGGATAGCGCTGCTTACCTCCGTAGTCTGAGGAAGGGGCTAGAAAAGGTGCCCTAAAAAATGCCTGCTTCACTAATCCTGACCAGCTTACCGCGGCTGGTGGGAATCCCACTTAAGCAGTCGAAATACAAAGAAAACCAGCAACACTCCACTCATTCTTGGAGTGTGGAATATACGTACCCTCATGGATCATACAGATGCCGACAGACCCGAAAGGAGAACTGCCCTGATTGCCAAGGAGCTTGCTCGCTACAAGATCGATATAGCAGCCTTGAGTGAGACCCGGCTGGCAGAGGAGGGACAGCTGACTGAAGTTGGAGCAGGCTACACCTTCTTCTGGAGTGGGCGAAGAACAGACGAATGCCGCGAGTCGGGAATTGGATTTGCTGTGCAGACAAATCTGGTGAATAAGCTATCCGACCTAACAAGAGGAATCAATGACCAGCTGATGGTGCTGAAGTTACCCTTGTCTGGGAAAAAGCAAGTCACATTCATTAGTGCTTACGCACCAACAATGACTAACCCAGAAGACATCAAGGACAAATTCTACCAAGATCTGGAAGAGCTGATTGCTACAATACCAAAGTCAGACAAGTTGATCTTCTTAGGCGATTTCAATGCCAGAGTTGGTACCGATCATGATGCGTGGAAGGGAGTCATCGGTAGACATGGCATTGGTAGCTGTAATAGCAATGGACATCTGCTCTTGAGGACATGTGCAGCAAATGATCTCCTGATAACTAATACCGTGTTCTGCCTATCCAAACATAATAGAACAACTTGGATGCACCCCTGTTCAAAGCACTGGCATCTAATCGACTACATAATAGTCCACAGGAAAGACCAACAGGATGTCCGTGTGACCAAGGCTATGTGTGGTTCCGACTGCTGGACAGACCACAGACTGCTCATCTCAAAGATGAACCTCAGGATTCGGTCCCCCAGACGTCCACAAGGCATCATGGTCCCAAAGCACCTAAACGTCTCCAGACTAAAAGACAGCGGCATCCAACAATCACTTGCTGACGCCTTGGCATCTAAGCTGGAAGTCACTGGAACTGATGCTGATATAGAGCCCAGATGGGCAGCTTTCAGACAGCTGGTGTACTACACTGCCTCTGAGTTAATTGACGTCGCCACAAGAAAGCACCAGGACTGGTTCGACCAAAACTGTGGAGAAATCAAGGCATTGCTGGATGAAAAACACTGTCTCCATCGTGCCTACAGCAGTGACCCTAAGTCTGCAGCAAAAAAAGTTGCCTTCACCAAGATACGTCAGACTGTACAGATGAAGCTACGCGAGATGCAGGACACATGGCTGAGCCAGAAAGCCGATGAGATTCAGGCCTTTGCCGACAGACACGATATGAGGAACTTCTACAATGCTCTTCAGGCTGTGTATGGCCCAGTCACATCTAGTTCAGCCCCTCTCTTGAGCGCAGATGGTAGTACTTTGCTCACTGATAGGGAGAAGATCCTTAATCGCTGGGCAGAGCACTTTGCTGATGTCCTCAACAGGCCGTCTTCTATCAACGATGAGGCAATAAACCGCCTACCCCAGGTGGAGATCAATGAAAGCTTGGCTGACCCTCCGACAGTACTGGAGACTCAAAAGGCCATTGAATTGCTCTCCAACAGTAAAACTCCTGGAGCTGACTCTATTCCAGCTAAAATCTATAAATCTGGTGGACCCAAGTTAATTA
The DNA here is from genome assembly GCA_032595735.1 of Pelochelys cantorii. Classification (NCBI taxonomy): domain Eukaryota; kingdom Metazoa; phylum Chordata; order Testudines; family Trionychidae; genus Pelochelys; species Pelochelys cantorii. The sequence continues at coordinate 4,468,977 of CM064329.1, forward strand.
AGAGGCTTACTGAGATGTTCTGTGAGATGTGGAAACAGAAACGCATTCTGCAAGACTTCAAAGATGCATCCATTATTCATCTCTACAAGCGCAAGGGAAATCGCCACTCTTGTGACAACTACAGAGGAATCACTCTGCTCTGTGTTGCAGGAAAGGTCCTCGCCAGAACACTTCTAAGCAGACTCACACAGCACCTTGACCAAGGTCTCTTGCCGGAAAGTCAGTGTGGCTTCAGGAAGGAACAAGGTACTACTGACATGATATTTGCCGCGAGACAACTACAAGAAAAGTGTCAAGAACAGAATGTCCAGCTCTACACTGTCTTTGTGGATCTAACTAAAACATTTGACTCTATCAGTCGTGAGGGCCTCTGGAAGATTATGGCCGAATTTGGATGCCCAGATACTTTCACTGAAATGGTGAAGCAGTTCCATGATGGCATGCTTGCCAGAGTCCAAGATCGTGGCAATTATTCAAAGCCATTCGCAGTTACAAACGGTGTGAAACAGGGTTGCGTCCTGGCCCCCAGTCTCTTCAGCCTTATGTTCTCTGCCGTGCTGATTGATGCCTTTAGAGAAAATAACGTTGGGATCGACTTGCGCTACCGTTTCGACGGAAGGCTATTCAACTTGAGGAGGCTTCAGACTAGAAGCAAGGTTCAAGTCGAGACCATTCGTGACTTCCTATTTGCGGATGACTGCGCCCTCAACTCAGGTACGCAAGCAGGCATGCAACACTGCATGAATCTATTCTCTGCAGCATGCATGAACTTCGGCCTCACAATCTCTGTCAAAAAAAGGAAGGTTCTGCATCAGCCCACTCCTGGCTGTGACTACACTGAGCCATCCATTACTGTCAATGGCCAGAAGCTCAACAACGTGGACAGGTTTACATACCTTGGCAGCACTCTATCAAAGGCAGCCAATATCGATGAGGAAGTGAACATTAGAATCGCCAGAGCCAGTGCAGGTTTTGGAAGGCTTCAATCTAATGTTTGGAATCGAAAAGGCATTAAGACTGAGACCAAGCTAAAAGTCTATTCGGCGGTCGTCCTGCCCACCCTCCTCTATGCTTGTGAGACCTGGACTGTCTACAGTTGTCATGCAAAAAAACTGAATCACTTCCATCTGAACTGCCTACGGAAATTGCTGAAGATAAGATGGCAGTATAAAGTTCCAGATACTGATGTCCTTCTACAGGCTAATATGACAAGCATCCACACCATGCTTTGCAAGGCACAACTTAGATGGGCTGGCCATGTAGTGCGCATGTCCGATGATCGATTGCCCAAGAAGATGCTCTATGGCGAATTACAACAAGGCAAGCGATCTCTTGGAGGTGAAAAGAAGAGATTCAAAGACACCCTCAAGGCCTCCCTCAAGAACTGTAACATAGATCCTGAAAATTGGGAGAGCATTGCTGATGATTGTTCCACCTGGCGCAGACGAATACATGATGGTGCAACAGCCTATGAACAAAAGAGACTGCGTTATGCTGCAGAGAAACGTCTTCTTCGCAAGTCCAGGGCTGGTATCTTCTCTTCCTCCGGTCGGCAGCCCGATTTCCCATGTCCCCACTGCAACCGTCAATTCCAGGCTCGGATTGGACTAATCAGCCATGTCCGAACCCACCCCCAACTAAACTGATGACATTGGATGGTCCTCATCGACCTCGATGGACGAACAGCAGCATTCTTCTAGCTCTGTGCCTGCTTTGTGCCCACCAGTAGAAGGCAGCCTTGCTGCATCCCAAGGGGCAGCACCAACAGCGGGGCGTAGGTAGCAAAGAATGGTTTGGTCCAAGTGAGCACTACATGGGGATTACAAGAGGAGGAGGCCATGCTTCAAGGGGGACTCTTCACTGTGTCCTCCCAGCCCCAGGGGAAGCAGAGTTGGGGCATTAGGGTGGGATATATTGGGAGCATGTGACCAACCCACCCACTGCCCTGGGCCATGTAACGTGTGTTCCCTAGAACATTCATTCAGGATTTATTTTTAATAACTTTCAGAGCCAAGTATGTGTGAGCCCTGGTTGAATCGAGATACGCTGGAGCAGCCTATCACCATGAGCGCAACCCATCTCTCTGTGCCGTGCGTGCTGAGTGAGGAGCAATACCAGCGGCTCAGAGCTGAGCAGAGCAGCCAGGAGAAGATGCGGAAGCTGTACGAGCTGGTGCCGAGCTGGGACACGTGGCGCAAGGACCATCTCTACCGGGTGCTGAGGAGAACAAACAGAGCCCTGGTGGAAGAGCTGGAGGGTAAATCAATGACAAAGGGGAAATCTGCCCCCCGAGGGGATTCCCCTGAGCCCATCCCACAGGGGGCACTAGACCAGCTCTCTGACTGCTCGTCCCGCCCCCCACAGTAGCAGATGGTTGAGCAGCCCCACGTTCCTGTGCAATGGGCAGGGAGCTGGGGAAGGGGGCGTTTGCCCTCAGGGCTGAGACTGTTTCAGTAGCTGGAGCTGTCGCGCCCGCTCCAGACAGAGCCAGCTCCCCTGGTGCAGGGCGGAGCCGGGCTGCACATGCCCCGCGGGCTGGGGCTGTTCTGCAGGCAGCTCCCGTTCCCTTCCCTGGTTTCTGCGCACCCGCTCGTAATGGGGATCGGGCCCCAGGGGCTCTTCTGGCTTCTCATGTGGCTTGGGGTGTGTGTACCCTGCAGTCAGAATCTGTCCCCTCCACAATGTGGGAAAGGGCGAAGATTGGCCCAGGCTCAAACCTCAGAGCCCATCTGTTTGCCCAGAGAGGGTGGGGGTGGGTGGTGTCTGGTGGGGTTGCCTGTATCTCCGCCCGGCTCTGCACTCCTGGGCTCCTTCCATCTTTGCTGGGTGAGCAACTCACCCGTCCCTGCTCAGGCCTCTCACAAGGTCGGGATTCCTCAGGGGGAAGGAGCAGCAGGTGCAGGCAGACAAGGGAGGTTTGATCCCTGAGGGCAGGTGGGTGGCAAATCAGAGAAGTGTGGGACTGGCAAGGACCTTCTAGGCCATTCCTGACGGGTGTGTGTCTAACACTGAACATGAGAGTTGCGTGAAGGGGCTCCCATTGGCTAGGAAATGAGGCAGCAGGGCCCTAGGATGGGGGCTGATAGATCCTCTCTGTTTTGATCCCCGGCTCTGAGATCTCTGCTGTGCCTGCGAGTAACATGATGGCGAGTCCCAGGCTGATTCTCAGCTGCCAGAAACTGCTGCCTCTTTCCTTGCCTGCCAGCTGTGTGGGGATGGGCAGAGCTGTTCATGTCTGCCCTCCCCCGGGCCAGGCTCCTCATCTCTGCAGCCTGTGAAGTGCTTGGGGATTCCTCGGGGGAAGACACCAGGGGGATGTTTTTTACAGAGAACTGGACTGTGCCCATCCCTGCAGGTTGGATGGGAGTGAAGGGGACGTGGGGCCCAAAGGAGCCTTGTCCCTTGCGTGCCTTTGTACAGGGGCTGGGAATGGTTACAGCCCAGCACTCCAGGGAGCAGAGGGGCAGCTCTGTGTGACCTTGGGGGGCAAGGGACCCTGGCAGAGTTTGAAAAGGGCAGGGAGGGGGTGGAGCCCTGACCCTGCATGTCCCCCACTGGCCTATAGGACACTAAAGTCAGCCGTTTGAATTTGGTTAAAAATTGTCTCTCAGGGGGACACTTTGTTGACCGGCACCGAGAGCAGCTGATACAGCGAGTTTCCAAGGTGGATGGACTGCTGGACCTGCTTCCGTTCATTGTGCGAAACTATGAGCAATATCAGAGCATCAGGACCGGCAGAAACGATGTGGAGAAAATGCAGAAGCTGTACGAGCTGGTGCCAAGCTGGGGCAGGGAACACAAGGAGGAGCTCTACTGGGCACTGAGGCAAACAAACACAGCCCTTGTTGAGGAGCTTGAAGGTAGATAGTTGTAATCCATAAAAATAACCAACCTCCAGTGCCCTGAAGGGCAGCAGCCCAAGCCTGTCCCAGAGCCATCCCTGGCTCAACTCTGTCGGTTCATTTGTATCTCCTGTAGTGCAGCATTGGGCCAGGAACCGGATCTTAAAGCACATCCCCTGTGAGAGATTAATTGCCCAGGAGTAGCTCTTACCTCTCCAGGAACCATGAACATAGTCACAGAATAGCAGCACTTCTGGATCCCAGCTGGTCCCTGTGCCAGCCCTCTCCTGTCCCTCCATACCCTTCCCTGAAATCTCCCCAACTTTCCTTGACTAGTCCCATCCTACATTCCTAATGGATCACCCAACTACTCATGTGCTGGGAATGCTGAGAAATGTCAGAAGTTAGCACTGTGCCTAAAAATGGAGTTACTCTAATCAGCCTTAACTCTGCCCATCTCCTGTGTCTTCCTTCGTCACCTCTCTCCCCCCACTCTTCTCTGAAAGCACAGACATGTCCATAATAAGCATCTCCATTTGCTGACTTAATTTCTCCCCTCCTTCCTGATTTGGGCAGGGACATCAAGGATCACCGTGATTGATCAAGGGATCCTGCCCCACTTCCCAAAAAGTAAAACCTGCCCCCTTCATTTTATGTCCTAAACTCCTGTGCAGTGGTGTTGGGCGGTTGTTGCTGCATCCAGTTTAGAACTGGCTAAAGTGACCAGATGGCTATTTTATAGAGACAGCTCTGGTTATTGAGATCTGATCTTATAGAGGTACCTATTATCCTCCATCGCCTTATTGATTTTTCACACTTGCTATCTAGCCACCCTAGAAGTGGCTGCATTTCTGTGCTGGGCCAGCGGTTGCCACCAGCTTGACAACCTGGAAAGGGCCTTGAAATGCAGCCGGTTACAAGTGACTGGAGAAGTAGGGAGGCTGCACCCATGTGTCCCTACAGCCCCTCTCCCGTGGCTCTGAGATCTCCTCTGTTCCAGTCAGTCAGCCCTTGGTCCCTCTCCCATTCACTATCCCCTGCAGGTGCCAGTAGCCAGGTGCAGGAACCATCCACCAGCACCAGCCCTGGAGTAACAGGTGAGTTATCAATCGCCCAGCGGGATTAACCCCTTTGTGAGCCGCACTGAGGGGCTGAGCAGAGGAGCAGGCTGCACAGAGGCAGGGGGGTCAGCACATCCCCTTGCTGACCCCCTCGGGGAGGGAGGGTGACTCCTGCATTGTCCAGGAGCTGCCCCGGGGCAAGTCAGCTTTGCCCCAAGCCCAGCTCTGGTCTGGGGCTAAACAACTGCAGGAAAGAAGCCGAAGGTGCCCAGCACCAACCTTTGTACTTCAGTGGGGTGTTTTCATTCCCTCGCCACAGGGGAACATTTTGTGGAGCGTCACCGGGAGCAGCTGATGCACCTCCTTGGTCAACACAGTCCTGGAGCGGCTTCATGTTCTGGGACCTTTTCCAGACTGGAGTGAGATGGAGGAGCATCAAAGCATGTTTCTAGGTGAGCTGATGTGGGGCTGTGACACCAGCCCTGCCGAGGCGGAAGGTGACACAATCCTCACTGAGGATAACTGGGAAATAACTTCCCACTGCCCCCCTCTCCATGATTCACTTTAACAGGCCACCCAGCCCATGGGGGAGTGTTAGCATCCACCATGTTGATTTCTGCTCCCAGCAGCCTGTGCCCCAGAGCCCGTTGCATGAACTTATGCCCACCCTATGGGAGAAGGAGAAGAGGGGCAGGCACTCACCCTGCCCTGGCAGCTGCAGCAGCCCCCATGTATCCTAAAGAGGACATCAGGGACTCAGCAAGTGGCACCCAGGGATAGTGTCTCCGGCTGCCAGAGCCCCTGGCTGGCCCCGGCTCTTTGCAGCAGCTCCAGGCACAGAGCCCTGTTCTCAGCGGGAAGGAGCCTGCTCAGGGCCAGTGCCAGGGATTGGGCCATAGGGCCGGGCTGCAGGGACACGGCTCAGCAGCGTCTGCTCCCCCAACCCGGGCCCTTCCGCTCAGCCCTGCTTGGTTCCCTGCTCACGGGGTGTGTGTGGGGATAGGCAGGGAGCTGGGTCCAGGCAGCAGAGACCATCCTGCCACTGCAGGGAGCAGGAGGCTTTGCCACATGGACAGCGCCCACCCCTGGCAGGTGCCAGGCCCCCTTGTGGGTCCAGGGCTCCCCTCTCCCTGCCCCCTGAGAAAAAGGGGGCGCCTGGGACATGGGGCTGAGCAAAGGAAAGCTGGAGCGTCACAGACGCATGTGCTGCAGGTTTGTACCCATTGGCCAGGCACTAGCTGGGCCTCTAGACCAGCCCTTTGATGTGTGTATTGGCCCATTGCAGCCCACAGCGCCTCCCCCTCCTCGTGCCAAGGGGCCGCTGTGTTTGCTTCTTATTCCCAGCCGCAGCTGCACAGTAGCAATGAGGGTTTAGCTCAGCCTCAAAGTCCGGCCGATGCAGGATAGGCTTTTACTTCCTGTCCCAAATCCCTGTGTACAGAGTTGCTGTGTAGCTGTTTGCCAGCTCCCTTCCCAGAGGTGGTTGCATTTCAGCACTTGGTGAAAAGCAGGGCTGTGTGTGGTTGGTGGAGACAGCTCAATTCATAAAATAACCTCATTTTAACACCCCTAATTTGAAACCTGGTGTGCTCTGATCTGAGTGGAGCTTGGTTGGTATTTTTCAGATTTCAGAAATTTTGATTTCAGAACTGACTCACAGTTTGGACCAGAAAATTTTGGAAAATTTGCCCCCATCTCAGCAAAAGTCATGGGCTAGCAAAAATATACCCAGAATCCTTCCCTTTTGAGTGTTCAGTATTGTTTGAATCAAGTTATTGCTATTAGAATTGTAGAAGGACCTAGAGGTGCCCAATCAGGGATCCATCTGCCAGAAGGCTGGTGGAAATGGGTCCATTGTAACAAGTTTGAATTTTAATGAAGAAGCTGGAGGAAAATGGAACAATTTTTGCAGTTTTATTCCCCTGGTTTTGACCAGCTGATTTGAAAATGATGGAAGCAAAAATGTGCACTCTGCATGGTGGAGTGCACTGAGATCCAGATGTCATTCCCAGTTTGGAAAACCCTCACAGGCTTCCTTTGCAAATTGCTTTGAGATCTACTGAGGAAAGGTGCCCTATTGCTTTCTCTTTCTCTCTCATCCACAGGACATGCAAGCAGCAGCACAGGGAAACCTCATGAGCATATTTCCACTGAAGTAACATCACATTTGGGTGAGTGATGACAATCTCCTGGGGGTTGGATCGGCCCCCAGTGGACAGTCCCTGCACGGATGGACACCTGCTCCAGCGCTGGGTGTCACAACGCTGCTGCTTCAGGGGCTTGGGCTGATGTTCTCCAGCCCTTCTGGACTCTGCCCTGAGGGAGGTGCCACCTGGTGCTGGGACTGGAGCTGATGTCCTGGCCTGGATTAGACATGGGGAGTGTCCTGGGTTTTCCTCCATTCTGGCTGCTTAAATTACCAGTTTTCAAGCTCGTCTCCAACTCTGACCTTAGCACTGGCTACGGCAGGAAAGCTGAGGTGTTTTGGGGGTGACCCCATTAAAATCAATGGAGCTAAAACCAGATTGTGATCTCAGTGACCCCAGGGATAATCACTCTGGATTAACACCAGGGCACAGACATGAGAATCTGCCCGAGATTGTTTGGAATTTTGTCAATTTCCATTTTTTTTTTCAGAATTCACCAGTGAAGAGACTGAATCTGACTCGAGTTCTGAGGCAGGAAGTGAGTAGCTCAGACTAGAGCCCTGCTCCTCTTGATCTAACACACACTGGCTCATCACTGCCCCTGTTTGCTGTTTCTGCCTGACAATCACCATGCTGTGCACACAGTAGTCTTAGAGTTCCATTGATTTGTGCGATGCTTTCACTTCCTGTCCCATACTCCTCTCTAGCGCAGCTGTGAGCCAAGGGCTGTGTCCGGTCGCAGAAGTGGCTCCCTTATATTCCTTGCAAGCTGCTGAGGTGGAAAGGGCTGGGGAAAGAGATTTCAAACCGCTTGTAATTCCTCTCTTTCCAGGCAGTGTCTGCCAACAGACCCACCTTCCCTTTCAAGACTCTGCGGCAGCAGCTGCAGGTGAGTGAGACTGAAGGAGACATGGAGGTGAGATGGGGATTTGATGAGCCCCTACTCATAGTGGAGCAGAGAGAAATCAAACATCCCCTTCGCCTGTAGCTCAGACCCCACCCCGGTCACTTGCATCAGGTTTAATATCCAGAACCTGTGGGTAGTCTCTGGGATCCCCCTCCCTCTGCTTTCCCCACCTGGCACCCTTCTCTCTTCTCCCCTTTACACCCTGATCCCTCTCCCTGACCCCACATGTCTCACCCCCACCCCCTCTCTCCAGCATTCAGCCCTTCTCATGGGCCTTATGAGCCCAGCACTCCCTGCACAGCAGCAGAGCTGGGCAAACACTCAGAACAGCCCATCTGCAGGGCACTTTGCCAGTGGAAATGCTCAGGTCCCAGTGCCCCATTCAGGGCTGGGCGGGCAGGTCGTTGTTTGGTGCTGTGGAATGTGACACAGGAAAGGGCATTTACCTCCCTTCCCTGCCCCTCCTCTGCCACAGGTGAGACCAGCCGGAGCCAGAATCCAACTGCCTGCCTCTGGGGACAGGACAAATGTGGCTGGTGTGCCAGAGAGGAGGAGGTAGGGGGCTCAGGGACTCTCTCTCCCTTGTCTGTCTGGTCTGTGGATCCCCTTGAAATTTTTCTCTCAACTCTGCCATGGAGAATCACTCCCCTCCCCATCTTCCTTGGATATGGGGCATCTTGGTTACCCAGGAAACACCCCAGGGGAATGGGTGCCTATGGGGCTGGAATCCCTTTGACCAGCCCCCAGCTGAGCACTTAACCACATCTGCCCGGGTTCCCTCCTCAACAGAGCTATTTAGGGTTGCCAGGTGTCCAGTATTCAACTGGACTGTCTGGGTTTTGGGCCCTCTGTCCGGTAAAAAAATTCAGCAAATACCGGACATGTGCAATGCCCAGTAGTTTCTGGTTTTCCAGCTGGGCGCCGGATGGAAGCCTGGCTGGGGTGGGGGGAGTGGCTGGGAGCCTCTGGTTGCGTGTGACACCTTGGGGAGGAGGAGAAGTCCTGTCCCTGCTCCTGAGCGCTGGTCAAGTGTGTGGTGGAGCCGCAGCCGGACTCACTCGCACTTCACCAGGGCCGTGCATGGGACGGGCAGCGCCCTCAGATCTGCACATGCCTGGGTCAGTCCCGCTCCCCGCCGGCCGATTCACTCCCCTCCCCCCACTCCCTCCGACCCCCTCCTGGCTGACCGGTTTTCCCCCACTTCTCCTCCTGATCTTCCCCAGCCAGGCCCGCTGCCCCCGGCATCCCTGCTTCCAACGGCCAGTTCTCTCCTCCTCCTGATCTCCCGCGGCCAGCCATGCTGCACCCAACCTCCCTCCCCATCCTGCTTCCTGCCAGCTAGTTCCCACACCCGCTGCCCCCGACGACCCCCCAGGCTCTGCCCAATTGTCCTCTACAACCAGCAACCTTACCCCTATGGCGAGCTTCCCCTTCCCAGCCCGTTCAGACGTTCTTGCAATGGAGAAGCCTGTAACATGTCAGTAGCTGCTGCTTGCTGGCTCCTGCCTGGGCTGCTCTGAGAACGTATCCCAGGCAGCAGCTTGCTGGAGGGCCACACACTGCCTGCCCTGTTCATGTAGCCTAAGCTGCTTCCCCCCCCCCCCCCCCCGACACACATACTACAGCCAGGCTTTCCAGCCTGTCCCTCTCCCATCCAAACCAGCGCCCTTCCCCACACACTGTCACCCACAGAGGCACAGGGCCCTCCAGATACCTGGGGAGAAGGGGCTCCCTCGTCAGGAGAGGGGTGGCCTTGATCATGGCCAGCGTAGGGGGTATGACTGGATATCACCACTTAAGGCCCCAGGGGGTGTTTCCGGGGGTGCTGACCAAGCCCATCTGCAGGGCACTTGCTACCTTGCTTTCTGGGGTGTTTCACTGCCCTGCCTTGCTGGGCCAGATTCTCCGGTCTCCCCCAGAGAAGGCACAGAGCTGTGATCACTCCCTCTCCCAAAGAGCAATGCAGACAGTGAATCACTTCAGCTCTGAGGAAAATGCAGTTTCAGGCTCAGCTTCCAGGGAGCCCTCTCCCCAGCTGGGATCAAAGCCCCAAATAAACCGTTCAGGCAAGCCCCCTTTAACAACAAAAGGGGGATGTACACACTGACTGCCTCCCTCCTCCCCCCAACAGTTATTTACACTGGGCTTGACAGTAAATCAAAGTAATGTTACGTACAAGCAGGAGGATTTAAGTGGTTGCAAGTGAAAACAAGACAAACAAAGTGAATTATAAATTTAAAATAACAAAACACGCACAGCTAGTTCTAACACTTACCACAAGTTACCCTAAAACTGTTCCAGTTCCAGCTAAGCCTCCAAACCAGGGAGGATCCTTCTTCCATGGGGTCTCTGGTTCATTCTCCTGGGAGTGACCTGCCAGCCAAAGACAGAGGGACTGAAAAACGTTGCATCATAAATAGCCTTCTTTTTTCAGTGGGATTTTTTGGTCTCTTTATTCCACCCATTCATAGAAAATTACCTGGTCAGACCCTAAGGGAGGGTCACATGAGTTCCTAAGTAAGACCATTTATCAGTGGTCCTCAATGCGGTGCCTGCGGGTGCCATGGCGCCCACAAGGGCATTTATGTGCACCCACCAAGTGATTGGGGCCGGCCCCGCCCCGGACACGCAGCTCATGTGCGGTGCCAGCCCCAGGCATGTGGCGCATGCGCGATGCTGACCCCAGGCACGCGGCGAATGGGCGGCCCTGCTCCCGGGCACGTGGCGCATGGGCGGAGCCGGCCCCAGGTGCATGGCAGCCCCAAAAGGTTGGGGACCACTGATGTAGATGGTATAAATTAGTGCTACCAGACCATTTGTTGTTTTTTTTCTGTAACAGACTAACTCAGCGACCCCCTGAAGCTCCTAAGTAAGACCAACAGCTACTAAGACTCAAAAGGACAAAAGGGGCTGTTTATAGGTCATCAGCCAGACATTGAGGGAAACACCCTTGACTTTCATTTGCACATGTAAAACCATAAACCATTCCATACGCCATACAAGAATGATACATGCACCAAAATATGATCTACAGATCCAACAGATTGAGTCATTAAAATTGACAGGTTGCATGAGGTATTTTGTCCAAAGCTTCTTTGAGTTACGTGCATTTGTTCCCGTAAGTCAATTTAATAAAGCATGGAGGAGGGGGGAAATGTCATAGGGGAACAAAGAGAGACCCCTTGTGCTCAACTGACGTGGGGGACAGGGAGGGTATGTCTACACTAGCTCGTTAATTTGAGGTAGGTAGGGTAATGAGGGCAACCGGAGTTGCAAATGAAGCCTGGGATTTAAATATCCTGGGCTTCATTTGCATCTTCCCGGGCGGGCGCCATTTTTAAATCCCCCTTAGTCCGAACTCCGTGCCCGCGGCTACACACGGCAGTTTAAAGTTAATTCGAACTAAGTCCTTAAAAAAATAAGGACTTAGTTAGGATTAACTTTAAACTGCCGTGTGTAGCCGCGGGCAGTTAGTTCGGACTAAGGGGGATTTAAAAATGGTGGCACCCAGGAAGATGCAAATGAAGCCCGGGATATTTAAATCCCGGGCTTCATTTGCAACTCCGGTTGCCCTCATTACCCTACCTAGCTCGACTTAACGAGCTAGTGTAGACATACCCGGAGGGACTTTGAAACTTGCAGTATGTTGTTTCCTCAATTCCCGCCCGCCCCTGCTAAGGATACATTGAATACAGACGCCGAATCAAGGAATGAGGAGCTGACAGGTCACCCTCACTTTTCACTTCTCATCAGCCTCCACTGCCCCAAACATCATCCACACCTAGGTCCCCCATACTGAGCACGAGAGCTGCTCCTCCCTTCCACCCCTCATAATGCCCCTTTCCCTTGTGCAGCTCCAGTTCTTCTTTGTGAAGTGTCCTTGTGGGTGCTCCACCGTAGGTCTTTGGGGCACTGCTGTGCGCCTAGTCAGAGATTTACAGTAGCGGTGCCCTCCGGTAGCCTGTGCACACGAAGCAGATGGCACACGTAGTGCTGCTACCATGCATGTGCAGCCAACCATCCCCTCAGTTCCTTCTCTGCTGCCACCAGCATCGTTCGGAACCTCAGTTGCTCTCTAGTTTTTCTAAAGCCACTTTGAAATTTTGAATTTTTTTCTTGTTAATCTCATAGTGATAGTGTTACAGTTCTTTTGTTAAAATTTCTCTCTCTCCTGTTCTACAACTACCTTTTCTTGGCCTCGCAGACTTTACTACCTGGGATACCTGATTCCTTAGGATTCAAATGTTACCTCTCCTGTAGGTGATCTAGCCCCATCTCGGACAACTGTTCCCAGAGTGTGCACTGTTTGGGTCAGGCACAAGCTACTGCACAGTGCCAACCCTGCAGGCAGTTAAGGACTTGCATGCAAAAGGCATGGGAGCTACAGTTGAACTTCTCTCACTTAAGAACACAGTAAGACCTGCCTCAGACCCAGAGTACTCCTCTCCCCTGTGCCAGTTGTCTCCCCTGGCCATGTCTGAAAAGGCCATGTCTGCCAGCGCTACCTCGAGAGACTTCCTCTGGGCAATCTAGAATGAGATCTCATTCCTCAGGGAAAGATGACTCTCCCTCAAGAAAATGGGAGCAAGCACCCAAAGTACCCCCTTCTCTTACCCCTGAGAGGGATCCATACAGGGAGGTTCTGGGATCATCCAGCACTAATGGTTCCCAAGGGTCCAAGGACCTAACAAAATTGAGCAACAAAGTGCCAGGAAAAGCTAAGTCTAAATCAGTGCCCTCTGCATTGTTGACATACACATTGGTTGACGAAAGATAAGACCAAGCCATCTTCGGTCAAGGCACCGCCAGCACTGAATGAGCCTAAGTCTTGCATGGCACTGTTGGCACCTCTGCCATCTCCGGCCCTGAGGAGGCATAAGTGTGTGGCACCGACGGTTCCCCACTGAGCACCATCAGCTCCGCAGGTAGCGACAACAGTTCCATCTCCATTGCCGCTGGCACCACAGATGCTGGTCCTGGTCCCGTTCACCAACACAGAGGAGCTCAGGGTATTGTTGGCACCCACAACTCCTCTGTTCAGCACCGACACATTCTTGCTTCCAACAGCTTTCTATAGTCAGTTACACCAGGCTCGGCACTGTCATTATCTAGCAATGAAGACGAGGAGTCCTTGGTCAGCACCCATACTTCAAGGCATTCCTCCCCGAAGCAGCCCCAACCACAGCAACAGCAAACAGCAGTGCAACTTCAACCTCCACAATTATTGCCTCTTCCCATGCCAGTGCCTTTCAACTGGCCCTTTTGGGACCCATGGGCAGAATATCGAGCCCAATACTCACAGCAGGTGCAACCCCAGACAACAGTGGCATCTTTGTCTAGAGCAGCATCCCTGCCATCACTTGACAGGTCAGCTTATCAAGAGGAGGAGGAACCAGCCTCGAGTGACAAGGAGTCTTCTGTTTCCTCCCATCCCAAAATGCACATATCCTCCTCTTCCCCCAATGATACCTTGATGCCTCCACCCTCCACGATGGGAGATGACTTCCATTCTAAGAACTTTCCAAGTGAGTTGCAGAGGTCCTTGAGGTCTCTCTGGTCAGCCTTCCTGAAACTCAGCATAAACTGACCAGCATACTCCACACCTCACCAGCCTCCAAACTGGCCTTACCTATGGAGCCCGTCAAGGTTATATGGCAGATGTCAGCCACAGTATTATTAGTCTGCAAAAGATCTGACCGTAAATACTATGTGGCCCCATATGCTGCAGACTTCCACTTCTGCCACCCATCTCCTAACTCTATAGTGATAGATGCCATTAACCAGAGGAATAAACAGAGCGCTATGCGGACCATCCCATATGCTAAAGAGTGGAAGTGCCTATACCTCATGGGGAGAAAGGCCTACTCCTCAGCTTCCCTTCCACTCTATCTTTGAACAGCTTCCACTCTTTATTGACAGCTTGCCTGATCATAAAAGAGAGCAATTCACAGCCAACATAAATGAAGGCATGGTGATTTCCTGTACGGCCCTACAAGTGGTCCTCAACACATCTGATAGAGCATCATGATTGATTGCTACCACCATTGTGATGAGAAGGTCCTTGTGGCTTCACTTGTTAAGGTTTCCCCATGAGGTCCAGGCCACAGTGGAGGATCTTCCCTTGCAATGATCCAAGTTGTTCGCTGATACCATGGGTGCCTCCCTCCACTCACTTAAAGACTCCAGAGCGACCCTGAAAACTCTCGGTTTATATGCATCTGCAATTAAACAGAAACAGAACAGATATTTTAATCAAAGATACAAATCTTCACCCTTCAGTCAAGCTCAGAGGCAATTTGGCAACGACAAGCTAGATGAAGGCAGGTCCCTGATCAACATGCTACGTGTCAGTCTTCAACCTCTAAGCGAATGTTTTGATTATCAGGTCAAGAGTCTGATAACTCCCCCTCATCTAGCCTAACCTCAAACCCCTCTGTTATTCCATCACTGTTTACTACCCTTCTATTGACACTGGACCTCTATCATGACCAACAAGTGGGTGTTAGACATCGTGAAGGGTGGATACTGCATTCCTTTTTCCACTGTCCCTTTCTCTCACCCACCCTCCCCTTCCCTCTTCAGAAACCCATCTCACGAGAGTGTCCTAGTCCAAGACACCAAAACACCTTCTCCACCCAGGCGTCATAGAACTCATACCCCAGCAATACCGGGGCAGGGTTTTTTTTACTCCCATTATTTCCTCACTACAAAGAAATCAGGAAAGTGGAGACCAGTTCTCGATCTCAGAAGGCTCAGCTGCCACATATGACCATCATGCTTCAAGATGGTCACCCTACCTACAATAATACCAGCCTTAAATGAGGGGGGATTGGTTATTGACTCTCAGCTTCCAGGATGCCTATTTTTATATATCCATTGACCCAGCTCATCAGAAATACCTAAGATTTACACTAGGCAATGCACATTACTAATACACAGTGCTGCCTTTTGGATTCTCCACAGCCCCAAGGGTCTTCTAAAAAATGACCAGTGGTGGCAGTGCACCTCTGCAAACGAGGGGTATCCATATTCCCCTATCTCAATGATTGCCTGATAAGAGCTACCACAAGGCAAAAGGCCCAAGAAGCGGTCTCCTTAGCAATGTCTCTGTTCCAGGCTCTGAGGCTACAAATAAATTGTTCCAAATGCAGGCTCC
This sequence comes from Pelochelys cantorii, assembly GCA_032595735.1. Taxonomy (NCBI): domain Eukaryota; kingdom Metazoa; phylum Chordata; order Testudines; family Trionychidae; genus Pelochelys; species Pelochelys cantorii. The sequence continues at coordinate 4,484,090 of CM064329.1, forward strand.
AATCAGCTCAGACTATATAATTTATTGGGGCTCACCTTGACTGCGGTCGGGCAATAGCCTCCCTTCTGCAACAGAGGTTCCAGTCTATCAAAGACCTTATCAAATTTTTCTACACCAGCCCTCAAATCCCAGACAGAGCTTGCCTCAGTGATGGCACACACCAGATTACACATGAGGCCGATACAGCAGTGGCTAAGAACGGGCTACAGGCCTCACTACAACAGGAAGTGTCCACAGTATTGTTCACATATGGGCATTGGGTGTTTACAATGCCTTGGAATGCATCCCCTCTAAATGCGTTTCCTCCAATCTTCTTCACCAGGTGGGAAACAAGATAAGAGCAGATACAGTGTCAGTAATACTTACCGCTCCAGCATGGCCACACCAGACCCGGTACGCTTACTTGCTCCACATGTTCATGAGACCTGCATGGCAACTCTCACTAGTTTCCCATCATCTAACACAGACAGGTGGTCAAATTCAGCATCCCTCCCTCCAGGTCCTTCACCTCCAGGCATGGTTCCACAGTGGCTCTCCTCAATAGAGGCAACATTTACGGATCAAGTCAAGCCAATTTTAATAAGTAGTCACAGAATGACAATAAGGAAATCTTACCTCTAGCACAATTTCTCCCTCTGGGCAGGTCAAGATCCACAAATCTGTCCACAATCCCACTCTCTGATATATTAGAGGGCCTTTTAAATCTGAAACACTCGGGTCTTTTGTTTAGTTAATTGAAAGTACATCTTGTGGCCATAACAGCCTTTTAGCAACCCATTGCAAACAAATCAATATTTGCCCACCTAACAACGAAGTGCTTTCTAAAAGGCATTCAAAACACATTCTCACCAGTTAAAACCTTGATCCCAGCCTGGGACCTCAACCTGGTACTTCATGCTGTTACCCACGCACTATTCTGGCCTATGGCTATGTGCTCAATGCTTCACCTCTCAAGGAAGGTGGGCCTGCTGATCGCTCCTACATCAGTCAGAAGGGTGAGTGAAATTGGGAGCACTCATGGCTGACCCACCGTTCAGGATATTTCATAAGGACAGGGTGGTTCTGCGACCACTCCCAAAGTTCTTACCAGAGATACCTACCTACTTTCACTGCAACAGACCTGTGGTGTTACCAGTCTTCCTCCCAAAGCCTCATGGCACCGCTGAAGAAGCTAAATGGCGCACAGTCGATGTGTGCTACATGATTGCCTTCTATTTGGGAAGGACAGCATCAATTCGTAAAACAAACAGACTCTTCATCTCCACTGCTGAAAGATCCCTAGGCATGCAAATCTCTACCCAGAGACTGACCAAATGGATTGTAGACTGCATCCTCCTGGCTTATGCCAGCTTTAACCAGGTGCCTCCACTTCAATTGCGGGCATAATCCACAAGGGCCATGGCAACCTCAACAGCTTACCTTAGCAGAATTCCTCTCACAGACATTTGCAGAGCTGCAACTTGGTCTCCCACACACACCTTCTCCAGACATTATGCCCTTGACACACACCTGAAACAAGGCACAAAATCTGGGGACACAATCCTGACCAAGATCCAAAAGCACTTAGCTGAAGCACCCTCCTCCTATTCTGGGTATTGCTCTATCGTCACCTATGGTGGAGTATCCACAGGGACACTCCTCAAAGAAGAGAAGAAGGTTACTCACCTGTGCAGTGACGGAGGTTCTTCGAGATGGTTGTCCCTGTGGGTGCTCCACCCCCCCACACCCTTCCTTCCCTCTGCATTGGACATGCTGAGTTCTCCTTCGGGACAGAGAAGGAACTGAAGGGATGGTTGGCCCGTACATGCATGGTAGTGGCGCCGCGTGTGCTATCTGCCTTGCATGTGCAGCCTACCAGAGGGCACCGCTACTGTAAATCTCCAACTGGGTGCACAGCAGTGCCCCAAAGACCTAAGGTGGAGCACCCACAGGGACAACAATTTTCGAAGAACCTCTATTACTACACAGGGTGAGTGACCTTCTCTTCCGCATCCTCTTTTGCTGCTTAATGCTTCTCCCCACCCAGCAAGCACTTGCATGTGTAACTCATTTTCTTCTCTAAAAATGGCTTGAGCACCTTCTGAATAGTCTGCTGTACTCATCACCAAAAAACCCAGCCCTTTGATCGAGACTGACTGTAACAATGTGTAACAACTTCCCCTCTCCTCCCTCCAACAAGGCACACCACATTTCCAGGCCATCAAAATAGCATTGCCAATTTTAGTGCATCTAGAAGAGGGAGCTGAACAGCAAGCTGGTGTAAATCTGAATTAGAGTCCAATCAGTCTGCTAAAATCCAGGGGAAATTCCAACCAGGGCCGAGTTAATGCCTGTCCCTGTGTTTTAGGATCTTCCAGAAGTAGTAAAACCACAGAGTATCCAGGACCCAGCTAAGAACCAGGAGATATACAGGTGAGAGTGGGCCTGGGAGGTCGCTTCATGCCCCCTGCTGCTGTCTGGTTCAGGCTCTGGCCTGTGCCCCGGTCACACAGCGCAGTGTCCCCCGGGACTGGGTTCAGTGTATGTAGACGCAGTCAGTGCAATAGACAGAGCAATGTACTATCTTGTGGGCTGTAGCTCAGGCTGCGCCGTCACAGGACTGGCCCTGGTTAGTTTGCTGGAGCAAACACTTGAGGGCATTTTGCCAGCCCATAGCACAGTGCTGTGTCCCCACAGACCCTGCTGGGTGGAGCTGAGAGCCTGTTGCATGAGGGGCCTCTGAGACCTAGGAATGAATCTGAGACCAGGGTCTGGTAGGTCAGAGCAGGACACCTGGGTTCTAAGCTATGATGGGGGCAGGGCAGTGGTGGGAGCAGGCGGCCAGGACTCCTGGGTTCTATCTCTGGCTCTGCCACTGACTGTCTATGTGGCCTTGGGGCAAGCCACCCCCTGTGTTCCTCAACTTCCCCCTCTGTACAATCTGACATGCCTGTCTCCTGGTAGGATTTCTGATTGGTGTGCTAACAGTTGCAAAGCACTCTGGGTCCTTGGGCCAAGCCTGCTGGAAAAGGGGAAAGAGGTGTCCCGCCCTTCCCCATCTTCCCCCTCATTTTACAGAGAGACAGGGAGCAGCACCTGAGAAATTTAGGTGATGCTACCTGTTAGACATTAGCTGGAGAGCTGGGCTGGCTCTACGTACCATTGACTAACCCTGGTCTCCCACTTCTTGTCTCCCCCATACTCAGGATTAATTTCTCTCAGCCAGGCTGGTTCCGTTGCCCCGAAACTGAACTGGAGTTCGAGGTGAGGGCAGCTGTGACCGTCCAGTATGGATATGGCTCCTGGAGGCAGCACCTGATGGAATTGCTGGAGGAGAAGTGGATGGTGGCCGGCCCTTTGTTCGACATCCGGGTAGAACCAGCGGGGCTGTGTCAGCCGTGCACCTCCCACACTTCCTGTGTCTCAGAGGTACAGTCGGACTCAGCCTGGCCATGTGACTCTTCTCAGGGTAATACGGCCTAGTGGCCTCTGTCTATGTACATGTGCCTCTATTCAAAATATCATGGCCCAGTAGCCTTAGTCCGTATGCAGGCCCCTCTAGTAAGGTATTATGGCCCAATGGCCTCAGTCTATACACAAGTTCCTCTGTTTAGGGTATTACAGCTCAGTGGCCTTAGTCCAGATACACAAGTTCCTCTCTCTGACTCACTGGACTGTATTACCCTATCTATGCACATGTTCCTCTATTCAGGGTATTATGGCACAGCGGCCTTAGTCCATATACACAAGGAAAACTCCCACACACAGGGTGGGGGAAGGTAGGTGTACCTGGGCCCTCCCTCTTCATTGGGTCTCAGCCCAGGGCCCTGCTGGCAGGCCCTTTGCTCACTCCATGGGGAATCCTGCCACAACACACTGAGCGCTTGGGGAGCAATTCCCCGCCCTGGGCTACTTCTTACCAGACCCTGGCCGATATCCTCTCCATACTCTCACTCTACTTCTGTGGCTTCTCTGGCAGCCCCCTCAGCCTGGCTGCTGCTGCTTGGTCCGACTGTACTTCCTCCCTGGAGCTCCTTCCCCTGCAGCAGTGAGCCCTGACTGAGCTGCTCCAGAGGCTTTTATAGCCAGTCTCCAGTTGGAACGTGCCCAGCAGGGCTGTGGGGGCAGGACCCTCTCAGGCAGGGGGGCCAAGGCAGCTCTGTCAGTGTTGGTGCGGGGTTGATACACCCTCTGACCATTCCAAACACAGCTCACAGCCTATTCATGGAAAGCTACTGGGACAAAATGGCGTCCGAGGGCAATTGAGCATCTCACACCTCCTTACATGGTTTGTTGGCTCTCAGGGGGCAGCCATTGGCCCACGGGAGGCTGTTGCATTAGCAGAAAGAGCCATTGGGGCAGAATGGGCTTCTTCTGTGGCTCATGGTGAGAGTGAAGTGTCTTTAATGGGTCCTCAACACAAAGGAAGCCTCCATCCATCCTGCGAGGAGCACGTGGCACTTTGAAGTGCTGCAGACTCCTCACAGGGTAGGGGCAGGGCGAAGGAAGCTTCATGCAGATCCCCCGCCCCCCAGGCCCTGATTGGCCTGGGAGCAGGGAAGTGCACGAAGCCCCCTCTGCTCTCCCCCCTGCCCTGAGAGCAGCACACAGTGCTTCAAAGTACCACATGCTCCTGGCAGGGTGGGAGGAGGCTTTGTGTGCTCCCCCGCCCCCAGGTCCTAATTGGCCTGGGCGCGGGGGTGCAGCAGGGCTTCCACGGGCCAGATCCATCTGGTGGCAGGCTGGATCCGACCTGTGGAAGCCCTTTTGCCCACCCCTGATTTAGATTTTACCTGCTGGGAGTTACTCTTGGATACAGCATGTAGGCATGATGCCAAAACATAGTCAATATTTATAACTTCAGACATAAAATTGTACATGCATGAAAACAGGATAATCATACGTAGCAAATCCTAACTCTTCCATTGATACCTCACATGACATGCCTCATACAAGCTGTTTTGCCATTAATGCTACCACTGTTAGACAATAATAGGCTATAGCCATGGCCATATTCAGTCCTGCAGCATCACGGGTTAATGTACAATAAGGCCAGCAGTGGGCTGAGATGTCCTTGGGAGTGGGGGCAGGGAAAGCAGTGGCGGAAGAGTGCCAGAGGGACCTTGTGAAGGTCAGGGCCGAATTCAAGCAGCCCCCTAGGGCTGCAGGGAAGGGTGTGCCCAGAGCTCGGGTGGACTCGCTGCCTCTCTGGCAGCAAGAGAATGAGGAAAGGTTAACGGATCCTCGTTTGCTTTTTGACCATCCCCAACAGAGGCTGATAGCTCCCAGGTGCAGATCGCCCATTTCACTGAGGAGGGGATGACCTTGGAGAGTCCGACGCGGGTGAGGCCATTCCACGCCGTGCTGCAGAACCCCAGCTTCTCTCTGATCGGGGTGTTTTGGCTTTGGAGGAAGAAGACAACACCGATCCACTCCATTGTACTGCTCTACCAGGCACAGAAGAGAATTAATCTGACCCTCCACCTCTATCTGATCCCTGACGATGGCTCCCGGATCAAGGTAACTGCTAGGGGATTTCCCTTCTCCCACTTCACTGGTTCTTGTCACACAGACAGAAAGTAGCAGGCCAGAAGTCCAAAGTGCAGCGTAACAAAGCTTCTACTTAAACTTTGTGGGACCTGTGCTTTCAGGTGGATTTGCTTGTCTCACACTCACAGTAGCCCTCAGTTTTAGGCACCACACCTAGGGCATTAGTTCACTGTTTGTTGAGCTCTTTTCAGCATTGACCAGCATAGGGTAAAAGAAGAGAGTAAACTCCACGGTCTTTTCCTCAAGTGGAAATGGGGAGGTGGGTGTTGGGGGGAACCCAGGCCCACCCTCAACCCCAGGTTCCAGCCCAGGGCCCTGTAATAGCAGCTGGCTATATGGGTACGTCTAGACTACATGGCTCTGTCAATGGAGCCATGTAAAGTAGTTTACTCAACATAGTCAATGAAGCGGGGATTTAAATAATCCCCACTTCATTAAAATAAAAATGGCCACCACGCTGTGCTGACGATCAGCTGATCCGGCACAGCGCGGCAGTCTAGACACAGCACGGTTGACAAGGGAAGCCTTTGTCGACCACTCCGGTATGCCTCAGTATCCCCGCTTCATTGCCTATGTCGAGTGAACTACTTTACATGGCTCCATTGACGGAGCCATGTAGTCTAGACACACCCTATGAGTCCCCGACACTTCCTATAAGACAGCTGCAAGATCCCTGGGCTACTTCCCAGCACCTTCTCTCCAGTTCATCCTCCTAGTGCTCACTTGCTGTTGTTTTCCTCCTACTCCCAGTGGCACTTTCCTCCACCCTCTCAGCTACACCCCCCACCAACTGCAGGTAAGCTCCTTTTATAGCCAATCTCAACTGGTTTCCCTAATTAACCCCAGGTGTCCTAATCAGCCTAGGCTGGCCTAACTCTGCAGCACTGGTCAATTAGCCCCAGGGGTTCAGCTACCCTGGGATGGTTCTAGACCAGCCCCTCTCAGCTACCCTGGGATCAAAGTTCTCCTCAGTTTGAGGCCTATTTCTTTCCCCTCCTCTACCTTTTTGTAACCTTCTGTTCTTCTTCAAGTGATGTCCTTGTGGATGCTCCATTGTAGGTGCTGGGCTCATCCCAGCGCCACAGCTCGGAGACTTTTCCATAGCGGTATTCAGCCAGACCGCACATGCTCAGAGGGTGTCTCGCAGTGTTTGCGCTCTTTTGCACACGTGCTCGGTCAGGCTTCTGCCAGTTCCTCTCAACCGCCTCAGGTGCAGATGGAGTGAACCAGTCTCTTCAACCTTTCCTCATTTGTGACAGTATTCAAACTTGTTAATAGTTCTTGTCATAGTTTATAGTTAATAATCAATAGGTACTTAGTTAATACCTTTGTTCTTGTTTTTAAAAAAAACTTTCTTTCTTCATTTACTAAATAGTACAGAAGGATTTTCATATATATATATATATATATATAGTTAAATCCCTTCTCATTCCCCTTCACTTTGAGGATTTAAAAAAAAAAAAAAAAGCCTAACTGAAGAACAACATTTAAAATGCCTGGCTCACCAGGTTTTAAAAAGTGCAACACGTGCTGCAAAGCCATGCCCACTTCTGATGGGCATTCGGCTTGTATTCGTTGTCTTGGTGAAGCTCATGTTCCACAGAGGTGCCCTCATTGTAGTAAATTAACAGTGAGGGCCCACTGAGATAGAGAGATGAGGCTGCAAATGATCCTTTTCGATAAGACTCTCCAGCCCACCAGATCAGATTACACGGCATCTCCTGACCAGCCGGCTCAGAAATGCAGAGCCTCATCTCCTACTGCTGCTCCACCCAAGAAAGTCAAGATGTCACCTACCAGATCTCTGCCTGCTACATTGCAGAGCAGATCAAGCCTGGCACATCTGGCACTGCCGTTTCTCAATCCAGAGCAATCTCGACTTCCAAAACGAAAAAGTCGACGACTGTGGTGCTGATGCGCGCACCGATGGAGCCGAGAGCGACCTCAGCACCGGCAGCTCTGAAACCAAATCTCCGGCATCAACGGATACGCCCGTGCCACATTCCTCATCGTCATCACTGGCACCAATCTCATGACTACTAGCGCTGTCGGTACCAAGCCTGCGTCCAGATGATGCAGCACCGAGGAAGTCAGCGTTGAAAACACCTTGGCACCAAAGCCTTACGCCTCAGTCGCCATTGCCTACTTTCTCTCTGGCACCGTCGCCCTCGCCGCTGGCACTGAGATCACTGATGCTGAGATCTCACCCTGGGGAATGTCACAGGTCTCTTTGCTCCCCACACCAGAAACTACTATTCCCATTCCTCAGGGCACTGAGAAATCACGCCCATTACTCCCACCACCGATTTTCTGTCTCCCCATCGCTTTAATTCAGGATCTCATACACTCAATCCCATTCACCACAATCACCACGGGCAGCACATTGGGAAAACTACAGGCACTCTCACCTTGAAAGATGATCACCCCTTGACAGAGTATACTACCATCATCACCTCTCGCCTCATCAGTACTCCTATCACTACAGATCTAAGTCCAGGGGAAGATCTCTTTGTGAATGTACATCATCCAGGCATTCACTGGCTCCAGCCCCCCACCCCCACTGCATTCCAGCAACTTGCATCACCACAGCTGCAACATTCGGAACCAGAGGAGGGGCAGGCTTCTGACATAGATGAGCATCCACCTGACATCTACCCGACAGACCAGTCCTCCTCTTCACCTGATGAGACCGTTATTCCGGGAAAAATATCACCTCCCGACGACCTCAAACAATTTCAAGAGCTCTTCAAGAGAGTGGCAATCAGCTAGGAAGTGCAGTTGGCAGAGGTACAGGAGAAACAACACCATCTTCTCAAGACTCTCCAGCCAACACACAGCTCCAAGATAGCCATTCCCTTGGATGAGGCTATACTTGAAGTAGCAGACGATATCTGGCAAACCTGTGCATCTGCTCTGCCCACCGGTAAGAAAGCGGACAAGAAGTACTTTGTGCCACCTAAGGGGATGGAATTTTTGTTCACCCACCCTCAGCCCAACTCTCTGGTGGTTGATGTTGCTCAACAAAGATTGAAAACGCCACTATACAAAAACCCCATCGTTGACAGAGATAGTAAGAGACTTGATTTATTTGGCAGGAAAGTATATACATCTGCAGTGCTCCTGCTTAGATAGCAAATTACACCACACATTTATTGAATCATAATTTCAATAATTATACTAAGCTAACATCTTTCTTACAACACCTCCCTAAATCAAAGAGGCCCATCTTGAAGTCTATGATACAAGAGGGATACGCCTCCGTCAGAGCAGGGCTCCAAATAGCCATGGATGTGGTGGACACAGGTCGATCGATGGCTACTGCAGTGGTGATGAGACAGGCTTCCTATCTTCAGTCAGCAGGAGTCCCCAGAGACCTGCAAAATAGAGTGGAGGATTTACCGTTTGACAAAAACAAATGATTTGTGGAGAAGACAGATAGCATACTTCACTCAATAAAGACTCATGCACGACTCTATGCACCTTGAGGATGTACACTCCCCCGTACAGGAGGTGCGTTACACCCCTTATCAAAGGCATTGTGATTATTCTTATAAGACAATATTGGCAACATCAACAACGGGGCTTTGATCAATCCCGCACGCAACAAAGACCTCAGAGATGCCATAACCAAAATACTCGCACGCAATCTCAACCTGCCAACAAGCAGCAGGTTTGACTCCTCATTTGAAAGCATGCAAACAGTCACACACACCGGGCTCAACCACCATACCACCCATTTATTCTACCATTGTCTGCGGCCCTTTTACGAGCAATGGGCCTCCATCACTACCAACAAGTGGGTCTTGAAGATAATTCAGTCTGGCTACACAATACACTTTATCTCCGTCCCCCCACCACCGCACCTACCCCGTCCCTCTTTTGGGACCCTTTTCAAGAGAACTTGCTGCTCAATGAGGTCAAACACCTACTTTCTATAGGAGCAGTAGAAAGAGTTCCAAATGAGTTCAGAGGGAGAGGGTTTTATTCCCACTGTTTCCTCACACAAAAGAAGATGGGTGGATGGAAACTAATTCTAGATCTCCAAAAGTTAAACAGATATCTCCAAAATCAATGTTTCAAAATGGTGACTCTTGCTTCTATAATACCTGCACTAGATCACAACGACTGGTTTGCTGCCCTCAGCCTTCAGGATCTTATTTCATATCAAGATTCATCCTGTACACAGGAGATTCCTTCAATTTACAGTTGGCATAGACCACTTCCAATACCGGGTCTTACCCTTCGGCCTGTCCACTGCCTCCAGGGTATTCTCAAAATACCTGTCAGTAGTCACGGCGCATCTTCGTCAAAAAGGGGTTATAATATTTCCCTACTTCGACGACTGACTGCTAAAGGGCGGCTCATCAACCGAGACACCCGATATGGTAGATATCACCAGATGAACTTTCAATTTCCTTGGACAATTAGTCAACAAACACAAGTCAACACTCCACCCTACTCAGGAGTTGGAATTTATTGGTGCCCGATTAGATGCCACCACGGCAAGGGCCTATTTGTCCCTTCAAAGATTCCAAGCTATTCAGAGTTTGATAGACATTCTACAGTACAGCCTCACCGTACAGATAATCACTTGCCTAAAACTCATGGGCCATATGGTGACTACAACATATGTAGTCTGTCATGCCAATGGTGGACAGACCACAGAAATCTTTTCGCTGGAGACCCCTTTCATCAACAACAGCCCTCATGCCATATCACCACAGATGCCTCCCTCAGAGGTTGCGGAGTGCACATGGGCACCATATTGGTCCAGGGTTGATGGTCACCTCAGGAAACTTCATTCCATATAAACCTTCTGGAACGCAGAGTAGTCTTCAGTGCCTGCAGGCACTTCCACAACCATATTCACAATATGTCAGTTAAAATTCTTACCGACAACATTGCGGCGATGTATTACATCAGCTGTCAGGGTGGAGCATGTTCTCACTCCCTGTGTGTAGAAGCAATCTGACTCTGGAACTGGTGCATTTGGAATGCCATCACACTTGTAGCATCTTACTTACCTGGCATCAACAACCTTGCTGCAGATTTCCTGAGCAGGCACTTTGCACCGGGTCACAAATGGGAGCTCCATGATGGAGTCCTTCATTTCCTGTTTCGACGTTGGGGGACGTCCCTCATAAACCTCTTTGCAACCTATCACAACAAGAAGTGGTTCTATTACTGCTCCAGAACGGGAGTGGGTCGGGGATCCCTGGGTGACACATTTCTACTCAGTTTATAAAAAGGGGGCTCATCTGACTTTTTATAATGATTGCTACAAACTGCATTGCTGTCCAGACTGGTGAGGACGAGCGTTCTCCTAAGGTCACAATCCAGGTTTTTCTCTTTTCATTTTCATCAATGGCCTTTCTCTCCATGGCTGTGGTGGAGGTAGAGAATGGAAAGGGAACTCTGGCACATCTGACCAAGGCACCGCTGCGGGGTTTCTCTTTGTGTCTCCAGGCCTGACTCTGCTTGTGTCCCCAGGCTGTGAAGGACTATGAAAAGGAGTTCCAGTCGTGGTGTGTGTCTAAGTCCCATTTCACCTCTCGACCCCTGTGCTTTGGCACCTGCTGCGCCGTGTCCAGCCCGTCGGACATAATGGTAACGCCCAAGGTGAGTAGAATGGTGGCAGAGGACATGGAGCTCTGGAGGGATCCGGGCAGAGCAAACTCTTCTCTGAGTCCGTGCTGAGCCCACATGTTGGTGCCACAGTTGGGGGCCTGTGCTGCAGGGATTGGGCTGAGGGGCTCAAGAGGGGCCCTCTTCTCAAGTCAGTGCCAATCACTATGCCCCCGCCCCCCCCACAGCTAGGGGGATGCCGTGCTGCAGAGAACCAGACGGGGAACATTCTGCCCTCGCAGTCTGTGCTGTCCCCAGTGCCTTGCCCCAGCGTTGGGGTCACTGTGCTGCATGGTACAGTGGCTAAGGGACAGTCCTGAGAGCCAGGCATCACTGGTTTTGATCCCACTATCTGGCTGTGTGCCTCTGTTTCCCCATCTGTGAAATGGGGCTAATGATACTGCCCTTGCTTACTAATGAGCTTAGGGATCCTTGGAAGGAATGGAGAGTGTCAAGTGTGTAGTATTAAAACTCTGCTGCTGAGGTAACTGACCACTAAGACCAAGTACTGAACTCTGGGGTCACATACACAGTGACTGGCACACAGGCTGCCAGTTGGTTTCATGTTACAGTCGCAGAACATTTGAAAACATGTTCACGCAGTTGGGGGCTGGCGGGAGAATTTTTTGTTGATGCAAAAACTCCTCTCTGAGCAGCTCTGAGTAACACTCCTCAGCCGCTTTTTCAGCCCTGTTACTTGGGTGGAGGTGGGGTGTGTGATGAGTTCTCCCACTCTGGGGTGCAGTTCTGGAACTGGGGTACCTCAGCCCTCTGTCTTATCAGCCTGGCCTCCCTCTCCCACTGTGCTGTTGTGAGAAGCTGTATCCCACTTCTGGTCCTGCATTCACACAGGCCAGGGCACATCCATCTGCAGTTACATGGAACTTCTTCTCAGCCACTCATGAGCCATCAATGGAAAAGCTTCATGGAGCTCCCCTCCAACTCCCAAACATAGGACCCCAGAGTAGTACTGTCCTGCCCTGGTCAAACCCTGACCAGTGTGAGTTCGTTACCCAGTACACCAGCCCCTGTTCCTGAGCAGATTCCTCAAGCACTGCAGTAAACACACTGTTTTAGCTAAAAACATAAACTAGAGAGATGGATTTTAAGTGATGATAAATAAAAGTGCAGGCACTCCCGAGTTACAAACACCCACACGTATAAAGAAACGCTCGCCTGTAGCCTCAGGCAGGGAGGCCCTTAGGGTTTATGGGGGCCTAGGCAGCTGCAGCTGGGGGGATGATGGTTTATTAGAGATGTGATTTTATAATCTTCAGCAACACGCTAAAATTTACATTAAACTCAGATCCTGTCGACTAACTCTGTATATTCAGAAACTGACAGGATGTACTTGGGGTTGGCAAATGCTTGTTAAATGGCTTCCTTACCTCCCAAATGGCTCTTTCACAGGCTCAGTGTCTGCTAATCACTCTCGCCAGCTTTGTCACTCTTATGGTATCTAGATCCTTGCCGAAGGAAGCAGAGCCACAGACCAGGGACAGGAAGAGTTAGGTGGAAGGGTGGACATTAAGACCCAGCGGTGCCCCAGATTTCGGACACCCTACACAGAGAATGGGTAAAGATGGCCATGGCAGCAGGGGTGCAGGCAAGAGGCATGGATGCTGGAGAGCAGCACAAGTGCTGGCCGGAGGATACCAAAGGAGCAGGGGGCAGTCGTGCAGCCAGCAGCTGGAAAGAAGCAGTGCTTTGTAGGGGAAAACATCAGTTTTCTCCAGCCTCTGCCTGCGTGACTGCTCCTTGCGCCTCTGGCATCCTCCAGCCTGCACTCGCACTGCTCACCACCTCCTGGTGAGCCAGAGCTGAGTGAGCACATGGGGGGGATGACAATCGGGGGATACCCAGGAGTCCCCCTCAGAATCTCCACCTACTCCCTCATCCTCCTCTAATTAAACCTGCCTTTCCTCAAGTACCAGGATTCAAGGTTAAATAAAAAACTCTCTCTACCATTTCTCATTGCCAATATGCAGGAGTTCAGCTACCTTAGGTGTTAAATAGGTTTTTGTGAACTAACCTGAAAACCAGTTATAACATTGTTTCTATGGGAAAATGGGTTCCGAGTCCCAAACAACTGACTTACAAGCGAACTTTTGGAACACAACCTGGTCATAAGTTGAGGACTTCCTGTACAGATCTAAGTAGAGAACCATAAGACATAAAACAGAACTGCAACCTAACTCCTCCAGATTAGAGCAACCTAACTGCTCGAATCTGGTAGCACTTTATAGACTAACAAAACATATAGATGGTACCATGAGCTTTTGTGGTCACAGCCGTGAAAGCTCATGATCCCAGCTACATGTTTTGTTAGTCTATAAAGTGCTACCAGACCAGTTTTTGTTTTTTAAGTTTACCCTGTACAGACTAACTCGGATACCCCCTGGTGCTCTAATCTGGAGTGACATCATCACTTGACCTCACTTCCTCTAGAATTCAACACAGGCAGGCTTCCTTCTTTCCTGCCCCCTTTCAGTCTTTGTTCTTAAGGTGGTTCCAGTTGTTGCATTCTAGGGGAAGTGAGGTCAAGTGATGATGTCACTTCCCCCTTTTATAGCTTCTTCCATGGGAGGAAATTCCATTGTCCCAAGCAAAGTTTTCAGGACAGCCAGTGGAAAAATACCAGCAAAAGGTGGAGTTTAGCATCTAAACACATGCCCTTGCATGTCTGATGCGTCAGGGCAGGCATTACTTATACATTGCCCGAAGCACCCACAGGAAAGTGTATCAGGTGAGGCTCAGCTTTTCCTAAGGCCCATTGTCTGTGCTGATGAGCCTTTAACTTTGGATCATCTGTTCGCAATCTGCTGGCTTCCCAGGAGCAAACAGCTGAAATAGAGGGGCACAGACAGCAGCCGTCACTTCAGCTACAAAATGACACAAGCTTACAAATAGGATGATCGGGTTTGGCAAATCATTGACTTACGTGACAATTTGTGCAAGACACACCACAGTTATATTGCAGTCCTATCACTATGGGGTGTAGCGTGTCATAAGGGGCACCCCTAATATCACTCTTGGTTTTCCTACAGGAACTGCCATTTTTGGATAAACCTGCAGATACTTTTCAACCATTCACAGAGGTCCACACCAAGGATTTCAGGGAGGAGCTGGAGCTCAGTCTGGAGGAGAAAAATGATAAGACAACAATCTGGGAAGCTGTCATCAGAGCAGGTAGGCCCAGCCCAGCAGGGGGAGATATTTGTGCAGGCAGCCCCCAACCAGCGCCTCTCGCAATGTCTGCATCTGTAAACTTCCCTGTAACTTTTCCATAGCTCAGTTTGAACATGAAAGCACCTGCTAAGCTTGCACTAGGACCTAGGATCTTGCCTCTGATAGCATCTCTGTTTGTGTCAAATACGTGTTACAAGGCGTAGTGGGGGTCACAGCTTGGTGTGGGTGAGCACAACAGAGCTGTGGGAAGAATACAATCAGTGTAGTTACCAGAACAGCCCGCCTGCTGTATATAAATACACATGGCCTGGGTATCAGGCCCATAATTAAGGCTACGATGTGCACTGGAGGATGTGAAAATTACAGTCTCTTGTCCATGGCTTTTACTACAAATGTCCAGGACAAAATCCCTACCCATGGTACGCACTGGAGCAGATGGGAGTGCTTCCAGCAAGGGCACAGGAGCACAAACACACCAGCCAGCGCCTTGTCACAGCTTTGCTCTCTCGACTGTGGATTTTCTCAGGAGCCAATCACACGATGGCGAGAGGCAGCATTAACGTCTGTCGGCCGTCTCAGTGTGCAGTGAATCTCCCGCATTCAGACTCTCAGCAGCTTCTGCACTTGATTTTCTCTCCTCCCGGGTGGACTCTATGACAGCGCTCCCCAGAGAGCACCCAGCACCTCCACTGACATCAGTGGAGTCAGGGCCAGATTCTGGTCTCTGACTGTGGTGTAAATCTGGGCCCACAAGCCAGTCGAGTGGGAAAAGGCCCCATGTGCTGTGTTAGGGAAAAGTAACTGTCCTCTGACTCTCTCTTTCCCTTTTTTCTCCCAGAGGACCTGATGCCTTCTGACTCCTCCACCAAGATACAAACAGGTGAGTAGGGTTCAGAGCTGCAAACGCCAGTTTCTCAATCCAGCTCTTCTCTCTGAGGCCGGTTTCTTTGCTTCAGAAACAATAAATCAGGTGATGAAGTCCCTGTTCAGTGCTTGTCTTGTCCACCTCTTGTTTGGCACGGCTGCCTCACCTCACCCCAGAGGTGGCCTCATGCTGGCACCGGGGGAGCCATCTCTCTCTGTGCAGACTTGTTACCAGATTTGCCCAGTACTCTGGGGTATGCTCATTTATTAGGGCTACTCTTATGGGACTGGGGGGAGGTAACAATTCTATCCGTGTGCTGCTTGTGCTACTTGTGCTCTCATATGGAGCCGAATTCTCCCTGCTGCCAATTCCCCCTCCCACTGGAGCTCTCCTGCAGGAACTAGGTTCCTCAGGATGGGGTTCTTACCACCTTAGCAACACACACAGACACTCACACCCACTAACAGAGCACGTCTGAGAGGGCTGGGTAATCAGCACTCACAAGCTGACCCCCTCATATATCCCTGGACTCAGCTGGCTGGGTTTAACAGCCATGCCACACTGCACCCTCATGTGCCTTTGGACTCAGTGGGCTGGATTAAACAGCACTTTAAGCTGCCATCCTCATACACCCCCAGGTTCAGCCCCCCCATCCCCTCTTTCACACCACAATCATTCACTGGTAAACCACACGTTGAGCAAACCCCACAGGACTTTGGGCACTACAAGGATCTTTAGTTTGGGTACAAGAAGCGTTGTTGCAGAGCGAATGGGGAAGCCAAAACAACACCCTTGTGGAAGAGTGAGTGAAAGAGAAAGAAAGAGAGAGAAGCAACCAGCTTAACAATGAAAGTTATTTATTTCTGAGTAGTGAATAGATATCAAACAGTTACAATATTAAATCTAAATTGAAACTGATTACAAATGTTAGGTAACCATATAACAGTTTACATAGGGCAGGGTCAGGAGGCGCTGCTTAGAGAGGTAGTTGATGGGGGGGAGAAAGAGAGAGAGAGAGAGACCTCACCACTCCATGAAGCTTGCACTGATCGGGGTTCCCAGATGATGATGGTAGCCGGGAGTCTAGAGGGCAGGAGACAAGCAGAGCAGAGCCCCCAGCACGATCAGACAGGAGATGATGGAGTCTCAATGGAACTGATGCAGTTTAAATCCAGGTATCAGAACAGTTTTTCTTGGGCCAGAGTAGGAGTTTTTATAGGGATAGGACAATAGTTCAAAGAGAAAGAGGTGAGACAATAGAGACTGATCATCCCTGGTTATGGGGGATGCTCCTTGAATGAGCTCACAATGCAACTAGGCAGTGTCAGTATTTTCGATGTCAATAGGATCGTTACTAGAACTGGTCTGATAATGACTAATTTGGGTGTGAGCAGGCCTGGGTTCATTAGCATCTGGAGCAGGGATTTCCCATCAGGCAGTGCTTCTCTGCTTTCGGTGTCCCATAGTTCAGTGCAGTTCCTGCCTTGGAAGAGCTGGTCTCCATTCTGTATGCTAATGAGTTCTATCTTCAATGCAGATGAGGCTGGGGTGTTTCCTTAACTAGTTTAGCTGTGTCTTCCTTGGCCTTTTCATGGCTTTGTCTGATTCTAGCAAAGGCCTAGGGGAAGGGG
Source organism: Pelochelys cantorii (assembly GCA_032595735.1). NCBI lineage: Eukaryota > Metazoa > Chordata > Testudines > Trionychidae > Pelochelys > Pelochelys cantorii. The sequence goes on from CM064329.1 coordinate 4,500,929, forward strand.
GCGGGGGAGGATGGTTTTCCATGAATGTCACTTCCTGGCTCCCAAGAGCACAGGGGTGGTAGGTAACAGACTACAAAGTGCTGGGAAGAAACTCCCCAGAGACATGTGAGTGTTTATATTGGCAAACATGGTCACACCCCCAATTCATTCTCTCCCCTCCACTCAGACACACATTTTGTTGACCGGCACCGAGAACAGCTGATCCAGCGGGTGACGGCAGTGGACAGCATCCTGGATTTATTGCACGGCCCCGTTCTGGACACTGAACAATACGAGAGCGTCCGAGCTGAGAGAACGAACCCGGCGAAGATGCGGAAGCTGTATGAGCTGGCCTCAAGTTGGAACGCCCACTGCAAAGAGCGGTTCCACCAGGCGCTGAGGGAGAAACACAGACACCTGGTTGAAGAGCTCGAGGGGAGATAGGAGGCAGCTCTCCCCCTCCTCAGAGATCGCACTGGGAGGGGTTAATGCATAGGGTTTCTTTTTGTGAATAGGGTAAGTCACAATATGCAAACTGCACTAACTAAGAGTGTGCACAAGGAAGACCTGTTCCATGTTCCAGTTTGCATCATGAGTGCATGTGCAGCATTCTTAGGCTACGTCTACACGGCACAGTTATTTCGGAATAAGCTATTCCAAAATTAGTTATTCCAAAATAGCTTATTTCGAAGTAGCACGTCTACACTGCAGGGAAGTCTCCAAATTAGTCCGAAGCAGGCTTCCCTGATGTCGACGTGCTATTTAGAGCCCCAGGTAGAATAACTTAGAATGAGCCTGGTGAAGGGCTATTTCGAAATAGCAGAAGTGGAGCGTCTACACCTGCCTTATTTTGAAATAGCTGTTTTGGAAGAGGCATTATTCTTCACAGAATGAGAGTTACAGAAGTCGGAACAAGCCATCCATTATTTTGAAATTATTTCAAAATAATAGCATGGCTGTGTGGATGCTCACATAGTTATTTCAGCGTAACAGCTGTTATTCCAAAATAACTTTCCTGTGTAGACACACCCTTGGAGAGTATCCCACACCCCTTTGACTTGGTGCTGAGCAGTGTTCCCTGCAAGCTGTGCACTTGTGCGGCACTCAGATGCCTTGTAGCTGATTCACAGAGCGCCCACAGCTAGGTTGTGGTTCTGTGGGTGGTGCACATCCACTCATGCCTCAGGACACACAAGAATTATTCTGCACATGGAAAAGATCATAGGGCATATTGGTGCTGGGCATTCTGCAGGTGTTCTCCCTGGGAATTGTGGGTGACATGGTGCAGGCCAGATCCCCATAGCTCTGTGCGACTATGCTGGCCACCAGGAACTCACAGGTGCTGCTTGGGCTGGGGTTCAGCTGACTGAATTAGGCTCTGGACATTCCTGTGCTCGGCAGCGCAGCCAGCAGAGTAGATGATGGGCTGCTGGAGCAGCTTCCCAGCTGGGCTCAGGAAACCGGCGCAGACTGGGCGGAGAGGATTGTCCTGAGCTCTTCAGTGACCAGTGGTGAGCAAATGTCTGGGTGGGTTCCATCGCCATCTGGAATCTGGCCACCCCGGGTACCACCAGCAGACAGCAAACCAATTGCACAAGGGGGGTCGGTTGTCGGGGCTGTTGTCATGCGGGTGGTTGGTGCCAAGGAAAAGGTCCCATGGTCCTGAGCTCTACAGTGTGCTCAGACTCAGGAGGTTATTGCTGGCTCCGCACACATGGGCTCCCAAACTCTGCCGGGGCGAGGGATGGATCCCGTGTGCCTGTTTGTCTCCCTTCTCCCCCAGACTGCTGAATGCAGAATTTACAGACAGAAGGGGGATTTCTCTGTGGTCCTCCGAGGCCTGGTTGCCCTTGGCTGTGAATGCAGGTGGCCTGGAGCCATTGTGCCAAGGTGTTTTTGACCTCAGGCTTGTTTATTTCACTGGGGAAAGGGCTGCCTGCCGCCAGGCCCACTATGGACATTGGGTCTCCTCGCGTAACTGGAGCCATGTGTCCTTTGCTTTCTGGTGAAGGAAGCCATGCCCAGGCTGCTTGGACAGATGGAAGGCCCCCTCAGTAGCTGCAGGATGCAGTGGAGTGCGCGTGTGGCCCTGTGACAGGGAGGGGTGCTCTTTGTAGACTAGGCTGGAAGCCGTAGACTAAAGCATCCCAGTAGCTAGAGCAGCATGTTGCATTTTGCACAGTGTTTGCAAGGGGGGAGGGCGCAGGCCGTAGCGCTGGGCGGGTGCAGAGATCTGAACCGCCACCAGGGCATCCCACAGAAAATGGAAACAAGCGGGGTAATGTTGTCAGGGATGCCCATTGCTCTTCTCTCCAGTCTCACCCTGACGCCCTGCAGCCCTGCACCCAGAGGTTATCCTGTGGAGACGGGGTGAGGGAACGTGCTGTGAGCTGTGCAGTTGTGTTTATTGGTGGTGGCAGAGGGACATGGGGATGATCCTTGGTTTTGCCTGAGCCCTTTTGTAAAACTCTGAATTATTTTGGTTTTCCAGCTTTCCTGTGCTAACGCACTGAGCCCTCAGGACTGAATTTTAACGGGTTTTGTTATGAAATATCAATTGTGTAAAATAAAAATAAGTATTTAATTAAATTGACAACTTGAAAGAAACATCTAACTGAACCTAAAGTCTGTCAAACGCCAAGTGCAGGTAGAACAGACGGGGGGCTGGGCACGTAAAGCCACAGGCGAGTGCCCACCTCACCTCTGTCTCTCGTTCATGGACTCTCAGGCACCCAGTGTCCAGGGCACTAGATGGCTCAGGTGAACCCCCACTGGGTTCAGTTCTCAGTGCCCAGAGCTCGGCTCTGCAGGGAATGGCCTCTGGCAGGGTGTTGCTGTTATCCCGTGGGAAGACATTGATGGGGTCCCAGTGTCCTGCATGATCCAGGGGCTGTAGGAAATGGTTGAGCTAGAGCCTGGTTTACAACACTGCATTGTTGTACTAGAGCAGTTTGGCTTTGCATTGCCTCCAGGTCTGGTCTCTGCCTTTCCCTGTCTCCTTCCATGCTCTGTCTGCCAGCACAACTTGGCAATGGCCAATGTCCGCACTGCCTTGGTATCTGCTGTGATCTCTCTGGAGACACCCCCTGACCCTCTCCATCCTCAATTTCAGCTCCCTGCTTTTTGCTGGTTCAGTTTGTCTTTGGGACTCTGCCATTCGGGGGGGGTGAACACCGCATTCCGAGTTTTCTGCTCTCTTCCCCCGCATGCTGTCCAGCCACTCGGTAATTGGTGAAGGACCCATCCTTGAGGAGCTGGACACCACGGCTGGGGTTGTGTGTGAAACAGGAGACCCCCAAAGCAATTATTGTTCAGATGCCAGATAAGCTGGGATAGCTTTGTATTGTTTTTAAAAGGAGTGTTTCTGCCTTTACCTCTGTGGGATTCTTCCAAGTCTTGTGGGAGAGACCCCAGAGATGGTGGGCGTGAGCAGGGCTGGTTGCACTGGTATTTTTGGGTGCACGGTGTGTGCTGCTTGGCTTTGCTGTAGGGCTGAGAGGATGTGGAGGAGGAAGAAGGGAATAATATTTCCAGACTGGGTTTGTTACCCGCACACATTTCTCTATCCTTTCCACACTTCAGGGACACACACTGTTACCCAGTTCGTAGCGCTCAGGGTGTAACTTCCTGTGGGTTTGCAGGATCTTTTGCCACTGAAAGAACCTTACACAGTAATATTCGTATTCTCTATTTATTGACAATTGCCAAGCAAGCAGAATACACCTGCTAAGCACAGAGCGTCATGCTCACCAATCCTGATACAGGCAGACAGACTTCCCCTGGTGGCCAGGCAAGGTCAGTCTCTCTGGATCTTGGCTGTTGCATGTCACAGTCACACAGAGGAGTCCTGGCAGCTCTGGTCTTGGACTGTGTCTTGGAGGTGAGTTCTTCTTCCGGGTCTTCCCTCCTCCTTCTTGGTCTTCCTTTCCCTTTTCCTTCTTTCTTTTTCTTCTGCTGCTGCTTCTTTTTCTTTTTCTTGGACCCCAGTCTATACAGTAAAACTTGAGTCCTGCTTAGCTATAACGTAACCAATTCTTTTAGTATAATGTTACGAACCAATCATAACACACTGTAAGAGAATTACCTAACCAATCATACCCCACCACCTTAGTTGATTTGCACCTAGCAAAATTAATTATACAGCAGACAGCGATCACACAGACAAACAACAGGCAAGTGAAGGCCCTAATCGCAGAATGCAGATTCCACTACCACAACTATAGGTAATGAGTTTCCTGCTAGACAAAATGCTGTTAACTAAGTTTTATTCTTCAAGGACTGTCCCCATGGGTGCTCCAACTTTGGTGCTTCAGGGCCACTGACCTCAGGATGGAGATCTTTTACAGCAGTACTCCTGGCCAGCCACACGCGCAGGGAGCCGGTGTGTGTTCAATACGGGCTACTGTGCATGCGGATCGGCCACCCCCCCCACTGCCTTCAGTTCCTTCTCTACCACCGCCAGCTCCTGTTGCAACTCCAGCCGTCTCCCTCTCAGCCTCATCTTATCTACCTGCAAAGAGTTACCTTAGCAGTTAGCCACTTAAGCTTAATCAGTGTTAAGTAGTTTGTTTAGATAGTTTAGAAGAAAACACACGCACTCACACAAAACAACCCCCCCCCACACACACAACTGGACAACTGAAAGAAGCAACAGCGAGCCACTCCCCTCAACGATCCTTCCTTCGGCATCTCAGCGGGACGTGCCCGACTCGCCTGACCTCAAGTGCTGCTCCATTTGTCAAGCAGCCTTATCTGTGTCTGACAGACATGGCAAGTGCCTCCATTGCTTAGGGCAGCTTTATTTCCTGAAAAGCAGCCCTCGCTGTCAGCAGTTGACAAGCCGCTCCCAGAGAGCGAGAGAGCTCCGGACAAAACTCCTCACCATGGAGAAAACGAGAGCTTTTCCTGCGGCAAGGCACACTCCACCCAACCCGTCATGTATCACTGGGCACGGGGTCAGAGATAATGGCTCCCTCCTGATGGAGCCCGAAGATCAAAGCGATGAGTAGCCTTAATGAAAGGGCTCACTCCCCTTGGGCACTGACTCGCCACTCAGGAAGCGGTCAGTTGCCTCTGCCAAGCTGTCCCAGCCAGCTGCAAAAAGGGCTGCGGACAAGCTAAAAGTGAAAGCTGCTGGCAGAGAGAAAAGCCAGGAGACAAAGCAGCTTCCCGCGCTTCAACCACGGTACCGACGGGGCAAAAGGAAGAAGTTACTCACCTTGTGCAGTAACGATGGTTCTTCGAGATGTGTCCCCAGGGGTGCTCCACTCTAGGTGTCGGGCTTGTCCCGTGCCGCAGACCGGAGATTTATTCAGCAGCGGGCCACACATGCGCAGCAGGAGGCACGCGCTGCTCACGCCAACTCTGAGCGTGCGCAGCCTGGCTCCCGCCAGTTCCTCCTAACTGTCTATGACATTACGCACTGCAGACTTTCGCAGATGCAGACACAAAGTTTGGCCACACGATACTCTTGGCCTCACAATCTCAGCATGCAAAGCTCCCACCTCCTCATATGAACATTGCTTCATAGTCACCCAAGGTGGAGCACCCATGGGGACAGTCCTCGAAGAAGAAGGGAAGGTTACTCACCTCTGCAGTAACTGGAGTTCTTCGAGATGGTTGTCCCCGTCGGTGCTCCACCACCCTCCCTCCTCCCCTCTGCTTCGAGATTCAACATCTCCAGGGCAGAGAAGGACCTGAGGAGCGGGGGGTGGCTGGTCGCGCATACGCAGTAGCCTGCATAGAACACACACCAGTTCCCTGTGCGTGCGGCCGGCCAGGGGTACTGCTGTGAAAGATCTCCGTCCTGGGCTCAGTGGCGCTGAAGCACCTAAGGTGGAGCACCCATGGGGACAACCATCTCGAAGAACTCTGGTTACTGCACAGGTGAGTAACCTCTCCTCTCCCCATCTTGAGATCTGTTTCTTTATCTGGTGACAGTGGGGGCCATTAGGACAGGATCCCCTTCTCTCAGCCTACTGTGGCACTACTTTAATGCACTTTAGCTGGAATGTGAGTATGTGACTCCAGGCTTTTCAGCTAATGGCTGCTGCTCTTCAGTCTGGCTGCAGAGGAAGGCTTTAGGCCTCCCAATGTGGCTACAGGAAAACCGTATTATTACAGTCCCCTCCTTAATGACGCTTTTACCAAAGCTGTCGTTACTATTTCAGGAGTCCAATACTCAGACAGGCTGAGCTTCGTCTTGCCTCCTGGGTATTATTAACAAGGGCCTCAGCTGACTTTGCAGGCCAGCTTCCTGTATCCTTCGAACAGCTCTCTTCACCCAGCTAGCCAAAGCCAGTTGGATTCCAGTGATCACCACAATGGCGTGAACCATTATATTTAGCATCCCTGTTGCAGAAGGCGACCACCCTAATAGTGTTTCCCACCAGGAGTGATGTCAAAGCATCTGTAATAGTTTTTAGTACATGAGTGATTTCTGCATGGTCATGTTGCAGTTGAATATGTATTTGTTCTCTTGTCTGTGCAATATACTGCAATTGTGAATGTAACCTAGGATGGATTAACAATTTTCTTATCATAGTCATATTCGTGCCTAATGTTACAGGCGTTATGTTGTGATACGGCTCTGGTTTAAATTTAAAATAGTTTATAGTCCACACAGGTATATAAGATTCAAAATCACAACTCTTAATCTTTGTGATGTTGCAAAAACATCTATTAACTAAATGAGTCATAAAATACAGTTCCTTATCATATGCTACTACAATTGGACAATGACTTCTCACACAAACACATTCCCTTCCTCATATATAACAGCTGACTTTTGTTCAGCGAATATATCAAACATACATCTTGGGGTTCCTTTGTGTTTAACATAGAAACATTCATCCCTTTCTTGTAAATTTTGATCCTCACACACACATCCCAAATTTTCATGGGTCACACATTGAAACATGTCAATGGTTTTCCATGTTGGTTTTCTTTACATGCCCAGGAATGATGATCAGTGGAATACATAATCAATTTTTTTTGTGAGCTGGATTCCCATAGGCACCACTGGACAGATATCAATAGTTAGGCTAGGGTGTACAGTTACTACATATGCTTGTAGAACCATTTGATCTTTGTTTAGGGTGAAATTTACCAAATTCCACCATGCCATATATTGTCTCTCCTCTTCTGTAACTCTTTCCCACAACAGTTTTCTTATTTCCAAAGGCAAATTTCCTTGCAGACCTTCCTGGATTATTTGAATGACCAATTGCTGACATTTCCTGAGCCTGTGTACAACCTAACGCAAGGTTCACTAGCCCTTCCCATTTCATTCCCAAAGAGTGATATTGCTCTGCAAACTTCCGATACAGCTCCTGATCCCTGACTTCCCATTCAACAGGCCTTTATACCCAGCCCAGCCTCTTATCCATCTCTTGTATGTTAGCACCCAACTGTTCTGCTTTTTTCTTGTGTGTTTCTGTTGAGGCCTCTAAAAGACACTGGATCCACTGGTCATTCAGCACCTTGGGTTGCCACCCAGCTGGAATATCAACATCTAACTACCACTCCTGGGGCATCCCTTCCTGTCATTGCTACAAGGGGAGTGTAACCAGGACTCACTGGGACTGACCTTAGGGCCATTAGAATCATAAGCACCTTTTCATCCCAGTCTTTCCCATTTTCTTTACCATTTTTCTTAGAGCATCTTTTAGAGCGTGGTTAGTTCCTTCCACTTGTCCCACTCTGTAGAACCTTTGCTTAATGCCTAGCATTTTACACAGCTCCTGCATAGGTCCCCCAATGAAGTGTGGGCCTTGGTCTGAATCGATTTCCTTGGGCAGCTCCCGCCGGCTACACACCACATTAAACAGTTCCCTGGAGGAGTCAAAGCTGTGTTAGACTTGGCTGGGATGGCTTCTGTCCATTTTGTAAAGGGATCTCCAATTACCAAACAATACTTGTTACTCCTTGGAGGAACTGGTAGCGGTCCAATATACTCTATCTGTAACTGGGCCCACAGACTCTGAATCCTTTGGTGAGCAATAGGGCCCTTTTGTACCTGTGGTGCTGCTTTGACCATAGCACATTGCAAACAATTATTACACCACCGCTTTACATCTTCCCTTAGGGTGGGCCACCACCCTGTATCTTTGACCCTTTCCACAGTTTTGTCCACCCCGAAATGCCCTTCCTCATGAGCATATTGAACCAGTTCAGTTCTGACCTTTTTAGGCACCAACCCACCTTTTAGGCTTTTCCCCAAGGTCTGAGTCATGTTTAAGGAGCCACACAGCCCCTTTGGCATCTTTGTGAACCTGCCATTTCCCTTGGCTTGGTCCATGCCTCAGGAATTGCTCCATTTCTTCATCCCCTTCCTGTAGGGTTTGCGGATCCAATGTCTCTGGGCTTGGCACCTGTTTTTGTGCTCTGGTTACTACGCTGATCGCCTCCTCCTCTTCCTCGCTATGTGTTAACAGGGCCCCGTGTTTGGCTGAAGCATCTGCCCTGTTATTGAAAACTGAGTTTTCTTTACCCACCTTGAGATCTGTTTCTTTATCTGGTGATAGTGGGGCCGATGGGACAGGATCCTTCTCATAGCCTGGTGGGACACTATTGTAATGCAACTGAGGTGGAATGTGAGTATGGGACGCCAAGCCTCCAATGGCTGCTCCTCTTCAATCTGGCTGCAGAGGAAGGCTTTAGGCTTTCCAGTATGGCTACAGAAAAGCCATATTGTTACAACTCCCATTGGCTGGGAACCTGCTGCTGGCAGGTGCAGCCTGGTGTGTGGTGCCAGGAGAGGCAGGAAGCTGCCTTAGCCCCCCTCACATCCACTGCACCACTGACCAGGAGTTGCTCAAGGGAAGCCGCTCCTGCCCCCGCCCTATCCCCACAAAGCCACAACCCCCCCACTCTGCAGCCCAAAGCTCTCACCCTCAGCCCCACTCTGGAGCCGACACTCCAGTCAGATTATGTTGGGTCACAGGCATCAACAATTTTCTTCAACTGGGTCATGAGAGAAACAGTTTGAAGCCTGCTGATCTGAGCTAAGTCTCTCTTGCGCAGGTTAAGTTGATACTTTCTTGTCCTACTCCCAGTTGACCTGAACAATGGTCAATCACATCGTGCTCTCTGCCGTCTCTTTTCGAGTCTAAACATGCAGCTATTTCAACCTTTCCCCATAGGACAGATTTTCTAAGGCCTGCTCTACACTTCAATTTTAGGTTGACGTAGCTATAGCATTCAGGGTATGAACCAACTATACCCTCAGCCACTGTATCTGTCGCAACCTTTCCCCTAGATGTAATCACAGCTAGGCAGACAGAAGGATGCTTCTGCCAACTTAGCTACCATCTCATGGGGATAAGGTGTTCCTTCACCCAAGGAAAAAAACTCTTCTACCACCGTAGACCGCATCTACTATAGGAGATATGCTGGTATAGTTATGCCAATATAGTAAACATGGCCAAAAACTCTTATTTTTGTTGCTGTCCTTTGGACTGTCCAATCTATCCACATCTTTCTTGAAAGTGTGGTGCCCGTAACTGGACACAGTACTCCGGCCTCACTGGCACTGATTAAACCAATCATCCCATGTGCCTCACTGCTATGCTGGCTGCGATCTCTGCCGTGGACCCTTCGAAGAGGCTAGGAGCAGAGCCCCTTTCTGGTGGGAATCAGGCATGGTTGCTGGGGAGACCGAGGCTGAGATGCAGACCAAAGGACGACTGAGAAAACAGAGAGGAGAATGGGGAAGGAAGAGGCCTTGTCTACACTGGCATATTTTGTCGCCAAAATAAGTCACTTTGCAAATAGTCAGCGATACTAAGCCTCAGGCCAGTGTCTCCTTGTGATCTCTGTGCACACAGCCCTTGACTCCTGAAAGACCTCTGCTGGGAGCGGAGAGCTGTGTGAGTCACAGTCTATATCTGGCTCTGTGGACTTTGGCCATTCTACAAGAGTTTCGTTTGTCAAGTTTTGCCACCCTGGAACTTCCTGGTTCCTCTGGGCTCAATTCTTGTTAATTATTGCCATCCCACAGACAGGCTCCTGTCTTTGCTTCCCAGGGCAGTCTGATCGGCCATTGACGGGGGAGGCAGCATGGCGAGGTCAAGTAGAAAAATCCTGCTGGAGACGCTGGCGCAGCTGAACGAGGAGACGCTCCAGAGATTCAAGAAAGAATTGAGTAAAATCCTGCCGCAGGAGGATTACAGACACATCCCCTTAGCACAACTACCAAATGCAGGTCCCCCAGCTCTTGCAGACTTGCTGCTCAGCTCCTACAGGGAGGACTATGGAATGGAAGTGGCTGCACAGGCTCTCAGAGCCATCAGTCAGAAAGACTTGGCAGAGAGACTCATCCACCTGGTAAGGAACAAGCTGGGGAGCGGAGCGCCAAGCCTAAGGGAACGCTGGTGCTGCTAGACTTCCTCTTTCATTTTGCTCTGCTGGAAACTAGCCAGAGATGAGACCATCCTGATCTGAAGCATTAGAAAGGGTATGTCTACACTGCCACCCTAGTTCGAACTAGGGTGGCTAATGTAGTCATTCGAAGTTGCAAATGAAGCCCGGGATTTAAATATCCCAGGCTTCATTTGAATCTTGCTGGGCGGGCGCCATTTTTAAATGCCCTTAGTTCGAACTCCGTGCCTGCAGCTACATGCGGCACGGAGTAGGTAGTTCGAATTAGGATCTCTAATTCGAACTACCGGTACACCTCGTTCCACGAGATCCTAATTCGAACTACCTACTCCGTGCTGCGTGTAGCCGCGGGCACGGAGTTCGAACTAAGGGCATTTAAAAATGGCGCCCACCCGGCAAGATGCAAATGAAGCCCGGGATATTTAAATCCTGGGCTTCGTTTGCAACTTCGAATGACTACATTAGCCACCCTAGTTCGAACTAGGGTGGCAGTGTAGACATACCCAAACTCCAGGAGTTTGCTGGGGAGACAAGATTTGTCTGTCTACCCATCTCCATTGTGACAGACCCAGACCAGCTGGCTGCCCAACATTAATGGAGGGAAGACATAGAATCATAGAATACTAGGACTGGAAGGGACCTTGAGAGGTCATCGAGTCCAGTCCCCTGCCCTCATGGCAGGACCAAATACTGTCTAGACCATCCCTGATAGACATTTATCTAACCTACTCTTAAATATCTCCAGAGATGGAGATTCTACAACCTTCCTGGGTAATTTATTCCAGTGTTTGACTACCCTGACAGTTAGGAACTTTTTCTTAATGTCCAACCTAACAGGGCCAAGCCTAGAGTAGGACAATCAGGCAGGCACCTGGGGTCAATTAGAGCTTGCTGGAAGCTACAGGCTAATTGGACACCTGCAGCCAATTAAGACCTGTAGCGCTGCTTTAAAAGGTGTCCCCCCAGGTAAGGAAGGGGGGAAGGAAAAGAGTGAAGGACAGAAAGGAGGTAGTGCAATGTAGAAAAGCTGGGTGGGGGTGGGCTGAGGCCTAGCAAGCAGGTACCAAAGGAAAGGAGCTGGGAGGGATCCTTTGGGGAAGTGGCCAAGGGAAAAGCTGCCAGATTGAGAGGCAGTAGCCCTGCCTGTTGCTGCTGCTTTTGGATACGTCTACACTACAGAGAAGAGTGAAGCTGCTGCTGTCAATCTTCCAGGGTTTGAGTTAGTGGGTCTAATGAAGGCAGCTAATTGCAACTGAGAGGGGCGTTCCGGTCAATGGGGGCAGTCCTGCTTCCATGTGGAGTAAGAGAAGTCGAAGGGAGCGTGTTCTCCCTCCGACTTCCTGCAGCGTGGACAGCACCAAAAACCGAGTTAAGGTCCTTCAGCCTCAGCTACACAATGAACATAGCTGAAGTTGCCTATCTTAATTCGACCGTATCCCATTGTGTAGACATAGCCTCAGGGTGCCTGGGCCAGGACCCGGAGAGGAGGGGGCGGGCCTGGTTTCCCTCCAGACCTCTCCAGAGCATCACAGAATCTGCCCCTGAGGGGTTTACCCCAAACTAGCCTGCAATGGGGATGGCTCAGCAGGCTGTGCCTCCTGTCTCTAGTAAAGGGGAAGAGGCCGCGGGGAGGGTCACAAGGGGCCTTGGAGGCACACGCTACCCGCTAGTGAGACCCCCCGGGCCCGGACGCAGCTTTGCCGCAGCATCAGCATGTTTCGCCGTTGGAACATCTTGATTGGGGGGCGGGGGAGGTTGCCAGGTTTATAATGCATCTCCAAAGAGCAGGGACCTTTCAGTGGGCTGGGGCGTCTGTCTAATGCCGAGAAGGAGACTGAAACTGCAAATCCATGTGTTTCTGTGGCTGGCTGAGACTGGAGCCCCGTTGTGCAGGTGACTGCACAGGCATGTAATAAAACCAATGACCTTCCCTAGGCACATGGAAAATCTCAGCCTGAGATTAAGTGATGCGCCGCTCACAGTTTATGGCAACTGCAGCTCTGTTCCCCTTCTGTGGCCCTCCAAGGACACCCATGCCCAGGCTTCCAGTTCTCCAGTGTGAACTGTCCCCGGTTGTTTCCCCACAGCCCTTTCTAAGCAAGCACCTTTATTTTCAAGGTGAAAGTATCATGGGGAAGAAAGCTTCCCAGAGACCACCCCGTCCCCAAGGCCACCTGAAACACACTTGAGCCTGCCCGCCTGCCCCACCACCCTGTCCAGCAGAGCCAGACCGTCTGGTCTCCTCTAGCACTGACACAGAGATGGAGTCACAGTCCACAGCAGAGCAACACAGACACTCTGATCAGCTCCGCTCTGGGTCACAGGGACTTGTCACAGCACCCAGGTGCACAGCCCCAATGGGGACCAGCCCCCAGATAAATCCCTCTTACTCTGCATAAAGTTTTACAATATTCACCCCCTTTTATCATAGAATCATAGAGCTGGAAGAGACCTCAGGAGGTCATCAAGTCCAGCCCCCTGCCCAAGGCAGGACCAACCCCAACTCAATCATCCCAGCCAGGGCTTTGTCAAGCTGGGACTTAAAAACCTTTAGGGATGGAGATTCCATCACCTCCCTAGGGAACCCATCCCAGTGCTTCCCCACCCTCCTAGTGAAATAGTTTTTCCTAATATCCAACCGAGACCTCCCAAGTAAATATATGCACCACTGTTGTTCCCCCTTGGTAATCGTTATCACATTCATTTGATTATTTGTTGATTAATACACATTCATTCTAATAATCTTTTTTCACAGGCTGGAGAGCCTTCCAGCCTAGGCCCAAACCTCCCCCCTGTTCAGTCTTAGATGTTTCCAGCACTCATCTTGGGTGGTAAGCCGGTGTCTGGCAGCCCTGACTCCAGGGGCTCCCCACTTAAATAGCTTGTGCAGAAAGTGGGGAGTCTTTGTTTACTGGCAAGCCTCCCTCTTTCCTTCTGTGTGGAAAAACACTAACTTGAAGATCGACGCCCATATCAGGTGATCTAAACACATGTGCTTGTGTGGACTCTCAGCTCCTCCTATAGGAAAAACAAACCCATTTACAGATCATTGTTTCTTGCTAAATAGTCATCAAGTTCCTGGAGTATCGTTAATGGCCCTGTAACTGGGTGAACTAGGCCTGAAGCCCCTTTCTAGAGGCTGGAGGCTTTGCTGCACCCTGACCCAGGGGGAAGAGCAGAAGAAAGGTCCTCCAGGGAAACTAGAGTGGCTGCTTCTGCTGCAGCCAATCAGGGCCCAGCAAGCTGATTTAAAAGAAGCTGCTTGGCCAGGGCTTTGCAGTTCTTTGCTGGAGCTTGACCCACTCAGACCTCGGGACTGACTGGGAAGACAGCGGCACCTCGGACAGCTCTGAGTGAGCTGCTTTCAGACCTGGCTGAAACCCAGCTCCGGCAGCTGAGGTCCGGCTCTGACAGGCTACAATAAATTGCAGACCCCTGGACAGGGTGCAGTGAGAACTTGGCCTGAAAGCCCTGAGAGAGAGGACTGGACAGAACAGGCCCAGGGAGCAAGGTAGCAGTGGACAGCAGTGACAGTTAGTGGGCAACTGCTACATATAGGGCCCCTGGGCCAGGACCCAGAGAAGTGGGCAGGCCTGGCCCCCTCCCCAACCCCAAGTAGCTACAAAAAAGGGGGTAAGAAGAAGCCTGGTTCCAGGCGACGGACCAGAAAAGGCTGCTGGGAACCTCCATTCTGTTGGGGCAGAAAAGTTGCGGACACACCCTTGGCCACAAAGGTGGCAGTTGCTCGGGAAGGGGTGGACTGCCTCGGCCCCCCCGCCCCCGACCTCGCCACACACACACTCACCAGGACAGTGAAGACTTGATGGTGGCAATTTTGGGGGGGAAAGACACATCTAGTTTCTGTGTGTAAGCTCCCCAGGCGTGGCGTGCCTGTGTAGCACTGCTCTCTCCCCACTGTGTGGATGGGACTATACGGACTTGCCCACGATGTGCGATGGAGCACAGCACTGAGTCTGGCTCTTCGAAAGCGGCAGCCAGCGCTCTAACCACTAGACCTTCCCGCCGTCCTACCAAAGTGCCTCTGTTCAGTCAGATAGCGTGTGTGTGCAGTGCCCTGTGTGCAGGGCTGTCCTGCTTTGGGTGTCTGACCCTGGCTTTGTCCTTGTAGCAGCCTCTGAGGCATCAAGGGCCGGCGGGTGGAGGAATTTACTTTGCTGCTGCTCCTCAGGCAGAGGTGAGTGGTTTGAATTTCCAGGGATTGCCAGTAGGCCCAGCATGGTCTGGAGTGAAGGGAAGTGAAATCCAGGAGCCAGTTCATCTTCCTGAATCTGGAAGAGGTGGGAGTGCGATGTCCCCATCCTGGGTGAGCACAGCTCCGCAAGACTGAACGTGTGCACATGCAGTGGCCACGGGTGTGCAGGGACACATGGGGGCACTGGTCATGTGACCGCCCCTTGTGTGACTCCTCCTCACACGAGCCCCTGGGGAGGGCCCCACTTGCCCCCACTCCACCCTGGGTTCTACCTCTTCCCATCTCTGCCCCTCGTCCGCCCCATCCCCACCCCCACTCTGCCCCCTCCTTGCCTCTCACTGTACCCACTCCACCTCTTTACCCCCAGTCCCTACCCTGAGCCATGTGGTCAGAGGACTAGTGGGGGGACCTGGTGCCTGCAGCAGCATTCCCCCCTCACGCACACTGGAAGCAGGGGGAAGTGGGGTGACCTGGCCCCAGCCCACTCTGCTCCCCCCTCCCAGCAGAGTCACTCCACTTCCCATGCCGAGGAGTGTGATGAGTGCAGGGGGGTCCCCTGCTAGCGGAGCCAGGCCTGCACTGGCCACCCTTGGCCCCAGAGACCCCCCCCCAAAGCACAGGTCCTGGGATGACGGTGGGGGGAAGGTTGTGACCCTTTGTGGGCCCCCCCCACACTTAACCCCTGCGTGCATGAGACAAGGTCGGTGTGGTAATATTTTGTACGGAACCAACTTCGGTTGCTGAGAGAGACTAGCATAGGAGCTCCACAGAGCTCGGCTTCAGGAGTGTGTTCCTTGGGCATATGTCTGTCCCTAGCACCCTCTGCTCTGTGTGTGTGTGTGTGTGGGGGGGGTGCCCCCTAGTACCCTCTGCTGTGTTACTCTGTGTGTGTGTGTGTGTGTGTGTGTGTGTGTGTGCGGTGCCCCCTAGCACCCTCTGCTGTGTTACTGTGTGTGTGTGTGTGTGTGTGTGTGTGTGTGGGTGCCCCCTAGCACCCTCTGCTGTGTTACTGTGTGTGTGTGTGTGTGTGTGTGGTGCCCCCTAGCACCCTCTGCTGTGTTACCTGTGTGTGTGTGTGTGTGTGTGTGTGCCCCCTAGCACCCTCTGCTGTGTTACTGTGTGTGTGTGTGTGTGTGTGTGTGTGTGGTGCCCCCTAGCACCCTCTGCTGTGTTACTGTGTGTGTGTGTGTGTGTGTGTGGTGCCCCCTAGCACCCTCTGCTGTGTTACTGTGTGTGTGTGTGTGTGTGTGTGTGTGTGTGGTGCCCCCTAGTATCCTCTGCGCTCTGTGTGTGTGTGTGTGTGTGTGTGTGTGTGTGTGTGTGTGTGTGCCCCCTGCTCTGTCTGACTAATTCCTGGGGTTTGTCTCCCTAGCATCCTGTTCATGTCTGAGGAACAGCCGGCTCTCATGCTACCATGGTCTGCCCACAGAGTCAGGTGAGTGAGGGTTACATTTCCAGGCACTGAACAGGCACCTCCCTCAATACGGAGAGGACATACACAGGTTTTTGTGAACTGAGCTCGTAGGAGCAGGACGACTGGCACTGGCGGGGGAGCCTTCAGTTCAAATGATCATGTCTTCACTAGACCCACTAATTTGAACCCTGGGAGATCGGCTGTGGCAGTGTCGATCTTCTTTGTAATATAGACATGGCCTGAAAGAGGAATAAACCTTGTGGTGTCACTGTGGATCAACGCCAGTGTAACAAAGACCTGAGTTTGGACTCTAGCTCTCAGAACTCCATACGTTTATTCTCCTTTTCCTTCCGGGCTTGTCAACATCACAGTCGAGTGATGGTCGTGGCTCTCCCTGTCCAGAAACAACAGAAGGTGGGTTCTGCTGCTGGTGGCTCTGCTCTGGGAAGACATTTCTGAAAACTTGCAGATTCCACTTCATGCCCCATTCTGCTTTTCCGTCACCAGAGAACAAGAGAGGCTCCCATAACAAATAAACCTCCTCAGCCCAAATACACCGGTGTAAATCTAGATGCATCTGATAAAGTGGGTCTTTGCCCACGAATGCTTATGCTCCAATAGATCTGTTAGTCTATAAGGTGCCATAGGACTTCTCGTTGTTTATGTAAATCCAGAGTGATTTCATGAAGTAATGACATTAGGGACAGATTTATACAATGGTAACAGTGATCAGAATCTGACCCTAACACCACTGATTTTACTGGAGTCCCTCTGAGATCAGAATCTGGCTCTGACTCCGTTGCGGATTGAGCTGTGTTTATCGTGGCTCTGTAATGACAGGTCACCAGAGGGTTAGATTGCATGAGCTGTGGCCCCCCCCCCTTTTTATCTCACCGTGGTGTTCTAGTGTGAGAGGCATTCATAGCAAATAAGACCCCTTGGGTCAGAATATGAAATCAGTTACTTTCATGTAAATCTGGCTGCTGTTCCATTGTCCACGGGTGACAGCTCCATGCATGGTCCAGGTCTGGAGTGCGGGAGGGGACAAGAAGAGGCCAGCTGGGGGTGAGGCTCTGGTGGAAGGGGTGGACTGCCCTCCCCCAGCACATTGCAATTTGGCATCTAGGCCATTGTCACTCTGGATTTATGGTGGGCTGTAGAGATGAAAATCTGGCCCGATGTCTATTGAACTCCGAGAGTTGACTTGAGATTCACGTGTGGGTAGCTGAGATGAGAATCCAGTTTATTGTGAAATTATTGGCATGATTCTGGATTTCCATCAGTGTCCCTAAGATTTGAATCAGGTCCTAATCCTATTGATATAAATGGGGTCACTCAGGATTGATACCAGGATCACTGAGATCAGAATTTTGGTCTGATTCTGATGACTTCCTAGAAGTCAATCCAGACTGACAGCTGCATAACTAAGATGTGAATTTGACTCTAGCTCCATGTGTTCAGTGGACTCACTCTAGACTTACATAGATATAACTAAAGTCTTTGTTTCAGCCAAAGATTTCCGAATTTCTCTTTTTTCCCTTCCAGAAACAACCAACTTCCGATCCCTCAGACTCTTACCCTCTGCACACACAAAGACAGCAGTAGGTGGGTTGTGCTGATGTTCTCTCTGCTCTGGGAAGATGTTTCAGAAAACGTTCAGATTGCAGTGCACACACCGTGCTTCTTTTACTCACTGCACCCTGCCAGCGTGGGAACTGCCCTCCACCCCCATTGCAAATTAACATTGTAGGCCACCTTCCGATCTCACTCACGCCAGCATCAAACTAGGGTGACTTCCTGAAGTTAATGGCGTTTACACCAAGGTAGCAATGCTCAGTATCTGGCCCAAACGCCGTTGATTTTCACTGAGATTCGACCCCGTCCTAGCTCCACTGACCTCAGTGGGGTCATTCCAGACGTACACTGTGGCAGAGCTGTACCGTTCAGTGGATAGTTTGGAGCAGTGACCCTGGGCCCTGCACTTTACAGGACCCAGCAGGGCCCAGGATGGCCCGGGGGACTAGCAGAGGGCTGGCGCTGGCAGCAGAGCTCAGGTCCACTTCTGCGCTCAGGGGTGGCAGCGGGAAGTGCAGCGACTTGTCCACAGCCCACTCCACTGCTCCGGTTCCCAGCCACATTGCTCAGGGGAGGGAGCTCAGGGGAAGGGTGGGACTTCCTGCCCTCACAAGCCGTGTCAGAAAGTGCAGCGCTGGAGCGGGGAGCTGGCAGAGCAGGCAGGGGCTGTTCTGGGCCCTGCAAAGTACGGGGTCCAAGACCCTACCCATAGTCTGGCTCTTGGCAACCGCTCCAGGCACAGAGCCCTGTTCTCAGTGGGAAGGAGCCTGCTCAGGGCCAGTGCCAGGGACTGGGCCCCAGGGCCGGGCCACAGGGACATGGCTCAGCAGCGTCTGCTCCCCCGGCCTGGGCCCTTCCGCTCAGCCCTGCTTGGTTCCCTGCCTATGGGGCACCTGCGGGGACAGGCAGGGAGCTGGGTCCAGGCAGCAGAGACCATCCTGCCACTCAGGGAGCAGGAGGCTTTGCCACATGGACAGCGCCCACCCCTGGCAGGTGCCAGCCCCCCTTGTGGGTGCGGGGCTCCCCTCTCCCTCCCCTCTGAGAAAAAGGGGGCACCTGGGACACGGGTCTCCAGAGGGGCTGAGCAAAGGAAAGCTGGAGAGTCGCAGACGCATGTGCGGCAGGTTTGTCCCCATTGGCCAGGCACTAGCTGGCCCTCTAGACCAGCCCTTTGGTGTGTGTATTGGCCCATTGCAGCCCACAGCGCCTCCCCCTCCTCGTGCCAAGGGGCCGCTGTGTTTGCTTCTTATTCCCAGCCTCAGATGCACAGTAGCAGTGAGGGTTTAGCTCAGCCTCAAATCCCAGCTAGTGCAGGATGGGCTTCCACTTCCTGTCCCAAATCCCTGCCGTGTGGCTGTTTGCCAGCTGCCAGGTCCCACCCTAGAGGTGGGTGCAGTTCAGCACTAGGTGAAAAGCAAGGGGGGGTGTCTGGCTGGGCAGAGACCAGATACTGGACTAGATGGGCCCATGAGGATGACAGTGAGGAACTGGGATTCCAGGCTAGATGGGACCATTGGTCTGATCCTGTTCTAGGTCTGGCTCTCTGGGGCAAGGGTGGCAGGTTTGTGTAATTTTTGGTGGTTCCCAAAATGGGTTCAAGTCCTTCCCCCTCCCCACACACCTTCCTTGTAAGGGTCGGGGGGTGAGGATTCTGGCTTTGGGGTAGGGCTGGGGATGTGGGGTTTGGTGTGTGGAAGGGGCTCAGGGCTGGGGCAGAGGATTAGGGTGTGGGAGGGGCTCAAGTTTGGGACCAGGCTTAGTCGGGGAGGGTACTGGCTGGAGCTGCAGGCTCTGGGTGTCACTGTTTGCAAAGCTGAAGTCATGTGGATTAGACCAGCAAAGAGGGTTAGTGTAGACAAGGCCCTGGTGTGTGGCAGCAGGTCCCCACTGAAAGCCAGGAGATTTGAACCCTGGCTTCCTCTGATCTGAGTGTCTGTGTGAGGGCAAGTCTCAAACTGGAGCTTGGATGGTATTTTTCACATTTTGAAATTTTGATTTCAGACTTGACTCTTAATGTAGACCAGAAAATTTGGAGAAATTTCTCCCCAGCCCAGCAGAGACACGGACTGGCGAAAATATGCCCAGAAAATACGCCCTTTTGAGTGTTAAACATTGTTTGGTTTGTAAAAGCACCTAGAGGTGCCCAATCAGGGATCCATCTGCCAAAAGGCTGGTGGAAATGGGTCAATTGTAACAATTTTGAATTCTAATGAAGAAGCTGAAGGAAAATGGAACCGTTTCTGCAGTTTTATTCCCCTGGTTTTGACCGGCTGAATTGAAAATGATGGAAGCAAAAATGTGGAATCTGAATGGCAGAGCCCACTGGGATCCAGACGTCAGTCCCAGTTTGAAACCCCCCCACAGGCTTCCTTTGCAAAGTGCTGAGAGATCTACTGAGGAAAGGTGCCATATTGCTTTCTCTCTTTCATCCACAGGACGTTCAATGAGCAGCGCAGGGAAACCTCATGAGCGTATTTCCATTGAAGTAACATCAGATTCAGGTGAGTGATGACAATCTCCTGGGGGTTGGATCGCTCCCTAGTGGACAGTCCCTGAAAGGCTGGACAGCAGCTCCAGGGCTGGGTGTCACAAGGCTGCTGCTTTAGGGGCTTGGGCCGATGTTCTCCAGCCCTTCTGGACTCTGCCCTGAGGGAGGTGCCACCTGATACTGGGACTGGAGCTGATGTCCTGGCCTGGTTTAGACATGGGAAGTGTCCTGGGTTTTCCTCCATTCTGGCTGCTTAAATTACCAATTTTCAAGCTTGTCACCAGCTCCGACCTTAGCACTGGCCATGACAGCAAAGTTGAGGTGATTTGGGGGTGACCCCATTAAAATCAATGGGGTTAGAACCAGACTGTGATCTCAGTGATCCGGGGTTAGTCACTTTTCATTAACACCAGGTTCCCAGACATGAGAATTTCTCTGTGATTGTTTGGAATCTTGTCAATTTCCAATTTTCATTTCAGAAACCACCACTGAAGAGACTGAATCTGACCCAAGTCCTGCTGCAGAAAGTGAGTAGCTCAGACTAGAGCCCTGCTCCTCTTGATCTAACACACACTGGCTCATCACTGCCCCTGTTGGCTGTTTCTCCCTGACAATCACAATGCTGTGCACGCAGGCAGCCTCCATTGATTCATGTGATGATTTTGCTTCCTGTCATAAGAACATAAGAATGGCCGTACTGGGTCAGACCAAAGGTCCATCTAGCCCAGTAGCCTGTCTGCCAACAGTGGCCAGCACCAGGTGCCCCAGAGAGGGTGGACCGAAGACAATGATCAAGCGATTTGTCTCCTGCCATCCCTCTCCAGCCTCTGACAAACAGAGGCCAGGGACACCATTTCTATCCCCTAGCTAATAGCCTTTTATGGACCTAACCTCCATTAAATTATCTAGCTTCTCTTTAAATTCTGTTATAGTCCTAGCCTTCACAGCCTCCTCTGGCAAGGAGTTCCACAGGTTGACTACACGCAGTGTGAAGAAGAACTTTCTTTTATTAGTTTTAAACCTGCTACCCATTAACTTCATCTGATGTCCTCTAGTTCTTCTATTATGGGAACTAATACATAACTTTTCTTTATTCACCCTGTCCACACCACTCACGATTTTATATACCTCTATCATATCCCCCCTCAGTCTCCTCTTTTCTAAACTGAAAAGTCCCAGTCGCTTTAACCTCTCCTCATATGGGACCCATTCCAAACCCCTAATCATTTTAGTTGCCCTTTTCTGAACCCTTTCTAAGGCCAAAATATCTTTTTTGAGGTGAGGAGACCACATCTGTACACAGTATTCAAGATGTGGGCGTACCATAGTTTTATACAGGGGCAGTAAGATATTCTGGGTCTTATTTTCTATCCCTTTCTTAATAATTCCTAGCATCCTATTTGCCTTTTTGACTGCTGCTGCACACTGTGTGGAAGTTTTCAGAGAACTGTCCACGATAACTCCAAGATCTCTTTCCTGATTTGTCATAGCCAAATTAGCCCCCATCATACTGTACATATAGTTGGGGTTATTTTTCCCAATGTGCATTACTTTACACTTATCCACATTAAATTTCATTTGCCATTTTGTTGACCAATCACTCAGTTTGGTGAGATCTTCTTGGAGTCCCTCACAGTCTGCTTCTGTCTTGACTATCCTAAACAGTTTAGTATCATCTGCAAACTTTACCACCTCACTGCTTACCCCTTTCTCCAGATCATTTATGAATAAGTTGAACAGGATTGGTCCTAGGACCGACCCTTGGGGGACCCCACTAGTTACCCCTCTCCATTCTGAAAATTTACCATTTATTCCTACCCTTTGTTTCCTGTCTTTTAACCCGTTCTCAATCCAAGAAAGGACCTTCCCTCTTATCCCATGCCATGTAATTTACACAAGAGCCTTTGGTGAGGGACCTTGTCAAAGGCTTTCTGAAAATCTAAGTATACTATATCTACTGGATCCCCCTTGTCCGCATGTTTGTTAACCCCTTCAAAGAACTCTAATAGATTAGTAAGACAGGATTTCCCTTTACAGAAACCATGTTGACTTTTGTCCAACAAATTATGTTCTTCTACATGCTTCACAATTTTATTCTTTACTATTGTTTCGAATAATTTGCCCGGTACTGAAGTTAGACTTACCGGTCTGTAATTGCCAGGATCGCCTCTAGAGCCCTTTTTAAATATTGGTGTCACGTTGGCTACCTTCCAGTCATTAGGTACAGAAGCCGATTTAAGGGATAGGTTACAAACCACAGATAATAGTTCAGCAATTTCCCATTTGAGTTCTTTTAGAACCCTTGGATGAATGCCATCCGGTCCCGGAGATTTGTTAACATTAAGTTTTTCTATTTGTTCCAAAACCTCCTCTAATGACACTTCAATCCGAGACAGTTCCTCAGATTCATCACCCACAAAGGACGGTGCAGATTTGGGAATCTCCCCAACGTCCTCAGCCGTGAAGACTGAAGCAAAGAAATCATTTAGTTTCTCCGCAATGGCTTTATCGTCCTTGATTGCGCCTTTTGTAGTTCGATCGTCTAGGGGACCCACAGGTTTTTTAGCAGGCTTCCTGCTTCTAATGTACTTAAAAAACATTTTGTTATTTCTTTTTGAGTTTTTGGCTAGCTGTTCCTCAAAATCTTTTTTTGCTTTTCTTATTACATTTTTACACTTGATTTGACAGTGTTTATGTTCTTTTCTATTTATCTCACTAGGATTGGACTTCCACTTCTTATGCCTTTTTGTCCCTCACTGCTTCTTTTACATGGTTGTTAAGCCACGGTGACACTTTTTTAGGTCTCTTGCTATGTTTTTTAATTTGGGGTATACATTTAAGTTGGGCCTCTATTATGGTGTCTTTAAAAAGTTTCCATGCAGCTTGCAAGGATTTGGCTCTAGTCATTGTGCCTTTTAATTTCTGTTTAACTAGCCTCCTCATTTTTGTGTAATTCCCCTTTTTGAAATTAAATGCCAGGGTGCTGGACTGCTGAGGTGTTCTTCCCACCACAGGAATGTTGAATGTTATTATATTATGGTCACTATTCCCAAGCGGTCCTGTAACGGTTATTTCCTGGACCTGATCCTGCGCTCCACTCAGGACTAAATCGAGAATTGCCTCTCCCCTTGTGGGTTCCTGCACCAGCTGCTCCAAGAAGCAGTCATTTAGGCCATTGAGAAATTTTCTCTCTGCTTCTCTTCCTGAGGTGACATGTACCCAGTCAATATGGGGATAATTAAAATCCCCCATTATTATAGAGTTCTTTATTTTGGTAGCCTCTCTAATCTCCCTCAGCATTTCAATGTCAGTATCACTGTCCTGGTCAGGTGGTCGGTAATATATCCCTACTGCTAATTTCTTCTTATTGGAGCATGGAATTACTATCCATAGCGATTCTATTGAACATGTTGATTCATTTAATATTTTTATTTCATTTGATTCTACATTATCTTTCACATACAGTGCGCCACCCACCCGGCCTGCTCTATCCTTTCGATATATTTTATATCCCGGTATGATTGTGTCCCATAGATTTTCCTCATTCCACCAGGTTTCAGTGATGCCTATTATGTCAATCTCCTCATTTAATACTAGATACTCTAGTTCACCCATCTTATTAGTCAGACTCCTAGCATTTGTGTAGAAGCACTTTAAAAATTTGCCACTGCTTATTTGTCTGCCCTTCCCTGGTGCATTGGATTCTTTTGTATGTGGTTGTTTGTCTGCTCTGGCCCATGGTTTGCCCTCTCCCCTCCTCTCTTTCTGACTACAGCTTAGAGAATCTCCGCGAATAATTGCCTCCCTTCAATGGTGGACTCGGAGGGAGGTGGTATGCAGGGGGGGTGCCGTTCCAGATCGAGCTGCCCTCAGTCACATTGGTGACAGATGCATCTGACGTCTGCTGGGGAGCTCACCTACGCCGCCGCAGAACTCAGGGAGTGTGGACACCCCTCGAGAGAACCCTACACATCAATGTAAGGGACTTACGGGCAGTCAGGAGGGCATGTGCGGTGTTCTTGCCCATGATCTCGCAGTGCTCAATCCTGGTGCGCCTCGACAGCACAGCAGCCGTGTTTTATGTGAACAAACAGGGGGTGCACGATCGTCCCCTTTGTGCAGGGAGGCAATGCTTCTATGGGACTTCTGCATACAGCATGACATCCACATTCGGGCTGAGTACCTGCCAGGGTGCAAGAATTTGCTAGCAGATGCACTGAGCAGGTCCTTCGGAGCCCACGAGTGGTCTTTAAAGGGGGAGATCATGGGTCAGATTTTCCACAAGTGGGGTTATCCCCGGGTGGATATATTTGCCACGGCAGGGAACAAGAAATGCCCCCGATATTTCTCATTTCTGTGTCTGGGCACGCACTCCAGGGGGGATGCGCTAACAAAGGAATGGCCTCAGGAACTACTTTATGCATTCCCACCGTTCCCGTTGATCCCCAAGGTGTTGGCCAGAGTCAAAGCTTTCACAGCTCAAGTAATCCTGATAGCCCCCAACTGGCCCAGGCAATTTTGGTTCCCAATACTGTGGGACATGCTGTGCGCAAAGCCGCAGTCCCTGCCCATGGTCCCGGACCTCATCACCCAACCCTATCAAGGAGGACTCTTAGTCCATCCGAATCTCAAGTCACTCCACCGCACGGCGTGGCTTATCAGTGGTTAACACATGAAGAGCTGGCTTGCTCGCATGCAGTTCAGATGGTTCTGTTAGGGAGCAGAAAGCCCTCCACTAGAAAGTCATATGTGGCTAAGTGGAAACGCTTCACTAAATGGGCATCACAGAAGGGGCTGGACCCATGCCGAGCTCCGGTTCCGTGGGTACTCGACTACCTGCTTGGATTACGGCAGACGGGCCTATCTACCTCGTCTATTAAAGTGCACTTGGCTTCCCTTTCTACCTTCCACCCTGGTTGGGGGTCTAGTTCCCTATTTACTGATCCGATAGCCAAGAGATTCGTGAAGGGCCTAGACAAGGTGTGCCCTCATGTGAAGCCACCCGTTCCCCAGTGGCACCTCAACCTAGTGCTCACAAAACTGATGTCACCTCCATTTGAGCCCTTAGCGACTTGCTCCTTAAGGCACTTGTCCCTAAAGGTAGCCTTTTTAGTAGCCATAACTTCAGCATGCCAGGTCTCCGAGCTTCGTGCCTTGACTATAGAGCCGCCTTACTTGGTGTTCTTGGCGGATAATGTTAGACTCCGCCTACATCCGGCTTTCCTCCCCAAGGTGGTTTCGCCTTTCCATATGTCGCAGGAAATTTTCTTACCTGTTTTCTTTCCGAAACCGCACCACTCCCCTCAGGAACAAGTGTTGCATTCTTTAGATGCCAAACGTGCCTGGGCTTTTTACATAGATAGAACAAAACTTTTCTGTAATTCAACACAGCTGTTTATTGCATATGCAGACCGAATGAAGGGCCTTCCCATTTCGACCCAGAGGTTATCCACCTGGGTTTCCTCATGTATCACAGAGTGTTATAAGTTGGCCCACAGGGAGCCACCCCAGGTTAGGGCGCACTCCACTAGGGCTCACACATCCTCCACAGCGTTTGGGGCGCATGTTCCCATTGTAGAAATCTGTAGAGCAGCCACGTGATCACCTGTCCACACGTTTACAGCGCACTACGCACTTTCCCAGCAGGCTAGAAATGATGCCGTGTTCGGTGCCACTGTTCTTAGTTCTGTAAAAAAAAAAAAAAAAAAAAAAAAAAGTTACAGAGAGTTTTGTGTTATGTTCTCTCCCTTCTCTGTTAATAAACTACATGGTGGTTGATTTAATCTCTCTCTTTGTGGTTCTAGAGGCTTACTCCGACCCCTCCTCTGTAGGGGTTTTTCTGCTTGTGAGTCACCTCACTCGAATGGACAGGAGCAACCACTCGAAGAAGAAAAGAACGGTTACTTACCTGTAATTGTTGTTCTTCGAGATGTGTTGCTCCTGTCCATTCGATTCCCCCCCTACCTCCCCTTCGTCGGAATGTCCGGCAAGAAGAAACTGAGGAGGGGGAGCGCCGGCAGGGGTACTTATGTGCTGCTATAGCGGCACTACTCCAGGGGGCAACCTGCCGGTGCTATGGGTACTGCTAGGGGAAAAACGCTCCGCTGAACTGTGCACGTGGCGCGCGCACACCTCACTCAAATGGACAGGAGCAACACATCTCGAAGAACAACAGTTACAGGTAAGTAACCGTTCTTTTACTCACCTTGGTGCAGTAACTGTCGTTCTTCAAGATGGTGTCCCTGTGGGTGCTCCACTACCCGCCTTCCTCCCCACTTCAGAGTCCGCTGTTTTCTTCTTATCTCTCAGGGTATGTCTACACTACAAAGTTAATTCGAACTAACAGCCGTTAGTTCGAATTAACTTTCATAGGCGCTACACACGCAAACCGCTAGTTCGAACTTAATTCGAACTAGCGGAGCACTTAATTCGAACTAGGTAAACCTCATTCTACGAGGACTAACGCCTAGTTCGAATTAAGTAGTTCGAATTAAGGGCTGTGTAGCCACTTAATTCGAACTAGTTGGAGGCTAGCCCTTCCCAGCTTGCCCTGGTGGCCACTCTGGGCCAAGCCAGGGAAACTCTTCTGCCCGCCTCCCGGCCCCGGAGCCCTTAAAGGGCCACGGTCTGGCTACGGTGCCCGTGCCAGGTGCAAGCCTGCCAGCACCCAGCCAGCAGACCCTGCACCTGGCATGGCATGAGCCAGCCACCCGCTGCCACCCAGCCCTCCCCCTCTTCCCAGGACCAAGCTGGCGGCTCCCAGGAGCCTGCCCGGGGCCGCAAGAGGCGGGCGCCCGTCTGGTCAAGTGCGGAGGTCGTGGACCTCATCGAGGTTTGGGGGGAGGCCTCCAACGTCCACAATCTCCGCACTAGGCACAGGAATGCGGCCGTCTAGGGCAGGATAGCTGCCAGCCTGGCCACCAAAGGCCACATGCGAACCCAGGAGCAGGTTTGCATGAAAATCAAGTTGGTCCAGTGAGACCCCCGACCCTGAGCTTAGAACATAAGAACGGCCATACTGGGTCAGACCAAAGGTCCATCTAGCCCAGTAGCCTGTCTGCCGACAGCGGCCAACACCAGGTACCCCAGAGGGGATGGACCGAAGACAATGACCAAGCCATTTGTCTCGTGTCATCCATCTCCAGCCTTCCACAAACAGAGGCCAGGGACACCGTTCCTACCCCCTGGCTAATAGCACTCCATGGACCCAACCTCCATGACTTTATCTAACTTCTCTTTAAACTCTGTTCTAGTTCTAGGCTTCACAGCCTCCTGTGGCAAGGAGTTCCACAGGTTGACTATTTGCTTTGTGAAGAAGAACTTTCTTTTATTAGTTTGAAGCCTGCTACCCATTCATTTCATTTGGTGTCCTCTAGTCCTTCTATTATGGGAACTAATGAAGAACTTTTCTTTATGCACCCTCTCCACACCACTCATGATTTTATAGACCTCTATCATATCCCCCCTCAGTCTCCTCTTTTCTAAGCTGAAAAGTCCCAGTCTCTTTAGCCTCTCTTCATATGGGACCTGTTCCAAACCCCTAATCATTTTAGTTATCCTTTTCTGAACCCTTTCCAAGGCCAAAATATCTTTTTTGAGGTGAGGAGACCACATCTCTACACAATACTGAAGATATGGCGTACCATAGTTTTATACTTCCCCTCCTCCTTCTTCCCCTGGCTTCCCCCTTCCAGCTCCCTCCTCCCAGGTTTTCACCTCCCCTCTCCCACCCTCTCTCTTCCCCTCTCCCACCTCCTTTTCCCAGTCTCCCCAGAGGTTAATCCCACCACCCCCAGTTTTGTTAAATAAAGAGAGTTTCTATTTTTGAACACGTGTCCTTTATTTTTTACATCAGGAAGGGGGGCTAGGGAAGGGTAAGTGGAAGGAGGTGAGGGAGGAATGGGGCATGAGCCCCTGATGGGGAGGACTGGGGTGGCTCTGTGGGCTCCTCGGGGTGGAAACTCTCCTGCAGGGCCTCCTGGATCCTGACAGCCCCCCGAATGACCCTCCCCGGATGGCAGCCTGCGGCAAGTACAGCCGGGCTGATGGCCGAGTGCTCTGATGTGCCAAACGTGGGCACTCAGGGCACTCCAAGTCAGGACTGCTTTGCTGTCCCTCATTGAGGTAGACAAGCAAGCGGGGAACCCTGAGAACTGTCTGTCCGGGGTGGGGGTAGGGTCCCTTTAAGCACAGCCCTCGGCTAGCTTGAGGCAGCAGCTCCACGCTCTAAGCCCTAACCTGATGCCCTGCCGGCACTGGTTCCGGCCAGCCTTAACTTCGGTTCAGGGTCCACTCAATGTGGACATGCTAGTTCAAATTAGCAAAATGCTAATTCGAACTAGTTTTTAAGTCTAGATGCACTAGTTCGAATTAGCTTAGTTCGAATTAACTAATTCGAACTAAGTTAGTTCGAATTAGTGCTGTAGTGTAGACATACCCTTACAGACTCTGAAGTGGTTCGAGGAACTGGCGGGGGCCGGACCGCGCACTCAGGACAAAGAGCGTGAACACTGTGAGATGTATGCGTGGTCCAGCCAGGTACTGCTTCCAGAAAAATCTCCGTTCTTCTTCGAGTGGTTGCTCATGTCCATTCGAATTAGGTGTGCGCACCGCGTGCACCGCGTCTTCCGGAGCGTTTTCCCTAGAGGTACCTGTAGCGCCAGCAGGGCTCCCCCTGGAGTGGCGCCGCCATGGCGGGGCATAACTACCCCTGCCGGCGCTGCCCCACCTCAGTTCCTTCTTACCGCCCGTGACGGTCGTTGGAGCGTGTCTCTCTCTTAGCTTAGTTTATGGTTCCCATTTCTCTTAGCATTGTAAATAGTTCAATTAGTTAGGTAGCTAGTGTGTACTTTGTTCTTTGTTCTTCCTCCCCCTTCGGGGGTGAGGAACGCCAGGGCCGCAAGGCTTTAAGGCGTGTGCTGTCTGCACAAAGTTCATGCCCAAAGGAGACCCGCACAACAGCTGTCTGAAGTGTCTGGGTGAGAGCCACCTCACAGACGCCTGTAAGATCTGTAAGTCTTTCAAGCCGTGCACTAAAAGGGAGAGAGTCTCTCACCTAAAACTTCTCCTCATGGAGACGGCTTTACAGCCGGCACTGACTGGCCACCCTACGGTGCGCAGTGCACCGGCGTCCATGCAGGATGCCCTGCCTCGGGCCTGGGCCTCAGCGTCGAGAACCTGGCACCGGTCTCACTCTCCGGCATCGAAGAGGGCGAGAAAGTCTCGCAGGAGGTCCCCGTCTCGGAAGACCACGCCGGCCCTGCACCGTAGTGCCGACTCACCGGTGCACACTTCCTCTGCGGTGCGGCGTAAGCGAGCGGAACGCCCCTCTAGCCCAGGGCAATTGCCCCCGCACCGCCCGTCCATGCCGGACACCTTTGAGGCAGTGCACGACCTCATCAGTCTCACCACCTCCCCTCCATCGTCGGTTGAGGCGGAAGGGTCGAGGTCGCCTACGCCAGAGGCCGTGTTGGCTCCAGCTTTGTATCCGCACCAGCATGACCAGTAGGCTCAGGCTCCTTATGTGTCGGGACCGTCCCCAGTGGGACCAGTACCGCTTGCCTCGGCATCAACACAGTTCTCGACACCGGCTCCTAAGCCTCACTCGGCACCTGACTGGGCTCGACCCTCATTGCTGTTGGGTTCTCTCCCGGCCCCTCGTTTGGCTGCACCGGTGCCGTACCACCCTAGCCTTGTGGCAACGTCTGCAGCACCATCACCTTTGACGCCGGCTCAAAGTACCTTTCCGGGACTGTGCCCCCAATCATCGGCACCGCACTCTTCAGCGCTGACGCACGTCTTGGCACCATCGCAAGCACCGGCACCAACCATGTGGACCTTGCTGGTGCCCCAGCCGACGGTGATGTCGTCCTTTTCGGGGTTCGTCTCGGCACCGTCATGCTCTGTGCCGGACATGCAACCGGCACCGGGGGCCTCCTGGCACCTCTTTCGGTGCCAACACCGCTTTCGGCACCAGGCCTGGGTCCCCTGGTGCCACAACAGCCATCGGCTCCCCCGGTACCGCGGCATGATTCGGCTCCCTCGGTGCCGCAACAGCCTACTGTTCTCCCGATGCCGCAACAGACACCGGCACCGGCACCGGCACGTCCCCGCCGTGTACATGCCAGCAAGCTCGAGTCCATGGCCATGTTTGCCCCTCCATCGGTTACAGGTCACTCCTCGTTGACGCCTCCCTGGCCAGAGTCCGATTATTCATCGGATTCCGATGCGACATCCCTCAGGTCGGGATCTTCGGGAGCCTCTTCGGCCCATAGATCCCGTTCCTGGCATCGACGTGACCGTTCGCAGGTGCAGCAGACTTGGCCGCCTCATCCGCAGTGGCCTTTCTGGACACCGTGGGCTTACCACCAGTGGCAAGGGCCCGTGCCCCCCTCTGTGGTGTCGGATGCTTCGGGTCGCCGAACGCAACCATCGGCGTTGTTGTCACGACCTCCTCCTTCCCCCCAGAGGCCGCCTACGTCGGACCTTGTGGCACAGGCACAGGCCTCGGTGCCGGAAATGTGCCCGCAGGCGGTGCCCTATGTCCAACCGGTACCGCACGCGGCTCCTGCGGTAGATCCGGCACCGATACAGGAGTTGTCGTCATCATCGTCTCCTGATGAAGCCCTGGCGGATCCTGCACCAGCCCTGCCTACTATGGATGCCCGAGCACATCAGGAGCTGCTCCGGCATCTGGCTTCCAACCTGGGTGTCCTGGTGGAGCCCGTCGTGGAGGACACAGACCCGATGGTCGATATTCTTTCAGATGACGCGCCCGCCCGTTTGGCTTTGCCACTTAATAAAACGGTGGCAAAAATTACCAATGCCCTGTGGCAAACACCGGCGACCCTGACCCCTACCTTAAAGGGTGTCGAGAGGCGCTACTATGTTCCCCAGTCGGGGCACGAGCACTTATACTCCCAGCCTGTCCCTGGGTCCTTGGTCGTCCAGGCAGCGGCCCAGAGGGAAAAGCTCCCCCAGCTGGGGCCGTCCCCGAAAGCTAGGGAACCCAAGCACCTTGACTTTATGGGCTGGAAAGTTTACGCCACTGGTGGGGTGCAACTCCATCACTAATCAGCAAGCGATGTTAAGTCGTTATGCTTTTAATACCTGGCAGGCCGTGGATAAGTTCAAGGATAAGCTCCCTGCCGAGTCCCATCAGGAGTTTGCGGCCATGACCTCTGAGGGTAAGGCCATCGCCCGCACAGCCCTCCAGGCTTCCCTGGACGCGGTCGACTCTGCAGCCCGCACCATGGCGTCAGGTGTGGTCATGCACTGTGGTGCCTGGCTGCAAGTCTCTGGAATACCTCCTGATGTCCAGTCTACTATCCAAGATCTGCCTTTCGACGGCAAGGTGTTATTCTCGGAGCATACGGACTCGAGGCTCCATACGCTCAAGGACACGAGGTCTACTCTTTGGTCCTTGGGGATCCACACACCGGCTCCTCAGCATTGCCAGCTGCCCTACAGACAGCAGGGGAGACCGCAGTCCCAGATCCCCCGTGGGGAATACTGGAGACGCCGTCCTCGTGCTTCCGGTGGGAGTACGGGGGCGGCTGCGGGCTCTTCGGCCTCAAGGGGCCGTAGGCGCCGCCCGAGAGGAGACAACCCCCGTGGGGTTGGCCAAGGTCCCTCCCAACAGCAAAAACAACAATTTTGACAGGCTCCCAGAGAGTCGCGCACCAGCCCCCACCCTGGCCCCCCGTCTGGGACCAGGTTATCCCGGTTTGCTCAAGCCTGGGCAAAAATCACAAACGATGCCTGGGTCCTAAACATAGTCAGGAGTGGCTATACCATCCCCTTTCTGGGCTCGCCCCCTTCCAACCCTCCTTCCCCGTCCCTTTTCAGGGACATTTCTCACGAAGGCACCCTCCGCCAGGAGGTACTGGCGCTCCTCCAAAAGGGAGCGGTAGAGAGGGTTCCACCGCACCTGGAGGGCAAGGGTTACTCCCGATATTTCTTAGTCCCCAAACCCAAGGGCGGGGTCCGTCCCATCTTAGATCTAAGGGACCTCAACAAGGCGGTCATGAAATCCAAATTCAGAATGGTAACCCTGGCTTCTGTCATTCCGGTTCTACAGTTAGGAGACTGGTACACCACTCTCGGTCTCAGGGATGCTTACTTCCATGTGGCGATAAGACCTAGCCACAGGAGGTTCCTCCGTTTTATTGTGTCCCGGTGCCACTTCCAGTTTACTGTGCTCCCATTTGGCCTTTCTACAGCACCCGGGGTTTTTACAAAATGCATGGCAGTTGTGGCGGGGTTCCTCCGCAGATCAGGGGTACACGTGTTCCCGTACCTGGGCGACTGGCTAATTCGTGGTCATTCCTACGAACAAGTAGAGGCCCACGTGTCCCTCATAAGGGCCCTCTCCGTAAGGCTGGGACTCATGCTGAACGAGGAAAAGTCATCGTTGACCTTTTCTCAGCACCTCGAATTCGTGGGTGCCCTCCTGGACGCCAGGTTGGCGAGGGCGCTTCTCCCCAGGGCCAGGTTCCTGGCCATAGTGGAGCTGGTCTCCGAATTAACTCGGTCCCCCATCACGACCACCAGGGTCTGCTCGAGGTTGCTTGGGCACATGGCGGCGTGTATGTACGTCGTCCGCCATGCTCGGATGAGGCTCAGACCTCTACAGGCTTGGCTGGCAAGGACATTCAACCAATCCAGGGGCCTCTGGCACACGGTTCTTACGGTGCCCCTGGAGGTAATAGTTTCGCTGCAATGGTGGACTCAGGAGTCTGTGGTGTGCAGCGGGGTCCCTTTCTCTGTACCTCCCCCCTCACTCACTCTGGTCACGGATGCCTCGGACCTGGGTTGGGGCGCACGCCTGGGGTGCCGCAGGACCCAGGGTCTGTGGTCCCCTGCGGAGCGCGCTCTGCACATAAATGTACGGGAGCTCAGGGTGGTCAGGAGAGTGTGCGAGACCTTCCTGTCGAAGCTCTCTCACTGCTCTGTTCTAGTCCGCCTGGACAACACAGCAGCTGTATTTTACATCAACAGACAGGGGGGTGCCCGGTCACCGCCCCTCTGCCACGAAGCCCTGAACCTCTGGGAGCTGTGTGTACAGCACAACATAGCTTTGCAGGCGGAGTACCTGCTGGGGTGCAAAAACTTGCTAGCCGATGCTCTGAGCAGGTCCTTCGGAGCCCACGAGTGGTCTCTCAAGGACTCAGCCCTTCGTCAGATCTTCCGCAGGTGGGGCTATCCCCTACTAGACCTGTTTGCCTTGGCACGCAATATCAAGTGTCAGAGTTACTGCTCCCTGTTGGGGCTGGGGGAACACTCCTGGGGGGATGCCATGATGGTCACGTGGCCAGCGGGCATCCTTTATGCTTTCCCCCCATTCCCCTAATTCCCAGGGTTCTGACCAGGGTCAAGACCTTCAGGTCCACGGTCATCCTGATAGCCCCCAGGTGGCCCAGACAATTCTGGTTCCCCATACTGGTGGACATGTCCACCAAGGAGCCTATAACGCTACCGCCAGCCAGGGATCTCCTGACCCAACCGTGGGACGGGGGGATCATGGTTCACCCAAATCTCAAGACTCTACACCTAATGGCCTGGTTTATCCATGGTTGAACCAGCTAGAAAGGAATATTCCCAAGAGGTACAGATGGTGCTCCTAAGTAGTAGGAAACCTTCTACCAGACGGTCGTACGCTGCCAAGTGGCGGCACTTCTCGTCTTGGGCGTCCCGAAGGGGAGTGCACCCGTCCTGTGCACCTGTTCCGTCCATTCTGGAAAATCTTTTTGAACTGAGGTCTAGTGGCCTCTCTACCTCCTCTATCAAAGTCCATGTGGCATCTCTCTCCGCCTTCCATGTTGGTTCGGCAGGAGTTTCTCTGTTCTCTGACCCTGTGGTCAAAAGGTTCCTTACGGGTTTGGATAAGTTGTATCCTTCGGTTAGACCCCCTCTCCCCACTTGGGACCTCAACCTCGTGTTGTTTAGACTTATGTCGCCCCCCTTTGAGCCGCTGACTATGTGTTCTTTGAAGCACCTCTCCTGGAAGGTTGCATTCATTGTGGCCATTACGTCGGCTCGCAGAGTTTCCGAATTGAGGGCCTTGACTATAAATCTGCCCTACCTGGTGTTTTCTGATAATAACGTGAGGCTCCGCCCCCATCTGGCTTTTCTCCCCAAGGTGGTGTCACCATTCCATTTGTCTCAAGATATCTACCTCCCGGTTTTCTTTCCAAAGCCCCACGCCTCCCCCAAGGAGCGGGTGCTCCATTCCCTGGATGCTAGGCGTGCACTAGCCTTTTATATTGATAGGACCAAACCCTTTTGCAGGTCTCAGCAGCTGTTTATTGCTGTCGCGGACAGGGTGAAAGGGCTCCCCATTTCAACCCAGAGGTTGTCCAACTGGGTCGCAGGGTGTATCAGGGAGTGTTACACCCTGGCCGGGAAGGTCCCGCCCGGGTTACAGCACACTCCACCAGGGCGCAGGCATCCTCTGTAGCTTTTGGGGCACAGGTTCCAATCACTGAAATTTGCAGGCCGGCCACATGGTCGTCACTCCATACCTTTACGGCGCACTACGCGCTAGCGCAACAGGCCAGGGAGGACGCAGGGGTGGGCTCTGCAGTCCTCGGCTCTGTATTGTAAATATGTTTGGTTTATCTGTGTCACATTGCACTTTATATAATTTTTTCCGTGTTCACTTGGTTGAATAAATTTGTTTGGGTTGTTCAACTTTTTCGTGGTCTTCTGTTTCTGACTGCTCCGACCCCTCCTCCTTGAAGCGGGGTTAGCTTGGAAGTCACCTAATTTGAATGGACATGAGCAACCACTCGAAGAAGAAAAGAATGGTTACTTACCTGTAACTGTTGTTCTTCGAGATGTGATGCTCATGTCCATTTGACTCCCACCCTACCTCCCCTTCGTCGGAGTGTCCGGCAAGAAGGAACTGAGGTGGGGCAGCGCCGGCAGGGGTACTTATGCCCTGCCATGGCAGCGCCACTCCAGGGGGCGCTCTGCCGGCGCTACGGGTACCGCTAGGGAAAACGCTCCGGAAGACGCGGTGCACGCACCTAATTCGAATGGACATGAGCAACACATCTCAAAGAACAACAGTTACAGGTAAGTAACCATTCTTTTCTGCGGCGCCGGGGCAAGCCCAGCACCCACAGTGGAGCACCCACAGGGACACTATCTCGAAGAATGACAGTTACTGCACCAAGGGGAGTAACTTCGCTTTTCCATTTTTCATTTCAGATCTCACCAGTGAAGAGACTAAATCTGACTCGAGTTCTGAGGCAGGAATTGAGTAGCTCAGACTAGAGCCCTGCTCTTCTTGATCTAACACACGCTAGCTCATTGCTGCCCCTGTTTGCTGTTTCTGCCTGACAATTACAATGCTGTCTGGTCCCAGTGTGTCCAGTCCCAGAGGGGGCTCCTTCTATATTCCTTGAAAGCCACCGAGGTGGAAAGGGCTGGGGAAATAGACGTGGATGCGCTCATAATTCCTCTCTCCCCAGGCATTATCTGCCAACAGACCCACCTTGTCTCTGCTGGCTCTGCAGCAGGAGCTGCAGGTAAGTGAGATTGCACTAGACATGGGGGAGGGGGAAGGTAAGGGATGAGGTGAGGAGAGGATTGGATGGGCCCTGCTCATGGTGGAGCAGAGAGAAATCGAACATCCCCTTGTCCTGTAGCTCTGACCATCCCTTGATCAGCCCCCATCCCATCCCAGTCACCTGCATCTGGTTTAATCTCCAGAACCTGCGGGATCTCTCTGGCTTCCCCTCCCACTACTTTCTCCATCCCACATACTTCGCTCACTTCTCCCCTTTACACCCTGATCCCTCTCCCTGACCTCGCCTGTCCTACTCCCACCTCTCCCCAGCGTACAGCCCTTCCCATGGGCCTTGTGAGCCCAGAGTTCCCCCCACAGCAGCAGCAGCAGCAGAGCCGGGCAAACACCCAGAACAGCCCGTCTGCAGGGCACTTTGCCAGTGGAAATGCTCAGGTCCCAGTGCCCCATTCAGGGCTGGGCGGGCAGGTTGTTGTTTGGTGGAATGTGACACACTGTGACGGGGATGCAGCTGCGCCCCGCACTTCAGCCGCACTGTCTTCGGTGTTCTGGGGTGAAAAGCCACCGCAGCTTCTGCCATGGTTTTGCCGAGTGTGCTCCGCAGCCGCTGGCAGCATTGGGTGCCCAAGCGGACCGCAGGGAGTGGAAGGGGGAGTGGCTGGAAGTAGCGTCACAGGCTACCCAGCCACAGGCATGCCAGCACAGTGGGATGCTTAAAAGGAGCACCACTGGATCCCCCCCCGGAGAGGCTGATCTGGTGCTGGACACGGAGTGGAGTGGGTGTGAAGGGAGGCACGAAATGTCCCAGGGCATGGCTTGTGAAATAGCCCGTGGGTTGGTGCGTTTCGGGTAGCTACCCCACCAACCGGACAGGGAGATGGATCCCTGTCCTTAGGGCCCTGGGTCGGGGCTCGGAGAGAGGGCAGGCCCGAGCCCCCCTACTTACCTTACCACCCTACTTATCGGACCCCTATAAAGGGGTGATATCGGGACTTGGAATTCAGGCTGATTGAGCGGCCTCGGGTTCCACGGGACTAACGCGGGCGGGGCGCCACGGACTAATACTTATAAGCATGGGAACTAGAGCACTTGGGGGTGCTGATGGGGCAGGTCAGAGCTTTGCGAACTGGGACTGCGAACCCCGGGAAGGGCAAATTGGGGCAGGAGAGACAAACCCTCCCCCCCCTTCCTTTCACAGCGCGAGCTGGGAAGGCCATGTCTGGGGATTGCACTTTGCATGCAAGAGAAGCGGGTTTGGACTCGACCCTGGGCCCCGTGTATTACACACATAAAAGGGCATTTACCTCCCTTCCCCACCCCTCCTCTGCCACAGGTGAGACCAGCAGGAGCCAGAATCCAACTGTCTGCCTCAGGGGACAGGACAAATGTGGCTGGTGTGCCAGAGAGGAGGAGGTAGGGGAATCAGGGACTCTCCCTCCCCGTCTGTCTGGTCTGTGCATCCCCCTGGAAATTTGTCTCTCTCAACTCTGCCACTGAGAGTCTTTCCCCAGCTTCCTCTCCATCAGCCAGGAAACGCCTCAGGGGAATTACTGACTGGGGGGCTGGAATCCAGCCAATGAGAGTCCTGGCAGCCATGCTCCAAGGGTCCCTGGCTGTGAAAACAGACCCCAACACCTGCCCACAGCCGCCCCCATTCCCTCCTCACCAGAGCTAGTCGCTGACACAGCCCTTCACGGACACAGAGTTCCGGCTGCCTGCAGGTGTCTGGTGCCCTTTCGGCTTGGCAGGTTCAGCAAAGCTCAACCCCTGAAGAAGAGGAAGTGCAGCAGTAGGGCGACCCCCACGCAACCAAACTCCACTGGGCCCAGTTCCCGTTTGCCCGCACTTGTGTTCTGCCTGCATGTAGGTAGCCCTGAGGCAAACACCCTCTGTGGCAAGGCACAATTTGTGTCTGATAAGCTGGTGTCATGACCCACAGGTGTAAGACCGAGTTGTATAGGGGCGTCACCCCCCTCTACCTTGCAGACTATTGGCTGTGGCTTCCTAGGGCCCATGGAGCTAGCTCCAGTGAGCACCACCCCTGAGATCCAATGGTCAGCAACCAGGAGCTGTATTCATTGAACACCGACTGCTCTCACATCCCTCACCACTGCTGACAGTTCCCAGGGCCAAACGACCCCTGTGCCTTGCTACTGAGGCAGCCTCAAGGTACACAAGCACCTGTTTGCTTTGGTCACGTACTGTGGGCTCAGACCCACATCTCCTCGTATCACAATCACAACAAGCTGCTGCAGCAAACATCTCCACTGTTCCCTGCAGCTACAGCCCACAGTGCATGCAGAGAATTGCTAGTGGCTATCACCAGCTCCAGCATGGCAGAGCTAAAGTGGGGTGTGTGTGAGTTTACTTTAACACTGCATTTTCTGGTTTGTGGAGGCTGGCATTTTGCTGGCCTTGACATTCTGGGGGAGAGTGAGATGCCTCTGGGCAACCTTAACTCTGCATTAGTGTCTCCGGGGGTAGCTGCGTTAGTCTGTCGCTAAAAAAAACTTCAAAAACAACAATGGTCATGCAGCACCTTAGGCGATGTCTGCACTACACATTTTTGTGGCAGAAAATATGCTAATGAGGGATTCATTAGCATAAGTTGCTATATCATTAGCATATTTTCTGCCATTTCTTTTTTCACAAAGGGTTTTTGTGCAAAAAGAAGCAGTGTAGCTGCCTCCATTTTATGTAAGTCCCCCCTTTTGTGCAAGATCCTTATGCCTCTCCAGGATCTTGAGCAAAATGGGGCTTTTGCGCAAAACAGAAGCGGCTATACTGCGTCTTTTTGCGCAAAAACCCCTTGCACAAAAAGAAACAGCAGAAAATATGCTAATGATATAATGACTTATGCTAATGAGTCCCTCATTAGCATATTTTCTGCTGCAAAAATGCACAGTGTAGACAAAGCCTCAGAGACTAACCAAAAAAGTTGTCAGCTGAAGTAGTGGGGTGTGCCCATGAAAGCTCATGATACTATCTATATATTTTTGGTCAGTCTCTAAGGTGCTACAAGACCATTGTTGGTTTTGAAGTCTTTTCTGCATTATTGTGTCTTTTTAATGAATTTCTTCCTTTTTGAGGATAAAGAGAAATGTTGTAGGTACCCATGGTCATTTAGGGTATGTCTACACTACCACCCTAGTTCGAACTAGGGTGGTTTATGTAGGCATTCGAAGTTGCAAATGAAGCCCGGGATTTAAATATCCCGGGCTTCATTTGCATCTTGCCGGGCGGGCGCCATTTTTAAATGCCCTTAGTTCGAACTCCGTGCCCGCGGCTACACGCGGCACGGAGTAGGTAGTTCGAATTAGAATCTCTAATTCGAACTACCGGTACTCCTCGTGGAACGAGGTGTACCGGTAGTTCGAATTAGAGAACCTAATTCGAACTACCTACTCCGTGCCGCGTGTAGCCGCGGGCACGGAGTTCGAACTAAGGGCATTTAAAAATGGCGCCCGCCCGGCAAGATGCAAATGAAGCCCGGGATATTTAAATCCCGGGCTTCATTTGCAACTTCGAATGCCTACATTAACCACCCTAGTTCGAACTAGGGTGGTAGTGTAGACATACCCTTAGAGTGTTGTGGGGCATGCTGAGGTTTGCCGTTGATACACTATTGGGTTTAGGTAGTAACAAAAAGATCTAGCTTTTATACGGCTCTTGCTCAGCAGAGCTCCAAGAACTTTCCACCATTATCCGCATTGCACAGGTGGGAAGCTGAGGTACAGAGATGCAGTGTCTTGCCTAAAGGCCTCCAGCAGGTCAGTGGCAGATTTAGAAACAGTGCCAATCTTATGGCTCTCCACAAAGCCACCCAGTTGCTCTGTGATTGCCCAGTGCCCCCACTCCTGTCCATTCTGTTATTGTGGGGGTGGGGATAGTGGTTGGGTTGTGAAATGGTTGCCATGTGCAGGTACTATCAGGTGAGTGAGAGAAATCTCAGCCGTGGTCTGTGTCCCCAGCCTGGGCCACTTGAATTCCATGGCTGTTACAGTGGCTGTAAGCACCTGGGCAGACTGGGGACCTTGCTTTTTCCACCCTCCGCCCAGTCATCCTCTGCAGCCTCCCCCTGCGGCCAGCTCCCCTTGCCCAGCCCGTTCAGATGTTCTTGCAATGGAGAAGCCTCTAACATGTCAGTAGCTGCTGTTCACTGGCTCCTACCTGGGCTGCTCTGAGAACGTATCCCAGGCAGCAGCTTTCTGGAGGGCTACACACTGACTGCCCTGTTCATGTAGCCTAAGCTCCACCGCCCCCCCGCCACCACACATACATACTACAGCCAGGCTATTCAGCCCTATTTCAGCCTGTCCCTCTCCCATCCAAACCAGCCCCTTTCCCCACACACTGTAACCCCCAGAGGCACAGGGCCCTCCAGATACCTGCTTACAGTGGGGAGGAGGGGCTCACGCATCCTGAGAGGGGCAGCCTCTTTGCCCATGGCCAACATAGGGGGACAGAGACCCCCTGTGCCCAGCTCTCTTGGGGGACAGGGACAGGCTCAAACCTCCAGTGGGTCATTTAATCCCCCCGGTTAGTGACACAGACACAGAATCAAGGAATATGGAGCTGCCAGGTTACCCTCATTTTGCACTCCTCTATGTCAATCCTCCACTGCCCCAAACATCATCCCCACCCATGTCCCCTGATCTGAGCATGAGACCTGCTCCCTTCTTCCCCCCACCCACCTTTACACCTTACTCAGAATGCCCCTTCCCCTTGTTGCAGCTCCAGATCCTCCTCTCCTCTTTCACTACCTAGGCTACGCAGAAGATCAAGGCTCCAGAGGTCAATCTTCTGGAGTTTGATTTAGTGGGTCTAGTATAGACCCGTAAATCGAGTGCTGTTGCAGCTGGCAACCAGTACTCCTCTCTTTTTCAGGAGTAAGGGAAGTCAACGGGAGTGTTACTCCCATCAGCCTCAGACCGTGTGGCCAGTGCAGAAACATGATTTAAGATACATCGACTCCAACTACATAGTTAATGCAGCTGCAGTTGCGTATCTTAATTCAACCTACTGCTGTAGTGTAGCCCACGCCTTAATGCCCACTCCCTGCTCAGTGAGCATTTGCAGGTGTAACTTTTTTCTTTTTTAAAAATAGCTCAAGCACCTTCTGAATATTCTGCTGTACTCAAATCACATTTCACCACCAAAAACCCAGCCCTGTGACAGAGAGCAACTGTAGCCAGGGGCCTCCTTTCCATAGATTTCTGCCCACAGCTGTATCTGAACGCAGCGCGTGGGCGTACCGAAGGAATCGTCATTGAAACAGTCTCCCTTGTAATCTACAGGTCCTTGAATTGTGCCTCACTCTCAGCCCCTTGGCCTCTCTCTCTGCCCATGCCCAGTGTAATCCATTGAACTCATGAGCATGAGGCGTGCCCCTAAAATGGGCATTAAACCCTTTTGCTGCTAATGTCATGACTTCTAGACCCCGGCAGGGCCCAGCCTCCCCTACTGGCCAGTGTCACAAACACTGCTCAGACTTCACCGGCCGGGTGGCCACATCTTCCCATTTATGGTCCCTCCGCCAGCACCCTTCCAGCCCCCTGCAGCAGTGTGGTTTGCTGTGCCCAGGGACTCCTGACCTTCCCCAGGAGCTAAGAGGAACAGAGGTCACCCTTCTCGGAGGCCTCTGTGGGACTGAATAGCTCCCCCTGGCCCCTTCTCCTCCCTTCACTTTCTTCCTGTGACCTTGTGATCACTCTTGAGCTGATGAGTTGACTCTTTCACACTTGCATTTGGATTAGATAATTAGTTCCCATTACCCTAATCTGCCTTGTCTAGGGGAACCAACTGGTGTCTGTGTGATCAGTGTCAGGCTGACCTGTGAACTCCCAGCACAGGGTCACACTCCCCACAGATACTGGGGGGCAGGCACTGGGAGGGTAACTCTGAAGAGACTGAGAGCCTTGTGTAATGATCCCAGCCCTGGTTTGAGGTTTGAGCCATGTTTGGGGATGTTTGAGCCATGTTTGAGCCAGTTTTGGGATCTCAGGAATCCCATGGCAAATGGTCACATAATCTGGATCACTAAACTTAGCCATCACTCACCCCCCCCCTTCGCACCTCCCCCCGGAACCTCCCCAAGGCACACTGAAGTTCCAGACCATCCGAATAGCACTGCAGGTTTTAGTGCATCTAGAAGAGGCAGCTGAATAGCAAGCTGGTGTAAATCTGAACTGGAGTCCAGCCAGCCCATTAAAATCCAGGGGAAATCTCCACTGAGGCTGAGTTAACGCCTGTCCCTGTGTTTTAGGATCTTCCAGAAGAAGTAAAACCAGAGAGTATCCAGGACCCAGAGGGGAAGCAGGAGACGTACAGGTGAGCGCTGGGGCTGGGAGGTCGGTTCATACCCCCTGCAGCTGTCTGGGTCAGGTTCTAGCCTGTGCCCCAGTCACATGGTGCAGTGTCCCATGGGGATGGACTGAGTTTATGTAGACGCAGTCAGTGCAATAGGCAGAGCAACGCGCTATCTCATGGGCTGTAGCTCAGGCTGCGCCGTCACAGGACAGGGCCTGCTTAGTTTGCTGGAGCAATCGCTTCAGGGCATTTTGCCAGCCCATAGCACGGTGCCGTTTCCCCAGAGACAATGCTGGGTGGGGCCAAGAGTCTGCGTGTGGTGCATGAAGAATGATGCTGAGATGAAGGGTCTATTAGGCTAGAATAGGACACCTGGGTTCTAGCCTAAGCTATGATGGGGGTGGGGCTGGTGGTGAAAGCAGGGGGCCAGGACTCCTGGGTTCTATCCCTGGCTCTGCCACTGACTGTCTGTGTGGCCTTGTGGCAAGTCACCCTCTACCCCCTGTGTTCCTCAGCTTCCCCTCTGTACAAACTGACATACCTTTTTTTTCCTGGTGGGATTTCTGA
This sequence comes from Pelochelys cantorii, assembly GCA_032595735.1. Taxonomy (NCBI): domain Eukaryota; kingdom Metazoa; phylum Chordata; order Testudines; family Trionychidae; genus Pelochelys; species Pelochelys cantorii. The sequence goes on from CM064329.1 coordinate 4,543,386, forward strand.
TTGGTGTATTAACTGCAAGGCACTGTGGGGTCTTTGGACCCAACCTGTTGGAAAAGGGGAAAGAGGGGTCACTCACTTCCCCATCTTCCCCCTTGTTTTCCAGAGAGACAACAAGCAGTGCATGATAAATGGAGGTGATGCTACCTGTTAGACATTAGCTGGAGAGCTGGTCTGGTTCTAGGTACCATTGGCTAACCCTGGTCCCCCGCTCCCACTTCTTCTCTCCCCCACGCGCAGGGTTCATTTCTCTCAGCCAGGCTGGTTCCATTGCTCTGAAACCGAACTGGAGTTCGAGGTGAGGGCAGCCGTGACTGTCCAATATGGATACGGCTCCTGGGATCAGCACCTCACGGAATCACAACAGCAGCAGTGGATGGTGGCTGGCCCATTGTTTGACATCCGAGTGGAACCGGCAGAGGCTGTGTCAGCCGTGCACCTCCCGCACTTCCTGTGTCTCAGAGGTACAGTCGGATTCAGACTGACCATGTGACCTGCATCATCATTGCAATGGGATTGGCAATAAGGGTGATCTTCATTGTAACCTTAGAGCAGCATGGCCCAGCGAACAGTGCCCAAAAGTCATAATCCCATCCTTAAAAATCATAATCACAGCCATTGTTATAACGACATAGAAAAGACTGTTAAAAGAATGCAGTCGAGCACTCAAAAGTTAGGAAATGCTGGTATTAAGGCTGCCAATGGAATCGTAATTCAGTCCCCTTTGAGTCGTCTTCCATGTGGAGCAGCCACTAGCGTGGGATGGGGGGGGCGTGGAGGACACACTTACCGGTGGGTTTCACAGCGATGTGCTGGCAGCAGAGAAGTGCTGAGAATCAGGAATGTTGGTTCCATTCCAGGCTCTGGAGGGGGTGTTGGCTTGTGGTCACTGACGCTTCTGCCCCGTCCCTCCCAGCCTGTCTCTGGTCCAGTTCTGACTCCCCACCCCCTCCAGCCACTCATCCCAGCTCCAGCCTCCTTGCCCTGCCAGACCTAGTCTGTCCCACTGCCCCCCCTACCACCGATCTCCATCTGATCCCCAATCTCCCACCACCTGCGCGCAGTAACTATTGCCCCCCACAGGCTCCTCATCTCACCCTGCCCTCACTGCCTCTCCTCCTGATCTGGCTCTTGCCCCCTTTGCATTGTACACAGAAGGCTTCCTCCTCAGCAGTGTTGGGTGCCCACAGGGGGCATGGAGCGCACAGCAGAGAGGCTCCCTGCTATCTGTTCTGGCGGCTGGTGCCACAACCCTTGGCTGTAGAGAGGATCAGTTGCAAGGAGAGGGCAGCTCCACCTTAAGCTGGAGCATGCCCAGTGCAAACTCTACTGAGCATGTGCAAACCACGATGTTTCCAAAGGTTTCTAACTCAGCCACATTTGGGTGGCTATTCACAGGATCAACAAAAGGCATTTATTGCCATATTCAGATCTCTGCTGCTACTCATAGAGGTGCTTGAGCATCTCAAAGGACCAGTCCTATGAGTTTTTTCACACCAGCAAAACAATGTCAATTTTTCTTTTTCTCATTCTTGAAAATGGCTGAATCATATTTTTTTCTGCCAGTGCTTTTACCTCTCACTGTAATTTACAACAAATGACTGGACTGTACTGGTTATGCCTTAGGATTGGAGATCTTACAGGACCCTTCTCCCATATCCAGGATCAGGATATGCGGTGCAGAGTGACTGCCTGGATATCTGGGAGTGTTGCAATGTCTCAGGGCGTCAAACTGAGAATACCAGATTTAGGACAAATTACTAATAAATGGGGCAGACTCACCCCAGACTGGTGGTTATGCTACAATTAGATTTTACCAAGCCAGTAATAAAAATTAATTTCTGTCTTATCACACCATTTAAGAAGAAGTCAGAAATGTAGTCTCCTTAGGCATTCCATCCCTTCTTCACCACCGAGATACTAAACTTTATAATAGGCAGTTATTGAAAGCCAGTTTCACCGAAGTTTTTTTGTTTTTGTTTTTTGGGGTTTTTTTAATCTCAAGAGATCAGCCACGCTGCCAGGTCAATATATAGCCAATTATCACGCTGCTGCCAATGCTTCAGTAACAAAAATCCAAAGGGCTGTTTATAAGAGGAAGGAAGAATGTTAGAAGAGTTAATAGAGGATCTGCAAGCAGCAATTGCAGTATGTTTATACATGCGTGTAGCAATGATATTACAGGCTGCTCGCTTGTAAAGTCTCTGGTAACATCCAAAAGACTGAAAGGTCCAAGGTCTGTAGTTCTAACAGGTTCCTTTTAGTTGTAAGTCCAAAGAATCTGAGCAGGAAAGAGGCAAGAGGTGTAACTTCAGGGGTCTGTAATACCCTTTGCCCCATGACTGGAGATGTACTGGTTCCAAACACAGCTCAGTCTGTTCATGGAAAGTTAGTGGGCACTTGAACATCTCACACATCTCATATGGCTTACTGGCTCTTGGGGCAGCCATTGGCCCACTGGAGGCTGTGGCTTTAGCAGAAAGAGCCACCTTCTGTGGCCCATGGCGAGAGTGAAGTGTCTTTCATGGGCCATTAACACACAGTTGTTGACCCTTCCATCTAGATTTTACTTGTTGGGTGTTATCCCTGGATATAGCCCATATGTATGATTGTACATGCATAAAAACAGAATAATTGTATGTAGCAAATCCTAACTTCTCCACTGATACCTCACATGATATGCCTTATACAAGCTGTTGTGCCATTAATGATGACACAGTTAGACAATGATAGCCATGGCCTAATTTCAATCCTACAGCATCACAAGGTTAATGTATAATCAGGCAAGCAATGAGCTGAGATGTCTTTGGGAGTGGGACAGGAGGAACAGTAGAAGGAATCTGACAGAGGGATCTTACGAATGTCAGTGCCAAATCCAAGCAGCCTCTGAGCTGCAGGGAAGGGTGTGTCCAGAGCTCAGGTGGACTCGCTGCCTCTCTGGCAGCAAGAGAATGAGGAGAGGCTAACAGTGCCCCATTTGCTTTCTGACCCACCGACAGAAGCTGACAGCTCTTGGGTGCAGATCGCACATTTCCTTGAGGAGGGGATGACCCTGCAGAGTCCCACGCGGGTGAGGCCGTTCCACGCCGTGCTGCAGAACCCTCACTTCTCGCCGATCGGGGTGATTTTGAGGAAGATTAAGATGATGAAGAAGAAGAAGTCTCTGATCCATTCCCTGGTGCTGCTCTACCAGGCACAGAAGAGAGTTAATCTGACCCTCCACCTCTACCTGATCCCCAACGACGGCTCCCGGATCAAGGTAACTGCTAGGGGTTTTCCCTTCTTCGCTTTGCTAGTTCTTGTCATGCAGATGGAAAGCAGCAGACTAGAAGTGCAGGTAACACAATATTTATTGGTCTTAGTTTCAAGCAAGCAGAACCCTGGATCTGACACTGCAGAGTCTTGTTTCCCAGGGTCTTTTCCCAGCTCTGATGCCACAAAACATTTTCCCTGTGTCCCCCTCAGCGGCATTATTTTAAGGGGAGGGGGGGACTGGAGTGGGCAGCAGCTATGAGTACCAGGATGCTGCTTGCTTTTCTTACCATTCCCTGACTATCAGGGAGTAAGGGGAAAGTACTTGGATTCCGTGCAGGTCTCTCACTTCTGGCTGCTGAAGGGAGGGAGCAGAGAAGTAATTCAAGGAATACAAGTACTTTCCTCCTCTCACTCCCTGATAGTCAGGGGATTGGGAAGAAAAGCCAGTCACATCCTGGTGCACACGGCTGCGGTCCCCTGCTGCTCTCCTGAAACTGCACCTTTGGTTCCCCTTCCCAGCTCTGAGGCTGCAGAACCTTGGCCTGTGTCCCTCTTCCCCGTTCCCCCTCGCCCAGCAGGTCCAGATATGTCTGCCTGCTCATGTTCTGATTTGGGGGGTTGTGAGTCTGGGCTCTTCATCCCACCTCTCATGTTCCCCTTGGGGTGTTGACCAGGGTGTTGGTTTGTTTGGGGTTTTTTTGCTTTTAATGTATCTTATGCCTGCCATCCAATCCCCTTTGCCCCCTCCTAATTGGCTGCTTGACCTTGGCTTGAGAGAGGAGCCAGGCAGCCTTCCAGAGTACACTCGAGTATTGTGCCCCCACTACACCCTCTAACACTTTTAACTCTCTCTCCTGGCTGGGCAGAAGAAACACTCAGCTTGACAGTAATTTGACACAGTTTTGAAATAACTGCCTTCTGGGTAAAGGCGGACTAAGTTATTTCAGAATAGTGCTAGCTATTTCCAAATAGTGTTGCAGTGTAGACCTACCCATAGAAACCCATAAATAGTTTAGCTGCAGTGTCCCTCTCTAGCGCACCCTTCCCTTGGGAGAGTGTCAGGAAAGCAGGCGGCTCTCACAGCTGCTCTGGGCTGGGTGGCTTCTTCCTCAGCTCCTGTGACTTTCCTCGCTCCTTCCCAAAGGTCCCTGTGGATCTCCCTAGCATATACGTCCCCTTCCAGCATCTGCTTTTCTTCGTTCTGTCTCCTGGCAACTTCCCACGGCTCCACAAGCTGCCCCCTCACACAGGAGAGAGTCCTGTTCTCTTGGGGTGCAGTTGCTCTTTCACAACTTCTGTTCAGTCAGTCCCGCCCTTGTCTTAAGGGCCTTGTCATGGCCTCTATTCCAGGAGGGTCTGACCCAGCCCTGCCAGCCCCTGGTGGGTTCATATATATGACATCAGTTTTACACAGTAACATTCCACAGTAGCGCCATAATATCAGCCAGGACTCAGGCTGTACAGACAGAGCCCCCCACTTGTCACACCCATGGGGTGAGCTGGCCATTAACAAGGACTGGGGCTCACCTCCCCAGGTGAAGGGAATTAAGGGTGGAGTCACTGGACTGAGCCATGTGATGAAATCAGGCCTGTTTGCAGGGGGTAGGGAATGGGGAGGATAAAAGCAGTCTTTGGGAAAAGGGAAAGCAGATAGTGGAGAGTCTAGGAAGAGCAGACCTGGGACTCATTACTCCATCCAGAACTGGAGGGCTGGGCCATGCATAAAAAGAGTGCACAGAAGAAGCCAGATAATCTGGATTCCAGGGCAGACAGTTGTGTAGGGTTCCAAGAGCTCGGAGCCCACAGGAGAGAGAAGCCATGGGTTTCTCCCATGCCACCCTGTGTAGGTACCAGCTACCTACATGAACCAAGGGAGGACGAAGGGACTGAGGAGAGCCCAGGAGGGCTAGAAGCTGGGTCCAGTTGGGCTGGATGACTCGTGGGAGAGGATGGACCCTCTGAGGAATTGCTGTGCCAGAGGTGGGATTGGGGTGGACAGTGTGTGTCTGTTTCAGTACTTGGGCTTATACCTTTGGACGATCTGCAGGGTTAAGTCTCCTCAGTGATATAAGAAAGGGAAACTGAGGGCATGCCTGGGTAAACTGATAATGATTGCTGCAAACTGCATTGCTGTCCAGATAGAAGATAATGAGCGTTCTCACAAGGTCACAATCTTTTCATTTTCATCAATGGCCTTTCTCTCCATGGCTGCTGAGGAGGCAGAGACTGGAAAGAGAACTCAGGCACCTCTGACCCAGGCACCTCTGCAGGGTTTCTCTTTGTGTCTCCAGCCCTGACTCTGCTTGTGTCCCCAGGCTGTGAAGGACTATGAAAAGGAGTTCCTGTCGTGGTGTGTGTCTAAGTCTCATTTCACCTCTAGACCCCTGTGCTTTGGCTCTTCCTACATTGTGTCCAGTCCGTTGGAGATAACAATAAAGCCCAAGGTGAGCAGAATGGTGGCAGTGGAGCTCTGGAGGGATCTGGGCAGAGAAAACTCTTCTCTGAGTCCGTGCTGATCCCAACATGCTAGTGCCACAGTTGGGGGCCTGTGCTGCAGGGATTGGGCTGAGGGGCTCAAGAGGGGCCCTCTTCTCACATCAGTGCCCATCACTATGGCCTCCCACACAGCTAGGGGGACGCTGTGCTGCAGAGAACCTGATAGGGGATGCTATGCTGTCTCTAGTGCCCCACCCCAGCATTGGACTCATTGTGCTGTAGTGAATAGGGGAGAGTCCTGGGAATTGGGATTCACTGGTTTTGTTCCTGCCATCTGGCTATGTGCCTCTGTTTCCCCATCTGTGAAATGGGGCTAATGATACTGCCCTTGCTTACTAATGAGCTTAGGGATTCTTGGAAGGAAGGGAGAGGGTCAAGGGTGTAGTAGTAAAACTCTGCTGCTGATGTAACCAGTTACTAAGATCAAGTACTGAACTCCAGTGACTGACACACAGGCTGCCAGTTGGTTTCAGTTACAGCCACAGAACACCTGAAAACATGTTCACACAGTTAGGGAATGGCTGGAGAATTTTTTGTTCATGCAAAACTCCTCTCTGAGCAATACACCTCAGCCATTTTTTCACCCCTGCTTACTTGGGGTGGAGGTGGGGTGTGTGTGATGGGTTCTCCCACCCTGGGGTGCAGTCTGGAACTGGGGTACCTCAGCCCTCTGTCTTATCAGCCTGGCCTTCTCTCACTCTGTGCTGTTCTGAGAAGCTGTATCCCACTTCTGGGCCTGCATTCACACAGGCCAGGGCACATCCAGCTGCAGTTACATGAATATGTCTTCTTAGTCACTCATGAACCAGCAATGGAAAAGCTTCATGGAGCTCCTGTCCAGCTCCCCAACCTAGTATCCAGAGTGGTGCTGTCCTGCCCTGGTCAAACCTTGACTAGTGTAAGTTCATTACTCAGGCCATGCCTCCCTCACTATGGATTGAACAATGCACCAGCCCCTGTTCCTGAGCAGATTCCCCAAACACTGCAGTAAAACACACTGTCTTAGGTAAAAACAAACTAGAAAGATCAATTTTAAGTGATGATAAATAAAAGCGCAGACACTTCCTGAGTTATAAACATCCACACATAAACAAAAAAGCTCACCAACAGCCCCAGGCAGGGATGTACTTAGGATTTATGGAGGCCTAAGCAGCAGTAGCCTGGGTGGGAGATGATGATTTATTAGAGATGTGATTTTATAATCTTCAGCAACATGCTAATGTTAAACTCAGGTCCTGTTGACTAACACTGTAAATTCAGAAACTGGCAGGACGTACTTGGGGTTGGCAAATGTTTTTGTTAAAAGGCTTCATTAAAACCTGAATGGCTTTCACAGGGTCAGTGTCTGCTAATAGCTCTGGCCAACTTTGTCACTTTTACATTAACTAGATCCTCTTGGGAGGGAGCAGAGCCACAGACCAGGGACAGGAAGAGGTGGGTAGACATTAAGACCCGGCAGTGCCCCCGAGTTTTGGATGCCCTACATGGAAGCATGGGTAAAGATGGTCATGGCTGCAGGGGAGCAGGCAAGAGGAATGGATGGTGGAGAGCAGTGCAGGTGCTGGCTGGAGGACTCAGGAGGAGAAGGGAACAGTTGTGCAGTCATCAGCCGGAGAGAAGCAGCACTTTCAAGGGAAAAACATCCGTTCTCTCCAGCCTCTGCCTGCGCAACCACTCCTTGCTCCTCTGGAGTCCTCCGACCCTCACTCACACTGGTCATTGCCTCCTGGTGAGCCGGAGCTGAGTGAGCCCATGGGGGGAGCGATCGGGGGATGCCCAGGAGTCCCCCTCAGAATCTCCACCTATGTCCTTATCCTCCTCTAATTAAACCTGCCTTTCCTCAAACACCAGCTTTCAAGGTTCAATTAAAAAAAAACCTCTCTCCCATTTCTCATTGTGAATGTGCAGGAGTTCAGCTACCTGAAGGGTTAAAGAGGCTTCTGTGGATGAGTCTGGGAACCTAACAATCACCTATAATATTGTTTCAATCGGAAAATGGGTTCTGAGTTCCAAACTACTGACTTACAAGTGAACTTTTGGAACACAACCTGGTCATAAACTGGGGACTTCCTGTATAGATCAAAGTAGAAAACCATAAGAAATAAAACAAAACTGCGACCTTCAAAGAACCTAGAGTTCTTTGAAGGGGTTAACAAACATGCAGACAAGGGGGGATCCAGTAGATATAGTATACTTAGATTTTCAGAAAGCCTTCGACAAAGTTCCTCACCAAAGGCTCTTGTGTAAATTACATGGCCATGGGATAAGAGGGAAGGTCCTTTCTTGGACTGAGAACTGGTTAAAAGACAGGAAACAAAGGGTAGGAATAAATGGTAAATTTTCAGAATGGAGAGGGGTAACTAGTGGGGTCCCCTAAGGGTCAGTCCTAGGACCAATCCTATTCAACTTATTCATAAATGATCTAGAGAAAGGGGTAAGCAGTGAGGTGGTAAAGTTTGCAGATGATACTAAACTGTTTAAGATAGTCAAGACAGAAGCAGACTGTGAAGAACTTCAAAAAGATCTCACCAACCTGGGTGATTGGGCAACAAAAGGGCAAATGAAATTTAATGTGGATAAGTGTAAAGTAATGCATGTTGGAAAAAATAACCCCAACTATATGTACAGTATGATGGGGGCTAATTTGGCTATGACAAATCAGGAAAGAGATCTTGGAGTTATCGTGGATAATTCTTTAAAAACTTCTACACAGTGTGCAGCGGTGGTCAAAAAGGCAAATATGATGTTAGGAATTATTAAGAAAGGGATAGAAAATAGACACAGAATATCTTACTGCCCCTGTATAAAACCATGGTACGCGCACATCTTGAAAACTGTGTACAGATGTGGTCTCCTCACCTCAAAAAAGATGTTTTGGCCTTGGAAAGGGTTCAGAAAAGGGCAACGAAAATGACTGGGGGTTTGGAACAGGTCCCATAGCGACTGGGACTTTTCAGTTTGGAAAAGAGGAGACTGAGGGGGGATATGATAGGGTACATCTACACTAGCCCCCTAGTTCGAACTAGGGAGGCTAATGAAGCGTGGGATTTAAATATCCCGTGCTTGATTAGCATAGTCCTAGCCGGTCGCTATTTTGGAAATTGACTAGCCCGAAGTAACTGCCTGCATCTACACGTGGCAGAGGAGCAGGATTCCAAGGTAAAGCCCTTAGATCAAATTAACTGTTAAATCTCATTCCACGAGGAGTAACAGTTAATTTGATCTAAGAGCTTTACCTTGGAATCCTGCTCCTCTGCCGTGTGTAGACGCGGGCAGTTACTTCGGGCTAGTCAGTTTCCAAAATGGCGACCAGCTGGGACTATGCTAATCAAGCACGGGATATTTAAATCCCGCGCTTCATTAGCAGCTTCAGTCGCCCTCTTTAGCCTCCCTAGTTCGAACTAGGGGGCTAGTGTAGATGTATCCATAGAGGAGGTATATAAAATCATGAGTGGTGTGGAGAGGGTGAATAAAGAAAAGTTATTTATTAGTTCCCATAATATAAGAACTAGAGGATGCCAAATGAAATTAATGGGTAGCAGGTTTAAAACTAATACAAGAAAGTTCTTCTTCACACAGCGCATAGTCAACCTGTGGAACTTCTTGCCAGAGGAGGCTGTGAAGGCTAGGACTATAACAGAGTTTAAAGAGAAGCTAGATAAATTCATGGAGCTTAGGTCCATAAAAGGCTGTTAGGCAGGGGGTAGGAATGGTGTCCCTGGCACCTGTTTGTCAGAGGCTGGAGATGGATGGCAGGAGACAAATGGCTTGATCATTGTCTTCGGTCCACCCCCTCTGGGTCACCTGGTGCTGGCCACTGTTGGCAGACAGGCTACTGGGCTAGATGGACCTTTGGTCTGACCCAGTACGGCCATTCTTATGTTCTTAAATGCTCTAATCTGGATAGGATTTGAATCACAGTGTCTCCCCCCTGTTAGATAGTACAAACAATTCACTAATTTCTATACACAGGCAGGCTTCCTTCTTTCCTGCCCCCATTCAGTCTTTATTCTTAAGGTGGTTCCAGGTGTTGTTCTTGGGGAAGTGAGGTCAAGTGATGATGTCACTTCCACCTTTTCTAGCTTCTTCCATGTGGAGGGAATTCCATTGTCCCAAGCAAAGTTTTCCCACTAGCTGTCCTGAAAAAACAAGAAAAGATGGAGTTTAGCATCTATTCACATGCCCTTACATCTTTGATGCATCATGGCAGGCATTACTTATACATTGCCTGAAGCATCCACAGGAAGATGTATCAGGTGAGGCTAAGCTCTTCAAGCCCCATCATTTTCACTGATGAGTCATTAACTTTGTATCATCTATTTCAGCCATGGCCAACCCACGGCTCGTGAGCCACATGCTGTTCTTGCCCCCCAAAAGTGCAGCTCGTGAAGCTGCTCTTGCATCCCTCCCAAATTGCTTTCCCCCCCCTCCTCCCGGATTCCCTGTGCTTAACGGGTCGGACCTGCGGGGTTTTAAAAATGGCGCCCAAGATCGCAGCCATCTTAAAGGGACAGCCTCCTTTTTAAAAACAAATTTTTTTGTTTTTGCTCGACAGTTCTGTTCTGGGGGGCTTTTTTTTGGCTTGACAATTGTGCTGCAGCTCTTCTCATTTTTTCCGCCACTATTTTGGCTCTCTTTGTTAAATGGGTTGGCCACCCCTGGTCTGTTTGAAATATGCTGGCTATCCTGAAGCAAACACATCTGAAATAGAGGAGCATAGATAGCAGCCATACTTCAGATACAAAAATACTACAAGTGAACTGTAAAGAGATCACTCTGTGAGCACCCCTCTGTGGCCTAGGGCGTGTCTGAAATTTCTGGCCCGGCTGTTCTCCGGGGGTGAAGATGTTCCCGAAGGATGTCAGATTTGTTGCCTGCGACCAGGCGTCTTCTTACCCCCTTGCTGTGGCAGTTGAGGGAGGGGGACGGGAACCAAGGCTATCCACTCCTCTGGGTTCAAGCTCAGGGACCTTGTGAGTAGCAGTTACCTGCTAAGAGTCTCTAGTGTCTGCTGCTACCTTGTTCCCTGGGCCACCTCCCCAAGACTCCATCCAGTTCTCTCCCTCAAGGCTTTGATGCTAGGTTCTCAACAGCCTGTCCCAGGTTCTGCAAAATTTGGTAGCCAGTTATGGCTAGCCTTCAGTCTCTGGAACTGGGTCTTAACCAGGTCTAAAGTTCAGCTCACACTCAGCACGGTCCAAGGTGCTGCTGTCCTCCTAGTCAGAGACTGGCAGGTCCTGGCCCAACAGCTTCTTTTATATCAGCCTGCTGGGCCCTGATAGGCTGCCTCTGCTGCAGTCACTCTATCCTGCGTAGAGGACCTCTCTTCTGCTCTCTTCCCTGGGCTGGGGTGCGGCAAGGCCTCTAGCCTCCAGCAGGGGCGTCGGGGCCTAGTCTAACCCATCACACATACAAATAAGATAATCAGGTTCAGCAAACTATAGCTTTTCCATGGATTCACACAACATAATTTGTGCAAGGTACATTTCAATCATATCACTATGGTGTGTATGGGGTGTAGTGTCACAGGGGTCATTCCTAGTATCACCCTTGGTTTTCCTACAGGAACTGCCATTTCTGGATAAACCTGCAAATGCTCTTCAACCATTCACAGAGATCCATACCAAGGATGTTAAGGAGCTGGAGCTTAATCTGGTGGAGAAAAATGATGAGACACCAATATGGGAGGCTGTCATCAGACCAGGTAGGCCTCGCTTGGCAGGTGGAGATGTTTGTGTACACAGCCCATAGCTAGTACCTCTCATGATGACCATGTCTTTAAGTTTCCCTGTAACTTTTCCATAGCTCAGTTTGAACATTTTAAACCAGTTGCCCATGGAAGCACCTGCTAAGCTTGCACTGGGATCTAGGATGGAGGCATCTTGCCTTTGACAGCATCTCTGTTTGTATTTTTCCCAGAGCTCTGTTGTGCTCACCTACACCAAGTTGTGCCTCCCACTACACCTTGTAACAGTGTTTGGCACAATCAGTGTAGTTACCAGAACAGCCCACCTGCTGAGTGTAGTATAATATAAATACACATGACCTAGGTATCAGGGCCCATAATTAAGGCTACAATGTGGGCCTGGAGGTTGTGAAAATCACAGTATCTTCTCTGAGGCTTTTACTGAAAATGTCCGTGACAAAATCCCTACCCATGGTGCACACTGGAGCAGATCTGAGTCCTTCCAGCAGAGGGCATGAGAGCAGAAACACCATCCAATGCTTTGTCATAGTTTTGCTCTCGTGACCATGGATTTTCTCAGGGGCCAATCACAGGATGGGAACAGACAGAATTAATGTCTTCAGGCCACCTGTTGCAGGGGTGCCTGTCCTCCCCCCTCTTGAGGGGCAGAAACCCGAGTCTATCGGGATTTACAGCCTGCCCCCACATACTCGACCACAAGCTGAAATAACCCGCCAGCCCTTTAAACGGGGCAGGAGGCTCCCCATACAAAATCAAAGGCTGGCCCTTTAAAATAAGGCCAGTGGCCCACCGGCCAGAGTCTCTAAGCCAGTGTTTCTTGAACTTTTTAAGACCGAGGAACACCAAACAATATTTTTTTTTATATGAGAAACACCAAGCAAAAAAAAAAAAAAAAAAAAAAAAGGGGGGGGGGGAGGGGCTGGGGAGAAAGTTATTGAGCAAAAGGAAAAGAAGCCTTGCCCTTAAAGAGCAGCCATTTTGAACTCTATTGCTCTCTGCAGCACACCTCCGACTGCCTCACAGCAGACTGGTCTACCATGGAACACAGTTTAAGAAACAAAGTCAGTGACTGGCCCTTTAACACAGGGCCCACTAGCCCAAGTCTCTATACACAGACACCAGTCAGCCCTTTAATGCAGGGCTGAAGGGCCTACGATGGCTAGTCACTGGTGGGGTGGGGCCGCACCCCTGGTAGGGGGACCCAGTCCCACCCTACTCCTCCAGGTCCCAGCCCAGGGCCCTGTGAGTGGCAGGACAGCCGACCACTCCCTCAGCGGGGAATCTGTCTGAAATGCCCTGAGGATCCCAGGGCAGGAAAGGCTGCTCCTGCATCCTCCCTGGGCCACTTCCTACCTGGTCTGGCAGGGTATCTTCCCACATTCTTGCAGGGTCCTCTAATTCCCCAAGGGCTGCTTCTCCCTCATAGACAGCCATGGAGACGTCCCAACTGGCACTAGAGTCTCTGCTGTCTTCCATCTGGGCGGCCGGCTGATGTTGGCCAGGAGCTCCCTTCTGAGGTCCTTGCCCTCCAGCAGTCAGCCCAGACTGAACTTCTCCCCAGGCTTTTATACCCGGGCTACAAACTGAGCATGCCCAGCAGGGTCGTGGGGGCAGGGCTCCTTTAGGTGAGGTTACCTGACTAAACCCTATGAGTTCAGTGCGGGGCTGGCTCGCCCTGTCACACCACCTCAACGTGGAATGAAATCTCCCAAATTCAGACTTAGCAGCTTCGGCACTTGCTTTTCTCTCCTAACCAGGGGACCCTGTATGAGAGCAATCCTCAGAGAGAGCGCTCAGCAGCTCCACTGACGTCAGTGGAGTCAGGGCCAGATTCTGATCTCAGTGACTCTGGTGTAAATCTGAGTCCTCAGCACTTTTCAAGCCAATCAAGCATGAAAAGGCCCCATGCGATATATTAGGGAAAAGTAACTGTCCTCTGACTCCCTCTTTCCCTTTTTCTTCCAGAGGACCTGATGTCTTCAGACTCCTCCACCAAGATGCAAACCGGTGAGTAGGGTTCACAGAGCTGCAAACGCCAGTTTCTCAGTCCAGCTCATCTCTCAGGGTGTGTCTACACTGCAGGGCTTAACTCGAAATAAGCTACGCAAATGGAGCTACGTCAGTTGCATGTCTTATTTCGAAATAGGGAGCATCTACACAGCACTTATTTCGAATTAGAGCACTTTGCCTCTGACTTCCCTTACTCCTCGTACAATGAGGGTTACAGGAGTCAGAGTAAGAAGCCCTCCAGCTTGACTTTATTTCAAAATAACTGCCTGCTGTGTAGACGTGGACTAAGTTATTTCGGAATAGCGCTAGTTATTTCGAAATAGTGTTGCAGTGTAGATGTACCCTCAGAGGCCAGTTTCTTGTTTCTGAAGCAAAGAAATCAGGTGGCAAAATCCCTGTAAAATACTTGTCTTGTCCACCTCTTGTTCAGCACGGCTGCCACATCTCACCCCAGAGGTGGCCACATTCTGGCACTGGGTGAGCCACCCCTCTGTGTGCAGACTGCAAAGGGTGGGGATGAAACTCCCCAGAGTCATGTGAGTATGTTGATTGCCAAACATGCTCACACCCCCAATTCATTCTCTCCCCTCCACTCAGACACGCATTTTGTTGACCGGCACCGAGCACAGCTGATCCAGCGGGTGACAGCAGTGGACGGCATCCTGGACTTATTGCATGGCCCCGTTCTGGACACTGAACAATACCAGAGTGTCAGAGCCGAGAAAACCAACCCGGCGAAGATGCGGAAGCTGTACGAGCTGGCCCCAAGTTGGAACGCCCACTGCAAAGAGCTGTTCTACCAGGCGCTGAGGGAGAAACACCGACATCTGGTTGAAGATCTTGAGGGGAGATAAAAGGAGGCAGCTCACCCCCCTCTCAGAGATTGTTTGCATTGAGAGGAGTTAATGCACAGGATTTTCTTTTTGTGAATAGGGTAACTCACAATATGTAAACTGCACTAAGAGTGTGCACAAGGGAGACCTGTTCCATATTTCAATTTGCATCGTGAGTACAAAGCACAGGTTTGCTGCATGCTACATGTGCAGCATTCTTAGAGGGTATCCCACGCACCTTTGACTTGGTGCTGAACAGTATTACCTGAAGGCTGGGTGCTTGGGATTCAAATGCTGTCTAGCTGATTAGCAGAGAGCTGGGTGGGTGCAGAGATCTGAGCAGCCACCAAGGCATCCCACAAAAAATTAAAACAAGTGGGGTAATATTGTCAGGAATGCCTACAGTAATTACTCCTTTTAACACATGCCCACTTAACACATTTTTGTAATAGCACGATTTTTTTTAAGGAACGTTTTTCGAATAACACGACCGTCCCCGAAATAACACGAAAATAATCAAGTAGCGGACTACTTCACATGGCAGTATAAGTTGGTGAAAATAGTGGTAATACGCATGAGCAGATGAATACATGTCACAGCGCTCCTCCGCTCATGTGTTTATCTTTGTGTTTTAACAAACCACGGCAACTTGTGTTGCTAGATATCTTGTGTTGCTAGATATTGAATGCTGACGTTGATGACCCAGCACCAACAAAAAAATGACTTTGCCACCACCACCTGAAACGCAACCCCCACCTTTTCCATTATTTTGAAGGGGAAAATTGACCCCGCATAGCACGTTTTTGCTTAGCACGGACATTTTCAGAAATGCATCTATAGCGTTAAATGAGGAATTGCTGTATTGCTCTTCTCTCCAGTCTCATCTCGACACCCTGCAGCCCTGCATGCAGCTGTTAACCTGTGGAGAGGGGGTGGGGGAATGTGCTGTGAGCTGTGCAGTATTGTTTATTGGTGGTGGCAGAGGGACATGGGGATGATCCTTGTTTTTGCCTGAACCCTTTTGTAAAACCCTGAATTATTTCAGTTTTCCAGCTTTCCTGTGCTAACGCACTGAGTCCTCAGGACTGAATTTTAACGGGTTTTGTTAAGAACATCAGAATGGCCAGACTGGGTCAGACCAAAGGTCCATCTAACCAATTGTCCTGTCTGCCAACAGTGGCCAATGCCAGGTGCCCCAGAGGGAGGGAACAGAACAGGGAATCAAGTGACCACTCCCCTGTTGCCCATTTCCAGCCTCTGACAAACAGAGGCTAGGGACACCATCCCTACCCATCCTGGCTAATAGCCATTGATGAGCCTAACATCCATTAACCTATCTAGCTCTTTTTTGAACCCTGTTAAAGTCCTGGTCTTCACCACATCCTCTGGCAAGGAGTTGACTGTGCGCTTCATGAAGAAAAATTTCCTTTTGTTTGTTTTAAACCTGCTACATATAAATTTCATTTGGTGACCCCTAGTTCTTATGGGAACAAGTAAATAACTTCTCCTTATCTACCTTTTCCACACCACTCATGATTTTATAGACCTCTATCATAACTCCCCTTAGTTTCCTCTTTTCTAAGCTAAAAAGTCTTTTTAATCTCTCCTCATATGGGACCCGTTCAAAAACTCTCATCATTTGTGTTGCCCTTTTCTGAACCTTTTCTAATGCCAAAATATCTGATAACATATATATAAAACATTGATCATATAAAACAAAAATAAATTTTTCATCCAACTGACAACTTGAAAGAAATGTTTAATTAAACCAAAAGTCTGTCGGAAACACCAAGTGCAGGCAGAACAGACCGGGGGCTGGGTGCTCAAAGCCACAGGTGAGTGCCCACTTCACCTCTGTCTCTTGTTCATGGACTCTCAGGTGCTCAGGGGTGAGGTTCCATGCTATCCAGGGCACTAGATGGCTCAGATGAGCTGGGTACAGTGTTCAGTGCCCAGATCTCGGTTCTGCAGGGAATGGCGTCTGGCGGGGTGTTGCTGTTATCCAGTGGGAAGACGTTGATGGGGTCCCAGTGTCCTGCATGATCCAGGAGCTGTAGGAAATAGTTGAGCTAGATCCTGGTTTAAAACACCACATTGTGCTAGAGTATTTTCGCTTTGGGTTGCCTCTAGGTCTTGCCTCTGCCTCTCCCTGTCCCCTTCCATGCTCTGTCTGCCGGCACAACGTGGCAATGGCCAACGACCGCGCTGTCCTGGTATCTGCTCTGCTGTGATCTCTCTGGAGACGCCCTCCCCCCGCCCCGTCCCTCTCCATCCTCAAATTCAGCTCCCCGCTCTTTGCTGGTTCAGTTTGTCTTTGGGACTCTGCCATTAGGGGGGTGAACGCTGCATTCTGAGTTTTTTGTTTTCTCCCCTGTAGGCTGGCCAGCCACTCAGTAATCAGTAAAGGACCCGTCCTTGAGGGGCTGGGTGATGCAGACACCACGGCTGGGGTTTCTGCCTTTCCCACAAGACTTGGAAGGATCCCAGAGAGGTAGAGACCCCAGAGGCGGTGGGTGGTGGGCGTGGGCAGGGTTTTTGGGCGCGCAGTGTGTGCTGCTTGGCTTTGCTGTAGGGCTGGGAGGCTGTCAGGGCACAGGGGAAGGGAATGGCATTTCCAGACTGGACTGGCAGTTTCAGTGCTCACTGGAGGTGCTTAGATGGTGTCAGAAGGGTTAGCAGGGGCATCTGCATGGCCACAATGGTACAATAATAAACCGTAAAGAGGCCAAAGTTCCCTCCAGCGCCCAAGAGCTGGAGGGGCTGCCAGAGCTGCTGGGAGCAGGAGTTCTTGGGCGACTGGAGTTCCTGGGATTAGCGGTTTATCCTGGGACCCAGGTGTGACGGACTGGGCCGGGTCTGGGCACCGCTGAGGGCGTCTGCTCAGGGAGAATTGCTCAAAACACGGGCTTTTTACAGCCCCAGGCCGGAGCCCTTCCCAAACAGGTCACAAACCGGTTACACCAAACAAAACCCCTCAGACACCCCAGCTATCCCTATGCCCCAATCAGCCCCCGGTCCTAACACAAAGGTAAGAGGTTACAGAACCCAATCTCACCTACCCCGAATGGGTTCTTCCGGTCCCAGGAAACCAGCCACAGTTCCCAGTCAATTTACACTCTGGATCTTACCCACAAGATCACGCTGGGCCAATCCTTTAGAATCTACAATCTAAAGGTTTATTAATAAGAGAAAGAAAAGGTGGAGAGTAAGGTTGTTAAAGAAAATACATGACATGCATCGAATCACCCAGTTCTCGATACAGGCTCTCAGCAGAGATGTTACAAACTGTTATCTTACAAGTCTCTGGTGTACATCCTATGTCAGAATGGGTCCACGGTTCTTTCCAGCTCGCTGTTCCTTGCAAGGCTGCATCTGGAATCAGTAACTGAATTGAAGACAAGATGGGGATGGCCACATGGCACTTATATACCTCTCCCGGCATCTTCCTGGCCAGAGCAGGTCACATGGTCGAGTGACCGATCTGTTTCACATGCTGGCAGCCATTATGTCCTGGCTGGTTTGCAGGTATCCGATTTCCAGACGCATTCCTGAGGTGTGTATTGGCACCTCGAGATTCATTGTCCCTGGAGCCTTGCTAATTAGCATAGATACTGAATGAACATTCCTGGCACATTGCTCTGCCTCAGACAGAGAATTTTCCAGCACCAACAAAGAGTACATATTTATAACTCCATATACAGCTATTATACAAGTACATGAATAACATATACAGAATCAGTAGAGCATAAACTTGCATTTGACACCTCACATGGCCCCCTTTGTACAGACTTTGGGGCAAACACCCCCCCCCCATGGGTGCAACAGTGATCTTTAGGATCCAATAACTTGACACCAGGTATCTCTCCTCCCCAAAGACGAGTATAGGAAGCAGCTCAGGGGAGCCAAATCTAGGCTCTGTTGCTGACTGACTGCTGGCCAGTGTGTTGCAACTGGATTTTCCCTCTGCCTCTGTCACTGTTAGGGCTCCAACTGGAGCCTGGTGGAGTCAGGTGGACTCAGATCACCCTACCCCCTGGGCTGGCAGGTTTCCCACTCTAGGCCAAGAGGCCTGCATTAGTGGCTGTCTGCTAGAGCCAGGACCCCAACTGTTTGGTGCCCCCCCTGCCTGAGGGCCTGGGCTTTGTACAACCATTACTGCTCCGTCCTGGCTGGAGTCAGAGCCTCCTGTTTGCTGCCCAGCGGGCTTCAGGGCCTGGGCTTATAGACTTCACCGCTCTCTCCGGACCATAGGCCAGAACCTCCCTGTCTGAGGGCCTGTGCCGAGACCTCACTGCCCCACCCTGCCGAGTGATGGAGACCCTGGTACTTTCCCCCCTGAACTGTGCCCTTCCAGAAGCCTTGTGGCAAGGGGGTGGCCTCTCTCCCATATGGATGGAGGGACAGTCACAGCCAACCTACATGGAGTCATTTATCGCCCGGGACTGCATTAGAGGCTCTTTGAACCCCACCACAGGACCAGAAACACCATGTAACAAACCAGCTGGTTTCTGCTCTCCCTGCAGAACGCAGGACAGAAAAACTCCACAGGCTCCCCCCAGTGATCTCAGTGGATTCCTCCTGATTTACGTCGGGGTAGGAGAGTGTGGCCCTAAGGATCTCTGCTGCTTACCCCCGTCTGGCTTCATGAGCTACAATTTACCCCTCCCAGTCCTGATAAATATTGCCCATCGGTCCGATCCCGCCAGCGTCCATCCCACCAGCCCCTCCCTGCTCCAGCAACCTCCCTGCAGTGTGGAGAGAGACAGAACCTGGGGAGGGGCCTTCCCAGTCCCCCTGACCCAGGATCTCTAGCTGCCAGAGAGGACAGGGCTAAGGCCCAGCTGCCATGCAGGGGTATCTGGGCAGTATGACTTGCAGGCCAGTCAGTTTGTCAGTGGTGACAGTGAGGGACCGAGGGGGGCACCAGTCCAAGCAAGGACCCAGTCCAAGCAAGGCCCCTGGGCTGGCTTCACTCCTATCTCCCATCCTCAGGTCCTGAGCAAGGGAGGGCCGACCTGCATTGAGTTTGGTGAGGAGTTATTTTTAAACTAGTTCATCAAATAAGGAAATTCATTTGTCCAGTGTTCTATCTGGAAGAAGAGGGGTGCTATTTTTAGAGGTCTCTGTACCACGGGATGAAGTGAGAGAGACTATACCAAGGAAGGCTAGAAAGGCAAGGAAGACTTTGGAAGCAAGTGTTTTGTACTATAGTAGTTAAAATCAAAATGTGTATTTGAGATAAATTCTTGAAGAAAACCACCCTTATTTAAAAAGCTAGAGCTGAAGATCCAAGCGTTTAAGGCTAAAGAGAAATACTCAGATTCTGTATATGAACATCACAGCGCTAAAAAATCCTTGTGTAGATTTTTTAAATATTCAGCAACAAACCAATGAAACATTTAAAGCAAATTCTAAACTAGGGTCCTGCAGACATATCACAATAACACACAACTTTTTTGTTACTAAATTCAGAAACTAACAGTATACAGCTCTGGGTTAACACATGTCTGTTAAATGGCTCCATAAACAACGGCTTCAACGATGGCTCTTTCACAGGTTCAGCGTTATGCTAATAGGTCTGACAAGCTGGAAGGCTTTTCACTTTCAAACTGGGCCCAAGTCCTGCAGCCCTGGGGTTGGTGGTAGGGCGCCCGGAGGCCGGCTGGCTGCACTGTGGTGATACACGGCTTCAGCTTCCTCGGGGATGTGCCCTTGTAATCCGGTGTCTGGTGCACGGAAAGTTTCCTGCCAAATCTCGCTAACGTTTCTTCCAGCAGGCAGAGATCTTGCTGTACCGGCTGTGACGGTTGGGTGAGTGCTCATCTTCAGATGGTCCATCTCCGCTCCAGTGCAGGAACATCAGCCCATGGCCATGGGGATAGTATCATTGCCGGCTGGAATAGTCCTGCAGAAGGTAACAGATCTAGGACCCTCTGGCTGGCGCTGTCCTGCAGTGTCCCTCAGTGCTCTCCGCTCCGCACAGCTGGCTGCTCACCATGGCCCAGACAAAAGGATTTAGGCTCCTAATTGCCACTGATTTCAAGAGGAGTTTGACATCCAGCACCTTTGCGATGTGGCCCCATGTGACTTCCAGCTTACCGAGGGAGCGGGAGGGGAAGGAAGCGCTCAGCCCACACACAGCGTACAGCATCCGGCTTTGTGTGGGAATTCTTTGTACCACGGGTGCCAGATTGGTCCAGGCCGGGGGAGGTTTTAGAAGGAGAACATGTCTCCAAAGATCCCTTGCTGGGAAGAGGATAGATTCTGTTAACACCGGTTAGTTCTTGCACAGGCCTCGGACGCTCGAACGAAGGCAAGAAGGATAAAAACCCTCCCAAGAAAAAGCCGTGCTGTGCTGAAACAGAGCCTAGAGATGGAGATGGCAACCCAGAGGCAGGGAATGGGAGCTCCCCCCCTCACTCACCTGAAGGCTGCCTCAAGCTTTCCTGCCAGCTCCTGCTGGTTGATTCCTTTTAGGGCTTGAATGGCCACCTCAGCAGGCCCTTGCATGGCACAGTACTGCACCAGCAGGCCACACACAGCCAGGGAGTCGGCCTCCTCTAGCCACCCCTGGGCAATTCCCTTGTGCCCCTCGGACAGCGCCATATGGCTCAGTTTGGACTTGAATCTCTTCATATCGCTGCTCCCCAGCTCATCCAGAGACTCCTGCAGGGCCTCTCGCAAGTTCTCACCCCTCTTGCCTGGGACGGCTGCTGAAAATGGAGTCACGTCGGCCACTGAGGCCTGGGTTGCCCTTAGGCCTGGTCTGCGCCACAAAGGTTTTCGGCAAAAGTGATGCCGCTTCAGTTGAGCTGCTGTTGTGTGTGCGCACCACGCTCCTTCTGCCCATGGAGCTCGCCCACACAGGCAGATCCTGCCTCCGCACAGAGCACGGTGACCCGTGGGGCTATAAAATCAGCCGGTGAACCTCCCGCAGTGCGACCAGCCGCAGGGGCCATTCAGAAGGGCCTGCAAGGCCTCATGGGGCAGCGCACGCGATGCAGGTTTCTCAATCCCATCCTTCCCATGGGCATCCCGGTCGGCTGCCAGCCATTTTCACTGCCGTGTGTGGAGGGAAGGGGAAAGTGTGTGACTGGGATCATGTGTTGGGAAGTGAGTGTGGTGGGGGCAGTAAGCTTGTCGGCAGGTGGGCTCTATGGTCAGGCACCAGCCTGAGCAACCTGACCTGAGGCCAGGGGAGAGGGACACTCCCCCCCACACACCGGGCGCTGCACAGCACAGCACAGCAGCCTTTTGCTCCCCTCCCTGCAGAAGCAGCCCTCTCTGCCTGCCTGCGGTTCTGTGGTCTCCCTCCCACCAAGTTCTCCCGCAGCCTCCTCAGGTACCGGGAGCAGCCTCCGGAGACCCTCTGGGAGCTGCCCATGCTGAGGAGTGTCAAAGCAGCAAAGGGCAGCTGCCCCACAGCACAGCAGCAGCCCATCCCCCTAACCCCTTCCCTCTGCAGCAGCATCTGCCCGCTGCCCTGTTCTTAGCTGCGGGAGGAACGGAGCAGCCCCATGTTACTGGTTTGCCCTTTGCTGCACCAGGCTCAGCTGTCCGACCTTCCCAGAGGTTCGAAAGGGGAGAGGCGCCTGCCTGCAGGGCAGTGGAGCTGCAAACACTGGGCAGCGTGCCCACAGCAGGCAGGGTGGGATACTGGGGGAGGCCAGTTATGTCAACATGACAAAGGGCGGCGTCTCCACTGATGTTTTGTGAGTAACTTTGCCCCAGCGAGCTCACTGCCTCACCTCGAGGTGCTTTTATTTCGTCACCAACAGTAACTCTGTACCCTGACCACCTCCCGTTTGTCAGGAAATGCTGCCGCCTTTTGCTGACAAAACCATCGGGTAGGCCAGGCTGGCTGTGGAGCTCAGGGCTTGACAAATGTTGGGAGGGGCCCAGTGAGGTCAGCCTCACCCTTGGTGTAGACTCAGGCTGAGGAAAGAATTCACCCATCAACAAGCTACTGTCTCCAGAGTGGTGGATTGACTACAGCAGTGGTGAATTGACTACCCTAATCCTAACCCTTCCCCTTGTGGCAGGGCCTGTCCACGCTACAGTGCTGCAGTGGTGTAGCTCTGCCGTTGTAGCACACACTACCTTCAGTCTCTCCTTCATGCCATGCAGTGTCAGCCTGCCTTCCTCCCCTCTCACTCCCTTTTGGTAGCCTATAAGGCTAACCTGCTTGTCTACATCTCTCTTCCCATGGGCTTGCTCTTTTCTTATGGGTTTAATGATACTAAGTTATAATAGGTTTATATTAAGGTATTTTGGCTGCAATGCAGGGGAATTATAGGCCACGTCCTGCATGTTGAGCTAAGGCAAAATTAGCAAACCTAGCTCTGGGGCCTTTCCCCTAAATAGGAGGTGATGAACTAGAGCACAAGGTCCCTATACGGCTGCGACCTTTAACACAGATAGATGACGAATGCATTGAAGCCAGTTGGCCTAGGGGGCTTCCTAAGTCCACACCCTGACACGCCCCAGTCCGCCACTAAGCAAGAACTGAAATAACTGGGCAGGGCAGACATAGCCTATGGGGGGCAGACCACAGAGGCAGTCCCGAACCGGGCCCCTACAGTGATAGGGACTCGATGGGACTCAATGGGGCGTCTCCACCCACCCCCTGTGCTGCAGGCAGGAGGAGCTGGGCCTTAGAGAACAGCTGGGATTGACGCGGGGCTCACAAGCGCCATGAATTCCTACTGACCCGCATGGCTCGGGGTGCAGCCTGGGAGCCTCACGCCCCCTGGAAGAGAGAAGGAAAGAGGGAGTCGGGTCCTGGGTTCGGGCTTCTCAGGCGAGATCCCACCCTGCAGTGTAACGTGATTGGCCAAGCCCGTCCCCGGGCACTGCAGCCCTGCACTGACTCTGTAGCCACTACCCTGAGCACTGGTTTCCAGAGCTTTCTGCGCCATCAGGCTAAGGGGGGCTTATTAATTCATCATCACAGCCTGATCCTGAGGGAGGCTGAGCCCCCTGCTCACCGAGCCTGTGAAAGGGACGGAAGGCTGCCCTTGGAATGCAGGCCCGGTCTCCGGGGTCCTTCTCCTAGCCGTGGGAAGCAGCGCTGGCTAGTGCTTACAGCAGGGGGTTGACAGGGTTAGGCAGCAGCCACGTCCTTTTGATAACCAAATGAATGCAGCTGAGAAGGCTGAACAGTAGGACTATGGAGGACCTGGGGCAGCCTCAGTGGCTGAGAGAACTTGAGCCCTTTCACTCCCCCAGGCTGAGCAGGGAGAGTGAGACGAGCGGAAGCAAAGACGCTCTTGTGGGTGCAACCGGCACCAGTCGATGCTGAGAGATTCAGTTCTGCTCAGCGGGAGCTCCCAGAGCTCTGGCGCCTGTGCACAGATGCCCGGCTCTTTGTGCTGGCGAATGCAAGGCCAGCACTGGGCCCAGTTCATGCCACCCTGAGCAGGAACGGACGAGGCCACAACAACCAGCGCAGGCGCCTCCTGGGCCTGATTGGTGTTGTAAAATTCTCTGGAATAAACTTTCGGAGAATATTCTCGAGAATGTTCTTGAGAGTATTCTCCAATGCGAGAATTTTTGAGAATTTTCTCTTAAATACTTGTTAAATAGTTTTTAAAGAATTTTACTATTTATAATAATGTCTTTCTTTAATAAAACTTCAAGAATCATGGAAGTTTCCAATTGTTAAAATGAAAATTCAGGAAAGTAAAGAAAAAAAAGACAGAGGTTTAAATTACTAGAACTTTTATTACAAATCTTTTGTTGCAGGATACAAATATTTTTCACTTTCTGGATTGAATACAAGTCTAATCAGAATCTGCACTTTCCGAATCTGACCCATATATTTCTATCTCTTCTTCTTCCTCATACATATCCTCTTCTTCGACTTCCTCTTCTTTCTCTTCAGCATCGTCAATTTTGTCTTCCTCATTTCTCTGGTTCTGTTTCCTTTTTTCTCTTGGAGATTTCAACCGAGCATCATTTAGGTTTTTAAGAAGCTTTATATTGTGGGCTATGAATGTCAGCTTGCCTGCCTTTTCTTGTGTTAACTTGTTTCTTTTTGCATTATGAATGATGCTGTAAGTACTGAAACTTCTTTCAGTTGCTGCCTTTGTTGGTGGCATATTCAATATGTTGATCGCTGCTTTCCCTAATTTTAATCCATAGCAAATACCTTTCCACCATGTTACTGCATCTACTGAGCCAGCTGATTTTGTTACATATGATTTTCCAAAAAAACCTTATTTAGCACGATACTCCTCAATGACTTTTGCTGAGTGATCAGTGCCATACATTCTTGTGACTAATTTATTGATGAATTCAGTTCCTTGTATTTGTTCATTTCTAGTAAGGCACTCACCATTGAATTTTGGATCTAGAATATTTGCAGCATAGTGAATGTCTTTTAGAGCCATATCTTTTCTTTCTTCAAAACTTTTCATCACATCCTGTTTTTCTTGTTTGGTAAGTGGACTTTCGGGAAGTAGCCTATCAAAATGATCACTTAATTCCCTGAAACATTCAGGAACTTTGCTCATTTTTGGCTGGTCAGATTCAAGTAGCATAATCCATTTAACAACAGGACTTATCAGTGCATGCAGTTTTTGGACCAGTACCCGAAAAACATCTTCATCCAGGATTGAATTCCTACTACATTTGCTCAGTTTAGTCTGTAAATCTTCATGGACAGCAAGGCATTTTAAGACATTTTTTTAGTTCCATAAGCTTTTCAAACAATATAAAATGGAACCTCACCTAGTTTTAACTGGCAATTTAAGTGCACAATTTTGATTTTTCTCTTTTTGAAATGTAGTAAAATGAGCTCGTAAAACTTTCGATTTGTTAATTTCCTTCACAATCGTTTTACAGGTAGCTTCAGTTTCTTGAACAGATTTTAAGTTACAGATGCCACCAATTAACAAATTTAGTGTATGAGCAGCACAAGTGTACATAGCAATGTGATTGTATTTTTCGTTAAACATTGATAAGGCTTTCACCATTGCTACAGCATTATCAGTGACAATGGCACCAAATTTTTCAGTGACTATTTCTGTCATTATTTCTTCCATACGGAATGCCATATACTCAGCAGTATGGCATTCAGAATCGGTTGCCACTGTCTTGTAAAATACTGGTTGGGGTGTTGATATAATAAAATTTATAACAGATTCATTTCTTCGGTTGTTCCAAGCATCACACTGCAGTGCAAGAGAAGAGGCTTCAGCGATTTTTGTTTTTATAAGAGCATCAACACGCTGATATTCAGCTTCCAAAAGTTTGTTAGAAAGTGTGTACCTGGATGGCATCTTGTAAGATGGTCTTAATTTTTGCATGAAAGTAATCTAATCTTCGTTTTCAACCAGTGAAAGAGGTGATCCCGATGAGAATGTAGCTCGTGCAAAAAATTTATCCAAATCTTTGTTTTCAGTTTCATTCATAGAAACAAATTAGTGACTTATAGAGTCAGATACCTTGGCTGAACTAGATGTGGAAGGTGGTGATGTAAATTCACTAGCACTATCACAGTGTTCTATAGATGTTGGCGCAGTTGATGGTTGAGGTGATCTGCTTCTGGACTCAGAGAATTTTGTTGACTTTTCCTTGATGTAAGCAGGAGTCTTCAAACAATTGGAAATATGCTTTCTCATCCTTGTCGCATTTCTGATGTATTCAGCCTTGCAGTACTTACATTCATATAACACTTTGTCTTTAACAGTTTTATGAAGGAAATAATCCCACACATCACTTTTAGGCTTAGTTCTTCTTTTCATACTGATGAAAACACAATCACACCTTTCACAAAAGAGAATAAATGTGTTATTGCCTCTTTATATACTTTTTGTGATGGTTCCAGAAAGTTCCATAACAGTCAGAATTCCTGACACATGAATGTTCTAGAAAGTTCCATAACATTCTGGAACGTTCTATAATGTTCTCAAACTATCTTGAATGATCAAAAAAGCTCTTTAACATTCAGGGTGCTCTAAAAGTTGAATACAATATATTATTTCAAGAAGAAATGAAAAATTAGAAAATTCTCAAAAATTCTTGGGAAATAATCTCTTGGAGAATATTCTCGTTCTCGGAGAATATTCTCACCTCACATCACTAGGCCTGATGTTGGCTGGGAACATGGCTGGAGGGCAAGGCAGAGTCCCTGGGCCTCAGGCCAGCCGGGGGCCACAAGCCAGCTGGAGGGTCTGCACCCTGCCCTCTTGTGAGGGGAACTGCACGTCTCAGCCACATGGTGTGAAGCTGACCCGACAGTGCCACTCTAGCTGGGCAGGCAGGGCTGGGTTTGGGAGCCCAAGTTAGGCATCCTCTGCCCCTCGCCTGCTGGGAGAGTCTGTGGCCAGGGCAGGCAGTGAGACAGCAGCACAGTGCGAGGGGAGAGGATTTGTGATTGATCTGAACGGGTGGTCCCACACCTGCTCCTCCCCACCCCGCCCAGGCCTTAGGAAAAATCCATCGACTAGGCCAGTGCTCCCCAAATGGTGTTCCGCGAACCCTCAGGGTTCCGCGAGAAAATGCCATTACAATAACATTTTATGGTTAAAAAAAAGAATGAATATGATGTGATTTTTGTTTTTAAATACGTGCAGTTAAACTCAGTGTTGATCTTGTGACCTTGTTTAGCATTTGTTTATTATTATCCTTTCTTATTTGTGGTCTACTTTTTCAGCTCCGTATATTAGACTGTTATTAGGGGTTCTGTAAAAATTCTTTCAAGTTTAAAAGGGTTCTGTGGCCAAATACAATTGGGGAACACTGGACTAGTCAATTAATTAACCTATATTTAACATGCCTACCCCTCATCCCCACCAGAGCCTTCCCTGCCCTTGCCCCCACAAGCCCCCCTCACCAGAGCACTCCATGCTGCTGGTGCCAAGGGAGCCACCTCACTGCAGAGAGGTTGTTGCTGCCAGTGAGAGGAACCACCAGCAGGAAATTCCTCCCTGTTCCCTCCCCTGGCTGCCTGGAGCATGGGCTGGGGGTGGGGAGGGGCTGGCACCTGGCATGGCTGCAAACTGCTGCCTGTTCGAACGTGGTGCTTAGGCACCCCGAGGAGGCTCAGTAACATCTGCACAAGCCCCTGCCCAGAGGGGGTAGCAGTTACCCTGGGGGACTGAGGCCACGTCCACACTGGCACGTTACAGCGCAGTAAGTCAGCTCCCAGCGCTGCAACTCCCACAGCGTCCACACTGGCAAGGCACTTGGTGCACACTGGCTCCAGGGAAGTCACCTTGGTGAGAAGCGTAGAGCTTGCTGTGCGCTGGGTACAGCGCTGGGGGCCCAGCATGGACACCGTGGTGTGTTAGAGCGCTGTGACAGGCCTCTGGTGCCCTTCCCACAATGCCTCTTCTCACCCCTCTGGCCACGTTTGACCTCTGCTGCCCTCACACCCTCCCTTTGCCTTTTTTGAAATTGCCCTTCCGGTTTGCTCAGCGACACGTGGTGTTCTCAGCGCATCTCTCCAGCAGGCCACACCCACTCCTCACATGATGGGATCCTCTCCCGGAGCCACGCCGAGGTGCTGGACCCCACCAGCATTTGGGGAGGGGAGGCGGTGCAGTCCCAGCTGTGCTCCAGCCATAGGACTAATGATTCCTATGGGCACATCTCCCAGCATGACCGAAAGGGGCCACGGCTGGGACACGCTGCAGTGCAGGATCAAAGTGAAGGAGCTTCAAAGGTCTACCACAGGGGGCAGGAAGCAAACCCCCACTCCGGTGCTGCCCCCATGACCTGCTGTTTCTACAAAGAGGTGGATGAGATACTTGGGGGGACCCAACCTTGCTCCAAAGACCCCCTGGACACCTCGGGGGCATCTGACACTGGACAGAGACAGGAGGAGGAAGTTGTGGCTGAGCATGCTGAGGGGGAGATGGACCCAGAGCCAAAGGACTTGGCCTCCATAGAGGCTTGCAGCCAAGGAGCTGTTCTGTGCCCCCAAAGAGGCAAGCCAGCCGCAGCCCTTGCAGGATGCGGATGATGCGACAGGGAGGTGAGCTGGGAAGCTCTCACGTGAGTTGCTGGGAGCAGGAGGGTTGCAGAAGGGAGTCGGGGTTGGTGTGATGCTGCTCCCAGCTGAGGGTCGGCGAGCTAGTGAACAGACTGTTGATGCAATCGCTTACGTTTCAGGGGTCTGCCTCATGCGCCTCCTCGACAGCTCCATGCAGCTGCTGGGTCACCCTTCTCCTCAGCCGAGTTGGCAAAGCAAACATGGTATTTGAAGGCCGATAGTCCCTCGCCACCGCACCGCCACCAGGGAGGGGGCCCATCAGTGCGCGAAGACCAGCTGCCTATGGTCCCGGGTGGAACCGGCAGTCGAGGAGAAGATCCTCCTGTGCTCCCCTGCCCAGCCTAAGCAGCAAAATGTCTCCCAGGGTGAACAGCTTGGGGAAATGAATGGCCATGGCCAACTTTCAGTCCTGCCCCCACTGGGTTCCTTTTAGGGCCCGCACAAAGAATCTGAATCCCGCATACCTCCTCAGAACCACCCAGCAACACGCCCCTTCCTTGGCTGTTGAAGGTAAGTGGTGGTGGGAGAGGGGGGCCAGGGCCCCATGGTGGCTGCTCAGCTGCTCCCCAGGGGGGTCGCGTGGCAGGCGGCTGTCCTGTGTGCCGGTGCTGGCACATGGGGCACCACCCTGGGAGCAGCCACCATGCAGCCCTGCCCCCACCTTCAGCCCTTCCCCAGGCTAGTGTAGTGGCTACTGGCATGGAGCCAGGCCACAGAGCAGCTGTCCCCATTAGGACAATCACACCCAGCCCTGGCTCCAGCCCCGGCGCACAAGGCAGCCGCCCGCCCCACGGCCCTGCCCCAGGAGCAACCACCACATGGCCCTGGCCACAGTTCGATCTGTTTTTCAGATTCATAATTGGTCAAATATGCTTTGAGCCACCAAGTTTCCACTCGGTTCTCTGTTTCACTCTGCGATAGATAGGGTTGCCAGGTGTCCGGTATTGAACTGGACAGCCCGGTATTTGGGCCTTCTGTTCAGTAAAAAAATTCAGAAAATACCGGAAAGGTGAAATGTCCGGTATTTTCTGTTTTTCCTGGCTCAGGTGTTTGCCAGAACACGCACAGCTCAGGCTGGCTGGGGTAGGAGGGGAGATGTAGCATCCCAGACCACCTTAAAAGGGCAATGGCTTCTCTGCTCTTAAAAAAACTGGGGTTTGGGGTTTTTTGGTCAGCTACTGTAAACTTTTCCCTTTTTGTTCAACAACTGTAAACTTTTCCTTTTTTTTTGGTCAACAATTTTTCCCCTGGAGTACCAGTGCGCGCGTGCGCATGCACGCATACACACACATACTCTGTTCTTGGGAATTAAAGGGGCCGTGACTATTCCTTTTTTTTTTTTTTGGCTCTGCTCAACAGAATTTTTTCCGGTGTTTTTTTTTTGGGGGGGGGGTCGGTATTTTTTATTAAACCATCTGGCAACCCTAGCTGATAGAAGGTCTTTGTTATCAGCTAGCGCTGGGCCACTCCCTGGGGAGTTTTAGTTTAGTTTTGCTTTTCCTAATATTACACAATCTTTTCCACGTGTCCATGACTTTCATTTCTTGAAAATCTGCAAGTGCCGGCAGCTATCGCCGCTTTTGGTGGCTCCAATCCAAGCAAGTGTTGGATGATTTTCCTGTTAGATTCCTTTTGGGAGTTAGGCAGCTGCTTCCAGGGCAGGCCATGTGGTGGGCGGTTGCCGGAGCTGGAGCAGGAGCCCAGAGCTGCAGTGCACCCGAGCCCCCAGAGGAGCAGCCCATTCAAGGGGATGGAACTCACCGGTTGGTAGGGTGGGGAGGTGGTTTCTTAGGGGTCACATGACCCTCCTCTGGGCAGGTCACCCTGACCTGGAACTTGCCCCAATAGATCAAGCCCTGCCCCAAGAGCGGACTACAGGCCTGAAACCCACTCAGAAGGACAGGGGGTTGTGGGAAGAGTTCTTAGAGGGCTCACGTGCCAATCTCATCCCCAGGAGTAATGCCTGGGGGTACGGCTTAGGGTCAAGGGGTTTGGACCTTTTACTACTGGTATGAAAGCACCTAAGCTGCCTGTAGCTTTGAAATAATAAAAGCAATTGCTTCCTGGGGGATCCCATTTGATAGCCTGGGCCAGCACAGAGATACAATTCCTGATGGATCATACATACAGCCTCTGCTGAGAAAAGGAGCAAAGGAATTTGTTAGCCACTGGATCTGGGAAGAACTGAGCGATTCAAAATCTGAGCGTCAGCCCAGAAGAAAAGGAATCCTTTCTGCACCAATCCCCAAAATAGGGTCTAAAGCTTCAGTGTTTGTGGACACCACTAAAGAAGCTGCCATGATGCAGACTCCCAGGGTGAGCAGCAGTCAGAGGAAGCAGTGAGGTTTCATTTCAGAGGCTGTTTTTCGGGCCAGGTTCACATTAAAATGTTAAATCACACAAGCTATGTTGTTGAGGCGTAAGAGAAATCTACCTCCCTGAGCGCTGCTAAGTGACCTAACCCCCAGTGCAGACAGCGGTAGATAGCTTGCGTCTCTTGAGCAGGTTGGTTGCTGTTGTTAATCCGAGAACCTCTCAGGAATGAGCAAGTCAAGGCAAACAAGGAAATACGGGAGAGAGGGATTGCACCAGATCTTTCTGGGAAGTGACTCACTGGGTTGGAACTTGGGATGTAATAATGTAGTTGATTTACCGATTAACTGAAAAGCAAAACCTTGTAGGTTAATGCTATAGACTACATGATTCCCCCCTTTGCCCCTTCCCTGCTCCTGCCAATACATTTTTTAGTGGGCTGGCCAGCAGCCCCGCTGGGTCCGGGGCCAAACTCCACTGCGGCTCTGCATTTAAAGTGTATTAGGAGCCAAGCGGGCAGGCAGCCTGGCTCAGTTCTGGCTTGTGTTCGTCCACCTGACAGGGGCTTCTGCCACCCCACATGTGCTGGTTTGTGCAGGTAGCTGGTTTTTAAACTGTCTCCCCTGGCAGACCAGCTCCCACCTGGCACCCTGATAGAGGCAGCCGTGTGGAGTGGCAGGGGCTCCTCAGGAGTGGGGCAGGAGCGCACCGCCCCCAAGGACTATAGAATATCGACTAACCAATAAGAATTCATGAGGTTAATTGACTGTTCAATTAACTGACATT
Organism: Pelochelys cantorii; assembly: GCA_032595735.1. Classification (NCBI taxonomy): domain Eukaryota; kingdom Metazoa; phylum Chordata; order Testudines; family Trionychidae; genus Pelochelys; species Pelochelys cantorii. The sequence continues at coordinate 4,574,782 of CM064329.1, forward strand.
TAACATCCCTAGTTGGAACTTGGCAGGGCTCATCACCGGAAGAGATGGTGCCATAAGCTTACAGGTCTGGTGAAGTCTTTCAGCTGCACTCTCCCTGTAGGGACCAAGGCATTCCTTCACCACTGCCATTCAAACCCTCCAGAAAGGGAGCTGGTAGAGGTCCATCAGCTCCCCAGCACCAAGGGACCCTCCCTAGCTGAAGCCCGTCACAGGCAGTGGAGAAACCAGGGCTGTGTCTGTACGGGGAGGGTTTGGTGACTCAACATGCAAAAGTCACCACAAGTGAAAACCCGTCCAAGCGGTTTTTCTGCCTCCGGTTGCCAACATGTCACGGCCACACTGCTAGCACCTGTCAACAGAGAGCAAAGAATTGTGGGTGAACATAACAGGACAGTGCCATGGGAAGACATGCTGCCTCCTCTCCAGCCAGGACAGAACCACAGCAGCTCCAGGGTCTCCCCTCAGCCTTTCCCCGGGGACAAACCCCTCTGTGCTCTGCCCCAGGCGCCTCCACTCCCACCCCGCATGGGCTCAGCCTTCCCCTGTCTTCTTCCTTCCCTCCAGCCTCTACTCTGAGTCAGCAGGGATGTTCCTCTGACAAGGACCTGGGGTCACACCCGAGACCTTGGCCTGGGAGAAGGGATCAGACCTGCCTTGGCACTGAATTATGACATTTGGGTGTCTCTTGTCTAGCTGAGCTGACTGGCAATGCCTCTTGGATGAAAATTACACGCCCCAGACTTTAGCCCTGGTCCTCAGAGATATTTCAGTGGAACTTCGGATCCTAAACCTGCACCGAGCCTCACTATTCCCCACCCCTCAGACTGGCTCTGGCGCTTCGGTCTGTCCCAGCCATCCACGGACAGCCCTGCCCAATCCCCCGCCTGTCCCTGCCCCCCCACCTCAAACTCCCCCAACCCCCAGAGGTAAATCCATTGTGCTGGTTTAATGGTCACCTCAGGGACACTCCCAGCTACTCTCCCCCCTCCAGGCTCCTTATCCACATGGGATCGGGGCAGGACTTTTCTGCCTAGAGGAGACTGAAGCAGCCATTGAAGGGTTGGTCTGGGGGGCTGAGGGAGGCTAAAAGGGCTCACCTGGGCTTAGCACATACCGATCTCTGGACAGGGGGCTGTGCCTGGGCTGGAGGCTTTGGCTGCAGGGTCAGGAGAGGGCCCTGTGTCCAGCCCCAGAGCAGGCAGTGCCCAAGTCAGCAGCAGAGAGGAGCTGCCTCAGGCAGCTGCTAGGGGCTCAGGGCAGCAGGAGGCTGCTGTGCCAGTCGTAAGAGGAGGGCCTGAAAGATCAGCCCAAGTATCACAGGCCGGGTGTGAGGCCTGAGGCTGAGATGAACGTAGTCAGGGCTTTGCCAATATAAAGCCAAGCTGAGCTGTGAGCGGGAGGCAGGCTCTGCTCTCAGCATCGGGCAAGAACAGGGCTGATGGTACAGAAACACCTACCGGTGCTAGGCCCAAGTCATGCAAAAAGCGTCCCAGGATACACCAGACACCCCGACCCCAGCACACTCCCCACCGATAACTGGAACCCGCCGACTGAGCAGTGTCCCTTGTAGGGAGCACACACCACAGTGCACCTGCAGCCATGGAACTGGGACATCACTACGGTGCTTCCTTTGGCCATAACCCTGGCCCGCTGCCTTTGTCTGATCTGACTGTGGCCATTGGGGGGGGGGGTCTCTCAGGGTCTGCGGTGCCGGCGCTCTGCGCTGAGCAGGGGCAGCTCGCAGTAGGAACACACGCACACAGCTGTGCAGTTAGCAACAGCCAAAGAGCCAGATACCTGCCAGGACACCACGTCGGTGACAACTGACAGAGCCCAGGGCTGGCTGTTGTGGGAGGGCAGCCGCTGGGGGCTCTGGAGCAGGGAGCTGGGAGCAGAGCCACCCCAGGGGCAGAGCTGGGCACTTGCTGGGGTAAGGACCCCCTTTTGGCTCTGCTGCCCTTCCCTGTTTGGCCCCTGACTGGCTACTCCAGCCTCCCCTATGCAAATAAGGCCCACCCCCTGGGGCTAATGAGGGCCCAGGAGGCCCCAAAGGTGGTGGTGGGGGGAGAGAAGAGCTCAGAATGTCTGTGCAATGACAAAAGACAGGACTAGGCAGCACTTTAAAGACTAACAAGATGGTTTATTAAGTGATGAGCTTTCGTGGGCCAGACCCACTTCCTAAGATCAAATTGTGGAAGAAAATTCAATTTTATATGTGTTCACTTTTTTTGATTGTATCCTTTGGTGTATGTGGTCGTGCCAATTTTCTTCCACATATTGATCTGAGGAAGTGGGTCTGGCCTACGAAAGCTCATCACCTCATAAACCATCTTGTTAGTCTTTAAAGTGCTGCCTCGTCCTGTCTTAGTTTAAAACCTGCTAAGTCCCAGTCGCTTTAACCTCTCTTCATATGGAACCCGTTCCAAACCCCTAATCATTTTAGTTGCCAAAATATCTTTTTTGAGGTGAGGAGACCACATCTGTCCATTGACCAAGCTCCCACATGAAGGGGTATGGGGGTGGAGGGCCAGGACCTGCCAGCTGTGGTTTGGACCACTGCTAGCTTGGCAGGGAATCTCTGCACAACACATCAAGCTCTTGGGGAACAATTCCCAACCCTGGGATACTTCCTGCCCACACCCCTAGACAATCCCTTTCTGTCTTCTTGCTCTGGTCCAGAAGCGTCTACCATGGTCCCTCTCAGCCAGGCTGCCGCTGTTTGATCCAGCTGTACACCCGCCCCTGCAACGCTTCCTTCCCCTGCAGCAGTCCGCCCTGACTGAGCCCTCCAGAGGCTTTTATAGCCTCCGGTTGGTGCATGCCCAGCAGGGCTGTGGGGGGGCTCCGCCTCAGCCAGCTGAGCCAGGTTAACCCTTCCGGCCCAGTGTGGGGGTGATGCACTCTCCTGTCACAGCAGCTAATACAAAAAGCACCATTGGCAGACACAGAATCAGAAAAGATGAGAGATGGAAGAGACCAACCCCCTGCTCAAAGCAGAACCCCTCCAACTAACCCTTCCCCTACAGGGCTATGGAGCATTGTTCATCAGCCAGTGGCAAAAGGCTTCCTGATAGCACCTCTTGACATACCCAACTGCCCAAACCTCCTGCTTTGCCTGGTAACTTCTGTGGGGCTGTTACAGGGCCTCACTGCACTGATGTGTAGGGCACTGGAAATTCATACATGGAGCGGTAGGAATTGGATCCCTAGTAAGCAGGGCAGCTGCAGTGATGGGTTAGTGTTTGGCCATGTTGTGTGCTCACATGGGCTTTTTAAAGCATTCTCCCTGACCCCCAGCGCGCCAGAGATCAGGGCATGTGGAGAACCGGGGCCTTTGACCAGTCAGTGAGACCTGGAATTTACACATGGCACAGCGGGCCCAGCCCCCACACTCCGGGAGAAGAAACGGGGCTGCTTAGGGTTGGGGTAGGACCCTGCCTTAGGGTTATGTCTTATTGTCAGTACAGAACCCCAGGGCTGCTTTTTTGAAAACAATTCTGTTTTATAGGGAAAAAAAAACTTCCCTCCAGAGGAAAAAAGAAAAAGGGGGAGAACTGGAAGCTGCAATGTTCCCTGCTCGGGCCACTAGCTGGGCCCTCCATCCCCAGACAAGCCTGCCAAACGCCTGGGCCCGCACTGTTCTCGGGAGCCCCCCGGGCCGGTGCCGATCCAGCCAGTCCAGCGCTCGCGGCAATTTCGCAGCAGCCTGAGCCGGGCGCGCAGCCAGGCCAGCTGGGGGAGCGCCGGGGGCGGGTCCCTGTCTCCGGGGCGGATCGGTCCCTGCGCCCGGCTCGGCTGCGCTGCCCGCGGCGGGACAAGCGGGGCGGCAGCATGGGGGGGCCCCAGGCGAGCGGGCTGCTGGGGACGCTGGAGGAGCTGAAGAGCAAGGAGTTGGCCGCGTTGAAGGTCTCCCTGGCCCGGGTGCCCCTGAGGGGGGGCTACGAGCGCATCCCCCGGGGCAGGCTGGTCCCCGCGGACCCCATCGGGCTCGGCCACCTGCTGAGCACGTACTACGGGCAGCGCTACGCGCACAGGCTGGTGGCGAGGGCGCTGGGGGGCACCCGGAGACCAGGCGCCGGTGAGGAGCAGACGGGGGACGGGATCGGGGGGGGGGCTCGCTGCGCTGACACGTGCCCCAGGCTGGGCTCAGTCCGGACCCAGCCCGGCTGCTCTTCGCCGGGCCCTGCTCAGACCACGCGCCCCAACTGGGGAACGCGCGGGGCTTTCCTGCAGGATCGGGGCCCCCATTTCCCGCCGTCGCCTCGGGCTCCAGCTTTCGCTTTCGTTTCCGCCCCCTCCGGGCGCCCCGGCTCCGCCTGACTTGGGGGCGGGGGGTTCGAACAGGCCCCCCCTAAGGCGCCAGCAGAGGCCGATCCAGGGCAGAGCCCGGCCGGACACGGAGCCCAGCCCTCGCCGGGGGTGACCCCAGGCGGGAAACCAGCCGCCTCCGTCCCTTCGCTCTGCTCAGCTGGCTCCCAGGCTGCTGCAGCCCAGTGGGAAGGTGGGGGCGGGATTCAGGAGCGCAGAGAGCGGGGTAAAGCCTGGGGGTGACACAAACTCAGAGAAAGGCCCTGCCCCCACCCCGACCTGAGACCTGCCCTGGCCGGTAGCCCCCCCCCCCCTTCTCTCTCGCATGCCACGTCGCCTGGGGCTCTGCCACACAGCGCAGTGGCTGGGAGCAGGCCCTAGAGCAGGGATGGGAAAGTACCAGCCCGCTGGCCGCATCCGATCTGCCCCGGGTAGCTCCTGGTGGGTCCCTGTGTAACCCACATGCCTACTGGGCTTGGGTCCCTGTCCCTGGAGTGGCACTGAGACCACTACAGAGAGATAAGAACAAGAGATGCTACAGCCCCAGAGCCAGCTGGCTTTGTAGCCGAGCTATAGATGCTCCTGTAGTAGGCTCCAGAGGCCCTAGGTTCATTTCTACCTGGTGGTGGTTACACCCCCTCCCTACCTCCCCCCATTTACTTGCACCGCTGCAGGTACGGCGATCACAGCTCCCCTTGGCCGCCAATCGCTGTTGCCAGCCAATGGGAGCTGCAGTGGCCCATACTGGGGGAGGTGCAGGTAAATACAGCAGCAGGGGCTAACCCTAGTGAGCTGCTGCGGTTTCATTGCCCACTCCTGAGCTAGAGGCATTTGCTAAGGTGAGGGCAAGAGCTGTTGAGAGCTGAAAATCACCCGGAGTCAACTGTTCGAGCAAACCAAAGGATCCTGCCTGCAGAGGACACGGCCTGTAACCCATTCTGGTGCACCCTAGGTCCCTTTCCTGCACTCATCCCAACTTGTTCTACTGCTCCTTCTTCCTGAATCCCTGTGCCTGCCTAAGGCTGTTAGATCGTGTGTAATTGAATAATTGTGTGACTAGGGATGTTAAATGTCAATTAATCAGCTAATCAAGCAATTGAGGGAATTTCCCTCGGCTACTTGATTAGTCAATAGGGGGGAGGACGCTCGCTATCCCATTTCATCTCTCCCTTTGAAATGTACAGGAGCTGCCCACGGCTCTTATACGTTTCAAAGGCAGAGGAGCAACAGATGGGACCGGCGCGAGCAGGACCGCTTCAGTCCCTGCTTGTGCCATTTTCCTGCTGCCCTCTGCCTCCTGCAGAGACAGTGCTGGGGGGAACCGGGTTTTAGAGGCAGCAAGTGTGGACAGGGGGGAGCGACTAGTCGAGTTCCTACTCAACTACCCGATAAGCATTTACTGATCAGGTGGTTGACTGGTCGCTTAGTCGCTTTTATCCCAACATATAACCGCATCAAATTTTAGCAGTTACAGAGGCAGCAGCACGGGGTGGCAGGTGGGAGCTGGTCCATGAGGGCAGCCTCTGTCTGTAGTGATCCTGCTTTGCAGCAGTCTCCCCATGTCCCTTCTCCCCCACTGCTAGTTGAGTGTATCAGTGTAACTGGAAAGATGAGCTTTATGGCAGGGCTTGCGAAAGAGAAACGCCCGAGTTGCTGACTGTTGTGTTCTAGTTCCAGAGTGTGCCCACCAGGCGAGTGAGAACAAGGAGGAGAATTCCCAGGGGGAAGGGCCTGTCGGAGTCGAGACGCATGGGACATTCTCAAGGAGTTCCCAGAGTCCTGAGGAGGGCGATGCCAGCCAGAGTCCGGGCAGGGCAGCACAGCAGCTGGGTGACCCACTGGGAGAGAGACGTGGGAAACTCAGTCCCTCCAAAAGGCATTCTAGGAAAATCACAATCAGAGAAAGGATTCTCCACCTTCAAATCCAAAAGGAGGAAAGATCTCATATATGCCCTGACTGCGGGAAGGGATTCAGTCAGAAGTCAAACCTTATTCGGCACCAGCGAATCCACACGGGAGAGAAACCCTACAAGTGTGGGAAATGTGGGAAGAGCTTCAATGACAGCTCCAATCGCAATCGGCATGAGAGACTCCACCTGGGACTGAAGCCTTACAACTGTCCTGAGTGTGGGAAGAGTTTCGGTCTGAACTCGGCCCTCGTCCGCCATCAGAAAATCCACATCGGAGAGAAGCCCTATGAGTGCCCCAAGTGTGGGAAGAGCTTCAGTGACCACTTGAGCCTCACTCACCATCAGAGAATCCACACCGGAGAGAAACCCTTTACGTGCGTTAAGTGTGGGATGAGCTTCCATCAGAAAGTGAGCTTGGTGCAGCATCAGAGAATCCACACCAGAGAGAAATCCTATAAGTGCTCAGAATGTGGGAAGAGCCTCACAACCAAGGGATACCTAGAGATACATCAGCGAATCCACACCGGAGAGAAACCTTTTAAATGCTCCGAGTGTGGGAAAAGTTTCACGACCAACGGTTCTCTAAGGATACACCAGAGACGTCACACCGGAGAGAAACCCTATCCATGTAGTGAATGTGAGAAGAGCTTTGGTGACCGTTCCAGCTTTGTCCGCCATCAGAGAATCCACACTGGAGAGAAACCCTATCCATGTAGTGAATGTGGGAAGAGCTTTGGTGACCGCTCCAACTTTGTCCGCCATCAGAGAATCCACACCAGAGAGAGGCCCTATATATGTGGCAAATGTGGGAAGAGCTTCAGTGACAGCTCCAATCTCACAAAACATAAGAAAATGCACAAGGGTGAGAAAACCTTTATATTTTAGAGCTGGCTGGGAATTTTCTTTCAGAATTATTTTCAATTTTTCAGAGACTACATTTTCTGTTGAAAAGATTCCCTGGGAAATATTTTGAATTTGCTGAATGTGTTTTCATTTTTCCATTGGAAAAACATGAAACAAAATATTTCAGTTTGAGCTGAATCAATGTATTTTGGTTTGTTGAATTGATCCATTGAGTCAGTTCAGCATTAAGATGCATTTCCAGTGGCGCATTGCCTTATGGGAGTGGCAGTTCAAATCCCCATTCGTTCTATTGCCTGAGCTCCCTGGCCAGACTACATAGACCAGGGGTTCTGAACCGGGGGATCCCCAAGGGGTACGTGAAGCCTTGTCAGGGGATATGTGAGGTTCAAGTATAGGTAATTTATTGATTTTTTCAATACAAAAAATCATACAATACCATTTGTAAATGGACATTTTGCCTGAGAGGGGTACGTGATATATTTAGCTGAGACCAAGGGGTACGTGGACCGAAAAAGGTTCAGAACCACTGACAGACCATGATGCCACACCAAATCCCTGCTGATCCTGCAGTGTACTATGGGAGTCACATGTCTGCTGATGCATCATGGGAGATGTAGTTTGCTCAGGGATCCCAGCCCAAAGGGGAAAGTGGGGACATCAGACAACTTGCACTGAAGCAGTGCACCACTACAGGGAAATGCAGTTTACCATTGAACTGACTCCAGACAAAGTATTTGGTTAATTCAACAAAATAATATGAAACATTTTGTTTCAGGAATGTTGGCATGTTTACTTTCAATTGAAAATGCCAGAGGGAATCATTTCACCTTTTCGGAATCAAAATTTTCTGAACTTGCTCCGCCCATAGTTTTGCTATTACAACTTTTGTCCCAATTCAGGTGAAAAAACTTTGAAACATTGGAATTTCCCACCAGTATTTTGCTCCTCTCTATTATAGATGTGATGAAGATGGGAACAGCGCCCATTTGAACTGAAACCCAAAAAAGCCATGAGATCAGAGATGTGGCCATTATTTTAACACTAGTCACCTTTGCCCCATATGTTTGCATAAATATAATACGCTACTGCATGGACTGGGCTGGTGAAATGGATTTTAATTCATCTCTTAAATAATTTTTCTGGGTGGCCTCAGACCTTCCATGCATGGAGACTGAGAAAAATTGCAGAAGCCAATTCCAGTGGCCCACAACCACTATTATTTTTACCGGTGCGGGTGTCTTTGTGGGACAGATTCAGTCACTGGGAGCCCCTTGGGACTGTCACTTGATGTGTTGATATACCACCGAGCCTGCCTCTCTGAGAGGTTAGGTCCATCAATAGTTATTATTAGCCAGGCTGTGTAGGAATGCTGTCCCTGGCCTCTGTTTGTCAGAAGCTGGGAATGGGTGACAGGAGAGGGATCAATTGAAGATTCCCTGTTCTGTTCACTCCCTCTGGGTCACCTGGTGCTGGCCACTGTTGGCAGACAGGACACTGGGCTAGATGGACCTTTGGTCTGACCCATTCTGGCTGTTCTTACGTACTGCCTGACCCAGTACTTTCCTTCTGCAGCAGGAGTGAGAAGCTGGAGTGAAGACCCTGCTTCAGACTCCTGGGGAAAGAACAAATGTGACTTGTGTTGCGGAGAGCAGGTAGGGAATTGTGTATGTTCTGTCGTTGTTGTATCTGGGCCCTGTCTCACACTGTCAGTGTGTCTGCTCTGTGGGGAGGCCTCCACACGGGACATTGTGTAACTCAGTGGAAACCACATGCCAGTGCTTATTTGCTCGGATCAAAGCTCAAGGGGTGAGGAAATAGGAGACGAATCGGAGGGGTTACTAACAACTTAGTGCAGTTCTACCCAAGACGGTGACCCTTTGGGCTTTGAGAGAGCTGGTCCCAGTGTGTCTCAGACCCAAACTACTGCTGGGAGTAATAGCAAAGAGTTTTTGCTCCTGTGAACCCATAAAATCAACACAGTGAAGAGAGCAAGAGGGAGTCTATTCTGGCTCTTGCTAAATTGCTAATAAATCTCCAGTGAGTGAAGCCCTGCATACAATTCCCAAACAAAAACTGCATGAAAATGGAATTAATATTAAGAATGTATCAGTAATTTAAGGGTAAAAAACCAGACATATCATAACTCCCCCAAAACCAGGCACTACAAACCCGGGGGGTTCAGAGTTAAAGGTTCTAGCTACAAAAAAACCCAAATAACTTTTACCGTGTCTGGAGTGAGGCCACACAGTACCCATGGAATTGTGATCGCCTAAGCAGAGTCCATAGTTCTAAATGAAATGTAATTGATTTGAAAGACACAGATCTGACTGCAGATCGCTGCCCCCACCTTTGGAAGGAGAGCTTCTGTTCATTCCCCCTGGGAACAGTGGAAGGTGGTGGCTCTTTGGAAAAGGGGTGTCATTGCACAAGGACAATCGGTGGCCTCATTCTCACTGAGACTGGGACGGGAGGGGAGCAGGACATCAGAATGAAGCCTGTAGTCCTGTGAAAAACAGGGGGCCAGCTGCCCCTAGTACCCCATTGCAAATGAAGGCTCTGGTAGACAGAGCAACATGCTAGGATGATGGGGCATTTAGCAGCAGCACTCTGAATGGACCAGAGGGCAGGAGCTTAGAGCAATCAAGTCAGAAGATGATTCAGGCTTGGGGGAGGGTTTCGACAGCCTGGGCAGGTCGCCCACTGACGGGTTTGTACAGCACGCTGCCTCTAGCTAACACGTCTTTCTTGTCACAAGAACCATCCAGCACCAAACCCTTCCTGGGCCAAGTTAACACAGATGTGTTCCTTGCAGGATTTTGCAGAAGAAGTAAAGCCAGAGATTTTGCTAGACCCACAGACGAACCAGAAAACATACAGGTCAGAGCTGGGGGCATTATTTAATTGGAGTTGATAATGACTGGAAGTTGCCTGACAATTTCCATTGAGACCGTTTTCAGGTCCTTACAATTTTGCCAAAATTTAAAGTGAAATTTTCCACACTGGGTTTCTGCCTCAGGCTACATTTTTGGAGAAAGTATCAGTTAAATGGTTCCACTGTTTTGGTAAATAATAATCGGGGCAAGTGTTGTTTAGCCCATGTTCAAAAAAAAAATTAACTGTTTCCTTGAGAAGCTCTAGCACCTCCATGCTTTAGACCAGGGACTTGAAATTTGGTCAGGACCTTTTACTGTTCTTTTGAAAATCCACCTAAATGTGGTCCAAGTTATCAGCCTATGAAAATCACAGGTTAAACATGCTCTATTGTGGGGGAGGGGCGGTCCTGCTTAGATTTATAGACATCTGAGGAGATATTTGAGCCCCATATCACAGATTTGTCTAGAGACTGTTGAGATGGGGATGGGAGCATTAGTATGCTTTAGCTGTATATTGCCCAGATCTGATTGTGCTATTGGTCTGCTCGTTTTGAGCTAAAATCGGTGCCTTTTCTAAGTTAACTTTTAGACAGTCGGTGTACGAGGGTCTAGTGGGTGAGATGGGGCGAGGGGGGCAGGAGGCAGTCCTGTGCTCTGTCCCTGGCTCTGCGTTTAGATGCTAGCATGGGGAACTGCTGGGTTCTGTACCCAGCAATATGATTTTGGGAAGTCACCTTTCTCTTGACTAAAAATTCAGTGGGTGGGTGGTGCATTATAGTTGTGAGTCCTGTACCTAGAGTCTTGTACAGGTACAAAATTTGTATCTTCAGCCGCAAAAAAGATCTGCAGCTATCCAGCTCCACAGATGCAGATATCTGCAAACTTACGGGGTTCTAGATACGAAATTGATATCTGCATCCATGTCTGGAAAAATGAGTCGTACTGGGGGGAACTCAACTGGATAGTAAATTAAATGTACAGGAAACCCCCGACTTCTGCCTGCCTGCCCGAGCTATGACCCAACACACTTACAACCATTTCTGTAAGTGCGGAAGGGGCTGAAACCCCCCGACTTACGTCCTTGGCCTGCATTTACGACAGCGCACGGCGCCTATTGTAAATGAGGATTCAAGTTACGACACCCCGAACTTGCGATGCTTCCCCAGGAACCAATCGCGTCACAAGTCAGGGGCCACCTGTATATCCTTTATCCTGCCCCCTGCCCCCACAAACTACTCACTCCGTTGGGCTGATAAAACTGATGGGCACTTTGCATCTAACATGATTTAACGCTCTTCCTTCCTCTCCCTTTGCTGGGCAGGGTTCCCTTCCCACAGGCAGGCTCCTTCAGATGCTCTAAAACTGAACTGGGGTTCAAGGTGAGGGCAGCCGTGATCATTGAATATGAGTATGAATCCTGGCGTTGCCATCAGACTGAACTGGAGAAGCAGCAGTGGACGGTGGCCGGCCCGTTGTTCAACATCCGAGCGGAACCGGCCGGGGCCGTGGCAGCCGTGCACCTCCCGCACTTCCTGTGCCTGGCAGGTATGGCAGAGAAATCACGACTCTGAAAACTCTATAGACCCATTTGATTTTGGTGATTTTGTACCAAACCATGATGACACCCCCCCACAAACACCACAACTATCCTCCAAGACTGACTGCAAGACTTTCAGCACCGGGGAAGTGGAGAAACCTGGGGAAAAGGTCAGAGCTGAAGGGCGAAGGCATTTGGCCTTGGTCAGTAACAGGCTGTTTGAGTTGCTGGATACACCAGAGCACTTTTAAAGTGTAGGGCACTTTACAAAGAGGGTTGAGTTAACTCTTTGGACAAAGGGGGTTGAGTTAACACTGTTGATATGGACTGTACTGTGCTCCCACTGACCAGGAGGTAGAGGAGCTGAGGAAGGCAATTGGGGGGATACTCAATTAAGGGAGGTGGATGCTAGGGTCTCCAAGATTGTATCTTCTGCTCTGTCTATTGTCATGAGAAAGTCATGGATCTTCCTCTGAAAAGTGGGAGTCAAGAACCCTAATGACATTAGTTGCCTGTTGTGCCTTTGCTCTTGTCACAACATTAAGAGTATGAGGAAACCATGCAGGTGCAGCTTGGATACAGGTGGGGTGTAACTGGGTAGCATCCACCCGGCCTCTGCTGGTCTACTGCTGGAGTCTCCAGAACCTAACACAGCAACAGAGTGTCCCATGTGTATATGCAGCTGGGCCCAGTAAGTTGATACATATTTATACAACACTGTGACAAAGTCCGTTGGTAGCTCCCTGAGGTTCTGCACTTCTTGGCAGTTACTTGGGACACCTCAGAGACTCACAGAGCCCCCTTTGTTGTCCTGGGATTTCCCTAGAGGCAAGGGTCCCTGCTTACCGAGTCATTCTCATCACAGGCCAGTCCTTGGGGTTCAGCATTTCCTTGCTTTGCTCTGCTCTGAGTGCCTTCAAAAAACCCCCCCTGCTGCCTGGGAGGAATCCTTTTATAGTGACCCCAAAGGCCTTAATTGGCAGCAGGTCCTTAATTAACCCCAGCTGCAAACTGCCTCCTAATTAAGCCTCTTTCTACCCTGGCTGCTGGGCTGTGTTCAGGTGAGGCTAATTTGGAAACAAGAAAGCATTAACCCACCTCCCAATATGGCTGCCTTCTATAAGAGTTTTGCAGTTTGCAGGCTGTGGTCTGTCACCCTAGAAGGACCAGCTCTATGGACACAGGGTTACTCTGGCCGGTTCCGGTGGCTTCTGCAATGGAAGAGAGGAGGTCTGCGAGGTGGCTCTCAGATGGTTTGAAGAGCCATTACCCAATTCCTATGCACTGGCTGTTAAAAAAACACAGGCCACAGAGTTACCAGCCCTGAATAAAGGGGCAGTTTGCGGCCTCAGGGGGGAAATAAAATCAGGAATCAGACTGGGATGCAGTCACTGGTTACGCCCTTTCCTCCCCTCCCCCTTGTTCTATGGTAGGTGGGAGTAGCCCTGTATCAGCCCTGTGATTGGTGGACATCACTTCCCCTGCGAGCCAGCTAACTTGACCATCCCCTTGGAAAGGCTCTGGAGGGCCTTTCAGAGTCCATTACAAAGTGTGGGGTTAGTACCCAGGCACCAATAAGTAGTCACACAACAGACAAGAGTCCTGACTACTCGTCTGCTGCTCCCTTCCCCCCATAACTGAGAAGAGAGCCTAGGACTCCTGGGCCCTTTGCTCTAATCCTCGGGCAGCACCATCATGGAACCGGAAAAACAGAACCAACTTCCCTTTGATGTCCCTTTGCAGGGGCAGAGGCTGACGTCACCTGGCTGCGAGTTGCCCATTTTGTCGGTGGGAGGATGACTCTGGAGGAGCCAACGCAAGTGATGCCTTTCCATGCCGTGCTGGAGAACCCCACCTTCTCTTGGTGGGGAGTTGTCACTCAAATACTCAGACCTTTCCGATCTCCTTTGATCCACAGCGCCACACTGCTCTACCGGGCACTCAGGGCTCAAAATATAACGCTCCACCTGTACCTGATACCTGACATCCGTGCACTGAAAGAGGTAACTGAGACTATGTCTACGCTACAAAGAAAAGTCGGAATTTGCATAACTTTTTCTGCTTTTCTTTCGAAAGAGGCTTTTCCAAAATTTGGCAGATCTACACAGTGCCAAATTTCAGAAAAACTTGCTCTTTCGACACATCCCTTCTTCCTCATAAAACGAGGCTTAAAGGGTTGGCGAAAGACTGCGTCTGCTTTTCCGAATTTTTTTTGGAAAAGCGGATGCATTCTTTGGACACGGCATAGCTTTTCCAGTATCCCGGAAAAGAGCTGCAGTCTAGACGTAGCCTGAGACTCCACAAAAGTGAGCCAGATTCACTATTTGAAGCTGGGAGGTGTTGCAACTTCTTTGGAGGCCAGGATCATAATTCAAAATGATCTGGACAAACTGGAGAAATGGTCTGAGGTAAATAGGATGGAGTTTAATTTGGACAAATGTAAAGAGCTCCACTTAGGAAGGAACAGTCAGTCTCACACATACAGAATGGGAAGTGACTGTCTAGGAAGGAGTACAGCAGAAAGGGATCTAGGGGTCATAGTGGACCACAAGCTAAATATGAGTCAACAGTGTGACGCTGTTGCAAAAAAAGTATAACCCCCTTTTTCCTCCCCAGGTTACTCAGGAGTAGGTCACACTCACTTGTGCCTGGGTGCCGGATGGTTTTAACATAAAAGGAGATCCCGAATACCCCAGCGGTGATGTTGTTTAGTTGGGGATTCCCTATCTACCCCCTTGCTACAGTCCCTTGCTCATAAAGAATATACGATGATGGTGCCTCCACCTGGCTGGTCCTGTACACACTTAGTGGTGTGCCTTGGGAGCCTCCAGGAATAAACTTATTCCAGCACTAATCTGGATCTAACCCCAGGACAACAATTATAAATAATATACATCTAATTGATTACATTAGAATGAACACACCTTTACTTAACAACGTAAAGAAACAGGGTTTAACAGATTAACAGTGAATAACATCAATTAACATAGTACACAGAAGTAATAGGAACTTATCAGCTGGCATTTTCACTGCCCCCATTTATCCCACCCCAGAGTGCTCACTGCTCTGGACTCAGAGTCCCAGACGATTGCTTGCGTGGGCACGCTTGAAGCTCTAAGCTGGAGTGGACAGCCCTGTGCAGAACCTGTGTGTGTTAATGCAAAATCACTCTGCTACTGGAGCAGGCTCCACCAAATGCCAGCCACTCTGGTTCCCTGGGCTGGTCACTCTGCCTCTCTTTGACCCAGAGTTAGTCAATATCTCTGAGGTCTGTCTCAGGCAGCACTTTCCCAAAGAGCCCATTTACTTAGACTCCTCCTGTGTGCTGGTTTTTGCGTAGTCCTCCTCAGCCACAGGTGCAGCCACAGTCTCTCCCCTCTAGGGCACTCAGCAGCCCCTGAAGCAGCCTGCTAGATCCAAGCACTTCAGGCTTTCAGTCCCAGGCTGTAGCTGCAACACAACAGTTCCTGGACTGGATATAAGGCTCCTCCACAGCAGCCTGGCTCCCCTCTCCCAAAAATGGAGAGCCCCAGACTGCCGACCCTCTCTCTCAACATGCCCAGACAAGCCCTGTTTCCCTGGTTTCCTCAAGGGCTCATGGGAGTTGTAGTGTTTAGGGCTAGATTGCAGCACACAGGATCCTCCCAGAAAAAGTCAGAGGCACCTTTAGTAAGGAGACTACATTAGCAAACATGATGCTGGGATGCATTAATAGGAGTGTTGTGAGCAAGACATGAGAAGTCATTCTTCCACTCTACGCTGAGCTGATTAGGCCTCAATTGGAGTATTGTGTCCAGTTCTGGGCACCACATTTCAAGAAAGATGTGGACAAATTGGAGAAGGTCCAGAGAAGAGCAACAAAAATTATTAAAGGTCTAGAGAACATCAGCTCTGAAGGAAGATTGAAAGAATTGGGCTTGTTTAGTTTGGAAAGGAGAAGACTGAGAGGGGACATGATCACGGTTTTCAGGTATCTAAAAGGGTGATACAAGGAGGAAGGAGAAAAATTGTTCTCCTTGGCCTCTGAGGCTAGGACAAGAAGCAATGGACTTAAATTGCAGCAAGGGAGGTTTAGGTTGGACATTAGGAAAAAGTTCCTACCTGTCAGGGTGGTTAAACACTGGAATAAATTGCCTAGGGAGGTTGTGGAATCTCCATCACTGGAGATATTTAACAGCAGATTGGACAGACACCTGTCAGAGATGATCTAAATGGTGCTTGATTCTGCCGTGAGGGCAGGGGACTGGACTCGATGACCTCTTGAGGTCCCTTCCAGTTCTAGAGTTCTATGATTCTGTTTACCATAATCTGGAGTCATTCGGAACATCCTGTCTCATGCACTGCTGTGAGAGCCGCCCAAAGAGAAGTGTAGCAAAGGTTCTTTCTAAATTCCATGTGATTCTGGATGCTTTTTACTTGACACGTGAGATTCTATTTAGGAAAGGGGATGCATGGACTTTTAAAGGTGAATAGCAAGGGATTTCTTTCATAATTTGAATTTTATCATGACACAAAATTCCTGTAAGACCATTCACTAGCAATTTTTTTCCCCGGTTGTTTTTTGACTTAAAAATCTCAGGATCTTCTCTAGGGATGTAAAATCCTGGTTAATCAGTTAACCATTTAGACGTTATCTATAACTGCTTATGGGTATGTCTACACTACAGCGTTATTTTGAAATATCCAATTTTGAAATAGTTATTTCAAAATATCTTATTTCGAAATAACGTGTCTACACACACAATGCATTTCAAAATAGCTTTTTGCTATTTTGAAATAGCACCTCCACACTGATTGGATGCTGAATTGCATTTAAGGCCAGCCAGAACTGGTTCCAGCAGGGCGTCAGGTCAGAAGTTACCTTGTGGCCAGGGCAGCCAGCAGGGCACCCAGGGAAGGGCTGGAGGCCCCTTATTTCGAAATAAGCATCTACACAGCGCTTATTTCAAAATAGCAATTTCAAAATTGGTGCTATTCCTCGTGGAATGAGGTTTACCAGTTTCTAAATAAGCCCTCTGCTATTTTGATTTAATTTCAAAATAGTGGTTTGGCTGTGTAGATGCTGGTAAAGTTATTTCCAAATAACGGCTGTTCTTCTTCGGGTAGTCCCCATGGCTGCTCCACGTCTGGTGTCGGGCTGGTCCCGGCGCCGCGAATCGGAGCTTGCCAGAGCGGTGTTCGGCCGGACTGCGCGTGCGCGAGCCGGTTTCACGCCTTTCATGTGCCGCGCGCGGTCTGGTGCCCGCCAGTTTCCTCTAATCCGCTCCTGGTCACAGACGGAGCTCCCTTCATCTCCTCAGGCTTCCTGAGGGAAAGTTCAAAACGATTTTAGACATCTGTTTCATTACATTTCCAGTTCATTAATGTGTTCCTTATTTTAAGTTAATGATTATTATAGAATTATCTGCTGTTCATAGTTATAGTTGAAGGTCTCAGCTATCTCCGCCGTGCAGCCCTCAGAGCCGCGGCTCCGGCAAAAAAAAAAAAGAGAGAGAAAAGAAAGACACAGTATAATGATAAGAAAAGAAACAGTTACCATTTGTATATAGTTATATTGTTGCCTTCTACTGACGTTTTTCTGTTACAACTCCTAGTTTACTAACTTTCAAAAAAAAAAGGAAAGTAAGAAGAGATACATTGTTACCCAGCTAGCTCCGGCTGAGCTAAGTTCAATCGTTCTCCGACCCTTTACTCAAAAATGTATACAGACATGTAAAAGGGGGAGAGGAGAACAAGACTCAAATAATAAAACAGGCATAGGTACAATTCATAAAGGAGAGAGAAAGGGGCAGACGGAGAAACGAGAGAAAACCCCCTTCAGACAGCCGGTCTGCCGGGCTCCCCCGGCTTCAAAAAGTGCTCTATGTGCAGGGACTCAGTGCCGGTCTCTGCCGGACACGAGTGTCCGCTGCCTTGGGGAGGCACATGTCCCCCCGAAATGTAGCCACTGTGCTAGGCTTACGACGAGAGCCCGCAAGGAGCGGGAAAGACGGCTGAAGGAAATCCTCTTTGATAAGGCTCCTCGGCATCGGACCCGACCGCAGGAAAGCGGAGGGCTCCCTCCCCGGCTGTGTCTTCCCCCAAGAGGAAGAAAGCCTCTCCTGCTCGTTCCCTGCAGATTGCCCCGCAGCAGCCGGTGAGCGCAGGTGAAAAGCCGGGCACTTCGACTTCAAAGGCAGCCCATGCGGCCACTTCAAAGAAGCCAGCCGGCACTTCCCGGCTCTGGCTGCCTCCGGCACCACAGACAGCAGGGGGGCCCCTTAAAGAGACAGCCTCCCCTGCACCGCCGGTGCCGGGCTCTCTGACTACGGTACCCACCCCCCTCACAGGGAGCTGTTCTCAGCACCCCCGGCACCCCCGGCACCCACGGTACCCAGCACTGAGCAAATGATTGCGTCAGCACACCCACCTGACCCTCCAAGCTTGCAGCCTGCAATCTCTGAGCAGCTAGCAGCAGCTTCTACTAATGCAGCACCAAGGACGAACATCCAGGCAATTTCCCTCTCCCCTTCCCCGGTGTTCTCTCCAGAGCTATCGCCTCACCCTTCCACGTCTGCACACCATGCGGCGGGGCGCAAGGAGCACCATAGGCGAAACTTATCCTCTCGCCACCAACGCTGTAGGGAACGTAGCTGCTCACGTTATAGATATTCGAGATCTCGATCTCCATCAAGGCGATTCCATTCCCCGACTCGCTCGCCACACAGCACTTACTACGTCGGGCACGGCACCGTGGGATCCTCTAGACGTTCGTCACCTGCAGCCTCTGATCGACATTCCATGCATGACTATAGATCCTACTACTATGGGTCACCCCATCACAGCCGCTCACGATCTCATCGCAGATCACCCTGCTCCTGTCGGTCGATCAGCCCGCGCTCCATGCATTCCGAACCTCGGAATCAATCTCCGCTCTGACCTACGTTACCGCCACACTCCCCAGCCCCTCATCCACAGTCAGACCTGGAAGAGGGCCAGCTCTCTGAAACGGAACTGGATATGTCTCCTAGTGCCCACTCATCCGCTCTCTCGCCGGGAGAAGCGGTAACCTTGGCCGAGACACCACCCCCAGACGATCTTAAGGAGTTCCAAGACCTCTTTAAATGGGTGGCGCAATCCCAGGAGGTATAGCTCACGGAGGCTGAGGTGAAACAGCATAAGCTGTTTAAGAACTTACACCCTAAACATCAACGGAAGATTGCCCTCCCTATAGATGAGGCTATCATGGAGGTAGTTGAGGAGATTTGGCAGACGCCAACATCAATACACCTACGAACAAAAGAGCGGACAAAAAATATTTCGTCCCCTCAAAAGGCCTAGACTTTCTTTTCAACCACCCACAGCCTAATTCCTTAATAGTGGATGCTGTCCACCACAAAGCTAAGACGCCCCGTTTCAAAACCTCCTTCCCGGATAAGGACTCCAAAAAATTGGACTTATTTGGCTGTAAGATCTATTCTTCCACAACCTTACTCCTGCGAATCGCCAATTACGCGGCCCTCCTATCAAACCACAACTTTGATAACTACTCCAAGCTTCCGGAACTGATGCAACACCTCCCCGACAGCAAGAGACCTCTTTTAAAGGCTGTTGTCCAGGAGGGGTACCCCGCATGTAGAACATCACTTCAAATCACCGCAGACGTAGCGGATACGGCTGCACGAGCCATGGCGACGGGCATTGCCATGCGGAGAGCCTCTTGGCTCCTATCAGCGGCAGCCCCTCGAGAATTGCAGTCCAAGGTTGAAGATTTGCCATTTGACCGACAGAAGCTGTTTGCCTCCACTACCGATGAGATTCTACATTCGGGAAAGGACACTTGTCTGACCCTCTGAACCCTGGGCATGTACACCCCTCCATTCAAGCGTAAACGATACTACCCCTTCCAAAGGAGGTATGACTATTCATCCTACAAGCAGCAACAACGCGCACCTGACCAGTCGAGATTCAGACAGCGTACGCAGCGCAAACGCCAGCAACAGAATTGAACATCTGCTCGGCCTGCTTCTAAGCAGCAGGTTTGACTCCTGTGTCAAGGACTTGAACAAGTCTTTCGTGGTCATCACACAGAAGCCTGCCACCAGCCTCTTCCACCATCGGCTGAGGCCATACCGTCATCAATGGGCCAGCATTACCTCAGACCGATGGGTCTTGGAAGTGATATCATCAGGCCTCACAATCCCCTTTACCTCAGTCCCCCCCACTACCCCACCCACCCCGTCCCTTTTCAGGGACCCATCTCACGGGGTCGCTCTTCAATAGGAGGTCTGCCACCTTCTACAGATTGGGGCCATAGAACGAGTACCCGCGGAGTTCCGGGGAAAAGGCTTCTACTCCAGGTATTTCCTAGTCCCCAAGAAGTCCGGGGGGTGGAGGCCTATCCTCGACCTGAGAGGCCTTAATCGCTACATTCGAAAGCAGCGCTTCAAGATGACTACACTGGCCAAGATCATACCGGCGCTAAACAAGGGAGACTGGTTCGCAGTCCTAGATTTACAGGACGCATACTTCCATATCACAATACACGTGGTGCACAGGCGATTTCTTCAGTTCGTAGTGGGAGACGAGCACTTCCAATACAAGGTGCTCCCTTTCGGCCTGGTATCAGCCCCGAGAGTGTTTTCAAAGACACTAGCGGTCGTGGCCGCCCATCTACGCAAAACAGGAGTCTCAATTTTCCCCTATCTCGACGACTGCTTGATCAAGGGTCACACGCAGTCGGAGACACACTGTATGGTAGCCATGATGCGGGATCTATTCGACTCCCTCAGCCTCATTGTAAACGTGCAAAAATCGCGTCCGCAACCGACGCAAACTCTAACCTTCATAGGAGCCCGACTCGACTCTCTCTCAGAGCGAGTTCATCTTCCGGTCGAGCGCTTTCAAGTCATAAAGGACCTAATAGGCACAGTCCTACAAGCTCCAACACTCCCGGTGCAAGTATATCTGCAGCTCCTAGGTCATATGGCAGCCACTATGATCATCGTGCGCCACGCAAGGCTGCATCTGCGGTGCCTGCAGCATTGGATGAGCACAGTGTACGACCCCGTCAGACACAGCACCCGAAAAATCGTGGCTCTGCCCGCACATGTAAAGGAGTCCCTCCACTGGTGGGCCAACCCCACAAATATGTTGTCAGGAGTCCCTTTCCATGTGGCATAACCTTCAAAGGAGATAACCACAGACGCTTCTCTTGTGGGATGGGGTGCCCACATGGGCACAGAAACCGCTCAAGGCCGCTGGTCCGCATCGGAACGGATGCTGCATATCAACCTACTCGAGCTGCGAGCGGTGTTCCATGCCTGCAGACAGTTCAGGATGCATATAAGAGGCACGACAACCAGAATTCTCACCGACAACATCGTCACGATGTATTATGTGAACAGACAAGGAGGCGCCCGGTCCCGGTCCCTCTGCGCAGAGGCAGTCCGTTTATGGAGGTGGTGCATTCGAAACGACATCATTATAGTCGCATCATACTTACCGGGTGCAAACAACACCATTGCGGATGCACTGAGCAGGCACTTTCATCACGATCACGAGTGGGTGATCAATACGGACATCCTCCTGCCTCTCTTCTCCCGCTGGGGCCGTCCGATGATAGGTCTCTTCGCCACTCGGGCCAACAGGAAATGCGCAGCATACTGCTCCAGAGCAGGAGCAGGCGCCCGTTCCCTGGGAGATGCCTTTCTCCTCCACTGGGGAACATCACTGTTATATGCAATCCCCCCTGTTGTGCTCATTCCCAGAGTGCTCGAGAAGATCCTCATGGACAAGGCGAGAGTCTTGCTCATAGCTCCGGCCTGGCCCAGACAGCCATGGTACTCAACTCTCCTGCAGCTGTCCACACGACCACCATACCGTTTTCCTCATCTACCGGACCTTCTGACGCAGCAGAACGGCACCTTTCTTCACCCAAAGTTGGACACTCTACATTTAACGGCATGGATGATAGATGGTTCAGCGCGTCCGAGAGTCTTTGCTCGGACCAGGTGAAACGTGTATTATTACATAGCAGGAAAGACTCTACCAGGAAAACCTACCTGTCCAAATGGTCTAGGTTCACACGTTGGTGTGCCCCAAAGGGCCTAAACCCTCTTCTCTCACCACTGCATGTCATCCTCGACTATATCCTTCAGTTGCAGGTCTCCGGGCTCTCCATATCGTCACTCAGAGCCCATGTAGCAGCAATTGCGGCCTTTCACGGCCCGGTAGAAGGGAGGTCGGTCTTTTCTCGCCCCATGGTGACAAGATTTCTCAAAGGCCTCACTAACCTTAACCCACCTCGCAGGCCCCCGCTACCCGCATGGAGCCTAGACCTCGTGTTGGATGCCTTGACGCGCCCCCCCCTTTGAGCCCTTGGCGACGGTACCCTGGCCTATGCTTGCAATGAAAGTACTCTTCCTCCTGGCCGTAACATCAGCGCGTAGGGTCAGCGAGCTGGCAGCACTAACGGCATCACCCCCGTACACAGTCTTTAGTAAGGACTCTGTAACACTGAGATCTCATCCAGCTTTCCTACCTAAGGTCTGCACGGAATTTCATATTAATGAGCCGATCGTTTTACCATGCTTCTATCCAAAGCCGCCCATCTCTCAGTGGGACGCTCTCCTGCATACCCTGGACGTCCGTCGGGCGCTGGCATTCTATATAGATAGAACCCGCAACATCCGGAAAATGGATCGCCTTATTATTTCGACGTCAAGGTGCTTTGAGGGCCAACCCCTCTCGGCCCAGCGTATTTCGAAACTCGTTGTCTCCTGCATTACCACCTGTTACACCATTCGCGAGAAGCCGCTCCCATCGCAGCCAAGGGCCCACTCTACGCGAGCAGTGGCGATGTCAACAGCGTTCGTTAGCGGAGTCCTTCTACGCGACATCTGCCGGGCAGCCACCTGGTCTTCCAATACCACATTTTCAAGGCACTATGCAGTCGTGCAGCACCTAGCTTCCGATTCAGCGGTGGCTCTAGCAGTAATCCCTAGCCACCAAAAATCGTGATTCCGCAGCCCACGTCTAACTCAGATTACTGCTCCGGAGTCACCAGACGTGGAGCACCCACGGGGACTACCCGAAGAAGAAAAAGAAGTTACTCACCTCCATGCAGTAACGATGGTTCTTCGAGGTGTGTCCCCGTGGGTGCTCCACGACCCGCCCTCCTCCCCGCTACGGAATCTCCTCTGTTTTTCTGTCTTGCAGAAGGGTGGTGAGAGGAAACTGGTGGGCGCCGGGCTGCGCGCGGCACATGAAAGGCGCGAAACCGGCTCGCGCACGCGCGGTCCAGCCGAACACAGCTCTGGCAAGCTCCAATTCGCGGTGCCGGGACCAGCCCGACACCAGACGTGGAGCACCCACGGGGACACACCTCGAAGAACCATCGTTACTGCACGGAGGTGAGTAACTTCTTTTTATTTCAAAATAACTTTGCTGTGTAGACATACCCTAACCAATTAAACAGGAGGGGGTGCCTTCTGAACAGGCTGAATAGTTCTGCCTGCTGTGTGCCTGGGCCGGGTCCACAGCAGCCCCCAGTGGTTAACCATAACCCGTTAAGGGTGATGCTTACTGGTTAACTGGTTAACCATTTACATCTCTAGTCTTCACTAGTTTTGCTGGAGGGCCACTGGGAGTGCTAAGCAATGCTAGTTGTTAACTGTTACCATCTTGAGTGAAAAGATGAGTGTGTTGCATCTTTAACAAAGGCTTACTCAAAATATTAGTCATTACAATTAAACTGGTGGGGTTTTTTAAACCTTTTAAACTCTGGGTAATTTTTTTGTCAACTGCTCAGCTTTCACTCGCTGTGCTGTCAGAGTTTAAAAGTCCCAGAGGGGTAGCTGTGTTAATCTGCAACTACACGTGGTCCTGTAGCACCTCAGAGGTTAACAAACAAATAGATGGCATCATGCGCTTTCGTGGGCACAACCCACTTCTTCAGATGAGTGGGGCGGAAGAGTGTGAGACTATTGACTTTGTACATTGGGACATGTGATGTGGATACTTGGTGTTTTACTGCTGATAAAGCTTTACATTTGGGAATCTCAACCTCTACTGCCATTACATTATTCCTGTCTGACCAACTCCAGGTTTGCCTGATGTCCCTATAATTTCCCACAATTGTGAAAATGTAAATAGATGAAAATTGAGAAAACCCTCTTAAAATACAGATTGATATTGTCAATCAAAACGAAACACTGACTGCTGCCGAGCTTCATGAGAAATAAGGCTATGCCTCTGTCCCAGGGCCATGATTTTAGGAGACGTCTGCTTTGGCTTCAACCCCAGGTGGCAAAGGTTGGCCTTGGGCCTCCGCTCCATATCTGTGATTTATTGCCCACATCCTGTCTTTGACTTTGAATAAAAATACAGGGCCGAGATGGAAGCCTTAATGATAAACTATGGACGTTGCGGCAAGATTGCGCCTCCGCTGCTAGTTCCATCGCACTTTTTTCCCTTGTCATAACAATAGGCTCTTCTTTCCAAGTACTGCTGTGTAGGAGGAAATCACAGTACACTAGAACTGGAAGGGACCTCGAGAGGTCATCGAGTCCAGTCCCCTGCCCTCATGGCAGGACCAAGCACTGTCTACACCCTCCCTGACAGGTGTCTGTCTAACCTGCTCTTACATATCTCCAGTGATAAAGATTCCACAACCTCCCTAGGCAATTTATTCCAGTGCTTAACCACCCTGACAGGAAGTTTTTCCTAATGTCCAACCTAAACCTCCCTTGCTACAATTTAAGCCCATTGCTTCTTGTCCTATCCTGAGAGGTCAAGGAGAACAATTTTTCTCCCTCCTCCTTGTAACACCCTTTTAGATACTTGAAAGCTGCTGTTGTGTCCCCTCTAGGTCTTCTCTTTTGTAAATGAAACAAGCCCAATTCTTTCAGTCTTCCCTCATAGCTCATGTTCTCTAGACCTTTCATCATTTTTGTTGCTCTTCTCTGGACCTTCTCCAATTTCTCCACATCTTTCTTGAAGTGTGGTGCCCAGAACTGGACACAATACTCCAAATGAGGCCTAATCAGTGCAGAGTAGAATGGAAGAATGACGTCTCATGTCTTGCTCACAACACTCCTGTTAATGTCTCCCAGAATCATGTTTGCTTTTTTTTTGCAACAGTGTGGGGAACCAGGACCCTACGCTGACGCTCCTGGTCCTGTGGCAGTCCCTGCTTGCTGTGTCTTCTGTGGACGTGTGTCTCAGGAATGACTCTGCTTCTTCTTTACAGGTAATTGATGACAATGAAAGGAAGGACAAATCAATACGTGTGCGCAAGCCTCCTAAAACCAAGCCATTGACCTATGGCTCCCACTATTCAGTATCCAGCCCATCCGATATAGAAGTAACACCTGAGGTGAGTAGAAATGTTCTTGTGTGCTTCAAAGGCCTACAAATATCAGAAACAAAAGACAGGACTATGCAGCACTTTAAAGACTAACAAGATGGTTTATTAGGTGATGAGCTTTCATGGGCCAGACCCACTTCCTCAGATCAAATTGTGGAAGAAAATTGGCATGACCACATATACCAAAGGGATACAATCCAAAAAAGTGAACACATATAAAAAGGACAAATCAAATTTCAGAACAGAGGGGGGATGAGGGGGAGAAGTTAATGTCTGTGAGCTAATGATATTAGAGGTGATAATTGGGGAAGCTATCTTTGTAATGGGTAAGGTAATTAGCATCTTTGTTGAGGCCCAGTCGTAAAGTGTCAAATTTAAGCATGAATGACAGTTCAGAGGTTTCTCTTGGAAGTCTTGTGTTAAAATGTCCTTGAAGCAGGATGCAGGTAGTCAAGGCATTGAGACAATGCATTTGGATGCACTGGAGGAGAGAGGTGAAGGGGTTGCAATAATCAAGGCAAGAGATGACTGAAGACCAGAGCTAGGTTCTGCTGGTGACTGGGCCATGTTTTGCCCAGACTTCCTGGCTCTGACAGAGTCATCCCTCATGAAGCAATTTGTTTTCATGGCAGGAGATGGAATTCTGTTATGTGGACCCCCAAGACGAACATCCATTCATGGAGATTTACACACCAGGCTTTGTGGACAGGCTGGAGCTCAGCTTGGAGAGTGAAAGGCAACCCATCTGGAAGACCCTTGTGAGACCAGGTAGGTTCAGCTCAGCAGAAGATCTTGGTGGGGTGAGGGGTTTGTGTCCCCCGATCCTTCTCAGCATTTGCTGGTGATGGTCAGTGCAAAACTCAGGTGCAGGACAAGGCATTGGGAGGCATCCCAGCTGTGTCCTATCATGATGGACTGGGAGCTGCCTTGTAATAGTGTATCGATACTATTGATATGATAGGGTGGTTTGGTTATTGTGGTACTTTCTGAAGCCGTATATGGACAGGAAAGACTCAGGAAGAGGAGGATGACTCGGGATAACCATTTCTCAGCAAATACTTACTGACTTCAAAGGCATAACTATTAGTTGCAATAACTGATCACTTAAATCATCTTCTGTACCTAATGACTGGAAGATAGGTAATGTGATGCCAATATTTAAAAGGGCTCTAGAGGTGATCCTGGCAATGACAGACTGGCAGTTCTATCAGCAGTACCAAACAAGTTAGTTGAAACTATAGTAAGGAATAAAATTGTCAGACACATGGCTGAATATAATTTGTTGGGAAAAAGTCAACATGGTTTCTGTAAAGGGAAATCCTGCCTTACTGATCTGCTAGAGTTCTCTGAGGGCATCAACAAGCATGTGGGCAAGGGGGATCCAGTGGAGTGGATATAGTATATTTAGATTTCCAGAAAGGTCCCTCACCAAAGACTCTTAAGTAAAGCAAGTTGTCATGGGATACGAGGGAAGGTCCTCTCATGGACTGATAACTGGTTGAAAGACGGAAAACAAAGGGTAGGAATACACGGTCAGTTTTCAGACTGGAGAGAGGTAACTAGTGGTGTCCCTGAAGGGTCCTTACTGGGACCCGGTGCTGCTTAACATATTTCTAAATGATCTGGAAAATCTAAGTTCACTACATCCACTGGATCCCGCTTGTCCATAGGTTTGTTGACCCCCTCAGAAAACTCTACTAGATTGATGAGGAATGATTTCCCTTTACAGAAACCATGTTGACTTTCCCCCAACAAATTATATTCATCCACGTGTCTGACAATTCTATTCTTTACTATAATTTCAACTAACTCGTTGGTACTGAAAGACTCGCCGGTCTGTAATCACCAGGATCACCTCTAGAGCCCTTTTAAATATTGGCATCAGGACACTGGGCTAGATGGAACTTTAGTATGACCCGGTCTGGCCATTCTTATGTTCACAAAGTAGGGGGATTGCTGCTGAATGCCTGGCGGGCAAGTCCATTATCATTGGCTTTGTTGCCTGGGACCCAGAGTCATGGCCCCATGCCCAGATGGGCGAGGTGCAGTACGTTCATGTATAGGCAGGTTACAGTGGTGCCAAGGAGCCCCATTCAGGGACCAGGTACTATCCCTGTCCCAACGAGCTGACCATCTGAGCTGGAAGCCAAGTTGGTGCTGGGCAGTGTTCCCTCTAAGCTGGGCACTTGGGCAGCCACCCAGGAGAGATTCAAGTGCCACCTGGCTGGTTCAGCAGCGTGTAGTTATACTGGTGGTGCACATCCACACGTGCCTTGGTGCACAGAACAAAATTTATTCTTCACACAGAGGGAAAAATGAGAGGGAACATTGGTGCTGGCTGCTCAGGGGTTGCAGTGAGTCAGCCATTAGAGGCAGTCGCTGGGGGACCCTCCAAAGAAGCAGATGCAGACAAGGCTTGAGGGTCTGGTTGCCAGTGTCTGTTAACGCCTGTGAAGTGCACTGCTGTACAGATAATCACACTGTCATGTGACTAGCTTAGCCAATCAGATCTGCAAGTGTGGCTTGAGGGGAGCAGAATGAATGGAAAATTATGGTAAAAAGTTTGTTTCACTCTTCTTTCCTCCCCACTTCCAGGGGACATTGAGCCGGGTTCGCCATCAGCACAGCGCCATACAGGTCAGTTCACCTCCCCTGAGATGCAAACCTCTTACTGAGCAGGACAGACTTTACCAAAGAAAAAAGACAGAGCGAGTCATTGGCAGAGCTAGGACTCCTCCCTTCCCCATGCTGTGCTGTAACCACTAGGCAGTCATCCTGCCCTGAGCCAGGATGCCAGTTCTGAGCAGGTGCAGGGAGTGGATGGATATCAAGGGCGGGGGATTCTCACAGGGGAGACTGTCAGGGTAACTAAGTCAGGGAGGTATCTGTGGGAGGGCAGAGCAGAGGCGTGGGGTAGGGGGCGAGCAAAGGGGAACCACGCAGACCGGACCAGAGGCAGTGAGTGTACCGCCCTGGGTGTGTGAGGAGGTACTGAGGGTTTGCTGTAGAGGAGGGGGGAAGGGAGAGAGCCGGGGGGGAAGAAGAAGACCGGGGCATGGTACCCAAGTGGGGAGTGAGGGACTGGACTTTGCTGGCCCATGTTCTAGGAGGCGGCTGGAGGACGACAATGAGCGATCATCTCCTGGCTGCCCTGAAAGACCTGCAAGAGGCTGAGCTGAAGGAGTTCAAGAGCAAGCTGAGGGACATCAAGGTGGAGGGACACCACACCCACATACCTCGATGTGACCTGGAGAAGGCAGAGCCTGTGAAGATCATGGAGCTGCTGATCGGTCACTACACGGAGCACGATGTGGTGGGGGTGACTGTGATGGTGCTGGACGCCATCAACCAGAGAGACCTGGCAGAGAAACTCCGCAGGGCAACAACAATGGCTGGTCAGGAATGAGCCAGTGGGAGAAGATCAGCCTCCACCCTACAGAGGATCCCACTGCATCTCCGTGTCTGCATCCTCCCATTTCTCTGGGTTCTAAGCACAATCCCAGGTCGGATAAACCCCTCTGTCTCCATAAATCAGAGCCCTCGGGAACTGGATACAAAGTCAATTCCTTTCTAAGTCCATGGCTTTCTGACCCTTTAGAATCTGGTTTCACTTTAATTGTTTCTCTATTTTCTCCCTTCCCCAAACTCTTTTTAAACCACCCCACCCCCCTCTGCTCCTGCCTGCAACCTGCAGTTAATGGACATGTCGACACTAGGAAACTATTTGGCTGTGTCTAGTCTGGCAAGTTTTTGCGCAAAAACGGCCGCTTTTGCGCAAAAACCTGACAGTTGTCTACACTGGCCGCTTGAATTTGCGCAAACGCACTGACTTTCTAATGTAAGAAATCAGTGCTTCTTGCGCAAATACTTTGATTCTCCCGTTCGGGCAAAAGCCCTTTTGCGCAAAAGCTTTTGCACAAAAGGGCCAGTGTAGACAGCTCAGATTTGTTTTGCGCAAAAAAGCCCCAATCGCGAAAATGGCGATCGGGGCTTTTTTGTGCAAAAGCACGTCTAGATTGGCCAGGGATGCTTTTGCACAAAAGTGCTTTTGCGCAAAAGCATCCGTGCCAATCTAGACGCGCTTTTGCGCAAATGCTTTTAACAGAAAAACTTTTCCGTTAAAAGCATTTGCGCAAAATCATGCCAGTCTAGACGTAGCCTTTCAGAATAACTACATTTGAAATAATAACTCCCAAAATAACTATTTTGAAATAAGCTTATTCTCCGAGAAAAGTGGGAGTGAAGATTTTGAAATAATCAGCCTGTTATTTCAAAATAATGGGCTTGGTACCATGGACCCACTGCTTGTTATTTCTAAAAAAGGGGGGTTATTTCAAAGTAACTCCCTAGTGTAGACCAAGGCAGTCAGTCTTGATTTTATTATATCCTTACCTGTATGAGTTTGTTCTTAATCCTTCCACTAGTAACCCTGCAGGGTGTTAAACAGTTGCTATTAGACTTTTTTTTAACTCACCGTGTTCAGCTAACTTGTATCCAAGAGTTTTAAAAGATTTGGCTGAGAGTTGTTGGTGTTCTTTTCCAATAATTCTTGGAATACCTGCGATATTCAAGAAGACTGGAAGAAAGTGAATGTTGTGCCAGTATTTTCAAAGGGTAAATGAAGTGACCCAGGTAATTATAGACAGGTTGGCCTGACATAAATCCTGGGCAAGATAATGATGCAGCCGATATGGGACTTAATATAAAGTGTAATGAAGGTAATAAAAATAATGCTAATCACAATGGGTTTTGGGAATATAGAGCCTGTTGAGCAGTTTGATAACATTCTTCATGAAATTACAATAAGAGTAATGTAGCTGTAAGATACGTGTGCTTGGTCTGTGCTAGGCAGTCACGTCAATTTAATTTAGCTTGTTTTTGCTTAGTTCTACATGTGTCCATCCCTGCCTCAGTCTCTTGCTAATGATATCCCATTTCACTGATGCAGTTATACCACTTCCCCAGATGAGGGATCCAGAGCTGATTTCTTTCCATGGACTTAGTGTTACACTGAATTGCCTGTGTTGACACTATCAATCCTCCAGCAGCTGTCCCACAATGCCCTGGTTACCCCTGCGACAGGGGACATTCTGGTCAGGGTTGTGAAACCCCCTGCCCAGGTGTTACAGACACCAGAAGCCTCCTTCCATCCCCTTGAAAAAAAAAATCAGTGTGTTTTAGAAATGCCTTGGAAATGTTGGCAAGCATAGCAGCAGGCCAGGGAGAACCACCAATCTGGGGCTCCCCTGCAAACCTGCCCCTTCTACAGTGACCTGCACAGCTCACTAGCACCCCAAATCTGACCAGGGACACTTTGCAAGAGCTGGGCATGGGGTCTCCTGCAATGCACAGGGAGGAGGTGGGGAGGGGAGAAGCAGAGGGGAATAAGTAACGAGCAAGGAGGGGAGAAGCAGAGGGGAATAAGTAATGAGCTGGGAGCTGCTTGAGATTCTGCTGGAATGTAGCCACCTCCCTAACATGAGCACAGATGAGCCCAGGGCTGATGGTGACGGGAGCTCAGGGTTGTTGCTGGAGTAATCAGAGGGCCTGACAGTGGAGGTCTGGTGTGAGGCCTAAGGCCTGAACAACAGTCAATGCTTTGCCACCATAAAGCAAAGCTAAGCTGTGAGCAACAGGCAGGTCCTGCTCACAGACACCTGGCAAGGACAGGGCTGCTATTACAGACAGACACATACCTAGGAGCTACTGGGCACAGGCCATGCACGTGAACATTCCAGGAGGATGGTACCAGAACATCTCGCTGCAGAAACAGCTTGGTACCAGCACATGCCCCATAGACAACAGGGACATGCTGACCCAGGTTCAGCACAGGGTCGGGATGGCAGCATGATGGATCGGGATGTTTTGATCAAACCACCATAAACGAGGTAACGGGAGGTGTCTAGGGACGTCTGGAGGTGTCAACCTAATAGGTTCAAGGGTGGCACCTTGATACATAAGAAGTGGTGTGTAACTTGTTTGTGTCTGTGTATAAACGTGATCTCAGAGGGGATGTCTTGTCCAGCCTAGGGGAGAGTGGAAGCTCCTGGCCACCAACTGGGCTGAGTCTGGTATTTTCTAACTAAGATGCAATGTAGATTGTGAGGGAAGGTCCAGTATTTCTGTTGAAACCCTCTGGCAACACTACTTGGGAGTCCTGGGTAGTGATCTGGTCCAGTGGGGAGTCTTGGGTGTGCCCCGTCAGCTGTGGTATGAGGAAATTTCCCCCAACAAACCCCTCCGGTGACCACTGTCTGCAAACCCACAGAGCGACAGCCTCCCAGTGAGCTAGGTACGGCCTCCTTCGTGTTCCCGGTGCAAGGTCCCAAGCCCTACGCCGCCCTGGAGAGCAGGGACATTGCTCCGGGCTGCCCTCCACCGAGGATTACCCCCTGCTCCGTGCTCCTCCCGGCTCCCACCCTGGGGCACCATCTACGCCCATGCCCAGCAGCACTGAGCCCTTGGGGACATTCAGCCGCACTGCACTGTCCCTCCCAAGCCTCGGGCAGGCTCTCAGTTGTGAGGGCTCCTTCACCGTTGGCCTTGTGGCCGGAGGGCCAGGCACACAGCCCCTGTTGCCCTCCCGCCTTCCATGCCTCTGGAACCACCAGCACTTCCTGTGCCTCCGGACATGGGACTGAAGAGGCCCCAGGGGGTTACAGTGGCACAGCTCAAATGGGTGTGGCTGGAGCAATGAGTTGGTGGAGGGGGGCTGCCAGGCAGGCAGCCCTGGAGGTCAGAGTTAAGGCTGTGAGGCACAGTCTGTGGTAGCTGCGGGGAGGTGGAGGGAAGAGGGTTTGCCCTGGTCAGTGGCCTCACTCGTTGGCTCCCTGCATTGCAGGCTTGTGTCAGACCTGTCAACTGTGTGGCCACCGCGGCGCGTTCATGACTATTTTTTGCAGAACCGTCCTGTTGGTCCGTGGGGCTGACGTTACACCCGATCGGGACAACTGGCAGCCACGTGGCTGTCACCTCTTGCTGTAATTTGTGACTGCAGCTGGTTGTAAGGCCCCGGTTCCAACCCAGTCCCAGGGTGGGCGACGGGCTGGCTGAGGCTGGTGGGGAATGGGGCGTGGGCCCTTCTCCTCGGGGAGTGTCATGAGGTGGACAGGCCTCCTTCAGGCCCAGAGAGGGTTAATTCACCCAGTGGGACACGGTGAGCCCTGCCCTGTTTCATCCCCCTTGCAAGAAGTGTGGGGTGGGGGGGCAGGGAAGGAAATATAAGAGCCAGGCTCTGCCCCTCAGGTCAGAGAAGGAGCCAAACACCCTCCCCACACACCCTGGCTGCCCCTGTACGAGGGGGATGACAACACTCCTGCGCCAGCCGAGGAAGCAGAGAGGGTGGGCAGAGGGAGCCCCTCAGCCTGGAGATAGGAAGCCAGGCCCCACAGCAGCCCAGGGTAAGGACACATGGGATCTGTGGTGTGGCCGGCAGGCGAGGCCGCCCATCCTCCCGCCAGCCCGGCAACAGGACCCCCAGAGTCGCTAGGGCCCAAAGGAGCAGGGTGGGGCGGAGCCCCTCACCCCCTGCCCTGCCCTCGGGGTGCAGCCCTGAGCCCCTGGGGACATTCAGGAGGAGCCGTGGGCCCCAGAATGTGTGTTGGCCCGGCCCAGAGCTGCCACGTGCTGTTCCCACCAGGCCGGCTCAAGGTGCCCTGGGTGTTGCGCGCCCCTTGGACAGACTAGCCTGGGGCAGCGTGTGGGGCCCAGTACCCGGCCCACGTCGATAGCAGTGTGGGGTGGAGGCCACAGCAGAGCCACGCTATGTGGGAGCAGAGAACACACTGTGGTGGACACTCTCAGAGCAATTTATTGGGAGACTCATCTCAGAGAAGGCAGGACAGAGCGGGGCTGGGACAGGGGCAGGCGGGCCGATCGCTGACCCATGTCACAGGGAGAGAGGCTCTGCAGGGGCCTTGGATGCTTCATGCTTGGCAGGGGGCCCTGGGAGAGCCGCTCCCCGGGGCGCAGGCTGCAGGCTGGCCCGGGGCGATGAGCAGTGGTTTGGGGGTGTTCTTGCGTCTCCCGCTGAGCTCTGCTCATGCCTCCTGCAGGGGCAGCGGCAGAGGCACTCGGGGAGGTCGACGAACAGCGAAGCAGCAGGCATCCTGCCTCCTCTGTCCTCAGCGCCGCAGGATGCCCAGCTAGGAGGAGGTTTTGCAAATGTTCGCAGAGTTGCATAAAGTCCCACGCACCAGAACCACCTCTGCCTCCCCCCTTGCAAGTCCCCCTGTGGCCGACTCACAACTGGGGAGAAATTGCTGCTTCCCCAGGGGGCCTTGACTGCGTGAGGGGTGTCTGTGCCTCCTGCGGGACCAATTGTGTGGGTATTGTGCTCACACACACACACACACACACACACACACACTCTCTCTCTCTCTCTCTCTCTCTCTCTCTCTCTCTCACTCTAACAATCCTGAATAAATCAATTTATGGGGACTGGCTAGTTCAAGGGAATGGAGAATGTAATCCAGGTGTTCTCCCTGCTCCCACCCAGAGGGTGTCAGATCCCCTGCAAGGTCCCAGGGTAGCAGGCGAGTCCATACACGCACCCCAGAGGGAATTCTGTGCCAAAATCAAAATGCTGCAAATTATTGGTGAACAAGTCATGTGAAATCAAATCTCTAAATAACTGGAAATGAGTGGAGCGGCTGTGGCATGGCAGTGAGGTGGGAGTGGGGCGGCTATGGGGTGGTTGTGTAGTGGCAGTGAGGTGGGAGTGGGGCGACTATGGGGTGGTTGTGGGGTGGCAGTGAGGTGGGAGCGGGGTGGCTATGGGGTGGTTGTGGGGTGGCAGTGGGGTGGGAGTGGGGCGGCTATGGGGTGGTTGTGGGGTGGCAGTGGGGTGGGAGTGGGGCGGCTATGGGGTGGGAGAGGGGTGGCTATGGGGTGGTTGTGTAGTGGCAGTGCAGTGGGAGTGGGGCGGCTATGGGGTGGTTGTGGGGTGGCAGTGGGGTGGGAGTGGGGCGGCTATGGGGTGGGAGCGGGGCGGCTATGGGGTGGTTGTGGGGTGGCAGTGGGGTGGGAGTGGGGCGGCTATGGGGTGGGAGTGGGGTGGCTATGGGGTGGTTGTGTAGTGGCAGTGCAGTGGGAGTGGGGCGGCTATGGGGTGGTTGTGGGGTGGGAGTGGGGTGGCTATGGGGTGGTTGGGTAGTGGCAGTGAGGTGGGAGTGGGGCGGCTGTGGGGTGGCAGTGGGGTGGGAGTGGGGCGCCTGTGGAGTGGTTCTGGGGTGGGAATGGGGCGGCTATGGGGTGGTTGAGGGGTGGCAGTGGGGTGGGAGTGGGGCGGCTGTGGGGTGGTTGAGGGGTGGCAGTGGGGTGGGAGTGGGGCGGCTGTGGGGTGGCAGTGGGGTGGGGGTGGGGCGGCTATGGGGTGGTTGAGGGGTGGCAGTGGGGTGGCTGTGGGCTGGCCCCCTCCATGGCTTAGGGACCCCGGCACGCTCGTGTTTGCCAGTTCCTGTGTCCCTGCATGATCTCTGGCTGGGAAAGCCTGAGTCAAGCATGGGACCCATGGCGTCACTCAAGGGGTGGACTTGGCCGCTGCTCTCCCACTGGCCTCACGGGCCTGCAAATCTGTCCCCCCTGCTGTGCCGGCCACCCCTCTCCAGGGCGAGAGCGGCAGGGCCCTGCCAGGGAGCTATCGACGAGCCAAGGGACCCCTGCAGCCGTTGGGAAGCGACTCACCAGCTCTAGAGGCACACGACGTTCTGGAGCTTTGCGGCCAGGTCATTCTGGTTGATTCCTTGGAGGACGTTCTTGGTGACTTCCAGAGCCCACGAGTTGGTGTAGTAATTTATGATCAGGTCACACACGGCCATGCGGTTCGCCTCCTCCAGCTTCCCCTTGGGGATTTTATTACAGCCCAGGGGCACCTGTGTGAGGTTGTTCAGTTTGACCTTGAATCGCTCAAAATCCTCTTTCCCCAGCTCGTCCAGGACCTCCTGGAGGGCGTCCTTCAACGTCTTAGGCATCTTGGAGAAGCTGGGTGCTGAAAGTGGAACTGAGTCCTTCCCTGAGTCGCTCCCTTTATCTCCTTTGCTCGACCCACCCCTTCTCTTCCCGGTATTTTTCCACTTCACTCATCTGTGTCCTTGACCTCGCCCCTCTCTGGTTCCTCCTCCTTCCCCCGATCATGTTCTCCCTGTCTCTCCCGGAGATCTCAGATTCCTGGGGCACAGAGTCTAGTAGGGCCAGGAGAACTGGCCACAGAAGTCAGCCTGTTTCCTAAAATCAGGTAACTGAGTGGGATGGGTTCGGTCTGTGGGTGCAGCAAGGCACGTTAGTCCCAGAGAGAGAGTCAGTGAGAGCAAACTTTCAATTGTTTGAAAGTTTACGTTCCTTCTTTCTTCCTCCAAATCTTTGTTACCTGCCTGCACCAATCCCCTCTTCCCCTGTAGAAATCCCCAGAACGTGCATATGTGTATTCGCGCACGCCACATCGGGCTGCCTCATTCTTCACCGGTTTATTTCAATTTCAACGCACACGAATAAAAGAGAGGCCCATGCAGAATGTCTGACACCGCTGCCAGTTTTTTAAATCAGACATTAAACCATCCAGAACCCTGACAACTGCTCTCAGACAGAGTGAGAACAGAAATGGCTGGAACTGATCAGCCACACACACAATCCCCAGAGTCTCACACCCAAGAAAGGAATACGTGCTTGCGTTTGTAGTCCCCTTACTACAGGGGCCTCTGTTTTTTCTGAGAGGATCCTGTCTGCTGCAATCTAGCCCCAGAGACTACAACTCCCACGAGCCCTTGAGGAAACCAGGAGGGGAGGCTTGCCCAAGCAAGTGGAGAGGGGGTCTCAGAGTCTGGTTTTTCTTCATTTTGAGTCCAGAGGAGCCAGGCTGCTGTGGAGGCGCCTTATTCAGGCCAGGAGCTGTGATGTTGCAGCTACTGCCTGGGACTGAGAGCCTTTGGGGCCTGGATCTAGCAGGCTGCATCTGGGGCAGCTGCTTGCCCGAGAGGGGAGAGACTCTGCCTGTGGCTCAGAAGGACGACACGGCCACCAGCACACAGCAGGACGCTGGAAGACAAGTAACTGGGCTCTTTGGGAAAGTGCTGCCTGGGACAGACCTCAGAGCTACAGACTGACTCTCAATTCCAAAGACGCAGTGTCCCGGCCAGTGAACCAAAGCTGCTGGCATTTGGTGGAGCCTGCTCCAGTAGCAGAGGGAGTTTGTACCTGGCTGCATAGCTTGGACTAACACACTCGCACCCTACAGAGAAACTCCTGCAGCTCTTCAAGTGCGCCCAGGCCAGGCAGCGTCTGGGACTCTGAGTCCAGAGGGGTGCGCACTCTGGGGTGGGATAAATGGAGGCAGTGAACATGCCAGCTGATAAGTTCCTATTACTTCTGTGTACTATGTTAATTGATGTTAAACTGATAAACCCTGTTTTGGTACGTTGTTAAATAAAGGTGTGTTTATTCTAACGTAAACAGTTCGATGTGCATTATTTATAAGTGTTGTCCAGGGGTTAGAGCCGGTGGAATAATCTTATTCCTGGAGGCTCCCAAGGCACTCCGGTAGGTGTGTACAGGGCCAGCCAGGTGGCACCGCCATTGTACACTCCTTATGAGCAAAGGGCTGCAGCAAGGGGGTGATTAGGGTTTCCCCAACGAAACAACATCACTGCTAGGGTACTCAAGTTCGCCTTTTATGTTCAAACCATCCAGCGCCCAGGCACATGTGTGAATGTGACCTGCTCCTGTATAACCCGGGGAGGAAAAAGGGGGTTAAACGTTCACTTGCATTTAAGCAACAAACGAAGCCATCAAGGAAGAAGGGAAAACAAAGGCAGTTCATACAGGTGAAAAAAAAAAGCAGGGAACATCCTCCCTAATATATTCTTTGTCTCCGGGTTCTCAGCTGCAAATGGTTTTCAGAAGACTGATCAGAACTATAAAAAGGAGGGACACACACACTCCAAGACTCCCCCCCCTCCCCTTTTCTCCCTGCCCATCCGAATTGGCCTGGGGGCAGGGGAGCGCACAAAGCCTCCTCCTGCCCTTCCAGGAGTCGGTTGCACTTTGATGCACCGTGCGCTGTTTGTGGGACTGGAGGGGAGAGTGGAGGAGGCTTCCCTCAGGCCCTGATTGTCCTACGGGCAGGGGAGCGAGGGAAATTTCCTGCCATGCCAGGGGCACCTTGCCAGGGGCACCTTGGAGGAACGTGAGGTGGGGGCAAAGGCACTCCTGCACCCTTAGACCAATCATTGTCTGGGGTAGGGAACCCTGAAATATTTTGGCCCTGCCCCCTCCACACAATGACCTGTCCCTTCCACTAAATGCCCCGCCCCTTCCAGTGTGGCCTGAGCCCACTATAAAACATCCAGAGTGGCTCCTGGCAAAAAATTATTGCCCACCCTGGCCTACGGGATTCCTATCCTCTGCTGGCGCTGGCGCTGGCGCTGGCGCTGGCCCGGCCCGGCCCGGCCCGGCCCTGCCCTGCCCTGCCCTGCCCTGCCCTGCGTGCTTCCCCAAGAGCCAACGCTCCCTTTGCCCTCCAGAGAGAGACTGAGCACCTCGCCATGTTGCAGCCTTCTTATAGGACCCAGCCTGGGCCTGATTGGTTGGTTTCGAGCGCCACTTGACTGGCTCTCAGAAAGCCCTTTCTTGGTTGGCCGGGGCTCTTTGCAGCCCTGCTTTAACCCATTCTGCACCACAGTGGGGCAGCTACATTCTGGCTGAAAAAAGTCACATGTAAGAAAGCAGCAATGAAATTTTCTTTCCGCCAGGACTCCCGGGATGATCAGACACCCCCCAGAGTGGTACTGCGAATATAGGACAGGGAAATATTGACGCACAGAGGGATGAAAGGAGACAAACACCACTGGGAGTGGGAAACCGGTCCATTGGTGGCCAGGCCCCACAGGCCCGGTGGTGCCATGACCCGAAAGGTAGGCCACCAAGCCAGATGTTGGCACTCAAAGCTCAGGAGTCCTGGGCAGTGGTCTGGTCCAGTGGTGAGTCTTGGATGTGCCTGGTCAGCTGTGGTACCAGGAAACTTTTCCCCAACAAACCCCTCCGGTGCCCTCTTCTCCCACTGTCTGCAAACCCACAGAGCGACAGCCTCCCAGTGAGCTAGGTACGGCCTCCCTCATGGCCCTGGAGCAAGGTCCCAAGCTCCACACTACCGTGGGGAGCAGGAACACTGCTCTGGGCTGCCCTCCTCCGGTGATTTCCCCCTGGCCCAGTGCTCTTCCTGGCTCCCACCTTGGGGCACCCCCAGGCAGCCACGTTGTCCTTCCCAAGCCTCAGGCAGGTTCTCAGCTGTGAGGGTTCCTTCACTGTCGGCCTCGTGTCCGGAGGGCCAGGCACACAACCCCTGTTGTCCTCCCACCTTCCATGTCCCTGGAACCACCAGCACCTCCTGTGCCTCCGGACATGGGTTTAAAGAGGCCACATGGGGTGACAGTGGCACAGCTCAAATGGGTGTGGCTGGAGCAGTGAGTTGGTAGAGAGGGGCTGCCAGGCAGGCGGCCCTGGGGGTCAGAGTTAAGACTGTGAGGCATGGTCCGTGGTAGCTGCGGGGAGGCAGAGGGAAGAGGGTTTTTCCCGGTCAGTGGCCTAACTCTTTGGCTCCCTGCGTTTGCAGGTTTGTGTCAGACTCGTGAGCTGTGTGGCCACTGCGGCACATTCATGACCGGTTTTTGGGGTGTCCATTAATGCAGAACCATCCTGTTGGTCCGTGGGGCTGACGTTACACCCGATCGGGCCAACTGGCAGCCACGTGGCTGTCACCTCTTGCTGTAATTTGTGACTGCACCTGGTTGTAGGGCCCCGGTTCCAACCCAGTCCCAGGGTGGGCGACGGGCTGGCTGAGGCTGGTGGGGAATGGGGCGTGGGCCTTTCTCCTTGGGGAGTGTCATGAGGTGGACAGGCCTCCTTCAGGCCCAGAGAGGGTTAATTCACCCAGTGGGACACGGTGAGCCCTGCTCTGTTCCATCCCCCTTGCAAGAAGTGTGGGGTGAAGGGGCAAGGAAGGAAATATAAGAGCCAGGCCCTGCCTCTCAAGTCAGAGAAGGAGCCAAACGCCCTCCCCACACACCCTGGCTGCCCCTGTACGAGGGGGATGACAACACTCCTGCGCCAGCCGAGGAAGCAGAAAGGGTGGGGAGAGGGAGCCCCTCAGCCTAGAGATAGGAAGCCAGGCCCCACAGCAGCCCAGGGCAAGGACACACTGGGGCTGTGGTGTGGCCGGCAGGCGAGGCCGCCCATCCTCCCACCAGCCCGGCAACAGGACCCCCAGAGTCGCTAGGGCCCAAAGGAGCAGGGTGGGGCGGAGCCCCTCACCCCCTGCCCTGCCCTCGGGGTGCAGCCCTGAGCCCCTGGGGACATTCAGGAGGAGCCGTGGGCCCCAGACTGTGTGTTGGCCCGGCCCAGAGCTGCCATGTGCTGTTCCCACCAGGCCGGCTCAAGGTGCCCTGGGTGTTGCGCGCCCCTTGGGCAGACTAGCCTGGGGCAGCGTGTGGGGCCCAGTACCCGGCCCACATCGATAGCAGTTTGGGGTGGAGGCCACAGCAGAGCCACAATACATGGGAGCAGAGAACACACTGTGGTGGACACTCTCAGAGCAATTTATTGGGAAACTCATCTCAGAGAAGGCAGGACAGAGCAGGGCCGGGACAGGGGCAGGCGGGCCGATCGCTGACCCACGTCACAGGGAGGGAGGTTCTGCAGGGGCCTCGGCTGCCTCGCACCCAGCAGGGGGCCCTGGGAGAGCTGCTCCCCGGGGCGCAGGCTGCAGGCCGGCCCGGGGCGATGAGCAGTGGTTGGGGGTGTTCTTGCGTCTCCTGCTGAGCTCTGCTCATGTCTCCTGCAGGGGCAGCAGCAGAGGCACTCAGGGAGGTCGATGAGCAGGAAGCAGCAGGCGTCCTGCCTCCTCTGTCCTCAGTGCCGCAGGGTGCCCAGCTAGGGGGAGGTTTTGCAAACGTTAGCAGAGTTGCATAAAGTCCCATGCACCAGAACCACCTCTGCCTCCCCCCTTGCAAGTCCCCCTGCGGCCGACTCACAACTGGGGAGAAATTGCTGCTTCCCCAAGGAGCCCTGAGTGCGTGAGGGGTGCATGAGAATAACCACATCACGCGTGTCTGTGCCATGCATCCCGCACTATTCCTGCCCTCCAGGGGGACCAGTTGTGTGGGTAGTGTGCGCACGAATACACACACGCATGCTCTCACTCTCTTTTTCTCTCTGTATCTTGTTGTTTAAGTAACACAATCCTGCACAATCAATTTACGGGGCTAGTTCAAGGAGATGGAGAATGGGATCCATGGGGGGGGCCGGTTCCCCTGCAGGCTCCCATGGTGGCAGGCGCATCCGTATGCCTACCCTGGAGGGAATTCTGCACTAAAATCAAAATTCTGCACTTTATTTGCAAAGTCATTTGAAATCAATTCTCTAAGTAACAGGAAATGAGGCAACTGTGGAGCGGCTGTGGCATGGCAGTGGGGTGGCTATGGGGTGGCAGTGGGGTGGGAGTGGGACGGCTGTGGGGTGGTTGTGGGGTGGCAGTGGGGAGGCTATGGGGTGGTTGTGGGGTGGCTGTGGGGTGGTTGTGGGGTGGCAGTGGGGTGGGAGTGGGGTGGGAGTGGGACGGCTGTGGGGTAGGAGTGGGGTGGCAGTGGGGAGGCTGTGGGGTGGCTGTGGGGTGGCAGTGGAGTGGTTGTGGGGTGGCAGTGGGGTGGGAGTGGGACGGCTGTGGGGTGGTTGTGGGGTGGCAGTGGGGAGGCTGTGGGGAGGCTGTGGGGTGGCAGTGGAGTGGTTGTGGGGTGGCAGTGGGGTGGGAGTGGGACGGCTGTGGGGTGGTTGTGGGGAGGCTGTGGGGTGGCTGTGGAGTGGTTGTGGGGTGGCAGTGGGGTGGGAGTGGGACGGCTGTGGGGTAGGAGTGGGGTGGCAGTGGGGTGGTTGTGTGGGTGGCAGTGGGGTGGGAGTGGGATGGCTGTGGGGTGGTTGTGGGGTGGCAGTGGGGTGGGAGTGGGATGGCTGTGGGGTGGTTGTGGGGTGGCAGTGGGGTGGGAGTGGGATGGCTGTGGGGTGGGAGTGGGGAGGCTGTGGGGTGGTTGTGGGATTGCTGTGGGGTGGTTGTGGGGTGGCAGTGGGGTGGGAGTGGGATGGCTGTGGGGTGGTTGTAGGGAGGCTGTGGGGTGGCTGTGGGGTGGTCGTGCTATGGGGTTACATGGACAAATACAACTGGCAGCGCTTTCCAGAATTTTTACATTTTTAATTTTGTTTGGGTCTGTGGGGCACAGTCTGGGTGCGGGCAGCTCAGAGAGTCTGTGGGGGGGGGGGGCTCCGTGTGGGGTTCTAGGTACAGGGGAATGGGCTGTGCAGGGGAGACCCTGGAAAGGGGCTGAGGGCTCGAGGGAGGAGGTCTGGGGGAGTGGGGCTTGTGGGTTGGGTGGGCAGGTGTGCGGCTGGCTGGGACTCAGTGGGGGAGGGGGCTCTTGAGACAGGGGGTGAGGCTGATGGGGGGGGTTCAGTGGTCTGAGGGGGGTTCTGTGTGTGGAGGGGCCACTGTACAGGGAGCTGCTACCCCTGTCCACCTAACCCTCATTCACCCCGACCCTGGGCACCGCCTCACGCCCACAACTCACCGGAACCCCGCCCCCCACCAAACCTCACCTTGCGCACCCAGACTCCTCCCCCACCCCCACCCCCACCCCCACTCCCGCAGTGCAGACGCTCCTACAATCAGGGGAAGTTTGGAGGGCTGATCTGACCCAGCCCCGGCGGCTCTGTGCCAGGAAGGGGACACTGTGGGGGAGGGGAGCATTTTCTGCTGGGCCTGGCAGG
The DNA here is from genome assembly GCA_032595735.1 of Pelochelys cantorii. Taxonomy (NCBI): domain Eukaryota; kingdom Metazoa; phylum Chordata; order Testudines; family Trionychidae; genus Pelochelys; species Pelochelys cantorii. The sequence continues at coordinate 4,616,425 of CM064329.1, forward strand.
GGGGGGTCTCTGAGCAGCGGGGGCTGGCCCCCTCGCTGGGTTAGGGACCCCTGGCATGCCCATGTCTGCCAGTTACTGTGTCCCTGCATGATCTCTGGCTGGGAAAGCCTCTGAGTCAAACATGGGACCCACAGAGTCACTCAAGGGGCAGACTTGGCCGCTGCTCTCCCACCGGCCCCACGGGCCTGCAAATCCGCCCTCCTGCTGCACCGGCCACCCCTCTCCAGGGCGAGAGCGGCAGGGCCTTGCCAGGGAGCTATCGACGAGCCAAGGGCTGTGGAGCCACCGCAGCCGTTGGGAAGCGACTCACCAGCTCTAGACGCACACGAGGTTCTGGAGCTTTGTGGCCAGCTCATTCTGGTTGATTCCTTGGAGGACGTTCTTGGTGACTTCCACAGCCCCCGCGTTGGTGTAGTAATTTATGATCAGGTCACACACGGCCATGCGGTTCGCCTCCTCCAGCTTCCCCTTGGGGATTTTATTACAGCCCAAGGGAAGCTGCGTGAGGTTGTTCAGTTTGACCTTGAATCGCTCAAAATCCTCTTTCCCCAGCTCATCCAGGACCTCCTGGAGGGCATCCTTCAAAGTCTTAGACATCTTGGTGTGGCTGGATGCTGAAAGTGGAACTGAGTCCTTCCCTGAATCGCTCCTTTTATCTCCTTTGCTCGACCCACCCCTTCTCTTCCCGGTATTTTTCCACTTCACTCATCTGTGTCCTTGACCTCTCCCCTCTCCGGTTCCCCCTCCTCCCCCGATCACATTCTCCCTGTCTCTCCCGGAGATCTCAGACTCCTGGGGCACAGAGTCCAGTAGGGCCAGGAGAACTGGCTGCAGAAGTCAGCCTGTTTCCTAAAATTAGGTAACTGAGTGGGATGGGTTCGGTCTGTGGGTGCAGCAAGGCACATTAGTCCCAGAGAGAGAGCCAGTGTGAGCAAACTTTCCATTGTCGCAGCAAACCCTCCCACCGGCTTATTTCAATTTCGACGTGCACAAATAAAAGAGAGGCCCATGCAGAATCTTTGACACCTCTGCCAGAATTTTAAATCAGACACTGAACTATCCAGAACCCTGACAACTGCTCTCCTAGGGTACGTCTACTCTAGCCCCCCAGTTTGAACTAAGGAGGCTAATGAGGGCGACTGGAGTTGCAAATGAAGCCCGGGATTTAAATATCCCATGCTTCATTTGCATATTCCCAGCTGGTCACCGTTTTGGAAATTTACTAGCCCGGAGTAACTGCCTGCATCTATACACGGTAGTGAAACGGGAGTTGAAAGTAAGCCCCTTAACTCGAAGTAGCTGTTACTCCTCGTGGAATGAGGCTGGATTAAGGGGGGAGACTAGCTGGGCAGCTGCCCAGTGCACCAACCTATGGGGGGTACCTGATTGCAGCTGTAAGGGCCGGCACGTGCCAGGGGGCGGCGCCATGCATGTGCCATGTGCCCACTGCCCGGGGTGCAAGAATGGCTCGAGCCGGCACTGCCAGCGTCCCATACCCAAGAAAGGAATACATGCTCATGTTCATTCACATTTAAGCAGAAAACGAAGCCATCAAGGAAGAAGAGAACACAAAGGCAGTTCATGTAGGTGAAAAAACCCAGCAGGGAACATCCTCCCAAATATATTCTTTGTCTCCTGGTTCTCAGCTGGAAATGGTTTTCAGAAGACAGATCAGAAAGAAAAAAAAGAGGGACACACTCCCTGCCCATCCCATTCCCTGCACCTGAGAAGACAAAAGGAAATAGCTGTTGGACTTGTGGGGGAAGGTCCTGCCCTAAAAAATTTGGTTGGTAACCTTGCAAGAAGCCTGTGATGAGAAATTTTGCTTGACTCTAATATAGCTTGTTATTAGGTATTAGTACTCATTGTATTTGTACCTTTCTCGCCACCATTCCTCAGTTCGACGATTCATTTCTTGCACTCACTTTAAATGCGTCTCTTTACAGTGAATACACTTGTTTTGTCTAATCCAGTGTGTTCTAGTTAAGTGTCTGGCTAACTCTCTAGTTCAAATAAGAAACTGGAATGTTATTTCCTGAGAGCAGGGCTACTCAACTTTAGAAGCTACGGGGGCCACAATGATACTCACAGCACATGCCAAGGCCACAACGTAATTGTGATTGCATGTACATGCAAATATATGTGCAAATATATGCAAGTAGCTTATTTTACACTGATGGGCATGAATACACAATGCACTTCCCACAATGCACCAGCACCTCCTCCCTGGGGGCTAAAAACGCCGACACCCTGCACCCGTCAGTTCCAGCCAGCCTGTCCGCTTGTGTCTTTTGATTCTTACCGTGCCTAGGAGATGCTTCGCTGTAGTGCAGCGTGTTCTTAGTGGAGGCCACGTTCAAAAGATCCCACCCGCGGGCCACGTGTTGAGCCCTGCGTAAATCCAAACCGGACCGTGGGCCACAAACAAACGGGCCACGTGTTGAGTAGCCCTGCTGTAGAGGAACAATGGGCTTAAATACATGTAGTGCCTGGAAGAGGGCTGAGCAGTAGAGGACATAGATTTCTGGGAGACCATCCAGGACTGGCAGTGTGCTGGGGTCACTCTGCAGTATGACTCAGGCTGGTGGAAATCAGAAAGCAGCTGGTAGGCTGCAGTTACACGCAGAAACTCAGAATGTGGGTTAAGAACATAAGAACAGCCAAACTGGGTGAGACCAAAGGTCCATCTAGTCCAGTGTCCTGTCTGCCAACAGTGGCTAATGCCAGATGCCCCAGAGGGAGGGACCAGAACAGGGTCCTCCCCTGTCACCTGTTCCCAGCTTCTGGTAAACAGAGGCCAGGAACACCATCCCTGCCCATCCTGGTTAATTGCCATTAATGGGCCTAACCTCCATGAACTTATCTAGTTCTGTTTTGGAGTCCCAATATAATCTTGGTTATCATAACATCCCCTGGCAAGGAGTTCCACAGGTTGAATGTGGGTCGTGTGAAGAAAAACTTCATTTTGTTTGTTTTAAACCTGCTGCCCATTCATTTAATTTGATGACCCCCGAGTTCTTATGTTATGAAAAGTAGTAATACTTTCCTATTTACTTTCTCTACACATAATTTTATCTATACCTCTATCATAACCTCCCTCAGTTGTCTCTTTTCCAAGCTGAAAAGTCTTAGTCTTGTTAATTTTCCCTCATATGGAAACTGTTTCCTACCCCAAATCACTTTTGTTGCCCTTTTCTACAACATTTCCAATTCCATTTTTTTAGTTGAGGCGACCATATTCAAGAAGTGGGTGTACTGTAGATTTATACTGAGGCAATATAATTTCTGTACTCTTATCTATCCCTTTCTTAATGATCCACGGCATTCTGTTTGTTTTTTGCTTGCCGCTGCCTATTGAGTGGATGTTTTCAGACAACTCAAAATTCTCTTTGTTAGGAGTCTCATAGCAACTGCTAATTTAAACCCCAGCATTTCATAGGTCCAATTTTAATTGTGTTTTCCAATGTGCACTTCTTTGTATTCATCAGAAGTGGATTTCATCTGCCATGTTATTGTCCAGTCACTTAGCTTTGAGAGATCCTTTTGTAGCTCTTCGCAGTCTGCCTGGGACTTAGTTATCTTCAGTCGTTTTGTCTCCTCATCGGTAAATGTTGCACCTCGCTGTATACAGTGACCTGGACAGCTGAGCTATGCAACTGTTAATAGAGACTCAGACCGGTCCATACAGCCAGGCATGGAAGGAGCAGGCCCTTGCAGTTACCAGCAGAAAGAACCACATCTCCGCTTGCCACGCTGGAGATCGATCTTCTGGCGTTCGATTTAGTGGGTCTAGTAAGCACCCACTAAATTGAACACCAAGGCATCCCAGTACGCCTACTTCTTGCGAGGAGTAAGGGAAGTTGATGGGAACGTTTGCTCCCATAGACCGCCCGCTGTGGAGATGGTGCCAAGCTCGGCTTTAGGTGCAGTAATTACTCCTTTAACACATTCCCACTTAACACGTTTTCGCAAGAGCACGATTTTTTTTTTAGGGAACGTTTTTTCGAATAACACGACCGTCCCGGAAATAACACGAAAATACTCAAGTGGCAGAGTACTTCGTGCGGCGGTATAAGTTGGTGAAAACCGTGGTAATACACATGAGCGGATGAATACACGTGGTCACAGAGCTCCTCCACTCACTCACGTGTTTACACAAAAATGAGGAGGTTAGTTAAACAGAAGTTAAAAGGCACAGTGACTAGAGCCGAATCCCTGCAAGCTGCATGGAAACTTTTTAAAGACACCATAATAGAGGCCCAACTTAAATGTACACCCCAAATTAAAAAACATAGCAAGAGACCTAAAAAAGAGTCACCGTGGCTTAACCACCATGTAAAAGAAGCAGTGAGGGACAAAAAGGCATCTTTTAAGAAGTGGAAGTCCAATCCCAGTGAGATAAATAGAAAGGAACATAAACACTGTCAAATGAAGTGTAAAAATGTAATAAGAAAAGCAAAAAAAGATTTTGAGGAACAGCTAGCCAAAAACTCAAAAAGAAATAACAAAATGTTTTTTAAGTACATTAGAAGCAGGAAGCCTGCTAAAAAACCTGTGGGTCCCCTAGACGATCGAACTACAAAAGGTGCAATCAAGGACGATAAAGCCATTGCGGAGAAACTAAATGATTTCTTTGCTTCAGTCTTCACGGCTGAGGAAGTTGGAGAGATTCTCAAATCTGCACCGTCCTTTGTGGGTGATGAATCTGAGGAACTGTCCCGGATTGAAGTGTCATTAGAGGAGGTTTTGGAACAAATAGAAAAACTTAATGTTAACAAATCTCCGGGACCGGATGGCATTCATCCAAGGGTTCTAAAAGAACTCAAATAGGAAATTGCTGAACTATTATCTGTGGTTTGTAACCTATCCCTTAAATCGGCTTCCGTACCTAATGACTGGAAGGTAGCCAATGTGACACCAATATTTAAAAAGGGCTCTAGAGGCGATCCGGGCAATTACAGACCGGTAAGTCTAACTTCAGTACCGGGCAAATTAGTCGAAACAATAGTAAAGAATAAAATTGTGAAGCATGTAGAAGAACATAATTTGTTGGACAAAAGTCAACATGGTTTCTGTAAAGGGGAATCCTGTCTTACTAATCTATTAGAGTTCTTTGAAGGGGTTAACAAACATGCGGACAAGGGGGATCCAGTAGATATAGTATACTTAGATTTTCAGAAAGCCTTTGACAAGGTCCCTCACCAAAGGCTCTTGTGTAAATTACATGGCCATGGGATAAGAGGGAAGGTCCTTTCTTGGATTGAGAACTGGTTAAAAGACAGGAAACAAAGGGAGGAATAAATGGTAAATTTTCAGAATGGAGAGGGGTAACTAGTGGTGTCCCCCAAGGGTCGGTCCTAGGACTAATCCTGTTCAACTTATTCATAAATGATCTGAAGAAAGGGGTAAGCAGTGAGGTGGTAAAGTTTGCAGATGATACCAAACTGTTTAGGATAGTCAAGACAGAAGCAGACTGTGAGGGACTCCAAGAAGATCTCACCAACCTGAGTGACTGGGCAACAAAATGGCAAATGAAATTTAATGTGGATAAGTGTAAAGTAATGCACATTGGGAAAAATAACCCCAACTATACGTACAGTATGATGGGGGCTAATTTGGCTACGACAAATCAGGAAAGAGATCTTGGAGTTATCGTGGACAGTTCTCTGAAAACTTCCACGCAGTGTGCTGCGGCGGTCAAAAAGGCAAATAGGATGCTAGGAATTATTAAGAAAGGGATAGAAAATAAGACCCAGAATATCTTACTGCCCCTGTATAAAACTATGGTACGCCCACATCTTGAATACTGTGTACAGATGTGGTCTCTTCACCTGAAAAAAGATATTTTGGCCTTGGAAAGGGTTCAGAAAAGGGCAACTAAAATGATCAGGGGTTTGGAACGGGTCCCATATGAGGAGAGGTTAAAACGACTGGGACTTTTCAGTTTAGAAAAGAGGAGACTGAGGGGGGATATGATAGAGGTATATAAAATCATGAGTGGTGTGGAGAGGGCCGATAAAGAAAAGTTATTTATTAGTTCTCTAAATAGAAGAACTAGAGGACACCAAATGAAATTAATGGGTTGCGGGTTTAAAACTAATAAAAGAAAGTTCTTCTTCACACAGCGTGTAGTCAGCCTGTGGAACTCCTTGCCAGAGGAGGCTGTGAAGGCTAGGACTACAATAGAGTTTAAAGAGAAGCTAGATAATTTCATGGAGGTCAGGTCCATAAAAGGCTATTAGCCAGGGGATAAAATGGTGTCCTTGGCCTCTGTTTGTCAGAGGCTGGAGAGGGATGGCAGGAGACAAATTGCTTGATCATTGTCTTTGGTCCACCCTCTCTGGGGCACCTGGTGCTGGCCACTGTCGGGAGACAGGATACTGGGCTAGATGGACCTCTGGTCTGACCCAGTACGGCCATTCTTATGTTCTTATGTTTTTATGTTTATCTAAGTGTTTTGACAAACCGCGGCGACTTGTGTTGCTCGTTGTCTTGTGTTGCTAGATATCTAATGCTGACATTGACGACCCAGCACCAACAAAAAATTGACTTTTCCACCACCACCTGAAACGCAACCCCCACCTTTTCCATTATTTTGAATGGGAAAATTGACCCCACATTGCACGTTTTCGTTTAGCACGAATATTTTCAGCAACGCATCTATAGTGTCAAATGAGGAAGTGCTGGACATGAGTTACGTAGCTGGAGTTGGGTACCTTAAGCCGACCTTTTGTCTAGCATAGACCTGGCCTGAGTGACACTCAGCTTGGTGAGCGATGTAGAGAACTGAATCGGGCTGGAGCGTAACCTACCCCATCCCATGGGCACGAGATCACGACTTGGGATACCACAAACTACTCTTTAGATATGCTGCAAATAAAGACAAAGAACTGGTTATTGCTTTCATTTTCTGCTAGTTTATGGCCGTGTTATTGCTCTGTCGATTGTTGTTGTTGCTCAACCAGCACACATTTCCCGGGGAGACCCGATCCACTTTTATCTTGATCTGATAACAAGGTTCCTTAAACCCAGCCATTTAATTCTTTGCATGAAACAGCAATGATTAGCCCAATGGGGCCAGGCATAAAGGCCTCCTTTGGCCCTAAGAATATGCCATGGAGAACACATCTAATCAAAAGCTCGGTTCCCTAAAGCCTTGTGAGACTCAACCCCACTCTGGAGATACAGGAGAAGTGGCTCATCACAGCTCTCTCTGGGTGCGTCTACACTGCAGGCCTTAACTCGTAATGAGCTATGCCAGCAGTTCTCAAACCTTTTGGGCTCTAGAGACCTTTACATGTGTAAAAATGTATGCGGCACCCCAGCTGTCCACTGATTGTATGTGCTGTACCTATCGATGTTGGCCGCATTAGACCTCGCAGAGCCCCTGGAGATGTCTCGCGGAGCCTCTGGGGCTCTGTGGAGCACAGTTTGAGAAACACTGAGCGATGCAAATGGAGCTACATCAGTTGCATAGCTTATTTTGCAATAGGGAGCGTCTACACAGCACTTATTTCGAAACAGAGTGCTCTTCCTCTGACCTCCCTTTCTTCTTGTACAATGAGGGTTACAGGGCTCGGAGGAAGAAGCCCTCCAGCTTGGCAGTATTTTGACACTATTTCGAAATAACTGCCTGCTGTGTAGACGTGGACTGAGTTATTTCGGAATAGCGCTAGTTATTTGCAAATAGTGTTGCGTGTAGATGCAGCCTCCCCCCCTTCTCTCTTGCTCTCTCATCTGAGCTAGAGAAATCTGCCAGGCTAACACATGCCATTGCTCCTCTGCAGCCCATGTGACACTCCTTATGTCCATTGTGACACACGCAGGCCAGTTGGGCCCAGTGGAGCAGACACACTGGCCACTGGATAAGCAGTTTCCTCTCCCTTGAAGAACCAGAACCAAGGCCTCTCCAGGCTAATGAAGTCATGGGACCCCAATTAATCTGCACTAGGTCGGTGGAAGCCATTAGGCTACTGTGGACACCTGGTGCCTATTAAGACCCACTTCCGACTGTTTAAAAGCTCTCCCTCCAGCCAGGCTGAAGGAGGGGAAGTGCTGCTGGTGACCGAGGGATACAAACACTTACCAGCCACGGGGAAGGCAGCCTGGACGTGGCGAGAAGGTGTTGAGGGAGGGACCACAGGGAATTGGCCCTGAGGAGCTTAGCTGCTCCAGCGGTGAAGGGAAAGCAGGGGAAAGCAGATGCCACCAGCATCCCAGGGCTGCAACCTGAAGAGGTGGCGCCCCCCCCAACCTTCTCCAATCCACTACAGCGACACCCCCCTGAGGGAAGACGGCCCCTGTCACGACAGGAAGAGAAACGGTTCCTCCTAAGTCCGAGAGGACAACAGAGCTCCTGGGAGTTCTCCCACCTGCCCCCCAGCTGGCCTATGATGCAAGTGGCTCAGAAGGCTGTGACCCTTGTCCCCAGAGACAGAAGGCCAACGCCCAGGACCACAGGGAGCCTCTGAGGCAAGCACCATCCTCCTGGACCCGGGGAACCCGCTTTGAGAACGTCGGGCTCTGTCACGCCACGTCCAAACGTGCCCCCAGGCTTTACATGCATTCCTTGGATTAGACTTGTGGTGCCAAGCCCGTTGCGGGCCGCAGGACCAGTGGGGAGGGAGCGCTAATGCAACGGGAACATTGCCAAGTGACCAGCACGGGGAGGGGGCAGTGTGATTGCCTTGGTGGCTTGGCTGCGGGGAAGTGTCGGAACCAGCCAGCGTAGTTCATGCTACATCACATCCATTCCGATGGGCGTTAGGATGTTGTCTCCTGAAACTGCTGTATCCCGGAAAACCTCTGTTTGTGCCTCCATCTTGAGCTGGCCAGGCTGCATTGTATCTTCCCTAAACCAAAGACAAGGGGCAATCCATAGCAGCAGGAATGTTGCAGAAGCTATCTGCAGCCTACATCCCAAGCAACCTGCATAGTGAAGGGGAGCTGACCGAATGGGATGAGCTCACAGCTCAAACCGACACTGGAGAGAAAGCCGAAAGCCTATGAGGAATGGAAGAGGGGCTGGATCATCAATGACAGCTACTTCTTGGAGGTCAACGTGTAGGGGTGAAGTGAGAAATTCCACAAGCCAAGCAGCACTGAGCCTGGCAGAGGGAATTAGAACCAAGAGTGAATGGTTCTTTAGCCATTTAAATAAAATTAAAACAAGGAAAGTAAAGCAGGGACATTAAGCACTATTACAGGCTGGGGACCGGCTGGCAGTGGCTAAGTAGCAGTTGTGCAGAAAAGGACCTGGGGATTCCAGTGGACAAGAAGTTGGATATGAGTCAACAGTGGGCCCTTGTAGCCAAGAAGGCTAATGGCATATTAGGGTGTATTAGGAGGAGCATTGCCAGCAGATCCAAAGATGTCATTATTCCCCTTTATTCGGCTCTGGTGAGGCCACATCTGGAGTATTGTGCCCAGTTCTGGGACCCCCACTGTAGAAAGGATGTGGACGCATTGGAGAGGGTCCAGCGGAGGGCAACCAGAATAATTAGGGGGCTGGAGCACATGACTTACGAGGAGAGGCTGAGGGATTTGGGCTTGTTCAGTCTGCAGAAGCGAAGAGTGAGGGGGGATTTGATAGTAGCCTTCAGCTTCCTGAAGGGAGGTTCCAGAGAGGCTGGAGAGAGGCAGTTCTCAGTAGTGGCAGATGGCAGAACAAGGAGCAATGGTCTCACATTGCAGTGGGGTAGATCTAGGCTGGATATTAGGAAAAACTATTTCCCTAGGCGGGTAGGGAAGCACTGGGATGGGTTTCCTAGGGAGGGGGTGGAATCTGCATCCCTAGAGGTTTTTAAGTTTTGTCTTGACAAAGCCCTGGCTGGGACGACTGAGTTGGGATTGGTCCTGCTTTGGGCAGGGGGTCTCCTGAGATCTCTGCCAGCTCTGGGATTCTGTGATAATTAGGCAGGGCCCCACACCCAAACAAATACTTCACCTTCATTTTTAATAAAGCTCACAAAGAACTTAAGGGTAGCGGCAGGGTTGCTAATGGAAATGAGGACGTGGAAGTAGAAGTTACCACATCTGCAGTGGAAGTCAAACTCAGACAGCTTCACGGCACTAAACTTGGGGCCCCAGATCATCTCCAGCCAAGAATACTAAAGGAACTTGCAAATGAAATTGGCAGCCCAAGAGCCAGGGTTTTTAACAAATCTGTAAACTCAGGGATCGTATCCTACGACTAGGGCCTTACCAAAGTCACAGCCGTGCAAAATGCACCATGGACCATGAAATCTAGTCTGTTGTGTGGTTTTACTCTCTACTATACAGATTTTCAGGGGGAGACCAGAGTTTCACAAATTGGGGGTCCTGACTGAAAAAGGCAGTTTGGGAAGGGGGTCACGAAGTTATTTTCCAGGGTTGTGGTATTGTCTCCCTTACTCCTAAACTGCCTTCAGAACTGGGCAGCTGGAGAGCAGCGGCTGTTGGTTGGGCAGGCAGCACCCCACCAGCAACAGCACACATGTATGGGGGGCAATTCTGTACCAGGCCATCCTTACTTCTGTGCTGCTCGTGATGGCAATGCTGCCTTCAGAGCTGGACTCCTGCCCACCAGCTGCCGCCCTTTGGCCACCCAGCTCAGAAGTCAGTGTGGCCACCAGCAGCCACACAGAAGTAAGGGGAGTAGTACCGCAACCCCCCCTTCCCACAATGACCGTGTGACCCTTCCACAACCCCTTCTTTGGTCAGGTTCCCTGCAGTTACACCACCAGCCTGTGAGAGTTCACATTGAAATAGCTGAAATCACGACATTTATTATTTTTAAAATTGTAATGACCATGAAATTGACCAAAATGGATGATGAATGGGGCCCTACCTAGGAGTGGAGGATTACTAATATAGTTCCTATTTTAAAAAACTGAGGGGGGGGAGATGATCTGGGAGCATGTGAGGATGGAAGATGGAAGAGGAAAGAGGAAGAGGCGCTGGGAGAGGTGGTACAACACCCATTGCATGTGTGGAGGTTGCTGTGTAGCATGTCTCTCCAGGACAATGGAGCATTCGTCAGAAGCTGGCAAAGCTTCAACTGAAGGACACATGAAACAAACACAACAGCTCAGGAGAGAAATGTTGAGTTGGGAGCGACCCAGATGGCAGGCATTTGCCCGTCTCTTATCGGTGCAGATAAGCTTTTATGGGGAGCTCTATAGAGTATGCAAGTGCGAATAAATGACCCACTATAGTCATTAAAGGAGCTGCTGTACAAACAAGAGCTCACCTAAGTCCACAGGAGAAGGGCAGGAATCCAAGGGCGAAGGGCTCACCAGACCAGGGGAGGGCTGGCCACATCAGCCTACAACACAGCTCCCTGGAGAAGGTTTTCCTGAGAGCACAGCCGTCTGGTGTTTGTGTAAGAGTGGATCAATCAACGCGCTCTGAGCAGACATATTCAGACTGTCTTGAAAATGGACATGCCTTCTCAGGGGGAGCGGTGGAATTCGTGGTGCATGTCTGGGCTTGTCAGCTCAAATGCATCTTTTCCTAATAAGGAGATGATGCCCTAAAATTCACATCTATGGGGAGATGGCAGAACAAGGAGCAATGGTCTCAAATTACAGTGGGGGAGGTCTAGGTTGGATATTAGGAAAAACTATTTCCCTAGGAGGGTAGGGAAGATCTGGGATGGGTTCCCTAAGTAGGGGGGTGGAGTCTCCATCCCTAGAGGTTTTGACAAAGCCCTGGCTGGGATGATGAGTTGGGATTGGTCCTGCTTTGGGCAGAGGGCTGGATTCGATGACTTCTGAGGTCTCTTCTAGCCTTAGGATTCTAGGATTACATAAGAACGGCCATACTGGGTCAGACCAAAGGTCCACCCAGCCCAGTGTCCTCTCTTCCGAAAGTGGCCAATGTCAGATGCCCCAGAGAGAGTGAAACAGAAGAGGATCATCATTTCATACGTATAGTTGGGATTATGTTTTCCAATGTGCATTACTTTGCATTTATCAACATTACATTTCATTTGCCATTTTATTGATCAGAGCACTAGTTTTGTGAGATCCTTCTGAAGTTCTTCACAGATTGCTTTGTTCTTAACTATCTTGAGCAGTTTGGTATCATCTACAAATTTTGCCACCTCACTGTTTACCCCTTTCTCCAGATCATTTATGAATATGTTGAATAGGATGGTCCCAGGACTGACCCTTGGGGGACACCACTAGTTACCTCTCTCCATTCTGAAAACTGACCATTTATTCCTATCCTTTGTTCCCTGTCTTTTAACAATCCATGAGAGGACCTTCCCTCTTATCCCATGACAACTGACTTTAAGAGCCTTTGATGAGGGACCTTGTCAATGACTTTCTGGAAATCTAAGTACACTATATCCACTGGATCCCCCTTTTCCACATGTTTGTTGACCCTCTCACAGCCTAGTAAGCATGATTTCACTTGTATTGAAAATCGGCTTTCTGCAACAGGAACTAAGCTAGACACTGGGAAACAAATTTGGAGGCATCATGTTTAAGGGTTTCCCTACTTCCAGACTGCCCCATATCCCCCCAGTCACACTCAAGATGATCATAATTTTTCAAGTCCCATAAAATCTATGTGCATGAGATGATACTGAACATGGGTGTGCCACAATAAGGGCCGGGGTAAAGTTACCGATAGGAATTTAGGGCCATTTGTGTGAGATGCTTGTTTCTACTCTCACTAAGAAGGTGATTTTAATGTTAATATTGTCCTCAAATCATAAGAGCGTAAGAATGGCCATATTGGGTTGGAGCAAAGGTCCATCCAGCCCAGTATCCTGTCTGCCGACAGCGGCCAATGCCAGATGCCCAGAGGGAGTGAACAGAGCAGGGAACCATCACGTGATTCATCCTGGGTTGCACATTTGCAGCTTCTGACAGACAGAGGCTAGGGACGCCATCCCTGCCCATCCTGGCTAGTAGCCATTGATGGATCCATCCTCCATGAATTTATCTAGTTCTTTTTTGAACCCTGTTGTGAAGGCCAAGACGACAACATCCTTTCAAACTCATTTGTTTTCAAACTCTTCCTCCTCTACTTTTTCGAAATAAGTTTTCGTTCCAGTCCCCTTAGCTTTTTGCACTTCAATGTAATCTTCTAATTCATCTTGAAAGGAGTCATCTTTTCTTTGAATTCTTCTTGAGGTTGACAACCATGGTCTCTTTCCTCTCATGTTTATTTCCTGGCATGCGGGACTGGTACATCTCTATAGATGCAAGAGAAATGTTACATATGGGACAAATGTAGTTACCAACTCCAAAACCATTTGCACTGGATTCCACAGAAACTGCTTCATCTCCCATCTCCACCATCACCTTCTTCTGTGCTTCCTTCCTTTTGTGCTTCTTGTCACCATAATGTTGATGGGCCATCACTGGATTAATGAAGGGAGCTGAGCAGAACTTGCAATACTTAGCTGGATTACTTAAATCTAAAGCAAAGCTAGAGGATGATATGAACTGTTTAGCAACCAGACCCTGGCAAGGAGTTCCACAGGTTGACTGTGCGTTGGGTGAAAAATGACTTCTTTTTGTTTGGTTTAAACTTTCATTTAATTTCATTTGGGGCCTCTGATTCTTGTGTTATGAGAAGGAGTAAGTTACACTAACTTATTTACTTTTTCCATGCCAATCATGTTTTTATAGACCTGCAACATATCTACCCTGAATCATCTCTTTTCTAAGTTGAAAAGTCTCAGTCTTTTCCCAGTCCCGGTCTGGGACTCCCCAGAAGTCTGGGCACTGGTCTAATCAGGCACAGACCTGGCCACAATGATACCTCCAGGCTAGACAGCTGAGCTGGGCAACATGAACAAAGGCCCAGGGAGCAGGCCCTTAGACCCAGGTTCCTTGGAGCTGTGTAAAGCTTCATACCAAACTTGCCCAGGTGCACTAAGCATGAAAGAGAAAGCAGAGCATTCCCAATGGAAAGCACCTGAGTGACATACAGATTGGCGAGAGCTGTAGATAACCATATCAGGCTGGAGAGTGACCTGCCCATCCCACAGACGCGAGATCACGACTTGGGAGGCCACGTACTAATCTCTAGGCACGCCTAGGAGGAGAAAAAGCAGTTATGCTGCTTATTGCTTTCATTTTCTGTGAGTTTATGGCAGGGTTATTGCTGTGCCGATTGCTGTGTGCTGGTTCAGCAACAACATTCCCATGGGAGACCCATTTAGCTTTTATCCTGATCTGATAACCGGGCTCCTTGAAACCAGCCATTTAATTCTTTCCATGAAACCAGCAATGATTAGCTCAATGGAGCCAGGCATAAAGGCCTCCTTTGGCCCTAAGAATCTGCCTTGGAGAACACATCTAATCAAAGGCCAGAGGCCTAAAAGAGACTCCAGACCACCATGGAGATAAGAACATAAGAACGGCCAGACTGGGTCAGACCAAAGGTCCATCCAGCCCAGTGTCCTGTCTGCCAACAGTGGCCAATGCCAGATGCCCCAGAGGGGCAGAACAGGGAATCCTCAAGTGATCCCTCCCCTGTCACCCATTCCCAGTCTCTGACAGAGGCCAGGGACACCATTCCCACCCATCCTAATGGGCTAATAGCCATTGATGGACCTAACCTCCATGAATTTATCTAGCTCTTTTTTAAACCCTGTTAAAGTCCTGGTTTTCATAACATCCTCCAGCAAGGAGTTCCACAGATTGTCTGTGCGCTGTGTGAAGAAATACTTCCTTTTGTTTTAAACCTGCTTCCTATTAATTTCATTTGGTGACCCCTTAGTTCACTAAGGAGGGCAGCACAGAAGTGAGGAAGCTAAAGAGAAATTAAATGTACAGTGCCAAAAGTGAAAGCTCTACGGGTTACATGGAAATTTTTTATAATAGGGTACGTCCAGACTGCAGGCTTCTTTCCAAAGAAGCTTTTCCAGAAGAGATCTTCCAAAAAAAAACTTCTTCCAAAAGAGAGCATCCACACTGCCAAAGTGCATCGAAAATGTGATCTGTTTTTTCGACAGCGTTCACACTTAATGGATGCTATCTTGCATATAAGCTGTGATTTCTATGGATGGAATGGCACCAGGGCACCTGTGCTTTTTCCTCTTTCCTCTTCTTCCGAAAGAACTCCCTCTTCCCGTCTACACATGCCTTTTTCCGAAAAAGCTCTTTTGTAAAAAGGCTTCTTCCTTGTAGAAAGAGGTTTACCAATGTTGGGAAAACCCCTGAGTTCTTTCGATTTTCTTTTGGAAGAATGCGATTGCAGTGTGGACGTAATTGAAGGTTTTTCAAAAAAAACTCTGTAGTGTTGACATACCCATAAAGGCTCAATTTTAAAGTATACCCCCAATTAAAAAAAATGCAGAGAGAGAACCAAAAAAGTGCCACCATGGCTTAGCAACCAAGTAAAAGTGAGAGATAAAATGGCATAATTTAAACAGTGGGAGTTAAATCCTAGTGAAGAAAATAAAAAGGAGCAGAAACTCCGGCAATTGAAATATAAAAATATAATTAGGGAGGTCAAAAAAGAATCTGAAGAACAGCTAGCCTAGGACTCAAGAGGTAATATCAAAATACTCGTTTGCAATTTGGGGAATACATTTTCTCTTTAAAAAAGAGCATTCTGAGTCAATTCATCTTCATTGTTTTCTGACTGTAGGAGATGAGTGAAAATTGACAAGCTGTAGAATCTGGCAGTCATGGTGAATCACTAGAGAGCCCATAAACCATGGAGTCCAGCCTAAATATTCCTCAGGATTACTGTTCTTTAAGTGGATTAGATACATTCACTGAATGAGCTGAGGCTAAAAAGGGGATTTATATCTATTTTCATTTCAAATTCAGTGGATGTTTGATTTCTAAGTAGGATTAAAAACACATGGCAATATATCATTGGGCCTGAGTTCTCCCTCTCTATTTTTACAAGGTTATATGAATCAGAAATATGTCTAGAAACGTTCTTAATTTTCAAAGAAATACTTTAACTGTCTTTTGGGCAAACATAGTAAGTACAGTTTTCAGTAATCCCCATTGTAGCCCAGGCTTTAGCAGGAGACAGAAATAACAAACACCACCAACAGCAATATTCCTTCAGCTCTATCACATGAGGGCAACTGGTTTTTCAAAGAGCAGATTCAGAGGCTGTGTCTACACTACAAAGAAATGTCAGAAAAAGATTGCAAAGTCGCGTATCTTTTTCCGCTTTTCTTTCGGAAGAGGCTTTTCCAAAATTTGGCGCCAAATTTCGGAAAAACCTCCTTTTTCAGCACATCCCTTCTTTCTTGTACAGGGATGGAGAAAGAATCAAAAAAGTGGACATGTTCCTTGGACATGGCATAGCTTTTCCAGGATACCTCCAGTATCCCGGAAAAGAGCTGCAGTATAGACGTAACCTAAAAGAGTTTAAAAGTTTCTTTTTTTAAATGAGGCCTGCTATACATGAAAAACTATCATTTACATTTGAGAGTCACGATATTATAAGAAAGGAATTTCCTGAGCCAGCTGTCACATATAGAAAGCTACTGTATAAATAGCATAGGTCCTGATGTGGCAACCACTCACACATATGCAGTGGCACGCTGGCACTGAATGTAAAGCATTCACTGCATGACTGGCTGGCTGCGCCTTGTCTAACTGGTGACCTGCAATCTGGATTCAGTCCATTGGATGATTCCAGCTGGCCCTCTCCAAGGATAACATTTTGTAAAACAAAATGGCATCCTCTGCGCAATCTGATTTCATATTCCCCTTACACCTGAGGCCATGCCACAGAGAGAACACTATTTTGGACCACCTAAAAGCATTCAAGTGAGTCGATTCATGCCTCAGTAAAGTCATCACAGCATGCCACTGTGCATCTACTCACCATGTGGTCTCATTGACATCAAGTGACATTCCAGCTGGTGAAGCTAAGTATGAGAACAAGTGTTTACATGATCAAGGTTATATGGCTCTGGTATATTTTCTTCAAATGAATTTTAAGAGCTGAAGGACAGAACAGATCTATCCGATTCTTCATTCCTCTCTTATTAATGCAAGTGTGTTCCCTACAATGTGTTTTCCAGTGGTACATAATCAGATCTTATTTAAATAGTCAAAGTGACATGACTTCCATACTAGCCCTCAGACTAGAGCATCAGTCAGGGATTTATTCCTGATAGCCAGCCTCAATCTTCCGTTCGTTATTTTATCTTATCGTTCCTAGTTATAACTACAATCACATTTCCATTTTTGTGGGTGCTTATTTATAAACTCTTGAACATTTCCTTGTCTGTTTTACCATTGTCAATTGGTCTTTTACGTAGGTCTTTAAAACTTCCAGATACCCCTTTTTCGGAGGGTATATTTATTTTTAAGTCCCTACCTTTTATTTCCTCTCTTCTTTAAACATGTGGTTATGTGGTTAACGCTTATCACCTATTCCTTCTTTTCTCTTTTGGTATACAACTTGATATTTTAAAATATCATTTAAAAATTATCTTTCCCTCTTGGACAGGTTGCCAGTTTTTATGAAGCTCGTCTTTCTTCCTTCTCTCAGTCATACCATTTAGGCTTACTTGTGATCTTACACAAGAGTCTCAAGTGTCTGGAAAAGATCTCACTGCATCATGAAACAAACTGCTTCTAACTCTCCTGTGGAAGAGGGGTGTTAGCGGAACTCTGGTCCTTGGGCCAAGAAGAAGTGGTCTGATCAAGGCTTGAACGGGCGCAGTCTTCACCTGCAAGATGAGTTTTGCCTATTGAGATGCCAAAATAAGTGGTCTAATTTGCATCAGATCACGCAAATATGCAAAATATGAACACATTGGCTCCAAAGACTTGATTTGCCCTCGGTGGAATTCAGCTAAATCATAAACACTATAGGCAGTCACGTGGTAATTTCAGAATCTAATCTTTCATTTAAAAAGGGAGGGGAAACGGTAACTCACATAATTGTGAAGAAAAACTTGAAAACATGATACAAGGAAATACGTCTGAGTCTACAAACAGAGGGGCCACAGCCACAAGACATAGAAAAGATGCCACTTGGTCCCAAATCAACCTATGTACCTTTATATTAGGACTGACCAGTGATACGCTTGAATGTTATGCTGGCTATGGGAGATTGGGTTCTCCGCAGTAGGCTGGTCTCTACAGTCCTGGCTCTCCTTAGATGAGGTTCTGTGAAAGGGAATACAGGTTTGACCCCTATGATCCGGACTTCTATAGTCCAGCACCATCTGTGTTCCAGCATCCCTACTCCCGGGCTGGAGCACGCTGGGGAAAATCCGGCCCTCCACTCAGCAACTCCTCTTCTGCTCTCCCAGAGCTTCCAGTGCATCACAAGCTCAGAGAGCAAGGGAGGAGGAGAAACGGGGACAAGGGACTCAGCGCACAGTCAACCTGTGGAACTCCTTGCCAGAGGATGTGGAGAAGACTAGAACTTTAACAGGGCTCAAAAAAAAGCTAGATAGATTTATGGAAGTTAGATCCATCAACGACTATTAGCCAGGATGGGTAGAAATGGTGCCTCAAGCCTCTGTTTGTCTGTAAATGGGTGACAGAGGAGGGATCACATGAGGACTACCTATTGTGTTCCCTCCCTCTGGGGCATCTGGTATTGGCCAGTGTTGGCAGACAGGACACTGGGCTAGATGGACCATTGGTCTGACCCAGTATGGCCGCTCTTATGTTCTAGATAAGTAATAGACTGGTAAGTCTAGGCAAACTGATTGAAACTAAAGAAAAGAATGAAAAGAATTGTCAAACTTATAGATGAACATAATTTGTTGGGAAGAGTCAACATGGTTTCTGTAATGGGAAAATATGCCTTACTAATCTGCTAGAGTTCTTTGAGGGGGGTCAAACATGTGGACAAGGGAAATCCGGTGAATATAGTGTACTTAGATTTCCAGAAAGCCTTTGTCAAGGTCCCTCACCAAAAGCTTTTAAGCAAAGTAAGTGTCATGGGATAACAAGGAAGGTACTCTCATGGATTGATAACTGGTTAAAAGACAGGAAGCAAAAGGTAGGAATAAATGGTCAGTTTTCAGAATGGAGAGAGGTAACTAGTGGTGTCCCCCAGGGATCCGCACTGGGACCCATCCTATTCAACATATTCCTAAATGATCTGGGGAAAGAGGTAAACAGTGAGGTGGCAAAATTTGCAGAAGATACCAAACTGCTCAAGATAGTTAAGATCAAAGCAGACAGTGAAGAGCTTCAAAGGATTTCACAAAACTACATGACTGGGCAACAAAACGGCAAATGAAATTTCTTGTTGATAAATGCAAAGTAATGCACACTGGGAAACATCATCCCAACTGTACATACAAAACGATGGGGACTAAATTAGCAGTTACCACTCAAGAGAGGGCTCCTAGAGTCATTGTGGAGAGTTCTCTGGAAACATCCACTCAGTGGGCAGCACCAGTCAAAAAAGCAAACAGAATGTTGGAAGTCATTAAGAAATACATAGTAGGACAGAAAATACTCATCCTATTGCCTCTACATAAGACCATGGTGTGCTCGTACTGTGAATACGGCATGCAGATCTAGTTGCACCACCTCAATATATATATATATATATATATATATATGACTTTGAAAAGGTTCAGAAAAAGGCAACAAAACTTATTATGGGTTTGGAACAGCTTCTATATGAGGAGAGACGAACTAGAGTGGGGTTTTCAGCTTGGAAAAGAGATGACGAAGGTGGGATACGATAGGGGCAGGGCTTTTCAAAGTCTGGGTCGCAGTTTGTTAGGGTGAGCCACTGGCCAGCCATGAGATGCGTTTTTTACCTATGTCCCCGCAGGCATGGCTACTAGCAGCTCCTAGGGGCTGAGGTTCAACACTTCTGGCCAATGGGAGCTCCGGGAAGCAGTGCAGGTTGGGAAGGGAACCCAAATAGCTTGGCTTGTTTAGCCTAACCAAACCAAGGCTGAAGAGAGCCACGATAACTCTCTATAAATACATCACAAGGATAAATACCAGGCAGGGAGAGGAGTTAAGTGCTAATGTGGACACAAGAACAAATGGACAAACAGCCCATCCACAAGTCTAGGCTTGAAATTAGATGAAGGTTAATGATGAGAGGAAGGACGTTATGGAGCAGCCTTCTATGCCAGCTCCGTCTGCACTGGAAAGGTTTGGTGACAAAAGTCCTGTCAACATGCAAAAGTCGCCAAAAGTGAAAAACCGTCAAACTAGTTTTTCTGCCTCCCCTTGTTGACATGTCATGGCCACGTTGCTAGCACCCTGACAACAGACAGAGCAAAGCATTGTGGGGGAGCACCCACACCACAGTGTTGTGGGAAGGCAGAGCTGATCCTTGTGCTTCTTGGGATTCCCTCGTAGCTCTGTGAACTGTCCCATGTATAGGAATGTCAAAGCAGCACAGCCGCCTCTTCAGCCCTCCCCCTGCAGTGGGAGCATTTCAATTGTCATCAGTCAGGGGTTCGGGCTTGTCCCAGTTCATTCCTGACAGGTCCTCTACTCGGTTGGTGATGATAAGCTTTTGGCTGCGTGCGTGTGCTCCCTTTATCTAAAGTATTAGACCCCGTGCGCTTTGGTCAACACAGGAGATCTCTGAGAGCCCCCAGAAATAACAGATTCAGGCCAGGATGAAACCAATTGAGCAGGTCTATTGCCAAATGTGAGGCATTAACAGTGGTCAGCAGAAAGTCTCAACGCCGAGCCACTGTGCATTCCGCAAGCGCTGGCCAGATACCAACACATAGCAGGCCTGTTGCCAAATGACAGCTATTAACAGTGGTGAGCCAATGTTGAGCCACTGTGCGTTCTGTAAGTCTTGGCAATGACACCTGCTATTTCAGGTGCCTAGTGCACCCCTCCCCCAATGTCGGTCGGGGCTGACCGTTTGCGGTGCCCTTTTATAGACATGTACAAACGACTTACATCACTTCTTTACGTACCAGGTTGCCATGCTCTGTTGCCTAGTTATCACCCCTCACCCTATGGAAGGGGGCCTTACTTACTACTCTTGATGCTGTCAACTTCGACCCAGTCCTGAACCTAGGTTGCTATGTACATTAGTTTTTGGGGAGTCGGTTGGTACCAAGACATTTCTTATTAAGATGTTCTGCTACTCCCTTTTGGCGTACAGTCTGTACCCGGTGCCTCCCTATGTCCTTCCATGCTCGACCTAACTTATACAATCATACAATTATCAATAGGGCCTATTTCTTGGCTGCCATGTTACTGAACCAAAGTCTTGCTCACTAGTTTCCAGGCCTGTTGCTGTTTTCTTGTTACAGGCCTTTATTCAGGCCTGCTGACTCCATGTTACTGACCCTCAACTTACTACATCAATGATTTGCTCCTTGTTCCCCAAACAGAGCAGCTCACTCAGCCGTCAGATACTTCCTGGAGTTTTGAAAGGGGAGGGGCACATGCCTGCAGGGCAGCAGAGATCACAACACACTCAGCTCAGCTATCAGGGCAGGCATTGGGGGATACTGGCAGCAGCCAGTTCTCTCGACAGAACAAACAGCAGAGTCTATGCTGGCTCTTTGTCAACAATAAAGGGAGGGGAAAAGACAAACGTCTCTTGCAAGGCTGGAAGTTTTTTTGTTGCCAAAACTGTGCGTTTTTCCCAACAAACGTCACACTGTAGTGTGAACACTCTCACTGTTTTGTCGCCAAAAGGCAGTTTTTGGGAGCAAAATGTGTCAGTGTAGACAAGCCCAAAGAGGAGCAGTAAGGACAAAAAACCTAATTGGCTTCAAGACTGAGCTTAACAAATTCGTGGAGTGGGTGGTGTAATGAGACTGCCTGCAATGGCATGTAGCCAATCTGCATCTGCTAGCAGCAAATATCTCCCAAGGCTGTTGACGGGACACCAGAAGGAGAGAGCTCTGAGCTATTGGCATGATGGGGTCCACATCCATGCCTGGGAATTATTATTGCCAGGTTTGGGATTCCTAAAATAACAAGGGCTGACAATGGACCACAGCTGGCTAGTAAGGACCCTGCATTGTACTTTATTGCTTTGTTTCCTTAAGTTTGTCTTATTGTGACCTGCATTTCCTGGTTTTCAGAGGTTGAAGAATAGGCATTCTAGATCAGCGTTTCTCAACCAGTGGTACAAGTACCCTTGGGGTACTTGAGAGACGTCGGCGGGGGGGGGGTATGTCAACACAACTGAAATTTGGAGAAAACTGAATTTTTGTTTTAAGTTTTACAGCACTTTATTACATTTGTACTTTTTACACCCAAAAATTTCATCGTCCAGCTACGATTAAGTTGTTTAAACAAATGTGTTGCAATGGTAGAAAAAAAATTGTGTGTCTGAAAAATTTAGGTAGTGGGCGTACTTATACACATATATATTTTTTAAAAGGGATACTTTATAAAAAAAGGTTGAGAAACACTGCTCTAGATAATCTGGAAGGCAGAAGTCAGAACAGACCAGCCTGAATTCTGCAGTGGTGAAGCACTGGAGTGGGTTCCCTAGGGAGGTGTTGGAATCTTCATCCCTAGAGGTTTTTAAGTCTCAGCTTGACAAAGCCCTGGTTGGGTTGATTTAGTTGGGGTTGGTCCTGCTTTGGGCAGGAGGCTGGACTTGATGACCTC
This sequence comes from Pelochelys cantorii, assembly GCA_032595735.1. Classification (NCBI taxonomy): domain Eukaryota; kingdom Metazoa; phylum Chordata; order Testudines; family Trionychidae; genus Pelochelys; species Pelochelys cantorii. The sequence goes on from CM064329.1 coordinate 4,638,939, forward strand.
CCAAGGTCTCTTCCAGCTCTATGATTCTACAGTGAATATATATTCCCCAGGAGTAGATAGAGGCACACCAAGATAGATTTAGAAACTCAGTCATGAAGGTGTCATATAGAAATAGCTTTTAACACGGTTATTAATAGACGTCCTAAGCATGTTAGAGACATGAACAGTGTGTGTTACCGCTGATGGTAAATCCATCGATGGACAGCGTTGTAGAAGGGTATAAGCCATCTATTGAGTTGTTGGGTTCTTCAATCATCTAAAACAATTGGTTAGTGAGAACACCAGTCCTCTCTAACATGCAACAGCCATCACATGAGTGGAGGCTGCAGGGCAGCATGTCTCTCCAGGACAAGGGCGCATTTGTCAGAAGCTGGCAGAGCGACTCAGATGGCAGGCGTTCACCCATATCTTATCGGTGCAGATAAGCTTTTATGGGGAGCTCTGTAGAGCGTGCAAGTGCGAATAAATGACCCACTATAGTCATTAAAGGAACTGCTGTACAAACAAGAGCTTACCCAAGTCCACAGGAGAAGGGCAGGAATTCAAGGGCGAAGGGCTCACCAGACGAGGGGAGGGCTGGCCACATGGGGCTACAACACAGCTCCTTGGAGAAGGTTTTACTGAGAGCACAGCTGTCTGGTGTTTGTGTAAGAGTGGATCAATCAACGCGCTCTGAGCAGACATATTCAGACTGTCTTGAAAATGGACATGCCTTCTCAGGGGGAGCGGTGGAATTAGTGGTGCATGTCTGGGCTTGTCAGCTCAAATGCATCTCATCCTAAGAAGGAGATGATGCCCTAAAATCCACATGCATGGCAAGATTGCCTTGAAAATCGGTTTTCTGCAACAGGGAGTAAGCTAGGCACCGAGGAACAAATTTGGAGGCATCATGTTTAAGGGCATCCAAACTCCCAGACCTCCCCATATCTCCCCAGTCACTGAGCAGATCAGGACTTTCAAAGTCCCATAAAATATGTGTGCATAAGGAGATGCTCTTGAACACGGGTGTGCCACAACAGGAGCAGCGGCAGAGTTACTGATACAAATGTAGGGCCATTTGTTTAAAAGGCTTGTTTCCACTCACGTGAAGGAGTTGATTTGAGTGTTCAAATTGCCCTCAGATCAATGTGTGTCGTGACACAGAAACAAGATGGAGGGCTACCACTGATATTGGGTTGAAGGAATTAAAACAAATACAGTCCTAATTTCTGGATTTGAATATTGATCCTGGCATCTTTAATGTCCGCGCTTACACTTATGGATTGGTTTGCCACTCTCAACTAGAACACCACATGTTGTCATCTTCCTAACCAGTGCGGTCCACCCAAGTACCTGAATTCCATGGTGGCAGAGCCCCCTTTGGGCTGTCCACAGCACAGAGAGGTTTTCAGTGTTTTCTCTGGTAGTAGCAGGGCTGAGAAAGCAAGAGCTGGTTGTTTGCTCAGACTTGGATGATTGGCTTCTGGAAGCAGCTTATGCTCTGTTGGGTCTCATGGACGTTACAATCCCCCTCTTCTCAGACTAGAGATTCCTTCTCAAAATCTGCGCCTCTCTTGGAGGGTTCCACGCTGCACTCCATGGCAGACAGAGCTTTTATTTGGGATAACAGGTTTCTAAAAGTGCAAGCGATTTACTAAATTCAAGCCTGGCTGTACCAAAGATGATCTTCCTCTTCAAACTCACAAGGGTTTTGGCAGCTACCATTTTAGTCACCCCTTTTGCTCATCCCAGAATGGAATCAGTGCCACACCGGACCTCATGACCATTCTCAAATTCCCCAGTAGTCCCTCAAGGTTTGAGCCGTTCAACACATTGTTTGATGACTTCTGTCACAAACAGCTCTATGTTTGGGTTGACACCCGCGAAAAACAATGTCCTGTCTTCTGGTCAAAGGCAGGGAGGGACAGTCAGTTCCTTCTGGATGCTTTTCTTCTGCCTTGAGAAAAGGGACTGTTGCCTGCAGCCCTACTGAGTCTGAAAGGGCTGAAGAAGATCTTGCAAGTACCTAAAAGGGTGTTATAAGGAGGAGGGAGAAAAATTGTTCTCCTTGGCCTCTGAGGACAGGACAAGAAGCAATGGGCTGAACGTGCAGCAAGGGAGGTTTAGGTTGGACATGAGGAAAAGATTCCTGCCAGGGTGGTTAAACAAATTGCCTAGGGAGGTTGTGGAATCTCCATCCCTGGAGATATTTAAGAGTAGGTTGAACAGACACCTGTCAGGGATGAGCTAGTCCAGGGATGGGCAATCATTTTTGACTGGGGGTCGCTTCAGAAATTTTTTAAGTGGCCTAGGGCCACCCCAGAAGGGGCGGGGCCTCAGGCAGAAGGGGGAGGGGCCAGGACACTTCCATGCTCCCGCCCACCAACCCGGATTGGTCTGTGGGTGGGGGAGTGCGTGAAGTCTTTGCCCCCGTGCCCTCCCCAGAGAGAACCACTAACTGTTCCAAACAGCTGGCAGTTCCCTCTAGGTGCCCGTGCCCCTGGTGGTGGGAGGAGAGTTTGCAGGCTACCCCACCCCCCAGCCAATCAGGGCTTGGGGATGGAGAGAGGGAGCATGCAAAGTCTCCTCCCACCCTACTCCCGTCCTGCAAGGAGCATGCAGGGCTTAGAAGTGCTGCACCCCTTGCAGGGCATGAGGAGACTTTACATGCTCCCCCCCTCCCACCCCCATGTCCAGCCCGTGGAGGCCCTTTTGCCCACCCCTGATCTAGATGGTGCTTGATCCTGCCATGAGGGCTGGGGACTGGACTCAATGACTCTCAAGGTCCCTTCTGGTTCTAGGATTCTAAGACTCAGCAGGTCAGGACAAAAATTATTGTGATTGCTCCACCTTGGATGAGGCAGCAATGGTACAAAGACCTGCTTCCGCCGTCACACGGACGGCAGGTCTGTCTTCCATCGTCCCTGGATATTTGGTCTCAGACACAAGGCAGGAGGCTCCATTTAGACCTGCAGTCTCTTCATTGGACAGCAAAGGCCACTGGACTTGGGTCTCAAGCAGTCGCCTTCTTTCTTGGTACAGAACGTGCTTCTCCATACTAGAAAACTATCGATGAGAAAGAGTTACCAACTCCAACAAGCTGCACCCGCCACTTGGATGGACGGAAAGTCTGATTCTCCAGTGGCAGCTTCTGTGCACCGTGTTTTGGAGCATTTAATGCACTTCAAGTCGGAATTCTTCTTTCAGGGTTCATTAGGTTGCTCTTTCAACTTGCCATGCTTTGCTGGAGGGACAATCGTTATTTGGACGTGACTTGGTCAAAAGGTTGAGGACGGGGTTATCTAATAGAGACCCTCCTTTAGGGGCTCTGTGACAGGTTTACAGCCACTGCTGCAGGGCCGCTATCCTTGCAAGGCTGTTGCTTGGGCTTCCCTTCCTTGGGTTTCCTGGTGGACTGCACTTGGTGACCCCCTGGGGGACCAACCTTCCTTACCGTGGGGGCTATGGGCGTGGGCATCTGAAGCTCCTCCACTGTTTCAAGCAAGGGACCAGACGGGAACTGCCCAGAAGAGCTTGTGACCCATTGGGGGCACATTTGTACTTGGACACAAATCTCATTACAGATGCTGGGGAGGAGGGGCACATTGTAGTTTAGCCTGGCAGATTTCTCTAGCTCAGAAGAAGAGGGAAAGAGCTGGGAGGGGCAATGTCTCCTGCAGCTTCAAGGTGGTCTGGAGTCGCAGAGGACGTTAGGGGGCCGACGGGATGGGTCTGCACCTGGCCTTTCATTAGATGAGAACTCTGTGGCAGAGTCTTAGGGCCGAGGAAGGATTTTATGCCTGGTCCCGTTGGGCTAATCATGGCTGGTTTCAGTGAAAGTACTAAACAGCTAGGTTTGAGGAGCCTGGTTATCAGACCAGGATAAAAGCTAAATGGGTCTCAAGGGAACTGTTGTTGCTGAACCAGCACACAGAAATAACACTGCCATAAACTCACAGAAAACGAAAGCAATAAGCAGTCTGATTGCCTTTTCTTTTTTGTTTGTGGACATAGCTGGAGATTAGTACGTGGTGTCACGAGTGGGGTGGGATGGGGCAGGTCACTCTCCAGCTGGAGACAGTTATCTCCAGCTCTCTCCTATCTGTATTTCTCTCAGATTATTTGTGCGGGTGACTCTGCTTTCTCTTGTGTGTTCAGTGCCCTTGGGCAAGTTGGGTATGAAGCTGACCCTTCTACACACAGCTCCAAGGAACCTGGGTCTGCTCCTTCCATGCCTGGCTGTGCGGGCTGGACGGAGACTGTTAATGTTGTCCTGCTCAGCTGGCCCAGCCTGGAGGGATCCTTGTGACCGGGTCAAAGACTTCTGGGGAGTCCCAGAGACAGAGTTCTGAGGCTGTTGCTCCCTGAATGTAGAAGAGCCGGGCAGGGCTGTTGATGTATTTCAGCAGACAGTGGGGTGATGGGGGTGAGACAGTGAGATACAACCCAGACTAGTGGAAGGAGGTGGTGGTATCACCCTTCCCAGCAATCTTGGGTGCCTTAAAAGTAGCTCCCACCTGGGCCAGCTAAATTCTGGCTCTCACCAGCTGCAGTTACACAACAGGGTGATCCCAGGACAGCCCCGCTCCTAGATTTCCCCCCCGTCCCCGGAATGTACATCCTTTTATTGCCATCTCCTGGAGAGTACTATTTTAAGTCCTTTATTCTTTTTGGGCTGTGTCTAGACTACATCCCTCTTTCGACAGAGGGATGTAAATTAGACACTTCAAAATTGCAAAGGAAGCGGGGATTTAAATATCCCATGCTGCATTTGCATAATTGTGTAATGGTGCACCTTCAAAAAAGCGCCATTTCGAAAGTAAAACCGCAGTCTAGACATGATTCTGTGGAAAACAGCAGACTTTTTCAAAAGATCCTGTACTCCTCAAAAAATGAAGAAGGCTGTGAGCGGCCCAGGTGGGAGCTACTTTAAGGCACCTAAGGTTACTGGGAAGGGTGATACCACTGCTTCCTTCTACTAGTCTGGGTTGTCTCTCACTGTCTCACCCCATCACTGCTCAAAAAATGAGGAGTGCAGGATCTTTTGAAAAAGCCTGCTATTTTTGACAGATCCACGTCTAGACCGCGGTTTTACTTTCAAAATGGCACTTTCGAAAGAGAGTCATTACTCGATTATGTAAATGAAGTACGGGATATTTAAATCCCTGCTTCATTTGCAATTTTGAAGTGTCTAATTTATATCCTTCTGTCGAAAGAGAGATGTAGTCTACATACAGCCTAAGGGAATAACATGGCAACATATTATCTTAAACAGAGTTAACAGACACTTAACTTAAATGCCGTGGATTAGACAAAACTGTAAAACAAGCTTATTAACTACAGAGAGGTTTTAAGTGAGTACGAGTAATGAGGCATAGAAGACAGAAATGGTTAAAAATAAAAATAAAGACAGAACACTTAGTGACTAATGACAGACCATATTAGATTCAAGCAACATTTCTCACCCCATTCTTCCAGCTACATTATTGAACAAACTCTGAAGGGCAGGAAGCCCCTTCCCCAAAATCCAATGATTGTTTCCTTTGGTCTTCTCAGGTGCAGAAATGCAACAGCCATGGAGTGTGAAAACCGGTGTTTTTTTCATAATTCTGGTCCCCGTCTTGAAAAAAGAAGTTTCCAGCTGAGGCTGAGGAGACAGAGAGTCTGTGTGGAAGGTTGTTCCCTGCTGTTTTATTCACCTGTTAGAACTGCCTCTTTTTCCCTTTCGTCTTGATGACTCTTTTACTGTTTAACTGAAAATGAAGAAAAGCACAGATAATTTCACCAGTTTTGTGCTACATGAGTCTGAACATATATTTTTAACAACATGCAGGGAAATATTATAATCTCAGATACAATGTCACCGCACCTATTTTTCCAGGACAATACTGATCAGCAAATTATGAGTTTTCAGCTGATACCTTACAAGGCATACTTTGTATAAAGCTTATTGCAATACCATGAAGGGTGTGAATACAGGCTATATTCCATCATAATGGGGTCACTAAGTATTCAGCATATTTACCTCTTCCTGATGTTATCACTTCATCTTGTTCAGGATTCAGGAGCTTTCATCCAAGAGCTGGTGTCAACCAAGCAGAGGCTAGTTGTGAGATGGTTCTATTGGTGTGGAGGGTAAAAGAGATGGGTTATTTTGGTGCAATGTTGGCATTTTACTAGGAGTGTCTCAGTGGCTTCTTGTTAATGTTAAAAAGATGGGAGAGATGGTTCCAATCCTGAATCCTTTCCACTCTGGCTTCTGATGTTTCCTCTCTATGGAAACCACTTTGAGGGCTCTAACAATGCTTTCCTGGCCAAATCTCATACATTTGAGTATGTCTTCACTACCCACTGGATTGACAAGCAGCAAATGATCCAGCAGGACTCTATTTATTGTGTCTTGTATACACATGATTAATCGACTGCCACCAAAAGGTGGAAAATGGTTCATTGTCTGAGACACTGTTGGAGGGGATTTCATACAATTATACAAGCACCAGGAATATTGTGCTTTCTGTTCTCCCCTCACACACCACACCACACACCTTGAGGATGACCTCAGAGGATGGGCGTGCGGAGACAAGTGATGAGCTCTTCCTGGAAATCCAGGATCTCCTCAGGCCTGAGGACCCTGGCGCCGGCCAGGCAGAGGGCAACCGTGATTCCTGTCCAACTGACCCTGATTCCCTGCCATGGCTGAGAAGGCAGAGTCTGTGCAGGGAACCTGTCTACAAGTATCAATCTTTACTGTTTATTACTAATATTATTGTACCATTGTGGCCATGAAGATGCCCCTGCTAACCCTTCCAACACTATCTGAGCACCTCCAGTGTGCACTGAAACTGCCAGACCAGACCAGGAATGTTATTCCCTTCCCTCTCCACCCTGACAGCCTCCCAGCCCTACAGCAAAGCCAAGCAGCACACACTGCGTAGCCAAACACACCAGTGCAGCCAGCCCTGCCCACACCCACCACCCACTGCCTCTCGGGTCTCTCCCCAAGAGAATTTTCGATTGGCTGCAGCTGTGGACCGCTGCCTCCATGACTGGCAGCTCTCACAGTTGCACGGGCTTGTGATCAACCTGCCTCCTTGTAAACAGGAGAGTCTCTCTGACAGCTCCAGGGTACAATCTAGACAAATGAGTAGCTGGGCATGATGGGGCAGACTAGGCCACAAACAGGGGCCTTTGGGCACCCTGCCCCAGAGAGACAACAGAGAAGTTCTCCAAGCAGGCTAGAGTGGTGGCAGAAAGAGCAGCCAATCAGGGATGAGGAAGGCCCTATAAAAGGAGTTGCAGGATCAGAGTCAGTTCAGTTCCTCTGGAGACCTCAAGCTGTGAGAACCGGGTGACAGGCTGGCTGAGAGAGTGGCACTGAGGTGGGCCCCTGTTAAAGGTGTACCCTGGAAGGGGTTTGTGTGCTGTGCACATCAAAGAGGCTTTTAAGCTGAGTTGCTGAAGAAGCTTCAGAACAGGAGAGTGCCACATGCACACGTGGCCAAAGGAGGGCGCTTGCAAGGAGTGGGTGTCTCCACATTTAAAAGGACAGGCCTGACATTGCTTGGCTCTTGTTGCCTTCACTCCTGAACTGCTCACAAACATCCTCTAGCATGTGAGTTACTCCCAGCAACGTCGGTGTCCTCTTAGAACCTGTCAGGCACGCTCAGGTTTTTACCAGCCTGAATTATACGCATGCTACCAGCCCCAGATTTGCCCACAGAAATGTACGTCCTTGTACTTCCAGCCACATCCTGCATGATTGATGGTCATAGGAAGTGTCATTTTGTTAATCTAAGTGATAGGGACAAATCCTGTTATCCCCAACAAAGCTTCCCAAACACTTCAGTTCAAACACAACGGCTTAGATCAAGTAAGTTTATTAACGACACAGAGACAGATCAAGTGAATACCAGTAACGAGGCGGAAGTCAGCAATGGTCATGAGAAAAAACAGATGAAATGGAATTAATTGCCTAAATTCACATGCTCAGCTAAATTCAGAGCAGAGTCTCTCTTTGTCAGGGTAAGTCGACACAGTGGCGCTATTTTGCGATAACGTTAGTTATCCCAAAGCGGCGTTCTGCGCTGTCTGCCAGCTCTTTCTAAAAACATTTGAAATAACGGGCTGTGACGGAATGGATCATTAGCTGGTGGTGCTTGTGAGCGTGAACCTGCACAAGCTGGAAGTGAGTTGTGTGAGGGAGCACAGTGTGAGGCGGCTGGCAGTTTGGCTGCTGGGAGTGGCAGCGTGTCTGTGAAGGAAGCTGTCTCAGTCGCTTGCTATGTGCCTGAGACTAGCCGGGGTGCTGGGACAAAGGAGAGACTGTCTCCAGCTGTCTGTCTGTGTGTGGCAGCAGCACGCCTGTGCGGGAAGGGTTTCTTCCCGGTCCTTTGTCTGAGGGAAGTTCCCCTCAGCCTGTGAAGGCTGAAGGCAGGGCTGTTGTCCCAGAGATGGGTCTGGATATGGCTAAAGCCCAGAACTGGGGTGGCCATAGGTTTGGGTCTGCTGGGGAGAAGGATGCTGTGACTTGGGTAGATCCAGTCAGTGTCTTGCCAGGACCCCAGAGATCAGATGCTTCTGGTGCTTGTGTGTTACTTGAGGAACAGAGAATGATCCCTACCCCCGTGTGTGCTGGGACAGGGAGGGTTCAGGGTGCCAGTCCAGAGAGTTACAAAGGGAAGGAAAATGTCTCTGACCTTGTATCTCCTGAGTCTGCCTGTGTGCCTGAAAGGGGAATGTCTAGGAATCCATGTGAGGGGCCAGAGATGATTCAGGGAGTAAAGGGATTGCAGGAGTTGGTGATAGCTGAAGAGAGTAAAAGCTCCTTCTTTGGGGAAGATCAGGAGAAAGCTCTGCCTGTAAGAAGCAGCAGTTTATTTCGTGAGACGCTTGTTTCAGTGCCTGATGGGCAGAATATATCTGTTAACAGCGACTCCACTGACTTGGATTTAGAAAGATCCAGTGTGGATGGTTGTGGAGAGGTCTCAGAGGGACTGAGGATTGTTTCAGATGAGGCAGGAACAGCCAGAGAATTGGAACTGTCTTGTGACAATCAAATGACTGTGTTTGACCAGCTTGCTGGGAAGTCAGCGTGGTTAGGACAAGAAATTGGCAGTGTGGACGCTCTCTTGCGCAAGAAAGCTCTGATGGCCATTTTAGCCACAGGGCTTTCTTGCGCAAGAAAATCATGTTGCCTGTCTACACAGCCCTCTTGTGGAAGAGCTCTTGCACAAGAGGGCTTATTCCTCGTGGGGAGAGGAATAACTCTTCCAGAAGAAGCCCTGTTTTCTGACGCTATGCTGTAAATTTACTTGCACAAGAATGCACATGCAGTGTAGACACCCAGCAAGTTTTTGCGCAAGAACAGTTGTTCTTGCGCAAAAAGCCTGCAGTGTAGATGTAGCCTTAGATTTTAGATTCTGAAGGATTGGCTAAGCATGCTCTTGTGGGTAAGATCCAATGTGTAAATTGACTGGGGATCTGTAGCTGGTTCTTTGGGACTGGAAAGACCTGTTTGGGGTAGGTGAGATTGGATAGGTTATAGGATTCTATAACCCCTCACCTGTGTGTTAGGCCCAGGGCTGATTGTGGCACAGGGAGAGCTGGGGTGTCTGAGGGGTTTTGCTCGTGAGGCTTCCTGTTGGCCATATTGGCAGCTGAAGTGCTCAGTGTGACTGGTTTGTGGCCTGTTTGGAAAGGGCCTGTAAGGAGCCCTGTTTTTGAGCAATTCCCCCTGAGCGGACGCCCTTAGCGGTGCCCAGACCCAGCTGGTCCATCACACGGGCGCCCTATTCTGGCATCCTGTAAACCTCATTGCAGACAGCTCCAAATCTCAAAATAGGCTCTCTCTTGAAATGAACTACGCAAATTGCACAGCTCAAACTGCATTGCTTATTTAGAGCTAGCACTGCTGCGGAGATGCCCCCTTCCTGGCCAGACTTCTTGTGCAAGGAGCCCTTCTTCTGTGTAACGGCGGCTTCCTCTGTTTCTTCTGGGTCAGCGACTCGCTGGATAGCGAGTGAGCAAGGAGGCGCGTTGTCTTTCTTTCCACAGCTCTCCCCGCTTTGAGGGGCATTTCCAGCGAGAAGCCTCAGAGAGAGACACTGGAATATCAGCCAAGTGCTAAAGAGACTTACCTGCCCTGCCAGTCACCGGCCCGAGAAGGAGATCAATCAAATATTTCCAAGTCACCTGAGACACAGTTGGGAGCCCCCATGCACAAAGGCACTGCCTGCCCCTGTGACCCAGCAAGGATTTTTCCAGCACTAAAAAGCTGGAGTATAAACAAGGTGAGGGGGGAATACCTCTTGCTCCCTCAGCTCCCTGGTCTTCTCTCTGCTCAGGTAGAAGGGGGCTCAGGCTGGAAGAAGATGCAGCCCATGAAGTGCACTGCAGCAGTTGGTGAGACGAGCTATTTTACTTGAGAATGATGAGCAGGGCCATTCCTAGGCATGCGTGAAATACGCAAGCATGTAGGACACCCGAGCCCCCACACAGCCGCGAGTGCTGCTATGCCTGGGGACGGCCCGGTCACCTCCGCTGCTGGCTCCTCTCCCACCCCTACCCTGCAGCTGCTCTCTCCTGCCAGCAGCGGGGCTCCTCCCTGCCCCCAGCCCCTCCCCCCAGCCATGTGCTCTTCTCAGCCAGTAGCATCTGGCTGCTAACTGAAGGCTCCCCCCGCATCTCCACAGAGGTAGCTGCACCCCAGCAGAAGCTGCACAGGGGGTGAAGGTGGAAGGAAGCCATGCATGGGTGGGGGGGAGGGAAGCCCCGAGTCCCGGGTGCTCGGCAGAAGCCACATGGCCCCAAGCAGAAGCAGTGTGGGGGAGTGTCACTTTAGTGAATTTTAAAGGTCATTACTGCACTCATGGGGGGGGAGGGGTTTGCCCCAAGAGTTGGTACAAAGGGGGCCATGTGAGGTGTCACATGAAAGCCTATGTTCTACTGTACTTGTATAAGATCTGTATGTGGAGTTATAAATATGGGCTCTGTGTTGATGCTGGAAAATTCTCTGTGTGAGGCAGAGCAATGGGCCAGGAATGCTTGTTCCATGGCTGTGCTGATGAGCGAGGCTCCGGGGACAATAGATCTCTAAGTGCCAAAGACACACCTGGGGAATGTATCTGGATGCCTGCAGATCAGCCAGAATAATGATTGTTGGCTTGGGACACAAGGATAGGTCCCTGGGCCATGTGACCCGCTCCAGCTTGGAAGAGACTAGGGATGGATATAAAACGCCCTGTGGCAGCCTCCATCTTGTCGTGAGTTCAGCTCCTGATCCCAGATGCAGCTTTGCAGGGAACAACAAGCCAGGAAGAACCGTGGACCAACCCTGACATAGGATGTATGCCAGAGACTTTTAAGGTAGCAGTTTATAGCATCTCTGCTAAGAGCCTGCATTGAGAACTGGGCGATTCGATGCATGTAATGTATTATCCTTTAACAACCTTACTCTCATGCTTTTCTTTCTTTTAGTAATAAACCTTTAGATTGTAGATTCTAAAGGATTGGCTCAGCGTGGTCTTGTGGGTAAGATCCAGAGTGTAAATTGACTGGGACCTGAGACTGGTTTCTTGGGACCGGAAGAACCCGTTCGGGGTAGGTGAGATTGGGTTCTATAACCCCTCACCTGTGTGTTAGGCCCGGGGCTGATTGGGGCACAGGAAGAGCTGGGGTGTCAGTGGGGTTTTGCTCGTGAGGCTTCAGGCTGGCCAGATTGGCAGCTGGAGCACTCGATGTAACTGGTTCGTGACCTGTTTGGGGAGGTCTCCAGTCTGGGGCTGTAAGGAGCCCCGAGTTTTGAGCAATTCGCCCTGAGCGGACACCCTCAGCTGTGCCCAGACCCGGCCTGGTCTGTCACAGAGAGAAGGGGCAGAGGGAAGCCCTAAGCCCCCTGCAGAAGCTGAGTGAGGGGTTGGGGGAGGAGAGAGGCAGGGAGATGCCCCAGCCACTGGCAGAAGCTCTATGGTGGGGGGCAGCCTCTTTTGCATAAGGCTTTATAATTTGTAATGATCACCCTGACTACGAGCCTTGGTAAAGTTGAGAAATTGGCTTGAGGCTTTATCTTCTTACTCCCTGTGTCACCTCTTCTGACCTTTCACCTTCTCACTCACAAGCGACCTCTCCCTCATAAAAATCAGTGAGTTTCGGTTGAAGTGTTTGGAAATCTCTACTTGGGCTAACAAAGGCTGGTGCTCACTGTTCCCACTGTCGGGATGACAATCTGTTTATGAAGTTGTACTCTTCTGGGGGCTACTGAGCAGCATAAAATGCCTCTGTCTCGGGATCAAAGCTTGATGTAAAGAATAGGCAGGTGTAACCGTGTGTGCATTTCATAGAGGCCTGGGAGATCATTCACATATTCAGCTGGGAAGGATCTTGCGTGCTAGTGGCCGTGTGTGAGCACAACCTACAGAGGTGAATGTTCTTCAACAAAGCAGCATAAGAGACATCCCCAGCTGGAACATTAAAGGGGACACAGAACTTCAACTGTTTGACCATCTGTGACATTCCCCAGGGCATGATCCAATCTGTGTGGATGGGAACTTCAGTGTTTCTTTGCTAAACTGTAGAATTGTTTTGCCCAGACCACGATTCTGACCAAAGAACTGGCCCAGTGACAATGTTGACACCTGTCTGGGACATCAGCTTGCCCTTTGTCTGAGAAACTCCCCAGATTTGGAATGTGTCTTAGTAATACCACACAATGGAATTTTGTAACTTTATATACAAATGCTGCCAAACACTCTTTACAAGGACAATAATGATCAGCAAATTATGAGTTTTCAAATGATACCTCCAAGGAATACTTTGTACAACAATTACTACAGTTGTGTGCAGGGTTACAGTCTCCTACTCCCTCTATCTAGGAGCGGCATGGGCTCTGTAGACCACATTTTAGCATCCCTGACAATATGCGCCTTGGGTGCTTCCACTTCCTGTGAGATTGTTTGCTGCCTGCTCAGACCTCTATAGAAGCCTCTGCACCTCAGGTTCCACCCCATTGCTATGGCTTTCACCCTTCCTCACAAATATTGTGCAAAATGCAATGTGCTGCTATAGTTGTTGGAATGTTTTTCTTCTACGGGTTCCAGCCCAGTCTACAAACAGCGCCCCCTCCCTTTCAAAGAGCCAACACACACTCCACTACCATTCTGCAGGTAGTGAGGGGTCCTTCCTTCTGTCCAAACTGCCTGTGTATGGCTTCATTCACCAGGAAGCAGAGGGTACACTGGGTTTCCCAGGATAGCTGGAGCAATGCCCGCACTATTAATGTCCATGATGTTCTTGGGGGCAAGCAGTCAATAGGCCTGAGGTTGAAAAGATCCTAGCACCATGGATGCAGCCACCCTGCATTCAGGTCTGTAAATACACCAGGTGGCCACCCAGGCTGTGGAGCACCAGAGACAAATCCCCTTTCTGTTTATACATTTGGCACTGGGGGGAAGGGGTGCCAAGGAGGAGGCAAATAGGCACACGGGATCCATCACTCGCCCCAGCAGAGTTTGGGAGCCCATGTGAGCAGAGCCAGCAATAACCTCCTGAGTCTGAGCTCGCTTCAGAACCCGGTGCCACGGGACCTGTCCATTGGCACCACCCACCCGCATGACAACGGCACTGACAATCGACCTCCATGTGCCAAAGTCATTTGCTACGTACCAGTAGGATTATGGGGTGGCGGGATCCCAGATAGCAATGGCAATCCAATTGTCCATGGGAATAGGGCATGGCCCTTTGGTCGCTGTCATTGCAGCTCTGGGGTGACGCCAAAGAGGGGTGCCTTCTCCGTCCTGAAGTTCTCTCACCGCTGGCAGTTGCTCCAGATCTGCAGAACAAACCTTCCCCACGGGCCTGCACCGGTTTCCGGAGCCCAGAAAGGGCGCTGTATGCCGGGACGCTGCTCCAACAGACCCTCTTCTCCTCAGCTGCTCAGTGGCCTCCTCTTTTCCCTTCTCGCCTCCGCCACCGTTGCATTTCCCCCCGCTGCCGAAGGGGCTGATATCGCCACATCACCGGGAACACCCAGACCCAAATTCAATCACACGAGCCCCAGCCCAAGCAGCTGCAGTGAATTTGAGGTTGCCAGCACGGCCGCCCAGAGCTGCTTTGGACCCTTGTTGGCTGACAGCGATTCAGATAGGGGGCCAGCCTGCCCACAAGGGAAGCCCGGGGCAGAGACAGCAGAAACATGGGACTTTTTTTCAGAAAATGGAACCCGGCTGCATATCCCACAGTTCCCAGAGAGAGCCCTCAGGGAATGCTCAGGGCTCAGCTCCAAGGCGAAGGCCCGTGGGAGGCCCCTTGAGAATGCTGCGTGCTTAGTCCCCAGCAAGCTCTGCCGGGCTCACACGATGCGAATGGAACGACAGATCCGGCATCCCATGGGCACACTATTAGTGTGGCTCGCTTCCCATGAGAGCAGACGATCAGAGAGGGGGGAGAGCTGCCTCCTATCGCCCCTCGAGCTCTTCAACCAGGTGTCTCTGTTTCTCCCTGAGTGCCTGGTGGAACCGCTCTTTGCAGTGGGTGTTCCAACTTGGGGTCAGCTCGTACAGCTTCCGCATCTTCGCTGAGTTGGTTTTCTCAGCTCGGACATTCTCGTATTGTTCGGTGTCCAAAACGGGGCCGTGTAATGAATCCAGGATGCTGTCCACTGCCGTCACCCGCTGGATCAGCTGTTCTCGGTGCAGGTCAACAAAATGCGTGTCTGAGTGGAGGGGAGAGAATGAATTGGGGGGCGTGAGCATGTTTGCCAATATAAATACTCACATGTCTCTGGGGAGTTCCATCCCAGCCCTTTGCAGTCTGCACCCAGAGGGGTGGCTCACCCAGTGCCAACATGCGGCCACCTCTGGGGTGAGGTGTGGCAGCCGTGCCAAACAAGAGGTGGACAAGACAAGCACTGAACAGGGATTTCGCCACCTGATTTCTTTGCTTCAGAAACAAGAAACCGGCCTCAGAAAGAAGAGCTGATTGAGAAACTGATGTTTGCAGCTCTGTGAAACCTACTCACCTGTTGGGTTCTTGGTGGAGGAGACAGTGGACATCAGGTCCTCTAGAAGGAAAAGGGAAAGAGGGAGTCAGCAGGTATTTACCTTCCATAGATCATATGGGGCCTTTTCAGTCTTGAGACATGCTGAAGACCCAGAGTCACTAAGCTCAGAATCCAGCCCTGGTTCCATGGACATCAGTGGAGTTGCTGAGATACAAATCTGAGCTGACTCTGTCCCTGAAGATCTCGCTCGTAATGCCCCCATCGCGAGAGAAAAGCAAGTGCGGACGCTGCTGAGCGTCTGAATGTGGGAGATTCACTCCACACTGAGGTGGCTGACAGATGTTAATGCTGCCAGTTCCCATCCTGTGATTGGCCCGAGACAATCCATGGTCAAGAGAGCACAGTTATTATGAGGCACTGGCTGGTGTATTAGACTCATAGACTTTAAGGTCAGAAGGGACCATTATGATCATCTAGTCTGACCCCCTGCACAGTGCAGGCCACAGAATCTCACCCACCCCCTGCTAGAATAATCCTCTCACCTATATCTCAGATATTGAAGCCTTCAATTACTTTGAAGACCCCAAGATGCAGAGAATCCTCCAGCTGTGATCTGTACCCCATGCTACAGAGGAAGGTGAAAAACCTCCAGGGCCTCTGCCAATCTACCCTGGAGGAAAATTCCTTCCCGATCCCAAATATGGCAATCAGCTAAACCCTGAGCATGTGGGCAAGACTCACCAGCCAGACACCCAGAAAGTTCTCTATAGTAACTCCTATCATCCCTCCATTGACCTATTTACCACTGATAATGAATGGTCAATTAGTTACCAAGATCATGTTATCTCATCAAACCATCCCCTTCATAAACCCATCTAGTTTAATCTTGAAGCCAGATAGATCTTTTGCCCCCCACTACTTCCCTTGGAAGGCCGTTCCAGAACCTCACTCCTCTAATGGTTAGAAACCTTCATCTAATCTCAAGTCTAAACTTCCTACAAGCCATCTTATATCCATTTGTTCTTGTGTCCACATTGGTATTAAGCTTAAATAATTCCTCTCCCTCCCTGGTATTTATCCCTCTAATATATTTAAAGAGTGCAATCATGTCCCCCCTCAGCCTTCTTTTGGTTAAAGGTAAACAAGCCAAGCTCCTTGAGTCTCCTTTCATAAGACAGGTTTTCCATTCCTCGGATCATCCTAGTGGCCCTTCTTTGTACCTGTTCTAGTTTGAATTCATCCTTCTTAAACATGGGAGACCAGAACTGCACACAGTATTCCAAATGGGGTCTCACCAATGCCTTGTATTCAGGGAAGGAGCCAAGTTAGTCTGTACAGGATAAACTTCAACAACAAATGGTCTGGTAGCACTTTATAGACTAACAACACATGTAGATGGTGTGATGAGTTTTCGTGGGTACAGCCCACTTCTTCAGATGACTGGAGTTTTATATATGTGTATGCTTACATATGGTGTATGTTTATGCTTCTGTGCCGTCTGCTGGAAGGACTGAGATCTGCTCCAGTGTGCACCATGGGCCCAGATGGCCAGGTTATGCACATTCACACAGTTCTGTTAATTAAATAGATCGTGTTCTTCCCAGCGTTCTGCTCACCCATGCTAGGCTGTGTCTCCCGCCAGACCCTAACTGTGGGAAAGCCAGTAAAGAACCTGTCAAAGGTGAGATGAATTCATTCTCTAGCCAATGCAAGCTTAGCAGGTGCTCTCCTGGACAACTGGTTTGGGATGCAGTGTTCAAACTGAGCTACGGGGAAGTTCCTAGGAAGCAGAGACACAAAGGGGCGCACACTGGTGGGTTTGACTCAAGCTACAGGTGACACGCTTTTCACTTGTAAACAACCATGCTACAAATATGGCCAGTGGGAGGGGGTATCTGGGCAAGGTGAATGCAGTAAAAGCCCCTCCCGAAAGGCCACATCTGACTTCTTTTGGTGCACTGAATGGTCTTTAGACAATAAATATTTGGCTAAATTGGGTTATTTGGCCTCTGGAATATTTTCCATAATGAACCACAAGAGTAATCCAATAATTGCTTCACAATAATAATAATAATAATAATTAATTATTATTATTATTATTATTATTGTTTCCCTAGGCGGGTGGGGAAGCACTGGGATGGGTTCCCTAGGGAGGGGGTGGGATGATTGAGTTGGGGCTGGTTCTGCTTTGGGCAGCAGGCTGGACTTGATGGCCTCCTGAGGGCTTTTCCAGCCCTGGGATTCTAAGAACTAACTATACATTTAGGAACAGGCTTTACACCTGACAGGGGACTCGGCTTCACTTCTGGGGTGTGCCACAGCAGAACGTGAGCATTGTCTTTGCAGTCCCCCTGCAGTGCCCAGGGTTCCCCGGTTTGCAGCAGCAGGGCAGCAGGGAAGCTGTTCTTGGCCAGATTTAGGGCCATAATCGCGAGTTCAGTCCCTGCTGCCTCTCCCATCTAATTGCCTGGCCCCCTCACACGCTTCCTGCCTCCGTGTGCGCTAAAGCCGTGTGCCGGCCATCGCGAGAGGGGCTGCCAACACAAATATCTCCCCCCGCCAGGCTGGGCCTACCTGGTCTGAGGACGGCTTCCCAGATCGGCTCCACATCATTTTTCTCCACCAGGTTGAGCTCCAGCTGGTTCTCGATAGCCTTAGCATGGATCTCTGTGAACGGCTGAGGGGCGTCTGCGTGCGTGTTCAGAAACGGCAGCTCCTACAGGAAAACCAAGGGTGTTACTGGGGGAATCTCCCACCTCCACCCCAAGCAAGCAGGGCCAGGAGAGCGGGTGAGGCCTGTTTGTTAGAACTTATCATCGAGGACATGTGCAGCTGCAATGCCTTCACCAGCCTGCCCCCCGCTGCGGGACTGGGTTTGGAAATGTTCAGCGGCTACAGCATGGGACCGGTGGGCAGCCAGAGAGTTATTCCCTCAGTTCTGTTCAGCACTTGGGCTCTGTGATTGGTGACATCAGCAGCATACTCCCAAAGCCCTTTATTAAGCAGCATCAGTATCATTAGGCCCATTTTACGGATGGGAAACTGAGGCACACAGCTAGCTAGCATGAACAGAACCAGGGAAGCCGATCCCCATGACTGCTCGAGCCACTGTACCACCCTCTCCACTCCCTGCAGCACAGTGACCAGAGCGCAGGGCTGGGACAGTGGGGAAGCACACCCCTGCCCACTTCTCTGCAGCACAGCACCCCCTAGCTCCAGGATGGAAGACAGGGGTCAGCAGGGATTCCATGGGGACAGTGCCCCATACAGAGCCCCCCCACACTGCTGCCAGCCGCACACGTCCCCTAGCGGGGCAGCAGCGAGTTGGGCTCAGCGCAGATTCAGAGCGGAGAGGGCTCTGCCCGGACCCCTCCAGCCCAGCGCGCCGGAGCGCCACGTCCACGTACACCATTCTGCTCACCTTGGGCGTCACCGTTATCGCCGATGGGCTGGACACGGCGCAGCAGGTGCCAAAGCACAGGGGGCGAGAGGTGAAATGGGACTTAGACATAAACCAGGAGCGGCACTTGTCTTCATAGACCTCCACTGCCTGGGGACACAAGCAGAGTCAGGCCTGGGAGCCACAGAGAGAAACCCCGCAGCGGCCCCTCGGTCAGAGGTGCCAGAGTTCCCTTTCCAGTCTCTGCTGCCTCAGCAGCCATGGAGGGAAGTCGCATGAACGTACTGCTTGGTTTTAAGGCCTGAACTGTGACCTTGGGAGAAGGTTCGTTACTGGCAGGTTGACAATAATGCAATGTGTTGCAATAGATTTAACATGACCAATTTTACCCTCTCTTATAAATTGACTGCAAGCAGAGGGCATATCGACACTGGGAAATTATTTTGAAATAATAACTCCCGAACCAACTATTTTGAAATAGCCTGTCCACACTACAGGATGCCCTCAAAATTAGTCTGAGGCAGGCTCCACTAATACGGACACGCTGCTTCGACTTAGAGCCCCCCGGAAGCCACACCCCGTTTAGCTTACTGGGCATGCTCAGTCTGCTCTAATATAAAAGAGCAGCTCAGCTCAGTTGGGGTTGGCAGCTAGAGGGAGAGGACATGTCATGTTAGCTCCCCGCAAGCCCCAGTGCTTACCCAGAGGCCAGGACGCTATCGCTCAAACTGGGGCCAGGAGGTCTTGAGACCTCGCTGGGTTTGGGGAAAAGGAGCAGTGCCCAAAACACAGAGGGACATGGTGAAACCGAAGCCTGCCAGTGAGCCAAGCAGCAGGAAGCAACCTCGGAGCAGCAACAGCAACCAGGGTGAGTGAGCTGCTGGTGAGGAGTCTGTGTGGTGCCGTTGGGACTCCTCACTGATTCAGGGGTGTGAGCAGGCCACTAACAGGGCCCTGGGCCCTGTTGTGTGGGAGGGCCTAGACCCCCTTGCTGGGGGATACGTACTTTGCTCTTACCGACTAACTCTTTAACAAACTACTCCCTTTGGGTTACAACAGGACTATCAAACGGTGTTGTCCTGATCCCAGAGGGCAAACTATGGACTTCAGCCCCTGGGTCATGGGGAGGAACACTGAACTGAGCAACCTGAGAAAAGGGGGTGAACACTGGAACTCAGCCCTTAGGTTGCTTGGGGAAGGCTGTTGGATGGGGCCCTCCTATCAATAGGGGTGAGTTGATGAGCTAATTCCCATGGTGACGAGGCCGCCCTGTGACATCCCTGCACAAGTCGGCTGCAAAGAAGGAAGCCACACCCACCCTCTCCTGTGGGCTCCCAGCCCTGGGAACCCTAAACACCACCTGGCTTCCTCAGGCCTCCTCCTACACCCTGCCAACCCTCCAGCTCTCTGGCGTCTCCATGATTTGCTTCCCCTTCGCCCCAAAATGCTTTTATTTCCCCTCCCCCAAAACAGGCCCAGTTAGTTCCAGGATTCTGCTCTGTCCAGTGACTCTACCTATAATTCCCTTCCCCAGGGGAGGTGAATCCCAACCCTTGCTATTGGCCAGTGCACCTGCTGGGGTTCTCTCTATAGCCTGAGTCTTGGTTGATATAACAGAGCCACTGTGGAAAACTGGCACCCTAAATGTCACCCTGTATGTGGCCCCACCAGAGCCGCGTCAGATCCTCCTAGAACAGAGGCCGTGGCAAGGCCCTTAAGGACAAGGGCGGGGCTGTGACTGCACAAAAGTTGTGAAAGAGCAACTGCACCCCAAGAGAACAGGACTCTCTCCTGTGTGAGGGGGCAGCTTGTGGAGCCGTGGGAAGTTGCCAGGAGACAGAACAAAGAAAAGCAGGTGCTGAAAGGGGACGTATACGCTAGACCAGAGCTACTCAACTTTGGAAGCCCCGGGGGCCACATTGACTCAAGTAGCTGCCCTCGGCATGTGCCATAAGTGTGGTTGCATATATATGCAAATATATGCAAATAGCTTCTTTCACACTGACGGGCATGAATACAAAGATTAAGGCAAAACTACACAACACACGGGCCCCATTTAAGTCAGTTCTGCTGCTATTACTAAAATGCAATACTGACCCCATTTCCACCCATAGGACAGCACTTTTCATGAGCAGTGACAGTCCAGGAATTTAACTACTAAAACGCATATCAACAGAAGGCCATTATATCGACTTGCTATTACGGAGTGTGTTCCCAGTGGAGGCCACGTTCAAAGGATCCCACCCGCGGGCCACAGGCTGAGTCCTGTGTAAACCCAAATCGCACCATGGGCCGCAAACAGACAGGCCGTGGGCCACATACAGCCCACGGGCCACGTGTTGAGTAGCCCTGCATTAGGGAGACCCACAGGGACCTTTGAGAAGGAGCGAGGAAGGTCACAGGAGCTGAGGACAAAGCCACCCAAAAATCAGCTGCAAGAGCCGCCTGACACTCCCCCAAGGGAAGGGCGCGCTAGCGAGGGGCACTGCTGCTGGACAAAGTGTGGGTTTCTGTGGGAGCTGCACTCCCTTGTGCTGGGTGCGATTACGTGAAAGAGCAATAATGGGTTAGTCTGAGCAAAGTGTCTTGTGTGTGCTCCGTGCGCCACCCTGCCAGGCTGTCCCTGAGAGCTGAGCTCAAGCCGTGAGTTACCTTGATCCGGGAGCCGTCATTGGGGATCAGGTAGAGGTGGAGGGTCAGATTAACTCTCTTCTGTGCCTGGTAGAGCAGCACCAGGGAATGGATCAGAGACTTCTTCTTCATCATCTTAATCTTCTTCAAAATCACCCCGATCAGCGAGAAGCGGGGGTTCTGCAGCACGGCGTGGAACGGCCTCACCCACGTGGGACTCTGCCGGGTCATCCCCTCCTCAAGGAAATGGGCGATCTGCACCCGGGAGCTGTCGGCTCCTGTCGGAGGGTCACAAAGCAAACGAGACTCCGTTAGCCTCCGCTCGTTCTCTTGCTGCCAGAGAGGCAGCGAGTCCACCTGAGCTCTGGGAACACCCTTCCCTACAGCTTGGGGGGCAAGAACCAGATCAGGGGGAGAGGATGTCAAACAATGAGCTGGCCACCATCCACTTCCCCTCCAGCAGAGTGAGGTCAGGCACCTGCGACAGGTGGTAGAAGATCGGGGATCAGATGGAGATTGGGGGGTGGGGGAAGGAGTGGGACAGACTAGTCTGGCAGGGCAAGGATCCTGGAGCTGGGATGAGTAGCTGGCGGGGGCGGGGACTCAGAACTGGACCAGGGGCAGTCTGGGAGGGATGGGGCAGAAGCGTCAGTGACCACAAGCCAACACCCCCTCCAGAGCCTGGAAGGGAACCAACATTCCCGATTGTCAGCACTTCTCTGCTGCCAGCATATCGCTGTGAAACCCACCGGTAAGTGTGTTCCCCCACTCCCATCCCACGCTAGAGGCTGATCCACATGGAAGATGACAACTTACTGTTGCCAACAATTACTTAAAAGGGCTGAATTACCATTGCGCCGGCAGCCTTACATCTGGCATTTCCTGACTTATGAGTATTTGACTTTGCAACCTTACCATTCTCACAGAGCACAGGCATTATGTGAATACGTGTCATTATTATAATCTTTAAGGGTGGCATTATGACTCTTGATCACTGTTCACTGGGCCATGCTGCTCTAAGGTTACAATGAAGATCACCCTTATTGCCAATCCCATTGGAATGGTGATGCAGGTCACATGGCCAGGCTGAGTCCGACTGTACCTCTGAGACACAGGAAGTGCGGGAGGTGCACAGCTGACACAGCCTCCGCCGGTTCCACCCGGATGTCAAACAAAGGGCCGGCCACCATCCACTTCCCCTCCAGCGATTCCGGCAGGTGCTGCCTCCAGGAGCCGTATCCATATTGGACAGTCACGGCTGCCCTCACCACGAACTCGAGTTCGGTTTCAGGGCAACGGAACCAGCCTGGCTGAGAAAAATGAACCCTGCGCGTGGGGGAGACAAGAGCAGGGGAGATCGTTAAATAGATAATGACTTGCCACCAAGGCTGCACAGACAGTCAGTGGCAGAGGCAGGAGCCAGGGCTAGAAACCAGAAGTCTTGTCCCTCTGCAGCTTAGGCTAGAAGCCAGACATCCTGATTCCCAATCCCTCTACTCCAACCTACTAGGCCCCTCTTCTCAGAGTCATTCACAGAATTCAGAGGCCCCTCATGCACCAGCCGGCAGGGTCTGTGGGGACACCACCCTGTGTAACAGGTTAGCAAATTGCCCTGAAGTGTTAGCTCCAGCAAACTAAATGGGTCCATGCGACAGGTTCAGTCACTGAGACCCCCCAATGTACTGGAATTACCACTGTGTCTGTTTTCCCGGCCAGCCTGGGCCCCCAAGCACCCTGTCTTGTTGATCCAGCCAGGTTAGCCTGCAGCAGCATAGAGCCGGGGACCCAGCCACGCGGAGAGCTGCGGCCCTTAACTGAAAACAGCTCAGCAAGATCCCCTTCTCCAGCCCCAATGGGATTTAAGCCTCAGAGAAATCCCTCTTACTCTGTATAAAGAGTATATGTGGTCAGCTCCTAAGCGTTCACCCTCTAACAATAAAAGAGAGATGTACCGCTGCTTGATCCTCCCACCCCCGGTAACAATTGTTTACACTGGGCATATAAAATAAACACTAGTGATTTTATTATAAAAAGTAGGGGGAGAGCGGTTTTAAGAAATAACAGAACAAGGGAAGCTACTAAGCAAAACAAAACAAAAAACACACCAGTTAAGTGCAATACACTCAAGAAATTTATTACAAATAATAATTTCTCACCCTAGACCTAGAGCTTATTTCAGGTAAAGTTTCCCTCAGGCCAGAGATGTCCTGTCTGAGCTGGGTCCAGCCACCCCCATTACTGCATTCCTTTTCTTTACAGGTTATCATCTGTAAGGCCAGTCAAAGACTCTATTGTTTACCTTCCTGCCTTATATAGAATTTCCTGGAGGTGGGAAACCTTTGTTTGGTGTCCCCCACCTCCTTGTGAAGAAGGTACCAATGTTCAAGCTAGGTTGTGGTGTCAGATGATATGGTCACAGGCCCCTGCAAAGCCCCTGCTTCCCATACATTAAGGGCTGAGCCACACGTCCACGGAAAGGTGTATTGTCTGCTAACGGGCAACGAAGCCCCATCTGGCTTCCCCGGTGAAGACCCTGAAGTGGAAGCAGGGGGAGTGACTGAAAGCCTTGAATATAAAATACAGATCCACGAGGCCACATTCCTAACTTCCGCTACAAAGAAAGGATGCCTGCAGCTGTAACCCACACGCTGACCGGGGCACTTAGCTAAGGCTGTAGGGCTTACTCATTCTCATCTCACTCTGTAAGTGGGCCGAGAGCCAGCTGCTTTTATAGCTCAAGCTGTTGACGCTCCTGCACTGAGTCCCAAGTTTGGTTCTACTTGTTGGCGGTTACATGCCCATAGGATAATCATATCCAGCTAATGAGGCCTGTCGGAGGACATGCTCAATGCGGCGTTTCGTCAAAATCATATTTCAGCGAGGTCATTTGCAGTCAGAAATATATTTCCATAAATAACGGCATGCAACAGCCCCATCTGAGCCAGCGAAGGAGTGATCTGCGCTAGACCACACCTAATAGCATTTTGCTCTGATTGTTGCGCGGGTTGTATTGACTGCACCCCATCTTTACAGGCCCTTGTGCGCTAGGAGATAGTGTCAGACCTGCGCTCCTGGTCCCAGACAGCTGCCGGTGGCAACACCCAACCTCTCAGCCCCAGCTCTCACCTGTACATCTCCTGGTTCCCCTCTGGGTCCTGGATACTCTCTGGTTTTACTTCTTCTGGAAGATCCTAAAACACAGGGACAGGCATTAACTCGGCCCCAGTTGGAATTTCCCCTGGATCTTAATGGGTTGGCTGGACCTCTCTGGTTCAGATTTACACCAGCTTGCTGTTCAGCTGGCCTCTTCCAGATGCACTAAAACCTGCAGGGCTGTTCGGTGGAATGTGCCTTGGGGGAGGGGCTGGGTAAGATTCATGATCCAAATGCTGGGGCCAATTGATCATTGCATCCCTGAGACACTGTCTCCTCCACCTGGTTTTCCTAAAGCTCAAGCCATCTAGCCATGGATTTCCCACCCCCTCCCGCTCAGATAGGGTTCAAACCAGGGCGAGGGGCATTGCACAAGGGTCTCCATCACTTGAGAGTCCCCCTCCAATTGCAAGAACCCAGTCACTCTTGGGGGAGTGTGACCGATGCTGGGAGTCCATAGGCGAGCCTGCCCTCTGACCAGGGGACTAGTAAAACACACACTTTAACATGGGTGTAGTAGCCTTGGCAGGTCTGTCAGGGACTGTGTTTCATGGTGGGGCAGCTGATAAGGTGAACAGCTCTCCTGGTGCAAAGCACACCCCTGCCAGTGGCCCCAACTTCTTCCCATGGGGGGGTGAGGTGGGGGGCCCCCATCCATTGCACAAAGGGGTCAGAAGGTTGTCAAGCTGAAGGAGATTTTTGCTGGCCACCATGCCCAGTCCTGAGGGAAATGTCTCAGGGCCTCGACCCAGTTCGGACAGCTGCAGTTTCCACACGGGTGGGAGGGCTGTCGACTGTGCTGAGGGCTGTCTGTGTGGAATAGGAGGCCTCTTCTGTCTGCGTGGCAGGCCCTCATGTCTTTGCAAGGGGAGACAGGTAGAAGGTCGGGGTCTCAGGACAGGGTGCTGTTTACCTGGTCTTCTCTATTGGTGTGTAAGGGCCGAGTGACCTCAGCGGTGCTCCTGAAGCTTTTAGGGAGCACAAGTGTTCAGTCTGCTCAGCAAATACAGGTCTGGAGCCTGCATATCGGAGGTCGTCGCTGTGGCCTGCCCTTCCCTCGGGAATCCCAACAGATGCAGTTCATAAGCCCATCCCATGACTGCCGTTGTTACAGAACAGCCTGCTGCGTCACCTGTGTCTAAGGAGGCCTGAAGTGCTGTCCACACCAGTAGCTGGCTCTCCATGAGGATTGCCTAGAACTGTTCTTTTGGGTCTTCCAGCATGTGATCAATACATTTATTTACTTTGGAAATGTGTTTGTGGCTACACTGGGATGCAACTGCCTCCTATTTGTTCAACTCTAAATGGTAGAGTGGTCGATAAGTATGCCTGTCACAGGGCTAGGCCCTGAGGCCAAAAGGGCCGTAGAGAAGTCCTCCAGCTGGCTAGAGTGGCTAGGAAGAAACCAGCCAATCAGGGGCCAGGAAGGATTACATAAGAAGTTGCAGAACTAGCAGCAGCTCAGCTGCAGCCCAGACATGGAAGGGAGAAGGTCGGGGTGGCTGGCAGAACCAAGCACAGCTCGGAGTGGGGAGCGGTTAGAACTCTATCTCCAGGAGGAGAAGCCATGGAGGCACCACTCTTCTCCTGAGTGGGACACAGACTGAGAGAACGGACTGAACTGAGAGTACAGGGGGCACCAGGATGGGCCCCTGGTAAAGTAAATACCCCGGCAGGGTTGTGATTCGCCAAGAGTGATTCGGCCAGAGGGCTGAGTTGCTAAAGAGGCTTTCGACATCAAACTGAGCGTGTGCAGGAACCTGCACTTGGTTGACGGGGGCTCTGGGATGAGGTGCATACTGCCCCATTACAATGCCTTACCCACAGACAGACCTAGCCTCGCTAGCGGGGGATCATTCGGAAGTCGTGCTCTCTCCCCGTTTCTTGGCATGCCGAATGGGCACACGCTATTTCGGGGCAGCCTGAATTCTGCATTCATGAAGTTTTCAGTCAGTGAATGGCGCTGTGAGAAGAAAACCCGGGCAGTGCAACGGTTCAGGCGGGGGCTGTTTCCACAGGCTGGGACTATGGTAAGCAGAGGTAGACTCGGTGAGCAACTGATCATGGGGGTGGTATCCAGCCACTCCGCTGAGGCACTGACCAGGCTGCCCCAGGGCTGAGGGGGCAGGGAGAGGAGTCCCAGGGGCATAGCTGAGAGACAGACACGTTTCAAGGGAGCTCGTTCGAGCACCACACAGACAAGGGGGAGGGGAGCGGAAAGGCCATAAGCCCCACCTCCTGCTCTCCGGCACACCAGTCACACTTGCCCTGTCCCCTGAGGCAGGCCGTGGGAGTCGGATTCTGTCTGGTCTCACCTGTGGCAAAGAGAGGGGTAAAGGCCCTTCCATGGGTCACAGTCACAGCACCAAATAGCACGCCTCCCCCCGCCCCGCCCGGGAGCACTGGGACCTGGGCATTCCCATTGGCAAGTTGGGCATGCTGGGTGTTTGCCCGGCTCTCCTGCTGTGTGGGGAGCGCTGGGCTCCCGGGGCCCTTGGGAGGGGGGTGGGATGCGATAGATGGACTCAGGGTGTGAAAGGGAGGAGAGGGAAGGACATGGGGTGGGGGGGGCAGAGGAATGGGGAGCTCAGATCGATCCTGTGGGCTCTGGAGATTAAACCTGATGCAAGTGACTGGGATGGGGGCAGGGGCTAATCAAGGGATGGCCAGAGCTACAGACCAAGGAAGGGGATATTTGATTTCTCTGCTCCACCATGAACCACCCACCTCTTCCTCACCTCCCCATCTAGTGCAACCTCACTCACCTGCAGCTCCTGCCACAGCGCCAGGGGAGGGACGGTGGGTCTGCTGGAGGACACTGCCTGGGGAAAGAGGAATTAGGAGCATTGTGACATCTATTTCCCCAGCCCTTTCCACTGCGGTGGCTTGCAAGGAATATCCAAGGAGCCCCCTCTGGGGTGGGACATGGCCCCTGGCTCACAGCTGCACTAGAGAAGAGTATGGGGGCAGGAAGTGAAATCAACAAGACCTGGGCTACCTGCTTGTAAGTATCAGGAAAAAGGGGAAAATAGGCTCCCCACTGGTCTCCTGAAGGCAGAAGTATCTTTGGCTGCAACGAGCCAGCGTGTGTGTGTTAGATCAGGAGTAGCAGGGTTCTACTCACTTCCAGCTGCCTGCATCACTACTGCAGGACTCGGCCCCAATCCAGCCTCTTCCCAGAGGAGTCCTGAGAAGCAACATGGAAACGGACAATTCGGAACAAGCCGAGCCGGACTCAGACAGCGACTGGGGGGGTCACTCTGGATTTACACCACCGACAATGGAGTCAGGGCTTTCAGTTGTAGCAGGCAGATTCTGCCGATGTCTGGGCCCAGAGGAGAGCTGGCCCGGGGACAGGGGAAAAGGCTGAAGACATACGCAGGGCATCCATTCCTGTCTCCAGTGTGGGGCGCCTGGCTGGACCTCACCCCCTCCCACCACTTCCAGGGCAGGAAGGGGAATCTGGGCGCTGGAGGGGAATCCCCAGAATCCGCATGGCTGGAGGGACCAGATGCTCTAGGACAGGGGTTGTCCTTGGGGTCATATGGTCTGTTCCAGCACCCCCTGCTGGCTCACCCTAGCAATGGATTAGGGCCACTGGTAGATAGCCAAGTCCCGAGCAACCCTCAAGACCTGGCTAGAGACAGGAATTCACTGCAGGTGCTGCGCACGATTGCTGAATGTAAGAGGAACGTCATGCAAAGCAGGGACTCAAGTAAATGTTGGCTGGCCCACATGGCCCATCCGCGCTCTGAGTGGGAACATGTGGAGGCCACTTGCAAAAGAACATGTCAGCTGGTCCAGGTGAACCCTGGGGAATCAGCTACTGAATGCAAGACCTGCCATATTGGGTCTGGCCATGGCCCATCCTGCCCAAGGTCCTGTCTCGGACAGTGACCCAAGCCAAGGTTGCGAGGCAGTGCACAGAACAATTACAGGCTAATTGCCCATCTTCCCCTATCGGCCTCTGGTTGTCAGAGGTTTAAGGTCATCCCATGTGTCGGGTTCTGCCCCACCCATTTTGACTAATAGTTATTGACGGACCTGGCTTCTGTGAACTCAAGAGCATAAGAACGGCCAGACTGGGTCAGACCAGAGGCCCTTCTAGCTCAGTGTCCTGTCTGCCAACCAGCAGCCAAGGCCAGGTGCCCCACAGGGAAGGAACAGACCAGGCAACCATCAATGGCCGTGGAATGAGATCCATGGTAGCTGGGTGTCTGACACTTCTAGGAAAGCGAGACGGAGACGTCACCTAATGGGACAGAAGGAACTGACACATCTAAGCAAGGCTCATGGGGGAGATGCAAAGCATGGCGAAAGGGCAGAGTTAAGGCTGTTTGGGATAATGGCATTTCCGGCAACAATGTTTTTTCCTGATCACACAGAGGCCATCACCAGTGTACTGGGGTGAGTCAGCAAGAGCTCCATAAGAAGCAGGTTGCAACTGGACACTTTCAGGGAAGGTCAGGCAGCAGGGAAGGGACGCGGCCACCCAAACCTACAGGACAATGGGAGGTTTCAGGAGCTCAGTTATTCTGCCAACAAACCTGCTTTGTCCCGTGTGCATCTAACAAAGGGTTAAGGGAGCTAACTTACCTGCAGCTCTGGGCCCGATGTTATCATATCGCCCCCACTTCTGCACTCGGGCGCTCTGAGCTGTAGGGAGAGAGGGAGGGCAGGAGGGTGAGCAGCAGAGAGAGACCGACAGCATCAGCCTCCTGGAGCTGGAGAGTTCTTGGAGCAGGGGTATTAAAAGGGGGCCTGACACCCCCCAAATGGCCATGGACCCTGCCAGTTTATTCACCTCCTGAGCGCTTCTGCTCCCACCATGCAATGGGGAGACCCCCTCCTCTCCATGGGGCCCCCAAGTTCCTTCTCTCCCCTTTGAGGTCATACTAAAGGGGGTGCAGGGCAACCCCCAGGGGTGGGACCTGGGACACCCCCATATTTGCTCCACTCCTCAACCTTACATCCCTTACCTGACCCCTGTTCCCTGAGTGAAGTGACTCAGAAGATTACAGGGGGGCCTGGCATGGGGTGGCTCCCCCCTGCACGCACCGTGATGGCAGGAAGCAGAGCAGCTGGGAGCCAGGGCACCATGCCAAGCCCCCCAGGTAACTGCCCAGGCCACCCTGGGCCCCACAGCTCCCATCCATAGGATGGTTGAAGCAGCTGCCAGGAGCCTCCCTCCCCCACCCCAAAGGGCAGGGCCTGAGGCAGCCTCCTCGACCCTTCCGATGCTCCGCTCCCCTCCCCTGCCAGCCCTTCAAGGGAGACACGGTGGGTCTGGGAGCCAACACTGGAGGGGGCAGAGAAGGACTAGAAATGAGGGGGGAGGTGCCCGTCGTACTGTCACTGCTGCTCCCTAGCGTAGCGTCCTGCCCCCAGCAAACCCACAGGGCCCAGGCCTGGGAGGGGTTTGAGAGCTGATGTGATGGGTACAAAGAGTCCCGCAGAGACGGGGCCAGTCAGAGCCCCCCGGCTCCCCTCACTCACCCCCTGTGGCTGCCTCACTCCCAGGACAAGGTGGGGCAGGGCCTGCAGCTCGCAGAGCTCTGGCCCGTTGGGCGCGCGACGCTCCCTTTGGATGGTGCAGCCGGAGCTGGCTGTGCCTGGAATGCACCCAACAGCACAAAAATAACCCTCCCCCCCCCCCACCAGCTCGCTGCCCGCCTGTCCCTGACATGGTACGGAGGGAGCTGCTGGGACACCCTGCCCGGATACCACAGTGATGGGCAAGAGGCCTGTGACAGCACGGTTTTCCTGGTGGCAGTTTTTTACCCTGTGGCAGCGTGAAGAGGTTTCCGATTGCTAGAGCCGTTGACTGGGAGAATGCGCCCTGGAGCATGGGGTACAGGCTTGGCATCCCCCACAGTAGCTCTCGGTTTCTCCCTTTAGTCCGGATGGCCTGGAGTTGCCTCTTGTTCAGCACCTTCCCCAGGAGGAAGCTCAGGACTTGGTTGACTTGGGAGACGCGCTGGATCAGCTGCTCTCGGTGCCGGTCCACAAACGGCTTCCCTGGGGACAGGGGCAGCCCCAAACGAGTCAGCGGCCATTCTACGCTCTGCAGAGAGTGCTCCCTGGCCCAGGCCGTACACGGGGGCACTGAAAGCCTCCGCCGGCCCCGGGAAAAGGTGGGGGGCCAGCTCTGTGCTCCCAGAAGGGGCGGGATCTCAGGCAGCAGGGGGTGGGGTTGGAGGTAGCCAGCCCACAGTGCCATCTGGGGCACAGCACCCCCCCAAGCTTTCTGCACTGCCTAAAGCGTGCCCCCCTCATCCCTCAATGCCACATGGAGCACGGCAGGACGCCCTCTGGCAGACATTTAAGGGGCCCAGGGCTCCAGCTGCTGACACAGTAGCAGCCGTGACAGCTGAAAGCCCCAGGCCCCTTTGAGGCCTCCCTATTAGCCTCATGCTGCCCCATCAGCAGGCTGGCTGTACCTCACCACGACACTAGGGCTGCCCCAGATCTCTGCCGGGAGCCCCAGAGTGCTGGGGCCTTGGGAGGAAAGTGCAGCCAGTCACCCCTTTTTCCTGCCGCCTAGGCCTTCCACTCGCCCCCCCCCCCCCGGCTCCCTGGAACAGCGGCAGCGCGATGCAGGGTGAGAGGCAGTCGGGAGGGGGGGGGGGCAGTCCAAGAGGGCTTCAAACCAAAACCCAGAGAGCCACAGGCAGGTTGGAGAGCGCAGCTTTGCTCAAATGGCCCCTGCTGAGCCAATGGGCTGCCAAATTCGGAACCTGAGTGGCTCTAGTCCAGGGAGGGCAGTCCCGCCGTCTGAGCCCAGGAAAGCAGAAGCCCTCAGAGGTGAAAGCCATCCTGACTGCAGCTGCTCCCCGGCTGCCGAGGGAGAATTCAAGCGAGGCCCTGAGAGGGTGAAAAGCGGCCAAAGGGGGGCATTCCCCTTCAGTCAGAAGGGAGGAATCCCCACTGCTACCACCACCACCTCGGCCTATTGCTGCTCCCAGCCAGCTGGTGCTCCACCTTGAGCAGGACCCATGACTTGCGCCCTGCCAAGGAGCCCTCCGGCCCCCACCACAGACACGGTTTCCGGGCCGTTCCACAGCCCACATGCCCTGCCTGGGTGCAGAGAAGACTCCAGAACCATCTGGGCCAGGTGGGCACTAACGAGGCGCTTGTGCGGCCTGCTGGGGGAACCCTGCCCCAGGACGGGCTGCTCCCCCATGGAGGGGGGCACGACGGAAGGCCTCAGGGCTCCCAAAGACCAGCTGCAACACAGAACAACCCAAGAGGCGGACCCCGCTACAGAATACACCTGCGGCTCAGTCCAAGCCCAAAGGGCTGAATCCGCAGAGGCCGCCTTTGCCTTCCCTTGCCCTCGCTCCGATTCCCCTCGCTCACAAGAGAGGAAAGGACCTTCCCTCTGTTCAACTCGGAGAGCCCCCTCCTGTGCCACGAACTGAGGCAAGGACATGATTGATGTCTGGAGGGGAGGGAGCCCCAGATCCCACACATGGGAACAATGCAGAACCCCTCCAACAAGAGCCTCTCTTTCCTTCCTTCATGAAAGGGGAATCTCAAAATGCTTCAAGCCTGTGGCAACAACTTAAAAAAAACCCCGAGAAGTCCTATGGCACCTTAGAGACTAACAAATTATATATCTCGTATCATGAGCTTTCCTGGGCACAACCCACTTCCTCAGATGAGCTGGAGTGGAAAAAAAACCGCAAACAAGAATCTAGAATTTAACACAGAAAAAGAAAGGGGAGAGGGAGGGCAAGGTACTTGTCCGTTGTAGGACTGGTGCTAATGAGGCTAACTGAGTGGGTTGGCAGTGTCCCATATTTAGCTTTTGAGGTAACAATGAGGTGTCAAATTCAGGGCAAGCTGGCTTTAGAATGTGCCATCCAGTTAATGTCTTTGTTCAAACCCTGGGAAAGTGTCAAATTTGTATATAAATGTCAGTTCTGCACTCTAATTGGCTGGTGAAATCCCTGTGTAGAAGAATGGCAACTTTGAAATCCATTAAGCAGTGCCCAGATCTCATTTTATGTCCTGGGGCCACGGCTAATGCAAGAGCAGCTCCCAGCGCCTCTCTAAAGGGATGATACAGGAGGCACACTGGAGGGGGTAGGGCCAATAGTCTCTCTAATCTTTTCCATCCATGTGCAGAATACATTTTTATGTGCACCGAGGCCTGTGTGGACGTGCACCACCAGCAGAAACGAACCCCAGCAGAGGGCACTCTGCTAATCAACTGGGCAACACAAGTATCTCTCTTGAGAGGCTGCACAAGTGCCCAGCTGACAGGGAGCACTGGGTAGCGTCCCTGCAGGGGTAGATTTGGGGAACTTCAGTGGTGCCAGTTCTGTACCTTCCAGCTCTTCCACAAGGGCTCGGTTTGTCTCCTTCAGCGCCCGGTAGAGCTGGTCCTTGCGCCTGGTGTCCCAGCTCGGCACCAGCTCGTACAGCTTCCACATCTTCAGCGGGTCCGTGACAACGCTCCGGCACTGCTCCTTGCTCAGCACTTTCCGGCACAGAGCCTCCACGTTGGCGACGCGCTGGATCAACCGCTCTCGGTGCCTGTCAACAAAGTGTCCCTCTGCGTGGAGGAATGCATCAAAGCAAACCATAAACCAGTGCTGGGCCCAACTGATCCTGCCGCTGCTTCTTCCCTGGGGCCCTTGGCTCAGAGGCGGGAGGAGGAGCTGAAGCAAAGCCACCCTGCCCCCCCAGGAGAGATTGAGTGTCCAGAATCACATCTCTTCCCCCCTATCCCCTAGCACAAGGGAAATATGCAGGCCCTGATAAGAAAGCTCCTTTATTTTTCTAGTCCTTTTTACCCAGGTGACTCTCAGAGCCACTTGGCTGGTAGAAATGGGGACCGCGGATCGCCTATAAGAACACAGTTCTCTCCGAGGCAGGCCACAGAAAGTCTGCAACAGCAGCCCGGCAACACAGCACAAATACTTAAGACAGGAAGAGAGCAGGGTTTGGCTGTTGGGAAACGGGCGGGGGGGGGAGAGGGGGGAGAAGTGGGACCATCGCTGGATGCCTGGCTGCATCCGTAGAACAGGAAAGAAACAGGGAAGTCCCCCGCAGTGATACTAGTCACAGATAGGTCTCTAGGGATGATGAGTTGGGCAAGATGGGGCAGAGTTAAGACTGTTTGGGGTAATTGTGTATCTAGGTGCAGCACTAACTTCTGCTTTTGCTCTAGTGGCTGCTCACACCTGCGTATTGGGATGATCCAGGAGGAAGATCGGAAAGGGAAGGCAGGTTGGGGTGATTTCAGTCAGGGGCACAGGAGGACAGGCAGTTGGGAGAACCCCACTGGGATGCATTCATGCAGGTCCCCAGTGGTGCCAGGGAAAGGAATTTTCTTGATTCTGTTCCTTTACCCTCCAGCTCTTTGACAAGGGCTCCATTTGTTTGCTTCAGCAGCTCATAGAGCTGGTCCTTGCGCTCTCCGTCCCAGCTCGGCAGCAGCTCGTACAGCTTGCGCATCTTCTCTGAGTCACTGTCCTCCGCCCTGATGCCCCCGCGTTGCCCAGAGTTCAGTGGGAGCTGCTGCAAGACTTGCTCCATATTGGAGACTCGCTGGATCAGCTGCTCCTGGTGCTGGTCAACAAAGTGTTCCCCTGAGACGGAAAGAATTAAAAACATGCAGTCACCGAGTTAAAGGGTGACTCTGTGGGCGTCGGAGCGAGGAGGACTAAAAAGAACGAGACACTCGGCTCCCCCTACTGGAGAGCATGGGAAATCCCAGCTCAGGTCAGCTTCATTGACATGGCTTATAAGCGTGCCCCCCAGCTCCACACCATGGATTGTGCTGCTTTCTTTCGCGTTTGTCTGTGCTTTGGATTCACACATGGGGAGACCTTGTGGGTGGGAAACCGTGGTGACTAACCTGGTCTCTTTGAGAGGTATGGCCCAGCTCCACTCCTCTTGGTGAGTGCCAGCCTCATCCAGTCATCAGAAAATTTTCCTTTGGGGGGGGGGGGAGGGGTAATCTACTAGGGCAGCTTAAGTGTCTTCTGACATCACTCGCCCACTGGGTATCAGTATAAAGGCTGCCCCCACCTCCATTTCTCTCTTGCAACAGAACTCCAATGTAATGGGGTGGAAGGGCAGGTTGTGGAATAGACATAAGCACGGCCAGATTGTGTCAGACCAAAGGTCTATCCAGCCCAGTGTCCTGTCTCCCGACAGTGGCCAATGCCAGGTGCCTCACAGGGAGGAAACAGAACCGGGAATCATCCAGTGATCCCTCCCCTGTCACCCATTGCCAGCCTCTGACAAACAAGTATAGCAAGGCTGTAACAGGCTGGGTGTCCGAGAGCAGAGGGGACCAGAAAAGCAGCAAGAAGTGAGAGGGTAAACATCAGAGCAAAGTCAGACACAGCAGAAACACTTGAGAGAAAACAGAGGGATTGGTGAAGGAGACAGTTGAATTTCCTGTCCTACATTAATGTATCTAGTTCATAGAATTCTAGTGTTGGAAGAGACCTCAGGAGGTCACCTAGTCCAACCCCCTCCCCAAAGCAGGACCAACCCCGACTAAATCATCCCAGCCAGGACTGAAAAACCTCTAGGGAAGGAGATCCTACCATCTCCCTAGGGAACCCATTCCAGTGCTTCACCCCCTCCTAGTTGAGCCCTATTATAGTCTTGGCCTTCACAATATCCTCTGGCAAGGAGTTCCATAGGTTGACTGTGCGCTACGTGAAGAAATACTTCCTCATGTTTGTTTGAAACCTGCTGCCTATTGTACACTAGAGTGCCTTCTTCCTTGTTTGAATATACTTCAACTGCCCATTCTTTCAAGGAACAAGATTCTTTTGTTAAAGAATAACTACTTGCGTCAATTCTTTGAGTGGAGGGCTGTATCAGTGTGCTTGCAGGGGTCAGCAGGAGTCCTCTGTGGGTAGGAGACAATCCCCTGCTAATATCCTGGCAATTCCTGTAGGACGGCCATCACCTTTTACCCTTCTGGGGTGACTAAACTAGCAAGCCAACACTAGTGTGCCTCAGGTCCAGAGAGTAGGGTAACTCCAGGTACTTTAACATTAGCTACGCTCTTCAGCTACTAAATGAGCTCATTTAATTTGATAAAGTTGTCAAAAGACAGGACACTGACATGGAGCTGTGTCTTAGGCCGAGGATGGTTGAGAAGAAACACTGCGAGACAACTACCCCGCATGTGCAGCCTGGCCTCTGCTACAGAAAACCCCCAATCAATGGCACCAGGCAGTGTTCCCTCTAATCTTGTCCATCCACATGCAGAATAATGTTATGTGCACCGAGGCATGTGTAAATGTGCACCACCAGGAGACACATGCTGCAGCTATGGATGCTCTGCTAATTAGCTGGGTGGCTGCCCAGCTTACAGGGAACACTGCCAGGCACTAGGGG
This sequence comes from Pelochelys cantorii, assembly GCA_032595735.1. Lineage (NCBI taxonomy): Eukaryota > Metazoa > Chordata > Testudines > Trionychidae > Pelochelys > Pelochelys cantorii. Next base: position 4,674,470 of record CM064329.1, read on the forward strand.
GATGCTAATCTGTGTTCAGACCAGATACCTGAGTGATGGGTGAGGGATAAACATCCAGAGAGTGAAGCCAGTGTCCCCTCTGGGCTGGGCTCAGGGTGCAGTCCCCAGGAACACACAGAGAGATTTTCTTTACTCAGAATATTTACCCTCTAGCTCTTCAACAAGGGCTCTGTTCCTTTTCTTCATGGTCTGGTACAGCCTGTCCTTGAATGTTCTGTCCCGGCTCTGTACCAGCTCATACAGCCGCCGCATGGTCTCCGGGTTGGTCCTGATGCTCCGGTACGCCTCAGGCTCCAGGACATCCCTGCGGAGCAGATCCAGGACTTTGTCCACCGAGGAGACGCATTCAATCAGCTGCTTTTGGTGCCGCTCGACGAAGTGTTCCCCTGGGAAAAGGGGCACAAAAAACTCAGTCAATGGCCAAGCTACTTGGCAGCTGTGTCCAGCCCCACATGGAGCTCCAGGGGAGGTCATGCTCAGTAGCGACATGCTCTTCCCCCAGCTTCCTGGCACATGGGGGACATGTCAGGTGCATGGTCTCTTTGGATGGGGCTTTCCGATTCCTGTTGCACCCAGCCAGCTCCATAGCGGGGACAGGTCTGGAACTCTCCTCCTTCCACCCTTTATGACCACACTGGTATCTCCTGTGCCTCAGGGCTGCATGGAGGAAACAGCCCCTCTGTGCCTCTGAAGTTGCCCACCCTGCCTTCCCTGTGCTCCCCTCAGGGCTGCCGGCAGAACTGCTGGGCGTGTGGGCAAGGGGGGCGGCTCCGGGTCCCTGGAAGGGGCTGGGTCTCAGGCAGAAGCTGAACCCTCCAGTGCCGCCCAGCCTGCACCTCAGGACTCCAGTGGCCATTTACAGCGTCCAGGGCTTCAGCCACCACTGCTGCCGGGGTACGGACGGGGGCAGCCCGGGCCCTTTTAAATCACCGGGCCCCAGGGCAGCTGCCCTTTCTGCCCCCTGCCCCGTTGGGGTCCTTGGTTTCCCTGGAGCTGGGAACCCCGCTAGCCAGATGGGCACTGGCGCTATAGTGGCGCCTTCATCTTTACAGAGGCAGAATTTGTTGACAGGGTTAGGAAAGTCGCACACCTAACAACACGGGCAGCTCAGCGGGACATCCCCACTCACACCAGGCCTCACAGACCCACCTGCACGTCCGCCCTGATCTGCCTCATCGCCCTCCAGTTCCTCCTCCTCACCCGTGGCCCCTCCCCCGGGCCACATCTCTTCCTTTGCAGCCCTGGGATGCGGCTGTCATGTTCCCCTGACATTACCACGTTTAATGCATATTCAATGGGGGGGGCTGTTTCTCTTATTTGTATTTCCTCCCCTTACCCACAGGGAGGTGCCCTTGTCCAATTGACTAACCTATCTACCATTGCACCCCATTATCGTGGACGTGGCACCTTTGTGATCGGATGTTCCATCCGGAACCTTCCAGAAACAGGTGTCAACGCCTGTTCGGAGGTCAGATCCCCACAACTCCCCCTTACACCCTCCTGCTAGCTCCTCATCCCTTAGGAGTCATGTATGTTTATCCAGGGCATCTCTGAGGCAGTGGGTTGTACCCACAAAAGCCGTTCATGGCCAAGCTGCTGCCCCCCACCCATAGCACCCCAGTAAGGTGGCTGTTTTTAGCATGCGGGTTCGAACAGACCGGGTGAGCACGTCTACCTGAGCTGGGAACGCACCTCCTGGCTCAAACGTAGCTGTTCCTTCTGGGGCAGGGAGGAAAAGGCTGATTCTTAAACTGCACGTTGTGGGGTGTTATTCTAAGGAGAGGGTTATGAGTGTGTACGTATGCCAGGGTCTGGAGGAACCTGAATGTTATATGCCATGGGGCAGCATCAAACGGGCTCGAATAGGAGTGGGAAGGTGGCCTGGAAACCCTTTTTACTTCCCTTTTTGTCTGGAACAGCCTTTGGTGGACTCTTGTAGGGGAGAGTGAATGGGCTGGAAAAGGAGAGGAAGGGCCTGTTCTTTACAGCATCTGTGGGGCAGGCAGACTCAAGCTATGTGCATGAATGGGGCATTGCTGAAAGGGGGCAGAGTTAAGGTTGCAAGGGCATGTACCTTGTTTTCAGCTCAGTGTTCTAGATGGGGACGACATGCCACCAAAACAACCTTAACTCTGCCCTGAAGTCAGCACGTACCATGGAGTAGCCAGACTTTGCCTTTCTTACCTGGATGGCTGTGCATCTTGGGGAGAGGGGAGCTACTGACTGACACGCCCAGAGCAATTCCCTTGCAGCTTTGCTTCCCCCTCCCATTGTCCTTCCGTTTCTCTGGCCCCTGCCTAACAAAACCCTGCGCTAAAATTAAACAGGAACAGCAGGCTTGGTACACTCATGAGCCACTTAACTGTCACCATGATGGGTTGGGTGTTGAGTCCCCCCTTCCCCGCCTGTCTGGTTGGACTGTGAACTCTCTCATTCTGGAGCTGCCCAGTACCTGCTGCACTGGGACCCCACCAAGATGGGGAGGATGCAACAAGGAAGATTTTAGAGTGGCAGCGAAGGAGGGGGCCCGGTCTCCTGTTGGGAGGTTGAAGGAGTTGTGCAGGTGAATACACTCAGTCTGTCCACGCCGGACACCACGGGCTAATCCTGCTGCGTGATGTGACTCACCTGTAGCTCCTGCACCGGTTCTTAGAGCAGATGACTCCTGGTCGCAGCCACCAGCGCCTGCAGGAGAGAAAGCCGGGGGGCAAAAGAGGACAGGGATCAGCTCCAAGGAAGGGAGGAATTCTGAGAACCAGAGTGTTGAAACGGGGCACAATTCTCCCCCAGTTGTGGGAACCATGCCCATCTTGTGGCCTCCAGCCCATAATCCAGCTCCCACAGTCACCCACCCCTGGGGGAACCCTCCTCTGATCTCTGGGACCCCAGACCAGTCAAGTAAGGGTTCATCATACTGGGTCACTGACTCATTGAAAGCTCCTGCCCCAGCACTAAGTGGCTGCTTTAGAATCTCGGTCCAGCCCAGATACCATAATGATGGGCAAGGGATGGCCACCCAGAGAGAGGAGCCGGTGTCTCCTCTGGGCTGGCTCAGGGTGCCGCCCCCTGGGGGAGGTCGTTCTCTTCACTACAGCGCCTTACCCTCCAGCTTGTCGATCAGGGCTCCCTCGGTTGCTTTCAGTGCCTGGTAGAGCCGGTCCTTGTGCCGGGTGTCCCAGCGGGGCACCAGCTCAAAGAACCGCCGCATCCTCACTGGGTCAGTTCTGACGCTCCGGTACTGCTCATCATCGAGTACGTCCCCGCGGAGCCGCGCCAGCACCTCGTCCACCCGGGAGACTTGCTGGGTTAGCTGCTGTCGGTGCCGCGTGACAAAGTGTTCCCCTGAAGAGGAAGCCCTTTCCCGCGTAAGCAGCCTGGAGTGGCTGAACTGAATCACCGGGTTATTTCGGACAGAGTCCTGAGCAGGGGTGGGAGCAAAGCTGCCCTGCCCCGCGGGAAACTCCAGGACAGGGGGTCTCCTTGGAGCACAAGGAGGGAAATTTCTCGGCTCCAATCCCCCTGGGGGCTGTTACTTTTCACAGTGCAGGCCTGGGCAGTGGGTGAAGGGAAGGGTGGGGGAAGGCAAGCCCCAGCCCCTCCCACAACCCCACCCCTTTTGCCCTGGCCCCACCCCCATGGGAGCCAAGGCCCCTCCCACCCAACACACAGCCCCAATCTCCCTGGGCTTGGAACACAGGAAGGGTGTTTGGGGGCAGCACGACTCTGCCCCCAGTACACCCACAGTCGTCGTTCTGGGGTGGAGTCTCGTAAGACTCAGAGAGAGGCAGCACTCATACCTCACGGCCATAGCCCCTCCCAGGCTGTATGAGGTGGCCCTGCCCTGGCCCCGTTCAGTTCCTTCTTACCACCCGTGGCCGGAGTCGGAATTTGGTGTGGTTTTCAGCCTCGCAAGCCTCTCTATTCAGTGACACCCCCCCACTCCCCGGCACCATTTGTGTCTTCCCCCTTTCCTGTCTTGTGTCAGGAAACTGGGTTCCTGTTTGTGATAACGCCCGCGAGGCGAGCGTCTGATTGACAGGGCCTCCTTAGGTAAAGGAAAACCTCAGGGCATCGACTCAGAGAAGCATTAACAGGAGTGTTGTGAGCAAGACAGGAAACATCATTCTTTCGCTCTACTCTGTGCCGATTAGCCTTCAGTTGGAGGATTGTGTCCAGTTCCAGGCACCACATTTCAAGAAAGATGTGGAGAAATTGGAGAGGGTCCAGAGAAGAGCAACAAGAATGATCAAAGGTCTAGAGAACATGAGTGATGAGGGAAGACTGAAAGAATTGGGCTTGTTTAGTCTGGAAAAGAGAAGACTGAGAGGGGACATGGTAGTAACTTTCAAGTATCGAAAAGGGTATTATAAGGAAGAGGGAGAAAAATAGTTCTCCTTGGCCTGTGATGATAGGACATGAAGCAATGGGCTTAAACTGCAGCAAGGGAGGTTTAGGTTGGACATTAGGTAAATCTTCCTGTGAGCGTGGTTAAACTCTGGAATAAATTGTCTAGAGAGGTTGTGGAATTTCTATCTCTGGAGATATGAAAGAGCAGGCTGGACAGATACCTGTCAGGGATGGTCTATATGGTGCCCGGTCCTGCCGTGAGGGCAGGGGACTGGACTCGATGACCTCTCGAGGTCTCTTCCAGGCCTAGTGTTCTAGGATTCTATGATTTTAGAACCCAGAGACAGGAGCTAGTGACCCTCAGGGCTGGGCTCAGGGGGCAGCTGCCATGGGGATGGATTGGGAGCTTAATTTCTTGCTCCATTTATTTACCTTCTAGCTCTTTGACAAGGGCTGGGTTGGTTGTTGCCAGCGCCTGGTAGAGCCGGTCCTTGCGCAGGGTGTCCCAGTTCGGCACCAGCTCGTACAGCTTCCGCATTCTCTGGGGGTCGGATCTCTCTGCCCAGATGCTCCGGAATTGCTTGTTGCTTAGCACATTCCCACAGAGCAGGGCCAGGACTCTGTGCACCGAGGACGCGCATTGGATCAGTTGTTCCTGGTGCCGCTTCACAAAATGTTCCTCTGGGCAGAGAGGCACTAAAACAACAAATCCAGCAGTGTGATTTCGAGCTGTTCCAAGCCATTTCAGGCTGTTCCCTGGAGCCAGTCAGCCACAGTCCTGCACCGGGGTGGGAGTAAAACTGCCCTCCCCACACAGGACAGATACCTCAGGGGTCCCCGCCCCTCCTCCATGCCCCTCCCCCATGCTGCATGGATGGGGCACTCAGGTGCTTGAGAATGAAGCTCCATTATTTCTCCAGCCTTCTAATCCGGGGGTGGCCCAAAGTGATTTACAGGCTGTAGAGATGGGGACCACTTCCCCACACAGACATGCAGCCACTCCCGAGACAGGACTGGCTGCTCTTCAACCATCACGCCCCCGCGCAGCATCATGTCAGCCAGGCCATGAAGAGTTTTAGCTGTTGAGACGGGGAGGCGGTGAAGTTAATTATTAAATGTCACTGGCCTCAGTGACGAATGGGGGAGATGGGGCAGAGTTAAGGGCGTCTGAGGTAACCACATTTCTAGATGCAGCGTTAAGTTCTGCCCCCGCTGCAAGCACCTGTCGTGGGGTGATCCAGGAGGAAGACAGGAAGCTGGGGTGACATCTAGGAGGGGCTGTAGAAAAGAGGTGAGGAGGCCAGCCTGGGGGACAACTAGAGTTTACAGAAGTGGTGCCATTCTGTAAATACATGCAGGCTCTCTAGGGCAGCCAACTAGTGACTAAGTGGGGTGGTTTAGAATTTAGCAGCAGCTGGAGGAATACCAACTCCAGGGGCAAAAAATTGGGTACTCAGCATCCCCCTGCCCCTTCCCCTAGTGCCTCCCGCTCACCAGAGATCAGCTGTACAGGAGGCAGTGGCGGGCAAGAGGTGGAGCAGAGGCAGGAATTGGTGGGAATGGAGCCTTGGCAGGGGAGGGGGAAGAGGTGGAGTGGGGGTAGGGCCTGGGACAGAGCAGAGGTCAAGCACCCCTTGGAAATGAGGAAGCTGGCACCTGTGCGTGTTCAGCCCAATGATGCCCGGGGTGTACAAACACGGGGCGATGAGCTAGTGACAGTGCTTCCTGGAAGCTGAGCACTTGGGCGGCCACCCAGGAGAGACTCAAGTGCCACCCAGCTGATTAGCAGTGCAACCGCAGCTGGCAGTGGGTCTCCTGGTGGTGCACATCCTCACACACCTTGGTGCACATAAAATTTTTTTCTGCACACAGATGGAAGAAAAATGAGGGAATTCTGGCTAGTGCCCTTCTGGGTAAGGCTTGATGGGACAACCCCCAGGTCAAAAGGGACATTTGTCATCACTCCATTTATTTACCCTCTAGTTCTTTGATGAGAGCCGGGTTTGTTATTGCCAGCGCTTGGTAGAGCCCGTCCTTCTCCCTGGCATCCCAGCTCGGCACCAGCTCATACAGCCTCTGCATTCTCCCTGGGTCGGAGCTCTCAGCCATGATGCTCCAGTACTGATGATCATCCAGCGTCTCCTCACGTAGCAAACTCAGGGCTGCGTCCACCCGGGAGACTCGCCAAATCAGCTGCTCTCGGTGCCGCTCCACAAAGTGTTCCCTGGGCGAGTGAAACACTGCGAACGAGACATCCACCAGGGCTATTCCCAGCTGCGCAGGCTACTTCCGACCCATTTCGCCGGAGCAGGGATGGAGGCAAACCTGTCCTGCCCTCAGGCAGAGCTCAAGGACGGATCTTACCTCAGGGGTCACTCCAATTCCCCTGCACATGGGGGGACATGCCTGGGGTTTGTGTCCCCCGCCCCCAACGGACCCTGCAGTCCCTTAGGAACAAGTCTCTCTCCTCAAACCACCCGGAGGGGTGAACTTTACTGTGGAGACTCAAAGATACCCAGGACCCAAGACAAGCAGGGAGGACACTGGGCCTTTGGTGTCAGCCTCTGAAGTGTGCCCTGATAGGGGAAGGGAAAAGAGCGGAAACCTTTCCCCCTCACGTCAGTCTCCCGTCCCAGCCTTCTCCAGCTAATGCTACCTGCCCTCAACCAGTGCCTACCTGCCCTCAACCAGTGCCTGCAGGGCAGGAGGAGAGGGCCTCCCCAGGCCTGCAAGGGTGGCTTTGTGGTCAAGGCACTGCCCCGGGACACCAGCTACCTGGGCTGGGTTCCCGGCTCTAATACAAGCACTTTATGGGACCTCAAGCAAATGTCTCCGTTCCCTCGGGATCTCAGCTTTCCTGCCACTCACTGAAGAGCATAATCCATCCCTTCTCCCACCGCCTGCTTGTGCTAACCTGGTGCCTTCGGAGCAGGGTCTCTTCCCCCGTCCCTGTACGGTGCCTCACACAACGGGGCCCAACCTAGGGGCAATGGCCTGAAAAGCAATTCCTTGGAATAACCTGCCCCCGTGAGAGAAGGCTGATGTCATCTCCGGCGAGGGCCTGAGCCAGGCTCAGCCTGTGAGCTCTGAACGCCAACCCCCCACATTCGATTTGTCCTCTCCTCTGCCACAACAGCCAGGACCCTGCTCAACCTGCACAGGACGCTGGTTCCCAAAGCCAGGCTCTCGAGTTAGCCTCTCCTCTGAGGAGCCATTCAAAGCCCCCACATTAGTCACCATCAATGACTAAACTCTCTGTGCTGATGGACCCCTGGCCACAACTGCCTGTTTCATGCAGTGACCGCGTCACTCATGTAACATCCTGGGCCCTGCCCCTTTTCAGGTAACACAACAGCAACTGCCACTGCCTGTATAATGGGACAGGCAAGGACAACTGTGGGAACCACCGGACTGGCTCAAACCCTGAGTCCATCTAACCCACTGGCCTGTCTCTGACAGCGGCCGGAACTAGATGCTATGCTGGAAGGTGCCCGAGCCTGCAGTACCAGATCTCATCCTGGTCTCCAGGGTTAGATCTGCAGAACAAGCAGACACCCACCCCAGTGAGTCTCAAAGCTTGGGTCTGCAGCTTTGGGCTCATCTTCTGCAGCTTGTAGAGGTTCAGGCTGGGAGTGTGAAGCTTAGAGAAGGGAGCTGGGTTCAGAGCCTGAATGTTTATGTAACGCCAGCAGGAGGAATTGAACCTGGGACCTCTGGAGCTTAGTATGAGTCTCTACTGCATGAGCTAAAAGCCAGCTGGCTATGAGCTAAGATTGCAGAGCAGACTCATTCTTCTCTCTGTAAGGGCATGTCTACACTAGGAAATCCCTCCCCTTTGGAGAAGGAGGGATGGGTCAGGTTGGGGTGATTTCAGGAGAGGGAAGTAAAACAGCTGGAGGGGGCTGGGCCAGGGAACCGCTGGCCTTTTGAGAAACGCACCTCTCTGCAAACACTCAGTGCAGAGCATTCAGTCTTCTAAAGTCTGCTGGTTCCAATGGGAGTTAGGAGCCCAAATGCCTGTGAGGGTCTGGGCCTATGGTCACTAGTGCACTCAGCTAAGGGCTAACACTGCTGGGATTATCCCCAGCCCATGTCCAGACAGGCTGCCTGGACAGTCCCCGATACCACAACGACAGGCAAGGGGTACAACCCCAGAGGAACAAGCTGGTTCAGGATCCAGCTCCCTGGAGGTGCGGGGTGTGGATAAATCCCTGTAATATTATACTTTGTATTAAGATCGTGTCCTTTTAGATATATCTTTGTAAGTGTTCTTATAGAATCTCTGTAACATTTCTCCTATAACTTTATATTAAGATATATAGATCTTGTAAGAAAAAATGTCCTTTGAGCTCTCCCCTTTCCTTGATTGTCCTGTGGAAGTGAATGAGGTGTGAAAGGAGAATGAAAGGGGAGCACCTCCAGTAGCAGTTGCAAGGGTGGAGAGGGGCCGGGAGCCAGATCCAAGACAATACTTGTAAAGTGAGCTCATTAAGAAGACTGGACATACAGATGCCTTGGGAGTCAAGCAGCAAGTGCCTGCCCTTGGAAGAACTCTCTTTGAAGCAGCATTAAGAAAGGCGAGGTGATGACTAATTGGCTGCATGAGAGGGATAAATATGAGGCATCTTGCAGAGAGACCCCAGGTTTTCATCTTGTCAACATGGGAGCATTGATCCGGATCGGCAGAAGCCCGGCTCCACCCCTTCCCCATCTAACGCACCTGGCCAGTGCAGTTAGGGGGAGCAACTTTTGGTAACAAGAAGACGGAGTGTGCTTGTGTGTGTGTGTGTGTGTGAGAGAGAGTGCATGAGTGTAATATATCCTATGCATATGATAAGTATTGATTGATCTATGTATGTTCAATAAATGTGGCGTGTTGCCTTACCCCCCCCTGAAAAAGATCCCGGGTGCTTCTTTTAAGCACAACAGGGGTACAATTATTTTTTAACCCCATTTATTTACCTTCCAGCTCTTTGACAAGGGTTTGGTTTGTGTCTTTCAGCGCCCGGTAGAGCCGGTCCTTGCACCGTGTGTCCCAGCTCGGCACCAGCTCGTACAGCTTCCGCATCTTCCCCGGCTCAGTGCAGAGCTCCAGGTATTGCTCCTCATGCAGAGCAGCACCACACAGCAGAGCCAGGACTTCATCCACCAAGCTGGCTCGCTGGATCAGCTGCTCTCGGTGCCACTCAACAAAGTGTCCCCCTGAGCAAAAAACGTGAAACCCCCCCCCCATGGAATCATTGGGTTTAGGGGCCAAACTATTCAGGGCTGGTCCAGGGGCTGCTTACGGTAGGTCTACAGTCACGGCGGGCCTAGGTCATCTGACTCAGCTACAAGGCTAGAATCTCCTACGTAGATGTTTGGACAGCAGCCCAAGCTCTGGGACCCTCCCTCCTTGTCACCCCTGAAGTTTTGAGCCCCACAGATTCATATTAGCCATGGAATTAAGAACATAAGAACAGCCAAACTAGGTCAGACCAAAGGTCCATCTAGCCCAGGGGCCTGTCTGCTGACAGTGGCCAATGCCAGGTACCCCCGAGGGAGTGAACAGAACAGGGAATCACCAAATGATCGTACCCGTCACCCATTTTCAGCCTCTGATAAACAAAAGATAGGGACACCATCCCTACCCATCCCGGCTAATAGTCATTGATGGACCCATCCTCCATGAATTTATCTAGTTCTTTTTTGAACCCTGTTAAAGTCCTGGTCTTCACAACATCCTCTGGCAGGGAGTTCCACAGGTTGTGCACTGCATGAAGAAAAATGTCCTTTTGTTTGCTTTAATTGGTATGCCTGTGTACACATCCCTTTAGCCAAAGCCCTGTCCCAGGATGGATCTGCATCAGAAATGCAAGCCCTCACCCAGCTTCCCATCATGCAGGGGGGCAGGCCAGCTGCACTGGATATAGGGCCATCTGCTCCCCTCACCCACCACTGACATGCCCCACTCCTGTCTTCACATCCCCAGGGAAGTCTCCCCTTGGTGACCCCTTTCCTCAGGTTGTTTCCTTTACCTCGTTGCCCCCATGTTGCTGATTTCCTAGTGGACAGTGCCTGTGTGTGCACAGCACAGCAAGGAGTCCCCCTGAGCGGAGGTATGGACGGGCCAAGCAAAAGAAGCCAGCTCACAGGAGGAGCACTCCAGAGAGGGGTAACAGCAGGCATCAGGGAGAAGGGCATATGGAAGGAGGCTTAAACCACATGGCATGGGCAGAGTGACACTCAGCATTCTGGGACCCAGCGGAGAAGGCAGGGAAGGAGGCTGAGAAGGGTCAGCGGCTGTAGGAGCTTTGTTCAGCAGAGGAACATGCTAAGCCCCCCCCTCAGTGCAGTTAACGGAGGGTTACATCGGCCGGGTGATTTGGCAGCACCTACACCGGTGCTCCTGGAGGGCTCCTACCCCCAGCTACTCACCCCAGCTGGGCAGCGCCTGGGGCGGTGTCTTTCTGGACCAGAGAAGCCCAGGCCAGAACGGTGAGTCCAAACCCCACATCCCTACCCCACCCCCAAATTCTGGAGCCCTTTGAAACTGGAGTGACTGTTACAAATGGCCCTTAACGGATTAATAGGCCAACGCAAGCCCCAAGAGTCAGCAGACTGCGAGAACATCACACTGAGCCCCTGGGGTCCTGCCCTCTGACAATGGCTCCAGAGCAGGGTTCCCCATAAGCTGAGCACTTGGCGAGTCAGGTGCTTCCCAGCTGATTAGCAGAGCGCTCACAGCCAGCAGCCTGTGTTCCTACTGGTGGTGCACATCCACACGTCTTGGTGCACAGAACAAAATGTATTCCGCATATGAATGCAAAAAACCAAGAGGGAACATTGCTCTGGAGCCTCTGGTCACCATTTCTCTCCCTGCTTAGGGGCCAGGGCATGGACAGAATAGACACCTGCTTCTGGAGTCCACTCAGCTCCCCACACAGAGGGATTTTGAACGACGCAGGGATTTAGTGTGTGACCAGGTGGGGCAGCCCTGCAGAGAACCCCCTTGGCACTGGCTACCTAAAGCCAGAACTCTCCCAGCCCGCCAGCCCTGCCCCACACAGGCGGGAAGACACCCTAAGTCTTAAGGGTGCCCTTTTTCTTTCCTTCATTCCACCGGGCCCGCCTGGAGAGGTGTTAGGGAGGGAGCCGAGGGTTGTGTGCCACAGGGAAGGGAGGAGAATTTGTTAAGACTGTTGATGCTTATTAAGCCTGCTTCCCTGTCAGGCGTGGGTGTGCCCAGCCTCCTCTCAGACAGGGCATTAGGCCTCTCACCTTGTGCACCACCCCATGAGTGTCTCAGGCCCTAGGACCCAGGGCCTCTCACTACACCCCTTCTCCGGTACAACAGTCCAGAGGTAGCGAGGCCCAGCAGACAGAGGCTGTAGTAGCACCTCCCTTTCGGGGTTAATAGGGTGGGTAGAGGGACCCAGGACCACCCCTCTCCACTGGGTCCCAGACCAGCGCCCTGTCAGTGGTGGGTGCATTCCCACCATTCGTGCAGCAGGGAATCTGCCTGAAACATGCTGAGCTCTTGGGGATTTACCTCCCCGCCCTAGGCTACTCGCTACCAGCCTCCCCGACATCAGCTTCTTCTCCAGTCACTTCCAGGCCAAGGACTCTTCCAGCCATTCCCTGCTGACTAGTCTCCATGGTCTGATCCTGCCACAGCTCCTTCTCCCATGGCCATCAGCCCTGACTGAGCTGCTCCGCAGACCTTTATACCTGTCCTCCAGCTGGAGCATGCCCAGTAGGGCTCTGGGGCGGGGCTCTCTCAGCTAGGCAGCCCTGATTAACTCTTTCAGACCCAGTGCGGGGTTGGTGCACCCCGTCACACTCCCCTAACGCCTCCTGTTTCTTGTCCCCAGTAAAGCCCCCCATATTGAATTTTTTTTTTGAGTGCAGCTTTGAAAGTGTTGGGGTTTGTAGCAAGGTGTGGTGGTGTTCGTATGCTCAGTCGTGTTCCTTGGGCATAGAGCAGAGGTGCCCATTATTTGCCCAAGCAACAGTGCCCCTTGTGTCTCAGGCATGGAGAGAAGTCGCCTAGAGTGGAGGCGTGAGGTGCTGAAGTAAAGAATCCAAGACTGGTGTTCCCTCTAATCTTTTCCATCCATGTGCAGAATAAATGTTGTTCTGTGCACCAAGGCATGTGTGGATGTGCACCACCAGTAGGAACACATGCTGCCGACTGTGGGCGCACTGCTAATCAGCTGGGAGGCATTTGAATCTCTCCTGGGTAGTTGCCCACGCGCTCAGCTTACAGGGACCACTACCCAAGACCCAACGGAGGCAAGAAGCCACCCCAGTTAGCAAACGGGAGGGAGGAGCTGTATGGTGGGAGCTGATTAAGCGTCCCCGGCCATCTCCGGTACCACAGTGATGGGCAAGGGATAAAAGTCGGTGAGCCAAGCTTGTGCTCGCAGTGGGATGGGATTCGGGTAAATCCCCTGGGGTCACACAGGGAGCCCACTTCCCAGATGTCACTTACGTACCCTCCAGCTCTTCGACAAGGGCCCTGTTTGTTACTTTCAGCGCCAAGTGGAGCAGGTTCTTGCTCCACGCATCCCAGCTGGGCACCAGCTCGTACAGCTTCTGCATCTTCTCCGGGTCAGTCCTCTCAACTGTGAGGGTTTGGAGGGGTCTGCTCTGAAGCTCCAGTGCCTGCATGTGCAGGGGAGGGAAGACATCCCTACTCGCAGCAAGGGCTGTACACTTTACGTGCGGCTTGCCAAAGTGTGTCCCTGAGAAGTCATTTAAACATACCAAATGAACGATTGTCATGATCATACCACAGGCAGCTACTGGCCTGTCCCATCCTCCCTCATTTATTTCCCCAACTGCCCTCCACCCTCCCCAACTTTGCTGGTCCTGTGGCTGGAGGCGGGGAAATAAATATTACTCCTGCTGCCGTTAATCATAGAATCACAGAACACAAGAATGGGACGGGACCTTGAGAGGTCATTAAGCCCCGTCCCCTGCGCTCACAGCAGCACCAAGCACGGTCTGACCATCTCTGATGAGTGTCTGTCCAACCTGCCCTTAAATCTCTCTAGAGATGGAGATTCCACAACCCCCGGGGCAATTTATTCCAGTGTCTAACCTCCCTGACAGTTAGGAAGTTTCTCCTAATGTCCAACCTAAACCTCCCTTGCTGCAATTTAAGCCCATTGCTTCTTGTCCCAGCCTCAGAGGCCAATTTGTCTCCCTCCTCCTTGTAACTTCCTTTTAGATACTTGAAAATCGCTATCATGTCTCCTCTCAGTCTTCTCTTTTTCAAACTAAACAAGCCCAGTTCTTTCAGTCTTCCTCATAGTTCATGTTTTCTAGACCTTTCATCATTCTTGTTGCTCTTCTCTGGACCTTCTCCAATTTCTCCACATCTTTCTTGAAATGCGGTGCCCAGAACTGGACACAATACTCCAGCTGAGGCCTAACCAGGGCAGAGTAGAGCGGAAGAATGACGTCTCGTGTCTTGCTCACAACACTCCTGTTAATGCCTCCCAGAACCATGTTTGCTTTTTTACAACAGTCTCACACTGTTGATTCATATTTAGCTTGTGGTCCTCTATGACCCCTAGAGCCCTTTCTGCAGGACTCCTTCCTAGGCAGTCGCGTCCCATTCTGTAGGTGTGAGACTGATTGTTCCTTCCTAAATGGAGGACTTTGCATTTGTCCTTATTAAACTTCATCCTTTTACTTTCTTAGACCATTTCTCTCCAGTTTGTCTAGAGCATTTTGAATTATGACCCTAGCCCCAAAGCACTTGCAACTTTATTCATGAATTGAAGCTCTCCTGGGCCAGACAATGCCCTTCCTCAGCCGCACACACACTTCGTGTGGACCCTGGGTTAATTCAGGCAGCAGAGGAAGCCCAGTTGCTATAGTTCTGCCTCCTCCTGGGGTGGGGGAGGCAGCAGTTAAAGTGCTGGGGGATAAGTCCTAGGACAGAATCAGAAACCGGACGGACACCGGGGAAACACAGAGCTCCGCTCACAAAACCAGGCAGGGTCAGGCAGCCAGACAAAGAACTTTAAGGGGACACTTTCAGGAGCAGGAAAAACAAGCTCATGTTGGGAACCAGTTCCCTGGTGTACCCTCCACCCCCATCTTTCAGCCCCAAAATGACTCCTCTGTCCCCATGCCAACACTGTTTGGTGATAGCCCCTCTGTGTTCTCTGGTGCTGTTTACACAGGGGACTGAGCAGGCCTCAGAAAACAGTCCCCTCTCCAGCATGCAGGGGAACATGCCAGCTGCTCGACATACCCACTGTGGTAGCCTAGCTCTTAGTGTTTAAGAGGAGTTAGTTCTTGAACAAATGGACTCACAGATGGACGGACAGACAGACAGACACATCTACCTTTCTAAAATACAGAGATATAGATTTTGAGTGTTGCTTGATTTTAGACAAACTGTGTTAGCTTATATTATCTGAAAAGTGTAACTCACCAACTTTAAAAAAAAATATGCATGCCTGGGGAACGACTCATGTGTGTTTTGCTATTCTCAGGGCTTGTATTTTTCTGTAACAGGGTTTCGTTCGCTTGTTGTTTTAAATCTCTAAACTGAGCGCTCAGTTAAATCAGCTAGCTGATTGGCTGACAGTGATTTCATAAGAGGAAGAGCCTGCCTGGATTTCAACGGAACATTCTTACAAGCAAGAGGAGGGAAGATGTTTGCTTTTAGATTTGGTAACCAAAGACCCTGAAATGCAGGTGAACCCCACCAAAGCCTGTGGGAACACTAGAGTTACTTCTCACTGTGTTTCTGCAGGCCCTGGCCTGGTTAGATTGAATTTGTTTTCTTTCTGGGTGTGTAGAATTGGAGATAATGAAAGCAGATTATAAAACAGCCACGTCGTGTTGTAAAAACAAAGCTAGTCGTTATGTTTCTTTATCAGAAGATTTTACACAGTTGCCTGTGTGTCGTTCCAGGCTTGCTTGGTGACAGGTGTCTTGAAATAAATAAACCCAAATAACTGGAACTGGTGTGATTATGTTGCGTTATTTTGACACATAAAATATGCAGAATTTTGCAACATGTGAAAATATTGCGCACTGAATTTTCAACTTCTCGTGGCAGAACTGCCCCAGGAGTATCGTCTGCACCAGTCAACACCACGCACCCAGCGTAACGCAGGCATGGAAAGGGAGTAGAGGGACGCAATACTCCCAGGCTGTGTCTACACTGGCGCGTTCTTGCGTGAAAACGGCCGCTCTTGCGCAAAAACATGCCGCCTGTCTACACTGGCCGCGTGTTCTTGCGCAAGAACACTGACGTTGTACTGTAGAAAATCAGGGCTTCTTGCGCGAGAGCTCTTGACGCTCCCGCTCAGGAAGAAGCCCTCTTGCGCAAGAGCTCTGCCAGAAGAGGCCAGCGTGGACAGGCAACATGAATTTCTTGCGCAAGAAGCCCCTATGGTTAAAATGGCCATCGGCGCTTTCTTGAGCAAGAGAGCGTCCACACTGCCATGGATGCTCTTGCGCAAAAGCACATGGCAGTGTAGACGCTCTCTTCTGGAAGAGTTTTTGCACAAGAAGCTGCCAGTGTAGATGTAGCCGCAGTGACCACTGGGCAGGGAGTACGGGAGGCAGCTGCACTGCAGAGTGACCACGAGGGACAGCTGCACCAGCAGGAGATTGGCCAGCTGGGGATGGGGTTCCACATGGCCAGCCACTGGTAAGTGGCCTCCCTGCCCAAAACAGTGCCCGCCATCCCTGCTGCAGACCCCCCCAGGAGCCCCTCTCAGGAGGAGAAGCTGGGAACTGTGGCCATTATTCCCCCCCCCCCCCAAGAGAGGCTCCACCAAGGTGTGTCCAGGGAAAGCGGCCTGGCCCCAGACCAGCTGCAGGCTAAGGGTAAGGTTGCCAGGTGTCCAGTGTTGAACCGGACAGTCCAGTATCTGAGCTTTCTGTTCGGGAAACAAATTGAGACAATAGAAATGTCCAGTATTTTCGAACTAAGATGCAATGTAGATCGTGATGTAATGTTGAGTGTGTCCAGTATTTTTGTTGAAACCATCTGGCAACCCTAGCTAAGGGAGGGAGGCAGCTAGAGACCAGGGCCTGCCCCCAGACTGCCACCCCTCCAGACAGGCTGGAAGCTGGGAAGAGGGTATCTGGAGGCCAGGGCAGGCCCTCAGAGTGCTGCCTGCCCCCCTGAGCAGCTGCAGGGTGGGTGAGGGGCAGCTGGAGGCCAGGGCTAACCCCAGAGCACCATGGCCCCCCCCAGACAAGCCACAAGTCAGGGGGGCACTGGAGGCCAGCGCCAGCCCCTGGAGCACCACGCAGGCGGGGGGGAGGGGGGGCGGAGGGGAGAGCAGGAGGCTGGGGCTGTTCTGTGGAGCCTTCCCCCCTCGAACAAGCTGGAGGCCCATCCTCGGCCCCCCAGGAGGAACAGCCCATGGGGGATTGCAGCCCCGGTTCCCTAGGACGAGCCACCAGCCAGGGAGTGCAGTGGAGCAGCACGACCCTCACAGGCAGCCCCATTTAAAATCCCCACCTGGACCCCCAGCCTTAAGCCTTCCCCCCGCCCCCCAGCATGCAACCCCCTGCCCCGAAGCAGAGTCAATGAACATGTGAGCGGGCTCTGTGCAGGGCAGGGGGGCAGAGAAGCATTGACGGGCTGTCGGGGCCCAGAACCTCAGCGGGGCCGGGCGTTCTGCAGGAGGGAGATCTGCTGCCACCGGTCCCCCCTCCCCAAATCTAAACTCCTGGCTCTGCCCCCCCCCCCCCGCTGCTATCACCTCGCACTTCTGGTGCCTCCCCGTCGAGGGGAAAGGTCCTGGCTTAAGCCTCTCGATCTGACCCGTTCTCTGGCTGAGAGCAGAAAGCGAGCCGGGGGGACGGTGTCCAGGGACCCTCTGAGGGGTTGCCAGGCAGGGTGTGGGGCTTGTGGCTTCCGTTGTATCCAAGGGGTGCAGTTTAGCTCAGTGGCTCTCAGCACCCCCCCACTCCACCCCCACCCCCCACCCACACCCCACCCTACCCACTGTGCCAGCGCATCGGCCCCCTGCTCCGAGTTCCTCTCTCTGGATCCCTCCTTACCCGCTGCGAAGGGGACTTTCAGTGACTGACACTCAACTAACAGCTCCTCGGTTCCAAAGTCCTGCCCGTGGGAGCTGGCCGCTGCTTTCGCTGCTGCGCCCTCGTAGCCGCCTACGGAAGTTGGCCCTTGCAACTGGATTTCAGGCCTTTTGCCCTGGTGCAGCCCCCCACGCTCGGGTCTGCCCGCCATGCTGCCGCCCCCGGCAGAGGCCCCGCCGCGAGCCCGGCGCAGCAGCGAGCGAGTCAGACCCCGGCCCGGGAGCAGGAAGTCCTTGCTGTGCCGGGAAGGAGGCAGGGCTCGAACCTCCCTCCCCCCCTGGGCTCCGAGCGCACAGGGCAGCCGCCTCTCGCTGCCGCGTGCCCTGCCTGCCCCCTGCTAAGGGGTCTGCCCGGGGCGCGCGTCAGGCTCGGAGGCGTCTTCCCTCAGCCAGCCCTGCTCGCCATGGGTGTGTCCAGCCCCCAGCCCGCTCGACGGCCCCTGCTGAGGCAGGCAGAGCCACCAAGGCCTGCGAGCGCCCGGCTCCTGCGGCTGTGAGGGCGCGGCGAGGTGCCTGCGTACCCTTGAGGGACTGGGCTCTATGCTAAGGAAGGCTTATGGCAGGGGGAACCTCAAGCCCAGGGGCTGGATGTGGCCCCCCCTCCCCCCGCCCTCTGTTTGCCTGGATCTAGGGCCCCCCCCATGGGGCTGGAGCACACAAAATCTACAGGCTCTGGTGTGTGAGGAGAGAGATATAGGAGGAGGGTCTTCTTCTCATTTGGGAGCCACTGTTATTGGGGGAGGGATTTTTTTTTTTGCAGGCACTTTCTGTGGGTCGGTGGTCCTCAGCTTACCAAGGGGTTCCCCACCCCAGTTTAAAAAGCCACAGGGAGTGGCTCTCACATTACCGGGGGTAATTTCCCCTTCAGGCAGACCCATAGTCTCCTATAGAGGATACTACTCTCCGAGAGGCTCTGGGAGACAGACCCATAGTCTCCTATAGACAACCACCTAACCTCAAGATGATTCTTACCAACAACCACAGGACATACCACACTAATACCAACCCTGGTACCGTCCCTTGCAACAAACCCCGTTGCCAGCTTTGTCCACATATTCACTCTGCTGATACCATTATTGGTCCTAACCAAGTGAGTTATAAGATCAAGAACACATATTCCTGCGCATCCAGAAATATAATTTATGCTATCGTGCCGAAAGTGTCCGTCTGCTATGTACGTTGGACAAACATCTCAGACACTTCGCCAAAGGATCAATGCCCACAAAACAGATATTAGACAGGATCACAAAGAAAAAACAGTTTCTTGCCATTTCAACCAGAAAGGACATTGTCTCAACGACTTGATTACCTGCATCCTGCTTCAAAGGCCTTTTAAGACTACACTTGAAAGAGAATCCTCTGAACTGTCATTCATGCTTAAATTTGACACTTTACACCTAGGTTTGAATAAAGACTCTAATTATCTCACCCATTACAAAGATAGCTTCCCCAGTTATCACCTCTAATATCATTAGCTCACAGACATTTACCTCCCCCCCCCCATTCCCCTTCTGTTCTGAAATTTGATTTGTCCTTTTCATATGTGTTCATTTTTTTAATTGTATCCTTTGGTATATATGGTTGTGACAATTTTCTTCCACTATTTGATCTGAGGAAGTGGGTCTGGCCCACGAAAGCTCATCACCTAATAAACCATCTTGTTAGTCTTTAAAGTGCTACATAGTCCTGTTTTTTGTTTCAGCTACACCAGACTAACAGGGCTACATTTCTATCACTCTTCTAAGTGCTCTTATCAGCTTCATTTAGCATGGACACGTTAATTGACAATTTCTTTCCCCCTTCTTTTTTCCGTTTCTCCGCTCTGTGCTATTTATCTTAAAACTGGACCCCTTAAACTCCAGTCATCTGAGGAAGTGGGTGTGCCCACAAAAGCTCATGAGCCTATATATATATTTGTGTTAGTTTCTAAGGTGCTGCTAGACTATTGGTTGTTTTTTAAGTTTTTCCAGTTACAGACTAACACCGTTACCCCTCTGAAATGTCATCTCGCTGCTGGAGGTGAGCCACAGCCGCGCTGATTGAATTAGCACTGATGTCACACTTAGGCTATGTCTACACTATGGAGTTTTTTCCAGAGATCTCCCGGAAAAACTCCACCGCGTCCAGGGAACGCATCTGCTCTTCCAAATTTTTTTTCAGAAGAGCAGACGTGCTCTTTCGGAAGCCCTGTAAACTTCGTTTCACGAGGAATAAGGGCTCTTCCAAAAGAGGAAGTTTTTTGGAAATTTGGCCCCATGTAGATGGGCCAAATTTCGGAAAAACCTCTTCCGAAAAAAGAATCGGAAAAAGGTACACAAATTACGGCACGCAACTTGCAGACCTTTTTCTGAAAAAGAAGTGTAGTGTAGACGTAGCCTCAGAGGTAGCCCTGTTAGCCTGTAACTTAAAGAGAAAAGAGCAGTCCTGTGGTGCCTTCTGAGACTAACAAATACATCTAGTTGTGATGGGGGGCAGCCACAGATGACCCCTCGGGGATGCCTCCCGGGGTGGTGACACGGGCACTGCCACTCGCCTTCCTGCTCTCTGGGGCTCCTCACTACCTGGTCCTGCTGGGCCAGCTCCCTGGTCTCCCCCAGCCAAGGCCCTGGACTGAGATCCCTGTCTCCCCCCCCCCCCCCCCCCCATGCACACACACCCGAGCAGCAGCACAGACACCGGATCTCTTCAGGTCCAAGGAGAGTGCAGCTGTGGGCCCAGCTTTCTGGGATATTGCTCCCCAAATGGGAGCAAATCCCCCAAAGAATTAGGTAAATCACCTTTAACAATGAAAGGGGGAATGTGCACCCTGGTTGCCCCCCCCCCCAGATGTTTACACTGGGTTTGATAGAAAATAAAAGGGGTTTTATTAAATAGAAGCAGTCGGATTTAAGTGGTAATAAGCGAGAACAGGCAGAGCAAAGCAGGTTACAAATCAAAAGAAACAAAACTGCTTGGCTAATTCTACACTGAAACCTCAGCACAAACTTTTTCAAACTCATCCTAAAACCTCCTTTCCAGCTGCCCCTCCAAACCAGGGCTGTCTCTGCACCCTGGGGTCTTCTGGCTCCTTCCCTCAAGTGCAGCCCAAACAAAAGACTAAGGCCCCTGCTTTCCTGTTCTTTTTGTTAAGGGATTAAGGCCCCCTCCCCACCAATCACTGCTCAGACTTAGGACAAGGAGATTGTTTAATAGTTGCCCATCAAGACTTTAAGGGTATCACCTTATGTCTCCCATTCACACATTTAACACCCCCCAAAGTATCCCCCCCACTCAAAGTGAAATGAAGGGAGATGCCTATCTCCTAGAACTGGAAGGGACCTTGAAAGGTCATTGAGTCCAGTCCCCTACCTTCACAGCAGGACCAAGTACCATCCCTGACAGATTTTGTCCCAGCTCCCTAAACAGCTTCCTCAAGGATTGAACTCACAACCACAGGTTTAGTGAGCCAATGCTCAAACCACTGAGCAATCCATCCCCCAAAAGAAGAAGTTGTGTCTAACTTTACACACAGGAATGACATGCACACACTGAAGTAAGATCAACAGACCCAGAGGGTCATGACATGCAGATTGAGGGGTTACACTAAATGATTTTCTCCAAACACCTATGAATTATGTATATTTATGTCCGGGGAGGGGAGGGGGGCGTCCATCACACTAGTATCCTGCACTTCCATGGGTTCCATGAGTTCGCTCAGTGAACGCCCAATGTCCCAGGGCCAGGGTTTAAAAGGGGTGTCGTGGGAACTGCGCATATCTAGTTGCCCTATATGCTGGTAGCAGCAGATAGGGCCTCAGAGAAACCTGTAAAGCCTTCCTTAACAGACAGTCTAGGGCCCATGCCCCCAAATCAGTAGGAGCTGGACACTTACATGCCTTTGGTAAACCCTGATTCAGGGTGTTAAATCTGCAGGTGATTAGGCAGCAAGTTTAAAACAAACAAACCAAAGGGAGTTTTTCTTCACTCGGCACACGGTCAACCTATGGAACTCCTTGCCAGAGGATGTGGTGAAGGCTAGAACTTTTACAGGGCTCAAAAAAGAGCCAGATAGATTCATGGAGGTTAGATCCGTCAATGGCTATTAGCCCGGATGGGTAGAAATGGTGTCCCTAGCCTCTGTTTCTCTGGAGGTGGGGACAGGGGAGGGATCACGTGAGGATTCCCTGTTGTGTTCCCTCCCTCTGGGGCATCTGGTATTGGTCACTGTCAGCAGACAGGACACTGGGATGGATGGACCTTTGGTCTGACCCAGTATAGCTGTTCTTAATGCTGTACAATGTTGCAGCCAGGCCTCACCCTAGAGGTGGCTGCATTTTGAGACTGGGTGAGCAATCTCTCACTATCCAGACTGGAAAGCACTGTGGTGAAATTTATTAGGAGAATATTTATATTAGCAAACAGGTTAACAAACCCTGGTTTGTGCTGTTGGAGGGTCAGATTGTCAGCCACTCCAGATGTGGAGTGATGGTCCAATGTGTAATCTGGGAGGAGAAATCCAGAGAAGATGCGGAAAGTGTATGAATTTGTCCTGAGCTGGACCAGGGCTGGCCAGCTGCAGGACAGTCACAGACACCAGGTGGAAGAGTTTTAGAGGCGCCTCTTAGAACGGCTGCACCCAGGGATCGTTCCAGGGAGCTCTGGACTCCAGTCCTGGTCCTTCACCCCTCAGCAGGCTGCGCTAGGGCTTACACAGCCCCACCAGTTCCTCACCAAGGCCCCGCCCCAAGGCCTCATGCCTTAGTCATGGAGATCCCTCCAAAGCTCCTGCTTCCACTTAGCACTGACCTCTGGGGAAAGAGGCATAGCAGGGGGTGGGGCCTGGAAAGCATGGAGGAGCAGGGGGTGGGGTCTGGGGGAAGAGGCAGAGCAGGAGGGTGGTGCCTGGGAAGAGAGGTAGAGCAGTGGGCGGGGTCTGGGGAGAGGCAGCACAGGGGGTGGGGTCTGGGGGAAGAGGCAGAGCAGGGGGTGGGGCCTGGAAGGAGAGGCGGAGCAGGAGGTGGGGCCTGGGAGGAGAGGTGGAGCAGGAGGTGGGGCCTGGGAGGAGAGGCAGAGCAGGGGGTGGGGCCTGGAAAGAGAGGCGGAGCAGGAGGTGGGGCCTGGGGGAAGAGGCGGAACAGGAGGTGGGGCCTGGGGGAAGAGGCAGAGCAGGAGGTGGGGCCTGGGAGGAGAGGCAGAGCAGGGGGTGGGGCCTGGAAGGAGAGGCAGAGCAGGAGGTGGGGCCTGGGAGGAGAGGCGGAGCAGGAGGTGGGGCCTGGGAGGAGAGGCGGAGCAGGAGGTGGGGCCTGGGAGGAGAGGCAGAGCAGGGGGTGGGGCCTGGGAGGAGAGGCGGAACAGGAGGTGGGGCCTGGGGGAAGAGGCAGAGCAGGGGGTGGGGCCTGGAAGGAGAGGCGGAGCAGGAGGTGGGGCCTGGGAGGAGAGGCAGAGCAGGGGGTGGGGCCTGGAAGGAGAGGCAGAGCAGGAGGTGGGGCCTGGGAGGAGAGGCGGAGCAGGAGGTGGGGCCTGGGAGGAGAGGCGGAGCAGGAGGTGGGGCCTGGGAGGAGAGGCAGAGCAGGGGGTGGGGCCTGGAAGGAGAGGCGGAACAGGAGGTGGGGCCTGG
The DNA here is from genome assembly GCA_032595735.1 of Pelochelys cantorii. Lineage (NCBI taxonomy): Eukaryota > Metazoa > Chordata > Testudines > Trionychidae > Pelochelys > Pelochelys cantorii. The sequence continues at coordinate 4,697,480 of CM064329.1, forward strand.
GAGGAGAGGCGGAGCAGGAGGTGGGGCCTGGGAGGAGAGGCGGAGCAGGAGGTGGGGCCTGGGAGGAGAGGCGGAGCAAGGGGTGAAAGCCTGGGGAAGAGGCCAGGCCCCAAGGGAAGAGGTGGGACGGGGCGGTTCTAGAAGTTCAGAAGTGTCCAGATTTCTGAAGTTCGAAACTTGAGCAACCCTGCAGCCAAAGATGGACGAGTCCAGTCACCCCCACCGCTCCACCGAAGCACACCCGAAGCAGCTGCCCTGACTCACCTTGGCTGGGAAATCCAGCAGTGGCACCTTGACACCCTCCTCCCCCCCCAAATCACACTGGCTCCATGCTGCCAGAGCCAGAAGGCAGGAGAGCCCCCGGTGTCCGGAACAGCAGGGCGGAGTACTCTGCCATAGGGGGCTCCCGCAGCCCCTGGTTCCCAGGGGGAAGGGTAGCACTCCCAGGCCTGGGGGTGCAGGGGAGAGAGTGGGACCCCGGGATCCGGGAGGGGAATGCAGGGTGCTCCCCGAGCAGAGTGAGAGCCCCCTCTCCCCACACCAACAGCTGCCTGAGCCATTTGCTGTCACCCTGCCCTCCCCCTCCTGCTCTGCAGACAAAAAATTGGCAGGTGTCCTGGCCTTCCCAGAACAGCCGCGCATTATTGATCTATATATAGAGGCGGGGAGGGGCCGTGGGGCAGTCGCGCTGCGGCTGAGCCTGTCCTAGCACAGTCAGCTGCTCCCCGGTGCCCGTCCGATCTCTGCGCCTCCTCGCCCTCCAGCCGGACTCTGCTCCCCCGCCGTCTCCTCCGACCTCAGTAAGACGCTGCTTTCTTTCTCTTCCCCTGGAGCTAGGGGTGTCTCACATTGCACCCGGGGCTCTATGCAGCCTGTAGCGACCGGGGTGCCAGGCTTAGAGGGCAGGGGGGAAACTCAAAGGGAGGCATCATCTTTCTAAGCAGGGCAGGACTGGGCAAGGTCAGAGGGTCTGATGGGGAGACGCGCTCAGATGCTTCCCTCTGGGGTTACCTGGAGTGAGCTGGACGTAATTCACTCTCTCTGGGCAGGGACCAGGAATGCTCCGCAAGCCTCCTTCTGAGTCTGCCTGGCTGCGTCTCTGTACCCGGCCCCTGTGCTATCCCATGCCTGTCCTCAAAGCTCCTGCCTCTCTTCTCCTCTCTCGTGCCTGTTGTTTTAACCCTGGGCCCGGAGCTGGAGCTGAGGGACAGCTTGTCTGCGGGGAGAGCCTGTGGCAGTGAAAGGGGGGCGGGTTGGAGAAAGGGGTGATCTGGGGGGGCTGGTTTGAGTTAAGAAGTCGCTCTGGGCAGGGGCTAAAATGGTTCTTTGGCATCTCTCTCTGTTTGTGGCTCTTCTGCGTGCGCCCGTCTCCCTCCCATTCCACTCCCTTCCCCCTCCCAACCTTCAGCTGACATTCCCGCCCCACGGAGAAGCTGTCCCTGCCCCCTTAGGTGTCAGGCCCCTCCGGGGCAGAAGGGGAGAATGGCCTCGCCCATCACTACGCATTAGGGATCAGTCTGTTATCTCCCTCCTGCTCCCAGCCCCCCTCTAGCCCCTTATGCCCAACGGCGTTGTGGACAGGTGGGGCAGGCCATGGTGAGCACCCAGCTGCTCACGCCCTTTTCACCCCTCTCGGGAAGTGGCATTTCCTGATTCTCAGATGTGGCCTGGCACTGGCATGCAGCCCGGTCAGGGGGTGGGGGGGGCTCCGCCTTGCAGGCTGCTCCCCTCCGGAGCAACGGCACAAGCGCCACAGACCGCCCAGGCCAGAAGGGCCCAACCCCCTGGATAGCACAGGCCGGAGATGCACCAAATATAAAACACCCCCCCCCCCGCACACACACCCCATGCCTCATCCTGAGCTTCTGCTAATGACCCCCCCCCCAGCTCCCGATGCAGTGCCCCAGAAGGCAGCGGGACACCTGCCAGGCTGCCTTGGCAGCTCCAATGCAGCGCAGTGCAGCCACACACGTGGCAGGGCACGGGGCCTCGTGCTACACAGCACGACACACTCCGAATTCACCACACGTGCAAGGCGAGTCCGCGCTGCACATCTGGCCGGGCAAAATAATTCCCTGCGACATCTCAGACACTGAGGGCACCCCCAGGCCTCAGGCAACGCGGCCCCACAGGACCTACCAGGTCAGCAAAGGCCCATGGAGCCCAGTGTCCTGTCTGCTGACAGTGGCCAGTGCCTGGTGCTCCAGAGGGAGGGAACAGAACCGGGAATCATCGTGTATCCCCTCCCCTGTCGGCCTTTCCCAAATGAATATAGTAAAATATTTAAAAAATAAAACACATACAAATGTGAATCCCCAGCTCGCTCCTTCATTCGATCTCGGAGCACTCAACTAAGGGAGATCAGGATAATTTTACAGCTAGGGAAACTGAGGCACGGGGAAGTGCCTTGCCAAGTGTCTCCAAGCAGCACCGCTGGAAATAGCAGCGGTTCTCCTGCCTCCCAGTCCAGCCCTTTCACCCCTAGGCAACACTGCGGTGCGCAGCCATCCACAGCAAAAGTGCCCCTCAGCAAAATGGCAGGGTAGCACCACAACTATAACACTGCCAAGCATTGTGCAGTGTGGCCTAGTGGCTAGCATGCTGGCCTGGGGCACAGCCAGGCCCAGGACACAGGTGGACAATTTCTGTTCCAGGCCTGTGGGAGGATGGGGACAAATGACGTCCCTTGCCTCACTTTTCCCACCTGTAAAATGGGTCTAAGGCTGCTGTTCTCCTTGATAAAGCTCACTGAGCTAGACTGTCAAAAAGTGCTAGATAAGAGCTAGGGGACTGCAACTGTGGTGGTCACCACAGAACCCTGGTTCTCAAATATTAGCAACCAGGGCACCTCCAATTGGATTTAAATTCTTTGAGGACCCCCAAAATGGCTTCTCATTTTAAGCCCCACTCAGCCCCCGCCTTCCCCCAATTTTCCACCCCTTCGTGTCCCTGCCCTGCCTCTTCCCCACCTCCTGCTGCCCACTCCCCTGAGAATCCCCCGTCCCCTCCCCCCTGCACACCGCAGAGGCAGAGGCGGGGTTGAGCAGCAGGGCCAGCAGCCCCAGACAGACTGGCAGGCCCCACGTTGAGGACCAGGGCTCTGGCACCCAAGATGCAGCTAAAGGCTCCGTGATGCTGCTGGGCTGATCCTTTCCCGCCCCTGCGGCCCCTGTTCTGAGGCAGGAGCATGTAAAATGTCAACACCCCCTCCACCCCAACAGCCATTCGTCCAACCTGTGCTTACAAGCAAGGGTGGGAACAGCCACTGTCTCCCTGGGTAACCTGTTCCAGGGCACCAGAGCTTGAAAGGTTTCTCTAATGTCTCCCCCAAATCTCCCTGTAATGGTCTTCACTCGGACTCTGGTTGGGGAGCATGGCCTAGTGGTCACAGCCACAATGCCTGAGTGCCACGGGGGTTGTGGGGAGGGGGCCCCAGGCCCTCCGGCTCCACCTGGCTCCCCCCCAGGGCTACCTCTAGGGCCTGGCAACCAAGCAAGGCTGCTACAGGCGGTCCACCCCGCGTCTCTTCCTCTCCGCCCGCCCGCCCGGGGTCAAGGCCTTCCTATGGCAGGGAAACCCAAAGCCCAGTACGTTAAGAGGCTGCTGCCAATGTCTCCCCTCTCTGGTTCTCTCTGGGGGGGGGGTCCTCCCTTTCCGGGGGGGGGGGCGGGGAAGCTGCGGTGTCAGAGCCTTTAGCTTCCCATTGCGCACTGGAACTACAGGCAGCCAGCAGTGATAGTAACTTCACATTTCTGACAGGCGCTGTCCTATTGCAACCCGGGTCCCCGCCCGCCCTTTCAACAGCGCCCTGCTTTTGCCCTAGCTCAGCCAGCCCGGGCTGGAGCTGCGCGCCATTGAGCTTCCGCTGACTTTCACCTCTGCAGATGGCAGAATCAGACCTGCCCCCCCCCAAGCTCTGCCACAAGGGGGCTACGTCACCGCCTGGTCATTGCAGCTGGAGCGTTCACTGCAGTCGCAGCAGGGCGGAGCCGGCTGAGCCCAAAATAATCCCTTAACCCCTCCTTGCCCAGGGTGGGGTTTGGACACCCCGTCCCACTCCCAGGGGAGCATGTGGGGGGAACACGAAGGGTCAGGATTGCCAGGGGTCTGGTTTTGAACCGGACAGTCCAGTATTTGAGCTTTCTGTTTGGGAAACACATTGAGAAAATAGAAATGAGAAAATAGAAACGTCCGGGATTTTCTAAATCAGATGTGCTGTAGATCTGTAGATTGGGATGGAATGTCAAGTGTGTCTGGTATTTTTGTTGAAACCATCTCGTAACCCTACGAAGGGCCTCTGAATACGCTGGGGAGGGGCCAGGGGCCAGCAGCCTGCAAACGGTGCATCCAAACACCCTGGTGTCTGGCCCAGGCAGAGCCGGCCCAAGGTACGGGTCAGCCGGGCTACCGCCCGGGGCACCCCATTGTAGGAGGCGCCGCGCGGGGCTGCCAGGCAGGGTAGGGGCGACACCGTGCATGCTCTGCACGCCCAGGGTGGAGCCACACATGCGCCGGGTGCCCAGGGGTGGGACCACGTATGCATCGCGCTCCCAGGGGCGGCGCCATGTTCCCAAGGCCCAGGGCGCATGAATGGCTCGGGCCAGCCCTGGGCCCAAGCTGCAGGTATTCACCTGTACTCACCGCCCCGGACTAGGATTGGCATGGGAGGAGTCATGTGAGGGGGGGGAGGTCACATGACTGGTGCCCCCCTTGCGTCCCACCCCAGCAGTGGCCACCACACGCTCCCACGCGGCCAACAAAGCCAACGATACGACGTGTGCCCCACCGGGCCTCTCACCGCAGCCAAACGCTGCACAACTGAGGCAGGGCCGGGATGGGGAATTCACCGTGGGCCCAACTAGCCCCCCGGCCACATCCTGCCACGCCCAGCCCACGGCAGCGGAGGGAGCAGAACGCGAGCCGTATTCACCAGGAACTGTGCCATTCCCGGCAAAGCTTGTTGGGAGGGGGATGGAAAACACTGGAGGGGCAGTTCCCAGGCAGCGACAGAGATCTGGAAGGGGCGCTCGGCTCCCATTACCGTGTCTGCTCCAACCAGCTATTTATAGGTTTGTGTCACCTCCCCGCCACGCTGGGTTAACATTCCTCCATTCCTCAGGCTGCAGGGGCTGGGGCTGGGGGGAGGGGGAGAACTGACCGATTTATCCCAGCCAAGGGCTGGATCCGGGACCAGGACCGTTCCTGGCACCGGGCTCTGGGCTGGCGGGTGAACGGGGCGGGCACGGGGCCCCACGAGTCGCTTCCTGTCGCCCCCGCCAGCGCCCGGCCCCGGCATGTCGAACTCCAAGCAGCGCCTGATGCAGGGCATGCACCAGGACCTGAGCTGCCCCAGCTGCCTGAAGCTCTTCAAGGCCCCGGTGACGGCGGAGTGCGGCCACACCTTCTGCCTGGAGTGCCTGTCCCAGGCCACCGCCTGCCCCACCTGCCAGGCCCCGGCCAAGGTGGAGCAGCTGCGCATCAACCAGCAGATGGAGCACCTGGTACAGTGCTTCCAGCAGGTGCCCCACGACCACTGCGAGGAGCACATGGACCCACTGAGCGTGTACTGTGAGCAGGACCGGCAGGTCATCTGCGGTGTGTGCGCCTCCCTCGGCAAGCACAAGGGCCACAACATCATCACGGCCGCCGAGGCCCACCAGCGCATGAAGGTGACGGCCAGGGGGGCCCAGCTAGCCCGGGGCCCGGCACAACACAGGGGATTAGGGGCTGCAGGCCAGGGCCCCAGCCTTAGGAGGCCCCCACACAAAGATCTCCGGGATGCCACAAGTCCAGAGCATTCTGCAGGGCCCCATCGCTCAGGGCTGCAGCCATTAAAGTCCCTGCGTGTTACCCAGCCCTGCCTGGCTGGGGTGGGGGAGGAGGCGGCGCCATGAGCCACAAAACCAGGAGTGCGAGGGAAGCTCCATACCTGGCCTGTAGGCACCGCCCCCCTCTCCCCGCCTCAGTGCGATTCCCAGCCAACGGGAGCTGCGGGGGGAGCCTGGAGGGGAGCACAGGGCTGCACAGCCCACGCCGAGCTCTCTGCTCCCCCCATCGTGAAAGGGGAACTACCCCTGGAAAGCACCCCACACCACTGCCCCAGCCCTCAAACCCTCCAGCATCTTAAGTCCCACCCCGACCTCTGCCCCCCTCCCAAACTTCCTGTCCTGAGCCCCTTCCTGCACTCCAAACCCCTTGGCCCCAGGCTAAGCCCCACCCCAGAGCCTGCCCCCACAATTGGAGCCCTCACCCCGTCCCCCACCTAATCCTCCTGCCTCCACCTGCAGCCCCCTCCCTCTCGCCCACATTTTGGGGCCCCACAAAATCAAATAGCCCCAAGTCCCCAGAACAGTTAATCTGCTCCTGCTGCCTCCCAGATCAGACCCACGGACCCAGTATCTGTCCCTCCCTGACACCCCGGATCAGACCAATGGGCCCATCTACCCCGGTATCCCACCCCCTCCCTGCCATCCCGGATCAGACCCATGGGCCCATCTACCCCGGTATCTATCCCTCCCTGACACCCCAGATCATATCCATGGGCCCATCTACCCCGGTATCTGTCCCTCCCTGTCACCCCGGATCAGACCCATGGGCCCATCTACCCTGGTATCTGTCCCTCCCTGACACCCTGGATCAGACCCATGGGCCCATCTACCCGGTATCTGTCCCTCCCTGACACCCTGGATCAGACCCATGGGCCCATCTACCCCGGTATCTGTCCCTATCTGTTCAACTTTTTCTCTTGCTCTCACAGAAACAACTTCCCCAGCAGCAAGTCCAACTGCAGGAGGCGCAAGTGCGCAAGGAGAAAACGATCGCGCTGCTGAACAGACAGATAGCCGAGGTGGAGGTGAGCGAGCAGAGGCCCGGCGTGTGCTGCACCCCCGTTATGGGAAGTCCACATGCACCGTGCCAGGGGATCTGTGGTGCCTTTGAAACGGTGGCTGATTGCCCTGTTAGTTCAAAGGGATCCCACTCATCTGTCTGCCAGTACCCAGGAGTTACATGCTCCTCTCCTTTCTGTGGGTGCCCAACGAGCTGCTGCCAATAGTTAAGTCCTCACTAGAGACCCTACAATAACACAGCAATGTGTGCAACCCCAGTGCCCCAGAGCAACCCTACAATAACAGAGCAGAGCTGCTCCTGAGAGACCCTACAATAACACAGCACTGTGTGCAACCACAGTACCCCTGAGGGACCCTATAACAAAGCAGTGCATGCAATCCTACTGCCTCTGAGAGTGACCCTAAAACAACAAAGCAGTGTACGCAATAAGACCCTACAATAATAAAACATTATTTTATTATGACCCCAGTGTCCATGCGCAATTCACAACAACAAACTGCATGCAGCTCTAGCCATGTCAAGAGACCCTACAATAACAAATTAGTGTGTGCACAGCCCTAGCAGCGCTGTGAGACCCTACAATAACAAACCATATACAGCCCTAGCAATGTCAGGAAACCCTATAATAACAAGGCAACCTGTTCCTCCTCCATGTTCATGCAGGCAAAGGCAGGGAGGAGGGTACTGGGAGCTCCCCCCACCCTGAGGGATGGGGGCAGATTGGGGAGGGAAGCTGCTACTGGGGGTAATTACTGGGGGGTTTACCTCAGGGACATGGGGTAAATGGGGGGAGGTGGCAAGGCAGTGACCATGCACCCTCCCGGTGGCAGGACACGGTGGCGCGGTTCAAGCAGCAGGTGGCGGAGCAGCTGGGGGTGATGCGGGCCTACTTGGGGGCGCTGGAGACCTCGCTGGGCAAGGAGGCGGAGCGGGTGCAGAAGCAGGCCACGGCCGTGCTGCAAGATGAGCGCAAGACCATGGGCCACTACCTAGAGCAGCTCAAGCAGATGGAGGCTGTGCTGGGCGAGGTGCAGGAGGAGAGCCAGACCGAGTTCCTGAGGGTGAGGAGAGACCCCCCCCCCCCACACACACACACTGCCCCCACTGCAGCCTTCTGTCTGCCTGAGACCTGCCTCTGTCTGTCTGGGACTCCATTCCCACATGGCTCTCTCTGTCTGGGACCCCGCCCCTGTGTCTGTCTGGGACTCCACCCCTGTGTCTGTGTGTCTGTCTGGGACCCCGCCCCCTGTGTCTGTGTGTTCCTGGGTTAGGGTGGGGGCATGGGATCTGAGGGCGGGGGATGGGAATGGGGAGATGCTATGGGTCTGGCACTAATCATCATCCTTGTCTTCCTCCCTACAGAAATACTGCCTGGTGGCCAGCAGGTGAGTGCTCCCATTGCCCCCCCCCATCTGCTCCCCCACAGTCCTGCCCCCCTTCCACCCTATGGGGCAGGGACATGGGACCAGAAGAGCCCTCCTGGGTGGCCGAGTCCAGTCTCTGCTCTTGTAGGAGGCCTCCAATCAGCTCAGCCCAGACCGAAATGGGTCAGACTCCAGCCTTCAGCCACTTGCACACACACTGTTTTCACCACCTTCCCTTTGCATGCCACTTCATTCCCCTCTCCCCCATTTTTAGCTTCAGTTTACAAATAGGGAAACTGAGGCCTGGAGAGATGCAGTGACATGTGCGGGAGGGGAGGTTGTGGCGGCGCTAGGAATTGAATCCCAGTGTCCTGAGATCCAGGCCAGTGCCTTAACCATGAGGCCAGCCTGTTGCACGAGGCTGGAGTGCCTCTCTCATTGTGTGCACCACCCAGCCCTGTGCACGACCTCCCCTTGCACAAGAACCGTACACACTCCCGCCAGATGCCTGGCTCCAGGAATTGACTCACACTGTCTTAACCTCCCCCGTTGCTCCTTATCCTCCCGCTCTGGCCTCCTGCGTCCCCGCCCCGGGCACAGGGCCCTCTGACTGCTCTCCCGTCCCTGCAGGCTGCAGAAGATCCTGGGAGAGTCTCCACCCGTCGCCCGGATGGACATCCAGCTGCCGATCATCACGGATGACTTCAAGTTCCAGGTGTGGAGGAAGATGCTCCACGCACTGATGCCAGGTAGGGCGTGTGCTGGACATGGCTCAGCTGGGGGCATGCTCCCCTGGCAGGCAGGGCTGTGCCCAATACCTCAGAGCAGCACAAAGGGGAGCTGTGCTACAGGGAGCAAGCAGGGGCCCAGCAGGGGGCGCTGTGCTGCAGGGAGCAGGCAGGGGCCCAGCAGGGGGCGCTGTGCTTCAGAGAGCAAGCGGGGGCCCAGCAGGGGGCGCTGTGCTACAGGGAGCAAGCGGGGGCCCAGCAGGGGGCGCTGTGCTTCAGGGAGCAAGCGGGGGCCCAGCAGGGGGCGCTGTGCTTCAGGGAGCAGGCAGGGGCTCAGCAGGGGGCGCTGTGCTTCAGGGAGCAGGCAGGGGCCCAGCAGGGGGCGCTGTGCTTCAGGGAGCAAGCGGGGGCCCATCAGGGGGCGCTGTGCTTCAGGGAGCAAGCGGGGGCCCAGCAGGGGGCGCTGTGCTTCAGGGAGCAGGCAGGGGCTCAGCAGGGGGCGCTGTGCTTCAGGGAGCAGGCAGGGGCCCAGCAGGGGGCGCTGTGCTTCAGGGAGCAAGCGGGGGCCCAGCAGGGGACGCTGTGCTTCAGGGAGCAGGCGGGGGCCCAGCAGGGGGCGCTGTGCTGCAGGGAGCAGGCGGGGGCCCAGCAGGGGGCGCTGTGCTTCAGGGAGCAGGCGGGGGCCCAGCAGGGGGCGCTGTGCTGCAGGGAGCAGGCGGGGGCTCAGCAGGGGGCGCTGTGCTGCAGGGAGCAGGCGGGGGCCCAGCAGGGGGCGCTGTGCTGCAGGGAGCAGGCGGGGGCCCAGCAGGGGGCACTGTGCTGCAGGGAGCAAGCGGGGGCCCATCAGGGGGCGCTGTGCTTCAGGGAGCAAGCGGGGGCCCAGCAGGGGGCGCTGTGCTTCAGGGAGCAGGCAGGGGCTCAGCAGGGGGCGCTGTGCTTCAGGGAGCAGGCGGGGGCCCAGCAGGGGGCGCTGTGCTGCAGGGAGCAGGCGGGGGCCCAGCAGGGGGCGCTGTGCTTCAGGGAGCAGGCGGGGGCCCAGCAGGGGGCGCTGTGCTGCAGGGAGCAGGCGGGGGCCCAGCAGGGGGCGCTGTGCTTCAGGGAGCAGGCGGGGGCCCAGCAGGGGGCGCTGTGCTGCAGGGAGCAGGCGGGGGCCCAGCAGGGGGCGCTGTGCTTCAGGGAGCAGGCGGGGGCCCAGCAGGGGGCGCTGTGCTGCAGGGAGCAGGCGGGGGCTCAGCAGGGGGCGCTGTGCTGCAGGGAGCAGGCGGGGGCCCAGCAGGGGGCGCTGTGCTGCAGGGAGCAGGCGGGGGCCCAGCAGGGGGCACTGTGCTGCAGGGAGCAAGCGGGGGCCCATCAGGGGGCGCTGTGCTTCAGGGAGCAAGCGGGGGCCCAGCAGGGGGCGCTGTGCTTCAGGGAGCAGGCGGGGGCTCAGCAGGGGGCGCTGTGCTTCAGGGAGCAGGCGGGGGCCCAGCAGGGGGCGCTGTGCTGCAGGGAGCAAGCGGGGGCCCATCAGGGGGCGCTGTGCTTCAGGGAGCAAGCGGGGGCCCAGCAGGGGGCGCTGTGCTTCAGGGAGCAAGCGGGGGCCCAGCAGGGGACGCTGTGCTTCAGGGAGCAGGCGGGGGCCCAGCAGGGGGCGCTGTGCTGCAGGGAGCAGGCGGGGGCCCAGCAGGGGGCGCTGTGCTTCAGGGAGCAAGCGGGGGCCCAGCAGGGGCCGCTGTGCTTCAGGGAGCAGGCGGGGGCCCAGCAGGGGGCGCTGTGCTGCAGGGAGCAGGCGGGGGCCCAGCAGGGGGCGCTGTGCTTCAGGGAGCAGGCGGGGGCCCAGCAGGGGGCGCTGTGCTGCAGGGAGCAGGCGGGGGCTCAGCAGGGGGCGCTGTGCTGCAGGGAGCAGGCGGGGGCCCAGCAGGGGGCGCTGTGCTGCAGGGAGCAGGCGGGGGCCCAGCAGGGGGCACTGTGCTGCAGGGAGCAAGCGGGGGCCCATCAGGGGGCGCTGTGCTTCAGGGAGCAAGCGGGGGCCCAGCAGGGGGCGCTGTGCTTCAGGGAGCAGGCAGGGGCTCAGCAGGGGGCGCTGTGCTTCAGGGAGCAGGCGGGGGCCCAGCAGGGGGCGCTGTGCTGCAGGGAGCAGGCGGGGGCCCAGCAGGGGGCGCTGTGCTTCAGGGAGCAGGCGGGGGCCCAGCAGGGGGCGCTGTGCTGCAGGGAGCAGGCGGGGGCTCAGCAGGGGGCGCTGTGCTTCAGGGAGCAGGCGGGGGCCCAGCAGGGGGCGCTGTGCTGCAGGGAGCAGGCGGGGGCCCAGCAGGGGGCGCTGTGCTTCAGGGAGCAGGCGGGGGCCCAGCAGGGGGCGCTGTGCTGCAGGGAGCAGGCGGGGGCTCAGCAGGGGGCGCTGTGCTGCAGGGAGCAGGCGGGGGCCCAGCAGGGGGCGCTGTGCTGCAGGGAGCAGCGGGGCCCAGCAGGGGGCGCTGTGCTTCAGGGAGCAGGCGGGGCTCAGCAGGGGGCGCTGTGCTTCAGGGAGCAAGCGGGGGCCCAGCAGGGGGCGCTGTGCTTCAGGGAGCAGGCGGGGGCCCAGCAGGGGGCGCTGTGCTGCAGGGAGCAGGCGGGGGCCCAGCAGGGGGTGCTGTGCTGCAGGGAGCAGGGTGGGGCCCAGCAGGGGGCGCTGTGCTGCAGGGAGCAGGCGGGGGCCCAGCAGGGGGGCGCTGTGCTGCAGGGAGCAGGCAGGGGCCCAGCAGGGGACGCTGTGCTGCAGGGAGCAGGCGGGGGCCCAGCAGGGGGCGCTGTGCTGCAGGGAGCAGGCGGGGGCCCAGCAGGGGGCGCTGTGCTGCAGGGAGCAGGCGGGGGCCCAGCAGGGGGCGCTGTGCTGCAGGGAGCAGGCGGGGGCCCAGCAGGGGGCGCTGTGCTTCAGGGAGCAGGCGGGGGCCCAGCAGGGGGCGCTGTGCTTCAGGGAGCAGGCGGGGCCCAGCAGGGGGCGCTGTGCTCAGGGAGCAGCGGGGGCCCAGCAGGGGGCGCTGTGCTGCAGGGAGCAGGCGGGGGCCCAGCAGGGGGCGCTGTGCTGCAGGGAGCAGGCGGGGGCCCAGCAGGGGGCGCTGTGCTTCAGGGAGCAGGCGGGGGCCCAGCAGGGGGCGCTGTGCTGCAGGGAGCAGGCGGGGGCCCAGCAGGGGGCGCTGTGCTGCAGGGAGCAGGTAGGGGCCCAGCAGGGGGCACTGTGCTGCAGGGAGCAGGCGGGGGCCCAGCAGGGGGCGCTGTGCTGCAGGGAGCAGGCGGGGCCCAGCAGGGGGCGCTGTGCTGCAGGGAGCAGGCGGGGCCCAGCAGGGGGCGCTGTGCTGCAGGGAGCAGGCGGGGGCCCAGCAGGGGGCGCTGTGCTGCAGGGAGCAGGCGGGGGCCCAGCAGGGGGCGCTGTGCTGCAGGGAGCAGGCGGGGGCCCAGCAGGGGGCGCTGTGCTGCAGGGAGCAGGCGGGGGCCCAGCAGGGGGCGCTGTGCTCAGGGAGCAGGCGGGGGCCCAGCAGGGGGCGCTGTGCTGCAGGGAGCAGGCGGGGCCCAGCAGGGGGCGCTGTGCTTCAGGGAGCAGGCGGGGCCCAGCAGGGGGCGCTGTGCTCAGGGAGCAGGCAGGGGCCCAGCAGGGGGCGCTGTGCTTCAGGGAGCAGGGGGGCCCAGCAGGGGGCGCTGTGCTGCAGGGAGCAGGCGGGGGCCCAGCAGGGGGCGCTGTGCTCAGGGAGCAGGCGGGGGCCCAGCAGGGGGCGCTGTGCTGCAGGGAGCAGGCGGGGGCCCAGCAGGGGGCGCTGTGCTGCAGGGAGCAGGCGGGGGCCCAGCAGGGGGCGCTGTGCTGCAGGGAGCAGGCGGGGGCCCAGCAGGGGGCGCTGTGCTGCAGGGAGCAGGCGGGGGCCCAGCAGGGGGTGCTGTGCTGCAGGGAGCAGGCGGGGGCCCAGCAGGGGGCGCTGTGCTCAGGGAGCAGGCGTGGGGCCCAGCAGGGGGCGCTGTGCTTCAGGGAGCAGGCGGGGCCCAGCAGGGGGCGCTGTGCCTCAGGGAGCAGGCGGGGCCCAGCAGGGGGTCGCTGTGCTCAGGGAGCAGGCAGGGGCCCAGCAGGGGGCGCTGTGCCGTCAGGGAGCAGGCAGGGGGCCCAGCAGGGGGCGCTGTGCTTGCAGGGAGCAGGCGGGGAGCCCAGCAGGGGGCGCTGTGCTGCAGGGAGCAGGTGGGGGCCCAGCAGGGGGCGCTGTGCTGCAGGGAGCAGGCGGGGGCCCAGCAGGGGGCGCTGTGCTGCAGGGAGCAGGCGGGGGCCCAGCAGGGGGCGCTGTGCTGCAGGGAGCAGGCGGGGGCCCAGCAGGGGGCGCTGTGCTTGGGGCAGAGCAGGTTGGTGTCTCAGCAGGGGGCACTGTCCCCTAGCAGGCAGTGCTGGCCCCAGTACCCCAGTATGCCCACTAGGGGGCGCTGTGCTGCATGTCAAAGGTGCATTCATGTGGAACCTCTGGGCTTTCCTGAGTTTTTAAGCCCCTGGCTTTTTCCCAAGGGTCAGCGAGTTGCCCACAGTGTCCTGGCCAAATCCCAGCTGTGGGCACTCCAGTCTGGTCTCTACCATCTACCTTCACGCTCAGTGCAGGGTTGCAGTACAGCCGCTAAACTACCCTGCACCCTCCCTCACCGGCGGCTGCATCTCAGGGCCAGGTGAGGGATCCCTGTATAAATAGCCCCCGGGCTCCTCCCCAGAGGTAGCTGCATCTCAGCCTTGGGTGAGGGATGCCGGTCTAAACAGACCCCATGCAGGGATCCCGGGATATAGCCGGGGGGATTCTCTGCTCACCTTTACCCAGCACAGCAATTGTGCCTGGGGCTAAACTGACCCTGAGTGAAATGTTCAGCTCAAAAGGCCCATGGCAGAGCTGGGGCAAGAACCCAGGAGTCCTGGGCCCAGTGCAGGGCTCTGTTCACTACGGGGCCAGCCCACAATATGTTGGCACCTGAGGCGGGGAGCTCAAATGACATGCTCCCTCGCTTAGGCCAAAACTTTGAAAGGTCTCAATTCTGCCTCCTTCCTGTTCTACTCCTCTTGTGGGACTGCTCTGCTACCTACATGTGCACCAGCAGCACACACTATTTTCTACTCTCTGGGCCCTAGTGGTGCCCCCTCCCTCCAGTCTGGCACCTGAGGCGGCCGCCTCATGGTAAGGCCGGCCCTGGTTCACTAGGTCCCAGCGGGCTGGGCACCCCCTCCCCCATCTGAGATCCCCGCCTCCCTCGAAGGGGACACGTGGGGAAGAAGAATGAGGGAAACGGGGGTGATGGGAGGTGGCAGCTAGCGCAGGGGAGGAATTTGGGGGCCCCCTTTCTGGGGTCCCACCTGGACATAGGCTCACAGCTCTACCCTCTTCTCCCCCGCCCCACCGGCCAGCCCTGGAGAACCTGACCTTCGACCCGGACACGGCCCACCCCAACCTGCTGGTGTCGGAGGACGGCAAGCGGGTGGAGTGCGTGGAGCAGAAGCAGCCGGTGAGCGTGGACGAGCCGGGCCGCTTCGACAAGTCCAACTGCCTGGTGAGCCGCCAGAGCTTCTCCGCCGGCGAACACTACTGGGAGGTGACGGTGGGCGACAAGCCGCGCTGGGGGCTGGGCGTCATCTCGGCCGAGGCGGGGCGCAAGGGCCGGCTCCAGGCCCTGCCCTCCAACGGCTTCTGGCTGCTGGGCTGCAAGGAAGGCAAGAACTACGAGGCCCACGTGGAGCACAAGGAGCCGCGGGCGCTGCGGGTGGAGGCCAAGCCCAGCCGGGTGGGGGTGTACCTCAGCTTCGAGGAGGGGGTGCTGGGCTTCTACGACGCCAGCGACGAGGACAGCCTGACGCAGCTCTTCGCCTTCCGCACGCGCTTCACCACCACCCTCTACCCCTTCTTCGACGTCTGCTGGCACGACAAGGGCAAGAACAGCCAGCCGCTGGTCCTCTACGTGCCGGAGCCGGAGGCCTCCTAACGGCCCTGCGGGGCCTCCGCAGCCACACCCAGCCACGCCCCCTGGAGCTGCCAGTGCCAGATCCATGTTGCCAAAGGGCCTATTGCCACGCCCAGCCACGCTCTCCGCTGCCAAATGTGCCACGGCTGTGCCCAGCCTAGACCCGAGATGCCAGAGCAGGAGGTGCCACAACCACGCCCCACGTCACCAGAGGAACCACGATCGGGTCCAGCCACCCCTCAGGCACCAGCCCTCGCCCCGTGTCAAATGAGGTG
The DNA here is from genome assembly GCA_032595735.1 of Pelochelys cantorii. NCBI lineage: Eukaryota > Metazoa > Chordata > Testudines > Trionychidae > Pelochelys > Pelochelys cantorii. The sequence continues at coordinate 4,712,615 of CM064329.1, forward strand.
TCATGGCCACTGCCAGCCATGCCCAAATGAGCCAGGAGCTTTCCCAGCCTTGTCACCAGGGCTCACCCACACCCAGCCACAGCCCTGAGAAAACTTAGCCGTGCCCTGCCACCCCACGCCATGCCTGAGCTCCCCACGGCCCTGAGAAACCTGAGCCATGCCCTGCCACCCCATGCCACGCCTGACCTCCCCACAGCCCTGAGAAACCTGAGCCATGCCCTGCCACCCCACGCCACGCCTGACCTCCCCACGGCCCTGGCCCACGTCACTGGGTGGTCCGTCACTCAGTGCTGTAACCACGGCTCTCCACAGCCTCCGACTCCAGAAGTGCTGTGTCTGGGCCTGGCAACGCTCCCGTCACCATGCCCCACCGTGCCCCCTCACCACAGGCTCAGACACGTGTCTGTCACTAGAGCAGGAAGCTGCCCGCAGAGCTGGAAGCGCCAGACTGTACCAAATGCCATGACGGCTCCTTTGGAGCCTTCATGGCCCAGCTCCAAATTCCCTGGGAAGGGCAGTAGCCAGCGTTCCCTGTGAGCTGAGCGCTTGGGCAGCCATCCAGGAGAGATGCCAATGCAACCCAACTGATTAGCAGAGCGCCCACAGCCGTCAGTGTGTGTTTCTCCTGGTGGTGCACATCCCCACATGCCCTGGCACACATAACAAAATTTATTCCACGCATGGGTGGAAAAATTAGAGGGAACATTGGCAGTGACCTGACGTGGTTCCAAGCCTCCTGGATCTGTACAGCCATGGCCAGGGTCTGAGCATGTTCGCATCCATCCCGAGATGGTCTCCAATAAAATATGGTCATGGCCTCTCTGTCCCTGTGTGCACATGTGTCTGGGGTTCTGTCTGCCCGATGGCCCCCGGTCAATCTGTCAGGGATCGGCTCTGTGTGTATATGGGCCAGAACACCCCAGGGACTGGGCAAAGGGCCAGCAGTCATGGATTTATCCTTCTGGCACACACCCATGCGAGTACAGTACTGCAGTCTCGTTGTTGCTTATTATGAGAGCAGGTTGAGGTTGCAACCAAGAGCAGGGTCCCTGTTTTGCCATGTGCCTCATACACCTGATGAGATCAGGGCCCCCTTGTGCTGGGCACTTCACAGACCCCAGCCAAGATCTGAGACCCGTTGTGACAGGCACAAGATCTGGGCCCCCACTGGGTCGGGTGTTGTTGCACAGAATCACAGTAAGAATCAGCCCCTGCCTTGAAGAGTTCACAGAGAGAACAGATGAATGGGTGGGAGGGGAAAAAGAGAATAATACTTAGGGATCATCACCCACAGCCGAGTCAGGTGGGGAAGGACACTGGTCTACATGGGTCTATGGGCAGCAGGCAGATGTATATGAAAATGGGGGAGTCAATTTTTTGACTTTGCCAAAGTACAGGTCAGAGTTCATCTGAAAATCTAATGAACTACATTCTCCTACTGGATAAACAGTAGAGCCAGTTTGGGGCTGGAATATAATTTGGCTCAACCCACTTTCACTGAGTTCTGGGAGTCCTGGCTTTCTGATTTTAAAGTTAGGTGCTTCTCAGATCTACATCGGCCTCAGTCAGTATGTCCCAAGTGAGGACACTGGATATTCATAACCAACCAACCAGTCTATTAACTCACCACAAACCACCCAGATCAACAACCAACAGTTCTCAGTTCTTCAGCATCTCTAACACACCTGCCTCCCTTAAAAATAACTTCCCAAGGAGTAAAGTTATGTCTCCCAGCACCATAAGGAGTTCTGGTCCCTGATGTTTCTCATGTCGGCTTTGAAAGGGATTTGTGTAAAGCCTCAAAAGCAGCTGCCTAAAGATTTCTTGTGAGGTTCTCTTAGCTCAATTGACTTGCAACACAATGCACACACGCCTCCACGAGGCAGGGGCTACCTAGCACCTTCTACACTAGGGGCAAGGTCAACTTCACAACAACATGCAGGGCTGTGGAGTTTTCACACCCAGCCTGACTTGGCAGAGTCACCTGAACTTTGGCATGTAGACAAAAAGGAAGTCTCAGAAATGTAACCTCACTGCTTCTTCTCACTGCTGCTCAGCCTGGGACCGGGGGAGCCTGTCCCTCTTGCAGCAGCTTCTTGGGTAGAGTCAGCAAACGCTGATGTTTTAGGCCTGGTTTCAGGGTTGGGTGGAGGAAGGAATTCCTTTCGGCTTGGCTATTGGTGCACAGATTTTGAACCGCTCAGTCCCTATCATGTCCAGTAGATGGCACCAGTGGATAACAAATTCCTTCGCTCCTTTTCTTAGCAAAGGCACTTTTTTTTTTTTGTCTCAGCTGTGTTAGTCTGTAACTTTAAAAACAATGAGCAGTCCTGTGGCACCTTAAAGACTAACAAAAATATATGTCTAGTATCATGAACTTTCCTGGGCAAAACCCACTTCCTCAGATGAGTTGGAGAGGAATAAGAGAAACTATGTTATTTATAACAGCGGGGGAAGGGGAAGTACCTGTCAATTGCAGGATCAGTGCTAATAACGATCATCAAGTGGGCCAGAAGTATCCACACTTAGCTTTTGATGCCACTATGAGGTGTTAAAGACAGGAGAAGCTGGCTTTATAATGCGACATCCAGTTAATGTCTTTGTTCAAGCCCAGGGAAACAGTGTCACATTTGCAGACGAATACCAGTTCCACTCTCTCTCTCTCTCTCTCTCTCTCTGTGATTGGCTGGTAACATTTGTGTGTGTGTTGTATGTTTCACAAAGGGCTATATTGCTATGTTAACCCAGGCTAAGCAATCAGGTTGCCCTTTAAGCAATTTATTTTAACATTTAAAAGCTACATGCAGGCCAGGTGCTTATTATACCAGTAATAAAAGAGGTGTCATGTACGTGAATCACATGTTGACCTTGCCTCTAAGTCCCACATCTGGGGCAAAGACACATGACTAGAGGCAAGGGGTGGCATGTGACCCTTCTAAGAACTCCTCCCACCCCTTTCTGCCAATCAGAGTGAGTTGTACACCCTAAGCATGGCCCCAAAAGCAAATTTGACCAATCACAGAAAGAGCTGGGTCAGGGTGAGTGGCTAAAAGAGGCTTGTGGGGTGCCTCTAACAAGCCTCCCCCACTCCCCTCCAGCCATCAGTGAGGTTTTCACCCCATTAGGCCATCTCAGAAGAGAAACGTGGGCCTATCGGAATCGCCATCCTACACGGGGCGAGCCCAGGACCTCACAGTCCATGGCCTGCAGCTCAGTGGTTGGCCAGCCAGCTGGCAGTCCCGCCCTGCGGGTCCCATCGCAGTCTGAAACCAGGCGCCTTGTTCTGCGCCCAAGGGCCCCAGACCTTCCCCCGTGCCACAAACCAGCCGAGAATGACCCACTTGCAGCTGCCTGGCCCTCCTGCAGCCTCTGCCTCGCTTCCCAGGCCACAGGGGCCACCTGGCTGCAGCCTCCTCAGCTCGGGTTGTGCCGGGCCCCAGCCATTGTTTGTGTGCAGGCAGTGGGGCCGTGTCCCTCCATGGAAGTCGCACCCAACATTCCCAGCACCCTCCAGGCCTGTGGTGTCCAGCCGGTTCGGAAGTGGTAGCTGCTTTAGCCAACTAGCCCCACTCAACCCGCCAAAGAGCCACACAGGGCTAGCGGCTCGCACGTTGGACACCCCGGCTCTAGGCCTCGGGGCAGTGCCTGGGGGCAGCAGAGCTCACACGCAATGTAACAAGGCGAACGCAATCGCCCAGGGGCAGCGGGTGAAGTTTGGGCCCCTTCTGCCCAGGCCCCACCCCCTACGGCCCCAGCCCCACCCCTTCTGCCCAGGCCCCACCCCCTATGGCCCCAGCCCCACCCCTTCTGCCCAGGCCCCACCCCTTCTGCCCAGGCCTCACCCCCTACAGGAGCCAAACTGCCATCCCTTCCTCAGCACCATGGTGGGGAGGATGGGCAGGGCACGGCCCCCACCTCCCCAGGCCCGGAGCACAGGGAGGGCGGGCACTGAGGGCATCAACACGCCACTCCAAACCTGCATTCTGGGGGCAGAGTGTGGGCAGGGCCAGGCTGGCAAAGCCTCCCTCCACCTAGGCTACCGGCTGCCTATGAAATCGCCACTTTCTCACAAGGTCATTGTCTCCAGGGGATGTCTGGGACCGAACCTGCCACAACCCCACTGCCTGTGGCTGGGGGAATGGGATTTTCTATTTTCTTATCATCTGCAAATAAGGATTCAGCAGGGGTGGGGGGTGGGTACCTACCTATTTCCTCCTGGCCCCACCCAGCTGCTCTCACCTTCACAGTCAGGGCTCAGATGCCCTTTGCCCTCCCAGTCTTCATGCCCCGAGGGTCTGACCAACATGGGGCAACTATAGCCCCCTGCTGCCCTTGTGGCCGCAAGACCCCTGCCCCCATAGAAGAGCCACAAGTGTTGGGAGCCAGAGCCAAACACCCTCCCCCTGAGCACAGCCTATTGGGACACGAGGGAAGGGGGCGGGACTCAGCTGAAGTTTCACTTTCTTTTGGGTCTCCTTCCTGGTGTCGGAGCCAGGAGGCAGCATGGCAAAGTCCCTGCGAGACCATCTGTTCGATACCATTAAAGAGCTGGGTGAGTCAGACCTGGTCACGTTTCGAGACAAGCTGAACCACTTCCAGCCCAAGGCCGACTACAGCCGCATCAAATGGGGCGAGCTGGAAAAAGCTGGCGCCGTGGAACTCACCCGCCTGCTGATCAGCTACTACACGGAGAGCTACGTGGTAGAAGTGGTCGTGAGTGTGCTGAAGGCCATGGACAAGAAGGACCTGGCACGCAGCCTGCACCAGGCCACAGGGCTGGGTGAATGAGGGGCTCACAAGAGGAAACTCTGCCTCTTTAAGGGGGTTTTACCTCAAGGGGCCTCCTTCTACAGGACAGCCTTGCTCATCAGCCTGCCAAGCTGAGAAATGCCGCAATGCTGCTTCCTTCCTTAACACTGTCCCCAAAGGGCGGAATTCAGTAGCCCTGTCTCCTGCAAGGCTGCCACTGGGCTGTGTATCACAGATCCAAAGGGGTTCAGGCACCTAACTCCCCGGCCTAGTTCTTCCCAGGGAGTTAGGATCTTCCACTGTTCCACCAAGCCGACTGCATCTAGGCATGACCAGGCCATTCACTGATTGCTCGTGTGTACTAGCCCAACACCCGTCTCTTCCCTCTCCATTGGGGAAAGGCCCCCTTCAATCCCTCCAGGGATCACTGCCCCGAACGGGGAAGGCGAGGCACACTTTAAAAACAGTTGCATGCATCATCAGCTTGGGGGACTGGGCACAGGAGAGGCACACGCCGTTGTTGTGGGGAGTAGGGCTGTAAATGGTTAGGCAGTAGGGGCTGGAGCAGCTCCCCAATCATCCTTGGCAGGGGCATCCAGCCCCCCAGGACCTGCCCCCCCAGGTTACAGGCTGACTTCCTGGGAGCAGGGGCTGCCAGCTCCGTGCCCGGGGAGACAACTGCTTTATACCACAGAGCTGGCAGCACATGAAATCACTAGGACCTCTCACAGGTACTTTTTAAATGACTTTTTACATCCCTAGTGGGTAGGGAGGGGGTGCAGGAAGACAGATCTGTTCACACGGAGCTACAGCAGGCGTGAAAGGGTGTTGGAAAGGGAGAGAAAGAGGGGTGGGGTGGGGTGAAATACGTGGATGTGGAGTTGCTCACAGGCTGAGGGAGAAGTCCTGGAGCTAAGGAATGCTGTTCTCTTCCCTTGGGGAGAGGTTTTCCCCTGTTCCCTTCCCCACTGCCACTGAGTCCTACTTGCAACACACACACACCTGGCTCAGCTCAGGGTTACCCCAACCATGCAACACCCCCTCCCCCAACCTACACAGCTAAGGGTCGCTTGCTACCTTCCAAGTCTCCTCACCCTTCCTCCTGGAGAATCCTGACCACCACCAGAAGCTGTTTCGGGGTGAGCAGGAAGTGCTTGGAGGGCGTGGGAGGAGATTGTGTGACAGACCAGGCCGGGTTTGGGCACTGCCGAGGGCGTCCGCTCAGGGCGAATTGCTCAAAACCAGGGCTGCTTACAGCCAGGGCCAGCTTGAGCCATTCCTGCACCCCAGGCAGCGGGTGCACGACGCATGTGCGGCTCCGCCTCTGGGTGCACAGCGCACGTGCAGCCCCGCCCCCCGGCGCACTGCGCACCTTATAGCTGCCATCGGGCGCACGGCGCCAGATTGCAGCTCTAAGGGGCACCGTGCGGCTCCCGGCCCCAGGCGCACGGCGCCCCTTACAGCTGCCATCAGGCACCCCTCATAGGTTGGCGCCCCGGGCAGCTGCCCGGCTAGCCCCCCCCTTTAATCCGGCCCTGCTTACAGCCCCAGACTGGAGACCTTTCCCAAATAGGCCACAAACCAGTTACACAGAGCGCTTCAGCTGCCAATCCGGCCAGCAGGAGGCCTCACGAGCAAAACCCCTCAGATACCCCAGCTCTCCCTGTGCCACAATCAGCCTCAGGCCTTTACACACGGGTGAGAGGTTATAGAACCCAATCTCACCTACCCCAAGCAGATCCTCTCAGTCCCAAAGAACCAACCACAGATCCCCACTCAATTTACACTTTAGATCTTACCCACAAGAGCACACTGGGCCAATCCTTTAGAATCTAAAATCTAAGGCTGTCTCTACACTGGCGCGATCTTGCGCCAAAGTGGCCGCTCTTGCGCAAAAACTTGCTGCCTATCTATATTGGCTGCGTGTTCTTGCGCAAGGAAACTGACGTTCTAATGTATGAAATCAGGGCTTCTTGCGCGAGAACTCTGACGCTCCCGCTCAGGAAGAGGCCCTTTTGCGCAAGAGCTCTTCCAGAAGAGGCCAGTGTAGACAGGCAACATGAATTTCTTGTGCAAGAAAGCCCTATGGTTAAAATGGTCATCAGCGCTTTCTTGCGCAAGAAAGCGTCTACACTGGCACGGATGCTCTTGTGCAAAAGCACATGCCAGTGTAGATGCTCTCTTCTGGAAGAGTTTTTGCACAAGAACTCTTCCTCAAAAGAGTTTTTGCGTGAGAACGCGCCAGTGTAGATGTAGCCTAAAGGTTTATTAACAAAAGAAAGCAAAGGTTGAGAGTAAAATTGTTAAGGAAAATACATTACATGCAGCAATCACCCAGTTCTTGATTCAGGCTCTCAGCAGAGATGTTACAAACTGCTAGCTTCAAAGTCTCTGGTGCACATCCTATGTCAGGCTGGGTCAGCAATCCTTCCCGGCTCGCTGTCCCTCACAAGACTGCATCTGGGTTCAGTAGCAGAATTGAAGACCAGATGGAGATGACCAGATGGCCTTTTATATCCATTCCTAGTGTCTCCCCAGTGGAGCAGGTCACATGGTCAAGTGACCTCTCTCTGTTTCACATGCCAGCAGCCGTGAGGTATTGGCTGGGTTGCAGGTTTCCAGACGCATTCCTCAGGTGTGTATTGGGCACCTTGAGAGCCATTGTCCTTGGGGCCCTGCTAATTAGCACAGTCATTCACTGAACATTCCTTCCTTACAGCAGGCAGTCCAGGCCCTTGCTCTGTCTCAGGCAGAGAACATTTACAGTACAAAGTCCATATTCATAACTCCACACACAGAGATCACACCAGTACATGAGTAGCATACATAGAATCAGTAGAACATAAGCTTTCATTTGACACCCCACATGGCCCCCTTTGTACAGACCCCCCCCCCCCCCTTGGGTGCAGCAGAGCTCTGGCTGCTCTCCCTAAAATCCGATAACATGACAGATGGTCAGTGGGCCCTGGCAGGTGAGAGGCACTGGAGGGAGGGGGCAGCTCCACTCCCTTGGCAGAGAGGTGGGAACTCCACATCTCCCTGCATCACTGGAAGCCAAATTCCAGTGTTCCTGTGATTACATCAGCCACTGTATTCTCCAGCGCTCCACTGATACGGAATTTAAGGCCCCCATCATGAAGGCACCAGTCACACCTGGGTCTGAGCCTGCTCCCAAGAGCAAAATAGACCTTTCCCTCCCACTAGGTAACAATAGAGGAGATGTGTGCCTCAGTTTCCCCTAACAGCTTTCTTTTTTTTTTTAAATTGCCTCTAATTCCCACTTCATTATGTCCGTAACAGCGAGGTAGATAGACCAGCATCCCGGTCCCTAGGAGTTAGCAATGCCATAGGCTGGGTGGGAAGCACAGAGATGCAGAGCTAGAGGGAGAGAGACCAAAAATGAGCTGCTTTGAGATCCTTGGGGTGAAAGGCACCAGAACATGGTCAGATCAAGCTGTTTAACAGCAGCCCTGGGCCCATGGCTTTATGCAGCTGCCCTGACTCACTCCTCTGTCCCTAGGGGAAGAGATGGACCTACGATAGCACCGAGCTGCAGACTTCACAGGAGGGAGCCCGTATGGAAGAGATGATGAATGCTGGAATGAAGATCGTGTCTTGCTACTCCACCAGGGCGCCGTCTCAGATGGAAGGGGCAGCTCTAATCATCAGACCATCCCGATGAAGGCTTAGCCACCTGAGAACTCCTGTGGGGGAGGGTTGTGAGGTTCTAGTAATAACTTTGGCAGAATTTTGAATTCCAACAAACACTGTTCCTCTGTAAAGAAAAAGATATAACACACACTTAATGAAAGCCAGTAATTAAAATCTGCTTATCCCCAGCTATGACTGTTGCTTTTTAAATGTCTTATGGGCCAGTTGTGAAGAGGAGAATAATCATAGAATCATAGAACCATAGAGCTGGAAGAGACCTCAGAAGGTCATCAAGTCCAGCCCCCTGCTCTGGGCAGGACCAATCCCAACTAAATCAACCCGGCCAGGGCTTTGTCAAGCCGAGATTTCCTCTAGGGATGGAGACTCCACTACTTCCGTAGGGAACCCATTCCAGTGCTTCATCACCCTCCTAGTGAAATAGTTTTTCCTAATATCCAACCTAGACCTCTCCCACCGCAACCTGAGACCATTGCTCCTTGTTCTGTCATCTGCCACCACTGAGAACAGCCTCTCTCCAGCCTCTTTGGAACCTCCCTTCAGGAAGTTGAAGGCTGCTATCAAATCCCCCCCTCACTCTTCTCTTCTGCAGACTAAACAAACCCAAATCCCTCAGCCTCTCCTCATAGGTCATGTGCTCCAGCCCCCTAATGATTTTGGTTGCCCTCCGCTGGACCCTCTCCAATGCGTCCACATCCTTTTTGTAATGGGGGGCCCAGAACTGGACACAATACTCCAGATGTGGCCTCACCAGAGCCGAATAAAGGGGAATAATGACATCTCTGGATCTGCTGGCAATGCTCCTCTTAATGCAACCTAATATGCCATTAGCCTTCTTGGCTACAAGGGCACACTGTTCACTCATATCCAGCTTCTCATCCACTGTAACCCCCAGGTCCTTTTTTGCAGAACTACTACTTAGCTGGTTGGTCCCCAGCCTGTAACAATGCTTGGGATTCTTCCATCCCAAGTGCAGGACTCTGCACTTGTCCTTGTTGAACCTCATCAGATTTCTTGTGGCCCAATCTTCCAATTTGTCTAACTCACTCTGGACCCTATCTCTGCCCTCAAGCATATCTACCTCTCCCCCTAGCTTAGTGTCATCTGCAAACTTGCTGAGGGTGCAATCCATCCCCTCATCCAGGTCATTAATAAAGATATTGAACAAAACTGATCTTAGAACTGAACCTTGGGGCACTCCGCTAGTAACCGACCGCCATCCTGACATCAAGCCGTTGATCACTACCCACTGGGCCCGGCCTTCTAGCCTGCTTTATATCCATCTTACCATCCATTTATCCAATCCACATTCCCTTAACTTGCTGGCAAGAATACTGTGGGAGACTGTATCAAAAGCCTGCTAAAGTTGAGGTATATCACATCCACTGACTTTCCCATGTCCACAGAGCCAGTTACCACATCATAGAAGCTAATCAGATTGGTCAGGCACGACTTGCCCTTTGTGAATCCATGCTGACTATTCCTAATCACTTTCCTCGCTTCCAAGTGCCTCAAAATGGATTCCTTAAGGATCCCTTCCATGATTTTTCCAGGAACCGAGATAAGACTCACTGGGTTAGTTTCTTCCAGGAGTGTTTAAAACTAATTAAATGACTTAGCAATAACAGATTTCCCAGAGTGCTACCCAATCAACAGTCCATAGCCACTTAAACAAAAATCAGTTGCCCCAAAGTATCCCAGTCTACTTATTTAAACAATTTTTTGTATTACCACATTGGTCTATATCTTTAAGAATCATTATCTGCAGTATAATTAAGTGATGGAAGTAAGTAGCATTGATTTATACCAAGCAGATTTTGCCACCCTGTTCCTGGTGTAACACAGATGTGGGGAACCTATTTCGGGTTGGGAGCCACTGACCCACAGAAAAAAAAATCAGTCAGGGGTGTAGAAACTGTAGAAACCATTTCATATTTTGCTAGAAGCCATCTTGCATAACAGAAACCATTTCAGCTTCTCCCTCTCGCAGGTAGACCAGAGTGAACTTTCTGTCACCCTGTGAGAGGAGGCCTACAGGATGGGCTATTGGAATGTGTTAATTGGGCTGGTTCAGACAGAAGAGGTACTCCCTCGTACCTGTCCGCCATCTTGCTGATAAGGCTTTGTTTTTCCTAGTTTAATTGATGATTTCTGTAATTCGATGCCCTGACGTCAGACTGTTTGGCTAAGGTTATAAAGTACTAGGATTGATTGTATTAGCAGCCTCAATGGGCCCGGCTCTGCTGGGACCACGTTTGGCTCACTTTGCTTTTATTGGCCAATAAAGCTGTTTGTTTAGCCGCGTAAACTGAGTGAAGTTTTTTGCTTCGACAGGGGCCACACAAAAGTGAGAAAAAACAAACAAAAAAGCACATACACCTTCTCCCACCAGAGCCTAGGGAGGCCCAGACTAGTATATTGTATGGCCCTCCCCTATCCTTGGGAGGTTGGGCCAAAAATGAGGAGTTCCATATGCAGGAGGGAGCTGCTGGGTAGTGGGCTTGGGGTGTGGGCAGGAAGGAGGGTGCAGGAGTGGGTTGGGGGTTGGTGGGTCTGGGAGGGAGGTAGGGTGCAGGAATGCATTGGGATGCAGGGGTAAGGCAGGAGGAGGCCACAGGGCTCAAGTGCCAGCTTCCCAATGCCAGGGAGGAGAGCCCCAAGCTTCAGGGGCCAGATCCAGCCCAGAGCTTCCCCACCTCTGGAGTAACAGGGCCTATTTGAAATCCAGGAAGAGGGCAGGCAAAGCCCGCCCACTTCTAAAAGCCCCTCCCCCAGCCTTGAAGGAGGGACGACTGGACCTGGGGTTCAATTAAGTACTTGGGACAAATAATGAAAAACATGGTCACGGGGTGCGGGTCACAGGGTCAAAACAAGGGAACCGGATGGGGATACCAAGCAGAGAACCCCGGACAGCGCCCACTGCTCCTCGAAGCTGTCAAGGGAGCCAGTGGATGCCGCCCAGAGGAACTCTGCCTGGATACGTGACACTAGGGAGGAGCGAAAATAGGCCCCACAGTCGCAGGGAACCCCCTTGTCTAGCATCCTCTCCCTGGTGTTATAGATGGTGGTTTTAGCTAAGGCCAGGAGGAGGTTGACGAGGAGGTCCCGCGACTTTGTGGGGCCAGGGGTAGGATGTGCATAAATGAAAAGGTGTGGGGAAAAGTGCAGGCAGAACCTCAATAAGAGGTTCTGGAGGAGCCGGAATAGGGGCTGCAACCTGGCGCATTCAAGGTAGGCGTGTGCCAGGTTTTCCCTCACGCCGCAAAAGGGGCAGATGTCCGGGATGGGGGTGAACCACGCCAGGTACACGCCCGTGTTCACGGCTCCGTGAAGGAGCCGCCAGCTGATGTCCCTGATGGGCTGCAGGATTAAGGTGGAATATACGCTGGCCCATCGGGGTTCCCCACCCTCAACGGGTCTTAGGTAGTCCCGCCACTTGGTATCGGGGCGGGACACGAGGGTGGGGAAATGCTGAGTATGGAGCACGAGCGTGTACAGATGTTCTCTAGGCGCGGTTCAAAAGCAAACCAGCTGCAAATTTTGCAGCCGGCTGGGGGTCCAAGGGTGGGGAGGTCGGGGGGGCCTGCGGAACAGGGGCCTGGAGTAACAGGGAAGGACTCACTGCCAAGCACCTGCTGCTGGTCACCTTGGGAATTAGCTCTTCAGCCTCACAGCCCCTTCTGCAGCCAGTGTCTCAGCCACAGTTATCAGCGTTCTGAGTTACTGCAGGCCCCATGACCCGCCCCCAGCCATAGCACCCTTCCCTCACACTACTGCCCTGGGGCAGTGCCCTGCACTCTGGGGCCTCCCCCAGGGAACCCCAATCCCCCTGGCCTCAGCGACCTATGGTCTTGTGCCATCTAGCCCCTGACCTCCAGGGCAAACTGCATCTGAAATGGCCACTCCTCATTGGCAAGGGACATGGGCCTGCTGCCCTGGCTGCCTCCCCACAACCCTATTTGCCTCAGGCCTTGCAGCCAGGAGGTGGGGTAAGGTCAGGTCAGGTCAGGCACCTCTGTAGCTTCCCAGGCAGGCAGGACCCTCCTGCTCCTCAGCTGGAGCAAGAGGGAGTGAATCTCCTCCCCTGCAGGAGCCCCTATTTGCAGGGTCCCAGCTGGGCCCTAATGGGCCGCTACCTGCCCAGCGCCTGGCCCCACAGGCCCAGTGCTCTCCTGGGCCAGATGTCATCCTGGTAGGGCCCGTACGGGGCAGACGAGGCTTGAGGGATGCAAATAGCGATACAGCAACACCCGGGCCTGGAAGGAGGCTCCTAGTGGCTGCTGCAACGCTGGGGCGGGGGCCCCTGGGCACTTACGGAGAAAGGGGCAAAGTGCAGCCCACGACGGCCAGAGACAAAGCGGCTGAGATGCTGGGGGGCGCTGCTTAGCATCCTGGCAGTGAAACGAATACACCGCGTCCTCAGAGTCCGCCCCCCCACGCTAGGATGGAACCCAGGAGTCCTGCCCCCCCCCACGCTAGGATGGAACCCAGGAGTCCTGCCCCCGCCCCCGCGCTAGGATGGAACCCAGGAGTCCTGCCCCCGCCCCCGCGCTAGGATGGAACCCAGGAGTCCTGCCCCCCCCACGCTAGGATGGAACCCAGGAGTCCTGTCCCCCCCGCGCTAGGATGGAACCCAGGAGTCCTGTCCCCCCCCCCGCGCTAGGATGGAACCCAGGAGTCCTGTCCCCCCCCCCCGCGCTAGGATGGAACCCAGGAGTCCTGACCCCCCCCCCCCCCGCGCTAGGATGGAACCCAGGAGTCCTGTCCCCCCCCCACGCTAGAATGGAACCCAGGAGTCCTACCCCCCCCCCCGCGCTAGGATGGAACCCAGGAGTCCTCCGCCCCCCCCCCCGCGCTAGGATGGAACCCAGGAGTCCTGACCCCCCCCCCCCCGCGCTAGGATGGAACCCAGGAGTCCTGCCCCCCCCCCCCCGCGCTAGGATGGAACCCAGGAGTCCTGCCCCCCCCCCCGCGCTAGGATGGAACCCAGGAGTCCTGCCCCCCCCCCCGCGCTAGGATGGAACCCAGGAGTCCTGCCCCCCCCCCCGCTAGGATGGAACCCAGGAGTCCTACCCCGCCCTCCCCCCCCCCGCGCTAGGATGGAACCCAGGAGTCCTGCCCCCCCCCCCCGCGCTAGGATGGAACCCAGGAGTCCTGCCCCCCCCCCCCGCGCTAGGATGGAACCCAGGAGTCCTGCCCCCCCCCCCCCCCCCGCGCTAGGATGGAACCCAGGAGTCCTGCCCCCCCCCCCCCGCGCTAGGATGGAACCCAGGAGTCCTGCCCCCCCCCCCCGCGCTAGGATGGAACCCAGGAGTCCTGCCCCCCCCCCCCGCGCTAGGATGGAACCCAGGAGTCCTACCCCCCCCCCCCCGCGCTAGGATGGAACCCAGGAGTCCTGCCCCCCCCCCCCGCGCTAGGATGGAACCCAGGAGTCCTACCCCCCCCCCCCCGCGCTAGGATGGAACCCAGGAGTCCTACCCCCCCCCCCCCGCGCTAGGATGGAACCCAGGAGTCCTACCCCCCCCCCCCCGCGCTAGGATGGAACCCAGGAGTCCTACCCCCCCCCCCGCGCTAGGATGGAACCCAGGAGTCCTGCCCCCCCCCCCCGCGCTAGGATGGAACCCAGGAGTCCTACCCCCCCCCCCCCCGCGCTAGGATGGAACCCAGGAGTCCTGCCCCCCCCCCCGCGCTAGGATGGAACCCAGGAGTCCTACCCCCCCCCCGCGCTAGGATGGAACCCAGGAGTCCTACCCCCCCCCCCCCCGCGCTAGGATGGAACCCAGGAGTCCTGCCCCCCCCGCGCTAGGATGGAACCCAGGAGTCCTACCCCCCCCCCCCGCGCTAGGATGGAACCCAGGAGTCCTGCCCCCCCCCGCGCTAGGATGGAACCCAGGAGTCCTGCCCCCCCCCCGCGCTAGGATGGAACCCAGGAGTCCTGCGGCCCCCCCGCGCTAGGATGGAACCCAGGAGTCCTGCCCCGCCCCGCCCCGCCCCACCCCGCGCCGCTGCCGGAGCCGGAGCCCGGAGGCTCGCGCGGCGGGAACGCTGCGGCTGGCAGGATTTCCCGGGGACGGCGTTGCGGGCGCACTGCGTCCTGTCCCGGCCTCGCCGGGCTGCGGGGTGAGTGGATCCGCCGCCGGAGCTGCTGGGGGGATCCGCCCGGGCACCGCCGCAGGGCTGCGCCGGCCCTTGGAGGGACCCAGCGGGGCGGCCAGCCCGCAGGGACAGAGAGCAGCTGGGCAGAGCGAAGGGGCCGGGAGGCAGGACGGACGCCTGGGTTCTCCCCCAGCTGTGGGAGGGGCGTGGGGGGGTGGTTGCAGCTGGCCAGCGGGGTCTGCACTGACCACTATTTCCAAAGGGTCCCTGTGACATGTCGCCCCTGCTTGGAGTGTCTCTGCCCCCGCGCCCGGAGCACAGCGCCCGACTGCCCCGAGCTGGAACAAATTCCCCCGTTTCCTTCCCGGTCGGCAGGACTCCGCTGTGATCGGGAGATGGCTGGCGGGGAGGCGCCGTGTTCCCCAGATCTCCGGGCTCCCGAGGAGCGGGCGAGCCTGCCAGGTGCCGGCGAAGGTAAGCAAGGAGCGACTCTGGTTCCAAGAATGGCCAGATGTGAAGGGACAAGGCAGGATCCCAGCTAAGTTGCTGAGAGCCCCCCTGCCCCCCATTTCTGTCTTGTCTTACTCAGTATCATCCACAGTCCTAATGGCAGACGTCACTTCCCACTCCCACCTGCCCTGCCTGGCCCTGGCAAGAGCCTCCTCTTCCCCCAGCTTTTCCTGTCCAGCTCTGGGCACCACATTTCAAGAAAGACCTGGAGAAATTGGAGAGGGTCCAGAGAAGAGCAACAAAACTAACTGCCAGGGTGGTGAAACACTGGAATAAATTGCCTGGGGAGGTTGTGGAATCTCCATCCCTGGAGATATTTAAGAACAGGTTAGACAGGCACCTGTCAGGGATGATCTTCAGTGGTTCCCAAACTTTTCCACATCATGCCCCCTTTCTGATTTTTTAGTAACCCTCACGCCCTGCCCCCTTCCCCCAAAATAGCAACAAAACTTGTTGAGCAAAAAAAAAAAAGAGGGGGGGGGGACAACTGACCGGGGCCCCTTTAATTCCTGGGACCAATGTAAAAAAAAAAAAGGTGGGGGTACTCCAGAGGAAAAGTTGTTAAGGTGGCCATTTTGAAGTCTGCTCCAGCCTCCCTCCACCCCAGCCAGCCCAAGCTGTTCTGTTCCGGTGGACGCTGGAGCCAGGAAAAACAGAAAATACCAGACATTTCACATGGGATTTTCTGAAATTTTTTTACTGGATGGACCAGGCTCTTTCTTGGGGGGGGGGGGGGGGGGTGTTCCTTGGGCCTACCCTGGAATTTTCTTCACATGCCCCCATGAGGGTGCCCCCCCCCAGTTTAGGAATCTCTGATCTAGATGGTGCTTGGTCCTGCTGTGAGGGCAGGGGACTAGACTTGACAACCTCTCAAGGCCCCTTCCAGTTCTAGTGTTCTAGGATTGCCTGAAGGCTCTGCTGGACCATCAGGGCAGAAGCAGCCACCACAGAAGGGTTTGTGGTTTCACTTCCTGCCCATCAGGCTTTCTGCTCCATGACAAACCCTTCTGCCGCCCCCTCTTGCCTAGGCACAGGGGATGAGCCTCATCTGGATTTTCTCTCTCCCAGTAGGGGCCATGGTAGATGAGGAGAATCTCTGGCAGGATGGCCCTGTGAGAGCAGATCCAGATGGGGCATCATCTCATGAGGATGCCTCCGTAGGAGAAGATGCTCATGGGATGCTACCTGGTGGGCATGAGTCCATAGAAGAGGACCAGGAGGGGGCAAGGTCTGATGAAACTTTATCCCAGATTCCAGCCCCACTGCAATCCTCTGAGCATCCTCCTGGCCTCCAGATCCCTTCAGCCCTGGAATCTCCTTGGGAAAAGCCCCCAGGGCTGCCCCTCTCAATGGCAGCCAGACGCCCCCCCAAGAAGTCCCCTTCCCAGGAAGCGCAGCTGACCATCTGCAGCGAGTGTGGGAAGAGCTTCACCCGGAGCTCCCTGCTGGCCCAGCACCAGCGGGTGCACACAGGCGAGCGCCCCTACCAGTGCACCGAGTGCGGGAAGAGTTTCAGCCGGAGCTCCACCCTCCTCCAGCACTGGAGGACCCACACGGGGGAACGGCCGAACACATGCACCGAGTGCGGGAGGGGTTTCAGCCAGCGCTCCGACCTGGTGAAGCACCAGCGCACCCACACTGGGGAGCGGCCCTACCACTGCCCTGACTGCCGGCAGAGCTTCAGCCGCAGCTCGGACCTCATCAAGCACCATCGCGTGCACACCGGGGAGCGGCCCTACCGCTGCCCCGACTGCGGGAAATCCTTCAGCCGCAGCTCCGACCTCTTCCAGCACCAGCGCACCCAGCGCGGCGAGAGGCCCTACCCGTGCGCTGAGTGTGGGAAGTGCTTCAGCCGCAGCTCCAACCTCATCCGCCACCAGCGCACCCACACGGGCGAGCGGCCCTACGTCTGCCCTGACTGCGGATGCCGCTTCTCCCAGAAATCCCACTACACGGACCACCAGCGGAGCCACCGCCGCGAGAAACCCTACCACTGCACCCAGTGTGGCAAGGACTTTGGGCGCAGCTCCACCCTGGTCAAACACTGGCGCACGCACACCCGGGAGAGCCTGTGAGCCTGGGGCAGAGGGAGGGACCGTCAGCTCCCCCGCCGAGGGTCAGGAATCCCACCCGGGCCTCCTGGACAGCTTGACTCAGCATCTCTCCCCAGGGTCAGCTTGAGACGACATCCCCAGTGGAGTCAGTTTGCTCTTCTTCTGGGGGTACTTGTCCTGATATGTCCCCCAGGGTCAGTGTGGGTTGGTGGTGCTGCCAGTCACTGCTCATCCCTCTAGGGCTTTGATGCAGGGTCATCCTGGTTAATAGTGTTGCCAGAAGAGTCAGTGCTGAGCTCCTGGAGGATTTGATACAATGTCTCCAGCAGGGTCAAACAGATACAGTGTTTCCAGTACAGTCACCCCAGTACCTGGCAAATTTGATATAATATTTCCACCAGGGTCAATTCTTTCTGTAAATAATGTGATACAATGTTTCCGAGAGAGTCAATTTTTTTCCCTGGAGGTACCTAGACCAGTGTTTCCCAATTTTATTTGGCCACGGAACCCTTTTAAACTGAAAAGAATTTTACGGAACTCCTCATAACAGTCTGATATACGGAGCTGAAAAAGTAGACCACAAACAAGTAAGGATAATAATAAACAAATGCTACACAAGGTCATGAGAGCAACATGGATTTTAATTGCACATATTTAAAAACAAAAATCACATGTTAATTGTTATTTTTTAATCATAAAATGTTATTGTAATGGAATTTTCTCACTGAACCCCTGTTTTCACTTTGCGGAACCCCGGAGTTCTGTGGAACACCATTTGGGAAACACTGACCTACACTAAGGTCCTTGTGATCAGTGTCTCCATGGAGATCCAGCCTCTTTCTTTAGGCACATTGATAGGTTGCTTCCAATAGTCACTTTTCCTCAGTTGGAGAGCTTGATACAAAGTTTCCCCCACCCTCAATTCTTCTGTCCTGGTTGATTTCATAGGAGTATCCAAAAGGGCTAGTTCTTCCCAGGGGCTGTCTGATACAATGTCTCCACTCGGGGCCATTCTAATTGCATTGGGCAAATTGCTACTTTGACTCCAGTAGTGTTGCCCTGGGAGAAAAGTATCAGTTTGATTCCAGGGTGACTGATACTTCCTGGAGACTGTGATCAGACCTTCAGGTGGTACAAATTGGCATGGTCCCATTGCAGTTAATGGAGTTATGATGATATATACCAGGCAAGGAGTCTTCCCCGTGTTTCCATCACATAGGTTTCAGAGGTAGCTGTTATGCTTAAACGAAGCACACGAGATCTTTTATAGGGGAAAAGGCACTACGCTGCATTTATTGAGAATACAACAGTTGCATATGCTTTTCAATCACTTACGCACACACACAAACATCATGCATACACAATCCCCTCAGATGATGTTATAGTTACCAGATGAGATTCTGTACCAATCTAGTGGCCAGTTAGATTGATCACAGAGGGAGAGCAGGGCCTTTGTCGGTTGATCAATCTGATGCTCCTCTGGAGTTGGTGGCAAGATAAACCCAAAGTTCCATAGCAAAGCACTCTGCTTTTATAATCCCTTTTCTCCGTTGAAAGTTTGTGGATTTTGCTGTGTCAGCCTGTGACCAGAGTGTTATCTTTTTTATGCTAGTCGATCCCAAACATCTCTTGAAGGCTCATCCTGTAATCAGTCATCTTTTGGGGTGCCAGCTCTGCTTCAAGGCCCATCAATCTGCTAATAATCCAATCACTTCTTGTTATGGGTACACACTGGTGGTTATAGATGGCTTCTTTGACGCCAGGTTGTCTAGTCTTCACCCACACTCACCCTCCATCTTCGGCCATCTGGTTCTGAGCAATAACTTTTGCACCTTATCTTGACACATTCATACCCCTTTCACACACACAAGCAATCTGTTACAAGGACTCTCGAGGTTATGCAGCACGTCAGTATCTGCATTGGGCAAAGCAAAAAGGCATTGTAAATCAAGCAATTAAGGGCTTTAGCCTTCAACATTCCTCTAGTCTCATTAACCTAGACACAATACCAAAACTCTATCTCTCTACTTAGGCCAATTACTAAACTTACTAAACTTTAAAACAAAGGAATATACATTTATCGAAAAGAATTTTAGTTTAATAAAATGTTAAATGTGTGTTAATATGTACCTTACATTACTATATTATTGCTGCATCAATTACATTGCTACATTACTAAACCTAAAATACAAATATAAAAAGAATTAAACTTTCAATCCCAATATAGCCACCTTGGTCTGTTGCAGCTAAAACGATAAGGATTACGGTGGCGCTTAAAGACGAACAATGCTATTAGGACATAAGTTTCGTGAGTTGCAACTTACTGTGCCAGATGCATGAAGTGTATCACATTAGATCTATGCCCTCATGTGCCAGCAATGCCCCTCTTCCATGTATATTGGACAAGCTGAACTGTCTCTATGCAGCAGAATAAATGGACACACATCAGACATCAGGAATGGTAACATACAAAAACCAGTGGGAGAACATTACAACCTCCCTGGACACACAGTTACAGACTTGAAAGTTGCCATCCTCAACCAAAACAAAACAAAAATTCACTGTCAAAAACAGGCTGCAATGTGAAACTACTGAGCTGGAATTCATATGCAAATTTGACACCATCAGAATGCATTTGAGTAGGAATTGGGAACGGCTTTCTCATTACAATAAGTAACTTTCCACTTGAGGTATTCACACCTTTTTATCCATATCCACTCTGATTGAATTAGCTCTGATGTGACACCCCTACTATCTGTTTTTTTTCCTGTCCCTTCATGCATCTGAGGAAGTGAGTTTCAACTCACGAAAGCTCATGCCCTAATCATATTGTTAGTTTTCAAGGTGTTACTGGACTCCATGTTATTTTTTCATCATTAGTTCTTCTTTCTAGGAGTACTGAAGCCAGGAACCAGATCCTGTTCTCATTTACATGAGAGTTTTATATCCGTGTAATTCCACTGACAGTAGTGGGCTCACCTGAATCTGCCTTGATTTCATTAACAACAGTGGGGTCACCCTGGGTTTTCACCAAGGTCAGAATCAAGCCCTAACTCCCTTAACTTCAGTGTGTGTGTTGGGGGAGGGGGAGAGAGAGAAGTAGGGGGACCAGGTTTACACCATCATTAACTATAGGGGAATCCAGTGCCAATTCTGATTTCCTGGAAGATTTGAGGCCATTTCTGGACTTTTGCCAATCTGTCAGTAGATGACTGGGCATTTTTACCTTGCAGAATAAGTGGGTTAGGAAATTAGTCAATGAGAATTGAAAAGGGGAGGAAATACCGAAGAAACAGCTGGATTGTGGTGGAAGAAGGCATTGCATTTATTTCCCAGGAACATGTAGGTGTGTAGGGGGTGGGGGGATGAGAAGCAGAAGATAAGAGAATCCCTAATGGATCTATGCCTTGGTGGGCAATTGATGGAATATAAAAATTCACAGCCATGAAAAACGTGTGACATCTGGTCTCCCCTGTGAAATCATGTCTTATCTTTACGTTTGCCTGACACAGGTTGTACCTCTCCAGTCCAGCACCCTCGGGACCTGACTGGTGCCAAATTTGCTGAACCCTGGGAGGTGCCACTATTGTCTAGTGGCTTTTCCAACACTGCTTACTGGGCTGTTAGAGAACATTTAGGGGTAAATTAGAGCTAAATAACAGCACAGAACCCTGAGAGCCAGCACTGGTGGCTGTATACAAACTTTATGGGACTGTGGGAAACTTGGCCGCACCCTTGATAAGTGCACATCCAGCTAACGAAAATCATGCTGGACCATGGATGTTGCTGGACTAGAGAGTGCCGGACTAGAGAGGTTCAACCTGTACAATAAAAGTACCATGTAGTATAGGGTAACGATACAAAAGCACACAATGTTTCTCAGATGCGGGGTCCTGATCTAAAAGGGGGTTGCAAGCTTATTGTAGAGGGGTCCCAGTATTGCCACTATTACTTCTATGCTGCTGCTAGGGGCAGCACTACCTTCAGAGCCATACACCTCGCCAGCAGCCACTGCTTTCTGGCCATCCAGCTCTGAAGGCAGCACAGAAGTAAGGGTGGCAATACCATGACCACTCCGTAATAGCCTTGTACCCCCTTTTGGGCCAGGGCCCCCAGTTTGAAAAGTGCTGAGTCTTAAGGGTTTTGCATGTTCATATTTTGCCCTTTTCAAAGACACATTTATATTTTGTTACACCATCTTGAAATTTAAGTATCCAAATTCACGAACTTCAAGATTTTTAAAATGCTCTGATGGGTGAAATTTACAAGACAGTGATTTGGTAAGTCCCTAAAGACATATCGAAATGTTTCTTGGAGTAGAGGGAAATTAATTTCTCCCTTCGTCCCTGGCTCTGCAAGAATCATTAATACACTGTCCCCTTCAGACCTAGGTTTAGAAGGGAGGGTCAAGCAAGCAGATCGCTTCTGCCTGGGTGACTCAACGCTGCCAAAGTGTCTGTGTTATCTAGAGTCATCTTGTCTGACATATTGTGGCCGTTTGCTGAGTTATCTTTGGGGAACTGAATTTGGGAACCTCTGGTTCACAACAAAATAAGTCTGTTTCCATTGTAGATTAAACGAAATAGCAGACTCATAAAATGTTGCTATGTTCCAGCCACTAGAGGGTGGTATAAACCTACATTGTGAGTTACATCTGCAGTTTGCAGCACTGAACCCGCATGTGGTAGAATCACCCACAAACCACATATTCCTATCTGTTCCCCACACAGTTAACATGGGTCATATTTTGCCCACATTAAATGTCTAGCATAACTGCCTTGAACGTGGCTAAGAATGACGGGACTGGTTGTTTGTTTTGCTCTGTTTTTTGTTTGTACATGTTTCCCATTGGTCAAATGAATAAGCTGAATTTCGGGAAGGAGGGGTTAACATGATGTTTAATCAGTCATTGGAACTCCTTGCCACATGATATAATGGAAAATGAGACTTGGATAGGATTGAGGAGAAGGATTTATTATGGAACATGCACATATCTGTTATGCTTAAATGAAGCACACGAGATCTTTTATAGGGGAAAAGGCAGTACGCCACATTTATTGAGAATACAACAGTTGCATATGCTTTTCAATCATTCACACACACAGAGAGTCCCACCAGACGATGTTAGAGTTACCAGTCCAGAATCTGGATCAATCTAGTGGCCAGTCAGATCAATCACAGAGGGAGAGCAGGGCCTTTGTCGGTCGATCGATCCAATGCTCCAGGAGTTAGTGGCAAGATGAACTCAAAGTCTAATAGCAAAGCACCCTGCTTTTATAATCCTCTCTTCTATGGATTTCACCGTGTCAGTCTGTGACTGGTTACTGTGATCTTTTGATGTTGACATTCATTCCCAAAACATCTCGAAAGGCTCATCCTGTCCTGGATTTAATCAGCTGTTTTCAGGGGTGTCCGCCCTTCACCTTTAGACAGAGCCGGCCCAAGCTACGGGCTGACTGGGCTACCGCCCGGGGTGCCCCATTTTAGGGGGCACCATGTGGGGCTGGCTGGCTGGGCAGGGGTGGGACCGTGCATGCGCCGTGCGCCCCAGGGCAGGGCCATGCATGCGCCGCATGCCTAGGGGCGGTGCCGCGCTCCCGGGGTCCGGGGCGCACGAGTGGCTCAGGCTGGCCCTGCCTTTAGAGCCATCAATTCTGCCAGTCTGATCAATTCTTGACTGTGGGTATGCACTGATAGTTTCTCTGCTGCCGGTAGGTCTCTTTGCAGTCTGTCTTTTGTAGTATGTCTTCACCCCACATTCTCCCCCATCTCTCTTGACCATCTGACTCTAACAATGACCTTCACACCATATCTCATTCATACACACAGTCTTTCTCACAGAATCCTTCAAAAGTAAACGGTAGTGTTTTATTTTAAGCAAAATCAAAACAATTCACATCGAAGGCCCAGGCCTTCAATATTTCTAATCTCATTAACATAGACACAATACAAGATCCTGTCTCTTTACTTACTAAACTTTAGAAAAAGGAAATATAGGAGATATATACTTAACTAGAGGATTTGACTTAAATATGATTATATATTACATTACATTACTATAGTATTGCTACATCATTAAACTACATTGCTGCATTGCATACATCATTAAATCTAAAATACAAATATAAAAAGGATAAAACTTTTAATCCAGACATATCTACTAGATCAGTGGTTTTCAGTCTGTGGTCAGTCCACAGACGATGTCTAAGAAGTTTGTGAAAGGTGGTTGTTACCACAGAGCAGTGGTTTCAGCAGTGGTCCATGGACCCCCAGGCACCTGCAGACTTATGACTAAGAATTCCAAAGAGGTCCACACTGCCATTTGAAATTTGTAGGGGTCTGCAAATAAGAGAGAGGTTGGAAACCACTGTACGAGACAAAGGCTTTGTCTGCACTATGCAGCTTTTAGCCACACAGCTGCCACTAAAGTCATGTTGCTAAAAGTTGTGCAGCATCGTCAGTGTTGGTCAGCTCACTTGTCAACAAAACACTGCTACCCAATGAGTGGTGCTAGCTTTGTCATCAGGGGTACTGTTCACTCCGATGCTTGTCACGGGCAGCCCTTTTGTCTTTTTTGTGGGGATGGGGGAGGGGTCTTTTTAAACACCTCTGAGAGAGACAAGTTTTGTCGTTCACTTGCCAGTAGACATGGCCAGTGATGTACAAGTGCTATCAGCCTTCGTGCCTCTGGGAGAAAGCCAGATGCAAACGGAGCAGAGCGAGGAAGAAACGTTCACTGTGAGTCTTTTTTATTCCATAACCACAGCCCAAGCCCAATTGAGGGACCATCTGCTCGCCCCATATATTCAGCTTGTCTGTCTGGGGAGGCAGCAAACTCTATTTCTCCTCCTGTCCATGTCACATTATTCTGGTTTGTAGCTAAAACAGTAATACATGTATTGAAACAGGAGGGGGCTGGCTGGCTCTGGGGGATGGGACATGGGGCCTTTCCTCTCCTGGAGACACCAGCTTTGGTCTGGACCCCGTGTGAGGAGCTGGTTGATTAATGGGTGGGGAATGAGATATGGACCCTTTCCCCGCGAGGAGAAGCTGACCCCAATCCAGCCCCATGGCAGAGGGAATCGTGGTTCACAGGGAAGGGTAAAGAATGGGGATGGAGGCCCTTCTACTCTAGGGGGTGCCCATTCTGATCCTGGCCTATGGCTGGGAGGCTGGCTGGTGGGGAATGGGATATGGGCCTTGTCTTTCTAGGAAATGCCAGTTCCAACCCTGTCCAACTGGCTTCAGGAGGGCCAGGATTGGGTTATGGGGCTGTTCATTTGTAGGGTACCAGGTTCACACTTGCCAGCTCTGATGGGCCGGGGAATTGGAATAAAACACTTTTCAACAACAATGGGCTGGTTTGGTGTTAGAAACGTGGGCTGAGCAAACACTTGTGAGATCAAATAAGGCCAGTTTTGTTTTTGTTTTTTGTTGTTGTTGGGTTTTTTGCCTGACCCAGAAGAACCAGCCGTCCTGTGGAAAGATTCGTTGTGTCTCTGAAGAGCTTCATGTGTTGCAGGACACGGCAGAAGAGAAGACAGAAGGCGTCCAGTGAAAGACCGAGAAATGTTCCTAGAAGACAGAAACAGAAATTGAAACTGTAGAGAAATGGAATGTGAGTGAGCATCTGATGTTAAAAATAAAAAAGGGTAAATCCCTAGACAGGAGCTAGCTGCAAGCAATATTCAGAATGAAACCCCAGAATGGAGGTTGAAGGTTCTTAGAAGCAGAAGCTGATAGTGGACAGCACTGCTTTAGTGAATAGCACAATTATCACCTGAAAGAAGGGAAGGGAAGGGAAAAAAAAAAGAAAAGCACCTTCAGGGAGCTGCTAAGGGACATCTGAAGCAGAGCCAGGAGGGAATTGTCCAATGAAACTTTTCTGGCAAAAATATACTGATTTGTCTAAACTAAAAATGACCCTAAAGTTGGACAATTTTTCAATGTATTTATATCAGAAACATTTTAATGACTTTTTTTGGGGGGGGATTACTGTTTCATTTCATTGTGACATTAAGCTATCGTTTCAGGTTTCCTGTTTGTTTTGAACTTCAACATTGAGCAGTGTCAAAATCTGTCTGCCAGAGCATGAAAGGACCGAGAGCTTCAGCTCTGCATGTTCCTTTTGGAGAGAGCTTGACAGCCCCAGGCAGAAGGTGCGTAAGGGTCAAGACTCACAGATCTCGAAGCGCAAATCAGCTTCTCCAAAGCCACAGGCGCATCGAAGGACCTTTCGCAGGTGGGGCTGTCCAACAATGGACCTCTTTGCAACTTGAGGAATGCAAAATGCCCTCGCTTTTGCTCCCGCGCAGGGCTGGGGAAGGGATCCAGGAGAATGCATTCCTAATCCCATGGGACAAACTGATTTACTATCCCTTTCTGCCAATACCACTGATCTCCAGAATCTTGCACCCATCTGGATGCAGCCCAGGTCATCCTAGTAGCCCCATCCTGGTCCAGACAGACCTGGTTCCCATATCTACAGCACGTGTCCATCGAACCACCTCACCCGCTCCCTCAGTAGCACGATCTCCTCTGTCAGAACACGGGCAAGTTACTGCTCCCAGATCCACACACCCTTCATCTCCATGCCTGGCTCCTGTCTGATTTTGAGGTGCGGAAGTAGCTTGTTTGGAACAAGTCAGAAATGTCCTCATGCATAGCAGGGAACACACCTCTATAGCAACTTACCAGCAAAAATGGAAACACTTTGCATCTTGGTGTCATCAAAGAGATCTCAGTCCAGACAAATCGCCAATCCACACGGTGGTCGACTACTTGTACGTTTTAAAGAGTGAAGGCCTATCAATCGTCTTCCATAAAAGTTCGCTTGTCAGCCATTACGGCCTTCCATGACCACAGAGAAGGGTCTTCGGTGTTTGCACATCCCATGGCAAAAAGATTCCTTAAGGGCCTTCAGAACCTCTTCCCACTGTGTAGAGCACCAACGGCCCCTTGGGATCTGAATTTGGTCCTGGAGTGGAGACCCTTATGAGGCCCCCCTTTGAGCCTATGGCCACATGCCCTCTCTTGCTCCTCATGATGAAGGTGCTGTTTCTGGTGGTGATCACTTCGACAAGGAGGGTGGGCGAGTTAGGAGCCCTAATGGTGGGTCCCCCATACACGGTCTTTGCAAAAGGTAAAGTGACTTTGAGATCACATCCAGCCTTTATACCTAAAGTCAACACCTGCTTTCACATTAATGAACCCACAGTCTTACCTGTGTTCTTTCCAAAGCCATACACACCGGCTTCACACCCTCAATGTCAGGAAGGCTCTGGCCTTTTACATCGACAGAACAAAGACGTTTCGCAAGTCCCCACGCCTCTTTGTCTCTACTGCAGACTACTCCAGTGGCAACGTGCTCTCCACACGACGCATTTCGAAGTTCATACCAAGCTGCATCCTCTAGTGCCACTCTCTGGGTAACAAATCGCTAACGACAGCCCCAAGGGCACACCCCACCCGTGCTACAGCAACATCCACGGCATTCCTTACGGGGGTGCCCCTTAAAGACATTTATCGGGCAGCCACGTGGTCATCGGACCACATGTTCCCAAAACATCATGCCCACAATTGGCGGCTGACACCACAGTGGCTAAGGTGGTTCTATCCCACCAGCCACAGCGAGCACTGCTTTGTAGTCACCGACAGTGGCGCATCCACAGGGACATCCCCCGAAGAAGAAAAGAAAGTTACTCACCTTGTGCAGTAATGACTGTTCTTCGAGGTGTGTCCTCCCCCCCCCCCCGGGGGTGCGCCACGACCCTCCCTCCCATCCCCCTCCCGTTCCTCGGAGCCCATTGCTCTGTGGTAGACGAGGAACTGAGGGGAGGGAGTCAGGCTGCACTCAACTGTCAACTGCCACCAGCCGAGAGGCTTGCTGCACACGCGCAGCCCAACTGCTATGAAAAAGTCTCCGATCTGCGGCTCCGGGGAAGACCTGTCACCTGCAGTGGAGCACCCACGGGAACACACCTCAGAGAACAGTCATTACTGTATGAGGTGAGTAACTTCCTTTTCTTCCTGGAATTAAAATCAGAGCCCCGCTATGCTGCAACATCCCTTTACCGATATCTACGTCTTTTTTAAAAGGCAGCAACAAAACGTTACGGTTTCCTGATGAGCTCTGTTAAAACCCTCTGTTTCCCGTGACTTATAACTTCACCAAACTTTACTCATTTTAGGGTGAAACTGGATGGCCTCTGGATTCAGCTTCAAGCTAGTGCTGGTGGGAAAACAAAGAGAATGAAAGTTGTTTAAGTTGAGAATTAAAGTCGGTGAAGTGTTTGTAAAAGCAATCAGTGTTTTCTGGGTTTTGTGACTTTTATCAGGGTTGTTTCCAAAACCAGTCACACTTTTTTTATTTACCAAAAGCCAGTCTTCTGTAGAGGTGTTTGGTTAGTGAAAAAGCGTCAGTAACCCTAGGACCACATGGTTAGAAGGGTCTAGGGTCATCTAGTTTTGCCCCCTGCCAAGATTCAGGATTTGTTGAATCTAAATCTAAGACAGACCTAAGCAGGCACAATAAAATCAACCACTAGTGGATTGATCACTGCAGTGTCGACCCATCAGGTAATGAAGACGAGCCCCAGATTTGTTCTGCTCTATTGCTTTTTGTCCTGCCCTCTGTGGCAAGAGAGAACAATTTTTCTCCATCTTTTTCAAGTGTCTGAAGGTTGTTATCACCTTACATTCCTGTTTTCCAAACTAAACATGCTAGTTCCTTCAGCCTTTGCTCTTATGGCTTGCACAGCATCCCTTGCATTGTCTTTCGTGCTCGCCTCTGGATTCTTTCCAGTTCTCTACATCCTGTTTATACAGCGGTCACCCATATTGGACCCAGTACTCCAGCTGAAGCCTAACTAGCACTGAGTAGAACAGCACAGTCACCTACCATCATTTGCATGCTGTGCCACTGTTGCTGCAATCTAAAATTGCATTTGGTTTTAGGTAGGGTGTGGTGGTTTTTTGTTGTTGTTTTTTAACAGCATCGCGTTGCTGACTCGTGTTGAGGTTCTGATCCATCACAGCACCTAGCTCCTTCCCTGCTGCTACCCAGCCAGGTTTTCCCACTTCTGTATTGGTGCATTTGGTTTTTCTGCCCCAAGTGTGGCACTTTATATTTGTCTTTGTTGAATTTCATTTTGTTGGCAATAGGCCAGTTCTCTGATTTATCAGGATCCCTCTGAACTTTAGTTCTATCCTCCAAAGTGTTGACAATCCTTCTCCCTCAGTTAGGGTTGCCAGATGGTTTAACCAAAAATACCGAACACCTCCCACCCCCCAAAAAAAACCGCTGGGAAAAAAATTCTATTGGGCGGGGGGGAGGAAGGGGAGACCAAAGTTGTTGAGGGGGAAAAAAAAAGGACTCCAAGAGTTATAGAGTTATTAAGAAAAACAAAACAAAAAAATTAAATAATAAAACAGCATGGCCCCTTTCAGAGTGCATGCAGAGTCAGAACAGGGATAGGAACAGGGAAGCGGTTGAGCATTGCTTTAGGCTTTTTGCCGGCAGCCATTTTGTTTTCTTGATCAAGCCAGAACGCAGCTTCCCTGTGGAACCAGGTAAGCAGGAGGTCTGGGGGTGGGGGGCTGAAGGTGTTGGGGGTGAGGATGGGGGTTGGGCCAAGTTGCCGAGTGTGTCATAGGGTTGCCAGGTGTCCAGTATTTTCACCTCCTGGCTGGGAAAAAACCCAGAAAATACCGGGCATTTTAGGTGTCCATTATTTTCTGAAATTTTTTACCGGACTGGAGGCAAAAATACTGGACTGTCCGGGTCAATAATGGACACCTGGCAACCCTACCCTCAGTTTTGTGTCATCTGCAGGCTTGATCAGTGTGGACTCTGTTGTTTGTTTTGTTGAGAGAACTGGCTTCCACCAGTATCCCACAATGCCTGCCCTGATAGCTGTGCTCAGTGTTTTGAGACCTCTGCTGCCCTGGAGGCATGCGCCCTCCCCTTTCAAAGCTCCCAGAAATATCTCACAGCTGAGCGAGCTTCTCCATTTGGGGAACAAAGAACAAATCATTGGAATGCTCCTGTTTGGCCCTGCACTGGGAACACAGCGGCAGGCAGACTGCTGCTGCAGGGGGAGGGCAGGAGAGACAGCAGTGCTGTTTTGATATTCCTCAGCAGAGAGAGCTCACAGTGTTACAAGGGAATCCCAAGAAGTGCAGGGATCAGCTCTGGCTTCCCACAGCACTGCCCTGTGGGATGCTCACTGACATTGCTTTGCTCTATCTGTCATCAGGGTGTGTTGTGTGGTTCGATTTATTTCAGATCCAAGGGAACTCAGTACACTTCAGGGCTACTTAACCACTTCCTTATTTAGTACAAGCTTTAAGCAGTTAGTACAGTTGTTTAAGTTTACAAGCCTTAAGAATAATGACTCTACAATTTAAACCTTAAATACTGTAATTCTAAAGCCAAATAATATAGCGCAAAGCAATGCAAAAGCACTTACTACAAGATCTACTATATACAATAGTAAAGCCTAATTCACTTACACTTCACCCGTATGCTACCTATAGTTTCGGGCAGGAGGGCGTGGTTCTGTCTTTTCCCATGCAGTGGAACGCCACCACTGACGTACCCGATGTAAAGGGCCTAATCCCTCCTAGTTACCGTGAGCAGGACGTGTGGGTTGATCCTGCCCATTCCCTCCCATCAATTGTTCTTACTAAGCCCAATTTATAGCAAAGTGAGACTTGGTCATTCTAATAATATTTACCAATTGATGACGTGTTGTGTAGGATACATAACATGCCCAATGACCCTATCTGGGGTATAGCCTGCTACTCAGGATGTTGCTGAAGTGTGCACAGTTAACAGTTTTATGGCTGCATCTGTACTTTTTGCTTATCAGAACAAAAGTACCGGTACAAGGCTGCTTGTCGTGCATTCTTGACGGGGTCTCGCGTACCAGGCTTAATCTGCATTGTTCTGCAAAACAATTCCTGACTCTCGGGCCCTGCCTGCGTGCTTTGTTACACCAGACTTGAAACAAGCCAGAAAGCTGCACTTTGGGCAAGGCAGGGTAGTGCAGGCTCCTCCACCAGGTGCTAGCAATGTGGCCATGACATGTCAACAAGGGGAGGCAGAAAAACTAGTCTGAAGGGTTTTCACTTTTGGCGACTTTTGCGGGTCAACAGGATATTTGTCACCAACCCTTCCCAGTGCAGACAGAGCTAGAGTCCACCCTGGCTCTTTGTCGACAATAAAGGGAGGGGGAAAGACAAAACTCTCTTGCGGGGCTAGCAGGGCTTTGTCGCCAAAATGAGGTGAGATTCCTGACCCAAGTTGCGTTGCCGTGGAATGCTCTCACTGCTTGGCCAACAAAAGGCAGGCTTTGGTGACACATCCTGCCAGGGCAGAGAAGGGCTCAGAAAGCAAGTGCCTCAACTTACTCCACTTTTTGTCACCTCTCTCGCCCTTGGGCAGAGTTTGTGTGGACCTGACCTTTTTCGTGTGCTCGGGGCAACTGTTTACATTCTTGGAAGGCAGAAGTTCTAAGACCTGCAGCTGCCTAGCACCCAGCATTTGTAAACAGCCTCAGGCTTGTGCCGCATAAGGACACAAAAAAGGGAAGTTCAAACGGAAAGAGATCAGGATCAGATGGGTGTCAGAAACAAGCAAAAGATGGTGAGACAGATAAACGCTGAGGGACAGAGATGTTGAGTCTGTTGCAAAATGTTTATAAACTCTGTTCCTACTCAATACAGAGTCCATTCTGCCATACCCCACCCCAGAGGTGGCTGCAGCTCAGCACCAGGCCAGAGATCCCTAGCCCCCCTCAGCATTGGGTGAGGGATTCCCAATGAGCAGTCCTTGTGCTCCACCCCAGAGGCAGCTGCCTGTCACCACCAGGCAAGAGGTCTCTGTATAAAAGCACAGCCTGGAAAGTGCCTTGTTCTTGAGCAGATTTGCTGGCATCAGGGGGTAAAAGATGGTCTCTCTGCATATTTTCAAAGAAAAAGAGGGTTTCCTAGTGCTATTTGTAGTTTCACTTCTCCCCTTTCTCTGTGCTCAGCAGGGATGTGGGGGGCGTGGGCCCACAGCTGCGTCATACATTACAATACAGATATGAACCAGATTGATTCATGGATTTCTTAACTATCTGCATTACTGTTCCTACAGGGATCCCATGCCTGGTGTGTACTTGTGGCTGCCTCTGAGGTGAGGCCGTGGCAGGTATAGATTTAGACCCATAGAATCAGAACTGGAAGGGACCTCGAGAGGTCATCAAGTCCAGTCCCCTGCCCTCACGGCAGGACCAAGCACCATCTAGATCATCCCTGAGAGGTGTCTGTCTAACTTGCTCTTAAATATTTCCAGGGATGGAGAGTCCACAAAAAATGAGGAGTAACGTTAATTTGAACCAAGGGGTTTGGTTCGAACTAATGCGTCCTGGCGCGCACTTTCACTTTAGAAACAACTGTTAATTAGAGTAACGTGCCGGCGAGATCATGCTAATGATATTTAAATCCTCACTTCACTGAGTATTTCGAATGCCTACATTTTCATCCCTAGTTCGAACTAGGGTGCAAGTGTAGACATACCCTTCCAGACTAAACAAGCCCAGTTCTTTCATAGCTCATGTGTTCTAGACCTTTCATCATTTTTGTTGCTCTACGCTGGACCGTCTCCAATCTCTCCACATCTTTCCTGAAAGGTGGTGCCCCCAGAACTGGCCACACCGCTCCAGCGGAGGCCTGATCAGTGCAGAGCAGAGCGGAGAAATGACTCCTCCTGTCTTGCTTACAAGGCTCGTACATCCCAGACTGATGTTTGGCTTTTTTTACATCAGGGTCACATGGGCTGATACATATTTAGCTTGTGGGCCATGCTGACCCCTAGATCCCTTTCCTCAGTACTGCTTCCTGCACAGCCACTTCCCATTCTGTGCGTGGGTCACCAGTGTTTATACCTGCCACCTTTTGTGCAGCAGTGGCAATGTCTGTACATTGGCTACCAATGTGCTGCTGGAGACCCTGGGCGCTGGACAGGGTCAGCTTTGCATTGGTTGTCTTGGCACTTTGCCCTCCCCTTGTGCCCCCAGATCACATCTATTTGGGGTGCTAAACAAAAGCTGCAAAGAGACACCCGGTTCCCATGACCGCCAGCTGCACCAGAACCACACAGAGCTCAGCCAAGCACAGCAAACCTCTGAGGGGTACAAGAGCCAAGGCTGCAGCCATAGGCACTGATCCTTGGGGAGCCCTGGGGCTCAGGCACCGGGTGTGCTCAGCACTCCCCAGCCACAGCTATTCAGCGGGGGCCTTGATCTGCTGTTTGGCGGCTGGGGGAGAGGGTCTGGGGAGGATGGGAGAGGAGTGGGTGTAGGGTGGATGGGAGGTCTTGAGGGAGAGGGTGGAGCAGGGTGGGAGGAGGCAGAGGGCAGAGTCTCAGGGGAGGGGGAGGAGGCAGTGGGGTGGGGGCGGGACAGTGACTCAGAGCAGAGCAGGGGTGGAGCACTCAACAGGAAAAATGAAAGCCAACGCCTCTGGTTGCAGCCACTGATAAGCAGAACGAATTAGAAGCCCCCTGGCCCTGTTGCCTCCTAGTCACCCCAGTGTTTATTCTTGCTCTAGGTCAAGGCAGGGCAGGGCCTTCCTCCCCACTGTACATCTGGAAGCCAAGCCCGGAGGGTACACCAACATCGCAAAAAGAACCTGCAGCGAGTCCCAGAATCGGGTTCCTGTTTTCAGCATCAGCAGCTCATCAGCTGAGGCTGGATTCTGAAACCCAGCCAGCGGCTCAAGGGCCAGCTCCAGCAAACCCCAGCCCAGTCACTGGAACCGTGGTCAGTTGGCCTGAGCTCTCAGACTTGCTGCCAGAGGTCGTTAGGGTGGCTTGTTCGCCACAGAGCCATGCCCACAGCGAGGAAGGCCCCCGCGGAAGTCTGTCGCAGAGGGTGGGTTTGCACTCCCAGCTTCTCTCGGTGTTGAAACAGGCCTGTGTTTGAATCATTTGTTCCTGTGGTTTGAATCCAGGTCTGACAGTTCCACACTGATCACAAACCTCCACAGAAAACTGCTGGGGAGTGAAACAAAACAATCCAAACTTTTATTTTAA
Source organism: Pelochelys cantorii (assembly GCA_032595735.1). NCBI lineage: Eukaryota > Metazoa > Chordata > Testudines > Trionychidae > Pelochelys > Pelochelys cantorii. The sequence goes on from CM064329.1 coordinate 4,745,774, forward strand.
GAAACGCACTTTTACCAGAATCAAAACCAAGGCCCCTTATGCCAGGATCCCCCCTGCTGCCTGCCTGGGGTTCCAGGTCTGTCTGTGCAGGGATCCCGCCCATGGCACGGAGATGCACTTGGCTCAAGTCGGTGTGGTGTTTGGGGGTGGCGATGGGGTGACAATCTGTGGTATCTTTTCTTGACACTGTTCCACCAGGCTCTCACCTGGAGATTGGAACCCCCCACTCCCCCCACTGGAATCCAGGCAGGCCAAGATGTGGCCACTGACCAAGACTGTGCTGACCAAGCTGCCTCGCTCATGGAGAAGCTGGAGAATTTCAGCCCTGCTCAGCAGGTTTCTGAGATGCTCCGAGTGGAATGCTTTGGGCTAGGAGACCACAGTCCAGAACATCAGAACTGGGCTGCCAGAACGCCCCCCAGGGCAGGGCAGGGTAGGGCAGGTCAAGCACTGTGTGGCGTCTGGGCAGGTTCCTCTACCTCGGCTGCAGGCAGGGATCAAGTCGTCATGGCAAAGCCAATGTCCTCAGACAGCCCTGAAGGTCGTATCCGGCCTACTCAAGCAAAAACTTCTCTGCATGGAGGCCAAGTTCAGGCTTTCTCAAGCCTGCGAGCTGCCTGTCTTCCTGTAGGGGTCAGACACCTGCACCCTTGTACAGGCAGACTTGTAGCAGCGGGAGAAATTCCACAGGCGCTGTCGGAGTGAAATCCTGAGTGGAAGGTGGGTTGGCTTTGGGAGAAATGGCACAGCCATAGTTCCCGCTAAGGGGCGCACCTGCACGGTCATGCAAAAAATTCTTCCCCCGCCCACCTCCTCTGGGGAGCCATGCAGCAGCACTCGCGGGCAGGCGGCTGCTCCAGCGGGTGGGGCCGGCTGAGACGGCGTGGGGAGGGAGCCACTAGGGCAGGGCTGGGATCTGCCACAGCCACGTGGTGGGGGGAGGCCTGCTCTGGTGGCCAGGAATGGAACATGCCACATGGTGGGGGGAGTGTCTGCGCCAGCGGCTGGGGATGGAATGTGCCATTTGCGGGAGGCATGGGGGCATGTCTGCTCCGGCAGCTGGGGATAGAATGTGCCACATGGTGGGGGAGGCGGGGGGGTGTGTGTTTTTGCTCTGGAGGCTGGGAATGGGACATACTGCATGGCAGGGGAGTGGGGGGGGGAGGGTTAATGAATTGGGTGGCACACATGCAAACCAGCGCACATTGGTGCACAAGCCAAAATTCCCTCTACTCATGGTTGGGAAATTTTAGGCTACATCTAGACTATACTCCTCTGTCGGCAGAGGGATGTAAATTAGATGTTTCGAAAGTGCAAATGAAGCGGGGGTTTAAATATCCCGCGCTTCATTTGCAGAATCGCGTCATGGCGCTGTTTCAAACAAGTGCCATTTTGAAAGTGAAACCACGGTTTTTCAACAATGGGGCACTTTTTTGAAAGATCCTGTCCTCCTCTTTTGAAAAAGCTCCCCATTGTCGAAAAAACCGTGTCTAAACCACGGTTTCACTTTCGAAATGGTGCGTGTTCCAAACAGCGCCATGACGCGATTATGCAAATTAAGCGCGGGATATTTAAATCCCTGCTTCATTTACACTTTCAAAACATCTAATTTACATCCCTCTGCCGACAGAGGGGTGTAGTTTAGATGTAGCCTTAGAGGGAACACTGGTCACAGTCCTGCAGCGATCTGGCCTTTCTTCCTGTGTTCCAAACCAGCACTGCATGTTCTCCACCGGTGTTACCAGGATGGACAGCAACCCCAGCTCACCTCGCCCTCAACTCTCCATCCATGTGCAGAGGGCTTATCAAGGCTGTTCCCCTCTCTGGCACTTTGAGTGCAGAAGATAGGGTCCCACAAGAGACTTTAAAATACCCTGCCACTAAAGGCTTGTGTTAAAACTCCCCAAGGGCACAGATTCCCTGGCCTTGGCTTGGTATTGCTCTCACCACCCGTGCAAAAATCTTTGAGATCCCAGGAAGGTGCATTTGGGAATTCCTTCCTACCCTCAAACTCTTTCACTCTCCCTCTGGAATGGGTTTCTAACTGGTAATTTCTCTTAATAATTTGGCTGTGTATTCTTAGGCACGTGCACACAGAATCTCCTGCCTTCTAGGACACAGGAATCAGATCATGGTTTAAAAGGGTGATTTTTTTTTATTAACAAAACAAAGAAAATACTCTTGATGACACACTACTTGGTTGCCAGGTGTTACAGAGCAACTGCAAAAACAAAAAAAGAAGAAGATTAAAACACAGAATTGCTTCCCTGAAGGCCAGTATGGGAAGTTACAGAATAAGGCACAGCACGAGGAGTTCAACCAACCCAGAAATAAAGAAAATAACCTGATCACATCTGACTAAACATTCTCTGTTCTATTCACATATCTGCTGGTCCAAGATTTAATCCTTCTCTAGGCATGGATGTTGCTGGATACTCCATACCTGGCTCTCTGGCTTAATTCATGTCCTTCCAGCTCTGTGCTGGGAGAAACAGGAAAGATTTCAATTCAAAAGTTCATACTCTTTTTTCCATTGAGTCTCCTGGCTTCCTGTCAACTCACTTCCTGCTTCTCTAGCATTCCTGGGGACTCTCTAGGACAGGGGTGGGCAATAATTTTTTAAAAATTTGTGAAGTGGCCCTAGGCTGCCCCAGAAGGGACAGGGCCTAAACTGGAAGGGGCAAGGCCAGGATGCTTCTGGGCTACCCCACCCTGCCAGGGGCATGAGTGCCTAGTGGGAAGGGGGGTAAAGGAGATCCCCCCACCCTGAGGCGGGGGTGAGGGGAAGGGTGGAGGAAACTGCGTGCTCCTCCTGCCCCCAGGCCAATCAGGTCAGTTTCCAGTCACTGTGCTGTACAAATTGCGTAGCTTATTTCAAGTCTATTTTGAAACAGGCTATTTTGAAATTTGGCGCTGTCTAGGCAGCACCAAAATTGCAAAATAAAGTGCTATTTCGAGCCATCCCTTACTCTTCAAAAAATGAGGTTGGCGAAATAGCGCGGCTGCTATATTTTGGAGTAGCGGACGCATTCAGAAAACATGGGGTAGCTATTTCTGGATACCTCTGGTAAATATATCTTAAATGTCCTGCAGCATCTACACGGACACTGATATATGCCTCTTGGGAAGGTGCTGTTGTTACGTCAGTGTACTTGGGCATGTACATCAGTGAAAAACAGACTGCATTAAGGGGAAGTAAGCTTCCCCACGCATATCTAATTCTGTGCTGGAGATCAGGTTGTAACTCAGCTGTGGGTTTTTCTTTTCCTCTGTCAGTTTTTACATCTGTCACAGTGTCGGGTGTGCGAGTCTGTCTGCATCTAGCTGTGAGTTTGCAAATTTAGTTGTACATCTCTGGATGTCTCAGTGTCACTGGGGCCTGGATCTGTCTCCGCATGGTTTTTTGCCCAAACGGAGCTGTGTATGCTTCTGCCTGAGTGTTGCTCATGACTAGTGTGGAAAAAGTGACTAAGGAAAAGTTATTACTTATTCCCACAATATAAGAACTGGGGCTCACCAAATGAAATTAATAGGCAGCAGGTTTAAAACAAACATACAAAAGGAAGTTTTTCTTCCCTCAGTGCACAGTCAACCTGTGGAGCTCCTTGCCAGAGGATGTGGTGAAGGCTAGGACTTTAACAGGGTTCAAAAAAGAGCTAGATACATTCATGGAGGTTAGGTCCATCAATGACTATTGGCCAGGATGGATAGGAATGGCATCCCTAGCATCTGTTTGTCTGAAGGTGGGTGACATGATTTGAACCCACCACTCTGTGCTCCCCAGGAAAATGGCCTATTCCCTAATCCACTACAGAGCCCATCCACCTATCTCCTTTCCTTCAGTCGGTCCCTTAACTTGCCTTCCTAATGTGGGAGCCAGCTCCAGCCCCGGATCACATGAGGATTCCCTGTTCTGTTCCCTCCCTCTGGGGCACCTGGCATTGGCCACTGTCAGCAGACAGGACACTGGGCTAGATGGACCTTTGGTCTGACCCAGTCTGGCTGTTCTGACGTTCTTATGCTGTGTCGCTGTTTCTGCATCACTGGTTGTCTTTCTGCCTGTGTGAGGAGATGGGGGCGGGGCGGGGCGGGGAGGAGTGTGTATGTGTGTGTGTCGGGGTAGCTCTTTCTGTTTGTCTCTGTGGTTCTGCCTGTCTCAGCATAGCTTAGGTCGTGCCTCAAGCCGCTTTGTACAGGACAACCTCAGAGTCAGGCTGAACCTCTGACCAGCACACGTGGGTGGTTCTTTCAAACATTTACAGCCGAACAATAGACTTTATACAGCTTTGGACCTTTACTGTGATGAAATAAAATGCTGCTTTTCACCATCTTCATTTAAATGAAACAAGCACAGAAATCGTTTCCTGACCTTGTCAAAACTTTTTTTTTAAATCCCTTATTTTGGAGTAGTTTACCTTTAACACCCACTGCATTGCATTTGCCTTTCCCCCCCCAGTCTATGCTGCCTGAGTGCCCGCTTCTGTTACTAAATGTGAGGTGTGGTTGACTGCTTAGTTCATAACTGTGGTGTGTGAGGCCGAGATTCCATTGTGTGTCCGTGCTGCTGTCAGTGTGCCTGTCTGTCCTCCTGTCCCATGCAGTTTAGTTTTCTTCTCTTTTTTCTTTCCCTGCATCTCCCCTGAGTTCAGTCTCCTCCCCAGGGCTGGTCTTATCCTAGTTTCACATGACACTGATTGTACTTCTGTTTCCTCCACACTCTGTTCCTTCCTTCGCAGACAGTGCCCTCAAATCCCACAGCTCCCGGCACACGGCTCCCCACCACCCTCCTTCACCCAGCCCAGGATGGACCTCCTGCCTCTGCTCATCTTCCTGTGCACAGGTGAGTACCAGCCACAGCAGGGTGGAAGCAGAAATCCCAGGCAAGATGCCCAGCGGGCAGTGTTGGCCTGAGCCATTCTTGTGCCCCAGGCAGCAGGCATGTGGTGCACGTGTGGCCCCACCCCTGGGCGCGCGGCGCCCCTTACAACGTCAATCAGGCACCCCCCATAGGTTAGCGCCCTGGGCAGCTGCCTGGCTAGCCCCCACCGCCCTTAATCTGGCCCTGCCAGCGGGTACATTTTTGGCAGGGGTTGGAAGCAGCTGGATTGTCTGGACACCTGGGTTCTAGTCCTGGCTCTGGGAGAGAAGTGGGAGTTGGAGGGGGAAGAGCTGGGGGGGGGGGGACTCCTGGGTTCTTCCCTAGGCCTGCGTGGGGAGGGCACAGCGTAGAGCCGGTGCTCCTCCACCATCGAGCCTCACCCCCTCTGGCCCCAGGTGTGGGTGGGTAGCTTTGCCCAGGGGCCCCCAGCAGTGGGGTGGCAGCTTCCAGCAGAGCCTGGCTGCCCAGCTGCTGTGGGGCAGGCAGTGCACAGATGCTGATGCTGGCCCAGCAGTTCCAGGACTGTCTGGAGGGATTCCCATCAGGGATCTGGAGAGGCTCTGGCTGGGGAGGGTTGGGTGGGGAGCAGACGGCATTGGGGGGCTGATCAGCACTGGCTCAGTGTAACAGATCCATCCTGCTTCTCTGTCACTCTGAACTCCCTGCTCCGACCCACCCAAAGACCTCCCCTCCTGGGGCTGGGGTGAGAACTCAGGAGTCCTGTTTTCCAGTGCCAGCCCCCCACAACCCGTCAGACCCCCCCCTCCCCTCCTGGGGCTGGGGCGAGAACCCAGGAGTCCTGACTCTCCGCTCCTCCAACCCATGAAACACCCCTTCCTCTCGCAGGGCTGGGGTGAGAGCCCAGGAGTCCTGTCTTCCAGCCCCAGCCCCACCTCCTCCAACCTACCAGACCCGCCCCCTTCTCTTCCAGGGCTGGGGTGAGAACCCAGGGATCTTAGCTCTCAGCCCCACCTGTTCCAACCCACCAGTCCCCCCTCCCTGCCTCAGAATGGTAAGTCTCTCTCCAAGGTTCCCAATTTGAAGTTCTCCAATACAGACAATGGCCCTCACCTCTCCCATCCCCCACCCCTGGAGGCCTGTGGTCAGTGCCATATTTATTCCAGTTGCTTCCCCCCTCCCGCCCCAACACCTCACCCCCTGCTTGACCTACTCACTTCCTCTGCAGGGCAGTTGTGTCACAGCCCTGCTGCTCAGGCTGGAGGAAAGTTAAATTGTACCTGACTCCCATGGTTACCTGGGGAGAGAGAGAGAGCCCTGGAGTCCTGATTTCCAGCCCCCCCCCAACCAGTAGGTCCCTCTCCCTTTGCAGCACTGGGGTCTGGAACCGCGGAGCCACCTCGCCCACTTCCCCTTCCCCAACCTCCTACTGGCACCACTCCCAAGTGGGTTGCACCATACGCTGGGCAGTTTCCCAATTGCTTTGCAGAGCCTGGTTGGTGGGGGGTGGGGGAGGGTGCAGCCTAGACTAGCAGAGCCAGCCCTGGGCCAAACCACTGCAGCAGAAGGGCAGCCCCTATCTGCTTTTTTAGCCATGCCTGGGGAGGGCCAAACTATGCCTGCTGAGGGCCCCTAATGGGCTACCCCACCTGGCAGCACAGCCCTGGGATGCTCTTGTGACTGGTTCTCATGGCCACCTGGAAAGTCTGGCCCACTGGGGTCTGGATGCCTGGGTTCCCCCTCCGGTGAAGAGAGGGGGCTGGGGAATGGGAGTGGGAGAAGGGATGGGGCAGGCGTCTGGACTCCTAGGAAATACAACAAGAAGTCCTGCGGCACCTTATAGACTAACAGAATTATTGGAGAATGAGCTTTCATGGGCAAAGACCCACTTCATCAGATGCATGTAGTGGAAATTCCAGAGGCAGGTATAAAATATACAGGTGCATGAAAAGAAGGGAGAACCAATCAAGAGAAAGGCCAGAGTTAATGAGGTCAATTCAGTCAGTGAAGATGTGGCCCACTTGATGTGGAGGTATGACCACCAAGAAAGGAGGAACTGCTATTGTAGTTGGTCAGCCATTCACAGTCTTTGTTTTATCCTAAATTGATTATATCAAATTTGCAAATGAATTGTAGCTCTGCAGTTTCTGTTTTTTAGGGGTTTTTGTTGCAGGATGGCTACTTTTAAATCTGCTACTGTGTGTCCAGGGAGAGTGAAGTGTTCTCCTACAGGGTTTTGTGTGTTACCATTCCTGATATGTGGAGAAATTGGAGAGGGTCCAGAGAAGAGCAACAAGAATGATTGAAGGTCTAGAGAACATGACCTATGAAGGAAGGCTGAAGGAACTGGGTTTGTTTAGTTTAGAAAAGAGAAGATTGAGAGGGGACATGACAGCAGTTTTCAGATATCTAAAAGGGTGTCATAAGGAGGAGGGAGAAAACTTGTTCATCTTGGCCTCTGAGGATAGAACAAGAAGCAATGGGCTTAAACTGCAGCAAGGAAGGTTTAGGTTGGACATTAGGAAAAAATTCCTAACTGTCAAGGTGCTCAAACGCTGGAATAAATTGCCCAGGGAGGTTGTGGAATCTCCATCTCTGGAGATATTTAAGAGTAGGTTAGATAAATGTCTATCAGGGATGGTCTAGACAGTATTTGGTCCTGCTATGAGGGCAGGGGACTGGACTCAATGACCTCTTGAGGTCCCTTCCAGTTCTAGTATTCTAGGATTCTATGATATCTGATTTGGGTCCATTTATTCTTTTACATAGGGACTGTTCAGTTTGGCCAATGTATATGGCAGACGGGCATTGCTGGCACATGATGGCATATATTACATTGGTAGATGTGCAGGTGAATGAGCCCATGATGGTGTGGCTGATGTGGTTAGGCCTTGTGATGGTGTCGCTGGTGTAGATATGTGGGCAGAGTAGGCACCAAGGTTTGTTGTAGGGATTGGTTCCTCAGTTAGAGTTACTGTGGTGCGGTGTATAGCTGCTGAGAATTTGCTTCAGGTTGGCGGGTTGGTGGTGGGTGAGGATTGGCCTGCCTCACCTGGCAGCAAACCTCGGTGCCAACTCTGCCCACACGCTAACACGGCTACCCCTCTGATACTGGACTCCTAGGGTTTCCAACTGGCTCTGGGTTGTTACTTACCAGCAGGTCTTGCACTTTGGCTGAGTTCATTGCACATTTTGGAGGCTCCTCATGTCCTTCCAACCCCTCTCTTTGTGGGACCCCCTCCCACCCTCTTCAGGGGCTCTGGGTGCCCCTCCTTACCCCCTTTCTCTCCCATGATCCCATGCTGTCTTTCCCTCACCTCTCCTTCCATGCAAGAGGACCCCGAGATCCCCACACTTGCCAAGGATTCTGGGTCCTTCATTTCCCCATCACCGCTCCCATGCCAAGTGCGCACCCCCATTGCACCCTTCTTCCCCACCCCACCCTCTTCTCCCTCGCCATTCTCAGCAGATCAGGTGTGCCGGGTGTGCATATGCTGCACTGCATGGGAGGCTGGGACAAGGGACGTCACAAGGGGTTACACCCAGACCTGGCTAAAGCTGCTGGCTCTGCCAAGCAGATGCCAGGGGGTCTGCGTGCACCCCATTTCCCTCCTTCTGGTTTTCTGACCCCCCTCCAAACCCACAGGGCTGTGCCCCCTGGAGCAATCCCCGAACTCTTGGACTTGACCCGATGTGGTGTCCCATGCCGCAGACAGACACACAGGCACCCAGTTCTACATAGGGCTGGCCATGGATGTGCTAGGCGCTGTACAGACACAGAGCCAAGAGATGTGAGAGCAGAGGGCAGGGGCTGGGAGTTCTATCCAGCTATCTAGCTCCTTGGTTCTTCTATCTGGGAGGTGAGCAGGCGTTGGTGGGTTGGAGCAGAGAAGGCTGGGAGTCAGGCTGGCCCTTATGGTCCCACCGCTGGTCCCTTCTCCTGGGGAAGCTCTAACCAGAGACGGTTTAACCCCTGCAGCACTGGCCCTCAGCCATGGATTCAGTGTGGACGTGGACAGACCCATCACCTTCCAGGAGGCAGCCGCGGGGTTTGGGCAGAGCGTGGTGCAGTTCGGGAATGCCAGCGCCGGGGGGTAAGGGCCAAACACAGGCTATTCCAACCATGAGGAGGCCGTCTGGGATGATGGGGCACCTCTGAGCCTCTCTCTGCTCTCTCCTCTCCAGGCTTCTTGTTGGGGCCCCACTGCAGACGGGGAACGTGAATGAAACCGGCAAAGTCTACAAGTGTGACTACAGGCCTACAAGTGTTGGCACCAGAAGCTGTCAGGAGATCCTCATCCAGAGTAGGGCCCCCCTGTGCTGTGGGGTGCATGGGGGCAGACTGTGGGTGAGGGGCTGGGAGCCAGGAGGCCTGGGTTCCAGGCCTGTCCCTGGGAGGGGTGTGGGGCCTAGTGGTTAGCGAAGTGTCACTGGGGAAGACTCAGAACCAGCACTTGCTCTGTTCCAAGTTCTGGGTAGGTAGCACGGCCCAGTGGGTGGGTCAGAGCAATGGGGGCTGGGAAATCAGGATGCCTAGATTCTCTTTCCATTCAGTTGCAGGGGGATGTGCAATGACTTCCCGTCCTCCCCCACAGATGTGGAAAGGAGATTGAGTCACAAGGTGGGGCAGTAGTGGGGAGGGGGCAATAACTCAGCGAAGCTGGACTGACCCTATCTTGCCACAGGTTTTCTCAGCCGGGTGTGGGTGTGTTTCTCCTGCAGGGCCCCTGGATGCGGTGAACATGTCCCTCGGATTGTCTCTGGCTGCCCGGGGCTCCCAGCTCCTGGTGGGTACCACACCCCGGGGAATTGGGGGGCACTGGAGCGGCTTGTTTATACCAGGGCTTCACCCCGGATTTGGGTCAGTCACTTTACCCAGAATTCCACAAATTCTTCCTCCCCCCCCCCCGACAATGTTTGTGAGATCAAGCAGCAGCATGGTGATGTCATAGAGCGGGTGACATCATAGAGGTTTGAGTCGCTGGGGAGCCACTGTCACCAGGGGAGATGGGACCGTGGGATGGGAACCCCTGTGCACTGTCCCAGGGAGGCGGATAACTGGGTGACGTCTGGAGGTGCGATAGACTGATACAGCAGGAAGGGGTCATGTCACCACCGCCAGAGCAACTGTCATGGTGGGGGTGGTAAGTGGGAGGGTGGGAGGGTGTCACTGTGAGAGTGTATTTTCCAAATGTTATTTATTGGGTGCAGGGGTGATGTGTGCGGGGGGCACATGTCCCCCCAAATGCATGAGCAGGAAGGGCAAGGGGTCAGAGCCTTTGGGTGGCCTGGGGGACTAGCCAGGGGGGACCTGGTGCCCACAGCAGGGCTCTCTCTCCCCCCCCCCCCCCACGCTCACCAGCAGTAGCAGAGGGAAGCGCAGCAACATGACTCTACTTTGCCGGCTCCCATCCGCATCTCTCAGGGGAGGAGTGAGACATTTTAAATTAAATTTTAATTTAAAATGTTAATATTAATTTGTAACCCCTGACTGGGTGTTTTATGGTGAATGGACCCCATTGTGCTAGGTGCGAACAGGGAGACAATGAGACAATATTGGTCGGCCCGACTGGCAGTGGTCTCGGTGCACCACTGGCCTAATTGCAGCTCAGTTTCATAGCAGGCAAAGGGGAGCTTTCAGGAGGGTTGGCCAGGAGACAAGGCGGCCATTTTCGGGGAGCTCATCTCACGTGTGAGGGGCTGTATGGGAGACGTGCAGAGGGGCTGGCTGGAAAAAGGAACAACTGGGCTGTGGAGGCCGGACATGAGACTGAAAGATGGTAGGTTGGGTGGGGACAGGCGGAGAAGGGCCTAGAAAGGGAAGAGCAGCAGCTTGGGTTTGAGGTGAGAGAGAAGAGGCAGCCAGAGGACTACAAACAAGGGGATGGACAGGAGCACTCTGAGTGGAGATGAATGGGGTGTTGTTGCCGTGGTGAGGGGTGAATGGCCTAAGACGCTGTGAGGTGTGTGGTAGCCAGGTGCCACTAGAATGACTTGCGATGGTGATGTGAGAGGGGCAGGGGGGTAAGCAAGTGACATCACTATGACTGCTGTGACTGTGAGGGTGTTTTGGGGAATGGGGGAGCCCACATAGAGCAGGGAGGGTGGTAGACAGGTGACATCACCATGGCGACAGTGCCTGCAGAATGACATCACAGGGAGGAAGCATGACAGAAAGCATGGCAACCCCCTGGGTGATGTAGTCATGGCAACAGTCACTGACTGCTACTGCCATACCGGGGAGCATGGTAACCGGGTGATGACCCCATGTCACTCCCCGTCCCTTCTCTCAGAAACAGGTGGCAGGTTCTGGGGTCCTGTCTGCCCCCAGGAGGTCCCCTGCCCTGGCAGTGCCTTTCTTCACATATCCATGGTCTTTCTACTTCACACACAATTCTCATCACCGACTGACCTTGTCCCTCTCTCGTGCCCCAGGCCTGTGGCCCCACTGTGCACCGGACCTGTGGGGAGAACATGTACATCAATGGCTACTGCTTCCTCCTGGACCAGAGCCTCCGGCAGCTCCAGCGCATCCCAGACACCGTGGCAGGTGAGGGGCAGAAAGGTCTAGATGAGTCCATGGGATGTGGGAGGGGGGAGGGGGGAGGTTGGACAGCAGCCTAGATGGTCCTATTGGCTTGCGAACAGGAGCAGCTAACAGGGAGTTTGGAGAGGGAGTTTAGAGGGGGAGGTTAGAGGGCACCAGTGACTTCTGACCTTCTTTAAACGTAACTTTTATAATCTATATTCTAGACATTTAATAAGAAGCCCAGTTTATACTTAAACTTATTCATAAAAAAAATGGAGACAGAAGCCCAGCAGCAGAGTGGGGGCTATCCTGTTTATTGTGTTGAGTGTAACATGTATGATTACCTGCCCTGTGGGCGAGTGGCGTATGTGTGCACCCGTTGCAAGGAGCTCTTGACCCTCAGAGACTGAGTTCGGGCTTTGGAGGCCAGGGTGGCTGAACTGGAGGAGCTAAGGTAGGTAGAGAGATATGTTGATGAGACTTTCCGGGACACTGTAGTACTGTCCCACCTCCAGTCTGAGAGCCCCAGTGCTCTTAAAGAGGATGAAAGTCTCAAGGGAACAGAGCATTCAACAGGAACAGAAGGAAACCATCCCGTAGTTGGGACGCTCCTTTCAGAGGATGTTGCGGTATCCTCTCGCACTGAGGATACCTCTGAGGGGGAGGGAATGCCAGTTGTTAGGAAGGGGCAGGTGTTAGTAGTGGGTGATTCGATCGTTAGAAACATAGATAGTTGGGTTTATAATGACCGGGAGAACCGCATGGTCACTTGCCTGCCTGGTGTGAAGGTTGCGGATCTCTCGAGGCATCTAGATAGACTTATGTGTACTGTTGGGGAGAAGCCGGTGGTCGTGGTACATGTAGGTACCAATGACGTAGGGAAGGGTAGGAGAGAGGTCCTGGAGGCCAAATGTAGGTTGCTAGGAAAGAGACTGAAATCCAGGACCTCTATGGTGGCGTTCTCGGAAATGCTTCCAGTTCCACATGCAGGGCCAGGTAGGCAGGCAGAGCTTCAGAGTCTCAATGCATGGATGAGACGAGGGTCTAGGGAAGAGGGGTTTGGCTTTATTAGGAACTGGGGACACTTTTGAGAGAGGGGGAGCCTATACAGGAAGGATGGGCTCCACCTAAACCAGGGTGGAACCAGACTGCTGGCACTAAACATTAAAAAGGCCGTAGAGCAGTTTTTAAACTAAGAGATGGGGGAAAGCCGATTAGTGCGGAGATGCACGTAAATCGGATGGAGACTTCTCTTAGAGGAGAATACATTGATAGAGATTCTCTAAGCTGTAGTCAGAAAGTGAGGAGGGGAGAGGACAAACCATGGGCCAGAGCAGACAAACAACCGCATATAAAGGAATCCAATGCATCAGGGAAGGGCAGACAAATAAGCAGTGGCAAATTTTTAAAGTGCTTCTACACAAATGCTAGGAGTCTGACTAATAAGATGGGTGAACTAGAGTACCTCGTATTAAAGGAGGACATTGACATAATAGGCATCACTGAAACCTGGTGGAATGAGGAAAATCTGTGGGACACAATCATACCGGGATATAAAATATATCGAAAGGATAGAGCAGGCCGGGTGGGTGGCGGAGTGGCACTGTATGTGAAAGATAATGTAGAATCAAATGAAATAAAAATATTAAATGAATCAACATGTTCAATAGAATCGCTATGGATAGTAATTCCATGCTCCAATAATAAGAAATTAGCAGTAGGGATATATTACCGACCACCTGACCAGGACAGCGATACTGACATTGAAATGCTGAGGGAGATTAGAGAGGCTACCAAAATAAGGAACTCTATAATAATGGGGGACTATAATTATCCCCATATTGACTGGATACATGTCACCTCAGGAAGACAAGCAGAGATAAAATTTCTCAATGGCTTAAATGACTGCTTCTTGGAGCAGCTGGTACAGGAACCCACAAGGGGAGAGGCAATTCTCGATTTAGTCCTGAGTGGAACGCAGGATCAGGTCCAGGAGATAACTGTTACAGGACCGCTTGGGAATAGTGACCATAATATAATAACATTTAACATTCCTGTGGTGGGTAGAACACCTCAGCAGTCCAGCACTCTGGCATTTAATTTCAAAAAGGGGAATTACACAAAAATGAGGAGGTTAGTTAAACGGAAATTAAAAGGCACAGTGACTAGAGCCAAATCCCTGCAAGCTGCATGGAAACTTTTTAAAGACACCATAATAGAGGCCCAACTTAAATGTATACCCCAAATTAAAAAACATAGCAAGAGACCTAAAAAAGAGTCACCGTGGCTTAACCACCATGTAAAAGTAGCAGTGAGGGACAAAAAGGCATCTTTTAAGAAGTGGAAGTCCAATCCTAGTGAGATAAATAGAAAGGAACATAAACACTGTCAAATCAAGTGTAAAAATGTAATAAGAAAAGCAAAAAAAGATTTTGAGGAACAGCTAGCCAAAAACTCAAAAAGAAATAACAAAATGTTTTTTAAGTACATTAGAAGCAGGAAGCCTGCTAAAAAACCTGTGGGTCCCCTAGACGATCGAGATATAAAAGGAGCAATCAAGGACGATAAAGCCATTGCGGAGAAACTAAATGATTTCTTTGCTTCAGTCTTCACGGCTGAGGACGTTAGGGAGATTCCCAAATCTGCACCGTCCTTTGTGGGTGATGAATCTGAGGAACTGTCCCGGATTGAAGTGTCATTAGAGGAGGTTTTGGAACAAATAGAAAAACTTAATGTTAACAAATCTCCGGGACCGGATGGCATTCATCCAAGGGTTCTAAAAGAACTCAAATGGGAAATTGCTGACTATTATCTGTGGTTTGTAACCTATCCCTTAAATCGGCTTCCATACCTAATGACTGGGAGGTAGCCAACGTGACACCAGTATTTAAAAAGGGCTCTAGAGGCGATCCTGGCAATTACAGACCGGTAAGTCTAACTTCAGTACCGGGCAAATTAGTCGAAACAATAGTAAAGAATAAAATTGTGAGGCATGTAGAAGAACATAATTTGTTGGACAAAAGTCAACATGGTTTCTGTAAAGGGAAATCCTGTCTTACTAATCTATTAGAGTTCTTTGAAGGGGTTAACAAACATGCGGACAAGGGGGATCCAGTAGATATAGTATACTTATATTTTCAGAAAGCCTTTGACAAGGTCCCTCACCAAAGGCTCTTGTGTAATTACATGGCCATGGGATAAGAGGGAAGGTCCTTTCTTGGATTGAGAACTAGTTAAAAGACAGGAAACAAAGGGTAGGAATAAATGGTAAATTTTCAGATTGGAGAGGGGTAACTAGTGGTGTCCCCCAAGGGTCAGTCCTGGGACCAATCCTGTTCAACTTATTCATAAATGATCTGGAGAAAGGGGTAAGCAGTGAGGTGGTAAAGTTTGCGGATGATACCAAACTGTTTAGGATAGTCAAGACAGAAGCAGACTGTGAGGGACTCCAAAAAGATCTCACCAAACTGAGCAATTGGGCAACAAAATGGCAAATGAAATTTAATGTGGATAAGTGTAAAGTAATGCACATCGGGAAAAATAACCCCAACTATATGTACAGCATGATGGGGGCTAATTTGGCTACGACAAATCAGGAAAGAGATCTTGGAGTTATCGTGGATCGTTCTCTGAAAACTTCCACACAGTGTGCAGCGGCGGTCAAAAAGGCAAATAGGATGTTAGGAATTATTAAGAAAGGAATAGAAAATAAGACACAGAATATCTTACTGCCCCTGTATAAAACTATGGTACGCCCACATCTTGAGTACTATGTACAGATGTGGTCTCCTCACCTCAAAAAAGATATTTTGGCCTTGGAAAGGGTTCAGAAAAGGGCAACTAAAATGATTAGCGGTTTGGAACAGGTCCCATATGAAGAGAGGTTAAAGCGACTGGGACTTTTCAGTTTAGAAAAGAGGAGACTGAGGGGGATATGATAAAGGTATATAAAATCATGAGTGGTGTGGAGAGGGTGGATAAAGAAAAGTTATTTATTAGTTCCCATAATATAAGGACTAGAGGACACCAAATGAAATTAATGGGTAGCAGGTTTAAAACTAATAAAAGAAAGTTCTTCTTCATACAGCGTGTAGTCAACCTGTGGAACTCCTTGCTAGAGGAAGCTGTGAAGGCTAGGACTATAAAAAATTTTATAGAGAAGCTAGATAATTTCATGGAGGTTAGGTCCATAAAAGGCTATTAGCCAGGGGATAGAAATGGTGTCCCTGGCCTCTGTTTGTCAGAGGCTGGAGAAGGATGGGAGGAGACAAATCGCTTGATCATTGTCTTCAGTCCACCCTTTCTGGGGCACCTGGTACTGGTCACTGTCGGCAGACAGGCTACTGGGCTAGATGGACCTTTGGTCTGACCTAGTACGGCCGTTCTTATGTTCTTATGTTTGATTCAGGATGTCAGTTGCATCTAGGAGGCAGGACCCCTGGGTTCTGTCCCCAGCTCTGGGAGGGGGGAAGGTGCATTTTGTCACCCCAGTGCATGTCATGCTCTGCTCTCAGGACCCCTCAGTGGCAGGGAAGGGATGGCACTGGACTAGAGGGGCCCATTGGTCTGAACCAGGGTGGCAGGGAAAGGGCAGGATACCGGGGTAGCTGGGTCCATGGGTCTGATCTAGTGTTTTCCACTGGGTTTCTGTCAGTCTTTGTGGAGGTGAGTCAGGATGTGTTTCTTCTTTGCCCCTCTCAGAGTGCCCCAAACGTGCCACGGACATTGTGCTCCTCATCGACGGCTCGGGCAGCATCGAACCTGTGGACTTTAGAAAGATGAAAACGTTTCTCTCTGAGATCATGAAGCGTTTCCGTGACACCAACACGCAGGTAACAGGCAGAGGTGGAACCCTGCCTATTACCCTGCCCCTCGCAGGCAGGGCTGGCCCCAATGCCCCAGGGCAGTGATAGGGGGAGTTGTGCTGCAGGGAGCAGCAATGGATTTTGTATCCCAAACCAGGAAGAAATTCCCACTGAACCAGCTACCCCCGAACACCTGCCCCAGCCCTTAACTGAGCCTGATTCCTGCTTCTCTGACCCTTCACCCCTCAGGTTGTGGTTTTTTCTTTCTCCCCTGACTGCTCCGGCAGTTCGCCCTCATGCAGTACTCACACAGGTTTAGAGAGCACTTCCACTTCTTCCAGTACCGGAGGAGCCGTGACCCTGATCGCCTCCTCAGGTCGGTCACACAGCTCATGGGAGCAACACACACAGCCAGCGCCATCCAGACTGTGGTGTAGGTATTGCTTTTCTCCTCGTATTAACTCCACAGGGGATGGGCTGGGACTAGGGCACACGAGCTAAGGGACAGTCACTCAGGACCCCTGGGTTCTATCCTTAGCTGTGGGAGGGGAGTGGGGACTCATGGTTAGAGCAGGGGCTGGGGGGAGAAGGACTTGGAGACAGGACCGCTGGTCTGTATGGCCAGGTCTGACCCTCTGTGTCTGTGTGACTTGAAGAGAGTCATGTCCATGCCTGTGTCTCAGTTTCCCCGTCCATACTGTGGGGACAATAACAGTGATGTCCTTTGTAAAGGACTTTGGTACTGCCAAAGTGCTAGGTGCTATTATGTATCAATAACTCTCCCATGCATTCCCCACTCCCCATTTCCAGGCAGGAGCTGTTCACTTCTTGGAAAGGTGCTCGGGAGGAGGCCACCAAGATTCTCATTGTGATCACAGATGGGGAGAAATCTGGAGACTCGCTTGATTATTCAGACGTTATTCCCGAGGCGGAGAGCGCTGGGATCATTCGCTATGCCATCGGGGTGAGCCGCGGTTGGGCGGAGAGCTGGTGCGAGTCTGAGGCAATGTCTGGAGACATGGGACAGGGAGGTGGGACCCCTTCGGGTTAGGGAGACAAACCGATGATGGCTTGTCACTGGGCTAATGTGTGACTTTATAGAAGAGCTGAAACTCCTGTAGTGCAGATTGAGCAGCGCTTTCTAGTTTAGACGTCAGGTTGCCTGTCTGCTCTGCAGTCCACGTGTTGACTCAGATTGCGATGAAATTTGGTTTGCCTCATGGGGACGCAGGTTAGGGTGAGTGATCATGTGAACAAGGAGTCCCTGAGATACAAGCCCCCCAATTAAACAGCAAAGTCACCCAGTTCTTATAAAGATGCTTTGTGCACACCAGGGGCTCAGACAGCGGGTCTGATCCTCCCCACACTGATCTGTCACTTGACACTGATCTCAGCTAGTGCCCGGCCCTCACTGACGCTCTGGGGAAGAAGTACTGAGAAGTTTATTACCTTTAGATAGGGGCTAGAATGGCACATGCCAAACAGCTGAGCCACAGAGCTTGGAATGAGCCCCAAGAACTAGGGCTCTTCTGAAGCAAGATGGTTTCCATGGGGCTTGAGGTGACAGCAAATTGTCATTGATCCGGAATTGGTCCCATTCCCTGTGGGACCAGTGGCTAATTCCCCTCATGCTTAAACCTGACACCTTCTTTCCAGTCTGAATTGGTGAAAATTCCCCACCCAGCTATTGGATCTTGTTAGACCTTTGGCTGCTGCTTATGTTGGGCCCAGCGACTGGGCGGTGCCTGCACTTCACTGCAGAACCGGCTGCAAACAACCCACCCGGACTAGCTCAGTGGTCCCATCCCTTCACTCCACCCTGAGGCACCCCCAGAGACATGGCCCACAGTCACCCCTCCCTGCGCCCTGGGGACTCAGTTATGTAGGCCCCAAAACACTGGCAAACCTCATGGCAAGAAGCTGCCTGTGTCCTGCTGCCGATACAATCACGACACTTCTGACCAGCTGCTCCAGAGGCCCCCCCCCATCTGGCGCTGGCTGAGCTGTGCCTCTCTAGAGCCCAGCAGGGCTCAGAGCAGGTGGATTCATGCCCAGGGCTCTTGGCTGTGATTCACACTGATGCCCTGGTCTCCCCTGCACGCTGCTCTATCGCATGAAGGTCGGCGATGCCTTCTCCAGCGATGCTGCCCAATGGGAGCTCCAAGAGATCGCCTCTGCGCCCGCCAACCAGCACGTCTTCCGGGTGGACAATTTTGACGCCCTCCAGGGCATCCAGAACCAGCTGCAGGAGAAGATCTTCGCCATCGAAGGTACCAGAGCCAGGGCAGGACCCGCACTGGCCCGGGGGCTCTAGAGATGGTTTTCCAGGCCCAGATGGGAGGAGGAGTTTCTGGGAATCCAGAGCTCAAACAGCCCAAATATTTTTTCTCTTTCCCCTACCTACTGCTCTAGCTCCATGAATACCCCAGGCTGGCTCAGGGGGTTGGGATGAGATACAAGGGCCTTCTCTCTAGGTGGCACTGGATCCAATCCAGCCTTGAAGTGAGAAGGGCTGGCTCCAGGGAGCAGGGAATGGGACAGGGGCCTTTCCCCTCTATGATGGTCTCTCCCGTGTCTGTCTGTCTGTCTGTCCCTCCAGGCACCCAGTCCCAGAGCAGCAGCTCCTTCCAGCTGGAGATGTCTCAGGAAGGGTTCAGCTCCCTGCTGTCCCCGGTGAGTGATTCCTGGCCCTAGGGCCTGCCCCATGCTGCACTACACTGTGCCCCTGACTGCACTTTCAAGCTAAACAGGTGCTGGTTGGGCTAATGCTTGTGGGGGATACAGTCCTTTACTAGCCCAGAGCACTGCTGGAACAGTGCAGGGGCACCCTGCCCTCCCTCTCAGTGCAGGCATTCTGGGTGCTGTACTACAGTGATTGGTGTAGGGGCCCAGCAGGGGGCACTCTCTTTCCTGACTGTCAGCACCTACCCCAGGCTATATCTACACTACAGAGTTTTTTTCCGGGATACCAGAAGTATCCCGGAAAAACTCCACCACTTCCAGGGAATGTGTCTGCTCTTCCAAAAATTTTTTTGGAAGAGCAGATGCAATCTTTCGGAAGCCCTGTCCTCCTCATTTTGTGACGAATATGGGCTCTTCCTAAAGAGGAGGTTTTCCCAACATTTGGCCCCATGTAGACAGGCCAAATGTCGGAAAAGCCTCTTCCAAAAAAACAAGTGGAAAAAGGTACGCAAATTGCGGTTCACAGTTTGTGTATCTGTTTCCAAACCCCGCCCCCCTCGTCCCCCGCAGTGTAGACATAGCCCCAGTGTCCCAGCACAATGCCGGGGGCGCTGTGCTGCAGGCGGTGGCCTAGTGTAGGACATTCATGCTGTGCTGTCAGTTTCCAATAATCAGACCCTTTTGCGGGGCATGTTGCTTTAGGATGGGCCTGTGCTGGGAGCGGTGGGAGCCTATGACTGGTCCGGTGGGATTTACCTGTACGGAAGCAGCGGGAAGCCAAGCTTCATCAACGTATCCAGAACCTCCACTGAGATGAATGATGCTTATCTCGGTAAGAACCATCCCGGAGAGCGTCCCTTGCCTATTTAACCAGCTCCCGGGCCCCACCCCAGAGGTGGTTACACATCAGTTCTGAGAAAGTTCTGTGCAGCTCTGGTTGCATGGCTGCTTCCCATCTCACCTCCCTGCATCCCTCTCTTCCTTTGAGGTTATTCGTCTCAGGTCATCACCACCAATGGGCAGAGCAGCTACGTGGTCGGGGCCCCTCGCTACCAGCACATCGGCAAAGTCGTCCTGTTCAGCCGAGATATCAAGGCTGGGGAATGGGCATTCAGATCGGAGCTGGAGGGAGAGCAGGTATGGGGAGTGTGACAGAAATGTGGGGTTAGGTGTGTGTGAGAAGGCTGGAGGAAGCCTGTAAGATACTGACCTTGTATAATATTTGTGCTGGTTTCACCTTCAGAAATAATTCAGGGATAATCTTGACTAGTTTAGAGAACTGCACCACAGCTGACATTCAGCATCTCTCCAATATTCCACTGCTGTGACCTTCACTTACAGTGTAGACAGAACTCATGAGACAGAGGCCCAGCTCCACCAAGGGAATTAGGTGTAGTGATGCTGTAGGAAGACACCTGCCCTTTCCAACAATCCATGAATGGTAGGGAAGACATCTCCTCCATCCAGCCCACATGTTGGGCCTCATCCAATAGACATGCACAGAGGCACCAAGAGCTTAACAAACCAGCTAGACTAGAGGAGGGAGGTACTCGGTGCACATAATAAAAGTTATTCTGCACATGGATGGGAAAAAATATGCATCCAGATGGAAAAGATTAGCGGGAACATTGGCATGGGGTAAAATGGGCAATTGGTTGCTTAGAGTAAGACAGTAAGGCACATGCCATGCCCTGCAGGCAGCAATATGAGGAAATTCGATGGCAAAAAAATAGGCACCAAGTCATGTTAGGCACCTACAGGGGTCAGAGGCAGCCATGCAGAGGTTTTGTGGATCAGAGAGGCAGCTACGTCTGTGGTTTAGGCACATAAGTGCCCTTGTGGATCTGGCCCAGAGAGACTCGGGCAAGGAAAAAGACCTCATTGGCAATATTCACGTCTGAAAAGGATCACGCTGTAGTAACAATGCGAATTTCTCCAAGATCGAACTGCCTATACATTCCAGCTGAACAGAATTAATAGCAGTGGCTTAACCAGTGAATAGACTTTACCTGTGCTAGCACATTTCAAAGGAATTGCACCGCAGTGAGCATTCAGCATCTCTCCAAGTGTTCTCCAAGGTCGGTACATTCAAGAACACTTACAGTGATGGCACCTCCTGCTGTGCTGAGGGAGAGTGAGGCCAGAGGCGTAACAAGGGTGTTATGTGCCTGGGAGCAAAGGAAAAATTTACACACCTCCCTGTCCCGCCACAACTCCGAACCTGGTGCAAGGCTGAGCCCGACCCTGGCGGTGGGGGGGGTTGTACTGCCTCTTTCCCTGCCCAGCTGGTGGAGATGGAGGAGGGGTGGGCCAGGGGCAGAGAGGCGGGGAGAAGGCTCCAGCCGGAGGCAGTGGGTGGAGGAGGAGCAGTCAAATCAAGGGATTACAGGAGTAGTGCAGGGAGACTAAATTGGCTCCCCCCTAGTGTGGTGCCTGGGGGCAACTGCCCCCCCCACCCCTCCCTCACTATTCCACTGGGTAAGGCTAATGAGGGAATAGATATTGGGACTGAATCCTTATCCCTGTAGGGCCAGATGGGTCCCAGAGGCAGAAGAAGGAGGAGGGGACTAAATTGAGGGGGTGATTTTTCTGCCTCTCCAGATCGGCTCATATTTTGGGAGTACACTGTGCGCTGTGGACCTGAACAGAGATGGGAACACAGACCTGGTTCTGATTGGAGCCCCCATGTACCACACACCTTCAACTGGAGGACAGGTCCATGTCTGCCCAATTAACTGGCCGGTAAGAAAGAGGACGGTGCAATGGGGAAGATGGAGTCCTGGGTTTCTAGTTTGACTGGAGGTCTGTGGGGCCATGGGGCTGTGATAATGAGCATGGCAGTAGCAGGAGCAGTTCCAGGGAGCTGGATAGAAGCTCAGTAGGGGGCGCTCATCCCTCCAGTCAGTGCTGGCTCCAGTGCTCCAGAGCAGCCCTAGGGGGCGCTGTGCTCAGGGAGCAGGGAAGGATCTCTGTAGGGGGCGCTCTCCCCTGGCAGTCAGTGCTGATCCTTTCTCCATGTGTCTCTTTGGATGGGCCTGCAGGGGGCGATGCTGATTTGCACCAAGACCCTGCAGGGGCAGACGGGGCAGGCGTTTGGGCGCTTCGGGGCCAGCATGTCTGAAATCGGGGACATCAGCGGGGACGGACAGACGGACGTGGCCATTGGGGCGCCCATGGAGAACAACAACCGCGGGGCCCTGTACATCTTCCATGGGGAAAAGGGAGGCCTCAGTGCCCAGTACAGACAGGTGAGCCCAGCTCCTGCAGGGAGACGCAGCCTCCTAGTGTCTATGAGCCCATAGCCCCCCCTTTAACATCTCTCACCCTCTGCTGCCCCCAGTGACCATTGTACAGAACAGCCGCCCCTTCCCCTCCCCTGACTGCTCTCTCTGCCCCACAGCGCATAGGGGGGGCACAGTTCCCCAGCAGGCTGCGCTACTTTGGCCAGGCCGTCAGTGGCGGGACAGACCTGACGGGGGATGGGCTGCCGGACATCGCGGTGGGAGCACAAGGGCAGGTCCTGCTGCTGAGGTGAGTCCTTCTGTGTCCTGGCCCTGCCCCACCGGGCAATCTCAGTGGCAGAAAATGGGTGCTGGGGCAGGGGGGCAGGATAACTGCGCTGCTGCTCCCTTCTCTGCCTCCCAGCATCTCCCCTAGCAGAGCTTGGGACTGGGAGCACGTCAAGGCTGAGTGGAAGGCATCTGTCTCCATAGCAGGGAGTGGCGGGATGATGGTTCTGTTCTCCACCCGGCAGGTCCCGGCCAGTGCTCAGAGTCGGGGTGTCCATCAGCTTCCAGCCCCCCATGATCCCCACCTCAGCCTTCAAGTGCCAGGAGCAGCTCAACACGGAGGCCAGCAGGGCAGAGATCTGCTTCACCGTCACAAAGAGCACCAGGGACAGCCTAGGTCAGACCAAACCCACCCCCCACCCCCGATCTTCCCCCTGAACCTGCTAGTCCCCTGCCTTGGAGCTGGCTTGGAACCAGCGCCTCCTAGCTGGGAAAGGCCCTGGTCCCATTCCCCACCCCTCAAAGCCAGCAAGTTCCCTTGCCCCGTGTCTCATTCCCCACCCCCCTTGAGCTAGGCAGTGCCCCATAGAGGGGAAAAGCCCACCGTCTGCATCCCACTCATGACCCCACTCAGTCTCACTCTGTCCCGTGTTTCCCCTCCCCAGCAGGCAACAAGATCTCCAGCACCATCCAGTACAGCCTGGCCCTGGACCCTGGGCGGAGGAAGATCCGAGCTGCCTTTGACTCCACCAGCCCCGTCCTGAGCAGGGAGCTGAAGCTTGATATTGAGAAGAAATGTGAGACGTACCTGATAAGATTACCTGTGAGTGTGTGTGTGGGGGGGGGGAAGGGGTCCTGGCTCCTCCCCCCACCCCCTCCTGCTGTGTCTGCCACTGCAACCCTGCCCCTTGCTCCAAATCACCCGGAACAACCCTCTCCCAGATCCCGCCTTTCCTCATGGGTCCCTACGTGTCTCTGTCTCCCCAGCTCTGCCCTGAGGACACTCTGACCCCCATCACCCTGCGCCTCAACTACACCCTCACGGGGGAGCCCATCGCTACTACCGGCGGCCTCAGACCCATCCTGAGCGAGGACTCCGCATTGGTGTCTACAGGCTTGGTAAGGCTGCCAGGGCCAGGCAATGGTGTCTGTGACTCTGCAGAGGTTTTAGTGGGTATGATTTTGCTTTCAGGGCCTGTGCAGTCAGTATCGATGCTTGGTGTTAGTGGGTGAGGTTGTGGTGTTGGTAAGTATCGGAGGTTTTAGAGGCGGTGTGTTAGTGAGGTTGACTCAGACTGTGATGCTCTTGGTGAGGTTGGAGTGGACTGTGTTGGTGACATTGGTTTAGATTAGACTGCCGTGGTCTTGATGACAGTGTGGAGTGAGGTTATAATGGTTTTGTGGTTGTTGACATTGCTGGTTCAGACTATGTTGATCTTGGTGATGGTGTGAGGCAAGGTTATAGTGGCTGTGTTGTTGGTGCTGGTACAGAATGTATTTGTCGTGGTTGTGAGATGATAAAGGTGTTGATGACAGTGTTGTTTGAGGGTGTTATAGCTGTTTTTGTAAGTTACACTGTTGCACACTAGTACATGGTTGGATTTAGATGATGTTGGCGAAAGTGTTGTAGGTAGAGTGGGTGAGTTGTGACAGTGTTGTTTCAGACTGTATTCATACTGATTGTGGTTGTGATTGGGACTACTGAGTGTTGCTGTCAATGTTGGTTGTGATGGCAATGTCTGTATTCTTGGTAACAGTGTTGTTGGTAATGGTGTTGTTTCAGATTGTTTTGTCAGTGGTGGCTGGTGAGATTGGTCACAGTGCTGGCTGAGATGGTAGTGGTTATGATGTTGGTAAACAGTGTTGGTTAACTCCTTTGGTTGTTGTGGTAATGGCAGAAGTTGCAGTATTGTTTACAGTGCTGGCAGAGTACTGCTGTAGTTACTGGTGATGCTGTCCAATCGGTATTGGTGCAAGTGGCAGTTCTACCTGAGAATGCAGATACTGGTGACAGTTTTGGGGGAGATTATTGCAGCAGGTGTGTTCATGGGGACCATGTTAGTTCAGACTGTATTGGTAGTGGTGGTGACAATTCATATTGTAGTATGTGCAAAAATGTTGACAGAGTTTTGCTGCAATTGCCTCACATTCTCTGCTTCCGCCTTTCTTTCCCCCTCCCGGATGTCTCCCTAGCTCCCGTTTCAGAAGGACTGCGGTACCGACAAAGTCTGCATTGATAAACTACACATTTCTTTCAATTTCTCAGGGTAAGTCCCCCCTTCTGCCCCCCGCCCCACTCCATGGTGGGGCCCATCTACTTCCCCAGGCCTCAGACCATGTCACATTTGCATGTGGCTTCTCAGTGGCCTCTGTTCTGTGAAACTCACAGCACTGGGCTCCCCAGCTGAGCACTGTTATAGGAAGCTCACAGCGCCCTCAGAGCACTGCCCTAAGGAAGCTGAGCCCTTTGTTCTCCCCCTTAGCATGAGCACCTTGGTGGTGGGCGTCACCCCTGAACTCAACATCACCGTCTACATCCAGAACCGTGGGGAGAATTCCTACAGCACCACAGTGCGGTTCTTCTACCCGGCCGCGCTGTCCTACCGCCGGGCCCTGCTGCTCCAGGTACTACCTCGCATCCAAGTATGGCAGACATGGGGGGGGGGCAGGATACAGCATGGATGTGAAAGATCAGCTGGTGGGGAGCAGGCGGGGGCTCAGCAGGAGGCGCTGTGCTGTAGGGAACAGGTGTGGGGGCTGAGCAGGGGGCGCTGTGCTGCAAGGAGCAGGTGGGGGCCCAGCAGGGGGTGCTGTGCTGCAGGGAGCAGGTAGGGGCCCAGCAGGGGGCGCTGTGCCACAGGGAGCAGGCGGGGGCCCATCGGGGGCGTTGTGCTGCAGGGAGTAGGTGGGGAACCAGCAGGGGTCGCTCTGGGCCCCGTCTCTCACTGGCTGGTCCTTGTGCTCAGTCTAACAGGAGGACCATGGCCATTAAGTGCAGCTCGGCCGTGAGCTCAGAGGAGCAGACTCAGAGGAACAGCACCTGCCACATCAACCCCCCCATCTTCTGGAGCGGCGCTGAGGTAGGGATGGACCCTGGCCTGGGAACCCTGAGGCATGAGCCCAGCTGTGAGCAGAGCGGGGCGGATCACTGGGGCAGCCCAGCCCGTGGCGAGGGATGTGCTGGGGCCAGCGCCAGGGGAACCTGGCAAGTCAGTGTGAACGGAGCCCTGAGCTCACAACGGGTCAGGCTGTGCGGGGCTGGGAAACAAGGGCTGGATTGGGCAGCTGGGAACGAGGCCCCACTGGAGGAGATGATAGTGAGGGGAGGGGCTGTTCCCTCCCCTGTTGGGGTCCTTAAAAGGATGGTTAATGGGGCGTTGCCGTGGCACGAAGCCGGCTGGGGTCTTGGGATCCCAGACCTGGTTCAGGCTGTTTGATGTTGGGCAGGGCCCGGGCCATGGTAGCACCTTTGTCTCTCTGGGCCCATTTATCCATCTCAGTTCATACCACAGCCCCCTCCCCCAAACCTCCGTGCCAGCCCCTCCCCCGCAGTCTCTGGCAGTTCCCCAGGCCCTGAGCCCAGCAACTCTCTCACCCCCTGTGTGTTTCCCAGGCTGTGTTCGTCGCCACCTTCGACGTCTCCTCTGAGGCCGACCTGGGGGACTGGCTGCAGATCACGGCCAACGCCAGCAGGTGAGGGGCTGTGCAGGGCCAGGGGGTGGTATAGGTGGGGGGAAGGGTAGTGGGAGGGCAGTGCATAGAGTGGGGCAGGGCAGAGGCCTGTGGTGCACTTTCCCTGCACTTTATCTGGCTGCATCTCCCCACATCTCTCATTTGCCTTCCCCTTCCCCCAGTGACAACGGCGGCCCCGTCACCAAGCGCATGGTTCACCAGGCAGCACTACCAGTCAAGTATGGCATCTTCATCATCCTCACCAGGTATGTCAGTGCAGAGACATTGGTGCTACATCCACACTGTGGCCTTCTTCCACAAAAGCTTATGCAAATGAAGCGCGGAGTGGAATATTGCTGTGCTTCATTTGCATAATTAATTACCAGCTGTTTTTGCACAACAGGCTTTTGTGCAAAAAGGAGCTGTGTAGATGGCTCCTTTTTGCGCAAAACCCCTTCTTGCGCAAGAGCTGTTCTTCCTCATTTTATCAGGAAGAACGGCTCTTGCGCAAGAGGAGGTTTTGTGCAAAAAGGAGCCGTTTACACAGCTCCTTTTTACTTAAAAGCCTCTTGCGCAAAAACAGCTGCTAATTAATTATGCAAATTAAGCCTGGTGATATCCCACTCCGTGCTTCATTTGCATATGCCTTTGCAGAAGAAGGCTACAGTGTGGACATAGCCTGGGAGATCCCCCAGTTCTGGTCCCCCTTCATGTTCCCTACAACACAGCACCCCCTGCTGGGCCCCATTGTCCCTGCAGCAAAGCACCCACCAGTGCTGCACTTGGTCATAGGTCTCAGCTTATGGCAAGTGTCTGAGTCCTTTCCTGCAGCACAGCGCCCCCTGCTGGACATAACACCCACCATCACGCTCCAGTTCTACCCATCTCACTCCCGTCTCTCTCATTCCTCCCCCAGCCTCGAGGAGTCGACCAAGTACGTCAACTTCTCCGCCAAGGCGGCAGAGACAAGCGCCCCAGTGACACATCGGTACGAGGTGAGGCCGGTCGCACATCGAGTGAGGGGGAGGTGGAGCAAGGGGGGGCTCAGAGGAAGGGGCAGGAATGCAACTGCCTGAGCTGGATCTAGTGGGTTAGAGCACAGGGGGGTGGGGTGGGCAGGGAGCCAGAACTCCTGGGTTCTCTCCCCAGCACTGGGAGGAGAGCGGGGCCTGGGGATCAGAGCTGCCGGGTTCTCTCCCTGCAGTTCCTAGGGGGAGTCTGTTTCTTCCAGGTGAAGAACCTGCGGCAGCGAAGCGTCCCCCTGTCGGTCACGTTCCAGTTCCCCGTGGAGCTGAGCGGGGTCCGTGTGTGGGACGCCTCTGAGGTCGTCCCCTCCAAGGTACCTGCCCTTTCCTGGGCTTGTGTGCGTGAGACAGGCCCTGTGACACCTGCTGTGCCCCACAGCGCCCCCTGCTGGGCTCAAAAGCCCCATTTCTACACCGCCGTTCACTCCATGTCTCTCTCCTGGCTCAGCCCCAGCTGGTTCAGTGCACCAGTGAGGCGGGAACACCTGGTTCAAAGGACGTTGTGAAGCAGATGAGCGAGCACTCCCTGCTGGTGAGTTCAGGCCAGTGTGGTACCAGCAGCACCTTTCCCCTGCACAAACACAGACGGCGAGTGGGGGGCTGGGCTGGGGAAAGGCCTCCTGCTATAGACAGACCCAGACCCCCATGGCCATGCGGAATCCCTGCACGTCCCTGCCTCACCCGGCAATATCCTTCCGACCCAGGACTGCTCCGTGGCCACCTGTAAGAAGATCCGGTGCACAATCGCCTCCCTGGAAATGCAGCAGCCGCTGGAGTTCATGATCAAAGGGAACGTCAGCTTCCAGTGGGTCTCCCAGGTACAAAAGCTGCCTTTGCCTCCCGGCTGGGCGAGGAACCCCCCCTTGTGAACAGCCCCGGTGCCCTCCCCAGATGTGGCTGCATCTCAGCGCTGGGCCAGGGATTGCTCCTGTATGACCGGCCTGTCAATTGCTCTGGGACCCCTGGGATGACGTTCTGGGTGGGTTGGTGTCATTTCCTGTCAGGGACAGGGAGTTTCTCTGTTCCAGACTCAGCAGCAGAAAGTGACCCTGGTGAGCGAGGCCCGGATTGAATACGAGGAGAAGAAATACACCCAGAAGGAGGGATTCGTCCAGCGCCAGGTATCAGAGAGACCGTGCTGGGACAGAGAGAGCATGGGCTAGTGGTTAGAGCTGGGAGCCAGGTCTCCTGTCCCTTGTCTGGGAGAAATTCTGTTTCACACATACAGAAAGGGCAGCAACTGTCTAGGAAGGAGTCCTGCAGAAAGGGACCTAGGGGTCATAGTGGACCACAAGATAAACATGAGTCAACGGTTTGACACTGGAGCAAAAAAAGCAAACATGATTCTGGGAGGCATTAAAGGAGTGTTGTGAGCAAGACACGAGAAGTCATTCTACTGCTCTAGTCTGAGCTGATTAGGCCTCAATTGGAGGATTGTGTCCAGTTCTGGACACCACATTTCGAGAAAGATGTGGCAAAATTGGAGAAGGTCCAAAGAAGAGCAACAAAATTGATGAAAGGTCTAGAAAACATGAGCTAGGAGGGAAGGCTGAGGGAATTGGGCTTGTTTAGTTTGGAAAAGAGAAGACTGAGAGGTGACATGATAGTGGTTTTCAAGTATCTAAAAGGGTGTTACAAGGAGGAGGGAGCCAAATTGTTCTCCTTGGCCTCTGAGGATAGAACAAGTAGCAATGAGCTTCAACTGCAGCAAGGGAGGTTTAGTTGGACTTTAGGAAAAACTTCCTACCTGTCAGGGTGGTTAAGCATGGGAATAAATTGCCTAGGGCGGTTGTGGAGTCTCCATCACTGGATATTTCAGAGCAGCTTGGACAGATATCTATCAGGGATGATCTAGGTGGTGCTGGGTCCTGCCATGAGGGCAGGGACTGGACTCAGTGACCTCTGGAGGTCCCTTCCCATTCTGGTGTTCTGTGATTCTAAAGTGGAGTCTGGAGGGTTTGGAGCAGAGGTGGAGGATGGTGGCAGGACTCCTGGGTCCCCATCTCACGGCTCCTCCCCCCAGGTACACATGGTGGTGGAGAACTCCGAGGTCTATAACTACCTGCCCATCATCATGGGCAGCAGCGTGGGAGGCCTGGTCCTGCTGGCATTTATCACTGCAGCCCCCTACAAAGTGAGGGGGGCAGGGCTCGCCCCCCCCTCCCACACAGCCCATCACCCCATTGGTGGGGACTATGGCTCTCCCACTGGTGGGGGAGGGGGAAAGTCTTTCCTTTGGAGGCTCACACCAGGCCTGAGTCCTGGTTCTTTCTGCCTGCCTCTCACCATCTCCCCTCTGTCTCCTTCCAGCTCAGCTTCTTCAAGCGCCAGTACAAGCACAAGATGGGGGGCGATGAGACGGGTCTGAGCCAGAGCGATGCTACCAGTGCCCCCCTCCCCCTGATGCCCCCAAACAATAGCCCCGCCCACATCCCCTCCCCCCATGCGCCGCCAGATCCAGACCCCAAAGTGACAAGCTGGATTTGGAATCCCTGCAGAACGTCCCTGGGGGCTGGGAGCCAGGACTCCTGGGACCTACCTCTGACTCTGGGAGGGCCGTGGCATCTGGTAGGTTAGAGTGAGAGGGTGGGGGGTGGAAGCCAGGACTCTTCCAGCTTTAGGAAGGAAGTGTGGTCTGGTGGTTAGAGCAGGGAGGGGGGTTGGGAGCCAGGACTCCCCAGTGTCGGGAGAAGAATGGGGTCTAGTGCCCTAGAATGAGAGGTGCTGAATCGCTCTGCGCCTCAGTTTCCCCACTTGCCTGTTTATTTTGTGAGCTGAGTGGGGCACAGAGGGACTCTCAGAGCATGGATGTAGCTCCCAGAGCCTCATTCTCAGCTGGGCTCTGTGTGGCACCAGGGTCCCCATCTCCGTCGGACCCTCGGCTGGCCACCGGGGAACATCTAATGAAGCAGAGCTCTCCGCATGATCTGTCTCCGGCCCCGAGTACAGCGGGTGCATGTGTGGGAGGGAAAGGGGCCGTGCTGTCAGCTCCGGGCCAGGCTCCGGGCCACGCGAGGGAATGAAATCACCTGTACGACCCATCACCGTGGGGTACTTGGCTCGTCACTCGCCGGCACCGCCCACTGGCCACTCCGAGGGTTCCCACTGCCCGGCCTACACCCCAGCACAGCGGTCACTTCCTGTCAGCGCCTGGCTCTCTCCCCACGCTCGCTCCCTGTCGGCTTCCTCTTCCTGACTCACCCCTCAGCCCTGCTCACCAAGCAGCTTCCCCAAAGTACTTTCCAAGCCCTCTGGACAGACAGCATTGGACTGGCCTCACGCCAACACAGACCATCCGCTCACTCGCTGCCCCCGGCCATAGCAGCCAGTGGGGGAACATTGGCCTCTCCTCTGGCTTCCACCCCAAGCCCTCCAGTCTGCAGCTTCCTTAACCTCACTGCTCTCACCCCCGGAGCACTCCCTAGCTTGCTACCCCCATTCCAGACCTAGTTCTCCTAGGTCTCAGGATTCCTGCCTCTCCTTCTGTCTCCCTTCCCTGCCTCGCCTCCATTTGCAGCCCTCCCCGTTACCAGTCGCTGGGTTTGATGGAAGCCCTGCCTGGTTCCTCTCAAATGAGCTTGCTTCTAATCAGAGGTCTCCTCCTAACCTAAATTTCTCCCTCATTTGCTGCTTAATTGGGCCTGCCTGACCTAATTCAACCCCCTCAGAGCCGATGTGCGGCCTTGATTGAAAAGGAGAAAATAAATTTCCTTCCCTGGCAGATTTACCCTGCGGAACTCCCTGCCACATGAAGTGAGGAGGCCAAGCACTGTGGCTAGAGAGAATGAGAGGTTGGTGTGGACCCTAAGGTGTGTGAGGTTCATTTTTTGGAGCTGCAAGCCCTGGGACCAAGTGACGGCAGCTAGCTCTCAGTCTGCTCGGCTTATCGAAAGGAAGATCGAAGGGTGACATGTCTGTGGCGTTGGGAGAAAATGCCACATCCTAAAGAGCTCTCTGATCTAGTGGTGTAAAGCATTGCCCTGGGGCCCATCACCAGTCTCGCTGTGCGCACCCTCCACTGGCAGACCTGTGCCTTCCCCTCTCTGGGGCACAGCCTAGCTGTTCACCCCTTAACACAGTCTGCATTCATTAACTTAGAGATACCCAGGACAGAAGTGGCTGCCTAATGAGACTTTCTGTCTGACCCAGGCTATAGGGCTGCCCAGAATCAATCCTGGTTTGAACCAGAGCTGCAGAACCCCCCAATCTTGAGTTACACACGGGTAGTGACAGAGACTTCCCCACAGCCCTTAGCATGTTGTTCCATGCGTTGTTTTCCCATTTGGTTTACAGTCTGTACCTGGTGCCCGTACCAACGTTCACTTGTTTTGCAATAGTGTTACGTGGTGCACTTATATTTAGCTTGTGGTACACTATGACTCGCCCCCCCCCATTCCTTTCTGCTGCACCCCTTCAATTTCCCACTTCCTAGGGGTGCAGCTGTTTGTTCCTTGTGTTTTCTTCAGACCATTTGTCCAGATCATTTTGAATTTTAATCCTGTCCTCCAAAGCCATCGCCACCCCTCCCAGTTTGGAATCATCCACAAACTTTATAAGTGTATTCTCTATGCCATTTTCTACATCGGAGCAGGCAGCGCCCCACTTGATATGTCCTTCTAGCTTGACTGGGAGCTACTGATATTTACACTCTGGGAATGGTTTTCCAGTCTGTTATTTACCCACCTTACACTAGCTCAAGCCAGGCTGTAATTCCTTACTTTGTTTATGAGACAGTCATGCAAGACCGTATCAAATGCCTTACTGAGATATACCACACCTACAGCTTCCCCCAGGCACAAGGTTAGTTGCCTGTGAAAGAAAGTTATCGGGTTAGTACCATTAGTTTGAACCAGATTGTTCTTGATAAATTCATGCTGGCTGTTCCTTCCTAGGTGTCTGCAACTTGATTGCATCATTATTTGCTCCATTTTCTTTTTTTTAGTACATTTTTAAAACTGGGAATTCCATCAAGTGTTTTAACCAAAAAGGTCTATAGCAAATTTGTACTGAAGATAAGCTGAGTGGTCTGTAATTCTCCAAGTTGCCCTTATTTCCTTTCTTTGGAGGTTGGCACTATATTTGCCCTTTTTAGCAGAGAAAATACAAATAGCAGAGAGGTAGTTAGAATTTAAAAAATTGTATTAGTAACAAATTTTGTTAAAATAAAGACACGTAGGTTGGGTATAAAGTTGGAATCATAGAATCCTAGAAAGAGACCTTAGGAGTCGTGGAGTCCAAAACCCTGCCCAAAGCAGGATTGACCCTGACTAAATCATCCCAGTCAGGGCTTTCTTAGGCTGGGCCTTAAAAACCTCTAAGGAAGGAGATTCTACCACCTCCCCAATGAACCCATCCTACTGCTTCCCCACCCTCCTAGGGAAATAGAACAGCACAAGCCATTTGTTAAAATCAGGGCTGACTAAAATCGGCTCTTTAAATAAAGGATCTTCTATGCTCTGAGAGCCATTTTTCACAGGTGTGTCCGGTTTTCCCCCTTTGTCAGGCCTGTTATGGCAGCCACCATGTCTCTAAACTCCTTTATAAACTAGCTTTTTTAACTAGTCCTAAGGAGTCCAACAAACAACCCACTACCCACCACATGTCCTATGTGCGAGTGCCCTGCACACCCCATCTTGCGTGGGGAGACCCCAACAGTGAGAACGGGATCCCTCAGCCTTTACAGCACCAGGCCACGTGGACCCAGGGACCTTTCCAGCAGCTACTCCAAAGAGTCGAGTCGTCTTTACGGGCACTGGCAGAGGTTTGAAATTTGTGCGGTACCTTGTTAATGAACGGCATGAAGGTTGGGCCAGAATTCATTCATCGGAAGGGCAACACCTTAAATACCCACAACCCGAATTCTGCCATAAAAGCAGATGCCTCCCCCCCCTCCATGCCCATCATCAGCATCAAAGGCTTCATCTATATTACAAGGGTATTTCGAAATTAGTGGAATAATAACTCCCAAAATCATTATTTCGAAATAGCGTGTCCACCCTACAAGGAATCCTCGAAATGGGTCCGAGCCAGGCTCCCCTAATGTAGACACGCTACCTTGATGTAGAGCCCCAGGCAGCACTGGGGAGTAATTATTCTGAATGACCCTGGGGAGGGGCTATTGTGAATGAGCAGCCCTGGAGCGCCCACACTCCCGCTTTCTGATAGAGCTGTTTTGAAAGGGGCGTTATTTTGCGTGGAATGCGGGTTTAGTATTACGGAATAAGAAGCCTGTTATCTGAAATAATTTCCAAATCACAGGCTTGCTGTGTGGCCGCGTGCCGTGTTATTTCGAAATTGCGCTGTAGTGTAGACACACCCTAGGGAATCTGCCAGTCAGCTAAATCCAGCCTCCTAATGAATTTTGCAGAGGCTGGATGGGCCAGGGTCTCAGGGCCAACTTCAGACATAGAAGCCAGGGTGTCAGCTCCCTGCTGTGCCATGTGACTTCTGGCACGTCACTTTGTCCGTGCCTCGGTTTCTCTCTGTACAATGCGGACATTTGCCTTCCTCTTCCAGGGTGGTGTGAGGCTAACTCTGCCGGACACTGTGAGGCGTTCAGACATCAGGATCACAGGGACCACGCATGCAACACTACGGACCATCTCCGCTCCCGGCATTCGCTGCTGCTTCTTGGCTAACTCATGCCTGCGCTTGCTCTTGTGACCCTCTGACCGTTCCCTCATGCCCTCTGCAGAGCTCTTTGCTCATCCCCCTCCGTGCCTTTGTCTGAGCCGAGCACATGCTGGAGGGTTGCTTTTATCACCCCAAACAGCTTTGGCCAGACAGCAGTAAGAGGAGGGAAATGCCCCGACCGCAAATGTAATGGTGCTGACAAGGGCTTGGAACTATCCTCCTGTGTGTACCAGCTCTGCCTTCCTTGAGGGAGGAGGAAAGAGAAGCTTAAATATAGAAATGGAGGTTGATAAGAAAAAAGCCAGAGTGGGTGAGGTCTAGTGACCAGTGGAGAGAGAAATTGAGGCTGCTCCAAAAGGAATCCCAGATATAGGCTGTTTCTGGAACGTACAGCATCCACACCTGCTGTGCCTCACCCCAGAACTAGCTGCATCTCAGTACCAGGCATGGGATCCCGCTATAAATAACCCCTGAACTCCACACCAGAGGGGGGCTGCATATCAGCACCAGTCATAGACAGTCAGAGTCCTAAAATCATAGAACTGAAAGGGACCTCGAGAGGTCACTAAGACTAGTCCCCTGCCGTCACGGCAGGACCAAGCACCGTTCTCATGGGGTCCCAAACTGGGGGACATGCCCCCCTGGGGGGCATGAAGAAATTCCAGAGGGGGCACGGGGCAACCCAGCCCCCCGTCATTCCTCCCTTTTTTGGGGGGAGCGTGAGTGTTTCTTAAAAATCAAAAAGGAGGCGTGATGCCTAAAAGTTTGGGCACCACTGCACCTCTAGCTCATCCCTGACAGGTGATGCCACAACCTCCCGAGGCAACTTATTCCAGTGTTTAGCCACCCTGAAAGGTAGGAAGTTTTTCCTAATGTCCAACCTAAACCTCCCTTTCTACAGTTTAAGCCCATTGCTTCTTGTCCTATCACAGAGGCCAAGGAGAACAATTTCTCTCCCTTCTCCCTGTGACACCCTTTTAGATCCCCGAAAGATGCTATCACGTCCCCTCTCAGTCTTCTTCTTTCCTGACTAAACAAGCCCAGTTCTTTCAGTCTTCCTTCATAGTTCCTGTTTTCTAGACCTTTCATCATTTTTGTTGCTCTTCTCTGGACTTTCTCCAATTTCTCCACATCTTTCTTGAAGTGTGGCACCTAGAACTGGCCACAGGACTCCAGCCAGGCAGGGCACACCAGGCGAGGGATCCCTGTGCTCAGGTGGGAATGGCTGCAACTCAGTGCTGGGTGATACAGCCCCCACCACAGAGGCGACTGGGGATCCCTATATAAACAGTCCCCATAACGCCCTCCCCCCAAGGTGGTAGCAGCAGGTGGACATTTTAAGGCAAAAGCTCTCATGCAGACCTGGCCAGAGAGCTGTAGACCTGGAAAGGGAAAAGCAGAGCTCAGAAATCAGTGAATCAACCAATTCTGTTGTACTCTGGAGCCCAGATCTGGTGCCACGCACCCCCCCCCCTCCCCCACACCCCTCCATTCCCACCCGGAACTAGCCCAGCCTGGCAAAGCGGGAAGTGGTGAAACCACAGAGGGAGCCTACTGCGCTTTCCGAAAACTCAGTGGGACCTTCTTTCATATCCGCATGCCTGTCGACCTGCCCAAGACCAAAGGGCAACCCAGGCTGTCCATTTGTACAGGGATCCCTCACTCAGCACTGAAATGCAGCTGCCTCTGGGGTGGGACACGGGGGCTATTTATACAGTGCTGAGTTACAACTGGTTCAATACAACAAGTCTTTGTTAATAATCCAAGCTATCCCCTGGCTGCCAAAGGGTAAAATGGCTAAATCTCAAAAGTTTTGTGTGTGTGTGTGTGTTTTCTGGACCCTTGTGGGGGGGGGGGGTGATGATAAATGGGAAGGTCTGAGTACAGATTTGTGTGGTTGTGTATGTGGTTCTCTCTGAGCTGGTTAATACAGCTTTGTGCAT
The DNA here is from genome assembly GCA_032595735.1 of Pelochelys cantorii. Classification (NCBI taxonomy): domain Eukaryota; kingdom Metazoa; phylum Chordata; order Testudines; family Trionychidae; genus Pelochelys; species Pelochelys cantorii. The sequence goes on from CM064329.1 coordinate 4,781,409, forward strand.
GGCTGTTTCCCTGTGAGTGGGTATGAGGGTTTTTTTTATCACAGATGTGTATCAGGTTGTGTGTGTAGCGGCCTCCTGGGGGCTGCGTTGACATCTGAGTGTGTAGCTGTCTCGCTGTGTGTGGTAAAGCTGCATGGGCCATTGTCGCTGGCATTGACAATGCACACAAGTTGCCCCAGTGTAACTAGAACCGTGACAGTGGGACCAGCCCGGCTGCCCTGTGTGGACGCTCTGACCTGGGTTTAGCAGCGGCTTAATGGCCTAGTGAAGAGAGTCCCTACGCTCAGTATGGGGAGCCAGTGCCCAGCTGGATTGGTGCGAGGAGCAGCGGGGCAGAAAAGCTTTGCCTACGTGGGGACCCGAAAGATGCCCTTCCAGGAGCAGCTCAGCGTAGCTTCATCCCTGACCCCAACTAGCTTTCTGTTGCAGCCCAGTGGAGCTTGGGGTCTGTGTCTCTGGGTGCGCCTGTGACTCGGTGCAGCTCTGCAGGTACCTGGGTGTCAGTGCCGCTAGGGTGTGTCTTAGATTCATAGATCTAGATCCATAGAGCTGGAAGAGACCTCAGAAGGTCATCAAGTCCAGCCCCCTGCCCAAGGCAGGACCAATCCCAACTAAATCAACCCAGCCAGGGCTTTGTCAAGCCGAGTCTTAATCACCTCTAGGGATGGAGATTCCACCACCTCCCTAGGGAACCCATTCCAGTGCTTCCCCACCCTCCTAGGGAAATAGTTTTTTCCTAATATCCAAACTGGACTTCTCCCACCACCACTTGAGACCATTGTTCCTTGTTCTGCCATCCCTCACTACTGAGAACAGCCTTTCTCCAGCCTCTTTGGAAGCTCCCTTAAGGAATTTGAAGGCTGTCATCAAATCCCCCCTCACTCTTCTCTTCTGCAGACTAAATAAACCCAAATTCCTCAGTCTCTCCTCATAGGTCATGTGCTCCAGCCCCCTAATCATTTTGGTCACCCTCCACTGGACCCTCTCCAATGTGTCCACATCCTTCCTGTAATTGGGGCCCAGAACTGGACACAATACTCCAGATGTGGCCTCACCAGAGCCGAATAAAGGGGAATAATGACATCTCTGGATCTGCTGGCAATGCTCCTCTTAATGCAACCTAATATGCCATTAGCCTTCTTGGCTACAAGGTTACACTGTTGACTCGTATCCAGCTTCTCGTCCACTGTTATCCCCAGGTCCTTTTCTGCAGAACTGCCACTTAGCCAGTCGGTCCCCAGCCTGTAACAATGCTTGGGATTCTTCTGTCCCAAGTGCAGGACTCTACACTTGTGCTTGTTGAACCTCATCAGATTTCTTTTGGCCCAATCCTCCAAGTTGTCTAAGTCACTCTAGACCCTATCCCTGTCCTCCAGCGGATTGACCTCTCCCCCTAGCCTAGTGTCATGTGCAAACTTGCTGAGGGTGCAATCCATCGCCTCATCCAGGTCATTAATAAAGATATTGAACAAAACCGGTCTCAGAACTGATTCTTGGGGCACTCCGCTAGTAACCGACCGCCATCCTGACATCAAGCCCGTTGATCACTACCCGCTGGGCCCGACCTTCAAGCCAGCTTTCTATCCATCTTACCATCCATTTATCCAATCCATATTTCCTTAACTTGCTGGCAAGAATATTGCGGGAGACCGTATCAAAAGCCTTGCTAAAGACAAGGTATATCACATCCACTGAGTTTCCCATATCCACAGATCCAGTTACCTCGCCGTAGAAGCTAATCAGATTGGTCAGGCATGACTTGCCCTGTGTGAATCTATGCTGACTATCCCTGATCACTTTCCCCCCTCTTCCAAGTGCCTCAAAATGGATTTCTTGAGGATCCTCTCCATGGGTATGTCCACACTACCACCCTAGTTCAAACTAGGGTGGTTAATGTAGGCATTCGAAGTTGCAAATGAAGCCCGGGATTTAAATATCCCGGGCTTCATTTGCATCTTGCCGGGTGGGTGCCATTTTTAAATCCCCTTAGGTCGAACTCCGTGCCCGCGGCTACACTTGGCACGGAGTAGGTAGTTCGAATTAGAGATTGTAATTCAAACTACCTACTCCGTGACGCATGTAGCCGCGGGCACGGAGTTCGACCTAAGGGGATTTAAAAATGGCGCCCACCCGGCAAGATGCAAATGAAGCCCGGGATATTTAAATCCCGGGCTTCATTTGCAACTTCAAATGCCTACATTAACCACCCTAGTTCGAACTAGGGTGGTAGTGTAGACATACCCCATGATATTTCCGGGGACTGAGGTAAGACTGGCCTATAGTTCCCTGGATCGTCCTTCTTCCCTTTTTTAAAGATAGGCACTACATTTGCCTTTTTCCAGTCGTCCGGGATCTCTCCCGATCTCCACGACTTTTCAAAGATAATGGCCAAAGGCTCCTCAATGACATTTGCCAACTCCCTCAGTACCTTCCGATGCATTAAAACTGGACCCATGGATTTATGTACATTTAGCTTTTTAAAATAGTTCCTAACCTGTTCATTCCCCACCAAGGGCCTCCAATGTCTGACTGTCTCTCCCGGGAGCGTTTTCTCATTGGCTGGAGTCCTGTCCCCTCCCAAGGGCCAGCCTCCCGCTCTCAGTTCCCCTGCTTGGCACTCAGCTGTGGGCTCGGCAGAGCCCTGACACCCAGAACTCAGCCCCCCTCCCAATGGGAATGGACCCCTGGCTTCCGCTCCTCTGCCTGTGCACGGGTGAGATGCCCACCGGCGGGGTGGGGCGAGGGGGGCCACAGCGGTGGGGGAATAGGAGCAGCTGGGCTCTTAGGGCTCCTGTCCCCAACTCGGGGAGGGGAAGAGAGGGGTGCAGAGCTGGGGGGGCTGGGAGTCAGCCCCACAGCCAGGAGGGGCAGGCCCCTCAGCCCCCACTGGCCTCCGCTCCCCAGGGAAAGCTGTAATGTGTGACTGCTTCCCCCCTGCAGCGCTGGCCCCCAGCCGTGGATTCAGCGTGGACGTCGACAGTCCCACTATCTTCCGGGAGGCAGCTGCAGGGTTTGGGCAGAGCGTGGTGCAGTTCGGGGGGGCCAGCGCTGGGGGGTAAGGGCAGAACTCGGGCTCAGGGGGGCCCCAGTTACAGGCCTCCCACTCCGGGGTGGCAGGTTTGCAGAAATGTTGGTGGTGCCCAGAATGCCCCCACCCCCCAAACTCCAAACTCTTTCTCCCCCCCACAAGCTGCCTAAGGCTCTGGGAGTGAATTGGGGTGGGGGAAGGGTGCAGGCTCTGGGAGGGAGTTTGGGTGCAGGAAGGACGAAGAATGGGCCTCATAGGTCAGGTGCAGCCTTTGGGATGGAGTTTGGGTGCTGGCTCTGACCTGGGGCAGGTGGTGGTGGGGTCCTGGGTGAAGGCTCTTGGAGGGAGTTTGGGGGCAGAAGGGGGGAAGCAGTTCGGGGGTAGGAGGTAGGGGGAAGAGGGAGCAGGCTCTGGGGAGAGTGGGGCATGTGAGGAAGTGTGGGGGAGGGGAAGGGGGAGGGGTGACATTTACTTGGGGCACCGGGGGTCTTTTGGATGCTGCTGCCCCCATGCTCCCTCCCCCCTCATCCATCTCCTGGCCCTGCCTGCTGCCCCTGGGTGACATTAAATGCTCAGGGGCCCCACCACAACCAGCAGCTCCCCCCCAACCACCGCAGGGATGCTCATGCCGGCAACCATGGGGAGTCAGCAGCAGGAAGCTGCTCTAGTCCCTCTGTGCTACCGATGGTGGCGGGGGGGGGGGAGGAGGGAGGCTGCATGGGGAGAGACCTGGGTGGAGGTGGCAGGAGACTCAGGGGAGGCACAAGATGGGGATGCACAAGGTGGCGAGTTTGGCTCTGGATCATTGATCACACCCTGGGCCCATTGATCTCACGGCCCCCTGCTCACACCCTTCCCGGGCAGAGTTATAGGTAGTAGGAGCATGAGAGTGATGTTGCAGCACCTCCCAGTTTTGTGCCTGGTGTCTCTACCACTGACCCTGGGATCCCCACCACTACCCCATGCCCAAGGACTCCCCTGCTGCCTGGGCTTCAAGCCCCAGGGTCTGTGCTCAGACCCAGAGACCTGACTGCTGGTCCCCTTGCTGCTGCCAGCCCCTCACCTGGGGCTCTGTTCCTGGCACTGGCCCAGAGCTTCCCATCTTTCCCCAACTAGGGGCAGGGAGGGGCATGGAAAGGTGTAAGGGGGGCACAGCTCAGCACCCCCATCCTAGAGATTGTTGCAGCACCATGGCCCCTGAGGGACCTGCCTGGTTGGGCTGCACCACCCAGGAGAGGTGGGGGACCCTTATCCCGCCCCCACTCTCTCCCCGCAGGCTGATTGTCGGGGCCCCACTGAAGATGGGAAACGTGAATGAAACCGGCAAAGTCTACACGTGCGACGTGGGCACCAGACGCTGCCGGGAGATCCCCATCCAGAGTAGGGCCCTGCGCTGTGGGGTGCGGTGGGGCAGCACGGGCAGGCTGGGAACTGGGGCACCCGGGGTCCATCCCAGAACCTGGGAGGGGAGGAAGCTCTGGCGGGGTGAGTGGGGGAGGCTGGGAAGCAGGATTCCTGGGTTCTATTTCCATGCAACTAGGCAGCCCGGGGGCAGGGGGAAGGGGGAGGGATTTGCAACAATTTGCCTTCATTGCCCTCCCGTGGAGGGGATAGCCGGGGGGGGAAGTAAACTGACTCAGACGTGCAGGGCTAACCACATCCAACTGCAAGGTTTCTTATCCTGGTGCTGGCATGTTTCCCCTTGCAGGGCCCCTGGACGCGGTGAACATGTCCCTCGGACTGTCCCTGGCTGCCCATGGCTCCCAGCTCCTGGTTGGTACTCCAGAGTGGGGCGGGGGTTCAGGCTGTGGGTTGTTCTCCTCCCCCCAGCAGTGGGCGTGGGCTGAAATGTCAGCACAGGGACATCGTAGAGAAGGGACCAGCTGGACGATCTCCCGGTGGTGCAGAGCGACTGTGCACCCCCTCGAGGGGTGATGTTACCAATGGGTGTGAGCCCCTCTGTGTGGCTCTCCCCAGGAAATTCATGGCCGGGTGACACAGGCGGGCCCCTATCGCAAGAGCGAATGATCTGACCGCAACTACAGACTCTGTCTGCTCGTGTCATTCTCACCGGAACACGACTTTGTTACCCTGGTGAGGGGTGAATAACAATGCATGTGTAGGCAGGTGCTAACCGCTAGATTGACTGTGACAGGATGCTGTGCAGAAGGTGGTAACTAAATAACGTTTCTGTGATGACAGGCACGGTAGGATTGGATTTGTCTGGTGGGGGGCGGGTGGGACCCAGAAGGGGGCAATGAAAAGTTGGGAAGAGGATAACCAGTTGGCATGAGACGTGATATTGTGAGGGATGGGGGTAACCGCATGATGTTGCCATGGAGACAATGACTGTGCGATGACTTTGTAACAAATGGGGGTATCTGGGTGATGTCATAATAACTGGGCACATCCATAGGGAGTGTGGTAGCCAGGTGATGGTCCCTGTCTCCTCTCTGGGAGATGGGTGCTGAGTCCTGGGTCCTGTTCTCCCCAGGGGGTCCATGCCCCAGCAGGATCTTTTCCTGTATACCCATGAGGGAGTAGGCTCCCCTCCCCCACAGTGCTCTCCTCAGGGGCACCCAGTGACCCCGTCCATCTCTCGTGCCCCAGACCTGCGGCCCCACGGTGCACCAGGCCTGTGGGGAGAACATGCACCTCAACGGCTACTGCTTCCTCCTGGACCAGAGCCTCCAGCAGCTCCGGCGCATCCCGGACACCCAGCCAGGTGAGGGGTAGGGGAGCACCAGGCCAGATGGGCCCTTCGATCTGGTCAAGCTCTTTCCACTGAGGTCTCTGGGTGTTGGTGGAGTTGAGTCGGGTGGTTCAGGTTGTACCTCTCTGACCCGGCATCCTCGGGAACCAAGGAAACTTCTGGATCGGGGGAGGTCAGTGCCGCCCCGCTGTGGCAGCTGGCTATGGGGCTTGGCTCCGGCAGCAGCAGAGGGGCCGGCATGACCAAGCAGGGACTGCGGTGGAAGGGCAGTGGAGGGAAGAGGTAGGGTGGCTGCCATGCTCTGTCGCCAGACCCCAAGAGCACAGACCAGCAGCCGTGGGGCTCAGCAGCCCCCCTGCCTCTTCCCCACAGCGTCCCCCATCCCAGCACCTCTGTGAGGGTGGGGGAGGAGTTCCTCAGTACAGGCCCAGCTTTTCCCACTCAGTGCTCCAGTTTGGGAGCACCCACCGGGATGCCGGATCACAGGTGTTGCCGGACAATGGACGTCTGGACGCTAGAGATCCAACCTGCTCTTCTTTCCCGTCCCCTCAGAGTGCCCCAAACGGGCCACGGACATTGCGCTCCTCATTGACGGCTCAGGCAGCATCGTGCGGGAGGACTTTAGAAAGATGAAGACGTTTCTCTCTGAGATCATGAAACGTTTCCGTGGCACTGACACGCAGGTAACAGGCAGAGGCAGAACCCTGCCTATTTACCTGCCCCTCACAGGCAGGGCTGGCTGCAGTGCCCTAGGGCAGCACTACGGGGCGCTGTGCTGGAGGGAGCCGCAGTGGATTTTGCATCCCAAACCAGGAAGAAATTCCCACAGAAACAGCTACCCCCAAATGCCTGTCCCAGCCCTTAACTGAGTTCCTACTTCTCTTACCCTTCACCCCTCGGGTTGATTCCCTCTTTCCCCGGCCTCCCCTTACAGTTCGCGCTCAGGCAGTATTCTGAAAAATTTAAAGAGCACTTCAACTTCACGGAGTACAGGAGAAATCGAGACCCGGAGGAACTTGTCCGGGGAGTTGAGCAGCTTCGTGGAAAGACACACACAGCCACTGCCATCCAGAAAGTGGTGTAGGTATTGCCACCTCCCTGTGTGGACTCCACAGGGAAAGGGCTGCAATGACTTGCAAGCTAACATATAGGGACTCAGGACTCCTGGGTTCTTTCCCCAGCTGTAGGAGGGACTGGGGACTAGTGATTAGAGCTGAGGGGTTGGGTATCCGCAGAGCCGAAACAAGGGTGGAGCAAGTGGGGCACTCACCCCAGGTGCAGTACATTTAGGGGCGCAAAATTAAAAATTAGAAAGTTAAAATATTATTTCATTTATATCTTTACTACCATCTATTTGCAATCTCAATATATGTGCAATTAACAACATGTGCAATGAATACAATTACTCCAAAAAACTAAGAATTTTACCATTTTTTGGGAGCAGGGAGGGCACAATTCAGTAGCTTGTCCCAGCTGCAGAAAATTTTAGTTTCAGCTCTGGGCATCAGGATGTCTGGGTTGTATCCCTGATGCTGAGAGGGGTGTGGGCAAGTAGTAGGTTAGAGCAGAGCCAGGACAAAGGACTCCAGGGTTTTATGGACAGCCCTGAGCCTCTGTTGCTGTGTGACTTTAAGCAAGTTACATGTCTGTCCATCTGCCTCAGTTTCCCCATCAGTACAATGCAGACAATGACACTGAGCTCCCTTGTAAAGGACTTTGCGATCAGCAATGCCAAAGCAGAGGATGGTGCTGGGTGTGGTTATGGATTGATTAGAAAACTTTCCCAGCATTGCCTTGGTCCTTCAGGGCAGGGGGCTGGGGCTGGAGGAGGACGGGGGTGCAGGAGTCACAGCAGGGCCTTGAGGGTGTGGGGCGCTCAGGGCAGGAGGCCGGGGCATGGAACGGTGTGAGGGTTGGAAGGTGAGGAGGGGCTCAGGGCAGGAGGTGGGGGTGGCTGCTGGCGTCTGTCCAGTGAAGGCCCAGGACAGCAGGGACTGCGCACCCCACCCTCCAGCTTGTCCCCAGAGGCCAGTGGGGGGCTCTCTCCCTCCCTCACTCCTACTGGGGGGGCAGCAGGGGCTGTGTCCTGGGCAGGAGGGCCCCACTCACCTTTCCTTGCGGCAGGCAAGATGGCAAAGCTTGAGCCCTGCAGGCCCCTCCCTTGGTGGTGCGGCTGCCCCCAGTTGCCACTCTGCAGTACAGCTCTCCCCTGCACTCGCTGCCTCCAGCGGGCACTCTCCTGTCACGTCCCTCTGAACCGCAGCCCCTCCCTCTGCATGTTAGGGAATCAGCGGGAAGCCGAGCGAGTCTGTAACTGAGAAAACTGAAAAAATAACAGATAGCCTGGCAGCACCTTAGCGATCCCGTCTGCTTGTTCTGTTCATCCCCAAGGTGCTGCAGGGCTGTTCCTTGTTTTCATGTTATGCAAAACTCCTTTTCATGGAGTTTCCAGTTGCTCTGGTACTTCCAAACCCCGGCCGTACTTTGAGACAGAAGAGGAAGCTGCATGGCAAGTGAGGTGGGCCTAGCTATCGCCATTAGGAGTTCTTGAACCAGCAGATTGACAGACACACACACACAGGGAGGGAGGTGGAGCGGTAACCCTTCCCTGTGTTCCCCTCCATTCCCAGGCGGGAGCTGTTCACCTCTGGGGGCGGCGCTCGGAGTGAGGCCACCAAGATTCTCATTGTGATCACAGATGGGCAGAAATATAAAGACCCGCATAATTATTCAGACGTTATCCCTGATGCAGAGAGAGCTGGGATCACCCGTTACGCCATTGGGGTGAGCCATGGCCGGGCGGAGAGCTGGTGGAGGTCTGAGGCCAGGGACAGGGCGGAGGAGGGGAAGGGCGGTTTCTTCAAGCACAAGTGCTGGGACAGTGAACTGGAGCAGCATTGCTATCGCTGTCTGACTGAGCAGCAGATTCTGGTAGAGGCTGTTCCACCCTTGCGCTTGGTGGGGCTGAGCAACACCGGCATGGCCCAGGTGGGGTGTCCAGTCACAGGGCCACTCTACTGGCCTGGCAATGCAGGGTGCCGCAAGGGGCTGCAGGGCAGGGTTAGGGACACATGTGGGGTGACTTGAACTAGGGCTCAAAGCAGGTGGGCACATGCCCAGGGCTCTTGGCTGTGACTGACGCCGACACCCTGGTCTCCCCTGCAACTCCCTCTACTCCGTGAAGGTTGGCGACGCCTTCTCCAGTGATGCTGCCCAAGGGGAGCTCCGAGAGATCGCCTCTGCACCCGCCGACCAGCACGTCTTCCGGGTGGACAATTTCGACGCCCTCCAGGGCATCCAGAGCCAGCTGCAGGAGAAGATCTTCGCCATCGAAGGTACCGGAGCCAGGGCAGGGGCTGCACTGGCCCAGGGGCTCTAGAGATGGTTCTCCAGGTCCAGGTGGGAGTGGGGGCTTCTGGGAATTTAAATCTCAAATAGGCCCCAAATATTCTAGGGTCACCAGGTAGTCTCAAAAAAAATACCGGACACACTTGATCAGGGGTGGCGGGGCGGGGGGGGGGAGAGGGACCAGCTGGGAGGGGAATGGGGCTGGCTGGGAGGAAGGGGGCGGCGGGAAACAGAGCTGGCAGGAGGGCGGGGGCAGCGGGGTTGCCCAGGGGAAATCAGGGGAGGGGTGGCCAGCGGGAAGCAGAGCTGGTCGGGGGTGTCGGGTGCAGCGGGGCTGGCCAGGGAGATTGGGGTGGGGGGTGGCCGGCGGGAACGGGGCTGGTCGGCGGAGGAGGTCGGGGGCAGCAGGGCTGGCCAGGGGATATCAGGGGGAGGAGCATCACCAGCAGGAAGCAAGGCTGGCCGGGGGGCTGGGAAGGAAGCAAATCGGCCGACGGGGAGCAGGACTGACCCGGGCACATGCAGATCCCAGGGTGCTGCCTGTCCTGTGCATGGTACTGGCGAATCAAGAGCGAGTTCAGCTGCGGCTCCACCACACGCTTGACCAGCGCTTAGAGCACGGACAGGGCGTCTCCTCCTCAGACGCAACCAGTGTCTCTCAGCGCCGATCGCTGCCCGCCTCCCAGCCACGCTGCCGGCCCCCACTCCTGCCCCTGCCCCCACCTCCGCCCCCGCCAGGCTTCCATCAAGCACCCAGCCGGAAAACCAGAAAATACCAGACATTGCACATGTCCGGTATTTTCTGAATTTTTTACCAGACAGAGGCCCCCAAAACATGACTGTCTGGTAGAATACTGGACACCTGGCAACCCTGTGCCATACAGGGACCTTCTCTCTAGGGGGCGCTGGATCCAACCCAGCCTCGAGGTGGGAGGAAGGGCTGGCTCTGGGAAGCAGGGAATGGGACACGGGGCCTTTCCCCTCTATGATGGTCTCTCCCATGTCTGTCTGTCTGTCTGTCCCCCCAGGCACCCAGTCCCAGAGCGGCAGCTCCTTCCAGCTGGAGATGTCTCAGGCAGGATTCAGCTCCCTGCTGTCCCCGGTGAGTGATGCCCGGCCCTAGGGCCTGCCCCACGCTACCCTGATGGATCTTTCAGCCTAAGGATCCTGAGGCTGGTTTAGAGCCGGAAAAGCTGCTGGCTCTGCGGCCCTGCACATTCCTGTGCATCTCCTGGCCCCCCTGCTGCCCGTGGGTGTCTTCAAAGCCCCAGCAACCCCTGCAGGAGCGGTGCAAGAACTGCTTTTCCCTTGATGCCTGAAAGGGGTGCTGTCCTGCCAGCAGGGCCTCAGTAGGGGGCGCTGTCTCCCCCGGCAATCCACGCCTTCCCCTGTCCTCGCTGAGCCATGCTGTGCAGCAGATCCTGGGTGGGGGTCTTGTGAATCTCTCCTGGGTGGCGCGTTATCCATCATCCCTCTCTTTTCTGTGCATGTTGGTTTAGGAGGGGCCTGTGCTGGGAGCGGTGGGAGCCTACGACTGGTCCGGTGGGATATATTTATATGGGCCCAGTGGGGAGCTGAGCTTCCTCAATGTGTCCAGAACCTCCAGCGACATGGATGACACTTACCTGGGTAAGGACACACCCAGAGAGCTTCCCTGGCCCTTCAAACAGCCCCCTGACCCCACCCCAGAGGCACCTGCGTCTTCGCTTGGGGGGAGGGATTGTGGTATGAACAGGATGTCCCGGAGTGTGTGGGGAGTCACCGGGCCCTGCACCCCCCTCTGCAGCCAGACCTGCCTCTCCGCCAGCAAGTCGCACAGAAGGTTTATTGGTTGACAGGGACACAGCGTGGCACCCACTTGCTGCTAACCCAGGAATCAGGAGCAGTCAGTACAATCCACCTTGGGAAGAGGGAGGCCCAGGGCCAGTGCCTTGATCTCCCTCCCTGCATCTCCCCCAGACCAGAGTAACTCTCCCACCCAGCAACTGGTCCCAGCCCTCCAGCCCTGCCCCCTCCTTTGTTCAGATTCGGCAGCAAGATGTCACCTGGTTGCTCCCCCACCCAACCTCAGGTTACAGGACAGCCTGAGCTATTGTTGGGTATCAGCTAAGATGGGGCAGCCTGGGGCGGCCTCCCACTCAGACAGAGCCACCCCCAACATTCCTATCCCCAGCTGGGCTCCACTGCAGAGCCCAGGGAAACTGAGGCACACACACTTGGGTCACAACAGAACAGCACAGGACAGTAGGAATCACACCCAACATAAAAAAGGGAACCGAGTGAATACAATCCTCCCCACGTCACACAGGCCCTGCCCCATCTAAGCAGCGGTTGGGGCAAGGGATCCCTGTGGAGCACTGTCCTGTGGCTGTTTCCCACCTCACCTCCCCGCGTCCCTCTCTTCTTTTGAGGTTATTCGTCTCAGGTTATCACCGCCCATGGGCAGAGCAGCTACGTGGTCGGGGCCCCTCGCTACCAGCACATCGGCAAAGTCGTCCTGTTTAGCCGAGATGCCAATGGCGGGCAATGGGCAGCCAGCTGGGAGATGGAAGGGGAGCAGGTATGGGGAGCAAGACAGACAGGGTGGAGCCAGTGTTGAAGGAAGCCTGTACAATTCTGACACCCTGTTATAGTGTGATTGGGTCAGAAGGACTCAGGCAGGGGATAAATTGGACGAGTTTAGAGAACTGCACCACAGCTGTCAGTCGGACTCTCCAGCATCCCACTGCCCTGACATTCAGTTAGGCCTTGTCTGCACTCAGAAACTCCTCACCGCTGAAGCTTTGCGGCTGGAGCATTTCAGTGAGGAGGATACCTCTGCCAACGGGAGGCTTCTCCTATTGGCCTAGGTAATCTCCCTCCCCAAAGGTGCGTCCACACAGCAGAGTTATTTCAGAATAACAGTGCAAGCATCTACACAGCAATTCCATTAAGAAATAAATTCGAAATAACGGGCAGCTGATTCCGACTTCTGTAAACCTCATCCCACGAGGAATAAAGCCTCTTCTGAAATAGCTATTTCGAAATAGCTGTAGTGTGGATGCTCCACTGATGCTATTTTGAAATAGCTCCTCCCCAGGGCCATTCAAAGTCATTCCTCCCTGGTGAATCCTGGGGCTGTAAATCGGGGTCGTGTGTCCACATTAAGGCAGCCTGCCTCAGACTCATTCCGAGGCTTCCGTGTAGATGCACTATTTGGAAATAAGCTATTTGGGAATAGCTTATTCTGAAATACGTTTGCCGTGTAGACATACCCAAGAGACAATTACTAGGTTGGCAGGAGAATTCTCCCATCCACCTAGCACCAACTGCCCCAGGGGTTAGGTTAGTTTACTTGTATTGCTCAGGAGGATGGATTTTCACGCCCCTGAGCAATGCAGCTATTCCAGCCTAATTGGTTAGTGTAGACCAAGCCTTAGACAGAACTCATAAGACTAACAGAAAGAAATGAAGACAGGGTTAAAACATTACTGACAATACGCACAGGGTCTGAACAGGATTGCACCTCCGTGAACACTGTATGCTACTCCTAGATCTCCCTTCCTACCCCTTTCAGCTGGGCAGGATTTACTACAGTGACTTAGAGGGGTGCAGACAGTGAATCAATGCTACTTGTGCAAGCATAGTGTCTTAGAGGAAATGCACCACAACGCGCATTCAGCGTCTCTCAAAGATGCTGCCTACCTCGGCCTCTACATCCCCTTGGACAGAAAACTGACAATAATGGCACCACCTGCTGTGCCTAAAGGCTGGGTGAGGGAAGAGGGTGGACTGAACCTGTGAACGGGGGCAGGTGCTGGGGTGCTGGTGGGAGAAGATGGAGAAGGTGACTAAGATGAAGGAGTGACTTCATTGCCCCTCCAGATTGGCTCGTATTTCGGGGGGTCGCTGTGCGCTGTGGACCTCAACAGTGATGGGAAGACAGACCTGGTTCTGATTGGAGCCCCCATGTTCTATACACCTCTGACCGGAGGGCGGGTTTATCTGTGCTCAGTTAGCAGGAAGGTAGGAGGGATGGGCTGTGGGTCGTGTTTTTACCTGCGTGGCCATGGAGCTGGGATACTCTGAAAATTAATACTGGGCTCCAGGGAGAGAGATGGGAGGCTCAGTAGAGGGGGTGCTCACTTGACAGTCCGTACTGGCCCCTGTCCCGTGCTGGAGGGGGCCATGTTACTGGGAGAGGCATGGAGAGGCTCAGTAGGGGGTGCTCACTCACACAGTCAATGCTGCTCTATTCCCCATATGTCTATTTGGATGGGCCTGCAGGGGGCGACGCTACACTGCACCAGAACCCTGCAGGGGCAGACGGGGCAGGCGTTGGGGTGCTTTGGGGCCAGCATGTCTGAAATCGGGGACATCAGCGGGGACAGACAGACGGATGTGGCCATCGGGGCCCCCATGGAGAACAACAACCGTGGGGCCTTGTACATCTTCCATGGAGAAACGGGAGGCCTCAGTCCCCAGTACAGACAGGTGAGCCTAGCTCCTGCTGAGAGAGGTCAGCACACAGACCTCATGGGATGTTATAGGGACCTCTTGGTGGTGGCCATGGGTAGTTGAGTGGCTTGGGTTGTTGTGCAGGGACTGGGAATTTAGGGTGTAAGTCCCCTTTGGTATAATCAGAGTCCTGCCCTAGCTCAGTCAGTACAGGAGCAGGCTTTTAATCTGAGAGCTAGGGGTTCAAGTCCCTGGTTCAGGGAATGGTTAGTTATCAGAACATAAGAATGGCCATACTGGGTCAAACCAAAGGTCCATCTAGCCTAGTAGCCTGTCTGCTGACAGTGGCCAGCACCAGGTGCCCCAGAGAGGGTGGACCAAAGACAATGATCAAGCAATTTGTCTCCTGCCTTCCCTCTCCAGCCTGACAAACAGAGGCCAAGGACACCATTTTATCCCTTGGCTAATAGCCTTTTATGGACCTAACCTCCATGAAATTATCTAGCTTCTCTTTAAACTCTATTATAGTCCTAGCCTTCACAGCCTCCTCTGGCAAGGAGTTCCACAGGCTGACTACACGCTGTGTGAAGAAGAACTTTCTTTTATTAGTTTTAAACCTGCTACCCATTAATTTCATTTGGTGTCCTCTAGTTCTTCTATTTAGGGAACTAATAAATAACTTTTCTTTATTCACCCTGTCCACACCACTCATGATTTTATATACGTCTATCATATCCCCCCTCAGTCTCCTTTTTTCTAAACTGAAAAGTCCCAGTCGCTTTAACCTCTCCTCATATGGGACCCGTTCCAAACCCCTAATCATTTTAGTTGCCCTTTTCTGAACCCTTTCCAAGGCCAAAATATCTTTTTTGAGGTGAGGAGACCACATCTGTACACAGTATTCAAGATGTGGGCGTACCATAGTTTTATACAGGGGCAGTAAGATATTCTGTGTCTTATTTTCTATTCCTTCCTTAATAATTCCTAACATCCTATTTGCCTTTTTGACCGCCGCTGCACACTGCGTGGAAGTTTTCAGAGAACTGTCCACAATAACTCCAAGATCTCTTTCCTGATTTGTCGTAGTCAAATTAGCCCCCATCATACTGTACGTATAGTTGGGGTTATTTTTCCCGATGTGCATTACTTTACACTTATCCACATTAAATTTCATTTGCCATTTTGTTGCCCAATCACTCAGTTTGGTGAGATCTTCTTGGAGTCCCTCACAGTCTGCTTCTGTCTTGACTATCCTAAACAGTTTGGTATCATCCGCAAACTTTACCACCTCACTGCTTACCCCTTTCTCCAGATCATTTATGAATAAGTTGAACAGGATTGGTCCTAGGACCGACCCTTGGGGGACACCACTAGTTACCCCTCTCCATTCTGAAAATTTACCATTTATTCCTCCCTTTGTTTCCTGTCTTTTAACCAGTTCTCAATCCAAGAAAGGACCTTCCCTCTTATCCCATGGCCATGTAATTTACACAAGAGCCTTTGGTGAGGGACCTTGTCAAAGGCTTTCTGAAAATCTAAGTATACTATATCTACTGGATCCCCCTTGTCCGCATGTTTGTTAACCCCTTCAAAGAACTCTAATAGATTAGTAAGACATGATTTCCCTTTACAGAAACCATGTTGACTTTTGTCCAACAAATTATGTTCTTCTACATGCTTCACAATTTTATTCTTTACTATTGTTTCAACTAATTTGCCCGGTACTGAAGTTAGACTTACCGGTCTGTAATTGCCCGGATCGCCTCTGGAGCCCTTTTTAAATATTGGTGTCACGTTAGCTACCTTCCAGTCATTAGGTACAGAAGCCGATTTAAGGGATAGGTTACAAACCACAGATAATAGTTCAGCAATTTCCCATTTGAGTTCTTTTAGAACCCTTGGATGAATGCCATCCGGTCCCGGAGATTTGTTAACATTAAGTTTTTCTATTTGTTCCAAAACCTCCTCTAATGACACTTCAGTCTGGGACAGTTCCTCAGATTCATCACCCACAAAGGACGGTGCAGATTTGGGAATCTCCCCAACGTCCTCAGCCGTGATTGTCTCTCAAGGTTCCTTCCAGTAGAAGTGAAAGTGTTTTATGATTCCTCACTGTTCTATATAGTGAACCCTTATATGGTGCCCACTATACAGAACAGCTGCTCCCCTCCCCAACTGCTTTCTCTGCCCCACAGCGCATAGAGGGGGTGCAGTTCCCCAGCAGGCTGCACTACTTTGGCCAGGCCGTCAGTGGTGGGGGAGACCTGACAGGGGATGGGCTGCCGGACATTGCGGTGGGAGCACAAGGGCAGGTCCTGCTGCTGAGGTGAGTCCCTCTGTGTCCTGGCCCTGCCCCACCAGGCAATCTTAGACAGCGCCAGGACATGGGGTGTCTGGGTGGGTTTCTGCCTCCCCCTGCTGGAGAAAGGCAGGATAACAGCACTGGTGCCGCCTCTGCCTCCCAGCATCTCCTCTGGCCATGCTGCATGTCCATAACCCATCTCTCTGCCTGCTGGGGGCAGGTCCAGTCAGAGTGGGAGACTCAGGGGAGGGTCAGGGCCTAGCCCCAATGCAGGGAGTGGTGGGATGATGGTTCTGTTCCCCACCTGGCAGGTCCCAGCCAGTGCTCAGAGTCAGGGTGTCCATCAGCTTCCGGCCCCTCATGATCCCCACCTCAGCCTTCAAGTGCCAGGACCAGGAGCCGCTCAACACGGAGGCCAGCAGGGCAGAGATCTGCTTCACCGTCACAAAGAGCACCAGGGACAGCCTCGGTCAGAACAATCCCACCCCCCGACTCCCTCCCCCCCAACCTGCTAGTCCCCTGCTTTGGGGCAGGATTGGCACCACAACAGGCCTGTGTCCCATTTCCCCTTGAGAATCCTGCTCTCAGCCTCTGTCCTGCATTTCCCCTCCCCCGTAGGCAACAGGATCTCCAGCACCATCCAATACAGCCTGGCCCTGGACCCCGGGCGGAGGAAGATCCGAGCTGCCTTCGGCTCCACCGGCCCTGTCCTGAGCAGGGAGCTGAAACTGGGCATTGAACAGAGATGTGAGACGCACCCGATAATGTTACCTGTGAGTGTGTGTGGGGGCTCCCAGCTCCTCCCCTCCTGCTGTGTCTGCCCCTGCAAGTCTTCCCCTTGCTCCAAATCACCCAGAGAACAAACCTTTCCCAGATTCCACCTTTACTCATGGGTCTCTTTGTGTTTCTCTGTCTCCCCAGCTCTGCACTGAGGACACTCTGACCCCCATCTCCCTGCGCCTCAACTACACCCTGACGGGGGAGCCCATCACTTCCACCAACGGCCTCAGACCCATCTTGAGCGAGGACTCCGCAATGGTGTCTGCAGGCATGGTAAGGCCTGCAGCGTATGTGACGTTTTCTAGTGACTGTGGTTTTGATTATGGTATTGATGTTCTGTGTTGATGGGTAAAATTGTAATGTGGGTGACTGCGCTGGGTGAGGTTGAAATAATTATGTTATTGATTGCACTGGTGGTTTGGACTGCAATGGTTTTGGTGACAGTATAAATTGTGGTTGAATTAGCTGGGTTAGTGAGGTTGATTCAGACTTGTTGAAGCAAAAGCTCTTCTCTGGTTTGGCGGCTAACAAACAGCTTTATTGATCAATAAGGCACAAAGTGAGCCAAATGTGGTCCCAGGCAAGCTGGGCCCAGTAAAGCTGGTAATACAATGAATCCTAGTATCTTTATACCCTTAACCAAACAAGTCTGAAGTCAGGGCATCCAATTACAGAAATCATCAATTAAACTTAGAAAAGCAAAACCGTTATCAGCAAAGAAAGGAGCAGGTAAGAGGGAGTGAATGCTCTCCTCTCAAACAGCTCAGTTAACACATTCCAAATAGCTCAATCCTGTAGGCCTCTCACATGGGGTGACAGAAAGTTCACTCACTGGTGTACGTGCAAAAGCAAGAAGCTGAAATGGTTTCAGTTATACAAGATGGCTTCTAGCTAAATATGAAAATGGTTTCCACAACTCCCCCCTTTTAGCCTTTTAAAGGCTAACTTTGAAACCATTTTATGCCTCCATTTCCATCAAAGTATTTATGTACAATTTTTGTTCCTTTCATTGCTCATCATATTTTAACATCATTACTTCCACATTCCCTTTGGTAAGGGTCTGTCCCGTGTTTTTCAGAATACTGGAAATACAGCATTTGATTAACAAGAAACAGCAATAAGCACAAAAGAATATAGCCAATACTAAAACTATTCCTAGCAAAATCCAAGTTCCCAAATGTCCAATCCAACCTCCTAACCAACCCCAGAGGGTCCAACTTTCCTCCTGTCTTAGGCTCTCCACAGTATTTTCAATCTCTGAGGCATCTTCCTCTACTTCCTTGCTGGTGTCAGTAATATACACACAGCATTCTCTTCCCACTGAGGTACAAACCCTGCCCTTACTTGCTAAGACATAGTCTAGGGCCATTTGGTTCTGGAGAACCATTTGTCTTACTTCTCCCAACTTCTTATTAATAACACGGAAGGCTTTGGTTGTGGCATTAGCTACTTTCTTGAAAGCTACTTCCAGCCTCCGAATCTCTTTTACTGCATAGGCCACACCCAACCCTGGGATTGTAATTCCCCAAAACCGCTGTGTTTCTATTATCTCTCGGTAGTTTCGGATTCTACTACCAGGGAGGCGGTTAGTGATTCGAATGGCTGTGAAGGCTGCCCCAATAGAAGAGGTTCCACTCCAATCTTTGGGCAGTGTTTTATATGCCCTACAGCCACATATGAAGTAATGGCCAACCTTTGCTGTTAAGGTTTCATGGCATTGGGGCATCATCATTCACTGCAAATAGCACCCATCGATTCTGAAGTCATAAGGGCCTTTGTTTTTCTCCCAGGTGTTATTTCTATATCATACCCCATTCTGGACAATGCTTATCTCACACCTGCTCTTTACCACCCTGACTCTGGAACCATTACATGTCCAGCAGTACTCTCCAATTGGGGTTAGGGCTAGACAGATATATTCTAGGTTAGTGAACCCTTTATCCTGCCAAGTATCATTTGGCTTTAGTTCACTAAACAGTGTGCCATTCATCTGAGTGTTGTTTAGTGGGACTGGAATCATTGGGATATCTCCTTCTGAATGTACAGGACTGTACAGGAATGTACAGGACTGCACATATCCAGCAACCTGTGGAATTAAATTCTTGGGAAACTTGGTTCATTAAAAGCATAAACACATTTGAACCATGTAGGTTATAACTGCTAGGTATTAAAAACAAAATTAAGCATAAGTTTAACATTAATTGTTTGTCCAGCCTCATGCCGGCTGTTCTTCAGGACTTTGTAGTTTGCTTCACCTATTGCTGGCAGGTTCTTCTGGGCTGCAGCTGGTACTTCGGCCTCGGTCTCTCAGGATCGTCTGCTTCTGGGCCTGGATTGCCGGTACCAGGCCTGCGCTGATCCCCGTCTACTTCTGGACTTGGGTTTCTGGTACCAGGTCTGCGGTGATCCCTGTCTACTTTTGGACCTGGGTTCCTGGTGCCAGGTCTGTGGCAATCCTTGTTGGGGCTGACTTCTGTAGGGGCTGGGACCGGTTTGCAGTGGGAGGCGTGGATCCAGGTGGGCAATCCCTCACACTTTATAGCAGTATGGGTGGTCAGAAGGACTTGGTAGGGACCCTTTCACCTGGGTTCCAGGGCAGTCTTTCACTGGTGGATCTTCACGCAAACCCAGTCTCCTGGTTGCAGTTTATGTCACGGCTCAGTCGGGGCCTCCTGGAAGGCATCCTTAACCTGTGAATGATAGGACGGTACACACCGCATAAGTTCCTGACAATACTTGACTATGCTTCCTTTAATAAGTGTGGCATCAGCCAGGTCAATTTCTGGGCTGTTTAACAGTCTCATAGGCCAGCCACAAATTATCTCATAGGCACTAAGTCCAGTTTTCCGATTAGGAGTGGCTCTCATGCTCATTAGGGCAATCAGGAGTGCTTCTACCCATGTGAAGCCAGAGTCCTCACATATTTTAGCAAGTTCTTTAAAATTCCATTTCATCTCTCTACTGCTCCCGCGCTCTCTGGGTGTCGTGGGCAGTGCAGCACTTGTCTGATAGAGTAGTACTTTGCCAGATTTTGAACAATCTGTCCAGTAAAGTGTGTGCCTCTATCACTGGAGATCACAAGGGGTATTCCCCATGAAGGGATGTAGTGATTTAGGAGTCTCTTTGCCACTGTGATGACATCAGCTTTCCTACAGGGATAAGCTTCTACCCATCCTGAAAACAAGCAAACAATAACCAGCACATATTCAAAAGATTGACTTTAGGCAATTGAATAAAGTCCATCTGTAAATTCAGGAATGGTTCTAAAGGCGGAGGTCTGGTTGCTTGAACTGTCTTTACAGGTTTACCCACGTTGTGGGCTTGACAGACAGGGCAAGCCAGACAGTAATCTTCGGCTGCTTGGGAGAATTTGGGAGCAAACCAATTTTGTTTTAGGGTTGCTACCATCCCCCCTTTGCCAATGTGCGACAATCCATGGAGCACGGAGGCAAGGTGAGGTAGCAAGACCACTGGAGCAACAATGTGGCCACCAGAGCTGCGCCACAAGTGGTCCGGGTGCAAGGTGCACCCTGCCAGTTTTCACTCCTGCTTTTCCGATTCTGGGGCTTGGTTCTGCAGGAGGGCTAGTTCCAAAAGAGATGGCATAGGAGCTGGCGATGGTAAGAGAGAAGGGTACAATGCTTCAGCCTGAGGAGGACATAGGGCAGCTGCCTTAGCAGCCCGATCGGGCATATTGTTCCCTATTGCAACTTTATCAGAGGAAGAGGAATGAGCTTTACACTTAACAATAGCAAGAGCCAAGGGTAACAAAACTGCATCAAGTAAAGTGGCAACAAAAGGTCCATTTTTTATAGAGTGGCCAGAGGAGGTAAGAAAACCTTGCTGCTTCCAGAGTTTACCAAAATTATGAACTACACCAAAGGCATACCGGGAGCTAGTGTAAATAGTAGCAGAAGCTCCCACAGCAATATGACAAGCCCTTGTAAGAGCCATTAATTCAGCTACCTGTGCAGAAGAAACAGCAGGTAAAGGGGCAGATCCCACAACATCCAAAACAGTACAAACTGCATAGCCTGCTACTAAAACTCCACTAGAATTGTAAAAGCAAGATCCATCTGTATAAAGCACAAAATCAGGGTTATCCAAAGGCACCTCAGAAAGGTCTGGTCTGGGAGAGGTGATGGAGTCATGAGGCTCCCCCTTGTGGGGTGCAGGGAGCATTGTAGCAGGATTTAAAGAGTCACAACGAATGACAGAGACATTGGGAGAAGCAAAAAGGAGCCGTTCATATTTAACAAGACAGGCATTAGAGAGGTGCTGAGTTTTTCCTTTTAAGAGTAATGCTGATACAGAATGAGGATCAGCTAGTGTTAAGGGAGATTGTAAAACCAAAGGTTCTGCCTGCTCTAAAATTCGCGCAGCAGCAGCTACTGCATGCAAGCAGGGAGAGAATGACGCAGCTACAGGGTCAAGATAAGTACTATAATAAGCAAGAGGGCGGTATTTATCACCATGTTTCTGTACCAGTACACCCAAAGCACATCTTTCTTTTTCATGACAGAACAAAGTGAAATGATGGGAGTAATCGGGTAGGCCTAGAGCCGGAGCAGATCCTAAAGCCTGCTTTAGAGATGTGAAAGCAGCATCTTGCTGAGATCCCACGGTATAGGAGAAGGGGTAGCATTACGAGTGAGATCCTGGAGTGTTTTGGCTATCTGAGAAAAGTTAGGAATCCATTGTCTACAATAGCATGCCATACCAAGGAAAGAGCGGACTTGAGAAGGGGTAGTGGGCTTAGGGTTGCCTGGATTTTATCAGCAGAGAGGTGACAGCTCCCTGCCGAGAGGTCGTGGACTAAATACAGAACCATAGGCTTGCAGAGCTGTAGTTTTTGTTTAGACACTTTATGACCCTTATTTGCTAGAGCAGTGAGAAGAACAATAGAATCTGATCTGCAGGCCTGAAGGGAAGGGCTGCAAAAAAGCAAATCATTTACATACTGAATAAGAGCAGAGCCAGAAGGGAATGTAATGTCAGAGAGGTCCCGCTGTAGAATTTGTGAAAAATAAGTGGGAGTATTTTTAAAACCTTGCGGCAGGATGGTCCAGCAGTATTGCTGTTCTTTATAAGTAAAAGCAGTAAGGTATTGGCAGTCAGGATGGAGGGGAACACTGAAGAAGGCCGAGGAGAGATCAACAATGGTAAAATGGGTGGAATCGGGTGGGATAGAGGAAAGAATAGTGGCCGGGTTAGGCACAACAGGAAATTGAGAAATAACAACAGAGGTGATAGCTCGAAGGTCCTGGACGAAACGATAGGTGTCCCTTCCAGGTTTCTTTATAGGCAGTATAGGAGTGTTACACTGACTTGAACAGCGAATAAGAACACCTTGTGCCAAGAGATCAGAAATAACAGGCTGAATCCCTGCCTCAGCTGCAGGATTCAGTGGGTATTGAAAAATACGGTGCAGGTGCTTAGTTGTGTCAACAGAAATGTAAACGGGATCCACTAATATCCTGCCCACTTCGTTTGGGGTGGTGGCCTACAAACAGTTGGGGACCCGGGACAAAAGGTCAGCATCTGGTTCAGGAATAGAGGGGAATAGGATGGCATCAGGATCCTGTAGTAGGTCCTCCACCTCCTCTCGAGTCTGTGCAGGCACTTCAAGATAAACCCCATCAGGAGTACAGAAAATAGTGCAGTGCAATCTACACAATAAATCCCTTCCTAACAAATTCACAGGGGAAGTCGGACTTAGAAGAAAAGAATGATGCTCTGAAATGGGCCCTAGCACAAGAGGGACAGGTTTGGAAACAGGGTGAAGTACAACTTGATTAGAAATGCCGACTGCATTAACAACCTGGTTAGAAACGGGGACAGAAAAAGAAGACACTTGGAGGGTGGACCTGCTAGCACCTGTGTCCACTAGAACCTGGGTGTTTTGTTCAGCAACCTGGCAAGCAAGAGTGCCATCTGAATTCAAGGGAATAAGCGGAGATAAAAAGGTGAAGTTGCAATCCTCCTCAGGGCACCCCTATTTACTTTCGGCCTCCATTAGGTTAAACTGACCCTGCGGGGTTCTGAAAGCTGCAGGCTCTGGCTGCCTAGGGCGGTATGGGCACTGACTCTGTTTGCAATAGTGACAAGTATTTGCATTTGTCACTGTCCTGGGGTTGCCTCGGCCGACGGCATCCCCAAACCAAGGTGGTGCTAGTCTTGGGGGTCCATATGAGCCCCGTGGCTGTCGTTCTATGGGGTGCCTCCGACCCCTGCCTGTTTTAGCAGGCAGTGATTGCAGAACCATAAGTTTAGGTTCTTTGTCCTGTTTAGCCTTTTGGCACTGTCTGCAGTGGTTTGTCACTGTCAGAAGATCCTTTAAAGGTTTGGTTTCCCAGCCTATAGTTATTTGCTTTAACCGGGTTTGAATAGCTGGATCCAACCCATTAACAAAAACAGCACCCAGTGCCTGCTTAGCAGTGTCAGCTGGATTTTTAATGCCAGAGTGCCTTTCAAACACTTTTGTAAGCCTTTCCAAATAGGCACCGGGCGTTTTATTTTTTTCCTGCTTGCAGGTGTTAATTTTAACCCAATCTGGACGTTTGGGAAAGACTGCAAGAATACTATCAAGCAGTCCGTTTCTAGCCCAGGTGAGAGCTCCAACTTTATCATCTGAGTCTGGATCTCCTGAAATAGGTCCCGGTGGCCAGCCTGCCTTCTGTAAAATTTTGTTACGCTTATTATCAGGCAGAATCACCCTTAAAAGCAGATCAAGGTCTTGCCAATTTGGATTATAAGACCGTATTACTAGTGCCAGTTCTGATTTAAATTTTACTGGGTCTTCTTTTACTGGGGGAAAATCTTTGGCCAAGGCGTGTAACTTGGTCTTGGTCCAGGGTTGGTAAACCCGCATGCACCCTCCTTGTGGGGCTGGGACTTCCCGTAAAGGATAAGCTGCAGTTTTGGATGAGCTACTAACCTCCTCCTCTTTGTTTAACTCTAAGTGTTGTCCTTTTGCTGGCTTGAGGGCATGCGCCTGACATGTCAGCACTCCTGTTCCCTTTATTTCATTCCCCCAGTAACTGCTTGGTTCCCCGGATCTTCCCGGGACTTGGGAGCTGGAGCTGGGACTGGATATGGTGGGGGATTCCACGCAGGGTACAGGACATCATTCATGTCATCCTGTGAATCAGGGTTTGGGAGACAAGGATACAATTGCCCCATAGGTGGTGCACTAGGCTTAGTTATTACTGCTTTAGGTTGAGCCACAGACTCTTTCAGCAGCTTAATCTGCGTTTGCAGTTTTCCCTGAGTATCTCTAAGACTTTTCAGTTGAGATTCTTTCTGTCTTTTAAAAGTTTCTTCATACCATGGTAGATAGGCAGACCATTGCAGATCGGGAGTTTTTGCTCCACAACCCTCAAGAGCCCCCCTTAAATTTAGAATTTTAGTTGCATCAAAAGTCCCTGCCAATGGAAACTGCAGTTTAGGATCGTTTTGGGTATACAAATTCCACTTATCTAAAAACTTGCAAGTATTTTTCCCATACTGAGTATACATAAAGAAAGCTGGACTGCCCTTAGTAGGCACTGGAATTCCTGTAGACTGACCTACCCCCATTTTCTGCGCGCGCTTTGAAAGACTCTGTAAGACACCGCACCGAAGTTCACCTGCTCACACTGATCCCCCCCCACTTTTTGGTTGCGAGGCACTGGACTCAAAATCCACCTGGCTTGCAGGGGTTTCCGGCACCCGCCCCAGCCCGGCAGGACACCTTGTCCCGGCGCCTGGAGACAGCCTGGTGGAATGGGGAAGTACTATGGCCTGGGGTTAGCCATAAAGGTTAGTATTACGTCCACAAGTAACAGAGAGAGGCAACAAAGCTTTCCCACAGTTCCATGTGCCGAGAGAGAGTAATGGCACGACACCAGCTTTTAGTGTCCGAACACAGAGGGTCCAGCGTATGGCTGCCTCACTAGAGACACAGGTGCGCCCTTTTGGAACTGTGACACATAACACAGGCCTAATAGACAAATAGCACAGGCCTAATAGCCGCTCCACAAAAGTGAATTCCATAGCTCCCCTTACCCTGACAGCCAGCCATCACTCCAAATCCCAAGACCTCGCCAGGAGAATTCGTAACAGGTATCCCCCTTACCTTCTATTGAGTGCTCTGAGGGGCTTGGAAGTGGAGTGCCGGTCCCCGCCCAGGCAAGTGGTGCGTTAGGAATCTCAGTGGGACCTCCAAATTGTTGAAGCAAATGCTCCTCTCTGGTTTGGTGGCTAACAAACAGCTTTATTGATCAATAAGGCACAGAGTGAGCCAAACATGGTCCCAGCAGAGCCGGGCCCAGTAAGGCTGCTAATACAATCAATCCTAGTATCTTTATATCCTTAACCAAACAAGTCTGAAGTCAGGGCATCCAATTACAGAAATCATCAATTAAACTTAGAAAAGCAAAACTGTTATCAGCAAAGAAAGGAGCAGGTAAGAGGGAGTGAATGCTCTCTTCTCAAACAGCTCAATTAACACATTCCAATAGCTCAATCCTGTAGGCCTCTCACATGGGGTGACAGAAAGTTCACTCACTGGTGTACGTGCAAAAGCAAGAAGCTGAAATGGTTTCAGTTATACAAGATGGCTTCTAGCTAAATATGAAAATGGTTTCCACAGACTGTAGTGATCTTGGTTACAGTGTTGGCTGAGGGTGTAGTTATTGTGGTATGGGTGATGCTGGTTAAGAGTGTAAGGTTAATAGTTTTCTTATGTGTTGATTTAGATTGGTTTGGCTTTTTTCTTATTCTGTCTGGTACAGATTGAATTTGTGATGGTGGTGATTGTATTAAGATTGTAGTAGTATTAATGAGAGTGTTAGAAGTTGTAATGGTAGCATTTGTTACTGTCCTGTTACACACACTACAAGTGGATGGCAGTGATTATAGTGGTGTTGGTGACAGTTTGAGGTTGTTGTCTGACAATTGTTTTAGATTTTGTTGATGTGTTTTTATGATTGAAATTTTAATGCTGTTAGTTACACTGTTACGTGTTATCATGGCTTCATTGTAACAGTGTTATTTCATATTAGATTCACAGTGGTGGATGGTGTTATTATAAGGATGTTGGTTACATTGTTGGCTGAGGTTGTAGTGATTCTGTCATTTTAACAGTTTTATTTGACACTGTATTGGAGGTAGCGATGACGGTGATGGTTGAGACAATCGTTGAGGTGCTAGTATTGGCAGAGGCTCTTGCATTTATATCACTGGGGACAGTGTTACTTCAGAGAGTTTTGAAGTTGATGTGGGTTGTGGTTGAGATGGTAGGGAACTTATTGACAGTGGTGTTTGAGGCACAGTGGTTCTGTTGGCATGCAATGGTGCAGGTCACAGTGTAGGGGGAGAAAGCAGCCTTGGTGCTCTGGGTAATGCTGTTGTTTCAGACTGTATTGCTGGTGGTGATGGTGACAATTGAGATTGTACGATGGGTGAAAATGCCATGGGAATTTATTCCAGTCCCCTTCTAACCTCATGCTCCCTTCCTTCCTCCCCCTGCCCCTTGGGATGTCTCCCTAGCTCCCGTTTGAGAAGGACTGTGGCGACGACAAAGTCTGCACTGATGAACTACACATTTCCTTCCATTTCTCAGGGTAAGTCACTCCTTCTGCCTCCTTCCCCCCCCCCCCCCTTGCACTCACAATGACTTCCATAGTGGGGCCTGCCTGGCTTGATTAGGCCTCAGATCTGAAACACCTAGCTACAGACCTTCCCATATTTCCTAGGGCACCAGACTGGGCACCGATGTAGAAAGTGAGCAGCTCTGCGGTGCCCGGCTGGGAATTTGTATCAGATGCTCACACCCCTGCCTTAATGTCCCCCGGTGGCATCAGGAACTGTGTGAAAATCCTGGTTGGGCACCAGTATGGGAAGCTCATGGCACTGATTTTCCCGTGCTGGGCACTGCCCCATGGAAGCTCACAGCAAAGCTGGGTCAATGCCCTTAGGAAACTCATGCCTTTTGTTCCCCCTTAGCATGAGCACGTTGGTGGTGGGCATCACCCCTGAACTCAACATCACCGTCTACATCCAGAACCGCGGGGAGAATTCCTACAGCACCACAGTGCGGTTCTCCTACCCGGCCGCGCTGTCCTACCGCCGGGTCCTGCTGCTACAGGTACCACCCCCTCTCTAAACACCACAGACATGGGAGACACAGGATACAGGGGATGGGTGTGGTGATCAGCTGGTGCAGGGAGCAGGCTGGGGCCCAGCAGGGTGCATTTTGCTGTGCTGCAGTGAGCAGGTAGGGGGGGCTTAGCAGGGGTTGCTGTGCTTTAGGGAGCAGGCAGGGGCCCAGCAGGGGTTGCTCTGGGTCCCATCTCTCACTGGCTGGTCCCTGTGCTCAGTCTAACAGGAGGACCATGGCCATTAAGTGCAGCTCGGCCGTGAGCTCGGAGGAGCAGACTCAGAGGAACAGCACCTGCCACATCAACCCCCCCATCTTCTGGAGCGGAGCCGAGGTAGGACTGTCCCTACCAATAACCTGTCCCTGCCCGTCCCCTGAGCATGGCTCCCTCTTATCCTATGTGTCTTTCCCAGGCCGTCTTCCTCACCACCTTTGATGTCTCCTCTGAAGCCGACCTGGGGGACAGGCTGCAGATAATGGCCAGCGCCAGCAGGTGAGGGGGCAGGCTGCAGAGGGCAGTGTGGTGAGCAGTGCAAAGGGGTAGGTGGGTCGGGCTGTGTGGTAAGGAATGGTGCATGGGTCAGTGTAGTGATGTGTGATGTGAAGCACATGGGGCAGGTTACAGGTTGGTGTGATGGTGCAGAGTCCAGTGAAATGCAGTTAACAGTGTTCTACTGCAGTGCTGTATGCTGCAGTGCTGTGCACTGATCTGTGAGGGCAATGCAGGGATGTGTTGTGCATAGTGCAGTGCATGGCATGGTGAAATGCAATAGTAGGGTGCCGTGTCACACAGCACAGCGATGTGGGTCACGGTGGCATTGAGTGGAGGGCAGTGACACTCAATGGCAGAGAATTCACTGCAGCATGGTGATGCCTGGCACTGCAGAGTGGCATATGCCATGAAGCCAGGCAGAGCAGTCAGATACAGCCCAGTGCATGACATCCTGCACTGGTATATGGCAGTAGAGGCTGGCTACTGCACGCTGAGAGGTGTTGTGCAGGGCTGTGTGCTCAAAGAAAGGGGGCATAACACCGTGCAGTGACCTATATATCGGCGTGGTGCAGTGATCTGTATCCAAAGCAGTGGAGTATGGTGCAGCCCACAGATGTAACCTGCAGGGTCATACTGTGGTATGTAATCCACAGCACTGGCAGCAGGTGCACTACTGTGCAGTGGAGTATGGCGCAGTTCATTGCCTATACTGCATGGCAGTGCGGTGGGCTATAATCCAGAGCAGTGACATATGATACACTGCAGTGGCGATGATGTAAGGTGCAGTGCTATAACAAAGGCTGCAGGCAGTGTGGGGCAGTGATGAATATCCCTGGCCAATAGTGCTTATGGCAGTGCAGTGATGCATGTGGCAGAACAGGGCAATGATCTATGGTGCAGTACGGTGGAATATGGTGCTGTGCAGTAACATACACTGCAGTGCAGGACAGTGGTGTGCACCCAAAGTTGTGCTGTGTTGTGCAGTACAGTGGTTTACAGTGCAGGGCAGAAGCATTTCATGCAGCGCAGTGCTGTGTGGCACAGGGCAGAGGATTAGGTCTTTGGAGTGCAGTGTAGTGCAATATTGTGAGGGGCAGTGGCTAACATTGTAGCCTTCCTGCCAAGTTATCTGCCTGTATCTCTCACATCTCTCCTTTGCCTTCCCCTCCCCGCAGTGAGAACCGTGGCCCCGTCACCAAGCACATGGTTCACCAGGAGGAGCTGCCGGTCAAGTACGGCATCTTCATCATCCTCACCAGGTAGGTCAAAGCAGAGACATTGAGAGAGAGCCCCCTGCTGGGCCCTCATCCTGTTGTCTGCAGCACAGTGCCCCCTGCTGTACATGGCACCCACTGCCACCCTCCAGCTCCACCCACCACACTCCCATCTCCCTCATTCCTCCCCCAGCCTCGAGGAGTCGACCAAGTACGTCAACTTCTCCGCCAAGGCGGCAGACACAAGCGCCCCAGTGACACATTGGTACGAGGTGAGGCTAGTCGTACAGCGCGTGAGGGGGAGGTGGAGCAAGGGGGGGGGCACTGAGGAGGGGGTGGGAGTGGAACTGCTTGAGCTGGATCTAATGGGTTACGGGGGAGGCAGGGAGCCAGGACTCCTGGATTCTCTCCCCAGCTCTGGGAGGGGAGCAGTGTCTGAGGGGTAGAGCCGGGGCCTGGGGATCAGAGCTGGTGGGTTCTCTCCCTATAGTTCCTATGGGGAGTCTGTTTCTTCCAGGTGAAGAACCTGCGGAAGCGAAGCGTCCCCCTGTCGGTCACATTCCAGTTCCCCGTGGAGCTGAGCGGGGTCCATGTGTGGGACGCCTCTGAGGTCGTCCCCTCCAAGGTACCTGCCTTTACCTGTGCATGTGTGTGTGAGACAGGCCCTGTGACATCTGCCTTCCCCCAAAGCGCCCGCTGCTGGGAGGAAACGCCCCATTTCTGCACCCCCATTAACTCCATGTCTCTCTCTTCACCTAGCCCCAGCTGGCTCAGTGCACCCATGAGGCAGGAACACCTGGTTCCAAGGACTTTCTTTGGCAGATGAGTGAGCGCCCCCTGCTGGTAAGTACAGGCCAGTGTGGTACCAGCAGCCTCTTTCCCCAGCACTAATACAGAGAGTGAGTGCGGGGCTGGGCTGGAGGAAGGTCTCCTGCTACATACAGACCCAGACCCCCATGGCCATGCCAAGTCCCTGCACGTCCCTGCCTCACCAGTCCCTTCCTCCCCAGGACTGCTCCGTGGCCACCTGTAAGAAGATCCGGTGCACAATCGCATCCCTGGAAATGCAGCAGCCGCTGGAGTTCATGATCAAAGGGAACGTCAGCTTCCAGTGGGTCCCCCAGGTATGAGATCTGCCTCTGCCTCCTGGCCGGGCGAGCAACCCCCCTTTGTGAACACCCTAGTACACTCCCCAGAGGTGGCTGCATCTCAGCGTTGGGCCAGGGATTGCTCCTGTACGACCGGCCTGTCAATTGCTCTGGGACCCCTGGGATGACGCTCTGAGCGGGTTGGTGTCATTTCCGGTCAGGGACAGGGCGTTTCTCTGTTCCAGACTCAGCAGCAGAAAGTGACCCTGGTGAGCGAGGCCTGGATTGAATACGAGGAGAAGAAATACACCCAGAAGGAGGGATTTGTCCAGTGCCAGGTACCAGAGTGACCGTGCCGGGATAGAGAAAGCATGGGCTAGTGGTTAGAGCTGGGAGCCAGGTCTCCTATCCCTGGTCCGGGAGGAAGTGGAGTCTGGGGGTTTAGAGCAGAAGTGGGGGATGGTGGCAGGAGTCCTGGGTCCCCATCTCACGGCTCCTCCCCCCAGGTGCAGACGGTGGTGGAGCAGCTCGTGGTCTATAACTACCTGCCCATCATCGTGGGAAGCAGTGTGGGAGGCCTGGTCCTGCTGGCTCTCATCACCGCAGCCCTCTACAAGGTGAGAGGGGCAGGGCTGACACACCTCCCCCACAGCCTGGTCCTTCCTCTCTCCCAGCTGGGAGGAGGGGCAGGAGGAGGCTCCCAAATCCCATCCCTCTGTCTCGGGCAGGTGTCTGTCAGCCTGGCTCTCACCATCTCCCCCCTCCCTTTCCTACCAGCTCGGCTTCTTCAAGCGCCAGTACAAGGAGATGATGGACAGCGCGAAGGGTGGGGATGGGACCGGCCTGGACTAGAGCAACTCTGCCAGTGTCTGCCCCAGACCCGATATCCCCAAGCAATAGCCCCTCCCCCCCACGGGATGCTCTGGATCTCCACCCCCCCACATTACCCGTCACGCACTACCCTCAATCTGTACTCCAATGTGCTGCTTGCTCTCAGGCCAGCCCCCTAGACCACCATGTGGGGCTGGCAAGTGGACTCCTGGGTTCTCTCCCAGCTCTGGCTGGGGAGTGGTGTCTAGTGTTTAGAGAGGGTGGCCCAGGGATCAGCACTCCTGGATTCTCTCCCTAATGCAGGGCTGGGGAACTTTTTTCAGGTTGGGGGCCACTGACCCACAGAAAAATCAGCCAGGGGGCCACAGAACAAACTCTCATTGACATGGCCTTAGAGTGAGAGGTGCTGAATCACTCTGCGCCTCAGTTTCCCCACTTGTCTGTTTATTTTGTGAGCTGAGTGGTGCACAAGGGGACTCTCAGTGCATGGATGCAGCTCCCAGAGCCTCATTCTCAGCTCGGCTCTGTGTGGCACCAGGGTCCCTGTCCCCATCAGACCCTCGAGTGGCCACTGCGGAACATCTAATAAAGCCAAACTCTCGGTGTGATCTGTCTCTGGTCCCCCAGTACGACAGGTGCATGTGTGGGAAGGAAAGGGGCCGTGCTGTCAGCTCCGGGACAGGCTCTGGGCCACGCAAGGGAACTAAATCACCTGTATGACTGATTGCCGCGGGGTACTCATCTCGTTACTCACTGGCACTACCTACTGGCCGCTCTGAGTGTTCCCACTGCCCGGCCAATGCCCCAGCGCAGCGGTCGCTTCTTGTCACCGCCTGGCTCTCTCCCCACGCTTGCTCCCTGTTGGCTTCCTCTTCCTGACTCACCCCTCAGGCCTGCTCACCAAGCAGCTTCTCCAAGATACTTTCCAAGCCCTCTGGACAGACAGCATTGGACTGGCCTTACACCAACCCAGACCGTCCGCTCACTCGCTGCCCCCGGCCGCAGCACCCAGCACGGGAACATTGGCCTCTCCTCTGGCTTCCACCCCAAATTCTCCAGGTCTGCAGCTTCCTTAACCTCACTTTTCTCCCCCCTGGAGCACTCCCTAGCTTGCTAACCCCCATTCCAGACCTAGTTCTCCTAGGTCTCAGGATTCCTGCCTCTCCTTCTGTCTCCCCTCCCTGCCTTGCCTCCCCCTGCAGCCTTCCCTGGTAGCAGTTTCTGGATTTGATGGAAGCCCTACCTGGCACCTCTCAAATGAGCTTCTAATCAGAGGTCTCTTCCTAACCTAAATTTCTCCCCCATTTGCCACTTAATTGTGCCTGCTTGGCATAATTCGACCCTCTCAGGGCTGGAGTGGGGACCTGATTGAAAAGGAGAAAATAAATTTCCTTGCCTGGTAGATTTACCCCATGGAACTACCTGCCACATGAACTGAGGAGGCCAAGCACTGTGGCTAGAAAGAATGAGAGGTTGGTGTAGACCCCAAGCCATGAGAGATTAATTTGTTGGAGCTGCAAGCCCTGGGACCAAGTGATGGCAGTAGCCCTCAGTCTGCTCGGCTAGTCGAACGGAAGATCCAGGGGTGACTTGTGTGCAATGTCGGGAGAAAATGCCACATCCTAAAGAGCTCTCTGATCTAGTGGAGTAAAGCATTGCTAGAGAGAGTGGCTAGCTACCCCTGGGGCCCATCACCAGTCTCGCTGTGTGCACCTTCCACTGGCAGACCTGTGCCTTCCCCTGTCTGGGGCGCAGTCTAGCCATTCACCCCCTAACGCGGGCTGCATTCATTGACTCAGGGTACATTTACACTAGCCCCCTAGTTTGAACTTGGGAGGCTAATGAGGGCAACCGAAATGACAAATGAAACACGGGATTTAAATGGAATGAGGTTTAACTTAATTCAAAGTAAGGGGTTTATCACAGAATCGCGCTTCTCTGCCGTGTGTAGACGCGGGCAGTTATTCCAGGCTAGTCAATTTCCAAAATGGCGAGTGGCTGGGAACATGCTAATGAAGCGCAGGATATTTAAATCCTGTGCTTCATTTGCAATTTCGGTCACCCTCATTAGCCTCCCTAGTTCGAACTAGGGGGCTAGGGTAGATGTACCCTTAGATATTCCCAAGACAGAAGGGGCTGCCTAGTGAGACCTCCTGTCTGATCCGGGCTATAGGGCTGCCCAGGATTAATACTGGTTTGAACCAGAGCTGCAGAACCCCCCAATCTTGAGTTACACATGGGTAGTGACAGAGACTTCCCCGCAGCCCTTAGCATATTGTTCTGTGCATTGTTTGCCTGTTTGGTTTACAGTCTGTACCTGGTGCCCATACCAACGTTCACTTGTTTTGCAATAGTGTTATGTGGTGCACTTATATTTAGCTTGTGGTCCACTATGACTCCCCCCCCCCATTCCTTTCTACTGCACCCCTTCCATTTCCCACTTCCTATGGGTGCAGCTGTTTGTTCCTTCTGTTTTCTTCAGACCATTTCTCCCATTTGTCCAAATCATTTTGAATTTGAATCCTGTCCTCCAAAGCCATCGCCACCCCTCCCAGCTTGGAATCATTCACAAACTATGTAAGCGTACTCTCTATGCCATTTTCCACATCGGAGCAGACAGCACCCCACTTGATATACTAGCTCAAGCCAGGCTGTAATTCCTTACTTTGTTTATGAGACAGTCATGCAAGACCGTATCAAATGCCTTACTGAGATATACCATACCTACAGTTTCCCCCGAGGCACAAGGTTTATTACCCGGTCAAAGAAAGTTATCGGGTTAGTACCATTAGTTTAAACCAATTTGTTCTTGATAAATTCATTCTGGCTGTTCCTTCCTAGGTGTCTGCAACTTAATTGCATCATTATTTGCTTCATCTTCTTTTTCTAGTACATTTTTAAAACTGGGAATTCCATCAAGTGTTTTAACCAAAAAGGACTATAGTAAATTTGTACTGAAGTTAAGCTGAGTGGTCTGTAATACTCCAAGTTGTCCTAATTTCCTTTCTTTATAGGTTGGCACTATATTTGCCCTTTTTTTAGTACAGAAAATATAAATAGCGAAGAGGTTGTTAGAATTTTAAAAATTGTTTTAGTGACACATTTTGTTAAAATAAAAACATGTAAGCTGGGCCTTAAAAACCTCTAAGGAAGGACATTCTACCGCCTCCATAGGGAACCCATCCCACTGCTTCCCCACCCTCCTAGGGAAATAGCACAGCACAAGCGTTTGTTAAAATCAGGGCTGACTAAAATAGGCTCTTTAAATAAATGGCTCGGGCACCTGCCCTGCCCCCCACAGCACCTGCAGCCCCGGGCACGAGCTGGGGCACCCCTCCCGCATGTAACCTCTCCTCCACCCGGGGTCGCTCCCCACCTGCCACACAACCCCCCCACCACCACCTTCAGAAGCCAAAACCAAAGCCAGGCAGCCTTTCTGCTCAGCTCTCTGGGCTTATCCGAGCAGAAGGAACCTGTGTGCCTACTGCAGCGCAGGGCGGAGGGGCCGGGTTAAACCCTCGATGTGTTACACTGCTGTGAAGCCAGCCGGCTGCTGTTCGTGCTGTGAGTGGGACTTTGCTGTGTCTGGTTCCAGCCATCGGGGGGAGATGTGAGCTCTGAGCTTTTGCTTGCCCAAGGCAAGGCAGGTGAATCCCTGAGCCAACCTTGCAAAGAGAAGTCCCCTTGCTACTGGCCACATGGCTGTGTACTGTTCTCCTGGGGGCTGGCTGCTCGGTCCTGGGGGGAGGAGGGTCCTGCTGCTCTCAGAGGGTCAAGTGTGGGTCAGGAGCCATCAGCCCCCAGGGTCTGTGGCTCTGGGGGCTTCCTGGCTCAGGGTCCCCTCCTTTCCAAAATTTTCTAAATTTTGTTCCTCCGGTTTCCCGAGCAATGCCGGGTAAGTCCAGCTAGTCTAATATATAAAGGAGAATGTTTGTAAGTTTGTGCGCTAATAACTTGGACACTATGGGTGTGTCTAGACTACAGGGTTTTGTAGACAAAAGTGGACTTTTGTTGACAAAACTATACCTGCGTCTACACGGCTGCTGAGTTCTATCAACAGCTGTTTTGTCGACAGCTGTAAACCTCATTCTACGAGGAATAACACCTTTTGTCGGCAGAGTTTTGTCAACAGAAGGTGTTATTGCATCTACACTGTCCTTTGCATCCACACTGTCATGTCAACAAAGTGGCTTGCTTTGTCGACAGAACTGGCTGTAGTCTAGATGCTCTTTGTCGACAGAAGCTTTGTCGCAGTATCTGTTGACAAAACTTCTGTCGACAAAAGCCTGTAGTCTAGATGTACCCTATAAGAGCTACCACAACCAAACTTTGCATGGGAGAACCTTTCCTCCGGGAGAAGGTTTAAAGGTTCTTTTGGACCTGATCGGACCTGAGCTCAAGCTGTAAAAACCAAAAAGTAACCCGCCGCGCTGCGCTGCAGGGGCCGCCCCGCCCACCCTAGATCCCGTGCCTGCCGCCTGCAGCCCCCAGTGCTTGCACCAGCTCTGCCTTCCTTGGGGGCAGAGGAAAGGGAAGTTTAAATATAGAAATTGAGGTTCATAAGAAACCAGCCAGAGTGGGTGAGGTCTAGAGAGCAGTGGAGAGAGAAATCGAGGCTGCTCCAAAGGGAATCCCAGATATAAGCTGCTTCTGGAATGTACAGCGTCCATGCCTGCTGTGCCTCACCCCAGAGCTAGCTGCATCTCAGTACCAGGCATGGGATCCCGCTATAAATAACCCCTCAACTCCACACCAGAGGGGGCTGCATATCAGCACCAGTCACAGACACTCAGGGTGTGTCTAGACTACAGGGTTTTGTCACCAAAAGTGGACTTTTGTCGACAAAACTATACCTGTGGCCACACTGCTGTCGAGTTATGTTGACATAACGTCGACATAACTCAGCAGTTTTGTCAACGGCTGTAAACCTCATTCCATGAGGAATAACACCTTTGTCGACATAGTTATGTTGACAAAAGGCAGATGTGGATGCAGGGGAGAAGTTATGTCCACAGAAAGGGCCTCCAGGAAGAACCCCTGGTGGACACTCCTGCCACAGCTTTCAACTTTATTGTTCCTGCCTGCAGCCATCTTTAAAAGGCACAGGCACCCAGGATCAGCACTCTGGCAACAAGCCAGATCCAGAGAGGACCCTGATGGCAGAGTTCTGGTGTGTGGTGAGCCATGTCCCAGGGACAAGCCGCCCAAGTCCTCCCTGGCCCTTCCAGGGACTCATCCCCCCAGGAAGCACAAAGTGCCAGGCAGCCTCCTGGTCAGGGCCAGAAATGAAAGCCCTCCTGGAGCTGTGGGCCAAGGAGGAGGCTCTTCAGCTCCCTCAGAGCAGGCACAGGAACACAAACATCTACAACCGAATGGCTGACTGCCTGGCCAGGAAAGGCCACCACCCCCGCACAGCACCGCAGGTCAGGGCCGAAGTCAAGGAGGTCAAGGGTACATCAGGGCCCATGAGCGCAGCTCCCACTCCAGGGAAATGGCACACACCTGTGCATATTTTGAGGAGCTGGACAGGATCCTGGGGCCAGGGGAACCCTTAACTCCTGAGCACCTGGTGGAGTCTGGGCTGGAGACCCCTGCTCAGCAGCGGTCACAACAGCAGCCTGAGAACCCCAAGCTCCTAAGAGGAGGAGGAGGAAGAGGAGAACAGCGCCCGGAGCACCCAGGAGCCAGACGCCCAAGCACAGGAGGCCTCCCAGGCAACTTCGGACACCGGGGAGGGAACTTCAGGTGAGTGCTGTGGGGGTCCAACACACACAGGGCAGGGCAGGCAGGAGCAAAGTGCACGGTGCACTACTGTGTCATGTCATGCTGATCACAGCCTGGGGGGAAGGGGGCACACCCATGGCCACCCTCAGGGATGGCCATCATACCTCTGCACCCTCATGGCTGCTAGGTACCACCTGCTCCTGCAGGCAGCGAAGCCAGGGGCAGGCATGGGTCGGGGAATGCCAGGATTGCCTCATAGCTGCAGGCCTCTCAGTACTCTGCAGGAACCCCAGCCGTGGCCTGACACTTGTCTGTGCTGCTCAGCCATGGGGTGTGTGTGAGGGGGGGCAGGATGGTGGCCTGCACACCTTCTGGGCTCCAGGGAGGCCGTGGCTGTGGGCCAGGCCACACCATGCCTTACTGAGATGCACATGAGCAGCCTCTGACCCTAGGACAGGCATTGCCTGCTGACAAGAAGGAGGGCATGCCCTCTCAGGGAAAGGGTGGGCATGCATGACTGACGACTGTTCCCTCTTGTTCTCCACAGCCAGACCAGCTGACCAGGAGGGGGCGCCACACCTGCCCCACCACCCAGACGACCACAGGGAACCCGTCGGCACTGGCGCACCTATCTGGACCTGGTGCGCCAGCACGTTGGAGTCCTGCAAAGGATGCAGGACTCCATGGAGAAGAGGTTGGAGTCAGAGGCCGAGTGGCGCTGGCAGTTGCTGGCTGAATTCACCCAGCAGCGCAGGGACATCTGCGCAGCAATCTGGGAGGCCATGGCCTTCCCCAGTCCTGTGCCTGGTCCTGCCCCTCCTCCTCAGCCTGACCCCCCCCTCAGTCCCTGCTCCCCACTCAGCCCCTGCCATCCCAGACCCAGGTCCAGCCCCACCTCCTGCCCAGCCCCCTGCTGTGGCAGCCCGCACGTGCAGCCAGAGGCGACAAGGCCTCCAGAGCCAAACTGCCAGGGGCTCTTCCTCCAGGCAGCCCCCCTCAGCCCTGAGCCTCCCTCCCACCTTCCAAGTTGACATTCCCCTTCCCACCAGTGACACAAACTGAGGGACACACTGTATTTTTTTTCCAAACAGTTTATTTTACAAGAAACAAATATTTTTATTTCTCTGAACACAAGAGTTATTTATTTTATGTTGTTCCAAAAGCAACAGTTAAATAAACTGCACAAAAGTTTTCACCACCACCTGTCTCCGCTCAGTGTGTGGATGAATGGGCCGGTTGAGTGACTGTGGGGCCGGGAGAGGTTGCAGGGAGGAAGGCATCGGGGGCATGGGGCACTCCCACATGTGGAAGGCCCTGGGACCAATCAGGGGCCTTCCTGTATGAATTGCTCCATCAGGGCTTCCCGAATGTGCAGGCCCAGCTGGTGGGCTTGCCAGGTGGCAGCTGTCCGGGGCTGCTCGAAGTGCCTCCCCTCCATGTCAGCCCATATCCCCCATGCAGGGAGGAAGGCCTCTCCTTTCCTCTCCACCAGGTTGTGCAGCACACAGCATGCTGCAACCACATCGGGGATGTTGTGTTCCCCCATGTCCAGCCGCAGGAGAAGGCACCTAAACCTGCCCTTCAGACGGCTGAAGGTGCACTCTACCTGGAAGCGAGCCCTACTGAGGCGGGAGTTGAACAGTTCCCTGCTTGCATCCAGGTGACCGGTGTAGGGCTTCATGAGCCAGGGCATGAGAGGGTAGGCCGCATTGGCCACGATGCACGTAGACATCTGAACATCCCCGACTGCCAGGTTCCTCTCTGGGAAGAATGCCCCAGACTACAGCCTGCGGTACAGGTATGAGTTCCTGAACATGTGGGCATCGTGTGCCCGGCCTGACCACCCCACACAAATCTCGGTGAACTGTCCCCTGTGGTTGACCAGGGCCTGCAGCACCATGGAGAAGTAGCCCTTCCTATTGATGTACTGTGCTGCTCGATGGGGCGGGGCGTGGATGGGGATGTGGGTCCCGTCGAGTGCTCCACCGCAGTTTGGGAACCCCATCCCCGCAAATCCGGCCAGGAGGGTCTGCAGGTCTCCGAGGCAGACGGTCCTGTGGAGCAGCTCGGAATTGATGGCCGTCACCACCTGCAGAAAGGGACAAATAGAATCACACAGAACAGGATATTAGAGGGGTTGGCTCAGCTGCTGAGAGGTGCTCCCTCTTCCCCCCCAGACCCTAGAAGCTCCCCCCAGACAATCCCTCCCCCACCCCCCACCCCGCGCACCATGTCAGGGTGAGGCTGAGAGGGCTTCTACCTCTGCCACCCCATCCCCAATTCCCTGTGCCTGGTCCTGACTGCCCCCCGGACTGTCCCCCGAGAGTGCCTTACCTCCATCAAGATGGCCCCAACGGTAGACTTCCCCATGCCAAACTAATGCCCCATGGAGCAGTAGCTGTCGGGGGTGGCCAGCTTCCACAGCACAATGGCGATGCGCTTCTCCAGGGGGATGGCAGGCCACAAGCGGGTGTCCTGGCGTTGCAGGGCAGGGGCGAGCCAGGCACAGCGCTCCTGGAAGGTGGCCTTCTGCATGCGGAAGTTCCGGAGCCACTGGTCATCGTCCCACTGCTGCAGCACTAGCCAGTCCCACCAGTCAGAACTGGTGTCCAGCCTCCAAACTTGCCTCTCCAGGAATACATTGTGGGGGGCAAGGGCAGCAGGGCTGCAGCCCAAGCAAGGGGCTCAAAGCTGGGCTCAGAATCCAGCTTTGTCGCCAAGGTCATCATGCTCTCGTGAGCATGCAGCAGAGCTTCCATCAGCATGGTGTGGGGCCATCGCCTGCCCAGGTGCAGCTCAGGCTTCATGGCTAAAAAAGCCAAATTAACACATCAAACAAAAGAACAAAAGAAACAAACAAATGGACAAAAATACAAACAAAGAAACAAAAAACCAAAAAACCCAAACCCAAACAAACAAGCAAACAGACACACAAGCAAACACAGAAGCAAACACACAAACAAACAGACAAACCAGAAAATAGTCAGCTGTGGTGTCCAACAAAGCGGGGCAACCAGAGCCAGAAAAAATGCAGCAGCTTTGCTTTCCCTGTATAAGGTAGGCAAGCCAGAAACAGGAGCAGAGCTACGGCTGTCCAGGAGGATCTCTTTAAGCATGCGTCTCTGCAGAGAGCATGCAGCACAGTCTGGGCTTTATGGCTTCCCCTGTGACCTTCCAGAAGCACTACCGCGTGCCTTCTTCTGTCGACAGAGTGTCCCGCAGTCTGAACGCTCTTTGTTGACAGAAGTTTTGTCGACATATTCTGTCGACGGAAGCCTTGTAGTCTAGACGTACCCTTAGAGTCCTAGAATCATAGAACTGGAAGGGACCTCAGTAGGTCACCAAGTCCAGTCCCCTGCCCTCTCAGCAGAACCAAGTACCCTCTAGATCACTCCCAACAGATGCTTGTCAAACCTGCTCTTAAATATCTCCAGGGATTCCACCACCTCCCTAGGCAATTTATTCCAGTGTTTAGCCACCCTGACAGGTAGGAAGTTTTTTCTAATGTCCAGCCTAAATCTCCCTTGCTGCAGTTTAAGCCCATTGCTTTTTGTCCTATCATAGAGGCCAAGGAGAACAATTTCCCCCCCTTGTCCCTGTGACACCCTTTTAGATACCTGAAAGCTGCTATCATGTCCCTTCCCAGTCCTCTCTTTTCCTGACTAAACAAGCCCAGTTCTTTCAGTCTTCCCTCACAGCTCATGTTTTCTAGACCTTTCATCATTCTTGTTGCTCTTCTCTGGACCTTCTCCAATTTCTCCACATCTTTCTTGAAGTGTGGCGCCCGGAACTGGCCACAGGACTCCAGCCAGGCAGGGCACACCAGGCGAGGGATCCCTGTGCTCAGGTGGGAATGGCTGCAACTCAGTTCTGGGTGATACAGCTCCACCCCAGATGTGACTGGGGCTCCCTATACAAACAGTCACCATAACGCCTCCCTCTCCCTTCCCACCGAGGTGGTAGCAGCAGGTGGACATTTTAAGGTAAAAGCTCTAGTGCAGACCTGGCCAGAGAGCTGTAGAACTGGAAAGGGAAAAGCAGAGCTCAGAAATCAGTGAGTCAACCTCATTTATAATTTCCCCTGTTGTACTCTGGAGCCCAGCCCAGGTGCCATGCACCCCCCTCCCAATCCCCACCCGGAACTAGCCCAGCCTGGCAAAGCGGGAAGTGGTGAAATCACAGAGAGAGCCTAGTCCGCTTTCCAAAAAGTCAGTGGGACCTTCTTTCATATCTGCATGCCTGTTGACCTGCCCAAGAACAGAGCACAACCCAGGCTGTGCATTTGTACAGGGATCCCTCACCCAGCACTGAAATGCAGCTGCCTCTGGGGTGGGACACGGGGGCTATTTATACAGTGCTGAGGTACAACTGGCTCAATACAACAAGTCTTTGTTAATATGCTAAGCTATCCCCTGGCTCCAAAGGGTAAAAAGACTGAATCCCAAAAGTTGTGTGTGTGTGTGTGTGTGTGTGTGTTTTCTGGACCCTTGTGTGTGTGGGGGGGGTAATTGTAAATGGGAATGTCTGAATGCAGATTTGTGTAGTTGTGTATGTGGTTCTCTCTGAGCTGGTTAATACAGCTTTGTGTCTGGCTTTTTCCCTGTGGGCAGGTGTGAGGTTGGTTTTTTTTTAATCACAGTTGAGTATCAGGTTGTGTGTGTGGCAGTCTCCCGGGGGCTGCATTGACATCTGAGGGTATGTCTACACTACAAAGTTAATTCGAACTAACAGCCGTTAGTTCGAACTAACTTTCATAGGCGCTACATATGCAAACCGCTAGTTCGAACTTAATTCGAACTAGCGGAGCGCTTAATTCGAACTAGGTAAACCTCATTCTACGAGGACTAAGGCCTAGTTCGAATTTAGTAGTTCGAATTAAGGGCTGTGTAGCCACTTAATTCGAACTAGTTGGAGGCTAGCCCTTCCCAGGTTGCCCTAGTGGCCACTCTGGGCCAAGCCAGGGAAACTCTTCTGCCCCCCTCCCAGCCCCGGAGCCCTTAAAGGGCCACGGTCTGGCTACACTGCTTGTGCCAGCTGCAAGCCTGCCAGCACCCAGCCAGCAGACCCTGCACCTGGCAGGGCATGAGCCAGCCACCTGCTGCCACCTAGCCCTCCGCCTCTTCCCAGGACCAGGCTGGCGGCTCCCAGGAGCCTGCCCGGGGCCGCAAGAGGCGGGCACCCTCCTGGTCTAGTGCAGAGATCATGGACCTCATCAAGGTTTGGGGGGAAGCCTCCAACATCCACGATCTCCGCACTAGCCACAGGAACGCGGCCGTCTACAGCCGCATGGCTGCCAGCCTGGCCACCAGAGGCCACATGCTGACCCGGGAGCAGGTCCGCTGCAAAATTAAGGACCTGCGGCAGTCCTACTCCAGGGCCTCCCAGCCAGGGGCCGACCCGGAGGCCTGCCCTCATTATGAGGCCCTGGACCGTATCCTGGGGGCTCACACAGTCCATGCCCCCCGGGTGGTGATCGATCCCGGGGCAGAGGGACCCGTCCCTGACACCGAGGAGGAGGAGGAGGACGCCGAGAGCCAGGAGCCTGCAGGGAGCCTGCCCAGGACCCAGGACCCCCGAGGCATCCCACAGAGCACATCGGCTGTGTCGTCCGAGGCCGGGGAGGGCTCCACATGTGAGTGCCATCATGCTCCCCTTATGTGTACGGGGGGTGGGGGGAGAGGGAGCCCAGGGACCGTGCACCTGGGCCTTGCCCACCATGGAGCAGCAGCTGGGTGTCATGCAGGGGCCCTGGCCCGTTCCCCACACGCCGACCTCGCCTTGCAGGGGGGG
Source organism: Pelochelys cantorii (assembly GCA_032595735.1). Classification (NCBI taxonomy): domain Eukaryota; kingdom Metazoa; phylum Chordata; order Testudines; family Trionychidae; genus Pelochelys; species Pelochelys cantorii. The sequence continues at coordinate 4,823,298 of CM064329.1, forward strand.
ACTGGGGGGGCTGTGTCACCAGGGAGAACTGACCACTGCTCTTGTTTCACCACAGCCGCAGCACCTGGGACTGCAGGGCACACCACCCCGCCTGCAACAGCCACCCGCACCCAGGCCAGCAGGCGCACCAGGAACCTGGAGGAGTACCACCGGCGGCACTTGCGGCTACTGGAGCACCAGCTCCGCACCCAGGACCACTGGGTCTGGGAGGACCTGCGGCTGCGGCAGCGGAGCTTGGAGGCACTGGAGGAGCAGGGCCGTGCCCTCAGAGGCCACCTCCAGACCCTGGTGGACAGGTTCCTGCCTCCTGCTGCTCCGGCCCCTGCGGCCGCCCCAGCTCTTGCTCCTCCTCCCACCCCTGCTCCCCTTCCCACTTCCTCCACACCCCCCGTCCCTCCTGCCCCACCCTCCACACTCACTCCCCCCCGACGCCCCGCATCCGCAGTGCTGCGAGACGGGAGAGCCAGCAGGACCCCCAACCCTGAGCTTTCCCTTCCCTTCATCCCCTTCCTCCCCCTTCCAGCTCCCTCCTCCCAGGTTTCCCCCTCCCCTCTCCCACCCTCATTCCCCCCTCCCCCCACCCCAGTTATGTACAATAAAAAGAGATTGTTGTTTGCAAAACAGGTGTCTTTATTTAACATTAGGAAGGGTGGTTAGGGAGGGGAAAGGGGAAGGAGGGGAGGGTGGAAGAAGACCCCAATGGGGCATGCAGGGAGAGTTCAGTCCTCCTCCTCCACCAGGAAGGTCTCCCGCAGGGCTTCCCGGATCTGGACGGCCCCCCACTGGGCCTCCCGGACGGCGGTGGTGTGGGGCTGAGCATAGTGGCCAGCCATGCGCTCAGCCTCAGCCATCCAGGCTGGCAGGAAAGCCTCCCCCTTCCGCTCACACAAATTGTGCAGCACGCAACATGCTGCCACCACGGGAGGGATATTGTGCTCGGCGAGGTCGAGGCGGGTGAGGAGGCACCTAAATCTGGCTTTCAGTCGTCCGAAGGCCCCCTCGACCACAATGCGAGCCCTGGTGAGCCTGGCATTGAAGGCCTGGCGGGAGGGGTTGAGGTGCCCCGTGTATGGCTTCATCAGCCAGGGCTGTAGGGGGTAGGCCGCATCCCCCACCAGGCAGACGGGCATGTCCACGTCCCCGACCCTGATGTGGCAGTCGGGGAAGAAGGTCCTGGCGTGCAGCCTCTGGCACACGGAGGAGTTGCGGAACACCCTGGCATCGTGTGCCTTGCCAGACCAGCCCACATTAATGTCCGTGAACTGGCCCCGGTGGTCAGACACGGCCTGCAGGAGGACGGAGAAGAACCCCTTGCGGTTGATGTACTGGGAGGCCTGGTGTTCCGGGGCATGGATGGGGATATGCGTCCCGTCGATGGCCCCCCCGCAGTTGGGGAAGCCGAGGGCGCCGAACCCCTGGATGATGGCGTCCGGATCGGCGAGGCAGACCACCCTGCGGAGCAGCACCCGGTTGATGGCCTTGACCACCTGCAGAGAGACACAGCAAACTGCGAATCACTGGGGAGCCCAGGTGGCTGGGAGTGTTCATTCCCTGGCACTGCCCCGCGCCCCACTCCCAGAAGCAACCCCCGCTGCGATCCTGGCCGCCGCCGGTGGCCTGTAGTACGGCCAGGACAGACCGAACCCTCCCATGTGGGGCACTGTCGCCTCCTCCCCCGCCCCCATTTTCCCTGGGGCAGCCCATTCCCTCCTTGCAGCCCCCTTCCTCCCCGGCTCAGTGGCTGGTGAGTGCCGTACCTGCATGAGTACTGCTCCGACGGTGGATCTCCCCATGCCGAACTGGTTCCCGATGGATTGGTAGCTGTCCAGCGTGGAGAGCTTCCAGAGGGCGATGGCCACACGCTTCTGGAGGGGGATGGCGGGCCTCATATGAGTGTCCTGTCACCACAGAGCAGGGGCGAGCCGCTCGCAGAGCTCCAGGAAGGTGTCCCTCTTCATCCTGAAGTTCTGGGTCCACTGTCTGGCTCCCCGGCGCTCCAGGACGATGCGGTCCCACCAGTCGCTGCTGGTGTCCAGACGCCAGATGCGGCGGGGCACGCTGGCATCCGGGCGCTGCTGCGGCTCCTCCATGGCCCCCAGGGAGGCCAGGTGGAGAGGCAGGGGGCTGATGTGCACCAGGTGGTGCCAGGCAGCCTCCAGCCATTGCTGGCAGGCTTGCAGCAGCAAGTCCAAAAACTGGAGCAGAAAGCCCAGGGTGAGCTCTGGCTCCATGGTGCCAACTGTGGCAGCGTCCCCAATGGGAACCACTGACACAGGCAGGTGCAGAGGAAAATGCTTTGCTGTCCCTCGGCGAGGTAGGCAAGCAAGCGGAGAAGCTGAGAACCGGCTGTCCAGGGGGGTCCCTTTAAGCACGAGCCACACAAAGCAACGACTGACCTGATGCCCTGCCGGAACCGGTTTCAGCTGCCCTAAAATGTGACCCAGCGTCCAATCAGTGTGGACGCGCTATTTCGAATTAGCAAAATGCTAATTCGAATTAGCTTTTGGGTCTAGATGCGTTAGTTCGAATTAGCTTAGTTCGAATTAACTAATTCGAACTAAGTTAGTTCGAATTAACTTTGTAGTGTAGACATACCCTGAGTGTGTAGCTGTCTTCCTGTGTGAGGTAAAGCAGCGTGGGCCATTCTCACTGGCCTTGACACACACAGGTTTCCCCCCTTCTCACTGGACCCGTGACAGTCAGACCAGCCTGGCTGCCCTGTGCGGACGCTCTGACCTGGGTTTAGCAGCGGCTTAATGGCCTAGTGAGCAGAGTCCCTACGCTCAGTGTGGGGAGCCAGGGGCCAGCTGGATTGGCGCGAGGGGCGGCGGGCGGAAAAGCTTTGCCTACGTGGGAACACAAAGGCCCTTCCAGGAGCAGCTCAGCGTAGCTTCATCCCTGACCCCAACTAGCTTTCTCCCGCAGCCCAATGGAGCTTGGGACCTGTCTCTCTGGGTGCGCCTGTGACTCAGTGCCGCTCTGCAAGTGGCCGGGTGTCAGTGCCCTGGGGTGTGTCTGTCTGTCTGTCTCACCCGGGAGCATTTTCTCATTGGCTGGAGTCCTGTCCCCTCCCAAGGGCCAGCCTCCTGCCCTCAGTTCCCCTGCTTGGCACTCAGCTATGGCCTCGACAGAGCCCTGACACCCAGAACTCAGCCCCCCTCCCACTGGGAATGGACCCCTGGCTCCTGCTCCTCTGCCTGTGCACGGGTGAGATGCCCACCGGTGGGGCAGGGCGAGGGGGGGCCACAGTGGTGGGGAAATAGGAGCAGCTGGGCTCTCAGGGCTCCTGTCCCCAACTCAGGGAGGGGAGGGGAGAGGAGATGAGGGAGGCAGAGCCGGAGGGGCTGGGAGTCAGCCCCACAGCCAGGAGGGGCAGGCCCCTCAGCCCCCACTGGCCTCCGCTCCCCGGGGAAAGTTGTAATCTGTGACTGCTTCCCCCCTGCAGCGCTGGCCCCCCGCCGTGGATTCAGCATGGACGTGGACTGACCCATCCCCTTCCAGGAGGCAGCCACGGGGTTTGGGCAGAGTGTGGTGCAGTTCGGGGGGGGCAGCGCTGGGGGGGTAAGGGCAGAACTCGGGCTCAGGGGGGGCCCCAGTTACAGGCTCCCACCCAGGGGTGGCAGGTTGGCAGAAATGTTGGTGGTGCTTGAAGGGCCACAGCCTGCGCCCCTCCCCCCTAAAGTTTTCCTCTTCCCCCCCCCCACCTGCCTAAGGCTCTGAGAGGGAATTTGGCTGGAGGGAGGACGATGGGTGGGACTCGCGGCTCGGGTTCAGGTTTTGGGATGGTGTCTGGAGGCTGGCTCTGACCTGGGGCAGGGGGTGGGGGTCCTAGGTGCAGGCTCTGGGAGGGAGTTTTGGGTTGGAGGTGGGAAGCAGTTCGGGGGCAGGAGGAAGGGAGAAGAGAGGGCAGGCTCTGGGGAGAGCGGGGCATCTGAGGGGGAGGGGAGGGGTGACACACTTACCTGGGGCACCCCCCTCTGGCAGTGACTCCACAAGGATGCACAAGGTGGAAAGTTTTGCAGGAGCCTGCTCACACCCACCCCGGGCAGAGGTGCGGGAAGTAGGAGCATGGGGGTGATGCTGCAGCACCCCATGGATTTATGCCCACTGTCTCTCCCGTGCCGGGATCCCACCACCGACCCATACCCAGGGACCCCCCTGCTGCTTGGGGTCCCAGCCCCAGGATCTGTGCTCAGACCCAGGGACCTGACTGCTGGTCCCCCTGCTGCTGCCAGCCACTTGCCTGGGGCTCTGTGCCTGGCCCTGGCCCAGAGCTCCCCATCTGTCACCAGCTGAGGGCAGGGAGGGGCATGGACAGGTGTAAGGGGGGCACAGTTCAGCACCCCCATCCTAGAGATTGTTGCAGCACCATGGCCCCTGAGGGACCTGCCTGGCTGGGCTGCACCACCCAGGAAAGGTGGGGGGGCCCTGATCCCCCCCACTTTCTCCCCGCAGGCTGATTGTCAGGGCCCCGCTGCAGACGGGAAATGTGAATGAAACGGGCAAAGTCTACAAGTGTGACGTGGGCACCAGACGCTGCCAGGAGATCCCCATCCAGAGTAGGGCCCTGCGCTGTGAGGTGCGGTGGGGCAGCACGGGCAGGCTGGGAACTGGGGCACCCGGGGTCCATCCCAGGCCCTGGGAGGGGAGGAAGCTCTGGTGGGGTGAGAGGGGGAGGCTACAGGGCTAACCACATCCAACTGCAAGGTTTCTTACCCTGGTGCTGGCACGTTTCCCCTCGCAGGGCCCCTGGATGCAGTGAACATGTCCCTCGGACTGTCCCTGGCTGCCCATGGCTCCCAAATACTGGTGGGTACTCCAGAGGGGGGCAGGGGCTCGGGCTGTGAGTTGTTCTCCTCCCCCCAGCGTTGGGCGTGAACTGAAATGTCAGCGCAGGGACGTCGTAGAGAAGGGACCAACAGGACGACCTCCTGGAGGTGCAGAGCGACTGTGCAGCCCCCCGGAGGGGTGATGTCACTGGGAGTGTGAGCCCCTCTGTGGGGCTCTCCCCAGGAAATTCATGGCCGGGTGACACAGGCGGGCCCCTATGGTCAGAGCGAATGATCTGACCACAACTACAGACTCTGTCCGCTCTTGTCATTCTCACTGGAACATGACTTTGTTAGCATGGCGAGGGGGTGAATAACAGTGCAGGTGTAGGCAGGTGCTAACCACTAGAATGACTGTGCCAGGACGCTGTGCAGAAGGTGGTAACTAGATAACGTTGCTGTGATGACAGGCAGAGTGGGATTGGGTTTGTCTGGGGGGGAACCCAGAAGGCTGCAATGAACTGGTGGGGAAGAGGATAACCATGGGACATGAGACATGAAGTTGTGAGGGATGGGGGTAACCGGGTGAGGTCTCCGTGGGAACAGTGATTGTGCGATGACATTGTGACAGAGGGGGGTATCTGGGTGATGTCACAGAAGCTGGGCACAACCATAGCAGTGAGCATGGTAGCCAGGTGACGACCCCTGTCCCCTCTCTGGGAGACAGATGCTGAGTCCTGGGTCTTGTTCTCTCTAGGAGGGTCCCTGCCCCAGCAGGGTCTGTTCCTGCGTACCCATGAGGGAGCAGGCTCCCCTCCCCCACAGTGTTCTCCTCAGGGGTGCCCAGTGACCCCGTCCCTCTCTGGTGCACCGGGCCTGTGGGGAGAACATGCACCTGAAAGGCTACTGCTTCCTCCTGGACGAGAACCTCCGGCAGCCCCAGCGCATCCCGGATACCCAGCCAGGTGAGGAGTGGGGGGGAATTGGGCCAGACAGGCCCTTGGATCTGGTCTAGCTCTTTCCACTGAGTTTTCTGGGCATGGGTGGAGTTGAGTCAGGCGGTTCAGGTTGTACCTCTCTGCCCTGGCATCCAAGGATATTTCTGGATCATGGGAGGTCAGTGCCAACCCCTCTGCTGCCATCGGCTGTGGGGCTCCACTATGGCAGCTGCAGAGGGGCCGGCATGACCAAGCAGGGACTGCAGGGGAAGGGCACTGGGGGGAAGAGGCAGGGTGGCTGCAGTGCTCTGCAGCCAGATCCCAAGAGCACAGACCGGCAGCCATGGGGCTCAGCAGCACCCTGCCTCTTCCTCACAGCATCCCGCATCCCAGTGCCTCTATGCGGGGTGAGAGGAGCTGTTCAGCATGGGCCCAGCTTCTCCCTATTTCCAGATTTGCCCAATACTCTGGGGTATGCTCATTTATTAGGGCTACTCTTATGGGACTGGGGAGACGTAACAATTCTATCCGTGTGCTGCTTGTGCTACTTGTGCTCTCATATGGAGCCGAATTCTCCCTGCTGCCAATTCCCCCTCCCACTGGAGCAGGGCTGGATGGAGGCATGGGTGAGCTGGGCAGCTGCCCAGGGCGCCAACCGATGGGGGGTGCCTGATGGCAGCTGTAAGGGGCCTGTGGCGTCCCTTACAGCTGCCATCAGGCGCCGCGCGCCCAGCTCCCACAGCGCCAGCCCGCCCGCATCCCCGTGGCGCCAGCCAGCAACACCCTTACCCCCATGGCCTTGCACGCGCCAGCAGCGACGGCTGGGCCAAACTGGGCCGCGCTTGCGCCGTGCACCCTAGGGGCGGGCCCCGGGCTGCGCGCCAGCGGCCGTACATGCACCATGTGCCCCGGGGGCAGGCCTGCGCACCCTAGTGGGGTGGGCCCGCTCCCCATGGGTGGGGCCACACATGTGCCGTGCGCCCAGGGGTGGCGCGTGCCCAGGGCGCCAGAATACCTCGGGCCGGCCCTGAACTGGAGCTCTCCTGCAGGAACTAGGTTCCTCAGGATGGGGTTCTTACCACCTTTGCAACACACACAGACACTCACACTCACTAACAGCATGCCTGAGAGGACTGGGAAATCAGCACTCACAAGCTGACCCCTCATATCAGGGCCGGACCGAGCCATTCTGGCACCCTGGGCAGACAGTTTAATCGTACCCTGGGTTGGGGGAGGGCACATGCGTGGCCCCGCCACGGCCCGGTGCGTGGGGGAGGGTGTGCAGAACTGGCAGTGGCAGGACACACGTGCCCGGCCCGGCCCAGCCCGGCTACTGCCGCTGGCGCGGATTAATGCAGGGGTTAACGCAGCCCCCGCACTGGGCGGCCGCTGCAGGGTGGCCTCTGGGAGCTGCTACAGCTGCACGCCCCTTACATCTGCCATCAGGCGCCCCCCATAGGTTGGCGCCCCGGGCAGCTGCCCAGCTAGCCCATGCCTTAATCCGGCCCTGCCTCGTATGTTCCTGTACTCAGGAGGCTGGTTTAACAGCCATGCCACACTGCACCCTCATGTGCCTTTGGACTCAGTGGGCTGGATTAAACAGCACTTTAAGCTGCCTTCCTCATAAGCCCCTAGGTTCAGCCCCCCTAATCCCCACTTTCACATTACGATCATTCACTGGTAAACCACACGTTGAGCAAACCCCACAGGACTTTGGGCACTACAAGGATCTTTAGCTTGGGTACAAGAAGCGTTGTTGCAGAGCGAATGGGGAAGCCAAAACAACACCTCTTGAGGAAGAGCAAGCGAAAGAGAAGGAAAGAGAGAGAAGCAACCAGCTTAACAATGAAAGTTATTTATTATCTATATAGGGAACTGTTATATTTAATAACAGTTACAATATTAAATCTAAATTGGAACTGATTACAAATGTTAGGGCTAGCTAACCATAAAACAGTTTACATAGGGCAGGGTCAGGAGGCTTTGATGGGAGAGAGAGAGACCTCACCACTCCATGGAGCTTGCACTGATCGGGGTTCCCATATGATGATGGTAGCTGGGGGTCCAGAGGGCAGGAGACAAGCAGAGCAGAGCCCCCAGCATGATCAGACAGGAGATGATGGAGTCTCAATGGAACTGATACAGTTTAAATCCAGGTATCAGAACAGTTTTTCTTGGGGCAAGGATAGAAGTTTTTATAGGGATAGGACAATAGTTCAAAGAGAAAGAGGTGAGACAATAGAGACTGATCACCCCTGGTTATGGGTGATGTTCCTTGAACGAGCTCACAATGCAACTGGGCCGTTTCAGTATTTTAGATGTCAATAGGATCGTTACTAGAATTGGTTTGATAATGACTAATTTGGGTGTGAGCAGGCCTGGGTTATTAGCATCTAAATTTCCCATCAGGCAGTGCTTCTCTGCTTTCGGTATCCCATAGTTCATTGCAGTTCCTGCTTTGGAAGAGCTGGTCTCCATTCTGTATGCTAATGAGTTCTATCTTCAATGCAGATGAGGCTGGGGTGTTTCCTTAATTAGTTTAGGTGTGTCTTTCCTGGCCTTTTCATTGCTTTGTCTGATTCTAGCAGAGGCCTAGGGGAAGGGGGGAGGGTTTTCCATGAATGTCACTCCCTGGCTCCCCAAAAGTACAGGGCTGGTAGGTAACATCCCACTCAGTGCTCCAGCCCATCAGCACCCACCGGGATGCCGGATCACAGGTGTTGTTGGACAATGGACATCTGGACGCTAGAGATCCAACCTGCTCTTCTTCCCCGTCCCCTCAGAGTGCCCCAAAAGGGGCCATGGACATCGCGCTCCTCATCGACGGCTCAACCAGCATCCTACTCAAGGACTTTGAAAGGATGAAGAGGTTTCTCCCTGAGATCATGAAGCGTTTCTGTGGCACCAACACGCAGGTAACAGGCAGAGGCAGAGCCCTGCCTATTGACCCTGCCCCTCGCAGGCAGGGCTGACCCCAGTATCCCAGAGCAGCAGTGGATTTTACATCCAAAACCAGAAAGCAATTCCCATAGAACCAAACGCCTGCCCCAGCCCTTAACTGAGTCCGATTCCTGCTTCTCTGACGCTTCCCCCCTTGGGCTGTTTCTCTCTTTCCTCGGCCTCCCCTTGCAGTTTGCACTCAGGCAGTACTCCCATCAGTTTGAAGAGCACTTCGACTTCACGCAGTACAGGAGAAATGGTGACCCAGACGACCTTGTCGAGGGAGTTGAGCAGCTGGGTGGATGGACATTCACGGCCACCGCCATCCGGAAAGTGGTGTAGGTATCGCCCCCTTGCTGTGCAGACTCCACAGGGAAAGGGCTGCAATGACTTGCAAGCTAAGATATAGGGACTCAGGACTCCTGGGTTCTTTCCCCAGCTGTGGGAGGGACTGGGGACTAGTGGTTAGAGCTGAGGGGCTGGGAATCAGGATGCCTGAGCTTTGTCCCTGACTCCGAGAGGGGCGTGGGCACTAGTAGGTTAGAGCAGAGACGGGAGCAAGGGGGTTCTCTGGCCAGCCCTGAGCCTCTGTTGCTGTGTGACTTTAAGCAAGTTACAGTTCCGCCCTCTGCCTCAGTTTCCCCATCAGTACAATTAGACTGAGCTCCCTTGTAAAGGACTTTGCGATCAGCAATGCCAAAGCAGAGGATGGTGCTAGGTGTGGTTATGGATTGATTAGAAAACTTACCCAGCGTTGCCTTGGTCCTTCAGGGCAGGGGGCTGGGACTGGGGGGAGTGGGGTGCAGGAGTCACAGCAGGGCCTTGAGGGTGTGGGGAGCTCAGGGCAGGAGGCCGGGGCATGGAAGGGTGTGAGGGTTGGAGGGTGAGGAGGGGCTCAGGGCAGGAGGTGGGGGTGGCTGCTGGCGTCTGTCCAGTGAAGGCCCAGGGCAGCAGGGACTGCGCACCCCACCCTCCACCTTGTCCCCTGAGGCCAGTGGGGGAATCTCTCCCTCCCTGGTACCTCCTGGGGGGGCAGCAGGGGCTGTGTCCTGGTCAGGTGGGCCCCACTCACCTTTCCTTGCGGCAGGCAAGATGGCAAAGCTTGAGCCCTGCAGGCCCCTCCCTTGGTGGTGCGGCTGCCCCCAGTAGCCACTCTGCAGTACAGCTCTCCCCTGCACTCGCTGCCTCCAGTGGCCACTCTCCTGTCACGTCCCTCTGAACCGCAGCCCCTCCCTCTGCATGTTAGGGAATCAGCGGGGAGCCGAGCGAGTCTGTAATGGAAAAAATAACAGATAGTCTGGCAGCACCGTAGCGATCCCGTCTGCATGCTCTGTTCATCCCCAAGGTGCTGCAGGGCTGTTCCTTGTTTTCATGTTATGCAAAACTCCTTTTCATGGAGCTTCCTGTTGTTCTGGCACTTCCAAACCCCGGCCGTACTTTAAGACAAGAGAAGAAGAAGCTGCATGGCAAGTGAGGTGGGCCTAGCTATCGCCATTAGGAGTTCTTGAACCAGCAGACTCACAGACAGACACACACAGGGAGGGAGGTGGAGCGGTAACCCTTCCCTGTGTTCCCCTCCATTCCCAGGCGGGAGCTGTTCACCTCTGGGGGCGGCGCTCGGAGTGAGGCCTCCAAAGTTCTCATTGTGATCACAGATGGGCAGAAATATGAAGACCCGCTTTCTTATTCAGACGTTATCCCTGAGGTGGAGAGCGCTGGGATCTCCCGCTACGCCCTTGGGGTGAGCCATGGCCGGGCGGAGAGCTGGTGCGGGTCTGAGGCCAGGGACGGGCAGTGCGGGGGGAGGATGGTTCCTTCAAGCACAGGTAGGGTTACCAGGTAGACCCCCCAAAAAAACGGACACACTTGATCGTGGGCGAGGGGGGGACTGGCCGGGAGGGGGGCGGGGCTGGCCGGGAGGAAGGGGGGGCGGGAAGCAGATCTGGGGGGGGTCGGGGGCTGCGGGGCTGGCTGGAAGGAAAGGGGTGGCCGGGAGGAAGGGGGTCAGGAAGCACAGCTGAGAGGGATCAGGGGCCGCTGGGCTGGCCAGGAGGAAGGTGGGGCAGGAAGCAGAGCTGGCGGGCGGGTGGGGTGCAGCAGCGCTGGCCTGGTGAGATCAAGAAGAGGAACGGGCCGGCGGGAAGCAGAGCTGAGGGCAGGGGGGTCAGGTGCCACGGGGATGGCCGGAAGGGGGTTGGGCCCGGAGGAAGGTGAGGGTGGGAAGCAGAGCTCGTGGGGGGGAGGGTGCAGTGGCGCTGTCCAGGGGAGATCAGGAATCGGAATGGGCCGGCGGGAACCAGAGCTGGGGGGCGGTGCAGGGGGGCTGGCCGGGGAAGATCAGGAGGGGAAGTGAGGGAGAACCTGCCGGGAAGGGAGGGGGGAGGAGCAAATCGGCCGACGCAGAGTGGGACTGACCCGGGCACTTGCAGTTCCCGGGGCGCTGCCCGTCCCGCGCAGGCTCCCGGCGACGCACGAGCGAGGAGGAGGCTTCCCCTCCTCCTCACACTCAAACAACTGAGGGCTCCCGGCAGCAATCGCGGCCCCGCCTCCCAGCTGGGACTCATAGCCGCTCCCCCACCCCCTCCAGGCTTCTGTCCGGTGCGCAGCCGGAAAATCAGAAAATACCGGACATTGCACATTGCACATGTCCGGTATTGCCTGATTTTTTTACCAGACAGAGAGCGCAAATACCGGACTGTCCGATACAATTCCGGACACCTGGCAACCCTACCCATGGGAGGCACAAGTGCTGGGACAGTGAACTGGAGCAGCGTTGCTATCGCAGAGCTGGCCTTTCACTAGCCTGACTGAGCAGCAGATTCTGGTAAAGGCTGTTCCACCCCCGCGCTTGGTGGGGCTGAGCAACACCGGCATGGCCCAGGTGGGGTGTCCAGTCACAGGGCCACTCTACTGGCCTGGCAATGCAGGGCGCCGCGAGGGGCTGCAGGGCAGGGTTAGGGACACATGTGGGGTGACTTGAACCAGGCCTCAGAGCAGGTGGGCACATGCCCAGGGCTCTTGGCTGTGACTGACGCCGACACCCTGGTCTCCCCTGCAACTCCCTCTACTCTGTGAAGGTCGGCCGGGCCTTCTCCAGCGATGCTGCCCAAAGGGAGCTCCGAGAGATCGCCTCTGCGCCCGCCAACCAGCACGTCTTCCGGGTGGACAATTTCTACGCCCTCCAGGACATCCAGAGCCAGCTGCAGGAGAAGATCTTCACCATCGAAGGTACTGGAGCCAGGGCAGGGCCGCACTGGCCCAGGGGCTCTAGAGATGGGTCTACAGGCCCAGGTGGGAGGGGGAGCTGCTGGGGGGAATCTAGAGCTCAAATAGGCCACAAATATTCTCACTCTTTCCCCATCCACCAGGCAGAGGCCTGTCTGGATCAAGGGACTGAGGGATGCGATACAGGGACCTTCTCTTCTCTCTGGATCCAACCCAGCCTCGAGGTGGGGGGAGAGGCTGGCTCTGGGGAGCAGGGAATGGGACATAGGGCCTTTCCCCTCTATGATGGTCTCTTCCATGTCTGTCCATCTGTTCCCCCAGGCACCCAGTCCCAGAGTGGCAGCTCCTTCCAGCTGGAGATGTCTCAGGCGGGATTCAGCTCCCTGCTGTCCCCGGTGAGTGACGCCCGGCCCTAGGGCCTGCCCCACGCTGCCCTGATGGATCTTTCAGCCTCTGGATCCTCCTGAGGCTGGTTTAGAGCCTGAAAAGCTGCTGGCTCCGCTGCACTGCACACTCCTGTGCATCTCCTGGCCCCCTGCTGCCCGTGGGCGACTTGAGAGCCCCAGTGACCCCTGCAGGAGCGACACAAGAGCTGCTTTTTCCTTGTTGCCTGAGTAGGGGAGCTGTCCTGCCAGCAGGGCCTCAGTAGGGGGCGCTGTCTCCCCCGGCAGTCCACGCCGTCCCCTGTCCTGTGCTGAGCCGTGCTGTGCAGTGGATGGGGAGAGATCTCATTAATCTCCCCTGGGCAGCTCGTTATCCATCATCCCTCTCTTTGCCGTGCGTTTCGGTTTAGGAGGGGCCCGTGCTGGGAGCGGTGGGAGCCTACGACTGGTCCGGTGGGATATATTTATATGGGACCAGTGGGGAGCCGAGCTTCCTCAATGTGTCCAGAACCTCCAGCGACATGGATGATGCTTACCTGGGTAAGGACTCACCCAGAGAGCTTCCCTGGCCCTTCAAACAGCCCCCTGGGGCCCACCCCAGCGGCAGCTGAATCTCTGCTCAAGGGGAGCGATTGCGGTATGAACAGGCTGTCACGGAGTGTGGGGGAGTCACCGGGCCCCGCACCCCTCCCTCCCCCGCAGCCAGACCTGCCTCTCCGCCAGCAAGTGGCACAGAAGGTTTATTGGTCGACAGGGACACAGCGTAGCACCCACTTGTTGTTAACCCGGGAACCAGGAGCAGTCAGTACAAACCACCTTGAGGAGAGGGAGGCCCAGGACCAGCGCTCTGGTCCCCCTCCCTGCATCATCCCCCAGGCCAGAGTAACTCCCCCACCCAGCAACTGGCCCCAGCCCCGCCCCCGCCTTTGTTCAGTTTCCTGGGAAAGGTGTCACCTGGTTGCTCCCCCACCCAGGCTCAGGTTACAGGACAGCCTGGGCTATTGTTGTGTAAGTGCTAAGATGGGGCAGTCGGGGCAGCCTCCCACTCAGGGAGAGCCACCCCCAACATTCCCATCCCCATCTGGGTTCCAGTGCAGGGCCCAGGGAAACTGAGGCACACACACACATGGGGTCACAACAGAACAGCACAGAACAGTAGGAATCACACCCAACATAACAAAGGGAACCGAGTGAATACAATCCCCCCACGTCACGCAGGCCCTGCCCCATCTAAGCGGCGATTGCGTCTCCATTCGGGGCAAGGGATGCCTGTAGAGCACTGTCGTGTGGCTGTTTCCCATCTCACCTCCCTGCGTCCCTCTCTTCCTTTGAGGTTATTTGTCTCAGGTCATCACCACCCATGGGCAGAGCAGCTACGTGGTCGGGGCCCCTCGCTACCAGCACATCGGCAAAGTCGTCCTGTTCAGCCGAGATACCAATGGCGGGCAATGGGCAGCCAGCTGGGAGATGGAGGAGGAGCAGTTATGGGGAGCATGACAGACAGGGTGGAGCCAGTGCTGAAGGAAGCCTGGACCATTCTGACACCCTGTTATAGTGTGGTTCAGTCAGAAGGACTCAGGCAGGGGAAAACTTTCATGAGTTTAGAGAACTGCACCGCAGCTGAGAGTCGGCACCTCTCCAGCTTCCCACTGGTCTGACAAGTGAGGGCTTGTCTGCACTCAGTAGCTCTTCACTGCTGAAGCTGTGCGGCGGGAGCACTTCAGTGAGGAGGATACCTCTGCCAGCGGGAGGCTTCTCCAATTGGCCTAGGTAATCTCCCTCCCCAAAGCTGCGTCTACACCCAGCGTTATTCCGGAATAACAGTGCGAGCGTCTACACAGCAATTCCATTATTAAGGAATAAATTCAAAATAACGGGTGGCTTATTCCAACTTCTGTAAACCTCATTCCACAAGGAATAACACATCTTCCGAAATAGCTATTTCGAAATAGCTGTAGTGTGGATGCTCCACTGCTGCTATTTTGAAATAGCTCCTCCCCAGAGCCATTCAGTGTCATTCCTCCCTGGTGAGTCCTAGGGCTATAAATCGGAGTCGTGTGTCCACATTAGGGCAGCCTGCCTCAGACTCATTTCAAGGCTTCCCTGTAGTGTAGACACGCTATTTGGAAATAAGCTATTTCGGAGTATTTCTTCTGGAATAGCTTATTCTGAAATACGTGTGCAGTGTAGACATACCCAAGAGACAGGTGCTAGGTTGACAGGAGAATTCTCTCGTCCATCTAGCACCAGCTGCTCCAGGGGTTAGGTAAGTTTACTTGTATTGCTCATGCGGATGGATTTTCACGCTCCTGAGCAATGTAGCTATAGCAGCCTTATTGGTTACTGTAGACCAAGCCTTAGACGGAACTGATAATAGACTAATAGAGAAAAATGAAGACAGGGTTAAAATATTATCGACAATATGCAGGGGGTCTGAACAGGATTGCACCTCCATGAACACTGTATGCTTCTCCAAGATCTCCCTTCCTACACATTCCAGCTGAGCAGGATTTACAACAGTGACTTAGAGGGGCGCAGACAGTGAATCAATGCTACTTGTGCAAGCATAGTGTCTCAGAAGAAATGCACCACAATGCGCATTCAGCGTCTCTCAAAGATGCTGCCTACCTCGGCCTCCACATCCCCTTGGACAGAAAACTGACAGTAATGGCACCGCCTGCTGTGCCTAAAGGGTGGGTGAGGGAAGAGGATGGATGGAACCTGGGAACGGGGGCAGGTGCTGGGGTGCTGCTGGAAGAAAATGGAGGAGGTGACTAAGATGAAACAGTGACTTCATTGCCCCTCCAGATTGGCTCGTATTTCGGGGGTTCGCTGTGCGCTGTGGACCTCAACAGCGATGGGAAGACGGACCTGGTTCTGATCGGAGCCCCCACGTTCTATACACCTCTGAATGGAGGGCGGGTGTATCTGTGCTCAGTTAGCTGGCAGGTAGGACAGATGGGCTGTGGGTCGTGTTTTACGTGGGCAGGGATACTGTGAAAAAAATGTAGCTATACACACTTTTTAAAAAGACAAGCTTTCTCAAAGTGCATCAAAAGACTAAACATAAAGTATTCAGCTACCAATGTAGGAGAAAGGTTCAATGGCTAAGTACGATTCAAGGTAGTTGCTAACTGTTAGCTGTCCAATCTTTCTCCTACACTGCTAGCTGAGAACTCGCTGTTTACCCTTTTGGTGTGCTTTGAGAGAGATTGTCTTTTTTTAAAGTTTATATATAGTCTTTTTGGTCTTAAATGTGGTGTGTTCCCACTACTACTTAAATACAAAGGTGTTGTCCACCTGGCGCTTGGGGGCAGCAGGAAAGAGCCGCCCATTCCGGCTCAGGGGCAGCTCTGCTTCCACCCCGGTGCTCTGGGGGCTCAGCCCCCTCCATCTCCTCTCCCTGTGCTGTGATGGCTCAGCCCCCTCCTTCCCCTTCCCCTCCTCTCTCCCCGTGCTCTGCGGGCTCAGCTCCCACTGTCTCTGCTCCTCTCTCTGTGCAGCACTGCATGGAGCCAGCCCATGTCGGCGCGTGCACAGGAGCGGTAAGTTGAAAATCCCGTGACAGACAGACAAGAACGGTGGCCGCTTAATACAAAGATTGTCTGATAAACACCAGGCTCCCGGGAGAGAGGCGGAGGCTCAGCGGAGGGGGCACTCGCTTGACAGTCCGTGCTGACCCCCATGCCGTGCTGGAGGTTGCCATGTTGCTGGGAGAGGCTCAGTAGGGGGCGCTCACCCACAAAGTCGATGCTGCTCTATTCCCCATGTGCCTCTTTGAATCTGGCCCGCAGGGGGCAACGCTGATCTGCACCAAGACCCTGAAGGGGCAGACGGGGCAGGCATTTGGATGCTTTGGGGCCAGCATGTCTGAAATCGGGGACATCAGCGGGGACGGACAGACGGACGTGGCCATTGGGGCCCCCATGGAGAACAACCACCACGGGGCCTTGTACATCTTCCACGGGGAAAAGAGAGGCCTCAGTGCCCAGTACAGACAGGTGAGCCCAGCTCCTGTGGCAAGTTGGGATCAGAACACAGCCCTGATGAGATGTTCTAGGCTAGGGACTCCTTGGTGGCAACCATGGGTAGTGGGGTGATATGGGTTGTTCTGGGAAATTAGGGTTCAAATTCCCTTTCTTCTTATTGTGAGCCTGGCTAGCTCAGTTGGTAGCCTAAGGGCCCAGGGTTCAAGTCCCGGGTCTGGTGAAGGGGCCTTTTTCTGCACTGGACTTGATGTCCTCTCAAAATCCTTTCCAGTTCTAGTTCGCTATGATTCCTAACCCTTACTCTCTGCTACCCCCTCCTGTCCCTTACTCCCCTCTGACATCCTCCACTCCCCTCTGACAGGCCTGGGAGAGAGGGAGAAGGGGCAATTACCCTAGGGTCTGGCAATTTAACGGGGCACTGGGCTCCCACCCACCGCTGCCAATACAGCAGCAGCAGTCAGAGCATCGGCTCCTTTCAATCTCCGCCTGAACCCCGGGCAGCAAACTCCAGGCAGCACTGCAGGGCTGGCTGGAGGGGGCTTGCACCAGTCCTGCCCCTTTCACACCAGGCCACACCTCTTCCAGGGCACGGAGCCACACCTCCACCTTGCCCAGGCAATTCTGTTGGCCGCCTGCCCCCTAGTGCCCATTACACAGAACAGCCGACCCTTCCCCTCCCCGACTGCTCTGTCTGCCCCACAGCGCATAGAGGGGGCGCAGTTCCCCAGCAGGCTGCACTACTTTGGCCAGGCCGTCAGTGGCGGGACAGACCTGACGGGGGATGGGCTGCCGGACATCGCGGTGGGAGCACAAGGGCAGGTCCTGCTGCTGAGGTGAGTCCCTCTGTGTCCTGGCCCTGCCCCACTGGGCAATCTCAGACAGCTCCAGGACATGGGGTGTGTGGGTGGGTGCCTGTCACCCCCTGCTGGAGAAAGGTGGGATAACAGCGCTGCTGCCTTCTTCTCTGGCTCCCAGCATCTCCTCTGGCCGCACTGTGTGTCCATAACACGTCTCCCTGCCTGCTGGGGGCATATCCAGGCAGGGTGGGAGGCTCAGGGGAAGGACAGGGCCTAGCCCCAGTGCAGGGAGTGGTGGGATGATGGTTCTGTTCCCCACCTGGCAGGTCCCTGCCAGTGCTCAGAGTCGGGGTGTCCATCACCTTCCGGCCCCCCACGATCCTCACTTCAGCCTTTGACTGCCAGGAGCAGGAGCAGCTCAACACAGAGACCAGTAGGGCAGAGATCTGCTTCACCATCACAAAGAGCACCAAGGACAGCCTAGGTCAGACCAATCCTACCCCCCGATTCTCTCCCCCCCAACCTCCTAGTCCCCTGTCTTGGGGCAGGATTGGAGCCAGCGCAGGCCCGTGTCCCATTTCCCCTTGAGCGTCCTGCTCTCAGCCTCTGTCCTGCGTTTCCCCTCCCCCGTAGGCAACAGGATCTCCAGCACCATCCAGTACAGCCTGGCCCTGGACCCCGGGCAGAGGAAGATCCGAGCTGCCTTCGGCTCCACCGGCCCCATCCTGAGCAGGGAGCTGAAACTGGGCATCGAGAAGAAATGTGAGACACACCCGATAATGTTACCTGTGAGTGTGTGTGTGTGGCGGGGGGAGGAAGGGTCCCAGCTCCTCCCCCGCCTGCTGTGTCTGACCCTGGAACCCTGCCCCTTATGCCAAATCACCCAGAGAACAAACCTCTCCCGGATCCCGCCTTTTCTCATGGGTCCCTACGTGTCTCTCTGTCTCCCCAGCTCTGCCCTGAGGACACTCTGACCTCAACTACACCCTCACGGGGGTGCCCATGGCTACTACCGATGGCCTCAGACCCATCCTGAGAGAGGACTCCGCACTGGTGTCAGCAGGCTCGGTAAGGCTGCAGTGTTTGTGACATTGTAGTGACTGTGGGTTTGATTACGGTGTTGGAGTAATCTGTATTGATGTTCTGTGTTGAGGAATAAAATTGTAATATGGGTGATTATGCTGGGTGAGGTTGAAATGATTGTTATTGATTGCATTGGTGGTTAGGACTGGAATGGTTTTGGTGACAGGATAAACTGACGTTGAATTAGCTGGGTTAGTGAGGTTGATTCTGATTGTAGTGATCTTGGCTATAGTGTTGGCTGAGGCTGTAGTTATTGTGGTATGGGGGATGTTGGTTCAGAGTGTAATAGTTTTGGTTATGTGTTAATTCAGATTGGTTTGGCTTTTTTGCTTATGCTGTCTGGTACAGAATGCATTTGTGATGGTGGTGATTGTATTGAGATTGTAGTAGTGTTAATGACAGTGTTGGTTCAGATTTTAATGGTTCATTTGTTACTGTCTTATTACACACTGTACTAGTGGGTGGCAGTGATTGTAGTGGTATTGGTGACAGTTTGATGTTGTTGTTTGACAGTTGTTTTAGATTCTGTTGATGTGTTATTACAGATGAAATTTTAATGCTATTAGTTACAGTGTTAATTGTTATCATGGCTGCATTGTAACAGTGTTGTTTCAGATTAGATTTACAGTGGTGGATATTGTAATGTTGTTGGTTATATTGTTGGCTGAGTTTGTAGTGGTTCTGTCGTAACAGTTTTGTTTGACACTGTATTGGTGGTAGCAGTGAAGGTGATGGTTGAGACAATATTTGAGGTGCTAGCATTGGCAGAGGCTCCTGCATTTATATCAAAGGGGACAGTGTTACTTCAGAGAGTTTTGAAGTTGATGTTGGTTGTGGCTGAGATAGTAGGGAACCTGTTGACAGTGGTGGTTGAGGCATAGTGGGTCTGTTGGCATGCAATGGTGCAGGTCACAGTGTAGGGGCAGAATGCAGCCTTGGTGCTCTTGGTAACGCTGTTGTTTCAGACTGTATTGCTGGTGATGATGGTGACAACTGAGATTATATGATGGGTGAAAATGCCGTCTGAGTTTATTCCATTCCCCTTCTAACCTCATGTTCCCCTCCTCCCCCTACCCCCCGGGATGTCTCCCTAGCGCCTGTTTGAGAAGGACTGTGGCAACGATAAAGTCTGCACTGATGAACTTCACATTTCCTTCAATTTCTCAGGGTAAGTCCCTCCCTCTGCCCCCTTCCCCCCTCGCACTCGCAATCACTAACGTACTGGAGCCTGTCTGGCTTGATCAGACCTCAGATCTGCAACACCCAGCTACAGACCTTCCCGTATTTCCTGGGGCACCAGACTGGACAGTGATATAGGAAGCGAGCAGCTCTGCAGTTGCCAGCTGGGAATTCGTATCAGCCGCTCACACCCCGCCTTAGTGCCCCCCGGTGGCAGGAAGGGCTGTGTGGAGATTCTGGTTGGGCACTGCTATGGGAAGCTCACAGCACTGGTTTCCCCTGCTGGGCAGTGCCCCATGGAATCTCACAGAAAAGCAGGGTCAATGCTCTTAGGAAACTCACCCCTTTGTGTTCCCCTTAGCATGAGCACCTTGGTGGTGGGCGTCACCCCTGAACTCAACATCACCGTCTCCATCCAGAACCACGGGGAGAATTCCTACAGCACCACAGTGTGGTTCTTCTACCCGGCCACGCTGTCCTACCGCCGGGTCCTGCTGCTACAGGTACCACCCCCTTTCTAAACACCGCAGACATGGGAGACACAGGATACAGGGGATGGGTGTGAGTGATCAGCTGGTGCAGGGAACAGGCAGAGGGCCCAGCAGGGGGTGCTGTGCTGTAGGGAGCAGGTGGGGGCCCATCAGGGAGCGCTCTGGGTCCCGTCTCTCACTGGCTCGTCCCTGTGCTCAGTCTAACAGGAGGCCCATGGCCATTGAGTGCTGCTCGGCCATGAGCTCGGAGGAGCAGACTCAGAGGAACAGCAGCTGCCACATCAATGCCCCCATCTTCTGGAGTGGAGCCAAGGTAGGGGTGCCCCCACCAGTAGCCTCTCCCTGCCCGTTCCCTGGGCATGGCTCCCTCTTATCCCATGTGTGTTTCCCAGGCCATCTTCCTCACCACCTTCTACATCTCCCCTGTAGCCGACCTTGGGTACATGCTGCAGATCACGGCCAGTGCCAGCAGGTGAGGGGGCAGGCCTTAGAGGGCAATGTGGGGAGCAGTGCATAGGTGGGTTGGGCTGTGCGGTGAGGAATGGTGCATGGGTCAGTGTACTGATGTGTGATGCGGGGCACATGGGGCAGGTTACAGGTTGGTGTGATGGTGCAGACTCCAGTGAAATGCAATCAGCAGTGTTCTATTGCAGTGCTGTATGCTGCAGTGCAGTGCAGTGATCTGTGAGGGCAATGCAGGGATGTGTTGTGCATGGCGCAGTGCATGGCACGGTGAAATGCAATGGTAGAGGGCAGTGTCACACAGCATAGCGATGCGGGTCATGATGCCATTGAGTGGAGGGCAGTGACACTCAGTGGCAGAGAATTCACTGCAGCACGGTGATGCCTGGCACTGCAGAGTGGCATATACCATGAAGCCAGGCAGAGCAGTCAGATACAGCCCAGTGCATGACACATTGTGCACTGGTGTATGGCAGTAGAGGCTGGCTACTGCATGCTGAGAGGTGTTGTGCAGGGCTGTGTGCTCAAAGAAAGGGGGCATAACACCGTGCAGTGACCTATACTTCAGCGTGGTGCAGTGATATGTATCCAAAGCAGTGGAGTATGATGCAGCCCACAGATGTAACCTGCAGGGTCATACTGGGTATGTAATCCACAGCACTGGCAGCTGGTGCACTACAGTGCAGTAGAGTATGGCGCAGCTCACTGCCTATACTGCAAGGTGGCGTGGTGGGCTACAGAACAAAGCAGTGACATATGATACACTGCAGTGGCAGTGATGTAAGGTGCAGTGCTATAACAAAGGCTGCAGCCAGCGTGGGGCAGTGGTGAATATCCCTGGCCAGTGGTGCTTGTGGCAGTGCAGTGATGTATGTTGCAGGCCAGGGCAATGGTCTATGGTGCTGTGTGGTAGAATATGGCGCTGTGCAGTAACATACACTGCAGTGCAGGACAGTGGTGCGCACCCAAAGTTGTGCCGTGTTGTGCAGAACAGTGGCTTACAGTGCAGGCCAGAAGCATTTCATGCAGGGCAGGGCTGTGTGGCACAGGGCAGAGGCATAGGGGAAGGCAATATTGTGAGGGACAGTGGCTTACAGTGCAGCCTTCCTGCCAAGTTATCTGCCTGCATCTCCTCACATCTCTCCTTTGCCTTCCCCTCCCCACAGTGACAATGGCGGCCCTGTCACCGAGCGCATGGTTCACCTGGCAGAGCTGCCGGTCAAATACAGCATCTTCATCATCCTCACCAGGTAGGTCAGTGCAGAGACATTGGGAGAGAGCCCCCTGCTGGGTCCCCCTCCTCTTACCTGAAGCACAGCGCCCCCTGCTGGACATGACACCCACTGCCACTCTCCAGCTCCACCCATCACACTCCGTCTCTCTCGTTCCTCCCCCAGCCTCGAGGAGTCGACCAAATACGTCAACTTCTCCGCCAAGGCGGCAGAGACAAGCGCCCCAGTGACACATCGGTAATAGGTGAGGCCAGTCTCACAGCGTGTGAGGGGGAGGTGGAGCAAGGGGGCACTCAGAGCAGGGGGCGGGGGTGGAACTGCCTGAGCTGGATCTAGTGGGTTAGAGCATAGGGGGGTGGGGTGGGCAGGGAGCCAGAACTCCTGGGTTCTCTCCCCAGCACTGGGAGGAGAGCGGGGCCTGGGGATCAGAGCTGCTGGGGTCTCTCCCTGCAGTTCCTATGAGGAGTCTGTTTCTTCCAGGTGAAGAACCTGCGGCAGTGAAGCGTCCCCCTGTCGGTCACGTTCCAGTTCCCCGTGGAGCTGAGCGGGGTCCGTGTGTGGGACGCCTCTGAGGTCGTCCCCTCCAAGGCACCTGCCTGTGACACTGGCTGTGCCCCACAGCGCCCCCTGCTGGGGTGAAAGCCCCATGTCTGCACCCCTGTTCACTCCATGTCTCTGTCTCCTGGCCCAGCCCCAGCTGGTTCAGTGCACCAGTGAGGCGGGAACACCTGGTTCCAAGGACTTTGTGAAGCAGATGAGCGAGCGCCCCCTGCTGGTGAGTTCAGGCCAGTGTAGTATCCGCAGCCCCTTTCCCTGCATTAACACAACGTGGGGCGCTGGTCTGGGGGAAGTCCTCCTGCTACAGACAGACCCAGACCCGCACGGCCATGCCAAGTCCGTGCACGTCCCTGCCTCACCTGGCGATATCCTTCCGCCCCAGGACTGCTCCGTGGCCACCTGTAAGAAGATCTGGTGCACAATCGCCTCTCTGGAAATGCAGCAGCCGCTGGATTTCATGATCAAAGGGAACGTCAGCTTCCAGTGGGTCTCCCAGGTACGAGAGCTGCCTCTGCCTTCTAGCCGGGTGAGGGACCCCCCCTTGTGAACAGCCCCGGTGCCCTCCCCAGAGGTGGCTGCATCTCAGCGCTGGGCCAGGGATTGCTCCTGTACGACCGGCCTGTCGATTGCTCTGGGACTCCTGGGATGACGCTCTGGGCGGGTCGGTGTCATTTCCAGTCAGGGACAGGGAGTTTCTCTGTTCCAGACTCAGCAGCAGAAAGTGACCCTGGTGAGCGAGGGCCGGATTGAATACGAGGAGAAGAAATACACCCAGAAGGAGGTATTTGTCCAGCGCCAGGTACCAGAGTGACCGTGCCGGGATGGAGAGAGCATGGGCTAGTGTTTAGAGCTGGGAGCCAGATCCCCTGTCCCTGCTCCGGAAGGAAGTGGAGTCTGGGGGTTTAGAGCAGAAGTGGGGGATGGTGGCAGGAGTCCTGGGTCCCCATCTCACGGCTCCTCCCCCCAGGTGCAGACGGTGGTGGAGCAGCTCAAAGTTTCCCCTACATGATGCACGGTTCCCCGGGGGGAGGGGAACATGTATGCCTTGCAGGCTTGGCCGGTGCCTGCCTGTCTGGGGTCTGCATCCATCAAGAGCCAAAGACAATGTTTCATGCCAATTGGCCATACACTGGTACCTAACAGCTATGAAGTGTGGGCAGCCAAGCCACTGGCAGGCAGCCAGCAAGGTGGGACCAGTTTGTGGCCCAAGGGAAGGGGAGGGGCCAGGTGGGGTGGCAAGTCCAGGCTGGGCTGCAGCGACTGGCGGTGGGGGTGCCTTGCTCCCTTGGGGGGTACAAATCTCGATCAGGTGTCCAACTCAGGCAGACTCCGCAGGGCTTGGACAGCAGCCGGGCATGAGCCCCAGGCCTGTGGCAATTATTATCCCCGCAGGCAAATGCTGGGTGCTGCACAGCTCTTTAGCAGAGAAAAGCAGTAGCCAGCACCAAGGGTGGGACGTTGAAGCCAGCCAAATGCCTGCCCCATTGTAGGCATTGGGGCAAATTCCCGCGAGCCGCAGAGGAGTCTCTGCTGCCCGCTGGCTTCGGAGCCAGACTGGAGAGCGCGCTGTCGTCGGCCCACACATGGGGAGGGGGTGAAATCCCCTGGCCCATTGGTGCCAGCAGGTCAGCCTAGCCGATCACATGAGCCCCTCTCGCCGTGACAGCTCCAAAGCTGTGAGAAAAGTTCTCGGAAGAAATGTTCCCACACGGGCGAGTGATTCCCACAGTGTCCACTGCAGGGCTCCAGGGATCGGGCCGCATCCGAGGCAGGGGATGGGTCTGCCCCAGGGAGGGTGGGCTTGATGGGGCAGGGGCCCCAGGCCTGAGAGCAAAGACGGAGGGAGGCTGTGGATTTCCATGGTTCTTTCCCCGCGTGGAATCGGCCTCTCCCCCTCGCCCTGTGGTAGAGAATTAAAGGGCCAAAGCCAATGAGCTCTGGACAGGAGTGGGGCCATAAGGTGCCATCACAGCACCAGGGACCTTCCTTTCCCTGGGGCCTGGACACCTGAGTCCCCGGGGCCTGCGTGGGTGGGCTGGGCAAGCCCCTGTCTGCAGCCCTGGGGGACAGGCAGCCAGAGGTGGCCCCGGAGAGGGACAGAAACAGCAGCAGAGGCAGGAAATGGCTGCCCAGAGGGCCCCCTCTCAGCCCCAGGCATGAGGAGCGATTGCAGGACGCTGGTACATGGGGAGGGGGAAATGGGCGAAGTCCACAGAGCCCCTGGCAAGGGGAAATTGGGAAGGGTAGCAAGGCGCGCTGAAATAGAGGGGGCTGGGTAGGGCCCCCCCACCCTGGAGCTGGTGGTGGTGCGCCCAGGAGTGACGATTTAAATCCCCCATACTCCTGGGGTCTGTCCCCAGCTCAGGGACAAGAGTGGGGTCTGGCAGGTTGGGGGGCAGGGCTGGGAGTCAGGATTCCCAGGTTCCATGCTCTGACATGTGACCTTGTGCACAGTCTCTCTGCTGGCCTCTGTTTCCCTCTCTGGGCTAACAAGCACCTCGCTTGGCTTGGGGGCCACAGCATGGGCCCCAGATTTGGCCTGACAGTGCCTCCCGACCTGGCTCCTTTCAGTCAGAGACTCAGAGGGAGGAAAGAGACCTCAGGAGGCATCGGGTCCAGCCCCCTGCCCAAAGCAGGACCAACCCCAACTCAATCAACCCAGCCAGGGCTTTGTCAAGCCAGGACTTCAAAACCTCTAGGGATGGAGATTCCACCACCTCCCTAGAGAACCCATCCCAGTGCTTCACCCTCCTCCAAGGGAAATAGCTTTTCCTAATATGCAACCTAGACCTCCCCCACTGAAACTTGTTCTGCCATCTGTCATCACTGAGAACAGCCTCTCTCTGTCCTCTTTGGAACCCCCCTTCAGGTAGTTAAAGGCTGCTAGCAACTCCCCCCTCACTGCTGCTGGAAAGGGACTCGCAACCTGCTCTCTTTGTACCTGGCTTCTCCCCTCTCCCCCCCAGCAGATTGGTCTTATTAAAATGGGCATTTTATTTATGAAAAAAGACTCAACGGGATACTGGCGTTGGGGATCAAAAATTGGGGCTGTTCCCCCTTTCTTTCTAGTGATAATCCCTCCCACTGGGGGAATGGTTAGATCCACCCCTACCACCTCTCAGCTGAGCTCAGCAGGGTCCCCCTAACTCAGCCACTGCCCCCCCTTTCCACCTGAAGCAGCCATGAGCTGGTTGGGTGACTAAACTGAGCTAGTGGCTGCTTACCCAGGGATATTTCCCCTGGCAGATACAGCCCCCTCGAGGGTGGGGCAGTGGGGCTGCTTAGGCAGGGATCCCTTGCCTGAGGCCCGAGATGCAGCCATCTCTGGGGTAGGGCAAGCTGGTGTCCAACAGCAACTCCCCAGTAGAATTTCAGCCAGCAGCGGAAGGGGAGCTGGCTCGCCAGAGCAGGAGATTTGGGGAGGCAGAATGGGCTTGCTGGAGCTGGGCTTTGGCCTGTTATCCACCCCAATGCTGGAGCCACAGGGTGGTGGGAGCCAGGGGCTGTGACTCATGAAGCCCAACTAATGACACTCCCAGACAGAGCAGCGTGACCCCTCCTGGCTGGTCACATCTTCAGCACTTGGCTCCTCTCTGGGTGGCGCACAGAGACCAGAATTCCCACCCCATTCCTTGGGCCGGAACAGAAATAAATCCACCAGGAGATGGATCCGCTCTGATTTATTGTCATGAGGCCTGAGGAGGCTGGGCCAGCTCAGTGGTGACCCCCCACTTTCTCGTAGCCTGTGGGTAGGGGGTTGGTGTGGGGGTTGTGGAAGAAGGAGTGGTTCCCGTCACCCCAGGGAAAGGCCTGCAAAGAGAGAGAGGGGGGTCAGAGAATCGTAGGGCTGGCAGAGACCTCAAGAGTCATTGAGTCCTGCCCCCTGCCTAAAGCAGGACCAGCCCCAACTCAATCATCCCAGCCAGGGCTTTGTCAAGCCAGGACTTAAAAACCTCTAGGGATGGAGATTCCACCCCCTCCCTAGGGAACCCTTCCCAGTGCTTCACCACTGTCTGGAGAGAGAGTGTCCCTGTGCCTTGGCTTCCCCAGGGCTGCGCTGCTGTGAGGCCAGAAAACTCACCACCCCTCTGAGCTGGGGATGCTGTCCCCAGTCCCATAGGCCTGTCTAGCCTGGTATCCCACCCCCCTCTGTTCTGCCCCCGGTCAGCCCCATGATTCCTTGTACCTTGGTGCGGATGCGCAGGTGGTGGTAGGGCACAAACTCCTCAGGCTTGTGGGAGTGATGCTCCTTCTGCAGCCAGGCGTTCAGCATGCAGATCGCCACGCCGGGCAGCGCCACCACGAATGTCAGGATCTTCCATGTCCTGGCTGCAGACACAGGCATCGCACAGTGCATGCCCCCGGGTGCTGCCCTGGGGCATGGGGGCCAGGATGGACGGCCCAGGAGAGCACCTCCAGCTGAGCCCCTACAATTCCGCTCCCTGCAGCACAGCGCCCCCTAGTGCTTCATTGGGGCCAGCACTGCCAGAGAGGAGAGCGCCCCCTGCAGAACCACCTGTGTGCTCCCTGCGGCACAGCGCCCCCTGCTGCTGCATCAGGGTCAGCACTGAATGGGGGAGCAGGCCCCCTGCTGAACCACCAGTGCCCCTAGTGCTGCACTGGGGACAGCACTGACCGGGGGAGAGCACCCCCCCCCCCAGCTGAACCACCTGTAACACAGCACCTCTCCAGAACCCACCCCATCTCCAGACCTTGAGTACGTCCTTTATCCTGCCTTCCTAGTGCCTGAGCCAGATCCATCCCGGGGACATTAGCCTGGGGAGGGCACCTTCTGCTCTGAGCCCCTGCCCAGATCCCATTGCACAGTGCCCCCTCATGCTGCGCTAGGGATCAGCACGGCCAGAAGGGAGCGCGCCCCCCCCCCCCGAGCTCCCGCTCCCCTGTAGCACAGCCTCCCCCCCCAGCAGGGGTCAGTTTCAAAGTCACTCTTTGCCTGCAGCCTCCCCCTCCTCCTGGTGGGTAAATATAGCCCAGGCCGGAGGCTCTGGCAGCTCTCCAGGGCCCAGTCCCACAGCTGTGCCAGGGAGGGCCCAGCCCACGTGCCAGGGGAATAAATAGAGCGGCTCAGCCCCCTCCCAGCCATAGAGGGCTCCGGGGGGGTGGGTTAGGAGCCAGCTCCTAAGACACCTGCCGCTTGACCATGGGGAGACACGTATGGGTCATTCCTGCCTCAGCCCCGGTGCCCCAAAGCTGGCTGGGTTGGGGGGCCCTGCTGGGCTCGGCTGCACAGGGATTGCATGGGAGTGGGGGGGAGGCGGGAGGGTAAGGCTAGAGGGAGGCTGTGCTACTCCTGCTGCACGACCCCACTGAACGCCTTTGTCCTGGCTGGGTCGGTGACCAGAACAGCCTCCCCCCGAGACTGATATTCTCCCACCCCCGGAGCTGGGCAGCCTGGGGGCAAGGCCCCCCCTTAATTCCCCTGATGCACACACAGCCCCCCGCCATGCACCGTCCCTTCCCAGGAGAGGGGAGCTCTGGGTCCCAGGCCTAGCCAGCCCCCAGCCTGTTGCAGAGGGCGGTTGGGGGGGGGAGGGGGAGCGTCTGTGATGTAGACATTGGGGCTGAGGCCTGACAAACTCATTTCCAAGGCCACTCAGCAGCTTAGACAGGATCAGAGCCAGCGCCTCCCACTGGGGAAAGGCCCCAAGTCTCATTCCCCTCCCCCCTAGCCAGTCCCCCGCGGCCCTGGGGCTGGAGCAGAAGGAGCACTGAGAAAGGCCCCCTACCCCACGCTCACCTGCTTTCATGTCCCCGTGGTGGCTCCCAGCGCTGGCCGACCCCGTGGCTAAACCTCGCCCCCGGGGCACCAGCGGGGCCAGTCTCCCCCACAGGCTCATGCTGGGTGGAAGCAGCGGAGAGAAAACCAGGCAGCAAAGGCTGAAACTGACACTCGGCCGTGAGCTCCGTCCCTCCACCTTCTGCTTTCCTCCGGTGGCTGGTGTGGACTTCCCAAAGGGCCCCCACCCCGGGCTCATCTGACCAGCGTGGCCAATGAGGCAGGGGCCAGTAGGACAAACATGCCCAGCTGGGGCTCGGTCCAAAATACTCTCGTCTCATCACGTGCCCCCGACAAGGTCTCTCTGAGCCTGGCCTGGTGCCCAACAATGTGCTTGGCGAGAGAGACAGCAAGAGACACAGAGAGAGAGAGACAAAGACACACACACAGACACAGAGAGAGACAGCTAGAGACACACAGAGAGAGACAGATACACACACAGACAAACACAGAGAGACAGACACACAGAGACACAGAGAGACAGACAGACACACACACTCACAGACAAACACAGAGAGAGCCAGACACACACCCACCCTGGCGAGCCAAAGGCTGTAAGGCAGTTGGGCGGTGTATTAGAGCAGAGGCTGATAAGTTTATTATCGAGAACATGAATTTGGTAGCGGGGTGAGTGTTTTCGGTATCAGCTGTTTGTATAAACATTGCTCAAGGCTGGTGTCGATAACCCCCCATCTACCAGCAGAGGCAGCCTGACGGATTAATAGCCAGGGACCTGCGGGCTCTTTGTAGCCGCATCCGTCCTGCCCAATTTGGTTCCTACCTGCGGTTGAGTCTGACCAGCGGGGCGGTGGGAATGATGGTGTCCGGGTGGTGTGATCACTGTATGCGGTGGAGTCTCGGAACAGTGACTCTTATCAGGAGTAAGGGGAGGGAACAGCCAGGAAATTCAAACAACAGGAATACACCCCACCCACGGTATGTCCCAGCCTGTAAGGGTCAGGGTACCTCACCGCCGGGATCCTTTGCATGGCCTAGGAAACAGCACAACTCCCTCCGCCCACGGAGCCCTTCCTTGCTCCTAGGCACTCAGGTGTCAGTGTAGCTGTGAGCATGGAGCCAGGGTGCCTGGACTGTGCCTAGGGGGGCAAGAAACCCGGCTAAGTGCCCCCTAAGCTACATGGGCACACAACTGCGCAGCTGCCTATTGAGCACCACACAGGCGCTCCGGACTGCGGCAGGGAGCAATGCTTGGCCCCTCCAGAGTGGGGAGAGGCGCCCATCCCACAGCCCCTGAACCCCAGCCCAGGGGCAGCTACACCCAACCCCCTTCATGCCCTGTCGGAGCCCTCGCCACCCCCTGCCCTCCAACCTCTGCCCCAGCCCTGAGCTCCCCGCCACCCCCTGCCCTCCGGCCTCTGCCCCAGCCCTGAGCTCCCCGCCACCCCCTGCCCTCCGGCCTCTGCCCCAGCCCTGAGCTCCCGGCCACCCCCTGCCCTCCGGCCTCTGCCCCAGCCCTCCGGCCTCTGCCCCAGCCCTGAGCTCCCCGCCACCCCCTGCCCTCCGGCCTCTGCCCCAGCCCTGAGCTCCCCGCCACCCCCTGCCCTCCGGCCTCTGCCCCAGCCCTGAGCTCCCCCTCACTGGCTCCATCGCAGCGCCCGCCCCGCCAAGCGGAGCTCTGGCTGCCACCCTTTCCGCAGTGAACGCACGTGCCGGGGCGCTCGCCGTGTGGATGCGAGGCCGGACGGGTCGCTGAACCACTTCCTGCATTGGGGGCGCTGGAGGGGTCTCTCCCCGTGTGGATCCGCTCCTGCTTGGACAGAACAGAGTGAACCGCCACGTCCTTCCCGGGGAGGGGGGGGGGGATTGGTGGGGTCTCTCCCCGGGGTGGGGGCGCTGGTGCCGCCTGAGGGTGGCGCTGTGGCGAAAGTTGGAGCATTTATGGGGGGGTTCTTCCAGGAGGACGGGGTGGGCTCTCCCCTGGGGGGGGGTGTCTCTCGGCTGCCAGGCAGCCCTGCTCAGGGCTTTGGGGGGCCCCGCGTGTCTCCCAGTCCCGGCCCGATGGGGGTTCGCGTCTCTGTTCTCCCCATGGGGATGGGAAGAAAGCAGAGCGCAGCCGAGCTAGAAACCAGAAACAACCCGCCCCCAGCTCCGAATGCGGCCCCGGGCCGGGGGACCCTGCGGGCTCAGATACACAGACCCCCCCCGCGTGCTGCTCCAGAGCCGGCTGCGCCCGGGGTGGGGGTGGGGGGCTCCGGAACCAGCCGCCTTTCGGCTCCGATCCCCCTGCCCCTGCTTCCCACAGGCAGCAAGTTCCTGAGCCCTGCGCCCCACTCACCGCCAGTCCGGGACGCGCCCTTCCCGGCCCCTGCGGCTGCTGTCCAGGACCCCTCCCCCCGCCCCACCAGCGCTTGGACCCGGGTTCGGGACCCAGCCCCGACCAGGGCGCCCCGGCGCATGGGTACAGTTGGATCCCGCCCCCATGAGGGCAGACTTTAGCCAAGGCCTGGGAAGGGTTAATCCCAACCCCGCCCCTTCCCCGGGCACGTGGTGCTGAGGCGGGGAGGGCGGAGGACTGTAATAGGACAAATCGAGACAACGGGGGGGTAGCGCCGGGGCGCCCCGGTCGGAGCTGGGTCCCGAACTCGGGTCCCGGCACTGGCGGGGTAGGAGGCGGGGTCCCGGCCTGTAGCCGCAGGGCCCGGGAAGGGCGCCCCGGCCGGGCGGTGAGTGGGAGCGCGGGTCGCAGAGGTAGGAACTCGCTACCTGGGGGAAGCGGGCCCGGATCGGAGCCGAAAGGCGGCTGGTTCCGCAGCCCCCCGGCTCCAGCCAGCTCGGGAGCAGCGGGGGAGTCTGTGCATCTGAGCCCAGCAGGGTCCCGCTGGCCTCAGGCCGCAATCGGAGCGGGGGGCGGAATGTGCATGGGGGGGGGTACCTGGTTCCTACACAGATCCCATCAGGCCAGGGCTTGGAGACCAGAGCTGCACTGGGCACTCGTGGGGGGCGCCCCGAAAGCCTGAGCAGGGAGAGACACCGGCCTAAATCCGAGCTGGCCAGTAGCAGAGACTCTCTTTCCCCCCCCCCCCCCCCCCGCGCAGGGCAGAGCCCACCCCATCCTCATGGAAGAAAAACCCCATAAATGCCCTGACTGCCGGAAAACCTTCAGCCAGAGCTCCACCCTCCGGCGGCACCGGCGCACTCACACGGGGGAGCGACCCTACCGGTGCCCCCAGTGCGGGAAGAGCTTTGCCGACAGCTCCAACCTCCTTCGCCACCAGCGGAGCCACACCGGGGAGCGCCCCTACACCTGTGCCCGGTGCGGGAAGAGCTTCGGGCACAGCGCCACGCTGGCCAAGCACGGCAGGACCCACACGGGGGAGCGGCTCTACCCGTGCGAGGAGTGCGGGAAGAGCTTCTCGGAGAGTGCCAAGCTCCTGGAGCACCAGAGGATCCACACGGGCTTGAAACCCTACAAGTGCCCGAGCTGCGGGAAAACCTTCTGCCACAGCTCCTCGCTGGCCAACCACCAGCGGGTGCACACGGGCGAGCGGCCCTACCAGTGCCCCGAGTGCGAGAAGAGCTTCGGGCGCCGCTCCATGCTCGTGCGCCATCGGCGGAGCCACACCGGAGAGCGTCCCTACAAGTGCCTTTGCTGCGGGAAGGCCTTTGCTGCGCTCTCCATCCTGGTCCAGCACGAGCGCATCCACACAGGGGAGAAACCCCACCAGTGCGCCCGCTGCGGGAAGCGGTTCAGCGACCCTTCCGTCCTCAGCCGGCACGCGCGCACCCACACGGGCGAGCGACCCTACACATGTGTCCACTGCGGGAAGGGCTTCAGCCAGAGCTCCACCCATGCCCAGCATCTGAGAACCCACACGGGCGAGCGGCCCTACCGGTGTGGGGAGTGCGGGAAGAGCTTCAGCGTGAGCTCCAGCCTTGTGGTCCACCAGAGGAGCCACACAGGAGAGAGACCCTACAAGTGTCCCGACTGCGGGAAGAGCTTTAGTGGCTGGCCAAATTTTAACAGGCACCTGCGGACCCACGCCCAGGAGTAAACCCGGGAAGTGATCCGATTCAGGGCAAAGCAACTGAGAGCTCTTTAGACAGCAGGGAACCAGAAAGACCCTGCAAATGTCCCAACTGCAGCCAGACCATCTGCCTCAGCTTGGCACTTAGGGTCTGTCTGGGGCAACCCTACAAACGCCCCCTGCTGCTGGCAGAGTTTTAATTGCAGGACAAACCACTAATGTTCATCAGAGGATCCACAGGAGAGACTGGCCTGAGAAATACGGGGGGGCAGTAAGCGTTGTACACAGCTCTGAGCAGGACTTGTGACTTGGAGGAGGAGCGGGGCTTTGTGGATAACATGGGGAGGGTGGTGACCTGGTTTCTTTTCTACCTCTTGTTTTTGGACACGCCATTTTGTGGCGCTGGTGCAATCATCTCAGAGGTTAAAAATTAAACTTGACCATGAAATGGTTGGTTTGTTCTGAATGTAACTCTTCATACTGTTGTAAGGAAGGGGGAGGAGAATTAAGTGTGTCTGAGGCTCATCGTGTCCCTTTGGGGTCCTGTTCCTGTGCCCCATCAGTTAGGACTGTTGGGGTTAGCCATGTCCAGTAGACACTACAGTTAGGTCATAGAATCCCAGGGCTGGAAGAGACCTCAGGAGGCATTGAGTCCAGCCCCCTGCCCAAAGCTGGACCAACCCCAACTCAATCATCCCAGCCAGGGCTTTGTCAAGCTGGGACTTCAAAACCTCTAGAGATGGAGATTCCACCCCCTCCCTAGGGAACCCATCCCAGTGCTTCACCACCCTCCTAGGGAAATAGTTTTTCCTAATATCCAACCTAGACCTCCCCCACTGCAACTTCAGACCATTGCTCCTTGTTCTGCCATTTGCCACCACTGAGAACAGCCTCTCTCCAGCCTCTTTGGTACCCCCCTTCAGGCAGCTGAAGGCTGCTATCAAATCCCCCCTCGCTCTGCTCTTCTGCAGACTGAACAAGCCCAAATCCCACAGCCTCTCCTCATAGGTCATGTGCTCCAGCCCCAGAATCAGTTTGGTTGCCCTCTGCGGTCAACATAAGCTGCCTCATATCAACCTAACCTTGTTAATGTCAACAGTCTAATGTAGTTCCCACCATTGGAAGTCTCTTCCTACACCTACTCAATGACTCCATGCCCACGAAGGGTATACGTGTCATTAGGTGGACGCAGTATCAGTGCAGACACTGAGGTGCTTACATTGAGGCTGCGCCTACACTGGCAGCTTCTTGCACAAGAACTCTTTTGCGGAAGAGTTCTTGTGCAAAAAATCTTCTGCAAGAGAGCGTCTACACCGCCATGTACTTTTGCGCAAGAGCATCCATGGCAGTGTGGATGCTCTCGAGCAAGAAAGCTCTGATGGCCATTTTAACCATACGGGCTTCTTGTGCAAGAAATTCATGTTGCCTGCCTACACTGGCCTCTTGTGGAAGAGCTCTTGCGCAAAAGGGCTTATTCCTCATGGGGAGAGGAATAACTCTTCCGGAAGAAGCCCTGTTTTCTGACGCTGTACTGTAAATTTACTTGCACAAGAACGCTCATGCAGTATAGACAGCCAGCAAGTTTTTGCGCAAGAAGCTGCCAGTGTAGACATAGCCCAAGTGTTGCTGCCTTCAGAAACCAGCCCCCGGTGCCCCACCTTGGCAATTAAATCGGTGCAAGCCCTTCTGGTGAACACATGCGCAGCCGCCACGAGGAGCGTAGTGTGCATGTGTGAAATCGATTCAATTCTTGCAGCGGTTGTACATTGACATAACTTAGAGGAACTTAACTCTGTCGTGTAGATTTGCCCTGTGTCCAGCATCCCACACAGCAACCTCCTTCTGCCTGGGCACAGACCAGATCTGATGCACAAATGTCCTCACTAAGGGACAGGCGGGGAGGGGCGGAGGGTGTCTTACTTCTTGGGACACTGCCTCAGCTATCTCCAGGCCAGACACGATGGGCCCTGTCCCAGGA
The DNA here is from genome assembly GCA_032595735.1 of Pelochelys cantorii. Taxonomy (NCBI): domain Eukaryota; kingdom Metazoa; phylum Chordata; order Testudines; family Trionychidae; genus Pelochelys; species Pelochelys cantorii. Next base: position 4,857,105 of record CM064329.1, read on the forward strand.
CACCCCATTCCGCTGCCTTTTCTCTGTGCCAAGCCCAGAGGCCTCAAGTCGCAGGCTGAGTTGCTGAAAAGCTAATGTCTGGCAGGCCAGTAGGTTCCTCGCCTGATGGCTGAATACAGTGCAAAGCAGTGACTGGCCAACCCACTGGTACAGGCACCTTACCTATGTCCTGTCCTGAGCCTGATCTGCAGAGCTACCTGGATCGATTTACATGCCCCCCCCCCCTTTGCCTTTCCAGAGCTGAGGAAAGAACCCAGGAGTCCTGGCTCTCCGCCCCCCCAACCTCTAGTCCCCACTGTCCAACAACTGGGGATAGAACCCAGGAGTCCTGCTCCCCACCCCACCCAACCTCTAGACCCTTCCCAGAGCGGGGGATCCAACCCGGAGTGGCTAATATCTGTGGTCGGCCCTCGAGGTAGCTAGGTTGGTGGCACAGCTGCACAGACCGCCCCCCTGTCCATGCTTTCCCAGCAGCTGAGGGGACTCTCCATCCCAAGGGCAGTTTGGCTCCGATCCCCACCGTGGTGCAACACTTCCTCCAGGCGGCAATTTCCTCTGCTGCGGTTTCCCTCCTAGGGGCCTCCTTGCGGCTCCTCTGGGTCTGCCCAGCACTCCCACTCAGTGCACTGCGGGGACTCCCCTCTGCACACAGGCAGTGAGGCCAGGTAAGATGCAGGGAGCGGGGCTGGAAGGCAGGTCCCTGCACTATTTACATCCCCTGCCAGCAGCGCTCTGGGCAACAGCCACACTCGGTGCTCATTGGTTTGAACCCTCTGAGGCCCCGGGGGATTCCAGCCAGGGAAAGAACCAGGGAGCCCCACAGCCTCCTACCTGCACCACCAACGACCCCTCCCGCCAGGCCTCCCGGTGTCGATGGGCCCCACTCGCCAGCGCGCTCAACCTTCTCTCTCCTGTGCCGAGCGGAGCAGGTTCTTCGCCTGCCCCTCGCTGTGCAGTCAGGGCGACGTCCCGTCCTCACCTGGCCTAGCCCAGCCACAGTCTGCCGGTGTCTGTCCTCCGAGTGCCAAACGTCAGTAGCGGCAGGTCAGGCAGAGCGTGATGTCACTGACAAAAGCCACGGGCTCGGTTCGGCGGTGAAGGCACTCGGCCAGGTTTATTGTCAGCGGAGCGTGGCATTCATTCCCTTTTTACGGGTACCCTGACCCATCTGTGCTCATTGCCACAAGCCTGCTTAGTCCGCCGCAGGATCTTCCGTGGCCCCATAGGCTGGACAAAGGGTTAAGGCAAAGTACCCAGTTATTGATAGACTGAGACAAACGACTTTTACGCATCTTCTTACATGCTCTGTGACATGTGTTTGCTCCCTCCCCTTGTCCCTGCTATCCTGGACAAAACATTGGTTCTTTTGTCAAAGGGCATTATCGTGTGCTAGGTGGGAATGAGTTTGTACTGGCTGGAATCTGTTTATGTAAATGTCTAGTACCTTGTACACTAGCAACAGCTTGGCCTAGTTCACGTTCTGAACAGCGAGCCTGCAGGCATCTGCTTTCATACATGGCCTGACTTTGGTCAAAGCCTTTGTTTCAGACCAGACCCCCTTGCTTTCTCTCTCCCTCCCCTCACTCCCACATAGGGTTGCCAAGTGTCCAGGTTTTGCCGAAATGTGTTTTTTTCTGGCCCCTGTCCGATTAAAAAAACAAAACAGAAAATACCGGACATGTAAGGCTGGCGGGAATAATCTTACCCTGCCATGTCTGGAATGGGTGGGAAGAAGTGAGGAGCGTGGGGATTCTAAAAGGCGTAGCACTTTTTTTTTTTTTTAACTCAACGAGTTTGGTCTCCCGTTGGGGTTTTTTTCCCCCATGTTCGGGATTTTTGGTGAAAGCACCTGGCAAGCCTACTACCACATCAGCCTCTGCAGCTCTAGCTGCAGCACAGGGTCTTCACTATATCATGTGGCAGTGAGTTCCACAGGGTCAATCCACAGCGTAGGAATTTTTTTTCTTTGTAATCAGTATTAAAAGAAGTTTTGGATTTTTGCCTGAGGTGGAAGTTGGCTCAGAGCTGTCAACTCAGCCCCTTTGTCTCTCACAAACACCCCATTTTCAGAAACTTTGAAATGACTGGAGAATTCAGACAAAGGATGTTGAGAGCTGGTTGTTCCAGAAGTACTACAATAGCACTTTGAGGCCCTGACCCAGTAACAATGTGCTGGACACTGCATAGATCAGGGGTGGGCAAATATCAGCCCATGGGCAAGAACCGGTCTACTAGTGTTAGCTCCTGACAGGCCCCCCACAACTATACTTACCTGCATGGCCACAGGTACCAGCGATTGCAGCTCCCATTGCCCATGGGTCACCATTCCCAGCCAATGGGAGTTGCGGGAAGCAGTGTCCCAGGCCTGTCCATAGGACGGTTGAGGCCCCATTGTGGGGCCCCCAAAGTCCAGGGCCTGAGCGGCCACCCTGAACCCTCCTATGGACAGGATGGCTCTGCTCACAACATCACAGTCATTGTAGCCAAACCGAGGCTACCTGGCTACCACCATCCGCTACTGCGCAACCCCTCCAGTTACAGCCCTCGCACAGTTACCGTGTCGTCATGGTGACATCACTCAATTATCACCTGTGCACCACTGCTCCAGCCAGGCTGACACTGCCCAGTTACTCCCATCCGTGAGCAGTGGGCTTTGGGGGGACCCAAGGCCCAGCACCCACCTCCCCTGGGCGTGGTACCTACCAGGGGCTGGGGGCCTGGAGCATCTGGAGACAAACCGAGGGACGTGTTCATGGCATCAGCAGGGCCTGAGAGAGGAGAGATGAGCAAATAAACCCCACTCCTGTCCTAGCGCGGAGGATCGACCCGACAATGCCTAACGCCCAGCTCTAACCACTGGGACACACCCCACAGCTGGGGATAGAAACTAGGAGTCCAGGCTCCCCTCCCACCCACGCACCCTCCTCTCTAGACCCCACTCCCCTCGCAGAGCTGGGGATAGAACCCAGGGGTCCTGTCCCCCAGCCCCATCCTATTGCTGCCCCCCACAGCACAGGGGCCCTACTCTGGGTAGGGCTCTCCTGGCAGCACACGGAGCCCGGGTCACGTGTGCACACGGAGCCCTGGCTCTGCACCAGGGAGATTTGATTGGGGGAGGGGAGCACTGGGGTTGCTTGGCTCTGAGGGAGGGAGATTTGACTGTGGGGAGGTGCTGGCTGGGATTGCTTGGCTCTGACGGAGGGGGATTTGGTGGGGGGGAGGGGCTGAGGTTGCTTGGCTCTGACGGAGAGGGATTGGGGGGGGGTTTGCTGGCTGAGGTTGCTTGGCTCTGAGAGAGGGAGATTTGGTTGGGGGGGCACTGGTTGGGATTGCCTGGCTCTGACGGAGAGGGATTGGGGGTGGGGTTTGCTGGAGGAGGTTGCTTGGCACTGAGGGAGAGGGATTTGATTGGGGGGACACTCGGGGGTGCCTGACTCTGAGGGAGGGGGATTTGGTTGGGGGGGCACTTGGGGGTGCCTGGCTCTGGCATCAGCTGGTAGAAAAGAGGAGGTTACTCACCTCCTGTAACTGACGTTCTTCAAGATGAGCGTCCCTGGGGGTGCTCCACTTCAGGGGTAGAGCGTCCCAGCGCCTCTGGATGAGTTTTGCTAGCAGTGCCTCAGCGGGGGCCGTGCACACGCAATGCGCATGAATTCCCTGACTAGCTATGCACATGCGTGGACCCCGGCTCCCTTCAGTTCCTTCTCTCTCCGGAACCCGGCGGAGAAGTGTGATTAACATGATTGCTTTTCATTTAATTTTGTTTATTTACTTTTTTTTTTAAGGTTTCTGAAATAGAGGGATGGAAGGGAGGGTAGTGGAGCACCCCCAGGAGCACTCGTCTCGAAGAACGTCAGTTACAGGAGGTGAGTAACCTCCTCTTCTCTTTCAAGACGCGTCCCTGGGGGTGCTCCACATCAGGTGACTAAAAACAATCCCTTTCTTATGGAGGTAGGGACTTTGGATCCGGTAAGTATGCCGTCTGCAGGACAGCCTTTGCTAATTTAGTGTGGCATAAAAGACCCGAGGCAAGCGAGTAGTGTTTCGCGAAAGCGTGATCCGTGGACCACATTGCTGCTGCACAGATGTCCTCCGGTGGCTTTCCTGAGGTATGCGATCGAGGTAGCAAGTGCCCTGGTGGAGTGTGCTCGGATTGGAGCAGGCGGAGGTAAGTTATTAAGTGAGTAACAGATATTAATACAATCCGATATCCAATGGGATAGTCTTTGGGATGATATTTTCTCTCCCATGTTATGGTTAGCGATGGAAACAAGCAGGCAAGGAGAGGACCTGAACGGGTTTGTTCTGTTGATGTAGAAGGACAGAGCTCTTTTGATGTCGAGCGTGTGCATCTGTGCTTCAAAGGCGTTGGAATGGGGCTTTGGGAAGAACACAGGTAGGTGTATTGTTTGATTGATACGAAAGGTCGTGCAGACCTTGGGTAAAAATTTTGGGTGTGGCAGCATGGACACGCTAACTTTGAGAAAAATAGTAAATGGTGGACCTGACATGAGAGTGGCCAGTTCACTTACTCTGCGCGCTGATGTGCTAGCCACTAGGAACGCTGTTTTAAGCGTTAAATGGAGTAAGGAGCATGTGGCCATAGGTTCAAAGGGCGGTTTTGTTAAGGTTGCCAGAACCAGGTGGAGGTCCCATGGTTCTTGTGGGGGTGACACATCAGGGTAAAGAGCTTGCAGGACCTTCAGAAACCATTTTGTCGTGGAGTGTGCAAACCAAGTGATGCCATCCAGTGGTACATGGAATGTTGTTATAGCTGCTAAGTGCACTCTGACTGAGGCTAATGAGAGATTAGACTGCTTCAGGTGTAGTAAGTATTCCAATATTGTTGGGAGTGGGGTTGTTTGTGGCGATATATTGTACTTGCAGGCCTAGTGTGTAAATGTGAGATGGATCCCTAAAAAGGGACAGGGTTGGAGAGTGGGAGGAGGGAGGGAAAGAAAGGGGATTGTGTATCCCTGGGAGATAGTTTGAAGTACCCATTTATCTGAGGTAATAAGTTCCCATTGGTGGAAGAAGGGGAGTAAACGAAACTGGAAGAGATTGTAAGGGTTCTGATTTGCTGAAGATGGCGATCCAGTTTTCAATCTCTCGACTGTAATCTCAAATTTGCTTACTGGATTGCCCTTGGCAGTTGGGGGTGTTGGTTTGAGACCGCCGCCTCCGCTGCCTGCTCTGACCATGGTAAGAGGGTTGTTTCTCTCTGTGGTACTGGAAGGGGAGATGCTGGTATCTTGGCCTGTAGTACGACTGATACTTATATTGTCTGGATCTCGTTGTAGGGGCCTGAATACCCAAAGATCGAAGGATGGCCCTGGAGTCTTTCATGGACTGAAGAAGCTCATTGGTCTTTGAGGAGAAAAGACTGTTACCCTCGAAGGGCAGATCTTCTACAGCTGTCTGAAGTTGCCTCAGGAAGTTTGAGGAGTTGTACCAAGCGACCTTGCGCATAGTAACAGCTATAGCCAATGCTCTAGTGACTGTGTCTGCTGCATCAAGCACCGCCTGGAGCGCTGTCTGCGAAATTGCCTGGCCCTCAGAGACAATGGCCTTAAAGTGCCCCTTTTTACTGTCTGGCAAATCATCAATAAATGAGTTCATTTTTATCTAATTGTTGTAGTCATATTTACTGAAAAGGGCTGAATAGTTTGTCACCCTCCGCTGGAGTGTAGCAGATGCATACACTCTCTTGCCAAAGGCATCTAGCCTTTTGATCTCCTTATCTGATGGGGTTGAGCAATTTTGTTGTTTATTTCTCTGTTGTGCAGCGTCCACCACCAGAGAGGTAGGGGCGGGGTGTGTAAAGAGAAACTCAGAGTCTTTGGGTGGCACTAAGTATTTTCGATCCTTTCTGCTAGTGGGGGAATCGAAGCAGGTGTTTGCCATAAAGTTTTTGCAGGTTAGAGAACGGGTGGATTGATAGGGAGAGCAATTTTTGAAAATGAGCTGTACTGTAGGATGTTAGTGAAGTCGTGAGGAGTCTTTTACCTCCTCCATTGGTATGTTCAGGTCTTGTGCTACATGTTTAAATAAATCTTGGAAAGAGGTCACATCTTCTGAGGTATTCCCAGTAAGGGTATGTCTACACTGCCACCCTAGTTCGAACTAGGGTAGCTAATGTAGGCATTTAAACTTGCAAATGAAGCCTGGGATTTAAATATCCCAGGCTTCATTTGCATGTTCCCGGGTGCTGCCATTTTTAAATGCCCTGTAGTTCGAACTACCTGACCACAGCTACATGCGGAACGGACGAGGTAGTTTGAATTAAAGCTTCTAATTTGAACTACCGTTAAACCTCCTTGCAGAAGGAATAAGGTATTTTTACCTTACTAATGTTGAAGTGTTTTGTATAGGTTAACCTATTAATGATCTTCACTTACTAGTATATATGTTAATGTGTTCCGATGGCCCTTTTGTGATTACATATTACATATGTTACTTTTTTCTTTTAATTGATTGTTTTTTGGGGGGGCTGCTCCCCCAAGGGATATGTTGTGGTGTACCTGGTAAGGTTAAATGGGTATGAAGTTAGGAAAGGCCCTATGTCAACCTGTCTTAGTGCATTCATTATGTTAAAGGTAGTAGCCATACATAGACCCTAATGCTTTAGCTTACCACAATTTATTTAGACAAATGGTTTTAAACATATGTATGCTAACTTTGCCTTAGCTCAACATACAAGATGTGGTCTGCAGGTCTCTTGTGTTACAGCCAAAATAGACTTTAATATAAACCTATTATAATAAAACAAATAATCAAACCCATAAGACAATAAAAAACTTATAAGATATATAGGCAAACCAGCAGGCTAATCTTAGACATCTCATGTGCCTCTTTTGTACATCAGTTTGTTCACAGGACACTTCTCTGATCAAAACTTCCCCTTAAACTCTATTTTTAATGCCCCAAATGCTTGGGGTTTTCTTTGGCCCCTTTATCTAAGCAAAGTTTATTTGTTCCAAGTTTATAGACCTTAAGCCGTAGGTTTCTTGCATTACTCCTGAATATAACACAAAGCAGTAATTACAACAAAGATAAACTAGTCTACTGGGCTACAATGTTCAATTCTTTTGTTCACTGGTCTGCTTTCTTAAATACATCGCTTCAATGCCTGGCTTTCTTAAGAAACAGTGTACAGTGTGCGTGACCTTGCTAAACCAAACACAAGTAAAAATGAATAAGTTGATTGCAGCAAACAACATGAAGGCCAGGGGAAAAAAAAAACACTGGCAAAGAAATGATCGGGAAGCTTATGGAAGCGCCAGTTGTGTAGACAGATTCCCTGTTGGCAAAAGTCATAATGGGGGTCGGTAACACTGCATACTGACTGAGGTGTGGGTTATTTGGAACAATCTTGTTCAGGGTCTGGTTGCCAGTATGAAACCTGGGAATGGGCAGACCCACCAGTGGGGGTAGGGTGCAAAAGGGGCAAATTGCCCTGGGCCTCTTTGAATTATCGCCAGAATGCTGAAGTGGAGTGCGGCTCTGTGTGGCTCTCGGGGCTAGGAGGGGGTGCATCGTGCTCTGGGCAGTGCTATGGGCTGACTGCCATTGGCCCTGCCCCTTCTGCCTCAGGCCACGTCCCCCACACTTTGCCTAGGTCCCACGGTGTCTGTCAGCTCCCCTGGGCACAGCTATGTTTGATAAGTTACTTACTGCCCATTCCGTAGGTTATCTACAAGGAAGGAATGGCTCTCTCCCAGGGCAATGGAAACCTACAGCACACCGCATCACAGCTGGCTATTGCTGAGAACGCTGTTGACTTTGTCATTCCAGTGTGTGGCCACAATGATTGCGGCCGAGACAATGGAACAGAAAAGCTCCATGTGTCTGTCTCCTGCCTAGCAAAGCTTCCCCACGGCGTGCCAGAGTACAATCGGGCTAATGCGCAGCGGTGTCACCCCAACCCTGCAGCCTGGGGGGGGTGTTACGAAGCCGTGCTAAACAGCAGCTCACAAACAGCCTAAGAGCATGCAAGTCACTGCCTGAGTGTCAGTCTGCCAGCTCCCCCAGGTTACTCTTTGGGTCTCACCAGCCTGGGTTGTACAGCAGGGTGACCCCAGCATACCCCCAGTCTTCAATTTTCTCCCAGAAATGTATATCCCGTGCTGCCCAGCTCTCTCCTAGACACTACACATTATATTAAGTCCGTTATTCTTCAGAGTTTGTGTAACCTATGGGTGGTCTCAAGTTCAGTTCATTGCCTTTCTCAAGTATCTAAAAATATAAAACCCCAACACCCAGAAAAAAGTAGCTGGAAACCCAGAGTTCAGTTAAAAGAAAAGGAGATAGAATCATGGAGGTTCGGTCCATCAATACTTAGCCAGGATGGGCAGGAATGCTGTCCCTGCCTCTGTTTGTCAGGGGCTGGAAATGGATGACAGAGGAGGGATCACTTGATGATTCCCTGTTCTGTTCATTTCCTCTGGGGCAATTGGCATTGGCCACTGTCAGCAGACAGGACACTGGGCTAGATGGACCTTTGGTCTGACCCCGTCTGGCTGTTCTTCTGGATTTTCAGATAGGATTGCTCAGGGTCAGCGACCCACATTCAAGTCCCAAAAGAACTAAAGACGTGAATTTAAACAAACAACTTGATAAACGCTAATGACAAAGAAACAAACCGTAATCTCCTTGTTACAGCACAACATGGCTGGTTGACAATCTACCAACACTATCACCAGAGTTATCCATAAACATAAACAAGGAAAAAATAAAATCTGAACTGTCAGTCCCCACAGAAAACACATTGGGAAGAAGCGGAGAGGACACATAGAGTCCTGCAAATCCATGGTTATTCATGGGTATCTGCATCTATGGATGGGGATGCAGATATCCACGGCTCATTTTTGCAGATGTCAATGCCGATACCAATTTTGTATCTCTATACGGCTCTGTCTATATACAGTAGTCTTCTGTGTCTGAAACAACATCTTCCCTTCCCTTGCCTGGAGGAATCTTCAGTTGCAAACCAGGCAGACTCTTCCTTTCTCCACTGAAACCACTGCTAGCCAGCTAACTGATTCACCAGTCATTCCGTTAAGTTTTAAAAAACCCCGTTACAAGAAAGTACAAACCTGAGAACAGTGAAGCAGGTTCACTATTGCTCCATTGAAAGGAAAGTGGGTTAATCACACTAGTTGGGACAATTTAAGTAAAATGGCTCGGCTAAAACGAAAACAACATTCAAAGCAAACACTTAAAATAGAAAAAAATATTTTTCCTCCTAGCCTCACTACAATCAGCATTGCCCATGTGCCCTGTTCCAGGGTGAACATCGCTCACCAGCTGCAAAGTGCTCAGGGAGAGGGACCCCGGCCTGCTCTCTGCTCCTGGCTTAGCCTCTCCCAGCTCACACAGGACACGTGAGCCTTAGGATCTGCCCTGCCTGCTCACTCTGGAGTCTGATCCCAGCAACAAGGTGCAGGGAGCCTTTTGGAGCAGCCCCCAAACTACCCCACTCAGTTCCAGAAGGTTCTGAGTGTGGAGAGCTAAACCCACCTAGCAATACTGACCCAGACACGACTCACTCCTACCTCCTCCCACAGGTCTCTTAAAGAGAGATCTCCCCGCTAGGCACATGGGTGATGTGCTAACCATACAATCTGCCACTCCACATGGAATTACCCAGACACTTCTATTCAAACACGCTGGATTCATTAAAACATGTTTATTAACTTGTAATGAGTCCCAGTAATTAGGCATAAAAGTCTGAAACAATTATAAAGAAAATAAAGATGACACCTGTTCAGCCTCTTCCCGACTTATGAACCGGTTATGGAATTGGTCGTAAGTCAGTTCGTTTGTAAGTCGGACCCCATAGAGTTACATGCGACCACGCTGTTCTTAAGCGCGGATCATGTTCATAACTCGGGGTCCGCCATTTACGACAACTTCAGTTGTAACTGCGAACAGTCGTAAGTCGACAGTTCACAACTCGGGGACCGGCTGCATAGGAACTGGGATTGGCTCTGTCATTACAATAGGTAATTTTCCACTTGGTATTCTCACCTTATCCACCGTGATTGAATTAGCTCTGATGTAACACTCCCATCTCTGTACCCCTACTATCTGATACTTTTTCTTTTACTTTGTGCATCAGAAATGAAATGACTCATGAAAGCTTATGCCATAAAATTGTTAGGCACTAGTAAACGTAAAAACAACAGTCTAGTGGCACCCTAATGACTAACTTAACAGACTAGATCAGATTCAATCAAAGTTTCTCACTACATGCTTTCAAGTCAAAGCATGTAGGTTTGGCTTCCTTCCTCAGCTTTCAGCAACTACTTCTTTCTCTCTTCAGGAGAAAGATGGGGAGGGAGGGCAGAGCGTAATCATCAGCAAACATTAGTTTTACCACACACAGACACAGACACACATACGCACACACCCCCAATGACAAAATGTTTCTGTTGAGAATACAAATGAGATGTTAAGCAGCTCACACAAATTATTGCTGGAAAATTTATCAGAGCGAATAAAACTTGTGAACATGGAGGCGTCGTTGAGGCTGGTTTCAGGATAAACACTTTGGATCATTTCCCATCAAAATCACAGAAAGGGAACTAGAATCCTGCCAAGTCTAATCTGAGTATGGATTAGCTCGAGTTGGCACCAGGGCGTGTTTTGCTGGTGGGAGGGTGGGCAGTGACCAGTCTTTACGCATCCTGAAGGTGGCAAACACAAGGGGGCAGGGTGGATCTGGAGCAGCCCAGCAGGAGGCAAAGCCAGGGGGTGTGACTGCATGGGGGGCTATTGTGTGGGGACGTCAGAAACAGGGGAGTAGCAGTCGGTGGCGCTCTGGGTCGGGCCAGCCCCCTCGCGCTCCACAGTGTCCATCATCTTCATCTACTGGCAAACTTGAAGAAGCCAAACTGGAAGCAGACAGAGGGGAGATGGTGAGAGCCGTAGGGACACGGGCTCAGAGCAGGAGGGGGAGAGATGGGCTGTGGGAACCTTGGAAGGAAAGACACTTGCCCCTCCCTCACTATCTGGGAGCACCACAAGTTCCAACCCTGGAGTGATAGGCTGTGGGGGAGGGGTATGAGCCCTGCCCCCCTCACCTTGTAGATGGCTGCAGGTATGCCACCCACCACGGTCAGGCCTCCCACGCTGCTGATCATGACCACGGACAGGTAGCTAGAGACCTCAGAGTGTTCCACCATTGTCTGCACCTGGGGGGAGGAGCCATGAGATGGGGACCCAGGAGTCCTGCCACCATCCCCCCATCTCTGTTCTACACCCCCAGACTCCACTTCTTCCAGAGCAGGGACAGGAGACCTGGCTCCCAGCTCTAACCACTAGCCCATGCTCTCTCTATCCTGGCACAGTCACTCTGGTACCTGGCGCTGGACAAATCCCTTCTTCTGGGTGTATTTCTTCTCCTCGTATTCAATCCGGGCCTCGCTCACCAGGGTCACTTTCTGCTGCTGAGTCTGGAACAGAGAAACTCCCTGTCCCTGATGGGAAAGGACACCAACCCGCCCAGAGCGTCATCCCAGGGGTCCCAGAGCAATTGACAGGCCGGTCGTACAGGAGCAATCCCTGGCCCAGCGCTGAGATGCAGCCACCTCTGGGGAGGGCACTGGGGCTGTTCACAAGGGGGGGTACCTCGCCCAGCTGGGAGGCAGAGGCAGCTCTTGTACCTGGGAGACCCACTGGAAGCTGACGTTCCCTTTGATCATGAACTCCAGAGACTGCTGCATTTCCAGGGAGGCGATTGTGCACCGGATCTTCTTGCAGGTGGCCACGGAGCAGTCCTGGGGTAGAAGGATATCGCTGGGTGTGGCAGAGTGTGCAGGGACTTGGCCTGGCCGTGGGGGTCTGGGTCTGTCTATAGCAGGAGGCCTTCCCCAAGCCCAGCCCCCCACTCGCTGTCTGTGTTAATGCAGGGGAAAAGGGGCTGCTGGTACCACACTGGCCTGAACTCACCAGCAGGGGGCGCTTGCTCATCTGCTTCACAAAGTCCTTGGAACCAGGTGTTCCCGCCTCAGTGGTGCACTGAGCCAGCTGGGGCTGGGGGCAGAGGAGGGAGAGGGAGGAAGGAGGGAGAGAGACACAATGTTAATGGGAGGGGAAATGCGACATGAGACCTTTTCACTCTTGGGGCGCTGGTTCCAATCCAGGCCCAGGGCAGGTAACTGCTGTTTGGGGGGTGGGGACATTAGAGCCACCCTTACCCATACACACAATACACCACTGCATAGGACACCTGAAAATGTGGGGCACCCCTAGGTTTTAATGTCCCCCCAGCTATTATTCCTGTCCCTGTTCTGTGGCTCTGCTTCCTCGGGAGAGGATTTAGCTGGCTGGAAAGTAACAAAGATGGGCAGAAGCATCAGGGGGAGCCAAGTTCATCTGTCCAGGATAAACTTCAAAAACAGCAAATGGTCTGGTAGCACATTATAGATGAACAGAACATGTAGATGGGGTCATGAGCTTTCATGGGCACAGCCCACTTCTTCAGATGGCCGGAGTGTGGAGTTTAGGGTGTTCCATACTAGCTCCGCTTTCCCTTCAGGATTTGTACATCCACTGCCTTCCCTCCTGCAACATATTTTTTACTTTGGATCTACATATTATTAGGTGCTACCAGATTATTTCTTGGTTTTAAGTTTCTCCTGGACAGACTAACTCGGCTCCACCTCTGAAGCTTTTAAATTGACTGTGTTCATCCACGGGGCCTTCATTTAAAATGTGCTTTCACAACATTCATTTGTGAGTTGCTGAACATTATCTTGACAATATCATCATTCCCACGCCGCAAGCTTCCAGTGTAATACTACTCTGTAGGGCCCCATAAATCCAAAGGAGAGTCCTGGGGGACATGGGGTCTCCTTTCCACTACCCTGGCCAAGAAGTCCATCCCAGCAGGGAGCGCTGTGGGGCCTGTCCCAGCAGGGGGCGCTGTGGGGCACAGCAGGTGTCACAGGGCCCGTCTCACACACACAAACCCAGGGAGAGGCAGGTACCTTGGAGGGGACGACCTCAGAGGCGTCCCACACACGGACCCCGCTCAGCTCCACGGGGAACTGGAACATGACCGACAGGGGGACGCTTCGTTGCCGCAGGTTCTTCACCTGGAAGAAACAGACTCTCCATAGGAACTGCAGGAAGAGAACGTGGCAGCTCTGATCCCCAGGCCCCAGCTCTACCCCTCAGACTCCGCTCCCCTCACAACGCTGGGGAGAGAACCCAGGAGTCCTGGCTCCCTGCCCACCCCACCCCTCTGTGCTCTAACCCACTAGATCCAGCTCAGGCAATTCCACTCTTGCCGCCTGCTCTGAGCCCCCCCCCACCCTTGCTTCACCTCCCCCTCACACACTGTGCAACCGGCCTCACCTTGTACCAATGTGTCACTGGCACACTTGTCTCTGCCGCCTTGGCAGAGAAGTTGATGTACTTGGTCGACTCCTCGAGGCTGGTGGAGGAACAAGAGGGATGGGAGTGTCGTGGGTGGAGCTGAAGGATGGCAGTGGGGTGCAGGGAACAGGAAGGGGGCCTCTCCCAATGTCTCTGCACTGACCTACCTGGTGAGGATGATGAAGATGCTGTACTTGACTGGCAGCTCCGCCTGGTGAACCATGCGCTCGGAGATGGGACTGCCATTGCCACTGGAGGGAGGGGAAGGCAAAGGAGAGATGTGAGGAGATGTAGCCAGATAATTGTGATGGGAAGGTGCGTCACAGACCTCTGCCCAGCCCTACTCCATGCACTGCCCCTCCACTGCCCCCACCCCACCCCCTGGCCCTGCACAGCCCCTCACCTGCTGGCTTTGGCTGTGATCTGCAGCCTGTCCCCCAGGTCGGCCTCAGAGGAGACATCAAAGGTGGCGATGAAGACGGCCTGGGAAACACACGGGGGGTGAGAGAGTCGCTGGGCTCGGGGCCTGGGGAACTGCCAGAGACTGTGGGGGAGGGGCTGGCGTGGCGATTTGGGGGAGGGGGCTGTGGTATGAACTGAGATGGATAAATGGGCCCAGAGAGGCAAAGCTGCTACCATGGCCCTGGCCCTGCCCAACATCAAACAGCCTGAACCACGTCTGGGATCCCGAGACCCCAGCCGGCTTCGTGCAACAGCAACGCCCCATTAACCATCCATTTAAGGACTGCAAAGGGTTAGGGAACAAGCTAACCCCTCCCCTCACGATCATCTCCTCCAGTTGGGCCTCATTTCCAGCCCCCCCAGTCTGGCACCTGGTTCCCAGTCCCGGGACGGCCTGACCCAGCCTGGAGTGAGCTCAGGGCTCCGTTCACACTGACTTGCCAGGCTCCCCTGGCGCTGGCCCCAGCACATCCCTCGCCACGCGCTGGACTGCCCCAGTGACCTGCCGCTTCTGCTCACAGCTGGGTTCACACCTGGGGCATTCCCAGGCGAGGGCCCGTCCCTACCTGGGCTTCGCTCCAGAAGATGGGGGGGTTGATGTGGCAGGTGCTGTTCCTCTGAGTCTGCTCCTCTGAGCTCACGGCCGAGCTGCACTTAATGGCCATGGTCCTCCTGTTAGACTGAGCACAGGGACCAGCCAGTGAGAGACGGGGCCCAGAGCGCCCCCTGCTGGTTCCCCACCTACTCCCTGCAGCACAACGCCCCCGATGGGCCCCCGCCTGCTCCCTGCGGCACAGCGCCCCCTGCTGAGCCCCCCGCCTGCTCCCTGCAACACAGCGCCCCCTGCTGAGTCCTCTGCCTGCTCCGCTATCATAGCACCCCCTGCTGAGCCCCCACCTGCTTCCTGTAGAACAGTGTCCCCCTGGAGATCCTCCACACACTTCACCCCCTCTAGAGCCTGTCCCTTATGCTGGTGTGCATTGGGGTACCTGGAGCAGCAGGACCCGGCGGTAGGACAGCGCGGCCGGGTAAAAGAACTGCACCGTGGTGCTGTAGGAATTTTCCCCGTGGTTCTGGATGGAGACAGTGATGTTCAGTTCAGGGGTAGCTGCAACCACCAGGGCGCTCAAGCTAAGTGGGAAAGAAAGGGGTGAGTTGCTCCAGGGCAGTGCCCTGGCTGCTCTGTCATCTTCCCATGGCAGTTCCCAGCTGACAACTGGAGTGCTGTGAGCTTCCCATAACAGTGCCCCCCCCCCCCAGGGAACACCATCAACCCCACAGCAGCGCCTCCCATCCAGGATCTATCAGCTCAGGAACCCTGGCAAAATCTCCAACTGCATGTTGAAGATCTGAGGAGTAACCGAGCTGGACGGGTTCCCCGACTGGGGAGACCCATGAGTCTTGACCTAGCACCTTGGATCTTGCTCTGACAACTTATGGAATCCTTACCCCACTCGGTGACTTACCCAGAGAAATTGAAGGAGATTTCTAGTTGGTCATTGCAGCGGCCATCGGTGCTGCAGTCGTTCTGAAATGAGAGCTGGGGAGAGACCCAAGAGAGGAGGGGTCAGGTGGGTGGGGAGGAAGTTACAGCAACCCCTGCCTGAGCGAAACTGCAGGCACCCTGGGACCCTCCAGGTTACCCACAGAAGCTTCTAATCCCCTGCACAGGGTACAGCCAAACCCATTATCAGCGCCCCCCACCACCACCACACAGACACACAAACAGACACACAGACACGTTCTCTGCCTTCCACCTCCCTGCTCTGGCCAGCGGCAAAATCTCACTTCTAGGGATGCTCTTGGTTGCAGAGGGGCTGGGGAACAGGGCATGGAGCCATCCCCTCTAGGGGCCCCTGGCCAAAATACATTATTTAAAACACTTCAGCAAAGATCATTTTTAGACAAAAACATTTTGGTTTTTGGACCGAAATTTTGGGAGCTCTGAGGAGAAGTTGGAATGTTCTGGTTCAGGGAGATGGGTCCATCACCAAGACAAACGCAGCATCGGTCTCTGTCCCCCCTGGGGTCTGCACTCTGTATGGGGTTCAGGAACCTGCTGCTCCCTCTGAACTTTGCAGTCTCTTGATTTTGAACTCCAAGGTCACTGGCTCGATCCCTGCAACAGACCCACCCTGGTGCTGGGCTCCGGCACCTTACCAAGCCTGCAGACACCAGCACAGAGTCCTCACTCAGGATGGGTCTGAGGCCGCCTGTGGCAGCAATGGGCTCCCCCATCAGATTGTAGTTGAGGCGCAGGGTGATGGGGGTCAGGGTGTCCTCAGGGCAGAACTGGAAAGACAGAGACATGTCAGGCCCCTGAAGGGAAAGGGAGGCTGGGTAGGATCTGCTGAGAGGTTTGTTCTCTGGGTGGTTTGGAGCAAGAGGCAAGGTTGCAGGGGCAGACACAGCGGAGGGGAAGGAGCCGTGACCCCCCTCCCCCCCCCACACACACACATACTCACAGGTAACATTATCTGATGCATCTCACATCTCTTCTCAATGCCCAGACGCAGCTCTCTGCTCAGGACGGGGCCTGTAGATTCAAAGCCAGCTCGGATCTTCGTCCACCCAGGATCCAGGGCCAACCTGCACTGGATGGTGCTGTAGATCCTGTCACCTATGAGGGAGGGGAAACGAGGGACAGAGAGAGACTGAGGCTATGTCTACACTGCAGGCCTTCAGTATCTCAGAAAAGCTATGCCGCGTCCAAGGAACATGTTTGCTTTTCCGAAAACAATTTCAGAAAAGCGGACACGTTCTTTCGCCAACCCTATAAACCTCGTTGTATGAGGAAGAAGGGATGTGCGGAAAGAGGAGGTTTTTCCGAAATCTGGTGCCGTGTAGACACCCCAAATTTGGGAAAAGCCTCTTCCGAAAGAAAAGAGAAAAAAGATACGCAAATTCCATATCTGTTTCCGGCTTTTCTTTGTAGTGTAGACATAGCCGGAGAGTGGGACCCTCAAGGGGAAGTAGGACACAGGCCTTTCCCTCCCAGAGGGTGCTGGCTCCAATCCAGCCCCCAGGCAGGGGATTGCCTGGCTCAGAGGGAAGGGAAACCAAGGGTGGGTTTGGTCTTACCTAGGTTGTCCCTGGTGCTCTTCGTGATGGTGAAGCAGACCTCTGCCCTGCTGGCCTCTGTGTTCAACTGCTCCTGCCCCTGGCAGTCAAAGGCTGAGGCAGGGATTGTGGAGGGCTGAAAGCAGATGGACACCTCGACTCTGAGCACTGGCTGTGACCTGCCATGGAGGGAACAGAACCATCACCCAGGTGCTCCCTGCATTGGATCTAGGCCCCGCCCCAGAGCCTCCCATCCAGCCTGGATGTGCTCACAGCACCCAGAAAGAGGAGTTACAGACACGCAGCATTGCTAGAGGAAACGGGGAGCAGAGAAGACAGCAACAAAGCTGTCATTGTGCCATTCTCCAGCATGGGGCAGCACACACACACACATACACACACACACTGTACTAGTGCTGTCTGTGGCCTTGTCTATCAGCGGTAACTAAGAAGCATGGCAGATTACTTGTTCTCAATATCAAACATTGCCTCAAAACCCCCCTCATTCAAATAGCCCCCACTGTGCCCCTCAGGAGCCGTGGTATCTGGCTGCTCAAAATCATCATCCAGAAGATCAACCTTAGCACTATACCTCATGGCCATCTTTTCATCCTTTTCACCCCACAAAGGTTATGGAGCATACAGCAGGCAGCTATGACTGTAGGAATGTTTTCTTCACTTAGATCTCACTTGCCATAATGGCATCACCAGTGCACTTTCAATCTGCCAAAGGCACATTCCACCATCACTCTGCGACTACTCAGTCTGTTCTTGAAGCACTCCTAGCTGCTGTCCAGGTTTCCCATGTAAGACTTCATGAGTCATGGGAGTAAGAGATACGCTGGGTTTCCCTGGATCACTATATGCATTCCAATATCCCTCACTACAATCTTTTGATACGGACAGAAAGTCACTGCTTGCAGCTTTCCCTTCAGGCCAATGTTTCTGAAGTTGTGAGCATCATGCACCTTTCCAGATCTTCCATCGTTGATGCCAGCAAAACACCCACAGATATCTACAAGGGTCTGCAATACCAGAGAGAAGTGTCCCACTTTTGTTTATATAATCTACCAAAAATAGTCCGGGGCCAAAACTGGAATGTTCATTCCGTCTATCGCCCTGCTGCAGTTGGGAAATTCTATTTCCACAGTGCCATCCTCTATTTCATTCACAATGCCAAGAGTCACTGTCAGGGCTGTTCCTCACTCTGGCCTTCCGAGTTCAGAAGTTGGGAGCCCGCAAGAAACCTTAAAAATACCTTGCCTCTATAAAATTATGCTTGAAAGATACTCAAGGTTGTAGATTCCCTGGCTTTGGGAGGTAGCTGCCACCCAAGTGAGGAAAAAAACCTTTCTTCTTGAACCCAGAAAGAATGAATTGGGGAACTTTTTCCAGAGGGTACCCCAAGGTCTTTTATCACAAGAGAGCTTGAAAAAAATAAAACAAATTTTAATCTCTGATAGCTGACCTCTCAGTCTTAAGCATGCACACCTTCTATTACCTTGCAGGACACAAGAATCAAATCATAGCCTTTAAAAAGGTAACATGACAAACAGATATAGATATTAACAAGACAAAAAGATATAAGTTCATAAATCATAACTGGTTGCTAGATGTTACAGAGCAACTGAAAAAAGAACAGATTTAAACACAGAGAAAATCATATATCTGGGATACAGATTAAAATGCAGTATATAAGGGGGGCATATGGACTTAACACTGAGAAGTTTAACCAAAGAAAAGAAAAAGTTACTCACCCTGTGCAGTAATGATGATACTTCGAGATGTGAGTTCCTGTGGGTGCTCCACTCAGGTCTTAGTGTGTCCACGTGTCCCTGATCAAAGATTTTTGCCTAGCAGTGCCTCCTGTGTTGAGCCTGCACAGTTGCCATCTTGCACTGTTTTTGTCTGTTAGATGCACGCACTGTGCGAGCCTCCCTATGTTCCTTTTCTATCGGAAATTCGATAATGGACTCTAGGACAGCATCCCTTCTCCAGGACAGCAGCGATGGACGGTGATAGGTCTGCTGTTGTTACCTGCACGGAGTGTGCCATGTTTGTCTTCCTCCCGGAAGAAAGAACGGATTTCATCTGCACTAAGTACAAGCTGGTCACCATTTTGGAAGAAAAAATTAGAGGACTGGAGGCCCAAGTGTCGACCCTACGCTCGATCAGAGAGGATGAAGACTTCCTCAATAGAAGGCAGCGTTTAATCCTTCAAGCACGGCAGGCAGAAGAGCCAGAGAGGGCAGTACGGGACCAGGAAGAGAACTGGCAGCATGTAATTTCTAGAAGGGGAAAAAGGGCAGCACGGGAATCCCCCAATGCTATAGAGGCAAGTAATCGCTTTCAGGCTCTCTCCACAGGCTCTGCAGTGCTGAATGCTTTGGAAGGGACCTCACAAGGGAAGAAACCGGAAGGGAACACCATCTACTGGAAGGCATGGGATGCGTAGTCCTAGGGATGGGGGTTCCACGGCCATCACCCCCAAAAGAAAATGACAGGTGGTGGTGGTCGGGGACTCCCTCCTAAGAGGGACTTAGCCATCCATCTGCCGTCTGGACCTGGAATCTCGAGAGGTGTGCTGCTTACTGGGAGCTTGCATTCAGGATGTGACTGAGAGGCTTACCAAATTGATCACATCTTTGGATCACTACCCCTTCCTGCTTCTCCATGTGGGAACTAACGATACGGCCAAGAATGACCTTGAGCGGGTTACTGCGGATTATGTAGTACAGGGAAGAAGGATCCAAGAATTCGGAGCGCCAGTGGTGTTCTCGTCCATCCTCCCTGTTGAAGGGAAAGGACTAGGCAGGGATCGTCAAATTGAGGAATTAAATGCGTGGTTGCGCAGGTGGTGTCGCAGAGAGGGCTTTGGCTTCTTCGACCATGGGACTCTGTTCTGGGCACAAGGATTGTTAGTAAGAGATGGGATCCACCTAACCAAGAGAGGAAGGACCATCTTCGCGGGCAGGCTTGCAAACCTAGTGAGGAGAGCTTTAAACTAGGTTCGTCAGGGGACGGTGACCAAAACCCTGAGGGGACTGGGAAAGTCGGATACCGGGAAGAAATGCAAAGAGGAACAAGCAACAAAGGAGGACCCCTGATTTGAATGGACAAGATAGGGCAATCAACTGGTTATCTGAGGTATTTGTACACTAATGCGAGAAGCCTGGGCAACAAACAGGAAGAACTGGAGGCCCTGGACCAGTCCAAGAAATATGATTTAATTGGAATAACAGAGACTTGGTGGGATGACTCGCATGACTGGAGCGCTGTCATGGAAGGGTATAGACTGTTCAGGAAGAACAGGAAGGGGAGAAAAGGAGGAGGAGTTGCACTATATGTAAAAGAGCACTATGATTGTTCTGAACTCCAGTATATAGAGGGAGAAAAACCTGTTGAGAGTCTATGGGTTAAGTTTAAAGGAGCAAACAACAGCAGTGATGTTGTGGTTGGTGTCTGCTACAGGCCACCGAATCTGGTGGATGAGGTAGATGAGGCTTTCTTTGGACAACTGAGAGAAGCTTCCAGATCACAGGCCCAGGTTCTCGTAGGGGACTTTAATCACCCTGACATCTGTTGGGAAACCAATACGGCAGTACACAGGCAATCCAGGAAGTTTTTGGAGAATGTTGAGGATAACTTCTTGGTACAAGTGCTGAAGGATCCGACCAGGGGCCGTGCACAGCTTGACCTTCTGCTCACAAACAGGGAGGAACTAATAGGGGAAGTAGAGGTGGGTGACAACCTGAGAAGCAGTGATCATGAGATGGTAGATTTCAGGATCCTGACCAAAGGAAGAAAAGAGAGTAGTAAAATACACACCTTGGACTTCAAAAAAGCAAATTTTGACTCCTTCAGAGACCTGATGGGCAGAATCCCCTGGGATGCTAACATGAAGGGGAAAGGAGTCCAGGACAGCTGGCAGTATTTTAAAGATGCCTTATTGAAGGCACAGAAAGAAACCATCCTGATGCATAGCAAGAGAGGCAAGCATGGTAGGAGATCAGATTGGCTTACAGGGGAAATCCTTAGTGAACTTAAGCACAAAAAGGAAGCTTACAAAAAGTGGAAACTTGGACAGATGACCAAGGAGGGGTATAAATGTATAGCTCGAGAATGCCGGGGGGGGGGGGGTATCAGGAAGGCGAAAGCGCAAATGGAATTGTGACTGGCTAAGGATGTGAAGGATAACAAGAAAGTTTCTACAGGCATGTTAACAAGAAGGTGATCAGAGAGGGTGTGCGGCCCCTGCCGGATGAAGGAGGTAACCTAGTGACAGATGATATGGGGAAAGCTGACATACTCAATGCTTTTTTTGCCTCTGTATTCACGGACAAGGTGGGCTCCCAGACTAATGCGCTAAGTGACGCAAGATGGGATGAAGATGGACAGCCCTTGGTGGGTAAAGAACAGGTTAGGAAATATTTAGAAAAGCTAAACGTAAACAAATCCATGGGTCCGGACTTAATGCATCTGAGGGTACTGAGGGAGTTGGCAAATGTCATTGAGGAGCCTTTGGCCATTATCTTTGAAAAGTTGTGGAGGTCGGGAGAAATCCCAGATGATTGGAAAAAGGCAAATGTAGTGCCCATCTTCAAAAAAGAGAAGAAGGATGATCCAGGAAACTACAGGCCGGTCAGTCTTACCTCGCTTCCTGGAAAAATCACGGAAGGGATCCTTAAGGAATCCATTTTGAGGCACTTGGAGGAGAGGAAAGTGATTAGGAATAGTCAGCATGGATTCACAAAGGGCAAGTTGTGCCTGATCAATCTGATTAGCTTCCATGATGAGGTAACTGGCTCTGTGAACGTGGGAAAGTCCATGGATGTGATATACCTTGACTTTAGCAAGGCTTTTGATATGGTCTCCCACAATATTCTTGCCAGCAAGTTAAGGGAATGTGGATTGGATAAATGGACAGTAAGATGGATAGAAAGATGGCTAGAAGGCCGGGCCCAGCGGGTAGTGATCAACAGCTCGATGTCAGGATGGCGGTCGGTTTCTAGGGGAGTGCCCCAAGGTTCGGTTCTAGGACCGGTTTTGTTCAATATCTTTATTAATGACCTAGATGAGGGGATGGATTGCACTGTCAGCAAGTTTGCGGATGACACTAAGCTAGGGGGAGAGGTAGATACGCTGGAGGGCAGAGATAGGGTCCAGAATGAGTTAGACAAATTGGAGGATTGGGCCACAAGAAATCTGATGAGGTTCAACAAGGACAAGTGCAGAGTCCTGCACTTGGGACGGAAGAATCCCAAGCATTGTTACAGGCTGGAGACCAACCAGCTAAGTAGTAGTTCTGCAGAAAAGGACCTGGGGGTTACAGCAGATGAGAAGCTGGATATGAGTCAACAGTGTGCCCTTGTAGCCAAGAAGGCTAATGGCATATTAGGTTGCATTAAGAGGAGCATTGCCAGCAGATCCAGAGATGTCATTATTCCCCTTTATTCGGCTCTGGTGAGGCCACATCTGGAGTATTGTGTCCAGTTTTGGGCCCCCCACTACAAAAAGGATGTGGACACATTGGAGAGGGTCCAGCGTAGGGCAACCAAAATGATTAGGGGGCTGGAGTATATGACCTATGAGGAGAGGCTGCGGGAGTTGGGTCTGTTTAGTCTGAAGAAGCGAAGAGTGAGGGGGGATTTGATAGCAGCCTTCAACTTCCTGAAGGGAGGTTCCAAAGGGATGGAGAGAGGCTGTTCTCAGTAGTGACAGATGGCAGAACAAGGAGCAATGGTCTCAAGTTGTGGTGGGAGAGGTCCAGGTTGGATATTAGGAAAAACTATTTCACTAGGAGGGTAGTGAAGCACTGGAATGGGTTACCTAGGGAAGTAGTGGAGTCTCCATCCCTAGAGGTGTTTAAGTCTCGGCTTGACAAAGCCTTGGCCGGGTTGATTTAGTTGGGATTGGTCCTACCTAGAGCAGGGGGCTGGACTGATGACCTCCTGAGGTCTCTTCCAGCTCTATGGTTCTATGATTCTATGACTCCAAGTAGAGGGGAAGAAGGGCAGGTGGTGGAGCACCCACAGGGACACACATCTTGCAGAACCACATGGCTGGCGAGCGAGGCTCGCTGCAGTTTGGCGAGCCCTGTTGATAAATGTAAAGTAATGCACACTGGAAAAAATAATCCCAGCTATACATACAATATGATGGGGACTAATTTAGCTACAACTATTCAAGAGAGATCTTGGGGTCATTGTAGATAATTCTCTGAAAACATCCACTCAGTGTGCAGCGGCAGTCAAAAACACAAATACAATGTTAGGAATCATTTTAAAAGTGATAGAGAATAGGACAGAGAATATCTTTTTGCCTCTATATAAAACCCTGGTACACTCACATCATGAATACTGTGTACAGATGTGGTCACCTCATCTCAAAAAATGTATATTGGCATTGGAAAAGGTTCCAAAAAGGGCAACAAAAATGATTAGGAGTTTGGAAAGGGTTCTATATGAAGAGAGATTAAAAAGACTTGGACTTTTTATCTTAGAAAAGAGGGGACTAAGGAATATAGAGGTCTATAAAATTATTATTTTTGGTGTGGAAAAAGTGAATAAGGAAAAGTTATTTACTTATTCCCACAGTATAAGAACTCGGGGGTCACCAAATAAAATTAATAGGCAGCAGATTTAAAACAAACCAAATAAAGTTTTTCTTCTCTCAACACACAGTCAACCTGTGGAACGACATCTGCTAGAGTGGTGGTAGATATGGGTGCTTTCTGTAGAGCATATTGTTGTGCGTAAGTCTGATGGGAAGACCATGTTGCTGCTCTACAAATGTCTGCTAGTGGCACATTATGTAGGAAAGCCGCTGATGTGGCCATTGCATATTTGGAGTGTGCTCTAAGGATCTGTGGTTAGCTGATAGGACGTGTATCTGCAACTACCAATCCACTGGGAAATCCATTGAGCAGAGACGGCTGTTCCCTTGTGGGAACTGAAAAAAGATGAAGAGTTTGTCTGATTTCCTGGGCTCCTTGGTCCTCTCTAATTAAAAAGCGAGGGCTCATCTGACATCTAGAGTGTGCAAGATGGATTCTCTCAGAGAGACATGAGGTTTAGGAAAGTACATGGGCAAGTATATGGGTTCTTTCAGGTGGAAGTCCAATATAACTTTAGGGAGACACCCAGATGAGGTGTAAGAATGACCCCATCTTTGGTAAAGGTAGTGTACTGTGGATGAGCCATGAGGGCTGCAATTTCACCCACTTGTCTCAGATGTTATTGCCACTTGGAAAGCCACTTTCATGGATCGATATTGCGGTGGGGTAGTGGCTAGTGCTTCAAAGGATGGCCTAGTGAGCGTGTCAAATACTAGGTTTAGGTCCCAAGGAGATACAGGCGGACATAAATTTGGATGTGTTTTCCACAAACCTGTTAAGAAATGCTTCATCATGGGGTGTGCAAAGAGTAAGAGATCATCAACTGGTTTGTGGGAGGCTGTGATCGCAGAGAAATGCCATGTGCAGTTTGTGGTGATGCTGGTGTGGGAGAGTAAGACAGTTTTTCTGCCGTTTGCCTATACAGGCTAGAGCAAGGTACTGTTGGAAAGCACGGTGAAGCCGCTCTCTGCACCGATGGAGATGGCGCGGCCAGTTGCAAGTCTTTTTGTATGTGCCACATTTAACTCACCGCTTTTTTATGCTCCAATGTCAGAGTGCACTTTAACTCCGCCTGCCAGGAGCTGGCTTGTTGAATCGGTGCCAGATTGTCTTAGGATGCAGGCAGCAGCATGTCGGGCTTTGTCAGTGGTGTGGGTCATTTAATTTCATCAGCAGGAGCCAAGGGGAGAGTTCTCCATTTCAGTTCCGATTCAGCTCTCTTTGCTGAGGTCGGTTTATGTTTCTCCATCGTGCTAGAAGTTGATGGCACCAGGAAACTAGTAGCCCAGGATGTGGTGGGCAGTGATCATTCTGGGAAATGTGTGGCACTGAAGCTTCTCTGTGGGGCAATGAACTAACCCTCTCATGGGGCGTTGAGCATCCCCAGGTCTTTGAGGACTTATCCCATGGTGGTTGGAAGGATTTCTCCCAGAGAAGGTTCTTCAAATTCATTTTGAGGTCTTTCCTTGCTCTGGCCATCATGTTTTGACAATACAGGCACGTTTGCGCTGAGTGGCTTTCTCCTAAGCATTTTATATAAGAGGTGTGTCCGTCAGCCCCCGGCATGGACTCCGAACATGACTCACATTTCTTAAAAGCAGGGGAGCCTGGCATGTCAAACAAATGAGAAAGTTCAAATTTAGGGGGAAAAAACAGAGTAGGAAGGCAAAAAAAAAAAAAGCCCCTGGCGCAGTAGGATTTTTTCCCCTAAAATAGAGAAGTAGGTAAAACTAAGTAGAAACTGACTCAAACTATGAATGACCATTAAAACTAGCTCGACTATTTTACTCTTTTCTGTCAGAAAGGAGAGCACGACTGCGACTCCATCTTCAGCGGAGGACAGTAGAAAAGGAACGGAGGGAGGCTTGCACCACGCATGCACCTAAAAAACAAAAACAGCACAAGATGGCAAATGTGCATGCACAGCATGGGAGGCACTGCTAGGCAAACATCTCTGATCAGTGACACGAGATGCACTGAGACCTAAGTGGAGCAGCCACAGGGACACCACTTGAGGAAGAATAACCTGATTGCATCTAAATAGACATTCCCTATCTGCTCACATATCTGTGTTTCAGGGTTCCGTCCATTCCCGTGCCCAGTTTTCTTTGTAGCATGCTAGTCCTACCAGGTTCAATTCATCTTGTTCCCTCAGTTGCTGATTTAAAACTCATACAAAGGAAAACAGCAGGCAGGTCCCTTTCCATTCAAATGTCACATGTTCTTTTCATTGGTTCTCCTGGCTCACTGCCAACACTTTCTAGCTACCAGGGTTTAATCCTTTGGTTACTGAATACTGGGATGTCCAGAAGAGGACAGCACTCCTCCTATCCATCAGAGTCACACAGTCCTTTGTAGCAGGACTCTATTCATGGCCATGCGCACTTGCAGCAACTCAGCCTCCACCATCGACTTCATGACTTCAAACTGATTCACAACCAAATAGTAGAAGGTCAGGGTTACCAGCTTCCAGACTGTAATAATCACAGGTTTCTCTATCAAGAAGTCGGCCCTCATTCAGGTGTCATGCACTTCAAGACATGGAAGTGGGACAAGCGGTGCTCACAGATCCAGGAAGGTGGCTTTCTACATCAGAAAATTCTGTACCCCCTACCCATCATCCCAGAGCTGCACAATGATGCAATCCCACCAATCAGTTCTTGTTTCCCAAGCCCAAAGGTGACAGTCCACTATGTGCAGCTGGTCCGTGAATACTAAAAGCAACCTGGGGTTGTTTCTTTCCCTTGCACACAGCAGGTCAGGCAATTCTGATTCCTGTTCAAGTTGGGAGCTCATGATACACTGCATCACAATTCATGATGTGTTCGCTACAGGACAGAGCAGTGTGGGACCCATCCTTTAGGACACAGGTGGTAGGCTGCAGTGAACAGGAATTGAAAAATACCACAGGATATAGTTTGGAGCCCATGGAATGCTGGGATGGAAAGAACTGCATCATGGTCTCCAGAGAAGAGCAACAAGAATGATTAAGGGTCTGGAGAACATGACCTATGAGGGACGGCTGAAGGAATTGGGTTTGTTTAGTTTAGAAAAGAGAAGATTGAGGGGGGACATGATAGCAGTTTTCAGGTATCTAAAAGGGTGTCATAAGGAGGAGGGAGAAAACTTGTTCATCTTGGCCTCTGAGGATAGAACAAGAAGCAGTGGGCTTAAACTGCAGCAAGGGAGGTTTAGGTTGGACATTCGGAAAAAGTTCCTAACTGTCAGGGTAGTCAAACATTGGAATAAATTGCCCAGGGAGGTTGTGGAATCCCCATCTCTGGAGATATTTAAGAGTAGGTTAGATAAATGTCTATCAGGGATGGTCGAGACGGTATTTGATCCTGCCATGAGGGCAGGGGACTGGACTCGATGACCTCTCAAAGTCCCCTCCAGTCCTAGTAATCTATGATTCTATGGGATGTTGAGCTCACACCCATGATGCATTGCGATCCACTGCGCCTTCCCACAATTCCTAGCTGCAGAATGGGGTGAGTAGCTCGATAGGTACCTTCAGAGCACTGTTTTCACTGTCAATGCACCACGTGTGACTGTGCTCTGAGGACACAAGGAGCGTAGTGTGAACATGCAACAGTGATGAAAGTCCAACAGTTGTTGATCATCAACATAACTTCTATCAAAAACTCTGTGCAGTAGACAAGGCTTGAGATTGCCCGGTGGGGCAGGGCCAGGACACAGAGGGACTCACCTCAGCAGCAGGACCTGGCCTCGTGCTCCCACCGCGATGTCCGGCAGCCCATCCCCCGTCAGGTCTGTCCCGCCACTGACGGCCTGGCCAAAGTAGTGCAGACTGCTGGGGAACTGTGACCCCTCTATGCGCTGTGAGGCAGAGAGAGCAGTAAGGTGTGTGGGAGGGACGGCTGTTCTGTACAGTGGACACCAGAGGGAAAGGGACAGGGACGAGAACAGAGAGAGTGTCCTGTATAATGGGTATAAGGGGACAGCAGAGGTTGGGGGATGGGAAAGAGGCAGCTAGCGGCTCATAGGCACAAGGAGTCTATGGGGCCCCATGATGCCACTTCAGGGCAATGTGCTGACCTCTCCCCACAGGAGCTGGGCTCACCTTACTGTACTGAGGGTTGAGGCCTCCCTTTTCCCCATGGAAGATGTACAAGGCCCCGTGATTTTCATTCTCCATGGGGGCCCCGATGGCCACATCTGTCTGTCCATCCCCGCTGATGTCCCCGATTTCAGACATGCTGGCCCCAAAGCGCCCAGACACCTGCCCCGTCTGCCCCTGCAGAGTCGTGCTGCAAATCAGCATCGTCCCCTGCAGGCCCATCCAAGGAGACACAAGGGGAAAGGATCAGCATTTGCTGTCATCAGAGATGCCCACTGCCTGGCTCCCTTCCCTGGTCCCAGTAGCACAGCGCCCCCTAAGGCTGCTCTGGAGCGTTGGAGCCAGTATTGAATGGTGGGGGGGAAGAGCGCCCCCTACTGTTTCCCTGCCCCCCCCCCATGCTATTGCCATGCTAATTACCACAGCACCACCGCCCCACAGCCCTCCAGTCAAACAAGAAACCCAGGACTCCATCTTCCCCATTGCACCGTCCTCTTTCTTACCGGCCAGTTAATCAGACAGACATAGACCAGTCCTCCAGTCGAAGGTGTGTGGTACATGGGGGCTCCGATCAGAACCAGGTCTGTGTTCCCATCTCTGTTCAGGTCCACAGCGCTCAGTGTACTCCCAAAAAATGAGCCAATCTGGAGAGGCAAATAAGTCACCCCCTCAGTTTAGTCCCCTCCTCCCACTGGGACCCTTCTAGCCCTTAGAGGATAAAGATTCAGCCCCAATGTCCATTCCATCTGTAGCCTGAACCTCCCTCAGCACAGCAGGTGGTGCCATCGCTGTAAGTGTTCTTGAACGTATAGGCAGTTAGATTTTGGAGGGGCTGAGATGCTGAAAGCTAACTGTGGTGCAATTCCTTTTATAGCTCAGTCTAGCACAAGTCAACATTATAACAATGGCTCAGTCGGAGAATAAGTTTTGTTTAGGTGGCATTTACAAGCAGTTAGAGCTTAGAGAAATTCACTTTGTTACTGTTGTGTGATCTTTTCCAGACACAGTTACTATCACTAGTAATGAAAGACAGGACTATGCAGCACTTTAAAGACTAATAAGATGGTTTACTAGGTGATGAGCCTTCGTGGGCCAGACCCACTTCCTCAGATCAAATTCTGGAAGAGAATTGGCATGATCATATATACCAAAGGAATACAATGAAAAAAAAGTGAACACATATAAAACTGATAAATCAGATTTAGAACAGAAGGGGGGTGAGAGGGAGTGCTAGTATCTAGGGGTATGTCTACACAGCAAAATTATTTCAAAATAACAGCCCTTATTTTGAAATAACTTTACTAGCGTCTACACAGCCAAACCGCTATTTCAAAATGAATTCAAAATAGCGGAGCGCTTATTTCGAATTTGGTAAACCTCATTCTACGAGGAATAATGCCAAATTCGAAATAGCTATTTCGAAATAAGTGCTGTGTAGACACTTAAATTGAAATAGGGGGCCTCCAGCCTTCCCAGGGTGGCCTGGTGGCCACTCCAGCCTCAACCAAGAACACTCCTCTCCCTCCCTGGAGCCCTTAAAGGGGTTGACTCTGGCCACAGTGCCTGTGCTAGCTCCAAGCCTGCCAGCCCAGAGCCAGCTGTCACTACCCCAACCCAGTGGCCCCAAAACATGAGCCAGCAAGCAACTGGCAGCCAGCCCTCCACCACTCCCCAGAAGCAGTCTGCCAGCTCCCAGGAAGGTGGGCGCCTTCCTGGTACAGGGTGGAGATCATGGACCTTATTCAGGTTTGGGGGGGATGCCCCCAACATCCCTGATCTCTGCACTAGATGGAGGAACGTGGCCGTCTATGGCAGGATAGCCGCCAGCCTGGCCACCAAAGGCCACATGCGAACCCAGGAGAACGTTTGCATGACAATCAAGTTGATCCACCGAGACCCTCAACCCTGAGCCCTGAGCTTTCCCTCCCCCTTCTCCCTCTTGCTTCCCCTTCCAGCTCCCTCCTCCCAGGTTTCCCCCTCCCCTCTCCCACCCTCTCTTTCACCCTCCCACCTCCTTTCCCCAGTCTCACCAGAGTTTCATTTCTCCCCCCGCCCCAGTTTTGTTAAATAAAGAGAGTTTGTGTTCATGACAATACGTGTATTTTATTTGACATCAGGAAGGGGGGTTAGGGAGGGGTAAGTGGAAGGACGTGAGGGAAGAATGAGGCACAAGCCCCCAGTGGGGCAGACCAGGGAGGCTCTTAGTGCTCCTCAGGGTGGAAGCTCTCCCGCAGGGCCTCCTGGATACTGACAGCTCCCCAAGGGACCTCCCGGATGGCAGCATGAAGAAAGTGCAGCCAGACTCGCAGCAACACGTCCACGAGAAGCACCAGAGTGCCCGGGGCAGCTCTGGCTCCGTGTTGCAGAGTGCTGTGGTGTCCCAAGTGAGGGCAGCCAGAGCACGCAGAGACAAAATCCTTTGTTGTCCCTCATCGAGGTAGGCAATCAAGCAGGGAAAGCTGAGAACCAGCTGTTATGGGGGATCCCTTTAAGCACAGGCCTCAGATAGCCTCAGACAGCAGCCACACAAAGTAACTCCTGACCTGATGCCCTGCCAGACCTGGTTCCGGCTGCCCTTAAGTGCGATTCAGAGCCCACTCAGTGTGGATGTGTTTTTTCAAAATAGCAAAAAACTATTTCGAAATGCATTTTGTGTGTAGACATGTTATATCGAAATAAACTATTTCTAAATAATTATTTCAAAATAAGATATTTCGAAATTAATCTGTAGTGTAGACATACCCTATGAGATAATGATACTAGGGGTGATAATTGGAGAAGCTATCTTTGTAATGGGTAAGGTAATTAGCATCTTTGTTAAGGCCCATTCATAAAGTGTCAAATTTGACAATATACGAATGGGCCTTAACAAAGATGCTAATTACCTTACCCATTCCAAAGATAGCTTCCCCAATTATCACCCCAGTATCATTACCTCATAGGGTACGGCTATACTAGCTCATTAGTTCGAGCTAGGTAGGGTAATGAGGGCAAGCGGAGTTGCAAATGAAGCCCGGGATTTAAATATCCCGGGCTTCATTTGCATGTTCCCGGGTGCCACCATTTTTAAATCCCCCTTAGTCCGAACTCCGTGCCCGCGGCTACACACGGCACGGACTAGGTAGTTCAAATTAAAGATCCTAATTCGAACTACCGTCACTCCTCGTGGAATGAGGGTGGGTCGGATCTGGTCCACGGAGGCTCTTTTTCCCACCCCTGCTATACAGGGAGGCTACAGCGGGAAATCCTCTCTTGTCTCCATCAGCTGGTTTGTGAAGATCTTGGCAGCTCTGAGCATGCCTATTGGATGAGGCACAACCTGTGGGCTAGGTGGAAGAGTGCCCATCATTCCTCCGTGCATCGAGCACAGGCACATGTAGCTGTCTCCTTGCAGCATCACAATGCTTAAAGCTGTTGGTGGGTCTGGTTTATCCCCTGCCTGCGGCACTCTCACTGAATTGCTGGTGAAGGTGAAGCCAAACACAAACATTACAAAATGTCAATGTACACGCTTCCACCAGCCCCTCCCCACACCCACATTCCATATTACCTGCTCTCCCAACAGCTCCAATTGGGGTACCCATTCCTCATCCTGGGCATCTTGGCTGAACAGGATGACTTTGCCGATGCAGTGGCAGAGAGAGATCCCAACCACGTAGCTGCTCTGCCCATTGGCTGTGATGATCTGAAATGAATAACCTCAAAGGAAAAGAGAGACGTGAGGAGGTGAGATGCGAAATAGCCAGGCAACCATGTGACGGGTTGGGTCTCCCTATGCGGGATGCCACCTAACATACTGGAATTTCACTGAGTCTCTCTGGCTCCACCTGCCTGGATTCCCTCTTCCTATTCTGCTGAATTAGGCTGTTGGCCTCTTGCTAAGTAGGGCACACCCAGCTGCAGACACAGACTGAAGTCAGCTCTGTGTGACAGGACTCACCTGGAACTCACGTAAACACCCTTTTTTGGTGATAAACCCAAAATCCTCCTGCCTTGCTCTGTATAGAAAGGCCTGCACTGCAAAAGCTCATCAAATTCACCCTCTCATTCAATGTGGAGAGAGGTCTGCACGGTTCCTTGCGCCTCCCAGATATGAATTGCACAAACTGGCTTATACTGTAACCAATAATTAAGTTTATTAAGTACAAAAAGTGAATGTTTTCTTGGGGATTAGAGGGGAGAGCAAACAGAACAAAGCAGATCAACAAAGTAAATAAACAAACTGCCAACTGCGCTGAGCACACTAGACAGGTAAGACAGAAATGAGCAGATTTCTCACCCTGAGTGCTAAACAGGCAGCAGATTCTTAAGGCACAAGTGGCCCCAACTTTCCCAGGCTTCCATACTCAGCTAAAAATCCTGCCAGCCTGGCACCATCACTTTCTGTAGTTCAGCCCTTGCCTCTCAGGAGTTGCCAGGTGTGTTGTTGTAGGGAGAGTGAAGCTCCCTCTTTGACGTCATTGTTCCCATTTTAAATCTTCCTCCCACTTGCTAGAAACCTCTTTTGCTAGGACCTGGGTCAGACAGTTCCCCTTGTGTCCTGCTACTGCGGAGAGGTTTTGATTGTACCCAGTTCCTGGGGTAACCTGGTACTTGTGCACACTGCTCCAGTGACATTGTTTGGCCATTTAGTGTTGTACCTAGAAAGCTGCTGCGGGTGTTGTGAACCTCACCACATGTTTCACTAACCCGTACGCAGCCAAACACCACAGCTTCCCACACAACAACGACACAAACTATCCAAGGAGATGCTCATGTTTAGCAGAGCAAGACTTTTAGAATGATCCCTCACAGGACACCCTTGGTACAAACATCTCCTCCTTACATGACAGCGGGGGATATGCGGGTGTCACAAACAGGGCTACACAAGGATCCCTTTCCCAGAACTGAGGTGCAGGGTCATCCCAAGGGGGGGCCAGGACTGGGCAACCCCCTCAAAGTGCCATTGGCACGGGGCCTGAGATAACCCCCCTGCCATAATCCCCCCTCCCACCCCACCTCTGCTCTGCCACTTCTCTGCACCTTTCCCCAACCCCATCCCAGCTCTACCCCATCCCGCCACTTCCCACTCCCCTCACCCTCACTGACTCCTAAGCAAAAGCCCCTCCCTGACTGACATGACCTGGGGGATTACTGGGAAGCCTGGAGCAGGGCAGCAAGAGTCAGCCCCTCCCTCCCCCACACACACTCACTGCGGTAGCGGGAACAGGGTGACCTAGCAAGTTGCTCCACCCCACCACCCATCTCCCAACCAGCTCAGCCCAGCAGTGGGAAACAGGGCACCCCTGCCCTGACCCTGATGCAAGGTTCAGGGGAGCCTTCTGGGATCAGGGCACTCCGCTGCCCACACCATGGTGAAGCAGAGCACAACGGGTTGGGAGATAGGTGGCAGGGCCAGGCAGATTAGGCTGCTGAGCTGCTTTAGCTCCTGCCACGAGAGTGAGTACGTGTGTGCAGGGCGGTGGGTGGTAACAGGTCTCAGTCAGCCACTGGGGGGAGCCCCCAAAGCACAGCATGGGATGGCTCTGTTTAGATGTAGCTGTTGTGATATGTACAAATTAATAGGTCTGAAATGACTCTACATTAGTGCTTCAGGGGTCAGCCACAACATTACCCTTTAAACATGCTTTTTCCTTTTGTTGTTTGTACTTTGGGAAGACAGATTAAGAGTCCGGTCAAACCCAGTATTATCCTTTCTGAGGAAGCTGCATGGGAACTGTTTAAAGACACCATACTAGAGGCCCAACTTAAATGTATACCCCAAATAAAAAAACACAGTAAGAGACCTAACAAAGAACCACCATGGCTAAACAGCCATGTTAAAAAGGCAGCGAGAGAGAAAAGGGCAGCTTTTAAAAAGTGGAAGTCAAATCCTAGTGAGGAAAATAGAAAGGAACATAAACACTCCCAAATTAAGTGTCATAATGTAGTAAGAAAAGCCAAAAAAGAGTTTGAAGAACAGCTAGCCAAAAATTCAAAAAATGATAGTAAAATGTTTTTTAAATACATTAGAAGCAGGAAGCCCGCTAAAAAAGCAGTGGGGCCCTTGGATGATAAAGATATAAAAGGAGCGATCAAGGAAGACAGTGCCATTGCGGAGCGATTAAATGATTTCTTTGCTTCAGTCTTCACGGCTGAGGATGTTACAGAGGTTCCTAAATCTGAGCCAGCCTTTTTAGGTGACAAATCTGAGGAACTCACTCAGATTGAAGTGACATTAGAGGAGGTTATGGAATTAATTGATAAGCTGAATAGTAACAAGTCTCCGGGACCAGACAGCATTCACCCAAGGGTTCTGAAAGAACTCAAATGTGAAATTGCGGAGTTATTAACAGTGGTTTGTAACCTATCCTTTAAATCCACTTTGGTACCAAATGACTGGAAGATGGCCAATATAACACCAATATTTAAAAAAGGCTCTAGAGGAGATCCTGGCAATTATAGACCGATAAGTTTAACATCAGTACCAGGCAAATTAGTAGAAACACTAGTAAAGAGTAAAATTGCAAGGCACATAGAAGAGCACGAATTGTTGGGCAAAAGTCAGCATGGTTTCTGCAGGGGGAAGTCGTGTCTAACTAATCTGTTAGAATTCTTTGAAGGGGTTAATAAACATGCGGACAAGGGGAACCCAGTGGATATAATATACCTAGATTTCCAGAAAGCCTTTGACACGGTCCCACACCAAAGGCTTTTACGTAAATTAGGTGGTCATGGGATAGGAGGAAAGGTCCTTTCATGGATCAAGAATTGGTTAAAAGACAGAAAACAAAGGGTGGGAATAAATGGTAAATTTTCACAATGGAGGAGGGTAACTAGTGGTGTTCCCCAGGGGTCAGTACTGGGACCAATCCTGTTCAACTTGTTCATCAATGATCTAGAAAATGAGGTAAGCAGTGAGGTGGCCAAGTTTGCAGATGACACAAAGTTGTTCAGGACAGTCAAAAGCAAAAGGGATTGTGAAGAACTACAAAAAGATCTCAGCAAACTGAGTGATTGGGCAGCAAAATGGCAAATGAAATTTAATGTGGGTAAGTGTAAGGTAATGCATGTTGGAAAAAATTACCCAAATTACACGTACTACATGATGGGGTCAAATTTAGCTACGACAGATCAGGAAAGGGATCTTGGAGTTATAGTGGATAGTTCTATGAAGACATCCACGCAGTGTGCAGCGGCAGTTAGTAAGGCAAATAGGATGTTAGGAATTATTAAAAAAGGGATAGATAATAAGACAAAAGATATCATACTTCCCCTATATAAAACTATGGTACGCCCACATCTCGAGTACTGCGTGCAGATGTGGTCTCCTCACCTCAAAAAAGATATATTGGCATTAGAAAAGGTTCAGAAAAGGGCGACTAAGATGATTAGGGGCTTGGAAAGGGTCCCATATGGGGAGAGGCTAGAGAGACTGGGACTTTTCAGTTTGGAAAAAAGGCGATTGAGGGGCGATATGATAGAGGTATATAAAATCATGAATGGTGTAGAGAAAGTGATTATAGAAAAATTATTTACCTTTTCCCATAATACAAGAACTAGGGGACACCAAATGAAATTGATGGGTAGTAGGTTCAAAACTAATAAAAGGAAATTTTTCTTCACACAGCGCACAGTCAACCTGTGGAACTCCTTGCCCGAGGAGGCTGTGAAGGCCAGGACTCTATTAGGGTTTAAAAAAGAGCTTGATAAATTTTTGCAGGTTAGGTCCATAAATGGCTATTAGCCAGGGATAAAGTATGGTGCCCTAGCCTTCATAACAAGGGCAGGAGATGGATGGCAGGAGATAAATCACTTGATCATTGTCTTCTGTTCTCCTTCTCTGGGGCACCTGGCATTGGCCACCGTCGGCAGATGGGATGCTGGGCTCGATGGACCTTTGGTCTGACCCAGTATGGCCATTCTTATGTTCTTATGTTCTTATGTTCTTATAAACATATTCTCTCTCTTCATTCTTGTAGCCTATTTTGTTATGTCTCTTGCTTATCCTCATTGGCTCTGCATAACCCATCTTCAGGGTCAAAAACCTTGTAATCTCTGCAACCTGTTACTTTAGAGAGTTTGTCGTATAGAAAAACGTTGATTCAATTAGAAATTCTGTAAATAGTAATTAGGGGTGGGTATAATTGTATTCGTTATTTGCTTATTAATATTCATTTTATGGGAGTTAACATTACTAAATAAGGTTTTAGTAAAAGTAGCGATAGACACGTGAATTGACATACTAAAGAGATAAAAGGATATGACTAATGCCAATTTGTGGCCACTTGGACATTGTGTTGAATGTCTGAGGTAAATGTGCACGGGCAATAAAGCAATTCTGTTTACCCATCCGCTCGTGAGTCGCCTGTTTCTTCTCTAACAGCAGCCACCTCATAGAATCATGGCATCATACAACATTAGAACTGGAAGGGACCTTGAGAGGTCACCGAGTCCAGTGCCCTTCCCTCACGGGAGGACCGAGCAC
Source organism: Pelochelys cantorii (assembly GCA_032595735.1). Taxonomy (NCBI): domain Eukaryota; kingdom Metazoa; phylum Chordata; order Testudines; family Trionychidae; genus Pelochelys; species Pelochelys cantorii. The sequence continues at coordinate 4,893,174 of CM064329.1, forward strand.
CATATAGACCAGTGTTTCTGAAAATGTTCAGCAGGAACACTTAGAGAAACACTTTAACTGGCTGCCCCGGTTTGTTTATTTACCGGTGCTGCGGCCGTGGAGCCTGGCAGCTCTCATTGGCTCTGTTTCATCCTTAGGCAACCAAGGCAGCCAGTTAATGTGTTTCTCTAAGTGTTCCCACAGAACACTTCCAGAAACACTGCTCTAGACCCTCCCTGACAGGTGTCTGTCTAACCTGCTACTGAACATCTCCAGAGATGGAGATTCCATAACCCCCTTAGGCAATTTATTCCAGTTTTTGACCACCCTGACAGTTAGGAAGTTTTTCCTAATGTCCAACCTAAACCTCCCTTTTAAGCCCATTGACTGTGAGGGTGAAGAGTGGGGGCTGTTTAAACAGGCGAGGGGAAATCTTTGCATTTGTTCTTTCTCAGATAAGAATCTGGCTATGTTGATGTCCTGGGGATGTTGCTGAAACTCGGCTTCCCACTGCTCCCATACGGGTATGTCCCACCCGCCCACTCACAGGCTCACACTGCTCCCCACTCTGAATTCCCAGCAGTTCCCTGTCCAATCTCAGCCTGGGAAACCCATCTCTAGGGGCCCAGGGCCAAGGTGACCCCAACTCCCAGATCTGGTACCTTGGATGGCGAAGATTTTCTTCTGCAGCTTGTTCTTGATGCACTCAAGGGTGTCAAAATCGTCCACCCGCAAGATATGCTGGTTGGTGGGCTTAGAGGTGATTTCACAGAGCTCCTGTTTGGAGGTATTGCTGGAGAAGGCAACACCGACCTTCACGGAGTAGAGGGAGGTACAGCGGAGACCAGAACATGAGTGTCAGTCATAGCTGAAAGTCCTGGACATATGCCCCCGCCCCCGAGCCCTGTCTCAGTCAGTTCCATGTGCTGCTCCGCTGAGTGGGGGGGAGAGTCCCATGGGGCAGCTTGGCACAAGTGTCACTGTGGTATGAGGAGAGGGGCCCACAAGCCTGGAGTTATGGAGCCGGCCCCATTTCAACACCGAGTTCCATTGGTTGTATCGGCAGCAGGGCACAGGCGGCTTCTTGCCATGAGGATTGTTAACCCTCTGGGGCCTACATGACTGAGTCCCCAGGGCGCAGGGAGGGGTGACTGTGGGCCGTGTCTCTGGGGGCATCTCAGGGTGGGGTGAAGGGATGGGAACACTGGGCTAGTCTGGGTGGGTTGTTTGCATCCAGTTCTGCAGTGAAGTGCAGGCAACTCCCAGTCGCTGGGCCCGACATAAGCAGCAGACGAAGATCTGATAAGATCCAATGGCTGGAAGGGGAATTTACACCAATTCTGATTGGACAGAAGGTGTCAGGTTTAACTATGAGGGGAACTAGCCACTGGAGCAGCTCACCATGGACTGTGGTGGGTTCTCAACCCTGGCAATTTTTCACTCAAAACTGGCTGGTTTTCTGAAAAAATCTGCTCCTGATTATTTGAGGCAGTTCTCTGGCCCGTGATTACATGGCAGCTCAGACTAGATTGTCACAAAAGTTCCTTTTCCCCTGGGAATCTGACTCTACACCTCAATTGGTTGATGTTGGGCAGCTTATGTCAACCTAACTCTGCAAGGCTATGTCTACACAGCAGAGTTATTCTGAAATAACAACGTTCATGTCTCCTCATAAGCAGTTATTTTGACATCATGTCAAAATCATGTCGAGCTGAACGACTGCTTACCCTAACTCCCATAATCCTCATTGTACGAGAAGTAAGGGAAATCAGGGGAAGAGTGCTCTCTCTCAAAATAACTGTGGAGACAACACCAAAAGTCAAAATAAGCTATTGCGACGTAAGCAATGCAATTAGCGTAGCTCAAGTTGCATAGCTTATTTCGAGTTTAGCCCTGCTGGGTAAACACGTCCTAAGTGGCTACACTGAACTGTAGCGCTCACCAGTGTAACTCACCCACTACAGGTTGAACCTCTCTAATCCAACACTGTTGGGACCTGAATGGTGCCGAAGTCAAAAATTTGCCAGACCATGGGAAGTCAGTACTGTCCAGCAGCATTACCAACACTTCCACTGCTTACTGGGCTCTTAGAAGACATTTTGGGGTAAATTTAAGCAAAATAAAAGCACAGAGCACTGAGAGCCAGGACTGGTGGCTCTAAACAAACTATTTGGGACCACAGAAAACTTGGCCACACCCATGGAAAGCTGACATCTGGATAACCAAAATCATGCCGGCCCACCCGCCCACCCCAAGGACTGTCTCACCCAGTGCCAGTGGATGGGGGAGGGGAGACCACTGGAGTAGCTGACCACAAGTGTCACTGTGGTGTGAGGAGAGGGGCCCTGGAGCCTGGAGTTATGGAGCCGGCCCCATTTCAGCACCACGTTCCATGTGTTATATCAGCAGCAGGGCCTGGGCCTCCCAGCACCAGAAGCAGCATTTCACGGTGTGCGGGGTATGGAGGGGAATTAGATACATCATGAGTGACAGGGTCTGGGTGAAGGGTCATCCGGTTCGAGCTGGTCATCATCCTCCTGAAGTGCTGTGGGGGCACTTTGGATGAACTGCGCCATGAAGCGAAGGCCTGTGAGGCTGGCACTGCTTTGCAGCAGCTCCGGCTCCATGTTATCAGTGCAGGGGTATCCACTAGGGCAACCGGAGCACACAGCGGCAGTGGAGGGTGGTGTGTGAGATGTGGCTGTAGAGAGGAGCCCCTTTGAGCCTGTGTCTCAGCTAGCCTCAGCACGCAGCTACAGGAAGTGTCTGCCCTCTTCATGCCCTCCCCGCAGTTCTTCTAAGGGCTGTAAATCTGATGCTGGCTCTAATCAACGTGGATGCACTATTTCAAAGTAATTCTGCACTATTTTGATGATGCCTTGTAGTGTGGATTAAGGATGTTAAGGACTAGTCAACTAGTCAACTATCCAATTAGCGAAAGCTTTTCAGATAGTTAGTTGACTAGTCGATTCCTGCCCTTGTTGCCTCTATAAGATAGAAGCAGCAAAGGCGGAGAAACACGGCACTTCAAAGGGGCAGCCCCAAACAGCTGAGCCTGGACTCAGCTGTGTGGTGCTGCCCCTTTGAAACTCTGAGATGGCATTTCAAAGTGGCTCTGTGGAGCCTGGGGTCAGCGGAGGACTTAATTGGACTCACGTGTGTCGCGTAAACCTGCCCTTTGCTGCTGCTGCCCATTTCAATCTCTTTGGCCCAACAGTTTAATGAAGCTCAATGTCAAGTGACTGAGACCAGTTTGCAGATGATTGGAGCTGCTGTGTGAGCCCCAGGGTGTGTGTTTAAAAAAGACTTTATAAGAGCCGGGTGACTTTGCTGTTTAACTGGGGTGGGGGGGGTGTATGTCAGGAACCCCTTCCACAAATGATCCCAGATTTGGACCCCAAACCCTAACCTGTGTCTGCAGGAGGCAAACAACATTTCATGGCCATCGGAGTCAGCACGTGGAAAACCTGACGTCTAAACTGGAAACCGCCTCTCAAGTCAAACAACAGGTGTTTCTGCTCTTCTATAAAGTCACACGTTGGTTCAGTGACAACCCAGCCTCAGTTTTTTTCCCTAACCAGATGGGAACTCTCCCCTCCCCCGACATACACAGTCTCTAGACATGGCCTCAGATACACACTAGTTCTCTACCAGCTGCGGCTCACCCCAACGGCATAGCGAATGATCCCAGCTCTCTCCACCTCAGGAATAACTTCTGAATAAGAAAGCGGGTCTCCATATTTCTGCCCATCTGTGACCACAATGAGAACCTTGGTGGCTTCATCCCGAGTGCCACTCCCAGAGGTGAACAGCTCCTGCCTGGAAAAGGGGTGGAGGTGGGGAACACATGGGAGGGTTAGTGACACATAACCACTAGCTCCCATCCACTGCTTTGGCATTCCCTATAGCGAAGTCCTTTACAAGAGAGGTCAGTGACATTGTCTCCATGTTGTAATTGGGGAAACTGAGGCAGAGGGCTTGGCTGTGACTTGCTTAAAGTCACACAGCAACAGAGGCTCAGGGCTGGCCACAGAACCCTGGAGACCTTGCTCCTGGCTCTGCTCTAACCTGCTAGTGCCCACCTCCCTCTCAGAGTCAGGGATAGAGCCAAGGGGTCCTGATGCCCAGCCCCCTCCCCCCACACACACACCCCAGCTCTAACTAATAGTCCCCAGTCTGCCCCACAGCTGGGGAAAGAACCCCGGAGTCCTGAGTCCCTATATCTAGCTTGCAGGCCCTGACAGCCCTTTCCCTGTGGAGCCCACACAGGCAGGGGGGCAATACCTACACCACTTTCCGGATGGCAGTGGCCGTGTGCGTCGTTCCATGAAGCTGCTCAATTCCCCGGACAAGGTCATCGGGGTCACGATTTCTCCTGTACTGCGTGAAGCTGAAGTGCTCTTTAAATTTATTGGAGTACTGCCTGAGTGCAAACTGCAAGGGGAGGCCGGGGAAAGAGAGAAACAGCCGGAGGGGGGAAGGGTAAGAGAAGCAGGAATCGGACTCAGTTAAGGGCTGGGGCAGGCGTTTGGGGGTAGCTGGTTCAGTGGGAATTTCTTTCTCGTTTTGGATGCACAATCCGTTGCTGCTCCCTGCAGCACAGCGCCCCCTAGCGCCGCCCTGGAGCACTGGGGTCAGCCCTGCCTGCGAGGGGCAGGTAAATAGGCAGGGTTCTGACTCTGCCAGTTACCTGCGTGTCGGTGCCACGGAAATGCTTTATGATCTCAGACAGAAACGTCTTCATCTTTTCAAAGTCATCAGGTAGGATGCTGCTGGAGCCGTCGATGAGGAGCGCGATGTCTGCGACGAGTTCGAAGCACTCTGAGGGGCCAGGGAAGAAGCGCGTCCTGACTCACCGCCACAGGGACTGAGAAAACCCCTTGGATAGAACTAGACCAGACCCGTGGGCCCAGCCAGCCGGGTATCTCCACACACACCCTTCCAGCCACCCCGATCAGACCAATGGCCCCTCTCTCGCAATGTCATCCCCTCCCTGCCATTGAGGGGCCCTGACAGCAGAATGTGACATGCACTGGAGTGAAAAATGCACCCATCTCCAATCAGCCCCTCTAGGCTGGTATCTGACCCCCTATCAGACACAGGGGCCCATCCATACCCACCTTCCCTCCACCTCCTATTGCCTGGGCACCCACCCATACCCCAGGGCATGAGTACCCCCCACCCACCCTGGTATAACCCTCACCTGGCTGGGTGCCCGGGATGTGCTGCAGTTTCCGAAGGGTCTGGTGCAGAAGGAAGTAGGAGTCATTAATTGCCTCCCCCATCTCCTGCCAGGGCGGGATTAAGGCAGGCAGCAGGGCCGACAACCACCATGGGCCCCCCGGACAAGGTTTGTGTCTGGGGGGAGGGGGCTCCATACCTCTGGAAGAGGCAGGGCCCCAGGCAGAAGGGTCCAGAAGCTGCCGGAGCCCCAGACTCCTTATAATCACCAGGCCCTGGGGCAGTTCCTCTCTTTCCTCACATTGGCTGGCCTGAACACAGGGGTTTCGGGGCTGCAGCCTTGGGTGCAGGTACCACAGGCAAGGGAAGGCATCACTTTCCCACAGGTGCCTACGCTCTTCTCATGACCATGAGGGTTAGCCAGCAGCCTGGGGACTAAGGGGTTAACTATGTCCCTTACTTAAGCCAGGTAGATTCAGCCAATAGGAATGCAGGTAGGAATTTCAAACTGGGACAAAGGAATTTTTGGTTTCTCCCTCCTTTGTCCCTGGGCAGTTCTCTTCAGCTCCTGAGGGAGACACAATATCTCCCTCCAAGAATAGACTCCACACTATCTGTAAGTAGGGTAAGGTTTAGATAAATCCGTTCGGCTTTAGTGTTTTATAGTTTGGGAAATGGGATCTGATGCCTGTGCATTTTTAAAATAAGGTTTGATCTCCTTTGTAATTAAGTCTTGGCCTATGGTGGCATTTTCCCCATGAGTATATTAATTTGTGACTTTTGCATCTAGTCATGATGCTTGCACCAGGAATATTGTGGTGATAATACAAGTTCTTTCTCTTTTCTTTCATTAACCTTCTATTCGTTAGTTTTTGTGTCCTGGTTTTTACTTTAGGGGTGAGATTTCCCAAGTGATCTCTCCCCTGATTTTCTTATCATTACTTGGGTGGTGGAAGTGGATTTTTATCCCCCAAATCTGGGTTTTTAAGATTTTGGGGGGAAGCTTTATACCAAAGCCTGGTAGATAAGGTTTTGGGGTATTTTTGTGGACCCCACTTCTGCATTCATCATGCCAGCATGGGGAAGGAGTCATGACAACTCTCCACAGCAGGTCTAGGCTGTGGCGTGGCAGCCCGGCCCTCCGACTGGCCAGGAAGGATCCAGCTTCAGAGCTGGGGTTGGGTTTGGTCGCTGTCACTATGGCAACAACCCAGTTACAACACTTCCTGCTGCGCTAGCTCATAGTCACTGTCACCATGGCAACATCAGACACTTGCCTCCATTCTTCACATTTGGGGTAGCTGCAGGGTTCCCCCACACTCACCACGGCAGGAAGCAGAGCCCCCTGGGGCCGGGAGAGGGTGGTGGGGTGGCATGGAGCAGGCTGCTGGGTTGCTACGGCTCCTGTTGCCACAGTCAGTGCAGGGGGGAGGCAGAGCGACCCTGCTGCTGCCCCACTCCTGTCCTGTCCACAGGATGGTTGAGGCCCCACCGTGGGGCCCCCAAAAACCAGGGCCTGAGTGGCCACCCTGAGCCACCTACAGACATCACCCAGTAGTCACCTGTGCACCATTGCTCCAGCCACACTAATACTGCCCAGTTACTCCCGTCCGTGAGCAGTGGGCTTTGGGGGGACCCGAGTCCCAGCACCCACCTCCCCTGGGCGTGGTACCTACCAGGGGCTGGGGGCCTGGGGCAGCCGGAGACAAACCGAGGGACGTGTTCGTGGCATCAGCAGGCCCTGAGAGAGGAGAGAGGTGAGCAAATGAACCCCACTCCTTCCCAGTGCGGCACATAGGCCGGAGCATGCCTAACGCCCAGCTCTAACCACTGGGATACCCCCCCTCCCGCCCCTCAGCTGGGCCTAGGACCTAGGAGTCCAGGTTCCCCTCCCATCCCTGCACCCTCCACTCTAGACCCCACTCCCCTCCCAGAGCTGGGGACAGAACCCAGGGGTTCTAGCTCCCACCCCCTTCCTATTGCTGCCCCCCACAGCATAGGGGCCCTACTCTGGGTGGGGTTCTCCTGGCAGCACATGGAGCCCGGGTCACATGTGTAGACTTTGCTGGTTACATTCTCGTCTCCCATCTGCTGCAGGTCCTCGACTCTCAGCCTGCGGGGAGAAAACAGGGAGTGTCAGGGGTGCCCCATCACACCCAGGGGAGTGGGGCCCAGGGGGGGCAGCCCAGCTAAACAGGCCCCTCAGCATTGGGCTCCAATCATGTGGGGTCCCATGTTTAGCCCTTACCCTCCAGAGCAGGCACTCCCGAACTGCACCGTGCTCTGTGCACACTCTTCCCCTGACACCTGCAAGATGGTGGGTCCCTCCATGTCCACATTGACTCCATGGCTGGGGGCCAGCACTGCAGGGGTTAAACAGTCTCCAGTTAGAGCTTCCCCTGTGGAGAACAGGCCAGTGGTAGAGAGCTGGGGGTTGGGATGTGGGGGGCTCAGGCCAGGGGGCAGGGGCTATGGGGCCTCAGGGCAGGGAGCTGGAGGTGTGGGGGGGCTCAGCGCTGGGGGTTGGGGTGTGTATGGAGGGGAGCAGGAGTGAAGACAAAGGGCTGGGTGTGTGGGACTCAGGGACCAAGGGGTGCAGGAGTCAGGTGTGGGGTGAGGAGGGGCTCAGAGCAGGTGGTGGGGGAGTGGAGGGGTGCAGGGGTCAGGGGTGAGGTGGGGAGGGCTGCAGGAGACAGGGCAGGGGGGTGCTCAGGGCAAGCGGGTGCGTGTGTGAAAGATTAAGGAGCGTGAGGGGAGATCAGGGTGGGGGGGCTGAATCTATTTACTGTTCCCCTTCCAGTGCCTGACAAGGAGAGAGAGCAAAGTGCCCACCTCATCTGCCCCCTGCCCTCCCCAGCCAGAGTGAGCCATGCAGCGAACTGGGCACTTTCCCCTCACTCCCTGACAGTGACGAAGGGGAACAGCCAGTAACGTCTTTGAATGAAACTGGGAGGGGGGCTTCAGCCCCCTCGGCCCTCCTGAAAGGGCTCCTGGGGGGTGGGCTCAGGGCTGGGTCAGTCCCAGATGGTTTCACCTGCCTGGCTGCAGGCTGCTTAGTGTGACAGCTGGTAGCAGATCCCCAAGAGCCAGGCTGGGAGCCCTCACTGCCTCCTTCTGAAGCCAAGTGCCCCACCCAGCCAGCTCCTTCTGACCGCAGCAGTGCACTGGGGTGCACCAGCTTATTTTCACCTCTGGTTCAGTCTCTTTCAACATCTGCTGAGTTATGTCAGTTTTGAGGGCTGTCCTCATGTAACCCATGCACTTAATAGGGAGCTATCTCTTTAAGAGACCCCTGTGGGGAGGTAGGAGTGAGTTGAGTGTTACTGTTGCTGGGCTCATTCAGCACTGCACCCAGAAGCTTCTGGAGTTGGGTCCAGTAGTTTGGGGCTGGACTTCATGAGCAAGCAGGCAGGACAGATGCTTTTCTAAGACCTGTGTGAGCTGGAGGACCAGAAACAACTTATTTGAATATTCAGGAGCAGAGAACTGGCTGCACTTTGCAGCAGGTAGTGATGGTGTTAACCTTCTACCAGGGATCATAGGCAATGCTACTTAAAGCTAGGAGACCCTGGGAGGGGAAATAACTTTTGTGTTAACTGTCTGCTTTAAATGCTGTTTTGATTTCAAATTGTTCTAGTTCACTTCTCAGTCCCTGTGATTTTCCAGCTCCTCTGTGAATGTAGCAATGAAAAAGAGTCATTTCTATTTTGTTAAGTATCAGAGGGGTGGCCGTGTTAGTCTGGATCTGCAAAAGCAACAAAGAGTCCTGTAGCACCTTATAGACTAAGACAGCGTTTCCCAAACTATGGGCCGCAGCCCAGTACCGGGCCGCAGGAGAAAAATTCCAAGCCTCAGTGGAGTGCTTGTGTGGTGCCGGGTCCCCCCAGCCCTTGGCCGGCCTGGGCAGAGTCTGCAGCTGGATCTTCCGGCTCCCGGTAGAGGCGTAGCTAGGGGAGGTCAGAGGGAAGTGAGGGGGGGAAGAGGAGGAGGGGAAAGCTGGCCATCGGAAACAGCACTGGACGGCGGAATCGGGGCGGGCCAGGGAGATTGGGGGTGGGGGGCAGCCGGCGGAAGCAGAGCTGGCTGGGGAAGATCAGGAGGAGGAGTAGGGGAGAAGCAGCGGCTGGAAGCAGAGCTTGCCTGGGGCATCGGGACTGTCCAGGAGAGATTGGGGGGCTGGCAGAAGCAGGGCTGCCGGGGGGGCATGACGTTGGGGGTAGGGAGGTGGCTGGGGAAGATGGGGGGGGAGGGGGGAGAAGTGGCCTCCAGAAGCAGGGCTGGATGCAGGCAGTGGGGCTGGCCAAGGGAGATTGGGAGGAGAAGAGGGGGAGAACTGTCTGTTCGGGAGGGGGTTGGGGGAAGTGGGGCTGGCCGGAAGTGCAGCGGGGGGAGCGAATCGGCCGGCGGGGAGCAGGACTGACCAGGCCAGGTGCGATCTCGGGGTGCTGCCCCTCCCCCTCCCCTGCCCTCCCCCCGCCGCAAAGCATGAGTGAGTCCGGCCCGGGGAGTCTATTGTGCCCCCCGCCCCCCCACGTCCCCTCGAGTAGTTGCGAACTGGCTGGCTGGTAGACACACTCACGCAGTCTGAGCACATTTACCAGCCAGGCAGTTCGAAACTACAAACTGATACATCTAGTAATAATAAAACGTACCTAATGAGAAAATACCAGACATGTTATGTGTCTAGTATTTTCTCAGTTTGTTTTTTATGTGTTTATATTTTGGGGCTGCAAAAAACAGTACGGAAAAAAAAGGGTTCCAACTAAAGTAAACAGTTTGGGAAACCCTGGTCTAACCAGCTTTCTGTTGGTCTTACACTCCATTTATCCAATCCATATTCCTTAACTTGCTGGCAAGAATATTGTGGGTGACCATATCAAAAGCCTTGCTAAAGCTGGCACTGGGGGCTTTGGGAGGACCAGAAACAACGTATTTGAATATTCATCATTTGATTAATGAATATGCAAATATGCAAATGAATGTCACCAATCCCCCAAAAATTTGTGAATGGATTTACTGGGCCCCGTGTGAAAAAGTTTGGGAACCCCTGGACTAAGACATCTGTTAGTCTATAAGGTGCTACAGGACTCTTTGTCTCTTTTCTATTTTGTTGTTCTCAGGGGTTTTTTGTATTTTCTTGTAATAGGGTTTCTTTAAGTCTGTTCACTTGTGAGCTAACTGACTAGTTAATCAGTGAGCTGGCTGCCTAGCAGTGACCATAGCAGAGCAAGAGTCTGCCTGGATTCCAGCTGAGGATTCCCTACAAGCCAGTGGAGAGAGACTTCAGACTCAGCATGTGGTGCAGATTTGATAGCAGAGGCACAAACTGAGACTTTGGTGAACCTAATCTAAGCTCTTGGGACCTCTCAGTCTTTTCTTACTGTGTTTGTGGGGACTAAACTGTTCACATTTCACTTTTAGTGTTCTCTTTACGTATGTGTATTGTAATTGTAGACGTTATTTGTGGGCTATAAAATAGTTGTGTTCTGTTGTAAGAATTAGAATATTTGTTCATAAAATTTTATAAAGTTATTTAATTAAATTAATTACTTTAGTTTCTTTTGGAACTTGAATGTAGGGAGGCCGACACTGGGCAATCCTTGCTGAAATTCCTTACAGACTAAACTCTGGGTCTCCAGTACTGCTGTGGAAGTGGGGGTTTCTTTTAGACACTGGAGAAGGGCAGTGGAGTCTAGCCCACCAAAGGTTACATTCGCTGTGATGATTCTGTCTTTTTTCTCTTTGGTGTTATGAGAAACAATCCCATTGCAGGCACAGCCTGTTTTCCTACCACAACCAAACCCTGAGCTTGCTCTACAGTAGGATAAGAGGAAGCTGCCAACCGAATTTGGGAGGAGTTCTTGATCAAACAACAGACAAACTCTCCAAAATAGATCATACATTAACTTTAGAAATTTTGGGTTTTTTATTTGACAGTAAAAACATTTAAAAAAATATACCCAGCCATTGTGGACTAGAATGTTTATTTTGTAACGGAGCAGCTTTAGCTGTTATTGCCTTTGGAATGCATTAATGACTTGTCTCTGTTATTTTTGGCTTTCATCCTCAGTTCCAGAGAAACATTTTGGGCAGGTTGCTGTGAGCCAAGCAGTGCCATTCCCTCTCCTTCTTATCCCTTTGTCTAGCAGCCTCCTTGCTCTGTTTCCTGATCTACTGATTCCTCATTTTCCCAAGAACATAATGACGTGGGTGGTACAAATGGGCTTTGACCACTTGACCTTTATGTTCCTGCTTTGCTGAATGGCAGGTCATGTACTCAGGTTTCAGCCTCGCTAATCCCCATGGCCTGTAGCACATTACACAGATATCTAGAGCTAGAGACATCCCAGCAAGGGAATCCACAATGACCCACGGTACTTTGTTCCTGTGGGTAATTATTTGTGCTGGTTAAAATGTCCATTGTATTTCCAGTCTGAACGAGTCTCACTTCAGCTTCCAGCCACTGGGTCGTGTTAGACTTTTCTGTGCTGCACTGAAGAGCCCGTCATCAGACATTTGTTCCCCAGGTCGGTATCTATAGACAGAGATCAGCCCCCTTCACCTTCGCTTCGTTAATCTAAATAGCGATAGATGGAGCGATGGGATTGCATCAGGTGGGTTTTCGAATGTTTCGAGCCCTCTCGAATTTATCAACGTCCTTCTTGAGCCGTGGGCTGCAGAACTGGCCACAGGAGTCCAGCAGTGGTCGCACCAGGGCCAAATGCAGAGTAAAATAATGTAACCAAGATTCCCCTGCATCTGCCTCCAAGGACTGGCCGCAGCATCGCACTGGCAGGTCCTTGGCCCAGACCATTCTAGGTCTCTCTGCCAAGTCTCTCAGGGTATGTCTACACTACAAAGTTAATTCGAACTAACAGCCATTAGTTCGAATTAACTTTCATAGGCGCTACACATGCAAACCACTAGTTCGAACTTAATTCGAACTAGCGGAGCGCTGAATTCAAACTAGGTAAACCTCATTCCACGAGGACTAAGGCCTAGTTCGAATTAAGTAGTTCAAATTAAGGGCTGTGCAGCCACTTAATTCGAACTAGTTGGAGGCTAGCCCTTCCCAGCTTGCCCTGGTGGCCACTCTGGGCCAAGCCAGGGAAACTCTTCTGCCCCCCTCCCGGCCCCAGAGCCCTTAAAGGGCCACGGTCTGGCTACGGTGCCCGTGCCAGGTGCAAGCCTGCCAGCACCCAGCCAGCAGACCCTGCACCCGGCACAGCATGAGCCAGCCACCCGCTGCCACCAAGCTCTCCGCCTCTTCCCAGCACCAGGCTGGTGGCTCACAGGAGCCTGCCCGGGGCCGCAAGAGGCGGGCGCCCGCCTGGTCTAGTGCGGAGGTCGTGGACCTCATCAAGGTTTGGGGGGAGGCCTCCAACGTCCACAATCTCCGCACTAGGCACAGGAAAGCAGCCGTCTAGGGCAGGATAGCTGCCAGCCTGGCCATCAAAGGCCACATGCGAACGCAGGAGCAGGTTTGCATGAAAATCAAGTTGGTCCAGTGAGACCCCCGACCCTGAGCCCTGAGCTTAGAACATAAGAACGGCCGTACTGGATCAGACCAAAGGTCCATCTAGCCCAGTAGCCTGTCTGCCGACAGCGGCCAACACCAGGTTCCCCGGAGGGGATGGACCGAAGACAATGACCAAGCCATTTGTCTCGTGCCATCCATCTCTAGCCTTCCACAAACAGAGGCCAGGGACACCGTTCCTACCCCCTGGCTAATAGCACTCCATGGACCCAACCTCCATGACTTTATCTAAGTTCTCTTTAAACTCTGTTCTAGTTCTAGCCTTCACAGCCTCCTGTGGCAAGGAGTTCCACAGGTTGACTATTTGCTTTGTGAAGAAGAACTTTCTTTTATTAGTTTGAAGCCTGCTACCCATTCATTTCATTTGGTGTCCTCTAGTCCTTCTATTATGGGAACTAATGAAGAACTTTTCTTTATGCACCCTCTCCACACCACTCATGATTTTATAGACCTCTATCATATCCCCCCTCAGTCTCCTCTTTTCTAAGCTGAAAAGTCCCAGTCTCTTTAGCCTCTCTTCATATGGGACCTGTTCCAAACCCCTAATCATTTTAGTTGCCCTTTTCTGAACCCTTTCCAAGGCCAAAACATCTTTTTTGAGGTTAGGAGACCACATCTGTACACAGTACTGAAGATATGGCGTACCATAGTTTTATACTTCCCCTCCTCCTTCTTCCCCTGGCTTCCCCCTTCCAGCTCCCTCCTCCCAGGTTTCCCCCTCCCCTCTCCCACCCTCTGTCTTCCCCTCTCCCACCTCCTTTTCCCAGTGTCCCCAGAGGTTAATCCCCTCCCCCAGTTTTGTTAAATAAAGAGAGTTTCTATTTTTAACCACACGTATCCTTTATTTTTTACATCAGGAAGGGGGGCTAGGGAGGGGTAAGTGGAAGGAGGTGAGGAAGGAATGGGGCACGAGCCCCCGATGGGAGGACTGGGGTGGCTCTGCGGGCTCCTCAGGGTGGAAGCTCTCCTGCAGGGCTTCCTGGATCCTGACAGCCCCCCGATTGACCTCCCCGGATGGCAGCCTGCGGCAAGTGCAGCCGGGCTGATGGCCGAGTGCTGTGATGTGCCAAGTGAGGGCACTCAGGGCACTCCAAGACAGGACTGCTTTGCTGTCCCTCATCGAGGTAGACAAGCAAGCGGGGAACCCTGAGAACTGTCTGTCCGGGGTGGGGGTCGGGTCCCTTTAAGCACAGCCCTCGGCTAGCCTGAGGCAGCAGCTCCACACTCTAAGTCCTGGTTCCGGCCAGCCTTAACTTCGGTTCAGGGTCCACTCAATGTGGACATGCTAGTTTGAATTAGCAAAACGCTAATTCGAATTAGTTTTTAGGTCTAGATCCACTAATTCAAATTAGCTTAGTTCGAATTAACTGATTTGAACTAAGTTAGTTCAAATTAGTGCTGTAGTGTAGACATACCCTACGTCAGTGCAGCAGAGCCTGGTAAACTTGTCTCATGGAAGCCAGAGCTGAGACCCACCAAACTCATGCCACACACAAAACACCAGGCAGCCAATCAGCCTCTCCATCCCTGCAAACTCAGCCCTGCAAAGGAGAGTCCCCTTGGAGCTACCCCCTTTAGGCCGAGAAGGTGGTAAAAGACTCTTCCTCCCCCCCGAGCTGCAGGAGGAGCAGAAATGGGACAAAGTGCAGAATCGTGGGGCTGGGTGGTGAGGTCTGGGGGCAAAGGAGCTGCGGATGGGGGAAGAGTTGAAGTGGCCTCCCCAGTCTTCCCTTCATCCTTTTTCAGGCCCCATCTCCTAGACTGTCCCATCCCATCCCCCTCATCCTCAGCCCCCTCAAAGCCGGCCCCCTGGCCCGGGCCTCACAAAGAGGATGTGTGGTTGAAGCAGGTAGAAGTGGCTGTGGTTTTACAGAAGGGTTGAGCCATTGCAAACACCTCCTCCCCCTCGCACCCGCAGGCCATTGGGATACACAACGTACGCAGCTGAGTAGGCAGGTCCATTCACAGAGGGAGTGTGATGGGTACAAACACACCTTCTTCATAGTCCCCCAAGTAAGCCTGAGGGGAGGGGCCGGCCCAGCCCCTTGCCTCTCCGGCTCCACCAGGACTTGGATAGCTGCACTATCGGCTCCACCACAACTTGCTCCAGGGCAGTGTCGCTGTCATTCTTGGTGCTCACGGGCTGCTGGGCCGCAGGATCAGGAGCAGTGCTAGGTGCAGAGCCAAGCACCCTGTGTCCCAGGCCAGCCGCCACCCCATCCTCCGCTGTGCCCAGAGCCTAGCTGCCACGGAGGAACCCATCACTGCAGCCCGACAACCCCTGAGCATCACAAAGGGGAGGCCCAGCAGCATTCACCGTGGCTGCCAACCTGGCTGAGTGGGGGCAGGGTAGCCAGGGAGGGGGCGCCTGCCTCTGCATAGTGGCGCCCGGAGACTCCCCTCACTGCATGGCCCCCCCAGCCCTCTTTCCATCCTCCATGTGTGTCCTCAGCCCCTCTCCTGCCCCCTCACAGACTCCCATCTCTCCTTCTCACCTGGCACCCCAAAAGACCCCCTGCTCTCTGCCCCTCCCTCTAGCCTCCCTCTCTGCCCACAGACATCCCCCTTTCCCACTTCACACACCCCAGCAGTGCTACCTTTGCTGCCCCTTCTCCCCAGGCAGTTGCCCAGATCCTGCTGTCACAGCACCCAGAGCAGTCCCCCTCCTCAGTCCCCCCCTCACAAAATATCGCAGTCCACACACACCAAAGAAGCACACACATCCCTAGCAGGGCACCTGAAAATTAGAGGCACCAAATTCTCAGGTGCCCCTGTGGGTGCTATGCATGGCTAAGGGGCTGCTCTCAGCCGGCAGCCCCCTGTCCTCTCCCCTCCTTCTCACACCTGCCGAGGGTCCTGCCGGTGAGAGGGCAGAGAGTAGACGGGCTCTGCTCTAGCCCCATCTGCTCCCCCAGAGGCTCGTACCACTGGGCTTAGTGGCAGACCCAGGGGTTTCTGGCTCCCACACACTGCAGAGAGCTGGGCTCCCCTGTGGCGTGTCCCCGCCTTCCCCCGTGGCTCCCTGCTTCATATTGTGGTGGCGCGTCGGGGTCCCCCGATGCCTGCACCCCCGTAATGGCACGGACAGACTCCACCAGCCAGTAGAAGAGAGGGGGTTTATTGCTTCTTCAGGATACAGCACAGCACAGATGTCATCTGGTTACAGGAACCGGGCCTAGAATGCCTCAGCCCCCCTTGAGATGGGGGAGAGTGGGCCCCTAAATTCCAGCCCCTTTCCCTAGGCTGTCTCCTCCATGATCCCAGACAGAAACTAACTCTTCCTTCCAGCCCTGCCCCCAGCCAGGGCTGGCCTTGCCCCCTTCCTTTCCATTTTTCCACTCCATGGGAGATACCTGTCTGATGAGTTTCGAAGCCCCCTTGCATAATGACTCATCCCCTGCCCTGCTGGGCCGTGCTGCAGCCAGCAGCCAGTGGAGGTCACTGACAACCCACTGCCCAGCATAGCAACCAGCAAGGTACCCACACTACGTCACAATATTCACTTCATATTTCTAACCTCACATACCGGAATGACCCCCCCCCACACAGATACACATAGACACGGTCAGGGCATGACAAGCTTTCCAGCGAGCAGCTACTGGCCCTCGTTGAAATCAAGCATATCTGAGTTTTGCATAGTCACTTCCAAACCCCTGTTTCCACGGACAATGCAAGGACACAGCGTCGGGCCTCTCCCCTGAGCTCACTGCTAGAGGGCTGGACCGTGTCCACGCCCTCCTCCCTTCTCAGAATTTCTGTTTGGCTTTGGTTCCACATCCCCCCAATATTCCTAAACCCGGTGATGCCACATTCTTGTCTTTCCAAAGGTCTGGATTCCTCTTCCTACCGGGCCTGGCGGGAGATGCTAAAGAAAGGAGTTTTGAATTGGAGAGAGCAGCTGAAGAAAGTGCTGACCTGGAAAAAGAAGTCCTGGCAAGGCGAATGAAACGGATGGCTGCTCGAGAGAGAGTCAGGAAAGCTGCAGAGAGAGAAGAAAGGAGGATGAGGAGAGAATTGCCAGACTTAAACTTCAGCTCAGAATAGAAATAGAAGACCAGAAGAAACTGTATCCTGGGGAAAGTCCAGGGAATAAGAGCATGGGCATGTGTTTTGATTGGAACAGGGCAGATAGGTTTAATTAGGTGAATGTCATAACCCACCCCCAAAACAAGTATGAATGTGACTATCAGGGAGATTTGCGAAGAGGGGTATATGATTCTGAGCAACTGTCCGTGTGTAACCAAATACACCACAGCTTTCCATGCATGTAATACCTCATTTACAGCAAAAGCTAAGTACAGGACATTTCCAGCCCACTTAATTAGCCTCATTAGTATGGGTACTACTATTGACAGTTTTTTCTTCCCTTCCTTTTCCGTTATAAATTCTGGGTTCCTATTATTTTTCAGGCCAGTTTCCAGTTCATCTGAAGTGGGTTTTGCCCATGAAAGCTCATAATACTAGATATATTTTTACCAGACTACTTGTTGTTTTCAAATATACCCCAAAACTGCCACTTTTCATGCAAATGCAGTAACTGTGGGCTCAGGAGTCAGTGCCCCATGAATAGTGCCAATGCTCGGTATGGGAGTGGGAATGGAAATTCACAGACAGCATGAGAGTCAATGGGAAAAGCTCTTGAAGGCAAATTACAGCTTCTAACATCCCTCTTGTTAAAGCAGGAAACTTGCTCACCAAATCAGAGACAGGGTCCATTTCACTGACATGCTAGATTCAAAGTTCTGGTGTCCTTTCATCATTAACCTCTGCTTCTACATGGAATCAGACGTCAAGACCACTGAGAAGATTGCAAGCCATGGCCACAGTGTCTAGAGATGGGACTTTACCCACCAATCTCTGGCTTCTCAAGAGAATGACTGCACAGCGGTTCCACTGTGCACACTCAGGTACCCAGTCTGCTCTCTGACCCTAAGACACACGCTGTCTAGTTGTAGATTCAAACAGCACCGTCTTCCCAGGAAATTGGTTAAGCACAGCCACTTGGTCATCACGGGGTTGTTCTAATTCCCTCACAGTTTTTCCTTGCTCCACAACAACGTTCAATCCATCTGAAAGATCCTCAAAACTATTCACACTGGATCACTCCAAACCGAAGTTAGTGGAGTCATTTTTTAACGGAAAAATTCTAGCTGCTAGGAACTGAAACAACCCTCTCAATAAACACATTGCTGCCTTCTACAGACATTTCTCCTGATCTCCCTCAGTCAAATCACTTCCACTGCCTTCACAGTTACAGCAAACTGCTTGCAAAAACTACCATGAGGATTCCTTTCCTTAGGCCACTTTTTCATTTGGTTTTGCATGCATCTGACGAAGTGGGTCTTTGCCCACGAAACTTTTTGCTCCAAGACATCTGTTAGTCTATAAGGTGCTACAGGACTCTGTCACTTTTTCATTTGCTGCACTGGAGATTGACCTTCTGGTGTTTGATTTAGCAGGTCTAGTTAAGATCTGCCAAATCAAACTCTGAGGATGACTCCGGTTGTCACTGGTATTCCTGGCAGTCACAAGGAGTAAGGGAAACATTCTCCTTCCTCCTGCAAAAAGTACCAATTGAAAATGGATTCCAGCATGCTCATATGTCTTCATAGGATCAATTGCAGTTTAGATTTTGAGCATCGGGCCATTAACTTCCTAAAGTACCACTAATGGCGTTCACTAGAAGACGTAAAGTAATAAAAGAGGTTTTCATTTAATATTTTTACTCTCACATTTCTATGTGCACAAATGGGATATTTGCATTCAGGGGATGACAAGCTTTACAATGGAAGGTTACTTGCCCTGTTTTGCATATTTGAGTGATGCATATATCTATGTGTGAACCCATTTCTATAGAAAATATGAGAGTGCAGCCTCACAAACCATATTAGACTTTCTTTCTTTTAAAATGTTTTAAACAGGTTTTAAAACTGGGGGCGGACATGGTCGGCCAGCATTAGAGTGGGTTTAATTTAGTTAAACTGGTTTTAAAGTGCATATGGCAGGTAAGCTTCTCTTTGTGTTTCTAAAAGCAATTTGAACATAGGGGCACCAGTTTTATAATATTACATAGGGCCCCATAAACACTAAGGGCAGCCCTGACTTCCGGATTCTCCAACACACACACACACACACACACACACACACACACACCCCCGATTGAACACACAGCCCCACAGCAAAGGGGAGTCACACCTGTGACAGAGTCTGGGGCTACATCTAGACTGCAGTGCTTTTCCAAGGAATGCGTCCACTTTTTCGGAAAAAATTTTGAAAAAGCGTACATGCTCCTTCACTATCCCTTTAAACCTTGTTGGACAAGGAAGAAGGGATGAGCCGAAAGAGGAAGGTTTTCCAAAATTTAGTGCTGTGTAGACACTCCAAATTTCAGAAGAGCCTCTTTCAAAAGTAAATCAGAAAAAGATACAATTTGTGATATGAAAATTGTGTTTCTTTTTCTGATTTCACTTTGTAGTGTATACCTAGCCTGGGGGAACAAAATCCAAGTGTCCAGATTACTAGCCTCCCTCCTGACACTAGAGCCCCATTCTCCTCCCAGAGCTGAGGAGAGAACCCAGGAGTCCTGGTGCACAGGCCCCAGGCTGTACCCCTCCCTCCAGACCCCACTCCTCTCCCAGAGCCAGCCAAGAACAGGACCCAGGAGTCCTGAGCCTCCAGCTGCTCCCACCCCCCTGCCAGAGGGGCACCCGCTGGGCACCCATGGGGAGGAGCCCAGCTCTTCCCAGTGCCTGTGTCTGGCACTTACCTGTGCACAGGTAGAGGAGCAGTGGCAGGGGGTCCATCCTGTGCTGGGCCAGGGGCTATAGATGCTCTCCTAGGACGTGTGAGGCTCCAGGGCACTGACTGGAGAGAAGGCAGCAGAGCTCAGAGGAAGGAGATGTGATATCTGAAAAGAGAGGAACACGAATGGGGAGGTGGAAAGGGAGGACTCAGGAATGTTATATAGGGAGGGAGCAGAGTGAAACAGAAAGAAAAAGTCAACTACACTGAGACTCCCCAATTGTCAGACACACGCATGCAGCTACAAGGAGACAGATGGAAATCAAACAAATAAAAAAGACCAACCACACAAACCCTGAGCTTTCGCATGCCCCTCCTTCCAATTAGGGTTACCAGGTAGTCTCAGAAAAAATACTGGACACACTTGATGCGGGGGGGAGAAGGGACCCGCCGGGAGCGGCGCAGGGCTGGCCGGGAAGAAGGGGGGAACGGGAAGCAGAGCTGGGGGGTGTTGGGGTCAGTGGGGCTGGCTGGGGGACATCAAGGGAGGGGCGGCCGGCGGGAAGCAGAGCTGGGGGGGGGTCGGGGGCAGCCGGGGGGAAGCAGAGCTGGTCAGGGGTGGGGGCGGGGGGTAGCGGGGCTGGCCGGAGGAAATTGGGGTGGGGGGGCGGCCGGCAGGAGTGGGGCTGGCCAGGGGATATCGGGAGGAGGAGAACCGGCAGGTGGGAAGCAGGGCTGGTCGGGAGTGGGTTGGGCGGAGCAGGGCTGGCGGGAGGCGGGGGGAGTGAATCAGCCAGCAGTGAGCGGGACTGACTCAGGCACACACAGATCCTAGGGCATTGCCTGTCCTGCACACGGTCCCGGCAAAGCACGATCGAGTGCGGCTGCGGCTCCACAACGCGCTTGACCAGCGCTCAGGAGCACAGACCGGGCTTCCCCTCCTCCTCAGATGCAACCAGCTGAGGGCTCCCAGTGCCAGTCGTGCCCCACCTCCCAGCCACTCCCCCCGCCCCCACCAGGTTTCCGTTGGGCGCCCAGACGGAAAATCAGAAAATACCGGACAGTGCACATGTCTGGTATTTTCTGAATTTTTTTACTGGGCAGAGGGCCCCAAAACCGGACTGTCCAGTTGAATACCGGACACCTGGCAACCCTACTTCCAATTCCCACCAGTCATCAGCTAGTCACTAATGGGAAAAATATACCTGACCAGCCCAGGTCTCTTCTGGCTAAGGGAGCCAGAGGCATAGCGAAGGGGGGTTAGGGAGGGGCAGTTGCCCCCGGGCGCCACGCTAGGGTGGGAGCAGACTCATCTGATGCTTAGATCAGTGAGCCCACAGCTGAGCCGCATGCTGACGCCCGGAGCACACTGCGAGCAAAGGCAGCCGGCAGAAGCAGCCTCTTTTAAAAGTAAGATGAACTTACCCGACCGACCGGTTCCTCCAGTGCCTGGCTCTGAGGGAGGGAGATTTGGTTGGGCAGGTGCTGGCTGAGGTTGCTTGGCTCTGAGGGAGGGGGGTTTGGTTTGGGGCGGGGATGCTGGCTGGGGTTGCCTGGCTCTGAGGGAGGGGGATTTGGTTTGGGGTGGGGATGCTGGCTGGGATTGCCTGGCTCTGAGGGAGAGGGATTTGGGTGGGGGTGGGGGGTTGCTGGCTGAGGTTGCTTGGCTCTGAGAGAGGGAGATTTGGTTGGGGGAGCACTTGGGGGTGCCTGGCTCTGAGGGAGGGAGATTGATTTGGTTGAGGGGGGCACTGGCTGAGGTTGCTTGGCTCTGAGAGAGGGAGATTTGGTTGGGGGGGGGCGCTGGCTGGGGTTGCCTGGCTCTGAGGGAGAGGGATTGGGGGGGGGGGTTGCTGGCTGAGGTTGCTTGGCTCTGAGAGAGGGAGATTTGGTTGGGGGGGGGCACTGGTTGGGGTTGCCTGGCTCAGAGGGAGAGGGATGGGGGGGGGTTTGCTGGCTGAGGTTGCTTGGCACTGAGGGAGAGGGATTTGATTGGGGGGACACTCGGGGGTGCCTGACTCTGAGGGAGGGGGATTTGGTTGGGGGGGCACTTGGGGGTGCCTGGCTCTGGCATCAGCTGGTAGAAAAGAGGAGGTTACTCACCTCCTGTAACTGACGTTCTTCAAGATGAGCGTCCCTGGGGGTGCTCCACTTCAGGGGTAGAGCGTCCCAGCGCCTCTGGATGAGTTTTGCTAGCAGTGCCACAGCGGGGGCCGTGCACGCGCGATGCGCATGAATTCCCTGACTAGCTATGCACATGCGTGGACCCCGGCTCCCTTCAGTTCCTTCTCTCTCCGGAACCCGGCGGAGGAGTGTGATTAACATGATTGCTTTTCATTTAATTTTGTTTATTTACTTTTTTTTTAAGGTTTCTGAAGTAGAGGGATGGAAGGGAGGGTAGTGGAGCACCCCCAGGAGCACTCGTCTCGAAGAATGTCAGTTACAGGAGGTGAGTAACCTCCTCTTCTCTTTCGAGACGCGTCCCTGGGGGTGCTCCACATCAGGTGACTAAAAACAGTCCCTTTCTTATGGAGGTAGGGACTTTGGATCCGGTAAGTATGCCGTCTGCAGGACAGCCTTCGCTAATTTAGTGTGGCATAAAAGACCCGAGGCAAGCGAGTAGTGTTTCGCGAAAGCATGATCCGTGGACCACATTGCTGCTGCACAGATGTCCTCCAGTGGCTTTCCTGAGGTATGCGATCGAGGTAGCAAGTGCCCTGGTGGAGTGTGCTTGGATTGGAGCAGGCGGAGGTAAGTTATTAAGTGAGTAACAGATATTAATACAATCCAATATCCAATGGGATAGTCTTTGGGATGATATTTTCTCTCCCATGTTATGGTTAGCGATGGAAACAAACAGGTGAGGAGAGGACCTGAACGGGTTTGTTCTGTTGATGTAGAAGGACAGAGCTCTTTTGATGTCGAGCGTGTGCATCTGTGCTTCAAAGGCGTTGGAATGGGGCTTTGGGAAGAACACAGGTAGGTGTATTGTTTGATTGATGCGAAAGGTTGTGCGGACCTTGGGTAAAAATTTTGGGTGTGGCAGCATGGACACGCTAACTTTGAGAAAAATAGTAAATGGTGGACCTGACATGAGAGCAGCCAGTTCACTTACTCTGCGCGCTGATGTGCTAGCCACTAGGAACGCTGTTTTAAGTGTTAAGTGGAATAAGGAACTGCAACGCAGAAGTCAGCCGAGTGCCACGGCGGGAGGCGAAGGGGGGCGGGGCAGTGATGTTCACGGCCAGGGGGCGGGGCCTGGAGCCTCTGTCATTCCCTTCACCTCCCGCTGTGGCGCTCAGCTGACTTCTGCGCCACTCAGCCAGGCCGCCGTGCGGGAGCAAGTGGTGCAAGCGGCCTTTTGGGCTCCGCGGTCCCCGTGCAGCATTCTGGCACAGAATGGCACTTTGCCTCTATCAGTGCAGCATTTGAAGCACTTTCAGGCTTACTACACTGTTCGCCCGAGGTACCTGGGCGGTCGAATGTGCTGAGGAGCTCTTGTCTGAATAGCTGGACTTTTTTCCCCTCAGAGTGTGTCTTCCCAGGTTGCTGAGGTAAAGAACTCGCCCTTCTTTTAGAGAGCTTAGAGATTTCCTTATTAGATGATGAGCCCTGCCCAGATCCTGGGTCAGAGGCATGACTTTTGTTGCTGTCAATATGGAGCGATTTTACTTTAAGCTCCTTAACTCTATGAGAGCTCGGTCTCATTTTAGCATAGTGGGGGCAGTCTCTGTGTGAATGAGAGCTCCCCAAACATTTAAGGCAGGACTCATGCCCATAGGAGGCGGACATCGCTGGCCCTTCATCAGGGCATAATCCCCGACGCTCTCGCTGCCAGCGCCGACCAGGTATGGGCGCCATCCATTTTCAGGGCTAGTTGATTCGGCAGGTAAGTTGTCGGATTCCAACTTCCATGGCCACCGTCCTGCTGTCTATATCAACCAACACGTTTTCTGGGGTCTGATGAGCGTCGGTATCGGGCACCTTAATGCACAGCATTTGAAGCCGGGAGAACTCATACCGGCTTGAGCACTGAAGTGGTGGTTCAAGCCCCGCGCCGCTTTTTTTTTTTTTGGTAATAGTAACAATTAAGCAAACGTTAAACAAGAAAGACTAACACTAAACTAGAAACTAACTGTAGAACTAAGGGTATGTCTACACTAGCTCGTTAATTCGAGCTAGGTAGGCAAATGAGGCGACCAGAGTTGCAAATGAAGCCCGGGATTTAAATATCCCGGGCTTTATTTGCATGTTCCCGTCAGGTCGCCATTTTGAAATTTCATTAGCCCGAACTCACTGCTGCGCGGCTACACACAGCAGCGACACATTAATTTGAACTAAGTCCTTAGTTCGAATTAACTGTTACTCCTCATTCCATGAGGTGTAACAGTTAACTCGAACTAAGGACTTAGTTCGAGTTAACGTTTGAATGCCGCATGTACCTGCGGGCAGTTAGTTCGGACTAGGGGGATTTAAAAATGGCGCCCGGGAGGGAAGATGCAAATAAAGCCCAGGATATTTAAAGTTCGAACTAGGGGGCTAGTGTAGACATACCCTAACTAACTAGCTAAGCTAAAGTGAGCTGAGGAGAGAAAGCGCTGCCATGTTCCGTCTGCAGCTGGGGACAGTAGAAAGGAACTGAAGGGAGCCAGGGGCCGGGCATGCGCATAGCTAGTCAGGGAATTCGCTCGCACCGCCCATGCGCAGCCCCCGCTAAGACACTGCTAGCAAAGCTCCATCCAGAGGAGGTGGAACACTCTACACCTGATGTGGAGCACCCCCAGGGACGCCTCTCGAAGGAGAAGTAACAGTTATGTCAATGGCCCTCGTGGCCTATGGATGCTTGTGGGGTGGTGAACCCTCCCTGTGCAAGACAGGGGCATGCCACCCCGCATTAGTCTAGCACCATTTTTGGTGGTTGCGATGCCCTACCCCGGTGATGAGGCTTAATGCCGGTGTCCGGGGGGCCGTGGCCTACAGGGCTCTAAGGACCCCCCGCAGGTGCCCGCTTTCCTGCCCACAGGTCTCCAACTTGCACCTGTTGGGTACAGGGCAGATCCCTGCTTCATTCCTTAGCCTGCTACGGCGGAGCCGCAGGAGGCTCATATCCAATTGTCTCGTGTTTCTGGTCCTCGGCCTAGCTCCGGGTATGTCTCTGTTGGCAGTGGTGGGGTAGGGAGGCCCGGGCCCACCCACTCCACCGGGCCCCGGCCCAGGGCCCTCAGGACAGGGACTGGCCCTTCAGGGTGTTCAATGGTGCTGGTTCTGATTCTCCCTGGTAACTGCAAGCTTCCCTCTGCCCTGGGCCGCTTCCAACCCCGCTACAGGCTCTGCCGTCTGCTCCACCCTCGACCGTGGCTTCCGTGCCTTCCCACCACCTCACATCCGTGGTCTCCAAGCTGGGGTAGGATCCCCGTCCTCGAGGCTCCTGTGTCGTGAATAGCTTCGGTGGCCCCCAGGCTTCTGGCTCTGTTGCTCGCTGGTGAGTCTTCCGCTGCAAGGGGGGCTGGCAGCAGTCTTGGGGCTTGCCACCCTGTCCCTGCCTTGAGCTGGCTTTCTTCATTTGCCCCACGGGCCCTGAGGAGCTTAGTACTCCCTCTGGGCTGCTGCTGGGTAGGGTGTCTCTCCCCTGCCGCCCTCTCCTCTGCCTCTGCCCACTCATCCTTCTGGCCACGGCCTCTTTCAGGGCCTTCCAGTGGGTAGGCCTCCTTTCCGCCCAGCTGCACCTCCACTGACTCCTGGCCCTTCTCTCCTTCCCCTTTCCTCCTCCTCACCCGTTCCTCCATCCCCTCCTGGGACGTTCCTTCCTCCCTCCACGGCCGGCCGGCCTCTGCTTCTGGGTTCCCGCCAGCTTCCTCCCCTGGGTGAGCAGGCGCCACCTTTGAACGGCCCACCAGGCTGCTCGAGCATGCGCCGCAGCGTTTCGGTGCCCCGAGTGCCACGGCTGGCTTCGAGACGGGGCGGGGCGGGGCAGGGCAAGGGCGCCCCATCACAAGTTATTACAGAAACCTCCATTGCTGAAAAAGACAAAGCACCTGAAAACAAAAAAAAAACAGCAAAGAGAAAACACGGTAAAACGTACTTTAAATAATCCCAGGAAATTAATTGTTTTAATCCTTCAGGAGTGTCACAACTGGAATTACTCCAAGTTTAACATAAAAATGGCCATACTGGGTCAGACTAATGGTCCATCCAGTCCAGTATCCTGTCTGCCGACAGTGGTCAATACCAGATGCCCCAGAGGAGGGATCACAACAGGTGATCCTCACATGATCCCTCCCCTCTCTCCCACTTCCAGAGAAACAGAAGCTAGGGACACCATTCCTATCTATCCTGGCTAATAACCATTGTTGGACCATGAATCAATCTAGCTCTTTTTTAAACCCTGTTGAAGTTCTAGCCTTCACTGCATCCTCTGGCAAGAAGTTTCACAGGTTGATTGTGTGCTGAGTGAAGAAAAGCTTCCTTTTGTTTGTTTTAAACCTGCTGCCTATTCAACTTTCTTGAAGATATTGCTACGGAGCAACAGACATGCAGACACTGCTTCTAATCCTAACCACTGAGTACTAAGTGAAACGTGTTTTCTTGATTTCCGCTGAGTAGGTTTTTAAAATGAAAGTAACGGAAAATACCTTACATTACTAAAGTAATGCAAGCAAGTAGGCAAATAACTCAATAGGAATTGTTATAAATTCTTATGACAACTTTTAAATAAAAAGACAACTTGCTTAGATAAATGTTGTTGCTTGATTTTTAGATTATGTATTGATTACATACGCATTTCTAGTTATTACTTTGAAGGTTGCCAGATTTTGCCCCAATATTAGGCCTGGTATTAATTTCAATTCTTATATAGTTGTGCACAGTTGCAACACTCACAGTATAGGAACTTTTTAAAGCTTTTTTAGTTTATTAATATATTAAGCACCATTACAAACACCCCAGCATAGTAAGATACATAGAGCTACTACAGTATGTACATGTTCACATTCATATTTTTACACCATTTTTTGTAGAACAACCTGAAAAGATAGCCATTTTTTATTACCATTTCCTTTTCAATTATTACCACTGGCCATTATTTTGGCACTTCCCAAAGTCAACATTTTTTCCCACCATAGTTAGGCTGGGACACCACTTTTCTAATATGTTACACGAACACTCCTGTGTTCAATGCATACTTAGTAGCGGATTTTTTTCATTTGTATTTTTACCTTACTAATGTTGAAGTGTTTTGTATAGTTTAAGCTATTAATGATCTTCACTTACTAGTATATATGTTAATGTAACCCTTCTGCCGGGTAGGCCTGGCAGTAACCAGGGCTGGGTTCAATATCTTGGGGTCCATCTCACACAGAACCGGCTCAAGCCCCCACCCAGTAATCTGGGAAATTCACACACCCCTGGGTGCCTCTGAGAGGCAATGCTTCCCCACTCGCAAGCACTGAGTCTGAGTGTAGGAAAGAAACATTTAATGAAACAGAGAGAGAAGTCATACGGCATTAACTTGGGGAAAACACCACAGAGTTCATAACCCAAACATGAGCTAAGCCCCACCCCCCAGCCAGGAATCACCTGGGCTATGTCTACACTCGTGGCTTCTTGCGCAAGAACGGCCAATCTTGCACAAGAATCCACAGAGCGTCTACACTGCCCACCCGCTCTTGCGCAAGGAAATGTACAGTACGGCATGGTAAGAGAGAGCTCCTTGCGCAAGAGCTACGCTGTTTTCTGTCAGGCTTAAGCTCTCTTGTGCAGGCACTCTTGCGCAAGAGGGCAGTGTGGACCTTCGGCAAGCACGTACTTGTGCAAGAATTGGCCTCCAGTGAAAAACACAGGTGGCCTCTCCGACACTCCGTACAGGCAATCACCACTCGTTGGTTCCCCCTAATTGGACCCCCCTTAAAGGCACAGGCACAGAGCACAGCCATTTGCCACGTGCAGCCCAGGTAGCAGCCAGAGGGAGGAATGGCAGCTGCCCAGCCTCAGCCAGGTCCCTCAGACCCCACGGAGGAGCCACCCCAGAGCACCCAGCAGGCCCAAAGGGGCACCAAGCGGCGGGCTCCATGCTGGAGCACCGCTGAGGTGACTGCCCTCCTGGACCTCTGGGGAAAGGAGGAGGCCCTCCGGGACCCCAAGTCCCGGAGGAGGAATGCCCACATCTTCTCCCAGATGGCCCAGGCGCTGGCCGCAAAGGGACACCCGGCCCGGACCCTGGAACAGGTCCGGGCCAAGGTGAAGGACCTGCGCCTCACCTACGTACGGGCCAGCGAGCGTGGGGGTGGCGGAGCCACTGCCTGTCCCCAGTATCACTGTCTGCACCAGATCCTGGGGGACAAAGGGGCCAGTCCCCTGCTGGCCCAGGTGGACATGGTGGTAGCCACCCCAGTGGTCCGACCCAGGCCACCGGAGGAGGAGGAGGAGGAGGAGGGAGACCGGTCCTCAGACGAGGAGGAGGAGGTGGCAGAGGACAGCAGCCAGACCTCACCATCCCGGCCCAGCAGCAGTCAGGACGTGTCCTGGGCATCCTCTGAAGCTGGTGAGGGATTGTCTGGTGAGTGCAGTGGCTACCATTCGCAAGTGTGCTGGAGAAGAGGGGGGAGGGCCACAGGGTGGGGGAGAGGTAGCGGCACATGGCACAGCCTGGCCACATGCTGCGCAGAGGCATGCAGCACATGCAACCTCGTGCAGCTAGGGTTGCCAGGTGTCCAGTTTTGAACCGGACAGTCCAGTCTTTGAGCTTTCTGTTCGGGAAACAAATTGAGAGGATAAAAATGAGAAAATATACATGTCTGGTATTTTCTAACTAAGATGTAATGTAGACTGTCATGTAATGTCAAGTGTGTCCGATATTTTTGTTGAAACCATCCGGCAACCCTACGTGCAGCCAGACCAAATGGCACAGAGAAGCAGCAGCTCGCCCCAGCACACGCCTGGGACCCCAGAGATTCCGCTCCACCAGGCCGGGGGGGGGGAGTTTGGCCAGGAGTAGGCCAGCCCCAAGGTTGCAGGCCTGACCCCATACAGCCTAAAGGGTGCTGCACACAGTACACACATCCATGGCCACCTCTGGGACACTGTAGCTTCCCCTGGGGAAGGCACAACAGGCCCCCTCAAGCACATGTGGCCCCCCCGGTGGCTCCTGGGCCACCTCGGGCATCATGATGTGCTGGGAGGAGGGCACGGGGCTCTGGAACACCATTTGGGGCAGAGCTCACTGACCATGTTGCTCTCCTCTGCTTCTCCTGCAGTGGGACCCCCTGCCACTGAGGGACCTTCCAGCCCCATCCCGCCGGCGCAAAGGATCCAGGGCCTGTCACAGCGCTCCCGGGACCACCACCACCTGCTCCGCCACCACGTCTGTGCGATTGAGCACATGGAGTGCGCTCTGACAGAGAAGATCCGCGCAGATGCGGAGTGGCGGGAGCGGGTGTGGGGCCAGTACCTTGAGCGCTGCGACCGTGTCTGCACTCTCCTGGGCACCATTGCTGACCGGATGGGCCCTGTGCAGCAGCCCAATGCTGCCAGGCCCCCCTCTGCCACCCCCAGCTCTCCGCCCGCTTCTCCCCCTGCCTTGCCCATGCCCCCTCCCGAGGTCCCCCACCCTCAGCACCTCCTGATACAGCCTGCCCCAACCTGGCACAAGGGGTAGAGGTGCCCCCGCACCCGTGGGGGTGGGAGAGGCCTCCATTATCCATCATGAGGCCCTCCCAGTTCAGGGTCCCCTCCTCCTCCCTCTCCACAGTGCACTCCCTTCCCCATGTAAATAAAAAAGTGCCTTATCTACAGCAAGTGCATTTTATTTATTGGGAGGTGAGGAAAGGGTGGCAGGAAGGGGTGGTGATGGGAGCAGGAAGTGGGGGCACGGGGGCATCCCTGCAGTCAGAGGTGTAGGATTGGCCTATTGTGGGCCCTGGTCCAGCATCACCCGGAGGGCTTCCTGGACCCAAACCCCATGGCGGTTGGTCTGCCGGGTGGCGGCCATGTGGGGCTGCTGGTAGGCCTGGCCCTCACCTACCATCCACCCCGGGAGGAAGGCTTCCCCCCTCCCCTCAATAATATTATGGAGCATGCAACATGCCAAGATGACCTCCGGGATTTGCTGCACCTCCATGTCCAGGCGGGTCAGGAGGCACCTAAACCGTGCCTTCAGATGGCCAAAGGCGCACTCGACAGGATTGAGGGCCCGGTCCAGGTGGCTGTTGAAGGTGGCCTGGCTATGGTCCAGGTGGCTGGTGTATGGCCGCATCAGCCAGGTCATCAGAGGGTAGGCCGCATCCCCCAAGATGCAGACCGGCATCCTGACATCTCCAATGGTGAATTCCCGCTGGGGGAAGTAGGTGCCCGCCTCCAGCCTGTGGCACAGGCCTGAGTGCCTGAAGATGCGAGTGCCTGAGTGCCTGAAGATGGCTGCGACGGTAGCAGCGAGGATGCCCAGGGGCACTTGCCAGGAACAGAGGTGACAGGTGCTGTTGTGGCTCTCGCTCCCTCAAAAGGGTGCGTGAGCAGGCAGCCACAGGGAAATGGCCATCCAGGAGTCCCTTTAAGTACGTTTCCCAGTGGGGGTTTGGCGCATGCCCACAGATGCTGCTGGTGACCTTTTGACATGGCCGATTTGCTTCTGGAGACACGTTCTTGCGCAAGGGCTTCCCGCCAGTGCAGACGCTTTCTTGCACAAGCGTTCTTACGATGCGGTTCTGGCCAGTGTGGACGTTTTCTTGCGCAAACGGAAAAACTTTTCCATTAAAAGTATTTGCACAAAATCATGCCAGTCTAGATGCAGGCTAATGCTTTAGCTTACCACAATTTATTTAGGCAAATGGTTTTAAACATATGTATGCTAACTTTGCCTTAGCTCAACATACAAGATGTGGTCTGCAGGTCTCTTGTGTTATAGCCAAAATAGACTTTAATATAAACCTATTATAATAAGACAAATAATCAAACCCATAAGACAATAAAAAACTTATATGTAGGCAAACAAGCAGGCTAATCTTAGACATATCTCATGTGCCTCTTATGTATATCACTTTGTTCTCAGGACACTTCTCTGATCAAAACTTCCCCTTAAACTCTATTTTTAGTGCCCCAAATGCTTGGGGTTTTCTTTGGCCCCTTTATCTAAGCAAAGTTTATTTGTTCCAAGTTTATAGACCTTAAGCCGTAGGTTTCTTGCATTGCTCCTGAATATAACAAAGATAAACTAGTCTACTGGGCTACAATGTTCAATTCTTTTGTTCACTGGTCTGCTTTCTTAAATACATCGCTTCAATGCCTAGCTTTTTTAAGAAACAGTGAACCGTGTGCGTGACATTGCTAAACCAAACACAAGTAAAAATGAACAGGCTGATTGCAGCAAACAACATGAAGGCCAGGGAAAAAAAAGCACTGGCAAAGAAATGATCGAGACAGCTTATGGAAGCACCAGTTGGGTAGACAAATTCCATGTTGGCAAAAGAGATAATAGGGGGTCGGTAACACTGCATACTGACTGAGGTGTGTGTTATTTGGAACAATCTTGTTCAGGGTCTGGTTGCCAATATGAAACCTGGGCACGGGCAGACCCACCAGTGGGGTTGGGGTGCAAAAGGGGCAAATTGCCCTGGGCCTCTGAATTGTCGCCAGAGTGCTGAAGTGGAGTGCGGCTCTGTGTGGCTCTCAGGGCTGGGAGAGGGTGCATCGTGATCTGGGCAGTGCTATGGGCTGACTGCCATTGGCCCTGCCCCTTCTGCCTCAGGCCACGCCCCCCACATCTTGCCCAGGGCCCACGGTGGCTGTCAGCTCCCCTGGGCACAGCTATGTTTGATAAGTTACTTACTGCCCATTCTGTAGGTTATCTACAAGGAAGGAATGGCTCTCTCCCAGGGCAATGGAAACCTACAGCACACCGCATCACAGCTGGCTATTGCTGAGAACGCTGTTGACTGTCATTCCAGTGTGTGGCCACAATGATTGCGGCTGAGACAATGGAACAGAAAAGCTCCATGTGTCTGTCTCCTGCCTAGCAAAGCTTCCCCACGGCGTGCCAGAGTACAATCGGGCTAATGCGCAGCGGTGTCACCCCAACCCTGCAGCCTGGGGGGGGTGTTACGAAGCCGTGCTAAACAGCAGCTCACAAACAGCCTAAGAACATGCAAGTCATTGCCTGAGTGTCAGTCTGCCAGCTCCCCCAGGTTACTCTTTGGGTCTCACCAGCCTGGGTTGTACAGCAGGGTGACCCCAGCATACCCCCAGTCTTCAATTTTCTCCCAGAAATGTATGTCCCGTGCTGCCCAGCTCTCTCCGAGACACTACACATTATATTAAGTCCGTTATTCTTTAGAGTATGTGTAACCTATGGGTGGTCTCAAGTTCAGTTCATTGCCTTTCTCAAGTATCTAAAAATATAAAACCCCAACACCCAGAAAAAAGTAGCTGGAAACCCAGAGTTAAGTTAAAAGAAAAGGAGATAGAATCATGGAGGTTCGGTCCATCAATACTTAGCCAGGATGGGCAGGAATGCTGTCCCTGGCCTCTGTTTGTCAGGGGCTGGAAATGGATGACAGAGGAGGGATCACTTGATGATTTCCTGTTCTGTTCACTCCCTCTGGGGCACCTGGCATTGGCCACTGTTGGCAGACAGGACACTGGGCTAGATGGAGCTTTGGTCTGACCCCGTCTGGCCGTTCTTATGTTCTTCCGGATTTTCAGATAGGATTGCACAGGGTCAGCGAACCCACATTCAAGTCCCAAAAGAACAAAAGATGAGAATTTAAACAAACAACTTGATAAACGCTAATGACAAAGAAACAAACTGTAATCTCCTTGGGTATGTCTACACTACAAAGTTAATTCGAACTAACAGCCATTAGTTCGAATTAACTTTCATAGGCGCTACACACGCAAACCACTAGTTCGAACTTAATTCGAACTAGCGGAGCACTTCATTCGAACTAGGTAAACCTCATTCTACGAGGACTAACGCCTAGTTCGAATTAAGTAGTTCGAATTAAGGGCTGTGTAGCCACTTAATTCGAACTAGTTGGAGGCTAGCCCTTCCCAGCTTGCCCTGGTGGCCACTCTGGGCCAAGCCAGGGAAACTCTTCTGCCCGCCTCCCAGCCCCAGAGCCCTTAAAGGGCCACGGTCTGGCTACGGTGCCCGTGCCAGGTGCAAACCTGCCAGCACCCAGCCAGCAGACCCTGCACCTGGCATGGCATGAGCCAGCCACCCGCTGCCACCCAGCCCTCCCCCTCTTCCCAGGACCAGGCTGGCGGAACCCAGGAGCCTGCCCGGGGCTGCAAGAGGCGGGCGCCCGCCTGGTCTAGTGTGGAGATCATGGACCTCATTGAGGTTTGGGGGGAGGCCTCCAACGTCCACAATCTCTGCACTAGGCACAAGAAAGCAACTGTCTAGGGCAGGATAGCTGCCAGCCTGGCCACCAAAGGCCACATGCAAACCCAGGAGCAGGTTTGCATGAAAATCAAGTTGGTCCAGTGAGACCCCCGACCCTGAGCCCTGAGCTTAGAACATAAGAACGGCCGTACTGGGTCAGACCAAAGGTCCATCTAGCCCAGTAGCCTGTCTGCCGACAGCGGCCAACACCAGGTACCCCGGAGGGGATGGACCGAAGACAATGACCAAGCCATTTGTCTCGTGCCATCCATCTCCAGCCTTCCACAAACAGAGGCCAGGGACACCGTTCCTACCCCCTGGCTAATAGCACTCCATGGACCCAACCTCCATGACTTTATCTAAGTTCTCTTTAAACTCTGTTCTAGTTCTAGCCTTCACAGCCTCCTGTGGCAAGGAGTTCCACAGGTTGACTATTTGCTTTGTGAAGAAGAACTTTCTTTTATTAGTTTGAAGCCTGCTACCCATTCATTTCATTTGGTGTCCTCTAGTCCTTCTATTATGGGAACTAATGAAGAACTTTTCTTTATGCACCCTCTCCACACCACTCATGATTTTATAGACCTCTATCATATCCCCCCTCAGTCTCCTCTTTTCTAAGCTGAAAAGTCCCAGTCTCTTTAGCCTCTCTTCATATGGGATCTGTTCCAAACCCCTAATCATTTTAGTTATCCTTTTCTGAACCCTTTCCAAGGCCAAAATATCTTTTTTGAGGTGAGGAGACCACATCTCTACACAATACTGAAGATATGACGTACCATAGTTTTATACTTCCCCTCCTCCTTCTTCCCCTGGCTTCCCCCTTCCAGCTTCCTCCTCCCAGGTTTCACCTCCCCTCTCCCACCCTCTCTCTTCCCCTCTCCTACCTCCTTTTCCCAGTCTCCCCAGAGGTTAATCCCACCACCCCCAGTTTTGTTAAATAAAGAGAGTTTCTATTTTTGAACACGTGTCCTTTATTTTTTACATCAGGAAGGGGGGCTAGGGAAGGGTAAGTGGAAGGAGTTGAGGGAGGAATGGGGCACGAGCCCCCGATGGGGAGGACTGGGGTGGCTCTGCAGGCTCCTTGGGGTGGAAGCTCTCCTGCAGGGCCTCCTGGATCCTGACAGCCCCCCGAATGACTCCCCCCCCCCCCCGGATGGCAGCCTGCGGCAAGTGCAGCCGGGCTGATGGCTGAGTGCTCTGATGTGCCAAACGTGGGCACTCAGGGCACTCCAAGTCAGGACTGCTTTGCTGTCCCTCATCGAGGTAGACAAGCAAGCGGGGAACCCTGAGAACTGTCTGTCCGGGGTGGGGGTCGGGTCCCTTTAAGCACAGCCCTCGGCTAGCCTGAGGCAGCAGCTCCACACTCTAAGTCCTAACCTGATGCCCTGCTGGCACTGGTTCCGGCAAACCTTAACTTCGGTTCAGGTTCTACTCAATGTGGACATGCTAGTTCGAATTAGCAAAACGCTAATTCGAATTAGTTTTTAGGTCTAGATGCACTAGTTCGAATTAGCTTAATTCGAATTAACTAATTCGAATTAAGTTAGTTCGAATTAGTGCTGTAGTGTAGACATACCCCTTGTTACAGCATAACATGGCTGGTTGATAATCCACCAACACTATCACCAGAGTTATCCATAAACATAAACAAGGAAAAATTAAAATCTGAACTGTCAGTCCCCACAGAAAACACATTGGGAAGAAGCGGAGAGGACACATAGAGGACACATACCATTAAACCTCCTTGCAGGAGGAATAACAGTAGTTCGAATTAGGAGCTTTAATTCGAACTACCTAGTCCATGCCGCGTGTAGCCGCGGGCAGGTAGTTCGAACTACGAGCTTTTAAAAATGGCGCCCACCGGGGAACATGCAAATGAAGCCCAGGATATTTAAATCCCGGGCTTCATTTGCAAGTTCGAATGCCTACATTAGCCACCCTAGTTTGTGCTTGCGAACAGGAGCAGCTAACAGGGAGTTTGGAAAGGGAGTTCTCCAGGTAAAGGAGGAGTAAATACGGCACCCTTGTGGTAAATGGCTATCTGTAGTGTGTGTTTGTGTGTGGGGGGGTTACTTGCTGTGTGCTGAGCTTGTGTTTGTCTGTTTGTTTGGTTTGTTTGTTTGAAGGAGCTTCTAAAAGGTTTGAAATCTAGAAGTCTCTGTTAATTGGCTGAGCCTCAGTCAGGGGGAGGGGCTACCAGGGCTTTATAAGCTGTGAGTCAGCAACCAGAGAGCTTGTGAACAGGAGCAGCTAACAGGGAGTTTGGAGAGGGAGGTTAGAGGGGGAAGTTAGAGGGCGCTAGTGACTTCTGACCTTCTTTAAGCATAACTTTTATAATAATCTATATTCCAGACATTTAATAAGAAGCCCAGTTTATACTTAAACTTATTCATAAGAAAAACGGAGACAGAAGCCCAGCAGCAGAGTGGGGGCTATCCTGTTTATTGCGTCGAGTGTAACATGTATGATTACCTGCCCTGTGGGCGAGTGGCGTATGTGTGCACCCGTTGCAAGGAGCTCCTGACCCTCAGAGACCGAGTTCGGGCTTTGGAGGCCAGGGTGGCTGAACTGGAGGAGCTAAGGGAGTTAGAGAGCTATGTTGATGAGACTTTCCGGGACACTGTAGTACTGTCCCACCTCCAGTCTGAGAGCCCCAGTGCTCTTACAGAGGATGAAAGTCTCAAGCGAACAGAGCATTCAATGGGAACAGAGAGAAACCATCCCATAGTTGGGTCCCTCCTTCCAAAGGATGTTGCGGTATCCTCTCGCACTGAGGATACCTCTGAGGGGGAGAGAACGCCAGTTGTTAGGAAGAGGCAGGTTTTAGTGGTGGGTGATTCGATCGTTAGAAACATAGATAGTTGGGTTTGTGATGACCAGGAGAACCGTATGGTCACTTGCCTGCCTGGTGTGAAGATTGCGGATCTCTCGAGGCATCTAGATAGACTTATGTGTACTGCTGGGGAGGAGCCAGTGGTCGTGGTACATGTAGGTACCAATGACGTAGGGAAGGGTAGGAGAGATGTCCTGGAGGCCAAATGTAGGTTGTTAGGAAAGAGACTGAAATCCAGGACCTCTATGGTGGCATTCTCGGAAATGCTTCCAGTTCCACGCGCAGGGCCAGATAGGCAGGCAGAGCTTCAGAGTCTCAATGCATGGATGAGACGATGGTGTAGGGAAGAGGGGTTTAGATTTATTAGGAACTGGGGACACTTTTGGGAGAGGGGGAGCCTATACAGGAAGGATGGGCTCCACCTAAACCAGGGTGGAACCAGACTGCTGGCACTAAACATTAAAAAGGCCGTAGAGCAGTTTTTAAACTAAGAGATGGGGGAAAGCCGATTGGTGCGGAGATGCACGTAAATCGGATGGAGACTTCTCTTAGACGAGAATCCATTGATAGAGATTCTCTAAGCTGTAGTCAGAAAGAGAGGAGGGGAGAGGACAAACCATGGGCCAGAGCAGACAAACAACCGCATATAAAGGAATCCAATGCATCAGGGAAGGGCAGACAAATAAGCAGTGGCAAATTTTTAAAGTTCTTCTACACAAATGCTAGGAGTCTGACTAATAAGATGGATGAACTAGAGTACCTTGTATTAAAGGAGGAGATTGACATAATAGGCATCACTGAAACCTGGTGGAATGAGGAAAATCTGTGGGTCACAATCATACCGGAATATAAAATATATCGGAAGGATAGAGCAGGCCGTGTGGGTGGCGGAGTGGCACTGTATGTGAAAGATAATGTAGAATCAAATGAAATAAAAATATTAAATGAATCAACATGTTCAATAGAATCGCTATGGATAGTAATTCCATACTCCAATAATAAGAAATTAGCAGTAGGGATATATTACCGACCACCTGACCAGGACAGCGATACTGACATTGAAATGCTGAGGGAGATTAGAGAGGCTACCAAAATAAAGAACTCTATAATAATGGGGGATTTTAATTATCCCCATATTGACTGGATACATGTCACCTCAGGAAGAGAAGCAGAGATAAAATTTCTCAATGGCTTAAATGACTGCTTCTTGGAGCAACCGATACAGGAACCCACAAGGGGAGAGGCAATTCTCGATTTAGTCCTAAGTGGAGCGCAGGATCAGGTCCAGGAGATAACTGTTACAGGACCGCTTGGGAATAGTGACCATAATATAATAACATTTAACATTCCTGTGGTGGGAAGAACACCTCAGCAGTCCAGAACTCTGGCATTTAATTTCAAAAAGGGGAATTACACAAAAATGAGGAGGTTAGTTAAACAGAAATTAAAAGGCACAGTGACTAGAACCAAATCCCTGCAAGCTGCATGGAAACTTTTTAAAGACACCATAATAGAGGCCCAACTTAAATGTATACCCCCAATTAAAAAACATAGTAAGAAACCTAAAAAAGAGTCACCATGGCTTAACCACCATGTAAAAGAAGCAGTGAGGGACAAAAAGGCATCCTTCAAGAAGTGGAAGTCCAATCCCAGTGAGATAAATAGAAAGGAACATAAACACTGTCAAATCAAGTGTAAAAATGTAATAAGAAAAGCAAAAAAAGATTTTGAGGAACAGCTAGCCAAAAACTCAAAAAGAAATAACAAAATGTTTTTTAAGTACATTAGAAGCAGGAAGCCTGCTAAAAAACCTGTGGGTCCCCTAGATGATCGAGATATAAAGGGAGCAATCAAGGACGATAAAGCCATTGCGGAGAAACTAAATGATTTCTTTGCTTCAGTCCTCACGGCTGAGGACGTTAGGGAGATTCCCAAATCTGCACCGTCCTTTGTGGGTGATGAATCTGAGGAACTGTCCCGGATTGAAGTGTCATTAGAGGAGGTTTTGGAACAAATAGAAAAACTTAATGTTAACAAATCTCCGGGACCGGATGGCATTCATCCAAGGGTTCTGAAAGAACTCAAATGGGAAATTGCTGAACTACTATCTGTGGTTTGTAACCTATCCTTTAAATCGGCTTCCGTACCTAATGACTGGAAGGTAGCTAACGTAACACTAATATTTAAAAAGGGCTCTAGAGGCGATCCTGGCAATAACAGACCGGTAAGTCTAACTTCAGTACCGGGCAAATTAGTCGAAACAATGATAAAGAATAAAATTGTGAGGCACGTAGAAAAACATAATTTGTTGGGCAAACGTCAACATGGTTTCTGTAAAGGGAAATCATGTCTTACTAATCTATTAGAGTTCTTTGAAGGGGTTAACAAACATGTGGACAAGGGGGATCCAGTAGATATAGTATACTTAGATTTTCAGAAAGCCTTTGACAAGGTCCCTCACCAAGGGCTCTTGTGTAAATTACATTGCCATGGGATAAGAGGGAAGGTCCTTTCATGGATTGAGAACTGGTTAAAAGACAGGAAACAAAGGGTAGGAATAAATGGTAAATTTTCAGATTGGAGAGGGGTAACTAGTGGTGTCCCCCAAGGGTCAGTCCTGGGACCAATCCTGTTCAACTTATTCATAAATGATCTGGAGAAAGGGGTAAGCAGTGAGGTGGTAAAGTTTGCGGATGATACCAAACTGTTTAGGATAGTCAAGAGAGAAGCAGACTGTGAGGGACTCCAAAAAGATCTCACCAAACTGAGTGACTGGGCAACAAAATGGCAAATGAAATTTAATGTGGATACGTGTAAAGTAATGCACATTGGGAAAAATAACCCCAACTATACGTACAGTATGATGGGGGCTAATTTGGCTATGACAAATCAGGAAAGAGATCTTGGAGTTATCGTGGATAGTTCCCTGAAAACTTCCACACAGTGTGCAGCGGCGGTCAAAAAGGCAAATAGGATGCTAGGAATTATTAAGAAAGGAATAGAAAATAAGACACAGAATATCTTACTGCCCCTGTATAAAACTATGGTACACCCACATCTTGAATACTATGTACAGATGTGGTCTCCTCACCTCAAAAAAGATGTTTTGGCCTTGGAAAGGGTTCAGAAAAGGGCAACTAAAATGATTAGGGGTTTGGAACGGGTCTCATATGAAGAGAGGTTAAAACGACTGGGACTTTTCAGTTTAGGAAAGAGGAGACTGAGGGGGGATATGATAGAGGTATATAAAATCATGAGTGGTGTGGAGAGGGCGAATAAAGAGAAGTTATTTATTAGTTCCCATAATAGAAGAACTAGAGGACACCAAATGAAGTTAATGGGTAGCAGGTTTAAAACTAATAAAAGAAAGTTCTTCTTCACACAGCGTGTAGTCAACCTGTGGAACACCTTGCCAGACGAGGCTGTGAAGGCTAGGACTATAACAGAATTTAAAGAGAAGCTGGATAATTTCATGGAGGTTAGGTCCATAAAAGGCTATTAGCCAGAGGATAGAAATGGTGTCCCTGGCCTCTGTTTGTCAGAGGCTGGAGAGGGATGGCAGGAGACAAATCACTTGATCATTGTCTTCGGTCCACCCTCTCCGGGGCACCTGGTGCTGGCCACTGTCGGCAGACAGGCTACTGGGCTAGATGGACCTTTGGTTTGACCCAGTACAGCCGTTCTTATGTTCTTATGGCAGTGTAGACATACCCCTTGACAGTTATGAACTTTTTCCTAATGTCCAACCTAAACCTCCCTTGCTGCAGTTTAAGCTTCTTGTTCTATCCTCAGAGGCCAAGATGAACAAGTTTTCTCCCTCCTCCTCATGACACCCTTTTAGATACCTGAAAACTGCTATCATGTCCCCCCTCAATCTTCTCTTTTCTAAACTAAACAAACCCAATTCTTTCAGCCTTCCTTCATAGGTCATGTTTTCTAGACCCTGAATCATTCTTGTTGCCCTTCTCTGGACCCTCTCCAAATCTTTCTTGAAATGTGGTGCACAGAACTGGACACAATACTCCAACTGAGGCCTACTGGCAAAGAGTAGAGCGGAAGAATGACTTCTCGTGTCTTGCTCACAACACACCTCTTAATGTATCCCAGAATCATGTTTGCTTTTTTTGCAACAGCATCACACTGTTGACTCTTATTTAGCTTGTGGTCCACTATAACCCCTAGATCCCTTTCTGTCGTACTCCTTCCTA
This sequence comes from Pelochelys cantorii, assembly GCA_032595735.1. Taxonomy (NCBI): domain Eukaryota; kingdom Metazoa; phylum Chordata; order Testudines; family Trionychidae; genus Pelochelys; species Pelochelys cantorii. The sequence continues at coordinate 4,933,025 of CM064329.1, forward strand.
GACAGTCGCTTCCCATTCTGTATGTGTGAAACTGATTGTTCCTTCCTAAGTGGAGCACTTTGCATTTGTCTTTATTAAACTTCATCCTGTTTATCTCAGACCATTTCTCCAATTTGTCCAGATCATTTTGAATTATGACTCTATCCTCCAAAGCAGTCGCAACCCCTCCCAGCTTGATATCATCTGCAAACTTAATAAGCGTACTTTCTATGCCAATATCTAAATTGTTGAAGATACTGAACAGAGCCGGTCCCAAAGCAGACCCCTGCGGAACCCCACTTGTTATACCTTTCCAGCAGGATTGAGAACCATTAATAACTACTCTCTGAGTACGGTTATCCAGCCAGTTATGCACCCACCTTATAGTAGCCCCATCTAAGTTGTATTTGTCTAGTTTATTGATAAGAATATCATACGAGACCATATCAAATGCCTTAATAAGTCTCGGTATCCCACATCCACCACTTCTCCCTTATCCACAAGACTCGTTATCCTATCAAAGAAAGCTATCAGATTGGTTTGACATGATTTCTTCGTTACAAATCTATGCTGGCTGTTCCCTATCACCTTACTACCTTCCAAGTGTTTGCAGATGATTTCCTTAATTACTTGCTCTGTTATCTTCCCTGGTACAGAAGTTAAACTAACTGGTCTATAGTTTCCTGGGTTGTTCTTGTTTCCCTTTTTACAGATGGGCACTACATTTGCCCTTTTCCAGTCTTCTAGAATCTCTCCTGTCTCCCGTGATTTTCCAAAGATGATCGCTAGAGGCTCAGATACTTTTACTAGCTCCTAACTTAACAGACTAGATCAGATTCAATCAAAGTTTCTCACTATATGGTTTTAAGTCAAAACATGTAGGTTTGGCTCGCTTCCTCACCATCCAGGGATACTTCCTTTCTCTCTTCAGGAGAAAGATGGGGAGGGAGGGCAGAGAATAATCAGCATCAAATATCAGTTTGAACACACACACACACACACACACACACACAAAACCCCAATGACAAAATGTTTCTGTTGAGAATCCAACTGTGAAGTTTGGCAACTCACACAAATTGTTGCTGAAAAATATATCAGAGTGCCACATTACTGTGAATAAAACTTGTGAACATGGAGGCATCGCTGGGGCTGGTTTCAGGATAAACACTTTGGATCATTTCCCATCAAAGTCTCAGAAAGGGAACTAGAATCCTGCCAAGTCTAATCTGACTAACCATTAGCTCGAGTTGGCACCAGGATGTGTTTTGCTGGTGGAAGGGTGGGCAGTGACCAGTCTTTCCGGCAAACAAAAGGGGGCAGGATGGATCCAGAGCAGCCCAGCAGAAGGCAAAGTCAGAGGGTGTGGGTGCATGGGGGGCTATTGTGTAGGGATGTCAGAAGCAGGGGAGTTCCCATTAGTTGTGCTCTGGGTCGGGGTCAGCCCCCTTGCACTCCACAGTGTCCATCATCTCCTTGTACAGGCAAAGTTGAAGAGGCCAAACTGGAAGGAGACAGAGGGGGAAATGGTGAGAGCTCAGAGCAGGATGGGGAGAGACCGGCCGTGGGAACATTGGAAGGAAAGACACTTGCCCCTCCCCACTATCTGGGAGCACCACAGGTTCCAACCCTATGGGGGAGGGGTATGAGCCCTGCCCCTCTCACCTTGTAGACAGCTGCAGCGATGCCACCCAGCAGGGTCAGGCCTCCCACGCTGCTGCTCATGACCATGGGCAGGTAGCTAGAGACCTCGGAGTGTTCCACCATCGTCTGTACCTGGGGGGAGGAGCCATGAGATGGGGACCCAGGACTCCTGCCACCACCCCCCACCTCTGCTTTACACCCCCCAGACTCCACTTCCTTCCAGAGCAGGGACAGGAGACCTGGCTCCCAGCTCTAACCACTAGCCCATGCTCTCTCTATCCCGGCACGGTCTCTGTGGTACCTGGCGCTGGACAAATCCCTCCTTCTGGGTGTATTTCTTCTCCTCGTATTCAATCCGGGCCTCGCTCACCAGGGTCACTTTCTGCTGCTGAGTCTGGAACAGAGAAACTCCCTGTCCCTGACTGGAAATGACACCAACCCGCCCAGAGCGTCATCCCAGGGGTCCCAGAGCAATTGACAGGCCGGTCGTACAGGAGCAATCCCGGCCCAGGGCTGAGATGCAGCCACCTTTGCTGAGGGCACCGGGGCTGTTCACGAGGGGGGGTCCCTCACCCAGCCAGGAGGCAGAGGCAGATCTCATACCTGGGAGACCCACTGGAAGCTGACGTTCCCTTTGATCATGAACTCCAGCGGCTGCTGCATTTCCAAGGAGGAGATTGTGCACCGGATCTTCTTACAGGTGGCCACGGAGCAGTCCTGGGGCGGAAGGATATCGCCAGGTGAGGCAGGGACGTGCATGGTCTTGGCATGGCCATGGGGGTCTGGGTCTGGGTCCATCTGTAGCAGGAGGGCTTCCCCTAGTCCAGTCCCCCACTCGCTATCTGTGTTCATGCAGGGAAAGGGGCTGCTGGTACCACACTGGCCTATACTCACCAGCAGGGGGCGCTCGCTCATCTGCTTCACAACGTCGTTTGAACCTGGTGTTCCTGCCTCACTGGTGCACTGAGCCAGCTGGGGCTGGGGGCAGAGGAGGGAGAGGGAGGAAGGAGGGAGAGAGACACAATGCTAATGGGAGGGGAAATGCGACATGAGACCTTTTCACTCTTGGGGCGCCGGTTCCAATCCAGGCCCAGGGCAGGTAACTGCTGTTTGAGGGGTGGCAACATCAGAGCCACCCTTACCCATACACACAATACACCACTGCATAGGACACCTGAAAATGTGGGGCACCGCTAGGTTTTAATGTCCCCCCAGCTATTATTCCTGTCCCTGGACTGTGGCTTTGCTTCCTCGGGAGAGGATTTAGCTGGCTGGAAAGTAAGAAAGAAGGGCAGGGCCATGAGCAGACACTGACCCCGTGAAAAAGCCATTTGCCAGGTGATGACGCCATTTCACAGGCATTTGCCAACCCCACGAACAGCGGGTCAGGTTCCGATTTGACTGTGTTTGTCCACAGGGCCTTCATTTACAACGTGTTAACACCATTCGTTAGTGTGTTGCTGAACATTATCTCGACAATATCATCATTCCCCCCCCTTCCCCAGGCTTCCAGTGTAATAGTACTTTGTAGGGCCCCATAAATCCTAAGGAGAGCCCTGGGGGACATGGGGTTTCCTCTCCCCTACCCTGTCCAGGCAGCCTGTCCCAGCAGGGGGCGCTGTGGGACACAGCAGGTGTCACAGGGCCTGTCTCACACACACAAGTTCAGGGAGAGGCAGGTACCTTGGAGGGGACGACCTCAGAGGCGTCCCACACACGGACCCCGCTCAGCTCCACGGGGAACTGGAACGTGACCGACAGGGGGACGCTTCGCTGCCGCAGGTTCTTCACCTGGAAGAAACAGACTCCCCCTAGGAACTGCAGGGAGATACCCCGGCAGCTCTGATCCCCAAGCCCTGGCTCTACCCCCCACGCCCCGCTCCCCTCCCAAAGCTGGGGAGAGAAGCCAGGAGTTCTGGCTCCCTGCCCACTCCCCCTCCCCCTCCCACGCCCCGTGCTCTAACCCACTGGATCCAGATCAGGCAGTTCCACTCCCGCTCCCTGCTCTGAGCCCCCCCTTGCTCCACCTCCCCCTCACATGCTGTGCGACCGGCCTCACCTCGTACCGATGTGTCACTGGGGTGCTTGTCTCTGCCGCCTTGGTGGAGAAGTTGACGTACTTGGTCGACTCCTCGAGGCTGGGGGAGGAACAAGGGAGACGGGAGTGTGGTAGATGGAGCTGGAGTGGAAGTGGGGTGCCATGTCCAGCAGGGGGCGCTGTGCTGCAGAGAACAGGAAGGGGCCCAGCAGGGGGCTCTCTCCCAATGTGTCTGCACTGACCTACCTGGTGAGGATGATGAAGATGCCGTACTTGACCGGCAGCTCCGCCCGGTGAACCATGCGCTCGGTGACGGGGCCGCCATTGTCACTGGGAGGAGGGGAAGGCAAAGGAGAGATGTGAGGAGATGCAGCCAGATAAATGGTCTGGGAGGGTGCACCACAGACCTCTGCCCTGCCCTACTCCATACACTGCCCCCCCACTACCTCCACCCCACCCCCCTGGCCCTGCACCACCCCCTCACCTGCTGGCGGTGGCCGTGATCTGCAGCCTGTCCCCCAGGTCGGCCTCAGAGGAGACGTCGAAGGTGGCGGTGAAGACGGCCTGGGAAACACACAGGGGATGAGAGTTCAGGACCTGGGGAACTGCAAGAGACTGCGGGGGAGGGGCTGGCACGGAGGTTTGGGGGAGGGGCTGTGGTATGAACTGAGATGGATAAATGGGCCCAGAGAAGCAAAGCTGCTACCATGGCCCTGGCCCTGCCCAACATCAAACAGCCTGAACCAGGTCTGGGATCCTGAGACCCCAGCCGGCTTCATGCTATGGCAACACCCCATTAACCATCCTTTTAAGGACCCCAGTGGGGAAGGGAACAGCCCCTCCCTCACTATCATCTCCTCCAGTGGGGCCTCGTTCCCAGACCCCCAGTCTGGCCCCTGGTTCCCAGCCCTGGCACAGCTTGACCCAGCCCGGAGTGAGCTCAGGGCTCTGTTTGCCCTGACTCGCCGGGCTCCCCTGGCGCTGGCCCCAGCACATCCCTCACCATTGGCGGGACTGCCCCAGTGATCCACCCCGCTCTGCTCACAGATGGGCTCACGCCTCAGGGTTCACAGGCCAGAGCCCATCCCTACCTCGGCTCCGCTCCAGAAGATGGGGGGGTTGATGTGGCAGGTGCTGTTCCTCTGAGTCTGCGCCTCCGAGCTCACGGCCGAGCTGCACTTAATGGCCATGGTCCTCCTGTTAGACTGAGCACAGGGACCAGCCAGTGAGAGATGGGGCCCAGAGCGCCCCCTGCTGGGCCACTGCCTGCTCCCTGCAGCACAGTGCCCCCTGCTGGGCCCGCCTGCTCCCTGCAGCACAGTGCCCCCTGCTGAGCCCCCCCTGCTCTCTGCAGCACAGCACCCCTGCTGAGCCCCCCCTGCTCCCACAGCACAGCCCCGTGGAGATCCTCCACACACTTCACCCCCACTAGAGCCTGTCCTTTATGCCAGGTGTGCATTGGGGTACCTGGAGCAGCTGATCACTCACACCCATTCTGTGTCCTGTGCCTCCCATGTCTGCGGTATTTAGAGTGGGAGTGGTACCTGGAGCAGCACGACCCGGCGATAGGACAGCGCAGCCAGGTAGAAGAACTGTACTGTGGTGTTGTAGGACTTCTCCCCGCGGTTCTGGATGGAGACGGTGATGTTGAGTTCAGGGGTAGCCGGAACCACCAAGGCACTCAAGCTTAGTGGGAAAGAAAGGGGTGAGCTTCTGCAGGGCAGTGCCCTGGCTGCTCTGTTATCTTCCCATAACAGTTCTCAGCTGGGGAACCCAGTGCTGTGAGCTTCCCATTACAGGGTTGACCCAGGGAACACCATCATCCCCACTGCAGTGCCTCCCACCCAGGATCCATCAGTTCTGGAAATCTCACAAAATCTCCAACTGCATGTTGAAGATCTGCGGAGTGACCAAGCTGGACGGGTTCCCCATGGCGGGTGCTATTGGGGAGACCTGTCCGGCTTGACATGGCACCTTGGATCTTCATCTGACATCTTACTGAATTCTCACCCCACTCAGCGACTTACCCAGAGAAATTGAAGGAGATTTCTAACTGGTCATCACAGTGGTCATCAGGGCCACAATCCTTCTGAAATGGGAGCTGGGGAGAGACCCAGGAGGGCAGGGGTCAGGTGGGTGGGGAGGGAGTTGCAGACGCCCCTGCCTGAGCGACACTTCAGGGACCCTCCAGTTACCCCAGGAGCTTCCAGTCCCCTGCACAGCCAAACCCATCTTCAGCCTCCCACCCCCCCGCCACACAGACACACAAACAGACACACACACACAGGTCCCTCGCCTTCCACCTCCCTGCTCTGGCCAGCGGCAGAATCTCACTTCTAGGGAGGCTCTTGGTTGCAGAGGGGCTGGGGAACAGGGCATGGAGCCGTCCCCTCTAGTGGCCCCTGGCCAAAATACATTTTTTAAAACACTTCAGCAAAACATTTTGGTTTTTGGACTGAAATTTTGGGAGCTCTGAGGAGAAGTTGGAACGTTCCGGTTCAGGGAGACGGCTCCATCGCCAAGGCAAACTCAGCATCGGTCTCTGTTGCCCCCTGGGGTCTGCACTCTGTATGGGGTTCCGGAGCCTGCTGCTGGCTCTGAACTTTGCAGTCTCTTGATTTTGAACTCCAAGGTCACTGGATCGATTCCTGCCACAGACCCACCTTGTGGTTGGGCTCTGGCACCTTACCAAACCTGCAGACACCAGCGCAGAGTCCTCACTCAGGATGGGTCTAAGGTGGCCGGCGGCAGCAACAGGCTCCCCCATGAGGGTGTAGTTGAGGCGAAGGGTGATGGGGGTCAGGGTGTCCTCAGGGCAGAACTGGAAAGATAGAGACATGTCGGGCCCCTGAAGGGAAAGGGAGGCTGGGTAGGATCTGAAGAGAGATTTGTTCTCTGGATGATTTGAGAGCAAGGGGCAGGGCTGGAGGGGCAGACAAGCAGGAGGGGAAGGAGCCAGGACCCCCTCCCCCCACCACTTACAGGTAACATTATCTGGTGCATCTCACATTTCTTCTCAATGCTGAGCATCAGCTCTCTGCTCAGGACAGGGCTGGTAGAGCTGAAGGCAGCTCGGATCTTCGTCCGCCCGGGGTCCAGGGCCAGGCTGTACTGGATGGTGCTAGAGATCCTGTCACCTGTGGGGGAGGGGAAATGAGGGACAGAGAGAGACAGAGGCTACATTTATACTGCAGCTCTTTTCCAGGATACCAGAAAAGTTACGCCGTGTCCAAGGAACGCATCCGCTTTTCAGGAAAAAATTTCAGAAACGCAGACATATTCTTTTGCCATCTGTGTAAACCTAGTTGTACAAGGAAGAAGGGATGTGCCGAAAGAACAGGTTTTTCTGAAACTTGGCACCGTGTAGACGCACCAAATTTTGGAACAGCCTCTTCTGAAAGAAAAGCGGAAAAAATTGCATATCTTTTTCCGACGTTTCTTTGTAGTGTAGACACAGCCTTAGAGGGGGACCCTCAAGGGGACATGGGAGACAGGCCTTCCCCCCCAGGGGGTGCTGGTTCCAATCCAGCCCCAGGGCAGGGGATTACCTGGCTCAGAGGGAAGGGGAACAAGGGTGGGTTTGGTCTCACCTAGGCTGTCCATGGTAGTTTTTGTGATGGTGAAGCAGATCTCTGCCCTGCTGGCCTCTGTGTCCAGCTGCTCCTGTCCCTGGCACTCAAAGGCTGAGATGGGGATTGTGGGGGGCTGGAAGCCGATGGACACCTCGACTCTGAGCACTGGCCGTGACCTGCCATGGAGAGAACAAAACCATCACCCAGGTGCTCCCTGTAGTGCACAAACTATTTAGGACATGCAATCCATTTGGAAATCCGTTGTGCAGAGACGGCTGTTCCCTTGTGGGGACTGGACAAAGATGAAGAGTTTGTCTGATTTCCTGGGCTCCTTGGTCCTCTCTAATTAAAAAGCGAGGGCTCGTCTGGCATCTAGAGTGTGCAAGATGGAATCTCTCAGAGAGGTGTGAGGTTTAGGAAAGTACATGGGTAAGTATATGGGTTCTTTCAGGTGGAAGTCCAATATAACTTTAGGGAGAAACCCAGATGAGGTCTGAGAATAACCCCATCTTTAGTAAAGGTAGTGTATGGTGGGTGAGCCATGAGGGCTGCAATTTTGCCCACTTATCTCACAGATGTTATTGCCACTAGGAAAGCCACTTTCATGGATAGGGATTGCAGTGGGGTAGTGGCTAGCAGAGTTGTTGACTCGAGTCCCATGACTTGAACTCGAGTCCGACTTAAGTCGCCTAGGTGACTCAACTTGAGACTTGACTCGGGTTCATTGTTTGTGACTTGAGACTCGACTCGAGACTTGCTAATTTTGTTAAATCGACTTGGTGAAAAAATTGTCCGAAAATGCCGATATTGATGGCTTGTACAAAAGTGACTTGACATTTTTTAAATTAAGACTTGAGACTCGACTTGGGACTTGACTCGAAAGTAACTTTAGGGATTCGAGACTTGACTTGAGACATGAACTGTAGTGACTTGAGACTCGACTTGGACTTGACAATGACGACTTGAAGACAACACTGGTGGCTAGTGGTTCAAAGGACGGCCTAGTGAGTGTGTCAAATACGAGGTTTAGGTTCCAAGGAGGTACAAGTGGGCATAAATTTGGACGTGTTTTCCACAAGCCTTTTTCATCATGGGGTGTGCAAAGAGTAAGAGATCATTGACTGGTTTGTGGGAGGCTGTGATCGCAGAGAAATGACATGTGCAGTTTGTGGTGATGCTAGTGTGGGAGAGTAAGAAAGTTTTTCTGCCGTTTCCCGTGCAGGCTAGAGCGAGGTACTGTTGGAGAGCATGGTGAAGCCACTCTCTGCACTGGTGGAGGTGGAGCAGCTGGTTGTGAGTCTTTTTGTGCCATGTTTTGCTCACTGCTTTTTTATGCTCCAGTGTGGGAGTGCGCTTTAACTCCGCCTGCCGGGAGCTGCTTCATTCAATCGGTGCCAGGTTGTCGTTGGGTGCAAGCAGCGGCATGTCTGGCTTTGTCAGTGCCGGGCATTTGATCGCATCAGCAGGAGCCGAGGGGGAAGTTCATGGTTTCAGTTCCGACTCAGCTCTCTTCGCTGAAGTCGGTTTACATTTCTCCGCATAGTTGATGGGACCAGGAAACGAGTAGCCCAGGACGTGGCAGGCAGTGATCATACCAGGGAACCGCGTGGCACCGAAGAGCCTCTGTGGGGCGATGAGCTAGCCCTCTGGTGGAGTGCTGAGTGTGCCCGTGTCTTCGGGAATTTATCCCCTGGGGGTTGGAGGGATTTCTCCCAGAGAAGATTCTTCAAATTCATTTTGTGATCTTTCCTCACTCTGACCGTCATGTTTTGACAATACAGGCACTTTTGTGCTGCGTGGCTTTCTCCTAAGCATTTTATATAACAGGCGTGTCCGTCAGCCCCCTGCATTGAGTCCTGACATGACTCACATTTCTTAAAAGCAGGGGAGCCTAGCATGTTGAACAAATGAGAGGGTTCAAACGTGAGGAAAAAAACAAAGTACGAAGGCAAAAATAAAAAAGGAAAAACCCAGGGAAGTAGAATATTTTCCCTAAAATAGAGAAGTAGGTAAAACTAAGTATAAACTGACAAACTATGAACGACCATTTAAACTAACTAGACTATTTTACTCTTTTCTGTCAGAAAGGAGAGCACTACTGCGACTCCGTCTTCAGCTGAGGACAGTAGAAAAGAAACAGAGGGAGGCTTGCACCACGCATGCACTTAGCAAACAAAAACAGCATAAGATGGGAGGCACCGCTAGGCAAAAATCTCTGATCAGTGGCACGAGGACGCACCAAGACCTAAGTGGAGCACCCACAGGGACACCACTTTAGGAAGAATAATCTGATAGCATCTAAACAGACATTCCCTATTTACTCACATATCTGTGCTTCAAGGTTCAGTCCATTCCCATGCCCAGTTTTCTTTGTAGCATGCTAGTCCTACCAGGTTCAATTTATCTTATTTCCTCAGCTGCTGGCTTAAAACTCACACAAAGGAAAACAGCAGGCAGGTCCCTTTCCATTCAAATGTAAACATTCTTTTCATTGGTTCTCCTAGCTCCTTGCCAACACTTTCTAGCTACCTGGGTTAAACCCTTTGGTTACTGAATGCTGCAATGTTCAGAAAAGAACAACACTCCTCCTACCCATCACAGTCACACAGTCCTTTGTAGCAGGACTCTATTCATGGCCATGTGCACTTGCAGCAACTCAACCCCCACCATCGACTTCATGACTTCAAACTGATTCACAACCAAATGGTAGAAGTTCAGAGTTACCAGCTTCCACATTGCAATTGTCACAGGTTTCTCTACCAAGAGGGCGGCCCTCAATCAGCTGCCATGCACTTCAAGACATGGAAGTGGGGCAAGCACCGTACACAGATCCAGGAAGGTGGCTTTCTACATCTGAAAGTTCTGTGCCCATTGCTTGTCATCCCAGAGCTGCACAATGATGTGCTCCCACCAATGAGTTCTTGTTTCCCAATCCTAAAAGTGACGGTCCACTATGTGCAGCTGCTCTGTGAATACTAAAAGCAACTTGGGGTTGTTTCTTTCCCTTGCACACAGCAGGTCAGGCAATTCTGATCCCTGTTCAGATTGGGAGCTCATGATACGCTGCCTCACCATTCATGATGTGTTCAGAACAGGACAGAGCAGTGCGGGATCCATCCTTTAAGACAGAGGTGGTAGGCTGCATGAACAGGAACCATTGAAAAATACCACAGGATATAGTTGGGAGACCTTGGAATGTTGGCACGGAAAGAACTGCATCATGGGATATTGAGCTCACACCCATGATGCACTGCCATCCAATGCGCCTTCCCACAACTCCTAGCTGCAGAATGGGTGAGTAGTGTGATAGGTACCCACAGAGGCGGCCCGTGGCTATAGGCCAACTCGGCCGTCGCCTAGGGCACCGCCTTCAACGGCGCCCGATGATGACGTCACCCCATTGACGGCCCATTGACGGCCATGCAGGCGGGGGCGCCAATCGCGCATTCCGCCTGGGGCACCAGCTGCTGCAGCCCACCTCAGACCATTCCTGGGTACCCACAGGACACTGTTTTCACTGTCAATGCACCACGTGTGACTGTGCTCTGAGGACACAAGGAGCGTAGTGTGAACATGCAATAGCGATGAAAGTTCAGCACTTGTTGATCATCAACATAACTTCTAGCAAAAACTCTGTGAGGTAGACAAGGCTTGAGATTGCCCTGTGGGGCAGGGCCAGGACACAGAGGGACTCACCTCAGCAGCAAGACCTGGCCTCGTGCTCCCACCACGATGTCCGGCAGCCCATCCCCCGTCAGGTCTCTCCCACCACTGACAGCCTGGCCAAAGTAGTGCAGCCTGCTGGGGAACTGTGACCCCTCTATGCGCTGTGGGGCAGAGAGAGCAGTAAGGCATATGGAAGGGATGGTTGCTCTGTACAGTGGGCACCAGAGGGAAAGGGACGGGGACAGAGCGAGTGTCCTGTATAATGTGTATAAGGGGGCAGCAGAGGTTGAGAGATGGGAAAGAGGCAGCTGGGGGCTCCTAGGCACAAGGAGTCTATGGGGCCCCATGATGTCACTTCAGGGCTGTGTGCTGACCTCTCCCCACAGGAGCTGGGCTCACCTGTCTGTACTGGGGACTGAGGCCTCCTTTTTCCCCATGGAAGATGTACAAGGCCCCATGATTCTCGTTCTCCATGGGAGCCCCGATGGCCACGTCCGTCTGTCCGTCCCCGCTGATGTCCCCGATTTCAGACATGCTGGCCCCAAAGTGCCCGGCCACCTGCCCCATCTGCCCCTGCAGAGTCTTGCTGCAGATCAGCGACGCCTCCTGCAGGCCCATCCAAGGAGACACATGGGGAAAGGATCAACAGTTGCTGTCATCCCAGTTGCCCACTGCCTGGCTCCTTTCCATCTCTGCAGCACAGCGCCCCCTAGGGCTGCTCTGGAGCACTGGAGCCAGCACTGAGTGGAGGGAAGAGCGCCTCCTATTGTTTCCTTGAGCTGCCCCTTCTGCTACTGCCATGCTAATTTCCACAGCCCCACAGCACTCCAGTCTAACTAGAACCCCAGGGCCTCCATCTTCCCCATTGCACCATCCTTTTTCTTACCGGCCAGTTAATCAGACAGACATGGACCTGTCCTCCAGTCAGAGCTGTGTGGTACATGGGGGCTCCAATCAGAACCAGGTCTGTGTTCCCATCTCTGTTCAGGTCCACAGCGCTCAGTGTGCCCCCGAAATTGGAGCCGGTCTGGAGAGGCAAATAAGTCACCCCCTCAATTTAGTCCCCTCCTCCCACTGAAACCCTTCTGGACCTAAGGGGAGAAGGATTCAGTCTCAATATCCATTCTATCATTAGCCTCAACCTCCCTCAGCACAGCAGGTGGCACCATCGCTGTAAGTGTTCTTGAACTTACAGGTAGTTAGATCTTGGAGGGGCTGAGATGCTGAATGCTAACTGTGGTGCAATTCCTTTTATAGCTCGGTCTAGCACCAGTCAACTTTATAATAGTGGTTCAGTCAGAGAATAAGTTTTGTTTAGGTGGTATGTACAGACAGCTAGAGCTTAGAGAAATTCACTTTGTTACTGTTGCATGCATGGGCGGCGGATTGTATGGGCTTGTGGTGCCCAGGCTCCACCAATATTTGGAGCTGGAGTGGGCACCGCCCCCCTGCGTGCGTCCTCCCACCCCGGCCCAAGAGCATCTCTCCCTCAGCCCCGGCCCCGTCCCGTACCTGCCGTGCACAACCTCCATTGAGCTCTTCCTTGCCGGCTGCTGCTGCCATGTGCAGCATGCTCAAACCGGTGGGTGGGGAGACACCCGGGTGTGACGTAACGTCACGGCCCGGGATTTTAAAACTGCTGGGCGCTGCATTGCACCATGCGGCTGAATTGAGGGTTCGGAGTCCAGGGACGGAACGCAGACTCCAGCCCCACAAACTGGAAGGCAGAAGGTAGGGGAGGGCAAGGGCTGGGAGAGGAAGGGGCTTAGGCGGAGGCGGAGGGGGGAGGAGAAAACTAGGGGAAGGGCTGGGAGAGGAAGGGGCTTGTGCGGAGCAGGAGGGGAGAGGGGAAAGAAAGGGGAAGGCACCAAAGGGACAGGAGAGAGGAGAGGCAAATGCCAGGGGGGCCAAGTGCAGACAATGAGGATAAAGGCAGGAGGGGAGGTGTCAGTGGGAGGGGGACAGGGTGATGCTGGGAGGGGAAAGGGTAAGGGCGTTGGGGGCTGGAGGAGGAGGTGCTAGGAGAAGGCTTGAAAGAAGGGGTGGGCATGAGGAAGGCCGGGATGGAGCAAGTCATGTGTGAGGGCACAGGGGCATGAGGGAAATGGGGCAGAGGATGGTGAAGGGGTGGGCATCAGGGAAAAAGAGGGCAAAGGGGGCAGGGGCAGTGAAGGAAGGGGGAGGCACCAGGAGGGTGCAGGAGTAAGAGAAGGTGCAGGTGCCAGGGGATTCTGGGGGTGAAGCAGAAGGGCAGACACATGCAGGGGAGGGACCACCACCAGAGGAGAGAGGCAGGGCAGGTTTGTAGAGGGAGGTGTTAGAAGAGGGGATGAGGAAGGGTAGCTCACATGATCAGAGTGGGGCTACTGGAGGAGTGGGCACAAGGGGGAGAGAAGGGCTGGTGGAGGGGGGCAGGTCGCAGGAGGGCTGAGGGCAGTGAGAAGGGCAGGAGTCAGGACAGCAGAGGAGGATGAGGAGTTGGGGGGGCACCAGGCACCAGGGGAGCTGATGGAACAGGGGGAGGAGACATGGCAGCAGAGAGAAAAGGTAAAGGTTTAAAAATATTTATTAATAACTTGGGTGCCACAGTGGCACATCCAAACAAGCCACATGAACTCAGTACTGGTGCACAACACAAAATTCATTTTGCTCATGGGGGGAAATTCTTAGCCTATGTCTACACTGGCGGTTTCTTGCGCAAGAGTTCTTGTGCAAGAAGTCTTGCACAAGAAAACGTCCACACTGCCATGTGCGAGCTGTGCTTTTGCGCAAGAGCATCCATGGCAGTGTGGACACTCTCTTGCCCAAGAAAGCTCCGATGGCCATTTTAGCCATCGGGGTTTCTTGCACAAGAAATCCCTGCTGAGCATCCACACAGCCCTCTTGTGCAAGAGAGCTTACACCTGTTAGAAAAGAGCGTAGCTCTCGCGCAAGATGTCCTCTCTTACCACGCCGTACTGTACATTTCCTTGCGCAAGAGCAGGCGGGCAGTGTGGCTGCTCTGTGGATTCTTGTGCAAGAACAGCTGTACTTGCACAAGAAGCTGCGAGTATAGACATAGCCTTAGAGGGAACACTTCCTGCAGCCTCTCTGCCCCCGAGTTAATGTCACACACATTGGGTTAATGCAACTGCAGGATAGTTGCATGAGGGGGGGTTGGTGGGGGCCAAACTAATCCCTGTAGGTAGGAGGATGGTGGGAAAAGCCCTTCGAGAGGGGTGACATGACACCGTTTACTTCTGGTCATGTGTCCATCTTGCCCCAAGCGTGTTACCTCCAGAGGCGTGGCTAACGGAGGGGGGGTGGAGGGGGCGTGGCTAACGGGGGCCAGGGGGCATGGCTAACGGGGGCCAGGGAGCGTGGCTAATGGGGCACCACCAAAAATTATACAAACCTGCCACCCATGGTTGTGTGATCTTTTCCAGACACTGTTACTATCACCAGTAATGTTATTTTCCTTGCCCAAATCTCTCTAGCCCAGATCCACAAAGGTACTTATGTGCTTAACCCCCAGATGTAGCTGCCACTGTGATTCACAAAACCCCTGCATGGCTGCCACTGACCCCGATAGGTGCCTAAACTAACATGGTGCCTAAGTTTTTGCAGTGGAAGCTTCTTTGTTCCTGTCTCAAAGGCAAGGCAGGTGGCTCACTGTCTTATTCTCAGCATACAGTTGCCTGTTGCCCATTTCCCCCCACATCTTGTCCAGAATAGTCCACAAACTGGGATAAGACAAGAACTCCTCCACCTCTGGTACACTTGGTCATAAGGGAAGGGGTTTACCAGAGGTCTGGTATTTCCCATATCAGAGCCCTAACCCCTGAGCTGTGAAATATTCTCATGTGGACTCCTTCAAATTCCCCTGTTAAAGTTGTTCCACTGTAATTGACTAATTCAGTCTCTGTTGGGCCACAGAACATGTGCAAATGACAACCACTCCATGCCCAGTGGCCAGAGCATTCCTTGAGAAAGGGATGATCCCTGGTGAAAGCCTTCTCCCTAATCAGGGATTCAACCAGGGGCCACCCAAGTCCTAGATGAGGACTCTAAAGAGGGAGGCTATAGCGAGAAATTCTCTCTTGTCTCCATCAGTTGGGTTGGGAAGATCTTGGCAGCTCTGAGCATACCTACTGGATGAGGCACCTGTGGGCTAGGTGGAAGAGTGCCTCTCATCCCCCATACATCCATCATTGGCACGGGCAGTTGCCTCCCTGCAGCCTCACAATGCCTAAGTCCCTTGGTGGGTCTGGTCCTCTGTGTAGACTGTCAGGCCATGTCTACACTAGGGAACTATTTTGAGATTACTAAATTTAACTTAAGTACTTCCACTTTAACAAATTCAAACTAGCATGTCCTCACTATGGGGAAGGACCGAAATTAATCTAAGGTAGGGTCCCTTAATGTGGATGTGCTACCTTGGACTTACAGCCCCAGGAAGCACTCTGGGGAGCTGTGGGAGGCCAATAAGTTTAAATTAGTGGTACCGGAGCATCCACACTAATATTATTTTGAAATTACTATTTTGGAATTAGTGTTACTCCTTGTGAAAAACAGGAGTACAGAGTTTGAATTCAATGGGCTGTTACTTCAAAATAATGGGTTTGGGGGTGTGGACGCACCACTTATAAATTTGAAGTTATGGAGATTATTTCGGAATCCTAGTGTAGACCAGAGCTAAGCAAAGGTAACAGCAGTGGGATATTGGAGAGATGCTGAATGTCAGCTGTGACACAGTTCCCTAAACCAGTCAAATTTATCCCCCTGCCTGAGGCTCTCTCACTGAAGGTGAAGGTGAAGCCAAACACAAACATTACACAATGTCAAAATGTACACACTTTTGTCAACCCCTCTACCCCCCCCCACACACACACATCAACATTCCATATTACCTGCTCTCCCAGCAGCTCCGATTGGGGTACCCATCCCTCATCCTTGGCACCTTGGCTGAACAGGATGACTTTGCCGATGCAGTGGCAGAGAGAGATTCCAACCACGTAGCTGCTCTTTCCATTGGCTGTGATGACCTGAAATGAATAACCTCAAAGGAAAACAAGGACATGAGGAGGTGAGATGGGAAACAGCTGTACAACAGTTCATGGGATGGATTTATCCATTCAGGATACCACCTAATGTACTGGAGTTTCACTGAACCTCTCCTGATCCATCTTCCTGGATTCCCTTTTCCTATTTTGCTGAATTCAACTCTTGGGCCTCTTGCTAAGTAGGGCACACCCAGCTGCAGACATAGACTGAAGTCAGCTGTGTGTGACAGGACTCACCTGGCACTCACGCACACACCCTTTCAGACGATAAACCCCAAATCATACTGTCTTGCTCTGTATAGAAAGGCCTGCACTGCACAAGCTCATAAAATTTCACCCTCTCCCTCAATGTGGAGAGAGGCTCACACAGCTCCTTGTGCCTCCTAAATATGAATTGCACAAACTGGCTTATAACTGTAACCAAGAAATTGGTTTAACAACTATAAAAAGTGTTTTGCTGGGACCTGGGTCAGACAGTTCCCCTTGTGTTGTGCTATCTTGGAGAGGTTTCTATTGTACCCTGTTCCTGGGGCAACCCTGTTGCTTGTGCGCATTGCCCCAATGATCCGGGTAACATCTTTTACTGTTGTACCTGGAAAGCTGCTGTGGGTGTTAGGAACCTCACCTCACGTTTCAGCAACATGTACGCAGCCAAATGCCACAGCTCCACACACCACAATACACATTACGATCTCATTGGATTGTTTGTGTTAGCAGAGCAAGACTTTCAGTATGATCCCTCCCGGGTCACACTTTTGTACAAACAGCTCCTCATAACATGACCCTGGGGAATATTGTGGTGTCACGTTGTCACAAACAGGGCTACACAAGGATCCCTTTCCCAGAATTGAGGGGCAGGGTGATCCCGGGGCGGCGGGAGGAGGGGGACAATATAGGGAATATTAGGTGTCAGGTTGTCACAAACAGGGCTACACAAGGATCCCTTTCTGAGAACCGAGGTGAAGGGTCATCCCGAGGGGGGCTGGGATCGGAACAACCGCCTCTCAGTGCCATTGGCATGGGACCAGGGGCAACTTCCCTGCCACAGGCCCTGCCCCTGCCCTACTTCTGCTCTGGCCCCTCTCTGCCCCTTTCCCAAGCCCTGTCCCAGGTCCACCTCTGCCCTGCCACTTCCAGCTCCTGCCACACTCATTGAACCCCTTGCCCAAAGTCCCCTCCATAAGTGACTGGGGGGTTACCGGGAGGTCACCCCCCCCCCCATGCACTCACTGCAGAGGCAGGATTGAGGTGACCCCACAACCTGCTCCGCTCCACCGCCCATCTGCAAACTAGCTCAGCCCAGCGGCGGCAAGCAGAGCACCCGGCCTGGCCCCAGCGTGCCCGATGCAGGGCTCAGGGGAACAGGCTGGGACCTGGGAGCTCCACTTCCCACTGCAGAGGTGATGTAGAGCACAACAGGTTGGGGGTGGGTGCTGGGGCTGGGCCGAGCAGGCTGCTGGGTTGCTCCAGCTACTGCTGCCACAGTGCATGGGGGAGCAACAGGTCTTGGTCAGCCGCCAGGGGGCCCCCCAAAGACCAGCATGGGACGGCTCTGCCTAGATACAGCCACCTTGAGGGTGAGGAGCGGGGGCTGTTTAAATAGGCCAGGGGGAATCTTTGGCTTTGTTCTTACTCAGATAAGCATCTGGCTATGTTGATGTCCTGGGGATGTTGCTGAAACTCGGCTTCCCACTGCTCCCGTACAGGTATGTCCCACCCACCCACTCATAGGCTCACACTGCTCCCCGCTCTGGAGTCCCAGCCACTCCCTGGCCCATCTCTAGGGCCCCAGGGCCAAGGTGACCCCAACGCCCATAACTGGTACCTGCGATGATGAAGATCTTCTTCTGCAGCTGGTTCTTGATGCACTCAAAGGCATCGAAATCGTCCACCCGCAAGACGTGCTGGTAGCTGGGCTCAGAAGCAATCTCATGGAGCTCCTGTCGGGCAGCATCGCTGGCGAAGTCCTGGCCAACCTTCATGGAATAGAGGAAGGTGCAGGGGAAACCAGGGCATCAGTGTCAGTCACAGCCCAGAGCCCTGGGCACAAACCCGCCTGCCCCAAGGACTGTCTCACCCAGTGCCGGTGGATGGGTAAGGGGGGCCCACTGGAGTAGCTGACCACAAGTGTCACTGTGGTGTGAGGAGAGGGGCCCTGGAGCCTGGAGTTATGGAGCCAGCCCCATTTCAGCACCACGTTCCATGTGTTATATCAGCAGCAGGGCCCGGGCCTCCCAGGACCAGAAGCAGCATTTCACAGTGTGCGGCGTATGGAGGGGAATTTGATGCATCATGAGTGACAGCACCTGGGTGAAGGGTGTCTGGTCCGAGCAGGATTAATCACCGGAAGCGCCATGGGGGCACTTTGGATGAACTGTGCCATGAAGCGCAGCACAAGGCCCGTGAGGCTGGCACTGCTTTGCAGCAGCTCTGGCTCCATGTTATCAGTGCAGGGGTATCCACTAGGGCAACCGGAGCACACAGCGGCAGTGGAGGGTGGTGTGTGAGATGTGGCTGTAGAGAGGAGCCCCTTTGAGCCTGTGTCTCAGCTAGCCTCAGCACACAGCTACAGGAAGCGTCTGCCCTCTAGACATGGCCTCAGACACACACTAGATCTCTGCCAGCCTCAGCTCACCCCGACAGCATAGCGAATGATCCCAGCTCTATCCACTTCAGGGATAACGTCTGAATAAGAAAGTGGGTCTTTGTTTTTCTGCCCATCTGTGACCACAATGAGAACCTTGGTGGCCTCATCCCGAGCGCCGCTCCCAGAGGTGAACAGCTCCTGCCTGGAAAAGGGGTGGAGGTGGGGAACGCATGGGAGGGTTAGTGATACATAACCACTAGCTCCCATCCACTGCTTTGGCATTCCCAATAGCAAAGTCCTTTACAAGAGAGGTCAGTGACATTGTCTCCATGTTGTAATTGGGGAAACTAAGGCAGAGGGCGTGGCTGTGACTTGCCTAAAGTCACACAGCAACAGAGGCTCAGGGCTGGCCACAGAACCCTGGAGACCTTGCTCCTGGCTCCGCTCTAGCCTACTAGTGCCCACGCCCCTCCCAGAGTCAGGGACAGAGCCCCGGAATCCTGATGCCCAGCCCTCTCCCTCCCCCTAGTACTAACTACTAGTCCCCAGTCCGACCCACAGCTGGGGAAAGAACCCGGAAGTCCTGAGTCCCTATATCTAGCTTGCAGGCCCTGACAGCCCTTTCCCTGTGGAGCCCACAAAGGGAGGGGGCAATACCTACACCACTTTCCGGATGGCGGTGGCCGTGTGCGTCGTTCCATGAATCTTCTCAACTCCTTGGACAAGGTCATCGGGGTCCCGATTTCTCCTGTACTCCGTGAAGTTGAAGTGCTCTTTAAATTTATTGGAGTACTGCCTAAGTGCGAACTGCAAGGGAGGCCAGGGAAAGAGAGAAACAGCCCGAGGGGCGAAGGGTAAGAGAAGCTGGAATCAGACTCAGTTAAGAGCTGGGACAGACATTTGGGGGTAGTTGGTTCAGTGGGAATTTCTTTCTGGTTTTGGATGTAAAATCCATTGCTGCTCTGGGGCACTGGGCCAGGAGCAGGGTCAATAGGCAGGGTTCCACCTCTGCCTGTTACCTGCGTGTCGGTGCCATGGAAACGTTTCATGATCTCAGAGAGAAACGTCTTCATCTTTTCAAAGTCCCCGGGTAGGATGCTGCTTGAGCCATCAATGAGGAGCGCAATGTCTGTGACGAGTCTGAAGCACTCTGAGGGGGACAGGGAAGAAGCGTGTCCTGACTCACCGCCACAGGGACTGAGAAAACCCCTCGGATAGACCTAAACCAGAGCCATGGGCCCAGACAGCCTGATAACCCCACACATACCTGCCAGCCACCCCAATCAGACCAATGGCCCCTCTCTCGCAATGTCATCCCCTCCCTGCCTTTGAGGGGCCCTGACAGAAGAACATGGAGGGAAAAATGCACCCATCTCCAATCAGCCCCTCGAGGCTGGTATCTGACCCCCTATCAGACACAGGGGCCCATCCACACCCACCTTCTCTCCACCTCCTATTGCCTGTGCACCCATCCATACCCCAGGGCGTCAGTAGCCCCTGGTATAACCCTCACCTGGCTGGGTGCCCGGGATGTGCTGCAGTTTCCGGAGGGTCTGGTGCAGAAGGAAGCAGTAGTCATTAATTGCCTCCCCCATCTCCTGCCAGGGCGGGATTAACGTAGGCAGCAGGGCCGACAGCCACCATGGGCCCCCCAGGCAAGGTGTGTGTCTGGGTGGGGTCTCCATACCCCCAGAAGGGGCATGGCCTCAGGCAGAAGGGGCGGACCGGCAGCTGTCAGAGCCCAGACTCCTTAGAATCTCCAAGCCCTGGTGCACTGACCTCTTTGAACCCCCGTCAGTCGGCCTGAACACAGGGGCTTTCGGGGCTGCAGCCGTGGGTGCAGGTACCACAGGCAAGGGAAGGCATTGCCATCCCACAGGTGCCTGCGCTCTCCAGCAGGGCTGGGCTGTGGCGTGGCAGCCCGGCCCTCCGACTGGCCTGGAAGGATCCAGCTTCAGGGCTGGGGTTGGGTTTGGTCACTGTCACTATGGCGACAACCCAGTTACAACACTTCATGCTGTGCTAGCTCACCGTCACTGTCACCATGGCAACATCAGACAGTTGCCTCCATCCCTCACAACTGGGGTGGCAGCAGGGGTCCCCCCACACTCACCACAGCAGGAAGCAGAGCCCCCTGGGGCCGGGAGAGGGTGGTGGGGTGGCATGGAGCAGGCTGCTGGGTGGCTCTGGCTCCTGTTGCCACAGTCAGTGCAGGGGGGAGGCAGAGCGACCCTGCTGCTGCCCCTCTCCAGGCCAGTCCACAGGATGGTTGAGGCCCCACCGTGGCCTGAGCGGCCACCCTGAGCCACCTACAGACATCACCCAGTAGTCACCTGTGCACCACTGCTCCAGCGAGGCTGACACTGCCCAGTTACTCCCATACATGAGCAGTGGGCTTTGGGGGGACCCGAGGCCCAGCACCCACCTCCCCTGGGCATGGTACCTACCAGGGGCTGGAGGCCTGGGACAGCCAGAGACAAACCGAGGGACGTGTTCGTGGCATCAGCAGGCCCTGAGAGAGGAGAGAGGTGAGCAAATGAACCCCACTCCTTCCCAGTGCGGCGCATAGGCCGGAGAATGCCTAACGCCCAGCTCTAACCACTGGGACACACACTCCCAGTTGGGGCTAGAACCCAGGAGTCCAGGTTCCCCTCCCAACCCTGCACCCTCCACTCTAGACCCCACTCCCCTCCCAGAGCTGGAGACAGAACCCAGGGGTCCTGGCTCCCACCCCCTTCCTATTGCTGCCCCCCACAGCACAGGGACCCTACTCTGGGTGGGGCTCTCCTGGCAGCACACGGAGCCCGGGTCACATGTGTAGACTTTGCCGGTTACATTCTCGTCTCCCATCTGCTGCAGGTCCTCGACGCTCAGCCTGTGGGAAGAAAATAGGGAGTGTCAGGGGTGCCCCATCACACCCAGGGGAGTGGGCCCAGGAGGAGCATTGGGTATCAGTCATGTGGGGTCCCATGTTTAGCCCTTACCCTCCAGAGCAGGCACGCCCGAACTGCACCATGCTCTGTGCGAACCCCGCCCCTGACACCTGGAAGATGGTGGGTCCCTCCATGTCCACATTGAATCCACGGCCGGGGGCCAGCACTGCAGGGGTTAAACAGTCTCCAGTTAGAGTTTCCCCTGTGGAGAACAGGCCAGTGATTGAGAGCTGGGGATTGGGATGTCGGGGGCTCAGGGCAGGAGGTTGGGGTGAGTATGAAGGGGAGCAGGAGTCAAGACAAAGGGCTGGCTGTGGGGGACTCAGGGACTGCAGTGTGGGGGTGCAGGAGTCAGGGGTGGCGTGGGGTAGGGAGGGGCTCAAGGCAGGTGATGGGGACGTGGAGAGGTGCAGGGGACAGGGCACATGGGAGTGCATGTGTGAGGTTAAGGAGTCTGGTGGGGGCTGAAGCTACTTGCTATTCTCCTTCCAGTCCCTGTCAAGGAGCGAGAGCAAAGTGCCCATCTCATCTGCCCTCTTCCCTCCCCAGCCAGAGTGAGCCATGCAGCAAACTGGGCACTTTCCCTTCGCTCCCTGACAGTGATGAAGGGGAACACGCAGTAACGTCTTTGAATGAAACTGGAGGGGTGGGGGAGTTTCAGCCCCCTCAGTCCTCCTAAAAGGGCTCCTGGTAAGTGGGCTTAGGACTGGGTCAGTCCTAGATGGTTTCACCTGCCTGGCTGCAGGCTGCTCAGTGTGATATCTGGTAGCAGATCCCCAGGAGCCAGGCTGGGAGCACTCACTGCCTCCTTCTGAAGCCAAGCGCCCCAGCCAGCTGGCTCCTTCTGACCGCAGCAGCACACTGGGGTGCACCAGCTTATGTTCACCTCTGGTTCTGTCTCTCAGCAGTAAGAACATAAGCATAGCCAGACTGGGTCAGACCAAAGGTCCATCTAGCCCAATATCCTGTCTGCCAACAGTGGTCAATGCCAGATGCCCCAGAGGGAAGGACCAGAACAGGGAATCCTCATGTGATCCCTCCCGTCTCCCACCTACAGAGAAACAGAGACTAGGGACACCATTCCTACCCACCCTGGCTAATAGCCATTGACGAACCTAACCTCCATGAATCTACATAGCTCTTTTTTGAACCCTGTTAAAGTCCTAGTCTTCACCACATCCTCTGGCAAGGAGTTCCACAAATTTACTGTGGACTAAGTGAAGAAAAACTTCCTTTTGTTTGTTTTAAACTTGCTGCTTATTCATTTCTTTTGGTGACCCCTAGTTCTAATATTGCAGAAATAAGTAAATAACTCTTCCTTATTCACTTTTTCCACACCAGTCTTGATTTTATAGACCTTTATCATATCCCGCCCTTAGTCTCCTCTATTCTAAGCTGAAAAGTCCAAGTCTTTTTAATCTTTCTTCATATGGGACCCGTTTCAAACCCCTAATCAGTTTTGTTGCCCTTTTTTGAACCTTTTCCAATGCCAATATATCTTTTTTGAGATGAGGCGACCACGTCTGCACACCGGATTCAAGTTGTGGGCGTACCATGGATTTATGTAAAGGCAATAAGGTATTTTCTGTCTTTTTCTCTATCCCTTTTTTAATTATTTCTAACATTCTGTTTTCTTTTTTGACTGCTGCTGCACACTGAGTGGATGTTTCCAGAGGACTATCCACAATGACTCCAAGATCTCTCTCTTGAGTAGTTGTAGCCAAATTAGTCCCCATCATATTGCATTGATTATTTTTTCCAATATGCATTACTTTACATTTATCAACATTACATTGCATTTGCCATTTTGTTGCCCAATCACTTAGTTTGGTGAGATCTTTTTTAAGCTCTTCACAGTCTACTTTGGTCTTAACTATCTTGAGCAGTTTGGTATCATCTGCAAATTTTGCCACCTCACTGTTTACCCGTTTCTCTAGATCATTTACAAATAAGTTGAATAGGTTTGATCCCAGGACAGACCCTTCGGGGACCCCACTAGTTACCTCTCTCCACTCAGAAAACTGACCATTTATTCCTACCCTTTATTTCCTGTCTTTTAACCAGTCATCAATCCAGTTATCAACTAGTCACTGAGTTATGTCAGTTCTGAGGGCTGTCCTTGCTTTGGTGATTCTGTCTCTCTTCTCTTTGGTTTTATGAGAAGCATTCCCATTGCAGGCACAGCCCGTTTTCCTGCCACAACCAAACCCTGAGCTTGCTTTACATTACGAGAAGAGGAAGCTGCGTACCAAACTTGGGAGGAGTTCTTGATCAAACAACAGACAAACTCTCCAAAATACATTGTAGAGTCAATTTAGAAATTTTGTTGCTTTTTTTATTTGGCAGTGTAAACATAACCTAATACAAATATTAATGGAATGATTAGCATGACCACAGGATGTAACATTAAATGTGGAAAAGCTGTAAATTGGGAGGCATTTTTTAAAAAGAGTATACCATTAAACATTAAACATTTAAAAAATATACTTGACAATTGTGGACTAGAATGTTTACTTTTTTTAACAGAGCAGCTTCAGCTATTATTCCCTTTGTGATATCAGTAATCATTTGTCTCTGTTGTCTTTGGCTTTCATCCTCAGTTCCAAAGAAACAATTTTGGGCAGGCAGCTGTAATCCAAACAGTGCAAATTCCTCTCATTCTTATCCCTTTGCATAGCAGCCCCTTTGCTGTGTTTCCTGATCTAATGAGTCATTATTTTCCAAAGAACATAACAAAGTGGTTTGGTATAAATGGCCTTTGACTGCTTAACTTTATGTTCTTGCTTTGCCAAACCACAGGTCATGCACTTGGGTTCAGCCACACAACAGCCACTAGCCCCCATGGCCTGTAGCATACTGCATGGATATCTAGAGCTAGAGACATCCCAGCAAGGGAATCCACTACAACCTCGGGACGTTGTTCCTGTGGGTAATTGCTCACGCTGGTTAAAATGTCCATTGTATTTCCAGTCTGAACGAGTCTCACTTCAGCTTCCAGCCACTGGGTCGTGTTAGACTTTTCTGTGCTGCACTGAAGAGCCCGTCGTCAGACATTTGTTCCCCAAGTCGGTATCTATAGATCAAGATCAGCCGCCTTCACCTTCGCTTGGTTAATCTAAACAGCGATAGATGGAGCGATGGGATTGTATCAGGTGGGTTTTCGAATGCTTCAGTCAGTCTCAGGGCTGTTCTCTGAGCCCCCTTGAATTTATCAACGTCCTTCTTGAGCTGTGGGCTGCAGAACTGGCCACAGGAGTCCAGCAGCGGTCGCACCAGGGCCAAATGCAGAGTAAAATAACGTCTCTGCTCCTACCAGAGATTCTCCTCCGTATGCCTCCAAGGACTGGCCGCAGCATTGCACTGGGAGCTCCTTGGCCCACGTCATTCTCGGTCTCTCTACCAAGTCTCTCAATTAGCGCAGGGGGGGCGGGTGAGGGGGCTGGTAAGCTTGTGTCATGGGAATCAGAGCTGAGACCCACCAAACTCATGCCACACACACAACACCAGGCAGCCAATCAGTAGCAAGAGCGAGTCCCTAGTGCACAGAGTAGCCAACTCCCCCGCTGTAGCATTCCCCTCTCTTCTGCCCTCTCCAAACCCTCCTTTACTCTGCAAACCCAGCCCGGTGAAGGAGAGTCCCCTTGGAACTGCCCCATTTAGACCTGGAAGATGGTAAAGACACCCCTCCCCGCCCCCCAGAGCTGCAGGAGGAGCTGAAATGGGGCAAAGTGTGGGGGGGGGGCAGAATCGTGGGGCTGGGTGGTAAGGTCTGGGGGCAAAGGAGCTGCAGATGCGGGAGGAGTTGAAGTGGCCTCCCCAGTCTTCCCTTCATCCTTTTCCAGGCCTCATTTCCTAGTCTGTCCCAGCCCATCCCCCTCATCCTCAGTCCCCCCAAAGCCGGCCCCCCTGCCCGGGCCTCACAATGTGGATGTGTGGTTGAAGCAGGTGGAAGTGGCTGTGGTTTTACAGATGGACCGAGCCATTGCAAACACCGCCTCCCCCTCGCACCCGCCGGCAGGACTGTCCGTCGGGATACGCAACACACGCCACTGAGTAGGCAGGGCCGTATGAAGAGGGAGCGCAAAGGGTGCAAACACACCCCCTTCATGGTCCCCCAAGGAAGCATGAGGGGAGGAGTCAGCCCCTTCTCCCCAGGTAGTTGCCCTGATCCTGCTGACACAGCACCCGGAGCAGCCCCTCTCCTCAGTCCCCCCCCCTCACAAAATATCGCAGTCCACATTTACCAAAAAAGCCCCCCACCGAAATTCCTGCATATGGGCCTAGAAGGGCATCCAAAAATTAGAGGCACCATTCTCAGGTGCTCCTGTGGGTGCTACATGTGGCTAAGGGGCTGCTCTCATTTGTTGTCCCCCGTCCCCTCCCCTCCTTCTTGCACCTGCCAAGGGTCCTGCCGGTAAGAGGGTAGATAGTAGACGGGCTCTGCTCCAGCCCCATCTGCTCGCCCAGAGGCTCGTACCATGGGGTTTCATGGCAGGCCAAGGGGTTTCTGGCTCCTGCGTGCTGCAGAGAGCTGGGCTCCCCCGTGGCATGTCCCTGCCTTCCCCTTGAGGGTCCCTGCTTCATATTCACTTCATATTTCTAACCTCACATACCAGAATGACCCACACAGATACAGTAGTCGGTCAGGGCATGACAAGCTTTCCAGCGAGCGGCTACTTGCCCTGGTTTGCATCAAGCATATCTGAGTTCTGCATAGTTACATCCAAACCCCTGTTTCCATGGACAATGCAAGGACACAGCATCACGCCTCTTCCCTGAGCTCACTGCTAGAGGGCTGGACTGCGTCCACACTCTCCTCCCTTCTCAGAATTTCTGTTTGGCTTTGGTTCCACATCCCCCCAGTATTCCTAACCCCGGTGATGCCACATTCTTGTCTTTCCAAAGGTCTGGATTCCTTTTCCTAGTGGGCCTGGCAGGAGAAGCTAAAGAAAGGAGTGTTGAACTGGAGAGAGCAGCTGAAGAAAGTGCTGAACTGGAAAAAGAAGTCCTGGCAAGGCAAATGGAATGGCTGGCTGCTGGAGACAGAGTCAGGAAAGCTGCAGAGAGAGCAAAAGAAGCTGAGGAGAGAATTGCCAGCTCAGAATAGAAAGGGAAGACCAGCAGAAACTGTATCCTGGGGAAAGTCCAGGGAATAACAGCATGGGTATGTGTTTTGATTGGAACAGGGCAGATAGGTTTAATCAGGTGAATGTCATAACCCACCCACAAAACAAGTATGAATGTGACTATCAGGGAGATTTGTGAAGGGGGGTATATGACTCTGAGCAAGTATCTGTGTGTAACCAAATACACCGCAGCTTTCCATGCATGTAACACCTCATTTACAGCAAAAGTTAAGTATGGGACATTTAAAAAAAAATATTAAGCCCACTTAATTAGCCTCATTAGCATGGGTACTACTATTGACAGGGTTTTTTCTTCCCTTCCTTTTCTGTTATAAATTCTGTGTTCCTATTATCTTTCAGGCCAGTTTCCAGCTCATCTGAAAAAGGGTTTTGCCCATGAAAGCTCATGATACTAGATATATTTTTGCTGTTTCTAAGGTGCCACAGGACTACTTGTTACTTTCAAATATACCCCAACACTGCCACTTTTCACACAAATGCAGTAACTGTGGGCTCAGGAGAACAATTTTCCTCCCTCCTCCCTGTGACACCCTTTCAGATACTTGAAAACTGCTATCATGTCCCCTCTCAGATTTCTCTTTTCTAAACTAAACAAGCTCAATTCTTTCAGTCTTCCCTCATCTCCTGTTTTCTAGACCTTCCATCATTTTTCTTGCTCTTCTCTGGACCTTCTCTAATTTCTCCACATCTTTCTTGAAATGTGGTGCCCAGAACTGATACTCCAATTGAGGCCTAATCAGTGCAGAGTAGAGCAGAAGAATGACATCTCATATCTTGCTCACAACACTCCTGTGAATGCATCCCAGAATGATGTCTGCTTTTTTGCAACAGCATCACACTGCTGACTCATATTTAGCTTGTGGTCCACTCTGATCCCTAGATCCCTTTCTGCAGCATTGCTTCCTAGGCAGTTGCTTCCCATTCGATATGTGTGAAATGGATTGATCTTTCCTAAGTGGAGTCCCTTGCATTTGTCTTTATTGAACTTCATCCTATTAACCTCAGACCATTTTTCCAGTTTGTCCAAATCATTTTTTGAGGAGTAACGTTAGTTCGAACCAAGGGGTTTGATTCGAACTAATGAAGCCTGGAAAGGACTTTCACTTTTGAATCAGTTGACAATCGGAATAGAGCGCAGCCGAGATTATGCTAATGAAGCACGGGATATTTAAATCCCGGCTTCATTGATTATTTCAAATGCCTACATCTGCATCCCTCCTTCAAACTCGGGTTCAAGTGTAGACATACTCTCACACTCCCTTCATAGTTACAGCAAACTGCTTGCAAAAACTACCAAGAGGATTCTTTTCCTTGGGCCACGTTTTCATTTGCTGCACTGGAGATTGAGCTTCTGGTGTTTGATTTAGTAGGTCTAGTTAAGACCTGCCAAATCAAACTCTGAGAGGGTATGTCTACACTAGCCCCCTAGTTTGAACTAGGGAGGCTAATGTAGGCATTCGAACTTGCAAATGAAGCCCGGGATTTAAGTATCCCGGGCTTCATTTGCATGTTCCCGGGCGGGCGCCATTTTTTAATCCCCTTAGTTCGAACTGACTGCCCACGGCTACACGCAGCAGTCAGAAGTTAATCCGAACTAAGTTCTTAGTTCGGATTAACTGTTACACCTCATTGCAGGAGGAGTAACAGTTAATCCGAACTAAGGACTTAGTTCGGATTAACTTCTGACTGCCGCGTGTAGCCGCGGGCCGTCAGTTCGAACTAAGGGGATTTAAATGGCGCCCACCCGGGTACATGCAAATGAAGCCCGGGATATTTAAATCCCAGGCTTCATTTGCAAGTTCGAATGCCTACATTAGCCTCCCTAGTTCGAACTAGCGGGCTAGTGTAGACATACCCAGAGTGACTCCGGTTGTCACTGATATTCCTGGCAGTCAAGAAGAATAAGGGAAACATTCTCCTTCCCCTTGCCCCACCCCCTGCAAAAACTACCAATTAAAGATGGATTCCAGCAAGCTCATATGTCTTCATAGGATCAATCACAGTGTAGGTTTGAGCACCAGGCCATTACTGGGCCTTAAGTACCACCAATGGCTTTCACTAGTCGTAAATTAATAAAAGAGGTTTCCATTTAATATTTTTAATTTCACATTTCTATGTGCACAAATGGAATTTTTGCTTTCAGGGGATGTCATCGCTCCTTCTCCACTCTGGCACAATAAATGCAGAAGTGGGGGCCAGCAAACGTACCCCAGGCTTTGGTATAAAACTTCCCCCCAAAATCTTAAAAAACCCTAGATTTTGGGAATAAAACTTACACTGCCACCACCCAAGTATTGATGTGAAAAATCAGGGGAAAGATCACTTGGGAAATCTCACCCCTAAAGTACGAACCAGGATACCCTATTAACCAGTGCCAGGTTAATAAAAAGAAAAGAGAAAACTTTTATTATCACCACAATATTCCTGTTGCAAGCATAATGACTAGATGGAATAATAACAAAATATACTCACGGAGAAACTCCATAGGCCTAGAACTTAGTTACAAAGAAAAGCCAAAACATTTCTTAAAAAGTGCACAGAGATCAGATCCCATACGCAAACCATAAAACAATAAAACCTAACAGATTTATCTAAACTTTACCCTACTTACAGAAAGTGAAGAAAGAATCTTTTCTTGGAGGGAGACATAGTGTCTGTCCCCCTCAATAGCTGGAGAGAACTGCCCAAGACAAAGGAGAGGGAAAAACCAAAAATTCCTTTGTCCCAGTTTGAAATTCTTACCTACATTCCTATTGGCCACTCCACCTGGCTAGGTAAGGGACATAATTAACCCCTTAGTCCCCAGGTTGCTGGCTAACCCTCATGATCATGACAGGGGATGACAAGCTTTACAATGAAAGGTTACTAGCACTGTTTTGCATGTTTGAGTTATGCATATTTCTATATGCAAAACCATTTCTATAGAAAATATGAGACTGCAGCCTCACAAACCATATTAGACATTTTTTCTTTTAAAATGTTTGAAACAGGTTTTAAAACTGGGGGCGGATATGTCTGGCCAGAATTAGAGTAGGTTTAATTTGGTTTAAATGGTTTTAACGAAGTGTATGTGGCAGGTAAGCTTCGGTTTGTGTTTTTAAAAGCAATTCGGGCATAGGGGCATCAGTTTTATAATACTACATAGGGCCCCATAAACACTCAGGACAGCTCTGCCAGCCCCACACCCTACTCAACACACAGCCCCACAGTGAAGGGGAGCTGCACCTGTGACAGAGTCTGGGACTACGTCTAGACTGCCGTACTTTTCTGGGATACTGAAGCTATCCCGGAAAAGCAATGCCATGTCCAAGGAACACGTCCATTTTTTCAGAAAAATTTTTGAAAATGCAGACGCGCTTCTTCGCCAGCCCTGTAAACCTTGTTCTACTAGGAAGAAGGGATGTGTCGAAAGAGGAAGGTTTTCCAAAATTTGATGCTGTGTAAATGCTC
This sequence comes from Pelochelys cantorii, assembly GCA_032595735.1. NCBI lineage: Eukaryota > Metazoa > Chordata > Testudines > Trionychidae > Pelochelys > Pelochelys cantorii. Next base: position 4,963,080 of record CM064329.1, read on the forward strand.
CAAATTTCAGAAAAACCTCTTTCGAAAGTCAATCCAAAAAAGACATGCAATTTGCGCATCACAGATTGTGTTTCTTTTTCTGATTTCGCTTTGTAGTGTAGACCTAGCCTGGGGGAACAAAATCCAAGAGTCTGGATTACCAGCCTCCCTCCTGACACAAGAGCTGAGGAGAGAACCCAGGAGTCCTGGTGCACAGGCCCCAGGCTGTAACCCACCAGACCCCACTCCTCTCCCAGAGCCAGCCAAGGACAAGACCCAGGAGTCCTGAGCCTCCAGCTGCTCCCATCCCCCTGCCAGAGGGACACTCGCTGGGCACTCGTGGGGAGGAGCCCAGCTCTTCCCAGTGCCTATATCTGGCACTTACCTGTGCACAGGTAGAGGAGCAGTGGCAGGAGGTCCATCCTGTGCTGGGCCAGGAGCTATAGATGCTCTCCTAGGACGTGTGAGGTTCCAGGGCACTGACTGGAGAGGAGGCAGAAGAGCTCAGAGGAAAGAGACGTGTTATCCGAAAAGAGAGGAACACGAATGTGGGGGTGGACAGGGAGGAATCAAGAATGTTACACAGGGAGGGAACAGAGTGAAATGGAAAGAAAAAGTCAACAGCACTGAGAGTCCCCAATTGTCAGTCATACGCATGCAGCTAAATGAAGACAGATGGAAATCAAACAAATAAGAAAGACCAATTACATGTACCCTGAGCTTTCGCATGCCCCTCCTTCCAATTCCCACTTGTGATTAGCTAGTCACTGATGGGAAAAATATACCTGACCAGCCCAGGTCTCCTCTGGCGAAGGGGGAAAGGCACTCAGGGTGTTTCCAGGTTAGGTTGGGGGATGTGGGGCTCTGGCTACAGGGGAATAGGTCTTGGGGCTCTGGTTGTGAGGGGCGGGGCAGGAAGAAGGGGAAGAGCCTGGAGCAAGTCTCCCCAAAAAGAGGCTCCACCCTCCACCCATGGTCTTACCCCTTTTGCATTGAGTGGTTCCTCGGTATTCAGGCTCCAGTGGGTTTCTCCTGCCAGAAGGTTAAATGGCTGATGGAGGCAGGTGTTTCTGGGTGACTCTCTCCTTTTACAGGGTACATACAAAGTCCTGATTCTCTGAACACAGCAGCAATCAAACAGCGGGAGACAGTTTCGTTGCTCACATCCCCACCCACTTCCAGCCAGCCCTCTCCGCAAAACCTCTCTCGCCTTCTTCTCAGGGCCATGCTTTCTGTGCTAATGCGGTTAACGTTTCTCTGCACACACACACACATGCTGCTCAATTTCCAACTGGCCTTTCATGGCCTGCACTTTGTGGTACCTCTCTGCTCTATGTCCCTGGGGTAGCAGTGTTATATGTCCCAGAACTCAGCAGGCTGGTTGCCCACCAAGGTCAAGCTGTGTCCCTCGTGTGACTTTGGACACAGTAGGCTGGTTAAACTGCACTTTAAGCTGCCACTCTCATGCACCCCCAGGTTCAGCACCTCTCTATCCCCACTCTCACGCCACAGCCATTCTGCTGGGAACCCACTAGATGAGTAAACCCCAAGGGACTTTGGGAAACTACAGGGATCGTTAGCTTAGATACAAAGAATGTTGTTGCAGAGTGAATGGGGAAGCGAAAAAGAATACCCAAAAAGAGCTGGGGGCAGGGTGGAGAGAGAGAGAGAGAGATGTGACCAGCTAGAGAGGGCTGGCAATGTAACCAGCTTAACATAAGAATGGCCACTGCCGACACTGGCCAATGCCAGATGCCCCAGAGGGAGAGAACAGGGAATCATCAAGTGATCCCTCCTGTGTCATCCATTTCCAGTCTCTGACAAACAGAGGCCAAGGACTCCATTCCGGGCTGGCCCATCCTGGCTAAAACCTGGCTTAACCATGAAAGCTCTTTATTTCCGGTGCTAACCCTACAAAGGGAACCAAACCAACAACCCCGTTACAATATTAAATCTAACTGAAATCTGATTACAAAGCATAGGGCTGACAAACCAGAACTGATCACACAAGGCAGGGTCAGGAGGCTGTACCTAGAGGTGGGAGAGGGAGAGATCCTACCATTTCATGAAGTTTGAAGGGATCAGGGTTCCCAGATGGTGCTGATAGCTGAGGGTCCAGAGTGTTGGAGACAGGCAGAGGGAGCCCCCAGCACAATCAGACCCAAGAAGATGAAGTCCCAGTGGAACTGGTACAGAATTCAGATCCCGGCATCAGTTGGCCGGAGCATGAGGAGGGGTTTTTGCAGGGAAACAACAATGGTTCAAGGGGGGCACTAAATTTGTTTAAGGGTAAATGGACGGTTCCAGGGAGCATCCCAAAGTTGTTTGTTTCATGCTAGACAATAGGAACTGATCATTTGGGTGGTGTTCCCTCCAGGGAACTCATAATGCAATGAGGCAGCTGCAGTGTTTTGGATGCCAAGAGAGGATTTATTACTAGAATTGGACTGATAATGACTGGTCTGGGTGTGTGTGCAGCTGTGGGTTCATTAGCTTGCAGAGCAGAGATTTCCCATTGGCCAATGGTTCCCTGCTTTCTGTGTCCCAGAGCTCAGTCAGTTCTCCAGCTCCAGAGGGGGTCTCCACAGGGTTATATAGACAGGGGTATCCCCTCTGTTCTCAGGTCTGGGGGTGGAACATGCAGCCTTTCTCCTCTAGGGGCACTGGATCTGAGCAGCTTCAGAGAAGGGGACCTCATGGCGTAGGGGGAAAGGAATGGGAGGAGGGGCCTCTAAAGGTGCCAGCTCCAATCCAGCTCCAGGGCAACAGAGCTGGCTAGCTGGAGGGGGTGGGGTGTCAGGGAATGGGATATGAGGCTTCGTCATTGAATCTCATGTGCTATGTTCATTAGATCTAGAATGAAAGAAGTTGGATCTCAGGTCAGATAGGAACACACAGCTGTGCAACTGGGCTCCAGGGAAGCAAGGACTTTATGAAATGGATGTATGAACACGACTATACATCACTCAAAGGTACTCTGAGCAAATTATCTCATGTAACTCATCAATCTACATGTCACGACCCGCTGGTTCTGTTTATTTTACTTTGATGTGTAAGATAAATTAGACAAATGGAGTGGGGAATCTTTTGGGGGTGTTAAATGTGTGAATGAGAGGCATCGAGGGTGTTACCCTCAGTGTCTTGATGAGCAACTGTTAAACAATTTCTTTTGTCCTAAGTCTGAGCAGTGGTTGGTGGGGAGTAGCCTCAATTCTTTAAAAAAGAACAGGAGAGCAGGGGCCTTGGTCTTTTGTCTGGGCTGCACCTGAGGGAAGGAGCAGAAGACCCCAGTGCCCCAGCAGAGACAGCCCTGGTTTGGAGGGGCAGCTGGAAAGGAAGTTTCAGGGTGAGTTTGAAGATTTTGTACTGAGGTTTCAGTATAGAATTAGCCAAGCTTTTTTGTTTCTTTTGATTTGTAACCTGCTTTGCTCTGCCTGTTCTCGCTTATTACCACTTAAATCCGACTGCTTCTACTTAATGAAACCACTTTTATTTACTTACTATCAAACCCAGTGTAACCAATTATTACCTGGAGCGGGGGAACCACCAGTGTGTACATTTCCCCTTTCATTGCTAAAGGGGGCTTACCTAAGTAATTCCTTTGGGGGATTTGGTCCCATTTGGGAAGCGGTATCCCAGGAACCTGGGCCCAAAACTGCACTCTCCTTGGACCTGGAGAGATTCGGCGTCTGTACTGCTGCTCGGTGGGGGCAGGGATCTTAGTTCGGGCACTGGGCTGGGAGAGACCAGGGGGCTGGCCCAGCAGGACTAGATGGTGAGAAGCCCCAGAGAGCGGGAAGGCGAGTGGCAGTGGCTATGTCAGCACCCCAGGAGACACCCCCAAGGGGTCATCTGTGACCCCATCACAGGTGCTTTGTCTACAATAAATTTGGCCTGGTTCCTTTGACCCTTATCTGGTTTTGTGGTCTTTGGGGGCTCTCTCGGAGTCTGCTGAGTTGGCTACTTGTGCAACCAACACAACACAGAGAAGGGCCAAGCATGCAGCCGGACGGTCATCATCACTGATGGAACAGGAGACTTTCAGGACCCCACACCAGTGAATCCTGACTACTACATTGGTGACCCCAATGAGATCTGTAAGCAAGCTTTACCACTGCTGGAATCACGATTTAACAAGACAGCAAGCCACAAGCCACTGAACCCCTTAACCCCTCCTGAAAATCCTCATAGACTGTTAAAAGTTATGGGCATGCAAGGTTGCTAGCACAAAAGGTGCATATGGATTTCAAAACTATACTATAGTGGGGAAGAAACATGTAATATAATTTGTAAGGCTTGGGCACAGACTGTAGCCTTGACCTGTGGAATACTGCAAACTGTAATGATGGCTATTAAATGGTTAAGACAACACACCACAGAATTGGTGGGGCAAGTAACAGAAACAAAGAAAGGGTTAAAAGACGCAACAGAAAGATCAGAGCCCTGGATCAGAGCCCTACTGCTTGTCTAACAGGGCAGTGAGCAATCCAGACACAGCAAGCATAGAACGTTGGGAAAAACTGTGAGAAACCTGCTCCAAAGAGATGTGCTGTTATAAATATTGGTCGTCAACAACAGGCTGCAGGTAGCTCTCCTGTGCTTGAAGAATGGGGACAGAAATGGAAAAAGGTGGCCTTGGCAAAATTAGAAGACAAGACGGGGCCCACTGCATTGCAACCATACCCATATGATAAAAGCCTGCTTCCAGTTAAACTAAAACCTAGACTGGTGCCTGTCAGAACAGGACAAGTAAGTGCACAAGAGGGAGAAGTAGCAAATAGTACTTTCACTGAATTGGTAAATAAAGTGAAGGGGAAAAATGGAGCAGTTCACAGAGCAGATTGGAAAATAAGAAGCTGCCATTTGCTCGTAGGATAGTGATTAAAAAAGAATTTGAAAGTGAAAAACCATGATAAAGCATGTTAACAAGGATTAATGCATTAACACACGGAGTTGCCCAAAAACAGTTCAATGACACATGGAAGAAAAACTTAAAAAACAACTGGTGGCCCTACAGCACCTTTAAGAGACTAACGAAAAATACAGACGGTCTCATGAGCTTTCATGGGCACCACCCACTTCTTCAGATGACAAATACTGAGCAAGAGGCACAAAGGTTCAAATATAAAGCAGAAAAAGAGGAGAGAGGGGGGAGTCAATGATAGTGTCTGTGCGAAATGAGGCTGACAGAGTGGCAGCAGAATATTCCTGGCTGCTGGCACGGGGGAGCCGTTGAGGCGGGAGAGAAGGCCTCTGGCAGTCAGGAGGGCTGGGTGGGAAAGATCCCACTGACCGGGGCGGAGGGGCCCACTGGCCAGGGCAGAAAGCCCCACTGGTTGTTACCCCCACCATGAGCCCTGTCCTCATCCCCCACACCTCCCTCTCTCTCTCAACCGCCCCCCGCCCCAAGCTCCTGTCCTACCCTCCCCATATCTGCAAGGCCATACCCTGACTCTTGCACTCCCCGCACTGCCAGCTTCCTGCCCTGACGGACCCAGGCAATACTGGGTAAGTCTTCTAATTGAAAAATAAACCCTTGTAAGGTTGTGTCGTAGGCACACATACATACCCATATAACCTACAAATATATACACAGTATCCATATTATTCATCCATATTAATTATTTGGGAGTGCTTCTAAAACTCAGTCACAAAACTACAAGCCTCAATTATGGTCCCAGGCCCACCATAAAAGACTAAACAAAACTGGCAAATAAAATCTCTCCATTGGTCATATGAGGGAATGTACAGACTAAAGAACAAATGGGTCGTGAATGTGTGAACGGTAAAGTAAAGAGGCCACATAACAGGGAAGTAACTTGAATCATAGAATAATAGAACACTAGAACTGGAAGGGACCTCAAGAAGTCATCGAGTTCAGTCCCCTGCCCTCATGGCAGGACCAAGCACTGTCTAGATCATCCCTGACTCTTAAATATCTCCAGTGATGGAGTTTCCACCATCTCCCTAGGCAGTTTATTCCAGTGTTTAACCACCCTGACAGGTACAAAGATTTTCCTAATGTCCAACCTAATCCTCCCTTGCTGCAATTTAAGCCCATTGCTTCTTGTCCTATCCTCAGAGGCCAAGGAGAACAGATTCCCTTTATGTATGTAGTAAGTTAGAGCTCATTCTGTGACTTCGCTTTTCTAATCTTGCCCCGGCATATTTGCTTTATTTCCTTATATTCATACTTTGTAATCCACCCTAGTTTCTACTTTTTAATGACTCCTTTTTTATTTTTAGATCATGCAAGATCTCCCGGTTAAGCCAAGGTGGTCTCTTGCCATACTTTCTAACTTTCCTATGAAGGAGAATAGTTTGCTATTTCAATTTTGTTATTTCACGAGTTATTATTTTGAATTTCGTTATTTCGAAATAATTTCATAGGGTAGACATGCCTCTAGATATTGAACCCTGAACTGGCTGCTGCTGACTCCCCCTGGATGAAGAACACAGAGCTACGAGGGTAACAGCAGGGCCCGGGACCCAGGCTCCGTGGCAGGTGTGTGGAATGTTGGGCTCTGGAGGTTCCATGGCAGTTGGGCATGTTCTGGTCTGGCAGTTGGGTGGGAGGCTGGGGCCTGAGGTGGACGGGGGGGGGGGGTCAATACCTCAGTCGCTAACCCTAGGGGTAGATGAGGAGGCAGAAATGCCTCAGGGGTTCATGGGCCCGGCTGTCCAAGCCCACAATTTTGTGGGAACTCTGGCCAAGTGCACACCTGTGAGTTCCTATCTAGGATGAGACCAACTCTTTTCACTCTAGAGCTAATGAACACAGCAAACAAGATTCACTCGCGAAGTCCCATAGCCCATTCCCTGCCCTCCTGACCCCCGAGCCAGCTAGTCCCCCACTCTGAGGCTGCTTGGAGTCAGTGCACTTAGAGGGGAAGGCTGCATGTCCCATCCCCAGACCTGTGACCAGAAGGGATAATTCCTGTATATATAATCCTGTGGTGACCCCTTCTGGGGCTGGAGAACTTACTCGAGTCCCACCTTACGGTGTATAAATCTTGTGGCCATGCCGGTGTCACTGGGGCTGCTTTCAGGATAATTACTTTGCACATTTTCACAAGTGATTTCAACAATTTGTGGAGGGGAGGGTTAAAGGTTATAAATAGATTTGGCAGAATTCCTTTTTTCTAATCATTTCCACAGACACTACTGTAGATTTCAAGCATGCTTTCTATTTTTCTTAATTTACATTTTCAGGTATTGAAAATGACTGAGGAGATCAAACCCTCATTCTGCAATGAAAACATTGATTTAAAAAGGTCGAATTATAACTATTCAAACACAAAGCTTTAACATCACAGCTCAAAATATACAAAGACAAGAGCCTTAAATCAAACTCTAATACATTCTCAAGCAGGAAATTTTAATAATTAGCAATGGAAATCTTTTGCAGCAGTTTCTGTGTGTACAATGAACTCAACTTTTACCAATAAAAATCCAGTCCTTCCAAGCACAGTTATAAAGCTTTAACTGTTTTAGAATCTCAACCTCTACTGCCATTAAATAATTGTCTGATCTTCACATATGGCCTAGCCCCTGAAACACTCACAAATTCCTACAAACGTGATGATTGACAAAACGCTTAAAACCCATAATTTTCCTCATCACAAGTTAAATCGATAGAAATCTAAACAAAGCCTATGAACTGACTTCAGTGTCCTCTTGCAAAATCACAGAAAGGGAACTAGAATGCTACCAAGTCTAATCTGAGTAACAAGTAGCTCGAGTTGGCACCAGGACGTATTTTGCTGGTGGGAGGGTGGGCAGCGACCAGTCTTTCCACATCCTGAAAGTGGCAAACACAAGGGGGCAGGGTGAATCCAGAGCAGCCCAGTAGGAGGCAAAGCCAGGGGGTGTGGGTGCATGGGGGTCTATTGTGTGGGGACGTCAGAAGCAGGGGAGTTGCCATCGGTGGCGCTCTGGGATGGGCCAGTCCCCTCGCGCTCCACAGTGTCCATCATCTCCTTGTACTGGCGCTTGAAGAAGCCAAACTGGAAGGAGACAGAGGGTGAGAGCCAGATGGACACAGGTTCACAGCGGAGGAGGGGGAGGGATGGGTTGTGGGAATTTCCAAAGGAAAGACCTTTGCCCCTCCCCCACCAGAAACAGGCCCCATCGCCAGGGTGATGGGCTGTGGGGGAGGGATGTGAGCCCTACCCCCCTCACCTTGTAGAGGGCTGCAGTGATGAGAGCCAGCAGGACCAGGCCTCCCATGCTGCTGCCCACGATGATGGGCACGTAGTTATAGACCACAAGCTGCTCCACCACCGTCTGCACCTGGGGGGAGGAACCGTGAGATGGGGACCCAGGACTCCTGCCACCATCCCCCCACCTCTGCTCTAATCTCCTTAGACTCCACTTCCTTCCAGAGCAGGGACAGGAGACCTGGCTCCCAGATCTAACCACTAGCCCATGCTCTCTCTATCGCGGCACGGTCACTCTGGTACCTGGCGCTGAACAAATCCCTCCTTCTGGGTGTATTTCTTCTCCTCATATTCAGTCTGGGCTTCGCTCACCAGGGTCACTTTCTGCTGCTGAGTCTGGAACAGAGAAACTCCCTGTCCCTGACCGGAAATGACACCGACCCGCCCAGAGCGTCATCCCAGGGGTCCCAGAGCAATTGACAGGCCGGCTATACAGGAGCAATCCCTGGCTCAGCGCTGAGATGCAGCCACCTCTGGGGAGGGCACCGTGGCTGTTCACAAGGCGGGGGTTTCGCCCAGCCGGGAGGCAGAGGCAGCTCTCGTACCTGGGAGACCCACTGGAAGCTGATGTTCCCTTTGATCATGAACTCCAGCGGCTGCTGCATTTCCAGGGAGGCAATTGTGCACCGGATCTTCTTACAGGTGGCCACGGAGCAGTCCTGGCGCAGAAGGATATTGACGGGTGAGGCTGAGATATGCAGGGACTTGGCATGGCCATGGGGGTCCAGGTCTGCCTGTAGCAGGAAGCCTTCCCCCAGCCTAGCCCCCTACTCGCTGTCTGTGTTAATGCAGGGGAAAGTAGCTGCTGGTACCACACTGGCCTGAACTCACCAGCAGGGGGCGCTTGCTCATCTGCTTCACAAAGTCCTTTGAACCAGGTGTTCCCGCCTCACTGGTGCACTGAGCCAGCTGGGGCTGGGGGGTGGGGAGGAGGAGGGAGAAACATGGAGTTAATGGGGGCAGGAATACAACATGGGGCCTTTCCTCTCTAGCGAGCGCTGCCCTAATTCAGCCCCAGGCCAGGGAACTGACTGATTCTTTTTTTTTTTTCACGAACACAGTTTCCCACTACCACAAATTATGCAGTCGAATTTCCCGCATTTGGGGAAATCGCAGGGGTCAGCACACCTGCAATGCAATGCATGAGCCTCACCCTGGGAAAACTACCTTTGTGATCATGGCGTGCCAGGTAGTGGGCACTTCAGGCCCATTTTTACCCACAGGCAGAATACACCATTGCATAGGGATGCTCCAAAATTTGGGGCACTCCTGGGTCTTCCTGTCCATCCATCTGTTCATTCCTGTCCCTGGACTGTGGCTCTGCCTCCTCGGAAGAGTATTGAGCTGGCTGGAAAGTAACAAAGCGGCCAGAGCCATGAGCAGACACTGACCCTGTGAAAGAGCCATTTGTGAGGCAATGAAGCTATTTCACAGGCATTGCCAACCACAGGCATTTCCTGTCAGGTTCTGAATTGACTGTGGTAGTTGACAGGTCCTAACTTTAAAATTTGCTTTAAAAATTCGTTTGTGTTGCTGAACATTATCAAATCACATCTGTAAACAAATCATTCCCCCACCCACTCCACGCTTCCAGTTCCAGTTGTAGGACCCCATAAATCCTTAGCAGAGATCTCCGGGACGTGGGGTGTCCTCTCCGCTACTGTGGCCAGGCAGCCTGTCCCAGCAGGGGGCGCTGTGGGGCAAGGCAGGTGTCACAGGGCCTGTCTCACACACACAAGCCCAGGAAAGGGCAGGTACCTTGGAGGGGACGACCTCAGAGGCGTCCCACACACGGACCCCGCTCAGCTCCACGGGGAACTGGAACGTGACCGACAGGGGGACACTTCGCTGCCACAGGTTCTTCACCTGGAAGAAACAGACTCCCCATAGGAACTGCAGTGAGAGAATCCAGCAGCTCTGATCCCCAGGTCCCGGCTCTACCCCTCAGACCCCGCTCCCTTCCAAGAACTGGGGAGAGATCCCAGGAGTCCTGGCTCCCTGCCCACCCCACCTCTCTGTGCTGTAACCCACTAGATTCAGCTCAGGCAGTTCCATTTCCACTCCCTGCTCTGAGCCCCCCCCTTGCTCCACCTCCCCCTCACATGCTGTGCGACTGCCCTCACCTCGTACCGATGGGTCACTGGCACACTTGTCTCTGCCGCCTTGGCGGAGAAGTTGACATACTTGGTCGACTCCTCGAGGCTGGGGGAGGAAAGAGGGAGATGGGAGTGTGATGGGTGGAGCTGGAGGGTGGCAGTGGGGTGTCATATCCAGCAGGGGGCTCTCTGTTGTAGGGAAAGGAAGGGGACCCAGCAGGGGGCTCTCTCCTCAATGTCTCTGCACTCACCTACCTGGTGAGGATGATGAAGATGCTGTACCTAACTGGCAGCTCCTCCCGGTGAACCATGCGCTCGGTGACAGGGCCGCCGTTGTCACTGGGAGGGGAGGGGAAGGCAAAGGAGAGATGTGAGGAGATGCAGCCAGATAACTGCGCTGGGAAGGTGCACCACAGATCTCTGCCTTGCCCTACTCCCTGCACTGCCCCCTCCCACTGCTCCTACCCCACCCTCTGGCCCTGCACAGCCCCTCACCTGCTGGCGCTGGCCGTGATCTGCAGCCTGTCCCCCAGGTCGGCCCCAGAGGAGACGTCAAAGGTGGCGATGAAGACAGCCTGGGAAACACACAGGGGGTGAGAGGGCCTGAGGAACTGCCAGAGACTGCGGGGGAGGGGCTGGCATGAAGGTTCAGGGGAGGGGGCTGTGGTATGAACTGAGATGGATAAATGGGCCCAGAGGGGCAAAGGTGCTAACATGGCCCTGGCCCTTTCCAATATTAAACAGCCTGAACCAGATCTGGAATCCCGAGATGCCAGCCGGCTTTGTGCCAGGGCAACACCCCATTAACCATCCTTTTAAGAACCCCACAGGGGGAAGGAACAGCCCCTCCCTCACTATCATCTCCTCCAGTGCGGCCTTGTTCCCAGACCCCCAGTCCACCCCTTCTTTCCCAGCTCCAGCACGGCCTGACCCAGCCTGGAGTGAGTATTGGGCTCCCCAGCGCTGTGCCCAGTAAGGATGTTAACTAACGATTAATTTACTAGTCGAGTAGCTAATGGGATTTCCATCAACTTCTCAGCTAGTCAACAGGCACTTCCGCATTCCCCCTTTGAAATATACAAGAGTCCCCACTGGGCCTGCGGGAAGTCCCACTGACTCCGGGCTGCATGTGGCATGCCTGCTTTCAAATGTACAAGAGTCCCCAGCAGGGGCTCTTGTGCATTTCAAAGTGGAAGCAGCCTCATGGGCTCCATGCTGCTCTGGTGCTTTGAAATGCCACAGGGAACCAGGGGTCAGCTGGGGAGTCCAGCTCACCCCAGGCTCCACTTTGCACTGCCACTTTGAAATGCTATGGTGGGGTTTCAAAGGAGCAGTGCCACACAGCTGAACCGGGGATAAGCTGTGCGGCACGGCCCCTTTGAAATACATCCTCGGTGTTTCAAAGTGGCAGCGCTGCACGGAGCCCAGGGTCAGCTCTTTGCAGCGCTACTTTGAAATGCTAAGGTGCTGTTTCAAAAGGGCAGAGCCGCACAGAACCCAACTACAGGCTCTGTGCGGTACTGCCACTTTGAAGTAGCTCCTCTTCCCCCCCCCCGCCTTTGTAGAGGCAGCAAGCGGGGAGGGGAATCGACTAGTTGACTCAACTATCCAATAAACATTTTATCATCAGATAGTTGACTAGTCAACTAGTCCTTAACATCCTTAGTCCCCAGCACATCCCTCGCGATGGGCTAGGCTGCTCCAGTGATCTGCCCCGCTCTGCTCTTAGCTGGCTCATGCCTGCGATTTCCCAGGCCAGGCTGGGCTAGGCCCGGTCCCTACCTCAGCTCTGCTCCAGAAGATGGGGGGGTTGATGTGGCAGGTGCTGTTCCTCTGAGGCTCCTCCTCCGAACTCACAGCCGACCTGCACTTAATGGCCATAGGCCTCCTGTTAGACTGAGCACACGGACCAGCCAGTGAGAGACGGGGCCCAGAGCGTCCCCTGCTGAGCCCCTGTCTTCTCCTTGCAGCACAGCAGCCCCTGCTGGGTGCCCCACCTACTCCCTGCAGCACAGCACCCCCTGCTGAGCCTCCTGCCTGCTCTCTGCAGCACAGCGCCCCCTGCTGAGCTTGCCCCACACATATCCTGCTGTGCACTGGGGTACCTGGAGCAGCAGGACCCGGCGGTAGGACAGCGCAGCCGGGTAGAAGAACCGCACTGTGGTGCTGTAGGAATTCTCCCCGCGGTTCTGAATGGAGACCGTGATGTTGAGTTCTGGCATCACTCCCACCACCAGGGTGCTCAAACTAGGAGGCAGAGAAAGTAGCGAGCTTCCTCAGGGCAGTGCCCTGGCAGCTCTGTGAACTTCCTTTAGCAGTGTCCAACTGGAGACTCCAGCACTCTGAGCTTCCTCACAACAGTGCCTTCCGCCCAGGATCCATCAGCACGGGAAATCTGGCTGGATGCTGAAGACCCAAGGTGTGATCAAGCCAAAGGGGTCCCCCATGATGGGTGTTGTTGGGGGGAGGATTCAGTGACTTACCCAGAGAAATTGAAGGAGATTTCTAGCTGGTCATCACAGCGGCCATCTGTGCCACAATCCTTCTGAAATGGGAGCTGGGGAGAGACCCAGGAGGGCTGGGGTCAGTAAGCCACTTAAGGGGATTCCAGCCCTTTATCTGTCCAGCTGCACCATTCTCCCACCGTTTCTTCATCTTCCATCTCCTGATTCTGGCCAACAGTTGACTGACACTTCTCGAGGTGCAGGGCAAGGAGACTGGCTGTCTCGGGAGGCTGGGGAAGCAGGCACGTGGCCTTCCCCTCTAAGGAAGGTTTTTTATTTTGGGTGAAACTATTTCACTTTTTTAAAGCCAAGAATGTTTGGGGGTTTGGACAGAAATTTTGGGAGCTTTGTGAAGTTGGAATGTTCCCAACCAGAGGAAAGCAGTCTGTAAATGGCAAACTTGTCAGCGCTCTGTCATCTCCTGGTGTCTGCAGTGGGTAAGGGGTTCAGGATGCTGCTGCCGGCTTTGCAGTTTCTTGCTTATGAACTCCTACGTCGTTGGTTTGATACCTGCAGCAGACCCACTACAGTGCCTGGCCCCAGCAGCCTTACCGAGCCTGAAGACACCAGTACAGAGTCCTCGCTCAGAATGGGGCTGAGGCGGCCGGCGTCAGCAATGGGCTTCCCTGTTAGGGTGTAGTTGAGGTGCAGGGTGATGGGAGTCAGAGTGTCCTCAGGGCAGAGCTGGGGAGATACAGAGACACGTAGGGACCCATGAGAAAAGGTGGGATCCGGGAGAGGTTCTCTGGGTGATTTGGAGCAAGGGGCAGGGTTGCAGGGGCAGACACAGCAGGAGGGGGAGGAGCTGGGAGCCCCCCACACTCACAGGTAATGTTATCGGGTACGTCTCACATTTCTTCTCAATGTCGAGCCGCAGCTCCCTACTCAGGATGGGGCCAGTGGAGCCAAAGGCAGCTCGGATCTTTGTCCATACAGGGTCCAGGGCCAGGCTGTACTGGATGGTGCTGGAGAGCCTGTCACCTACAGGGGAGGTGAAATGAGGGACAGAGGGAAACTGAGAACAGGACTCTGAAGGGGAAATGGGACATGGGCCTTTCCCCCCTAGGGGGCACTGGTTCCAATCCAGCCCCAGAGCCGGGGTACTTCCTGGCTAAGGGGGAAGGGGAACTGTGGGAGGGTTTGGTCTGACCTAGGCTGTCCCTGGTGTTCTTTGTGATGGTGAAGCAGATCTCTGCCCTGCTGGCCTCCGTGTTGAGCAGCTCTTGGTCCTGGCAGTTGAAAGCTGAAGTGGGGATCTTGGAGGGCTGGAAGCTGATGGTGACTCCAACTCTGACCACTGGCCGGGACCTGCCATGGCAGGAATGGAACCATCACATACCCACTCCCAGCAATTGGGCCAGACCCCATCCTTCCCCAGAGCCGCCCACCCAGCATGGAACTACTCCCAGCACCCAGGGAGATGGGTTGTGGACACGCAGCATGGCCATAAGGGATGGTTAGCAGCCTGGGGACTAAGGGGTTAACTGTATCCCTGTACCTAGCCAGGTATCTACTCAGCCAATAGAAATGCAGATAGGGATTTCAAACTGAGACAAAGGAATTTTGGGGGGGTTTCCCTCCTTTGTCTCTGAGCCAGTTTGCTCTTTAGATACTGAGGGGGACAGAAGACATATCTCTCTTCAAGAAAAAGACTCTTCAAATGTGTAAGTAGGGTAATGTCTAGATAAATCCATCAGGTTTTATTGTTTTCTGGTTTGGGAATTTGAATCTGAGGTCTGTGCTGTTAGACATGGGTTTTCCTCTCTTTTGTAACTCAGTCCTGAGCCCATGGGAATCCTCCATGAGTATATTAATTAGTCTCTCTTACCATCTAGCCATTCCAGCTATACTTGTAACTGGGGTTTTGTTTTAATAATAAAAGTTTGCTCTTTTTTCTAATTAACCCTCTGTCTGAGGGATCTGCATGCCACTGATGAGGGGACAGCAACCACAGACTGCAGCCTGTATTTTCTCTTTTCTTTTCAAGCTCTTTAGAGAAAAGAGCTTGAAGTGCCCTGGGGCTGGTTTCAAGTGTCCACCCCTGTCTGTGGGTTCAAAAGCACTTGATGGTGGCAGCGGATTCCCCAAAATCTGGGTATTAGGATTTTGGGGGAGTTTTTGTACCAAAGCCTGTAGAGTTTGGGGTTGCTTTTGTGGGCCCCCACTTCTGCATTTTTCATGCCAGAGTGGGGAACAGACTTGACAGAAACTCAGCATGGCCAGAGGAGACGCTGAGGGGCAGAGAAGAAAGGACCCGAGTTGTGCGGCCACATTGATAAAAGATGTTAACATGAGAACATGCTTCACCTTGCAACTTGATGAAATGCCTGTCAGGTGCTGCTGGTGCTTTATAAACTCTGCACCCCCCAGTGTCACATTATATTGAGGCTGTGCCCTTTTCATAGAATCATAGAATACTAGGACTGGAAGGGACCTCGAAAGGTCATCGAGTCCAGTCCCCTGCCCTCATGGCAGGACCAAATACTGTCTAGACCATCCCTGATAGACATTTATCTAACCTACTCTTAAATATCTCCAGAGATGGGGATTCCACAACCTCCCTGGGCAATTTATTCCAGTGTTTGACTCCCCTGACAGTTAGGAACTTTTTCCTAATGTCCAACCTAAACCTCCCTTGCTGCAGTTTAAGCCCATTGCTTCTTGTTCTATCCTCAGAGACCAAGATGAACAAGTTTTCTCCCTCCTCCTTATGACATCCTTTTAGATACCTGAAAACGGCTATCATGTCCCCCCTCAGTCTTCTCTTTTCTAAACTAAACAAACCCAATTCTTTCAGCCTTCCCTCATAGGTCATGTTCTCTAGACCTTTAATCATTCTTGTTGCTCATTCTTTTGAACCTCCTATAAGTGCCAGATTCATCAAACAGGAGAGGAGGTGGCTCTAATGAAAAACCCGGCTTCCAGAGAAAGGGTTCACTCCTGCTCCGGAGAGGCCTTTGGGCCCAAATGAGCCATTCCAAAGTGAGACAATGAAGAGCAGAGACGTGGTCACTTCTCACCCTCTCTGGGAAGACGAGCCCTGCGCATAAACCCATACCATCCGCGTGGGCCGTGGGAAGAAGGGGATAGAAGTCCCCAGCGAGGAGAAAGTTGTTTTCTCTGTGTTGCTTGGACCCTAAGGGTGAGTCTACACTACACCGCTATTTCAAGATAACTAGCATTATTTCAAAATAACAGTGCGAGAGTCTATATCGCTACTCCGTTATTTCTAAATAATTTCAAATTAACAGGTGATTTATTCTGAAATCTCTAAACCTCATTCTATGAGGAATAATGCCTCTTCCGAAATAGCTATTTTGAAATAAGACGTATGTAGATGCTCCACTGCTGCTATTTCGAAATAGCCCCACACCAGGGCAATTCTAAGTCATTCCTCCCCAGTGCCTCGTGGGGCTCTAAATCAAGATAGCACGCTGACATTAGGGAAGCCTGCCTCAGACTAATTTTGAGGCTTCCCTGCAGTGTAGACGTGCTATTTTGAAATAAGTGATTTTGGAATAACTACTCTGGAATAGCTTATTTTGAAATAAGCGTGCTGTGTAGACATACCCTAATGGGGCAAGACTCACTAGGCATAACCAAAAGGTCTTTGGCTGCTTGGTCTGGAATAGCCCACACATGGAATATGCTTATCATATATATAGTAGCCCAGTGCCTGTGAGTCTGTAACACTGACGTACACGGCCATGCCCCCTGGCCGTATGCGTCAGCGCCCCGCCCCCCTTCCCCTCTCTTCGTGGCAGCTCTGCCGAGTGCTGCGCCGCCTCAGCTGGGCCCCGGCTAGGGTTGCCAGGTAGACCCTGCTAAAAAACCGGACACGCTTGTCCGGGGGGGGGACCGGCCGGGAGGGGGGCGGGGCTGGCTGGAAGGGGGGCGGGAAGCAGAGCTGGGGGAGGATAGGTGGCCGTGGGGCTGGCCGTCAGGAAGAGGGGGCGGGAAGCAGAGCTGGGAGGAGATCGGGGGCCATGGGGCTGAACGGGAGGAGGGGGGGACAGAGGAAGGGGAGCAGGAAGCAGACCTGGCGAGGGAGGGAGGGTGCAGCAGGCGCTCCCTTTACTTGCCAGCAGAAGCCGGGCGGGGGCGGGGCTGGGAGCCACTCCCCCCACCCTGCTTCTGCTCACAACCAGAGGCTCCCAGATGGGAGACGGGCCACAATTGGCATTGGGAGCTGCTGGTCCCGTGCAAAAGCCGGGCGGAGAGGGGTGGCTGACCCCACCCCACCCGGCTTTTGCGCACGACCACAGGGCTCCCAAAGCCAATCGCGCTCTGCCTCCCAGTCGCTCCCTCACCCCCGCCAGGCTTCCCTCCAGTGCCCAGCCGGAAATTCACAAAATACCGGACATTGCACTTGTCCGGTATTTTCTGAATTTTTCTACCGGACAGAGGGCGCAAATACCAGACTGTCTGGTAGAAAACCGGACACCTGGCAACCCTAGCCCCGGTGAGAGTGCTGCTCAGCTGGGCCCCGGGCGGCAAGCGGCCATTTGGGGTCCGCGCTCCCCATGCATGATTTGCACCAAGACTCTGCAGGGGCAGACGGGACAGGCGTTGGGGCGCTTCGGGGCCAGCATGTCTGAAATCGGGGACATCAGCGGGGACGGACAGATGGACGTGGCCATTGGGGCACCCATGGAGAACGACAACCGCGGGGCCCTGTACATCTTCCTTGGGGAAAAGGGAGGCCTCAGTGCCCAGTACAGACAGGTGAGCCCAGCTCCTGCAGGGAGGCGCAGCCCCCTAGTGTCTATGAGCCCATAGCCCCCAAACGGCTGCTTGCTGCCACTTGCTCCCCCGCCGCAGCCCAGCTGAGTGGCGCTGGCGCTGCGCCGCTCAGCTGAGTCCCGGTGGGACGGGAAGGGGGGCGGGGCACTGACGTACACGGCCAGGGGGCGGGGCCGTGTACATCACCGCCCCCCCTTCCTCCTCCCACTGTGGCGCTGAGTGGTGCGCCCCTCAGTCGGGCCGCTGCGGGAGAGGGGAAAGGGGGGCAGTGACGTAGAGAGCCCTGCCCCCTGGCCGTGTACATCACCGCCCCACCCCTCCTTCCCCATGGTGGCCCGGCTGAGCACGCAACGCTCAGCCGAGCTGCCAGGGAGGGAGGGGAAGGGGGCGGGGCAGTGACGTACATGGCCAGGGGGCAGGGCCATGTACGTCACCGCCCCCCCTTCCCCTCCTGCTGCGCCCCTCAGCTGGGCCGCTGGGGGAGCCAGCAGCACAAGGGGCCATTTGGGCTCCCCCGCGGTGGGCGGGGAAGGGAGGGCGGTGACATACATGGCCCCGCCCCCGGCCGTGTACATCACCGCCCTGCCCCCCTCCCTAGCGGCAGCCCGGCTGAGCAGGCAGCACTCAGCCAAGCGCCACGGCGGGAGGGAACGGGAAGGGGAAGGGAGGCGGGGAGAGACGGAGGGGAGAGAGAGGCAGGAGGAGGAGGAGAAGAGAAAGGGAGAGTGAGAGGCAGGAGGGGGAGAAGAGAAAGAAAGAGACAGAGAGAGAGGCAGGAGGCGGAGGCGAGCTGAGAGGGAGGCGGGGAGGCAGTAGGAGGAGAGATAGACGGAGTGAGAGAGCCCAGGAGAGAAGACCTGAAAATCCCGTCTTATGACGGGCTAATTGGCTAGTTACAGAAGATTCTCTTATCATTCAGAAGATCGTAGCTCGTTGCGTGGATATTTGAGCTGCTTTAACTGTGTAACGAACTCTTGTTTCTTTTTCTTAATTACTGAGTTTTAACTAGATTAGTGCTGTATTGGCTCAGAGCTTCGGTTTGAGATGTGAAATACAAGGGACTGGGGTGAATGACCGTACCTTAGGATGGGCAGTAACCTGAGTTTGTTGTGAATTTTGGTGAAAGGGGCAGATAGGGGCTTGCCTGAGACTCTGGTGAGGCTGTTCTCAGGGTAGCAGTCTCACACACACCTCAGCAGCAGAACCTGCCCTTGTGCTCCCACCGCGATGTCTGGCAGCCCATCCCCCGTCAGGTCTGTCCCGCCACTCACGGCCTGGCCAAAGTAGTGCAGGCTGCTGGGGAACTGTGACCCCTCTATGCGCTGTGGGGCAGAGAGAGCAGTCAGGGGAGGGGAAGGGGCGGCTGTTTTGTACAATGGTCACTGGGGGCAGCAGAGGGTGAGAGATGTGAAACGGGGGGGTATGGGCTCATAGACACTAGGGGGCTGTGCCTCCCTGCAGGAGCTGGGCTCACCTGTCTGTACTGGGCACTGAGGCCTCCCTTTTCCCCAAGGAAGATGTACAGGGCCCCGCGGTTGTCGTTCTCCATGGGCGCCCCAATGGCCACGTCCATCTGTCCGTCCCCACTGATGTCCCCGATTTCAGACATGCTGGCCCCGAAGCGCCCCAACGCCTGTCCCGTCTGCCCCTGCAGAGTCTTGGTGCAAATCAGCGTCGCCCCCTGCAGGCCCAGCCAAAGAGACAGGAGGGGAAAGGATCAGCACTGACTGCCAGGGGAGAGCGCCCCTACAGAGATCCTTCCCTGCTCCCTGAGCACAGCGCCTCCTAGTGCCACACTAGGGCATTGGGCTCAGCACTGACCGTGAGGAGAGAGTACCCCCTACTACGCCCCCCCATCCTGGTGTCCCTGGAGCCCAGTGCCCCTTCACCCTGGGCTGGATCATGGGAACATGTCTGTCTAGCAAGCCACTTAATGGGATCCTAGCCCCAAACCTGTCCAACTGTTCCATAAAACCCAGTTCTTCCCACTTCCTACCTGCTGGTTAATCAGACAGACATGGACCTGTCCTCCATTCAGGGGTGTATAGTACATGGGGGCTCCGATCAGAACCAGGTCTGTGTTCCCATCTTTGTTCAGGTCCACAGTGCACAGCGTACCCCCGAAATATGAACCAATCTGGAGGGGCAGAAAAGTCACCCCCTCAATTTAGCCACCCTCTCCATCTTCTCCTCCCGGGACCCACCCACCCTGCTGGGAGGCGCATTCAATTCTCATTCTTATCCCATCCTCAGCATCACCTCCTCTTTACACACAGCAGGTGGCGCTCTTACTGTCACTGTTCTTTCCCATTGAATGCATTAGCTGATAGATCTTGGAGAAATGCTGATTGCTCATTGGGGTTCGGTGCTTTTTATCTGCCATATTTGTTCAAGTAAAGTTTATTCATTGAGTCAACTTGCCTGAAGCCATCTTTCCAGCTCTGTTTCCCTGAGCACACAGGCAGTTGTATGTGAGAGAGGTGCTTACTACTAGCCAGGGTGCCGTTATTTTAGCTACCGTGTTGCACACGTTAAATGTTGGCCCTCTCTGTCTGTATCATGCATGAGTTGCATCTAACGGAACACAGAGGCTAGGAGACTATCAGCTCTTTGGGGGCAGGCGCTGTCTTTGCCATCTCTGTTTGTACAGTGCCTCACACTAAGGTTCCGTAACTGGAGCTGCTCAGTGGTGTTCCTAGGAAGTATCTCACGGCAAATAAATAAATGATCATCATGCTGAGTGTTAGCTGTGGTGCAGCTCCCTCTGCCAATCACATTCCTCCATTGCCTGAGTCTCTCTGACTCCAACTTCCCTGGTGATGCTTATGGGTTAGATCAGAACACAGAATGTTACATGTTGTGGAAACAGTGAGAACTTCCTCACCTCCCGCTCTCTGTCCGCCCATAACACCCTGCACCTCCCCTTACCTGCTCTCCCAACACCTCTGCTTTCACCTCCCATCCTCTGCGCTTGGCGTCTTGCCCAAATAGGACAACTTTGCCAATGTGGTTGTAGCGAGGGGCCCCCACCACGTAGCTGCGCCGCCCCTGGGATGTGATGACCTGAACTGAATAACCTGAAAGAGACAGAGATGTAAAAGGGGAGAAACAGGCATTTCCTGAACCTGGGGCCTCACGCAGCCCGAGAGCAGTATAAGGGCTTGATCATGAGCCCAGCTGAGCCTGCATGTGGGGGATGTGTCAGGAGTCCCTCTTTGCTCCCTTTTGGGGGAGAGCAGCATCGCCGGACCTTGCAAAGTAGGGCGTTAAACTGACAGCTCAAGGACAGAGTGTTAAAGCAGCAAAAGGGGGCAGCGCTGCCTGAGAGGGAATGAGACCCCCATGACATGCTCTGCAGCACAGCGCCTCCTCTTGGACCACTGGGGTACTGGGGCTAGCACTGACTCTGAGACGAAATCGCCCCCTACTATGTTCATAGAATCATAGAACCATAGAGCTGGAAGAGACCTCAGAAGGTCATCAAGTCCAGCCACCTGCCCTAGGCAGGACCAATCCCAACTAAATCAACCCAGCCAGGGCTTTGTCAAGCCGAGACTTAAAAATCTCTACGGATGGAGACTCCACTACTTCCCTAGGTAACCCATTCCAGTGCTTCACCATCCTCCGAGAGAAATAGTTTTTCCTAATATCCGACCTGGACCTCTCCCGCCACAACTTGAGACCGTTGCTCCTTGTTCTGCCACCCGTCACTACTGAGAACAGCCTTTCTCCAGCCTCTTTGGACCCTCCCTTCAGGAAGTTGAAGGCTGCTATCAAATCCCCCCTCACTCTTCTCTTCTGTAGACAAAACTGCCCCAGCTTCCTCAGTCTCTCCTCGTAGGTCATATGCTCCAGCCCCCTAATTATTTTGGTTGCCCTCCACTGGTCCCTCTCCAATGCGTCCACATCCTTTTTGTAGTGGGGGGCCCAGAACTGGACACAATACTCCAGATGTGGCCTCATCAGAGCTGAATAAAGGGGAATAATCACATCTCTGGATCTGCTGGCAATGCTCCTCTTAATGCAACCTAATATGCCATTAGCCTTCTTGGCTACAAGGGCACACTGTTCACTCATATCCAGCTTCTCATCCACTGTAATCCCCAGGTCCTTTTCTGCAGAACTACTACTTAGACAGTTGGTCCCCAGCCTGTAACAATGCTTGGGATTCTTTCGTCCCAAGTGCAGGACTCTGCACTTGTCCTTGTTGAACCTTATCAGATCTCTTCTGGCCCAATCCTCCAATTTGTCTAACTCACTCTGGACCCAATCCCTGCCCTCAAGTGTATCTACCTCTCCCCCTAGCTTAGTGTCATCTGCAAACTTGCTGAGGGTGCAATTCATCCCCTCATCCAGGTCATTAATAAAGATATTGAACAAAACCGGTCCTAGAACCAAACCTTGGGGCACTCCGCTAGAAACCGACCGCCATCCTGACATCGAGTCATTGATCACTACCGCTGGGTCTGACCTTCTAGCCAGCTTTCTATCCATCTTACCGTCCATTTATCCGATCCACATTCCCTTAACTTGCTGGCAAGAATATTTGGGAGACCGTATCAAAAACCTTGCTAAAGTTGAGGAATATCACATCCACTGACTTTCCCATGTCTACAGAGCCAGTTACCTCATCACAGAAGCTAATCAGATTGGTCAGGCACGACTTGCCCTTCGTGAATCCATGCCGACTATTCCTGATCACTTTCCCCTCTTCCAAGTGCCTCAAAATGGATTCCTTAAGGCTCCCTTCCATGATTTTACCAGGGACTGAGGTAAGACTGACCAGCCTATAGTTCCCTGGATCGTCCTTCTTCCCTTTTTTTGCAGATGGGCACTATATTTGCCTTTTTCCAATCATCCAGGATCTCTCCCGATCTCCACGACTTTTCAAAGATAATGGCCAAAGGTTCCTCAATGACATTTGCCAACTCCCTCAGTACCCTCGGATGCATTAAGTCCGGACCCATGGATTTGTGTACGTTTAGCTTTTCTAAATAGTTCCTAACCTGTTCTTTACCCACCAAGGGCTGTCCACCTTCATGCCAACTTGCGTCATGTAGAGCATTAGTCTGGGAGCTGACCTTGTCCGTGAAGAAAGAGGGAAAAGAAAGGGGTCCTGTCTTTACAACGGTGAACAAAATTTCTCACGGGCCACACAGAGAACCTCAGTGGGCCTCCACAGGTTGCCCCTGAACCACAGTACCCATAGTGCCCCTGTTCAGCATGCTGTCTGATTGATGGGCTCCAAGCCCCAGAGTTCAAGATATCACTTCAGCTCAAGAGGTCAGGAACGTACTGAACTGAGGTAGCAATGGATGCAAAGCGAAGATGTGTAAATGCTTCTCTGTCAATGCTAGCAGTGTGGGTAACAAGCCCGAGGGAGCTGGAAGTTCTCACCGATAAGAGAATATCAGAGAGCACTGCCATTACTGGGACCTGGCGGGACCCATCTCAGGGTGGGGATGCTGAAATCCCGAATTCCAACCAGTGTTCCCTGTAAGCTGGGCATATGAGCGGCCGCACAGGAGGGATTCCAGTGTCGCCCAGACAATTAGCTGAGCACCCACAGCTGGGATTCGTATTTCTGCTGGCGGTGCACTTTCACACATGCCTCGGTGCATGTAAAAAATGATTCCACGCATGGATGGTAAATATTAGAGGGAACATTGGCTCCAGCCCAGCCTGGGTAAAAGCGGTGAAAGATGGCACTCAACGTGAAAGACCCCACTGCATGTTTCAGTGTACAGACGGCTCAGAACAGCAGGGCTTGAAAGGCCTGTGGACCAACGTGAGGGAGGAGGTATTACTGGAGGGGTCTGTTGCAGGACTCCAAATCAAACATGGATTCATTGATTCCAAGACCAGAAGGGACCACTGGTAACTTCTTGTCTGACCTTATGTCTGGATTTATAAATTGCCAGTGATGGCAAGTCCACAACTCTTGGTAAATTGTTCTGCTGGTTAATGATCTAATCGCCATTCCAAATTTTACACATTGGCTACCTCCAGATTGCATCCCTCTGTTGACATAGGGATGCAAATCAAGCACTTCTAAAGTGCAAATGAGCCCGGGATTTAAATATCCCGGGCTTCATTTGCATACTCACACTCCAGCGCTGTGCCGATCACGCGCCATTTCAAAAATGAAAGTGCAGACTAGACGCGGTTCTGCCGACAGCGGGGAGCTTTTTCAACAGATTCTGAACTCCTCATGAATGGGCCATGGAACGTAGACTGGTGCTATCAGATTGGACTTCCCAAGGGCTCGTGAGTCCAGTAGCGCAGTGAAGGGCAACCTGTGGAGGCCCACTCAGGTTCTGTGTGTGGCCCGTGAGAAATTTTGTTCACCGTTGTAAAGACCTGACCCCTTCCCCCGCACTGAGGTGTAGCTGCCTCTGTGGTGGGGCATGGGCACTGTTCATTCACGGATCCCACCCTTGGCACTGAGATGCAGCCACCTTCGGAGTGGGGCTCAGCAGTTTGGAAGTGAGCTGCTAGGCACACTGGGCCGGAGCGGTGCTAGAAGATTTCTCACGTGTTGCTCTTACCCAGGTAAGCACCGTCCATGTCACTGGAGGTTCTGGATAAGTTCATGAAGCTCGGCTCCCCGCGGCTCCCTTGTAGGTAAATCCCCCCGGACCAGTCATAGGCTCCCACCGCTCCCAGCACAGCCCCGTCCTAGACCAACACGGAGGGGATGGATTGCACAGAGCAGACAGCACAGCAAAATATAGCGAGGGAGAAAACATACCCAGGCTGAGCCACACACACCTGTATGGCCCCTGCCCCTGTGCTGCATTCGGCCAGCGCTGACCGCCAAGGGGGAGTGTCCCTACTGAACCCACACCCACTCCCTGCAGCACAGCGCCCCCTAGTGCTGCACTGGGGCCTAGGGCCAGCACTGACTGCCAGGGAGAGCACCACCTATTGAGTACCCATACTGCTCCCTGCAGCATAGCGCCCCCTAGTGCTGCACTGGGCAACTGGAGCCACCATTGACTGCAAAACTGAAGCACCTGTTACCTTGTTTTGAACCACTAAGAGGTGGTCTCTCCTCTGTCACTCCAAGCATTCAACCAGCCAGATTCTATCTAGAAAAATCTGAGAGGGCCCAGCACACGGCAGCGAGGGACACGCACTGAGGCCAGGTGTCACTCACCGGGGACAGCAGGGAGCTGAATCCATCCTGAGACATCTCCAGCCTGAAGGAGCTGCCGCTCTGGGAGTGGGTGCCTGGAGGGAAGAGACAGACAGACAGACATGGGCGAGATCATCCCTTATGTCCCATCCTCCCACCCCCTTGGCAAAGTTCCCTCTAATTTTTTCCATCCATGTGCGGAATATATTTTAGTGTGTGCACCAAGGCACGTGTGGATGTGCACCACCTGTTGAAACACACACTGCCAACTGTGGGTGCTCTGCTAATCAACAGGGCAGCATTAGAATTTCTCCTGGGTGGCCACGCAAGCACTCAGCTTACAGGGAACACCATTCCTTGGGCCAACCCAGAGCCCCTGAAGACCAAAAGTCTCATATCTTGTTCCCTGGCCCTTTGAGCCAGCCACTCCCCTGCCCTGGGCCTGGATCAGAGCCCAAGAACTTAGAGGGGAAAGGTCCCATGTCTCATTCCTCCTGAGCCTGCCAGTTTCACCAGTCAATGCACAAGAGTTAATTTGGTCCCTCAAGCAGAACATAACAGGAGCAGCCAGAGTTGCTAGCACTTCAGCCTGGAATGGACCCCTTAGATGGACAGCTCCTGGGTCCCTTTGCCGTATGGAATCCCAGCAGCTCCCAGGCCCGTCTCTACCCTGGGAACCTGCTTCCACAGCCCCAGGATGAGCAAAGTGCTTCTCCCTGGTCCAGTACCTTCGATGGCGAAGATCTTCTCCTGCAACATGTTCTGGATGCCCTGGAGGGCATCAAAGTCATTCACCTGGAAGATGTGTTCTTCTGTGGGTGCGGAGGCGATCTCACGTAGCTCCTGCCAGGCCCTACCTCCAAAGAAGGCCTGTCCAGCCTTCATGGGGCAAAGGTGCCAGGGAGACCAACATAAGAACGGCCTGACTGGGTCCGACCAATGGTCCACCTACCTCAGTGCTCTGTATTCTAACAGCAGCCATTCCCAGATGCTTCAGAGGGAATCAAAAGTGATCCATCCCATTGTCCCATCCCAACCTCTGACAGGCAGAGGCTTGCAGACACTCAGAGCATGGGAGAGCATCCCTGAGCTTCTTGCCCAACAGCTTTTAATGAACCTATCCTCTATGAAGTTCTCATACTTTGTAGAGCCCAGTTATACTTTGGGCCTTGATAACATCCCCCAGCCAGGAGTTCCACAGGTTGACAGTGGGGCGTGAAGTAGTATTTTAATGTGTTTCTTTTTAATCTGCTCCCTATTCATTTTTAGAACACCGTGAAATTTAAGATTTAAATTAGCGATTTAGCAAACTGTGAAATTCAACATTTTTAAAATGCTATGACAGTGACATTTACAAAAATGGACCATGATTTGGGTAGGGTCCTATTCATAATGGGAGACCAGTTGTGGCAGAATTGCCAGGCTGTTTTTAAGACCTCAGCCCACTGCCATCTTCAACAGCTGGTCTGTCCATAATAGATAGATCTGGCCTAGAGAACATGCACCCTGCAGCTCCTGGCACATAAATCCAAGTACAAACGGTGTCTGCCTGGCTGAATATAGCATTCAACAGGGCAGAGGAACACAGAAACGTACATGAATGACAGACCATGTAGATTCGCATGAGTTATACTTAAATAAGAATTTAAACTAATGAGGGAAATGCTTTAATGATTAGTGAAGACCATCTCCAGCAATAGATGGTGCTGTATCTTTCTCTTCATATTAACTTGTTGCCTTGTATGCAGGTTTGTTGTTAGATCTGACCTGGGTGAATAAGAAGGAAGTTTAGCCCTGTCTCTGTGAGCTGGAGTTGGTACATGCTGCGTCCCAACAAATATCTGTGAGTGCATGGGTGAGCATAACGATACCTAGATCTCACCCCAATGGCGTAGCGGATGATCCCAGCTCTCTCTGCCTCTGGAATCACGGCCGAGTATTTAAGCTGTTCATTTTTCATACCGTCTGTTACCACAATGAGAATCTTAGCCGCTGCCTCCCGGGATCCTTTCCTTGAGACGAACAGCTCCTGCCTGGAAATGGAGCACCCGCTGGGGAGTTAGTTCTTTCAACCTTCAGGTCTGTGGGGTGGGAGGAGAAGTGTTTGTGGGGGAAGAGAAAGAACTTACACCACTTTCAGTATGGCAGTGGCTGTGTGGGTATTTCCTCCAAGCTGTTGAACCTGACGGATGAGTGAATCTATGTCACGCTCACTCTTGAACTGGTTGAAGTCAAAGTGCTCCTTGAAAGCGCTGGAGAACTGTGTGAGGGCAAACTGGCAGACAAGAGGGGGCACAGGGTAGGTTGGTGTAAGAGTGGGCCAGAATAGCAGAGACACTGGGTTATTGGGGGTCAACACAAATGTGAGAGGAAAAAGCCCCATATGAGCCTTCTCCTCGCTCCCTCTGGCGCTGCCCAGACTGCCAGAGGCAGGAGAGATCAGCGGCTTAAAGGGCCCAGAATTAGTGGTTGCTAGTTACCAGTGTGTCGGTACCACGGAAACGTTTTATGACCTCACTGATAAACGTCTTCATCCTTTCAAAGTCATTGGAAGTGATGCTGCCTGAGCCATCGATGAGGAACACAATGTCTGTGGGGCGTTTGGGGCACTCTGGAAGGAGGGGTTACATAGAAACGTTAAGATAGATGGGCCATAAGACACCAAACAGCAGTGAAACTGCCAAGACATCTGCCTGCCCATCTAGCCTGGTATCCCGCACCCTCCCTGCTGTCCCAGATCAGACCAAGACACAATTTAGCCTCATTCCTCCTCCTCTCCCACAGCCCCTGCCCCCGTGTCCTCTGGTTTCCAGGTCCCCACCGCTCAGTTCACCCCTCACCTGCCAGGCTGTCCGGGATGCGCTGGAGCTGCTGGAGGCTCTGGTCCAGGAGGAAGCAGTAGCCTTTGATGTACATGTTCTCCCCGCAGGCCTGGTGTACCGTGGGGCCGCAGGCCTGGAGCATGAGAGAGGGACGAGGTCACTGAGCTGTCCAGTGCCGGTGGGCCAGGGAGCCTGTGCCCCCCCCATGGGCGTAGAAGGAGAGTTCCCTCCAGGGCAGGGGACTCCCATAGGGCACAAATCAGGACTCACACTTGACTCCCAGAGTGGATAGTGGAGTGGCATGGGGACACCACTTGGTTACTAGGCTTCCTGCTGTGGTAGCACACAATCACTGTTGCCATGGTGACATGGCCTACTCACCTCCATTCCTTACAGCATCATTGCACAGTCTCTGTCTCCACGGCATTGTCAGCTGCTCACCATCCTCACTGATAAGTCCAGTCACTATTGCCACAATGACACCACCCGGTGACAACTTTTCCCTACTACAGCATTACACAATGCTGCTAATTACTGGAGTAACCAACATCCTCCCCTCCCCCCCCCCAATTACATCACAGTCACAATGATTTCACCATTTCACGAACTCTTCCCAGGTGCCCCGGTCACACTGCCAGCCATGAGTCATTCCCAGGGTACAGTGTCAGACCCCAGTCCCAGCCCTGCCCTATATGTGGTACCTACCAGGAACTGGGAGCTCCAGGCAGCCAGAGACAAGCCAAGGGACATGTTCACAGCATCAGAGGGCCCTGAGAAGGGAGAGAGACACACCAGGGTGAGCAAATAAATCCCACTCCCTGCCACCACTGGGGACAGAGCCCAGGCGTCTTGACTTTTGGCCCTGCCCCCTCTCCACTCCAGCCCACTGGATCCCGCTCCTCTCATAGCACTGGAGATAGAATCCAGGAATCCTGACTCCCAGACCGCCCCTGGCTGTCCCACCATGACCCACCGCACAGGGCCCTACTCTGGATGGGGATCTCTTGGCAGCGTCTGGTGCCCACGTCACACTTGTAGACTTTGCCAGTTTCATTCACGTTTCCCATCTGCAGCGGGGCCCCAACAAGCAACCTGCAGGGAGAAAACAGGGGAGGGCAAAGGGGACATCTCATTATTCCCAGAGGCCATGGCCCACGTAGGGCAGCCCAGCCAGACCAAGGGCATGAGACATATAAATGTAGGGCCCTGAGCCCATGACTGGCCCTTACCCCCCAGCACTGGCATTCCCGAACTGCACCACGCTCTGCCCGAACCCCGCAGCTGCCTCCTGGAAGGGGATGGGTCCCTCCACGTCAACACTGAATCCACGGCTGAGGGTCAGTACTGCAGGGGTTAAACACCCACTAATTAGAGCTTCCCCTATGCAGAGCAGGGCCAATGGTGGGTCTGAGGGACAAGCCCCTCCTCTGTGTGGGTTTGACCCCCAGGCACCTTGCTTTAAACCACTAGACCCAGGGCTAGCCCACAACATTTTGACACCTGAAGTGGGGAGCTCAAATGACACCCCCATTCCTCCGCGCTTAAGCCAAAACTTTGAAAGGTCTCAATTTTGCCTTCTTCCTGCTCCCTCATGGTACTGTTCTGCTACCTACATATGCACCAGCAGCAGACACAATTTTCTACATTGTGGATCCTAGTGGCGCCCCCCACAGTTTGGCACCTGAGGCAGCCACCTCAGTTCGCCTCATGGTAGGGCCAGCCCTGACTAGACCCCATTCCCGTCCCAAAGCTGCTATAGAACCCAGGAGTCTTGACTCCCAGCATTCCCCCGGACCCTCACTCTTCTCTTCTGTAGACAAAACTGCCCCAGCTTCCTCAGTCTCTCCTCGTAGGTCATATGCTCCAGCCCCCTAATTATTTTGGTTGCCCTCCACTGGTCCCTCTCCAATGCGTCCACATCCTTTTTGTAGTGGGGGGCCCAGAACTGGACACAATACTCCAGATGTGGCCTCATCAGAGCTGAATAAAGGGGAATAATCACATCTCTGGATCTGCTGGCAATGCTCCTCTTAATGCAACCTAATATGCCATTAGCCTTCTTGGCTACAAGGGCACACTGTTCACTCATATCCAGCTTCTCATCCACTGTAATCCCCAGGTCCTTTTCTGCAGAACTACTACTTAGACAGTTGGTCCCCAGCCTGTAACAATGCTTGGGATTCTTTCGTCCCAAGTGCAGGACTCTGCACTTGTCCTTGTTGAACCTTATCAGATCTCTTCTGGCCCAATCCTCCAATTTGTCTAACTCACTCTGGACCCAATCCCTGCCCTCAAGTGTATCTACCTCTCCCCCTAGCTTAGTGTCATCTGCAAACTTGCTGAGGGTGCAATTCATCCCCTCATCCAGGTCATTAATAAAGATATTGAACAAAACCGGTCCTAGAACCAAACCTTGGGGCACTCCGCTAGAAACCGACCGCCATCCTGACATCGAGTCATTGATCACTACCGCTGGGTCTGACCTTCTAGCCAGCTTTCTATCCATCTTACCGTCCATTTATCCGATCCACATTCCCTTAACTTGCTGGCAAGAATATTTGGGAGACCGTATCAAAAACCTTGCTAAAGTTGAGGAATATCACATCCACTGACTTTCCCATGTCTACAGAGCCAGTTACCTCATCACAGAAGCTAATCAGATTGGTCAGGCACGACTTGCCCTTCGTGAATCCATGCCGACTATTCCTGATCACTTTCCCCTCTTCCAAGTGCCTCAAAATGGATTCCTTAAGGCTCCCTTCCATGATTTTACCAGGGACTGAGGTAAGACTGACCAGCCTATAGTTCCCTGGATCGTCCTTCTTCCCTTTTTTTGCAGATGGGCACTATATTTGCCTTTTTCCAATCATCCAGGA
Organism: Pelochelys cantorii; assembly: GCA_032595735.1. Taxonomy (NCBI): domain Eukaryota; kingdom Metazoa; phylum Chordata; order Testudines; family Trionychidae; genus Pelochelys; species Pelochelys cantorii. The sequence goes on from CM064329.1 coordinate 4,993,457, forward strand.
TCTCTCCCGATCTCCACGACTTTTCAAAGATAATGGCCAAAGGTTCCTCAATGACATTTGCCAACTCCCTCAGTACCCTCGGATGCATTAAGTCCGGACCCATGGATTTGTGTACGTTTAGCTTTTCTAAATAGTTCCTAACCTGTTCTTTACCCACCAAGGGCTGTCCACCTTCATGCCAACTTGCGTCATGTAGAGCATTAGTCTGGGAGCTGACCTTGTCCGTGAAGAAAGAGGGAAAAGAAAGGGGTCCTGTCTTTACAACGGTGAACAAAATTTCTCACGGGCCACACAGAGAACCTCAGTGGGCCTCCACAGGTTGCCCCTGAACCACAGTACCCATAGTGCCCCTGTTCAGCATGCTGTCTGATTGATGGGCTCCAAGCCCCAGAGTTCAAGATATCACTTCAGCTCAAGAGGTCAGGAACGTACTGAACTGAGGTAGCAATGGATGCAAAGCGAAGATGTGTAAATGCTTCTCTGTCAATGCTAGCAGTGTGGGTAACAAGCCCGAGGGAGCTGGAAGTTCTCACCGATAAGAGAATATCAGAGAGCACTGCCATTACTGGGACCTGGCGGGACCCATCTCAGGGTGGGGATGCTGAAATCCCGAATTCCAACCAGTGTTCCCTGTAAGCTGGGCATATGAGCGGCCGCACAGGAGGGATTCCAGTGTCGCCCAGACAATTAGCTGAGCACCCACAGCTGGGATTCGTATTTCTGCTGGCGGTGCACTTTCACACATGCCTCGGTGCATGTAAAAAATGATTCCACGCATGGATGGTAAATATTAGAGGGAACATTGGCTCCAGCCCAGCCTGGGTAAAAGCGGTGAAAGATGGCACTCAACGTGAAAGACCCCACTGCATGTTTCAGTGTACAGACGGCTCAGAACAGCAGGGCTTGAAAGGCCTGTGGACCAACGTGAGGGAGGAGGTATTACTGGAGGGGTCTGTTGCAGGACTCCAAATCAAACATGGATTCATTGATTCCAAGACCAGAAGGGACCACTGGTAACTTCTTGTCTGACCTTATGTCTGGATTTATAAATTGCCAGTGATGGCAAGTCCACAACTCTTGGTAAATTGTTCTGCTGGTTAATGATCTAATCGCCATTCCAAATTTTACACATTGGCTACCTCCAGATTGCATCCCTCTGTTGACATAGGGATGCAAATCAAGCACTTCTAAAGTGCAAATGAGCCCGGGATTTAAATATCCCGGGCTTCATTTGCATACTCACACTCCAGCGCTGTGCCGATCACGCGCCATTTCAAAAATGAAAGTGCAGACTAGACGCGGTTCTGCCGACAGCGGGGAGCTTTTTCAACAGATTCTGAACTCCTCATGAATGGGCCATGGAACGTAGACTGGTGCTATCAGATTGGACTTCCCAAGGGCTCGTGAGTCCAGTAGCGCAGTGAAGGGCAACCTGTGGAGGCCCACTCAGGTTCTGTGTGTGGCCCGTGAGAAATTTTGTTCACCGTTGTAAAGACCTGACCCCTTCCCCCGCACTGAGGTGTAGCTGCCTCTGTGGTGGGGCATGGGCACTGTTCATTCACGGATCCCACCCTTGGCACTGAGATGCAGCCACCTTCGGAGTGGGGCTCAGCAGTTTGGAAGTGAGCTGCTAGGCACACTGGGCCGGAGCGGTGCTAGAAGATTTCTCACGTGTTGCTCTTACCCAGGTAAGCACCGTCCATGTCACTGGAGGTTCTGGATAAGTTCATGAAGCTCGGCTCCCCGCGGCTCCCTTGTAGGTAAATCCCCCCGGACCAGTCATAGGCTCCCACCGCTCCCAGCACAGCCCCGTCCTAGACCAACACGGAGGGGATGGATTGCACAGAGCAGACAGCACAGCAAAATATAGCGAGGGAGAAAACATACCCAGGCTGAGCCACACACACCTGTATGGCCCCTGCCCCTGTGCTGCATTCGGCCAGCGCTGACCGCCAAGGGGGAGTGTCCCTACTGAACCCACACCCACTCCCTGCAGCACAGCGCCCCCTAGTGCTGCACTGGGGCCTAGGGCCAGCACTGACTGCCAGGGAGAGCACCACCTATTGAGTACCCATACTGCTCCCTGCAGCATAGCGCCCCCTAGTGCTGCACTGGGCAACTGGAGCCACCATTGACTGCAAAACTGAAGCACCTGTTACCTTGTTTTGAACCACTAAGAGGTGGTCTCTCCTCTGTCACTCCAAGCATTCAACCAGCCAGATTCTATCTAGAAAAATCTGAGAGGGCCCAGCACACGGCAGCGAGGGACACGCACTGAGGCCAGGTGTCACTCACCGGGGACAGCAGGGAGCTGAATCCATCCTGAGACATCTCCAGCCTGAAGGAGCTGCCGCTCTGGGAGTGGGTGCCTGGAGGGAAGAGACAGACAGACAGACATGGGCGAGATCATCCCTTATGTCCCATCCTCCCACCCCCTTGGCAAAGTTCCCTCTAATTTTTTCCATCCATGTGCGGAATATATTTTAGTGTGTGCACCAAGGCACGTGTGGATGTGCACCACCTGTTGAAACACACACTGCCAACTGTGGGTGCTCTGCTAATCAACAGGGCAGCATTAGAATTTCTCCTGGGTGGCCACGCAAGCACTCAGCTTACAGGGAACACCATTCCTTGGGCCAACCCAGAGCCCCTGAAGACCAAAAGTCTCATATCTTGTTCCCTGGCCCTTTGAGCCAGCCACTCCCCTGCCCTGGGCCTGGATCAGAGCCCAAGAACTTAGAGGGGAAAGGTCCCATGTCTCATTCCTCCTGAGCCTGCCAGTTTCACCAGTCAATGCACAAGAGTTAATTTGGTCCCTCAAGCAGAACATAACAGGAGCAGCCAGAGTTGCTAGCACTTCAGCCTGGAATGGACCCCTTAGATGGACAGCTCCTGGGTCCCTTTGCCGTATGGAATCCCAGCAGCTCCCAGGCCCGTCTCTACCCTGGGAACCTGCTTCCACAGCCCCAGGATGAGCAAAGTGCTTCTCCCTGGTCCAGTACCTTCGATGGCGAAGATCTTCTCCTGCAACATGTTCTGGATGCCCTGGAGGGCATCAAAGTCATTCACCTGGAAGATGTGTTCTTCTGTGGGTGCGGAGGCGATCTCACGTAGCTCCTGCCAGGCCCTACCTCCAAAGAAGGCCTGTCCAGCCTTCATGGGGCAAAGGTGCCAGGGAGACCAACATAAGAACGGCCTGACTGGGTCCGACCAATGGTCCACCTACCTCAGTGCTCTGTATTCTAACAGCAGCCATTCCCAGATGCTTCAGAGGGAATCAAAAGTGATCCATCCCATTGTCCCATCCCAACCTCTGACAGGCAGAGGCTTGCAGACACTCAGAGCATGGGAGAGCATCCCTGAGCTTCTTGCCCAACAGCTTTTAATGAACCTATCCTCTATGAAGTTCTCATACTTTGTAGAGCCCAGTTATACTTTGGGCCTTGATAACATCCCCCAGCCAGGAGTTCCACAGGTTGACAGTGGGGCGTGAAGTAGTATTTTAATGTGTTTCTTTTTAATCTGCTCCCTATTCATTTTTAGAACACCGTGAAATTTAAGATTTAAATTAGCGATTTAGCAAACTGTGAAATTCAACATTTTTAAAATGCTATGACAGTGACATTTACAAAAATGGACCATGATTTGGGTAGGGTCCTATTCATAATGGGAGACCAGTTGTGGCAGAATTGCCAGGCTGTTTTTAAGACCTCAGCCCACTGCCATCTTCAACAGCTGGTCTGTCCATAATAGATAGATCTGGCCTAGAGAACATGCACCCTGCAGCTCCTGGCACATAAATCCAAGTACAAACGGTGTCTGCCTGGCTGAATATAGCATTCAACAGGGCAGAGGAACACAGAAACGTACATGAATGACAGACCATGTAGATTCGCATGAGTTATACTTAAATAAGAATTTAAACTAATGAGGGAAATGCTTTAATGATTAGTGAAGACCATCTCCAGCAATAGATGGTGCTGTATCTTTCTCTTCATATTAACTTGTTGCCTTGTATGCAGGTTTGTTGTTAGATCTGACCTGGGTGAATAAGAAGGAAGTTTAGCCCTGTCTCTGTGAGCTGGAGTTGGTACATGCTGCGTCCCAACAAATATCTGTGAGTGCATGGGTGAGCATAACGATACCTAGATCTCACCCCAATGGCGTAGCGGATGATCCCAGCTCTCTCTGCCTCTGGAATCACGGCCGAGTATTTAAGCTGTTCATTTTTCATACCGTCTGTTACCACAATGAGAATCTTAGCCGCTGCCTCCCGGGATCCTTTCCTTGAGACGAACAGCTCCTGCCTGGAAATGGAGCACCCGCTGGGGAGTTAGTTCTTTCAACCTTCAGGTCTGTGGGGTGGGAGGAGAAGTGTTTGTGGGGGAAGAGAAAGAACTTACACCACTTTCAGTATGGCAGTGGCTGTGTGGGTATTTCCTCCAAGCTGTTGAACCTGACGGATGAGTGAATCTATGTCACGCTCACTCTTGAACTGGTTGAAGTCAAAGTGCTCCTTGAAAGCGCTGGAGAACTGTGTGAGGGCAAACTGGCAGACAAGAGGGGGCACAGGGTAGGTTGGTGTAAGAGTGGGCCAGAATAGCAGAGACACTGGGTTATTGGGGGTCAACACAAATGTGAGAGGAAAAAGCCCCATATGAGCCTTCTCCTCGCTCCCTCTGGCGCTGCCCAGACTGCCAGAGGCAGGAGAGATCAGCGGCTTAAAGGGCCCAGAATTAGTGGTTGCTAGTTACCAGTGTGTCGGTACCACGGAAACGTTTTATGACCTCACTGATAAACGTCTTCATCCTTTCAAAGTCATTGGAAGTGATGCTGCCTGAGCCATCGATGAGGAACACAATGTCTGTGGGGCGTTTGGGGCACTCTGGAAGGAGGGGTTACATAGAAACGTTAAGATAGATGGGCCATAAGACACCAAACAGCAGTGAAACTGCCAAGACATCTGCCTGCCCATCTAGCCTGGTATCCCGCACCCTCCCTGCTGTCCCAGATCAGACCAAGACACAATTTAGCCTCATTCCTCCTCCTCTCCCACAGCCCCTGCCCCCGTGTCCTCTGGTTTCCAGGTCCCCACCGCTCAGTTCACCCCTCACCTGCCAGGCTGTCCGGGATGCGCTGGAGCTGCTGGAGGCTCTGGTCCAGGAGGAAGCAGTAGCCTTTGATGTACATGTTCTCCCCGCAGGCCTGGTGTACCGTGGGGCCGCAGGCCTGGAGCATGAGAGAGGGACGAGGTCACTGAGCTGTCCAGTGCCGGTGGGCCAGGGAGCCTGTGCCCCCCCCATGGGCGTAGAAGGAGAGTTCCCTCCAGGGCAGGGGACTCCCATAGGGCACAAATCAGGACTCACACTTGACTCCCAGAGTGGATAGTGGAGTGGCATGGGGACACCACTTGGTTACTAGGCTTCCTGCTGTGGTAGCACACAATCACTGTTGCCATGGTGACATGGCCTACTCACCTCCATTCCTTACAGCATCATTGCACAGTCTCTGTCTCCACGGCATTGTCAGCTGCTCACCATCCTCACTGATAAGTCCAGTCACTATTGCCACAATGACACCACCCGGTGACAACTTTTCCCTACTACAGCATTACACAATGCTGCTAATTACTGGAGTAACCAACATCCTCCCCTCCCCCCCCCCAATTACATCACAGTCACAATGATTTCACCATTTCACGAACTCTTCCCAGGTGCCCCGGTCACACTGCCAGCCATGAGTCATTCCCAGGGTACAGTGTCAGACCCCAGTCCCAGCCCTGCCCTATATGTGGTACCTACCAGGAACTGGGAGCTCCAGGCAGCCAGAGACAAGCCAAGGGACATGTTCACAGCATCAGAGGGCCCTGAGAAGGGAGAGAGACACACCAGGGTGAGCAAATAAATCCCACTCCCTGCCACCACTGGGGACAGAGCCCAGGCGTCTTGACTTTTGGCCCTGCCCCCTCTCCACTCCAGCCCACTGGATCCCGCTCCTCTCATAGCACTGGAGATAGAATCCAGGAATCCTGACTCCCAGACCGCCCCTGGCTGTCCCACCATGACCCACCGCACAGGGCCCTACTCTGGATGGGGATCTCTTGGCAGCGTCTGGTGCCCACGTCACACTTGTAGACTTTGCCAGTTTCATTCACGTTTCCCATCTGCAGCGGGGCCCCAACAAGCAACCTGCAGGGAGAAAACAGGGGAGGGCAAAGGGGACATCTCATTATTCCCAGAGGCCATGGCCCACGTAGGGCAGCCCAGCCAGACCAAGGGCATGAGACATATAAATGTAGGGCCCTGAGCCCATGACTGGCCCTTACCCCCCAGCACTGGCATTCCCGAACTGCACCACGCTCTGCCCGAACCCCGCAGCTGCCTCCTGGAAGGGGATGGGTCCCTCCACGTCAACACTGAATCCACGGCTGAGGGTCAGTACTGCAGGGGTTAAACACCCACTAATTAGAGCTTCCCCTATGCAGAGCAGGGCCAATGGTGGGTCTGAGGGACAAGCCCCTCCTCTGTGTGGGTTTGACCCCCAGGCACCTTGCTTTAAACCACTAGACCCAGGGCTAGCCCACAACATTTTGACACCTGAAGTGGGGAGCTCAAATGACACCCCCATTCCTCCGCGCTTAAGCCAAAACTTTGAAAGGTCTCAATTTTGCCTTCTTCCTGCTCCCTCATGGTACTGTTCTGCTACCTACATATGCACCAGCAGCAGACACAATTTTCTACATTGTGGATCCTAGTGGCGCCCCCCACAGTTTGGCACCTGAGGCAGCCACCTCAGTTCGCCTCATGGTAGGGCCAGCCCTGACTAGACCCCATTCCCGTCCCAAAGCTGCTATAGAACCCAGGAGTCTTGACTCCCAGCATTCCCCCGGACCCTCACAGCTCATTTAAACTTCCTTTATATTTGGCCCTGGAGGGCCATGATAGGCAAAACATTCCATGCAAATCAGGCCTCGCCTCTGCTACGAGATTAGGTCACATTTATCAAGGTTGATTTTCAGCACCCGATTTTGTAAAGTCGAAGGTGCACGTCCTCACTGCCTGCAAGAGTTCAACATAGTGAGTCCCCCGTAAGGTGGCTACCATTGAGTTTGACAGCAATGCACTGTGGGTAGCTATCCCACAGCTCCTGATGCCCTTTGGCATTCTGGGTTAGACTCCCAGTGCCTGATGGGAAAGCAGCAGGTGATTCTGAGTACATGTCGGCAGCATCCCATAAGGAACTTGTCTCCTCCCTCTGCCCCTCCTGGGAAGAAATGGCAAACAATCTTTTCACACCCTTTTTTGCCTGGTTCTCCATGCAGGTGCCATAGCAGGGAAGGCACGGACCCTGTTCAGCAGCAAAGTGCTAGGACAGCTAGAGTGAACATTTTGTGCCTTATTCTGCAGCATGTCCAGAGTCTCACCAGGGCCCGTCAGAGCAAGGAAGAATGTGCAGAAGCCATAAACAGACACTTGTATGGAGCACTTGAGCAGAGCAATTGGCAAATGTTGGCATCAGTCAATCCACTTGACCTAGTGGACCTCCAGTTCCGGTGCCATGACACTAGCACAGACTGGAGGGATTGTGTAGTTAGGCAGCTATGGGACAAAACTTTTGCATGCATAAGGCAACGTTCATGGAATTCTGCAATTTACTTTCCCCTTCCCTGAAGCACAAGAACACCAGAATGAGACCTGCGCTGACAGCTGAGAAGTGAGTGGCAATAGCTCTCTGGAAGCTTTCAATGCCAGACAGCTATTGGACAGTTGACAATCAAATCGGAATGAGTAAATCCACAGTGGGGGCTGCTGTGATCCAAGTAGCCAAGGCAATCGGTACATTTCTGCTATGAAGTTAGTGACCCTGGGACACGTTCAGGACATAGTGGAGGTCTATGTCATGATGAGGTTCCCTAACAGTGGTGGGGCAATAGATGGAACACACATCCCTATCTTGGCACCCAACCATCTCACAAAGGAGTACATAAACTGCAAAGGGCACTTCTTGATGGTGTGGCAGGTGCTGATCGATCACAAGGGCCATTTCATTAACATCAACATGAGACGGTGAAGAAAGGCGCATGAGGTGCACATCTTTAGGAACTCCAGTGTCTCAGAAGCTGCAAGATGGACATTTCTTCCCAGATCGGAAAATTAACACTGGAGGTGTTGAATGCAAATAGGAATCCTTGGAGGCCCAGCCTACCCCTTGCTCCTGGGACTCACGAAGCCATACACAGGCCACCTGGACTGCAGTAAGGAGCAGTTCAGTTATAGGCTGAGCAAGTGCAGAATGGTGCTGGAATGTGTTTTTGGATATTTAAAGGGAAAGTTCTGCCGTCTACTGACTAGGTTAGATCTCAGGGAAAGCCACATTCCTATTATTGTGGTAGCCTGATGTGTGCACCATAATATATGTGAACTTAAGGGGGGAAATTTTGTGTGTCGGGTGGGGAAGAGAACACAAGGAAGAGCACCTAGCTCCTAATTATGAGCATCTAGACACTAGGACAATAAAAAGAGCACATCAAGGGGCACTGCAAATCTGGGAGGCTTTGAGAAACAGTTTTGTGAATGGCCAGACAGCAATATGACAGTCATGCATAAGTATGCTTGTTTATAAACCCTGTAACCTTCCCCCAACCCATGCAACACAAGCAATAGAGATACTGTTGTCGAGAAATCATGGGTTTTTATGTAAGGAACACAAGGAAGCAGGGACAGAAAAGGAGAGCAAGGCAGGAGCTTCGGGGGACGAGGGAAAGGGAAAGTAGCATATTACAATCTCCCTGCGCAGCAATCACACAGGTGTAAGAATGACAGTGTTTTGTTCCAGGAGGTTGACTGTAAGGCTACCCTTGACTTCCCCCACTTACGCTCACCACCCCAGAAGTGCCTCCCCTGCCATCAGGGCCCAGCAGCAGAACACCCTGGGAGGAGGGGATTAGCTCCTAAGTTATATAAAGGTCCTGGCAGCCAGTGAGATGAGATGCTCTACTCATCTTCTGAGCATTCGCCTCCTCTTCTTCTTCCTCATCCACACTGTCCTCCAGCCTGCTGCCCAAGGCTGCCTGAAGAGTCTCTCGGGAGGAATCCACAGACTGGGTTGGGACTGGGTCCTCCCCTAGAATCCCACACAGCTGCTCATTGGAGTGGCATTTTTGTGGCTCTGACCAGACTGACTATTTGCCTCCTTTGCCTTCTGGTACACTTGCCTGAGCCCCTTTATTTTCACATGACACTGCTGGGCTTCCCTGCTGTATCCTTTTCCCACCATGCTCTGTGCAATCCTGGCATAGAGATCAGCATTTCTTCTGCTGCTTCCTAGTTCTGCCTGCACAGATTCCTCTCCCCACATGGCAACCAGGGCCAAGATTTCCTGCACACTCCACGCTGGGGCTTGTTTGGAACCCTGCACATTCGTGGTCAGCTCTGAGGTGAGATCTGCTCACCGTGCTGGCCAAAGGAAATGAAATTCAATTTTTCCTGGGGCTTTCCCTGTGCACCTGGGAGAACAGTGGAGTTGAAAGTCCTGGCCAGAGCAGTCACATTAGGGCCCGGTGGGACACCTCCCAGAGGCCAAGAACATTGACTTTCACTGCGCTGACTCTGCATTACCCTAATGTCAACCATGCAAGGTTGAATTTAACATTATTCCTCATGAAAAGCAGACGTACAGAAATCAGCTTTAATAGCCCTTAACATCCGTGGAACAGGTCTGGGGGTGTGAACTCATTGGTTAGAAAAGTGACCTAAGGCAGTCTAAACTCCTAGTGTAGACCAGGCCTCAGCCTTCATCGCTTTACGTACTATGCCACCAGAGTGAACCATTGTGAGCATCTAAGATGGTCATCTGTGTAACACGAGCCAGAAAGCTTCTGGAATTAAAGCCTCTTTGAGCCAGACTGGAACACTTAGAAAAACAACCCGTCTATTCTTGATTTTAAAATTTTCAGCAAGAGAAAGTCCACCTCAACCCAGGGTAAATTGTTCCAGGGGTTAATGCCTCTTGCTGATAAAAAGTTCTGTTTTATTTACAGTTTGAATTTGTCTTGCTTCAGCTTCCAGCCTGGGATCACATTAGACCTTCCTATGCTAGACTGAAGGGTCCCTTGCCAAATATTTGTTCCCTAAGTACACTCTTACCGATGGGGATCGAGACAGTCCTGGACGTTTTCTATATAAAGGTAAGTAAGTTGAACTCCTTCACTCTATTGCTATACCACAGGATCTCTGATCTTCTAATCCTTCCCCTGCCTCTTCTCTGACCCCTTGGGGCACCCCCTGTGTCTTACTGTCAACCCATCCGCCTCTTCCTGTCCCTGGTCTGTGGCTCTACTTCAGGGGTAGCCAACCCATGGCTCTTCCCGCACTTAAAGTGTGGCTCGCAAAGCCGCCCGTGCGCCCCGAGGAACGGCCCCCGGTTTCCTGTGCTCACTGGGTGCAGGGGAGCTGTCTGGCACGATGAAGCAAAATGGCACTGGCAAGATGGAGCCGGCTGATGGGAGACTGATGTGGCCAAAAAGCCAAACCAGAGGTCTTTTTAAAGAGGCAGTGTCCTTTTTTTTCCCCTCAACAACTTTTTTTCCTCGGCTCTTAGCACTATATCCAGCACTATTTTGGCTCTTTGCCTTTGCCTGTAAGGGGTTGGCCACCCTTGCTCTACTTCCTCCAGAAAGGATCTAGTTAACTTAACAGTGACAAAGAGCCAGACCAATTAGCAGCACATCGAACCTGTGAAAAAGCCATTCTGGAGGTGATGAAGCCATTTCACAGGCATTTGCCAACCCCAGGGACAGCCTGTCAGCTCCTGAATTTACTGTGTTAATCGACAGGACCTGAGATTAAAATCTGTTTTAAAACTATTTCATTGGCGTGTCACTGGAGATTATAGAATCACATCTCTAATAAATCATCACACACTCCTGAGCTGCCATTGAGCAAAGGGGCACCATAAATCCTAAGGACAGTCCTAAGGGTGGGCACCAGAACTGGAGACAGGATTCCAGGCCAGTCACACCACTGGCAAATGTAGAGGGAGGGGGACTCTTTTTATTTCTGCTCAGGATCCCTCCCTTCCTGCGTCCCAGGACTGGCCGCAGCATTGCACTCGGAGCTCCTTGCCCCAGGCCGTTCTCAGTCTGTCTGCCAAGTCTCTCACTTAGCGGGCGGGGGGGGGGGGGGAGGGGCTGGTAAGCTTGTGTCATGGGAGCCAGAGCTGAGACCCAGCAAACAAAACACCAGGCAGACAATCAATGGCTATGCTGAACCCCTCTAATGGACAGTGTAGCCAGCTCCCCCAGTGCAGAGCTCTCCTCCCCTTTGACCTTCGAACCCTGCAAGCCCAGGCCTGGGAAAAGTGGGAAGGAGAATCCCCTTGGAGCTGCCTCCTCCAACCCTGAGAGGCCATAAGACAGCGATGGGCAGCCTGTGGCTCATCAGGGTTCTGTGTGTGGCCCACAAGATATTGTGTTTACCATTGCCCATGCACAGTTACCAGAACCCTCTGGTTCCATCTGTGTTATATTTTCCCTATTATTACTAAAGTGACACACACGTAAAGCCAGGGCAGGTGAGGGGATGTGCAGGCTGATTGCATCCAGCCCCGACTGTGAGCACCAGGCACTCTCTCTGGCTCCAGTCTCAGTGCTGCTCCAGTTCAGTCTGTACCCCCTGCACATTCTAGGCACACAAGTGCAGTAAGCAAAACTGCCCTAGCCCGGGAGTCCGTCTTGGTTCTGACACTCTTGAAACCCTCTGAGATGAAGGAGGCCACTCACTAGCCTCGGCTGCCTATAGTCACTGTAGGAGGAATAGCGATGGGGCTGTGGGGCACACTGGTTGCAGAATTATTTGACTGCTGGGTTTGGAGGTAAAAGGGGCACAACAGGAACTGAGGAGATCTCAGGGGTGTGGGAGGATCTGAGATGGCCTCCCCCATTCCTGCCTTCACCCTTTCTCTGTGCCCTGTTTCCAGCCCAGCCCCTCCATCCTCAGGCACCAGGTCAACTCCCCTCCATCCCACTGACAGGATGTGACACCGCAGGAGGTGGAAGTGGCTGTGGTTTTGCAGAAGAATCAAGCAATTGCAGAACTGCATCCACCTCACACCTACTGGCCCCCCCCTCCCCACCACATACCCCACATACTCGTGAGCACACAGCCCCACACAAAGGGGAGTTGCACCATGACAGAGTCTGAGTGAACTGATCCCAGGAATCTGGCTTGCCAGCCCGCCCCCTCCCGTTCTCTTGCCCCCCCCAGACACTAGAGTCCCATTCTCCACCCAAAGCTAAGGAGAGAACCCAGGAGTCCTGGTGCACAGGCCCCAGGCTGTAACCCACCAGACCCCACTCCTCTCCCAGAGCCAGCCAAGGACAAGACCCAGGAGTCCTGAGCCTCCAGCTGCTCCCATCCCCCTGCCAGAGGGACACTCGCTGGGCACCCATGGGGAGGAGCCCAGCTTTTCCCAGTGCCTGTGGCTGGCACTTACCTGTGCACAGGCAGAGAAGCACAGGCAGGGGGTCCATCCTGTGCTGGGTCTCCTAGGATGTGTGAGGTTCCAGGGCACTGCCTGGAGAGGAGGCAACAGAGCTCAGAGGAAAAAGAAGTGATATCTGAAAGGAGAGAAGTGCTGATGGGGAGGGAGGGAACTTAAGAGTGTGATATGGAAAAGAAAGAAAGAAAAATATGTACAGTGAGACAGACACACATACTACGCCAGGAGACAAAAAAACACACACACGCAAAAACACTGACCAACCCACACTGAAAGAGACACATATAACTACACAGATGCACATAACTACACTGAGATGTACAGATACACACCTCTACATGGAGAAAGAGACACATGCATATAGAGCAGACTTATACACACAGGGACACAACTCGACAGACACAAAAACATTAGACAGACAGACACAACTAGACAGACACATACCGCTACATTCAAAGAAACACAACTATATAGAGTTTTACACATTCAGTCACACACAACTACACTGAGACAGAGGCAGACACACGATACTGAGACATACAAATCACACCCAAAAACTACAGTAAGTCCCCCCAATACACTCACAGTTACACACTGTAGTAGGTCAGGATTTACTGTCGTGTTGTCCTGACAGGTCTCCTGCTCTGTCAATAATGATAACCAGTCAGCTGTGTACGTGGGTGCTCATTGATGTGTCCTGTGTTGACTTGCGCAATTAGTCAACATAGCAGACTCTGAGAGAGCCCCCAAAGTCCACAAATCAGATAAGGATTAAAGGCTTCTGGCCAGGTTTATTGTTAAGTGAAATACAGTCATGGCTGTCAGTAGACTGTACTGAACCACTACACATATGTACCCCATAACAATGAATAGACTTAGTCAGTGGGAGATCCTAGTGCCCTCTAGACTGGACAAAGACTGTCCCCGCGGGCAGGGCCAGCTTTAGGAAGTGTGGGGCCCAAGTCGAACTGTTTCGACGGGGCCCCGGCAGCCAGGATTTTTTGTTGAGCAAATAAAAAAAGAAAAACCACCACACACAAAAAAAAGAGTCACAGCCCCTTTCATTCCCCAGTGTGTGACCCAAACATGCGCGGGCGGTAAACGCTAATGCGAAATGATCCTGAATTAAATCATGAAATAAAAAATCGCTGAATTAAATCATGAAATAAAAGTAAAATTATTGTAGTAGAGAAAAAGAAAAGAACTGAAAAACTAAATGTCTGGAAAAACAAAAATAAGGGAGATAGGAGGCGCAACTTGATTTGTTAGAAAACAGGAAGTTGCTTTTCAGTGATCTCCAACCTTTTTACACCCAAGATCACTTTTTAAATGACAGAACAAGCCAAGATCTACCACCCCGCCCCTTCCTTGAAGCCCCGCCCTCTCTGTTCTCCTCCTCTCCATCACTTGCTATCCCCAACCCTCATAATGCTGCTTTTTTTTCCCCAATTCTTCTGTAGGAAGAAGTTTTTCCAACATTTGGCCTGTCTAGACCGGACCAAATGTCAGAAAAACCCCTTCTTTTGGAAACCCCCTTATTCCTCGTGGAAAGAGGAATATAGGGGTGACTATAGATCATGTTTGCTCTTCCACTAAAAGAAGTGGAAGAACAAACGCATCCCTGGATGCAGAAGAGTTTTTCTGGGATATCTCCGGAATCCTGAAAAACTCTTGCAGTCTAGCCGTACCCTCGCTGGGTTGAGACAGGATGTGTCGGCTCTGGGGTGGGAATGAGGGATTTGGGTGTGGGAAGGGGTGAGAGGTGCAAGCTCTGGGAGGAAATCTGGATGCAAGAGGAGGTAGATAAGGGAACGTTTGCTCAGGGAGGGGGCTCCAGGCTGGGCAGAGTTGGGGTCAGATGTAGGGTTAGGGTACAAAGCAAGCTACAGACTTCTGGATGGGAGGGTTCAGGAATTTGGGTTGGGGTATATGAGGGGCTCAGGGCACGGGGTTCCAGTGTGTGACAGGCTCAGATGTAGGGTCTGGGGGAAAGGGGAATGCAGGAGTGTTATAATGCTGTGGCCAGATGGGGGCTTGGCCCCAATTTGGGGTTTGTTGGCCAGGCTTCATTTTTAAATAAAATACTATGTCAAACACAGAAAGTTTCTGCATTGTCTTTATTTCTGAGAAGGGCAGGGAACCTGTTTTGAGTCAGGGGTCACTGACCCATAGAAAAGTCAGTTGGGGCCACACAAGTGAGCTGCAAAAAAACCCTCCTCCAACTCCCGCCCCCCAAAGCTTCACTAATGTGGCCCCAACTGTGTTGGTGGGAGCAGGGAACATAGTACTGGGGACAGGGTGCCAGTGGGGATAGGTTTCTGCAGCTGGGGAAAGGGAACAGGGGAGTGGGGAGAGAGAACAGAGGGCCGGGAGGGGAGAGGGAACAGGTGGCCAGTGGGGACAGGTTTCTGCAGCTGGGGAGAGGAACAGGGGAGTAGGGAGAGGGAACAGGGGAATAGGGAGAGGGAACAGGTGGCCAGTGGGGACAGGTTTCTGCAGCTGGGGAGAGGAACAGGGAAGTGGGGAGAGGGAACAGGGGAATAGGGAGAGGGAACAGGTGGCCAGTGGGGACAGGTTTCTGCAGCTGGGGAGAAGGAACAGGGGAGTGGGGAGAGGAAACAGGGGAGTGGGGAGAGGGAACAGGGGGCTGGGAGGGCAGGGGATAGGGTGCCAGTGGGGACAGGTTTCTGAGGCTGGGGAGTGGAGAGAGGGAACAGGAGGGGAGTGGGGGCAGAGAGTCCCCTGCACCCGCCTCCTCCCAGGATTCTCCCCCCCGCCCCAGAGGGAAGCTGGCCAAAACCCCTTCCATGCCTGTCCTGGGGCCAAACCCCCCTCCTGCAGCGCAGCCAAAACCCCTCCCGCAGCCACGCCTGCCCTGGGGCCAAACCCCCTCCCACGGCGGGGTCAAAATCCCACTCGCGCCTGCCCTGGCCCCGGGGCCAAAACCCCCTCCCATGGCGCAGCCAAAACCCTTCCCGCGCCTGCCCCGGGGCCAAACTCCCGCAATGCAGCCAAAACCCCTGTGCTCGACTCACCCCTCTTGAGTCCTGCGGTCACGGTGCAGGGAAGCCACCAGCGCCACGCTCCTCCTCCGGGGCCAACACCCCCTCCCATAACGCGTCCGGCACGCTACAGAGCTGTGGGAGGGGAGCAGCCACCGCACTTCTGGAAGCCCTGGAAGTGGCGCAAAGCTGCTTAGGAAGGACTTCCGTCCACCCTGTGGGAAGCCAGCACTACTCTGGTAGGCAGTGGGGCTTCTTGGGGGTGGGGGGAAAATGGGGAATGGGGAGTGGGGGGGGCCCGAATGCTCGTGATCGGCTGGTCGAGTCCTCGCGATCAACCAGTCGATGGCGATCGACAGGTTGGGGGACCACAGGGACGCAGGGCCCTCTTAGGCGCGGGGCCCAATTCAGGGGAATAGGTTGAATCGGCCTAAGGCCGGCCCTGCCCCCAGGACACCACTTTATATACAGGTACAAATAAGTTTCACGTCACTCCTGACGTATCATGTTGCCACTTTCTGACTCCTCTTAGATAGCACCCCTCACACTGCACCTCGTGGTTTGATTAGATCATCTCTGTTCATCATGCTGTCATTTTAGACCCTTTCCTGAACCTGGGTCTGTATCTGTGGTAACAAGCTGGTGGTATCATCCTTTTGGAATGTGCTTTCAATTTATGTCCAGTAACAATTGCTGTTTTACAGTCGGTACCTCATGCCAGTGACTGTTCTACACCTGAGCCTATTGCCAATTCATATTTTGCACTCTTGACCCTGTTCATGCCAAATTCTGTGAGCAGGCGCTTGCCTCTTGCTCACAGCTTAGCTTTGCTTGATGTTAGCCAAGTTTTGTCTGTTGTTAGCTGTGCTACATGGGCTCTTGTTTCAGGCCCTCGTGTTACTACACACACTATCATAATCATACACAATATGATAGAGACTCCCACACACACCGCCACTGAGACAATCACGCACACTTTTCTTACACCCAGGGGCGACCACAGCACAAACGCCACCCTCCAAGCCATTTCCACAGGAGCTAACCCCTGTGGACCGGTGCCCCTTTAGCCTGTGTGCCCCAGCCCAGTGGCAGCTCACAGGAGGGAAGCAGGGCTCTGCTAGCCCAGGGCCAGGATAGGGGAAACTCAGGGAACAGGGTGAGTTTCAACAGCAAACTGGGTTCACTTCTTGGAGGCTACATTGCTGGGGGAGGCGAGCCAGCCCCTGTGCCCTGCCCTGCTGGTGGCAGCCGCTCAGGGCTGGGCAAGTGAACACTTTATAAACAGCCACGGTGCCCCACCCAGATGTGGTTGGTTCCCATTCACTCTGCAGGCCAGAGGCCGGGCTTGCTGTGTTGAACCCATCCAGGACAGACGGCTGGCCAGCCGCCTCTTGAAAATCACCAGGGAAGGAGCTTCCACAGCGTCCTTAGGCAGCTCGATCCAGCTGTTCTTACCAGTTGGAAGTTCTTCCTGAGATCTAATCGAAATCGGCTCTGCTGGAGTTTGACCCCACTGCCTCCTGACCTGCCCTCTGTGGCGAGAGAGAATGACTTTTCTCCATACAGTTCATGTTCATATGGGGACAACGCCAGTCTATTTCACAATCAACACTATTAAAAACCATCCTGCTGGCTGTTAGAAAATGACATGACTGGGCTGCTTGTTGATTTTGCTCCAGTCTGAATGCAAATTGTGCGGCTGCTAAAACTTTTGCATGTACTGCACTATGTAAAAAAAGAGGAACAACAGCAATGAACTTTTTGAATCAGAAAAGACATGCTGCACCACAGGTGTAGCCACAGGTGGGCCATGACCCACCTACTTCCCAGGCCCACCCCATCACTTTCTACTCGCCACCCCCTTGGCACCTAATACGTGGAGAAGGGTTGGCAGCTTGCCCTGCTCCCCTGCCTACCTGGCATTCCTGCTGGGGAATGGGAGCAAGCGCCAACTCCACTCCCTAGTAGGAGGAACAGGGCATCAGAGTTTGAAGAACTGATCAAAGCTCTGCTGAGCTGGAGACAAACCATGGGCCACAGTTTGCCCACCCCTGATCTCTAGTAAGGCTGGAGTTTCTGTGTTTCCACAACACAACCCCCTTGTGAATGGATCGAGAGTTACTGGATATTGCTGTAGCCTCGATGGAAGATCATGCAAAGCCTTATGGTCAGCTTAACACGTGGTTGGTGAGCCTTGGAAAAATAGTGCCTGCATTAAAGGCACCGTAGTTGCCAGCCCTCTTCTCTGCACACATTCCCAGCACAGAGCAATCAAAAGGTTGGAGAAGACACAGCTAAACCCCTCCAGACAAGGGCGATAGGATTAAGGAAACACCCCTAGACTCATCTGCATTGAAGATAGAATGGAAAGGCATCTCCATCGGCATCAGAATGAAGAACAGCACATTCAAAGCAGGAACCGCACTGAGCTCTGGGACACAGAAAGCAGGGAAGCATTGGCCAATGGGAAATCTCTGCTCCGCAAGCCAATGAACCCATGGCTGCACCCCGCCCCCCCCCAGACCAGTCATTATCAGTCCAATTCTAGTGATAAATCCTCTCTTGGCACCCAAAATACTGCAGCTCCCTAATTGCATTATGAGTTCCCTGGAGGGAACACCGCCCATAGCCAGGAATAATCAGTTCCTATTGTCTAGCATGAAACAAACAACTTTGGGATACTCCCTGGAACCGTCCATTTAAATTAAATTTAGTGCCCCCCTTAAACCATTGTTGTTTCCCTGCAAAAACCCCTCCTTACACTCCAACAAAGTTTCTGATACCTGGATCTGAATTCTGCACCAGTTCCACTGGGACTTCATCTTCTGCTGGTTGATTGTCCTGGGGGCTCCCTCTGCCTGTCTCCAACACTCTGGACCCCCAGCTACCATCACCATCTGGGAGCCCTGATCCATTCAAGCTTCACAGAGTGATGGGATCTCTCCCCTCCCCCCCCCCGCCCCCTCCCTCTCCCCCTCCCCGAGGTACAGCCTCCTGACCCTGCCTTGTGTGATCAGTTTTGGCTTGTTAGCCCTAAGCTTTGCAATCAGATTTCAGTTAGATTTAATATTGTAACGGGTGTGTTGGTTTGGTTCCCCTTGTAGGGTTACTACCTGGAAATAAAGAGCTGTCATGGTTAAGCCAGGTTTTAGCCAGGATGGGCAGAAATGCAGTCCCTAGCTTCTATTTGTCAGAGGCTGGAAATGGATGACAGGGGAGAGATCACTTGAACTGCTCCCTCTGGGGCACCTGGCACTGGGCACTGTTGGCAGACAGGATACTGGGCTAGATGGACCTTTGGTCTGATCCCGTATGTTCAAGCTGGTTACGTCTCTGTCTCTCTCTCTCTCTCTCTCTCTCCCATCACTTTTGGGGTGGGTTGTGGGTTTTTTTGTTTTTTGGTGGGTTTTGGGTTTTTTTGGCTTCCCCATTTACTCTGCAACAGCACTCCTTGTCCCTAAGCTAAAGGCCTCTGTGGTGCTCCAACCTGTGGAGTTTGCTCACCAAGTGGGTTCCCAGCAGAACGGCTATGGCATGAGAGTGGGGACAGGGAGGGGCTGAATCTGGGGGTGCATGAGGGTAGCAGCTTGGCCTTGCTGGGCAACCAGCCTGCTGAGTCCAGAGACACAGAAGGGGTCAGCTTGTGAGTGCTGATGTCTCTGGCAGTGGGTGTGAGCAGGGTGGTGATTCTAGGGTGGGAACAACCCCATCCTGCAGAACTTGGATGCAGCAGGAGAGCTCTATGGGGAGGGAGCTGGCAGCAGGGGGAAGTAGGATTCTGTACAAGAACACAAGCGACATTCACAGCGCACTGATAGAGTTACCTGCCCCCTTCAGAAGAGTGACCCTAATAGAGGAGCACACCCCAAAGTAACTGGCAAAGCTGGTAACACTGGTTTCCCTGGGACACTCAGCAGAGAGGTACCGCAAAGTGCAGGCCATGCAAGGCCAGCCAGAAACGGAGCAGTGTGTGTATGGGGGTGGGGGTGAGAGTCTTTTCTGGGTGCACTGTGTGAACAGAAGAATGTCGGTGAGGAAACGTTAGCCCCAGTAGCATGGAAAGCATGGCTCCAGCTCCCCCAAATACCCTGCCAGTACCCGCAAGTAACCTTTAGTGCATGCACCCCCCTCTAGCTCTTTCAGCTCCCTTCTCATTATACATACACCCCTCCAGCCTCCCAAATGCCCTTCCAGGCTCCCCCCCCCCCAAGTAAGCCTCTCAATGTACATGCCCTGCTCCCCCAGATACCCTGTCGGCATTTGCAGGTAACCCACAAAGGGAGATGGGACCGAAGAGGCTGCAGGGTAGGAAAGTGGGAGCCAGAGACCGGCTGCGGGTGCAGGGCAAGGGTGGGGCGCCAAGGAAGGGAAAGAGCTTCCGAGAGCTTGCAGAGGAAGAGCAAGGCCAGAGAGAGGCAGCATTGACTGACTGACACACACAGTCATTGCTGTGTATGGTGTGAGGGGGGCACCTGCCCCACACTGGACCTAGGAGGGTGAAATCCAGCCCTGGGAGAGGGCCCTGGCAGGTAGCAGCTAGGGCTGCCAGATGGTTTCAACAAAAATACCAGACACACTTGATGTTACATCACAGTCTACAGCACATCTGATTTAGAAAATACTGGACTTTTCTATTTTCTCATTTGTATTGTCTCAATGTGTTCCTGAACAGAAAGCTCAAATACTGGACTGTCCAGTTGAAAACCAGACACCTGGTAACCCTTGTAGCAGCCAGTTAGGGCCCAGCTGGGGCTGTATAAATAGGGGCACCTGGAAAGGCAGAGAGAGGCTCTTGCTCAGCTGTGGAGGAGGGGGGCCTGGCAGCCAGGGAAAGCCAGGAGGGTTGGGGAGCTCTGGCCAGGCAAACTCCCAGGCTGAGGCCTGAACTATGTGCAATAAAATTTGTTAAAGGTATGTTTAAGATACTGTGGAGGACTCTTTTGTTCTGTGAATGCTGAACCATATGCGTAGTGTGATATGGCTTGATCAACCGGATCACAGCACTGGCTTGTGATACCACCACTGTGTTCATTTCCCCTTTCATTGCTAAAGGGAGCCTACCTAAGTAATTCCTTTCGGGAATTTGATCCCATTTGGGGAGGGATATCCCAGGAACCTGGGACCAAAACTGCACTCTCTTTGGACCTGAAGAGGTTCAGTGTTTGTATGGCTGCTCGGTGGGTGCAGGGATCTCAGTTCAGGGCCTGGGCTGAGGGAGACCAGGGATCTGGCCCAGCAGGATTAACATCATCCCAGAGAAGCCCCAGAGAGCGGGAAGGTGAGAGGCAACGACTATGTCGGCACGCCGGAAGGCACCCCCAAGGGGTCTTCGGCGACCCCGTCACAAGTGCTTCGTCTACAATAAATTTGGCCTGGTTCCCTATGACCCTTATTTGGTTTTGTGGTCTTTGGAGGCTCTCTCGGAGTCTGCTGTGTTGGCTACTTTTACAACCAACACAACACAGAGAAGGGCCAAGCACGCAGCCGAACGGTCATCATCACTGACGGAACAGGAGACTTTCAGGACCCCACACCAGTGAATCCTGACTACTACATTGGTGACCCCAATGTAATCTGTAAGCAAGCGAGCTTTACCTCTGTTGGAACTGCAATCTGACATGACAGAAAGCCACGAGCCACAGAATCCCTTCTCCCTCCTGAAAATCCTCACAGAGTGTTATAAGTTATGGACATGCAAGGTTGCTAGCACAAAAGGTGCATATGGATTTAAAAACTATATTATAGTGGGGAAGAAACATGTAATATAATTTGTAAGGCTTGGGCACAGACTGTACCTTGGCATGTGGAATACTGCAAACTGTAATAATGGCTATTAAATGGTTAAGACAACATGGCACAGAATTGGTGGGACAAGTAACAGAACCAAAGAAAGAGTTAAAAGATGCAAGGGAAAGATCAGAGCCCTGGATCAGAGCCCTACTGCTTGTCTAACAGGGCAGCAAGCAATCCAGACAGAGCAAGCATAGAATGTTGGGAAAAACTGTGAGAAACCTTCTCCAAAGGGATGTGCTGTCCCCTGCTGTAAACATTGGTGGTCAACAGCAGGCTTCAGGCAGCTCCCCTCTGCCTGAAGAATGGGGACAGAAATGGAAAAAGGTGGCCTTGGCAAAATTAGAAGATGAGACGGGGCCCACTGCATTGCATCCACAACCATACGATAAAAGCCTGGTTCCGGTTACACTAAAAGGTAGACTAGTGCCTGTCAGAACAGGACAAGTAAGTGCACAAGAGGAAGAGGCAGCAAACAATGCTTCCACTGAACTAGTAAATAAAATGAAGGGGAAAAAATGGTGCAGTTCTCAGAGCATATTAGAAATCAGAAGCTGTGACCTGCTCACAGGGTGGTGATTAAAAATAATTTCAAAGAGAAAAACTGTGATTAAGCAGGTTAACAAGGATTAAAGCATTACCACACGGAGTTGCCCAAAAACAGTTAAATGCAGCATGGAAGAAAAACTTAAAAAACAACCAGTAGCCCAGTAGCACCTTTAAGAGACTAACAAAAAATACAGACAGTTTCAGGAGCTTTCATGGGCACAACGCACTTCTTCAGGTGACAAATATTGAGCAGGGGGCACAGAGGTTCAAATACAAAACAGAAAAAGAGGAGAGAGGGGAGAGGGAAAAAACTGTCAATTAAAGTGTCTGTGCTAAATGAGGTTGACAGAGTGGCAACAGAATATCCCTGGCAACTGGAAAGGGGGTGAGGAGGAGGGGTTGAGGGGGGAGAGAAAACCCCTGGAAGTCAGGAGAGCTGAAAGGGGGGCCCCACTGGCTGGGGGAGAAAGAAAGCCCCACCAGATGTTACCCCTACTATGAGCCCTGTCCTCATCCCCCAAATATATAAAAATATACATATCACACACACATGCTCCTGTCTTCCCCCCCTTCCTCCCCATATCTGCAAGGCCCTGCCCTGACTCTTGCACTCCCTGCGCTGCCAGCTCCCTGCACTGATGGACCCAGGCAATACCAGGCAAGTCTTCTAGTTCAAAAATAAACCCTTATAAGGTTGTGTCGTAGGCACACATACGTACCCATATACATAAGAAATATATGCACAGTATCCATATTATTCATCCATATTAATTATTTGGGAGTGCTTCTAAACTCAGTCACAAAACTACATGACTCACTTATGGTCTCAGGCCCACCACAAAAGACTAAACAAAATTGGCAAATAAAATCTCTCCATCGGTCGTATGTGGGAATGTGCAGACTAAGGGACAGATGGTTCATGAATGTGTGAACAGTAAAGTAAGGAGGCCACAAAACAGGGAAGTAATTTGAATAATAGAATCCTAGAACACTAGAACTTGAAGGGACCTCAGGAGGACATCCAGTCCAGTCCCCTACCCTCATGGCAGGACCAAGCACCATCTAGAGATCATCCCTGACAGGTGTTTGTCCAACCTGCTCTTAAATATCTCCAATGATGGAGATTCCATAACCTCCTAGGCAATTTACTCTAGTGTTTAACCACCCTGACAGTTGGGAAGCTTTTCCTAATGTCCAGCCTAAACCTCCCTTGCTGCAGGTTAAGCCCATTGCTTCCTGTCCTATCTTCAGAGGCCAAGGAGAACAATTTTTCTCCCTCCTCCTTGTGACACTCTTTTAGATGCTTGAAAACTACTTTCATGTCCCCTCTCAGTCTTCTCTTTTCTAAACTCTTTCAGTCTCTTTTCTAAATTCTTTCAGTCTTCCCTCATCGCTTCTGTTTTCTAGACCTTTAATCATTTTTGTTGCTCTTCTCAGGACCTTCTCCAATTTCTCCACATCTTTCTTGAAATGTGGTGCCCAGAACTGAACACAATACTCCAATTGAGGCCTAATTAGCGCAGCGTAGAGTGGAAGAATGACTTCTCGTGTCTTGCTCACAACACTCCTGTTAATGCATCCCAGAATCATGTTTGCTTTTTTGCAACAGTATCACTGTTGACTCATATTTAGCTTGTGGTCCACTCTGACCCCTAGATCGCTTTCTGCAGTACTCCTTCCTAGACAGTCGCTTCCCATTCTGTATGTGTGAAACAGATTGTTCTTTCCTAAGTGGAGTATTTTGCATTTGTCCTTATTAAATTTCTTCCTATTTACCTCAGACCATTTCTCCAGTTGGTCCAGATCATTTTGAATTATAACCCTATCCTCCAAAGCAGTTGCAACCCCTCCCAGGTAGGTATCATCCGCAAACTTAATAAGCATACTCTGTATGCCAATATCTAAATCACTGATAAAGACATTGAACAGAACCAGTCCCAAAACAGACCCCTTATGGACCCCACTTGTTATGCCCTTCCGACATGACTGTGAACCATTAATAATTATTCTCTGAGAATGGTCATCTAGCTAGTTATGCACCCAACTTACAATAGCCCATGCAAGCCCATATCAAATGCTTTACTAAAGGCTAGGTATACCACATCTACTGCTTCTCCCTTATCCACAAAACTTGTTATCCTGTCAAAGAAAGCTATCAGATTGGTTTGACATAATTGTTCTTTACAAATCCATGCTGGCTGTTACCTATCACCTTGTTATCTTCCAGATGTTTGCAGATGAATTGCTTAATTGCTTGCTCCATTATCATCCCTGGCACAGAAGTTAAACTGACTGGTCTGTGGGTTCCTGGGTTGTTCTTCTTTCCATTTTTATGGATGGGCACTGTATTTGCCCTTTTCCAGTCTTCTGGAATCTCTCCTAACTTCCATGTTTTTTCAGAGATGATAGCTAAAGGCTGAGAAACCTCCTTTATCACCTCTTTGAGTATTCTGTGATGCATTTCATCAGACCCTGGTGACTTGCAGACATCTAACTTTTCTAAGTAATTTTTAACTTGTTCTTTTATTTTAACTTCTAAACCTACCCCATTTCCACTAGCATTCAGTATGTTAGGCGTCCTGTCACCATCAGTCTTCTTGATGAAAACCAAAACAAAGGAGTCATTAAGCACCTCTGTCATTTCTGAGTTTCCTGTCACTGTTTCTCCCTCCACACTGAGTAATGGGCCTACCCTGTCCTTGGTCTTCTTCTTGCTTCTTCTTGTTTCCCTTTTTGTCTCTAGCTAGATTGAGCTCATTCTGTGACTTCCCTTTTCTAATCTTGCCACTGCATGTTTGCGTTATTTGCTTATATTCATCCTGTGTAATTTGCCCTAGATTCCACTTTTTAATGACTCCATTTTCATTTTTAGATCATGTAAGATCTCCTGGTTAAGCCAAGGTGGTCTCTTGCCATATTTTCTAACTTTCTTACGCAGTGGAATAGTTTGCTTTTGTACCCTTAATAATGTCCCTTTGAAAAACTGCCAACTCTCTTCAGTTGTTTTTCCTCTCACTCTTGTTTAGTTCTATGCAGTCCAAGAGCTTATTGGACAATCTGTGCCCTGCTGTGTTAGTTTCCCAGCATATGTCTGAATAGTGGAACTCCCCTATTACCACCAAATCCTGCGCTTTGGATGATTTTGTGAGTTGTTTAAAAAAGAGCCTCATCTACCTCTCCTGCCCGGGTAGGTGGTCTGGAGTCGACCCCTCGTATGACATCACCCTTGTTTTTTACCCCTTTTAACCTAACCCAGAGACTCTCAATGAGTCTGTCTCCTGCATCCATCTCTACCTCAGTCCAAGTGCAGAGAGGAAAAGGGCACTGCCCAGCCTTCTTGAGAAGGCACTTTTACTCATGCTTTTGTTTCTGAGCTCTGTTTGTGATGTTTTCCCAAATTAATGCCAAGTTCCTTCCCTCCGGTTTATTCAGTTTATTTTCTAGCTTAGACTCTGTGCTTGCGAATAGGGAAAGCATTGCCTGCCAGAAGGTGGTGTGTGCAATTCCCAGGTTACTGTGTGGGGCTCCAGCCAGTACCACCCCACATTATTTTGAAATAATAAACAGAATGTCCACACTACCAAGCCCTTTATTTTGAAATAACAGGCTAGTTATTATCTATCAAAATAGCTGTAGTGTGGATACTCTGCTGCTATTTCAAAATAGATCCACCACAGAGTAATCTGAAATAATTACTCCCCAGAGCTTCCTGGGTCTCTAAGTTGAGGTAGCGCATTCACAATAACAGAGCCTGCCTCGGACTAATTTTGAGATTCCCCCGTAGTAGGGACATGCTATTTCAATTTTCTAATTTCATGAGTTATTATTTTGAATCTCATTATTTCAAAATAATTTCCTAGGGTAGACATGCCTCTAGATATTGAACCCTGAACTGGCTGCTGCTGACTCCCCCTGGATGAAGAACACAGAGCTACGAGGGTAACAGCAGGGCCCGGGACCCAGGCTCCGTGGCAGGTGTGTGGAATGTTGGGCTCTGGAGGTTCCATGGCAGTTGGGCATGTTCTGGTCTGGTGGGTCTGGCAGTTGGGTGGGAGGCTGGGGCCTGAGGTGGACGGGGGGGGGGGGGATCACAGAAAGGGGGGGTAAATACCTCAGTTGCTAACCCTGGGGGTAGAGGAGGCAGAAATTCCGCAGGGGTTCATGAGCCTGGCTGTCCCTGAACCCAAATATCATGGAATAGTGATAGAAACGCGGCCGTGTTAGTCTGGTCTAGCTGAAACAAAAGACAGGACTATGCAGCACTAACCATCTTGTTAGTCTTTAAAGTGCTGCATAGTCCTGTCTTTTGTTTCCACAATTTTGTGGGAACTCTGGCCAAGTGCACACCTGTGAGTTCCTATCTAGGATGAGACCCAACTCATTTCACTCTAGAGCTAATGAACACAGCAAACGAGATTCACTCACAAAGCCCCATAGCCCATTCCCTGCCCTCCTGACCCCCGAGCCAGCTAGTCCCCCACTCTGAGGCTGCTTGGAGTCAGTGCACCCAGAGGGGAAGGCTGCATGTCCCATCCCCAGACCTGTGACCAGAAGGGATAATTCCTGTATATATAAACCTGTGGTGACCCCTTCTGGGGCTGGAGAACTTACTCGAGTCCCACCTTACGGTGTATAAATCTTGTGGCCATGCCGGTGTCACTGGGGCTGCTTTCAGGATAATTACTCTGCACATTTTCACAAGTGATTTCAACAATTTGTGGAGGGGAGGGTTAAAGGTTATAAATAGATTTGGCAGAATTCCTTTTTTCTAATCATTTCCACAGACACTACTGTAGATTTCACACATGTTTTCTATTTTTCTTAATTTACATTTTCAGGAATTGAAAATGTCTGAGGAGATCAAACCCTCATTCTGCAATGAAAACATTGATTTAAAAAGCTCAAATTATAACTATTCAAACACAAATTTTTAACATCACAGCTCAAAATATACAAAGACAAGAGCCTTAAATCAAACTAATACATTCACAAGCAGGAAATTTCAGTTATGAGCGATGGAAATATTTTGCCACCAGGGTCTGTGTGTACAATGAACTCAACATTTACCAATAAAAATCCAGTCCTTCCAAGCACAGTTATAAAGCTTTAACTGTTTTAGAATCTCAACCTCTACTGCCATTAAATAATTGTCTGATCTTCACATATGGCCTGGCCCCTGAAACACACACAAATTCCTACAAATGTGATGACTGACATGGATAAAAATAGGGGAAAACGATTAAAACCCATAATTTTCCTCATCACAGGTTAAATGGATAGAACTCTGAACAAAGCCTATGAACTGACTTCAGTGTCCTCTTGCAAAATCACAGAAAGGGAACTAGAATCCTGTCAAGTCTAATCTGAGTATCGATTAGCTCGAGTTGGCACCAGGACGTGTTTTGCTGGTGGGAGGGTGGGCAGCGACCAGTCGTTCCACATCTTGAAGGAGGCAAACACAAGGGGGCAGGGTGGATCCAGAGCAGCCCAGCAGGAGGCAAAGCCAGAAGGTGTGGGTGCATGGAGGGCTAGTGTTTGGGGGTATCAGAAGCAGGGGAGTTGCCATAGCTGGTGCTCTGGGTCAGACCAACCCCCTCGCGCTCCACAGTGTCCATCATCTCCTTGTACTGGCGCTTGAAGAAGCCAAAGTAGAAGGAGACAGAGGTTGAGAGCCAGACAGACACAGGTTCACAGTGGAGGAGGGGGAGGGATGGGTTGTGGGAACCTTTGCCCCTCCCCCACCAGAAACAGGCCCCACCGCCAGTGTGATGGGCTGTGGGGGGTGGATTTGAGGTCTGCCCCCCTCACCATGTAGAGAGCCGCAGTGATGAGAGCCAGCAGGACTAGGCCTCCCATGTTGCTGCCCACAATGATGGGCAGGTAGTTATAGACCACGAACTGCTCCATCACTGTCTGCACCTGGGGGGGAGGAGCCATGAGATGGGGACCCAGGACTCCTGCCACCATCCCCCACTTCTGCTCTAAACCCCCAGATTCCACTTCCTGCCAGAGCAAGGACAGGAGACCTGGCTCCCAGATCCAATCACCAGCCCACGCTCTCTCTATCCCGGCACGGTCACTCTGGTACCTAGCGCTGGACAAATCCCTCCTTCTGGGTGTATTTCTTCTCCTCGTATTCAATCCAGGCCTCGCTCACCAGGGTCACTTTCTGCTGCTGAGTCTGGAACAGAGAAACTCCCTGTCCCTGACCAGAATTGACACCGACCCGCCCAGAGCATCATCCCAGGGGTCCCAGAGCAATTGACAGGCCGGTCGTACAGGTGCAATCCCTGGCCCAGTGTTGAGATGCAGCCACCTCTGGGGAGCGCACCAGGACAGTTCACAAGGGGGGTAGTCTCTCACCTGGGGCCAGGAGGCAGAGGCAGCTCTCATACCTGGGAGACCCACTGGAAGCTGATGTTCCCTTTGATCATGAACTCCAGCGGCTGCTGCATTTCCAGGGAGGCGATTCTGCACTGGATCTTCTTACAGGTGGCCATGGAGCAGTCCTGGGGTAGAAGGATATCACTGGGTGTGGCAGAGTGTGCAGGGACTTGGCCTGGCCGTGGGGGTCTGGGTCTGTCTGTACCAGGAGGCCTTCCCCAAGCCCAGACCCCACTCGCTGTCTGTGTTAGTGCAGGGGAAAGAGGCTGCTGGTACCACACTGGCCTGAACTCACCAGCAGGGGGCACTTGCTCATCTGCTTCACAAAGTCCTTGGAACCAGGTGTTCCCGCCTCAGTGGTGCACTGAGCCAGCTGGGGCTGGAGGGTGCAGGAAGGAGGGAGAGACATAGAGTTAACAGGGGCAGGAATACAACATGGGGCCTTTCCTCCCTAGCAAGCGCTGCTCTAATGCAGCCCCAGGGCAGTTCCCCACTAACACAAATTATGCAGTCGAGTTTCCCGCATTTGGGGAAATCGCAAGGGTCAGCAAACCTGCAGTGCAATGGATGAGCCTCACCCTGGGAAAACCACCTTCGTTATCTTGGTGTCTCCCCTTCCAGGTAGCGGGCACATCAGGCCCATCCTTACCCACAGGCAGAATACACCACTGCATAGTGTCAAAGCAAAATACTTCCCTGTGATGAGGCGGCTGACAAACAGCTTTATTGATCAATAAGACACAAAGTGAGCCAAACATGGTCCCAGCAGAGCTGGGCCCAGTAAGGCTGGCTAATACAAATCAATCCTTGTACTTTATACCCTTAACCAAACAAGTCTGACATCAGGGCTTCCAATTACAGAAATCATCAATTAAACTCAGAAGAGAAAGTTGTTATCAGCAAGAAAAAGCAGCAGGTAATACGGAGAGAGAACTCCCTCTCAAACAGCTCAATTAACACATTCCAATAGCTCATCCTTCTGGCCTTTTTTTAACATGGAGTGAAGGAGAGTTCACTCTCTGGCCTACGTGCAGGAGCAGAAGGCTTAAATGGCTTCTGTTATACAAAATGGCTTCTCGCTAAATATGAAATGGTTTCCACAACTGGGATGCTCGAAAATTTGGGGCACTCCTGGGTCTTACTGTCCATCCATCTGTTCATTCCTGTCTCTGGGCTGTGGCTCTGCCTCCTTGGGAGAGGACTGAGCTGGCTGGAAAGTAACAAAGTGGCCAGAGCCATGAGCAGACACTGACCCTGTGAAAGAGCCATTTGTGAGGCAATAAAACCATTTCACAGGCATTTGCCAACCCCAGGCATATCCTGTCAGGTTCTGAATTGACTGTGGTAGCTGACAGGCCCTAACTTTAAAATTTGCTTTAAAAATTCGTTTGTGTTGCTGAACATTATCAAATCACATCTCTAAAAAAATCATCCCCCGCCCCTCCAGGCTTCCAGTGTAATAGTACTTTGTAGGGCCCCATAAATCCTAAGGAGAGCCCTGGAGGACATGGGGTCTCCTCTCGGCTACCCTGGCCAGGCAGCCTGTCCCAGCAGGGGGCGCTGTGGGACACAGCAGGTGTCACAGGGCCTGTCTCTCACACACAAGCCCAGGGAGAGGCAGGTACCTTGGAGGGGACGACCTCAGAGGCGTCCCACACACGGACCCCGCTCAGGTCCACGGGGAACTGGAACGTGACTGACAGGGAGACGCTTCGCTGCTGCAGATTCTTTACCTGGAAGAAACAGACTCTCCATAGGAACTGCAGGAAGAGAACCCGGCAGCTCTGATCTCCAGGCTCCGTCTCTACCCTTAGACCCCGTTCCCCTCCCAGAGCTGGGGACAGAATCCAGGAGTCCTGGCTCCCTGCCCACCCCACCCCTCTGTGCTCTAACCCACTAGATCCAGCTCAGGCAGTTCCACTCCCACCCCCTGCTCTGAGCCCCCCTTGCTCCACCTCCCGCTCACACACTGTGCGACCAGCCTCACCTCATACCAATGTGTCACTGGGGTGCTTGTCTCTGCCGCCTTGGCGGAGAAGTTGACGTACTTGGTTGACTTTTCGAGGCTGGTGGAGGAACAAAGGAGATGGGAGTGTGATGGGTGGAGCTGGAGGGTGGCAGTGGGGTGTCATGTCCAGCAGGGGGCGCTGTGCTGCAGGCAATAGGATGAGGACCCAGCAGGGGGCTCTCTCCCAATGTCTCTGCACTGACCTACCTGGTGAGGATGATGAAGATGCCGTACTTGCCCAGACCCTCCGCCCGATGAACCATGCGCTCGGTGACGGGGCCACCATTGTTACTGAGGGGAGCGGAAGGCAAAGGAGAGATGTGAGGAGATGCAGCCAGATAACTGTACGGGGAGGGTGCACCACAGGCCTCTGCCTTGCCCTATTCCATGCACTGTCCCCCCACTACTCCCACCCCCTCCCCCTGGCCCTGCGCAGCCCCTCACCTGCTGGTGCTGGCCGTGATCTGCAGCCTGTCCCCCAGGTCGGCCTCAGAGGAGATGTCAAAGGTGGCGATGAAGATGGCCTGGGAAACACACAGGCGGTGAGAGAGTCGCTGGGCTCGGAGCCTGGGGAACTGCCAGAGACTGCAGGGGAGGGGCTGGCATGGTGGTTCGGGGGAGGGGGCTGTGGTATGAACTGAGATGGATAAATGGGCCCAGAGAGGCAAAGGTGCTACCATGGCCCTGGCCCTGCCCAACATTAAACAGCCTTAACCAGGTCTGGAATCCTGAGACCCCAGTCAGCCTCATGCCATGGCAACAGCCCATTAACAGCCCCTCCCCTCGGTATCATCTCCCCCAGTGGGGCCTTGTTCCCAGCCTCCAAGTCCACGCCTTGTTTCCCTTCCCCGACATGGCCTGACCAAGCTCAGAATGAGCCCAGGGTTCTATTCGCACTGACTCACCAGCCCCGGCCCCGGCCCCGGCCCCACCCCCAGCGCTGTGCCCAGTAAGGATGTTAACTAATAATTAATTTACTAGTCAAGTAGTCAATGGGACTTCCATCAGCTTCTCAGCTAGTCGACAGGCACTTCCACATTCCTCCTTTGAAATATACAGGAGTCCCCACTGGGGCTCTTGAACATTTCAAAGGAGGAATGCAGAACTCCCTGTACAGCCCCGGGCCAGAGAGAAGTCCCACTGACTCTGGGTTGCATGTGGGCGTGCCAGCTTTGAAATGTACAAGAGTCCCCAGTGGGGATCAGCTGTGTGGCACCACCCCTTTGAAACTCACCTTCAGTGTTTCAAAGTGGCAGCACCGCCCAGGTACGGGCTCCATGCGCTGCTGCCACCTTGAAGTGCCCCCTCTTCCCCCCTGATAGATGCAGCAAGGAGGAGGGGAATCAAATAGTCGACTCGACTATCCAATAAACATCTTCTTATCAGATAGTCAACTAGTCCTTAACATCTTTAGTCCCCAGCACATCCCTCGCCACGGGCTGAGCTGCCCCGGTGATCGCGATGTTGTCTGTGAGAATTTTGACTGTCGTATTGCGAATATGACTGTGGAAGTGCCTGCAGCCATTGAAGACAGCTCTGAGTTCCAAAAAGTTTATATGGAACGATGTCTCCTGAGGCGACCATCGACCCTGGACTGACATAATGCCCATGTGCACTCCCCAACCTTTGAGGGAGGCATCTGTGGTGATATGGCATGAAAATTGTTGCTGATGAAAGGGGACACTGTCGAGAAGATTCTTCTGGTCTGTCCACCACCTGAAGGAATCTAGGACCCAGGTCAGAGATGTCACTGATCTGTGAACGTTGTGCTTCATGTGGTTGTAAACAGAAGCTAGTCAATGCTGTAGGCTGTGGAAGTGCAATCTCGCATGGCGGACTACATATGTTGTAGCTGCCATGTGGCCCATGAGATTTAGACAAACGATTATTTGTACAGTGGGGCTGTACCATAGAATGTCTATCAAAGTCTGAATAGCTTGGAATCTTTAAAGGGGCAAAGAGGCCCTTGCCACGGTGGCATCTAATCGGGCGCTGATAAATTCCAGCTCCTGAGTCGAGTGGAGTGTTGACTTGTGTTTGTTGACTAATAGCCCAAGGAAATCGAAAGTTCATCTGGTGATATCTAGTATAACAGATGTCTCAGTTGATAAACAGCCCTTTAGCAGGCAGTTGTCGAGGTAGGGAAATATTATGACCTCTTTTCAACATAGATGCACTGCAACTACTGCCAGCGTTTTTGAGAATACCCTGGGGGCAGTGGACAAGCTGAAGGATAAGACCCGGTACTGGAAATGGTCTATGCTGACTGTAAATCGAAGGAATCTCCTGTGCACAGGATGAATCATGATATGAAACTATGAGTTCTGAAGGTTGAGGGCAGCAAACCAGTCATTGTGATCTAGTGCAGGTATTATAGAGGAAAGAGTCACCATTTTGAACAGTTGTTTCTGAGGATATCTGTTTAGCTTCTGGAGATCTAGTATTGGTCTCCATCCACCCATCTTCTTTTGTGTGAGGAAATAGTGAGAGTAGAACCCTTTCCCTTTGAACTCGTCTGGAACTCTTTCCACCGCTCCTATAGAAAGTAGGTGGTTGACCTCTTTGCGCAGCAAATTCTCGTGAGAAGGGTCCCTGAAAAGCGATTGGGTAGGTGGGGTGGTGGGGGGGATGGAGAGAAAGGGTATTGTGTAGCCAGATTGTATTATCTCCAAGACCCACTTGTCAGTGGTAATGGAGGCCCATTGTTAAAAGGGCCGCAGTCGATGGTAAAATATGTTGGTGGTATAGTGGTTCTGATCGGTGTGTGTGACTGTTTGGATGCCCTTGAGTGAGGAGTCAAACCTGCTGCTCGTTGGCAGGCTGAGAATGCGTACGGTTATTTTGATTACGGTGTTTCTGAGGCCTTTCTCGTGTGTGGGATTGGTCAACGCCCCATTGCTGATGTTGCCAATGTTGTCTGTTATAACCATAGTCCCATGGTCACCAACAGGTCGATCATGATTGACTGGTTGATCACAAGGTGTCCGGGTCCCCCACCCCCCATTTTCACCTCACCCCTGAGAAGCCCCACTAGGAAGTGCACTGGCTGCCCTGCCGGGCACGCTGCGGGAAGGGGCATAGGCCCGGGGGGAGGAGCATGGCGACTTCCCTGCACCGGCACAGGAGGGGTGAGTTGGCCCCGGGGCAGGCATGCACGGGGTTTCCCTGCACCGCGGGGCTGGGAAGGGGGGAGTGAGCCGAGCCCGGAGGAGGCACGTGCCGGCTTCCCTCTGGGGGGCAGGGAATCCTGGGAGGAGGCAGATGCAGGGCCTAGTATTTTATTTAAAAATGAAGCCTGGCCAACAAACCCCAAATTGGGGCCAAGCCCCCATCTGGCCACAGCATCATAACACTCCTGCATTCCCCTTTCCCCCAGACCCTACATCTGAGCCTATCACACACTGGAACCCTGTGCCCTGAGCCACTCACATACCGCAACCCAAAATCCTGAACCCTCATATCCAGAAGTCTGTGGCTTGCTTAGTACCCTAACCCTACATCTGACCCCAACACTGCCCGGCCTGGCACCCCCTTCCCGAGCCAGTGTCCCCTTATCCACCTTCTCCTGCATCCAGATTTCCTCCCAGAGCTTGCACCTCTCACCCCTTCCCACACCCAAATCCCTCATTCCCATCCCAGAGCCTACACATCCTGTCTCAACCCAGCAAGGTTACGGCTAGACTGCAGGAGTTTTTCAGGATTCTGGAGATATCCCAGAAAAACACTTCTGCATCCAGGGATGCGTTTGCTCTTCCGCTTCTTTTAGTGGAAGAGCAAACATGATCTTTCAGTCACCCCTATATTCCTCTTTCCACGAGGAATAAGGGGGCTTCCAAAAGAAGGGGTTTTTCTGACATTTGGTCCAGTCTAGACAGGCCAAATGTTGGAAAAATCTCTTCCTACAGAAGAATTGGGAAAAAAGCAGCAGTATAAGGGTTGGGGATAGCAAGTGATGGAGAGGAGGAGAATAGAGAGGGTGGGGCTTCAAGGAAGGGGCGGGGTGGTAGATCTTGGCTTGTTCTCTCATTTAAAAAGTGATCTTGGATGTAAAAAGGTTGGAGACCACTGCCATAGTCATAACGCCTCTGATAAGGGGCATACCGTTGTCTCCTGGAAGGGGGAGTGTACATCCCCAAGGTGAGTAAGGTAGTGTGTGAATCCTTACTTGAGTGAAGCACACTGTATGTCTTCTCGGCAAATAATTTGTTTTTGTAAAACAGTAAGTCCTCCACTTTGTTTTGCAGGTCTCTGGGGACTCCTGCCATCTGAAGATAAGAGGCCCGTCTCATTACTACCACAGTAGCAGTCGACCAAGTCGCTGTGTCCTCAACATCCATTGCTATTTATAAACCTGCTATGGTGGAGGCGTACCCATCTTGTACGACCAATTTGAAAATGGGACTCTGACTCAGGGAGATGATCTAAGAGCGATGTTAGTTTGGTAGAATTATCAAAGTTATGATTTGATAAACACACCGTAATTTGCTATTCTAAGCAGGAGTGTTGCAGATATGTAGACTTTCCTGCCAAATAAATTTAGCCTCTTACTCTCTCTGTCAACGGTGGGGTTTTTGTATTATGGTGTTTTCGATCGCTATTGTGCAGCATCGAGCACCAGGGAGTTGGGCTGGGGCTGGGTGAATGAAAATTCCATCCCCTTAGGCGGCACAAAGTACTTCTTGTCCGCTTGCTTACTGGTGGGCAAAGCAGATGCAGGGGTTTGCCATATTTCATCTGCTACCTCGAGTGTAGCCTCATCCAAGGGAATGGCTATCTTGGAGCTGTGTGTTGGTTGGAGATTCTTGAGGAGATGATGTTGTTTCTCCTGTATCTCTGCCAACTGCACTTCCAGGCTCACTGCCACCCTCTTGAAGAGCTTTTGAAATTGTTTGAGGTCGTCGGGAGGAGAGATGTTTCCCAGAATAATGGCCACATCAGGTGAAGAGGAGGATTGGTCTGTCAGGGAGATGTCAGGTGGATGCTCATCTATGTCAGAAGCTTGCCCCTCCTCTAGTTCTGACCGTTGCAGCTGTGGTGATGCAGTTTCTGGACTGGAGCGGGGGCTGGGGCAGGTGAATGCCTAGAGGACATACATTCACATAAAGATCTTCCCCTGGACCTAGATCTATAATGATAGGAATAATGATGAGGCGAGTAGTGATAGTAATAGTCGTGGTGCTAGTATGTCCTGTCAAGCAGTGACTGTCTCTCAAGGTGCGAGTGTCTGTAGTCTTCCCAGTGCGCCGCTCGTGGTGATTGTGGTGAATGGGAGCGGGTGTGTGAGATCCTGGATGAAGGCGATGGGGAGACAGAAAAACAGCAGTGGGAGTAATGGGCGTGGTCTCTCGGTGCCCTGAGCAATGGGGATGGTAGTGTGGGGAGCGAGGAGACATGCGCCTTTCTGTAGGGTGAGATCTCAGCATCGGTGACCTCATTGCCGGCGGTGAGGGCGATGGTGCCGGAGAGAAAGTAGGTGAAGGAGAATGAGGTGTAAGACTTCGGTGCTGAGGTTTTTTCGATGCCGACTTCCTCACTGCCACATTGTCTGCTTGTGGGCTTGCTGCTGATGGTGCCAGTGGTAGTGACGTTGGTGCTGGCAGTTCCGCCAATGAATGCGGCACAGATGTGTCTGTCGGTGCCAGAGGTTTAGTTGTAGGAGCTGCTGTTGCCGAAGTCACTCTCGGTTGTGCCAGTGTGTGTGGTGTTGGCACCACAGTCATCGACTTTTTCCTTTTGGAAGTCAAGACTGCTCTAGATTGGGAAGCAGCAATGTGGGACGTGCCAGGCTTGTCCCCAATGCTCAATCTGCTCTAGTAGGCAACACCCTGACTTTCTTGGGCAGAGTGGCAGTAGGAAATGAGGCTCTGTGGTTTTGAGCCGGCTGGTCAGAAGAGGCTATGGAATCTGATCTAGTGGGCTGGAAAGACTTATCAAAGAGGATCATTCACAACCTCATCTCCCTATTTTGGTGGGCCTTCACCATTAATTTACTGCAATGAGGGCACTTTTGTGGAACATGAGCCTCGCCAAGTCAACGAATGCAAGCCGAATGCCCATCAGAAGCGGGCATGGCTTCACGACATGTGTCACACTTTTTAAAACCTGGGGAGCTGGGCATTTTAAATGTTCTTCAGTTAGGTTTTATTTTTTTTAACAAAGTCCTCAAACCGTAGGGAAAGGAAGAAGGTATTTATCTATATATCTATAAAGATCTTATATAACTAGCTACATAACGAAGAAAGAAAGTTTTTTTTTTAAATAACAAATGAAGGTATTAGTTAAGTAACTATTAATTATTAAATATAACACTACGAAAACAAGTTTGAACACTCTCACGAATAAGGAAAAAGGGTGAGGAGACCGGTTCACTCTGTCTGAAGCCTGGGGCGGTTGAGAGGAACTGGCGGGAGCCGGACCTCTTGCGTGTACAAAAGAGCGGTGTCCCTGTGGGTACTCCAATCAGATGACTTAGTAGCAGTACCTGTCATAAAGTGGTGAGCATTGGAGTCATAAACTTAACAGTAACAAGTCACTGGGACCAGATGGTATTCACCAAAGAGTTCTGAAAGACCTCAAATGTGAAATTGCGGAACTATTAACTGTCGTTTGTAAAGTATCCTTTAAATTAGCTTCTGAACCTAGTGACTGAAAGATAGCTAACATGATGCCAATGTTTTAAAAAGGCTCTAGAGGTGATCCTGGCAATTACAGACTGGTAAGTCTAACGTTAGTACCAGGCAAATTAGTTGAAACTATAGTAAAAAATAGAATTGTCAGACACATAGATGAACATAATTTGTTGAGGGAAAGTCAACATGATTTCTGTAAAGGGAAATAATACCTCACTAATCTACTAGAGTTTTTTCGAGGGAATCAACAAACATCTGGACAGGGGGGATCCAGTGGTTATAGTATACTTAGATTTCCAAAAAGCCTTTGACAAGGTCCCTCACCAAAGGCCCCTGAGTAAAGTAAGTTGTCATGGGATAAGATGGAAGGTCCTTTCATGGATTGATAACTGGTTAAAAAACAAGAAACAAAGGGTAGGAATAAATGGTAAGTTTTTTGAGTGGAGAAAGGTGGGATTCCCCAAGGGTCAGTCCTAGGACTAATCCTATTCAATATAATTATAAATGATCTAGAGAAAGGGGTAAACAGTGAGGTGTCAAAATTTGCAGATGATACCAAACTGCTCAGGATAGTTAAGACCAAAGCAGACTGTGAAGAGCTTCAAAAGGATCTCACCAAAATAAGTGACTGGGCAACAAAATGGCAAATGAAATTTAATGTTGATAAATGTAAAGTAATGCACACTGGAAAAAATAATCCCAACTATACATATAATATGATGGGGACTAATTTAGCTACAACTACTCAAGAGAGAGGTTTGGAGTCATTGTGGATAATTCTCTGAAAACATCCACTCAGTGTGCAGCAGCAGTCAAAAACACAAATAGAATGCTAGGAATCATTTTAAAAAGGATAGAGAATAAGACAGAGAATATCTTTTTTCTTCTAATATAAAACCCTGGTACACCCACATCTTGAATACTGTCTACAGATGTGGTCACCTCATCTCAAAAAAGATACATTAATATTGGAAAAGGTTCAGAAAAGAGCAACAAAAATGACTGGGAGTTTGGAATGGGTTCCATATGAAGAGAGATTAAAAAGACTTGGACTTTTTATTTTAGAAAAGAGGGGACTGAGGGATATAGAGGTCTATAAAATCATGATTTTTTGGTGTGGAGAAAGTGAATAAGGAAAAGTTATTTACTTATTCCCACATTCTCCCCATTGAGTCCCGACATGACTCACATTTCTAAAAAGCAGGGGAGCCTGGCATGTCGAACAAATGAGAAAGTTCAAATGGGGGGGAAAAAACAAAGTAGGAAGGTAAAAAATAAAAAAGGAAAAACCCAAGGAAGCAGGATATTTTCCCTAAAACAGAGAAGTAGGTAGAACTAAGTATAAACTGACAAACTATGAACAACCATTTAAACTAACTAGACTATTTTACTCTCTTCTGTCAGAAAGGAGAGCACTACTGCGGCTCCGTCTTCAGCGGAGGACAGTAGAAAAGGAACAGAGGGAGGCTTGCACCACGCATGTACCTAACAAACAAAAACAGCACAAGATGGCAAACGTGCATGCGCAGCGCGGGAGGCACTGCTAGGCAAACATCTCTGATCAGTGACACGAGAATGCACTGAGACCTAAGTGGAGCACCCACAGGGACACCACTTGAGGAAGAATAATCTGATTTCATCTAAGCAGACATTCCCTATCTACTCACATATCTGTGCTTCAAGATTCAGTCCATTCCCATGCCCAGTACTCTTTGTAGCATGCTAGTCCTACCAGGTTCAATTCAACTTGTTTCCTCAGCTGCTGGCTTAAAACTCATACAAAGGAAAACAGCAGGCAGGTCCCTTTCCATTCAAATGTTTCTCTACCAAGAGGGCGGCCCTTACTGAGGTGTCATGCACTTCAAGACATGGAAGTGGGGCACGCGCCGTACACAGATCCAGGAAGGTGGCTTTCTACATCAGAAAATTCTGTACCCCCTGCCCGTCATCCCAGAACTGCACAACGATGTGCTCCCACCAATCAGTTCTTGTTTCCCAAGCCCAAAGGTGACAGTCCACTGTGTGCAGTAGCTCCATGAATGCTTAAAGCAACCTGGGGTTGTTTCTCTCCCTTGCACACAGCAGGTCGGGCAATTCTGATTTCTGTTAAGATTGGGAGCTCATGATACACTGCCTCACCATTCATGGTGTGTTCGCTACAGGACAGAGCAATGCAGGATCCATCCTTTAGGACAAAGGTGGTGGTCACACAGTGAACAGGAACCATTGGAAAATGCCACAGGATAGAGTTGGGAGCCCATGGAATGCTGGGATGGAAAGAACTGCATCATGGGATGTTGAGCTCACACCCATGATGCATTGCCATCCACTGCGCCTTCCCACAACTCCTAGCTGCAGAATGGAGTAAGTAGCGCGATTGGTACCCAGAGGGCACTGTTTTCACTGTCAGTGCACCACGTGTGACTGTGCTCTGAGGACACAAGGAGCGTAGTGTGAACATGCAACAGCGATGAAAGTTCAGCACTTGTTGATCGTCATCATAACTTCTATCAAAAACTCTGTGAGGTAGACAAGGCTTGAGATTGCCCTGTGGGGCAGGACACAGAGGGACTCACCTCAGCAGCAGGACCTGCCCTTGTGCTCCCACCACGATGTCCGGCAGCCCATCCCCCGTCAGGTCTGTCCCGCCACTGACGGCCTGGCCAAAGTAGTGCAGCCTGCTGGGGAACTGTGCCCCCTCTATGCGCTGTGGGGCAGAGAGAGCAGTAAGGTGTGCGGGAGGGATGGCTGTTCTGTAAAGTGGGCACCACAGGGAAAGGGACAGGGACAGAGCGAGTGTCCTGTATAATGGGTATAAGGGGGCAGCAGAGGGTGAGGGATGGGAAAAGGGCAGCTAGGGGCTCCTAGGCACAAGGAGTCTATGGGGCCCCATGATGCCACTTCAGGACTGTGTGCTGACCTGACTGTACTGAGGGCTGAGGCCTCCCTTTTCCCCATGAAAGATGTACAAGGTCCCACGATTCTCATTCTCCATGGGAGCCCCGATGGCCACGTCCATCTGTCTGTCCCCGTTGATGTCCCCGATTTCAGACATGCTGGCCCCAAAGCGCCCGGACACCCGCCCTGTCTGCCCCTGCAGGGTCTTGCTGCAGTTCAGCGTCACCTCCTGCAGGCCCATCCAAAGAGACACAAGGGGAAAGGATCAGCATTTGCTGTCATCAAAGATGCCCACTGCCTGGCTCCTTTCCCTGGTCCCAGTAGCACAGTGCCCCCTAGAGCTGCTCTGGAGCACTGGAGTCAGTATTGAATGGGGGGGAAGAGCACCCCCTACTGTTTCCTTGAGCCCCCCTTCTGCTATTGCCATGCTAATTACCACAGCATCACAGCCCCACAGCCCTCCAGTCAAACAAGAAACCCAGGACTCCACCTTCTCCATTGCACCGTCCTCTTTCTTACCGGCCAGTTAATCAGGCAAACATAGACCCGCCCTCCAG
Organism: Pelochelys cantorii; assembly: GCA_032595735.1. Classification (NCBI taxonomy): domain Eukaryota; kingdom Metazoa; phylum Chordata; order Testudines; family Trionychidae; genus Pelochelys; species Pelochelys cantorii. The sequence continues at coordinate 5,033,772 of CM064329.1, forward strand.
TCGAAGGTGTGTGGTACATGGGGGCTCCGATCAGAACCAGGTCTGTGTTCCCATCTCTGTTCAGGTCCACAGCACTCAGTGTACTCCCAAAATATGAGCTGGTCTGGAGGGACAAATAAGTCACCCCCTCAGTTTAGTCCCCTCCTCCCACTGGGACCCTTGTAGCTCTTAGGGGATAAAGATTCAGCCCCAATGTCCATTCCATCTTTAGCCTCAACCTCCCTCAGAACAGCAGGTGGAGCCATCGCTGTAAGTGTTCTTGAACTTATAGGCAGTTAGATTTTTGAAGAGCTGAGATGCTAAATGCTAACTGTGGTTAGACCTAAATTGGTCTCGCACAAGTCAACATTATAACAATGGCTGAGTCAGAGAATAAGTTTTGTTTAGGTGGCATTTACAGATAGTTAGAGCTTAGAGAAATTCACTATGTTACTGTTGTGTGATCTTTTCCAGACACTGTTACTATCACCAGTAATGTTATATTCCTTGCCCAAATCTCTCTAGCCCAGATCCACAAAGGTACTTATGTACTTAACCCCCAGACTTAGCTGCCACTGTGATCCACAAAACCCCTGCATGGCTGCCACTGATTTCAGTAGGTGCCTAAACTGACATGGTGCCTAAGTTTCTTCAGTAGAAGCTTCTTTGTTCCTGTCTCAAGGGCAGGGCATGTGCCTTACGGTCTCACTCTAAACATGCAGTTGCCTGTTGGCATTTCCCCCACATCCCACCCAGCACTGTCCACAAACTGGGATAAGACAAGAGCTCCTCCACCTTTGGTACATTTGGTCATTGGGGAAGGGCTGGACCAGGGGTCTGGTATTTCCCATATCAGAGCCCTGACCTCTGACCTGTGGGATATTCTCATGTGGACTCTTTCAAACTTCCCTGTTAAAGTTGTTCCATTTCAAATGACTAATTCAGTCTCATTTGGGCCAGAGAACATGTGCAAATGACAACCGCTCTATGCCCAGTGGTCAGAGCATTCCTTGAGAAAGGAATGATCCCTGGTGAAAGCCTTCTCCCTAATCAGGGATTTGATCAGCCATTGCCCAAGTCCCAGATGAGGACTCTACAGAACAGGGGTGGGCAATAATTTTTTGCTGGGGACGACTTCAAAAATTTTGAAGTGCCCCTGGGTCGCACCAGAAGTGGCGGGGCCTCAAACAGAAGAGGTGGGACCAGGATGCTTTAGGATTCCCCACCCACGGACCATGATTAGTCTGGGGCTGGGGGAGCCCCTTTGCCCCCCTTTCCCACTAAGCAACCATGCCCCTGGTGGTGAGAAGAGACTTTCCGTGCTCCCCCACCCTCAGGCTAGTCACGGTCTGGAGGCGGGGGAGCATGCAAAGCCTCCTTCCACTCTGCCAGGAGCACATGGCACTTTGAAGCGCCGCATGCTCTTGGCAGGGAGGAGGAAACTTTGTGCACTTCCCCCTGCCCCCAGGCCCTAATTAGCCTGGGGGTAGGGGGAGCGGCAGGGCCTCTGTGGGTGGGATCAACCCACTTGGTGAGCCGGATCTGGTCCGTGGAGGCCTTTTTGCCCACTGCTGATATATAGGGAGGCTATCGCAGGAAATCCTCTCTTGTCTCCATAAGCTGGTTTGTGAAGATCTTGGCAGCTCTGAACATGCCTATTGGGTGAGGCACAACCGGTGAATTAGATGGAAGAGTGCCCATCATTCCTCCGTGCATCAAGCACAGGCACATGCAGCTGGCTCCTTGCAGCATCACAATGCTTAAATCCATTGGTGGGTCTGGTTTATCCCCTGCCTGCGGCTCTCTCACTGAATTGCTGGTGAAGGCGAAGCCAAACACAAACATTACAAAATGTCAACATGTATCCACTTCCGCCAGCCCCTCCCCCATACCCACATTACCTGCTCTCCCAACAGCTCCAATTGGGGTACCCATTCCTCATCCTTGGCATCTCGGCTGAACAGAATGACTTTGCCGATGCAGTGGCAGAGAGAGATCCCAACCACGTAGCTGCTCTGCCCATTGGCTGTGATGACCTGGAATGAATAACCTCAAAGGAAAACAGAGACATGGGGAGGTGAGATGGGAAACAGCCATGCAACTATATGACGGGTTGGGTCTCCCTATGTGGGATGCCACCTGATGTTCTGGAGTTTCATTGAGTCTCTCTGGCTCCACCTGCCTGGATTCTCTCTTCCTATTCTGCTGAATTAGGCTTTTGGCTTCTTGCTAAGTAGGGCACACCCAGCTGCAGAGACAGACTGAAGTCAGCTCTGTGTGACAGGACTCACCTGGAACTCACGTAAACACCCTTTTTTGGTGATAAACCCAAAATCCTCCTGCCATGCTCTGTATAGAGAGGCCTGCACTGCACAAGCTCATCAAAATTCACCCTCTCCCTCAATGTGGAGAGAGGCCTGCACAGCTCCTTGCACCTCCCAGACACGAATTGCACAATCTGTCTTATACTGTAACCAAGAATTAAGTTTATTCACAACAAAAAGTGAATGTTTTCTTGGGGATTATAGGGAAGAGCAAACAGAACAAAGCAGATCACCCGAGTAAATAAACAAACTGCCAACTGTGCTGAGCACACTAGACAGGTAAGACAGAAATGAGCAGATTTCTCACCCTGAGTGATAAACAGGCAGCAGATTTTTAAGCACAAGAGGCCCTGGCTTTCCCAGGCTTCCACACTCAGCTAAAAATCCTGCCAGCCTGAGACCATCACTTTCTGCAGTTCAGTCCTTGCCTCTCAGGAGTTGCCAGGTGTGTTGTTGTAGGGAGAGTGAAGCTCCCTCCTTGATGTCATTGTTCCCATTTTAAACCTTTCACCCACTTGCTAGAAACTTCTTTTTCAGACAGTTCCCCTTGTGTCATGCTATCTCGGAGAGGTTTCTATTGCACCCAGTTCCTGGGGTAACCCTGGTACTTGTGCACACTGCTCCAATGACATTGTTTGGCCTTTTAGTGTTGTACCTGGAAAGCTGCTGCTGGGGGGTGTTGTGAACCTCACCACATGTTTCAGAAACCTGTACACAGCCAAACACCACAGCTTCCCACACAACAACAACACAAACTATCCAAGAAGATGCTCATGTTTAGCAGAGCAAGACTTTTAGAATGATCCGTTACAGGACACCCTTGGTACAAACATCTCCTCCTTACATGACAGCGGGGGATATGGAGGTGTCACAAACAGGGCTACACAAGGATCCCTTTCCCAGAATTGAGGTGCAGAGTCATCCCAATGGGGGGCCAGGACTGGGCAACCCCCTCAAAGTGCCATTGGCATGGGGCCTGAGGTAACCCCCCTGCCATAATCCCCCCTCCCACCTCACCTCTGCTCTGCCACTTCTCTGCTCCTTTCCCCAACCCCATCCCAGCTCCACCCCATCCTGCCACTCACCCTCACTGAACTCCTTAGCAAAAGCCCCCTCCCTGAGTGACATGACCTGGGGGATTACTGAGAAGCCTGGAGCAAGGCAGCAGGGGTGAGCCCCTCCCCCCTACCCCCTCCCCCCCCCCCACACACACACTCACTGAGGCAGTGGGAACAGGAGTGACCTAGCAACCTGTTCCACCCCACCACCCAGCTCAGCCCAGCAGTGGGAAACAGGGCACCCTGGCCCTGGCCCTGGCATGCACTATGCAAGGTTCGGGGGAGCTTTCTGGGATCAGAGAAGGTAATGGACAGGGGTTTGCGGGGGAAATGGAGGTACAGAGCCCCTTACAAAGGATAAATAGACACAAATCAGGCATCGAAAATGGTAGCACACACAAACCTGTGGGGAAACGTTTTCCTTGGCCACTCAGTCACAGATTTAATTTCACCACTCAATTAGAGAGTGAGAGACTGCAGAACTGGAGTTCATTTCATGTTTGAGACTTATCCCTGGGCTTGAAGAAGGATATTAACTGGTCAATGCACTACAAAGGCAATTTCTCCTGCCTTTGACATCCACATTTCACATCAATAGCTATGAACGGAACACATCCAACCTACTTAATTCACTTCATTAACAAGGGTCCTACAAGTGACAAATAGCTGTTTTTGTTGTTATATATCCCCTGGATTCTGTATATCCATTTCAACTCAACTGATGAAGTCAGTTTTGCACACGAAAACTCACGAAAATTATACCTTTGTTCATCTCCAAGGGGCCACCCTACTTGCCTTTTTTAAAGTTACAGACTAATCTGAGAGCACTTTAGGAGACAGGAAATGTGACCTGATCACAGACAAGTAGATTAAAAAAAAAATCCAAGTAAAAAACTGGAGAATAAGCCATTTAACATCTAAAATGGATGCATTAGCACATGGAGTTTTCCAGAAATAGTTAACAGCAGAAGAGAAAGGTTCAGAGCTAATAGTATAACCGTTCTCAAATATATTTACATACTAGTTCAGTTTTCCTTTTCTATGTTCTCTCCTAAAGTCCCTCTGGGGCACCTGACATTGGCCACTGTCAGCAGACAGGACGCTGGGCTAGATGGAGCTTTGGTCTGACCCAGTCTGGCCATTCTCATGTTCTTATGTAGTCTCTAAGGATTTTCAGATAGGATTGCTCAGGGATAGCATCCCCACATTCAAATCCCAAAAGAACTAAAGACGTGAATTTAAACAAACAACTTGATAAACACTTATGACAAAGAAACAAACCGTAATCTCCTTGTTACAGCACAACATGGCTGGTTGATAATCTACCAACACTATCACCAGAGTTATGCATAAACATAAACAAGGAAAAAATAAAATCTGAACTGTCAGTCCCCACAGAAAACACATTGGGAAGAAGCAGAGAGGACACATAGAGTCCTGCAAATCCATGGTTATTCATGGGTATCTGCATCTATGCATGGCTCTTTTTTGCAGATGTCAATGCCGATACCAATTTTGTATCTCTATGTGGCTCTGTCTATATACAGTAGTCTTCTGTGTCTGAAACAACATCTTCCCTTCCCTTGCCTGGAGGAATCTTCAGTTGCAAACCAGGCAGACTCTTTCTTTCTGCACTGAAACCACTGCTAGCCAGCTAACTGATTCACCAGTCATTCCGTTAAGTTTTAAAAAACCTGTTACAAGAAAGTACAAACCTGAGAATAGTGAAGCAGAAATGACTCCTTCCCCATTGCTCCATTGAAAGGAAAGTTGGTGAATCAAACTAGTTGGGACAATTTAAGTAAAATGGCTTGGCTAAAACAAAAACAACATTCAAAGCAAACACTTAAAATAGAAAAAAATTATTTTCCTTCCTCGTCTCACTACAATCAGCATTGCCCATGTGCCCTGTTCGAGGGTGAACATCGCTCACTGGCTGCCAAGTGCTCTGGGAGAGGGACCCCAGCCTGCTCTCTGCTCCTGGCTTAGCCTCTCCCAGCTCACGTGAGCCTTAGTATCTGCCCTGCCTGCTCACTCTGGAGTCTGATCCCAGCAACAAGGTGCAGGGAGCCTTTTGGAGCAGCCCCCAAACTACCCCACTCAGTTCCAGAAGGTTCTGAGTGTGGAGAGCTAAACCCACCTAGCAATACTGACCCAGACACGACTCACTCCTACCTCCTCCCACAGGTCTCTTAAAGAGAGATCTCCCCGCTAGGCACATGGGTGATGTGCTAACCATACAATCTGCCACTCCACATGGAATTACCCAGACACTTCTATTCAAACACGCTGGATTCATTAAAACATGTTTATTAACTTGTAATGAATCCAAGTAATTAGGCATAAAAGTCTGAAACAATTATAAGGAAAATAAAGATGACAGCTGTATAGGAACTGGGAATGGCGCTGTCATTACAATAGGTAATTTTCCACTTGGTATTCTCACCTTATTCACCCTGATTGAATTAGCTCTGATGTAACACTCCCATCTCTGTACCCCTACTATCTGATTCTTTTTCTTTCACTTCATGCATCAGAAATGAAATGACTCATGAAAGCTTATGCCATAAAATTGTTAAGCACTAATAAATGTAAAAACAACAGTCTAGTGGCACCCTAATGACTAACTTAACAGACTAGATCAGATTCAATCAAAGTTTTTCACTACATGCTTTCAGGTCAAAGCATGTAGGTTTGGCTTCCTTCCTCAGCTTCCAGCAAATACTTCCTTTCTCTTTTCAGGAGAAAGATGGGGAGGGAGGGCAGAGCGTAATCATCAGCAAACATCAGTTTTTTCACACACAGACACACATACAGACACACACGCACACACCCCAATGACAAAATGTTTCTGTTGAGAATACAAATAAGAAGTTAGGCAGCTCAGACAAATTATTGCTGGAAAATGTATCAGAGTACCACCTAGTTTACTGTGAATAAAACTTGTGAACATGGAGGTGTCGTTGCGGCTGCTTTCAGGATAAACACTTTAGATCATTTCCTATCAAAATCACAGAAAGGGAACTAGAATCTAGTCAAGTCTAATCTGAGTACCGATTAGCTCAAGCTGGCACCAGGGCGCGTTTTGCTGGTGGGAGGGTGGACAGTGACCAGTTTTTCCGCATCTTGAAGGTGGCAAACACAAAGGGGCAGGGTGGATCTGGAGCAGCCCAGCGGGAGGCAAAGCCAGGGCGTGTGGGTGCATGGGGGGCTATTGTGTGGGGACGTCAGAAGCAGGGGAGTTGCCATCGGTGGCGCTCTGGGTCGGGCCAGCCCCCTCACGCTCCACAGCGTCCATATCTCCATGTACTGGCACACTTGAAGAAGCCAAACTGGAAGCAGACAGAAGGGAGATGGTGAGAGCCAGAGGGATACAGGCTCGGCACAGGAGGGGGAGAGATGGGCTGTGGGAACCTTGGAAGGAAAGACACTTGCCTTGCCCCCCCCCCCCCGCATTATCTGGGAGCACCACAGGTCCCAGCCCTGGAGTGATAGGCTATGGAGGAGGGGTATGAACCCTGCCCCCTCTCACCTTGTAGAGGGCAGCAGCGATGCCACCCAGCAGGACCAGGCCTCCCACGCTGCTGCTCATGACCATGGGCAGGTAGCTAGAGACCTCGGAGTGTTCCACCATTGTCTGCACCTGGCGGGAGGAACCATGAGATAGGAACCCAGGACTCCTACCACCACCACCACCACCCCCACCCCCACCTCTGCTCTAAACCCCCAGATTCCACTTCCTTCCAGAGCAGGGACAGGAGACCTGACTCCCAGCTCTAACCACTAGCCCATGCTCTCTCTATCCCGGCACGGTCACTCTGATACCTGGCGCAGGACGAATCCCTCCTTCTGGGTGTATTTCTTCTCCTCGTATTCAATCCGGGCCTCACTCACCAGGGTCACTTTCTGCTGCTGAGTCTGGAACAGAGAAACTCCCTGTCCCTGACCGGAAATGACACCGACCCGCTCAGAGCGTCATCCCAGAGGTCCCAGAGCAATTGACAGGCCGGTCGTACAGGCGCAATCCCTGGCCCAGCGCTGAGACGCAGCCTCCTCTGGGGAGGGCACCGAGGCCAGGAGGCAGAGGCAGCTCTCGTACCTGGGAGACCCACTGGAAGCTGACGTTCCCTTTGATCATGAACTCCAGTGGCTGCTGCATTTCCAGGGAGGTGATTGTGCACCGGATCTTCTTACAGGTGGCCACGGAGCAGTCCTGGGGCGGAAGGATATTGCCGGGTGAGGCAGGGATGTGCAGGGATTCCGCATGGCCATGGGGGTCTGGGTCTGTCTATAGCAGGAGGCCTTCCCCAAGCCCAGTCCCCCACTCGCTGTCTGTGTTCGTGCAGAGGAAAGGGGCTGCTGGTACCATACTGGCCTGAACTCACCAGCAGGGGGTGCTCGCTCATCTGCTTCACAACATCCTTCGAACCAGATGTTCCTGCCTCACTGGTGCACTGAGCCAGCTGGGGCTGGGGGCAGAGGAGGGAGAGGGAGGAAGGAGGGAGAGACACACAATGTTAATGGGAGGGGAAATGCGACATGGGACCTTTTCACTCTTGGGGCGCCGGTTCCAATCCAGGCCCAGGGCAGGTAACTGCTGTTTGGGGGGTGGGGACATTAGAGCCACCCTTACCCATACGCACAATACACCACTGCATAGGACACCCGAAAATGTGGGGCACCCCTAGGTTTTAATGTCCACCCAGCTATTATTCCTGTCCCTGTTCTGTGGCTCTGCTTCCTCGGGAGAGGATTTAGCTGGATGGAAAGTAACAAAGATGGGCAGAAGCATCAGGGGGAGCCGAGTTCATCTGTCTAGGATAAACTTCAAAAACAACAAATGGTCTGGTAGCACGTTATAGACGAACAGAACATGTAGATGGGGTCATGAGCTTTCATGGGCACAGCCCACTTCTTCAGATGACCGGAGTTTTGAGTTTAGGATGTTACATACTAGCTCCGCTTTCCCTTTGGTATTTACACACCCACTGCCTTCCCTCCTGCTACATATTTTTTCCTTTGGATCTACATATTATTAGGTGCTACCAGATTATTTCTTGTTTTTTTAAGTTTATCCTGGACAGACTAACTCGGCTCCCCCTCTGAAGCTTTTGAATTGACTGTGTTCATCCACGGGGCCTTCATTTAAAATGTGCTTTCACAACATTCATTTGTGTGTTGCCGAACATTATCTCGACAATATCATCATTCCCACGCCCCAGGCTTCCAGTATAATAGTACTTTGTAGAGCCCCATAAATCCTAAGGAGAGTCCTGGGGCACATGGGATCTCCACTCCGCTACCCTGGCCAGGCAGCCTGTCCCAGCAGGGGGCGCTGTGGTGCACAGCAGGTGTCACAGGGCCTGTCTCTCACACACAAGCCCAGGGAGAGGCAGGTACCTTGGAGGGGACGACCTCAGAGGCGTCCCACACACGGACCCCGCTCAGCTCCACGGGGAACTGGAACGTGACCGACAGGGGAACGCTTCGCTGCCGCAGGTTCTTCACCTGGAAGAAACAGACTCCTCATAGGAACTGCAGGGAGAGAACCTGGTAGCTCTGATCCCCAGGCCCTGGCTCTACCTCTCACATCTCACTCCCCTCCCAAAGCTGGTGTCATGGCTCCTTCCCCACTCTGGCATGATAAATGCAGAAGTGGGGGCCAGCAAGTGTACCCCAAAGCCTTATCTACCAGGCTTTGGCATAAACTTCCCCCAAAATCTTAAAACCCTAGATTTTGGGAATAAAACTTCCGCTGCCACCACCCAAATATTAATAAATAGACCAGGGGAGAGACCACTTGGGAAATCGCACCCAAAAATAAAAATCAGGGCACACAATTAACCAATGCTAGGTTCATAAAAAGGAAGGAGAAAGAACTTTTATGATTACAACAATATTCCTGTTTCAAGCATAATGACTAGACATAAAGGTAACAAAATATACACATGGAGAAACTCCACGAGCCTAGAACTGAGTTACAAAGGAAAGCCAAAACATCTTTTAAGCAGTCCCAGACATCAGATCCCATACCCAAACCTTAAAACAATAAAAACCTAATGTATTTATCTAAACTTTACCCTACTTACAGAAAGTGAAGAATTGTTTCTTGGAGAGAGAGAGACATGTTTGTCCCTCTCTGTAGCTGCAGAGGACTCACCAAGGGTATGTCTAGACTACATGCCTCTGGCGACAGAGGCATGTAGATTAGGCTACCCGGCATAGGAAAATGAAGCGGCAATTTAAATAATCGCCGCTTCATTTAAATTTAAATGGCTGCCACGCTGAGCCGATCAGCTGTTTGTCAGCTCAGCGCGGTAGTCTGGACGCTCCGTGGTCAACATCAAAGGCATTTGTCAACCTCCCCGGTATGCCTCGTGGGATGAGGTTTACCGGGGAGGTCGACAAATGCCTTTGATGTCAACCGCGGAGCGTCCAGACTACCACGCTGAGCTGACAAACAGCTGATCGGCTCAGCGCGGCAGCCATTTAAATTTAAATGAAGCGGCGATTATTTAAATCACCACTTCTTTTTCCTATGCTGGGTAGCCTAATCTACATGCCTCTGTCGCCAGAGGCATGTAGTCTAGACATACCCTGAGAGACAAAGGAGGGAAAAACCCAAATTCCTTTGTCCCAGTTTGAAATTCCTACCTACACTCCTATTGGCCACTCCACCTGACTAGGTGTAGTTAACCCTTTAGTACCCAGGCTGCTGGCTAACCCTCATAATCATGACAGCTGGGGAGAGAATCCAGGAGTCCCGCCCCCGCCCCCGCCCCCGCCCCCTCTCCCCCCCGTGCTCTAACCCCCTAGATCCAGCTGTCACATTACTGGATTTTAAGGGGAGCAGCCAAGTTAACCCTGCGCCCATGGGGGGGTGTTTTTCCCAAAAGTTGGTACAAAGGGGGCCATGTGAGGTGTCAAATGAAAGCTTACCTTCTACTGAGTCTGTATATTCTATTCATGTAATTGTATAATATCTGTGTGTGCAGAGCTATAAACATGTACTCTGTATGGATACTGGAAGTTTCTCTGTATGTAGTTGAGCAATGGGTTCAGCCTATGGACATGCTAATTAGCAAGGCTCCAGGGACAACAGGTCTCTTAAGTACCAGAGACCCACCTGGGAAGGAATCTAGATGCCTGGTGGCCATCTTTTCATCCTTTTCACCCCACAAAGGTTATGGAGCATACAGCAGGCAGCTATGACTGTAGGAATGTTTTCTTCACTTAGATCTCACTTGCCATAATGGCATCACCAGTGCACTTTCAATCTGCCAAAGGCACATTCCACCATCATTCTGCGACTACTCAGTCTGTTCTTGAAGCACTCCTAGCTGCTGTCCAGGTTTCCCATGTAAGACTTCATGAGTCATGGGAGTAAGAGATACGCTGGGTCTCCCTGGATCACTATGTGCATTCCAATATCCCTCACTACAATCTTTTGATACGGACAGAAAGTCACTGCTTGCAGCTTTCCCTTCAGGCCAATGTTTCTGAAGTTGTGAGCATCATGCACCTTTCCAGATCTTCCATCGTTGATGCCAGCAAAACACCCACAGTTATCCACAAGGGCCTGCAATACCAGAGAGAAGTGCCCCTTTTTTGTTTATATAATCCACCAAAAATAGTCCAGGGCCAAAACTGGAATGTTCATTCCGTCTATCGCCCTGCTGCAGTTGGGAAATTCTATTTCCACAGTGCCATCCTCTATTTCATTCACAATGCCAAGAGTCACTGTCAGGGCTGTTCCTCACTCTGGCCTTCCGAGTGCAGAAGTTGGGAGCCCGCAAGAAACCTTAAAAATACCTTGCCTCTATAAGACTATGCTTTAAAGATACCCAAGGTCATAGATTCCCTGGCTTTGGGAGGTAGCTGCCACCCAAGTGAGGAAAAAAACCTTTCTTCTTAAACCCAGAAAGAACGAACTTGGGAATTTCTTCCAGAGGGGTACCCCAAGGTATTTTATCACAAGAGAGCTTGAAAAAATAAAACAAATTTTAATCTCTGATAGCTGACCTCTCTGTCTTAGGCACGCATACCTCCTATTACCTTCCAGGACACAATAATCTAATCATAGCCTTTAAAAAGGTGATAGTAACAAAACAAAAGCATATAGTTCATAAATCATAACTGGTTCATAAAGCATAGCAAACCTATGCCATTTGGAAAGGTAAGTGGTTTGGGTGATCTGCTTTCTGCTGTGGATCAGTATCTTCTTGACCTGTGAGGAACAGAGGTCTTCGGATGCCTTGAGCCAACTAGGAGCCATGCTGTGAGCTGTAGGGTGTGCACTTGGGGATGAAGCAAGGATCTCCGGTTCTGGGAGAGGAGGTCCGGAAGAACTGGGAGCGGGGAAGGACTGAATGGCGACATCCGCTGGAGGAAGGGAAACCAATGTTGGCGTGCCCACGCAGGTGCCACTAATATCATGATGGCTTTGTCTGCTTTGACTTTTTCCAAGACTTTGGGAATGAGGCCTGTGGGTGGAAAGGCATACAGGAGAGACCCGTTCCAGCTGAGGAGGAATGCATCGCCCAGGGATCCCCAACCCACTCCTGCTCTGGAGCAATAATAGTGGTATTTCTTGTTGTGATAGGTCGCAAAGAGGTCTTTGAGGGGAATTCCCCAACGTCGGAAGAGATGAAGGACTCAGTTGTGGAGCTCCCATTTGTGGTCTGGTGCAAAGTGCCTGCTCAGGAAATCTGCAGCAAAGTTGCTGATGCCAGGTAAGGAAGCCACAAGTGTGATGTCATTCCGAATGCACCAGTTCCAGAGTCAGATTGCTTCTACACATAGGGAGTGAGAACATGCTCCACCCTGATGATTGATGTAATACATCGCCGCGATGTTGTCTGTGAGAATTTTGACTGTCGTATTGCGAATATGACTGTGGAAGTGCCTGCAGCCATTGAAGACAGCTCTGAGTTCCAAAAAGTTTATATGGAACGATGTCTCCTGAGGCGACCATCGACCCTGGACTGACATAATGCCCATGTGCACTCCCCAACCTTTGAGGGAGGCATCTGTGGTGATATGGCATGAAAATTGTTGCTGATGAAAGGGGACACTGTCGAGAAGATTCTTCTGGTCTGTCCACCACCTGAAGGAATCTAGGACCCAGGTCAGAGATGTCACTGATCTGTGAACGTTGTGCTTCATGTGGTTGTAAACAGAAGCTAGTCAATGCTGTAGGCTGTGGAAGTGCAATCTCGCATGGCGGACTACATATGTTGTAGCTGCCATGTGGCCCATGAGATTTAGACAAACGATTATTTGTACAGTGGGGCTGTACCATAGAATGTCTATCAAAGTCTGAATAGCTTGGAATCTTTAAAGGGGCAAAGAGGCCCTTGCCACGGTGGCATCTAATCGGGCGCTGATAAATTCCAGCTCCTGAGTCGAGTGGAGTGTTGACTTGTGTTTGTTGACTAATAGCCCAAGGAAATCGAAAGTTCATCTGGTGATATCTAGTATAACAGATGTCTCAGTTGATAAACAGCCCTTTAGCAGGCAGTTGTCGAGGTAGGGAAATATTATGACCTCTTTTCAACATAGATGCACTGCAACTACTGCCAGCGTTTTTGAGAATACCCTGGGGGCAGTGGACAAGCTGAAGGATAAGACCCGGTACTGGAAATGGTCTATGCTGACTGTAAATCGAAGGAATCTCCTGTGCACAGGATGAATCATGATATGAAACTATGAGTTCTGAAGGTTGAGGGCAGCAAACCAGTCATTGTGATCTAGTGCAGGTATTATAGAGGAAAGAGTCACCATTTTGAACAGTTGTTTCTGAGGATATCTGTTTAGCTTCTGGAGATCTAGTATTGGTCTCCATCCACCCATCTTCTTTTGTGTGAGGAAATAGTGAGAGTAGAACCCTTTCCCTTTGAACTCGTCTGGAACTCTTTCCACCGCTCCTATAGAAAGTAGGTGGTTGACCTCTTTGCGCAGCAAATTCTCGTGAGAAGGGTCCCTGAAAAGCGATTGGGTAGGTGGGGTGGTGGGGGGGATGGAGAGAAAGGGTATTGTGTAGCCAGATTGTATTATCTCCAAGACCCACTTGTCAGTGGTAATGGAGGCCCATTGTTAAAAGGGCCGCAGTCGATGGTAAAATATGTTGGTGGTATAGTGGTTCTGATCGGTGTGTGTGACTGTTTGGATGCCCTTGAGTGAGGAGTCAAACCTGCTGCTCGTTGGCAGGCTGAGAATGCGTACGGTTATTTTGATTACGGTGTTTCTGAGGCCTTTCTCGTGTGTGGGATTGGTCAACGCCCCATTGCTGATGTTGCCAATGTTGTCTGTTATAACCATAGTCCCATGGTCACCAACAGGTCGATCATGATTGACTGGTTGATCACAAGGTGTCCGGGTCCCCCACCCCCCATTTTCACCTCACCCCTGAGAAGCCCCACTAGGAAGTGCACTGGCTGCCCTGCCGGGCACGCTGCGGGAAGGGGCATAGGCCCGGGGGGAGGAGCATGGCGACTTCCCTGCACCGGCACAGGAGGGGTGAGTTGGCCCCGGGGCAGGCATGCACGGGGTTTCCCTGCACCGCGGGGCTGGGAAGGGGGGAGTGAGCCGAGCCCGGAGGAGGCACGTGCCGGCTTCCCTCTGGGGGGCAGGGAATCCTGGGAGGAGGCAGATGCAGGGCCTAGTATTTTATTTAAAAATGAAGCCTGGCCAACAAACCCCAAATTGGGGCCAAGCCCCCATCTGGCCACAGCATCATAACACTCCTGCATTCCCCTTTCCCCCAGACCCTACATCTGAGCCTATCACACACTGGAACCCTGTGCCCTGAGCCACTCACATACCGCAACCCAAAATCCTGAACCCTCATATCCAGAAGTCTGTGGCTTGCTTAGTACCCTAACCCTACATCTGACCCCAACACTGCCCGGCCTGGCACCCCCTTCCCGAGCCAGTGTCCCCTTATCCACCTTCTCCTGCATCCAGATTTCCTCCCAGAGCTTGCACCTCTCACCCCTTCCCACACCCAAATCCCTCATTCCCATCCCAGAGCCTACACATCCTGTCTCAACCCAGCAAGGTTACGGCTAGACTGCAGGAGTTTTTCAGGATTCTGGAGATATCCCAGAAAAACACTTCTGCATCCAGGGATGCGTTTGCTCTTCCGCTTCTTTTAGTGGAAGAGCAAACATGATCTTTCAGTCACCCCTATATTCCTCTTTCCACGAGGAATAAGGGGGCTTCCAAAAGAAGGGGTTTTTCTGACATTTGGTCCAGTCTAGACAGGCCAAATGTTGGAAAAATCTCTTCCTACAGAAGAATTGGGAAAAAAGCAGCAGTATAAGGGTTGGGGATAGCAAGTGATGGAGAGGAGGAGAATAGAGAGGGTGGGGCTTCAAGGAAGGGGCGGGGTGGTAGATCTTGGCTTGTTCTCTCATTTAAAAAGTGATCTTGGATGTAAAAAGGTTGGAGACCACTGCCATAGTCATAACGCCTCTGATAAGGGGCATACCGTTGTCTCCTGGAAGGGGGAGTGTACATCCCCAAGGTGAGTAAGGTAGTGTGTGAATCCTTACTTGAGTGAAGCACACTGTATGTCTTCTCGGCAAATAATTTGTTTTTGTAAAACAGTAAGTCCTCCACTTTGTTTTGCAGGTCTCTGGGGACTCCTGCCATCTGAAGATAAGAGGCCCGTCTCATTACTACCACAGTAGCAGTCGACCAAGTCGCTGTGTCCTCAACATCCATTGCTATTTATAAACCTGCTATGGTGGAGGCGTACCCATCTTGTACGACCAATTTGAAAATGGGACTCTGACTCAGGGAGATGATCTAAGAGCGATGTTAGTTTGGTAGAATTATCAAAGTTATGATTTGATAAACACACCGTAATTTGCTATTCTAAGCAGGAGTGTTGCAGATATGTAGACTTTCCTGCCAAATAAATTTAGCCTCTTACTCTCTCTGTCAACGGTGGGGTTTTTGTATTATGGTGTTTTCGATCGCTATTGTGCAGCATCGAGCACCAGGGAGTTGGGCTGGGGCTGGGTGAATGAAAATTCCATCCCCTTAGGCGGCACAAAGTACTTCTTGTCCGCTTGCTTACTGGTGGGCAAAGCAGATGCAGGGGTTTGCCATATTTCATCTGCTACCTCGAGTGTAGCCTCATCCAAGGGAATGGCTATCTTGGAGCTGTGTGTTGGTTGGAGATTCTTGAGGAGATGATGTTGTTTCTCCTGTATCTCTGCCAACTGCACTTCCAGGCTCACTGCCACCCTCTTGAAGAGCTTTTGAAATTGTTTGAGGTCGTCGGGAGGAGAGATGTTTCCCAGAATAATGGCCACATCAGGTGAAGAGGAGGATTGGTCTGTCAGGGAGATGTCAGGTGGATGCTCATCTATGTCAGAAGCTTGCCCCTCCTCTAGTTCTGACCGTTGCAGCTGTGGTGATGCAGTTTCTGGACTGGAGCGGGGGCTGGGGCAGGTGAATGCCTAGAGGACATACATTCACATAAAGATCTTCCCCTGGACCTAGATCTATAATGATAGGAATAATGATGAGGCGAGTAGTGATAGTAATAGTCGTGGTGCTAGTATGTCCTGTCAAGCAGTGACTGTCTCTCAAGGTGCGAGTGTCTGTAGTCTTCCCAGTGCGCCGCTCGTGGTGATTGTGGTGAATGGGAGCGGGTGTGTGAGATCCTGGATGAAGGCGATGGGGAGACAGAAAAACAGCAGTGGGAGTAATGGGCGTGGTCTCTCGGTGCCCTGAGCAATGGGGATGGTAGTGTGGGGAGCGAGGAGACATGCGCCTTTCTGTAGGGTGAGATCTCAGCATCGGTGACCTCATTGCCGGCGGTGAGGGCGATGGTGCCGGAGAGAAAGTAGGTGAAGGAGAATGAGGTGTAAGACTTCGGTGCTGAGGTTTTTTCGATGCCGACTTCCTCACTGCCACATTGTCTGCTTGTGGGCTTGCTGCTGATGGTGCCAGTGGTAGTGACGTTGGTGCTGGCAGTTCCGCCAATGAATGCGGCACAGATGTGTCTGTCGGTGCCAGAGGTTTAGTTGTAGGAGCTGCTGTTGCCGAAGTCACTCTCGGTTGTGCCAGTGTGTGTGGTGTTGGCACCACAGTCATCGACTTTTTCCTTTTGGAAGTCAAGACTGCTCTAGATTGGGAAGCAGCAATGTGGGACGTGCCAGGCTTGTCCCCAATGCTCAATCTGCTCTAGTAGGCAACACCCTGACTTTCTTGGGCAGAGTGGCAGTAGGAAATGAGGCTCTGTGGTTTTGAGCCGGCTGGTCAGAAGAGGCTATGGAATCTGATCTAGTGGGCTGGAAAGACTTATCAAAGAGGATCATTCACAACCTCATCTCCCTATTTTGGTGGGCCTTCACCATTAATTTACTGCAATGAGGGCACTTTTGTGGAACATGAGCCTCGCCAAGTCAACGAATGCAAGCCGAATGCCCATCAGAAGCGGGCATGGCTTCACGACATGTGTCACACTTTTTAAAACCTGGGGAGCTGGGCATTTTAAATGTTCTTCAGTTAGGTTTTATTTTTTTTAACAAAGTCCTCAAACCGTAGGGAAAGGAAGAAGGTATTTATCTATATATCTATAAAGATCTTATATAACTAGCTACATAACGAAGAAAGAAAGTTTTTTTTTTAAATAACAAATGAAGGTATTAGTTAAGTAACTATTAATTATTAAATATAACACTACGAAAACAAGTTTGAACACTCTCACGAATAAGGAAAAAGGGTGAGGAGACCGGTTCACTCTGTCTGAAGCCTGGGGCGGTTGAGAGGAACTGGCGGGAGCCGGACCTCTTGCGTGTACAAAAGAGCGGTGTCCCTGTGGGTACTCCAATCAGATGACTTAGTAGCAGTACCTGTCATAAAGTGGTGAGCATTGGAGTCATAAACTTAACAGTAACAAGTCACTGGGACCAGATGGTATTCACCAAAGAGTTCTGAAAGACCTCAAATGTGAAATTGCGGAACTATTAACTGTCGTTTGTAAAGTATCCTTTAAATTAGCTTCTGAACCTAGTGACTGAAAGATAGCTAACATGATGCCAATGTTTTAAAAAGGCTCTAGAGGTGATCCTGGCAATTACAGACTGGTAAGTCTAACGTTAGTACCAGGCAAATTAGTTGAAACTATAGTAAAAAATAGAATTGTCAGACACATAGATGAACATAATTTGTTGAGGGAAAGTCAACATGATTTCTGTAAAGGGAAATAATACCTCACTAATCTACTAGAGTTTTTTCGAGGGAATCAACAAACATCTGGACAGGGGGGATCCAGTGGTTATAGTATACTTAGATTTCCAAAAAGCCTTTGACAAGGTCCCTCACCAAAGGCCCCTGAGTAAAGTAAGTTGTCATGGGATAAGATGGAAGGTCCTTTCATGGATTGATAACTGGTTAAAAAACAAGAAACAAAGGGTAGGAATAAATGGTAAGTTTTTTGAGTGGAGAAAGGTGGGATTCCCCAAGGGTCAGTCCTAGGACTAATCCTATTCAATATAATTATAAATGATCTAGAGAAAGGGGTAAACAGTGAGGTGTCAAAATTTGCAGATGATACCAAACTGCTCAGGATAGTTAAGACCAAAGCAGACTGTGAAGAGCTTCAAAAGGATCTCACCAAAATAAGTGACTGGGCAACAAAATGGCAAATGAAATTTAATGTTGATAAATGTAAAGTAATGCACACTGGAAAAAATAATCCCAACTATACATATAATATGATGGGGACTAATTTAGCTACAACTACTCAAGAGAGAGGTTTGGAGTCATTGTGGATAATTCTCTGAAAACATCCACTCAGTGTGCAGCAGCAGTCAAAAACACAAATAGAATGCTAGGAATCATTTTAAAAAGGATAGAGAATAAGACAGAGAATATCTTTTTTCTTCTAATATAAAACCCTGGTACACCCACATCTTGAATACTGTCTACAGATGTGGTCACCTCATCTCAAAAAAGATACATTAATATTGGAAAAGGTTCAGAAAAGAGCAACAAAAATGACTGGGAGTTTGGAATGGGTTCCATATGAAGAGAGATTAAAAAGACTTGGACTTTTTATTTTAGAAAAGAGGGGACTGAGGGATATAGAGGTCTATAAAATCATGATTTTTTGGTGTGGAGAAAGTGAATAAGGAAAAGTTATTTACTTATTCCCACATTCTCCCCATTGAGTCCCGACATGACTCACATTTCTAAAAAGCAGGGGAGCCTGGCATGTCGAACAAATGAGAAAGTTCAAATGGGGGGGAAAAAACAAAGTAGGAAGGTAAAAAATAAAAAAGGAAAAACCCAAGGAAGCAGGATATTTTCCCTAAAACAGAGAAGTAGGTAGAACTAAGTATAAACTGACAAACTATGAACAACCATTTAAACTAACTAGACTATTTTACTCTCTTCTGTCAGAAAGGAGAGCACTACTGCGGCTCCGTCTTCAGCGGAGGACAGTAGAAAAGGAACAGAGGGAGGCTTGCACCACGCATGTACCTAACAAACAAAAACAGCACAAGATGGCAAACGTGCATGCGCAGCGCGGGAGGCACTGCTAGGCAAACATCTCTGATCAGTGACACGAGAATGCACTGAGACCTAAGTGGAGCACCCACAGGGACACCACTTGAGGAAGAATAATCTGATTTCATCTAAGCAGACATTCCCTATCTACTCACATATCTGTGCTTCAAGATTCAGTCCATTCCCATGCCCAGTACTCTTTGTAGCATGCTAGTCCTACCAGGTTCAATTCAACTTGTTTCCTCAGCTGCTGGCTTAAAACTCATACAAAGGAAAACAGCAGGCAGGTCCCTTTCCATTCAAATGTTTCTCTACCAAGAGGGCGGCCCTTACTGAGGTGTCATGCACTTCAAGACATGGAAGTGGGGCACGCGCCGTACACAGATCCAGGAAGGTGGCTTTCTACATCAGAAAATTCTGTACCCCCTGCCCGTCATCCCAGAACTGCACAACGATGTGCTCCCACCAATCAGTTCTTGTTTCCCAAGCCCAAAGGTGACAGTCCACTGTGTGCAGTAGCTCCATGAATGCTTAAAGCAACCTGGGGTTGTTTCTCTCCCTTGCACACAGCAGGTCGGGCAATTCTGATTTCTGTTAAGATTGGGAGCTCATGATACACTGCCTCACCATTCATGGTGTGTTCGCTACAGGACAGAGCAATGCAGGATCCATCCTTTAGGACAAAGGTGGTGGTCACACAGTGAACAGGAACCATTGGAAAATGCCACAGGATAGAGTTGGGAGCCCATGGAATGCTGGGATGGAAAGAACTGCATCATGGGATGTTGAGCTCACACCCATGATGCATTGCCATCCACTGCGCCTTCCCACAACTCCTAGCTGCAGAATGGAGTAAGTAGCGCGATTGGTACCCAGAGGGCACTGTTTTCACTGTCAGTGCACCACGTGTGACTGTGCTCTGAGGACACAAGGAGCGTAGTGTGAACATGCAACAGCGATGAAAGTTCAGCACTTGTTGATCGTCATCATAACTTCTATCAAAAACTCTGTGAGGTAGACAAGGCTTGAGATTGCCCTGTGGGGCAGGACACAGAGGGACTCACCTCAGCAGCAGGACCTGCCCTTGTGCTCCCACCACGATGTCCGGCAGCCCATCCCCCGTCAGGTCTGTCCCGCCACTGACGGCCTGGCCAAAGTAGTGCAGCCTGCTGGGGAACTGTGCCCCCTCTATGCGCTGTGGGGCAGAGAGAGCAGTAAGGTGTGCGGGAGGGATGGCTGTTCTGTAAAGTGGGCACCACAGGGAAAGGGACAGGGACAGAGCGAGTGTCCTGTATAATGAGTATAAGGGGGCAGCAGAGGGTGAGGGATGGGAAAAGGGCAGCTAGGGGCTCCTAGGCACAAGGAGTCTATGGGGCCCCATGATGCCACTTCAGGACTGTGTGCTGACCTGACTGTACTGAGGGCTGAGGCCTCCCTTTTCCCCATGAAAGATGTACAAGGCCCCACGATTCTCATTCTCCATGGGAGCCCCGATGGCCACGTCCATCTGTCTGTCCCCGTTGATGTCCCCGATTTCAGACATGCTGGCCCCAAAGCGCCCGGACACCCGCCCTGTCTGCCCCTGCAGGGTCTTGCTGAAGTTCAGCGTCACCTCCTGCAGGCCCATCCAAAGAGACACAAGGGGAAAGGATCAGCATTTGCTGTCATCAAAGATGCCCACTGCCTGGCTCCTTTCCCTGGTCCCAGTAGCACAGCGCCCCCTAGAGCTGCTCTGGAGCACTGGAGTCAGTATTGAATGGGGGGGAAGAGCACCCCCTACTGTTTCCTTGAGCCCCCCTTCTGCTATTGCCATGCTAATTACCACAGCATCACAGCCCCACAGCCCTCCAGTCAAACAAGAAACCCAGGACTCCACCTTCTCCATTGCACCGTCCTCTTTCTTACCGGCCAGTTAATCAGGCAAACATAGACCCGCCCTCCAGTCGAAGGTGTGTGGTACATGGGGGCTCCGATCAGAACCAGGTCTGTGTTCCCATCTCTGTTCAGGTCCACAGCACTCAGTGTACTCCCAAAATATGAGCTGGTCTGGAGGGACAAATAAGTCACCCCCTCAGTTTAGTCCCCTCCTCCCACTGGGACCCTTGTAGCTCTTAGGGGATAAAGATTCAGCCCCAATGTCCATTCCATCTTTAGCCTCAACCTCCCTCAGAACAGCAGGTGGAGCCATCGCTGTAAGTGTTCTTGAACTTATAGGCAGTTAGATTTTTGAAGAGCTGAGATGCTAAATGCTAACTGTGGTTAGACCTAAATTGGTCTCGCACAAGTCAACATTATAACAATGGCTGAGTCAGAGAATAAGTTTTGTTTAGGTGGCATTTACAGATAGTTAGAGCTTAGAGAAATTCACTATGTTACTGTTGTGTGATCTTTTCCAGACACTGTTACTATCACCAGTAATGTTATATTCCTTGCCCAAATCTCTCTAGCCCAGATCCACAAAGGTACTTATGTACTTAACCCCCAGACTTAGCTGCCACTGTGATCCACAAAACCCCTGCATGGCTGCCACTGATTTCAGTAGGTGCCTAAACTGACATGGTGCCTAAGTTTCTTCAGTAGAAGCTTCTTTGTTCCTGTCTCAAGGGCAGGGCATGTGCCTTACGGTCTCACTCTAAACATGCAGTTGCCTGTTGGCATTTCCCCCACATCCCACCCAGCACTGTCCACAAACTGGGATAAGACAAGAGCTCCTCCACCTTTGGTACATTTGGTCATTGGGGAAGGGCTGGACCAGGGGTCTGGTATTTCCCATATCAGAGCCCTGACCTCTGACCTGTGGGATATTCTCATGTGGACTCTTTCAAACTTCCCTGTTAAAGTTGTTCCATTTCAAATGACTAATTCAGTCTCATTTGGGCCAGAGAACATGTGCAAATGACAACCGCTCTATGCCCAGTGGTCAGAGCATTCCTTGAGAAAGGAATGATCCCTGGTGAAAGCCTTCTCCCTAATCAGGGATTTGATCAGCCATTGCCCAAGTCCCAGATGAGGACTCTACAGAACAGGGGTGGGCAATAATTTTTTGCTGGGGACGACTTCAAAAATTTTGAAGTGCCCCTGGGTCGCACCAGAAGTGGCGGGGCCTCAAACAGAAGAGGTGGGACCAGGATGCTTTAGGATTCCCCACCCACGGACCATGATTAGTCTGGGGCTGGGGGAGCCCCTTTGCCCCCCTTTCCCACTAAGCAACCATGCCCCTGGTGGTGAGAAGAGACTTTCCGTGCTCCCCCACCCTCAGGCTAGTCACGGTCTGGAGGCGGGGGAGCATGCAAAGCCTCCTTCCACTCTGCCAGGAGCACACGGCACTTTGAAGCGCCGCATGCTCTTGGCAGGGAGGAGGAAACTTTGTGCACTTCCCCCTGCCCCCAGGCCCTAATTAGCCTGGGGGTAGGGGGAGCGGCAGGGCCTCTGTGGGTGGGATCAACCCACTTGGTGAGCCGGATCTGGTCCGTGGAGGCCTTTTTGCCCACTGCTGATATATAGGGAGGCTATCGCAGGAAATCCTCTCTTGTCTCCATAAGCTGGTTTGTGAAGATCTTGGCAGCTCTGAACATGCCTATTGGGTGAGGCACAACCGGTGAATTAGATGGAAGAGTGCCCATCATTCCTCCGTGCATCAAGCACAGGCACATGCAGCTGGCTCCTTGCAGCATCACAATGCTTAAATCCATTGGTGGGTCTGGTTTATCCCCTGCCTGCGGCTCTCTCACTGAATTGCTGGTGAAGGCGAAGCCAAACACAAACATTACAAAATGTCAACATGTATCCACTTCCGCCAGCCCCTCCCCCATACCCACATTACCTGCTCTCCCAACAGCTCCAATTGGGGTACCCATTCCTCATCCTTGGCATCTCGGCTGAACAGAATGACTTTGCCGATGCAGTGGCAGAGAGAGATCCCAACCACGTAGCTGCTCTGCCCATTGGCTGTGATGACCTGGAATGAATAACCTCAAAGGAAAACAGAGACATGGGGAGGTGAGATGGGAAACAGCCATGCAACTATATGACGGGTTGGGTCTCCCTATGTGGGATGCCACCTGATGTTCTGGAGTTTCATTGAGTCTCTCTGGCTCCACCTGCCTGGATTCTCTCTTCCTATTCTGCTGAATTAGGCTTTTGGCTTCTTGCTAAGTAGGGCACACCCAGCTGCAGAGACAGACTGAAGTCAGCTCTGTGTGACAGGACTCACCTGGAACTCACGTAAACACCCTTTTTTGGTGATAAACCCAAAATCCTCCTGCCATGCTCTGTATAGAGAGGCCTGCACTGCACAAGCTCATCAAAATTCACCCTCTCCCTCAATGTGGAGAGAGGCCTGCACAGCTCCTTGCACCTCCCAGACACGAATTGCACAATCTGTCTTATACTGTAACCAAGAATTAAGTTTATTCACAACAAAAAGTGAATGTTTTCTTGGGGATTATAGGGAAGAGCAAACAGAACAAAGCAGATCACCCGAGTAAATAAACAAACTGCCAACTGTGCTGAGCACACTAGACAGGTAAGACAGAAATGAGCAGATTTCTCACCCTGAGTGATAAACAGGCAGCAGATTTTTAAGCACAAGAGGCCCTGGCTTTCCCAGGCTTCCACACTCAGCTAAAAATCCTGCCAGCCTGAGACCATCACTTTCTGCAGTTCAGTCCTTGCCTCTCAGGAGTTGCCAGGTGTGTTGTTGTAGGGAGAGTGAAGCTCCCTCCTTGATGTCATTGTTCCCATTTTAAACCTTTCACCCACTTGCTAGAAACTTCTTTTTCAGACAGTTCCCCTTGTGTCATGCTATCTCGGAGAGGTTTCTATTGCACCCAGTTCCTGGGGTAACCCTGGTACTTGTGCACACTGCTCCAATGACATTGTTTGGCCTTTTAGTGTTGTACCTGGAAAGCTGCTGCTGGGGGGTGTTGTGAACCTCACCACATGTTTCAGAAACCTGTACACAGCCAAACACCACAGCTTCCCACACAACAACAACACAAACTATCCAAGAAGATGCTCATGTTTAGCAGAGCAAGACTTTTAGAATGATCCCTCACAGGACACCCTTGGTACAAACATCTCCTCCTTACATGACAGCGGGGGATATGGAGGTGTCACAAACAGGGCTACACAAGGATCCCTTTCCCAGAATTGAGGTGCAGAGTCATCCCAATGGGGGGCCAGGACTGGGCAACCCCCTCAAAGTGCCATTGGCATGGGGCCTGAGGTAACCCCCCTGCCATAATCCCCCCTCCCACCTCACCTCTGCTCTGCCACTTCTCTGCTCCTTTCCCCAACCCCATCCCAGCTCCACCCCATCCTGCCACTCACCCTCACTGAACTCCTTAGCAAAAGCCCCCTCCCTGAGTGACATGACCTGGGGGATTACTGAGAAGCCTGGAGCAAGGCAGCAGGGGTGAGCCCCTTCCCCCTACCCCCTCCCCCCCCCCACACACACACTCACTGAGGCAGTGGGAACAGGAGTGACCTAGCAACCTGTTCCACCCCACCACCCAGCTCAGCCCAGCAGTGGGAAACAGGGCACCCTGGCCCTGGCCCTGGCATGCACTATGCAAGGTTCGGGGGAGCTTTCTGGGATCAGGGCACTCCGCCTCCCACCACTGTGGTGAAGCAGAGCTCAACGGGTTGGGAGATGGGTGGTAGGGCCAGGCAGATCAGGCTGCTGAGTGGCTTTAGCTCCTGCCATGAGAGTGAGTACGTGTGTGTGGGGGGGGGGGGGAACAGGTCTCAATCAGCCACTGTGGGGGCCCCCAAAGCACAGCATGGGATGACTCTGTTTAGATGCAGCTGTTCTGATATGTAAAAATTAATAGGTCTGAAATGACTCTACATTAGTGCTTCAAGGGTCAGCCACAGCATTACCCTTTAAACATACTTTTTCCTTTTGTTTTTTATAGTTTGGGAAGATAGATTAAGAGTTCGGTCAAACCCAGTATTATCCTTTCTGATGTATAAACATATTCTCTCTCTTCATTCTTGTAGCCTATTTTGTTATGTCTCTTGCTTATCCTCATTGGCTCTGCATAACCCATCTTCAGGGTCAAAAACCTTGTAATCTCTGTAACCTGTTACTTTACAGAGTTTGTTGTATAGAAAAATGTTGATTCAATTAGAAATTCTGTAAATAGTTAGGGGTGGGTATAATTGTATTCATTATTTGCTTAGTAACATTCATTTTATGGGAGTTAACATTAACCAATAATGGTTTAGTAAAAGTAGTGATAGACATGTGAATTGACATACTAAAGAGATAAAAGGTTATGACTAATGCCAATTTGTTGCCACTTGGACATTGTGTTGAATGTCTGAGGTAAACGTGTGTGGGCAATAAAGCAATTCCGTTTACCCATCCGCTCGTGGGTTGCCTGTTTCTTCTCTAACAGCAGCCACCTCATAGAATCATGGAATCATACAACACTAGAACTGGAAGGGACGTTGAGAGGTCATGGAGTCCAGTCCCCTGTGCTCATGGCATGACCAAGCACCATCTTGACAAGTGTTTCTGAAAACGTTCAGCAGGAACACTTAGAGAAACACATTAACTGGCTGCCCCGGTTTGTTTATTTACCAATGCTGCGGTCATGGAGTCTCACGGCTCCCATTGTCTCCGTTTCATCCTTTGCAGACAACGGGAGCCACGGAAAGCGGCATGGGCTGGGCCACCACTTCCCGCTGCTCCGCTTGGCTGCAAAGAGTGAAATGGAGCCAATGGGAGCGGCGCTGGTAAATAAACAAACCGGGGCAGCCAGTTAATGTGTTTCTCTAAGTGTTCCCACAGAACACTTCCAGAAACACTGCTCTAAACCATCAGGGTATGTCTACACTAGCTCGTTAGTTCGAGCTAGGTAGGCAAATGAGGGCAACCGGAGCTGCAAATGAAGCCCGGGATTTAAATATCCCAGGCTTCATTTGCATGTTCCCGGGCAGCGCCATTTTTAAATCCTCCTTAGTCTGAACTCCGTGCCCACAGCTACATGCGGCACGGACTAGGTAGTTCGAATTAAAGATCCTAATTCGAACTACCGTTACTCCTCATTCCACGAGTCCATTCCACAGGCATGGAGTTCGGACTAAGGGGGATTTAAAAATGGCGCCACCTGGGAACATGCAAATGAAGCCCGGGATATTTAAATCCTGGGCTTCATTTGCATCTCCGGTTGCCCTCATTTGCCTACCTAGGTCGAACTAACGAGCTAGTGTAGACATACCCTCACAGACAGGTGTCTGTCCAACCTGCTACTGAATATCTCCAGAGATAGAGATTCCATAACCCCCGTAGGCAATTTATTCCAGTGTTTAACCACCCTGACAGTTAGGAAGTTTTTCCTAATGTCCAATCTAAACCTCCCTTGCTGCAGTTTCAGCACATTGACAACGAGGGTGAGGAGCGGGGCCTGTTTAAACAGGTAAGGGGAAATCTTTGGGTTTTTTCTCTCTCAGATAAGCATCTGGATATGTTGATGTCCTGGCAATGTTGCCGAAACTCGGTTTCCCACTGCTCCCGTACAGGTATGTCCTACCCGCCCACTCACAGGCTCACACCGCTCCCTGCTCTGGATTCCCAGATGCTCCCTGTCCCATCTCAGCCTGGGAAACTCATCTCGAGGGCCCGAGGGCCAACGTGACCCCAACTCCCATCTCTGGTACCTTGGATGGAGAAGATTTTCTTCTGCAGCTTGTTCTTGATGCACTCAAGGGCGTCAAAATTGTCCACCCGCAAGACGTGCTGGTTGGTGGGCTCAGAGGCGATTTCACGGAGCTCCTGTTTGGTGGCATCACTGGAAAAGGCAGCACCAACCTTCACAGAGTAGAGGGCAGTGCAGCGGAGACCAGAACCTGAGTGTCAGTCACAGCTGAAAGTCCTGGACAAATACCCACCTGCCCCGAGCCCTGTCTCAGTCAGTACCATGTGCTGCTCTTGTGAGTGTATGGGGGGGTCTCATGGAGCATCTTGGCACAAGTCTCACTGTGGTATGAGGAGAGGGGCCCACAAGACTGGAGTTATGGAGCCGGCCCCATTTCAGCACCGAGTTCCATTGGTTGTATCGGCAGCAGGGCAGAGGCAGCTTCTTGCCATGAGGATTGCTAATCCTGTGGGGCCTACATGACTGAGTCTCCAGGGCACAGTGAGGGGTGGGTGTGGGCCATGTCTCTGGGGGATGCCTCAGGGAGAGGGTGAAGGGATGGGACTACTGAGCTAGTCTGGGTGGGTTGTTTGCATCCGGTTCTGCAGTGAAGTGCAGGCACCTCCCAGGCACTGGGCCCCACATAATCAGTAGACAAACGTCTAACAAGTTCCAATGGCTGGAAGGGGAATTTACACCAATTCTGATTGGAAAGAAGGTGTCAGGGGAACTAGCCACTAGAGCAGCTCACCATGGGCTGTGGTGGGTTCTCAACCGTGGCAATTTTTCACTCAAAACTAGCTGGTTTTCTGACAAATCTGCTCTGGACTTTATGGGGCAGTTCTCTGGCCTGTCACTACATGGCAGCTCAGATTAGATTGTTGCAAAAGTTCCTTTTCACCTGGGAGTCTGACTCTAAACCTGAGTTGGTTGATGTTGGACAGCTTATGTCGACCTAACTCTGCAAGCCTATGTCTACACAGCAGCAGTATTCTGAAATAACAACATTCGTGTCTACACATAATGTCGAGCTGAAGGACTGCTTACCCCGACTCCTGTAACCTTCATTGTATGAGGAATAAGGGAAATCAGGGACAGAGTGCTCTCTTTCAAATTAACTGCTGTGTAGACAATGCCAAAAGTCAAAATAAGCTATTTCAACTTAAGCAACACAATTACCGTAGCTTAAGTTGTGTAGCTTATTTCGAGTTTAGCCCTACTGTGTAGGCACATCCTAAATGACTACACTGAAATGTAGCACTCACCGGTGTTACTCACCCATTACAGGTTGAACCTCTCTAATCCATCACCCCTGGGACCTGACCAGTGCCGAAGTCAAAAATTTGCCAGACCATGGGAGGTTGGTATTGTCCAGCAGCATTACCAACACTTCCACTGCTTACTGGACTCTTAGAAGACATTTTGGGGTAAATTTGTGCAAAATAAAATCACCAAGCACTGACAGCCAGGACTGGTGGCTGTAAACAAACTTTATGGGACGGCAGGAAACTTGGCCACACCCATGGAAAGCTAACATCTGGATAACCAAAATCATGCTGGGCCATGGATGTTGCTGGACCAGAGAGTGCTGGACTACAGAGATCCAGCCTGCACATTGACTTAACTCCACATCCACAAGAGGCCTTGGCTGCTGCTCGATCAATGTATTTAGGTTCATACTGTGCTCATACAGGCACCGTGTTGCTTATATCACCTAGGGCTTTGGCTATTGGCCATGAATCTTCAGCAGCAAGTGCCCCGCACTGACAGTTAAGTGGGTACAAGCGCCCTGGTGAGGAGCCGCACCACCAATAGGCGAGTGATATGGACGTGAAAACCCGACTTAATTACTGCACTGGCTGTGGGACGAATTAACTCAATTCGACTTACGTGTGTCGTGTAAACCTGCCTTTTGTCTTCTGATGCCCATTTCAATCTCTTTGGCCCAGTAGTTTAATGGAGAACAATGTCAAATGACTGAGACTAGTTTGAGGAGGATCGGAGCTGCTGTGTGAGCCCCAGGGTGTGTGCAAAGGAGACTTTATAAGAGCCGGGTGACTTTGCTGTTTAACTGGGGGGGACTGTCTCTCAGGAACCCCTTCCTCAAATGATCCCAGATTTGAATCCCAAACCCTAACCTGTGTCTCCAGGAGGCAAACAACATTTCATGGCCATTGGAGTCAGTACGTGGAAAACCTGACGTCTAAACTGGAAAGCGCCTCTCAACTCCAACAGCAGGAGTTTCTGCTCTTCTATAAAGTCGCACATTGGCCCAGTGACAACCCAGCCTCAGTTTTTCTCCCTGACTCGATGGGAACCGCCCTTCACCTCGCCCCCCCCACACACACACATCCCATGTCCCTAGACATGGCCTCAGACCCATACCAGCTCTCTGCCCAGCTGCGGCTCACCCCAACAGCATAGCGAATGATCCCAGCTCTCTCCGCCTCGGGAATAACGTCTGAATAAGGAAGTGGGCCGTTTTTCTGCCCATCTGTGATCACAATGAGAACCTTGGTGGCCTCATCCCGAGCGCTGCTCCCAGAAGTAAACAGCTCCCTCCTGGAAAAGGGAGGGCGGGAAACCATGGGAGGGTTACTGACACACAACCACACCTCGCTCTCATCTACTGCTTTGGCATTGTTGATTGCAAAGTCCTTTACAACAGAGGTCAGTGTCACTGTCTCCATTTTGCTGATGGGGAAACTGAGGCAGGGGCAGGGATGTAACTTGGTTAAAGTCACACAGCAACAGAGGCTTAGGGCTGGCCTAAGGATGCTGGAGTCCTTGCTCCTCGCTCTGCTCTAACCGACTAGCGCCCACGCCCCTCCCAGAGTCAGGGACAGAGCCCAGGGGTCCTGATGCCCAGACCCTCAGCTCTAAATATTAGCCCCAGCACCTTTCATAGCTGGGGAAAGAACCCAGGAGTCCTGAGTCCCTTTATCTAGCTTACAGGGCCTGACAGCCCTTTCCCTGTGGAGTCCCTGTGGAGGGGGAAATACCACCACTTTCCGGATGGCGGTGGCCGTGTGTGTCGATCCACTGAGCTGTGAAACCTCCCGGACAAGGTTGTTCAGGTTACGATTTTTATTGTTCTCCATAAAGTCGAAGTGCTCTTTAAATTGACTGGAGTACTGCCTGAGCGCGAACTGCAGGAGGAAGCCGGGGAAAGAGAGAAACAACCCGAGGGGTGGAGGGTAAGAGAAGCAGGAATCGGACTCAGTTAAGGGCTGGGGCAGGCATTCAGGGGTAGCTGGTTCTGTGGGAATTTCTTCCTGGTTTTGGATGCAAAATCCATTGCTGCTCCCTGCAGCACAGCACCCCCTAGTGCCACACTGGGGTACTGGGGTCAGCCCTGCCTGGGAGGGGCAGGGTCAATAGGCAGGGTTCTGCCTCTGCCTGTTACCTGCGTGTCGGTGCCACGGAAATGCTTTATGATCTCAGAGAGAAACGTCTTCATCTTTTCAAAGTCCACCGATGCAATGCTGCTCGAGCCGTCAATGAGGAGTGCAATGTCTGCAACAAGTCTGAAGCACTCTGAGGGGGACAGGGAAGAAGTGCATCCTGACTCACGGCCACAGGGACTGAGAAAACCCCTTGGACAGAACTAGACCAGACCCATGAGTCTCGCCAGCCTGATATCCCCACACACAAACCGCCAGCCACCCTGGTCAGATCAATGGCCCCTCTGTCACAATGTCATCCCTTCCCTGCACTGAGGGGCACTGAGATTCGAGCAAGACTCGCACTGGCGTGAAAAAGGCACCCACCCCTCAGAGCTGGGGACAGACCCCAGGGCTCCTGGCTCCCAGCTCCTACTGACGTCCTGAATCAAACCAATCAGCCCCTCTAGGTTGTGTCTCACCCCCATCAGACCCATGGGCCCATCCATTCCCATCTCCCCTCCGCCTCCCCATCACCGGGGTACCCACTGTGATCCCCAGGGTGTGAGTTCCCCCCACTGACCCTCACCTGGCTGGGTGCCCGGGATGCGCTGCAGCTTCCGAAGGGTCTGGCACAGAAGGAAGCAGTAGTCATTAATTGCTTTCCCTCCCCCCCACTCCTGCCAGGGCTGGATTAACGCAGGCAACAGGGCCGACAGCCACCATGGGCCACAGAGCAAGGTGTGGGGAGCAGCTCCATAGCCCCAGAAGGGGCAGAGTGTGAGGCAGAAGGGGCAGGGCTTTGTAGCACCAGAAGGGGCTGACCGGCAGCTGTTGAAGCCCCGGGTCCCTTACAATCACCAGGCTCTGGGGCAGTTGCCATCTTGGCCCCCGTCAGTCTGACTGAACACAGGGGCTTTTGAGGCTGCAGCCGTGGGTGCAGGTACCACAGGCAAGGGAAGGCATCACCATCCCACAGGTGCCTGCGCTCTCCAGCAGGGCTGGGCTGTGGTGTGGCAGCCCGGCCCTCCGACTGGCCTGGAAGGATCGAGTTTCAGGGCTGGGGTTGGGGTGTGGTCACTGTCACTATAGCAACAACCCAGTTACAACACTTCATGCTGCGCTAGTTCACAGTCACTGTCACCATTGCAACATCTGCCAGTTGCCTCCATCCCTCACAACCGGGGTTGCAGCAGGGGTCCCCCCACACTCACCACGGCAGGAAGCAGAGCCTCCTGGGGCCAGGAGAGGGTGGTGGGGTGGCATGGACCAGGCTGCTGGGTTGCTCCAGATCCTGCCGCCACAGTCCGCGCAGGGGGGAGGCAGAGGGACCCTGCTGCTGCCCCTCTCCACGCCTATCCACAGGATGGTTGAGGCCCCTCCGAGGGGCCCCCAAAGTCCAGGGCCTGAGCAGCCACCCTGAACCCTCCTATAGACAGGATGTCTCTACTCACAACATCACAGTCACTGTAGCCAAACTGAGGCTACCTGGCTACCACCATCTCCCACTGCATCATTGTGCAATCCCTCCAGTTACAGGCGTTACCAACAGCCCTCGCAAAGTTACTGTGTCGTCATGGTGACGGCACTCAATTGTCACCTCTGCACCACTGCTCCAGCCACACTAACACTGCCCAGTTACCACCATCTGTGAGCAGTGGGCTTTGGGGGGAGCCGAGTCCCAGCACCCACCTTCCCTGGGCGTGGTACCTACCAGAGGCTGGGAGCCTGGAGCATCTGGAGACAAAACAAGGGACATGTTCATGGCATCAGCGGGCCCTGGGAGAGGAGAGAGGTGAGCAAATAAACCCCACTCCTGTCCCAGTGCGGAGGAGAGACCAGAGAACGCCTAAGGCCCAGCTGTAACCACTGGGACACACACACCCGCATGACTCCCCGACCTCCTAGAATCCAGGAGTCAAGGCTCCTTTCTCACCTCCACCCCCTGTTTTAGACCCCACTCCCCTCACAGAGCTGTGGATAGAACCCAGGGGTCCTGGCTCCCACTCCCGTCCTATTGCTGCCCCCCACAGCACAGGGGCCCTACTCTGGGTGGGGCTCTCCTGGCAGCACACGGAGCCCGGGTCACATGTGTAGACTTTGCCGGTTACATTCTCGTCTCCCATCTGCTGCAGGTCCTCGATGCTCAGCCTGCGGGGAGAAAACAGGGGGGTGTCAGGGGTGCCCCATCACACCCAGGGGAGTGGGGCCCAGGGGGGCAGCCCAGCTAAACAGACTCCTCAGCATTGGGCACCAGTCATGTGGGATCCCATATTCGGCCCTTACCCTGCAGTGCAGGCACTCCCAAACTGCACCGTGCTCTGTGCGAACCCTGCCTCTGACACCTGCAAAATGGTGGGTCCCTCCACGTCCACATTGAATCCATGCCTGGGGGCCAGCACTGCAGGGGTTAAACAGTCTCCAGTTAGAGCTTCCCCTGTGGAGAACAGGCCAGTGCTTGAGAGCTGGGGGTTGGGATATGGGGGGCTCAGGGCAGGGGGGCAGGGACTGTGTGGGCCTCAGGGCAGGGGCTGGACATGTGAGAGGCTCAGAGCGAGGGGTTGGGGTGTGTATGGAGGGGAGCAGGAGTCAAGACAAAGGGCTGGGTGTGGGGGACTCAGGGACTGAGGGGTGCAGGAGTCAGGGGTGGGCTGAGGAGGAGCTCAGGGCAGGTGGTGGGGGAGTGGAGGGGTGCAGGAGTCAGGGGTGAGGTGGGGAGGGTGGCAGGACACAGGGCAGAGGGGGTGCTCAGGGCAAGGGGGTGCGTGTGTGAGATTAAGGAGTGTGAGGGGAGATCAGGGTGTGGGGATTGAATCTATTTACTGTTCCCTGTCCAGTCCCTGTCAAAGAGCAAGAACACAGTACCCAGCTCATCTGCCCCCTGCCCTCCCCAGCCAGAGTGAGCCATGCAGCGAATTGGGCACTTTCCCCTCACTCCCTGACAGTGATGAAGGGGAACAGCCAGCAATGTCTCTGTATGAAACTGGGGGGGAGGGCTTCAGCCCCCTCGGCCCTCCTGAAAGGGATCCTGGGAGGTGGGCTTAGGGTTGGGGCAGTCCCAGAAGGTTTCTTCTGCCTGGCTGCTGAGTGTGGCAGCTGGTGGTAGATGCCCAAGAGCCAGGCTGGGAGCCCGCACTACCTCCTTCTGAAGCCAAGCACCCCAGCCAGCTGGCTCCTTCTGACCGCAGCAGTGCACTGGGGTGCACCAGCTTATTTTCACCTCTGGTTCAGTCTTTTTCCACATCTGCTGAGTTATGTCAGTTTTGAGGGCTGTCCTTGCTTTGATGATTCTGTCTTTTTTCTGTTTGGTGTTAGGAGAAGCAAGCCCATTGCAGGCACAGCCCATTTTCCTGCCATAGCCAAACCCTGAGCTTGCTCTACGGTTGGATAAGAGGAAGCTGCATACCGAACTTGGGAGGAGTTCTTGATCAAACAACAAACTCTCCAAAATAGATCATAAATTCGCTTTAGAAATTTTGTTGGGTTTTTTATTTGACAGTATAAACATTTAAAATATATACCGGGCCATTGTGGACTAGAATGTTTATTTTGTAATGGAGCAGCTTCAGCTGTTATTGCCTTTTGGAATGTCATTAATCACTTGTCTCTGTTATCTTTGGCTTTCATCCTCAGTTCCAGAGAAACATTTTGGGCAGGTCACTGTGATCCAAGCAGTGCCATTTCCTCTCCTTCTTACCCCTTTGTCTAGCAGTCCCCTTGCTGTGTTTCCTGATCTACTGATTCCTCATTTTCCCAAGAGCATAACAAAGTAGTTTGGTAGAAATGGGCTTTGACCACTTGACCTTTATAGAATCATAGAACCATAGAGCTGGAAGAGACCTCAGAAGGTCATCAAGTCCAGCCCCCTGCTCTAGGCAGGACCAATCCCAACTAAATCAACCCGGCCAGGGCTTTGTCAAGCCGAGACTTAAACACCTCTAGGGATGGAGACTCCATTACTTCCCAAGGTAACCCATTCCAGTGCTTCACTACCCTCCTAGTGAAATAGTTTTTCCTAATATCCAACCTGGACCTCTCCCACCACAACTTGAGACCACTGCTCCTTGTTCTGCCACCTGTCACTACTGAGAACAGCCTCTCTCCATCCCTTTGGAACCTCCCTTCAGGAAGTTGAAGGCTTCTATCAAATCCCCCCTCACTCTTCGCTTCTGCAGACTAAACAGACCCAACTCCCGCAGCCTCTCCTCATAGGTCATATACTCCAGCCCCCTAATCATTTTGGTTGCCCTCCGCTGGACCCTCTCCAATGCGTCCACATCTTTTTTGTAATGGGGGGCCCAGAACTGGACACAATACTCCAGATGTGGCCTCACCAGAGCCGAATAAAGGGGAATAATGACATCTCTGGATCTGCTGGCAATGCTCCTCTTAATGCAGCCTAATATGCCATTAGCCTTCTTGGCTACAAGGGCACACTGTTGACTCATATCCAGCTTCTCATCCACTGTAACCTCCAGGTCCTTTTCTGCAGAACTACTACTTAGCTGGCTGGTCCCCAGCCTGTAACAATGCTTGGGATTCTTCCATCCCAAGTGCAGGACTCTGCACTTGTCCTTGTTGAACCTCATCAGATTTCTTGTGGCCCAATCCTCCAATTTGTCTAAGTCACTCTGGACCCTATCTCTGCCCTCAAGTGTATCTACCTCTCCCCCTAGCTTAGTGTCATCCACAGACTTGCTGAGAGTGAAATCCATCCCCTCATCCAGGTCATTAATAAAGATATTGAACAAAACCGGCCCTAGATCCAAACCTTGGGGCACTCCCCTAGAAACCGACCGCCATCCTGACATCGAGCCATTGATCACTACCCGCTGGGCCCGGCCTTCTAGCCATCTTTCGATCCATCTTACTGTCCATTTATCCAATCCACATTCCCTTAACTTGCTGGCAAGAATATTGTGGGAGACCATATCAAAAGCCTTGCTAAGTCAAGGTATATCACATCCACTGACTTTCCCACGTCCACAGAGCCAGTTACCTCATCGTAGAAGCTAATCAGATTGGTCAGGCACGACTTGCCCTTTGTGAATCCATGCTGACTGTTCCTAATCACTTTCCTCTCTTCCAAGTGCCTCAAAATGGATTCCTTAAGGATCCCTTCCATGATTTTTCCAGGAACCGAGGTAAGACTGACCAGCCTATAGTTCCCTGGATCGTCCTTCTTCCCCTTTTTGAAGATGAGCACTACATTTGCCTTTTTCCAATCATCCGGGATTTCTCCCGACCTCCACAACTTTTCAAAGATAATGGCCAAAGGCTCCTCAATGACATTTGCCAACTCCCTCAGTACCCTCGGACGCATTAAGTCCGGACCCATGGATTTGTGTACGTTTAGCTTTTCTAAATAGTTCCTAACCTGTTCTTTACCCACCAAGGGCTGTCCATCTTCATCCCATCTTGTGTCACTTAGTGCATTAGTCTGGGATCCCACCTTGTCCGTGAATACAGAGGCAAAGAAAGCATTGAGTACTTCAGCTTTCCCCACATCATCTGTCACTAGGTTACCTCCTTCGTCCAGTAGGGGCTGCACACCCTCTCTGATCACCTTCTTCTTGTTAACATGCCTGTAGAAACCTTTCTTGTTATCCTTCACATCCTTAGCCAGTTGCAATTCCATTTGCGCTTTCGCCTTCCTGATAACCCCCCGGCATTCTCGAGCTATACATTTAAACCCCTCCCTGGTCATTTGTCCAAGTTTCCACTTTTTGTAAGCTTCCTTTTTGTGCTTAAGTTCACCAAGGATTTCCCCTGTAAGCCAATCCGGTCTCCTACCATGTTTGCCTCTCTTGCTTCGTGTCAGGATGGTTTCTTTCTGTGCCTTCAATAAGGCTTCTTTAAAATACTGCCAGCTGTCCTGGACTCCTTTCCCCTTCATGTTAGCATCCCAGGGGATTCTGCCCATCAGATCTCTGAGGAAGTCAAAATCTGCTTTTTTGAAGTCCAAGGTGTGTATTTTACTCCTCTCTTTTCTTCCTTTGGTCAGGATCCTGAAATCAACCATCTCATGATCACTTCTTCCCAGGTTGTCACCCACCTCTACTTCCCCTATTAGTTCCTCCCTGTTTGTGAGCAGAAGGTCAAGCTGCACACGGCCCCTGGTCGGATCCTTCAGCACTTGTGCCAAGAAGTTATCCCCAACATTCTCCAAAAACTTCCTGGATTGCCTATGTACTGCCATATTGGTTTCCCAACAGATATCAGGGTGATTAAAGTCCCCTACGAGAACCAGGGCCTGCGATCTGGAAGCTTCTCTTATGTTTTTGCTTTCATAGACTCATAGAATCATAGAATACTAGGATTGGAAGGGACCTCAAGAGGTCATTGAGTCCAGCCCCCTGCCCTCATGGCAGGACCAAACACTGTCTAGACCATCCCTGATAGACATTTATCTAACCTACTCTTAAATATCTCCACAGATGGAGATTCCACAACCTCCCTGGGCAATTTATTCCAGTGTTTGACTACCCTGACAGTTAGGAACTTTTTCCGAATGTCCAACCTAAACCTCCCTTGCTACAGTTTTAGCCCATTGCTTCTTGTTCTATCCTCAGAGGCCAAGATGAACAAGTTTTCTCCCTCCTCCTTATGACACCCTTTTAGGTACCTGAAAACTGCTGTCATGTCCCCCCTCAGTCTTCTCTTTTCCAAACTAAACAAACCCAATTCTTTCAGCCTTCCTTCATTGGTCATGTTCGCTAGACCTTTAATCATTCTTGTTGCTCTTCTCTGAACCCTCTCCAATTTCTCCACATCCTTTTTGAAATGAGGTACCCAGAACTGGACACAATACTCCAACTGAGGCCTAACTAGCGCAGAGTAGAGCGGAAGCCAAACTGCAGGTCATGTAATCATGTTTTATCCACACAACAGCCACACTATCCCCCATGTCTTATAGCACATTACACAGATATCTAGAGCTAGAGACAGACATCCCAGCAAGGGAATCCACCACAACCCTCCGTACTTTGTTCCTGTGGGTAATTGCTCGCACTGGTTAAAATGTCCATTGTATTTCCAGTCTGAATGAGTCTCACTTCAGCTTCCAACCACTGGGTCATGTTAGATTTTTCTGTGCTGCACTGAAGAGCCCATCGTCAGACATTTGTTCCCCAGGTCAGAATCTATAGACAGAGATCAGCCTCCTTCACTATCACTTAGTTAATCTAAATAGCGACAGAGTGAGCGATGGGATTGCAT
Organism: Pelochelys cantorii; assembly: GCA_032595735.1. Lineage (NCBI taxonomy): Eukaryota > Metazoa > Chordata > Testudines > Trionychidae > Pelochelys > Pelochelys cantorii. The sequence goes on from CM064329.1 coordinate 5,070,911, forward strand.
CAGGTGGGTTTTCAAATGCTTCAGTCAGTCTCAGGGCTGTTCTCTGAGCCCTGTTGAATTTATCAACATCCTTCTTGAGCTGTGGGCTGCAGAACTGGCCACAGGAGTCCAGCAGTGGTCGTACCAGGGACAAATGCAGAGTAAAATAACGTCTCTGCTCCTACCAGAGATTCCCCTGCATAAGCCTCCAACGACTGGCCACAGCATCACACCACGACTTGCTCCAGGGCAGTGTCACTGTCATTCTTGGTGCTCATGGGCTGCTGGGCTGCAGGATCAGGAGCAGTGCTAGGTGCAGCGTCCCAGGCCAGCCGCCACCCCATCTTCCGCCGTGCCCTGAGTGGCTGCATCCTGAGCCCTGAGCCTAGCTGCCACGGAGGAACCCACCACTGCAGCCCGGCAACCCCTGAGGCATCACAAAGGGGAGGCCCAGCAGCGTTCACCGTGGCTGCCAACCTGGCCAAGTGGGGGCAGGGTAGCCAGGGAGGGGGCGCCTGCCTCTGCATGGTGGTGCCCAGAGACTCCCCTCACTGCGTGGCCCCCCAGCCCTCTTTCCATCCTCCATGTGTATCCTCAGCCCCTCTCCTGCCCCCTCACAGACTCCCATCCCTCCTTCTCACCTGGCACCCCAAAAGACCCCCTGCTCTCTGCCCCTCCCTCCAGCCTCCTTCTCTGCCCACAGACATCCCCCTTTCCCACTTCACACACCTCAGCAGTGCCACCTTTGCCACCCCTTCTCCCCAGGCAGTTGCCCAGATCCTGCTGACACAGCACCCAGAGCAGCCCCCCTCCTCAGTCCCCCCCCCCCACAAAATATCGCAGTCCACACACACCAAAGAAGCACACACATCCCTGAAATGCCTGCATATGGGCTTAGCAAGGCACATGAAAATTAGAGGCACCAAATTCTCAGGTGCCCCGTGGGTGCTATGTGTGGCTAAGGGGCTGCTCTCAGCCAGCAGCCCCCTGTCCTCTCCCCTCCTTCTTGCACCTGCTGAGGGTCCTGCCAGTGAGAGGGCAGAGAGTAGATGGGCTCTGCTCTGACCCCACCTGCTCCCCCGGAGGCTCGTACCACTGGGCTTAGTGGCAGACCCAGGGGTTTCTGGCTCCCGCGCACTGCAGAGAGCTGGGCTCCCCTGTGGTGTGTCCCCGCCTTCCCCCGTGGCTCCCTGCTTCATATTCACTTCATATTTCTAACCTCACATACCGGAATGACCCCCCCACATACAGATACAATAGACATGGTCAGGGTATTACAAGCTTTCCAACGTGCGGCTACTTGCCCTGGTTGGCATCAAGCATATCTGAGTTCTGCATAGTCACATCCAAACCCCTGTTTCCAAGGCCAATGCAAGGACACAGTGTCACACCTCTCCCCTGAGCTCACTGCTAGAGGGCTGGACCGTGTCCACGCCCTCCTCCCTTCTCAGAATTTCTGTTTGGCTTTGGTTCCACATCCCCCTAGTATTCCTAACCCCGGTGATGCCACATTCTTGTCTTTCCAAAGATCTGTATTCCTCTTCCTAGTGGGCCTGGCGGGAGATGCTAAAGAAAGGAGTGTTGAACTGGAGAGAGCAGCTGAAGAAAATATTGAATTGCAAAAAGAAGTCATGGCAAGGCGAATCGAACCGCTGGCTCCTCGAGAAAGAGTCAGGAAAGCTGCAGAGAGAGCAAAGGAGGCTGAGGAGAGAATTGCCAGACCTAAGCTTCAGCTCAGAAAAGAAAGGGAAAACCAGCAGAAACTGTATCATCCTGGGGAAAGTCCAAGGAATAACAGCGTGAGTATGTTTTTTGATTGGAACAGGGCAGATAGGTTTAGTCAGGTAAATGTCATACCCCACCCCCAAAACAAGTATGAATACGACTAACAGGGAGATTTGTGAAGGGGGGGTATATGACTCTTAACAACTGTGTGTCACCAAATACACCACAGCTTTCCATGCATGTAATACTTCATTTACAGCAAAAGCTAAGTACAGGACATTTCCAGCCCACTTAATTAGCCTCATTAGCCTGGGTACTAGTATTGACAGGGTTTTTTCTTCCCTTCCTTTTCCGTTATAAATTCTGGATTCCTATTATTTTTCAGGCCAGTTTCCAGCTCATCTGAGGAAGTGGGTTTTTTCCATGAAAGCTCATGATACTACGTATATTTTTGCTGGACTACTTGTTGTTTTCAAATATACCCCAACACTGCCACTTTTCATGCAAATGCAGTAACTGTGGGCTCACGAGTCGGTGACCCCAAGAACATTACCAATGTTCGGTATGGGAGTGGTAATGGAAAATTCACAGAGAGCGTGAGAGTCAATGGAAAAAGCTGTTTAAGGAAAATTACAGCTTCTAACATCCCTCTTGTTAAAGCAGGAAACTTGCTTACCCAATCAGAGACAGGGTCCATTTTCACATGCTAGATTGAAAGTTCTGGTGTCTTTTCATCATTAGCCTCTGCTCTTACATGGAATCAGATGTCAAGTCCACTGAGAAAACTGCAAGACATGGCCACAGTGTCTAGAGATGGGACTTTACCCATCATCCTCTGCCTTCTCAAGAGAATGACTGCACACCTGTTCCACTGTGCACACTCAGGTACCCAGTCTGCTCTCTGACCCTAAGACACATGCTGTCTAGTTGTAGATTCAAACAGCACTGTCTTCCCAGGAAGCTGATTAAGCACAGCCACTTCATCATCACAGGACTGTTCTAATTCCCTGACAGTTTTCCCTTCCTCCACAACAACTTTCAATCCATCTGAAAGCTCCTCGAAACCATTCACACTGGATCATTCCAAACCAAAGTGGAGTCATTTTTAACAGAAAAATTCTAGCTGCTAGGAACTGAAACAACCCTCTCAATAAACAAACTGCTGCCCTCTACAAACAGACATTTCTCCTGATCTCCCTCAATCAAATCACTTCCACTCCCTTCACAGTTACAGCAAACTGCTTGCAAAAACTACCATGAGGATTCTTTTCCGTAGCTTTTAATTTGCTGTTTTAATTTGCTGCACTGGTGTTTGATTTAGTAGGTCTAGTTAAGACATGCCAAATCAAACTCTGAGGGTGGTAATCCTGGCTGTCACAAAGAGTAAGGGAAACATTCTCCCTCCTCTCTCGCCCCGCTCCCCCAAAAGTACCAATTCAAGATAGATTCCAGCATGTTCAGATATCTTCACAGGATCAATCACAGTTTAGGTTTTGAGCACCGGGCCATTAACTTCCGTAAGTACCACTAATGGCTTTCACTAGAAGATGCAAATTAATAAAAGAGGTTTCCATTTAATATTTTTAATTTCACATTTCTATGTGCACAAATGGAATATTTGCATTCAGGGGATGACAAGCTTTACAGTGAAAGGTTACTTGCCCTGTTTTGCATATTTGAGTTATGCATATATCTATATGCAAAACCATTTCTATATAAAATATGAGACTGCATCCTCACAAACCACATTAGACTTTTTTTCTTTTAAAATGTTTTAAACATGTTTTTAAACTGGGGGTGGTCATGGTCGGCCAGCATTAGAGTAGGTTTAAATTGGTTAAACTGGTTTTAACAAAGTACATGTGGCAGGGAAGCTTCTGTTTGTGTTTCTAAAAGCAAGTTGGGCATGGAGCACCTGTTTTATAATACCGCATAGGGCCCCATAAACACGAAGGACAGCCCTGCCTGCCGGACGCCCCTCACACCCTGCTCCACACACAGCCCCACAGCAAAGGGGAGTCACACCTGTGACAGAGTCTGGGGCTACGTCTAGACTGCAGTGCTTTTCTGAGATATTGGAGGTATCTCAGAAAAGGAATGCCACGTCCAAGGAATGCGTCCACTTTTTCGGAAAAATTTTTGAAAAAGCGAACGCACTCTTTCGCCAGCCCTGTAAACCTTGTTCTACTAGGAAGAAGGGATGTGTCAAAAGAGGAAGGTTTTCAAAAATTTGGTGCTGTGTAGATGTGCCATATTTCAGAAAAGCCTCTTTAGAAAGTAAATCAGAAAAAGATACTCAATTTGCATATCACAGATTGTGTTTTCTTTTTCCTGACACTAGCGCTCAGGAGAGAACCCAGGAGTCCTGGTGCATAGGCCCCAGGCTGTAACCCACCAGACCCCACTCCTCTCCCAGAGCCAGCCAAGGACAGGACCCAGGAGTCCTGAGCCTCCAGCTGCTCCCATCCCCCTGCCAGAGGGGTACTCACTGGGCACTTGTGGGGAGGAGCCCAGCTCTTCCCAGTGCCTGTGGCTGGCACTTACCTGTGCACAGGTAGAGGAGCAGAGGCAGGGGGTCCATTCTGTGCTGGGCTGAGAGGTGTAGATGCTCTCCTAGGACGTGTGAGGTTCCAGGGCACTGACTGGAGAGGAGGCAGCAGAGCTCAGAGGAAAGAGACGTGTTATCTGAAAAAAGACAAACACAAATGGGGGGCTGGACTGGGAAGACTCAGGAAAGTTACACAGGGAGGGAACAGAGTGAAATAGAAAGAAAAGTCAACTGCACTGATAGTCCCCAATTGTCAGATACACGCCCACAGCTAAATGGAGACTGATGAAAATCAAATAAATAAAAAAGACCAACCACAAGTGCCCTGAGCTTTCGCATGCCCCTCCTTCCAATTCCTGCCAGTCATCAGCTAGTCACTAATGCGAAAAATATACCTGACCAGCCCAGGTCTCCTCTGGCAAAGGGAGTGGGGCACTCAGGGTGTTTCCAGGTGAGGGTGGGGGACGTGGGGCTCTGGCCACAGGGGGAATAGGTCTTGGGGCTCTGGCTGTGAGGGGTGAAGGGGCTGAGCCTGGGGCTAGTCTCCCCAAAAAGAGGCTCCACCCACGGTCTTTTCCCTTTTGCATTGAGTGGTTCCTCGGTATTCAGGCTCTGGTGGGTTTTTCCTGTCAGAAGGTTAATGGCTGATGGAGGCAGGTGTTTCTGGGTGACGCTCTCCTTTTACAGGGGACAAACAAAGTCCTGGTTCTCTGAACACAGCAGCAATCAAGCAGCACGAGACAGTTTCATTGCTCACACCCCCACCCGTGTCCAGCCAGCCCTCTCTGCAAAACCTCTCTTGCCTTCTTCTCAGGGCCTAGCTTTCTGCGCTAGTGGGGCTAACATTCCCCCCCCACACACACACACACATACTGCTCAATTTCCAACTGGCATGCACTTTGTGGTACCTCTCTGCTCTGTGTCCCTGGGGTAGCAGTGTTATATGTCCCAGGACTCAGCAGGCTGGCTGCCCAGCAAGGCCAAGCTGTGACCCTCATGTGCCCTTGGACTCAGTGGGCTGGTTAAACAGCACTTTAAGCTGCCACCCTCGTACACCCCAAGGTTCAGCACCTCCCTGTCCCCACTCTCACACCACAGAGTATAAGCCGTTCTGCTGGGAACCCACTAGATGAGTAAACCCCAAGGGACTTTGGGGCGCTACAGGGATCTTTAGCTTAGGTACAAGGAGCATTGTTGCAGAGTGAATGGGGAAGCCAAAAGAGTTGGGGGTGGGGGGTGGAGGGGAGAGAGTGATGTAATCAGCAAGGGTGAAAAACCATGATTAAGCAGGTTAACAAACATTAATGCATTAACACACGGAGTTGACCAAAAACAGTTAAATGCCGCATGGAAGAAAAATTTAAAAAACAACCAGTGGCCGTGTAAAGCACCTTTAAGAGACTAACGAAAAATACAGACAGTCTCATGAGCTTTCATGGGCACCACCCGCTTCTTCAGATGACAAATATTGAGCAAGAGACACAGAGGTTCAAATATAAAGCAGAAAAAGAGGAGAGAGGGGGGAGGGAAAAAACTATCAATTATTGTGCCTGTGCTAAATGAGGATGACAGAGTGGTGGCAAAATATTCTTGGAAGCTGGGACGGGGGAACTATTGAGGGGGGAGAGAAGACCCCTGGCAGTCAGGAGGGCTGGGCAGGAAAGGTCCCACTGACTGGGGCGGGGGGCCCACTGTCCAGGGGAGAAAGCCCCACTGGATGTTACCCCCACCATGAGCCCTGTCCTCAACCACCACACCTCCCTCTCTCTCTCAAGCCCCGCCCCCAAGCTTCTGTCTTACCCCCCCCCCATATCTGCAAGGCCCTACCCTGACTCTTTTACTCCCCGCACTGCCAGCTTCCTGCCCTGACGGACCCAGGCAATGCCGTGTAAGTCTTCTAGTTGAAAAATAAACCCGTATAAGGTTGTGTCATAAGCACACATATGTTCCCATATACACTACAAATATGTACACAGTATCCGTATTATTCATCCATATTAATTATTTGGGAGTGCTTCTAAAACTCAATCACAAAACTACATTCCTCAGTTATGGTCCCAGGACCACTATAAAAGACTAAACAAAATTGGCAAACAAAATCTGTCCATCGGTTATATGAGGGAATGTGCAGACTAAAGGACAAATGGGTCATGAATATGTGAACGGTAAAGTAAGGAGTCCACATAACAGGGAAGTAACTTGAATCATAAAATAATAGAACACTAGAACTGGAAGGGACCTTGAGAGGTCATCAAGTCCAGTCCCCTGCCCTCATGGCAGGACCAAGCACTATCTAGATCATCTCTGATAGGTGTCTGCCTAACCTGCTCTTAAATATCTCCAGTGATAGAGATTCCACAACCTCCCTAGGCAATTTATTCCAGTGTTTAACCATCCTGACAGGTAGTAAGATTTTCCTAATGTCCAACCTAAACCTCCCTTGCTGCAGGTTAAGCCCATTGCTTCTTGTTCTATCCTCAGAGGCCAAGGAGAACAATTTTCCTCCCTCCTCCTTGTGACACCCTTTTAGATACTTGAAAACCACTATCGTATCCCCTCTCAGTCTTCTCTTTTCTAATCTAAACAAGCCCAATTCTTTCAGTCTTCCCTCATCGCTCCTTTTTTCTAGACCTTTAATCATTTTTGTTGCTCTTCTCTAGATCTTCCCCAGTTTTTCCACATCTTTCTTGAAATGTGGTGCCCAGAACTGGACACAATACTCCAACTGAGGCCTAATCAGTGCAGAGTAGAGCGGAAGAATGACTTCTCGTGTCTTGCTCACAACATTCCTGTTAATGCATCCCAGAATCATGTTTGCTTTTTTGCAACAATATCACACTGTTGACTCATATTTAGCTTGTGGTCCACTATGACCCCTAGATCCATTTCTTCAATACTCCTTCCTAGTCAGTTGCTTCCCATTCTATTTGTGTGAAACAGATTGTTCTTTCCTAAGTGGAGTACTTTGCATTTGTCTTTATTGAACTTCATCCTATTAACCTCAGACCATTTCTCCAGTTTGTCCAAATCATTTTGAATTTTGACTTATCCTCCAAAGCACTTGCAACCTCTCTCTGCTTGGTATCATCTGCAAACTTAAGAAGCATACTCTCTATGCCAGTATCTAAATCATTGATGAAGACATTGAACAGAACCAGTCCCAAAATGGACCCCTATGGAGCCCACTTGTTATGTCTTTCCAGCATGACTGCGAAGCGATAACTATTCTCTGAGAACTGTTATCTAGCCAGTTATGCTCCCACCTTACAGTAGCCCCATCTAGATTGTATTTCCCTATTTTATTGATAAGAAGGTCATGCCAGCCCATATCAAATGCTTTACTGAAGACTAGGAATACCACATCCATTCCTTCTCCCTTACCCACAAGACTCGTTATCTTGTCAATGAAAGGTATCAGATTGGTTTGACATGATTTGTTTTTTACAAATCCATGCTGGCTGTTACCTATCATCTTATTTTCTTCCAGGTGTTTGCAGATGAATTCCTTAATTGCTTGCTCCATTATCATCTCTGGCACAGAAGTTAAACTGACTAGTCTGTAGTTTCCTGGGTTGTTCTTATTTCCCTTTTCAGAGATGGGCACTAGATTTGCCCTTTTCCAGTTTTCTGGAATCTCTCCTGACTTCCATGTTTTTTCAGAGATGATAACTAAAGGCTGAGATACCTTCTCTATCAGCTCCTTGAGTATTCTAGGATGCATTTCATCAGAGCCCGGTGACTTGCAGACACCTAACTTTTCTAAGTAATTTTTAACTTATTCTTTTATTTTAACTTCTTAACCTACCCCATTTCCACTAGTATTCACTGTGTTAGGCATCCCATCACCATCAATCTTCCTGATGAAAACCGAAACAAAGTCATCATTAAGCACCTCTGCCATTTCCAAGTTTCCTCTCACTGTTTCTCTCTCCTCACTGAGCAATGGGCCTACCCTATCCTTGGTCTTCCTCTTGCTTCTAATTTGTAGAATGTTTTCTTGTTTCCCTTTCTGTCTCTAGTTAGACTGAGCTCATTCTGTGACTTCACTTTTCCAATCTTGCCCCTGCAAATTTGTGTTATTTGCTTAAATTCATACTTTGTAATCTGCCCTAGTTTCTACTTTTTAATGACTCCTTTTTTATTTTTAGATCATGCAAAATCTCCTGGTAAAGCCAAGGTGGTCTTTTGCCACACTTTCTAACTTTCCTCCAGAGCAGAATAGCTTGCTTTTGTACCCTTCATAATGTCCCTTTGAAAAACTGCCAACTCTCTTCAGTTGTTTTTCCTTTTAGTCTTGATTCCCATGGGATATTACCTACCAGCTTTCTGATTTTACTAAAATCTGCCTTCCTGAAATCCAGTGTCTTCATTTTGCTATTCTCCCTTCTACCATTCCTTAGAATCACGAACTCTATGGTTTCACGATCACTTTCATACAAGCGGCCTTCCACTTTCAAATTCTCAACCAGTTCCTCCCTATTTCTTAAAAACAAATCTAGAACAGCTTCCCCCCAGTAGCTCTCTCAATCTTCTGGAATAAAAAAATTTCTCCTATGCAGTCCAAGAACTTATTGGACAATCTGTGCCCTGCTGTGTTAATTTCCCAACATATGTCTGAATAGTGGAAGTCCCTCATCACCACCAAATCCTGCGCTTTGGATGATTTTGTGAGTTGTTTAAAAAATGCCTGATCCACCTTGAAGGAGATTTCTAGCTGGTCATCACAGCGGCCATCTGTGCTACAATCCTTCTGAAATGGGAGCTGTGGAGAGACCCAGGAGGGCTGGGGTCAGTAAACCTCTTAAGGGGATTCCAGCCCTAAATCTGTCCATCTGCACCATTCTCCCACCCTTCCTTCACTTTCCATCTCCTGGGTCTGGCCAACAGCTGAATGACACTTCTCGGGGTGCAGGGCAAGGAGACTGGCTGTCTTGGGAAGCTGGGGAAGCAGGCACATGGCCTTCCCCTCAAAGGAAGATTTTTTATTTTGGATGAAACTATTTCATTTTTTTTAGGCCAAGAACATTTGGGGTTTGGACAGAAATGTTGGGCTGGCTCGGGGGGAGGAATGGTGCAGTGGTTTGAGCATTGGCCTGCTAAGCCCAGGATTGTGAGCTCAATCTTTGAGAAGGCCATTTAGGGATCTGTTACAAATCTGTCAGGGATGGTACTTGGTCCTGCTGTGAAGGCAGGGGACTGGATTTGATGACCTTTCAAGGTCCCTTTGAGTTCTAGGAGATGGGAATATTCCCAACCAGGGGAAAGCAGTCTGTGTATAGCAAACTTGTCAGCGCTCTGTTTCCTCCTGGTATCTGCACTGAGTAAGGGGTTCAGGATGCTGCTGCTGGCTTTGCAGGTTCTTATTTTTGAACTCCAATGTCACTGGTTTGATCCCTGCAGCAGCCTCACTACAGTTCCTGGCCCCAGCAGCCTTACCCCAAGCCTGAATACACCAGTGCGGAGTCCTCGCTCAGGATGGAGCTGAGGTTGCCGGCGGCAGCAATGGGCTTCCCCGTCAGGGTGTAGTTGAGGTGCAGGGTGATGGGGGTCAGAGTGTCCTCAGGGCAGAGCTGGGGAGACAGAGACACACATAGGGACCCATGAGGAATGGTCGGATCCAGGAGAAGTTTATTTCTGGGTGATTTGGAGCAAGGGGCAGAGTTGCAGGGGCAGACACAATAGGAGGGGAAGAAGCTGGGAGCCCCACACACACACACACTCACAGGTAACGTTATCTGGTGCGTCCCACATCTCTTCTCAATGCCAACCTGCAGCTCCCTGCTCAGGACGGGGCCGGTGGAACCAAAAGCAGCTCAGATCTTCGTCCGCCCAGAGTCCAGGGCCAGACTGTACTGGATGGTGCTGGAGATCCTGTCACCTACAGGGGAGGGGAGGTAAGGGACAGAGCGAGACTGAAAGCAGGACTCTGAAGGGGAAATGGGACACCAACCTTCCCTCCCCTCCCAGGAGGTGCTGGTTCCAATCCAGCCCCAGGGCTGGGTACTCCATGGCTCACGGGGAAAGGGAACCGAGGGTGGTTTTGGTCTGACCTAGGCTGTCCCTGGTGCTCTTTGTGACAGTGAAGCATACCTCTGTCCTGCTGGCCTCCGTGTTGAGCTGCCCCTGCTCCTGGCAGTTGAAAGCTGAAGTGGGGATTATGGGGGACCAGAAGCTGATGGTGACTCCAACTCTGAGCACTGGCCGGGACCTGCCATGGAGGGAACGGAACCATCACTCGGCCAGCCCCTGCAATGGAGCCAGGCCTCATCCTTCCCCAGAGCCATCCAACTGGCATGGAACTGCTCCCAGCACCAGGGAAATAACAAAATGTTTTTTAAGTACATTAGAAGCAGGAAGCCTGCTAAAAAACCTGTGGGTCCCCTAGACGATCGAATTATAAAAGGCGCAATCAAGGACGATAAAGCCATTGCGGAGAAACTAAATGATTTCTTTGCTTCAGTCTTCACGGCTGAGGACGTTGGGGAGATTCCCAAATCTGCACCGTCCTTTGTGGGTGATGAATCTGAGGAACTGTCCCGGATTGAAGTGTCATTAGAGGAGGTTTTGGAACAAATAGAAAAACTTAATGTTAACAAATCTCCGGGACCGGACGGCATTCATCCAAGGGTTCTAAAAGAACTCAAATGGGATATTGCTGAACTATTATCTGTGGTTTGTAACCTATCCCTTAAATTGGCTTCCGTACCTAATGACTAGAAGGTAGCCAATGTGACACCAATATTTAAAAAGGGCTCTAGAGGCGATCCAGGCAATTACAGACTGGTAAGTCTAACTTCAGTACCGGGCAAATTAGTCGAAACAATGATAAAGAATAAAATTGTGAAGCATGTAGAAGAACATAATTTGTTGGACAAAAGTCAACATGGTTTCTGTAAAGGGAAATCCTGTCTTACTAATCTATTAGAGTTCTTTGAAAGGGTTAACAAACATGCAGACAAGGGGGATCCAGTAGATATAGTATACTTAGATTTTCAGAAAGCCTTTGACAAGGTCCCTCACCAAAGGCTCTTGTGTAAATTACATGGCCATGGGATAAGAGGGAAGGTCCTTTCTTGGATTGAGAACTGGTTAAAAGACAGGAAAGGAGCCGAGTTGTGCGTTGTCCTTCTGCATTGTTAAAAGATGTTAACGTGAGAACATGCTTCACCTTGTGACTTGAAATGCCTGTCAAGTGCTGCAGGTGCTTTATAACCTCTGAACCCCCCAGTGTCTCGTTATATTGAGGCTGTGCCCCTTTGAACCCCCTGTAAGTGCCGGACTCATCAAACAGGAGAGGCAGTGTCTCTAATGCCAAACCCGGCTTCCGGCAGAAGGGTTCGCTCCTGGCCCCAGAGAGGCCTTTGGGCCCAAATGAGCCATTCCAAAGTGAGACACTGAAGAGCAAAGACGTGGTCACTTCTCACCCTCTCTGGGAGGAGGAGCCCTGCGCATAAACCCATCCCATCCACGTGGGCTGTGGGGAGAAGGGGATAGAAGTCTCCAGCGAGGAGAAAGTTGTTTTCTCTGTGTTGCTTGGACCCTAAGGGGGTGTCTACGCTACACCGCTATTTTGAGACAACTAGTGTTATTATAAAATAACAGTGCGAACATCTACACAGCCACTCTGTTATTTCAAAATAATTTCAAAATAACAGGCAGCTTATTCCGAAATCTGTAAACCTCATTCTACAAGGAATAACACCTCTTCCAAAATAGCTATTTCGAAATAAGGCTTGTGTAGACGCTCCTCAGCTGCTATTTTGAAATAGCCCCTCACCAGGGCCATTCTAAGTCATTCCTCCCCAGTGCCTCCTGGGGCTCTAAATCAAGATAGCATGTCTACATTAGAGAAGCCTGTCTCGGACTAATTTTGAGGCTTCCCTCAATAGACATGCTATTTTGGAATAAGCTATTTTGGAATAACTACTCTGGAATAGCTTATTCCAAAATATAGTGTGCTGTGTAGATGTACCCTAACGGGGCAAGTCTCACTAGGCATAAGCAAAAGGCCTTTGGCTGCTTGGCTTGGGCTAGCCCACATATGGAATATGTTTATTACAAAAGATTCTCTTATCGTTCAGAAGCTAAGACTGGAGCTCATTTGTGTGGATACTTAAGCTGCTTTAACTGTGTAATGAACTCCTGCTTCTTTTTCTTAATTACTGAGTTTTAACTAGTCTGGTGCCGGATTGGCTACCAGCTTCGGCTTAGGTTTGAGATGTGAAATACAAGGGACTGGGGTGAATGACCATCCCTTAGGATGAGAGGTAACCTGAGCGTTGTTGTGAATTTTGTTGTAAGGGGCCATTTATTACAAAGACAGGGGCTTGTGCCTCCCACCTCCTCCCCCCCACACACACACATCTCCTAGCGCTGTCTGAGATTGCTAGCTGGTCATCACAGCGGCCATCTGTGCTACAATCCTTCTGAAATGGGAGCTGTGGAGAGACCCAGGAGGGCTGGGGTCAGTAAACCTCTTAAGGGGATTCCAGCCCTAAATCTGTCCATCTGCACCATTCTCCCACCCTTCCTTCACTTTCCATCTCCTGGGTCTGGCCAACAGCTGAATGACACTTCTCGGGGTGCAGGGCAAGGAGACTGGCTGTCTTGGGAAGCTGGGGAAGCAGGCACATGGCCTTCCCCTCAAAGGAAGATTTTTTATTTTGGATGAAACTATTTCATTTTTTTTAGGCCAAGAACATTTGGGGTTTGGACAGAAATGTTGGGCTGGCTCGGGGGGAGGAATGGTGCAGTGGTTTGAGCATTGGCCTGCTAAGCCCAGGATTGTGAGCTCAATCTTTGAGAAGGCCATTTAGGGATCTGTTACAAATCTGTCAGGGATGGTACTTGGTCCTGCTGTGAAGGCAGGGGACTGGATTTGATGACCTTTCAAGGTCCCTTTGAGTTCTAGGAGATGGGAATATTCCCAACCAGGGGAAAGCAGTCTGTGTATAGCAAACTTGTCAGCGCTCTGTTTCCTCCTGGTATCTGCACTGAGTAAGGGGTTCAGGATGCTGCTGCTGGCTTTGCAGGTTCTTATTTTTGAACTCCAATGTCACTGGTTTGATCCCTGCAGCAGCCTCACTACAGTTCCTGGCCCCAGCAGCCTTACCCCAAGCCTGAATACACCAGTGCGGAGTCCTCGCTCAGGATGGAGCTGAGGTTGCCGGCGGCAGCAATGGGCTTCCCCGTCAGGGTGTAGTTGAGGTGCAGGGTGATGGGGGTCAGAGTGTCCTCAGGGCAGAGCTGGGGAGACAGAGACACACATAGGGACCCATGAGGAATGGTCGGATCCAGGAGAAGTTTATTTCTGGGTGATTTGGAGCAAGGGGCAGAGTTGCAGGGGCAGACACAATAGGAGGGGAAGAAGCTGGGAGCCCCACACACACACACACTCACAGGTAACGTTATCTGGTGCGTCCCACATCTCTTCTCAATGCCAACCTGCAGCTCCCTGCTCAGGACGGGGCCGGTGGAACCAAAAGCAGCTCAGATCTTCGTCCGCCCAGAGTCCAGGGCCAGACTGTACTGGATGGTGCTGGAGATCCTGTCACCTACAGGGGAGGGGAGGTAAGGGACAGAGCGAGACTGAAAGCAGGACTCTGAAGGGGAAATGGGACACCAACCTTCCCTCCCCTCCCAGGAGGTGCTGGTTCCAATCCAGCCCCAGGGCTGGGTACTCCATGGCTCACGGGGAAAGGGAACCGAGGGTGGTTTTGGTCTGACCTAGGCTGTCCCTGGTGCTCTTTGTGACAGTGAAGCATACCTCTGTCCTGCTGGCCTCCGTGTTGAGCTGCCCCTGCTCCTGGCAGTTGAAAGCTGAAGTGGGGATTATGGGGGACCAGAAGCTGATGGTGACTCCAACTCTGAGCACTGGCCGGGACCTGCCATGGAGGGAACGGAACCATCACTCGGCCAGCCCCTGCAATGGAGCCAGGCCTCATCCTTCCCCAGAGCCATCCAACTGGCATGGAACTGCTCCCAGCACCAGGGAAATAACAAAATGTTTTTTAAGTACATTAGAAGCAGGAAGCCTGCTAAAAAACCTGTGGGTCCCCTAGACGATCGAATTATAAAAGGCGCAATCAAGGACGATAAAGCCATTGCGGAGAAACTAAATGATTTCTTTGCTTCAGTCTTCACGGCTGAGGACGTTGGGGAGATTCCCAAATCTGCACCGTCCTTTGTGGGTGATGAATCTGAGGAACTGTCCCGGATTGAAGTGTCATTAGAGGAGGTTTTGGAACAAATAGAAAAACTTAATGTTAACAAATCTCCGGGACCGGACGGCATTCATCCAAGGGTTCTAAAAGAACTCAAATGGGATATTGCTGAACTATTATCTGTGGTTTGTAACCTATCCCTTAAATTGGCTTCCGTACCTAATGACTAGAAGGTAGCCAATGTGACACCAATATTTAAAAAGGGCTCTAGAGGCGATCCAGGCAATTACAGACTGGTAAGTCTAACTTCAGTACCGGGCAAATTAGTCGAAACAATGATAAAGAATAAAATTGTGAAGCATGTAGAAGAACATAATTTGTTGGACAAAAGTCAACATGGTTTCTGTAAAGGGAAATCCTGTCTTACTAATCTATTAGAGTTCTTTGAAAGGGTTAACAAACATGCAGACAAGGGGGATCCAGTAGATATAGTATACTTAGATTTTCAGAAAGCCTTTGACAAGGTCCCTCACCAAAGGCTCTTGTGTAAATTACATGGCCATGGGATAAGAGGGAAGGTCCTTTCTTGGATTGAGAACTGGTTAAAAGACAGGAAAGGAGCCGAGTTGTGCGTTGTCCTTCTGCATTGTTAAAAGATGTTAACGTGAGAACATGCTTCACCTTGTGACTTGAAATGCCTGTCAAGTGCTGCAGGTGCTTTATAACCTCTGAACCCCCCAGTGTCTCGTTATATTGAGGCTGTGCCCCTTTGAACCCCCTGTAAGTGCCGGACTCATCAAACAGGAGAGGCAGTGTCTCTAATGCCAAACCCGGCTTCCGGCAGAAGGGTTCGCTCCTGGCCCCAGAGAGGCCTTTGGGCCCAAATGAGCCATTCCAAAGTGAGACACTGAAGAGCAAAGACGTGGTCACTTCTCACCCTCTCTGGGAGGAGGAGCCCTGCGCATAAACCCATCCCATCCACGTGGGCTGTGGGGAGAAGGGGATAGAAGTCTCCAGCGAGGAGAAAGTTGTTTTCTCTGTGTTGCTTGGACCCTAAGGGGGTGTCTACGCTACACCGCTATTTTGAGACAACTAGTGTTATTATAAAATAACAGTGCGAACATCTACACAGCCACTCTGTTATTTCAAAATAATTTCAAAATAACAGGCAGCTTATTCCGAAATCTGTAAACCTCATTCTACAAGGAATAACACCTCTTCCAAAATAGCTATTTCGAAATAAGGCTTGTGTAGACGCTCCTCAGCTGCTATTTTGAAATAGCCCCTCACCAGGGCCATTCTAAGTCATTCCTCCCCAGTGCCTCCTGGGGCTCTAAATCAAGATAGCATGTCTACATTAGAGAAGCCTGTCTCGGACTAATTTTGAGGCTTCCCTCAATAGACATGCTATTTTGGAATAAGCTATTTTGGAATAACTACTCTGGAATAGCTTATTCCAAAATATAGTGTGCTGTGTAGATGTACCCTAACGGGGCAAGTCTCACTAGGCATAAGCAAAAGGCCTTTGGCTGCTTGGCTTGGGCTAGCCCACATATGGAATATGTTTATTACAAAAGATTCTCTTATCGTTCAGAAGCTAAGACTGGAGCTCATTTGTGTGGATACTTAAGCTGCTTTAACTGTGTAATGAACTCCTGCTTCTTTTTCTTAATTACTGAGTTTTAACTAGTCTGGTGCCGGATTGGCTACCAGCTTCGGCTTAGGTTTGAGATGTGAAATACAAGGGACTGGGGTGAATGACCATCCCTTAGGATGAGAGGTAACCTGAGCGTTGTTGTGAATTTTGTTGTAAGGGGCCATTTATTACAAAGACAGGGGCTTGTGCCTCCCACCTCCTCCCCCCCACACACACACATCTCCTAGCGCTGTCTGAGATTGCCCGGTAGGGCAGGGCCAGGACACAGAGGGACTCACCTCAGCAGCAGGACCTGCCCTTGTGCTCCCACTACGATGTCCAGCAGCCCATCCCCCGTCAGGTCTGTCCCGCCGCTGATGGCCTGGCCAAAGTAGTGCAGCCTGCTGGGGAACTGCGCCCCCTCTATGCGCTGTGGGGCAGACAGAGCAGTCGGGGAGGGGAAGGGGCGGCTGTTTCATACAATGACACTAGGGGGCAGCAGTGGATAAGGGATGCAAACGTGGGGGCTATGGGCTCATGACATATGAGCATGGGCTGTGCCTCCCTGCAGGAGCCGGGCTCACCTGTCTGTACTGGGCACTGAGGCCTCCCTTTTCCCCAAGGAAGATGTACAGGGCCCCACGGTGGTTGTTCTCCATGGGCGCCCCAATGGCCACGTCTGTCTGTCCGTCCCCATTGATGTCCCCGATTTCAGACATGCTGGCCCCGAAGCACCTGAACACCTGCCCCATCTGCCCCTGCAGGATCTTGCAGCGTCGCCTCCTGCAGGCCCAGCCAAAGAGACAGGAGGGGAAAGGATCAGCACTGACTGCCAGGGGAGAGCGCCCCCTACAGAGATCCTTCCCTGCTCCCTGCAGCACAGCGCCTCCTAGTGCCACACTCGGGCATTGGGATCAACACTGACCGTGAGGAGAGAGCACCCCCTGCAAAGCCCTCCCATCGTAGTGTCCCTGCAGCCCAGTGCCCCTTCACCTGGGCTGGATCATGAGAACATCTCTGTCTAGCAAGCCACTTCATGGAATCCTAGTCCCAAACCTGTCCAACTGTTCCATAAAACCCAGGTCTTCCCACCTCCTACCTGCTGGTTAATCAGACAGACATGGACCTGTCCTCCATTCAGGGGTGTATAGTACATGGGGGCTCCGATCAGAACCAGGTCTGTGTTCCCATCTCTGTCCAGGTCCACAGCACTCAGTGTGCCCCCGAAATACGAGCCGATCTGGAGGGGCAGATAAGTCACCCCCTCAATTTAGCCACCCTCTCCATCTTCTCCTGCTGGGACCCACCTACCCTGCTGGAAGGAGAATTCAATCTCCATTCTTATCCCATCCTCAGCATCACTCCCTCTTTACACACGGCAGGTGGCACTCTTGCTATCACTGTTCTGTCCCGTTAAATGTATAGGCTGATAGATCTTAGAGAAACTCTGATTGTTCATCGGGGTTCGGTGCTTTTTAGCTGCCATATTTGTACAAGTAAAGTTTATTCATTGAGTGAGCTTGCCTGAAGCCATCTTTCCAGCTCTGTTTCCCTGAGCACACAGACAGTTGTATGTGAGAGAGGTGCTTACCGCTAGCGAGGGTGCCGTTATTTTAGCTACCATGTTGCACATGTTAAATGTTGTCCCCCTCTGTCTGTATCACACATGAGTTGCATCTAACCGAACACAGAGCCTAGGAGACTATCAGCTCTTGACGGGCAGGTGCTGTCTTTGCCATCTCGGTTTGTACAGTGCCTCACAGAAAGGGGTCCGGTTCCATAACTGGAGCTGCTCAGTGGTGTTCCTAGAAAGTATCTCACAGCAAATAAATAAATGATCATCATCATGCTGAGTGTTAGCTGTAGTGCTCTGCCACAGTGTCCCTCTGCCAATCACATTCCTCCATAGCTTGAGTGTCTCTGACTCGGATAGTCACCTCCCTCTCTCTGTCTGCCCATCACGCCCTGCACCCTCCCCTTACCTGCTTTCCCAACTCCTCTGCTTTCACCTCCCATCCTCTGCGCTTGGCATCTTGCCCGAATAGGACAACTTTGCCAATGTGGTTGTAGCGAGGGGCCCCCACCATGTAGCTGCGCCGCCCCTGGGATGTGATGACCTGAACTGAATAACCTGAAAGAGACAGAGACACAAAAGGGTAAAAGGGGAGAAACAGGCATTTCCTGAACCTGGGGCCTCACGCAGCCCGAGAGCAGTATAAGGGCTTGATCATGAGTGCAGCTGAGCCTGCATGTGGGGGATGTGTCAGGAGTCCCCCTTTGCTCCCTTTTGTGGGAGATCAGCATCACCGAACCTTGCAAAGTAGGGCGTTAAACAACTAACAGCTTAAGGACAGAGTGTTAAGGCAGCAATAGGGGCCAGCACTGGCTGAGAGGGTATGAGACCCCCATGACATGCTCTGCAGCACAGCGCCTCCTTGTGGACCCCTGGAGTGCTAGGGCTAGCACTGACTGAGAAGAAACGCCCCCAACTGTGTTCCTGAAGCACAGTGCCCCTAGTGCCCCTGTTCAGCATACCATCTGATTGATGGGCTCCAAGCCCCAGATTTCAAGATATCACTTCAGCTCAAGAGATCAGGAACATACTGAACTGAGGCAGCAATGGATGCAAAGCGAAGATGTGTAAATGCTTCTCTGTCAATGCTAGCAGTGTGAGTAACAAGCCCGAGGGAGCTGGAAGTTCTCACCGATAAGAGAATATCAGAGAGCACTGCCATTACTGGGACCTGGCGGGACCCGTCTCAGGGTGGGGATCCTGAAATCCTAATTCCAACCAGTGTTCCCTGTAAGCTGGGCATGTGAGGGATTCCAGTGTTGTCCAGCCAATTAGCTGAGCACCCACAGCTGGGTTTCGTGTTTCTGCTGGCGGTGCACATTCACACATGCCTCGGTGCATGATGGAAAAGATTAGAGGGAACACTGGTTCCAACCCAGCCTGGGTAAAAGCGGTGAAAGATGGCACTCAACGTGAAAGACCCCACTGCCTGTTTCTGCATACAGACAGCTCAGTACAGCAGGGCTTGGAAGGCATGTGGACCAACGTGAGGGAGGAGGTATTACTGGAGGGGTCTGTTGCAGGACTCCAAATCAAACACGGATTCATCTATTCCAAGACCAGAAGGGACCATTGGTAACTTCTTGTCTGACCTTATGTCTGGATTTATAAATTGCCAGTGATGGCGAATCCACAACTCTTAGTAAATTGTTCCACTGGTTAATGATCTAATCGCCATTCCAAATTTTACAACTTATGGCCAGTCTGAATTTGTCTCGCCTCAACTCCCAGCATTCAACTTCTCTCTGCTAGATCGAAGAGCTCATGAGTAAAATTCTGTTCCCGGTGTAGACACGTCCAGACTGGGATCAAGTCATTCCCCTTCTCTTTGTTATGCTAAATAGATTGAGCACCTTGTGCATTCGATTCTATAACCCTTTAATCATTCTCATGGCTCTTCTCCATGCCCTTCTTAACTCGTGAGCCCCTCATCTGCAGGCAGGATTCCACTGTACACCCTAGAACATCTGCTCCTGAATGGGTCATGGAACATAGAATGGTGTTATCAGAATGGACTTCCCAAAGGCTCATGCGCCCAGTAGTGCAGTGAAGGGCAACCTGTGGTGGCCCATTGAGGTTCTCTGTGTGGCCAGTGAGACATTTTGTTCACCGCTGTAAAGACCTAACCCCTTCCCCCGCACTGAGCTGTAGCTGCCTCTGTGGTGGGCCATGGGCACTGTTCATTCAGGGATCCCTCCTGTCACGAGTCTACATTCAGTTGCCAATTCCACACAGTTGTTTTATTAGTCTACAACACCCGTGTTGATCCGCCGTATTCGCCCCGCCCTCTATATATACGCCGTGGGGCCAAAAGGCGAAGGAAGTTGGCCTCCGGCTGTGGTTCCTAGGTCGCCTGCCGGCGGCAGGGATGGGGGTCCGGGCCCACCCACGCTCCCGGCCCAGGGCCCAAACACAGGGAACCGAGCTCCCTGTGGTAGCAGGTGGGGGTTTACCCCTAAACGCACCTGCTCGTGGGCTTCACGACCCCGCCCTGGGCCAACGTTCAACCTCCCAGGAGTCCCTCGAGTGGGCCCTTCTGCACTCCCCCCTGCTCTTTCCCCCCATTACCTGTCACCTCAGTCCTCTCCCCGCTTTTCCCACGTGCTCCCCCAAGTTTTTATCCTCTCCCGGCGTGTGTGCTCGGTGGGTGACGTCACCGTTCCCCGCCGCCCCGCCGTCCTTCCTCTCTCCACCCCCGGGTGCACCGGTGATGTCACCCGCTGTGCCCAGCGGGGTGCTCAGCACGGGCACTTCCCCGTGCGTCTCCTCCTGGCCTCACGCATCCTGCGTGCTGGCCCCCGCCCCGCGTGTCCCTGCCAGCGCTTGCTCCGCCGCTTCTGTAGCGGCGCCAGCACAGGCCGCCCCGACATCCCGACCACCTCCCCATTGGTCGTAGTGGCGGGTTGCCTCACCCCGCCACACCTCCCTTAGCACCGAGATGCAGCCACCTTTGGGTGGGGCTCAGCAGTTTGGAAGTGAGCTGCTAACCCACACTGGGCCAGAGCGGTGCTGGCAGATTTCTCGTGTGTTGCTCTTACCCAGGTAAGCACCATCCATGTCACTGGAGGTTCTAGATAAGTTCATGAAACTCGGCTCCCCGCGGCTCCCTTGTAGGTAAATCCCCCCGGACCAGTCATAGGCTCCCACTGCTCTCAGCACAGCCCCGTCCTAGACCAACACGGAGGGGATGGATTGCACAGAGCAGACAGCACAGCAAAATAGAGCGAGGGAGAAAACATACCCAGGCTGAGCCACACACACCAGCACGGCCCCCTGTCCCCTGTACTGCATTCGGCCAGCGCTGACTGCCAAGGGGGAGTGCCCCTACTGAACCCACACCCACTCCCTGCAGCACAGCGCCCCCTAGTGCTGCACTGGGGCCTAGGGCCAGCACTGACTGCAGGGGAGAGCACCCCCTATTGAGTACCCATACTGCTCCCTGCAGCATAGCGCCCCCTAGTGCTGCACTGGGCAACTGGAGCCACCATTGACTGCAAAACTGAAGCACCTGTTACCTTGTTTTGAACCACTAAGAGGTGGTCTCTCCCCTGCCCCCTCCACCCCCCAAGCATTCAACCAGTCAGATTCTATCTTGAAAAATCTATGAGGGCCCAGAACATGGCAGTGACGGACACACACTGGGGCCAGGTGTCACTCACCGGGGACAGCAGGGAGCTGAATCCATCCTGAGACATCTCCAGCTGGAAGGAGCTGCCGCTCTGGGACTGGGTGCCTGGAAGGAAGAGACAGACAGACAGACATGGGCGAGATCATCCCTTATGTCCCATCCTCCCACCCCCTTGGCAATGTTCCCTCTAATTTTTTCCATTCATGCGTGGAATATATTTTAGTGTGTGCACCAAGGCATGTGTGGGTGTGCACCACCTGTTGAAACACACACTGCCAACTGTGGGTGCTCTGCTAATCAACAGGGCAGCATTAGAATTTCTCCTGGGTGGCCACGCAAGCACTCAGCTTACAGGGAACACCATTCTTTGGGCCAACGCAGAGCCCCTGAAGACCAAAGGCCCCGTGTCTTGTTCCCTGGCCCTCTGAGCCAGCCACTCCCCTGCCCTGGGCCTGGATCAGAGCCCAAGACCCTAGAGGGGAAAGGTCCCATGTCTCATTCCTTGCTGAGCCAGCCACTTTCACCAGTCAATGCACATGAGTTCATTTGGTCCCTCAACAGGAACAGCCAGAGTTGCTAGCACTTCACCCTGGAGTGGACCCCTTAGATGGACAGCTCCTGGGTCCCTTTGCCGTATGGAATCCCAGCAGCAGCCTGGCCCGTCTCTACCCTGGGAAACTGCTTGCACAGCCCCAGGATGAGCAAAGTGCTTCTCCCTGGTCCAGTACCTTTGATGGCGAAGATCTTCTCCTGCAGAGTGTTCTGGATGCCCTGGAGGGCATCAAAGTCATTCACCCGGAAGATGTGCTCTTCTTTGGGTGCAGAGGCGATCTCGCGTAGCTCCTGCCAGCCACTACTTCCAACCTTTATGGGGCAAAGGTGCCAGGGAGACCAGGGAACAGAGCAACATAAGAATGGCCAGACTGGGTCAGACCAATGGTCCACCTACCTCAGTGCTCTGTATTCTAACAGCAGCCATTGCCAGATGCTTCAGAGGGAATCAAAAGTGATCCATCCCCTGCTGTCCCATCCCAACCTCTGACAGGCAGAGGCTTGCGGACACTCAGAGCATGGGAGAGCATCCTTGACCTTCTTGGCTATCAGCTTGTAAGGAACCTATCCTCTATGAAGTTCTCATACTTTGTAGAGCCCAGTTATACTTTGGGGCTTGACAACATCCTCCAGCCAGGAGTTCCACAGGTTGACTGTAGGGCATGAAGTAGTATTTCCATTTGTTTCTTTTTAACCTGCTCTCTATTCTGTGTTAGAATACTGTGAAATTTAAGATTTAAATATCTGAAACTGTGAAATTCAACATTTTTAAAATGCTGTGACAGTGACATTTACAAAAATGGACCATGATTTGGGTAGGGTCTTATTCATAATGGGAGACCAGTTGTGGCAGAATTGCCAGGCTGTTTTTAGGACCTTGACCCACTGCCATCTTCCACAGCTGGTCTGTCCATAATAGATAGACCTGGCCTAGAGAACATGCACCCTGTAGCCCCAGGCACATAACTCCAAGTACAAATGGTGTCTCCCTGGCTGAATATAGCATTCAACGGGGCAAATGAACACAGAAACTTACATGGATGGCAGACCATGTATATTCCCATGAGTTATACTTAAATAAGAATTTAAACTAATGAGGGAAATGCTGTAATGATTAATGAAGCCCATCTCCAGCAATAGATGGTGCTGTATCTTTCTCTTTGTGTTAACTTGTTGCCTAGTATGCAGGTTTGTTGTTAGATCTGACCTGGGTGAGTAAGGAGGAAGTTTAGCCCTGTCTGTGTGAGCTGGAGTTGATACGTGCTGTGTCCCAACAAATATTTATGAGTGCATAGGTGAGCGTAACGATAGCTAGATCTCACCCCGATGGCATAGCGGATGATCCCAGCTCTCTCTGCCTCTGGAATCACGACTGAGTAGTCAAGCCAGTCATTTTTCATACCGTCTGTTACCACAATGAGAATCTTGGCTGCTGCCTTCCGGGATCCTTTCCTGGAGACGAACAGGTCCTGCCTGGAAATGGAGCACCGGCTGGGGAGTTAGTTCTTTCAACCTCCAGGTCTGTGGGGTCAGAAAGGAAGTGCTTGTGGGGGAAGAGAAAGAACTTACACCACTTTTAGTATGGCAGTGGCTGTGTAGGTATTTCCTCCAAGCTGTTGAACCTGACGGATGAGTGAATCTATGTCACGCTCACTCTTGAACTGGTTGAAGTCAAAGTGCTCCTTGAAAGCTCTGGAGAACTGTGTGAGGGCAAACTGGCAGACAAGAGGGGGCACAGGGTAGGTTGGCATAAGAGTGGGCCAGAATAGCAGAGACACTGGCACTGCCAGAGGCAGGGGAGATCAGTGGCTCAAAGGGCCCAGAATTAGTGGTTGCTAGGTACCAGCGTGTCGGTGCCACGGAAACGCTTTATGACCTCGGTGATAAATGTCTTCATCCTTTCAAAGTCATCGGAAAAGATGCTGCCTGAGCCATCAATGAGGAACACAATGTCTGTGGGGCACTTGGGGCACTCTGGAGAGTGTGGGGAGGGGAGGGTGTTACACAGAAATGTTAAGATAGATGGGCCAAGAGACACCAAACAGCTGCAAAACTGCCAAGACATCTGCCTGCCCATCTAGCCTGGTATCTCGTGCCCTCCCTGCTGTCCCAGATCAGACCAAGAGACAATTTAGCCTCATTCCTCCTCCTCTCCCACAGCCCTCCCCCTCCCCCCTGTGTCCTCTGGATTCCAGTTCCCCAACCCTCAGTTCACCCCTCACCTGCCAGGCTGTCCGGGATGCGCTGGAGCTGCTGGAGGCTCTGGTCCAGGAGGAAGCAGTAGCCTTTGATGTACATGTTCTCCCCGCAGGCCTGGTGCACCGTGAGGCCGCAGGCCTGAAGCATGAGAGGGGGACGGGGTCACTGAGCTGTCCAATGCTGGTGAGCCAGGGGGCCTGCACCCCCCATGGGCATAGAGGGACAGCTCCCTCCAGGTCAGGGGACTCCCATACGGCAGAAATCAGGACTCAATGCTTGACTCCCAGAATGGGCAGTGGAGCGGCATGGGGACACCACCTGGTTACTACACTTCCTGCTGTGGCAGCACATGACTGTTGCCATGGCTACATCAATCAGTTATAACTCTCCCTGCTGTGGTAGCACACAATCACTGTTGCCATGGTGACATGGCCTACTCACCTCCAGTCTTTACAGCATCATTGCACAGTCTCTATCTCTATGGCAATGTCAGCAGCTCACCATGTTCACTGATAAGTCCAGTTTCTATTGCCACAATGACGTCACCCGGTGACAACTTTTCCCTACTACAGCATTACACAGTGCTGCTAATTACCGGAATTACCAACACTCCCCCACCCACCTGAATTATGTCACAGTCACAATGATGTCACCATGTCATGAACTCTTCCCAGGTGCCCCGGTCACACTGCCAGCCATGAGGCATTCCTGGGTTAGAGTGTCAGACCCCAGCCCCAGCCTCACCCCATGTGTGGTACCTACCAGGAGCTGGGAGCTCCAGGCAGCCAGAGACAAGCCAAGGGACATGTTCACAGCATCAGAGGGCCCTGAGAAGGGAGAGATGCACACCAGGGTGAGCAAATTAACCACACTCCCTGCCACCACTGGGGACAGAGCCCAGGTATCCTGACTCATGGCCCTGGCCCCTCTCCACTCTAGCCCATTAGATCCCGCTCCTCTGATAGCACTGGAGATAGAATCCAGGAATCCTGATCCCAGACCGCCCCTGGCTGCCCTGCACCCCACAGCGCAGGCCCCTACTCTGGATGGGGATCTCCTGGCAGTGTCTGGAGCCCACATCGCACGTGTAGACTTTGCCGGTTTCATTCACGTTTCCCATCTGCAGTGGGGCCCCGACAAGCAACCTGCAGGGACAAAACAGAGGCAAAGGGGACATCTCATTATTCCCAGGGGCCATGGCCCAGGTAGGACAGCCCAGCCAGACCGACCCCTCGGGGGTGGGGGTGAGAAACATATATGTGGGCCCTGAGCCCATGTTTGGCCCTTACCCCCCAGCACTGGCATTCCCGAACTGCACCATGCTCTGCCCGAACCCCACAGCTGCCTCCTGGAAGGGGATGGGTCCCTCCACGTCCATGCTGAATCTACGGCTGGGGGCCAGCGCTGCAGGGGTAAAGCAGTCACAGATTACAGCTTTCCCCAGGGAGCGGAGGCCAGTGGGGGCTGAAGGGCCTGCCCCTCCTGGCTGTGGGGCTGATTCCCAGCCCCCCCTGGCTCTGATCCCTCTCTGCTCCCACAGTTGGGGACAGAGCCCAGGAGTCCTGAGAGCCCAGCTGCTCCTATTCCCCCACCACTGTGGGCCCCAGCTCACCCCGCCCCAGTGGTGGGCATCTCACCTGTGCACAGGCAGAGGAGCGGAAGCCAGGGGTCCATTCCCAGTGGGAGGGGGGTTGAGTTCTGGGTGTCAGGGCTCTGCCGAGGCCACAGCTGAGTGCCAAGCAGGGGAACTGAGGGTGGGAGGCCGGCCCTTGGGAGGGGACAGGACTGTAGCCAATGAGAAAAAGCTCCAGGGAGAGACAGACAGACACACCCCAGAGGCACTGACACTGGGGCACCTGCAGAGCTGCACCGAGTCACAGGCGCACCCAGAGAGACAGGCCCCAAGCTGCACTCAGCTGCAGGAGAAAGCTAGTTAGGGTCAGGAATGGAGCTACGCTGAGCTGCTCCTGGAAGGGCCTTCGGGTCCCCATGTAGGCAAAGCTTTTCCACCCGCCGCCCCTCGCACCAATCCAGCTGGGCCCTGGCTCCCCACACTGAGTGTAGGGACTCTCTTCACTAGGCCATTAAGCCGCTGCTAAACCCAGGTCAGAGCATCCACACAGGGCAGCCGGGCTGGTCCGGTTGTCACAGTTCCAGTTACAAGGAGGGAAACTGGTGTGTGTTGTCAAAGCCAGCAACAATGGCCCACGCAGCTTTACCACACACAGTGAGACAGCTACACACTCAGACGTCAACTCAGCCCCCAGGAGGCCACCACACACATATCTGTGATAAAAAAAAAACAACTTTACACCCACCCACCCACCGGGGAACAGCCACACACAAAGCTGTATTAACCAGACAAAAAAGCACAGAGAGAACCACATACACAACCACACAAATCTGCACTCAGACCTTCCCATTTACCATCACTCCCCCCCACACACACAAGGGTCCAGAGAAAACACACACACACACAAACACACAGCCTTAGGGCCCTGGGCCGGGGCTCGGAGAGAGGGAGGGCCCGAGCCTCCTTCCCCGACGCTAAGGGCGCGAGTCCTGATGCCGTACGGCCACATTGCCTTACTCATTAAAAATAGACCCGTAATTGGCGGTGCCGAAGAGCAGTGGCAACTTTGCGGAGTGGGGAGACTTAAGCCCCACAGGGAGAACTGAAAACACCATCACTGGAGATATTTAAAAGCAGGTTGGACAGACAGCTGTCAGGGGTGATCTAGACGGTGCTTGGTCCTGCCGTGAGGGCAGGGGACTGGTCTTGGTGACCTCTTGAGTTCCCTTCCAGTTCTATGATTGTAGGACTCTGATTGTCTATGACTGGTGCTGAAATGCAGCCCCTTCTGGTGTGGAGCAGAGGGGTTATTTATAGCAGGATCCCATGCCTGGTATTGAAATGCAGCTAGCTCTGGTGTCAGGCACAGCAGGAGTGGATGCTGTACATACCAAAAGCAGCCTATATCTGGGATTTCTTTTGTAGCAGCCTCGAATTCTCTCTCCACTCATCTCTAGACCTCACCCGCTCTGGCTCATTTCTTATGAACCTCCATTTTTATATTTAAACTTCCCTTTCCTCCGCCCTCAAGGAAGGCAGAGCTGGTGCATGCAGGAGGCCAGTTCCAAGCCCTTGTCTGCACCATTACAGTTGTGGTCGGGGCACTTCCCTCCTCTTGGTGCTCTCGGGCCAAAGCTGTTTGGGGTGATAAAAGCAAACTCTGCAGCATATGCTCAGCTCAGACAAAGGCACCGAAGAGGATGTGCAAAGAGCTCTGCAGAGGGAGCGAGAGAACGGTCAGAGGGTCACAAGAGCAAGTGCAGGTGTGAGTTAGCCGAGAAGCAGCAGTGAATGCTGGGAGCAGAGACAGGACCTAGTTTTGCATGTGTGGTACCTGTGATCCTAATGTCTGAACACCTCATGGTGCCCAGCAGAGTTAGCTTCACACCACCCTGGAAGGGGAAGGTAAATATACCCATTGCACAGAGAGAGAAACTGAAGCACGGACAAAGTAACTTGCCAGAAGTCACACAGCAGAGCAGGGAGCTGATGTCCTGGCTTCCATGCCTGAAGCTGGCCCCTGAGCCGCTGGCCCATCCAGCCTCTGCAAAATTCATTAGCAGGCTGGATTTAACTCACTGGCAAATTCCCTAGGGTATGTCTACACGACAGCGCAATTTCGAAATAACATGGCACGCAGCCACACAGTAAGCCCGTTATTTTGAAATTATTTCAAATAATGGGCTTTTTATTCTGGAATAATATACCCTCATTCCACGAGGAATAACGCCCATTTCAAAATAGATATATATAAAAATAGCGGTAGTGTGGACGCTCAACAGCTGCTAATTCAAAATAGCTCCTTTCCAGGGCCATTCAAAATAATTACTCCCCAGGGAGCATTGCAGGGGTTAAACAGTCTCCAGTTAGAGCTTCCCCTTTGCAGAGAAGGACTAATGGTGGGTCTGAGGGACAAGCCCCTCCTCTGTGTGGGTCTGACTCCCGGGCTCCTTGCTTTAAATCACGACACCGCATTTCCCTCCCAAAGTTGCTGTAGAACCCAGTAGTCCTGACTCCCAGCATTCCCCCTGTCCCTTGCAGCTCATTTAAACTTCCCTTACATTTGGCCTAAAGGGCCATGATAGGCAAAACGTTCCATGCAAATCAGGCCTCGTCTACGCTATGAGACTAACGCAAATTTATCAAGGTTGATTTTTAGCACCCGATTTTGTAAAGTCAAAGTGTATGTCCTCACTGCTTGCAAGTGTTCGACGTAGTGCATCCCCCGTAAGGTGGCTGTCACTTGGAGAGCAATGCTCTGTGGGTAGCTATCCCACAGCTCCTGCCACCCCTTTGCATTCTGGGTTAGACTCCCAGTGCCTGATGGGACACAGACAGTGCAGCAGGTGGTTCTGGGTACATATTGGGAGCGTCCCATAATGCACTCAACTCCTCCCTCTGCCCTTCCTTGGAAGCAACAACAATCTTTTCACACCCTTTTTTGCCTGACTCTCCATACAGATGCCGTAGCAGAGAAGGGATGGACCCCTGTTCTGCAGCAACGTGCTAGGACAGTCAGAGTGAACATTTTGTGCCTTAGTCTGCAGCATGTCCAGAGTCTAGCCAGGGCCCATCAGAGCAAGGAAGAATGTGAGGAAGCCATAAACAGACCCGTATCAGAGGGGTAGCTGTGTTAGTCTGAATCTGCAAAAATGACAAGAAGTCCTGTGGCACCTTATAGAGTAACAGATTTATTGGAGCATAAGCTTTCATGGGCAAAGACCCACGTCATCACTACATGCATCTGACGAAGTGGGTCTTTGCTCACGAAAGCTTATGCTCCAATAAATCTGTTACTCTATAAGGTGCCACAGGACTTCTCGTCGTATAAACAGACCCTTGTATGAAGCACTCAAACAGAGCAATTGGCAGATGATGGCGGCAGTCGATCCTCTTGACCCAGTGGAACACCGGTTCTGGTGCCATGACACCAGCACATACTGGTGGGATTGCATAGTTACGCAGCTATAGGACAATCAGCAGTGGCAGCAAAACTCTTGCATGCATAAGGCCACTTTCATGGAATTTTACGACTTGCTTTCCCCTGCCCTGAAGCACAAGAACACCAGAATGAGACCTGCTCTGACAGCTGAGAAGTGAGTGGCAATAGCCCCGTGGAAGCTTGCAATGCCAGACAGCTATTGGACAGTTGACAATCAAATCAAAGTGGGTCAATCCATAGTGGGGGCTGCTGTGATCCAAGTTGCCAAGGCGATTGGTACATTTCTGCTATGAAGTTAGTGACCCTGGGACACGTTCAGGACATAGTGGAGGTCTATGTCATGATGAGGTTCCCTAACAGCGGTGGGGCAATAGATGGAACACACATCCCTATCTTGGCACCCAGCCATCTCGCAAAGGAGTACATAAACCACAAGGTGGTACTGCTCACATCTCCTGCAGCAGCATTCTCTTCTACTCATTTAGTTGTGCCTTCTCCATGCGGGCGGATTGAGTTAGTTCATTGAACATGTCCTCTCGATTACATTGTCTCCTTCACATCTACCCGAGCCAAACAGCTGGAGGAGCTGGGGAAGTGAGCAGAAGACTCACTGTTGTACTCACTGTAACAAACGTTGAAGGGCAGACTTTGCAGGAGATACATTGTGGAATGCAGAACCTAATCTCTTAGCACAAAAGAACATCTGCTCAAGAGAATAGGCATGTGTTATGCACAAGGCCAAAGTTATGCAAACTGCACCCCAGAGATCTTAAGTGAGCGGCTGGACTCAGTTTGGTGGCAGGCATGGTAAGGGACAAGTTGGGTCTCGCTCTTTTGCTTCTGCTTTGAAAGCATGTGTGATACAGCTCCTGCAGCTAGGCGAGCGTCTACACAGGGCAGAGGCTCATGTGGTGTGTTCAGCACCCCCCATCTGCCAAGAGAATGCAGCTTTACCTTCCCACAGGAGCCTGCTGGGGGTAGGACTTCCAGGCTACGTTTAGACTGCAGGCTTCTTTCGGAAGAACCTTTTTTCGGAAGAGATCTTCCAGAAAAACTTCTTCCGAAAGAGAGCGTCCACACACAAAATGCATCAAAAAAGTGATCTGCTTCTTCAAAAGATAGCGTCCAGACTGAATGGACACTATCTCATATGTAAGCTGTGGTTACTATGGACTGAGAGGCCAACAGGGCACCTCTGCTATTTTCCTCTTTCCTCTTCTTCCGAAAAAACTCCCTCTTCCCTGCCCACACACGCCTTTTTCCAAAAGAGCTCTTTCGCAAAAAGACTTCTTCCTCATAGAAAGAGGATTACCAATGTTGGAAAACCCCCTCTGTTCTTTCAGTTTTCTTTGGGAAGAATGTGATTGCAGTGTGGACGTAATGGAAGTTTTTTGGAAAAATGGCCATTTTTCCACAAAACTCTGTAGTGTAGCCAAGCCCTCAGATGTGATGGCAGGACAGAGGCTCATACAGACACTGAAGAGCCTGCAATGAGAAGGGGGGCCAGGTGCGGTGGCAGGGCAGGGGTTGAAACCATGCTTTGCTGGGGATGATCGAACAGAAGTGTCCTGCTGTGGTATCAGTTACATACCCAGCTTCCCTTGCTTCATTCGGGTTGCCATGCGCGAATCACACAGAGTGATAAGGAGCAGCTGCTGACTCATTGTGGCCAGAAACCTGGGCCTTATGCTGCAATGTTTCCTGCTACAATGACACCAGACCACTTCTGCTGGCTTGGCGTGGGAAGGTGTCCTAATGTGGAGGACGGAATAAGGCAGCCTCCCCAGAAACCTTGCAAGAAGGATGAAAGAGTTCCTCGCTGAGAGCTTCATGGAGTTGTGCAGGGAGGATTGCTGCTCTGGCTCCAGACACCTTAACAACAAGCTGTTCCAGAGAGCCCCGATGTGTAGGCAGAGTGACCACCACAGATCACCCCCAATTGCCTTAACCCACTTGTAGCATGATTAAAAATGTGAACTCCCCGGAAGTGCCCTCCCTGCCATCAGGGCCCAGCAGCGGGACATCCTGGGAGCGGGGATTAGCTCCAAAGTTATACAAGGTTCCTGGCGGCCAGTGAGATCAGATGCTCCACTCGTCTGCTGAGCATTCTCCTCCTCCTCTTCTTCCTCATCCACGCTGTCCTCCACCCTGCTGCCCAAGAATGCCTGGAGAGTCTCTTGGGAGGAATCCACAGACTGGGTTGGGACTGGGTCCTCCCTTAGAATCACACGTAGCTGCTCGTTGGAGTGGAATGTTTGTGGCTCTGACCAGATCGACTCTTTGCCTCCTTTGCCTTCTGGTACGCCTGCCTGAGCCCCTTTATTTTCACATAAAAGGAAAAACTATGCAGCACTTTAAAGACTAAAAAGATGGTTTAATAGGTGATGAGCTTTTGTGGGCCAGACCCACTTTCTCAGCTCATATTCTGGAAGAGAATTGGCATGACCATATATACCAAAGGAATACAATGAAAAAAGTGAACACATTATTAAACTGACAAATCAGACAGCTTCCCCACTTATCACCCCTGATTAGCCATTCATTGACTCAGAGAGTATGTCTACACTAGCCCCCTAGTTCGAACTAGAGAGGCTAATGTAGGCATTTGAAGTTGCAAATGAAGCCCAGGATTTAAATATCCCGGGCTTTATTTGCATCTTCCTGTCCAGTCACCATTTTTAAATGCCACTAGTCCGGACTAACTGCCCACGGCTACACGCAGCAGGGACCCAGTAGTTCGAATTAAAGCTCCTAATTCAAACTACCGTTATTCCTCCTGCAAGGAACTGGAGACAGGATTATAGCCCAGTCGCTCCACTGGTCATGCAGAGAGAGGAGGACTCTTTATTTCTGCTCGGGATGCCCCCCTGCCTGCATCCCAGGACTGGCCGCATCATTGCACTGGGAGCTCCTTGCCCCAGGCCATTCTTGGTCTCTCTGCAAAGTCTCTCAATCAGCGCAGGGGGGTCTGGTAAGCTTGTGTCGTAGGAGCCAGACCCGAGACCCACCAAACTCATGCCACCGGCAAAACACAAGGCAGCCAATCAATGGCTATGCTGAACCCCTCTAATGCACAGCGTAGCCAGCTCCCCCAATGCAGAGTTCTCCTCCCCTTCGGCCTTCGAACCCTGCAAGCCCAGGCCTGGGAAAAGTGAGAAGGAGAATCCCCTTGGAGCTGCCTCCTCCAACCCTGAGAGGCCGTAGGACAGCGGTGGGCAGCCTGTGGCCCATTGGGGTTCTGTGTGTGGCCCGCAAGATATTGTGTTTACCATTGCCCATGCACAGGGCTACTAGAACCTGCTGGTTCCACCCATGTCATTTTTTCCCTACTATTACTAAAGTGACACACATGTAAAGGTGGGGCAGGTGAAGTGAGGAGCGGGCTGATTGCACCTAGCCCTGACTGTGAGCACCGTAACCCACCAGACCCCACTCCTCACCCAGAACCAGCCAAGAACAGGACCCAGGAGTCCTGAGTCTCCAGCTGCTCCCATCCCCCTTCCAGAGGGGTACTCACTGGGCACCCATGAAGAGGAGCCCAGTTTTTCCCAGTGCCTGTGGCTGGCATGTATAGACTTATAAACTCATAGACTTTAAGGTCATAAGAGACCATTATGATCATCTAGTCTGACCCCCTGCACAATGCAGGCCACAGAATCTCACCTACCCACTCCTGGAATAATCCTTTCACCTATATCTCAGATATTGAAGCCTTCAAATAGTTTGAAGACCCCAAGATGCAAAGAATCCTCCAGCTGTGATCTGTGCACAGGTAGAAGAGCAGAGGCAGGGGGTCCATCCTGTTCTGGGCTCGGGGTACAAATGCTCTCGAAGGATGTGTGAGTTTCCAGGGCACTGACTGGAGAGGAGGCAGCAGAGCCCAGAGGAAAGAGACCTGTTATCTGAAGAGAAGCGCTGATGGGGAGGGAGGGGACTGAAGGTTGTGGTATGGATGGTGCGGAAAAGAAAAGAAAAGAAAAGAAAAGAAAAGAAAAGAAGGATATACAGTGAGACAGACACATACACCAAGCCAGGAGACAAAAAACACACACACACACACACACACACAGAAACACTGACCAACCCACCCTGAAACCTATGCATACTACTATACAGATGCACACAACTACACGGAGATATACAGATAACCACCTCTACATGGAGAAAGAGACACATGCACATAGGGCATGGGATGCAACTCGACAGACACAAAAACATTAGACAAACCACACCACTAGACAGACACATACCACTACACTCAAAGACACCCCCTCAGGACACCACTGTATATACAGGTAAGGTACAAACAAGTTACACGACACTCTTGACGTGTCAAGTTACCACCCTCTAATGCTTCGTAGATACCACCCACCACCCTGTACCTCGTGATTTGATTAGCTCATCTCTATCCATCATGCTGACATTTTAGACCCTTTCTTGAACCTGGGTCTGTATCTGTGGGGAGTGTGGGTACCACCAGCTCATTAAAAAAGGCCTAGGTATCATCCTTTTGGAATGTGCTTTCAATGTATGTCCAGTACCAATCACTTTTTTACAGTCAGTACCTAGTGCCGACTGTTCTACACCTGGGCCTATTGCCAATTAGTGTATTACACTGTCGTGACCATGAGGGATGGGCAGCAGCCTGGTGACTAAGGGGTTAACTGTACCTAAGCCAGGTAGCAGTCAGCCAATAGAAATGCAGATGGGGATTTCAAACTGGGACAAAGGAATGTTGGGGTTTTTCCCTCCTTTCTCCCTGGCAGTTTCTCTCCAGATACTGAGGGAGACACACATGTCTCTCGCTCGAAGAAAAGACTCTTCACTATCTGTAAGTAGGGTAAAGTTTAGATAAATCCATTTGTTTTATCGTTTGGGAATGGGAATCTGATGTCTGTGCATTTAAAAATGGGTTTTCCTCCCCTTTATAACTAAGTTTTTGGCCCATGGGGGTCCCCCATCAGTATATTAATTGGTGACTTTTCCATCTAGTCATTATGCTTGTAACAGGAGTATTGTAGTGATAATAAAAGTTCTTTCTCCTTTTTTTTATTCACCTGGTATTGGTTAATTTTTGTGTGTCCTGGTTTTACTTTAGGGCTGAGATTTCCCAAGTGATCTCTTCCCTGGTTTTCTTACCATTACTTGGGTGGTGGCAGCGGATTTTTATCCCCAAAATCTAGGTTTTTAAGATTTGGGGAGAAGTTTTATACCAAAGCCTGAAAAGATAAGGTTTTGGGGTACTTTTGCGGGCCCCCACTTCTGCATTCATCGTGCCAGAATGGGGATTTGGCCTGGACATGGTGGCATAGCGGTGGGATGATTTTGAGAACCCAGGATTTTAAAAGGACACAGGTTTTTCTTTTGAGTTGCAAGCTTTGCAGGGTTTTTTTTCTCTTGTTTTTTTTCTTTTTTTCTTTTTTCTTTTCTTTTGTCTTCTGTGCTGCCTTGGGGAGAGGCAGACAGAAGGTTAACCTTAAGCCAGACACAGACCATCCTATCCAAACAGTTTGGTTTTTTATAGCTTTCGGGGCAACTGGATAGCTAGGGTAGTTAAGGCATGATGTCCAGCTCTAGGACAGATTCATATCCCAAGGGGTGGAGGCAGCAGCAAGTCCCTGTGAGTCCAGGGGGGAGTAACCTTGAGAGGGCAGGAGCAAGGTATAGCAGGCCTCCTTCCCCTCACCACTGCCTTCTATGTGGGAAGCTGCCTGTAAGGCAGCTGGCAGACCTCTAACTGAGAAAGAGGTAGAGTTCTTACCTTCAGATTTAGCTCTGAAGACAGCTGAAGCCCAGAAAAGGGAGGACCCTAGGTTTGTGTCTGCTGGGAAGAGTGGTGCTGTAACTGGGGTAGGTCCAGTCAGTATCATGTCAGGATCCCAGGGATCAGACCACTCTGGTGCTTGTGTTTTGCCTGTTGCTGGTGTGTTGCTGGAAGGGAGGAAGGTGACTCTGGGCAATCAGGGTGCTAACCTAACTAGGACACTGGGAGAGCAGCAGGGTGAGCTAATTGTGGTGCCTACCAACAGTGCGGAAACTTGTAGCAGTCTAGAAAGCTGCAAGAGGAAGGAAGAGGTCTCTGACATCTTACCAGAGGAGTCTGTTTGGTTGCCTGAAAGGGGGTTTTGTGGAGACCTGCCTGTTCAGTGTGTAGGGGAAACTCAGGAGGAGTTGATGGTGGCTCAGCAGGGCGATGCTACTGTAGGGCCAGGGGAAAGGTGAGCTTTAGCTTAAAGAAGTTCAGAGGGAAGAGAATCCTTATGGTGACGTTGGCCAGCAGTTTGCTGTGCCTGAACCAAGTAAAAGTGACTTGGAGTTAGAAAGATCTAATGTGAACAGTTGTGAGAAAGTTGCAGAGGGACTGGAAGTTGTTTCAATGGAGTGGAAGCAGCCAAAGAGATGAAACAGCCCTCTGATAACCAAGCGACTGTGTTTGTCCAGCTTGCTGGGGAGTGTGTGTTGCAGGGACAGGAATGTTTCCAGTCTGATTCGTGAGGGGACAAGGTGTGTCTCAGGTTCAGGGGAGCAGCTGTTGTAGTGAATCTCTGTGGAATGCAGGAGATGGCAGGTAAACTTCAATTGCTGGAAACTGTGGACAGTTGTAATCTATCAGTGAGCTTAACATCTAATTCCAGGAGGAAGCATAGGTTGGTGGTGGAAGGACAAGAGATCCATAAGTCTATCAGGCCAGTACGCATAGGCCCTGTCTCTGTGAGGCAGCGGCCCACTTGGAAAACTAGATTGAAAGAAGGGTGCCAGATTAGTGTCTGGGCTGCTTGCTCCCTGGTTAGCTGTGCAGAGAAAGGAAATTCCATGGCCATTGTGAACAGGTAAGAAACACCCAGTCAGCCCTTTGTCTTTGTTAAGATGGAGATTTCAGGATTTAAACACAGAATAGTGTGGAATACTGCAAACTGTAATGATGGCTATTAAATAGTTAGGACAACACGTCACAGAATTAGTGGGGCAAGTAACAGAAACAAAGAAAGTTAAAAGAAGCAAGAGAAAGATCAGAGCCCTGGAACACTCCTGCTTCTCTAACAGGGCAGCGAGCAATTCAGACACAGCAAGCATAGAACCTTGGGAAAAACTGTGAGAAGCCTACTCCAAACAGATGTGCTGTCCCCTGTTATAAATATTGGTCGTCAACAGCAGGCTTCAGGTAGCTCTCCTGTGCTTGAAGAATGGGGACAAAAAGGGAAAAAGGTGGCCCTGGCAAAATTAGAAGATGAGACTGGGCCCACTGCATTGCAACCACAAGCACACTCGTGATAAAAGCCAGGTTCCAGTTAAACTAAAACCTAGACTGGTGCCTGTCAAAACGGGACAAGTAAGTGCACAAGAGGGAGAAGTAGCAAACAATGCTTTCACTGAACTGATAAATAAAATGAAGGGGAAAAATGGAGCAGTTCACAGAGCACATTAGAAAACAGAAGCTTCCACTTGCTAACAAGGTAGTGATTAAAAAAGAATTTGAAAGTGAAAAACCATGA
This sequence comes from Pelochelys cantorii, assembly GCA_032595735.1. Lineage (NCBI taxonomy): Eukaryota > Metazoa > Chordata > Testudines > Trionychidae > Pelochelys > Pelochelys cantorii. The sequence continues at coordinate 5,107,422 of CM064329.1, forward strand.
TTAAGCAGGTTAACAAGGATTAATGCATTAACACACGGAGTTGCCCAAAAACAGTTCAATGCCATATGGAAGAAAAACTTAAAAAACAACCAGTGGCCCTGTATCACCTTTAAGAGACTAAAAGAAAAAAAAAGTCTCATGAGCTTTCATGGGCACAACCCACTTCTTCAGATAACAAATATTGAGCAGGAGGCACAGAGGTTCAAATACAAAAGAGGAGAGAGGGGGGAGGGGGAAACCCTGTCAATTAAAGTGTCTGTGCTAAATGAGGCTGACACGGTGGCAACAGAATATCCTTGGCAGCCTGGGGGGAGCTGTTGAGGGGGAGAGAAGACCCCTGGCAGTCAGGAGTGAGAAAGGCCCCACTGGCCGGGGGAGAGAGAAAGTCTCACTGGATGTTATCCCTGCCATGAGCCCTGTCCTCATCCCCCCAAACTTCACTCACACTCTCACACACACACACACACACACACACACACACACACCCCCAAGCTCCTGTCCTACCCCCCATATCTGCAAGGCCCTGCCCTGACTCTTGCATTCCCCGCACTGCCAGCTCCCTGCCCTGATGGACTCAGGCAATACTGGGTGGCTACGTCTAGACTGGCATGACTTTCCGCAAATGCTTTTAACGGAAAAGTTTTTCCGTTAAAAGCATTTGTGGAAAAGAGCGTCTAGATTGGCACGGACGCTTTTCCGCAAAAGCACTTTTTGCGGAAAAGCATCCGTGCCAATCTAGACGCGCTTTTGCGCAAGAAAGCCCCGATCGCCATTTTAGCCATCGGGGCTTTTTTGCGCAAAACAATTCTGGGTTGTCTACACTGGCCCTCTTGCGCAAAAGCATTTGCGCAAGAGGGCTTTTGCCCGAACGGGAGCGTCATAGTATTTGCGCAAGAACACTGACGATCATACATTAGATCGTCAGTGTTCTTGCGCAAATTCAAGTGGCCAGTCTAAACAACTGGCAAGTTTTTCCACAAAAGCAGCTGCTTTTGCGGAAAAACTTGCCAGTCTAGACACAGCTGGTAAGTCTTCTAGCTGAAAAATAAACACTTGTAAGGTTGTGTCGTAGGCACACATACATACCCATATAACCTACAAATATATATACTGTATCCATATTATTCATCCGGGAGTGCTTCTAAAACTCAGTCACAAAACTACAAGCCTCAATTATGGTCCCAGGCCCACCATAAAAAACTAAACAAAATTGGCAAATAAAATCTCTCCATTGGTCATATGAGGGAATGTACAGACTAAAGAACAAATGGGTCGTGAATGTGTGAACAGTAAAGTAAAGAGGCCACATAACAGGGAAGTAACTTGAATCATAGAATAATAGAACACTAGAACTGGAAGGGACCTCGAGAGGTCATCGAGTTCAGTCCCCTGCCCTCAGGGCAGGGCCAAGCACTGTCTAGATCATCCCTGACAAGTGCCTGTCTAACCTGTTCTGAAATATCTCGAGTGATGGAAATTCCACAACCTCCCTAGGCAATTTATTCCAGTGTTTAACCATCCTGACAGGTAGGAAGTTTTTCCTAATGTCCAACCTAAACCTCCCTTGCTGCAGTTTAAGCCCATTGGTTCTTGTCCTATCCTCAGAGGTCAAGGAGAACAATTTTCCTCCCTCCTCCCTGTGACACCCTTTTTGAAACTTGAAAACCGCTCTCATGTCCCCTCTCAGTCTTCTGTTTTCTAAACTAAACAAGCCCAATTCTTTCAGTCTTCCCTCATTGTTCCTGTTTTCTAGACCTTTCATCATTTTTGTTGCTCTTCTCTGGACCGTCTCCAGTTTCTCCACATCTTTCTTGAAATGTGGTGCCCAGAACTGAACACAATACTCCAATTGAGGCCTAATCAGTGCAGAGTAGAGCAGAAGAATGACTTCTCCTGTCTTGCTCATAACACTCCCGTGAATGCATGCCAGAATCATGTTTGCTTTTTTGCAACATTGACTCATATTTAGCTTGCGGTCCACTATGACCCCTAGCTCCTTTTCTGCAGTACTCCTTCCTCGGCAGTCGCTTCCCATTCTGTATGGTGAAATGGATTGTTCCTCCCTAAGTGGAGTACTTTGCATTTGTCTTTATTGAACTTCATCCTATTAACCTCAGACCATTTCTCCAGTTTGTCCAAATCGTTTTGAATTTTGACCTATCTTCCAAAGCACTTGCAACCTCTCCCTGCTTGGTATCATCCGCAAACGTAATAAGCATACTCTCTATGCCAATATCTAAACCCGGCTGTCCGAGCCCACAATTTTGTGGGAACTGTGGCCAAGTGCACACCTGTGAGTTCCTATCTATGATGAGACCCAACTCATTTCGTTCTGGAGCTAATGAACACAGCAAACGAGATTCACTCCTGACCCTGAGCTAGTTAGTCCCCCACTCTGAGGCTGCTTGGAGTTAGTGCACCTAGAGGGGAAGGCTGCATGTCCCATCCCCAGACCTGTGACCAGAAGAGATAATTCCTGTATATATAAACCTGTGGTGACCCCTGGGGCTGGAGAACTTATTCGAGTCCCACCCTAGTGTGCATAAAACTTGCGGCCATGCCGGTGTCACTGGGGCTGCTTTTAGGATAATTACTTTGTACGTTTTCACAAGTGATTTCAACAATTTCAACAATTGGAGGGGAGGGTTAAAGGTTATAAATAGATTTGGCAGAATTCCTTTTTTCTAATCATTTCCACAGACACTACTGTAGATTTCACACGTGCTTTCTATTTTTCTGAATTTACATTTTCAGGTATTGAAAATTACTGAGAAGATCAAACCCTCATTCTGCAATGAAAACATTGATTTAAAAAGCTCAAACTATAACTATTCCAACACAAATTTTTAACATCACAGCTCAAAATATACAAAGAAAAGAGCCTTAAATCAAACTCAATACATTCTCAAGCAGGAAATTTCAATTATTAGCAATGGAAATATTTTGCTACCAGTGTCCGTGTGTACAATGAACTCGACATTTACTAACAAAAATCCAGTCCTTCCAAGCACAGCTATAAAGCTTTAACTGTTTTTGAATCTCAACCTCTACTGCCATTAAATAATTGTCTGATCTTCACATATGGCCTGGCCCCTGAAACACACACAACTTCCTACAAATGTGATGACTGACATTGATAAAAATAGGGGAAAACACTTAAAACCCATAATTTTCCTCATCACAAGTTAAACCAATAGAACTCTAAAAAAGCCTATGAACTGACTTCAGTGTCCTCTTGCAAAACCACAGAAAGGGAACTAGAATCCTGTCAAGTCTAATCTGAGTAATGATTAGCTCGAGTTAGCACCAGGACGTGTTTTTCTGGTGGGAGTGCGGGCAGTGACCAGTCTTTCCACATCTTGAAGGTGGCAATCACAAGGGGGCGAGGTGGATCTGGAGCAGCCCAGCAGGAGGCAAAGCCAGAGAGAGTGTGGGTGCATGGGGGGCTATTGTTTGGGGGTATCAGAAGCAGGGGAGTTGCCATCGGTGGTGCTCGGGGTCGGGCCAGCCCCCTCGCGCTCCACAGTGTCCATCATCTCCTTGTACTGGCGCTTGAAGAAGCCAAACTAGAAGGAGACAGAGGGTGAGAGCCAGATGGACACAGATTCACAGCGGAGTAGGGGGAGGGATGGGTTGTGGGAACCTCCAAAGGGAAGACCTTTGCCCCTCCCCCACCAGAAACAGGTCGCACTGCCAGGGTGATGGGCTGTGGGGAAGGGATGTGAGCCCTACCCCCCTCACCTGGTAGAGGGCTGCGGTGATGAGAGCCAGCAGGACTAGGCCTCCCATGCTGCTGCCCACGATGATGGGCACGTAGTTATAGACCACAAGCTGCTCCACCACCGTCTGCACCTGGGGGGAGGAGCCGTGAGATGGGGACCCAGGACTCCTGCCACCATCCCCCCACCTCTGCTCTAAACCCCCCAGACGCCACTTCCTTTCAGAGCAGGGACAGGAGACTTGACTCCCAGCTCTAACCACTAGCCCACGCTCTCTCTATCCCGGCACGGTCACTCTGGTACCTGGCACTGGACAAATCCCTCCTTCTGGGTATATTTATTCTCCTCGTATTCAATCCGGGCCTCGCTCACCAGCGTCACTTTCTGTTGCTGAGTCTGGAACAGAAAAACTCCCTGTCCCTGACCGGAAATGACACCGACCTGCCCACAGCGTCATCCCAGGGGTCCCAGAGCAATTGACAGGCCGGTCGTACAGGAGCAATCCCTGGCCCAGCGCAGCCATCTCTGGGGAGGGCACCGGGGCTGTTCACAAGGGGGGATTCCTCGCCCGGGAGGCAGAGGCAGCTCTCGTACCTGGGAGACCCACTGGAAGCTGACGTTCCCTTTGATCATGAACTCCAGCGGCTGCTGCATTTCCAGGGAGGCGATTGTGCACCGGATCTTCTTACAGGTGGCCACGGAGCAGTCCTGGTGCGGAAGGATATTGCCGGGTGAGGCAGGGATGTGCAGGGACTTGGCCTGGCCATGGGGGTCTGGGTCTGTCTGTACCAGGAGGCCTTCCCCAAGCCCAGCCCCCCACTCGCTGTCTGTGTTAGTGCAGGGGAAAGAGGCTGCTGGTACCACACTGGCCTGAACTCACCAGCAGGGGGCGCTCGCTCATCTGCATCACAAAGTCCTTGGAACCAGGTGTTCCCGCCTCACTGGTGCACTGAGCCAGCTGGGGCTGGGGGGTGAGGGGAGGAGGGAGAGACATGGAGTTAACAGGGGCAGGAATATAACATGGGGCCTTTCCTCCCTAGCAAGCGCTGCTCTAATGCAGCCCCAGGGCAGTTCCCCACCACCACAAATATGCAGTCAAGTTTCCCGTATTTGGGGAAATTGCAAGGGTCACCAAAACCTGCAGTGCAATGCATGAGCCTCACCCTGGGAAAACCACCTTCGTTATCTTGGTGTCTCCCCTTCCAGTTAGTGAGCACATCAGGCCCATCCTTACCCACAGGCAGAATACACCATTGCATAGGGATGCTCCAAAATTTGGGGCACCCCTGGGTCTTACTGTCCATCCATCTGTTCATTCCTGTCCCTGGACTGTGGCTCTGTCTCCTCAGGAGAGGACTGAGCTGGCTGGAAAGTAACAAAGCGGCCAGAGCCATGAGCAGACACTGACCCTGTGAAAGAGCCATTTGTGAGGCAATGAAGCCATTTCACAGGCATTTGCCAATCCCAGGCATATCCTGTCAGGTTCTGAATTGACTGTGGTAGCTGACAGGACCTACATTTAAAATTTGCTTTAAAAATTCATTTGTGTTGCTGTACATTATCAAATCACATCTGTCAGCAAATCATTTCCCCACCCCCTCCAGGCTTCCAGTTCAATAGTACTTTGTTTGGCCCCATAAATCCTAAGGAGAGCCCTGGGGGACATGGGATCTCCTCTCCACTACCCTGGCCAGGCAGCCTGTCCCAGCAGGGAGCGCTGTGGGGCACAGCAGGTGTCACAGGGCCCGTCTCACACACAAGCCCAGGGAGAGGCAGGTACCTTGGAGGGGACGACCTCAGAGGCGTCCCACACACGGACCCCGCTCAGCTCCACGGGGAACTGGAACGTGACCGATAGGGGGACGCTTCGCTGCCTCAGGCTTTTCACCTGGAAGAAACAGACTCCTCATAGGAACTGCAGGGAGAGACCCCAGCAGCTCTGATCCCCAGGCCCCGGCTCTACCCCTCAGACCCTGCTCCCCTCCCAGAGCTGGGGAGAGAACCCAGGAGTCCTGGCTCCCTGCCCACCCACCCCTCTGTGCTCTAACCCACTAGATCCAGCTCAGGCAGTTCCACTCCTGCCCCCTGCTCTGAGCCCCCCTTGCTCCACCTCCCCCTCACACGCTGTGCTACCAGCCTCACCTTGTACCGATGTGACACTGGGGCGCTTGTGTCTGCCGCCTTGGCGGAGAAGTTGACGTACTTGGTCGACTCCTCGAGGCTGGGGGAGGAACGAGGGAGACGGGAGTGAGATGGAGGGAGCTGGAGAGTGGCAGTGGGGTGTCATGTCCAGCAGGGGGCGCTGTGCTGCAGGGAACAGGAAGGGGCCCAGCAGGGGGCTCTCTCCCAATGTCTCTGCACTGACCTACCCGGTGAGGATGATGAAGATGCCGTACTTGACTGGCAGCTCTGCTTGGTGAACCATGCGCTCGGTGACGGGGCCGCCGTTGTCACTGGGGGGAGGGGAAGGCAAAGGAGAGATGTGGGGAGATGCAGCCAGATAACTGTGCAGGGAGGATGCGCCACAGGCTTCTGCCCTGCCCCACTCCATACACTGCCCCCCCACTGCCTCCACCCCTCCCCCTGGCCCTGCACAGCCCCTCACCTGCTGGCGGTGGCTGTGATCTGCAGCCTGTCCCCCAGGTCGGCCTCAGAGGAGACGTCGAAGGTGGCGATGAAGATGGCCTGGGAAACACACAGGTGGTGAGAGAGTCGCTGGCCTCGGGGCCTGGGGAACTGCCAGAGACTGCGGGGGGGGGGGCTGGCACGGAGGTTTGGGGGAGGGGGCTGTGGTATGAACTGAGATGGATAAATGGGCCCAGAGAGGCAAAGGTGCTACCATGGCCCTGGCCCTGCCCAACATCAAACAGCCTGAACCAGGTCTGGGATATTGAGACCCCAGTCGGCCTCGTGCCACGGCAACAGCCCATTAACAGCCCCTACCCTCACATCATCTCCTCCAGTGGGGCCTCGTTCCCAGCCTCCCAGTCCACCCCTTGCTTCCCGGCCCTGACACAGCCTGACCGAGCCCAGAATGAGCTCAGGGTTCTCTTCGCACTGACTCGCTGCCACACTCTCCCCCTCCTCCTCCCCCCCCCCCCCGTCCCCAGCACTGTCACCATTAAGGATGTTAACTAACGGTTAATGTACTCGTCTAGTAGTCAATGGAATTTCCATCAATTCCTCAACTAATGGACAGGCACTTCCGCATTCCTCCTTTGAAATATACACGAGTCCCCACAGGGGCTCTTGAACATTTCAAAGGAGGAATGCAGAACTCCATGTGCAGCCTGGGGCTCAAGGGAAGTCCCCCTGACTCCGGGCTGCATGTGGGCGTGCCTGCTTTGAAATGTACAAGAGTCCCCAGTGGGGATCAGCTGTGTGGCACCGCCCCTTTGAAACGCACCTTCAGTGTTTCAAAGTGGCAGCACCGCCCAGGTACGGGCTCCACACGCTGCTGCCACCTTGAAGTGCCCCCTCTTCCCCCCTGATAGATGCAGCAAGGAGGAGAGGAATCGAATAGTCGACTCGACTATCCAATAAACATTTTCTTATCAGATAGTCAACTAGTCCTTAACATCTTTAGTCCCCAGCACATCCCTCGCCATGGGCTGGGCTGCCCCAGTGATCTGCCCCTCTCTGATCTCAGCTGGTCTCACACCCGGGGCATTCCCAGGCCAGGGCTGGGCCAGGGCTGGTCCCTACCTCAGCTCCGCTCCAGAAGATGGGGGGGTTGATGTGGCAGGTGCTGTTCCTCTGAGTCTGCGCCTCCAAGCTCACGGCCGAGCTGCATTTAACAGCCATGGTCCTCCTGTTAGACTGAGCACATGGACCAGCCAGTGAGAGACGCGACCCAGAGAGACCCCTGATGGGCCCCCTGCCTGTTCCCTGAAGCACAGCACCCCCTGCTGAGCCCCCGCCTGCTCCCTGCAGCACAGCGCCCCCGGCTGAGCCCCCGCCTGCTCCCTGCAGCACAGCACCCCCTGCTGAGCCCCCACCTGCTCCCTGCAACACAGCGCCCCCGGCTGAGCCCCCGCCTGCTCCCTGCAGCACAGCGCCCCCCTGTTGAGCTTGCCACTGATGCTGGTGTGCATTGGGGTACCTGTAGCAGCAGGACCCGGCGGTAGGACAGTGTGGCCGGGTAGGAGAACCGCACTGTGGTGCTGTAGGAATTCTCCCCGCGGTTCTGGATGGAGACGGTGATGTTGAATTCAGGCATCACCCCCACCACCAGGGTGCTCAAACTAGGAGGCAGAGAAAGTAGTGAGCTTCTTCAGGGCAGTGCCCTGGCAGCTCTGTGAACTTCCTTTAGCAGTGCCCAACTGGAGACCCCAGCACTCTGAGCTTCCTCACAACAGTGCCTTCCACCCAGGATCCATCAGCACGGGAAATCTGGCTGGATGTTGGAGATCCAAGGTATGATCAAGCCAGAGGGGGCCCCATGACTTACCCAGAGAAATTGAAGGAGATTTCTAGCTGGTCATCACAACGACCATCTGTGCCACAATCCTTCTGAAATGGGAGCTGGGGAGAGACCCAGGAGGGCTGGGGTCAGCAAGCCTCTTAAAGAGATTCCAGCCCTAAATCTGTCCAGCTGTACCATGCTCCTACCCTTCCTTCACCGTCCATCTCCGGGCTCTGGCCAGCAACTGAAAGACACTTCTTGGGGTGCAGGGCACGGAGACTGGCTCTCCCAGGAAGCTGGGGAAGCAGGCACATGGCCTTCCCCTCTAAGGAAGGTTTTTTATTTTGGGTAAAACTATTTCACTTTTTTTAAGCCTAGAATGTTTGGGGGTTTGGACAGAAACATTGGGAGCTTTGAGAAGTTGGAATGTTCCCAACCAGGGGAAAGTGGTCTATAAATGGCAAACTTGTCAGCATTCTCTGTCACCTCCTGGTGTCTGCACTGGGTAATGGGTTTGGGCTGCTGCTGCTGGTTTTGCAGGTTCTTGCTTTTGAACTGGTCACTGATTTGATCCCTGCAGCAGACCCACTACAGTGCCTGGCCCCAGCAGCCTTACCAAGCCTGAATACACCAGTGCGGAGTCCTCGCTCAGGATGGCGCTGAGGTTGCCGGCGGCAGCGATGGGCTTCCCTGTCAGGGTGTAGTTGAGGTGCAGGGTGATGGGAGTCAGAGTGTCCTCCGGGCAGAGCTGGGGAGACAGAGACACGTAGGGACCCATGAGGAAAGGCGGGATCCGGGAGAGGTTTGTTCTGGGTGATTTGGAACAAGGTGCAGGCTTGCAATGGCAGACCCAGAAGGAGGGGGAGGAGCTGAGACACCCCCCGCACACACACACACACACTCACAGGTAATGTTATCGGATACGTCTCACATTTCTTCTCGATGCTGAGCTGCAGCTCCTTGCTAAGGATGGGGCCGGTGGAGTTGAAAGCAGCTCGGATCTTCATCCGCCCGGAGTCCAGGGCCAGGCTGTACTGGATGGTGCTTGAGATCCTGTCACCTATGGGGGAGGGGAAATGAGGGACAGAGTGAGACTGAGAGCAGGACTCTCAAGGGAAAATGGGACACGGGCCTTTCTCCCCCAGGGGGTGCTGGTTCCAATCCAGCCCCAGGGCTGGGTACTCCCTGGCTCAGAGGGAAGGGGAACAGGAAATAAGGGTGGGTTTGCTCTGACCTAGGCTGTCCTTGGTGCTCTTCGTGACAGCGAAGCAGATCTCTGCCCTGCTGGCCTCCGTGTTGATCTTCTCCTGGTCCTGGCAGTTGAAAGCTAAAGTGGGGATTGTGGGGGGCTGGAAGTTGATGGTGACTCCAACTCTGAACAGTGGCCGGGACCTGCCATGGAGAGAAGGGAACCATCACCCAGCCACCCTCTGCAATTGGGCCAGGCCCCATCCTTCCCCAGAGCTGCCCAACCGGCATGGAACTGCTCCCAGCACCCAGGGAGATGGGTTGTGGACACACAGCATGGCCAGAGGAGATGCTGAGGGGCAGAGAAGAAAGGAGCCAAGTTGTGTGGCCGCATTGCTAAAAGATGTTAACGTGAGAACATGCTTCACCTTGTGACTTGATGAAATGCCTGTCAGGTGCTGCGGGTGCTTTATAAACTCTGCACCCCCCAGTGTCTCGTTATATTGAGGCTGTGCCGCTTTGAACCCCCTGTAAGTGCCGGACTCATCAAACAGGAGAGGCAGTGTCTCTAATGCCAAACCCGGCTTCCGGCGGAAGGGTTCGCTCCTGGCCCCAGAGAGGCCTTTGGGCCCAAATGAGCCATTCCAAAGTGAGACACTGAAGAGCAGAGACGTGGTCACTTCTCATCCTCTCTCTGGGAGGAGGAGCCCTGCACATAAGCCCATCCCATCCACGTGGGCTGTGGGGAGAAGGGGATAGACATCCCTGGTGAGGAGAAAGTTGTTTTCTCTGTGTTGCTTGGACCCTAAGGGGGCGTCTACACTGCACTGCTATTTCGAGACAACTAGCGTTATTTCAAAATAACAGCGCGAACATCTACACAGCCACTCTGTTATTTCAAAATAATTTCAAAATAACGGATGGCTGATTCCAAATTCTGTAAACCTCATTCTACAAGGAATAATGTCTCTTCCGAAATAGCTATTTTGAAGTAAGGTATTGTAGACGCTCCTCAGCTGCTATTTTGAAATATCCCCTCAGCAGGGCCATTCTAAGACTATGTCTAGACTACAGGTTTTGGGGTTTGGTGGTGTTTCCCCCCCCCCCCCGAAAATGTGGCCTTCCCCTGCGTCTAGACTGTTGCTGCATTCTTTTGAAATTAAATTGAAAGAACGCGGCAGGTTTTTTTTGACAGCGGTAAACCTCATTTTACAAGGAAGAACACCTTTTTGAAAGAGCTCTTTCGAAAAAATGTGTTCTTGACCTCAAACAGGGCTTTTTTGAAAGAGAGCATTAAACAGTTGTGGCTGTCTAGATGATCTCTTTCAAAAGAAGCTTTTGTGATTCTTTCAAAAAAGTTTCTTTAGAAAGAAGTGTGTAGTCTAGATACACCCTAAGTTATTTCTCCCCAGTGCCATCTGGGGCTTTAAACTGAGATAGCTCATCTAAATGAGGGAAGCCCACCTTGGAGTAATTTTGAGGGTTCCCTGCAGTGCAGATGTGCTATTTTGAAAGAAGCGATTTTGGAATAACTATTCTGGAATAGCTTATCATATATATAGTAGCCCAATGTCTATGACTCTGTAACGCTGAAACACTGGCTGTTCCCTCTGGGCGGTCCTGTTGCCTCCCGCAGTGGCGCTCGGCTGATTTCTGCACTGCTCAGTCGGGTTGCCACGCGGGAGCAAGCAGCGCAAGTGGCTGTTTGGGGTCCGTGCTCCCCACAGCCAGGGGGTGGGGCCTGGACGAGCGTGCATCTCTGACATCAGGAAAGGGCACCGGATTCAAAAGAAGGAAAGCACAGCAGACACAGACGACGCAGAGGAGACAGAGAGGAGAACAGAGGAGGCGGAGGACAGCGAGAGAGACGCAGCAGGAAGAGGAGAAGAGAAACACAGAGTGAGAGGCGGGAGGGGGAGAAGAGAAAGGGAGGGAGACAGAGAGAGAGGCAGAAGGTGGACAAGAGCTGAGAGAGAGAGAAGGCGAGGCAGTAGGAGGAGGAGAGAGAGAGAGGCCATTTGTGCCACTTGCTCCCACGCGGCAGCCCAGCTGAGCAGTGCAGAAGTCAGCTGAGCGCCACGGCTGGAGGCGAAGGGGGGCGGGGCGGTGACATACACGCCCAGGGGGCAGGGCCTCGACGAGTGTGCATCCCCAACGGAGACAGAGGAGAGCAGAGAGAGAGTGAGAGGCAGGAGGGGGAGAAGAGAAAAAGAGAGACGGAGAGAGAGGCAGGAGGTGGAAGAGAGCTGAGAGAGAGGGGGAGGCAGTAGGAGGAGGAGAGAGGGAGCGAGAGACCGGAGGCTCAGGAGAGAAGACCGACGTGGAGGAGAGACCTGAAAATCCCGTCTTATGACGGGCTAATTGGCTAGTTCCAAAATAAGTGTGCTGTTTACATGTACCCTGATGGGGCAAGACTCACTAGGCATAAGCAAAGGCCTTTGGCAGCTTAGTCTGGGGTAGCCCCCACATGGAATACGCTTATTATAGAAGATTCTCTTACCGTTCAGAAGCTAAGACTGTAGCTCGTTTGTGTGGGTATTTGAGCTGCTTTAACTGTGTAACGAACTCTTGTTTCTTTCTCTTAATTACTGAGTTTTAACTAGTCTGGTGCCGGATTGGCTACCAGCTTCGGCTTAGGTTTGAGATGTGAAATACAAGGACTGGGGCGAATGACCGTCCCTTAGGAGAGGCAGTAACCTGAGTTCTGTTGTGAATTTTTGTATAAGGGGTCATTTATTACAAAGACAGGGGCTTGCCGTGGAGCGGGGAGGGGAGGCTGAGGCTGTTCTCATGCCTGAGGAGTTCTTTGTTTTCCAGCGCGCGCGTGCCCACACACACACATGCGCACACACACACACACGCACACATCTCCTGGTACTGTCTGAGATTGCCCAGTGGAGCACGGTCAGGACACAGAGGGACTCACCTCAGCAGCAGGACCTGCCCTTGTGCTCCCACCGCGATGTCGGGCAGCCCATCCCCCGTCAGGTCTGTCCCGCCGCTGACGGCCTGGCCAAAGTAGTGCAGCCTGCTGGGGAACTGCGCCCCCTCTATGCGCTGTGGGGCAGAGAGAGCAGTCGGGGAGGGGAAGGGGCGGCTGTTTCATACAATGACACTAGAGGGCAGCAGTGGATAAGAGATGGCATACGAGCATGGGCTGTGCCTCCCTGCAGGAGCTGGGCTCACCTGTCTGTAGTGGGGACTGAGGCCTCCCTTTTCCCCATGGAAGATGTACAAGGCCCCGCGGTTGTCGTTCTCCATGGGTGCCCCAATGGCCACGTCCGTCTGTCCGTCCCCGCTGATGTCCCCGATTTCAGACATGCTGGCCCCGAAGCGCCCAAACGCCTGCCCCGTCTGCCCCTGCAGGGTCTTGCTGCAGATCAGCGTCGCCCCCTGCAGGCCAGATTCAAAGAGGCACATGGGGAATAGAGCAGCATGGACTGTGTGGGTGAGCGCCCCCTACTGAGCCTCTCCCAGCAACATGGCAACCTCCAGCGTGGAACAGGTGCCAGCATGGTCTGTCCAACGAGCACCCCCTCTACCGAGCCTCCCACCTCCCTCCCTGGAGCCTGGTGTTAATTTTCAGAGCATCCCAGCCCCATCGCCATGCAGGTAAAAACACGACCCACAGCCCATCCATCCTACCTGCCGTCTAACCGAGCACAGATACACCCGCCCTCCGGTCAGAGGTGTGTAGAACATCGGGGCTCCAATCAGAACCAGGTCCATCTTCCCATCGCTGTTGAGGTCCACAGCGCACAGCGACCCCCCGAAATACGAGCCAATCTGGAGGGGCAAAGAACTCACGCCTTTATCTTAGTCACTTCCTCCATCTTCTCCCACCAGCACCCAGCACCTGCCCCCATTCCCAGGTTCATTTCATCCTCTTTCCTCACCCACCCTTTAGTCACAGCAGGCGTTGCCATTACTGTCAGTTTTCTGTCCAAGGGGACATAGAGGCCAAGATAGGCAGCATCTTTCAGAGATGCTGAATGCGCGTTGTGGTGCATTTCTTCTTAGGCACTGTGCTTGCACAAGTAGCATTGATTCACTATCTGCGCCCCTCTAAGTCACTGTTGTAAATCCTGCCCAGCTGTTGTAAATCCGGGTCTACACTACAAGGAAGCAGTGAGGAGTTTCTGAGTGCAGACAAGCCCTCACTGAATGTCAGGGCAGTGGGATGCTGGAGAGATGCCAACTCTCAGCTGCGGTGCAGTTCTCTAAACTCATCAAAGTTTTCCCCTGCCCGAGTCCTTCTGACCCAATCACACTATAACAGGGTGTCAGAATCGTACAGGCTTCCTTCAACCTCAGCTCCACCCTGTCTGTCTTGCTCCCCATACCTGCTCCCCGTCCATCTCCCAGCTGGCTGCCCATTGCCCGCCATTGGCATCTCGGCTGAACAGGACGACTTTGCCGATGTGCTGGTAGCGAGGGGCCCCGACCACGTAGCTGCTCTGCCCATGGGTGGTGATGACCTGAGACGAATAACCTCAAAGGAAGAGAGGGACGCGGGGAGGTGAGATGGGAAACAGCCACACGACAGTGCTCCACAGGGATTCCCTTGCCCCGAATGGGGACGCAACTGCCTCTTAGATGGGGCAGGGCCTGTGTGACGTGGGGGGGATTATATTCACTCGGTTCCCTTTGTTATGTCGGGTGTGATTCCTACTGTCCTGTCCTGTTCTGTTGTAACCCCATGTGTGTGTGCCCCAGTTTCCCTGGGACTGCACTGGAACCCAGATGGGGATGGGAATGTTGGGGGCAGCTCTTCCTGAGTGGGGAGTGGGAGGCTGCCCCATCTTAGCATGTACCCAACAATAGCTCAGGCTGTCCTGTAACCTGAGCAACCAGGTGACACCTTGCCCAGGAACCTGAACGAAAGCGGGGGCAGGGCTGGAGTTGCTGGGTGTGTGAGTTACTCTGGTCTGGGGGAGGATGCAGGGAGGAGGACCAGGGTGCTGGCCCGGGGCCTCCCTCTCCCCAAGGTGGATTGTGCTGACTGCTCCTGGTTCCCGTGTTCACAACCAGTGGGTGCTACGCTGTGTCCCTGTCAATGAATAAACCTTCTGTGCAACTTGCTGGTGGAGAGGCAGGTCTGGCTGCGGGAGGGAGGGGGGTGCCGGGCCCAGTGGGACTCCCCCACACTCCGTGACAGCCTGTTCATACCGCAATCGGTCCCCCAGAGCGGAGATGCAGCTGCCGCTGAGGTGGGGCCAGGGGGCTGTTTGAAGGGCCAGGGAAGTTCTCTGGGTGTGTCCTTACCCAGGTAAGCGTCATCCATGTCGCTGGAGGTTCTGGACACATTGAGGAAGCTCGGCTCCCCGCTGGTCCCATATAAATATATCCCACCGGACCAGTCGTAGGCTCCCACCGCTCCCAGCACCGGCCCCTCCTAAATCAACATGCACAGCAAAGAGAGGGATGATGGGAAACGCACAGCCCGGGAGAGATTCACGAGACTGCCCCCCGCCCCTTCCCCCCTGCTCCCCGCCATCTGCCACACAGCACGGCTCAGCGAGGACAGGGGAAGGCGTGGATTGCCAGGGGAGACAGCGCCCCCTACTGAGGCCCTGCTGGCAGGACAGCACCCCCTCAGGCAACAAGGGAAAAGCAGTTCTTGCACCGCTCCTGCAGGGGTCGCTGGGGCTGTCAAGTCGCCCACGGGCAGCAGGGGGGCCAGGAGATGCACAGGAGTGTGCAGGGCCGCAGAGCCAGCAGCTTTTCAGGCCTGAAACCAGCCTCAGGATCCTTAGGCTGAAAGATCCATCAGGGCAGTGCGGGGCAGACCCTAGGGCCAGGCGTCACTCACCAGGGACAGCAGGGAGCTGAATCCCGCCTGAGACATCTCCAGCTGGAAGGAACTGCCGCTCTGGGACTGGGTGCCTGGGGGGACAGACAGACAGACAGACATGGGAGAGACCATCATAGAGGGGAAAGGTCCCGTGTCCTATTCCCTGCTCCCCAGAGCCAGCCCTTCCCCCAACCTTGAGGCTGGGTGGGATCCAGCGCCCCCTAGAGAGAAGGTCCCTGTATCGCATCCCTCAGTCCCTTGAGCCAGAGAGGCCTCTGCTTGGTGGATGGGGAAAGAGTGAGAATATTTGGGATGCCTTTGAGCTCTAAATTCCCAGCAGCACCCCCATCCCCGCACCTGGGCCTGGAGAACCATCTCTAGAGCCCTGCCTGGCTCCGGTACCTTCGATGGCGAAGATCTTCTCCTTCAGCTGGCTCTGGATGCCCTGGAGGGCATCAAAATTGTCCACCCGGAAGACGTGCTGGTCGGCGGGCGCAGAGGCGATCTCTCGGAGCTCCCGTTGGGCAGCATCGCCTCGGGAATGATGATTGTTGAAGGCATCACCAACCTTTGAGGAATAGAGGGAGTTGCAGGGGAGACCAGGGTGAAGGCGTCAGTCACAGCCAAGAGCCCTGGGCATGTGCCCACCTGCTCTGAGCCCTGGGTCAAGTAACCCTGCATGTGTCCCTAACCCTGCCCCGCAGCCCCTCGCGGCGCCCTGCATTGCCAGGCCAGCAGAGCGGCCATGTGACTGGACACCCCACCTGGGCCATGCCGGTGCTGCTCAGCCCCACCAAGCATGGGGATGGAACAGCCTTTACCAGAATCTGCTGCTCAGTCAGGCTAGTGAAAGGCCGGCTCTGTGATAGCAATGCTGTTCCAGTTCACTGTCCCAGCACTTGTGTCCTGCATGCTTGAAGGAACTGCCCTCTCCCGCTCCTCTGCCTTATCCCAGGACTCACCCCTATGGCGTAGCGGATGATCCCAGCACTCTCCGCCTCGGGGATAACGTCTGAATAAGAAAGTGGGTCTTCATATTTCTGCCCATCTGTGATCACAATAAGAATCTTGGTGGCTTCATCCCGAGTGCCACTCCCAGAGGTGAACAGCTCCCACCTGGAAATGGAGGGGACACAGGGGCAGGTTATCTGTGCAGCTTCCTCTTCTCCTAACTTAAAGCAAAGTCAAGGTTTGGTTGTGCCAGGAAGACGGGAAGCACCAGGAATGGGACTGTTTTCCATAACACGCAAAGGGAGGGGCTGCTGTTCGGAGGGACATGATATAAGAGTGGCCACTGGGGGCAGCGAGCGTAGGGGAAAGCTATGCTGTAGAGTGGCCACTGGGGGCAGCCGTACCACCAACGCAAGTGGGGCCCTCCTGTCCAGAAAACAGCTTCTGCCTGCTCCCCAACCCAGGAGGAGCCACGGGGAGGGAGAGATTCTCCCACTGGTCTCTGGGGACAACCTGGAGGGTGGGGTGCACACTCTCTGCTGCCCTGGGCTGCCACCAAGCAGAAGTCAGCGGCCACCCCCACCTCCTGCCATGAGCCCCTCCTCAACCTCCAACCCTCACTCTCAGACCCTTCCATGCCCCCAGCCTCCTGCACTGAGCTGCCCACATCCCCAAGGCCCTGCTCTGACTTCTGCACACCCCCCCCTCCGCCCCCTGCAGCACCAGCTCCCTGGCCTGAAGGACCAAGGCAATGCCAGGTAAACCTTCTAGTTGATACATAATAGTGTCTAGGTCCCACCCGCACACAAAGTCCTCAGTGTCCTTGTCTCCATTTTACAAATGGGGAAACCAAGGCATGGAATGGGGCTGGCTTAAAGTAACACAGCAACAGAGGCTCAGCGCTGGCCACAGAACCCTGGAGTCCTTGTTCCTGGCTCTGCTCTAACCTACTAGTGCCCATGCCTGCCCCCGAGGCAGGGACACAGCCCAGGGGTCCTGATGCCCAGCCCGCCCAGCTCTAACCACTAGTCCCCAGTCCCTCCCACAGCTGGGAAAAGAACCCAGGAGTCTTGAGTCCCTATATCTAGCTTGCAAGTCATTGCAGCCCTTTCCTTGTGGAGTCTGCACACGGAGCGGGGCAATACCTACACCACTTTCCGGATGGCAGTGGCCGTGTGCGTCATTCCACGAAGCTGCTCAACTCCCTGGACAAGGTCGTCTGGGTCACGATTTCTGCTGTACTCCGTGAAGTTGAAGTGTTCTTTAAATCGATGGGAGTACTGCCTGAGTGCGAACTGCAAGAGGAGGCCGTGGAAAGAGAGAAACAGCCCGAGAGAGGAAAGGTCAGAGAAGCAGGAACCAGACTCAGTTAAGGCTGGGGCAGGTGTTCGGGTGTAGCTGATTCTGTGGGAATTTCTTCCTGGTTTGGGATGCAAAACCATTGCTGCTCCCTGCAGCACAGCACCCCCTAGTGCCACCCTGGGGCATTGGGACCAGCCCTGCCTGCGAGGGGCAGGGTCAATAGGCAGGGTTCTGCCTCTGCCTGTTACCTGCGTGTCGGTGCCACGGAAACGCTTCATGATCTCAGAGAGAAACGTCTTCATCTTTCTAAAGTCCTCCTGTGTGATGCTCCCCGAGCCATCGATGAGGAGTGCAATGTCTGTGGCCCGTTTGGGGCACTCTGAGGGGACGGGGAAGAAGAGCAGGTTGGATCTCTAGCATCCAGACGTCCATTGTCCGGCAACACCTGTGATCTGGCATCCCGGTGGGTGCTCCTAGACTGAGGCACTGATGGGGAAAATTGGGCCCGTGCTGAGCAACTCCTCCCCCACCCTCACAGAGGCTCTGGGATGGGGGACACTGTGGGGAAGAGGCAGGGGGGCTGCCGAGCCCCACGGCTGCTGGTCTGTGCTCTCGGGGTCTATCTGCAGAGCACGGCAGCCACCCTGCCTCTTCCCCCCCCAGTGCCCTTCCCCCGCAGTCCCTGCTTGGTCATGCCGGCCCCTCTGCTGCTGCCAGAGCGTAGCCCCTCAGCTGATGGCAGCAGAGGAGCTGGCACTGACCTCCCCTGATCCAGAAGTTTCCTTGATTCCTGAGGATGCCAGTCCAGAGAGGTACAACCTGAACCGCTTGACTCAACTCCACCAACACACAGAAAACTCAGTGGAAAGAGCTAGACCAGATCAAAGGGCCCGTCTGGCCCAAGTTCCCCCCCACCCCTCACCTGGCTGGGTGTCTGGGATGCGCCGGAGCTGCTGGAGGCTCTGGTCCAGGAGGAAGCAGTAGCCGTTGAGGTGCATGTTGTCCCCACAGGCCCGGTGCACCGTGGGACCGCAGGCCTGGGGCACAAGAGAGGGACGAGGTCACTGGGCGCCCCTGAGGAGAGCACTGTGGGGGAGGGGAGCCTGCTCCCTCATGGGTACACAGGAAAAGATGCTGCCTGTGCCCCTGGGGAGAACAGGACCTGGGACTCAGCACCCATCTCCCAGAGAGGGGACAGGGGCCATCACCTGGCTACCACACACTCCCTGCTATGGTTGTGCCCAGTTACTATGACATCACCCAGATTCCCCCATCTGTCACAATGTCATCGCACAGTCATTGTCCCCATGGAGACCTCACCCGGTTACCCCCATCCCTCACAACATCACGTCTCAGTCATACCTCTATGGCGATGTCACCTGGTTATCCTCTTCCCCACCATTTCATTGCACCCTTCTGGGTCCCACTCCACCAGACAAACCCAATCCCACCATGCCTGTTGTCACAGCGACGTTATTACCACCTTCTGCACAGCGTCCTGGCACAGTCATTCCAGCGGTTAGCACCTGCCTACACACGCACTGTTATTCACCCCTCTCCACGGTAACAAAGTCGTGTCCCAGTGAGAATGACACAAGTGGACAGAGTCTGTAGCTGTGGTCAGATCATTCACTCTGGCCCACCTGTGTCATCCAGCCATGAATTTCCCGGGGAGAGCCACAGAGGGGCTCACACCCCCGGTAACATCACTCTTCTGGGGGGTTGCACAGTCGCTCTGCACGCCGGGAGGTAGTCCAGTTGGTCCCTGTGTTGACATTTCAGCCCACACCTGCTGCTGGGGGGAGGAGAACAACCCACAGCCTGAGCCCCTACCCCCCTCTGGAGTACCCACCAGGAGCTGGGAGCCATGGGCAGCCAGGGACAGTCCGAGGGACATGTTCACCGCGTCCAGGGGCCCTGCGAAGGGAAATGCACCAGCACCAGGGTAAGAAACCTTGTGGTTGGATGTGATTAGCCCTGCACGTCCGAGTCATTTCACTCCCCCCCCCCAGCTATCCCCAAACCGGGTGGGCAGTGAAGACAAATTGCATATTCACACACACACACACACACACCCCGCCCTGCAGTTGCATGGAAATAGAACCCAGGAATCCTGCTTCCCAGCCTCCCCCGCTCACCCCGCCAGAGCTTCCTCCCCTCCCAGGGCCTGGGATGGACCCCAGGTGCCCCAGCTCCCAGCCTGCCCGTGCTGCCCCACCGCACCCCACAGCGCAGGGCCCTACTCTGGATGGGGATCTCCCGGCAGCGTCTGGTGCCCACGTCGCACTTGTAGACTTTGCCGGTTTCATTCACGTTTCCCATCTTCAGTGGGGCCCCGACAATCAGCCTGCGGGGAGAGAGCGGGGGGGGGAAATCAGGGCCCCCCACCTCTCCTGGGTGGTGCAGCCCAGCCAGGCAGGTCCCTCAGGGGCCATGGTGCTGCAACAATTTCTAGGATGGGGGTGCTGAGCTCTGCCCCCCTTACACCTGGCCACCTTGTGCACCCCCTCCTGTGCCTCCCCTGAGCCCCCTGCCACCCCCACTCAGCCCTCCCCGCAAGCAGCCTCCCCACCCCACCCCCACTATCATCATCAGCGCAGCGGGCTAGAGCAGCTTCCTGCTGCTGACTCCCCATGACTACCGGCATGCGCGTCCCTGCGGTGGTTCGGGGGGAGCTGCTGGTGGTGGCGGGGCCCCCGGGCATTTAATGTCACCCAGGGGCAGCAGGCGGGGACAGGAGATGCGTGAGGGGTGAGGGATCGTGGGGGCAGCAGCCTCTAAATATCCCCGGTCTCCCAGGAGCCCCTGCCAGAGGGGGGTGCCCCAGGTAAATGTCACCCTTCCCCCTCCCCCACACTTTCTCAGATGCCCTGCTCCCCCCACAGCCTGACCGCTTTTCCCCCTCCCTCCTGCCCCCAAGTTCCTCCCCCTCCAACCCACAAACTCCCTCCCAGACCCCACAGTAACCCCCTGCCCCCAACTTCTGCTCCAGCCACAGCCTGCATCCCAGAGCCCAAACCTCAGACCCCCTTCTATACCCCTCCCCCATGCCAATTCCCTCTCAGAGCCTTAGGCAGGTGGTGGGGGAGGAAGAGTTTGTGGGGGAGGGGCACAGGTTGGGGCCCTTCTGGGCACCGCCAACATTTCTGCCAACCTGCCACCCCTGGATGGGAGGCCTGTAACTCGGGCCCCTCAAGCCCAAATTCTGTCCTTACCCCCTGGCGCTGGTGCCCCCGAGCTGCACCACGCTCTGCCCAAATCCTGTGGCAGCCTCCTGGAAAGTGATGGGTCTCTCCACATCCACACTGAATCCACGGCTGGGGGCCAGAGCTGCAGGGGTTAAACATCCACCAATTAGCGCTTCCCGTATGCGGAGCAGGGCCAATGCTGGGTCTGAGGGACAAGCCCCTCCTCTGTGTGGTCTTACCCCCACTCGCCTTGCTTTAAACCACTAAATCCCATTCCCCTCCCAAAGCTGCTATAGGACCCTGACTCCCAGCATTCCCCCTGACCCTCGCAGTTCATGTGAACTTCCCTTACGTTTGGCCCTGGAGGGCCAGGATAGGCAAAACATTCCATGCAAATTGGGCATCGTCCACACTATGAGATTAGGTCACATTTATCAAGGTTGATTTTTAGCATCCGATTTTGTAGAGTCGAAGGTGCCCGTCCTCACTGCCTGCATATGTTCGACATAGTTCATCTCCTGTAAGGTGGCTACCCGTTGACTACGATAGCAATGCACTGTGGGTAGCTATCCCACAGCTCCTGCCACCCCATGGCATTCTGGGTTAGACTCCTGGTGTCTGATGGCAAAGCAGCAGGTGATTCTGGGTATGTGTCGGCAGCATCCCCATAATGAACTCATCTCCGCCCTCTGCCCCTCCTCGGAAGCAATGGCAAACAATCTTTTCACACCCTTTTTTGCCTGGTTCTCCAAACAGAGCCCATAGTTGGGAAGGCATGGATCCTATTCTGCAGCAGGTTGCTAGACAATTAGAGTGAACATTTCATGCCTTATTCTGCAGCATGTCCAGAGTCTAGCCAGGGCCCATCAGAGCAAGGAAGAATGTGAGACCATAAACAGACCCTTATGTGAAACACTCGAGCAGAGCAATTGGCAGATGCTGGCGGCAGTCGATCCTCTTGAACTCCGGTTCTGGTGCCATGACACAAGCACAAACTGGTGGGATTGTGCAGTTATGCAGCTATGGGACAATCAGCAGTGGCGGCAAAACTTTTGCACGCATAAGACCACTTCCATGGAATTTTGTGACAGCCCTCATGCACAAGCATACCAGAATGAGACCTGCTCTGACAGCTGAGAAGTGAATAGCAATGGCCCTGAGAAAGCTTGCAATGCCAGACAGCTATTGGACACTTGGCAATGAAATCGGAATGGGTAAATCCACAGTGGGGGCTGCTGTGATCCAAGTAGCCAAGGCGATCGGTACATTTCTGCTATGAAGTTAGTGACTCTGGGACACATTCAGGACATAGTGGAGGTCTATGACACAATGGGGTTCCCTAACAGAGGCGGAGCAATAGATGGAACACACATCCCTAGCTTGGCACCCAACCATCTCACAAAGGAGTACATAAACCGCAAGGGGCACTTCTTGATGGTGTGGCAGGTGTTGATGGATCACAAGGGCCATTTCAGTGACATCAACGTGGGACAGTCAGGAAAGGCACATGATGTGTACATCTTTAGGAACTCTGGTCTCCCAGAAAGCTGCAAGATGGAACTTTCTTCCCAGATCAGAAAATTAACACTGGAGGTGTTGAAATGGAAATAGGGATCCTTGGAGACCCAGCCTACCCCTTGCTCCCAGGGCTCACAAACCCGTACACAGGCTGCCTGGACTGCAGTAAGGATCAGTCCAATTACAGGCTGAGCAAGTGCAGAATGGTGCTGGAATGTGCTTTTGGATATTTAAAGGGAAGGTTCTGCAGTCTACTGACTAGGTTAGACCTTAGGGAAAGCCACATTCCCATTATTGTGGCTGCCTGCTGTGTGCACCATAATATCTGTGAACATAAGTGGGGAAATTTTGTGTCGGGAGGGGGAGGGAACATGATGAAGACCACCTAGCCCATAATTATGAGCAGCTAGACACCAGGGCAATAACGAGAGCACATCGAGGGGCACTGCAAATCAGGGAGGCTTTGAAAAACAGTTTTGTGAATGGCCAGACAGCGATATAACAGTCTTGTTGCTCCTAACGAGATACCCCCTGCATTAAGTGTGCTTGCGTGTACACCCTGTAACCTTCCCCCTACCCATGCAACACAAGCAATAGAGATACTGTTGTTGAGAAAGCCTGGGGGTTTATGTAAGGAACACAAGGAAGCAGGAACAGAAAAGGAGATCAGGGCAGCAGCTTTGAGGGAGGAGGGGAAGGGAAAGTGGCATATTACAATCTCCCTGTGCAGCAATCACACAGGTGTAAGGCTGCCCTTGAATTCCCCCCCCCCCACCTCGTTCTAAGACACCTGGGAGAGGAGGCTATGGAGTGTGGTGAGGCGAGAATGTGGTTCAGCATGGCCAGAGGGGGTCTCCGAGCATCTGACTCTCCTGTGATTCTACCAGGCACATCATCAGCTGTTTTCCTGTGTCTTCACTGTGAGTTCCCTGCGCACTTTCCTGTCCTCACGCTCCACTCAAATCTCCTGTAGCAGCATCTCTTCTACTCATTTAGTTGTGCCCTCTCCATGCGGGCAGATTGCGTTAGCTCATTGAACACTTAATCTCGATTACATTGTTGCCCTCACATCCACCTGAGCCAAACAGCTGGAGGAGATGGGGAAGTGAGCGACAGGCTCACTATCGTACTCACTAACAAATGCTGAAGGGCAGACTTTGCAGGAGATAGGGCACATCTAGACGGTCCATAGCTTCCTAAAGAAGATTGCGTATCTTCTTTTGAAAGCCGTGGGCAGTCTAGACATGCCCAGACATTATGGAATGCAGAACCTAATCTCCTAGCACAAAAGAACATCTGCCCAAGACAATAGGCATGTGTTATGCACAGGGCCAAAGTTATCCGAAGTGCACCCCAGAGATCTTAAGGGAGCAGCTGGACTCAGTTTGGTGGCAGGCATGGTAAGGGACAAGTTGAGGCTCACTCTTTTGCTTCTGCTTTGAAAGCATGTGTGATACAGCTCCTGCAGCTAGGCAAGCGTCTGCACAGGGCAGGGGCTCATGTGGTAACTGTATGTTCAGCACCCCCCATCTGCCAAGAGAGTGCAGCTTTCCCTTCCCATAGGAGTCTGTTGGGGGTAGGACTTCCAGGCTCCATCTAGACTTCTTTCGGAAGAACTTTTTTTTTGGAAGAGATTTTCCGGAAAAACTTCTTCCAAAAGAGAGTATCTGCTTTTTTGAAAGAGAGTGTCCACACCGAATGGACGCTCTCTCGCATTTAAGCTCTGGTTACTATGGACGGAGTGGCCATCAGGGCACCTGTGCTTTTTCCTTTCCTCTTCTTCCGAAAGAACTCCCTCTTCCCCACCCACACACGCCTTTTTCCAAAAGAGCTCTTTCACAAAAAGACATCTTCCTCGTAGAATGAGGATTACCAATGTCAGAAAAACCCCTCTGTTCTTTTGATTTTCTTTGAGAAGAATGCAATTGCAGTGTGGACATAACTGAAGGGTTTTTTTGGAAAAATGGTCATTTTTCTGAAAAACTCTGTAGTGTAGCCAGACCCTCAGACATGGTGGCAGGGCAGAGGCTCATATGGACACTGGGGAGCCTGCAATGAGAAGGGGGGCCAGGTGCGGTGGCAGGGCAGTGGCTCAAACCATGCTATGCTGGTGATGATCAAACAGAAGTGTCCTGCTGTGGTATCAGTTACATACCCAGCTTCCCTTGCTTCATTCGGGTTGCCACACATGAATCACCTAGAGTGATAAGGAACAGATGCTGACTGATTGTGGCCAGAAACCTGGGCCTTATGCTGCAATGTTTCCTGCTTCAATGACACCAGACCACTTCTGCTGGCTTGGCGTGGGAAGATGTCCTAATGTGGAGGACGGAATAAGGCAGCCTCCCCAGAAGAGACAAGAAGGATGAAAGAGTTCCTCACTGAGAGCTTCATGGAGTTGTGCAGGGAGGATTCCTGCTCTGTCTCCAGATACCTTAACAACAAGCTGTTCCAGGAAGCCCCGATGTGTAGGCAGAGTGACCACCACAGATCACCCCCAACTGCCTAAACCCACTTGTAGCATGATTAAAAACAATGAACTCCCCGGAAGTGTCCTCCCTGCCATCAGGGCCCAGCAGCAGGACATCCTGGGAGGGGGGATTAGCTCCAAAGTTATACAAGGGTCCTGGCGGCCAGTGAGATCAGAAGCTCCACTCGTCTGCTGAGCATTCTCCTCCTCCTCTTCTTCCTCATCCACGCTGTCCTCCACCCTGCTGCCCAAGGCTGCCTGAAGAGTCTCTTGGGAGGAATCCACAGACTGGGTTGGACTGGGTCCTCCCTTAGAATCACACGCAGCTGCTCATTGGAGTGGAATGTTTGTGGCTCTGACCAGATCGACTCTTTGCCTTCTGGTACGCCTGCCTGAGCACCTTTATTTTCACATGACACTGCTGGGCTTCCCTGCTGTATCCTTTTCCCACCATGCTCTGTGTGATCCTGGCATAGAGATCAGCATTTCTGCTGCTACTTCCTAATTCCGCCTGCACAGATTCCGCTCCCCAATGGCAACCAGGTCCAAGATTTCCTGCACACTCCACACTAGGCCTTGTTTGTGACCCTGGGCATTTGTGGTCAGCTGTACTGCTGAGGTGAGGTTTGCTCACCATGCTGGACACACAGGAAATGAAATTCAGTTTTTCCTGGAGCTTTTCCTGTGCACCTGGGAGAACAGTGGAGTTGAAAGTCCTGCCCAGAGCAGTCACACTGGGGCCCTGTGGGACACCCCCAAGAACATCGACTTTCACTGCGCTGACTCTGCATTACCCTAATATCGACCATGCAAGGTTGAATTTAGTGTTACTCCTCATGAAAAGCAGAAGTACAGAAATCAGCTTTAATAGCCCTTAACATCTGTGGAACAGGCCTGGGGGTGTGAGCTCACTGGTTAGAAAAGCAACCTCAGGCAGCTAAGTTTGACCTAAACTCCTAGTGTAGACCAGGCCTCAGCCTTCATAGATTTACGTACTATGCCACCAGAGTGAACCATTGTGAGCATCTAAGATGCTCACCTGTGTAACACAAGCCAGAGAGCTTCTGGAATTAAAGCCTCTTTGAACCAGACTGGAACACTTAGAAAAACAGCCCATCTGTTCTTGATTTTAAAATTCTCAGCAAGAGAGAGTCCACCTCAACCCGGGTAAATTGTTCCAGGGGTTAATGCCTCTCACTGCTAAAAAGTTCTGTTTTACTTACAGCTTGAATTCATCTTTCTTCAGCTTCCAGTCTATGCTAGACTGAAAAGCCCCTTGCCAAATATTTGTTCCCTACGTACACACTTACCGATGGGGGTCGAGACTCTCCTGGATCTTTTCTATGTTAAGGTAAGTAAGTTGAGCTCCTTCAGTCTATTGCTATACCACAGGATCTCTGATCTTCTAAACCTTCCCCTGCCACTGACCCCTCTCCAATTTATCAACATCCTCCAGCAAGTGTGGATAGAGCCAGCCTTTCCCCTATGCAGAATACACAGTTGTGTAGTTCAGCTGAAAATGTGGGGTGCCCCCCTGGGTCTTACTGTCAACCCATCTGCCTCTTCCTGCCCCGATTTGTGGCTCTACTTCCTGCAGAGAGGATCTAGTTAACTTTTTTTTTCAGAAGAAGAGAGCTTTATTTTGACATAAGTGCTATGTAGACGCTCCCAATTTCAGAATAAGGTATGTGTAGTGGGGCACTATTTGGAAAAACCTGGGAGGGATGGGCGGGCACAACCCCTCACTTCTCAAAGTCCCTTCCCCAGCTCTGTGGGAGGGACGACTAGAGCCAGGGTCCAATTGATATCTGGGGATAAATAATGACAAACAGGATCAAGGTGTGGGGAACAAGGGAACCAGATGGGGACACTGAGCAGAGAACCCTGGACAGTGCCCACTGATCCTCAAAGCTATCGATGGAGCAGCGGATGCCGCCCAGAGGAACTCTGCCCGGATACGTGAAACCAGGGAGGAACGGAAATAGGCCCCACAGTCGCAGAGAACCCCCTCGTCCAGCATCCTCCTCCTGGTGTTGTAGATGGCAGTTTTCGCCAGTGCCAGGAGGAGGCTGACAAGGAGGTCCCATGGCTCTGTGGGGCCACGGATAGGGTTGCATATATGAAAAGGTGTGGGGAAAAGTGCAGCCAGAACCTCAATAAGAGGTTCTGGAGGAGCCGGAACAGGGGCTGCAACCTGGCACATTCAAGCTAGGCGTGCGCCAGGTTTTCCCTCATGCTGCAGAAAGGGCATGTGTCTGGGATGGGGGTGAACCGCACCAAGTACAGGCCTGTGCTCACGGCTCCGTGAAGGAGCCGCCAACTGATATCCCTGATGGGCCGTGGGATTAAGGTGGAACACACGCTGGCCCAACGGGGTTCCCCACCCTCCAGAAGTGTTAGATCGTCCTGCCACTTGCTGTCAGGGCGGGACACAAGGTTGAAGAAATGCAGAGTGTGGCGCACGAGCGTGTACAGCTGTTCTCTTGGCACGGTTTGGAAACAGACCGACTGCAAATCCTGCAGCTGGCTGGGGGTCAGAGGTGGCCCGTCCATATAGGCAAACTAGGCAGTTGCTTAGGGCACCAAGTTAAATGGGGCGCTAAATTGTGGCGCAATATCGTTGAGGGGTTTGGAGGGGGGGGGCGCCGATTGCATGGTTCGCCTAGGGCGCCAGTTGCTGGCAGCTAGTCTAGGGCCGCCCCTGCTGGGGGTCCAGAGATGGGGGAACCGGGGAGGCCCGCGGAACAGGGGCCTGATAACTAAGGACGGAGGGTTTGCAGGAAGGAAGGGGCGGGGCATACACTCTCGCAGGGACCACTGCAGGAAATGGAGAGCGGGCTGCAGCAAAGCCGCCTTCACCTCCTAAAGTAGGCGCAGGGAGGTTCGGGAGGTGGAGAGCCCCATGCGCTGAGCAAGCACCGAGGAACCACCCAGTCCCCCCTGTCATAGTCCAGGAGGTCTCCGACCTTGGTGGTTTCTGCCAGGATCAAAGCCAGCCAGGCCAATTAGCAGCACATCAAACCTGTGACAGAGCCATTCTGGAGGTGAAGAAGCCATTTCCCAGGCATCTGCCAACCCCAGGGACAGCCTGTCAGCTCCTGAATTTACTGTGTTACTCGACAGGACCTGAGGTTAAAATCTGTTTTAAAACTATTTCATTGGCGAGTCACTGGAGATTATAAAATCACATCTCTAATAAATCATCACACACCCTCCTCCCCCTGGGCTTGCCACTGAGCAAAGGGGCACTGCAAATCCTAAGGACAGCCCTGAAGGTGGGCACCAGAACTGGAGACAGGATTCCAGCCCAGTCGCACCACTGGCAAATGCAGAGGGAGGAGGACTTTTTATTTCTGCTCAGGATGCCCTCCTTCTGGCATCCCAGGACTGGCCACATCATTGCGCTGGGAGATCCTTGCCCCAGGCCATTCTTGGTCTCTCTGCAAAGTCTCTCAATCAGCACAGGGGGGCCTGGTAAGCCTGTGTTGTGGGAGCCAGAGCTGAGACCCTACCAAACAAAACACAGGCAGCCAATCAATGGTTACGCTGAACTATTCTAATGCACAGCGTAGCCAGCTCTCCCAATGCAGAGCTCTCCTCCCCTTCGGCCTTCAAAGCCTGCAAGACCAGGCCTGGGAAAAATGGGAAGGAGAATCCCCTTGGAGCTGCCTCCTCCAACCCTGAGAAACCGTAGGACAGCAGTGGACAGCCTGTGGCCCATCAGGGTTCTGTGTGTGGCCCACAAGATATTGTGTTTACCGTTGCCCATGCACAGAGTTACCAGAACCTGCTGGTTCCATCTGTGTCATTTTCCCTACTATTACTAAAGTGATACACATGTAAAGCTGGGGCAGGTGAGGTGAGGTGCAGGCTGATTGCACCCAGCCCTAACTGTGAGCTCTGTGCTCTCCTTCTGCCTCCAGCCACAGTGCTGCTCCGGTTCAGTCCATACCCCCCACACGTTCTAGGCACAGACGTGCAGTGAGCAAAACTGCCCTGGCCTGGGAGACCATCTTGATTATGACACTCTTGTAGCCCCCTGAGATGAAGGAGGCCACTCACTAGCCTCAGCTGCCTATTGTCACTGTAGGAGGAGCAGCAATGGGGCTGTGGGGCACACTGGTCACAGAATTATTTGACTGTTGGGTAGGGGCTTGGAGGTAAAAGGGGCACAACAGGAACTGAAGAGATCCGAGGGGTGTGGAAGGATCTGAGATGGCCTCCCCCATTCCTGCCTTCACCCTTTCTCTGTGCCCTGTTTCCAGCCCAGCCCCTCCACCCTCAGGCACAAGGTCAACTCCCCTCCATCCCACTGAGGGGATGTGACTCCGCAGGAGGCGGAAGTGGCGGCAGTTTTACAGAAAAACCAAGTAATTGCAGAACTGCATCCGTCTCACGCCTACTGGGCCCCCCCTCCCCAACACATATCCCACATCCTCATGAGCACACAGCCCTGCACAGAAGGGGAGTTGCAGTTCCCAATGACAGAGTCTGGGGGAACAGAACACTGAGGGAACTGAACCCAGAAGTTCAGTTTCCCAGCCTACCCTGTCCCATTCCCCCTCAGACACGAGAGCCCCATTCTCCTCTCAGAGCCTAGGAGAGAACCCAGGAGTCCTGGTGCACAGGCCCCAGGCTGTAACCAACAAGACCCCACTCCTCTCCTAGAGCCAGCCAAGAACAGGACCCAAGAGTCCTGAGCCTCCAGCTGCTCCCATCCCCCTGCCAGAGGGGCACTCGCTGGGCACCCGTGGGTAGGAGCCCAGCTCCTTCCCAGTGCCTGTGTCTGGCACTTACCTGTGCACAGGTAGAGGAGCAGAGGCAGGGGGTCCATCCTGTGCTGGGCTCGGGGGTGTAGATACTCTCCTAGGACATGTGAGTTTCCAGGGTGCTGCCTGGAGAGGAGGTAACAAAGCTCAGAGGAAAGAGACGTGTTATCTGAAAAGAGAAGTGCTGATGGGGATGGAGGGGACTTAAGGGTGTGATATGGAGGGAGCAGAAGAAAGAAAGAAAAGAAAGAAACACACACACACACCACACCAGGAGACAAAAAACACACATACAAACACTGTCCAACCCACACTGAAACAGATGCATACAATTACACAGAGGTACACAACAACACAGAGACATACAGATACACACCTCTACATGGAGAAGTAGACGTGCACATAAAACAGACTTACACACACAGGGACACAACTCAACAGACTTGAAAACATGAGACAGACAGACCCAACTAGACAGACACATACCACTACACTCAAAGAGACCCAAATATACAGAGTTTTGCACACACAGGCGCACACAACTACACTGAGACAGAGGCAGACACATGATACTGAGACATACAAATCACACCCAAAAACAACACTAAGTCACCCAAATACACTCACAGTTGCACGCTGTAGTAGGTCTGTCGTGGTGTCCTGACAGGTCTGCTGCTCTGTCAATAATGAGAACCAGAAGGCCACGTGCATGTGTGCTCAGTGATGTGGGTCATGTTGACGTGTGCAATTAGTCAACACTGCAGACTCAGAGAGCCCTCAAAGACCACAAATCAGATAAGGATCAATGGCACCCAACCAGGTTTATTGTTAAGCAAACTACAATAATAGCTATCAGTAGATTCTGTGGAACTAGTTCACATGTACCCCAACAATGGACAGACAATCAGCGGGGAAAATAGAAAGGAACATAAACTTAGTCAAATTAAGTGTAAAAATATAATAAGAAAAGCCAAAAAGGAGTTTGAAGAACATCTAACCAAAAATTCAAAGAGTAATAGTAAAATGTTTTTAAGTACATCAGAAGCACGAAGGCTGCTAAACAACCAGTGGGGCCCTTGGATGATCGAGATGCTAAAGGAACACTCAGAGAGGATAAAGTCACAGCTGAGAAGCTAAATGAATTCTTTGCTTCAATCTTCACAGCTGAGGATATTGGGGAGATTCCCAAACCTGAGCCATTCTTTTTAAGTGACAAATCTGAGGAATTGCCCCAGACTGAGGTGTTGTTAGAGGAGGTTTTGGAACAAACTGATAAACTTAACAGTAAGAAGACACCAGGACCAGATGGCATTCACCCAAGAGTTCTGAAAGAAGTCAAATCGGAAATTGCAGATCTATTAACTGTGGTTTGTAACCTATCCTTGAAATCAGCTTTCGAACCTAATGACTGGAAGATAGCTAATTTGATGCCAATATTTAAAAAGGGCTCTAGAGGTGATCCTGGCAATTACAAACCAGTAGGTCTAATGTCAGTACCAGACAAATTAGTTGAAACTATAGTAAATAATAAAATTGTCAGACACGTGGAAGAACATAATTTGTGGGGGAAAGTCAACATGGTTTCTATAAAGGGAAATCCTGCCTCGCTAATCTGCTAGAGTTCATTGAGGAGGTCAACAAACAGATGGACAAGGGGGATCCAGTGGATATAAAGTACTTAGATTTCCAGAAAGCCTTTGACAAGGTCCCTTACCAAAGGCTGTTAAGTAAAGTAAGTTGTCATGGGATAAGAGGGAAAGTTCTTTCATGGACTGAAAACAGGTTAAAAGACAGGAAACAAAGGGTAGGAATAAATGGTAAGTTTTCTGAGTGGAGAAAGGTAGTCAGTAGGGTCCCCCAAGGGGGTCTATCCTGGGACCCATCCTATTCAACTTATTTATAAATGATCTAGAGAAAGGGGTAAACAGTGAGGTGGCAAAATGTGCAGATGATACCAAACTGCTCAAGATAGTTAAGACCAAAGCAGACTGTGAAGAGCTTCAAAAAGACCTCACCAAACTAAGTGACTGGGCAACAAAATGGCAAATTATATTTAATGTCGATAAATATAAAGTAATGCACATTGGAAAACAATCTCAACTATACATACAACATGATGGGGACTAAATTGGCTACAACTACTCAAGAGAGAGATCTTGGAGTCATTGTGGAGAGTTCTCTGGAAACATCCACTCAGTGTGCAGCGGCAGTCAAAAAAGCAAATAGAATGTTAGGAGGCATTAAAAAGGTGATAGAGAATAAGACAGAAAATACCTTATTGCCTCTATATAAATCCATGGTACACCCACATCTTCAATACTGTGTACAGATGTGGTCACCTCATCTCAAAAAACATATATTGGCATTGGAAAAGGTTTAGAAAAGGGCAACAAAACTGATTAGGGGTTTGGAAAGGGTCCCTTATGAAGAGAGATTAAAAAGAAGACTTGGACTTTTTAGCTTAGAAAAGAGGAGACTAAGGGGGGGGAATATGATAGAGATCTATAAAATCATGACTGATATGGAAAAAGTGAATAAGGGACAGTTATTTACTTATTCCCACAATATGAGAACTAGGGGTCACCAAATGAAATGAACTTGCAGCAGGTTTAAAACAAACAAAAGGAAGTTTTTCTTCACTCAGCACACAGTTAGCCTATTGAACTCCTTGCCAGAGGATGTGGTGAAGGCTAGAACTTTAACAGGGTTCAAAAAAGAGCTAGATAGATTTGTGGAGGTTAGGTCCGTCAATGGCTATTAGCCCGGATGGGTAGGAATGGTGTCCCTAGCCTCTGTTTCTCTGGAGGCGGGTGACAGGGGAGGGATCACGTGAGGATTCCCTGTTGTGATACCTCCCTCTGGGTCATCTGGTATTGGCCACTGTCGGCAGACAGGACACTGGGCTCGATGAACCTTTGGTTTGACCCAGTATGGCCGCTCCTATGTTCTTATCTGGGAGATCCCAGTGCCCCCTAGGTTGGACAAAGACTGTACCCCCAGGACACCGCTTTATATACAGGTACAAACAAGTTATGCATCACTCCTGACATGTCAGGTTGCCACTTTCTGACTCCACTTAGATACCACACCTCACCCTGTACCTCATGGTTTGATTAAATCATCTCTATCCATCATGCTGCCATTTTAGACCCTTTCCTGGACCTAGGTCTGTATCTGTGGGGAGTGTGGGTACCAAGGTCTTTTTTAATGAGCTGGTGGTATCATCCTTTTGGAATGTGCTTTCAATGTATGTCCAGCACCAATCACTGTTTTACAGTCGGTACCTAGTGCCAGTGACTGTTCTACACTGGGCCTATTGCCAATTTGTGTTTTACACTCTTGGGCCTGTTTGTGCCAAGTCCTGTGAGCAGGCACCTGCCTCTTGCTCACAGCTTAGCTTTGCTTTATGTTAGCCAAGCACTGTCCATTGTTAGCTGGGCCTCTGGCCTCAAACCAGAACTGTGCTACACAGGTGCGCGTTTCAGGCCCTCATTGTTACTACACACACTATCATAATCATACACCATATGCCAGAGACAACTGGACACAGACAATTGCAGTCTCCCACACACGCCGCCACTGAGACAACCACACACATTTTTCTTACACCACTGCACAATCGCCGCACTCCCAGCCGTTCCCACAGGAGCTAACCCCTGTGGGACGGTGCCCCCCTTCGCCTGTGTGAGCCGCATGCTATAAGCAGGGAACAGGGTTCCAACCCCAGGGGAGCTGTGCCCCAGCCAGGTGGCAGCAGGACTGGGGGCAGCTCACATGAGGGAAGCAGGGCTCTGCTAGGCCAGGGCCAGGATGAAGGAAACTCAGGGAACAGGGTGAGTTTCAACAGCAAATTGGGTTCACTTCCTGGAGGTTGCATTGCTGGGGGAGGTGAGCCAGCCCCTGTGACCCCCCTAACTGTGGCTGCCTCTCAGGGCTGGGCAAGTGAACACTTTATAAACAGCCATGGTGCCCCACCCAGATGTGGTTGGTTCCCATTCACTCTGCAGGCCAGAGGAACATTTGGGCAGCAGGGACCACAATGACCAAGGCTGTCTATCCCGCTGCCATGAGGCCGGGCTTGTTGTGTCAAACCCATCCAGGACAGACGGCTGTCCAGCTGCCTCTTGAAAATCACCAGGGAAGGAGCTTGCACAGTGTCCTTAGGCAGCTCGATCCTGCTGTTCTTACCAGTCGGAAGGTTTTCTTGAGATTTAATCAAAATTGGCTCTGCTGGAGTTTGACCCCACTGCCCCCTGTGGTGAGAGAAAGATTTCTCTCCATCTCCTTTTATGGCAGCCTTTGACGTATTTGAAGACTGAGACCATCTCCCCCATTCATCTCTTTTCCAAACTAAACACAACCAGTTCCTTCAGCCTTTGCTCATATGGCTGCCTTCCAGCCCTTTGATCCTCTCTCTTGCTCACCTTTAGGGCCTTTCCAGATTCTTTACACCCAAGCCTTGACTAAGATTGGAGCCAATCCTCCAGCTGAGGCCTTCCCAGTGCTGAGTAGAACAATATTACCACTGCCTGGGATGTGCAGGCGAGGCCACTGCTCACGCAACCTAAACTGCACTGACTTTGGGGGGGAGGTTTGCAACAACATTTAGTTGCCTCCTCATGCTGAGGTTCTGATCCACCGCAGTGCCTAGCTCCTCCTCTGCTGCTGCCCAGCCAGGTTTCCCCACTTCTGTATTTATGCAGTTTAGTGCCCCTCTTGAACCATTGTCGTTTCCCTGCAAAAAACCCCTCCCCGCGCTCCGACAAGGGTTCTGATGCTGGGATCTGAATTCTGCACCAGTTCCACTGGGACTTCATCTTCTTGGGTCTGATTGTGCTGGGGGCTCCCTCTGCCTGTCTCCAACACTCTGGACCCCCAGCTACCAGCACCATCTGGGAACCCTGACCCCTTCAAGCTTCACGGAGTGCCGGGATCTCTCTCTCGCTCCCTGCTCTAGGTATAGCCTCCTGACCTGCCTTGTGTGATCAGTTCTGGCTTGTCAGCCCTAAGCTTTGCAATCAGACTTCAGTTACAATTAATATTGTAATGGGATTGTTGGTCTGATTCCCCTTGTAGGGTTAGCACTGGAAATAAAGAGCTGTCATGGTTAAGGCAGGATTTAGCCAGGATGGGCAGGAATGGAGTCCTTGGCCTCTGTTTGTCAGAGGCTGGAAATGGATGACAGGAGTGAATCACTCGATGATTCCTGTTCTCTCCCTCTGGGGCACCTGGCGTTGGGCACTGTTGGCAGATAGGACACTGCGCTAGATGGACCTTTGGTCTTACCCAGTCTGGCTGCTCTTACGTTCAAGCTGGTCGGTCGGTCACTCTCTCTCTCTCTGGGGTTTGCTCACCAAGTGGGTTCCCAGCAGAACATCTGTAGTGTGAGAGTGGGGAGAGGCTGGGTCTGGGGGTGCATCAGGGTGGCAGCTTAAAGTGCTGTTTAACCAGCCTGCTGAGTCCCAGGGGAGGAGGTGGGGTGAGAGCAGAGCCATCTACTCTCTGCCCTCTCACGGACAGGATCCTCCACAGGAGCAAGGGGGGGGGGGGAAAGCAGGAAGAAGGCAGCCCCACTGCCTGTTGAGAGCAGCCCCTTAGCCACATGCAGCGCCCACAGCTGCACAGGGACACCTGAGAATTTGGTGCCTCTAATTTTCAGGTGCCTACTCAGCAGCGCGTGTTGTGTATTCTGACAGACAGTCCTCCCGGCAGGTGCGAGGGGGAGGTGCTGTTTGCAATGGCTCGGTCCATCTGTAAAACCACAGCCACTTCCGCCTGCTTCAACCACACATCCTCTTTGTGAGGCCCAGGCCAGGGGGCAGGCTTTGGGGGGAGGGGCGCTGAGGATGAGGGGGATGGGCTGAGAGACTAGGAAACGGGGCCTGAAAAAGTATGAAGGGAAGACTGGGGAAGCCACTTCAACTCCTCCCCCATCTGCAGCTCCTTTGCCCCCAGACCTCACCACCCAGCCCCACGATTCCGCCTCCCACTTAGTCCCATTTCTGCTCCTCCTGCAGCTCTGGGAGGCCTATAGGGGGCAGCTCCAAGGGGATTGTCCTTCACAGGTCTGAAGGGATGGAGAGGGCAGAAGGGAGGGGAGCGCTGCAGCGGGGGAGTTGGCTACTCTGTGCATTAGGGACTCGCTCTTGCTACTGATTGGCTGCCTGGTGTTGTGTGTGTGGCATGAGCTTGGTGGGTCTCAGCTCTGGCTCCCACGACACAAGCTTAGCAGGCCCCCCTTGCGCTAACTGAGAGACTTGGCAGAGAGAACAGCCTGGGCCAAGGAGCTCCCAGTGCTATACTGCGGCCAGTCCTTGGAGGCTTATGCAGGGGAATCTCTGGTAGGAGCAGAGACGTTATTTTACTCTGCATTTGGCCCTGGTGCGACCGCTGCTGGACTCCTGTGGCCAGTTCTGCAGCCCACAGCTCAATAAGGACGTTGATAAATTCAAGGGGGCTCAGAGAACAGCCCTGAGACTGACTGAAGCATTCGAAAACCCACCTGATGCAATCCCCTCGCTCCGTCTATTGCTATTTTCATTAACGAAGCAAAGGCAAAGGGGGCTGATCTGTCTATCGATACCGACCTGGGGAACAAATGTCTGACGACGGGCTCTTCAGTGCAGCACAGAAAAGTCTAACACGACCCAGTGGCTGGAAGCTGAAGTGAGACTGGTTCAGATTGGCAATACAATGGACATTTTAACCAGCGCGAGCAATTACCCACGGGAGCAATGTACCGAGGGTTGTGGTGGATTCCCTTGCTGGGATGTCTCTAGCTCTAGATATCTGTGTAATGTGCTACAGGCCATGGGGGCTAGTATGGCTGTAACCCGAGTGCATGACCTGTGGTTTGGCAAAGCAAGAATGTAAACATCAAGCAGCCAAAGCCCATTTGTACCAAACCACTTTGTTAGGTTCTTGGGAAGACAAGGAATCATTAGCTCAGGAAACAGCAAGGGGGCTGCTAGACAAAGGGATAAGGAGGAGAGGAAACAGCACTGTTTGGATCAGGGCCACCTGCCCAAGACTGTTTCTTTGAACTGAGGGTAAAGTCAGAGACAAACAATTAACGACATCACAGAGACAATAACAGCTAAAGCTGCTCCATTAAAAAAATATCATTCTAGTCCACAGTGGCCAAGTGGGATTTCA
This sequence comes from Pelochelys cantorii, assembly GCA_032595735.1. Classification (NCBI taxonomy): domain Eukaryota; kingdom Metazoa; phylum Chordata; order Testudines; family Trionychidae; genus Pelochelys; species Pelochelys cantorii. Next base: position 5,143,881 of record CM064329.1, read on the forward strand.
CAGTCCATTATTGGTATAAAGTTTTTAAAAAAATGGTCTTGCAGTTTTACAGCTTTTCCACATGTAATGGTACATCCTGCAGCCATACTAATCATTCCATTGACCCTTTCATTGGGATAGGGTTAGACTGCGTGTCACAGCAGGAGCACTCACCCCCACAGTCCCTCTGCTGGTCAGTGTCCAACCCTCTGTTGCAGGTCTCCACCAGCTCAGCACCACATCCTCTCCTGCCCACCGCACCCTTTCCCCCCCCCTCATGTTGCCCCTGCCCTCTGGGGTCATCCCCTCCCAGGGAACACCCAATTCCCTTATACCTACCTTACTGCCAGACATCAACTAACCCCTTGCCTCTGGGACAAACTGCATCTGAAATGGCCACTCATCATAGGCTCAGGCCCTGCAGCCTGGGAGTTAACCTGGCTAGAACGCCCAGCCCTGCCTGTCCTTCTCCAGCCCTGCCCTATGTCACGCAGCCCCATCCTTCCTGCTCCACAGCTGGAGCAAAAGTGTCTGCTCTCTAGGAGCCCTTATTTCTACAGCCCCAGCTGGACCCTAACTGGCTGCTACTTGCCACATCTGTGGGCTCCACACCCCCAGCCCTCTCCCGGGGTTGAGTTTTAACCCTTAAAGGGCCAGTGTGGGACCGAGTCCCCGTTACACTGCCAAATTAAAAACCAAACATTTCTACAGCGACTCTACGATGTATTTTGGAGAGTTTGTCTGCTGTGTGACCAAGAACTCCTCCCAAGTTCTGTATGCAGCCTCCTCTCACCATAACATAGAGCAAGCGCAGGGGCTGGTGGTGGCAGGAAAAGGGGCTGTGCCTAGAATGCGATTGCTTCTCAGGCATCGAGACAAAAATGAGACAGACTCACCACAGCGAGGGCAGCCCTCGGAACTGGCATAACTCAGCAGATGTTGAAAGCGACTGAAACCAGGGGTGAAAATAAGCCGGTGCACCCCAGAGCGCTGCTGCGGTCAGAAGGCATCAGCTGGCTGGGGCTCTCGGTTGCAGGTGGCAGTGCGGGCTCCCAGCCTGGCTCTAGGGTTCTGCCACCAGCTGTCACACTAGGCAGCTGGCAGCCAGGCAGGAGAAACTGTCCGGGGCTGCCCCAGCCTTGAGCCTCCCCCCTCCACGGGGCTCTTTCAGGAGGGTGAAGGGGGCTAAGGCTCTCCCCCCACCCCCCAGTTCAGACAGGGACACTGCTGGCTGTTCCCCTTTGTCACTGTCAGGGAGGAAGGAGAAAGTGCCCAGTTTGCTGCATTCATCCCTCTGGCTGCAGAGGGCAGGGGGCAGATGAGCTGGGCACTTTGCGCTCACTCCCTGACAGGGACACACCTTGCCATGGGGCCCACAATGGCTGTCGGCCCTGCTGCCTGCATTAATCCAGCTGGCAGGAGATGGGGGAGGCAATTAATGACTCCTGCTTCCTTCTGCACCAGACCCTCCGGAAGTTGCAGCGTATCCCGAACACCCAGCTGTGTGAGGGTTGACCCCAAAGTGGATGGGGGGTACTCACACCCTGGGGTTATGGGTGGGTACACGAGCAACAGGCGGTGGAGGGGAGATGGGTCTTGTGCCCCTGCGTCTGATAGGGGTTGAGATACCAGTCTAGAGGGGCTGATTGGTTTGATTCAGGACGTCAGTAGGAGCTGGGAGCGGGGACTCCTGGGTTCCGGCCCCAACTATGGGCAGGCTGGGTATATTTTTCACTCCAGTGTGTGTCCTGTTCTGCAGTCAGGGCCCCTCAATAGCAGGGAGGGGATGACAAAGGAGCCATTGGTCTGATCGGGGTGGCTGGCGGGGTGTGCGGGGGGCTATCAGGCTGGCTGGGCCCATAGGTCTGGTCTAGTTCTGTCCGAGGGGTTTTCTCAGTCCCTGTGGCGGTGAGTCAGGACGCGCTTCTTCCCTGTCCCCTCAGAGTGCTTCGAACTCGTCGCAGACATCGCACGCCTCATCGACGGCTCGGGCAGCATTGCATCTGTGGACTTTGAAAAGATGAAGACGTTTCTCTCTGAGATCATGAAGCGTTTCCGTGGCACCGACACGCAGGTAACAGGCAGAGGCGGAACCCTGCCTATTGACCCTGCCCCTCGCAGGCAGGGCTGACCCCGATGCGGCACTAGGGGGCGCTGTGCTACAGGGAGTAGGGCTGAGGCTTCAGTAGGGGAGGCTTTCACCTCCCAGTCAGTGCTGGCCCCAGTACCCCAGTGTGGCACTAGGGGGCGCTGTGCTGCAGGGAGCAGCAATGGATTTTGCATCCAAAACCAGGAAGAAATTCCCACAGAACCAGCTACCCCCGCACACCTGCCCCAGCCCTTAACTGAGTCCGATTCCTGCCTCTCTTACCCTTCACCTGCGGGTTGTTTTTCTCTTTCCCTGGCTTCCTCCTGCAGTTTGCACTCAGGCAGTACTCCCATCAGTTTAAAGGGCACTTCGACTTTACGCAGTACAGCAGAAATCGTGACCCGGACGACCTTGTCCAGGGAGTTGAGCAGCTTCGTGGAAAGACACACACGGCCACCGCCACCCAGAAAGTGGTGTAGGTATTGCCCCCCTGCCTGTGTGGCCTCCACAGGGAAAGGGCTGTCAGGGCCTGCAAGCTAGATATAGGGACTTAGGGCTCCTGGGTTCTTTCCCCAGCTGTGGGAGGGACTGGGGACTAGTGGTTAGAGATGGCAGGGACTTGGCATCAGGACCCCTGGTCTCTGTCCCTGACTCTGGGAGGGGACAGGGCACTAGTAGGTTACACTGGGGAGACAGGTGCTGGGAGCAAGGACTCTAGGTTTCTAAGGCCAGCCCTGAGTCTCTGTTGCTGTGTGACTTCAACCAAATTACAGTCCTCACCCTCTGCCTTGGTTTCCCCGTCAGCAAAATGGAGACAATGTCACTGACCTCTTGTAAAGGTCTTTGCCATCTGCAATGCCAAAGCAGTGGATGGGAGCTGGGTGTGGTTGATGTGTCACTAACCCGCCTATGTGTTCTCCACCCTCCCCTTTCCAGGAGGGAGCTTTTCACATCTAGGAGTGGTGCTCGGGATGAGGCCACCAGGGTTCTCTTTGTGATCACAGATGGGCAGAAATTCCAAGACCCTTTTTCTTATTCAGATGCCATTCCCGAGGCAGAGAGAGCTGGGATCATCTGCTATGCCATCGGGCTGAACTGTGGCTGGGCAAAGAGCTGGTGTGGTCCAGGGACATGGGATGAGGAGGGGGGATCCCATTGGGTTAGGGAAAAAAAACCAGATGCTGGGTTGTAACTGGGCCAATGTGTGACACAGAAGAGTGGAAACTCCTGTTGTACAGGTTGAGTGGTGCTTTCTAGTTTAGACGTCAGGTTTTCCCCATGCTGGGCCAAAGGGATTGAAATGGGCAGCAGCAGAAGCAGCAGACAAAGGGCACGTGGATCAAGTTAAATTACATAATCCCACAGCCACTGCAGTAATTAAATTGGATTTTCACATCTTCCTCCCTCTCCTGTGCCCCACTTACCCGCGCTGGCTGAGACAGGGCTTGAGGTGGGGTGGGGGGGTTGTGCCCAGGGCTCTGGGCTGGGACTGACACTGATGTCCTGGTATCCCCTGCGTCGCCCTCTACTCCGTGAAGGTTAGTGATGCCTTCTGTAGTGATGCTGCCCAACAGGAGCTTCATGAAATCACCTCTGCGCCCGCCGACCAGCAAATCTTCCAGATGGACAATTTCAACACCCTTCAGGGCATCCAGAACCAGCTGCAGGAGAAAATCTTCACTATCAGGATGTACCAGAGCCAGGAGTTGGGGTCATCATGACCCTAGAGATGGGTTTCCCAGGCTGAGATGGGACAGGGAGCAGCTGGGATTCCAGAGCAGGGAGCGGTGTGAGCCTGTGATTGGGTGGGTGGGACATACCTGTACAGGAGCAGTGGGAAGCCAAGTTTCAGCAACATCCCCGGGACATCAACATACCCAGGACTCCTGGGGATATGATTGATGCTTATCTGAGAGAGAACAAACCCAGAGATTTCCCCTCATCTATGTAAACAGCCCCCGCTCCTCGAGGTAGCTGTATCTAAGCAGAGTCATCTCATGGGTGCACAGTGATAGCTGCCTCAAACCTATAAACCACCCCTCCACCCCGCGCGCACACACACACACACACACACACACACAGTGGTAGCAGGAGCTTGAGGAACCCAGCAGCCTGCTCTGCCAAGCCTCACCACCCATCTCCCAACCCGTTGTGCTCTGTTTCACCGCGGTGGCAGGAAGCACAGCACCCCAGCCCCAGCCTGCTCCCCGAGCCGTGCATCAGGCACACTGGGGCCAGGGCCGGGGTGCTCTGCTTCCCATCGCTGGGCTGAGTTGGTTGGGAGATGGGCGGTGAGGCAGAGCCGGCTGTGGGGCGGGGTCACTGCACTTCCTGCCACTGCAATGAGGTTGGGGGCTGACCCCTGCTGCGGCCCACTCCAGGCCTCCCGGTAACCCCCGGGGTCATGTCACTCAGGGAGGGGGCTTGGGCCAAGGGGTTCAATGAGGGCAGGGGGAGCACGAAGAGGCAGGACGAGGTGGAGGTGGGACGGGGCTTGGGGAAAGGAGCTGAGTGGCCAGAGCAGAAGCGATGGTGCTACCTGCTGTGCTGAGGGAGAAGAGACTAAAGATGGAATGGACATTGGGGCTGAATCTTTCTCCCCTTAGGGCCAGAAGGCTCCCAATGGGAGGAGAAGGAGGAGGGGGTAACTTATCTGCATCTCCAGATCGGCTCATATTTTGGGGGCACACTGTGCGCTGTGGACCTGAACAGAGATGGGAACACAGACCTGGTTCTGATTGGAGCCCCCATGTACCACACAACTCTGAATGAAGGACTGGTCCATGTCTGTCTGATTAACTGGCCGGTAAGAAGGAGGACGGTGGAATGGGGAAGATGGGCGGCCTGAGGTTCTAGGTTGACTGTGGGGCTGTGATAATGAGCATGGAAGTAGCAGGAGTGGAGCGCTCGGGAAGCAGGCTAGACGCTCAGTAGGGGGCGCTCATCCCTCCCCGTCAGTGCTGGCTCCAGTGCTCCCGAGCAGCCCTAGGGGGCGCTGTGCTGCAGGCAGGGAAAGGAACCCGGCAGTGGGCAACACGGATGACAGCAACTGTTGACCCTTTCCCCTGTGTCTCCTTGGAGGGGCCTGCAGGGGGCAATGCTGATTTGTACCAAGACCCTGCAGGGGTGGGTGTCCGGGCGTTTCGGGGCCAGCATGTCTGAAATCAGGGACATCAGCGGGGACGGACATGGCCATTGGGGCACCCACAGAGAACAACAATTGCATGACTTTACACATCTTCCATGGGGAAAAGGGAGGCCTCAGTCCCCCGTACAGACAGGTGAGCCCAGCTCCCGCAGGAAGAGGTCAGCACACAGCTCTGAAGTGACATCATGGGGCCCTATAGACCCCTAGTGTCTATGAGCCCATATCTGCCCCTTTCCTTGCCCTCACTCTCTGCTGCCCCCAATGCTCCATTATACAGGACAGTTGCTCTGTCCCTGTCCCTTTCCCTCTGGTGCCCACTATACAGAACAGCCGTCCCTCCCGCACACCTTACTGCTCTGTCTGCCCCACAGCGCATAGAGGGGGCGCAGTTCCCCAGCAGGCTGCACTACTTTGGCCAGGCTGTCAGTGGCGGGACAGACCTGACGGGGGATGGGCTGCCGGACATCGCGGTGGGAGCACAAGGGCAGGTCCTGCTGCTGAGGTGAGTCCCTCTGTGTCCTGGCCCTGCCCCACCGGGCAATCTCAAGCCTTGTCTACACTACAGAGATTTTCTTGATAGAAGTTATGTTGACACCCTACCTGGTTGAGCCTCCTTGTCCCACATCTCTTGTGCCTGCAACGGATGGGCAAGATCCCTGGGTGTCTCAGGGTTGTGTGCTGCCTCATTGCTTAATCCTTGTCCTGGGGCAGGAGGTGAAAGGGCTGCAGGGTGATCTGCCACCTTCGTGCAGATCCCCAGTCCCATGCTGCTGTCTCCACATTTATTGATTGAGAAATAAAACTTGCTGAATTTTAAAATATCGTGCACAGGATTTTAATTTGGGGAGGAATGGGCCCACAAGGGCTAATGGGAGGTGGTTGATTACGGCAGGGAAACCACCCTTGGGTAATACCCGGTTTTGATTGAGAGAAAGGCAGTTCACTTGGTGTGGTTAGTGGAAGGGTGATCGGTATTCAAATAGTACAAAGGCCAGCATGAGTACTCTCTCATATATTTTGAAGAGTTTGTTTGTGGATTTGTATGTGCAAAATAACGCCATACTTTGCAATTACATATAGACATCAAGATTTGCATAAACAATCCTGCCACTTAAATGAGCTGAGTGCCCTGCTTATGTATGCTTGGTGAAAAGGAGTAAGTAGTTATTTTTCATCAGAAAAGAAGTCATGGCTATTATGTTTAGAGTTCATTAAAATATTTGCTAACAAAATTAAAATTGAGTTGCCTCTTCAGCTGTCAATTTAGGGCAAAGAAAATTGTTACTGTTAAACACAAAATAATTCAAATTATTTCAGAGGGGGAGCCGAGTTAGTCTGTAGAGGGTAAATTAAAAAAAAAAAACCAAACAAAGTCTGGTAACACTTTATAAACTAACAAAACATGTAGATGGGATCATGAGCTTTTGTGGGCACAGCCCACTTCTTCAGATGACCACGAAAGCTCATGATCCCATCTACATGTTTTGTTAGCCTTTAAAGCATTACCAGACCTTTTGTTATTTTTTTAAGTTAATTCAAATTAGTTATAGAAATAATGGAAGCTTCACAAGTTTCTGATTCCAATTCACTATGTATGGTAATTATTCAATAAAGTGAAGAATGTTTGAAGTTGAAATCCTACACATTTAACTTCATAGGTATATTTAATTTCTTGAATTTTCCTATAAGTGAAATCTACGCAAAATGACTTTGCCCAGCTCTCTTGCCAGTTTACTACAACCATCTGGGTTTCCAAGGCTCAATACAGGTCCCTGCTCATTCAGAAGGGAAGGTTGGGTTCCTGTAGCTGCTTTTCAAAAATGACCCCTGCCGAGCCCTGAGGAGCCCACAGGAAACCCCCTGAGGCTGCTTCCCAGGCAGCACAACATTGGGCTGGACAATTCCATTTGTGGGCCTCTTCCCATGGGGCTCTCATCCATGCAGGGAGACTCCAGGCTCCGGCCGTACAAACAAGGCCAAAGCTCATCACTGCTTTTGATATCAGTTCTGACAAACAGCTTCTAATTCCTGGAAACCCTGCCCCAGCTGGCAAGTTCATTGAAACTTACTTTCGTTTTCTCCTTATTTGTAGATTTGCTGCAGCCCTGGCTGGAGGAGGGAGGACTGGGAGAGCTAGACGAAATGCTTGGCTGTCAAAAACAGTGGCCTGCAGCCGTGTGGCAATTTTTTTTTTAATGACCAGTATTTTCGCCTCCTGGCAGGGAAAAAAAAAAAAAAGAAAATACCGAACATTTTAGGAGGTGAAAATACCAGATTGTCCGGGTCAATACTGGACACCTGGCAACCCTACTCCTGGAAAGGAGGAGAGGTGCTCTTACTCAGCTCTGGAGGAAGGGGGCCTGGCAGCCAGAGAAAGCCAGCAGGGCTGGGGAAAGGCAGGCAGAGCTGGGGGGCTCCGGCCACGCAAACTCCCAGGCTGAGGCCTGGCCCTCAAGGCCTCATTTTTGTTTCTGGTTTCATGTTGGAACACCTGACTGGAAACACCCTTCCAAACAGGGGCTTGCACTGCCCTTTGAAAATGGAGCAGCTGGGTTTGCCACTGTAACAGCACCTACCAGTGGACAGTCTGGTTAATTTTATAATTGCAGATATTTTTGCAGAAGCAGCCCACACATTAAACTGATTTTTTTCCTGCTTTATTTCCTATACTTGTAGAATCACTAGCTGGACTTACCCGGCATTGCTCAGGAAACCGGAGGAACAAAATTTAGAAAATTTTGGAAAGGAGGGGACCCTGAGCTAGGGGACCCCCAGAGCCACAGACCCTGGGGGCTGATGGCTCCTGGCCCACACCTGACTGAGAGCAGCAGGACCCTCCTCCCCTCAGGACTGAGCAGCCAGCCCCCAGGAGAACAGTACACAGCCATGCTGCCAGTAGCAAGGGGACTTCTCTTTGCAAGGCTGGCTCAGGGATCCACCTGCCCTGCCTTGGCAAGCCAAAGCTCAGAGCTCACATCTCACCCCGATGGCTGGAACCAGACCCAGAAGAGCCCCACTCACAGCACGAACAGCAGCCGGCTGGCTTCACAGCAGTGTAACGCATCGAGGGTTTAACCCGGCCCCTCTGCTGCAGCAGGCACACGGGTTCCTTCTGCTCGGATAAGCCCAGCGAGCTGAGAAGAAAGGCTGCCCGGCTTTGGTTTTGGTTTCCGGAGGCGGGAGGTGGCAGGCGGGGTGCAACCCTGGATGGAGGGGAGGTTACATGCGGGAGGGGCGCCCCAGCTCACGCCCAGGGCTGCAGGTGCCATGGGGGGCAGGGTGGGTGCCCGAGCCGTTGTGTGCATGGGGGTGAGGGCACTGCATGCCGGTGGAGGGGGAGAAGAGGGTCGGTTATGTAACCTCACAGGTAGGAGGGGGGTGAGTCCCGTGAGGCTACACACATGCCCAGGGCTGCAGGGGGCAGGGCGGGACCCCAATTGGGTCCAAAAGTACTTTAAAACCTTCTCCTGGAGGAAAGGTTCTCCCATGCAAAGTTTGGTTGCGGTAGCTCTTATAGTGCTTCTCTGGGGCACCTGGCATTGGCCACCGTCGGCAAATGGGATGCTGGGCTCGATGGACCTTTGGTCTGACCCAGTATGGCCATTCTTATGTTCTTATGTTCTCCTTTATATATTAGATAGAGGCACCGGGGGTGGGAGGGCTTCAGGGCTGCAAGCTCTGGGCAGCGCTTACCTCAGGCAGTTCTTGGTAGCAGCAGCCGCCCATTCCCCTTCTGGCTCCATACTCATTGCAGGAGGAGTAACGGTAGTCCGAATTAGGGGCTTTAGTTCGAACTACCTAGCCCGTGCCGCGTGTAGCTGCGGGCAGGGAATCCGAACTACCGGGCATTTAAAAATGGCGGCGCCCGGGAACATGCAAATGAAGCCCAGGATATTTAAATCCCGGGCTTCATTTGCAAGTTCGAATGACTACATTAGCCACCCTAGTCCGAACTAGGGTGGCTAGTGTAGACATACCCTATGAAAGTTAATTTGAAAGAACGGCTGGACCACACTGGGTCAGACCAAAGGTCCATCTAGCCCACTGTCCTGTCTGCCAACAGTGGCCAGTGCCAGGTGCTCCCGAGAGGGAGTGAACCGAACAGGGAATCAAGTGATCCCTCTCCTGCCATCCATTTCCAGCCTCTGACAAACAGCAGCTAGGGACACCATTCCTACCCATCCTGGCTAATAAGCATCAATGGACCTAACCTCAGTTAATTTATCTAGTTCTTTTTTGCACCCTGTTAAAGTCCTGGTCTTCACACCATCATCTGGCAAGGAGTTCCACAGGTTGACTGTGACCTGTGTGAAGAAAAACTCATTTGTTTTAATCCTGTTACCTATACATTCAATCGGGTAACCCCTAGTTCTTATGTTATGGGAACAAGTTTTCCTTAATCACTTGCTCCATGATATAGGCCTCTATTATATCCCCCCTTAGTTTCCTCTTTTCAAAGCTGAAAAGTCCCAGTCATTTTAATCTCTTTTCGTACGACACCCTGTCAGGGCTGTTCCCACTTTGGCACTCTGAGGGTACATCTACACTGCATCCCTAGTTCGAACTAGGGATGCAAATGGAGACGACCAAAGTAGTTAATGAAGCGGGGATTTAAATATCCCGCACTTCATTAACATGGTCTCGCCGGCGCACTAGTTCGAATCACAGCTGATTCGAACCAGGAAGTGCGCGCCGGGACACGTTAGTTCGGACTAAGGGCGCAGAAAGTGAGGGCCCACAAGAGAGCTTCAAAACCTTACCTCTGCAGACACTGGTTCCAAAAGCTTCCCCCCAAAATCCTAATACACAGATTTTGGGGGATTTGCTGCCACCATCATGTGATTTGATCTCTAAAAAATACCAGGGGTGAATACTTGAAATCACCTCCAGGGGGACCCCAAGGTTCTTTGCCCCAAAAGATCTTGAAAAGGAAAAGAGAAAAACAAGCTGCAGTCCCTGGTAGCTGACCCCCCAGTCAGAGGCCTGCAGATACCCACAGACAAACCTTCCAGGACACAAGAATCAAATCATCATCACCTTAAAAGAAGGTAGCCACTCAAAAAAGCATACTTCATTTCTAGATGTTACAGAGCAACCAAGGAAAACAAATTAAAAAAAAAAAAAAAAAAAAAAAGAGAGAAGTCTCAGCACAATGCTTAGATGGTAGTAAATGGGGAGGGGAGGCACAGATTAATACGGAGCCGTTCAAACCAAGCCTCAAAATAAAGAAAAATTACCTTCAACACAACTGAACTCACATTTCCCTGGTACTCACTTCTAATCTTCTCTTTGTTCTGTCCACTCCCAGGCTTTAAATTCTGTGGGGGGAGAGGCATGGCAGTCCTGCCTGGGTTTACATCATTCTGTCTCAACTCCTGGTGTAACTCTCCCACACAATGAAAGCAGGCAGGGAACCTTCATCCAATTCAAATTTCAATCCTAGATGGGCTCTCCTGGCCTGCTGGATGACACCTTTGCTAGGTACCTGAGTTAACCCCTTAGTCACCAGGTGCTGGTCAGCACACCCCTGTTCATGATACCCCACCCAAATCACAGATGATGCTGGACAGGGTGGCCCAAACTGCCTATGATTTCTTCTTGGAGGTTGTCACAGGGTGGTCCTTCCTTCCCCCTCCCCAGCAGGTAGTCCAGGGACATGGGTCCCTATCTGAGTCCGCAGCCCACCCCAAGTACTCAGTAAACGATCTGTAGTCTGGCTCCTTCCCTCTGGGCTGGCCGGCCAGAGGCAATAAAACAAAGGTGCTCACTGGCCCATTAAAGCAGGACTGGATGGCCCAATGTCAACAGTCACTAGAGTCACTGTCCAAGTCAATCACTAGCCCTTTAAGGCCAGGCTGCGCAACCCTACTGCACCAAGTCACAGGGTGGGAACTGCACCCCAGTAGGGGGACCCAGACCCACCCTACTCCACTGGGTCCCAGCCCAGGGCACTGTGAGTGTCAGAACAGTCCATCACTCCCTCAGCAGGGAATCCAGCCAAAATGCACTGAGGATCTCTAGGTGGGAGAGGCCACTCCTGCACCATCCCTGGGCTACTTCCTACCTGCTCCAATGGGCTGACTTCCCATGTGGTTCCTAGCACCTTGGGGGCCACACCTCCCTGGCAGTCTGCAGTGGTTACATCCCACACAGCGCTGGGGCCTCTGCTATTCTCTCCTCAGGCAGCTGGTGGCAGCAGCTGCTCACACACTCCAACCCAAGGTCCTTCTCCTCTATCAGTCAGCCCAGAGTGAGCTTCTCCCCAGGTTTTTATACCTGGGCTACAGTCTGAGCATGCCCAGTAGGGCTATGGGGGCAGGGCTTCTTCAGCCAGGCTAAACCCTGTTAGTTCAGTGCAGGGCTTTTACATCCTGTCATACACCCTGCCCCTTAAGAGGACAGGTGGAGGTGGCATTACTGCACCATCCTCCCTGGTCCTTGAAAAGAAGTCCGCACCGGCGTGGGCTTTCCCTGGGCGGTGTGCCACCTGGACGATGTAAGGTTGAAGAAACAGATACCAGTGCATGATCCGCACATCGGAGTCCTTCATAGACTGGAGCCACTCCAGCAGCACATGGTCAATGACCAGCATGAATCGGCTCCCTAAGAGATAGTATCTGAGGGCCTCCACTGCCCATTTCACTGCTAGGGCCTCATTCTCTGTCATGGAGTAGTGCATCTCTCATGGGAACACTTTCGGCTGAGGTATAAAATGGGGGTGTTCCTCACCTTCCATTTCCTGTGATAAAATGGCTCCCAATACCACCCCTGAGGCATCCGTTTGTAAAAATAAATGATCTGTCGAAGTCTGGCTGGATAAGCACTGGTTCTTGAATTAGCTGTTCCCACAAAGTCTGGAAGGCAATTTCAAAGTTCGGGGTCCATTTGATCAGAGGTTCTTTGTGAGACCTGTGAGTGGGGCCACTCTAGTAGCAAAGTTCGGGATAAAGCGGCGGTGGCATCCCGCTAGCCCCCCTGCTGCACTTGCCACTAGGGACAGAGGGAGGTGAACTACCTGGGCTACACTGTGGGGAGAGGACAGCTATGGCCTCTCGTGGACAAGGTACAAGCACTACAAGCAGTGGCCATTTTTATGCTAATGAAGTGCGGGATATTTAAATCCCCGCTTCATTAGTAATTTCAACCTGCATCCCTCTGCCGACAGACGGGTGCAGTCTAGACATACCCTGGGAGCGAGGTGCACAGAAGGGCTGGGCATGTGAAGGGGCCTTTTACATGGCTGGACTTGAGAGCCTGAGAGGAAAAGGGCACTGCCCAACCTACTTGAGCTGGGATGTTTACTCACGGTTGTGTTAGGAGTTCTGTGTGTGGGGTTTTCCCAAATTAATGCCATGTTCCTTCCCTCCCTTTTATTAAAAGATTCTTTTCTACTCCCAGACTCTGTGCTGGCAAATGGGGAAGCACTGCCTCCCAGAGGCGCCCGGGGTGGGGTGTGAATTTCCCAGATTACTGGGTGGGGGCTCCAGCCAGTTGCATGCAGGATGGATGGAGAGAAAGCCCTAGATAGTGAACCTGGAAGTGGCTGCTGCTGGTGGTACCTGGCAGAAGGGTTCACTACATCGTATGAATTGAAATCCCATCTTGTGGTTTTTGGAGAGTGTGATTCATGATTTTGTAACATTTGGGAGTGGCAGTGCTTTGAAAGTTCCTTGAAAATGTCAGTTTCAGTCCTGTTTAAGGGCAGTTTCTAGTCTATTCCTTGTAGCGAGGTAACATCCCTACAGCCCCAGGCAGGTGCAGTGCAACGTGCAGGGCCTTGTCCTCGTAGGATGATCCCAAAGGTAAATGATCTCTTCCAAGTCTGGTGAACTGCAGAAAAGTGAGGGGGTGATTTATTGTTAGCAATAATGATCCCAGTGGTGAGGACAGCCCCCCTCTCTGGGGTTCAAGAACTAGAGCCAACAGGAGCTGACAAACAAGCAGCGGCAGAAGGCGGCTTCACTGCTCCCCCTTTCCTTGCCCCATCAACCACCACAGAAGTTCAGCCCAGAAATACTTAGTGCTGATGATAACACCACAGTTTAACAATGACCTTTGCACCAATTATGATTCATGGGGGAGTCAACACTTCTCAGCGATGACTGCAGGCTGTCTGCTCTCATCAGGCAGGCTGTACTGCCGCTCTCTGCCAGCTCCAGAACCTTCTCCCTTCCTGTGTGCCCCACCAACAGCCCGTCTCTGGCTCCCACTTTCCTGTTTGGGACCTGCCTGTTGCTCTGGTCCCTTCTCTTTCTCTACCTTGCCTGGGGCTGGCATAGTTGGATTCCCAAAAAGGGGGGCAAAGATGGGCAAGGTGGCGCTGTGGTGGGGGGGGTACAGTTGGGGGTGGTGGAGGAGTGACTTTATACAGAGGGATACCTGGGGCTGCTGGAGGGAAGTGTGCATACTGAAAGGGGGCGCTGGAGGGCATTTGGGGGCACTGGAGCAGTGTGTGCCTACTGAGAGGTACCTGGAGAGGTGCTAGAAGGGCACTTTTGGAAGTTGCAGGGGTGTTTATAATGAGAGGGGAGCTGGGAGAGCTTGCTGGGTATGGAGGGGAGTGGAGAGGAGTGTGTACTGACAGGGCACAGGGGGTACTGGCATGTGTGGAGGGATGTATTGTGACAGGGTTGGGCTAGAGGGCTAAGTTAGAAAGGGGGAGAGGTGGCTCCAAAAAGCAGAAAACACTCTTCTAATTAGCCAGGACCCACTCCAGGGCAGCCAGGAGCAGCTGCTGGGGATTTGGCATGGGCAGAGTGAAACCAGCCCAGACAGGGCTGTTATAAATCAATTCAAGACCAGCTGATTCATTTCAGGCAGCCACAGGGCTTTTCAAAAAGCTGGGGGAAGGTGGGGAGAGTAGGGGGTAAATGGAGGAGCCAGATGAGGAGAAAAAAAAATAAAAATCAGGAAAACAGAGAAAGGGAAGGTTCATGTTGCCAGACAGTGGGGAAGGGGTGGGGCTCTGACTGAGTGTTTGGACTCCCTTCCCCAAGTAGCCTCTGAGCCCAGCTGGTAGCTGGGGAGGGCTGGGTACCTAGATCAGGGGGCATTTGCCCCAACACTCTTTTTAGCCAAGGAACAGAAGCCCCAAACCCCAGCAAAGGCAAGTGGGACAGAGGTGTGGGACCCAGAAGTAGGATGGACCTTGGCACAGTTGGTATAGTGTGAGGGTACCTTGCGGGCAGTGGAGAGGGGTGTATACTGACAGAGTACCTGGGTGGTAGTGGCAGGTCTGTATGGGTGTTGGAGGTATAGTGTGAGGGTACCTGGGGGAGCTAGAGTGTTACCCATATACTGAGAGGGTGGCTGGAGGGTGCTGGCCAGGGTACCTGCAGTGGGGCACTCTCTGGACTGGAGAGGCAGTGTCTCTCTCTAACAGTCACCAGAACAAGCTCCAGAAGCAGAACAAGCTCTTAGCCAATGTCTCCTTGGCTAAATCTACATTGGCAAGATTTTGCACAAATACTTTTAATGCAAGAGTTTTTGCGTTAAAGTATTTGCGCAAGAGAGTGTCTACACTGGCATGTGCTTTTGCGCAAAAGCATCCGTGCCAGTGTAGATGCTCTCTTGCGCAAGAAAGCTCCGATGGCCATTTTAGCCATCGGGCTTTCTTGTGCAAGAAATTCATGTTGCCTGTCTACACTGGCCTCTTGCGCAAGAGCCGGTGCGCAAGAGGGCTTATTCCTGAGCGGGAGCATCGTAGTTCTTGCACAAGAAGCCCTGATTTCATACATTAGAACGTCAGTGTTCTTGCGCAAGAACTCCCCACCAGTGTAGACAGGCAGCAATTTTTTGCACAAAAGCGGGTGCTTTTGCACGAAATCATGCCAATGTGGACACAGCCCCAGTGTATAAGAAAGGGCAGCAAAACAATTGCTCCCTGAGCTCTGCTGTGCTAGCCCTCACTTTGTTCCTCACCAGCTGTGGTGTAGTGGGGGGGGCTGTCTGCTCTGTGACTCGGTGTCCCCCTGCGCTGTGATGTGAGATTCTCACTGACTCTCCCAAACGTGTATTAACCCAGAAACCTAGGCTCTGCCTCCCAGGGAGAGAGACAAAGGGAGGAAGGCAGAGACCAGCACCTGGCTGGGGGGGAGGCAGTGGCTGTCTGGGAAGCATGGAGAGAAGAAGCTAAGCTGGGTCCTAGGGGCGATGGACCCCTAACCCTAGGGTCTGAGGCATCCTGGCCCTGGCCCCTGTAGCCACATCACATATGTGCTGTGCTGTATCCTGAAGGAACAATAAACCCCTCTCTGCTCTAAGACTGGCGGAGTCTGTTCTTGCTGCTACAGGGCTGCAGGATTTGGGGGAACCCCAACTTGCCGTCACACCAGCCCAGGGCCATAAGCCTGGGGCATGGGCTAATCAGCTGTGGAGGCAGGGCTGGGGCCAACGGGGAAGTGGACAAATTGTTGCTGGGTCTGGACTGCAGAACCCACATCTCGGATTTTTATTTCAAAATCTCTCAGGAGGGCGAGCAGGGCCTTGAAAAGAGACTGCTTCCAGCTGCAGGCATGGACCCTACCAGCCCCACAGCCTGTTCCCTCCCCTTCCTTCCTGCCTCCATTTCCATATCCTGTCTGTGGCCCCCTCCCTACCACTCCTGCACACTGCGCTTGTTTCGGACCTTGGCTCTCTTCCTGCTGGCTTTATTAATTTCAGCATAATAAGGGGCCAGAGAGACACAGAACTATCACCTGCCCATGTCACTCTGCTAAGCAGGGTTCAGGGGGGTTGGTACAGAAACCTTAGATTGCTTTGTCCCCAGCAAGCAGTACAGTCCTCACACTGACACTTGACATTTTATTGAGCAGCAGACACAAGACAAGAACTGAAAACAAGACAAGAGTTACAGCCAAACAGCCTCAAGCAAAACTGAAGTCTCTTTTTCCAGAGAGGCTCCTTCTGGCTCTCCTTTCTTAGGGGGGGGAGGCAGGGTGAGCTCTCTGGTGAGGGCTGCGAGTTTGGGGGTTACTTGCCCTGCTGTTAACAAAACAAAGGCCAAGGGCCATGAAGGAAGTGCACAGAGAGCAAGGTGGGAGGAATCCAGGTTTTTTTGTTGGTGTTTGCAGGACACTAGACAGCCGGTCTGTCAGGAATGGATGCTCTGGGCTGGCAAGTTGGTCATGATGGCTGCAGTGCTGGATCCTGACTCAGTTTCCCAGTCCTGGACATCATCTGACTGGTCTCTCTTTAACATTGTGCTGGTGTCTTGCGTTGCAACGGGTTACAGGGTCCGCTCAAAGACAGAGAGAGAGGGAAGACAGCACAAGATGGGAAAGAACCCACAAAGGAAAGGAAGGCAGCAGGATCCTCATGTTTATCAACCTGGTATCCTTGGGGGACTGGCAGGGATGGCAGGAGTCCCCTCTGTGCTGAGGTCTGTCTGGGTGCGCCAGTGACGGGCGAGGATCATTCACCACCTCTTCCCCTTTCTGGTTTCTTTCCAGGTAAATGATAAATACCGCCTATTCAGGAGCCCACTACAGTTCAGGGTATGCCTAGATACAAACAATTTTCCATGTGGAAACTGACAAGACCTTCATGCAAGTCTACATTTTACCGCTGCCTCCGGGCAGCTGGACAACCATGACGAAGGTCGACTTGTTTCTGATGCCGTAATCTGAGAATTTCTTCCCTTTTACCACTTGTTGGCTTGCAAACAGCAAACTAAATTGGAGGTAATCTGGTGGTGAAATAAAGGGAGCGTTAACCCAGTGGCTCTCCCCAAAATTGCTTTTAAGCCACTTTTTATTTGAATTGTAGGATCTAAAAGCTAAATAACTAAACATACAAGAAAATGATTTCTAGCTGCCTGACTTGTCTGTAGACTAAATCACTAATTTTAAAAATCACACGTCTCTTACAATAATGTGAAAGGCCTGTGCTAGCTGGGATATAATCGCCCAATTGCAAAGTACATCTCAGACCAAGAGCTCTCTCCAGCAGCCCTTGCTCAGTTGTAGTCAGTTGATTTCCTTACCTGGCTTCTTCAGGAGTTTGATTGCCACCATCTCCATGAATTTGTCAATGCTCAGATTGTTGAATTCCTGCTCTGAGTTTGCCACGTCTATGATGTTTTTTCTGCCCTCCACCCCTTCCACAAACACCTGGAACATGACAGACATCTTCACTGCTCTTCCGTCGGCTCTCAAATGAGCCTTCTCCTCCCCACCCAGTCTCTGAGCTTTCACTTTCACTCTCTGTGATGCATTTTTAAAGAAATAACATCTGCCCTCCTGAGCCGTGAGAACAGACATTACAAAATGTTTTCTCCTGCTGGGGCAGTTCGGGAGGCCCTGGCCTGGTGGCAGGGGGGAGCTGGGTGACTCAGTAATACAGCTGGTTTTCACTGGAGCAAGGACTGAGATGATCGGAGCTGTTAGCTGAGATGGGTGGGAGTGTGGGTGGCTGGTGAACTAGCCCTTGAGGGTGGGTAGCCCTGGCTCCTCGTTTGCCTGAGGTCTCACTCCTGCCCTCCCTCCCGTGCCAGAGCCTGGAGCCAGTCCCCCCTCCCCTGCATCCTCAGTCCCAGTGCCAGGTGGGTGGTGTGGCCAGAGCACCCCCAACCACCCCCAAGAGCTGCGTGGCTGGGCAGGCGGTGCAGCCGGAGTGCAGGGGGTGGGGGGGCAGCATCGTTCCAGTAGCGGTAGATGGGCAGCTCAGTGGGGTCCCAGCCCAGGAGGTCTTGTGTGCGCAGTGACCCCCAGCCTGCCTGCCCAGCCCAGGTCACAGGAACAGCAGGCTGGAGGGGGCCTGAATGTGGGACGGGGGGGGGGGACATGTCAGGCAGTTTGGGAAGGGCAAGGCCTTGGCATGCCTACGATAACAGCACACCCCTCCCCGGGTGTGTGTTGGAGGGGTTGGTTTGAGCCGGTATTAACAAGGCTCCTGACTGAGGAGAAAGACATTAGTGAGAACATAAGAACGGCCACCCTGGGTCAGACCAACAGTCCATCTAGCCCAGTGTCATGTCTGCTGACAATGGCCAATACCAGATGCCCCAGAGGGCAGGAACAGAACAAGTAATCCTCACGTAATCCCTACCCTGTCACCCACCTCCAGACAAACAGAGGCTAGGGACACCATTCCTACCCATCCCGGCTAAGAGCCATTGATGGACCTAACCTCCGTCAATCTGTCTAGCTCTTTTTTGTACTCCCCACGTTTCCCTCAGACACCAGATCCCAGGGGGGCCCAGGCTAGTAGATTGTGTGCTCCAGCCCACAGTGGGACAGCAGGGAGGCTGAAGTGCAGCGAGGGCTCTCCGATGCTGGGGTGTGTGTGTGTGAGCAGAGCCTGCAGGCCAGATCCAGGCAAGCTGGGGACCACATCTGGCCCCTGGGACTTAGATTCCCCATCCCTGCCTTAGGTGGTATAAGATGGGGACTGATTCCTTAGAGCTCTGGAGGCCAGAATTGCCCCTAGCTCAAAAGAGACACCTCTGCACCTTTAGAGCAGGGGCGGGGAAGCTAAGGTCCAGGAACCAGATGTGGTCCCTGGCTTGCCTGGATCTGGCATTCAGGGCTCCCCCCCTCCCCCCCCAGCACTGGGGAGCCTGAGCTGGTGCTCCATCCCTCCCCGCCAACAACCTGACTGATTTTTTTTCTGTGGGTCAGCAGCTCCTGACCCAGAATAGGTTCCTTACCCCTGCTTTAGAGGATTGCTAGGAAATCTTCAGATGTCCGGCAGTTTCTACAGAGACCAGGACCAAAGGCACAGCGGGAGAGCTGCTGTGCCCCTGGTACCTGAGACTCACCCACGCTAAGGAAGACAAACTCAATTGAGACCCAAGTAGTGTAGGATCCTGCCCCACAGCTCTGACAGCTTATCTCACTGGGTACTTTGGGATCCCACGGACACACAGAATTGCACCATCCTGAATGTGCTGAAGCCCTGACGTGATGTAACTGCTAGACCTCCCAACTTAATAGCCAGTGAATAATTCTAGAAGATAAACACGTCTCAGAGTTATGATCAGGAAGCTCCTGCCCCATGCAGAAGAAAAGCGAACAGTTTAACTTTTATGTTTTCACATCATGCGTAATGAGAAACTTTTGCCTGACACTTTTTTCATAACTGGCAAAAAATGCTTCTGACTAAATGAAAGGCAAATTGCTGTCTAATGTGAACTTCAGTAGGTTTTGCGGTTCAGTGTATGAATAGCAACTGCATTGTCAGAATCTATGACCTCACTTCTGCCTGGCTCCTTGTGTTTAGAACCAAACAACAAAAATACAATTTAGTTTACTCCGTGGCTGGAATCCTGAGTACAGCTGAGCAGCTTTTTCCAGATGAAGCTTTTTTTGCTGCAGCATGCAGACTTGGCTTGAACAATCTGATAAAGGAAGGGGGATTTTCTTCATGGTGTTGATGCATACCGTGTATGTGTCCTCAATTTTCCCCTATGTCTTGCACAAGCATCTAGGTTTGCAGTTCTCAAAGTGTCCTAGGAAATAGGTCATTTAAAAAAAAACTAATTGCAGCATGGCTTGAGGCCACTGTGTTTAATGACAGTCAGGGGTTTTCTTCTTGCTGCAGCTTGGATTGGTAGAGGGTGGACCGGGAGAGCTAATCGACAGATAAAAAGAAGGAAACGAAAGTAAGTTTCATTTGACTTGCAAGCTGAGGCAGGGTTTCCGGGAATTGGAAGCTGTTTGTCAAAATAACCCTTAAGGGAAGGGTTTTATCTCGAAATAACCCCTTGGGGACTGAGTTTGATGTCCTGAAATAGTGCTATAGCTGATCAGCGGCAGTCCGTGATTAAGCAAATGAAGCACGGGATATTTAAATACCTGCTTCATTTACAATTTCGAATGTCTACATTTGCATCCCTCTCTCGAAAGAGGATACAAATGTAGACATACCCTTCGTCTCCTCTTTTCTAAGCTGAAAAGTCCCAGTCTTTTTGATCTCCCTTCATATGGGACCTATTCCAAACTCTTAATTATTTTTGTTGCTCTTTTCTGAACCTTTTCCAATGCCGAGGTATCTATTTTGAGGTGAGGCGACCACCTCTGTACGCAGTATTCAAGATGTGAGCGCACCATGGATTTATATAGAAGCAATAAAATATTCTCTGTCCCTTTCTTAATTTATCCTGTTTGCTCTTTTGACTGCTGCTGCACACTGAGTGGATGTTTTCAGAGTGCTACCCACAATGGCTCCTAGATTTGTATCTTGAATGGTTATAGCTAAATTAGTCCCCATCATTTTGTGTGTATAGTTGGGGGTATTTTTTCCAATGTGCATTACAATGTGAGGAGACAGCCCTATTAGCAGAGGCCCCCCCAGTGTAATTATTCACCCTAAGGTTATTCTGCATGGGAAGCTCAGGGGGTTTCCTGCAGGCTCATCAAGGCTCAGCCCCAGTGATACAGAAGAGCTCCTTTAAATCGCTGCCAGATGCTGAGCAGTGTGTTCCGGGCAGCCCTGAGAGGTGGGCAGGGGGACATTCAGCATTCCAGGCAGTGCGGAGGGCTGGCTGCCCCAGCTCTACCCCTTCTATGTAAGGCCCTGCCCCTTTCAGAGTGTGGAGCAAGGGCTCCCTGCCTTGCTCAGGGGCCTGGTGAGGCCACCGCCTGTCCCTCCCTCCCCCCCCCCCCCAAGCACTCCGATAGGCCCTGTTTCCCTATGCACAAGCACGGAGGTTTTTTGCGACACAACAGAAGGAAGCTCAGTCTTAATTTGGAAACACTCAGCAGCAGTGTGTCAAGAGGATGCACAAGAGTAATAAAACCCCGCCATATCATCGACAGTACCTGTGCCTCAGTTTCTCACCCCATGGTAGGAAAGTCCCCCAGCTGAATAACCCTACGACATGCCTCTCCCTTTTACCTTCCACTCAGGGCTTGTTGTCTGAGATGTGACGTCCCAGGCAGGGGCAGACTAGTCTGGTGGGATACCGGGAATTTCCCTGTGGGCCGTCCGCCAAAGGGGATTGTGATGGGGCACCGCAGCCCTGCACTTTAAATTCCCTGGCGCTGGCCATGTACTGGACACTGTGGGGCCAAGGGAGCACATGCGCGGTGTGCTGACACGCCGCACAACAGCTGGGAGGGGAGACGCCCAGACGTGGCGTGACGTCACAGCCGGGGACTTTGAAACCACGTGGCCCAGTGTTGCACTGCGCGGTCCGGCACATGGGCTGGAGCCCGGCCTCGGCCCCACAAACTGGAAGGCAGAAGGTGGGTGGGAGAGGAAAAGGCTTGCGCTGAGAGGAGAGGAGAAGAGGGGAGAGGGGTAGGTCAGGAGATGAAAGGGGAAGGCACCAAGGGACAGCATGGAGGACAGAGAAATGCCAGGGGGCCAAGTGGAGACAATGAGGAAAAGGGCAGGAGGGGAGGTGTCAGTGGGTGGGGGAACAGGGTGATGCTGGGAGAGGAGAGGAAAGGAGAGGGGAAGGGCATTGGGGGCTAGAGGGGGGAGGGGGAGGTGCTGAGAGACTTGAAAGAAGGGGTGGGCATGAGGAAGGCGGGGATGGAGCAAGTCATGTGTGAGGGCACAGAGGGGCATGAGGAGAACGGGGGCAGAGGGTGGTGAGGGGGTGGGCATCAGGGAAAAAGAGGGCAAAGGGGGCAGGAGCAGTGAGGGAAGGAGGAGGCACCAGGAGGGTGCAGGGGTAAGGGAAGGTGCAGGTGCCAGGAAATTCTGGGGGTGAAGCAGAAGGGCAGAAACCTGCAGGGGAGGGACCAGCACCAGAGGAGAGAGGCAGGGCAGGTGTGTAGAGGGAGGTGTTAGGAGAGGGGATGAGGAGGGGTAGCTCACATGATCAGAGTGGGGCTACTGGCGGAGTGGGCACAGGGGGGAGAGAAGGGCTGGTGGAGGGGAGCAGGTTGCAGGAGGGCTGAGGGCAGTGAGAAGGACAGGAGTCAGGACAGCAGAGGAGGGTGAAGGGTTGGGGGACAGCAGGCCCCAGGGAAGCTGATGGAACAAGGGGAGAAGACAGAGCAGCAGAGAGAAACGGTTGAGAAAGAGAAGGGATGTGAGCGACAGGCAGGTCCCAGACAGGAAAGTGGGAGCCAGAGACAGGCTGTCGGTGGGGCGCACAGGAAGGGAGAAGGTTCAGGAGCTGGCAGAGAGCAGGGCTAGAGAGCGGCAGTACTGCCTGCCTGATGAGAGCAGACAGCCTGCAGTCACCCCTGAGGAGCATTAACTCCCCCATGAATCATAATTGCTGCAAAGGTCATTGTTAAACTGTGGTGTTATCATCAGCACTAAGTATTTCTGGGCTGAACTTTTGTGGCAGTTGGTGGGGTGAGGAAAGGGGGAGCAATGAAGCCGCCTTCTGCGGCTGCTTGTTTGCCAGCTCCTGTTGGCTTTAGTTCTTTAACCCCGGGGTGGGGGGGGGGGGCTGTCCTCCGCCCTGGGATCATTATTGCTAACAATAAATCACCCCCCTCCCTTTTCTGCAGTTCACCAGACTTGGCAGAGATCATTTACCTTTGGGATCATCCTACGAGGACAAGGCCCTGCACGTTGCACTGCACCTGCCTGGGGCTGTAGGGATGTTACTCACTACAAGGAATAGACTAGAAACTGCCCTTAAACAGGACTGAAACTGACATTTTCAAGGAACTTTCAAAGCACTGCCACTCCCAAATGTTACAAAATCATGAATCACACTCCCCAAAAACCACAAGATGGGATTTCAATTCATACGATGTAGTGAACCCTTCTGCCAGGTACCACCAGCAGCAGCCACTTCCAGGTTCACTATCTAGGGCTTTCTCTCCATCCATCCTGCATGCAACTGGCTGGAGCCCCCACCCAGTAATCTGGGAAATTCACACCCCACCCCGGGCGCCTCTGGGAGGCAGTGCTTCTCCATTTGCCAGCACAGAGTCTGGGAGTAGAAAAGAATCTTTTAATAAAAGGGAGGGAAGGAACATGGCATTAATTTGGGAAAACCCCACACACAGAGCTCATAACACAACCGTGAGTAAACAAAAAGAAATCATCTGCAAAAAACTAGAAGATAATAAGGTGATAGGAACAGCCAGCATGGATTTGTAAAGAATAAATCATGTCAAACCAATCTGATAGCTTTCTTTGATAGGATAACAAGTCTTGTGGATGAGGGAGAAGCGGGGGATGTGGTATACCTAGACTTTAGTAAGGTGTTTGATATGGTCTTGCATGATGTTCTTATTAATAAACTAGGCAAATACAACTTAGATGGGGCTGCTATAAGGTGGGTGCATAACTGCTGGATAACTATTCCCAGAGAGTAGTTATTAACAGTTCACAATCCTGCTGGAAAGGTATAACAAGTGGGGTTCCGCAGGGATCTGTTTAGGAACGAGTACTGTTCAATATCTTCATCAACAATTTAGATATTGGCATAGAGAGTACGCTTATTAAGTGTGCAGATGATACCAAGCTGGGTGGGGCTGCGACTGCTTGGAGGATAGGGTCATAATTCAAAATGATCTGGACAAACTAGAGAAATGGTCTGAGGTAAACAGGATGAAGTTTAATAAGGACAAATGCAAAGTGCTCCACTTAGGAAGGAACAATCAGTTTCACACATACAGAATGGGAAGTGACTGTCTAGGAAGGAATATGGCAGAAAGGGTTCTAGAGGTCTAGAGGTCATAGTGGACCACAAGCTAAATATGAGTCAACAGTGTGATGCTGTTGCAAAAAAAGCAAACATGATTCTGGGAGGCATTAACAGGTGTGTTGTGAGCAACACAGGAGAAGTCATTCTTCCGCTCTACTCTGCGCTGATTAGGCCTCAGTTGGAGTATTGTGTCCAGTTCCGAGTGCCACATTTCAAGAAAGATGTGGAGAAATTGGAGAAGGTCCACAGAAGAGCAACAAGAATGATTAAATGTCTAGAGAACATAATCTATGAAGGAAGACTGAAAGAATTGGGCTTGTTTAGTTTGGAAAAGAAAAGACTGAGAGGGGACATAATAGCGATTTTCAGATATCTAAAAGGGTGTCTCAGGGAGGAGGGGGAAAAATTGTTCTCCTTGGCCTCTGAGGGTAGAACAAGAAGCAATGGGTTTAAACTGCAGCAAGGGAGGTTTAGGTTGGGCATTAGGAAAAAGTTCCTAACTGTCAGGGTAGTTAAACACTGGAATAAATTGCCCAGGGAGGTTGTAGAATCTCCATCTGTGGAGATATTCAAGAGTAGGTTAGATAAATGTCTATCAGGGATGGTCTAGACAGTACTGGGTCCTGCCATGAGGGCAGGGGACTGGACTCGATGACCTCTCGAGGTCCCTTCCAGTCCTTGGGTTCTATGAATCTATGATCCCAGCTCAAGTATGTTGGGCCGTGTCCTTTTCCTCTCAGGCTCTCAAGTCCAGCCATGTAAAATTTCCCTTCACATGCCCAGCCCTTCTGTGCACCCCGCTCCCAGTTGCTGTCCTTGGTCAGGGTAGACCAGAGTTCAGAGAGGAATCTACAGAGCTGAGCTCACCTCCCCTCCTGAGTGGGAGGGAGGGTAGGCGGCATCTTACCCATTCTGCAGGTCACTCAACATCTGGCGCTCATTATGACCCCAGTGCCTGAAAGGGGCAGCACAACGCAGAGTGCGGATCAGCTGGAGCGCTGAACGGAGCCCGGCGTCAGCTAAGGTCTCCAGCTGATCTCCGGCTCCTGATGTGCTGCCTCTTTGAAGCACCAGGATGGCATTTCAAAGGAGCAGCGCAGCATTAACGCCTGCGATTAATGTGTTAATTTTTTTAATGCATTTATCCTGCCCTGTGTTAATCGCAGATGTTAACACGCATCAATTGACAAACCTATTTTCTTTTTCTAATTTACCGGTATTGGTTAATTCTTGTGCCCTAGAAGGCCTGTCGGTGGCTATATCTAAATTGTGCTTTTTTTGCGGAAGAGGATATGCAAATGGAGTGCTCATTGGCATATCTTGTGCCCTCATTTGAAGATGGGAATGGAGATCGCAAGTGAGAGTAAATGACTTCTATTCCCTCAGGCTACGTCTACACTGCATGTTGTTGTGCAATAAGATATGTAAATGAGGCGTGGGGATGAATATCACCGCACCTCATTTGCATACCTAATGAGCCGTCATTTTTGCGTCATGGGCTTTTGGGCAAGAAGGAATTGTCTACACTGCTCCTTCTTGCGCAAAAAAACCCCTCTTGTGCAGAGCCGTTCTGCCGCTTATTTTCACAGCCCATCCCTGGTCCCCTCCCTGCTGCCCCTGCGCACTGCACCTGTTTCTGATCTTGGCTCTCTTCTTGCTAGTTCTGTTAATTTCAGTGCAACAAGGGCCAGAGAGACACTGTCACCTGACCATGTTAGACTGCTAAGCAGGGTTCAGGGTTTGCGGTACGAAAACCATCAGTTGCTTTGTCCTGGCAAACAATAGAACCCAGTTACTCTGGTCATCTGAAGAAGTGGGCTGTGCCCACGAGAGCTCATGACCCCATCTACATGTTTTGTTAGTCTATAAAATGCTCCCAGACCATTTGTTGGTTTTTTTCTGTAAGGGTATGTCTACACTACAGCACTATTTCGAATTAACTTAACTCGAAATAGTTAATTCAAATTAAGCTAATTCGAAATAATGCATCTATACACAAAAACTATTTCGAAATAGCGGTTTGCATGTATAGACGCTATTAAAGTTAATTCAAAATAAAAGCCGTTATTTCGAATTAACTTTGCAGTGTAGACATACCCTTAACAGACTAACTCGGCTACCCCCTGAAGCAATAAAACCCTCAGGCTGCAAGCTGGAATTTGACTGAGCCGCAGACACAAGTAAAGAATCCAAACAAGATGAAGCATTTTGAAGTGAGTTGAGCACAATTGGTTACATAATCAGCTGAAAGACACAGAAAGTGAGAGCCAGGAGAGGCGGAAGACAGCCGGGGATGGGATGGAACTGCACAGGGGAAAGGAAGTGTTTCACTTCTTCAGACCTGCTGAGGAACAAATCTGGACAAAGGATGGGCTCGAGCAGTATTGCTTTTGGGATTGTTTATTGGTACAGGTTCTTAAGACTGAGGTGATACACACACACACACATCACATTCATGCTGGCAGTCTGGAGGCAGGCTGCAAGTGTGGTGTATATTACTTTTGATTTCACAGGTGGCTGTAGTGCTGGCCGAGCGTCAGCTTCCCAAAGACTTGACCATGATATTTCTTGGGAGATCCCTTTGGATCTGCTGGAGGCTTTACTTTCCCAGTGTTTGCAGCAGAGCAGAGGGCAGCAAAGTGCAGGTCTCCAGAGAGCGGAGGCTGGGGGTTCTGGAGTGAGAGAGTGAAACAGGAGGGGAAGAGAAGGTGACTGGGCTGTGTTTGAGAGGTGTCAGTCCAGCCCTGGGGTTGGGCGGTATCTGCCCAGCACAGTTACCAAGATAATCGGGGTAGAAGGCTGACACTGGAAATTAAAAGTTCTTAACCCTTAGTGCAGGGGTGGGGAACCGTTTTCGGGTTGGGGGGCCGCTGACCCACAGAAAAATCAGTCGGGAGCTGCACACAACTGACAAGCAAAAACCCCCAAACAGCCCCTTGCTAACATGGTCCCGGACTGAGAAGGAGAAAGACCCTCCTCACATTCCCCTCACACACTGGAGCCTAGGGGGGCCCAGCCTAGTACGTTTTGTATGCTCCAGCCCCACGGCGGGGAGGTTGGAGAGCCAGCGCAAGCTCCCCAATGCTGGGGGAGGGGGGAATCTCTGAGCCTTGGGAAGCTGGGGACCACATCCTTAGCTCGTGGCCCTTAGGTTCCCCACCCCTGCCTTAGGTGGTATAAGATGGGGACTGATCCCTCAGATCTCTGGAAGGCAGAATGCCCCTAGCTCAAAAGAGACACCTCTGCACCTTTAGAGCAGGGGCGGGGAACCGTCAGATGCAGTCTCTGGCTTGTATGGATGCCACCCGTGGGGCTCAGGGCTCCTCCTCCCAAGCATTGGGGAGCCTGCGCTGGCGCTCAAGCCCCCGCTGCCCACAGCCTGACTGATTTTTCTGTGTGTCAGTGGCTCCTGACCACCCCTGCTTTAGAGAGCTCTTAGGACATCTTCACATGTCTGTCAGTTTCTACAAAGACCAGGACCAAAGGCTCCGTGCCCCTGGTACCTGAGGCTCACCCAGGTGAAAGAGGACAAAGTCAATTGAGACCCAAGTAGCGTAGGATCCTGCCCCACAGCTCTGACGAGCTTGCCTCTCACCGGATGGTCACACAGTATGACCATCGTCTTGAATGTGTTGAAGCCTTAACGTGGGGTAACTTCTAGACATCCCAACTTAACAGCCAGCGAAGAATTGTGGAAAATAAACATGTTTCAGAATTGTGATCATAAAGCCCTGGCCCTGTGCAGAGGAAAAGTGAACAGTTTAACTTTTATGTTTTCACGTCATGCGTAATGAGAAACTTTTGCCTGACACTTTTTTTTTTTTTGTAACTGGCAAAAAATGCTTCTGACTGGATAAAAGGCAAATTGTTGTCTAATGTGAACTTCAGTAGGTTTTGCGGTTCAGTGTATGGATAGCAACTGCATTGTCAGAAGCTATGATCTCACTTCGGCCTGGCTCCTTGTGTTTAGTACGAAACAACAAAAACACAATTTACTTGACTCCATTGCTGGAATCCTGAGCACAGCTGAGCAGAATTTTCCAGATGAAGCTTTTTCTGCTGCAACATGCGGATTTGGATTTAACAATGTGACAAAAAGGGGATTTTCTTCATGGTGTTCATGCAGACTGGGTACGTGCCTCAGTTTCCCTATGTCTTGCCCAAGTATCTAGGCCCACAGTCCTCAAAGAGTGCGTCTACACTGCACTGTAGGTCGGAATAAGGTACGCAGTTTGAGCTATGTGAATTGTGTGTCTTATTTCGATCTTATTTCGAAATAATCCGCTATTCCAAAATCTCCCTTACTCGTCATGCAATGAGGTTTAGAGGGACGTTGGAATCGAGGGCCTGATATATTTCAACATGACATAGGCTGGCTGTGAAGACATGGGATAGCTATTTTGGGATACCAAGGTGTCCCGAAATAGCACTGCAGAGTAGACCTAGCCAAAGTCTCTTAGGGTATGTCTACACTACAGCGTTATTTCGAATTAACTTATTTCAAAATAGTTAATTTGAAATAAGCTAATTCAAAATAATGCGTCTATACACAAAAACTAATTCGAAATAGCGTTTTTCTATTTCGAAATAGCGCGTCCACACTGAGTGGACCCTGAACTGAAGTTAAGGCTGGTCAGAACTAGTTCCGGCAAGGCATCAGGTTAGGACATAGCGCGTGGGGCAGCTGCCTGAGGCTAACTGAGCTCCGTGCTTAAAGGGACCCGACCCCCACCCTGGACGGACAGTTCTCAGGGTTCCCCGCTTGCTTGTCTACCTCGATGAGGGACAGCAAAGCATTTGTGTCTTGGAGTGCTCTGCTTGCCCTCACTCGGGACACCACGGCACTTGGCCACATGAAGCCAGAGCTGCCCCTGGGCACGCCGGTGCATCTCATGGGGTCGTTGCCGTGAGCCTGGCTGCACTTTCTGCCGGCTGCCATCTGGGAGGTCCATCAGGGGGTTGTCAGGATCCGGGAGGCCCTGCTGGAGAGCGTCCACCCCGAGGAGCACCAAGAGCCTCCCTGGTCTGCCCCACGGGGGACTTGTGCCTCATTCCTCCCTCACGTCCTTCCACTTACCCCTCCCTAACCCCCCTTCCTGATGTCAAATAAAATACACTTATTTCCAAAAACATAAACTCTGTTTATTTAACAAAAGTGGTGGGGGGGGTGAACCTCTAGGGAGACCGGGAAAGAGTGGTGGGAGAGGGGAGGGGGAAACCTGGGAGGGGGGAGCAAGGAGAAGAAGGGGGAGGGGAAGCTCAGGGCTCAGGGTTCAGAGGTCTCGCCGGACCAACTTGATTGTTATGCAAACCTGTTCCTGGGTTCGCATGTGGCCTTTGGTGGCCAGGCTGGCAGCTATCCTGCCATAGACGGCTGCGTTCCTCTGTCTAGTGTGGAGATCATGGACATTGGGGGCCACCCCCCCAAACCTGAATAAGGTCTATGATCTCCACCCTGGACCAGGGAAGCGTCTGCCTTCACCAGGCCATGGCAGGTTCCTGGGAGCTTGCAGACTGCTCCTGGGGAGCTGTGGAAGAATGGCTGGCAGTGGCATGCTGGCTCATGTTTGGGGCCACTGGGTCAGGGGCAGTGACTGCTGGCTCTGGGCTAGCAGGCTTGGAGCTGGCACAGACACTGTGGCCAGAGTCTACCCCTTTAAGGGCTCCGGGGAGGGAGAGAGACTGGCCACCAGCGCTCCCTGGGAAGGCTGGAGGCCCCCTATTTCGAATTAAGTGTCTACACAGCACTTAATTTGAATTAGTTATTTCGAATTTGGTGTTATTCCTCGTAGAATGAGGTTTACCAAATTCGAAATAAGCGCTCCACTATTTTGATTTAAAATCGAAATAGCGATTTGCATGTATAAACGCTATTAAAGTTAATTCGAAATAATGGCTGTTATTTTGAATTAACTTTGTAGTGTAGACATACCCTTAGGGAGTAAAAGACCTAATTGCAACATGGTTATAGGCAACAGCGCTTAATGACAGCCAGGTGTTTTCTGTGAGCTCCAGTTGGTGAAAGGCAGAGCTAATCTACAGATAAAAAAAGAGAAAATGAAAGTAAGTTTTAAGTTTTATTTGACTTACCAGCTGGGGCAGGGCTTAGGGGAATGAGAAGCTGTTTATCAGAATAGTAACACCATAAAAAAACACTGAGCTTTGGCCTTGCTTGTACAGAGAGAGGGTGGATCCTGGAGTTCTCCTGGAATGATGAGACATGGCCCCAGGGTCAAAGGCCCCCACAAGTAGTTATCCAGCCCAAGGTTATGCCTCGGGGGGCAATGTGGCCTCTACCTTTTTCCATCCACTCGTGGAATAAATTTTGTTCTGTGCACCATGTTATATGTGGATGTGCACCACCAATAGAAACACCTGCTGTCAGTTGTGGGGGCTGGGCTAATTAGCTTTGGAATCACTCCTGGGTGGCTTCCCAAGTGCCCAGCTTCCAGGGAACACTGCTCCTGGGGAGTAACCACAGGTACCAAACCTTCCCTTCTGAACGACCAGGGACTTGTATCGAGCCTTGTAAACCCAGATGGCCCCTGTGGTACTCGCACCTCACACTTGCCCTGGTACCGGCAGGCCAGTCAACAGGGGTGGGGAATGGAAAGAACTTCCCAGGTCCTGGTGATACCCTGAGGGGTGGGGGCCATTCTGCATTCCGGGTGCCACTGAGGGCTGGCTGTCCCTGGCTCTGCCCCTTCCACCCGAGGCCCTGCCTCTTTCAGGGTGTGGCGCAAGGACCCCCTGCCTTGCCCAGGGACCTGGTGAGGCTGTCAGCCCCCCTGCCTCTCGGGCACTTCTGTTAGGCCCTATGTCCCTACTCCCAAGGCCAGAGTTTGTGTGTGACACAACAGTAGGAAGCTCAGTCTTAATTTGGAAACACTCGGAAGCAGCGTCTCAAGAAGATGCACACGAGAAATAAAACACCCGCACCCATGGACAGTACCGTTGCCTCAGTTTCTCACCCCATGGTGGGAAATTCCTCTGGATGAATGACCCTTCAACACGCCTCTCCCCTTTGCCCTCCACTCAAGGCTTGTTGTCTGAGATGTGATGTCCCAGGGCAGGGCAGGGCCCAGGGTTCGGCTGCTGCTTGGGAGAGAGAAGGGGATTATTGTTCTGGGGGGCTCTTTGCCCCCCGCGCTCGCTGTTCCCAGCTTTTGCTGATCAATGCTGCCTCTGCTGCTGGTCCAAAACCGGGTTGCCAGGTGTCTGGTTTTGGACAGGAACAGCTGATTGAAAAGGAACTCTGGTGGCTCCTACCTGGCTCCGTGTGGCTCTTGGCAAGCGGCGACATGTCCCTCAGCTCCTAGGTGGAGAGATTGCAAGATTTGTTGCGCTACTTCCCTTTCCCTCCCCCCTCCCTGCCAGCTCCACTTAAAGAACAATGCGGGGACCATTTGCTCTGGTGTTTCTACCTTGGATCCGTAGTGAGCCCACCCAACATATCTGGCAGGAAGGGGGATGTCCTGAAGTGCAAAAAATCAGGGTATTATTGGAGTGCTCTCTCTCTTGGGTCTGGTCTATACTTAGATGCTATGGCAAAGTTTTCAAATATAATGGCGCTGCAATTACATCAGCTACAGCGCCCTCGGTTGTGTTAGATCCAGCCCCATGGACTTGTGCATTACCAGCCTTTCTACATAGTTCTTAACCTGTTCTTTCTCCACTGAGGGCTGCCCACCTCCTTCCCATACTGTGCTGCCCAGTGCAGCTCTCTGGGAGCTGACCTCATCTGTGAAGACAGAGGCAAAGAAAGCATTGAGTACTTCAGCTTTTCCCATATCATCTGTCACTAGGTTACCTCCCTCATCCAGTGAGGGCCCCATACCCTCCCCGATCACCCTCTTATTGCTAACATGCCTGTAGAAACCTTTCTTGTTACCCTTCACATCCCTTGCTAGCTGCAATTCTAATTGCACTTTCGCATCTGGTCACCTACCATATTTGCTTTTCCTGCTGTGCATCAGGATGGTTTGTTTCAGTACCTTCAATAAAGCTTCTTTAAAATACAGCTAGTTCTCCTGGACTCCTTTCCCCTCCATTTTAGCATCCTAGGGGATCCTGCCCATCAGTTCTCTGAGGGAGTCAATGTCTGCTTGGGGGGAGAGTCTACGTTTACTATTATATTACCAACCCCTTCCCCCTCCCCCGAAACTGATTACAAACCCAAAAACTTAAGGATACTAAGTCACGACAATGTGGTGGTGAAACAGGCATTTATTATAATGCATCTGAGGTGCAATCTAAGCAGCATAAGATCTATGGTGTCTTAAAAGCAAAGAAATGAAGAATTAAAATATTTGCCAGAATTAAAATATCCCAATTCACTAAAGTGGATGCTCAGTTTCCACTGTCAGTGAGTCCTAAGCATGTGCTTAAGTCCCTTGCTGAATTGGTAGCTAAACATATTGGATGGAGAGTTCAGATCATTACACATGAATGGCAATTTAGCAATCAATATAAATTAAAAAAAGCCATAGGCCCCTAGAAGCTCTAGAAATGTTTGAAACTATGCATCAACGTTGACTATATATTTGATTGATCATTGCTTCTTGTCTATTTATGGTGTGGCTGGGGCCCTTTTGCTCATTTCTGAGACCACACTGGGACTTGTGTTTGTCTGGGAGCAAGTGGTTTTGCACAGGATTTAAACCAGGCCCCACTTTTGCTGGCTTGGCAGTTGCGAGCAGTTTCCAGGCAAGCAAAACAAAATTCCACTTGACACTGTGGACAAATAACATATTTGCACTTTTCCATGTGCTCAATGAGTCGCCCACAGGTGGGACACGCCCGGATGGAGGGGCAGTCTTTTATTTCACTTCCGGGAAGATCCTTCAGTTTGCAGTTTGCTAAGACTTCCAGGGACTGGTTCTTGCAGCCCTCGTTGTCACACCTCTCGGAGGAGACCCCTGAGCCTTTCCAGGGCTTCAGGCACTGCCAGCAGAACTCAAAGGTTTCCCCCTTCAGCGAATGGCAGAGGATACAAACCACTCTCAAGTTTTCCAGATCTTGGCGTTCCACAAAGCTTTGGCAGCTGGGACACTGAGAGAGAAAACAAATTTCAGACCTGAGTGTGAATGCTACTGTGTTTTTTTTAAAAAGGTGATACCAAATGGCATTTCTGTAGCTTTGGATTCCGTCTCATTTTATAAGCTACCTGTAAGGATTAGTGTGTGCCCTTTTGACTTATTGATAATGAAGGCCTGAAAGGGTATTTTCATCTCCAAAAGCATTTATTGTTTTTGATTATTTGCCATAGAAATATCAAGAAGATCAGTTTCCCTAATGTAGACGTGCTATCTCAATTTAGAGCCCCAGAAGGCACAGGGGAGGAATAACTTAGAATCAGGGCCGCATTATGACTTTCATGGGCCCTAGGCACTTTTGCCTTCGTGGGCCCTTTCTTCCATAAAAAAAAAATATTAAAATTATATTTTATGACTGCGTTGGTATAAAGACTAATATAATCCAGGCTGGATTATATTCGTCTTTATACCAACACAGTCAAAGTATGTATCTCGCTTATTGCAAGAAGTAAACTGCGCTGAGGCTAAGTGGGCCTCCTATCCACCATCATTCAGTTGGTGCCTATGGCCGAGGCCATATTGGCCATACAGTTTACAGTCACTAAGCTTCTCACTATAGTACAAAATAATAGTGCATATATCAAAGTGTTCTCCGTTTTGATTTCTTAAAAGGTACGTATTATAATTAATTTCATCAGTAAGTTATCATCTATTTAGGTTAGGGATTACCTTATATAAATAATTTATTAATTTTGCAAATACGGGATTGTTATACAGTAGTGATCCAGCCGAATGGGTTGTAACACCTGATCTAAAAAAATATTATACAAAATTTAGAATCCAATTTTTTACTAAAAGGTAAACTATTTGGTGATAAGATGAGATATGCATGAAGAGAGTATTTTATCAGGCAAATGAACAATGGAAAGGCAATAACAAGAGATTGGTTGATTTATTCTCCTTCTAGTGGGAAAGTATATTGCTACTTACGCAAACTATTTAGCACATGTTCAGATATAATATCCAATCAATTTCAACCCGGTTTTGATGATTGGAAAAATGCAACTGTAAGAATTTCTTCTCATGAAATATCCAAAGACCATCTTAGTGCCTTATCATCAATGTTACAACATCGAAAATATACAAGTATTGATGCAGAGTTGCAGAAGGAAAATGAGAGATTGTGTGCCTACTGGATAAAAGTATTAAAGAGAGTAGCTGCAGTTGTAAAATTTTTGTCTGAAAGAGGATTAGCTTTTCATGGTGATTCTCATTTGCATAATTGTTCCAATAATGGTAATGATCCCCCATGTTGGGGATCATAATAATGTGGATCAATAATTTGTTAAATTATCTCGGTGGCAATTAATATGTGACTGACCTTTTGATTTGAATTGTATGTATATTTGTTTTGGTTTGTATTTTATGTATTAGTATTCTATGTATGTAGTCGTACTTTCAAGGCCGAAAGGCGTGAAAATAAATTATTACTATTACATTTTCATTTTTTCTTATTTAAGAAAAAATAAAACATTTTTGTGGGCACAAGGTACTTATGCCTTCGTGGGCCCCTCCCACCATAATAATATCAATATTAAAAATTATTTTTCATATAACTTTAAATACTTCAACATTTTTTGTTTGTTTGTTTTAGGCAAAATTTAATAGATTTTCATGGGCCCTAAAAGTTTCCTTTTTTTCTGATGTGAGAAAAAAATGAAAACATTTTCTTCAACCCTAAAAGTTCTTTTTTTTCCTTCTGATTTTAAAAGAAATTAAAACATTTTCATGGGCCCCTAAAAGTATCATGGGCCTTAGGCACTGTGCCTACTGTGCCTAATGGATAAGTCGGCCCTGCTTAGAATGGCGCTGGGGAGGGGCTATTCTGGAATAGCAGCAGTGGAGCATGTACATGTGCCTTATTTCGAAATAGCTATTTCAGAATGGGCCATATTCCTTGCAGAATGAGGTTTGCAGATTTCGGAATAAGCTGTCCGTTATTTCAAAATAATTTTGAAATAACAGAATGGCCGTGTAGACACTCGCATTGTTATTTGGAAATAATACTAGTTCTCTCCAAATAATGGTACAGTGTAGATGCACCCGGGTCTGCTCCTTCGGCTGCCCTGGGTCAGTAACCAGAAGTTTTACTCATCCAGTTTTGTTCATCCAGAAATATAATTTATGCCATCATGTGCCTAAGTGTCCGTCTGCTATGTACATTGGACAAACTTCTCAGACACTTCGCCAAAGAATCAATGCACATAAAACAGACATCAGGCTCTCTCACAGAGAGAAGACTGTTGCTTGCCATTTTAACCAGACTGACCATTCTCTCAATGACCTTAAAACATGCATATTGCTTCAAAGAGATTTTAACTCCAGACTTCAAAGAGAAGCCTCAGAACTGTCATTCATGCTTAAATTTGACACTTTGCATATGGGTCCTAACAAAGATGCTAATTATCTCACCCATTACAAAGATAGCTTCCCCAATTATCACCCTTAATGTCATTACCTCACAGACACTAACCTTCCCCCCTTACCTCTCCTCTGTTCTTAAATCTGATTCATCAATTTTATATGTGTTCACTTTTTTTTTTTATTGTATCCCTTTGGTATATATGGTTGTGCCAATTTTCTTCCACATATTGATCTGAGGAAGTGGGACTGGCCCACGAAAGCTCATCACCTAATAAACCATCTTGTTAGTCTTTAAAGTGCTGCATAGTCCTGTCTTTTGTTTCAGCCAGACCAGACTAACACGGCTGCATCTCTATCAGAAGTTTTACTCTCATGGTGCAACATGGAAGCTGCTGCAACAGTACCAGCAGTAGCAGCACGGCTGCACCATTATCTACATGGTGCCCTAGTGAATGACACAAAGGCAGAGCAGAGGCAGAGGAGAGAAGCAGTCGGGATCCATACTCACCTCTTTGAAGTCGTGGTAAAATTTAGCCGCAAATTTTGCAAGTTTTTCTTCAAAATTCCGTTGCTCTGTTTCAGTGAGTGACGCGTTCCGGCGGACTTCCTGGTAGGACCATTCCTTCCCACATTTCTCCCCGTCAACATCAGCAGGACAGTGAAACTTCAAGTAACCCTGTAGGCAGGGAAACAGAGAAGTGTAAGAGGCAAAGCTGTAAAAATCGGAAGCCTGAATCACAATACAAACTGCCTATTACCAGTGTTAATGCCGTCTTGATAGCATTGTTTGTTTCCCTGTTTGGAACCAAGGCCTAAAGCTTTACCGAAGGTGTTTCTAGTGATGGAGTGTGATAGATATGCTAAATATAGTCAGAAAAAATGTGCTTTCTTGATTTCTGAAGCAGCTTGACTCATTTCTCTCACTGTGCTGAAGCATTGTGTCTATTTAATCATAACCAACCTTTACTTTCCAATTCCAATTAAGTTTTTTAAAAATTACTAATCTGAGACTTATGATCATGTCACAGAGTTATCAGCAAGGGAAATATCTATACATTTATTTAAATGCTCATCACAGGCATGATTCTGGTCTTTTCCCCATCCCTTTTGCAATGGATCATAACTTTTTTGGGCAATTCATCCACATCTTTGGTATGCATTCCCCTAACTGGGGAACCCACCCTGAACTCAAATCCAACTGCAGGCTGCCTCTTGCAATGCAGTCCTCCTGGTGGGATTGTTGAAGTGGGGAACAGACTCTAGGAACTCCTGCACCTGGAAGCAAGAGCCTCTGCTGTCTGAAGGAAGAAACCTCTCTGTCTGTTCGCTCAAAAGCTGTATGTAGCCAACTTGTTAAACTACTGTGGGCATTGTCTACACTACAAGATTATTTTGAAATAACAAGCTGAGCATCCTCACAGCAAGTCTGTTATTTCAAAATAATTTTGAAATAATGGGCTTATTTTCAAATGACAACTCCTGCTTGTGAGAGGAATAAGGGTTATTTTGAAATATTTATTTCAGGAGTTATTTTGAAATAACCAAACAGGCTATGTCTCCATTACAAAATAAATTAAGCCATTAGTGGAAAGAAGACCCACACAGCAGGTGTGGGTTACACTTACAAGGAAGTTTCTGAAGCATTCACATGCCTCTGTGCTACCTGACACCTGCACTTTTATTTGCACGCTGTGTTGGGGAGTGTCTGTGAGGCCTGTCCCCCGGGTGCCACATTTATAGAAGACTTTGAAGGAGGACGACATCAAGTCTATAGGGTCATGTGTTGGCTGAATCTGGGGTGTTTATCTGGGCGATAGAAAACTAAACATGGCAGGGTGTTTGAGCTTTATTTTAGCTCTGAATACTTAGCTCTGACTAGATCTCCAGTACTAGGACTTACTTGTTACTCAAGAGATTCGAGTCGAGGCTTTTGTCATCTTTGCTAGGTGGGGTACTGTAGAAGTTTGTCATTTAGTCTAACTCCCACCAAAACGCAGGATTGCAAGTTGTTCTAACACAAGTTCTGGGTGTGCAGGGTTGTACCGGCCTCTTCCTCCACAGATTCCCATTGGGCTTAAACAATTGTACATGGGTCTGCATCTTTAGGGTTTGGCCTGTCACTTCCACACCATTCTGCAGGAATATTGACTTGGAAGGTTACATGACCCTTCTCCATTTGGCTGTGTTCCCCTTTTGCCTGTCTGTCAGTGGCAGGGAGACTTGTAGGTGCTGGCAAGGAGCAGGGATTGAAACCGCGCACTCTCTTGGGGTGGCAAGTGGAGCTGCCGATTGTCTGCTCTGAGGAAGTCAGTCACTGCGGGTCAAGACTCTGGCTGCCTTCAGTTCTTTGTATGTAATGTAGCCTCACCTCATTCCTTTGTATATCCCTGACATTACAATGTCATTACAACTAAAAGGACGTGCACAAGGCTGTGTGTACAGCTTTTCCAACCCAGGCCAGAAATCCTGTCCCATTTTCAGCCCCATTTTGCAGACCCAAAAGCTTCAGGGAACTCAAAGGCTTCAAAACAGCATCTTCACAACGGCCCGTTTGTTTGAAATGGGCCCTTTGAACATTGTGAAGTTCTCTTGTCACTGGAAAGAATCTCTTTGCACCACAAAGGGTTACGTATTTCTCTTGGTTGGAGTGGGAAGCAGGAGAGGGGGTGACAATAAATGGTTTCAGTGTGCTCCCTATGACAAGCTGAAGAATTTTATCACTTGAGAGAATATTTCAATATATCAGGAAACAAAATCTATTAAAACCCAGTATGGCAGACCAGGCCAGGTCTGGGCATTGCTGAAGGTGTCAGCTCAGGGCAAATTGCTCAAAACCAGGGCTGCTTACAGCCCTGGATTAGAGACCTTTCCCAAATAGGCCACAAACCAGTCACACTGTGTGCTTCAGCTGCCAATCCGGCCAGCAGGAAGCCTCACGAGCAAAACCCCTCAGACACCCCACTTCCCCCTGTGCCACAATCCGCCCCAGGCCTGCACACAGGTGAGAGGTTATAAAACCCAATCGCACCATCTCCGAACAGATTCTCCCAGTCCCAAAGAACCAGCCACAGTCCCAGTTCAATTTACTCTTTGGATCTTACCCACAAGAGCACACTGGGCCAATCCTTTAGGATCTAAAATCTGAAGGTTTATTAATAAAAGAAAGAAAAGGCTGAGAGTGAGATTGTTAAGAAGAATAAATTACATACATCAGTCACCGAGTTCTTGATGCAGGCTCTTAGCAGAGATGTAACTAACTGCTAGCTTAAAAGTCACTGGTGTACTTCCTATGTCAGGATGGGTCAGCAAATCCTTCCCTGCTCTCTGTCCCTAGCAAGGATGCATCTGGGATCAGGAGCAAGATTGAAGACAAGATGGAGATGCCCTTACGGGATTTTCATATTCCTGGTGTCTCCCAAATTGGAACTGGTCACATGGTCTAGTGACCTGTTTGTGTTTCACATGCAAATAGCCATGAGGTACTGGTTGATCTGCAGGCTTCCAGGCGTGTTCCTCAGGTGTGTATTGATCACTCAGAGAGCCATTGTCCATGGAGCTGTGCAAGTTAGCACGGCCATTCACTGAACAATCCTTCCTCACAATAGGCAGTCCAGGCCCGTTGCTCCCTCCCAGAC
The DNA here is from genome assembly GCA_032595735.1 of Pelochelys cantorii. NCBI lineage: Eukaryota > Metazoa > Chordata > Testudines > Trionychidae > Pelochelys > Pelochelys cantorii. Next base: position 5,182,756 of record CM064329.1, read on the forward strand.
AGAGAGCATTTACAATGCAAGAACAGAGCCCATATTCATAACTTCACATACAAAAATCATACAAGTACACAAGTGTCATACATAGAATCAGTAGAGCATAAGCTTTCATTTGACACCTCACATGGCCCCCTTTGTACAGAATTTGGGGCAAACACCCATTAATGGGTACAGCAGTGATCTGTCTACTTACTTTAAAATCCAATAACGTGACAGCCATGCACTGTCTATATTCTCTTACCTGGTCTAACAGACTTCGGCACCAGCCTGTCAAGGAACCAGGACCTGCAGTATGTCCACAAGACATTTCCACTCTCCAATGATCATCGTCATCACCTGACAAGTGAGGAAACTTCAGCTGAATGAACATAAAAATCCTCTCAAAAGTGAGTGCATTGATCTAGCCTGGATCTTTGGTCTCAGAGTTTCTTCCCACCCTCCAGCCCCAAAGCAGCTGGCAGAGGATGTGTCTAGATGCATGTCTTTACAAAAGTTCCTCAGAGATTTAGGGACTCAAATCTTTCAATGGGACATTCTTCAGACTCTCACACACTAAGAAAAAGAATGTGTAAAGCTATTTTGATGTCGCTATCGGATGTCTCCCATCATAACAGGCCTGGCCTCCACCCATTCCTCAGATGTCCTGACATTTTCTTTGCCTTTTGCCCACCGCTGCCAGTTGGACAGAGATTTCCACTCAGCTGTCTGCAGTGGAAAAATGCTCTGTACAAGCCAACCAACAAATCTGTGGGACATGTGACCCCTGTGTGCCCCTCCCCTCATTGCCTCTGTCTGAAATCCACAGAGCTCTCTCTGCATCTTTTGCCACAAATACTTCTGCAGTTATTCAGTTTCACGCAATGATCATTTTCACACCCTCTTTCCACTACTTAGCTAAGGCAGGCTCTTTGTTGATTGTCTAATACAGAGGCCAGCACCCTGGCCACTAAGGGACAGAGTCCCAGGTGCTGATGGGAATGCCAGTGGAAAGGGAGAACACCTCTCCCTCCCCCCCTCCCCCATCTATGGCTACTGCACAGGGGGCCTCTAAAGGCTTCATCTGCTTCCCTAATCCCACCCCTCCCCCACCAGCCCTGTCTCCAGACCCCCAGAGAAGCGGGAGCCGTGTCCAGGCAGGCTGCTTGCTCCCTGCTGCTGCTCCCCTGGTGGCTACGTGCACTGAACAGAAACCTCCAGGGAGCCATGTCAGCAAATAGCAGGTTTCAAAGTCTGTAAAGTACCTTAAGGACGTGAAGTTTCCGCTTTGCTCTGGTGCCTCCCAATAGCGGGAGCAGCTGGCTCCAGACACTCTCAGTTCCATTTCAGAATGGGGAGACAATGCCTTCCCCCCCCCCCAGCACGTTTTCCACAAACAAGGAAGGACCTAAGTTACCAAGCTGAGAACAGTTGAAAATGCTGCCCAGAATTACCTGTGATATCATCCTTTCTGCGAACAAACTTTGGTGCAGGCTCTGCATTTCCTTTCCTAAAAAATTCCATAGTCTTAGCTGCAGGCACAAAGGAGGCAGAAGTGATGCTTCCGTCCCCCAAAATTATCCCTCAGGGGAGAGCGAGTCTGTCTGTCCTGGACAGTGGCAAACTTTGCTCTGACAAAATATGACGGAGCCGGCTAGACGCGGTAGCATTGTGATCCGGTTAATGACTCCTCCCTCTCCCTTGTGAAGGAGAAAAGGGGAGCTGCTGCTGCTGCTTTCATTTCCGTGGTTAAGTCTCTCTGCGGCCCAGAATGTCAGTTCAAAAACTTGCCGTCTATATAGACAGAGGGAGCAACAGCTTTGCCCTAGCACCTGTTACGTGAAAGCCCTGATAAAAAAGGGCTCAAATGATAGAAATAGGCACCTACTCCATAGACCATGGGTTCCCAAACTGGGGGAGCATAAAGAAATTCCAGGGGGGGCGCGAGGCAATCCAGACCCTCCACCCCTGTCAATCCCACCCCAAGTTTTGCTGCTATTTTTTTGGGAGGGGGGGCATGAGGGTTTCTCAAAAATCAAAAAGGGGGCATGATGTTTGGGAACCATTGTCATAGGCAGTCTTTGGCATCTAAAACAACTTTTACTTCTCATGTTTAGTGTAAAAGCAGAAGAGCCTGAGCAGAGAGAAGGAAACAGCTTTGAGCATGTAGCTCCTCCAAAATGGTTTATTTAATTTTTAATTCTGGGGAGAAATCATTCTGCTGCACACCAGCTGTCCTTGTCCCTTATTGGACAGCACAGTTGTCACCAAGCACAGTTCTTTATTACTCTTTTATGCCCAGCTCTGTCTGCATGGGGAAGATTTGGCAACAAAAGTGCTGTCGAAATGCAAAATCCACAAAAGTGAAAGCCTGTCAAACTGTTGTTTCTGCCTCTTGTCAACATTTCATGGCCACCTTGCTGGCACCCTGTCAACAGGGATAGCAAAGCCATGTGGGTGAGCCTCCCACAGGTCCTGGAACCACCCTCAGCAGCTAACCACTGTGGAAATGTGCAACCTAGCGCTAGGCATTTCAGGAACATGAGAAAGTGTCCCCTCAGCCACGTCTTTACTTCCCAGCCCTCCCAGGCTCACTTTCACACAACTTGAATGGCAATGCTTGCTGTGAACTCCAGCATCTGCTAGGAGAAATCACAGATCCCAGATCCTTCTCTCCTCTGTTGTGTTCAATGTACTTTAGACTGTACCTTGCAGCACCACTACAACTGGATTTGATATTTGTTATGACTTGGATGAGGAGAACGACACCAGCAGATTGGCAGTGCATTGGGCTGTCCCGGATCATCCGTGTGCCATAGACCAGGGCTTTCAGGCTCAGGAACCCAGCACTGAGGGGTGGGATAGCATTGTTGTGCAGGAGTGGGATGATGAACAGGGGCTACAGAACTTTCGGATGCGTGAAGCATCCTTCCTGGAGCTGAGTAATGAGCTGGCCCCTGAATTACTGCACAGGACACCCAAATGGGAGCTGCTCTCTCTGTAGAGAAGCATGAGGCCATTGCTGGGTGAAGCTGGCCACTCCCAATTGCTGCTGTTCAGTTACAAGTCAGTTTGGAGTGGGGACATCTGCTGTCCAGGCAGCACTTCTGTAGAGGTTTTTGAGTCCCGGTCTGACAGAGCCCTGGCTGGGATGGTTTTGTTGGGGTTGGTCCTGCTTTGGGCAAGGGTTGGACTTAATGACTCCTGAGGTCTCTGCCAGCCCTGGGATTCTGTGATTCTAAGTGTGTAGGGCAATAAATCACATGTTGTGGCGTAGGACTGTGACTCTGGGAAATGTGGATGCCGTAGTGGCTGGCTTTGCTGGCCTGGGCTTTCCAAACTGTGGCGGGGTGGTAGATGGGACTCATATCCCCAGTAGAGCGCCACCCCACCGTGCCGCAGAGTACAGCAGTGGTGAGGGGCACTTCTCCATGGTGCCTCAGGCGCTTGTGGATCACTGTGGGTGTTTCACAGATGTAAACGTGGGGCGGCCTGGAAAGGTGCATGATGCACCTGCAGGATCAGTGGCCTGTTCAGAAAGCTGCAGGCAGGGACTTCCTGTCCAGATCAGAAAGTTGCAGTGGGAGATGTGGAAATGCCCATAGCGATCCCAGGAGATGCAGCCTGCCCCGACAGCCTGGCTCATGTAGCTTTCCACAGGGCACCTGGCGACAAGCTAAGCCAATGCCACATGGTGCAGAATGTGCCCTTGGCAGACTGAACACTAGATGGGGGTGTCTCTGTGGCAGGCCAGGCCTTACAGAGGGTCGCATCTCCACGGTGACGGCCGCATGCTGTTGCTTATGTCATGTGGGTGAGAGTCGGGGCGAAAGGTTTGGCCGTGGGTGGAACAGTGTGACACGGTGTCTGGATGCAGTTCCAGCAGACAGACACTTGCGCTGTCTGAGGAGCCCATGGGGGGCCATCGATATCAGGGAGGCACTGAGAAAGCACTTTGGCAAAGGGGGATGGATTAATGCTGAGCCTGAGCCCCCCAAGAAAGCAGAGTCTAGCCTGTGGAGCACATGCACATGGAAACAATTTGTAATAACCCTGCGCTTGTCCACAGACTGCCCTTGCTCTGGCTGGCCCGTCACTCCTGAGGGCGAACAGGCAAAGGTCCTTCAAGGTTTCTGAGCCTTTTCCAATGCCAGTATATCTTTTTTGGGATGAGGCAACCACATCTGTACGCAGTATTCAAGATGTGCGTGTACCGTGTACTTATATAGAGGCAATACAATATTCACTATCTCTTTCTTAATTTATTCCTAACAGCCTATTTGCTTTTTTGACCGCCTCTACACACTGAGTGGATGTTTTCAGAGAACTGTCCATAAGGACTCCAAGAGCTGTATCTTGAGTAGATGTAGCTAAATTAATCCCCATCATATTGTATGTATAGTTGGGATTATTTTTTCCAATGTGCATTTATCAACATTAAGTTTCATTTGCCATTTTGTTGCCCAATCACTTAGTTTGGTGAGATCTTTGTGAAGCTCTTCACAGTCTATTTTGGTCTTAACTATCTTGAGCAGTGTCCGGTACTCTCTGATTTTTCCGGCTGGGCACTGGATGGAAGCCTGACATGGGTGGCCCCACCCTTGTCAGGCTTCTGTGCAATCATAGGCTCCCAGCAGCATTCGCGGCCCCGCCGGGTGCCTCTGGTCACGTCAGAAGCCTGGCGGGGGCGGGTGGAGTAGCTGGGAGGCGGGGTGCGATAGGGGGCTGGGAGCCTTCAGCTGGTTGCTTCTGGCCTAGGAGTGACGCCTTGGGGAGGAGGAGGAGAAGGAGAAGCCCTGTCCCTGGGCACTGTTCAAGCAGGGTGTAGAGCCATAGTCCAGGACAGAAGCCCACAGGTGCTTTGTGGTTCTTTAGGCACTTTCCATGGGCTCTCAACCAAAACTGAGTGGGGTGGAATTCCCGCTTCTCTCCACTGGGACACCCAAAGACTTGGCTATGGGGAAGTCACCTTCCTACCCATGATCGCCCCACCTTCCACCCTGCCATTGTGTTGCCCTGGAGTCTGCCTCTCTGCTTTGGGTAGCAGGCGGCTGCTATGCAGAGCACGCTCTGCTGCCTCCCCCTTCGTTCCGTGCTTGGTGGCTCTTGGTAGTAGCCACACATGGCCTGACCCCCGCCCACTCTGAGTTGTGTAATCCGGCCATGGGGAATGGAGCTGGGCTGGACTCAGGCACTTTGTGACCAAGGCTCCCTTCTATGGGCAGAGAGCACTGGTAAGAGCCACGCTACATGCAGAGCTCTTCTTCAGGTCAGGGCTTGGTTTTGTGTTACACTAGTGTTGCACCAGCAGCTCTTTAGCAAAGGTGTTTGGGTGCTACCAGCAGGTATCTAAGTTGATGGGAGAAGTTCTGCCATTGACTTAACAATGTCTGTACTACCCCCCACCCCCACCCCACCGCTGCCTCTGCATTAGCAGTTACACATCTAAGTAAACACATTTTAACATCTTTAGTCTATACCTAGTTAGTATCACTGTGCAGGCTAAGTGACGTGGATTTTTCACAAGCCTGAAGGACACATGTGTGCTATGTCAATTTAACTCAAAGGGGCAAAGAAAAAGAATGGGAGGGGGGAAAAGTTGTTTGTGGGTCGTAGTTTGCAATAAATCATAAATTATTCTCACACACACACACCCACACACACATACACACACACTGATTTCAAAGTATTTTACAAAGGACAGAAAGTATCTTTTTCTATCCCCATTTTACAGATAGGGAAACCAAGATATAGTGACTTGCTCAAGGTCATTCAGAAGGTAATCAGTGGTCTCATGATAGGTGCCAGGACTAAATAATATAGCAGTGTCAGTATATATGGAGCCTTAGTGCTGACTCTCTTCCCACCTCCAAGGGCCCTCTAGGAAACCTGGAAAACCAGCCCACCCTACTGAACCCTGAATCCTGAGGGGGAGTTATGAAAGAGGATGAGGCAAGCCTGATGCAGGGGAAGGAACCTCTGAGAGGTATGAAGCTTGCTTTGCTAGTTCAGGAATGCAGCTGCTCACTTGCGCTTTATATAGATATCTGGACACCCTGATGATCCACGCCCTTTGTGCTGAAGCCTATAGGAAAATTGAAGATGCTAAACAGGAGACGTCTGAGCTACCAATGGGTACTCTAAGGTATGCAGGCACGAACCCTTAAGTAGTGCCTGCATGGACGGAGCACAAAGTGCTTGTCATGAGTACCTGGCTGAAAGGCAATAAACGAGTGTTTGCCATGGTAGAACAACCAACTGAAGGAGTAGAAAGGCTTGTTCCCAGCTGGTGGGGCTACAAGCCGCATTGGTTTCTGTCAGCTTTCAAACCCCTTTTCCTAGGGCCCCTTGTGTGAAAAAGCTTTGTGTTGTCCCTTTGGGGGATTGGTGGGTGTTCCCCCAGCTGAGGAGGTTTGGCCGTAAAGCATGTGCACTTTCAGGCTGAGGCACATCTGAGGAAGTGAATTTTGCCCACAAAAGCTCATGATACTAGATATATTTTTGTTAGTCTCTGATGCTATGTCTACACTACAATATTATTTTGAAATAAGAACTCCCAAAATAACTATTTCAAAATAATTGTTACTCCTCACAAGCAGAAGTTATTATTTTGAAATAATTTTGAAATAATGGACTTGCTGTGTGGATCTTGTTATTTCGAAATAAGGGGAGTTATTTTGCAATAATCTTGTAGTGTAGACATGCTCTTAAGGTGCTACAGAACTACTCAATTTTTTTGTATGTTACAGACTTCTGACATAGCACCCTCTGAGACTTTCAGGCTGTACTTGAGCTTAAGAAAAGGGCAACAAAAATTATTAGGGATTTGGAATGGGTACCATATGAAGAGAGATTAAAAAGACTAGGACTTTTCATCTTAGAGAAGAGGAGATTAAAGGGGGATAAGATAGAGGTCTATAAAATCATGACAGGTACGGAGAAAATGAATAAGGAAAAGTTATTTATTTGTTCCCATAACATAAGAACTAGGGGTCACCAAATGAAATGAATAGGTAGCAGATTTAAAACAAACAAAAGGAAGTATTTTTTCACACAGAACACAGTCAACCTGTGGAACTCCTTGCCAGAGGAGGTTGTGAATGCCAGGACTTTAACAGGGCTCAAAAAATAACTAGAGAAATCCATGGAAGATAAGTCCATCAATGACTATTAGTCAGGATGGGTAGGAATGGTGTCCCTGCCTCTGTTTGTCAGAGGCCGGAAATGGATGACAGGGAAGGGATCACTTAATGGTTCCCTGTTCTGTTCACTCCCTCTGGGGTACCTGGCATTGGCCACTGTCGGCAGACATGACACTGGGCTGGATGGACCTTTGGTCTGATGCAGTCTGGCCGCTATTATGTTCTTAACTGTTTTCCCCTCCACCCACCCTGACGCTTTCTCCTGCAAGTGCCCTCTGGCTTATCACCTCCCTCAGCCCTTTGGGTAAAATATAAGGGTTTTAAACATGTATGTAGGAGCCTGGGTTTTATATTACTGGCAATGAGGTTTTGATCGGGTAAATTTTAAACCTCAGGAGAGGAAGGGTGATGCATTTAGTTGCCCTGGGGTCATGTCCTTGTTCACTTCAGACTCCCTGTGTGGCTTGGGCAGGCCTACACTGCAGTGCCACATTGGCCCCGCTGTTGAACATCTGATAGGAGAGCAGATATTACTGTGCTCCTTCTGACATAGCACCAGTGTGGGCTGTGCTTTGGTCACCGTCATTTGTATCACTGGGGGGGGGGTCTTTTTCACACCCCTGAGGGACATGGACTTAAGTGGCAGCATAGACCGGCCCTAAGTCTCCCTGTGCCTCAGTTCCCTCTGTATAAAATCAGGATAATTGTACTGCCCGGCTTCCTGGATGAAAAGGTGAAGTTGCTCCGGTCCTGTGGAAAAGGTGGCAGCGTAAGTGCCGACAAGATGAGCTCTCCCGGTGTCCTAGGCATGAGAGAGCATTTGTTATCCTGCCCAGTGAGCGAGGTGGAGCTGGGGACCCACAGCACCCAGCAGAGCAAGATCAGGCCCAAAGGGGTTTCACTGTTTTGTGTTGTGTTTGGTTGGTTTGTGGCAGAACGGTTGCACATACCGCAGTGCCAGAGGGTTTAGCCTCCTGACTCCCCGGCTGTTAAAGGAAGCTGCCCAACTAAATGTGTACAAGCCTTAACAACACGCACATCACACAGGGCTCGGGTGTTCAGGTGTCGGTGGCTCTCCGGCCCGCCAAGAGCCGCGGCCCCTTCTAGTGGGCGAAGAGGGAAAGTGCAGCAAAGTATTTGCACAATCAGCCCAGTCCTACTGAAAGTGAAAGTTACAGCAGCAGCTGCTTCAAACTCCCCTCACAGATGAGTCTGTCCGGAGGGCTCAGCCGTGAGCGTCCTTCTCCGAGCTGCGCTCAGGGGACTAATTCACACGCTGGTGAGCGACTTGTGCAAAAAGGTGAGTCGTGGTGACGGGGCACAGGGAGCTCAGAACCTGAAGCGAACGCGTGTGAGCGGAGCTAGTTCACAGCGGGCGTGGGGCTGTGGAAGAGATTTGGGTGAGAGGAGAGAGCTGGGATCAAAGGAGCCGATCGCGTGGCTGGTGACTCCTATCCAGTTAAAGGGGGACTCGGCCCTTGCAGCTCGCGGCGCTAACCCCGCTGCTCTTGACTGGCTTGCAGTGCATCGCGTGTGAGCCCGGGACCAGTCTGATCTACCCACGCCACGGGGGGCGCGAACCCGGCAGCGTGAAGCAGACGATGGAGGACGAACCCAGACCACAGAGTCAGTGTCACCAACATAAACCACAGTCGTAACGTAGCTGTGCTCGGCAGAGTCCCAGATGTTCCCAGGGTGTTTTATCACGTGATAGAATTGCTGGGAATACGAATCGTGGGTGGGCTAAGACGGGGGGACCCCATTTTTCTCTCTCTTCACTTGTGATAAGCACCGTGCTCACCAGTGTTCTCTGCGCGCCTGTGGTGAGCTGGAGAAAACCGTTCACTGGGATTCCCATTAAAAGCAAAACTTTCTTGCTTGGTCGGGGGAGGGGGGGGAGGCAGCGCCACTTGACATTTAGGGCCGGTTCACGTCCCTGGCACGGTTTAGACTTTGGTCTGTATCTTTTGTGCCCCCCCCCCCCCCCACAGAGTGATAGTCAAGGGGGCTGTGATGGGCTTTTGCCCCATCTTGCCATGTGTCCCTGACCTCTCTGTGCCCCCCCCCCGAAGCCCCAACCCTGCCCCCATGGCATGGGAGGCCTGGGCTGGGCTGCGAGGGGGAGGGGGGAATAGCTCTGGGGTGGCAGAGTCCTTGCAGTGCTTGGAGAGCAGAGACTATGGGAGGCCACAGCAGGCACCCAGTCTCCTGTGCAGATCCCAGAACCTTCCCCATGGCCCAGGCCGTGCAGGAGACCCTGGCAGAGGGGTAGGTAATGGCCAGATTTCACCAGTAGGCTGGAGTCTTTGGCATAGTTTGTGCGTGGAGGGGGTGGAGGTGGCGCTGCCCCCCCACACTCCCACAGGCAGCCCTTCAGGACTGCTGCTGTCACAGCCCGGCACCAGGAACCCCAGAGCAGCAGTGGCCACAGCCTGAGGCTCTGGTGTCAGTTTGAAGGGCCCAGAGAAGACCTGAAGTTGCTGGGGCCCAGGGCAGCTGCTGCTTTCACTCCCCCTGTTGGCGGCCCTGCTGGAGGAGTCCAGGAGCACCTCAGCAACATTAAAGTGCTGCCATGGCAGGGCTGTCGGCAGGCCCAGCTTAGGGCAAGGTGAGCAAGGCCCTGTGCCTTCAGGGCCCCCCGCTGGCATCTGCTCAACTAGCCGCTTGCTTGCTGCGCTGCCTGGGAGCTGCCAGGCGGCCTGGCGCAGCCAAGTGCAATGCACTGCCTTGGACCTGCAAGCTTTTCAGCCAGGCCTGGCTGTCAGACCCTGCCAGCAGGAGCAAAACGAGGCTTCTTTGGCTATGTACTGTGGCTGGTTCTTACTGGGGTGGGGGGGTTCTTACCAGTGTGCTGTACTGGCCCACACCAGCCCACTTTCAACTCTGGACACTGGCCAGGGGCTGTTGTCTTCTAAGCTGGGAAGCCAAAGTGGGGAGAGGAATAAACAAATTTTTTGATCATTATTGCCCTTGAAAGCAGCCCCAGACACCTCCGCTGGTGCTAGTCTGAATGGTACTTAAATCTGTCTCCCCTCAGGCCCAGGAGAGCCAATACCAGGTATAAGAATGTCTGCCAAGACCTCAGAGCTGTTCAAAATGGCTGGCGGCTCCCTCCCCCCGAGCCTACCAGGGGTACATGCTGCCTAGAGGGAGCTGCCAGCCGTGTTGAACAGCAAGGCGCATTCCTGTGATGGAGAGATAAGAGTGAAAGTCTTTGTGTGCTGCCCCCAGACCCTGATTGGCCTGAGGGAGGAACGTGCAAATTCCCTCCTCTCCCCCTGCCCACCAGTGGCACAAGGTGAATAGAAGGAGATGCCAGCTGTTTAAAATGGCTGGTGGTTCCTGCTAGGTGCCGCATGCCCCTAATGGGAGGGTGGGGGGGACACTTTGCAAAATCTCCCAGCCCCAGGCTCTGCTCCCAGCTGCAATGATTGCCCTGGGGGCAGAGGATCATGCAAAGTTTCTCACGACCCTCCCCCTGGGTGGCACATTGGGGGAACCTCCTTGAGCAGCCTCGGGCTGCTGAGAAAGGGAGCCTCCCTCAAGCACCCTGTTGGGCTGCTGGTCGGGAGTAACCTCAAGTAAGTGACTCCTGGCCAGAGCCTGCCTCTGACACCCCAGCCCCTCCCACTTCCCAACTCCAGGTCACCACCCCCTCCTGCCCTAGGTCACCACCAAAATCCTCTGCACATAAATCCCACCCTGGGTCACAGCTCCTTCCCAGATCCTGCATTCCCTGCCACATGCCTCCCCCAGGTCAAAATTCACTCCTGCACCCCTACTCCCTCCAAGACCCTGCACCCCAGTCTCCTGCCCTAGGTCACAGCCTCCTACTTCACCCAAACTCCCTCTCAGACCCCACAGCCTGTCCTGCATCCCAAAGCCAAGCTCACTTCTGCACCCAGCCTCCATCCCAAACCCCACACCTCCTCCATAGAAAAGTGTGGCCCTTGACTTCTTTCCAAAATCTTGAAGCAGCCCCCATCAAAAATTATTGCCCCTGTGCTATAGAATCATAGAACCATAGAGCTGGAAGAGACCTCAGAAGGTCATCAAGTCCAGCCCCCTGTTCTAGGCAGGACCAATCCCAACTAAATCAACCCAGCCAGGGCTTGGTCAAGCCGAGACTTAAACACCTCTAGGGATGGAGACTCCACTACTTCCCTAGGTAACCCATTCCAGTGCTTCACTACCCTCCTAGTGAAATAGCTTTTCCTAATATCCAACCTGGACCTCTCCCACCGCAACTTGAGACCACTGCTCCTTGTTCTGTCATCTGCCACCACTGAGAACAGCCTTTCTCCAGCCTCTTTGGAACCTCCCTTCAGGAAGTTGAAGGCTGCTATCAAATCCCCCCTCACTCTTCACTTCTGCAGACTAAACAGACCCAACTCCCTCAGCCTCTCCTCATAGGTCATATACTCCAGCCCCCTAATCATTTTGGTTGCCCTCCGCTGGACCCTCTCCAATGTGTCCACATCCTTTTTGTAGTGGGGGGCCCAGAACTGGACCCAATACTCCAGATGTGGCCTCACCAGAGCCGAATAAAGGGGAATAATGACATCTCTGGATCTGCTGGCAATGCTCCTCTTAATGCAACCTAATATGCCATTAGCCTTCTTGGCTACAAGGGCACACTGTTCACTCATATCCAGCTTCTCATCCACTGTAACCCCCAGGTCCTTTTCTGCAGAACTACTACTTAGCTGGTTGGTCCCCAGCCTGTAACAATGCTTGGGATTCTTCCGTCCCAAGTGCAGGACTCTACACTTGTCCTTGTTGAACCTCATCAGATTTCTTGTAGCCCAATCCTCCAATTTGTCTAAGTCACTCTGGACCCTATCTCTGCCCTCAAGCGTATCTACCTCTCCCCCTAGCTTAGTGTCATCTGCAAACTTGCTGAGGGTGCAATCCATCCCCTCATCCAGGTCAATAATAAAGATATTGAACAAAACCGGTCCTAGAACCGAACATTGAGGCACTCTGCTAGAAACTGACCGCCATTCTGACATCGAGCCATTGATCACTACTTGCTGTGCCCGGCCTTCTAGCCGCTTTCTATCCATCTTACCATCCATTTATCCAATCCATATTCCCTTAATTTGCTGGCAAGAATATTGTGGGAGACTGTATCAAAAGCCTTGCTAAAGTCAAGGTATATCACATCCACTGACTTTCCCATGTCCACAGAGCCAGTTACCTCATCGTAGAAGCTAATCAGATTGGTCAGGCACGACTTGCCCTTTGTGAATCCATGCTGACTATTCCTAATCACTTTCCTCTCTTCCAAGTGCTTCAAAATGGATTCCTTAAGGATCCCTTCCATGATTTTTCCAGGAACCGAGGTAAGACTGACCGGCCTATAGTTCCCTGGATCGTCTTTCTTCCCTTTTTTTGAAGATGGGCACTACATTTGCCTTTTTCCAGTCATCCGGGATCTCTCCCAATCTCCACAACTTTTCAAAGATAATGGCCAAAGGCTCCTCAATGACATTTGCCAACTCCCTCAGTACCCTCGGATGCATTAAGCCTGGACCCATGGATTTGTTTACGTTTAGCTTTTCTAAATAGTTCCTAACCTGTTCTTTACCCACCAAGGGCTGTCCATCTTCATCCCATCTTGCGTCACTTAGCGCATTAGTCCGGGAGACGACCTTGTCCATGAATACAGCGGCAAAGAAAGCATTGAGTACTTCAGCTTTCCCCACATCATCTGTCACTAGGTTACCTCCTTCGTCCAGTAGGGGCCCCACACCCTCTCTGATCACCTTCTTCTTGTTAACATGCCTGTAGAAACCTTTCTTGTTATCCTTCACATCCTTTGCCAGTCGCAATTCCATTTGCGCTTTCGCCTTCCTGATAACCCCCCGGCATTCTCGAGCTATACATTTAAACCCCTCCCTGGTCATTTGTCCAAGTTTCCACTTTTTGTAAGCTTCCTTTTTGTGCTTAAGTTCAACAAGGATTTCCCCTGTAAGCCAGTCCGGTCTCCTACCATGTTTGCCTCTCTTGCTATGCATCGGGATGGTTTCTTTCTGTGTCTTCAATAAGGCTTCTTTAAAATACTGCCAGCTGTCCTGGACTCCTTTCCCCCTTCATGTTAGCATCCCAGGGGATTCTGCCCATCAGGTCTCTGAGGGAGTCAAAATCTGCTTTTCTGAAGTCCAAGGTGTGTATTTTACTCCTCTCTTTTCTTCCTTTGGTCAGGATCCTGAAATCTACCATCTCATGATCACTGCTTCCCAGGTTGTCACCCACCTCTGCTTCCCCTATTAGTTCCTCCCTGTTTGTGAGCAGAAGGCCAAGCTGCGCACGGCCCCTGGTCGGATCCTTCAGCACTTGTACCAAGAAGTTATCCCCAACATTCTCCAAAAACTTCCTGGATTGCCTATGTACTGCTGTATTGGTTTCCCAACAGATGTCAGGGTGATTAAAGTCCCCGACGAGAACCAGGGCCTGCAATCTGGAAGTTTCTCTCAGTTGTCCGAAGAAAGCCTCATCTACCGCAACCACCTGATTCGGTGGCCTGTAGTAGACACCAACCACAACATCACTGCTGTTGTTTGCTCCTTTAAACTTAACCCATAGACTCTCAACAGGTTTTTCTCCCTCTATATACTGGAGTTCAGAGCAATCATAGTGCTCTCTTACATATAGTGCAACTCCTCCTCCTTTTCTCCCCTTCCTGTTCTTCCTGAACGGTCTGTACCCTTCCATGACAGCGCTCCAGTCATGCGAGTCATCCCACGTATAAGAAAGGGAGAAAGTCAAGTGTTAAATCAGAGAGGAGTATATGTGAAATGGGAAGTTGCTTTTACCTACTGGGATTATTTAAAAGAGAAAAGCAAATCAAATATGCAGAATGTCATGGAACAAATATTGTTCTATTAATTGTCATGCTGAGAAAGTTCTGAATTTGTCTAGCTGGCAACAGGCTTGTCTACATGAGGAGTTACTGTGAACTATTCCTGATGAACTATTTCTGAATAGCTCTCAGTGTGGATGCTCTTATTCTCAGAGAGCTATTCTGCTTTAAATTTGCACCCTACCTTATTCCAGAATAACGCTCAGACTTTCCTGTCCGGTAGTCTTGAAGGGACAGTTTGTTTTTGTTCATCTGCTGTCTAGGAAATGGATCTACTAGTTAGGGCTTGTCTATACATGCAGCAATCTATCCCCCTGATTAGTGAAGACTAGGAATGTTAAAAAAAATGGTTATGATTCTTACAGTGTAGCCACTAAACATTTTAGCAGTTACATGGTTACATGCTGGCTCCCAGCCCCACTCCTGGGGAGCCAGCTGCTGCCCCATGCTGCAGACTCTCATACAGAGTCAGCAGCACAGGTCACCCCACGCTGCTTCCTCTAATACACAGGCAGCAGCATGGGGCGGCACTCAGCTCCTGGGAGCTGGTGTGCACCAGGAACCAGCTTTTAAGCTTCCAGGGAGCCAGACTGGGAGCCGTCATGTAATCGTTTGGGTGACCAGTAAGCTTATGCTTACTGGTTACTCATTTAAATGATTACACTCTTACATCCCGAGTGAAGGCGCACTAAATCGACTGCCGATTGCTCTCTCCTCAGCTCTGAAGACCTAGGAAATCCAAGCTGCAAAGCTAATGCAGCTCATGGCTTAAGAATTGTAGCCCAGTGTCTGTGAGTCTGTAACGCTGAAATGCTGGCTGTTCCCTCTGGGCGGCACTGTTGCCTGAAATGCTGGCTGTTCCCTCTGGGCAGCCCGGGCTGCATGGGGAGTGCGGGGCCCAAATGGCCGCTTGCTCCCAAGCGGCAGCCCGGCTGAGCAGCGCAGAAGTCAGCCGAGCACCATAGCGGGAGAGGAAGGGGGGCAGGGTGGTGACATACACGGCTGGGGGGTGGGGCCTGGCTGTGTACGTCACCGCCCCACCCCCCTTCGCCTCCCGCCGTGGCGCTCGGCTGACTTCTGCACCGCTCAGCCGGGCCGCCACATGGGAGCCCAAACGGCTGCTTGCTCCATTTGGGCTCCGCGGTCCCCTGAGTGAGAGGCAGGAGGGGGAGGAGAAGAGAAAGAGAGAGACAGAGAGAGGCAGTAGGCGGAGGAGAGCTGAGGAGGGGGGGAGGCAGTAGGAGGAGGAGAGAGAGAGAGACAGACAGACAGACAGACAGACGGAGCGAGAGACCGGAGGCTCAGGAGAGAAGACCAACGTGGAGGAGAGACCTGAAAATCCAGTCTTATGACGGGCTAATTGGCTAGTGGCTTAAGAATTCACAGCCTGCTTGTATCATCAGCCAGGATGAGAATTTGCTAGTTTGTACCTCATCCTTCTCATATGTTAGGCTTAGTTTGCAGTTTTGTTTATATACTAGGTAATCTGCTTTTAGCTGTATGCTATCACTTACAACCACTTAAAGTCTATCTTTTGTAAGTCATAACCTTGTCTTCTGTTTAGCCCAGTATGGCTTTAAGTGACAAGTTCGAGGGAAAATCTCAGCTGGGTTCCCACTACCCTGACCTTTCCACACTGAGAGTGCATCTACACTGGGAAATTGTTTCAAAATAACTAATTTGAAATAATAAATCCCAAAATCACAAAATCAAAATAGCATGTCCCCACTAGAGGGACGCCTCAAAATGAGTCCGAGGCAGGCTCCGTTACTGTGGATGTGCCACCTTGATTTAGAGCCCCAGGAAGCTCTGGGAGTGATTACTTTGAATGACTCTGGGGAATGGTTATTTCAAAACTAGCCAATTAGCCCGTCATAAGACGGGATTTTCAGGTCTCTCCTCCACGTCGGTCTTCTCTCCTGAGCCTCCGGTCTCTCTCTCTCTCTCCCCTCCTACTGCCTCCCCCTCTCTCTCTCTCGGCTCTCCTCCACCTCCTGCCTCTCTCTGTCTCTCTCTTTCTCTTCTCCTCCCCCTCCTGCCTCTCACTCGGGGGACCGCAGAGCCCAAACGGCCGCTTGCGCTGCTTGCTCCCCCGCAGCGACCCGGCTGAGCGGTGCAGAAGTCAGCCGAGCACCACGGTGGGAGGCGAAGGACATGACTCAGGCAACAGCACCACCCAGAGGGAACAGCCAGGGAGGCAACAGCGCCGCCCAGAGGGAACAGCCAGGGAGGCAACAGCGCCGCCCAGAGGGAACAGCCAGGGAGGCAACAGCGCCGCCCAGAGGGAACAGCCAGCATTTCAGCATTACAGAGACACAGACATTGGGCTACTATATATATGATAGCAGCACCAGCCCATCCACATGACCCCTATTTTGAAATAACTATTTCAGAGTTAGCATTATTCCATGAGGAAAGCAGGAGCGCAGGTTTTAAATAACTAGCCTGTTATTTCCAAATAATGGGATTGATGGTGTGGACACTCTGCTTGTTATTTTGAAATAACTTCCTAGTGCAGACCAGGGCTGAGGAAAGATGAACTGGGTAATACATTCATATTGGACTACATTATCACAGCAGCACCATGTGAGAGGGAGCCCAGGCGGGTGGGTCAGAGGACTCAGTGGAACCCCAGTTCCAGGTGGCCTCCTGGGGAGAACCTATCACAGTGTATATTGGAAAAGCCTCATTGGACAGAATGGAATATCCTCTTAGGGCTTGTCTACACTTACCATGCCACCTCTCCACGGCTTGGCAAAGATGCTACCAATGCCAGCAGGAAAGCTTCTCCCATCATATAGCTGCTCCACCCTCCTGAGATGTAGTAGCTAGGTCCACGGGAGAAGCTTTCTGGTCACCAGGGATTAGGTCAATAGAACACATCCATACATTTGCAAACTAAGGCTTAGGTAAGTTATTGAGAACACAAAAGCCCCACTCCCCTTAGCAGCCTGAGGTATAACTGCTCTGTCCTCATGTTTTCTTTGTTTTCCCTCCAAAATGGCTGTTGACTCAAAGGCCCTTATGTCATCAAGTTTACGATTAGGCTGTTGTTGCAGTTTCTGGTTATGGTGCCGGAGTTTAGTAAAAGAAAGTGTGTCAAGAATTCGCTTAGCTATGTCTTGGGTGTTCTGAAATAAGTTACCTGGGACAGAGAGATTAATAACGAAGGACTCATCCCTGGTGCTTCACACTGTTGTTCACATTTACTTGCTGTTCCAGGGGAAACCGAGGCTTCCATGGTCTTCTGGTAGCCGGTAACAATTCCTCCCAGAGTCAGGGATCTCATCCTCCTGAAGCCGGGGAACATCATGGATTCAGTTTAAACAAACTTACACCAGAACAAGAAAGGACTTTCCTGCCTCACTACATTGGAGGAGTTAGCTGATTTGAAAAGGTGCCATTCCTCCCTTCCCCTCCCCCGCCCTGCAGCTCAGTCCCACCTCCCTCTCTAGACATTGACATGTCTGCATGCCTGCCTGCAAGCCCCACTGACAGTTGACAGATTGGAGGGGTGGGAGGTACCAACCTGATACCTCCATGAGCACGGCCCCCTATGTAGTGTGTTCCCAAGGCCAGCCCTGTCCAGAGTCCTCAGCCAGGTCAGTACCATGGCAAACACACCATTATAAAACTCTTCAGCTTTGAATGAAAGGTACCGAAAAGTAAGGAAACAGAGACTGTTACAATATTTGAATGGAAAGCATAAATCAAGACTTTCCTTTTAACATCATCCTCGTTCCCTATCCCTGTGGCTAGGGAGGGATGTTTACAAGGAGTCCCCCTTGTCTGACAGTCTCATGTCTACACTTCAGTGTTATCATATATATAGTAGCCCAATGTCTGTGACTCTGTAATGGTGTAACATTGTCTGTTGCTTCTGGGCGGCGCTGTTGCCTCTGTAATGTCCTTCGCCTCCCGCCGTGGCGCTCGGCTGACTTCTGCACCGCTCAGCCGGGCTGCCGCGCGGGAGCAAGCAGCACAAATGGCCATTTGGGCTCCGCGGTCCCCATGCAGCACGGGGGTGCCATCTGGTTCCTTCTCTGGCCCAGTGTGGTCAGGGCATCTTTAGGATCAGGATGAAGAAGGTCTAGGGTCCCAGGACACATTGGGGGTGGCAGCCGTGATGGTGAAATTCGTTCCTTCCCCTTCTCTCATCTTGCCATCAGCCAGTGTCATGATAAGCAGCTTTTCCCTCCAAAGTCCCCTTCTGAGGACCCCAGAAGGGAAGTGCGGTATGGAAGAACCTTCCTCTCATTATTTTGTCCTAGGCCTAATTTCTTGCACTGTTCTCATTTGCTAGCCATGGTCTTAACACAGGCTTTGAGTTATATACACAGACCTGTTTATTTCAAGTAATTCAGACGTCTCTTGAGCACCATTTCCCATCTAATAGGTTATTGTGATGTTTCATGAACTTTGACTTTTCTCAGTGCAGCTTACAACAGAATAAAACTTTCAGGACCAAGTAATACGAAAGACAGGCCCAAATAGAGCCAGAAGGTTTTTATAAATAAATCTCTTGTTACTCCAGTCTGCATATCACAGGGAATGTTTCGCATGAACAGGTTGGTAATATGGTCTGTAACAGGCTGCACTGCTGTCTCTTTCAGCGCTACTGTTTTGAAACTTTACCTCAGATTCTGGTCATCCATTTGGAGAGAGATCCAGTTGGCATTAATGCTGCAGTGTCTGCGCCCCTCTCACTGGCACTAAAAACAGGCGAGCACCTTGTAAGTACATGAACTTTGCATCGAGCTCTCAAGACTTTTATCCTCTGTTTTACCTAACCAAGCTAAAGAGAAAAGAAAGAGAAGGAAAGGAGAGCATGCCAACAGCTTCCTGGTTTCAAAATTTAGGACCATAGCCTAGTATATTCCTGTGGCATTAAAGATGATAATACCTGTCACTTTGGCTTTTGGGGAAAAGAGAACTATATTCCATTCTGTGTCGGTTCTTGCGCCAAACTTGCTACTGTGAGATCTGTATCAGTGGCATATTAATGCAATTTGACTACACATCTGTCACAGACCATAGAGTTCAGCTCTGCCAGTGCGCCAAACTATCGTATGGATTTTAAATATGTTGGACTCAGCCTGGTCTTGAGACTTGATGTTTTGTGAACCTGAAACAAGGAAATTTGTCATTTGGAGAAGTCCCATTAATACTGCAGGACACCCCTAGCCCAGCCTCTGCCCCTTTCTGAATGAATTATTACTGAGACCATTTCTATCGTCAGGTAAGGTCTGCCGGCATCTCCTCCTCCTTCATATTTCTAGTCGCGTTGCCCATCAATTGTCTTTGGGGCACACTAGAGTCAGGGCTTATGGGAGCAGTAGTCAATAGGTAAGCTACTGGCCAAATCTGGATTGTCAAATGGTTTTGAATGGACCCCAACATCTTTTAATGTACTTATTATTATCATTATTGCTGTGATTCTTGTATTGTTTTCTGTGGAATCTGGACCTTGACTATACCTTAATCAAGGAATTTGGCTCTTGACAAAAAAATTATTGACTACTCCAGCTTAGGGCATTTGTCCTTGGAGAGAGAAACTCAAACATGCATTTGTTGCTCATTGGCCTTCTGACACAATAATGTAGGTTCAATTCTTGAATGTCATTATGTCATCCTTCCACTAAGCAAAAAATAAATACAGATGTAATTGGATAATTTTAAACAATAGAGATCAATGCAAAGTAGTTTTTATGTGGAAACATTTGCACACCACCAGCCAATAACACCACATTTACATTGTTTAAGATGATAGCACCAATTTGATCAAATCTCTCTTTCTCTCTCTTTTATATTAAAATTCAGTATTTTGATTTCTTACTATGTAAACCAGCTCAGCTGTCTAAAGAATGCTTGTATTGAAAGTGACCAAAATGTCATCGAGTTAGCAGCAGAGTTCTCTTGAAAGCAAATGTAGTTCTGTGGACTAGATCTTTGAAAATTCATTTACTGTATAGCAGAAAAGGTTGATGAGCTGAACTTATTGAGAGTTTGTGATAGGACTTTGTGATTTATGACTGTCATTTGCAGTGCAAATACAAGATGATTAACCATGGAACTTGGTCATGATTTTGTTTCAGGACACAGACTACGAGCTCTTCGCTGTGTGTCACCATTGTAGGGGAATGCAGGGTGATCAGTACCAGGCTGACATAAAGTCGTTTGAAAACAATCTCTGGTACTGCTCCATTGACACCCAGGTGGAAGAGGTAAAATGTGCTTGTGGGTGAAGGAAAAGTATATAATACCTTGGGCTGTGTGTGGGCAATGGGCTTTGATTTGAAAATAGAAAAAGTGAATGGACCTAATACAGACAAATCAGAGTCATTCAAAATCCTGAAGAATAATGCCCCAAATTCTGCATTACCTCTGGAAACATTCATTGTCCTTCTGCATGAATTGCCTCTGCAACTCCTCACCATGGGAACTGTGTGCCAAGCTCATGTTGCACTATGGCTGACAGATTTGTCTAAACTCTCTATGTTCTGAAAATGTTCTATAAAGAAAACTTATGCCCATCCAGCCTAACTTCTTTCCTTGACAGGGTCACTGTCCTACTGGGTGGGAGATGCAGTAGAGATGAAATATCTTGATTTTTAGTCGTGTTTTTTACATAGTCTTACCTGACATTCTTATAAGCAAACTAGAAAAATGTGATCTAAATGAAATGGTCATTGGATGGGTGCACAGCTGGTTGAAAGGCCATACTGAAAGAAAAAATGAGTCATCCTGAAGCACCTTAGAGATTAACAAAATATATATATATACCTGGGCCCAACGGGTAGTGATCAATGGCTCTCTGTCAGGGTGGTGATCGATTTCTAGCGGAGTGCCCCAAGGATCGGTTCTAGGACCGGTTTTGTTCAAACATCTTTATTAATGACCTGGATGAAGGGATGGATTGCACCCTTAGCAAGTTTGCAGATGACACTAAGCTAGGGGGAGAGGTAGATATGCTGGAGGGCAGGGATAGGGTCCAGAGTGACCTAGACAGATTAGAGGACTGGACCAAAAGAAATCTGATGAGGTTCAACAAGAACAAGTGTAGAGTCCTGCACTTGGGACAGAAGAATCCCAAGCATTGTTACAGGCTGGGGACCGACTGGCTAAGTAGCAGATCGGCAGAAAAGGACCTGGGGATTCCAGTGGACAAGAAGTTGGATATGAGTCAACAGTGTGCCCTTGTAGCCAAGAAGGCTAATGGCATATTAGGTTGCATTAAGAGGAGCATTGCCAGCAGATCCAGAGATGTCATTATTCCCCTTTATTCGGCTCTGGTGAGGCCACATCTGGAGTATTGTGTCCAGTTCTGGGCCCCCCACCATAGAAAGGATGTGGACGCATTGGAGAGGGTCCAGCGGAGGGCGACCAAAATGATGCAGGGGCTGGAGCACATGACCTATGAGGAGAGGCTGAGGGATTTGAGTTTATTTAGTCTGCAGAAGAGAAGAGTGAGGGGGGATTTGATAGCAGCCTTCAACTTCCTGAAGGGAGGTTCCAAAGAGGATGGAGAGAGGCTGTTCACAGTAGTGACGGATGGCAGAACAAGGGGCAATGGTCTCAGGTTACAGTGGGGGAGGTCTAAGTTGGATATTAGGAAAAACTATTTCCTTGGAAAAGTGGTGAAGTACTGGGATGGGTTCCCTATGGAGGTGGTAGAATCTCCATCCCTAGAGGTTTTTAAGTCTCGGCTTGAGAAAGCCCTGGATGGGATCGGTTGAGTTGGGGTTTGTCCTGCTTTGGGCAGAGAGCTGGACTTGATGACTTCTGAGGTCTCTTCCAGCCCTGGGATTCTAGGATTCTGTGATATAGTATCATGAGCTTTTGTGGGCACAACCCATTCTTCTCATCTGAGGTCTTGCAGTGCTCTACATCTCTCACTACTACACGGGACAGGTTTTTTAGTCCAGTCCCCTGCACTGACGCAGGACTGCATATTAACTAGATCATACCTGACAGATGTATGTCTAACCTGTTCTTATAAACCTCTAGTGCTGGAGATTCCACAACCTCCTTAAGTAATTTGTTCCAGTGTTTAGTTACTTTGACAGAAATCTTCTCCTAATGTCCAACCTAGACCTTCCTGGATATAATTTAAGCCCATTGCTTCTTGTCCTGTCCTCAGTTGTTAAGGATAACAATTTATTACCCCCCTCTTGATAAGAATATTTGATGTACTTGACGACTATTAATGTCTCCCCCACTAAGTTTTCTCTTCTCTGGACCAAACAAGCCGAGTTTTTTCAATCTTCCCACACAGGTCTTGTTTTCTAGACCTTTCGTCATTTTTGTTGCTCTTCTCTGGACTTTCTCCATTTCCCTACATCCTTCCTGAAATGGTGTGTCCAAAACTGGACACAGTTCTCCAGTTGAAGTGAGGCCTTATCAGTGCTGTGTAGAGTGCTTGTGTCTTGCTTACAACACTTGCTGATACATACCATAATGATATTTTTTTGCAAGAGTGTTACATTGTTGACCCATATTTAGTTTGTGATCCATTGTAACCCCAGATCATTTTCTGCACTACTCTTTCCTAGGCAGTTCCCATTCGCATTTGCACAATTGATTATTCCTCCTGTCGTACTTTATTTCATCCTATTTAATTCTGATAATTTTTCCAGTATGTCCAGAGCATTTTGAGTTCTAATCCTGTCCTCCAAAGTGCTTGCAACCCCTCCCCCTTGGTGTTGGTCACAAACTTTATGGCTGCGTCTAGACTGGCAAGATTTTGCGCAAAAGCGGCCGCTTTTGTGCAAAAACTTGCCAGCTGTCTACACTGGCCGCTTGAATTTGTGCAAGAGCACTGACTTTGTAATGTACAAAATCAGTGCTTCTTGCACAAATACTATGATGCTCCCGCTCAGGCATAAGCCCTCTTGCGCAAATGTATTTGCGCAAGAGGGCCAGTGTAGACAGGCATCTTAATGTTTTGCGCAAAAAAGCCCCGATGGCAAAAATGGCGATCAGGGCTTTCTTGCGCAAAATCGTGTCTAGACTGGCCACGGATGCTTTTGCGCAAAAGCACTTTTTGCGCAAAAGCATCCGTGCCAATCTAGACGCTCTTTTCCTCAAATGCTTTTAACGGAAAAACTTTTCCGTTAAAAGCATTTGCGGAAAATCATGCCAGTCTAGACGCAGCCCTTAAAGCACTCTATGCCATTAGCCAGTGAATATCCAAAGGGAGTGTATAGAAATAAAATATCCCATTGATCTATGATAGTTACATGGTTCCCATCACCACATTATCTGGGTGCCTTACACTGTTTAACAGATTTAGTCCCACATACCCCTGTGATGCAGAGCAGTGCGATGGTCCCCGTTTACAGATGGGGAATGGAGACACAGAGGGTGTGCCCACACTACAGTTAAGCACACAGGGCTGACCCGTGTCAGCCGACTTGGGCTTAGGCTAAGGAACCGCCGTACAGATGTTCAAGTCAGGGCTGGTGCCTGAGCTCTGGGCCTTTCCCCTTTGCAGGGTCCCAGAGCTTGGCTTCCAGCTAAGGGTTACACCATAATCACAAAGCCCCATAGCCTGAGCCCAAGTCAGCAGTTTGGGCCAGTTGTATAGATGCACCCAGAAAGATTAAATGACTTGCTGATGGTCACATGGGAAGTCTGAGAATTGAATTCTCTGTGGAGCATAGAACTGAACCCAGATGTCCCAGGTCCTTGGTTAGTGTCCCATCCACTGGGCTCTCTTTCCTCACTGCTGGAATAGAGTTAGTTCCCCTCCTAGTAACTGGTGTTAAAATTAAGACGTACAGTTTGTCACAGCTACAGCCATAAGGGTGCAGGAGATATCACCTTCACTGCCTTTCAGCACCTCCATTGCTGGGATTTAAGAAATACTTTAGAAGTTGCCTTGGGAAATGATCCATTCTGTTCTCCTTTCACAGATCCCAGAACAACAGATCGGCCAGGATGTACAGAACAGGTATCGCAACCCCCCAGTTTGGGACTCACACTTCAGCCTTTCCAATGCCCTTTGTCAGTCCCCTGAGTGACTATTGCTGTTCCCTTTCAAGTATTAGGCCTGGCCCACTTTGCCACGTGTCCACATGCTCCCAGCTTAGAGTCATGGGCCTTCTAGAGAGCAGCGTGTGCCTCATCAGACATGGGCCTGTAAGGAGCTATGACCCAGCCTCAGCCACCTCTTGCCACCAGTGCAGCACTGAGGATCATAGACTCCCATGGCTTGCAGAGACCTCAGGAGTCATAGGCCACGTCTACGCTACACCCTCTGTCGGCAGAGGGATGTAAATAAAAGCACTTTGAAAGTGCAAATGAAGCAGGGATTTAAATATCCTGTGCTTCATTTGCATAATCACATTCTGGCACTGTTTTGATCAAGCGCCATTTCAAAACTGAAACCACAGCTTAGATGCAGTTCTGCTGACAGCGAGGTGATTTTTCGACAGCTCCTGTACTCCTCGCTCAGAGCCTTCCGCTGGCTCCCATCAGCCCCCATGCTAGAGTCAGGGGACAGCACCACACTTGGCTCTGAGAGGGCACAGTGCCCGGTCCCAGTCAAACACCTCATGTAAAGGGCATGGCATTGGCCAGTTTCCCAAGGCATGGTCATGGTTCTGCTCCCTGAACTTCTGGTATTCACTCTTCAGGGTCTAACTATGCTCCCTGCACTAGTCATCTGTCTGGACCAGGTGTCTGCAACCTTGCTGAAGCAGCATGCCAAGGTTTAACTCTCCTGTGCCCTGAGCTGTGCCACTCTCCTGGGAGGGGCTCTCTCCACTGTGCACCTGCTTGGGATCCTGCCCTGGGCTCTCCTCTGGCTTTTCCTATGGGGAGAGGAGGGGCAGTCCAATGTGGTGTGGAGCCTGTCCTGCCCCCCCCCAAGACATTTCACAGACTTCAGGGGGCATTGGCTTGCCCCTGCTGCCCCTTACTCGCATTGTTTTTTATGACACATGCCCCTTCAGAGGGACCTGGCCCATGCTAGGACCATCTTGCTCTGGTGGGAACACTTTTTCCCCTTCTGCTCCCCCAGCCCTGGTATTTCACTGAGGGCACAGTGCCCTTGGTCCCAACTCCCCTGTGACCCAAAGCCCAGGCAGAGGAGGGTGGGACTCAAACATACCCCGTGCTCCGGAGGCTGATGTCTTATACCCTAGGCCACTGGAGAACCCACCCCATCTCCCTGACCATCAGCAGGTGCCACTGACAACTCTAAACCTGGGGCAGCTGGTGTTGGTTCCCCTGGCATTCCTGGAGCAGACAGAGGGACTCAAACACCAAACCCTGTGCTCCCCAGGCTGATGATGTATCCCCTAGGCCACTGGAGAACCCACCCAACCAACCTCCCTGCTTTAAGCAGGTGCTTTATGCCTTCCTAATGCAGGATCCAGCTCCATCCCTCAGGCAACTGGTTTTGTCTTCTTGGAGGAGGGGGGGGGGGGACTCAAACCCACCCCCTTGTACTCAAGGGGCTGATGTGCTATCCCTAGGCCACTGAAGGACTTGCCCCACCTCTCTGATTTCCTGAGTGTTTGCCTTGGGGCTGACACTCAATCCAGGCGCCTTTCTGTGAGCATCCTGCCAAAGGGGCAAAGAGGGCAGGAGAGACGGAGGTGTAATGAGTTTTGTCTCCGCCCCTCTCAACCTCTTTAGTGCTTGACTGGAAAGCGAGAGGAGGAGGGGCGTTTTTTTCATGCTCTCTGGAGGAGAGACAGAAGTGAGTGGAATATCCCAGGAGCTCCCAGTCAGCGGATCCTGGCTCAGCCCCATTCTCGGAGGTGGTCCTGGGATAGAAAGGGGGAGGGAGTTAAGGCCTGAGCCTATGTTTCAGCCTGAGCTTACACTGCAATATAGAGCAGGAGACCCAATCTGTCACAGTTATAGGGTTATTTGGCTATTACTTTTGCATCCCCCTGGCTAGTGCTTTATCTTAGGTCTATTTCATGCTGTCGTTACTCAGTAACCACTCAAGTAACTTTGCACCCAAGTGTACAAGAAAACATGAAGTTAAAAACCAGTGTAAAGTCATTTTGGAATGTTAATGACATTTCAAACAAAATGCTGTTTACATCTAAAGCAGCAGATTTGTCCATTTCCCCCCGTCAAATGCAAAATCAGAGAGAAAGAAAGGAGCTGCTCTTTTGCTCTTTTGCTAGTTGGTCGGTAGGCGGGTGGTTGCAGGCTAGGGCAGGCAGTCTCTGCTTCCAATGAGGTCAGAATGGAAAGTTTGGGTTAGAGGTGCAGTTCCACTGTTGATCTAAATGTCCCCTCCTCTCCCCCAATAGCAGGAGCCAGCTTCAGGGGAACATGGAAAACCAAATCTGTGACTAGCTAAGATGTGTTGGTAACATCTAAGAAATCCCATTGCCAAGGTTGAAAAGGCTGGATTCCTGTAACTTGGAGTGGAAAATGGTGGGGCGAGGGGGAGTCAATAGAAAGATGAATCCTTGTTCCCTTTTGCTTTCTTTGTGTTGTAATTCACAATCCATGAAAAACAATTTGTGCTGCTCACAATTGTTCTTCTGGAGGCCTTCTGACCCAAATAGTCTTCTTGTGAAACCGGGGAACTTGGCTTTGAAAACTGGACTCTTGTTCATTTTGTGTAGGTTGGCTCAAAATTCATCCAAGATGGGTGCATCCAGTAGGCCCTGTTGAGACAATCAGTCTGTGTAAATTGCCGGAGTTAAAGGCACTTGCGAAGCCCCTGGGCTGGTTGCATAGATGTGGCCTCCAGTGCACTAGGCATTAATACGCCTGTCTCTTGTTTCTGTCACAGCGCCACTGCCTCTCTGCTATTGTACCACAGGGTGAATCCCAACGCCAGGCCAAGTAAGTGACAGTCATTGATTGGTTGTAAGTTGCTGCCAAGGACGAGCCCAGCCCACGTACTAAGTGGGGAAACTTGCTCCCAGCCCCTGGATTGGCAAGTGAGAGACAGAGCTGCTGCAGCTGGCTGCAGGAGGAGGGTCAGGGACAGGTCCATGCTGTCAATGTGAGGACAGGGCCCATGGAAGCGATAGCCCTGGGGCCGGGGCTGGAAGCGGGAGGTACAACCTTGTGTTTTATTTAATGTGCTGGGACACCCCCGTGGCTTTGTCTCTCATGGCTACCGCTTCAAAGTCACCTTTGCCGCTTGTTCAAATGCAGGGTTTCTAGATGGGGGCAGGACGAGGCCCCCTAACAATCAGCAGTAGAGAGCCAGCAAGCCCTGTGCTGTCTTTTATCCCCCAGAGGAGAACCTGGCGAGGGAAGGGCACATGGGCAGCCGCTAGTGACTAAATAAACAGCTGCTTCACTCAGCACAAGTGTTCCAAAACGTTTGCAGGTTTTATCTGAGAGTGAAACAAAACTGCCGGTTCCAACAGATAGCAAAGAGCAGGGTGACTAGAGAGACCCCCTCGCCCCATCAAACGAATGCTGCAGCACTGGTAGCATCCCCACTACCACTTCTTTAAAGGCACTCTGGGAATTTCCGCTGCCTCCACAGATCTTATGCCCTTTGAGATCATGCCTGGGCAAGCCATGTGCATGCCAAAGCACTTCTGTGGCATACCAAAGGCACGCCTACCAGCATGTCTTAGCAATATGGCCTAATGTGGCCTATAGGCCTTGTGCTTCAGCCCTGCTCATTTAGATACATAATGCACGATTCTTCTCACACCATACTGATATCCATCCATCTATCCCCATATACCCCTGTATCTATCAATCTCTCTATCTATCTCCATCCATCTCCATCCCCCACTTGTCTCTGGGGTTGTTTGGGAGATGCCATCCAATCCTGAACTTCAAAGCAGCTTGTCCCCAGCACAGGCCAGAACAGGGGTGGGCAAGATCCGGCCCATGAACCAGATCTAGCCTTCAGCCGTTGGGTTTGACTCATGGACCTTCTTGCCAAGACCCAGAGACTGCTCAAAACATCTGGTGGCTCCCCTGCCAGGGGCGTGTGGCACCTAGAGGAAGGTGCCAGCTGTTTTGAGCAGTGAGGTGCGTCCCTGGCAGAGGGCAGGGGTGGGGGAGAGACTTGGTGACTCTCCTCCCCCCCAAGTCCCATTTAGCCTGGGAGCAGAGGAATGTGCAAACTCGCCCTCCTCCCCCAAGGGGCGCGTGATCCCGAGTGGCACATTGGGGGAACCTCCTTGGGCAGCCTGGAGCTGCTGCAGGACGGAGCCTCCCTCGACACTCTGATGGGCTGTTGGCTGGGAGCTGCCTCAGGTAAGTGACTCCTGGCCAGAGCCTACCTCTGGCACCCCAGCCCCTCCCACTTCCCAACTCCAGGTCACCACCCCCTCACCGCCCAAATCCTCTGTAAACAAATCACACCCCGGGTCACAGCTCCCTCCCTACACCCCCTGTCACACTCCTCCCCCGGTCAAAATTCACTCCTGCAACTGTACTGCCTCCCAGACTCTGCACCCCAATCTCCTGCACCAGGTCACAGCCTTCTACTTCACCCAAACTCCCTCAGACCTCACAGCCTGTCCCGCACCCTAGTCCCCTGTATTGAGCTCCCTTTTGCACCAGACCTCTGTCCCAAACCCCGCAATCCCCTCCCAGAGAGAAGTGCAGCCCTTGCTCACTTTCCAAAATCTTGCAGTGCCCCCTCATCAAAAATTATTACCCACCTCTGCCCTAGCGAGACAGAGAGTGGGACGCACCAAGGCACCAGCAGGCTGTGCACTCACGCCCGTATCCCTCAGGTCTCTGGTCCAGGGCCCTCTCCCTGTGCTGCTCTCCAAACTAGGTCCTGGTCTCCACCTCTCTCCACTCTGCAAGCCCTGCTCTGGGTGTAACCGTAGCACTTCGAGACAGTGTCCGTTCACGGCATCCGTGCTGCAGGTCCCAGTGTGTGTGGGGGAAAGCTGTTGTCCCCTCAGGCCTGTTTCTTTCTCATTGAATCTCGGGGATCCCTGTGGGGCCACGTGGCGATGAGAAAGGAGGACCAGTCCCTGGGGATCCGTCCAGCCAAGGCTTCTCCCCAGCATGTGGAGTTGTGACGGGTTTGGGGGCAGAGAACACGCCCATGGAAGTGACGGAACCACCAGTTTCCAGCCCTCGGGCAACCACATTTGACTCCAGAGAAGGTACCGAGGTGTCCCAGCCGAGCTCTCCCTTCCCACATCTCGGGCTGGCCACCCCAACCCTGTGTGAGGCTGTGCGGGAGGGGAGATCCCACCCAGGACACGGGGCTGCATCATGTTCTCCTCTCCCAGTGAGACCCCGAGGGAGAGCCCTGTCTCTGGGGCATGTGGGAGATGCTACCCGACCCCTAACCTGAAAAGAGCTCGTGCTCCATTGGCTAGCAAGGGGGGACAACGTGACCTTGGGCCTGTCCCCACTTCCAGTGTTGCTTTGCAGGGACGGTGAGCTCTTGTTGTGACAGAATCCATTTCTCACTCCTGGCACTGATGCCGAGGGCTGTGTTTTATTTTCCTGTGTCAAACCTGAGCAAGAGGCCAGCCCAGCGTCGCACTGCCCCGATGCGACAGCAGTGCCCCAGGGCAAGCAGGTCTGGCTGCAGAGCTGGGAGTGCAGGGGCCGGAGGCCGGCTTGGTCAGAGGCCAAATGTCCAAGACACGGGCATCTGGATTATCAGGGGAAAGTGCAGGGAACTGGATTCTCTGTCTTCCTGGGGACTTGGACGGAGCTCCCGGCAGAGGGGGATTTTTTGACCCAATGTGTGGGCAGCAGAAAAACATACGAGTGATCAGAGGTCCTGTGACATAGATAAAGAGGGCAGGGATCAGCCACATTCCTCACAATATAACACTTCCAGTGTCTGTGTGAGGAAAAGTGTCTCTTAGCAGGGGACGGCAAGCGTCCGATAGTGAGGGGTTTGGAAAAGTTTCAGGCAGGCAGGAAAAGACACTGGCAAGAGAAACGTCACTGGCGATTGTGTTCTCGTGGGAACTTCAACGTCCCAGCTGTAGACTGGTAACCCAATGCGACCATTACTGGTGCAGGTTGTACTTCCCTCAACTAGGGCTCTCTGCTCTGGCAACCGCTGTGGTCCCGCAGGAGCATGGATGTTCCTGGAGCACAGAGCCCAGTGCCAGGGAGGTCTGGCCGCACGGCCGGGAACGCAGCAGGGGATCCAGCACCTTCCTTTGTTCCCTTGGTGGGTGGGGAGGGGACAGCCTGGTGGGAAGCTGCTTGGTGCGGCCGGGAACCCTTGCAGGGTCAGTGGAAGCTTGGGAGCTGCAGCCAGGTTGATGGCAGGGGGGCCAGAGCTGGATCCTGAGCCTGAACCCAGGGGTAGTGGGACCCAGCACAGGCCAGTACAGGGGTGGGAAAGATCCACCCTGGAAGCCGTTGGGTTTGACCCATGGCCCTTCCTGCCTAGACCCAGAGGCTGCTCAAAACATCTGGTGGCTTCTCCCCAAACAGGGGCGCGTGGCACCTAGAGGGAACCGCCTGCCATTTTGAGCAGTGAGGTGCGTCCCTGGCAGAGGGCGGGGGTGGTTGAGAGACTTGGTGACTCCCCTCCCCCCAAGTCCCATTTGTCCTGGGGGCAGAGGAATGTGCAAACTTGCCCTCCTCCCCCAAGGGGTGCACGGCCCCGAGTGGCACATTGGGGGAACCTCCTTGAGCAGCCTGGGGCTGCTGCAGGACAGAGTCTGCCTCAGGCACCCTGTTGGGCTTCTGGCTGGGAGCTGCCTCAGGTAAGTGACTCCTGGCCAGAGCCTGGCACCCCTGGCCCCTCCCACTTTCCAGGTCACCGCCCAAATCCTCTGCACACAATCCTACCCCGGGTCACAACTCCCTTCCAGCCCCTGTACCCCCTGCCACATTCCTCCTCCAGGTCAAAATTCACTCCTGCACCCCTACAGCCTCCCAGGCCCTGCACTCCAGTCTTCTGCCCCAGGTCACAGCCTCCTACTTCACCCAAACTCCCTCTCAGACCCCACAGCCTGTCCTGTACCACATTCTCCTACCTCGAGCTCCTTTCTGCATCCAACCTCCATCCCAAACCCCACAACCCCATCCCTCCCCAGTAAGAAGAGCAGCCCTTGACCACTTTCCAAAATCTTGCAGTGCCCCCGCATCAAAAATTATTGCCCACCCCTGCCCTAGAGACCGGAAGTGGGATGCACCAAGGCACCAGCAGGCTGTGCGCTCACGCCCGTATCCCTCAGGTCTCTGATCCAGGGCCCTCCCTCTGCGCCGCTCTCCAAACTAGGTCCCGGTCTCTACCTCTCTGCACTCTGCAAGCCCTGCTCTGGGTGTAACCGTAGCACTAGGAGACAGTGTCCATTCACGGCATCCATGCGGCAGGTTCCAGTGTGCGTGGGGGAAAGCTGCCATCCCCTCAGGCCTGTTTCTGTCTCATTGAATCTCAGGGATATCTGAGGGGCAGTGCGGTGATGGGAATGGGAGACCAGTCCCTGGGAATCCATCCATCCAAGACTCCTCCCCAGCATGTGGAGCTGCGACGGGTCTGTGGGCAGAGAACACGCGCATGGAAGTAAAGGACCCACCAGCTCCCAGATGTTGGTCACCCACATTTGACTCCGGAGAAGGTACCGAGGTGTCTCAGCCGAGCTCCCCCTTCCCACATCTCGGGCTGGCCACCCCAACCCTGTGTGAGGCTGTGCGGGAGGGGAGATCCCACCCAGGACACGGGGCTGCATCATGTTCTCCTCTGCCAGTGAGACCCCGAGGGAGAGCCCTGTCTCTGGGGCGTGTGGGAGATGCTACCCGACCCCTAACCTGAAAAGAGCTCGTGCTCCATTGGCTAGCAAGGGGGGGCAACGTGACCTTGGGCCTGTCCCCACTTCCAGTGTTGCTTTGCAGGGACGGTGAGCTCTTGTTGTGACAGAATCCGTTTCTCACTCCTGGCACTGATGCCGAGGGCTGTGTTTTATTTTCCTGTGTCAAACCTGAGCAAGAGGCCAACCCAGCGTCGCACTGCCCCGATGCGACAGCAGTGCCCCAGGGCAGGCAGGTCTGGCTGCAGAGCTGGGAGTGCAGGGGCCAGAGGCCGGCTTGGTCAGAGGCCAAACATCCAAGACACGGGCACCTGGATTATCAGGGGACGGAGCTCCCGGCAGAGGGGGATTTTTTGACCCAATGTGGGGGCAGCAGAAAAACACGCGAGTGATCAGAGGTCCCCCGGCATTGGTAGAGAGAGCAGGGATCAGCCACATTCCTCACAATATAACACTTCCAGTGTCTGTGTGAGGAAAAGCGTCTCTTAGCAGGGGACAGCGAGCGTCCATAGTGAGGGGTTTGGAAAAGTTTCAGGCAGGTAGGAAAAGACACTGGCAAGAGAAACGTCACTGGCAATTGTGTTCTCGTGGGAACTTCAACGTCCCAGCTGTAGACTGGTAACCCAACGCGACCATTACTGGTGCAGGTTGTACCTCCCTCACTAGGGCTCTCTGCTCTGGCAACCGCTGTAGTCCTGCAGGAACATGGATGTTCCTGGAGCACAGAGCCCAGTGCCAGGGAGGTCTGGCCGCACGGCCGGGAACGCAGCAGGGGATCCAGCACCTTCCTTTGCGCTCATGAAGGGCAAGTCATGCCTGACCAATCTGATCAGCTTCTATGATGAGGTAACTGGCTCTGTGGACATGGGGAAGTCAGTGGATGTGATATACCTTGATTTTAGCAAAGCCTTTGATATGGTCTCCCACAATATTCTTGCCAGCAAGTTAAGGGAATGTGGATTGGATAAATGGACAGTAAGATGGATAGAAAGCTGGCTGAAAGGTCGGGCCCAGCGGGTAGTGATCAATGGCTCGATCTCAGGTTGGCGGTCGGTTTCTAGCGGAGTGCCCCAAGGTTCCGTTCTAGGACCGGTTTTGTTCAACATCTTTATTAATGACCTAGATGAGGGGATGGATTGCACTTTCAGCAAGTTTGCGGATGACACTAAGCTAGGGGGAGAGGTCAGGGATAGGGTCCAGAGTAACTTAGACAAATTGGAGGATTGGGCCACAAGAAATCTGATGAAGTTCAACAAGGACAAGTGTAGAGTCCTGCACTTGGGATGGAAGAATCCAAGCATTGTTACAGGCTGGGGACCGACTGGCTATGTAGCAGTTCTGCAGAAAAGGACCTGGGGATTACAGTGGACGAGAAGCTGGATATGAGTCAACAGTGTGCCCTTGTAGCCAAGAAGGCTAATGGCATATTAGGTTGCATTAAGAGGAGCATTGCCAATCGATCCAGAGATGTGATTATTCCTCTTTACTCGGCTCTGGTGAGGCCACATCTGGAGTATTGTGTCCAGTTCTGGGCCCCCAGTTACAGGAAGGATGTGGATGCATTGGAGAGGGTCCAGCGGAGGGCAACCAAAATGATTAGGGGGCTGGAGCATATGACCTACGAGGAAAGGCTGAGGGAGTTGGGTCTATTTAGTCTGCAGAAGAGCAGAGTGAGGGGGGATTTGATAGCAGCCTTCAACTTCCTGAAGGGAGGTTCCAAAGAGGCTGGAGAAAGGCTGTTCACAGTAGTGACGGATGGCAGAACAAGGAGCAATGGTCTCAAGTTGTGATGGGAGAGGTCCAGTTTGGATATTAGGAAAAACTATTTCCCTAGGAGGGTGGTGAAGCACTGGAATGGATTACCTAGGGAAGTAGTGGAGTCTCCATCCCTAGAGGTGTTTAAGTCTCGACTTGACAAAGCCCTGGCTGGGTTGATTTCAGGGCCGGTCTTAGGCCGATTCGACCGATTCAGTCGAATCGGGCCCCGCACCTAAGGGGGCCCCACGCCCCTGAACCCGGAAGTGCCGGCCAGTTATAGAGCCGGGGGCCCTGCTCCACCAATATGTGGAGCTGGGTCTCTCCCCCGGCTCTGCGTGGAGCGGGACCCAGCCCCCCCACCCGCCGGCCCCCGCGCGTTCTCCCACCCCGTCTCTACCACGCACGGGAAGCGCGGCTCCCCCTCGCCGCCTGCTGCTGCCATGTGCAGCGTTGCAGGTGGGCAGGGCCCGGGCCATGATGTCACGTCACAGCCCAGGATTTTAAAACTCCTCGGAGGCATGCTGCATAGCTGCCTCCGGGGCCTGAGTGCTAGGGTTGCCTGCCAGGTAAACCCCGCTGAAAAAAATGGACACGCTTGTCCCGGGGGGGGAGGGAGGACCAGCCAGGAGAGGGGCGGGAAGCAGACCTGGCGGGGTGAGGGGTGTGCGGGGGCCACGGGACTGGCCAGCAGGAAGAGGGGGGCGGGAAGCAGGGCTGGGGAGGATGAGGGGCTGGAGGGGAGGATGGGGGGCCCAGAGGAAGGGGGGCAGGAAGTAGAGCTGGCGGGGGGGGTATCCGGGGGCCACGGGGCTGGCCGGCGGGAAGCAGAGCTGGGGGAGCGTGTCCGGGGGCCGCGGGCTGACCAGCGGGAAGCAGAGCTGGGGGGCGGTGTCCAGGGGCCGCGGGCTGGACGGCGGGAAGCAGAGCTGGGGGGGTAGAGATCGGGGGCCATGGGGCTGGAGGGGAAGATGGGGGGGCAGAGGAAGGGGGGCGGGAAGCAGACCTGGCGGGGGGGGAGGGGTGCAGCCACTGGCCACAGCCAGAGTCCTTCCGGCCACGCCCCCGGCAGGCGCTCCCTTTACTTGCCAGCAGAAGTCGGGCGGGGGCGGGGGCGGGGACGGGGGCGGGGGCGGGGCTGGGAGTCACTCCCCCCACCCAGCTTCTGCTCACAACCAGAGGCTCCCAGCTGGGGGGCGGGGCCGCGATTGGTGCTGGGAGCCTCTGGTCCCATGCAAAAGCCGTGCGGGGGGTGGGGTGACTGGGATTCCCGGCCCCCACCCCTCCCCACCCCACCCCACCCCCGGCTTTTGCACGCAACCACAAGGCTCCCAAAGCCAATCGCGGCCCCGCCTCCCAGTCGCTCCCCTGCCCCCGCCAGGCTTCCGTCCGGCGCCCAGCTGGGAATTCAGAAAATACCGGACATTACACATGTCCGGTATTTTCTGAATTTTTCTACCGGACAGACAGTGCAAATACCGGACTGTCCAGTAGAAAACCGGACACCTGGCAACCCTACTGAGTGCAGACTCCGCCCCGCAACGTGGAAGGCAGAAGGTAGGGAAGGGGCTTGTGCGGTGGGGGAGGGGGAGGGGCTTGTGCGGTGGGCAAGGGGAAGGGGGCTTGGGCTTGTGCGGAGGGGAAGGGGCTTGTGCGGGGGGGAAGGGGAAGGAGAAGGGGCTTCTGTGGAGGGGGAGGGGTAAGAAAGGTGAAGGCACAAAGCGACAAATGCCAGGGGGCCAAGTGCAAACAATGAGGGAAAGGGCAGGAGGGGAGGTGTCAGTGGGAGGGGGGACAGGGTGATGCTAGGAGAGGAGAGGAGAGGAGAGGGTAAGGGCATTGAGGACTAGAGGGGGAGGGGAAGGTGCTGGGAGAAGGCTTGAAAGAAGGGGTGGGCATGAGGTGGGGATGGAGCAAGGTGGGGATGGAGCAAGTCATGTGAGAGGGCACAAAGGGGCAGGAGGGGAACGGGGCAGAGAGTGGTGAGGGGGTGGGCATCAGGGAAAAAGAGGGCAAAGGGGGCAGGGGCAGTGAGGGAAGGGGGAGGCACCAGGAGGGTGCAGGGCTAAGGGAAGGTGCAGGTGCCAGGGGATTCTGAGGTGAAGCAGAAGGGCAGACACCTGCAGGAGAGGGACCAGCACCAGAGGAGAGAGGCAGGGCAGGTGTGTAGATGGAGGTGTTAGAAGAGGGGATGAGGAGGGGTAGCTCACTTGATCAGAGTGAGGCTACTGGAGGAGTGGGCACAGGGGGGGGAAAGAAGGGCTGATGGAGGGGGGCAGGTCTCAGGAGGGCTGAGGGCAGTGAGAAGGGCAGGAGTCAGGACAGTAGAGGAGGGTGAGGAGTTGGGGGCAGCAGGCACCAGGGGAGCTGATGGAGCAAGGAGAGGAGACATGGCAGCAGAGAGAAAAGGTAGAATTAAAAATATTTATTAATAACTTGGTATGCTGCCCACGGCCAGTTTGTTTGAGCCCCGCTGTGCAGTTTGGGTTTATGTTGGGATCAACACGTGGCCGGCAAGAGGGAGCCAAAACAAAAAAGTAGTCAGTGTAATGATCTTCTGTTGATATGCATTTTAGTAGTTAAATTCTTGGACTGTCATTGCTCATGAAAAGTGCTGTCATGTGGGTAGAAATCGGGTAAATATTGCATTTTATTACTATCAGCAGAACTGACTTAAATGGGGCCTGTGTGTTGTGTAGTTTTGCCTTAATCTTTGTATTCATGCCTGTCAGTGTGAGAGAAGCTATTTGTATATATTTGCTTGCATATGCAACCATACTTAAGTTGAGGCCCTCAGCATGTTCTGTAAGTATCAGTGTGGCCTCTGGGGCTTCCAAAGTTGAGTTGCCCTAGCTCATCCCTTTTTCCAAATTTTTCCTTTGCCCCCGGGTGCATAACATCCTCGCTACGCCTCTGGTGGCACATCCAAACAAGCCACATGAACTCAGTACAGGTGCACAACACAAAATCCATTCTGCTCATGGGAGGAAACTCTTAGGCTATGTCTACACTGGCAGCTTCTTGCACAAGGGTTCTTGTGCAAGAAGTCTTGCGCAAGAACACGTCCACACTGCCCTGTGCGAGCTGTGCTTTTGCGCAAGAGCATCCATGGCAGTGTGGATGCTCTCTTGAGCAAGAAAGCTCCAATGGCCATTTTAGCCATAGAGGTTTCTTGCACAAGAAATCCCTGCCGAGCATCCACACTGCCCTCCACGTTCAAAATTGCAAATGAAGCCCGGGATTTAAATATCCCGGGTTTTATTTGCATGTTCCCGTCCGGTCGCCATTTTTAAATTCCGCTAGTCTGAAGTAGCTGCCCGCGGCTACACGCAGCAGTGAAACGGTAATTCGAACTAAGTCCTTAGTTCGAATTAACTGTTACTCCATATCCCGGGCTTCATTTGCAATTTTGAATGCCTACATTAGCCTCCCTAGTTTGAACTAGGGGGCTAGTGTAGACATACCCTTAGAAAAGAGCATAGTTCTTGCGCAAGACACCCTCTCTTACCACGCCATCCTTGCGCAAGAGCAGGCTGGCAGTGTGGTTGCTCTGTGGGTTCTTGCGCAAGAACAGCTGTACTTGCGTAAGAAGCCGCGAGTGTAGACATAGCCTTAGAAGGAACACTTCCCCCAGCTCTCTGCCCCCGAGTTAATGTCACACACGTTGGGTTAATGCAACTGCAGGATAGTTGCATGAGGGGGGTTTGGTGGGGGCCAAACTAATCCCTGTTGGTAGGAGGATGGTGGGAAAAGTCCTTCGAGAGGGGTGACATGACACCTTTTACTTCTGGTCGTGTGTCCATCTTGCCCCGAGTGTGTTGCCTCCAGAGGCGTGGCTAATGGGGGTCAGGAGGCATGGCTAATGGGGGTCAGGGCGTGGTTAACAGGGGTCAGGGGGTATGGCTAATGGGGCATACAAATCTGCCGGAGGATGTGTGTGTGTGTGTGTGTGTGTGTGTGTGTGTGTGTGTGTGGTTTATTTATTTATTTATTTAGTGCTCAACCAAAATTGCTGTGGGGCCCCGTTGAAATGGTTCGAATTGGGCCCCGCACTTCCTAAAGCTGGCCCTGGTTGATTTAGTTGGGATTGGTCCTACCTTGCACAGGGGGCTGAACTTGATGGCCTTCTAAGGTCTCTTCCAGCTCTATGATTCTATGAGGAAGCCGCGTGGTGCAGCCGGGAACCCCTGCAGAGCCAGCAGCAGCTGGGGAGTTCCAGCCAGGCTGGTGGCAGGCGGGGCTGGACCTGGAGCCTGAGCCTGAATTCAGGGGCAGTAGGGCCCAGCACAAGCCAGTGCAAGAGTGAGCCATGCTGCAGGTCGCAGTGTGCAGTGGAGGGAAGCTGCCGTCCCCTCAGGGCTGTTTCTTTCTCATTGAATCTCAGGGATATCTGAGGGGACGTGCGGCGATGGGAATGGGGGACCAGTCCCTGGGGATCCATCCAGCCAAGGATCCTCCCCAGCGTGTGGAGCTGTGACGGGTTTGTGGGCAGAGAACATGTCCTTGGGAGTGACTGAACCACCAGCTCCCAGCCGTTGGTCACCCACATTTGACTCCAGAGAAGGTACCGAGGTGTCCCAGCCAAGCTCCCCCTTCCCACATCCCGGGCTGGCCACCCCAACCCTGAGGGAGGGGAGATCCCACCCAGGTCATGGGGTTGCATCATGTTCTCCTCTGCCAGTGAGACCCCGAGGGAGAGCCCTGTCTCTGGGGGCGTTTGGGAGATGCTGCCCGACCCCTAACCTGAAAGCAGCTCGTGCTCCATTGGCTAGCAACAGGGGGTGATGTTGCTTTACAGGGAACGTGAGCTCTTGTTGGGTGCAGCATAAATATACACAAGTGATCAGTGGTCCCACAGCATCAGTAAAGAGGGCAGGCACTCAGCTCTGTGGCTGAGTTCAATTTTCATAAGTGCCCGTTTGTTAAGAATACACTCTGATAGTCTCAGGTCTCTGAAGCAGGGTTCCCTCTAAGCTGAGCACTTGGGTGGCTGCCCAGAAGAAATTCAAATGCTGCCCAGCTAATTAGCAAAGCACCCATGGCTAGCAGCAGTCAGCAGCATGTGTTTCTAATGGTGCTGAACATCTGAACATGCACTGGTGCACAGATCAAAATTTATTCCACATATGGATGGAAAAATGATTGAGGGAACACTGGCAAGGAGGTACGTCCTCTAGGATTTGGAGGTTAATAAGGGAACCATCCCTCAGGCTTTACATAAGTCTGGTTCCTGCGATGTGGCAACCCAAAAGTCAAACAGAAGGTTCAATAGATTTCTGGGAGCCCATAACGATCCCTCCTGATTTAGGAACCTGATCCCCTTGAAGCCTGGGAATCTCATGAGCTGTGCTTAAATCAGCTCAAACTAGACCAAGGCGGCATCTGGTGGGAGCTGTGGGGCACTGGCTGGGTGCAGCTGAGGGTGAAGGGAGACGTGTTCCCCAAATGTTAACATCCCAGAAGAGGGAAGTGTTGGGGCTTTTCTTTCTCAACCCAGCTAGAGCCTCATCTACCCAGCGCGTTGTCCCCGCTGATAAGGGAGCGTTGCTGGGTCACCGCTCTGGCCAGTCACTTTCTGATTGTTTCCGTCCTTTTATAAATCAGCCGACCAAGCAAACTGGATGTGAAATAGATTTTCTCTGGTTCCAGGCGGATACGTGGGGCTGCGTAACCAGGGTTCCACCTGCTACTTAAACAGCCTGCTGCAGTGTCTCTTCTTCACCCCAGAGCTCAGAGACGCCATCCTCCGGTGAGGGCTTTCACAGTGAGCCAGGCTGGGCAATGATTTGGAAAGTGGTTGAGGGCTGCACTCTTCCATGGTATTAATGGAGGAGGTGCAGGGTCTGGGATGGAGGTTGGGTGCAGAAGGGAGCTTGGAGTGGGAGTTTGTGGTGCAGGAGAGGATGTGGGGTTGCCAGGTCTGGGAAGGAGGAGTTTGGGTGCAGGACAGGATTATGAGTTGGGGAATGATTATAGGAGGGTGTGTAGGTTCCGGGAAGGAGTTGTGACCGGGGCAGGGGTGCAGGAAGGGGTGCAGAGGATTTGGGTGGTGACCTAGGGCCGGGGGTTGGAGTGTAGGATGGGGTGTGGTGCCAGATGCAGGTTCTGGCCAGGAGGTACTTACTGTAGGCAGGCTCCCTGTGTGCTGCAGTCCACACCAGTCAATGTGATCAGCAGCTGGGGCCACTGAGTGTGTCTCTGTGCAGTGTACCCCTTGGATGGAGGGTGTAGTGGGTCTCCATGTGCTGCCCACACCAGCAAGTTCTGCCCCTGCAGCTCCCATTGGCCAGGTTCTGGTCAATGGGAGCTTTGAGGATAGCACTTGGAGCAGGGCTAAGGTGTGGAGGTCTCCCCTGTCCCACAAGGGGTGCACACGCATGCTGTCTGCATCAGCTGGCCACTTTGAGTGCCATGTGGGGCCACAGAAACCAGGACCCTGATGGCCCCATTGGGCTGCGACAGGCCAGATCCACATGGGCCTTATTTTGCCCACCCAGTAATAAAGCTTGGACTTACATCAGCAGCAATGCACAAGACCTGGGGTTCAGCTGAGCAGCTGCCTGGGTCACATCCTAAGACCGATTATAGGACACAAGCATTGAGATGACAAGGAGAGGGCAGAACTGTGCAGGAGAAAGGGGAAGGAGACTGCTGGCTGCAGGGTGCAAGAGGGAGTGAAAAGAGAAGAGGTAGGAGCCTACAGGTAGTGGAGGACAGAATCCTAGGGCTGGCAGAGACCTCAGGAGGTCATCAAGTCCAGCCCCCTGCCCAAAGCAGGACCAACCCCAACTAAATCATC
This sequence comes from Pelochelys cantorii, assembly GCA_032595735.1. Taxonomy (NCBI): domain Eukaryota; kingdom Metazoa; phylum Chordata; order Testudines; family Trionychidae; genus Pelochelys; species Pelochelys cantorii. The sequence goes on from CM064329.1 coordinate 5,222,989, forward strand.
CCAGCCAGGGCTTTGTCAAGCCGAGACTTAAAAACCTCTAGGGATGGAGATTCCACCCCCTCCCTAGGGAACCCATCCCAGTGCTTCACCCCATTCTAGTGAAATAGTTTTTCCTAATATCCAACCTAGATCTACCCCACTGTAACTTGAGACCATTGCACCTTGTTCTGCCATCCGTCACCACTGAGAACAGCCTCTCTCCAGCCTCTTTGGAACCTCCCTTCAGGAAGTTGAAGGCTACTATCAAATCCCCCCTCACTCTTCTCTTCTGCAGACTAAATAAGCCCAAATCCCTCAGCCTCTCCTCGTAGGTCATGTGCTCCAGCCCCCTCATCATTTTGGTTGCCCTCCACTGGACCCTCTCCAATGCATCCACATCCTTTCTATAGTGGGGTGTCCAGAACTGGACACAATACTCCAGATGTGGCCTCCCTAGTGCTGATTAAAGGGGAATAATCACTTCCCTGGATCTGCTGGCAATGCTCCTCCTAATGCACCCTAATACGCCATTAGCCTTCTTGGCTACAAGGGCACACTGTTGACTCATATCCAGCTTCTCGTCCACTGTAATCCCCAGGTCCTTTTCTGCAGAACTGCTGCTTAGCCAGTCGGTCCCCAGCCTGTAACAATGCTTGGGATTCTTCCGTCCCAAGGACAGGACTCTGCACTTGTCCTTGTTGAACCTCATCAGATTTCTTGTGGCCCAATCCTCCAATTTGTCTAAGTCACTCTGGACCCTGCCCCTCAAGCATATCTACCTCTCCCCCTAGCTTAGTGTCATCTGCAAACTTGCTGAGGGTGCAATCCATCCCCTCATCCAGGTCATTAATAAAGATGTTGAACAAAACTGGCTCTAGAACTGAACCTTGGGGCACTCCACTAGAAACTGACCGCCAACCTGACATCGAGTTGTTGATCACTGCCCGCTGGGCCTGACAATCCAGTCAGCTTTCCATCCACTGTAAAGTCCATTTATCCAATCCATACTGCCTTAATTTGCTAATAAGAATATTGTGGGAGACCATATCAAAAGCTTTGCTAAAGTCAAGGTATGTCACATCCACTGACTTCCCCATATCCACAGAGCCAGTTACCTCATCATAGAAGTTAATCAGATTGGTCAGGCCCTGTGTGAATCCATGTTGACTATTCCTGATCACTTTCCCCTCTGCCAAGTGCTTCAAAATGGATTCCTTGAGGATCTCCTCCATTATTTTTCTGGGGACTAAGGTAAGACTGACTGGTCTACAGTTTCCTGGATCGTCCTTCTTCCCTTTTTTTAAAGGTGGGCACTACATTTGCCTTTTTCCAGTCATCCTAGATTTCTCCCGATCTCCATGAGTTTTCAAAGATAATGGCCAAAGGGTCCTCAATGACTCTTGCCAACTCTCTCAGTACCCTCAGATGCATTAAATCCGGGCCCATGTCCCGCTTTTCTAAATAGTTCCTAACTTGTTCTTTCCCCACTGAGGGCTGCCCACCTCTTTCCCATACTGTTTTGCCTCGTGCATTAGTCTGAGAGCTGACCTTGTCCGTGAAGACAGAGGCAAAAAAAGCATTGAATGCTTCAGCTTTTCCTACATCATCTGTCACTAGGTTACCTCCCTCATCCAGTAAGGGCTACACCCCCTCTTTGATGACCCTCTTATTGCTAACATGCCTGTAGAAACCTTTCTTGTTACCCTTCACATCCCTTGCCAGCTGCAATTCCAATTGCACTTTCACCTTCCTGATAACTCCCCTGCATTCTCAAGCAATATATTTATACTCCTCCCTAGTCATCTGTCTAAGTTTCCACTTCTTATAAGCTTCCTTTTCGTGTTTAAGCTCACCAAGGATTTCCCTGGTAAGCCAATCTGGTTGCCTACTATATTTGCTTTTCTTGCTGAGCATCGGGACGATTTGTTCCTGCGCTTTCAATACGGCTTCTTTGAAATACTGACAGCTCTCCTGGACTCCTTTCCCCTCTCATCTCTGGGGGGCACCTTGATGTTATCCTGGAAAATGAGGCCAACTTCTAAGAATAGCTTCAGAGGACGTTCAAGCAATGTGGTGATCCTGTCCCGTGAGCTGGCAGAAATTCATACCCTCCCTCCTTGACCGAGCGACGTGCAGGGCATGGTGGCCCCTTTTCTAAGGGCAGGCTCCCAGAGGATGCAGCTCCATGCCAGGCAGGCACTGGTCTGCATAGCTGGACAATTTGGAAATCATCCTTCAAGATGCTGGAAGGGGGTTACATGGACTGGTCAGGTATCTGTTGGGAGCTCCCAGACTCATCCGATCTGTGGCAACTGGGCAGGGTTCAGAACAGTGAGGGAGAGGGCTGTGAAAACAGCCGTCGTGAACCACAGGTCAGACAGGACCCAGCTTGCCAGGGCTGGAGATAGGAGTCAGGGTCTCTAAGTTCCCCCTCTGAGGTTGGCTGCTGGATACATATTAGTGTTTCAGTGTCGCCTTTCTTCTGTACAACTGCCCAAACTGGAGAGGCCTCATCTCTCTTTCCTCTCCAGCCATCTTTAAATGAACACCTCTCTGGCTGGGACCTTGTGTCTGGGTAAGGAACTGGGGGGTAGAGGGTCTGGCCCAGCAATCACACGTGGGCTGGTGACCACAAGTCAAGGGCAGCCACTGGTGATAGCTACTAGGCTGGACTAAGGAGGAAAGAGCCAGTCGGGCTGGAGTCAGAGACGGGAGGTCAGAAAGTGGGGGAGGCCTGGACTCGCAGCAAGCCATCCATCCATGTGGTTGCCTGGACCACATTCTGGACAACCACCAGTGTTAAACAGTGAGCAAGGGCCAATCAGAAGGCTGCAGGGTGCTGTCACTCTGGCCCTCCAGGTGGTACTTCCTGCAGTGCCTCATCTCCACAATGCATCTGAGCTACAGCTCCCCGTGGCCTCCAGGTGTCAATATGGGAAGTCACCTCTCCCAGGCTCTAGTATGGCCTGTAACCTGAGTCTCTTCTGCCATCTCCGTGGCATCTGGGAAAGGGGATTTGTCACTTGGCTTCATTTCTGCGAGTTTTTGATAGAGGACAGGCTGAAGACTGACCTGTACCCAGCCAGAGTAGAAGTGGGAAGCTGGGTCAGAAATCCAGTCCCAAAGAAACCATCTCAGCACACCCTGAGAACAGACTGGTCACAGGAAAGGGTCAGAGCAGGTAACTCTTGTCACCACCTTACTCGGTCCCCTGTTGCCCTGTATCACCAAGCCAGAGACACCCCTCCACCAAGAGCTGAGAGGTGACTTCAGTCCGGTCTTTAATCTCTGGGTTTCCCCAAGTGGGCCACCCACAGGGCCCAGCCCAGGCCCCCAGAGGGATGGCTCGCTCCTGGAAGCAGCAGCAGCCATGTGACCGGAACCTGGATTCTCCCTGGAAGGCGGGTGATTAATGTTGTGTCTCTGTGATATTCTGTAGCTGTGATCATGTTGGTGGCTCCAGAATCGTGTGCCAGCTGAGAGAGCTGTTTGAACAACTGAAGAGGAAAAGGTCAGCACCTTCCACCAAAGGGATTACGAGCTGCCTTGGAGTGAGAAATGGTAAGTTGTTCCTCTGGAGTTCTGCCACACGGCCTGGTCACATTCCCAGTGATTTCTAGTGAACAGGAGACAGACGTTACCTCAGCAATGGCTCATTATTGATGCTGATCAGCAAAGGGGCTGGAAGTTCCCTTTTTACTGGGCCATTGGAAGCCTGTTTGTGTATCTGAATTGGGTATTTGGGCCTCTTCCGTTCATTTCTGTGGCTCCCCAGCGTGTTTACTTTGGGTCCCTTATTGGCTCCCCTGCCCCTCAGTCAGTGCAAGATGATTTCTCAGACCAGTATAAATGGTTCCCAGAATCCCATTTCTGCTCCATAACTTTCCCCTGCCCTCACTCTATGCAGCATCTCCTTCTTTCAATAAAACTTTATCAGATACATTTACTTCTGAAGATTTGCCATTGCAATGCTGACAGACGGAATCTAACACCCACCAGACTGACCCCCCATCACTCTCCTGTCAACTCTGATGCTCCGTCAGAATGAGTAAGGGGAGTGGACGGGAGAGTTTCCTCCATTGCCCCAGTGCAGTGAGGACCCCTTGGTGAGTAGAGCTAAGCCACATGAATTTGAGTTCTGCTGCTAACACAACACAGCTCATGTAGCTTCGATCAACCTGTGTGCACTAGACCTGCCCAGAGTCCCTGCTGAAAAGAAAACAGAAGTAATGGAAACTGAGGCAGAGAAGAGGGCCCTTGGGTGGATGAAGTAACGAGCCCCCCCCCCATCAGATGTTGATCATTCTGCTTTGTGTTGGCATAGTGCACCAGCAGCAGGACGTGGCAGAATATTTCCGGATTCTAATGGATAAAATCATTGAGGACAAACGGGATATTCAGCAGGTAACTCTTCTCTTTACAGGGTCTAAAGCTGAGGCTCTTTTTAGATCTTTACTTTCAAGAAAACCCTGCAGTTGCCACTGGAAAATCACGGAAGTGTCAGACATGTGTATGCACTCTGGATTTGGCCCCCTCTGCATATGCTTTAATTACTATACAGTCCTTAGGGACATGATCATGCACTGTATTACCCACAGATTCCCTGCTTCATGCAATGCACAGGGGCTTAGCTATTGATAGAGGTCTCAGCGGGCGCTCAGCTTTAAGTTAGTGAGTTAAATACATAAAATTATTACTTTTAAAGGTCCTTGGCATTGAATATTTCTGCACCTTCCAGTGCCCGTCAGCTTCTACCAATAGTGATTGATAAAATTCCACTTCTGAGGCAGGATCTTTTGCTTTAAAGAGTTGTGTGGCCACAGTGGAAATAGTAAAGCTGGTCCGTGGGTACGTTGCCCCTGAGCGACCGTCCATCCTCCAGAGGTGGCGCTGCTGGACAAACTGTGATGGGGAGAGGTCACAGACGACCCCTGTGGGGAGGCTTCCTGGGTTGCTGATACAGCCACTGCCATTCGCCTTCTTGCTTTCTGCAGCTCCTCACCACCCAGTCCTGCTGGGCCAGTGCCTCTGGTCTCCCCCAGCCAAAACACTGAGCTGAGATCCCTGCCTCCCTGAGGAGCAGCACAGACACTGAATCTCTAAAGGTCCAACAAAAATGTAGTTTTGGGCCCAGCTTCCAGGGATACCACTCCCCAAATGGGATCAAACCCCAAATGAATTATTTAGGTAAGCCTCCTGTAACAATGAAAGGGGGAATGCACATACTGGTAGCCCCCAGTAACAATTATTTACACTGGGCTTGATAGTAAGTAAAAGTGGTTTTATTAAGTACAAGCAGTAGGATTTAAGTGGTTTTAAGTGAGAACAGGCAGAGCAAACTAGATTACAAGCTCAAAATAATAGAAAATGCTTCGCTACTAAAACCACAGTACAAACTTATTACAAACTCACCCTGAAACTGGTCTTGTCCCAGCTAAGCCTTCAAACCAGGGAAATCTCCTCTTCCCTGAAGTCTATAGTTATCCTCCGGGGTATCTTCACTGTGTGTGATGGACTTCAGGAGTCCATGACCCGTATGACTGCCAGTGGTGAAAGCCGAAAGGAAGGCCCTGGAGACATGAAGTGTTCAACACCAAGACAAAAAACAGTTTTATGTGGAGATGTGATTGACTAGTCGACTATCCAATGAGCAAAAGCTTATCAGATAGCTGACACACTAGTCTATTAGTCACTTCCCCCCCTTGCTGCCTCTATCAGAGAAGCAGCAAAGGAGGGAGGAAAAGGAGGGGGTGCTTCAAAGCGGCAGCACCGCGTGGAGCCCTGGGTCAGCTGGGAACTCCCTGGTTAACTCCAGGCTCTATGCGGCGCTGCCACTTTGAAAAACCACAGGGAGCACGGGGTTTCAGTACCCCTTGAATCCCCTGCTGGCCCCCTGCTCTCTGCAGCGCTTTCGCCTTTGAAGTGTAGTAACAGCCCTAAGGCACCTTTATTGACTAAGTGAATAGTCGATGGAAATTGCACCAACTATTTGATTAGCCAATTAATCGACATTTTATGTCCCTAGTTGTATGGAATGTACAGTCAACACACAGACCAGGGAAGCTAGTTTAGGGCACAACAGACATGGGACGCTACAGCTTATACATACTGGGCATCAGCAAGAGCAGGTGGATTGGATCAGGAAAATTAAAAACAGCCTTGGAAGACACTGCACTCTGAACGGGATGATGGACAATGCTATGAGAGTGTTGCATCCCTTTGAGAGAAGGGGATGGAACATTCCCTGATTGAGTGGGAGTCTCTCAGCAGCAGATTTAGGAGAACCAGGCTGAAAGAGAGAGACGACACGATCACCCGGATTCAGTGCTTTGCTCCAACAAATGGGACAAATTCTACCTTTCAGTGCAGACGGAGTTAGAGAGTCCCCACACCATGTAGCATGTTGTGCATAGGATTAAGGCAGGCAACAACTTACATGCTTTTCATAAAGTCTGAACACGTCGTTATACATTCCATACCCACTCAAGCCATGAGAACACACAGAATAACCATGCTGGTTTTCAGCAATTCCTTTGTTGGCCAAAAGCTGGCAACTGGTTTGCCAGCATCACACCCCTCACTTATTATCTTTAGCAGTTTAGGGCTGCCTCTGTTCTTGCAGGCGACAAAAGACTGAAGCAACTTGGAAGTTGCTGGGGAAATGAATGAAAAGATGGAAGTTAAGGAAGTCACCCCTCGCCCGATAAAAGATGTTTTGGTGCCTTATCGGTCATACTGAATCTCTGTGGATTGCTAGAAACACTTCTAACCAGTCACTCTTTTCCTAGTTGTACAAGGTGGAAATGGTCCATTCCATCACTTGCCGCAGATGCAAGACGAAAGCTAGAATCGAGGAGACTCCTATTCTGAGTCTTACTCTCTCTCTCAAGAGCATTTCCACGAATGATGTTTTTTGTGTGGTAAGGAAAAGCTCCTGGCATTTGTTGAGTGATGTATCACAGCAGATCTGTTGATTACAATTAAACCTTAAATTGGAAGGCATTAATTTTCTGTTCACAGGCAAAAAAAGGGAGTGTGGGTTGCCATAGAAAGTACCCAAAAGTCACTTTTCTGGGTGTTGGGTGATCACGCCAGCCTTCCAGATCTATCAAAGGAGCCGGTGCAGATTTGTTGTGTTGTTTGGGGTTAATGAACAGGTTGTTTTGGTGACATAATGAGCTTTTCATTCTCATGGCAGTTTTCTTTGTGTTTTACATAAATCTCCACTCTGGGCCATTGCCCATTTTCAGGTCCTGTTGAAAGTAGTAAGGTATAGCTCATTACTAGCACACCAGGGATGATTACGCTGCCAGATTACTCTTACACTCTGTGGCTATGTCTACACTGCAGGTATTTGTTGGCAGAGAGTATGCTAATGAAGCGCTCATTAGCATTTGTCACGCTGTCATTTGCATTTTCTCTGCCGATGCTTTTTGCGCAAGAGGTTTTTGCGCCAAAGCAAACCATGTAGATGGGTCCATTTTGCACAAAAAACCCTTTTGCACAAGATCCTGTATACCTCCTTTTTGAGGCATAAGAGATCTTGCACAAAACAGACCCATCTACACTGTTTGTTTTTGCGAAAAAACCTCTTGCACAAAAAGCACTGGCAGAGAATATGCAAATAACAGCATGACAAATGCTAATGGGCAATTCATTAGCATACTTTCTGCCAACAAATACCTGCAGTGTAGACATAGCCTGTCTGAGCTAAGTCATGGTACATCTTTGAGTGATGGGACATTTTTCTTCCACTGTAAAACTGAACTCAAACTTAGAATGCATGTTCTCACCTTATGGACTGGGGTAAAAGCACATGGTATAGGCTCTGATCCTGCAATGACTTGGGCACATGCTTAACTTTAAGCATGAGAGTACTCATAGTGACCATAATACATTCTTAAAGTTAAGTATGCATGTAATTCTTGGTCTACACTACAAACTTTTGTCGGTATATCTATGTCACTCAGGGGGGTGGAAAATCCACACCCTTAATTGGTGTAGTTACACTGGCCCACCCCCCAGTGTAAACAGTGTTATGTTGACAGGGTGGCTTCACCGACTGATGTAGCTACTGCCTCTTTGCATCATGGAGTAGCCATGCCTATAGGAGAAGTTCTCCCATTGGTGTAGGTAGGACCTTCACTATGAGTTACAGCAGCATAGCACTGTAAGTGTAGAGAACGCCTAAGTCTTTGCAGAACTGGGGCAAAATTCATGGTTCCCTAAAACTAACTAAAAAACAGCAGTTGCCTAAATAGGAACTCTTGAATTCTTCTCTGCTGCTTTGATGAGATAAAATACTTTCAAAGGAAGTTGATATAATTAAAATGTACATTTGAAAAGAAAAATAAAGCCATGGGTAATACTTATGTCAATTTCTGTTCAGATAAGAACGTATGTTTAAGCAGATATGCTTAAATTTCATTAAAGTCAAGAGGCATTGAGACTGTTCTTAAAATTACTCTCTTGCTTAAGTGTTTTCCTGAATAAGACCAGGGTTGCTCTGTGTACTAAAAATTTGAGGGGAAAAAACTCATTTGTTAGCAAAGTTGATGTTCTTCTTCACACGGGAACAAAAGCAGGTTGAATATTGTTTACTATAATTCTGCCCTTTCAGTGCCTTGTGGGATATGATCCATTCTCCTCTTTTTCCATCATAAGAAAGCTACATCATGTTGTAATTTCTGTCTTTTCACAGGATAAGGCTTTGCATGATGTACAGAAAGTGAATGACTTTACTGGGGATGAGCAGTTGTACTGTGAAATGTGCAAGAGCAAGCAAGATGCCACATCGGTAAGTAAGGAGGGATAGAATATTCTGTTGTGCTCGGCGCTTAGCGGGGCTGCTCAGCAATGTGGTGTGTAATGTGCTGTTTTGCTGCCTTTTTCAGCACTACTTCTTCAAAACTCTACCCCAGATTCTTGTTCTCAATTTGAAGAGATATCAGTTTGATGGTGCCAAGTTCAGAAAGCTGCATTCCAATGTGTCTGTTCCTTTTTCACTGACCGTGGAGTCGGAAAAGTGTGTAAGTACATGGACTTTCCACTGAGTTCTGAGGTGAATTTTATTCTCTATTTACCTAATACAGATAATGACAGAAAGAATGAGATGGAAAATATACTAATAACTTCCCAGACTAGGACTCATAGGCTATGTCTACACTAGTCATTGAAATAATGACTCCCAAAATAACTATTTCGAAATAAGCTTATTCCTCTTCACAAGCAAGAGATATTGTTTTGAAATAACAAGCCCATTATTTTGAAGTAACGGGCTTGGTAGTGTGGATGCTTGCTTTGTTATTTCAGAATAACTTCCCAGTGTAGATATCCCCCTGGAGTTCAGGTGTACTCTTGTGCAAAACTAGTGCAGCGAACTTGGAACCTGTGTTAGATGGAGTCTTGTCTTGAGATCTTGGCTCTGAAGGACAGAAATTTGTCATTCAGGAAAATCTTGTGAACTATGCTAGAGTATACCCAGCCTGACATCTGCTCCCTCTGAGCCCTAGAGGACCCTAGATACCATTTCCATCATCAGGTGGAGTTGATGGTTTCCTCCCACTACCTTTACACCATGATGATTCCTACTGCTTCAGTTTTCTCAGGAGTTAAGAGCATCCCCCTCCCCCCCCCCCACTTTACAGAGATGAGTTCATAACCTTGAACCTGCAAGCAAACCTCTCTGGGATGGTATTTCATTGTGTGATGTTGTACATCTTTCATCTTAGTATTGTGCGCTCCCTAAGGCCAGAGATTGGAGCTTTTTCTTAGTTAGCAGTTGGCTGGTGGTCCGCAAGTGCTCAGTGAGGCCCTCACACTCACCCACCTCCAGGCAGAAAGGGGAGGAGTAGTTAAGCCGCTACTCAGTCCCTTCTACTGCAGCCTGTCACTGACAGGGGAATGCTTATTGTGGTACCTGACTTCTGTTTTAACCTGAGTAACAACGTCTAGTGCAAAAAGTGATTTAGTTTGTTAGTTTTAGATGAATTTTATTAATGTACAAATGGTCCCTCCAAGGAGATATAGCAAAGTCCATTTTTCAGACTTGGGGAATGCCTGAAATAGACCTTTTTGCCACAGGACACAAAAGGATCACCTGTACAGCTCAAGAGCAGGTCAAAGCTTGGGGTTTTTGCCAGACACCTTCCTACCATCCCGGAAAGGAAAAATTCTATGTTTCGTAGCACCAGCCCAATAGTAGCTAGAGTTGTATGTAAACAAAGACAGGATTACATCATCAGCACAAACATTGCTAGTTTCCAGAATTGGTCAGGCTGTCAATACGACCAGAAATCACACTCCCTCTCATTCCCAACTTGATACTGCAGAACGGCAGGGCAATTCTTCATCTGGACTTGTCATCTCCACATCTTGACCAGGGGTGGGCAAAAGGGCCTCTGTGGACCGGATTCAGCCCACCAAGCAGGTTGATACGGTCCATGGAGGCCCTGCCGCTCTCCCTGCCCAAGGTCAATTAGGGCCAGGGGGTGGGGGGAAGCACACAAAGTTTCCTCTGCTCTGCCAGGATCACACGGCGCTTTGAAGTGCGGTGTGCTCCTGGCAAGGCAGGAGGAGACTTTGCATGCTCCCCTGCCCCCAAGTCCTGATTGTCCTGGGAGTGGGAGAGCATGGGAAGTCTCCACCCACCACCAAGGGCATGGGTACTTAGTGGAAAGGTGGAAGCAAAGGGGATCCCCCAGCTCCAGACCAATCTTGGAAGTACCCTTCCATTTCAAGCTCCGCCCCTTCTGGTGCAGCTGGAACCACTTCAGATATTTTTTGATACTTGCCCGTGGCGAGTAGATTACACCCCGGAAGAGCTGGCGCATTTGCAGAACTGTGCGGCTGCCGTGCGGCTGGCGAGCGGGGCTCGCCTCAGCTCGGCAAGTCCTGTTTATAGCTATAGATATAAAATAGTTGTTTACATTGTGAACACTTACGCAGTCATATTTGCACACAACCGGATGTAAGTCTTTACGTTGTTGCTACGCTGTCACCAGTACAATCAGATCTTTCTCTTTTAGGGTGTCTCTACACAGCAAAGTTATTTTGGAATAACGGCTGTTATTCCAAAATAACTATGCAAGTGTCTATATAGCCATTCTGTTATTTCGAAATAATTTCAAAATAACAGGCAGCTTATTCCGAAATCTGTAAACCTCATTCTACAAAGAATAATGCCTGTTCCGAAATAGCTATTTCAAAATAAGGCAGGTGTAGACGCTCCACTGCTGCTATTTCGAAATAGCCCTTCACCAGGGCCATTCTAACTTATTCCTCTTGGGGCTGTAGATTGAGATAGCACATCTACATTAGGGAAGCCTGAGGCATGCTATTTCCAAATAAGCTATGCCGGAACAACTATTCCAGAATAGCTTATTGTGAAATAACTGTGCAGTGTAGATGTAGCCTTAGTAAAGAAATCGAAGTTTTATTTCCATGCTTTCTGTAATTAATTTGACATTGAGGAGTTCTGCTCAGAGGCTTAGGAAATGCTTATAGGTGGAGTGACAGAAATGCTGTCTGGCTAAAAGTAAGGTTGCAATTAGCTCTATGTGCATCCCTCTAAAAGTCTGTTTGCACTGAAATGGTACAGATGGCTGATCTGGATTTGTTCATGACTTTCTCCTAGACCATACACTATGAGCTCTTTGCCATGTGTCACCATTATGGAGGAATTCACGGTGGCCATTATGTGGCTGAGATAAAGTCATATGAAGACAACTGCTGGTACAAGTTCGAACGACACCACAGTGTATAAGGTAATGGGCACCTGCTTTTAGGGAAAGCAAACGTGGGCATGTCCAAGTTTCCACTGAGGGATCTGAGACAGGTAGTACAAGAGGGACATACTACATCTGGAACTACCTCTGCAGCCAATTGAAAACACTGCAGGCCAAATTCTGTATGCCTTTATACCATTGTAAATCTGCAGTTAGTCACTCGAAGTCTTTGGGTTGTAATTGAGAACAAAATTTGGCATGTGTCTATTACTTGCATTATAATATGGACATGATCCATTTAACCTCCCTTCAATACAATATGGTTTTTGAATAGCACAGAATTTCCCCCTCACTCCAGATGTTTTACCATCCTGTTGGAGGACAGATGAATAAACATCTGGAGTTATTGCTCAGATGGCCGTTATTCTGTTGTCACTATTGGAACAAAGCAGAGAATAGTGTCCTTCCCATCTAGTTTATCACCCAGGCTACGTCTACACTACACATTTTTGGGCAGAAAATATGCTAATGAGAGACTCATTAGCATAAATTGCAGTCTCATTAGCATATTTTCCTCCCTTTCTTTTTGTGCAAAACCCCTGTTTTGCACAAGATCCTTATGCCTCAGCGGGGTTTTTGCGCAAAATGGAAGTGGCTACACTGCTTCTTTTTGTGCAAAAACCCCCATGCGCAAAAAGAAACAGTAGAAAATATGCTAATGAGACTGCAACTTATGCTAATGAGTCCCTCATTAGCATATTTTCTGCCCAAAAAACTCGCAGTGTAGACAAAACCCCATTGTCTAACACTAACACATCCGTAGGGATACAGAGGGTATTGCATTCACCTCAACACTCTGTTTGTTATTGACCTATAATAAATACTTTGGCAATTGCCTTTAGAAATGACCCTTTCTATTTGTTTATACAGATGTCAAGAAACCAGAATACAATGGATAAAAGGGACAGGTACAGAATCTTAGCATCCCAGGGCTGGAAGAGACCTCAGGAATCATCAAGTCCTACCCCCTTCTCAAAGCAGGACCAACCCCAACTCAGTCATCCCAGCCAGGGCTTTGTCAATCAGGACTTAAAAACCTCTAGGGATGGAGATTCCACCCCCTCCCTAGGGAACCCATCCCAGTGCTTCCCCACCTGCCTAGTGAAATAGTTTTTCCTAATATCCAACCTAGACCTCCCCCACTGCAACTTGAGACCATTGCTCCTCATTCTGTCATCTGCCACCACTGAGAACAGCCTCTTTCCATCCTCTCTGGAACCTCCCTTCAGGAATTTGAAGGCTGTTACCAAATCCACCCTAACTCCTCTCTTCTACAGACTAAACAAGCCCAAATCTTGCAGCCTTTCTTCATATTTCTAATGCCATGTTTTACTTTTGGACTTTCAGCCATCCCACTGTCAGTATGACTTTTTCAGAGCCATTTTTCTTATTAGTTTGCCAATCATTGCTTAGGTCAGTGGTTCTTTGTGCCTGTTGGTTGGCTTGGTCCCCAGGCTAAACTCTGTTCCACTCCTTTTTTTGTTTGCTTCTTCCACTTTGCATTGAATTTGGGCCTGCTACATACTTGGACCTCAAGAGACATGCCTCATAGGAGTCTCAGGGTCAGAATTCCTGGCTTCTCAGGTCCTTGTGGGCTGGTCACTCCCTTGAGTGTGGAATGCCCACACAATTGCATAACGCTTTTTCTACACCAGAATAATTCTATTAGTCGGTGTCTGCATCTTCCTTAAGGAATCAATAAAATCATGGCAGGTGTGGAGAAAATAGATAAGGAAGTACTATTTACTTCTCATAACATAAGAACTAGGGATCATCAAAATTAATTAATTAATTATCAAAAGGAAATATTTCTTCACACAATACACAGTCAACCTGTATAACTCCTTCTGAGAGGATGGTGTGAAGATCAAGGCTATAACAGGGTTTAAAAGAGAACTAGATAGATTCATGAAGGGTAGGCCCACCAATGGCTATTAGGGATGGTGTCCCTAGCCTCTGTTTGACAGGGGCTGGAAATGGGGGGCAGGAGAGGGATCACTCGTTGATTCCCTGTTCTGTTCACTCCCTCTGGGGCACCTGACATGGGCCACTGTCAGAAGACAGGACACTGGGCTAGATGGACCTTTGGTCTCACATCATCTGGCCATTCTTGTGTTCTTATGAGCTGCTTTTGTTACCTCTGACTGTCTAAATCTGTACCATGACTAAACCAATGTCTGATGTTTGAATGTTTTGTCAAAAGCTGGACTGGCCAGAACTAATCTTTCTAACAGGATTTTCTTTACCTCATCAAAACCTTTCTGACAACCAGTGGATGTTGCCAGAGGATGTTGTGAAGACTGGAACTTTAACAGGGTTCAAAAAAGAGCTAGATAGCTATTAGCCAGGAGGGGCAATAATGGTGTCTTTAGCTTCTGTTTGTCTGGAAATCAATGACAGGGGAAGGATCACGTGATGATTACCTGTTGTGCTCCCTCCCTCTGGGGCATCTGGTATTGGCTGCTGTCAGCAGACAGGACACTGGGCTAGATGGACCGTTGGTCTGGCCCAGTCTGGCCGTTCTTATGTTCCTACAACATGGCCTGGTCCCCACTATTTCATTTGGCTTAGGCTTTTTGCACCCCTCTGCAATAGCAGTTATGATGTCTTTGAAACGATGCCTAAATTGGTGATAGTAGGTAGCCACACCCATGAAAGACTGGACTTGGGTTTTATTGTGGAGCTAATGGCAGTTAACAAAAGTCTCCACTCAAGCAATTGGGAGAAATTCGACCACTCTTCTTCCCAGGGTCGTGAATCATAAAATCATACAATACTAGAACTGGAAGGGACCTCGAAAGGTCATCAAGTCCAGTCCCCTGCCCTTATGGCAGGACCAAGCACTGTCTAGATCATCCCTGATAGATGTCTATCCAACCTGCTCTTAAATATCTCTAGTGATGGAGATTCTACAACCTCCCTAGGCAATTTATTCCAGTGTTTAACCACCCTGACAGGTAGAAAGTTTTTCCTAATGTCCAACCTAAATCTCCCTTGCTGCAATTTAAGCCCATTGCTTCTTGTCCTATCCTCAGAGGTCAAAGAGAAGAATTTTTCTCCCTCTTCCTTGACACACCCTTTTAGATACTTGAAAACATCTGTCATGTTCCCCTTGACAGGAACTTTAGTAGCTCCTACTTTACAGGTAGGAATATTATGCATGATAGCAGGCTTTTTTTATTTTTGTTTTTAGATTTTAGCATTGTTCTCATTCATATATATATATATATATATATATATATATATATTTTTAGGTTTGATATATAATTTTTGGAGGGTTATAATATGAGCCAGTATATTAAGCATTTATAGCCCCTTTCTACTGTTGCTTATGGGCAGGTTTAACCCTTCCCTAACAGACAAGTGTTTGCATTCATGTACTTTTTGGCCAGGGCTGGCCCACAACATTTTGGCACCTGAGGCAGGGAGCTCAAATGACGCTCCCATGCCCCCTTGCTTGGGCCAAAACTTTGAAAGGTCTAAATTCTGCCTTCTTCCTGTTCTTTATGCCCTCCTTCCTCCAGCATAATGCTCCTTCTAGTCAGGGAAAGGTACCCCTTGTGTCCCAGCTAAATGGGGGCACAGATTGTTTAGCTTAAGTAATTTACACGTATTTCAAAGGATCGTTCAGGGTGAAGTGGCCAGGAAGCTCCCAGACTGACAAGATGCTTATGAGCTTCAGAGGGGTAGCTGAATTAGTCTGTAACTGAAAAAAAAATTTAAAAAACAATGAATAGTCCTGCAGCACCTTAGAGACTAACAAAACATGTAGATGGGATCATGGGATCATGTAGATGAGATCCTTATGGGGAAAGATGTGGCCCCATTTGGTGAGGTATTAACAGTCATTTCTCTCGTTTCTGTTCTAGTCCCACGGCGTATCTCTTAATGTACCGCATGGTGAAGTCTGTCTCTAAGCCAAGTAAGTGACATGTTGCGGCCAAGGACAAAGGGGCATTGTGGGAGGTTTGCTTCCCCTGCTTTGATGGGCGGGTGAGTGAGAGGCAAAGCTGCTTCAGTTTGCTGCCAGGGAGGGCGGGGTCAGGGAGAGGGCAGTGCCATGAATATTCTATTCCTGGGACATTGGAAGAAATAAAACGGCCGGGAAGGACTTTGGGAGCCACCGTTTTCCCCACAAACCCCCCTGCTCATGAGTCTGTGTGTGTCTTACGCTGGGCTCCCACCACGTGTCACAGCCACACAGACAGGATTCCCCAGTATATCTACATCCGGTAGATGTGCCATCCCCTTTCTTCAGACGCTGTGTGCAAAGTGCATCCTGTCCAACATGTGGAGAAGGAAGGAGCTCTAGGGACCCAACAGCCACAGCGAGGATCCAAGTTGGGTTTGGGGTCAGTGATGGAAGGGGTGATATCCTCTGTGGTTGTTCTACTGAGTATTCATGTGGCACTGACACTCAGTCGGCTGTACCCAGCATCACCCAGCAGGACAGAGCCCCTGCGCCAAAAAGCTAAATCAGAGCAGCTACGTCTAAACCACAGGCTTCTTTCGGAAGAACCTTTTTTTGGATGACATCTTCCGAAAAAACTTCTTCTGAAATGGAGCGTCCACACTGCAAAAGCACATCAAGAAAGCAATCTGCTTTCGAAAAATAGTGTCCACACTAAATGGACACTATCTCGCATTTAAGCTTTGATTACTATGGGCAGAATGGCCACCAGGGCGCCTGTGCTTTTTCCTCTTTCCTCTTCTTGTGACAGAACTCCTTCTTGCCCATCCACACACACCTTTTTCCAAAAGAGCTCTTGCAAAAAGGCTTCTTCTTCGTAGAAAGATGATTACCAACCCCAGAAAAACCCCTCTGTTCTTCAGTTTACTTTCAGAAGAACGCAACTGCCGTGTGGATATAAGTCAGGTTTTATCAGAAAAACATAACCAGGGTCTGATCTGCCCAGTTACTGTGGTGACTTTATTTCCAGAGCCATCTATTGTTCTGTTCATGCCTTATCACTGGGGCAGGGAGCTGTTCTTACTGATGGGGCATTTCAGTTTGGCTCGTCTATTTATTTCTTGGCTTGGCTGACTGGTTGATTTATTGCTGTTGAGTGGCTGTTTCAAGACAAAACACAGAGACTATCTGAGGCACAACGTAACAGTTGGAGTACTGCTGCAGCTACTTGGGGTAGGGTCTGAGTTTAGTGTATGAAGGTTTGTCAGCAATTTATTCAAGTGTTCTGGGGTGTCCTGAATACGCTGTCTAGGATAGAGTTAAGGGAATTATGCCTCAGTCTTTGTGGAACTGTTTTTTGCGTCTTGCTGGGGCACAAGAAGAAATCAGAAACTTTGATCTTTTTCTGAGAGCAAATAACAATTCTTCCTGAACTCATGACTGTGGAGCTTGGGAACATCCTGGGCTGCATTAGGAAAAACTCAAGCCAGGCTAAGAAAGCACCTCGGCAGATAAGAAGGGCACTGGATGGGTGAAGCTGGGGCTGACTGGAGATGTGCAGTTGCTCAAGCACATCCTCCTAACCTATGTCAACACTGCCTCTTTTTTGCAGAAGAGGCAATGCATAGTTTCCTCCAGTGCTTTTTGCGGAATAGGTTTTTACGCAAAAAAAGCAGTATAGACAGTCCTTTTTGCGCAAGAACCCTTATTCCTCCTTTTTTTGAGGAATAAGGGTTCTTGCACAAAAAGGGGTTTTTGTGCATAAAGGACCTGTCTACACTGCTTTTTTTTTTTTTTTTTTTTTGCTCAAAGAGCATCGGAAGAGACTATGCAAAGGACAGTGCGAAAACGCTAACGAGTGCTTCATTTGCATTGCGTCTTCCACAAAAAAGAGGCATTGTAGACGTAGCCCTAGTGTGGTTCACTGTCCCATGCAATGGCACCTAGACCATAGAAACAGATAAAAACAAGAGAGCTCTACAGCATGGCTGAGAGGCAGCTGGCTTTTAGCTCAACTGGTAGAGGCTCCTATACTAAGCTTCAGAGGTCCCAGGTTGAAATCTGCCTGGTGGTGGTTATACCACATTTCAGCATTCTGACAAGAGTGTTTGTTAAAACAGTTGTGCTCTCGTATAAAATTATAAATAGACTAGCACAGGGCTACTCAACTTTGGAAGTCCTGGGGGCCACAGTGATACTCACAGCACATGCTGAGGGCCGCAACTTAAGTGTGGTTGCATATACATGCAAATATATACAAATAGCTTCTTTCACACTGAGGGGCATGAATACAAAGATTCAGGCAAGACTACAAAACACGCAGGCCCCATTTAAGTCAGTTCTGCTGATATTAATAAAATGCAATATTGACCTCATTTCCACCTATATGATGGCACTTTTAACGAGCAATGGCAGACCAGGAATTAAACTACTAAAACACATAGCAACAGAAGACCATTATATTGTTGTGGAGCATGTTCCCAGTGGAGGCCATGTTCTAAGGATCCCACTGCAGGCCACGTGTTGAGCCCCGCGTAAAACCCAAACCGCACCGCGGTCCGCAAACAAACAGGCCACATGTGGCCCATGGACCACATGTTGAGTAGCCCTGGACTAGCAGGTGAGGACTGTCATTGACCTGACAAAGTCATTTTGTGTAGATTACGCTTACAGGAAAGTTCAAGACATTAAATATATGTAATAGAATTTTTTATTAATGTGCTTGCAAAAGGGAAGTAAAAGAACATTCTATTGAAAAATTACCATACATAGTAAATTTGAATCAGAAACTTGTAAAGCTTCCATTACTCTTTTTATAACTAATGCAAATTATTTTGTGATTTATAACAGTAAAAATTTTCTTTGCATTAAAATGATAGCTGAATAGGCAACTCGATTTTAATTTTGCTAGCAAATGTTTTTAACAAACTTTAAACATAATAGCCATAACTTTTTTTTCTGATGAAAAGCAAAAATAATTATGTAGACCTTTCACTCAGCATATACTGGTGTAAAAAGCAGTGCATTCAGCTAATTTAAGTGGCAGAATTGTTTATGCAAAATGTGGTATCTGTAGGTAATCACAAAGTCAGACGTTATTTTGCACAAACAGACTCTTCAACGTATATAACAGACAACACTGGATTTGACATCAATTCTCTCTTTACAGGGATATATAAGGTGTTGCGTCACCAAAGCTGCACCTGCTACTTAAACAGCCTGCTTCATTGTCTCTTCAACACCCCAGAGCTCAGGAACACCATCCTCAAGTGAGGGCTTTCACAATAATCCCTGAGGTCACATCAGCCCCAGTGCGCAGTGCGTGGGGTTGGGCTGGATAGCTGCCTGGGTCTGGTGCTGTGGGACAAGACTGCCAGGAAAGCACAGTGCTAGGTGCGGTGAGAAAGGGAAGGAGACAGCAGCCTGTGGGGGCAGGGAGGGGAAGAGAAAGGAGCTGGGGGTGGGAGCAGCCTGCAGGGGCAGGGAAATGAGATGAGGAGGCAGTTTGTGATGAGAGAAGGACGGGTTGTGGCTGCCTATGGGGTGCTGATCAGCAATCCAGTCCTATAGAACCTGCCCTGCTAAAGCCCAGCAACAGCCAAGCTCTGAAAAGGGCCTGAGAGGATGAACCTCGTTGCACCTTTTTTAGTGGCCTAACTCCAGGGGTCCCCAGCTTTTCCCTGCAGCTCACCAGTGCAGCTGCAATGACAGGGCCACTGGCTATGAGCACACGTCTGTGGGGGAGGGACATCCCAGGCCAGGGCATGTGTGGCTGAGCCCTGGTGTCACCCTCTGCCTCAGCAGCCCACTGAGCATCATGAGCTGGTCCTCAGGCAGCCCTGTTCCTGTCACCCAGCCAGCCCCGGGAGCACGTCATGGGCAGCCCCTCCTGGAGCAAGAGAAGGGCTTGGGGCCGCCAGTGCCGGGCACAGGCCGGCTCCCAGACAGAGCCTGGCCACTGTCTGGGATGGGCCCAGTCACAGCCTTGTGCAGGAGGAAACAAGCAGCAAGGCCAAGTCCAGGCTCCCTGGACGGGGCTGAGGGGGGAGGCCTGAGGCAGATACTACAGGGGCCCAGCAACCACAGGTCACAAGGTGCAGCAGCTCAGAGCAGTAACGGCCACAAACTCCCCAACTGCTTCCAGCCCTGGGCAGTGGCCGTCGCTTTCCACCACACCACCAACATGTGCAGTGCGGGGGGAGGACTCCACACAGGGCAGAGCACTGGGGTGGTGCTGCTGCCCATATCTGGATGGCTCCCACTGTTCGGGAACCTCTGTCCCGACACGGTAACGCTGAACCAGACAGAGACCCCCAGAGGTGAGAGGTGAACATTGCTGTTTCGTTTCTGGGGTTCCTCACGCTGCGCCACCAGCAGGAACCAGCCCAGGCCTGGTGCCGTCCCGCTTCCTCCTGGAGACCTTGTCCCACTTTGCTTTGCACCAGCACCTGGCATCTCTCTGTAAAGGGACGTATTCACAGGGCTGGACCGAGCCATTCCGGCGCCCCGGGCAGACAGCTTAATTGCATCGGGCACACGGAGCTTGCGATGGCAGGATGCACGTGCCGGGCCCAGCCCAGCTACCGCCACTGGCATGTAGCCCGGGGCGGGCCAAGCCTGGCCATTCAGGGCCCTGTGGCCGCGGGGGGAAGGGCGCTGCTGGCCGGCGCTGCGGGGGTTAACGCAGCCCCCACCCTGGGCGGCCACTGGGAGCTGCTGCAGCCTGCGATCTGGGAGCCGGGCGCGCAGTGCCTGATGGCAGCTATAAAGGGCGCGCAGTGCCCCTTACAGCTGCCATCAGGCGCCCCCCATAGGTTGGCGCCCCGGGCAGTTGCCCGGCTAGCCCATGCCTTAATCCGGCCCTGCGTATTCATGGCACGTGTCTGCGGCATTTTGTAGTTGTGACATTGCTGGGGAGTCCATCATCGTGGGCCATTTGCAGAAGCTATTTAAAGAGATGATGACTCCTGATTCTTCATCACCCAACACCAAGGAGATTACAGGAGCCCTTGAGATGGACAATGGTAAGAGAACTCAGTAGAGACCCGTGCTGTGTGGACAGGGGCGTGCATATAGGCCGACTCGGCCGTCGCCTAGGGCACCGCGTTAAACGGGGTGCCCAATGATAACATCACATGATGTCACTCCATTGAGGGCTGTGGAGGCGGGGGTGCCAATCCCACACTGCGCCTGGGGCTCCAGCTACCGGCAGCTCTCCTCGAGCTGCTCCTGTGTGTGGATTTTGCATTTACAGATTCTGGTTCAACAGCTGTTCACAGGTAGACTTGGGATGTGAACCCAAAATAGAAATTTTAATGTCATTATAGAAGGCAACAGCCAAACCTGATCTGGGATATTGTGTACAGTTTTCACTATGGCTGTCAAGTGATTAAAAAAATAATGATGATTAAGCCCACAATTCATTGTGCTGTTAAAAAATAATAGAATACCTTTTATTTAATACTTTTGGAAGTTTTCCACATTTTCATATATGTTGATTTCAATTGCCACAGAGAATACAATCTGTCCAGTGCTCACTTTATATTTATTTTTATTACAAATATTTGTACTGTGAAAAAGAAAATGAAATAGCATTTCAATTCATTTCAGACAAGCACTATAGGGCAGTTTCTTTATCATGAAAGTTGAACTTACTAAAGAGACATTATTTACAAAAAAACTGCACTCAAAGATAAAACAATGTAAAACTTCAGAGTCTGAAAGTAAGAACAGGCATTTTCAGGGCACTGCTGTAGCCGGCGTCGCAAGATTTTTACCTGCCAGAAATGCTAACGGTTCTTATGTCTCTCCATGCTTCAGTCACCATTCCAGGGACCATGTGTCTATGCTGGTGACAGTTTCTGCTCAATAATGATCCAAAGCAGTGCAGATGGATGCATGTTCCTCTTGTCATCTGAGTCAGATGCCACCAGCAGAAGGCTGGGTTTTGGGGCAGGGGGTGGAGGAGGTTTGGTGGCTCAGGTTCTGTATTTTCTGGATCTGCATGGTGCTCTTTTAAGACATCTGAATGCATGCTCCACACCTCGTTCCATTCAGATTTTGGAAGGGATCTCAGATTATTAAACCTTAAATCAAGTGCTATAGCTGTCTTTAGAAATCTCACATTGGTACCTCCTTTTGTCAAATCCTCAGTGAAAGTGTTCTTAAATTGAACAATATGCACTGGGTCATCATCCAAGACTGTTGTAAAATGTAATATGTGGCAGAATGTAGGTGACATACAAGGAGTTCAGTCAAAAATTAAATTAACTCGTAAGTCCAAGCTTGTCCCTTGGAATGGTGGCAGAAACATGAAGGGACATATGAATGTTTGGCATATCTGGCATGTAAATACCTTAAAATGCTGGCTTCAGAGGTGCCATTCTATCTTTCAGGGGACATTGTAAATAAACAGTGTTCAGCATCATTTCCTGTAAATGTAAACAAACTTGTTTGTCTGAGCAATTGGCTGAACAAGAAGAAGGACTGAGTGGACTTGTAGGTTCTAAAGTTTTTACATTGTTTTGTTTTTGAGTGCAGTTATGTAACAAAAAAAGTCAGTATTTGTAAGCTGTATTGTCATGGTGAAGAGATTGCACTACAGTACTCGTATGAAGTAAACTGAGAAGTACTATTTTTGTTTATAATTTTTATTCTGCAAATATTTAATAAAAATAAAATGAAGTGAGCACTGCATACTTTGCATGCTGCGTTGTAAATGAAATCAATATTTTTGAAAATGCAGTAAAACATCCAAATTATTTAATGAATTTCAACTGGTATTTTTATTCTTGTTTAACAATGTGATTAAAGCTTCAATTAATTACCCTTAATTTTTAAATCACAATTAATTGTTTTGAGTTTGTGTGAGTTAGCTGCAATGAATTGACTGACCTAGTTTTCACCTTTGTTCAGGGAAGATTCATTCAAACTGGAATAGGCACAGAGAAGGGCCACAAAGACTATAACAGAATGGAGAGTCTCTTTTGAGGCTAAAAGAATGTGGCTTGATTAGGTTCTTTTAGTCCTAAGATTGAGAAGGGGTATGAATGCTCTCAGGAAGAGAGGACTATTTAAGTGAGGGAGCAGTGTAGGCACAAGAACAAATTAAGTTAGCCAGAAATACAGGTAGGTTGGAAATTGGAAAGAGGTTTCTGACCCTCAGAGTATGTCTACACTGCAGAGTTCTTCCCAGAAAAACTATACTTACGTCCACACTGCTATTGCGTTCTTTCAAAAGAAAGTCGAAAGAACAGAGGGGTTTTTCTGACATTGGTAAACCTCTTTCCATGAGGAAGAAGCCTTTTTCTGAAAGGTCTTTCGGAAAAAGGGGGGTGTGGACAGGGGAGAGGGGATTTTTTGAAAGAAGAGGCTTCCAGGAAAAAAGCACAGGTGCCCTGGTGGCCACTCCATCCACAGCAATCAGAACTTAAATGCAAGACAGCATCAAATCAGGGTTGACATTATCTTTCGAAAAAGCATATCGCTTTTTACTTGTGCTTTTGCTGTGTGGATGCTCTCTTTCGAAAGAAGTTTTTCCAGAAGATCTCTTCCAGAAAAGCTTCTTCCAAAAGAAGCCTGCAGTCTAGACATAGCCTCAGAGGCATAAGATTCTGGAACAGAGTCTTGGGTCAGATCAGACCTAAGGTCAAACAACCTAATTTTCAGATGAAGCATTAGAAGTTTGTGAGCAGGATTACAGGATGCAGCTGACTGGGTTAGCAGGGGCTGGGCTCAGTGATCCAAGGGTCCTTTCCCATCCTCTGTTTCTGAGAGACGGGTATTGCTGCTGAAGTATTTCCTTATTACTGAACATCAAAAGGGCTAGTGGCTCAATGTGGACAAGCCCCTAAAGTTTGGATGTTTGTTTGAATTCTCCTGAAGTTCCCCTTTCTCTGCATCTTGACCCGTCACTGCAGTTTCCCCAGTAGTCTGCAGCACTACTCCCCTAATTACTGTGAGTCCCCCACATGTTCCCATTTATTCTTGTTAGCTCCCCTGCCTTCCTGTGAAGCCAGGAAGTTTCCTCAGGTGAATAACAAGGCTCCCAAAGTTCCCTTTCTCCTTTACTTCCTCCTCCCCCACAGCCTGCTGCTGTCTCTCCTCCACAGACCTAGGCCTTAATGTCCAGGGTGCATCTCCGCTCAGATGCACAAAGTGTGCTGTGATGGGCCCTGAACCAGGGATTAGGAAAGTTGAATAGGCAGCAGGACAGGGAACCCTCCTCTGGGTGTTAAAAATGGCAGGTAATGGTCTTAGTGCATCTTGTTTTACAAAGGTGCTATCTTTGGCTATGTCTGCACTACCAGGTTATTTCACAATAACAACTCCCGAAACAACTTTTTTGAAATAGCATGTCCAACTACACAGAAGCCTTGAAATTAGTCCCAGGCAGGCTCCCTTAATGTGGACGCGCTACCTCAGTTTAGAGCCCCAGGAAACCCTGGAGAGTAATTGCTTTGAATGACTCTGGGGAGTCATTATTTCAAAATAGAAGCTCAGCATCCACCCTAACCCAGTTTTGAAATAGGTGTTATTCCTTGTAAATTCGGGGCTTATTATTTTGACATCACAAAAGTGTTCTTCCTTCGACTTCCCTTACTCCTTATGACGTGAGGGTTACTGGCATTGGCCAGAGGGCCCCTCTTACTTCAGATTAGCGGTCTTAACTCAACCGCTAATTTGAACTCTGGAAGATCGACAGCAACAGCTTTGATCTTTGTCCGTAGTGTAGACGTATCATTAAAGAGGCCGTGCAAAAGGATTCAGGAGAAATGGAAACAGGCAGAGGATCCTGCCCCATGGCCTCGCAGCTCTTCTGAGCCACCACAGAACAGAGGAACCAGCTACCACTATTCTGTGCTGACCATTCTGATATGTGTGTGTGTTTACAGTGTACCAGCCGCTTGATGTGGTGGAATGTTTCCAGCGTCTGATGAGTAAAATCACTGAGGCCAAAGAAGGGATACGGCAGGTAACTCCTCTGTCTTCTCCAGAAGTGTAAATGTGAGACTCTACTGTCAGGCATAAGAAAGCAAAGATCATTTGTGTTTAAGATCCCAACTCCCCAAGAGTCTCCTTTGTGGATGTGTAGCTGCTGGTGTGGGACAGACTGGTAAATCCCTGTACGCTTAGGATTGAGGTGGTTGTCATTTTTAACAGACAGTCCTGGCTCTACTTTCAAAAGCCAGTGTAAGTCAGAAATCACGTTGATCGTGATTGGGGAGGTTTTCTGGGCAGATGGAGATTGAAACCCCACCACCACCCAGATAAAAGGCATGTCTGAGCCCGTGTAGGGCTGAGTCTCTCTGGATGGACAGAAACATTTGTAACTAGTCATTCTTTTCCTAGCTGTACCAGGTGGAAATGGGTTATCTCATCACTTGCCATACATGCAGCTATGAGGAGATGCAGGAGGACACCACCACGCTGGGTATTTGTGCCCCACTTCAGAAACAAAACTCTAATTGCACCGTTATTTATATGGTAAGGAAAATATCCTGGTATTTGTTAGGAATTGTGGAGATGCTACAAAGGCAGATCTTCTGGTTAAAGTTAAGCATTAAATTGGAGGTCTTCAAAAATTTTTCCATAGACATGAAAAGGGTTTTTTCCCCCTGCTTGTACCCTGAACAGTGGCACTTTTTATATAAATCTCCCCATGAATGTGAAGATTCCAAAGAAAATCAGGTGTGGAGGCAGGCATTCTGCTCTGCATAGCCACCTTGGGTTTGCCCATTTCCAAGTGTCCCACAAATTGGACCTGATGCACTTCTGGGCATTTGCTAAGAGGTGGGTTTCTAGTGAGGCCCCAATGTAAGCAGTATCCTTATCGATGATCTAGAAGGCAAGATAAAATCATTGCTCCTTACATCTGCCGATGACATTAAAATTGGTAGCATGATAAATAATAAGGAAGATCAGTTGCATGGAGCACTCTGGATCTCTTGGTAAATGGGACTAATTTGAACAATGTGTTTTTTAATACAGTTAGATATAAGGCCGTGTATTTAAGGAGAAAGAATACAGGTCCCACTTACTAGATGGAGGAGCTTTATCCTGGAGAGATGTGACTGTAAAAAGGACTTGGGGGTTACGGTGATTAACCAATTGAACATGAGCCTCCTGTGGAGTGTTGCTAAGGTGGCTAATGTATGAGATGTGTAGGCAGGGGACTATCCCCCAGAAGTAGGGAGGTCACATTACATCTCTATTAACTCCCCCAAAACTCTGTAAAAGCAGGCGGGCTTCACCTGGGCCAAGCCATAGAGCAGAGGTTGCTCAGTTGTCTTTTTGCCCTTCCAGAACATTGAGTTCAACTACACTCGAGCTTGTGAAGACCAGAAAATAGAGAGTAAAATTCCCTGCGACCCCCACAATGCACCTTAACTCTGCCCTGTTTGGGTGATGCCCAAACATGACAGTGACACCCAGATGAGCCCTTTACCCTGGCAGATGGGACTGGAAGTTCATGGAACAGAAGGGATAAAGGGAAATCATGTCTTACTAATCTATTAGAGTTCTTTGAAGGGGTTAACAAACATGCAGACAAGGGGGATCCAGTAGATATAGTATACTTAGATTTTCAGAAAGCCTTTGACAAGGTCCCTCACCAAAGACTCTTGTGTAAATTACGTGGCCATGGGATAAGAGGAAAGGTCCTTTCATGGATCGAGAACTGCTTAAAAGACAGGAAACAAAGGGTAGGAATACATGGTAAATTTTCAGAATGGAGAGGGTTAACTAGTGGTGTCCCCCAAGGGTCAGTCTTGGGACCAATACTGTTCAACTTATTCATAAATGATCTGGAGAAAGGGGTAAGCAGTGAGGTGGTAAAGTTTGCGGATGATACCAAACTGTTTAGGATAGTCAAGACAGAAGCAGACTGTGAGGGACTCCAAAAAGATCTCACCAAACTGAGTGTTTGGGCAACAAAATGGCAAATGAAATTTAATGTGGATAAGTGTAAAGTAATGCACATTGGGAAAAATAACCCCAACTATACGTACAGTATGATGGGGGCTAATTTGGCTATGACAAATCAGGAACGAGATCTTGGAGTTATCATGGATAGTTCCCTGAAAACTTCCACACAGAGTGCAGCGGCAGTCAAAAAGGCAAATAGGATGTTAGGAATTATTAAGAAAGGAATAGAAAATAAGATACAGAATATCTTACTGCCCCTGTATAAAACTATGGTACGCCCACATCTTGAATACTGTGTACAGATGTGGTCTCCTCACCTCAAAAAAGATATTTTGGCCTTGGAAAGGGTTCAGAAAAGGGCAACTAAAATGATTAGGGGTTTGGAACGGGTCCCATATGAAGAGAGGTTAAAACGACTGGGACTTTTCAGTTTAGAAAAGAGGAGACTGAGGGGGGATATGATAGAGGTATATAAAATCGTGAGTGGTGTGGACAGGGTGAATAAAGAAAAGTTATTTATTAGTTCCCATAATAGAAGAACTAGAGGACATCAGATGAAGTTAATGGGTAGCAGGTTTAAAACTAATAAAAGAAAGTTCTTCTTCACACAGCATGTAGTCAACCTGTGGAACTCCTTGCCAGAGGAGGCTGTGAAGGCTAGGACTATAACAGAATTTAAAGAGAAGCTAGATAATTTCATGGAGGTTAGGTCCATAAAAGGCTATTAGCTAGGGGATAGAAATGGTGTCCCTGGCCTCTGTTTGTCAGAGGCTGGAGAGGGATGGCAGGAGACAAATCGCTTGATCATTGTCTTCGGTCCACACTCTCTGGGGCACCTGGTGCTGGCCACTGTCGGCAGACAGGCTACTGGGCTAGATGGACCTTTGGTCTGACCCAGTACGGCCGTTCTTATGTTCTTATGTTCTTATACGTAGGCCGCAGAGGAAACAGACTAACACCTTTTCTTTGCTCGGGGTAGACCAGGTGTAGTGAACAGGCACTGCCTGTGCTTGGACATTGCACTCCCTCCACACACACTGCCTCAGGCCCACTAAGCATTACCGCCCTTCTCATTTGCCCCCAGGGTTCCTTCTGAGGGACATCCTCCCTTGTGCCCTTCCCACAGAGAGACGGGCATTGACAGGGACCCCGCAGGTTGAGGAGCTAGGCAGACAATGCAGGAACAGAGCAGAAATTGAGATGGAATCGTCTGGGTGCACATTTGGAAGTGGGTGGGTGTGTGGGGGGGGTAGAAACAGGGGTTATGGTTTGGCCCAGCTGAAGTTCTCCTACTTTCTCCACTGCACACTTATGGCACCCTCATTCCAGTCCCAGCCACACATGCTCTCACACACAGCTCTGACCTCTTCTTCTCCGTAGGAGCAACAGCTCTGAGAAAGATAAGCCTGAGGCTTGGAGGTAGCCTAGGAAAGGAGGGGAAGTCTGGGTTTCTTCCCTAAATTAGTGATCAATGCAAGGAAGGAGAGCTCCTCAGCCTCCTGTCTTGGCCTGCTGGAGCAGCCATGGGGTGAACTGTTGGGCTCTTGCATGGGTGTGGGGGGACTTCACTTCCCCTCCAAGTACAGCACTGGAAGAAAAGTTTCCCAATTTCTTCCTCCCCCCCCCCCCCCGGACAATGTGGCTCTGCTCTAGCAATTCTGAGCCCACAGAGAGCAAATGTCTCTTTGAGGACAATCTCCTGTTCAGCAAGGGATCATAGAAGAGCTGCACTTTTGGAAACCCAGTTCTTCATCAATGGGGTAGGTTCAGAAGCTAAATTATAGAATCATAGAACATTAGAACTGGAAGGGACCTTAAGAGGTCATTGAGTCCAATTCCCTGCCCTTATGGCAGGACCAAGCGCCATCTAGATTATCCCTGACAGGTGTCTGTCCAACCTCCTCTTCAGAGATGGAGATTCTACAACTTCTCTAGGTAATTTATTCCAGTATTTAACCTCCCTTGCTGCAGTTTAAGCCCATTGCTTCTTGTCCTATAATCAGAGGCCAAGGAGAATCATTTTTTTTCCCTCCTCTGTGACACTCTTTTAGGTACTTGAAAGCTGCTATCATGTCCCCTCTCAGTCTTCTCTTTTCCAAATTAAACAAGGCCAATTGGAGATATTTAAGAGTAGGTTAGACACATCTATCAGGGATGATCCAGAAGGTGCTGGGTCCTGCCGTGAGGGCAGGGGACCAGACTCAATAACCTCTCAAGGTCCCTTCCATTTCTAGTGTCCTATGATTCTGTATAGTGCCCCCCAAACATTAGGATTCAAGACCCGAAGAGCTCACGGTGGGTTACAGCCAACTGTGACCTTTGCTCCTAATGACTGCCCATAACATTTCTCTTTATAATCCTCCGAAGGCAGGTCCTTTTATTGCCTTGTCGAATAGGATTCACGCTGTTTGATTTCAGTCACAACAGTGCCGTGTAACATCTCCATTTCCTTCTTTGCATAGGATCACACTTTGGCTGAGATGCAGCAAGAACATCCCTATGATGCCAGTAGCCAGTGCTATTGCCAGCACCGTGAAAACCGAATAACCACACGAGTAAGCAAGGAGTTTCTATTTAAAACTTTCTGCTGTGCTCATTCCTGGGCTGACTGCTCAAATGTTGGGAGTTTTAGCCTGTGCAAAATGATCCAGTACCCTGCTCTGCTGTCTCTTTCAGCGCTGCTGTTTTAAAACTCTACCCCAGATTCTGGTCGTCCATGTGGAGAGGGATCGGGTCAGCATTAATGCTGAGGTGTCTGTACCCCACTTTCTGCACCTAGGAACAGACAAACTTGTAAGTCCGTGGACTTTCCATTGAGCTTTCAAGGGATTGTTATTTTGTGCTTTACCTACATGCTCTAAACACAAAATGAATAGGATGGAAAACACCAAGGGTATGTCTACACTGCCACCCTAGGCTAATGTAGGCATTCGAACTTGCAAATGAAGCCCAGGATTTAAATATCCCGGGCTTCATTTGCATGTTCCCGGGCACCGCCATTTTTAAATGCCCCTTAGTTCGAACTGACGGCCCGCGGCTACACGCGGCAGTCAGAAGTTAATCCGAACTAAGTCCTTAGTTCAGATTAACTGTTACTCCTCGTGGAATGAGGTGTAGTGCTCAGTTCATGATTCCAATGCGTCATTGTTCACATCATTAGAGCCCCCAACGGATACAAATACTGGATCTGCATCTGCATGTGTACCTGCAGAAATGAGCCACAGATATCTGCATCCACATCCATGATTGTGGATACCCCGGGTATAAAGCGGATATCTGCAAATTTGCAGTGCTAGGATCTCATCGGTTATGCAGGCTGGCAATCTGCTTGCTGTGAACATACAGGATGGTTTATTACAGTTTTCTTGTATGAGAACCATGCGCAGCTAGAGAGGTTGAGGCCGCGCGCCAACCTCACTCCCCGTGCTCTATGGTGCTGAGTGTGTAGACTGGGGCCACATGCCACCTGTCCTCCCTGTGGTGCTGTGGGGGGAGGCTTGTCTGCCTTGGGGCAGGGCCAGGATAGAAGGGGTGGGATTGGGGGCAGTGCTGGAGTCCTTGCCCCCCGCAGCCCTACATTCACCCACCACCCGTGTCTATGGGCAATCAACAATTACGACAATTATCTTGTAGGACAATGACTATGAGCTCTTTGGAACGTGTCATCGTATTGGAACAATTCATGGTGATCATTATGCAGCTGAAGTAAAGCCACCGGAAGAGAGTCATTGGTACCGCCTCAGTGACACAGAAGTGCCTGAGGTAAAATATGTTTAA
This sequence comes from Pelochelys cantorii, assembly GCA_032595735.1. Taxonomy (NCBI): domain Eukaryota; kingdom Metazoa; phylum Chordata; order Testudines; family Trionychidae; genus Pelochelys; species Pelochelys cantorii. The sequence continues at coordinate 5,253,367 of CM064329.1, forward strand.
GGGTTCCCTGACATCAGCTACTATCTTGGGCAGTGTGGGGAGGGAACTCTGATTTGGATAAAGGGTCGTCTGCTTCTGCTAATACTGGACAATTATTATTTTCCATTTTTTGTATTACGGAAACATCTCAGAGCCCTACTGATGGAGATCGACCCCTCTGTGTCAACGCCTGTCCCAAATTCTACACCACTTTTTGAAACATTCCTTGTCTTTCTGCATGAAATGCTGCTGCATGTTTCTCCGCTTCCCCTTCCATCCCCATGGGACCTGTGGGCAGGGCTCACAAGCTACACAACAGCAGCAAGGAGATTTTTATCCATTTTCCACTGCTCTATAGACTATTGTACGTGTTGTTTGTTTGTGGGTGTTTTCATTGCAGATGTGGATTGGTTGGTTTAATGGATTTTTTTTCAAAATTGGATTGCAATTAAAACATTTCAGTTTAGAAAATTACTTCATTATTTAAAAGACACAATAGAACTCAAACTTCAAAACATTTCAGGGGAATTTTGTACTCTCCACCCAGCACTAACTGTATATTCTTAAACTTATTTGTGCTGCTATGGGAGGCTTGCTGTAGCACAACCTTTCTGAAAATGCTGTGGCCCCACCCAAATGGCTTGACAACGTACGAAATTATCGTCTGGGGTAGGGAGGGTTTCTGGAGCTCTCGCTGTGTTTGGATAATTACGATTATGCCTCTGATACTTCAGCCGATAGTAAGGTCAAGGAACAGAACTTTGTTTCTCACTTTGCAGCATGTGTTCCCTGTGTCTGTGACATGAGAATCTAGATGCCACTTAGGAACTTAAGTCTTCCTGAGTGTAAAATGTAACTGTAAAATGTTTTGCTTCACAGCATCAGAGGGCAATGGCCTCTGTATTCTCTGTCTGTGTTCCAGCAAGGGCACCCACTCTAGGTTCCCAGCTTCCCAGCCTTCACCTATCTTCAGTGGAGACTTGTGTCTCTCCCACTATTGACTGGGATTTTTCCAAGCCAAATAGCTGCCTAGACTGTGAGTTCCCCAGCAAGTCAGACTGCCTAATCAAACCTGCTTTGCCTGCTCCTCACAGGCAACAAACAACACAATTTCGCACAGTTAAGCTCTCCAGAGCTCTTTCTCAGCAAGCACATTTCTTCTTAAGGTGAAAGCATTAGGGAGAAAACATATTAAAATAATAAATACCTGACATGCATGCTAAAAGCTCACCACAGATACCCCCGACTCCAGCAAGGACTCTGCTAGGGAATCAGTCCTTCAACCCCAATCAAGGGATTTTTGTGTGGTTACATATTGATAGCCATCATGGCTCAGAACAAGTGTCCCCATGAATCCATCCTTTATGAAGTTCAAGGCTTTAATCTGCAGATTCTGGGAAGAGGTAATTAATAGTCAACGGAGTCTCCTCAAAGTGTAGATTGAAAAGGTTGTGTCTCAAGGTAGAAATAGCCATCTCCTCCTCCTGAGTATTTTTTTTTAAGAAATCCATTTAACTAGAAGTTCAGTCTTGTCTGGTACATTTATTAAAAGAATCTTTTGATGTTCACAACGCTTCTCAGGATTTACACTAGTAATGAGCTCATTACACTAGTCATGTCTCCCCCCACTGACCGAGATGTTACGTACAATCCCACACTAATACAAAACATTTGCATTTTAATATAATGACCTTGATACATAAACTGCATTCAATAAGGATTGTCTGAAATATTGTGAGAAATAGTAATGTCCATCACAGTTAGATCTTCCAGAATGTATCAGTAACTAGCAGACTTATGCAGTGTTGTCTGGGTCCTTCAGGGCAGGGGGCTGGTGGTGCAGGAATCAGGACAGGGCCTTGGGCATATAGAGAGGCAGTGCAGAAAGATGGGAGTAGGGGTGATGTGAGAGTGAGGTTGGGGAGATCCCATCAGGCCTGAGCATGTTCTGTCCCCCCAGTTCCCCCTGACCACCAGAGGCCTTTTTTCTGCTCCCAGGCCATCTCCACGGCTGCCAGGGATATTTTCTTTCCCTCCCCTCTGGCACTGAGTTGAGTTGGGGGGATCTACTTACCTGGTGTGCTGGTAGGCAATATGGTGGAGCCCCAGCCCTGCTGGCCACTCTCTTGGTGATGTGGCTGCCCCCAGTGGTGGTGCTGCAGCATAACTCTCCCCTGCAGGCTCACTGCCCCCAGTGGCCAATCTCATATAACGTCCCTCTTCACTGTGCCCCCGCCTTTCTATGCTATGGAAAACAATCCCATTCCTGGGGCTTTTGGTTCTCATGGCACAACCAAACCCTGACCTGGCTTTAAGTTAGGAGAAGAGGACACTGCATTCCAAATGGGCTGGGCAAAATACGGCCCATGAGTTGGATGAAGGCCACATAGCCACCATCTCCAGCCTGCTGGACCACCCTGGCAGGACCCTCAGGCACACAGCTGCCACGGTTTAAAGTGCAGCCCCTGTGTTTCCCTGCGCCGCAGGGCCCTGGGAATCTTCTTGTGATCTCGCCACCCCCAGCACAATCCTCAGCTCTTATTGGTCAGAAACATCCGGCCAATAAGAACTGAGCTCAGCCAGTTTCTCAGCTACTATTGGCTGGAAACAGCCAGCCAATCAGAGATGAGGCTTTGGTCTGGGAGACTGGGCCAGCACAAGCCTCTTTCTCCCACCCCAGTTGAGAGCCATGTTGAGGGAGCAGCCTGTATTTTCAAGCAGGCTAGGGCTGCAGCAGGCAGGGAGCCCAGCCTGCCTTGGGGTCCTTCTGGGCTGCTGTCCAGGAGACACTTAGGTAAACTCCTCCCAGCCAGAGCCTGCCTCTGGCACCCCAACTCCCTCCGCCAGGTCACCATCCAAACCCTCTGCACCCCTGCCCCAAGTCACAACTCCATCCCAGATTCTGTACCCCCTCCTACATCTCTCTCCTGGGCCAGAATCCTCTCCTGCACCCAAGCACCCTCCCTGACCCTACACCCCACTCCCCTGCCCCAAGTCACAACCCCCTCCTTCACCCAAAGTCCTTTTCAGGCCTCACACCATCCAGTCCTTACCCCATGTGCCCTTCTGCACCCAAACTCCATCCTAGACCCTGCACTCCCTCCACAGAAAAATGTGGCCCTTGACCACTTTCCAAAATCTTGGAGTGCCCTCCCTCCCCCCATCAAAAATTATTGCTAGCTTTGTCCTAGCTCTTACCATTTAGGAGGAGTTCTTTAACAAATAAACTCACAGACAGACAGACTCAAACCTCTAAAATATGTATATAGATCCTGAATTTACACCCCCCCCCCCCCAGCTCTGTGGCAGTCCATTAAATCTTTGTCCTGTGGCAGAGATAAGGAACCGTTTATTGCCCTCTGCTGGTGAGAATAATAGAGGTAGAGCATTGTCATTCCTCTTGATGTGCTTAAAAGAAGCACCTGGGATTTTTTTCAGAGGGATAAGGTAACACACCACATTTATTGAACATACATAGACCAATCAACACTTTATCATATGCATATGCATTAACAGGTATGTTGTGAGCAAGACACAAGAAGTCATTCTTCCACTCTACTCTGCTCTGGTTAGGCCTCAGTTGGAGTATTGTGTCCAGTTCTGGGCACCGCGTTTCAAGAAAGATGTGGAGAAATTGAAGAGGGTCCAGAGAAGGGCAACAAGAATGAGTAAAGTTCTAGAGAACACTACCTATGAAGGAAGGCTGAAAGAATTGGGTTTGTTTAGTTTAGAAAAGAGAAGCTTGAGGGGGGACATGATAGCAGTTTTCAGGTATCTAAAAGGATGTCATAGGAGGAGGGAGAAAACTTGTTCATCTTGGCCTCTGAGGATAGAACAAGAAGCAACGGGCTTAAACTGCAGCAAGGGAGGTTTAGGTTGGACATTAGGAAAAAGTTCCTAACTGTCAGGGTGGTTAAACACTGGAATGAATTGCCCAGGGAGGTTGTGGAATCTCCATCTCTGGAGATATTTAAGAGTAGGTTAGATAAATGTCTATCAGGGATGGTCTAGACAGTATTTGGTCCTGCCATGAGGGCAGGGGACTGGACTGGATGACCTCTCGAGGTCCCTTCCAGTCCTAGTATTCTATGATTCATCCATCAGCTTCTACAGAGACCAGGACCAAATGCACAGAGGGGGAGCTGCTGCACCCTGGTATCTGAGACTAGCCCAGGGGAAGGAGGACAAAGTCAAAGGAGATCTAAGTGGTATAGGATCCTGTACTACAACTCCAACCAGGTTGCCTCATGGCAAACTTTGTGATCCCACTGACATACAATATATGGAGATATACCTATCTCATAGAGCTGGAAGGGACCTTGAGAGGTCATCAAGTCCAGTCCCCCTGCCCTCATGGTAGGACCAAGTACCATCCCTGACAGATTTGCCCCAGATCCCTAAATGGTCCCCTCAAGAATTGCACTCACAACCCTGGATATAGCAGGCCAATGCTCAAACCACTGTGACACCACCATCCTGAATGTATTGAAGCCCTGACGTGGTGTAACTTCTAGACCTCCCAACTTAATAGCCAGAGAAGAATTCTGGAAGATAAACACATCTAAGAGTAGGTTAGATAAATGTCTATCAGGGATGCTCTAGACAGTACTAGACTGGTCCTGCCATGAGGGCGGGGGACTGGACTCAATGACCTCTCAAGGTCCCTTCCAGTCCTAATAGTCTATGATTCGATGATATGATACATTACACTCACATTCATACACACACACACAAGCACACTCTGTCTTGTTGTTGCCAATAGTTGCTCCCCCTAACTGCACTGACCAGGTGAGTTAGATGGGGGAGGGGTGGAGCTTGGCTTCTGCTGCTCTGGATCAATGCTCTGATGTTGACAAGACGAAAACCTGGGATCCCTCTGCAAGATGCCCCTATTTATCCCTCTCATGCAGCCAGTTAGTCATCACCTCGCCTTTCTTAATGCTGCTTCAGAGAGAGTTCTTCCAAGGGCAGGCACTTGCTGCTTAACTCCCAAGGCATCTGTATGTCCAGTCTTCTTTCCAATGAGCTCACTTCACAGGTATTGTCTTGGATCTGGCTCCCAGCCCCTCTCCACCCTTGCAACTGCTGCTGGAGGTGCTCCCCTTTCATTGTCCATTCACACCTCATTCATTTCAACTGGACAATCAATGAAAGGGGAGAGAGCTATTCTACTCCTAGCAAAAGACATTTTTCTTTACCTTAACTGTTCCTAAGACCTATAACATAAAGAGCTTGATACAAAGTTTCCATGGAAAAGACTGGATACAAGGTTTCTCTGAATACAAGGGATTCTATAAGAAGGCTTAACATAAAGATATATCTAAAAGGACAAGATCTATATCTCTAAAAGGACTTACAAAGTTTCTCTTAATACAAAGTTATATGAGAATGACACATGGTTATATGGAAATGTTACAGAGATTTATCCACACCCTCCCCTTCCCCCTTCTTGTCAGTGGCAGAATGTTCCTCCCTCAGTTCTACCTCTGGCCCTCAGATTACATTTCCTGGCTGAGGGAAGCAGAGGGAGTCTCTGCTCAGAAGAAGCTCCCAGCTTCAGCAGAGTTGCACAGAAGCATTCAGCTCTTAGGGCTGAGCCAACAACCCCAGAGGGCTCTTAACTGCCATTTAATGAACATGGTAACATTACCGCCCTTTGTCTCGCACTAACACAGCCAGAGGGACACAGGCATAGACATCACCTCCACGGGTCCCCGAGGGCTGGAGCACACACAGGAAAAATTACTGGAGCTGAGCACCTACTGGCAGCCCCCTTGCCTCTCTCACCTCCCACCCACCAGCAGGCCCTTGCACCTCCCCCTCCCTCCCTGCTCCTCCAATCCACCATGATCAGCTGTTTCATGGCATTTGGGAGGCCCTGGGGAGAGGAGGGAGGAGCGAGGGCACGGTGTGCTCAGAGGAGTTGGACAGAAAGGGGCAGGAAGAGGCAGGGTGAGATGGGGAAGGGTGGGGCCTTGCAGGGAGTGGGGAAGCAGGCCCAGGGCAGAGCCAGCAGTCACGCACCCTCGGCACTTTAAAAAGGCAGCACCTGTAGCCACAGGAGACTTTCCTTTTGCTTCCGCTCGGTGTCCGTGTTCCAGACGTGAAATAACAAAGTGGGAAGTTGCCTGGGGAAATGACCCGACTGTTCTTTTCCAGGTCCTGGAAAGAGAGATCTCTTGGCAAGAACAGAGCAGGTATTTTCCATCTCCATTCTTCTGGGCATCAGGGTTTCAGCCACCTCAGGACCAGGGGGGACATCTTCAGAGCTTCCTGGCAGACTATTTCTGTTTGCCCTCACACAGTCTGATGGCACGAGACCCTTGACTAAGATATGTGTTGCAAAGCACACTGAGCTGTGGGGTGGGCTCAGGGATATGGGCGGCCACTTGATTAGGCATTAACAAGCCCTTTGTTTCTGTCATAGTGACACCGTCTCTCTGTTAATGTACCGCAAGGTGAAATCCACTGCTCAGCCAGGTGAGTAACATCCACCTATTGTTGACTAGTTGCTGCCAGAGCCCCTCTGGTCTTTGGACGTAATGTACAATTGCACAATTTGATCTGTGCACGTCATGTAGCATGTGGGTGCCCACGAAAAGCATAAACTTTTTCTGGTGTATGGACTTTAAACTAGACCTGTAATGAAAATCACAGGACTGAGCAGGACATCAGCTACCCTGCTACAGACACCGGCTGACAGATCATTTATATGTATGGTTTTGCCTCTCGATCCAGAATGTGCCATTTTGTATTTGAGCTGGAGGTTTACAACTGTGTCAATGAAGAAAGGGCCGTGATTTCCTCTGTTAGGATCCCTACGTACTATCACCATGTACGTGTTAATCAACTTGTCATTGAGCCTGAGTGCAAGCCTTCTGAATTGCTTCATTTATAAAAACACCACAATACAAAATGTTTGCAGAGCGCTTTTGAAAGTAACTGAAACAAACTGAAACAGTTGATGTGGCTGGACATTCACAATCAAAATTGTATCTGATTTCATCTCTCATTTGAAGGGTTGGACAGAAGCAATGATACAATCTGCTCCCCCGAGAGTGCTACAGAATCCCGGAGAAACTTCAGTGTAGCTCAACAAGATTCTCCTGGTGCAAATCAACAACAATCTTCCATGTAAGTAACCCCTTTCACCAGGCAGGCTGGCAATAATAACAGCGGTAGATTTAGTTAGGCGATGGTAATCAGAGAATTTCTTTCCCCTCGCCATTTGTACAATTGGAAAAAGCAAATGAAATTCCCTGCAAACTAATGATGAAATAAAGGGAGAAACAGCGCATTGGATCTCTGAGCACTAAATATTCCATCATTTTGACAGGAAGCTGGAGCTGTACAACTCAATGGACTAGAAATTGATTTCTAGTTGTTTGCATGAAGTCTGAGAGAGGTGCTTTAGTAGAACCAGAAGTTACTAGGCTTGACAAGGTTCACTTCACAGCAGGGAAAAATTATTTCCTCCATCCAGTGCGGGGATTATGCGGTGAAATTTTATGGGACGCTTTATGCAGGAGGCTGGACTAGATGCTGATCATTGTCTTTCGTGACTTTAAAAGCAACGCATGCAATTGCTAAGGAGAACCATTTAAAAAAATTTAAGGTCTGACACACTGAAATTGAATTGACTTTCCCAAAATGAGTTGTTATGCTAAATAGAGTACAATTATCTAAATGTAAGACCAATCTCAAACAATTAGCTCTCGAACAATAATTGCTCAGGGTGTCCTTGTTCCTCCTTACCTGGGCTCTTCAGAATTTTACTAGCCACCTTCTCCATGAATTTACCAATACTTGTTAGGCTGAATTATTCCTCCATAATGTCTTTTACTTTCCATTTCTCTCATGAACAGCTGAACACCATCCCTACTGCTCTCCAATCATTTCATTTACCCTGCTGGGTAATTATTTTCTAAATGGACTCCTTACTAAAGCAGTTACTTTAAGCCCTGGTCTACACTAGGGCTTTATTTCAAAATAATCCCCCTTGGATCAAATTTATAAGTAGAGTGTCCAAACTACCAAGCCTGTTATTTCAAAATCTGTGCTCCTGCTTTCCTCGAGGAATAATGCTAATTCCAAAATAGTTATTTTGAAATAGCACTCGTGGGGATGCTCCACTACTGCTATTTTGAAATAATTACCCCCCAAAGTCATTCGAAGTAATTACTCCCCAATGCTTCTTGGGGCTTCAAGTCGAGGTAGTGCATCCACATTCAGGGAGCCTTCCTTGGACTAATTTTGAGGTTTCCCCGTAGTGGGGACACGCTACTTCAATTTTGTTATTTTGGATGCCCACAGAGCTGCCGTGTGCTGTTTAACATTCTAGCCATGGGCACACAGACTGACTGACTCCCTGGTGCCTCCTCCAAACCTTTCCCTCCTACTGTCCCATGCTCCTTCTTTCAAACTCAGTGCAGATGGCTGCATCTTTCTGTTCAATAATTTCTTGTTGCCTTTTGCACAAGCATCTGATTACTTGCTGAGATCAGAATTTAGACATTACCACCAACCCACTGCAGCTGGGCTTCAGACCAGACTCCCACTTGCTGTTTGTGCTGTTGGTAATGTTCTTACACCCTGTTACTGCCTTCGTTCTGTTGAATAGGGCCCCCTTGGGTTTTTGGTGTGTGGGTTTGTAGATCCATTGCTTCTGACACTCCTACCTCAGGCAGCTCATGGCTGGGACTCATTGTGGCTCCTCCTGGTCCTGCCGTTGGCCCTTTGTGTGCAGTGTGCTGGCTGTCGGCCACTACACTGTAACTGTCTCCAGTTTTGTGTCCATCTCTGTCCACAGTCTGCAGCTCTTTGGTATGACCTGTGTCCCATGGTAGTTTGTTGCTTTTTGCCATTGTTCTGTGTCGCTCTTTGATGGTAGCGCCCAGACCCATTCACTTTGGCCTGGCTTCTTTATTGCAGGGGTTGACTGCCTACCTTGTAAGGTTCTCAGTTTCTTCTGTCCTTTATCCCTCATTTTGCCCTAGGGCGGTAGCAGAATCCCCCTCGTGGGAAACAGCACCTCGATTCTCCAGCCCAACAGGCCAGTGCTGGTAACTGTCTAATCCAGGGGAGGCCAGCCTGCACCTCTGGAGCCACATGCAGCTCTTCAGAAGTTAACATGTGGCTCCTTGCACAGGTGCTGATTCTGGGCTGGTGCGACGGGCATCAATTTTCCAGTGTGCCAGGATGCTCACTGCCCAACCCCCAGCTCCGCCTCAGGTTGTGCCCCTCCCCCATGCCGTCCCTCATGGCTGTTGTGCCCTCGCTCCTCCCTTCGGCCCATGGGCAGCTTGTGAAGGTAGGGCTGGGAGAGGCAAGCTCCCATCTCCACCTCTTCTGTCGAGGCCCTGCCTTCACCACAGGGAAGGAAGGAAGGTGGGTGGGTACATGCGCCCCAGCATCCCTAGCCTTGGAGCATGGGCAGTGCATAGCCTGAGCCTCCAGGCCTGGAGCACAGGGAGAGCAGGTGCTAGGAGCAGCAACACCCCACCTAGAGCAGGCGTTCTGGAAGCAGAGTGTGGGCGGGGCCAGGCTGGTGGTTTGAGAAGGCAACGCTGTCCCCAGCCTATGATACCAGCCTCCCGTATCTCTGCCCCCCACAATCTCCTGCATGCTGTGAAACAGCTGATCAGAGTGGGTGGGAGGTGTGGGGGGGAAGGGGAAGGCAGTGAGTGGTAGGGCTGCCGGCAGGTGAGAGGCATTGGGGTGGGAGAAGAGCTGAGGTGGGCCTATTTATTTTTACTGCTCTGCCTTCCCCTCGTGCTCAGATTCCCACTTGGCAGTGAATCCTTTGACCTTTGATGCAGCGCGCTGAGGCCCTTTGTCTGAGTACAGTTTCTCAGGAAGGCTGCACCTCCCTCAGTTCCCCGTCAGCTCCCTCATTCCAGCTCATGCAGTTTCTTATTCTAAGCACATGCCTGCAGTTTGACTGCTTGGAGCCTCTTCTACACGCTTCACCCCTGCAACCCATGCACCCGCCCTGTGCATCCATCTGGGCTGCCAGCCCCATCTGCGTGCAGCGAGCTGCGTTCTGTTCACCTGCCGGACCAAGACACTAGAGCTTTCCCATTCTCCCGGACTCTACTGACTGTGGTTTTAAAAGTCGTGTCTCCAACAAATGGCTCCTCTTCTGTCTGCTTCTCAGGTGGCCTAACAGCCCATGAGGGACAGCTCTAGGGGAAGGGGGCGACTTTGCGAGCATATTAGGAGAAGCAGCAGAGTGTGTCTACATAGCAGTGCCCCTCCTGGTTTGTAACTGAGGGTTTGTGCTCTGGATCTATACACAAAAGGCCTGGGCATCATATCTGGAGGGATTAATTCCTTCTTCCATAGCAGTACTATTTTGAGCCTGGCTAGCTCAGTTGCTTAGCTCATCAGGCTCTTAATCTGAAGGTCCAGCATTCAAGTCCATGGTCAGGCACTAGAGCCTCCCCCTTCTCCTTGCTGTGGGTGCCCTGGGCCCTTCCCAAACACTCTCATATAATGTTTAGGTCAAGAAGCAATGGGCTTAAACTGCAGCAAGGGAGGTTTAGGTTGGACATTAGGAAAAACTTCCGAACTGTCAGGGTGGTGAAACACTGGAATAAATTGCCCAGGGGAGTTGTGGAATCTCCATCATGGGAGACATTTAAGAGCAGGTTAGACAGACACCTGTCATGGAAGATCTAGGTCAGGGGTGGGCAATAATTTTTGGCTGGGGGCCATTTCAAAAATTTTTGAAGTGGCCCTGGGCCGGCCCAGAAGAGAGGGGGGACCTAAACTGGAAGGGGTGGGGCCAGAATGCTTCTGGGCTTCCCCGCCCCCAGCCCATAATTGGTCTGGGGGTGGGGAAGCCTTCTTGCTCCCCCTTCCCACTAGGCACCCATGTCCCTGGCAGGGTGGGAAGAGGCTTCACACACTCCCCTGACCCAAGGCCCTGATTGGTCTGGGGGCAGGGGGAGCATGGGAAGCCTCCTCCCACCCTGTGAGGAGCGTGTGGCACTTTGAAGTGCTGCGCACTCCTCGCAGGGCCGGGACAGGGTGGGAGGAAGCTTCATTCTCCCCCACCCCCAAACCCTAATTGGCCTGGGGGCAGGGGAGCAGCAGGGCCTCCGTAGGCCAGATCAACCCGCTTGGTGGGCCAGATCCAGCCCGCAGAGGGCCTTTTGTCCACCCCTGATCTAGACAGTGCTTGGGCCTGCCGTGAAGGCAGGGGACTGGACTCGATGACCTCTTGAGGTCCCTTCCAGTTCTAGTGTTCAGTGAGCCTGTTGTCCTCTGGGCACACCAGCCACTTCACGAGAAGAGAGCAAGTGCAAGTGTGTTACACACTTACCCTGCGCATCTGAGGCTCACGAGAGTTCAAGCTGTACTTTGGGGCACCACCATAATAATCATCCCCAGTATGGATTTGAATACCACGAGCATTAGCCAGAAAAGCTTGGCTATCTACCACTTAAATTTAAGTACTTTAGCTGGTAATAGCAGTGGGACTAACCACTGGAGAGAACCACGGATGTAAGTAATGTCTTAGGTGAGGGAGAGAGAAGGGGGAGGTGAAACAAATGAGGGAGTGATCCAAGAGGAGGGAAGAGGAGCCAGTACTGAAATGTGAGGGACAGAACAGGGTCAGTTAGAAAGAAGCACAGGCCACAGTGAGTTAAAGTGAGAGAGAAGCAAAGAAAACCAAGGAGATTCCTAGCTGAAGGAACAGAGTAGATGACTGGCCACGTTGTCATGGAGGCTACTAAGATGTGGAGCCCTATACAGTCAGTTGTACGTGTAAGTCCATGAAGATGAGACCAGTTACCAGGTGCGCATCAGGTGGCAGGTTGTGAGGAGGGGACGGCGTCATAGCAGCAGCACCAGCTGGACAGAGCCCCTCTTACTCCTTGGCTGCTGCAGCCCTGCAGCTGCACTGCAAGGACTCAGGAAGGTGACAGCTCCTTGGTCTGCAGAAGATCCCAGAGAGATATTCCCTGGGAATATTTTTTTTCTCAGTAATTGAGTTGAACATTGAAAACTCGTCGTCTGGCCCCTGCTGTCCAAACGCACAAACTCTGTCACTCTCTTTCTCTTCTCTGTCTTCCTTCCCTCAAACTTACAACCCAGAGACTGGCCCTGGTGTGAAAAGGCTCTGGGGAAACAGATTTTTCCGTAACTCCCTCATGTCATAGGTAGGTCCCCCAATACATGGGGTGAAAAATAGGCACCAGGGAGGCACTGGAGGGGAAGTCCAAGGTCTGAGGGATGGCGGATACCATGCCTAGTGATCACAGAGGTAAAGCCACTGTTATTTTTCCTAATGTTGCTTCATTATTCTCTTTCAGGAGTCCAGCAACTGGTAACACAGCATGCTGCACTGATGACACTGAGGAGTGAGTACGATACAGGTCCTATTTCCATGCTGATTTTTCTTTTTGACTACATAACAATGACTTTAAAATAATATTTTTAAACTTGCCACTTTTTTACTCCTAGGGCAGCTGCTCATCGGCAGAAACAAGACCGAAGAAAGGGGGGGGGAAAGGCCAAAGCAATGTACTAGGGTTTAGTCACCTCTTCCATTTGCGCCCAGTCAATAGCTACGTGTCCCTATGTTGTCTGTAGAGGTGAAAGTCGTGGCAAGCTTTTCATAGATTTCAAGGCCAAGAGGCATCATTATGATCATCTCTTCTGACCATACAGCACAACCCAAAGGACTTTCCCAACAATTCCTAGCGCGGATCTGTTAGAAAAACGTCCAGTCTTGATTTAAAAATGGTCAGTGATAGAGAATCCAGCACAGCTCTTAGGGTATGTCTACACGGCGAAGTTAATTCGAAATAACAGCCGTTATTTACTTTAATAGCGTCTTTACATGCAAACCGCTATTTCGGAATTAATTCAAAATAGCGGAGCGCTTATTTTGAATCTGGTAAACCTCATTCTACAAGGAGTAACGCCAAATTCGAAAGAGCTATTTCGAAGTGAGTGCTGTGTAGACACTTAATTCAAAATAGGGGGCCTCCAGCCCTTCCCAGGGAGCCCTGGTGGCCACTCTGGGCACAACCAGGAAAACTTACTCTCCTCTCCCCCAGCCCCGGAGCCATTAAAGGGTTGACTCTGGCCACAGTGCCTGTGCCAGCTCCAAGCCTGCCAGCCCTGACCTAGTGGCCCCAAAACATGAGCCAGCATGCCACTGGCAGCCAGCTCTCTACCGCTCCCCGGGAGCAGTCTGCCAGCTCCCAGGAGCCTGACAGGGGCCGGAGATGGCGGGCGCCTTCCTGGTCCAGGGTGGAGATCATGGACCTTATTCAGGTTTTGGGGGGATGCCCCCAACGTCCATGATCTCCACACTAGATGGAGGAATGCGGCCGTCTATGGCAGAATAGCTGCCAGCCTGGCCACCAAAAGCTACATGCAAACCCAGGAGCAGGTTTGCATGAAAATCAAGTTGGTCCAGCGAGACCCCCAACCCTGAGCCCTGAGCTTCCCCTCCCCCTTCTTCCCCTTGCTTCCTCCTTCCAGCTCCCTCCTCCCAGGTTCCCCCTCACCCCCCCACCCTCTCTCTTCCCCTCTCCCACCTCCTTTTCCCAGTCTCCCAAGAGGTTCATCCCCCCCCCCCCCAGTTTTGTTCAATAAACCCAGTTTCTGTTTTTGAACATACGTGTCTTTTATTTGACATCAGGAAGGGAGGCTAGGGAAGGGTAAGTGGAAGGACGTGAGGGAGGAATGGGGCACGAGCCCCTGGTGGGGAGGTCTGGGGAGGCTCCGAGGGCTCCTCATGGTGGATGCTCTCCTGCAGGGCCTCCTGAAACCTGACAGCCCCCCCGATGGACCCCCTGGATGGCATCCTGCAGCAAGTGCAGCCAGGCTGATGGCAACGACACCACGAGACGCACCGGCGTGCCTAGGGCCAGCTCTGGCTCCATGTGGCCAAGTGCTGTGGTGTCCTGAGTGCGGGCACTCAGGACACTCCAAGACAGGACTGCTTTGCTGTCCCTCATCGAGGTAGACAAGCAAGCGGGGAACTCTGAGAACTGACTGTCCAGGGTGGGGGTAGGGTCCCTTTAAGCACGGAGCTCAGTTAGCCTCAGGCAGCAGCCCCACACACTAAGTCCTAACCTGATGCCCTGCCAGCACTGGTTCCGGCCAGCCTTAACTTCGGTTCAGGGTCCACTCAGTGTGGATGCACTATTTCGAAATAGCAAAACACTATTTCAAAATAGTTCAAAATAGTAATTAAGTTAATTCGAAATAGCACTGTAGTGTAGACATACCCTTAGTGAGTTGTCCCAAAGCTTAGTTGCCCACCTGTTAAAAATGGACATTGTTTATTTCTGGTCTGGATTTGTCTCGCTTCAATTTCCAGCCATTGGGCCATGTTAGATCTTTCCTTGCTTGACTGAGGAGCTTGCTGTCAAACATGCATTCCGCCATGTCAGTGTTTGTAGACTGTGATCAAGTCACCTCTTAACCTGCTCTTTGTTGAGCTAAATAAAATGAGCTAATAGAATTTCTCATTTCAAAGCCTGTTTCCTAATTCTTCAATCATTCTCCTGGCTTTTCCCTGAACCCCCTTTAATGGATCAACATCCTTCTTGAAATGTGAACGCCAAAACTGGACACAGTATTCCACCAGTGCCAGATATTGAAGTAAAACAACCCCTCTACTCCAACTCAAGTTCTTATGTTGATACTGAAGACCAGTTACTGCTCCAAGGCCCCAGAAAAGCCACAACAATATTAAATACACTTTTTAAAAGCAGAGTCGCTACTTATGTGGTATGTTCTCTGAAAAACAGGGTTTGATAATGGAGTATGTGGAAAGCACGAACATCTTGGCCAAACAAGATTCTAGAGAAGATATTTCACTCCACATTTCTGTGGCCTTTCTGCCAGGGGTTGTTGGGGAGAAAAATGAAGGAGGGAAGCTGGGTCTAAATAGCTGGGGTTTCTTCTTAAAATTAACAAATACCAGTGGCTTGTGCCCCCACCCACAAGCCTGAAAAAAATGAGCTACCTTAACAGCTGATATTTTTCCCCCTCTCAAGCACTGTGGCTGTGTATGACAAAAGGAAATATTTATTAAAGGAAAAGAGCAGAGCAACAGTAAATCAACAATATATTCATACAAGCAATGAGTAGATTACCCACTCTTAGGCTGTGTCTAGACTGGCAAGTTTTTGCGCAAAAGCGGCTGCTTTTGTGCAAAAACTTGCCAGCTGTCTACACTGGCCGCTTGAATTTGCGCAAGAACACTGACGATCTAATGTATGATCGTCAGTGTTCTTGCGCAAATACAATGACACTCCCGTTCGGGCAAAAGCCCTCTTGCGCAAATGTATTTGAGCAAGAGGGCCAGTGTAGACAGCTAAAAAGTGTTTTGTGCAAAAAAGCCCCGATGGCTAAAATGGCGATCGGGGCTTTCGTGCACAAAACCGCGTCTAGATTGGCACGGACGCTTTTCCACAAAAAGTGCTTTTGCGCAAAAGCGTCCGTGCCAATCTAGACGCTCTTTTCCGCAAATGCTTTTAACGGAAAAACTTTTCTGTTAAAAGCATTTGCGGAAAATCATGCCAGTCTAGACGTAGCCTTAGTGTTCTGGGCTTCCAGAATACTTCCCTGCCTGACCTCTTGAATGTCTGATGAACAAAGACCTCCTTAAAGACATCACCTGGCAGTCATCACCTACCTCTCGCCACGCTACTATCACCACCAGCAGCCCAAGCCTGCCCCCTGGCCCTGGCCTCGCTTCCCACTGCCCAGTCTCCTTCCCCTCTCCCCTACTGGCTGCAGGCCCTCCACACCCCACTCCCAACCCCCTCACTTACTGCTCCGACCAAGACACCACACCCCCAGCTACCTCACAGAACATACTTCTACCACCTTGCCCCAATAAGAACCAGTCCCAGAAGCCATTTTCTTTGTTTCAAGCTGAGCAGCCAGCTCGGTCTAGGGCAGAGTATCCCGAGCCTGAGTGATGAACAGCTAATTTGGTTAAATACAGGGAGATAGTGGATGTCTTGACTTAGTCCTGAAACCAGGCAGGAAACCAGTAGCTAAGGGCTGAAGCAAGGCAGCCATCTTTGCTCTGGGCACACCACAAAGCTCAGGCATTTATGACTTCCTTTGGACAGGGCAATATATGAATGCATAGCCTCAACCATGTCCCATATATTCTGAAACAGCTATGGATTGTGTGCCTTCACTCTGCCACCTTCACTGTTTGCACCAGAACCTGAACAGCTGGCAACACTCACAATATTAAAATAAAGTTTTCAGCTACCAATGTAGGGGAAAGATTGGATGGCTAAGTACGATTCAGGGTAGCTGCTAACTGTTAGCCATCCAATCTTTCTCCTACATTGGTAGCTGAAAACTTTATTTTTAATATTTTGGTGCGCTTTTAGAAAGACTGTCTTTTTAAAAAGTTTACATACACATATATATATAGTCTTTTTTTGGTCTTTCCCCTCCACACACACGATGCGATTGCTGCCCCACCCCTCTCTGGGGATGGTGCCCTCCAGCTCTGAGGCTGTTGCCTTCCTGGTTGTGGTGCTGATGCCCCTCCACCCGTCTCTGGGGCTGCTGTCCTCCCCCCAAATCTGGGACTCCTGTCCCCTCCTGCTGTGAGGCTGCTGCCCTTCCCCTCCCCCCCAGCTCTGGGGCTGTTGCCTCATCTTGGTCTGCTGCTGGGGAGGCCAGAACTGCTGGCATGAAGGCAGGTAGGCCACGTGGAGGAGGTGGTGGGGGTGGCCTGCCAGGGGGTGCTGAGAGCCGGAGCTGGCGGGGGCAGCCTGCCGTGTCAGCCACAGCGGGAGCCAGGCGGCAGAGCATGCCTGCAGGAACTGGCAGGGGCAGCTGGCACGTGTGCAGGAGGGGCAAGTTGAAAATCCAGTGACAGACAAAAATGGTGACAGCTTAATAGAAAGATTGTCTAATAAAAACTTTCTCAATATTAAAAACAATTTTCCTGCAGGATGACAGTGATGTCATCAAGTCACTGTGCGTCCACAGATCCACGCCCCACCTACTCACAGCCGCACCCTCCCCAGGGCCCACATGGAGAGCTGGGGCTGCCATGCTGTGGCCCCAGCTCATCCCTTCTCTCTCCAGAAGCTGGGGGGAGGTCCAAAAGACGGGGGCTGGTGTGGCCTCGGCCCCAGCCCTCACCCGAGGTGTGTGGGGGGAGAGACTAGGGCTGACACACCAAAGTCTCAGCCCCAGGCCTCCCACAAGACTGGGGATAGCATGCCTCTGCCTCAGCCGCAGTCCACGCCAGGGGCCAAGCAGGACGTGGCCCCAGCTCCAGCCCTTCCTGGCAGCCGTGGGGAAAGCCAGGGCTGCCTACCCCCAAAGATAGAGAGTTGGGGAGCATAGCAATTAGGGGGTGCAGCACCCTAGTAACTTCCAAAATAGCTATGTCGAAATAAGTGTTAATCCTCTCTCAGACAAGAGTTTTATTATTTCAAAATAAGCAGCCCATAATTTCAAGGTAATTTCAACATAGCAGACCTGCTGTGTGGATGCTCACCTTGTTATCTCAGAATAAGGGGAGTTATTTTAAAATAATCTTGTAGTGCGGACATGCCCAACTTGAGAACTAAAAGAAAATAAGGATTTCATTTCTCTGTGTTTACCTGTATCTTGTTAGGGATTCCTGTCTCTTACTATTATCTATTGTTTCAGAGATCAAAGGGAATATTAACTATAGGCTCCCTTTACTATAGTAGGCTGTGTCTACATTGGCACGATCTTGCACCAAAGCGGGCGCAAAAACTTGCTGCCTGTCTACGCTGGCCGCGAGTTCTTGCGCAAGAACACTGACGTTCTAATGTACGAAATCAGGGCTTCTTGCGCAAGAACTATGATGCTCCCGCTCAGGAATAAGCCCTCTTGCACAACTGTTCTTGCACAAGAGGCCAGTGTAGACAGGCAACATGAATTTCTTGCACAAGAAGCCCCTATGGTTAAAATGGCCATCAGCGCTTTCTTGCGCAAGAGAGCAAAAGCACATGCCAGTGCAGACGCTCTCTTGCACAACTACTTTAATGCAAGAACTCGTGCGTTAAAGAGTTTTTGCGCAAGATCATGCCAGTGTAGACATAGCGTAGGAGCCTCTGACTTTTACTAAGAGGATCCTTGGTACTGCAAGCTAGCCCTAGAAACTGCAACTCCCATGAGCACTTGGGAAAAAGGAGGGAAACTGTGGCTGTCTTCCAGGCAGTGCAGGGAGAGAGTTGGGGGGGCTCCAGTTTGGAGAGAGGAGCCAGATTGCTGGTGTGGAGCCTTTTCCAGTCCAGGAGCTGCTTCTGGAAGCTAGAGCCTGCTGCTGAGAGCCTGCTGGGGCTTGGATCTAGCCAGCTGCTTCAGGGGCTGTTGGGGATAGTTCCTGGATGGGAGAGACCCTGGCTGTGAAGAGCCGGCACAGAAGTAACTGTGAGTAACTGGGGCTGTTTAGGAAAGTGCTGCCTGGGACAGAGCACAGAACACAGATTGACTCTGGGTCTGAAGAGAGGCAGAGTGACCAGCCCAGTGAACTAGCAGGGCTGCCAGATGGTTTCAGAAAAAATACCAAAAAAAAATAATAATAAAAAAATAGCATGCCAGGAAAAAGTTTGTTGAGCGAAACAAAAGAGGGGCCATGGCCCCTTTAAAAACTGTGTGCGGAGGCTTTTTGGCCCTAAAAGGTTGCCGGCAGCCGGCTGCCATCTTGCCTCCCTGTGCCGGGCTGGACAGCTCCCCAGCGAGTGCTAGGG
Source organism: Pelochelys cantorii (assembly GCA_032595735.1). Classification (NCBI taxonomy): domain Eukaryota; kingdom Metazoa; phylum Chordata; order Testudines; family Trionychidae; genus Pelochelys; species Pelochelys cantorii. The sequence goes on from CM064329.1 coordinate 5,272,083, forward strand.
TTGCCAGGCTGCCCCTATATTGAGCCAGACCGCCCGGGATTTTTGCCTCCTGGCCCAGAAAAAAATCAGAAAGTACCTGACATTTTAGGTGTCCGGTATTTTCTGATTTTTTTTACCGGACAGGAGGCGAAAATACCAGACTCTCCAGTTCAATATCGGACACTTGGCAACCTTATGAACTAGAGCTGCTGGCATTTGGTGGGGTCAGCTCCCAGGATAGAGAAATTTTGCTGCTGGTTGCCTGCATGGACTTTACACGCACACACCCTGCCCAGTGCTGTCTCCACGCCTGCTGCAACGCTCCAAGCGCGCCTACACAGGCAAGTGTCTGGGACTCTTGAGATCCACAGGAGCGCACCCTTTCGGGTGGGAAAAATGGTGGCAGTGATTTTATTCAATTTTAGTCTGTTACCCACTTGAAGAAACAGGTTTTAATTAAAAGTGTGTTAAATCTAATTTAATTAATTAGTTTTATATTATTTTTAATTGTTGTTTTGGGGTTAGATCCAAATTATTACTGGAATAATTTTATTCGTGGAGATTCCCAAGGCACACCAGTAAGTGTGTACAGGGCACTGCCACTGTATATTCCTTTAGCAGCACAGGGTGGCTAGGGGATCCCCAACTATCTAACATCATCACTGGGGTACTCAGGGTCTCCTATAATATTAAAATCATCAGGCCCACAGGTGGGCGTGGCCTGCTCCCGAGTAATGCAGGGAGGAAAGAGGGAGTCACACACAGGACAGAGGCAAGCAGTGTGCTCCTAGAGGTGTATGGGATGAAGCTGCCGCTGGATTGCTTCCAGCCAGTTCTTACTGGCATGGGCCCTGCTCTTAAAGACACAGCACATACTTCCAACAGCAGTGGCCAGGGAACTGGGAGGTGGCTGATGAGAACAGGGAAGCCACCTGTGGTAGGGTGTGGGGTGATCATCTTTCATAAGGCAAAAGGGGACCACATGCTGGAGCCCCTCAATGGCCCTGCCCCCTGCTCTTCATCTTCCCTCCAAGGCCACACCCCCTGCTCTTTTGAGAGCAGCATGTTGGGTGTAATGAGTTTATCAAGCCTCACAGGCATTGCTGTGACAGAGCAGTCAGCCCTTGCCCTGCTCCCTCTATTCCCTTGAAGCCCTGCACCCTGGCTGGGTCAGAACCAGAGTCAGACCATGGTAAGCACTCCCGAGGGAACTGAGGTCTCTGTGGGCAACCCTGGACCCTCCACCTGCCAAAGCCAAGGGCCAGTAGAAGGTCTGAGGCTCCCCGAAGCAACATGAACACCCTGGGTGGCTCTTATGACTGCCCAGCTCTGAATTCCAGCCTGCGGGGGTGGGGCCTCAGTGGAGAGAGGAGACACAGGGAGTTCACTGAGGGGGCTAAGAAAGACCCACCCACCTCAGCCTCTCCCATCAGGAAGAGGCTGGGGCCACCCGTGAGCTTCAGCTCAGGAAACCCTGTAACAAATGTTGTTCTGGAGTCAGTCAGCCCGGGACTGGGACGGGAACTCTGCATTTCGGGACAGCCCCATCCTAATAGGGGGAGTATCTGGTTTGTGATATAGAGAGGTGCCGTTTATTTGCTATGAGGAATACAAGGTATTTATTTACACAGGGGAATGCAGAGGGAAGGTTTCTTTCTCTCTGTCTAAAGCCAGGGAGGTTACTTTGCAAACTGATGCTCAGATCATGCAGCCAAACCCCTGAGCTGCACAGGAAGCAGGGCCTTGGGCAGGATAAAGCTTTTGTGGGCGTCTGCCTGGGCGGGGAATTCCAGACTCCATCCTGTCTGCCTGTTTACACGTATCGCTTTCTGATAAATGGCTCTGTTCCTGGAAATGCTGCCTCAGCCAGCAAGGAACAGGAAACTTAAAACTGACTTTCAATTTCTCTTTTTTACCCTCAGCTTAGCTGTCCCTCCCCACACATTTCACCAGCAGGTGCTGTAATCAAGCAGTTTGTCAACATCTTGCAAGCAGTTTGAAATGGCCTTTTATTCCCAGTCCACTTCAGCAAAACCAGACACCCCTCAGCCAAAGCTCCTGGAAAGCCAAGAGGGATTTGGCCTAACCACGGACTGTAGGATTTGTCCAGAAGTGAATAAGCTTTGGCACTGGTACTGGTTTTACCAGGTAATTTTCCATGGAAGGGGAGGAGGGAAGTAGAACCAAAGATTCCAGTCCAAGAAAAGTCTATTTAAGGAATAGAAATTTATCAGCCTCTTCATCTTTGTCTGGCATGACACACTCAAAAAGACAGCTCAGGACCCAAGTTAGAGTAAAAGATCTTCTCTGACTTGCCTGTAATAATAATTTTCAGGGTAACTTTGCAATAAGTTTTAGTGTATTAGCACAAACTGCATTTTCTATTCATTTTAATTCTGTAACTTTGATCTGTCTGTTTCCACTTTCAACCGCTTAAATCCCACTGTTTGTACTCAATAAAAACACTTTTGGTTATTTTCAAGCCAAGTGTAAGTAACTGTTAACTGGGGGGAGCGCCCAGTGTGCATGTCTCTCTTACGTTGATAAAGGGGGCTTGTTGGAATGAGCTTTCATCATGTACAACTTTTACACAGAGAAAGACACATTTATTTGGGGTTTTGATCCCTTTGGGTTCCTGGGTGCTGTGCCCTAGAAGGCATCCTCACAAAGATGAAGTGGTTCAGTGTCTGCATTGCTCTGTGGGGGGGGAGTGGGGGTTACCCCAGCTCTGTGCCTCTTGGGGATACCAGAGGATCTGGCCCAGGGGGACAGGGTAGTGGGGAGCCCCAGAGAGCAAGAAGGCAGGTGTCAGTGACATAAGCAGCATACTGGGGAACAGTCCCAAGAGCTCTTCTGTGACCGCGCACCATTATAGACGTGTTCAGAATTCTTTACTTCTCTTTGCTCATGCACTTCTGCTGTTATTTACACTAAAGATGAACAGTAAAAGTCTTTTGAGATGCCAGAAATTGTCTATGACACTGTCTATGACAAAGTAACATTTCTGTCATTTGGGCCTCTTTTATCTGGGCTTTCAAGTAAGAACTGTGCCAACACTGTCACCCCCTCTGCATGTAGATTGCAAGTTTTGGAACTGACACCCTCTGTGCCCAGAGAGGAGGCAAGCAAGAAAAGAAGAGGAGAAGCTCATTCTTTCCCTCACAAGCTGCAGGGCAGTAGGAGTGTCCAATGTCACAGCTCAGGAAGCAGGGGGAGGAGACATTAAGCTGGTGAAAGTGAAACCACTTGTAGCTGGTTCTGTCATCGTATGTCAGTGCAAATTGTGCCACAGTCTGGGACAGACAGACTTGCTCTCTGAGGGATAATTTTGGGGGTCACTTCTGCCCCCTTTGTGCCTGCAGCTAAGACTATGGAATTTTTTAGGAAAGAAAACGAAGAGCCTTCACCAGAGTTTGTTCTTAGCAAGGATGATATCACAGGTAATTCTGGGCAGCATTTTCATCTGTTCTCAGTCCGGTAACTTAGGTCCTTCCTTGTTTGTGGAAAACGTGCTGGGAGAGGGCCGGGGGCTGGGAGGGAGGCATTGTCTCCCCATTCTGAAATGGAACTGAGAGTATCTGGAGCCAGCTGCTCCCGCCATTGGGAGGCACCAGAGCAAAGCAGAAACTTCATGTCCAAAAGGTACTTTACAGAATTTGAAACCTGCTATTTGGTGAGGTGGCTCCATGGAGGTTCCTGTTCAGTGCACGTAGCCACCAAGGGTATGTCTACACTTCCACCCTAGTTCGAACTAGGGTGGTTAATGTAGGCATTCGAAGTTGCAGATGAAGCCCGGGATTTAAATATCCCAGGCTTCATTTGCATCTTGCTGGGCGGGCGCCATTTTTAAATCCCCTTAGGTCGAACTCCGTGCCCGTGGCTACACGCGGCACGGAGTAGGTAGTTCGAATTAGGGGTACACCTCGTTCCACGAGGAGTAACGGTAGTTCAGATTAGAGATCCTAATTCGAACTACCTACTCCGTGCCGCGTGTAGCCGCGGGCACGGAGTTCGACCTAAGGGGATTTAAAAATGGCCCCGCCCGGCAAGATGCAAATGAAGCCCGGGATATTTAAATCCCGGGCTTCATTTGCAACTTCGAATGCCTACATTAACCATCCTAGTTCGAACTAGGGTGGTAGTGTAGACATACCCCAAGCGAGCAGTAGCTGGGAGCAAGCAGCCTGCCTGGACACAGCTCCCGCTTCTCTGAGGTGTCTGGAGACAGGACTGGTGGGGGAGGGGTGGCATTAAGGAAGTAGATGGAAGCCTTTAGAGGCCACCTAAATGCCATAGATGGGAGGGTTCCCCCTTTACACTGGCTGGGACTCTGCTAGTGGCCAGCATCACCATCAGCACCTGGGACTCTGTCTGTTAGTGGCCAGAGTGCTGGCCCCTGTATTAGCCAATCAGAACACAGATTTGAACCTGGGATCTCTGAAGCTTAGCATAAGAGCCTCTACCCTCTGAACTAAAAGCCAGCTGGCGCTCAGCCCATGCTGTAGAGGTGTCTTGATCTTAGCTGTTGCTGTGGTCTAGGTGCCACTGCATTGGTCAGTGAACCACACTTGGGGTACGTCTAGACTACATGGCTCCATCGACGGAGCCATGTAGATTTGTTTATTCGGCAAAGGGAAATGAAGCCGCGATTTAAATAATCACAGCTTCATTTAAATTTAAATGGCTGCCGCGCTCTGCCGACCAGCTGTTTGTCGGCTCAGCGCGCTAGTCTGGATGCTCCATAGTCGACATCAGAGCCCATTGTCAACTGCCCCGGTAAACCTCATCCCACGAGGAATAACGGGGCGGTCGACAAAGGGCTTTGATGTCGACTGTGGAGCGTCCAGACTAGCGTGCTGAGCCGACAAACAGCTGATCAGCTGTTTGTCGGCTCAGCGCGGCAGCCATTTAAATTTAAATGAAACGGCGATTATTTAAATCGCCGCTTCATTTCCCTTTGCCTACAACCCTAATCTACATGGCTCTGTCGATGGAGCCATGTAGTCTAGACACAGCCTAGGTGTGTAGGTTACACCTGCCCCAGCTAAGAAGATGACATTGCTTTAAAGTGAGCGAAGGCGAAAGTATTTGTGTCAAAAAGATGTGAAGAGCTCTTTGTGGATTTCATGAAAACAGAGGCAAGTCGGGGGAGGGATGTGTGCAGGCCTGCCAACTGAGGGGGGCACTCTAAGGTGGGGGGGCCACTTAATGAATTTTGGCAGGTGGTCACAGGCTGGTTCCACCCCTGAAAGAGGCAGAGCCTGGGATGGAAGGGGCAGAGCTGGAGACTCACTTCCCCCCAGAGTTGTCTGGGGCCGGAGGTTTTGAATTAAAAACACAGCAAAGGGCTTGTGGTTCCTGGCCCCACCACTACTCTATTGCCAGGCAGCCACCTGGGATTGCTGGGGCTATTCAAAAGGCTTGCAGCTCAGGCCGCTGTCAGGATAACTCCGCAAACGGGAATCATTTAAATAAGATCCTGCTGCCTGAGCCACAGCCTGAATATTCAGTGGCACAGGCAGACAGCATGTTGTAAATAGAAAGTGGCCAGATACAGTCCACAGGCTGGATCAAAGTGTTTTCTTGCCCAGGCCTGCTCTAAGGACTGGAAGCGGGGAGAACTGGCACCGCAGTTTGGGCTGTGCTGAGGGCTAGCTGCCTTCAACCCTGCCCTTTCCACCTGAGGCACTACCCCTTCCAGAGGCCTGGAGCTGGCTCCTCCCACGCCTTGCCCCAGAGCCCATAGTGACAGTGCATTGACTTGTACTGAGCATTTAGTACAATAGTTTGGTGTATCGCTGCTGACCGCTCAAAGGAGACCTCTGTTCAACAGGTAGCAGCAGGCAAACATCAGGACAGCTAAGGAATGAGATGAAGCCATCAAACAGCAATGTTAAAATAGTTCTGCAAGGTTTTTCTTTTCAGAGCATGAGAAAGAGAGGCTGAGGAAACATTGTTACTGCTGCTACTTTTGTGGGACAATCTCATTTTGGAGGAGGTGTTGCAAGTAACAGGAGAGTCTACTCATCCTGAATCTGACGATATTCTGTAAGGGGATCCTGTGCATGCTGTATACATTTTTCATGGCAGCCTTGTTAGTATGAAGGAACCAAAGGACAATAAGGAATAAGGCTCAGGAACTCTGTGGTAGTGGGACTAGAACTCAGGTCTCCTACCAACAAATCTTTTGCTTTTACAACATACTTTCTAAGGGTATGTCTATGCTACAGAGTTTTCTCAGAAAAATGGCTTCTTTTCCAACAAAACCTGAGTTATGTCCACACTGAAATCGCGTTCTTCTGAAAGTAAACCGAAAGAACAGAGGGGGTTTTCCAATATTGGTAAACCTCTTTCTATGAAGAAGAAGCCTTTTTCCGAAAGAGTGTTCATAGAATCATAGAACACTAGGACTGGAAGGGACCTCAACAGATCATCAAGTCCAGTCCCCTGCCCTCATGGCAGGACCCAAGCACCATCTAGATCATCCCTGATGTTACACACCAGTTAGACACCAGTTTTTCAAAAGCACCTCAGTGTTTTAAAAATTCAGAGTCCCACATGACCCACTGAAAGTCAATGAGACTTGAGTCCCTAAATCCCTGAGGAGCTTTTGTACATATGTGCACTTAGACACACCCTCTGGAAGGAGTCTGGGGAAAACCTCACAGATCAAAGATACAGATTTGATAAATGCACTCAGTTTTGAGAGGATGTTTATGTTCATTCTGCCAATGTTTCCTCACTTGTCAGGTGATGATGATGGTCTCATGAAGGTGAAAATGTCTTGTGGACATGCGACAGATCCTGGGGTCTTATCAGGTTGGTGCCGAAGTCTGTTAGACCAGGTAAGAGAACACAGATGGCAGCCAGAAAAGCCATACAACATGGTTTTAATAGATTTGGTTTCTTCCTGGAGATATATCCCTTGATCTATTGAAATTATTAATTCTTCTGCCAAGTGGATCCATGTGAATTCTCAAGGGACAGAATGAAGTTTTCAGACCAAATTATTGATGAGACAGGGACCAGACAGGGACTAGAAAGGGGAACCAGAAACTGTAAAGAATAATCAAGAGTGAGCATAGGACTATTAGAAACATACCCAGAATGTATGGATATGAATGCCCTGGGCAGGGAAGTACCCTGCCTACCACAGAAGACAAAAATCCTTGACTCAAATCTCTTTAGCAACAAATAAATCCTGATACTGAAGACCTATTCAGAGATAAAATATAACGTGGGCACCTTGCCACATTTAGTTTTCTATTGCCCAGATAACCAACCCAGATTCAGCCAACGCATGATCCTACAGACTTGATGTCATCCTCCTTCAAAGTCTTTTATAAATGTGGCACCCAGGGGACAGGCCTCACAGGCACTCCCCAACACAGAATACCTCTATGTGCAAATAAAAGTGGAGGTGTCAGGCAGTACAGAAGCATGTGAATGCTTCAGAAACTTCCTTTTAAGTGTAACCCATGCCTGTGGTGTGACTCTCCTTTCTACTAATGGCTTCACCACACAGTGGTTTAACAAGTCGGCTACATACAGCCTCTGAGCTAACAGATAGTCTCTTATTTCAGGCAGCAGAGGCTTTTGCTTCTAGATGCAGGAATTCCTAGATTCTGTTCCCCACTACCAACAATCCAGCCAGGAGGACTGCATTGCAGGAGGCAGCCTGCAGTTGGACTTGAGTTACATGGCTCCTGAAGCTCAGGGTGGGTTCCCCAGCCAAGAAAATGTGTAACAAGAAATGAATGAATAACCCCAAAAAGTCATGATCCATTGCAAAAGGGGGAGGGGAAAAGAATGAAATTCAGATGCTGTCAAACCTGTGGTGAGCACGTTCAGATGATCTTAAGATAAATCAGTGTGTTGTTGAAGAGATCCAGAGCAGTTATCCCAAAAACAACATAGAAGCACGTTCTCAAAACTGCATGAGGAGAACTACCAAATTCTTCATGAGTCCTGCTTCCTAAATTTCAGCCTTGTGCTGATTGCTTCTTTTACACCATTTGGAAATTTCTGATTTGATCAACACCCATTTAGCCTATTATCTGCCTTGGAACATCGAGGTAGCCCGGGCAGTGGACATGATTGCTCCTAAGTGCACTTTTTGGGCTAGTTGAACCAAGTTTTCCCCCTGGTCTTGCTATGCAATGGCTAGAGTGCCGCTGGAGGAGAACTCAAGCGGAGTCTGATCGACTGTGCGTTAGAACTGAATTGCGAGCCTATTCTGTGGTAGCACTGATAGCGAAGAAGAGCTAGTTCATGTCTGCACAGTGCTGTCTGGGGGAATTGTTTTAAGTGGTGCAAGTCCTCTTACAGCCGGGCCCTCGTGATGAGATGGCGGAGTCTTCAGCAATCCATTGTGATTTGTTTGAAAAGCACTGTGCAAATAAGATTACTCGCATCCGGTCTGATTTGGACTCTGACTGTCATGTAAGTAGGGTACGGAATGTGTTGAGTGCACTACCCAGTCATTTTTCTTTGGATCAGTTTCAGCTGTTGCAGACTGAGAATGTGGACAAGGTGTTTGGAGGAGTGTGACTGACCATGTCCTCGCTCAACCCCTGCCCTTCATGGCTTATTAAATCAAGCCAAAATGGGATGACTGGTTGGATCCCAGGGATTATTAATGCGTCTTTTAGATCTTGGGACAGTTCTCACCACCTTGAAAGAGGCAGTGATAAAGCCATTCCTCAAGAAGTCTTCCCTGGATGCGATGTGAATAACTATCGCCCAGTCACTAATATTCCTTTCTTGGGCAAGGTACTCAAGTGGGTGGTGGCGTTGCAACTCCAAGTTTTCTTGGAAAAAATGGATTATCTAAATCCATGTCAGCCTGGCTTCAGGCCTGGTTTTGGAACAGAAACCACTTTGGTTGCCCTGGTAGATGACCTACGCCTGGAGATAGACGGGGGAGTGCATCCTTGTTGATTCTCTTGGACCTCTCAGCAGCTTTCAATACCATCGATCATGATATCCTTCTGGAGCACCTGGTGGAGTTGGGTATCAGAGGCACTGTTCTGCAGCGGTTCTGGTCTTACCTGTCAGGACAATTTCAGGAGGCGGTGCGCTTGGGGGCTGCTGCTCGACCCCATGGCGATTGTGCTACATGGTCCCGCAAAGTTCCATCTTGTCCCCTATTCTGTTTAATATATATATGAAACCTCTGGAAAAGATCATAAGGAGATTTAGCGAATGGTGCCATCAATATGCAGATGACACCAACTCTATTTCTCTGTGACATCAGATCCAGGTATGGCGGTGATCAATCTAAACCCGTATCTGGTGATAGTGATGGACTGGATGAGGCCAAATAGGCTGAAGCTGGACCAGATAAGACCGAGGTCCTGTGGATCAAGAAACCATCTGTCTGGAAATGTGGTGTGTTACCTGTTCTGGATGGGGTCAAACTCCCCCTGAAAGAACAGGTACGCAGCTTGGGAGCCCTCCTGGACCCTTTTTTAACATTTGAAAATCAGATTTCCTTGGTGGCCAGGAGTGCTTTAGGGTAGCTTCAGCTGATCCACCAGCTGCAACCCTTCCTGAATAAGAACGACTTGGCTACAGTGATTCTTGCTCTTATCGCATTCCAATTGGATTATTCTAATGCGCACTACATGGGGCTGCCTTTGAAGTGTCTTTGGAAGCTTCAACTGGTCCAGAATGCGGCTGCTCGAGTTTTAACTAGTACTCGTTATACAGAGCACATTATCCTGGTGCTCCGGCAGCTCACTGGCTTCCGGTATGTTTCCAGGCACAATTCAAGGTCTTGGTTATGACCTATAAAGCCCTAAATGGGTTGGGGCTGGGGTATTTGAAGGACCATCTCCTCCTATAGAAACCTGCCTGGGATTGAGGTTGGCTGAGGAGGCTCTGCTCCGTTTTCCACCACTTATGGAAATAAGGTTGACATCTACGTGAAGCAGGGCCTTCTCAGCCTTTGCCCCTAGGCCATGGAATTCTCTCCCCCAGGATATTCACATGGCACCAACATTGGCACTGTTTCAGCACCAGGCTACGGCCACCCTTTTTACCCATGCTTTTATTGGTGTGTGTGTGTCCCTCCTCTTCAGGTGTTATAGCAGGTTTTATGTTCCCTCCACTTTGGGGTCTTGTATTTTACTTTATATATATATATATATATTTATTGTGTGTTTTTTTAAATTGTAAGTCACCTTGAATATTTTAAATAGAGGTAAAATATGTTAATTAATTAATTAATTAATTAATTAAATAGACACACACTTTCCAAAGAAGATGAACCTTTCCAGGAATGATGACCTCTGCCAAATGGATACATATGGGCTAGTCTTAAAAGAAGGCATGATGGGTGGATGAGAACCTGAAATTCCTCAACCCCAAAGAGAACATAATGGAACAAACAGCCAACTGTGGCTGGAATTGCTCTTCGCAGTTGTGCACATACAGAACAGATTGGAACATGAACAAGAGAGAGACCAAATAGGGAGAGAACATTTAAATATTAAAAGAAAGAAGAGTTATTTTATAGGAAACTCAAGAAAACAGCATACTTTGTGAGAAAGGAGACCACAATCAGAGTCATCAAAGCAATTTTTTTTCAAACCACTGATTTCTCCCCATCTCAGATCTGAGACTGCACTAGCCCTGAGCCTCCCACCATACAAGTACCTTTTAAGGAGGATAGGGAATTGCAGCTACTCCCACATTCTTGAAGAAACATTGCTGTCTGTTTCCCTTTCCTCAGGGAGTGAGGCTATAGTACACAGTTTGCTCCATCTCTCACTCTGGCTGGGGAGAGCAGCCAGCAGACAAACCTGGACCTGGGACATGCACCCTTTCCCCGGCTGTGTCTGGTGGAGCTGCAGTGGCCATGGAGAGGTGCGTCTCACCTGTCCCCAGGCTACTGTGGTGAGAGAGGGCTGGGGTTGTCCTCTCTCCCTGGGGCAACCTGCAAATTGAAACCCTCATCCCCAGCCCAACCACAGACCAATGATTCAAATGAAGAAAAACAAAAATGAATTGAGTAAAGGACCCAAGCAATACTTGGTAAATCTTCTAGTAAAAGTACGAATATTTCCCTTGCTGATGACTCAGTGTCATGTTCATAAGCCTCAGATTAGTGAGTTACTTTAAAAAACATAATTGGAAAGGAAGTTTGGTTATGACTACATAGGCACAATGCTTCAACTAAGTGAGAGAAATGAAGACTTACTCTGCTTCAGAAATCAGACAATGTGCTTTTTTTTTACTGACCATATTTAACACATCCATCTGCCTCCATCACAGGAATCACCTCCTTCAGTAAAGCTAGGTTCCAAACAGGCCAAGCAAACAATGCTATCAGGATGGAGTTAACACTGGCAATAGATGGTTTGTATTGTGACTCAGGCTTCCAATTTCACAGCTTTGCCTCTTTCACTTCTCTGCTTTCCTGCCCTACAGGGTCACTTGAAGTTTCATTGCCCTGCTAATGTTGATGGGAACAAATGTGGGGCGGAATGGTCCTACCAGGAAGTCCGTCGGAATGCGTCACTCGCTGAAACAGAGCAACAAAATTTTGAAGAGAAGCTTGCGATGTTTGCAGCTAAATTTTACCACGACTTCAAAGAGGTGAGTACGGATCCCGACTGCTTCTCTCCTCTGCCATTTCTCTGCCCTTGTGTTATTCACTAGGGCACCCTGTACATCAGGGATGGGCACTAAGATGGCAGCGGTTTGCCAGAGTTAGCCCTTGGCAGGCCGCAGCCACTATATTTATCTGCATCTCCGCAAGTATGAGTGTTTGCAGCTCCTGTTGGTTGTGGATCACTGTTCCTGGTCAATGGCAGCTGTGGAAAGGGATGTGGAATGGGACACCGCTTCCCGCACTTCCCATTGGCTGGGAACAGCGATCCTTGGCCAATGGGAGCTGCAATCACTAGTACCAACAGAGGTGCAGGTAAATATAGTAGCAGCGGGGGCCTTCCAGGGGCTAACCCTGGGGAACTGGATATGGCCCGCAGGCCGGTATTTGCCCATCCCTGCATTAGGTAATGGTGAGGCTGTGCTGCTCCTGCTGGTGCTGTTGCAGCAGCTTCCATGTTGCACCATGACAGTAAAACTGCTGGGTATGGCCCAGGGCAGCCCAAGGAGCAGACTGGGACCAGCTGGGTCCAGCTGTTCCTCTGCCCAGCGTCACATGGCCACTCCCCTAACAGGACAGGGGAACATTTCGCTTCTTGATGCAGCTGGGCATGGGCAGGAGAGGGGGCTTTAAAAACATACGTTTGGCGATGTGATCTGCAGACCCAGCAGACCGCGCATGGCGTAGCTGCTGAGAGGTGAGCAGCAGAGGGAAGCTCTCCTTCAAGGGCCTCTGCACACAAAGTTACAAGGAGTCCATCCCCCAATCATGCTACTTCCTCCTCCGCCACTAGAGAGCTCCTTCAGAGCTCTCCTTAGCACCCTTTTATCCCTTCCTGAGTTCCTTGTTTACCTTTAGATTAGGTGTGAAAATAGCCTTAGGTAGGTTGATAGATTGGCTTCACACTTCGGTGTGTGCCTTGTGCATGCAAAGCCCTCAGGGGTTTGATTCGGTGCCAAAGCCACTTCTAAAGTTAAGCCTATAAAAAACACCAGTGCTTATTCCCCTTCCATTTTCTTCGTGTTGGGCTCAACTTTTCTGCATTGGCTACTATTGCTGCATACATGCAAGCCATATAAGGGCCAGAACAGAAGCCACAGTCTGGATCAAGCACAGTCACCTACTAGCATCACAGCCATTGATCTTCTGTGCATGGCAACAAATGTTACTGACTTTCAGCATCAAATTGCTGCCTCAAGGCAGCTCTGATTCTTATGGCCCCATGGGGTGCCCCTTTAATAGCCCTGGACTTAGGCTGTTCAAAATCAGCCTCCATTTTGAACAGATCCAGCCCTGAGTGAACTTTTAGCCTTCCCTTCCATAAATATTATGGAAGGGTACAGCACCCGGTGATAACCATAAGGTTATTACCAGATCCAGGTCCTTTACAAATGTCACCAGCAGGCTTTTAAACAACCAAAAGCACACTCCACCCTCATTCAGCTCCAGGTCAGCCTGTTATTGAACGCCTCCTTGCTGCTGTCAAGGCTTCCCGTGAATGCCTTCATGAGCCACAGCATTAAAGGGTAGTCAGGGTCTCCAAAGATCACAGTGGGCATTTCTACTTCCCCCCACATTGATCTTCTGGTCCAGGAAGAAAGTCCCCTCTTGCAACTTCTTGAACAGGTGAGCGTTCTGAAAGGTATGTGTGTCATGCATCTTTCCAGTCCAGCCTCCATTAATGGCCAGGAAATGCCCACGGAGATTCACAAGCAGCTGGAGAACCATGGAGAAAGACTCTGAGTACCTTAATCAAAAGAGTCATAAGTGGGCTGCTGCCACAATTGCACTATGTTTGCCATCTATCATCACTGCACAGCTAGGGAAGCCCGTTTGTGCAAAGCCATCCACAATTTCACACGTTGCCCAGAGTCACGGTCTTTCCAGAGCAGAATAGTAATAGAGATGTAGCCGTGTTAGTCTAGTCTAGCTGAAACAAAAAACAGGACTATGTAGCACTTTAAAGACTAACAAGATGATTTATTAGGTGATGAGCTTTCGTGGGCCAGACCCACTTCCTCAGATCAAATTGTGGAAGAAAATAGGCATGACCATATATACCAAAGGGATACAATCAAAAAAAGTGAACGCACATATAGAAAGGACAAATCAAATTTCAGAACAGAGCGGGGATAAGGGGGGGGGGGCAGGTAAATGTCTGTGAGCTAATGATATTAGAGGTGATAATTGGGGAAGCTATCTTTGTAATGGGTAAGGTAATTAGAGTCTTTAGACAATAAACTTTCTAAACTGCTCCACAGCACAAGCTACAACAGCAACTACCTCAACCCACCAGATAATATTGTTAACCTCTCCAGCTACAAATTCAACCCAGCAAAAGAGTCTGTCTTATCCCGGGGTCTCTCTTTCTGCCCCACCTCCCCCACAAACTGGATTCAATTTTGTGGTGACCTTGAGGCTTTCTTTCGCCGCCTCCGCCTACGAGAATATTTCCAAACTATCAATGAACATCAGTCTGACCAACCAGATCCCCCCTATCAACACCAAAGGAAAAATAATTCTATATGGACTCCCCCTGACAGTCGGAATTACAATCTGGATTTCTATATACAAAGCTTCCGCAACAATGCACAGACTGACATTATTCACAAACGACAACAAGCGACACACAATCTCAGCCACGCTGAACACTATGCTATCCAGAGTCTCAAAAGCAACCCGGACATTATAATCAAACCAGCTGACAAAGGGGGTGCTGTGGTCATTATGAATAAGTCCAACTATAACCAGGAGGCAGCCAGACAACTCTCCAACACCACATTTTACAAACCTCTCTCCTCTGATCCCACCTCAGAATACCAAAAGAAACTACACTGTCTCCTTAAAGACCTCCCCACTTCTACGCAGGACCAAATCCGCACAGAAACACCTCCTGAACCCCGACCAGGATTGTTCTATCTGCTTCCCAAAATCCATAAACCGGGACACCCCGGATGTCCCATCATCTCAGGTATTTGCACGCTCACTACTGGATTATCCAGCTATGTAGACTCTCTTCTCAAACCCTACGCAACCAACACTCCCAGCTATCTCCGAGATACTACTGACTTCCTGAGAAAACTACAAAACGTCGATAACCTCCCTGATAAAACCATCCTTGCTACCATGGATGTAGAAGCTCTATACACCAACATCCCACATGAAGACGGATTACAAGCAATTAGAAACACTATCCCAGAGGACACCACTGCCAACCTGGCAGCAGACCTATGTAACTTTGTTCTCACCCACAATTATTTCCATTTTGAGGACAACTTATACCTCCAGATCAGTGGCACGGCCATGGGTACCCGCATGGCCCCACAGTACGCTAACATCTTTATGGCTGACTTAGAACAATGTTTCCTCAGATCCCGTCCCCTTTTACCCCTTCTATACTCACGCTTCATCGATGACATCTTTATGATCTGGACCCCCGGCCAAGAAGCACTGGAGACATTCCACAGAGATTTTAACAACCTACACCCCAACATCAATCTCAGCCTGGACCATTCTACAAGAGAGATCCATTTCCTGGATACCACAGTACAAATCACCAATGGTAAATTAGACACCACTCTCTACAGAAAACTCACTGACTCATACAATTACCTTCATGCCTCCAGCTCCCATACAGAACACACCATACGATCCATCATCTATAGCCAAGCCCTTCGATACAACCGCATCTGCTCTAACCCCACTGACAGAGACCAGAAACTTCAGGATCTCTACCAAGCATTTATAAACCTCAATTACCCACCTGGAGAAATAAAAACACAAATTGAAAGAGCCAGACGAATACCCAGAAACCATCTACTTCAAGACAGACCCAAGAAAACCAACAATAGAACACCACTTGTCATCACCTATAGCCCCCAACTTAAACCCGTCCAACATATTATCAATAAGCTACAACCTATACTAGAACAGGATACTACACTCCGAGAGGCTCTGGGAGACCATAGTCTCCTACAGACAACCACCTAACCTCAGGATGATTCTTACCAACAACCACAGGACATACCACACTAATACCAACCCTGGGACTTTTCCTTGAAACAAACCCCGTTGCCAACTTTGTCCACATATTTACTCTGCTGACACCATTATTGGACCTAACCAATTCAGTTATAAGATCAAGAACACATATTCCTGATCACCCCGAAATATAATCTATATCATCATGTGCCGACAGTGTCCATCTGCTATGTACATTGGACAAACGTCTCAGACGCTTCGCCAAAGAATCAATGCACACAAAACAGATATCAGACAGTATCACAAAGAAAAAACAGTTTCTTGCCATTTCAACCAGAAAGGGCATTGTCTCAATGACTTGATTACCTACATACTGCTTCAAAGACATTTTCACACGAGGCTTGAAAGAGAAACCTCTGAACTGTCATTCATGCTTAAATTTGACACTTTACGCAGGAGTCTCAACAAAGATTCTAATTACCTTACCCATTACAAAAATAGCTTCCCCAATTATCACCTCTAATATCATTAGCTCACAGACATTTACCTCCCCCCCATCCCCCTCTGTTCTGAAATTTGATTTGTCCTTTTTTTTGTGTGTGCACTTTTTTTGACTGTATCCCTTTGGTATATATGGTCATGCCTATTTTCTTCCACAATTTGATCTGAGGAAGTGGGTCTGGCCCACGAAAGCTCATCACCTAATAAACCATCTTGTTAGTCGTTAAAGTGCTACATAGTCCTGTTTTTTTTTCCAGAGCAGGATACAATTGATGGCCCTGAAGGAGGAGTATTTCAGTGTGTACACCTCTGCTGTTTTGTTGACAAAAGTGTGTAATGTAGACAAGGCCTAAGACTTGATCTTCCTGATATTTCTATAGCAAATAATAATAATAATAAAAAAAATGCTTTTGGAGAGGAAAATACCCTTTTAGGCCTTCATTCTAAATCATAAATAAGTCAAAAGGGAGCACACTCATCTTTATAGGTAGCCTACAAAATAAGAAGGGACTCCAAAAGCTATGCAAAAGCCATTTGGTGTCACTTTCCTTTGAAAAAGAATGGAGTAACATTCTCACTCAGGTCTGAAATTTCTCTCTCTCTCTCTCTCTCTCTCTCTCTCAGTGTCCCAACTGCAAAAGCTTTGTGGAACGCCGAGATCTGAAAAACCTGAGAGTGGTTTGTATCCTCTGCCGCTCGCTAAAGGGGGAAACCTTTGAGTTCTGCTGGCAGTGCCTGAAGCCCTGGAAAGGCGCAGGGGCCCCCTCCGAGAGGTGTGACAACGAGGGCTGCAAGAACCAGTCCCTGGAAGTCTTAGCAAACTGCAAAGTGAAGGATCTTCCCGGAAGTGAAATAAAAGACTGCCCCTCCATCCGGGCATGTCCCACCTGTGGGCGACTCATTGAGCACATGGAAAAGTGCAAATATGTTAACTGTCCACAGTGTCATGTCGAATTTTGTTTTGCTTGCCTGGATACTGCTCGCAACTGCCAAGCCAGCAAAAGTGGGGCCTGGTTTAAATTCTGTGCAAAACCACAAGCTCTCAGACAAACACAAATTCCAGTTTGGGCTCAGAAATGACCAAAAGTATTTCAGCCACACAGGGAGGGGAGACCATGAATTGACATATAATCAATAAAATATACCATCTATTTGAATACTCTCCATCACAATGAATTTAGAGCTTCGAGGGGCCTATGGATCATTTTGTTTATAGCCATTATTAGGTAGTCACTAACTCTCACAGTGTAATGATCTGTACTCTCCATCCAGTTTGCTTAGCTCATGGTTCAGCAAAGGATTTAAGTGCATGCTTAACTTCAGAAATGTATTTAGGTCTCACTGACTTCATAGATAGGGTTGCCAGATGGTTTCAACAAAAATACTGGCCACACTTGACATTACATCACAATCTACATTACATCTGATTGAGAAAATACTGGACAGTTCTACTTACTCAATTATAGTGTCTCAATTTTTTTCCCCGAACAGAAAACTGAAATACTGGACTATTTGGTTAAAAACCGGGCACCTGGCAACCCTATCATAGGGTACAAATGCATAGTGGTTCTGTACAGTCGATTGGCAACTATGACTGCTCTTCGCTTAACAATAAACCTAGCCTGGCACTTTTGATCCTTATCTGGTTTGTGGTCTTGGGGGCTCTCTTGGAGTCTGCTGTGAAGACTAAGTGCACAAGTCTACACTGCACACATAATTGAGCACACACTCAAGCAGCCTTCTGAGTATCACCATTGACAGAGTCAGAGACGCATGAGGCCATCGCAACAGTCAATCCTGGCCCCTGCTAACTCACAGCATTGCTGAACAGCTGCCTGAATAACTATGCAGTTTAATAAATGCCTGTTTCAGCACAGCATTGCTTTTTAAGTCAGTTTTGGTTTTTTGCAAGAGTCACATTTTCATCTCTCTTTTTCAGTCTACAAATGCTGCCATTTTTCACACACACAAAAATACACTTGATGCAAAGTGGTTATATAATTTCCCTGTGTACTTAACAGGTTTTTAGAGAAACGTGTGAATCTCAGAAGGCTTAGAAGTCTGATTTTATTCAAATAAACATAAAAAATTCAGATGAGACTCCAAAGGCTCTTTGAACTAGTTAAACATTTTGAGTCTGCAAAACTGGACTGGAAACATTACAGTTCTAGAATTTCCTAACTTTGACTTTGCAACCTTTTTCACTTTTTTAAAAAACATAATCATTGTGTACAATTTTCTAGTTTCTTAAAAGAGCAAAGAATTCCATCAGGTGGATGATCATTGCAAATGAGATTCCAACCTTGGGAAATAGGCTTTGCCAGCTGGTGGAATTTTTTGGACCATGGGCGCTTGCCATAATGAAGGGTGCTAAAGATGGGTGTGGGATCTGGGAAGGGGCAGGAGTGTGGTGAGAGTGGCTGTGCAGGGTCTGCAAAACCCTCCAGACCAGCACTTTGCTGTGCTGCCATTGCACCAGCTGGTGGGGAAGCAGCAACACACAGAGGTGCTTCCTCCTTCACTGCCAGGTCCGAACCATGGGTGTTCCCACATCATGGAAACCCAGATTACGCAGGTTAAAGTGTAGAATAAGCCCCTGAGTTTACAAGGCTCAATACAAGTCCCTGGTCATTCAGAAGGGAAGGTTTAGTTCCTGTGATTACTTTGACCCCTGCCGAGCCCTGAGAAAACCCCCTGAGCTTCCCAGGAAGCATAACCTTGGGCTGGACAACTCCATTTGTGGGCCTTTGCAACAAGTTGCTTTGTCCTGGCCATAGGCATGCACAGCACATTTCATTAGGGTGTGCACCCAAAGAATTTTTTTAAAATGTACTTTGACCCCCATTAGCCACACCCCTGACCCCTGTTAACCACGCCCCTGACCCCCATTGGCCACACCCCCTGATTCCCATTGGCCACACCTCTGGAGGTAACACTCTGAGGGCAAGATGGTCGCATAACCAGAAGTAAAAGGTGTCATGTGACCCCCCTCTAAGGACTTTTCCCACTATCCTCCTACCAACAGGGATTAATTTGGCCCCCACCAACCCCCCCCCCCATGCACCTATCCTGCAATTGCATTAACCCAATGTGTGTGACATTAACTTGGGGGGGCGGAGAGGCTGGGGGAAGTGTTCCCTCAGTTTCCTCCCATGAGCAGAATGAATTTTGTGTTGTGCACCAGTACTGAGTTCATGTGGCTTGTTTGGATGTGCCACTGTGGCACCCAAGTTATTCATAAATATCTTATAAACCTCTACCTTTTCCCTCTGCTGCCATGTCTCCTCCCCTTGCTCCATCAGCTCCCCTGGTGCCTGCTGCCTCCCCCAACCCCTCACCCACCTCTGCTGTCCTGACTCCTGCCCTTCTCACTGCTCTCAGTCCTCCTGCGACCTGCCCCCCTCCACCAGCCCTTCTTTCCCCCCTGTGCCCACTCCTCCAGTAGCCCCACTCTGATCATGTGAGCTACCCCTCCTCATCCCCTCTCAACACCTCCCTCTACACACCTACCCTGCCTCTCTCCTCTGGTGCTGGTCCCTCCCCTGCAGGTGTCTGCCCTTCTGCTTCACCCCAGAATCCCCTGGCACCTGCACCTTCCCTTAGCCCTGCACCCTCCTGGTGCTTCCCCCTTCCCTCACTGCCCCTGGTGCCCACCCCCCTCACCACCCTCTGCCCCCATTCCCCTCATGCCCGTGCCCTCACACATGCCTTGCTCCATCCCTGCCTTCCTCATGCCCACCCCTTCTTTCAAGCCTTCTCCCAGCACCTCTCCCTTCCCCCTCTAACTCCCAGTGCCTTTACCCTCTCCTCTCCCAGCATCACCCTGTCCCCCCTCCCACTGACACCTCCCCTCCTGCCCTTTTCCTCATTGTCTGCACTTGGCCCCCCTGGCATTTGTCTCTCCTGCACCCTGCCCCTTAGTGTCTTCCCCTTTCTTCTCCTGACCTGCCCCCTCCCCTCAGCACAAGCCCCTTCCTCTCCCACCCCTCCCATCCCCTCCCTTACCTTACCTTTGGCTTCTGCCTTCCTATTTGCTGGGCTGGAGTCAGAGCCGGCCCAAGCTACAGGCCGGCCGGGCCCTAGCCCAGGGCGCCTCAGGGGCACTGCGCTGTGCTGCAGGGCCTGGCGGGGGCACTCCCGGGTGCCTCAGGGGCACCGTGCTGTGCTGCAGGGCCTGGCGGGGGTGCTCCCGGGCGCCTCAAGGGCGCCGCGCCGTGCTGCCAGGCCGGGCAGGGGCACTCCCAGGCGCCTCAAGGGCACCATGCCGTGCTGCCATGCTGGGCGGGAGTGTTCCTGGTTGCCTCAGGGCCGCCTCAGGGGCGCCGCACCATGCTGCTGGGTCGCGCGGTGCTGCCGGGCCGGGTGGGGCCCAGGGTGCAAAAATGGCTTGGGCATTAGGGTGGCCTGGGACACCCAGTGTGCCTGGGCACACCCAGTGCACATGCCTGTGGTCCTGGCAAACAATAGAACCCGCAGGCTGCAAGCTGGAATTTGACTGAGCCGCAGACACAAGTAAAGAATCCAAACAAGACTAAATATTTTGAAGTGAGTTGAGCACAATTGGTTACAGAATCAGCTGAAAGACACAGAGGCTATATCTAGAATACAAGCCTCTTTCAAAAGAGGCTTTTTCGAAAGTATCTGTTGAAAAAGCCTCTTTCGAAAGAGAGCGTCTAGACTGCAACAACTTCTTTTGAAAAAGCGACTCGCTTTTTCGAAAGAGAGCACCCAGGCAGTCCGGATGCTCTCTTTTGAAGAAGCCCTGTTTGCATTCAAGAACACCTTTTTTTGAAAGAGCACTTTCAGAAAAAGGCATTCTTCTTCATAAAACGAGGTTTACCGCCATTGACAAAACCACCCCGTTCTTTCAATTTAATTTTGAAAGAACGTGACAGTAGTCTAGATGCAGGTAAAGATTTTTTTGAAAAAGGCCACTCTTTTTGAAAAATCCCTGTAGTCTAGACATGCCCAGAGAGTGAGAGCCAGGAGAGGCAGAAGACAGCCGGGGATGGGATGGAACTGCACAGGGGAAAGGAAGTGTTTCACTTCTTCAGACCTGCTGAGGAACAAATCTGGACAAAGGATGGGCTGGAGCAGTATTGCTTTTGGGATTGTTTATTGGTACAGGTTCTTAAGAGTGAGGTGATACACACACACACACACACACATCACGTTCATGCTGGCAGTTTGGAGGCAGGCTGCAAGTGTGGTGTATATTACTTTTGATTTCACAGGTGGCTGTAGTGCTGGCCGAGCGTCAGCTTCCCAAAGACTTGACCATGATATTCTTTGGGAGATCCCTTTGGATCTGCAGGAGGCTTTACTTCCTCTGGGCCAGTCCCAGGTGTCTGCTGTGATGTTACATTTTGTCCAAGAGAGAGATTGTCTGCTCACGTCTCAATTAATTATCTTGCTTGCAGGGTCCTCATCTGCCTTAAAAGGTCATGGATCCTAAACTGCCCCTTTGGTTGGGTATTTCTCATTCACACTTCACACACGTTCCACAGGTTACATACATATTCATAAGCAACATGGTTTCTACACAAAATTGGGCCTCATGGCCTTGAATACAAGAACAAGAAAAAAAAAGAGCTTCACATAGATTGTAATAAGAGAGCCAAAGTCAGGAAGAGAGAGAAGCTAGATGCCAGTGGAAAAGAGGAAAAGGGGTTGTATCCAGCTGGTTACAGGAAGCAGGATCGTCATGCTTATCAACCTGGTGTCCTTGGTGGACTAGCAGGGATGGCAGGTGTCTCCAATGATGTGCTGAGGTCTGAGTGTGACAGTGATGTATGAGGATCATTCACCACCTCTTCCCCTTCCTGGTTTCTTTGCAGGCAAGTGATAAACTCTGCCAATGCCACAGTCCAGCGGATGAAGGTCATTTGCTATGAGAACGCTGCCAGGTTCTTCACGTAAGTCCACATTTTACCCTCTCCGCCAGGCAGCTGGACAACCATGACAAAGGTCGACTTGTTTCTGATGCCGTAATCTGAGAATTTCTTCCCTTTTCCCACTTGTTGGTTAGCAAACAGCAAACTAAATTGCAGTAATCTGGTGGTGCAATAAAGGGAGCGTTAGCCCAGTGGTTCTCCAAACAATAGCTTTTCTGCCGCTTCTTATGCGGACTGTGGGTTCTAAAAGTGAAATTGCTAAACATGAAAGTAGAAAATGATTTCTAGCTGCCTGACTTGCTTGTAGATTCAATTATTAATTAGTTTTTTTAAAAATCACAAGTCTCATACAATAATGTGAACGGACTGTGTTGGCTGGGGCATAATCACCCAAATGCAAAATATGTCTCACACCGGGAGCTCTCTCTGGAAGCCCTTGCTCAGTTGTAGTCAGTTGATTTCCTTACCTGGCTTCTTCAGGAGTTTGATTGCCACCATCTCCATGACTTTCTCAATGCTCAGACTGTTGAATTCCTGCTCTGAGTTTGCCACATCTATAATGTTTCTCCTGCCCTCCACCCCTTCCACAAACACTTGGAACATGACAGGCATCTTCACTGCTCTTTGGTCAGCTGGCAACTAAGCCAGTGCCTGCCCTTCTCCTCACCGAGTCTCTGAGCTTTCGCTTTGGCTGTGATGCATTTTTAAAGAAATAACATCTTCCCTGCGGAGCCGGGAGAACAGACATTACAAGACGTCTTCTCCTGCTGGGGCAGCTCTGCAGGCCCTGGTCTGGAGGGAGGGGAGAGCTGGGTGACTCTGTGGATACAAAAGCTTCAGAGGGGTAGCCAAGTTAATCTGTAACTAGAAAAATTTAAGAAACAACCAATGTTCCTGAAGCACCTTAGGCTGAGTCTAGACTACATGGCTCTGTCGACGGAGCCATGTAAAATAGTTTATTCGGCATAGTCAAAGAAGCGGGGATTTAAATAATCCCCGCTTCATTAAAATAAAAATGGCCGCCGCGCTGTGCCAACGATCAGCTGATCCGGCACAGTGCGGCAATCTAGACGCGGCGCGGTCGACAAAGGAAGGCGTCTAGAAGAAGTGGGCTGTGCCCACGGAAGCTCATGAACCCATCTACATGTTTTGTTAGTCTCTAAGGTGCTACTAGACAATTTGTTGTTTTTTTAAGTTCTTCTGTAGCTACAGCTGGTTTTCACTGATGCAAGGATTGAATAGGATTTGAGCTGTTTGTTGAGATGGGTGGGAGTGTGGGTGGAGGATGAACGAGCCCTTGGGGGGAGGGTAGCCCTGGCTCCTCCTTCTCTGCCTGAGGCCTCACTCCTGCCCCCCTTCCTGTGCCAGATAACCAGAGCCAGTCCCCTCTTCCCTGCACCCTCAACCCCAGTGCTAGGTGGGCGGTGTGGCCAGAGCACCCCCAAGCCCAGAGCTGGGTAGCTGGGCTGGAGTGCTGGGGTGGAGGGCAGCATCGTTCCAGTATTGGGAGGATGGGCAACTCCTTGTGATCCCAGCCTGGGAGGTCTTGTGTGTGCAGCAACCCCCAGCCTTCCTGCCCCAGCCCAGGGTGCAGGAACTGCAGGCTGGAGGGGTCCTGGATGTGGAGCAGGAATGGGATGTGTCAGGCAGTTTGGGAAGGGCAAGGCCTTGGCATGCCTACAATAGCAGCCACCCATGGGGGGTGGGAGAGGGTTGGTTTTGGTTTGAGCAAGTAATAACAAGGCAGCTCAGCCTTGTTTGGCCAAAGGTAGAAAGGGTAGAAAGCTGAGGTTGGAAATGAAATGTTCTTAACCCTTAGTTCAGGGTGGGAAACCATTTTTGGGCCGGGGGCCACTGACCCACAGTTGCACACAAGTGAGAAGCAAAAACACCCCAAACAACCGCTCACTGACGTGGCCCCCTGACTGAGAAGGAGAAAGACCCTCTCCACATTCTCTTTGCACACCAGAGCCTGGGAGGACTCAGCCTAGCACATTTTGGCTATGTCTACACTCAGGGCTTCTTGCGCGAGGAATATGCAAATGAGGCTAAGCGTGGAATATTGCTGAGCCTCATTTGCATACCTAATGAGCCGCCATTTTTGCAGAAGAGACCGTTGCGCCAGCAGGAGCTGTCTACACTGCCCCTTCTTGCGCAAGAAAAGCCCTCTTGCGCAATGCCGTTATTCCTGAAAATAATCGGTGTAGCAGCAGTGCGCAAGAGGGTTTTTCTTGCACAAGAAGCATGGAATCTTGGGGCAGAGTGGGACTCTGCTAGCCCTGGGCTCCATGCTGCGCTTCCGCTTTGAAATGTACAAGAGTGCACATTTCAAAGCTGGCATGCCACCTGCAGCACGCCACATCCCCGCTGGCCCCGGGATGCACGCGGAGTTCCGCATTCCTCCTTTGAAATGCACAAGAGCCCCCGTGGCAGGAAGAATGTGGAAGTGTCTATCGACTACTCAACTAGTCAATTAACTGCAATTTAACATCTTTACTCCTGACCCAAAAAAAGGTTCCTCACCCCTGTGTTAGAGGGTTGCTAGGACATCTTCATATGTGTGTCCAGTTCTGGGTACCGCATTTCAAGAAAGATGTGGAGAAATTGGAGAGGGTCCAGAGAAGAGCAACAAGAATGAGTAAAGGTCTAGAGAACATGACCTATGAAGGAAGGCTGAAAGACCTGGGTTTGTTTAGTTTAGAAAAGAGAAGAGTGAGGGGGGACATGATAGCAGTTTTCAGGTATCTAAAAGGGTGTCATAAGGAGGAGGGAGAAAACTTGTTCATCTTGGCCTCTGAGGATAGAACAAGAAGCAACGGGCTTAAACTGCAACAAGGGAGGTTTAGGTTGGACATTAGGAAAGAGTTCCTAACTGTCAGGGTGGTCAAACACTGGAATAAATTGCCCAGGGAGGTTGTGGAATCTCCATCTCTGGAGATATTGAAGAATAGGTTAGATAAATGTCTATCAGGGATGGTCTAGACAGTATTTGGTCCTGCCATGAGGGCAGGGGACTGGACTGGATGACCTCTCGAGGTCCCTTCCAGTCCTAGTATTCTATGATTTGTCCATCAGCTTCTACAGAGACCAGGACCAAATGCACAGAGGGAGAGCTGCTGCACCCCGGTATCTGAGACTAGCCCAGGGGAAGGAGGACAAAGTCAAAGGAGATCTAAGTGGTGTAGGATCCTGTACTACAACTCCAACTAGCTTGCCTCATGGCAGACTTTGTGATCCCACTGACACATAATATATGGAGATATACCTATCTCAGGGTATGTCTACACTGCCACCCTAGTTCGAACTAGGGTGGCTAGTGTAGTCATTCGAACTTGCAAATGAAGCCAGGGATTAAAATATCCCGGGCTTTATTTGCATGTTCCCGGGAGCCGCCATTTTTAAATGGCCGGTAGTTCGAACTCCCTGCCCGCGGCTACATGCGGCACGGGCTAGGTAATTAGAATTAAAGCTCCTAATTCGAACTACCGTTACTCCTCCTGCAATGAGGAGTAATGGTATGTCGAATTAGGAGCTTTAATTCGAACTACCTAGCCCGTGCCGCATATCGCCACGGGCAGGAAATTCGAACTACGGGGCATTTAAAAAAGGCAGCGCCCGGGAACATGCAAATAAAACCCAGGATATTTTAATCCCAGGCTTCATTTGCAAATTCAAATGACTACATTAGCCACCCTAGATCAAACTAGGGTGGCTAGTGTAGACATACCCTCATAGAGCTGGAAGGGACCTTGAGAGGTCATCAAGTCCAGTCCCCCTGCCCTCATGGTAGAACCAAGTACCATCCCTGACGGATTTGCCCCAGATCCCTAAATGGCCCCTTCAAGAATTGGGCTCACAACCCTGGCTATAGTAGGCCAATGCTCAAACCACTGCAACACCACCATCCTGAATGTGTTAAAGCCCTGACATGATGTTATTTCTAGACCTCCCAACTTAATAGCCAGAGAAGAATTCTGGAAGATAAACACGTCTCAGAGTTGTGATCAGGAAGCTCCTGTCCCAGGCAGGAGAAAAGCTAGTGGTTTAACTTTTGTGTTTTCACATCATGAGTAATAAGAAACTTTTTTCTGTAACTGGCAAAAAATGCTTCAAACTGGATGAAAGGCAAATTGCTGTGTAATGTGAACTTCAGTAGGTTTTGTGGTTCAGTGTATGAATTGCAACTGCTTTGTCATAAGCTATGACCTCACTTCTGCATGGCTCTTGTGTTTGGTACCAAACAACAAAAATACAATTTAGTTTACTCCAGTGTTGGAATCCTGAGCACAGCTGAGCAGAATTTTCCAGATGAAGCTTTTTCTGCTGCAACACGCAGATATGGATTAAACAATGTGACAAAAGAGTGATTTTCTTCATGGTGTTCATGCATACGGGTACGTGCCTCAGTTTCCCTATGTCTTGCACAAGTCTCTAGGACCACAGTTCTCAAAGGGTATGTCTACACTGCACTGTAGGTTGGAATAAGATATGTAATTTTAGCTATGCAAATTGCGTGTCTTATTTCGATCTTATTTTGAAATAACCTGCTATTCCAAAATCTCCCTTACTCCTCATGCAATGAGGTTTACAGGGATGTCGGAATAGAGAGACTATTATATTTCGGCATAACGAGCTGGCTGTGTAGACACAGGATAGCTATTTGGAGATACCAAGGTGTCCCAAAATAGTGCTGTAGTGTGGACATAGCCAAAGCATCTTAGGGAATAAAAGGTTATCTTAAAAAAACCTAATTGCAACATGGTTACAGGCAACGGTGCTTGATGACAGCCAAGTGTTTTCTCCTTGCTGCAGTTCCGGTTGCTGAAAGGCAGAGCCAATCTACAGATAAAAAAAAGAAAACAAAAGTAAGTTTTAAGTTTTATTTGACTTACCAGCTGGGGCAGGACTTAGGGGAATGAGAAGCTGTTTATCAGAACAGTAATGCCATAAAGAAACACTGAGCTTTGGCCTTGCTTGTACAGATAGAGGGTGGATCCTGGGTGGATGAGACATGTCCCCAGGTTCAGAGGCCCTCACATGTAATTGTCCAGCCCAAGGTATCGAGCCTTGTAAACCCAGACAGCTCCTGTGGTACTCACACCTCACACTCGCCCTGTCCACAGGGGTGGGGGAGTGGGAAGAACTGCCCAGGGCCCAGAGATACACTGAGGGGTGGGGGCCATGCTGCATTCTGGGCAGCATGGAGGGCTGGCTGCCCCTGGCTTTGCCCCTTCCACCCAGGGGCGGCCCTAGACTAGCTGCCAGCAACTGGCACCCTAGGCAAACAATGCAATTGGCAGCACCCCCCCCCCCAACCCCAAGGGCAGATCTAGGCTGAGGTTTTTGGTAAACTGGGAAACATGTTGCCCCTATTTTCCATTTAATGTTTTTTAAGCATATTTATTTAAACAGGGATAATTATTCGGTTTGTCCATCCAACCAATGTTTCTGAGATCAGATTAAAATGGAGACACGAAATTTTCAGAATAGATTTGTATACGACAATTAGACAATATTTCAGTACGATTTCAAATAAAAATGCATTACAAATGTTAATTATAATTTTTATTATTACAAATCCAAAATAGTCCATTGCGCTATCCTGCTTTAACTGCCATTACCACCACATCGCTGGGGAGAGGGGGCTGGGGATGGAGTTCTGTGGCTGGGGACAGGGGAGTGGGGACAGGGGAGAGGGAACAGGGTGCCAGTGGGGGGAGAGAGTCCCCTGCACCCACCTCCTCCCAGGATCCCCACCCCCAGAGGGAAGCCAGCGTGTGCCTCCCCTGGGGCCGACACCCCCCCTCCTGTGGCACAGGGAATCCCCGCATGCCTCCTCCCCCGGGGCTGACCCCCCCTCCCGCGGCACGGGGAGACCCCCACATGCCGCCTCTCCTGGGGCTGACCCCCCCATCCCACGGCACAGGGAAACCTCCGCACACCACCTGTCCCAGGGCTGACCCCCCCCTCCCGTGGCACAGGGGAAGCCAGTGTGTGACTCCCCCGGGGCCAACCCCCCCTCCCGTGGCACAGGGAAACCCCGCATGCCACTTTTCCCGGGGCCGACCCCCCATCCCACAGCTCAGGGGAAGCCGGCACATACTGCCCACGGGGCCAACTCCCCGTGTTCCTCCTCCGGGGCCGACTCACCCCTCCTGTGGCGCAGGGAAGCCTTCCTCCAGGGCCAACGCCAGGAAGGGGAAGTGGTAGGGAATTGAATTTGGCACCCCATTTAACTTGGCGCCCTAGGCCAAGTTTGCCTATAGGCACGGGTCACCCCTGCTTCCACCCAAGGCCCCGCCTCTTTGGGGGTTTGGAGCAAGGGCCCCCTGCCTTTCCCAGGGACCTGGTGAGGTTGTCGGCCCCACTGCCCCTCCCCGGGCACTTCTGATAGGCCTGTTTCCCTACTCGCAAGCACAGAGTTTGTGTGTGACAAAACAGAAGGCAACACATGGCAGCAGCATCTCGAGAGGATGCACATGATAAATGAAACACCCGAGTATCGTGGACAGTACCTGTGCCTCAGTTTCTCACCCCATGGTGGGAAAGTCCCCCAGCTGAATGACCCTTCAACACGCCTATTCCCTTGTCCCTCCACTCAGGGCTTGTTGTCTGAGATGAGTGATGTCCAAGGGTAGACCAGGGCTCAGCGTTCGGCTGCCTCTTGGGAGAGAGAAGGGGGGTTGTTCTGGAGGGCTCTTTGCCCCTGCGCTCACTGTTCCCAGCTTTTGCTGTTCAATGCTGCCTCTGCCGCTGGTCCGAAAGAGGGCTGCCAGGTGTCTGGTTTTGGACAGGAACAGCTGATTGAAAAGGAACTCTGGTGGCTCCTACCTGGCTCCGTGTGACTCTTGGCAAGTGGGGACATGTCCCTCAGCTCCTAGGTGGAGAGACTGCAAGGGTGCTCTGTGTGCTACGTCCTTCCTCTCTCCACCCCCAGCTGCCAGCTCCACTGCCCCCATTGGCTGGGAACTGTGGGGAAGGCAGCACGCAGAGGGTCACAATGGTCACTTTGTGGAGCCCCTCCCCCCCACACTCCTGAGGTAGGCACCACCTGGAGCCTGCATCCCATGCCCCTCCTACATCCTAGCCCCCTCCTCCAGCCCCGAGCTCCCCCCACCCAAACCCTCTCCTGGAGTCTACACTCCCTTCTGCACCCCCACAACTCTGCCCCCCTCCCACAAGTAAACTCCCTCCTGGAGTCCCTGGCCGCATCCCCCAGCCCATAACCCCCTCCTGCATCCCAAACCCTTCATCCCCAGTCCTGCCAGAACCTGCACCCCTAGCTGAAGTCCTCCACCTCCCCCCATGCCCACACCCCAATGCCCTGCCCCAGGCCAGTGAAAATGACTAAGTGAATGAGGCTGGGGAAGAACGAGTGACTGTGCCTCCTAAGCCCCCCACAGCAGAACGCAAATGAACAGAGCAGGACATCTGTAGCTCTGACACAATTTCATAAGTGTAAAGCTAATCTCATGATTTTTGGTGAGCCCGAGCCCTCATTCTGGGCCATTTGGCATTAGTAGTACTGGGCTTAGCAACAACAAGTGAGGTTAAATCAGATGAGCCAACAGACTCCCTGGGCCCCTGGGGAAGGTGGGGGGGGGGGGCCTGGGGTCCATACTCCCAGAAGGGGGATGGCCTGGCCAGCCAGATCTCAGGCCCACCCAGACTGCCCCCCCCCAACCCAGTGCCATGCAGAGCGCCCCACCTGGGGCTCCAGCAGCAATTTAAAGGGCCCAGGCTCTGGCTGCTGCTCCAGTAGTGGCAGAGGTGGGTGGAAACTCCAGGCCCCTTTGAATCACCGGGCTCCGGGGAGTTGTCTTCTTTGCTTCCCTTCCCCGTTGACAGAGCAGGTTAAACTTCACGTCACTCTGCTCAATGGGGGCATATGAAGTGCAGCTCTGCTGCCCTTTAGTCCAGAGAAGAAGAAGAAAACCATTTCATTACATTGTCATCTGCGGCAAAAGTGGATTTTAATTTAGATTGATTCCTGTGGCAAAGCAGGTCTGTCTGCTGATCACCTAGGCACCTGACATGCATCTGTGCAAATATGCTCCAGAGATCTCTTCCCCAATGCCTCAGAAAGGGTGGGGCAAGCTCCTTCACACCCGTGGTTACTGAGGTTTGTCTGATTCCCGCGAAGGTGTGTATTAGGATATGAATCAAAGGGTTACTTCAGAAGAGGGTGTCTGCCTTTGTTAAGGAAAGACCAATGGCTTCAGATAGTCACCCTGCCACCAACACTTAAAGAACAATGTGGGGACCATTTGCTCTGGTGTTTCTACCTTAGATCCCTAGTGAGCCAACCCAATAAGTCTGGCAAGAAGGGGGCTGTTCTGAAGTGCAATGAGTCAGGGTATTATTGGAGTGCTCTCTCTCTTGGGCCTGGTCTACACTTTGATGCTATGTCAAAATTTTCAAATATAATGGCTCTGCAATCACATCAGCCTACTCCCTCCATGCCCTCAGATGTATTAGATCCAGCCCCATAGGCTTGTACATACACATCCAGCTTTTCTAAATAGCCCTTCACTGTTCTTTCTCCACCAAGGGCTGCCCACCTCCTTCCCATACTGTGCTGCCCAGTGCAGCAGTCTGGGAGCTGACCTTGTTTGTGAAGACTGAGGCAAAACAGCATTGAGTACTTCAGCTTTTCCCACATCATCTGGCACTAGGTTACCTCCCTCATCCAGTAAGGGCCCCACACCCTCTCTGATCACCCTCTTCTTGCTAACATGCCTGTAGAAACCTTTCTTGTTACCCTTCACATCCCTTGCTAGCTGCAATTCCAATTATGCTTTGGCCTTCCTGATTACTCCCCTGCATGCTTGAGCAATATATTTATACTCCTTCCTAGTCATCTGTCCAAGTTTCCACTTCTTGAAGCTTCCTTTTTGTGTTTAAGTTCACCAAGGATTTCCTGGCTAAGCCAAGCTGGTCACCTGCCATATTTCCTTTTCTTACTGTGCTTTGGAATAGTTTGTTCCTGCATCTTCAATAAGGCTTTATAAAAATACAACCAGATCTCCTGGACCCCTTTCCCCCTCATCTTAGCATCCTAGGGGATCAGGCCCATCAGTTCCCTGAGGGTATGTCTAGACGCAGGCTTCTTGTGCAAGAAGCGTTTTTTGGAAGAGATCTTCCAAAAAAAGAGTCTTGCGAAAGAGAGCGTCCACATTGCAAAAGTGCATCAAAAAAGCTATTTCGCAAGTAAGTTGTGATTGCTATGGACAAAATGGCCACCAGGGCACCTGTGGTTTTTCCTCTTTCCTCTTCTTTCAAAAGAACTCCCTCTTCCGCATCCACACACGCCTTTTTGCAAAAGAGCTCTTTTGCAAAAAGATGTTCTTCCTTGTAGAATGGGGAATACCAATGTCAGAAAAACTCCTCTGTTCTTTAGATTTTATTGTGCAAAAAAGCACTTGAGATGTGGACGTAACTCAAGTTTTGTAGGAAAAACAGCCATTTTTCCAACAAAACTCTGTAATGTAGACATACCCTGAGGGAGTCAAAGGCTGCTTTTCTGAAGTCCAGGGTGTGTATTTTGCTGTTCTCCTTTCTTCGTTTGGTCAGGATCCTGAATTTGATCCTCTCATGATCACTGCTGCCCAGGTTGCCACCCACATCTAGTTCTCCTACTGGTACCTCCCTGTTTGTGAGCAGCAGGTGAAGCTGTTCATGGCCCCTGGTCGGTTCTTTCAGCACTTGTACCAGGAAGTTATCCCCAACATCCTCCAAAACTTCCTGGATTGTCTGTGTCCTGCTGTACTGGTCTCCCAACAGATGTCAGGGTGATTAAAGTCCCCCATGAGAACCAGGGCCTGTGATCTGGAAGCTTCTCTGAGTTGTCTGAAGAAAGTCTCATCCACCTCATCCATCTGATCCAGTGTTCTATAGCAAACACCAACGACAACATCATCCCTGTCGCTCTTGCCTCTAAAGGTAGCCCAGAGACTCTTAGCAGGCTTTTCTCCCGTGTTATGCTGGAGCTCAGAGCAATCCTACTGCTATCTTGCATATAGAATGCTTTTTTTAACAGTGTCTCACCGTTGACCATACTTAGCTTGTGGTCCACTCTGACCCCTAGATCCCTTTCAGCAGCACTCCTTCCTAAACAGTCACTTCCCATTCTGTATGTGTGAAACTGATTGTTCCTTCCTAAGTGGAGCACTTTGCATTTGTCCTTATTAAACTTCATCCTATTTATCTCAGACCATTTCTCCAGTTTGTCCAGACCATCTGTGGGTTTTTAGCTGCAAGTTCCATAGGAACTGATATTGACACTTGAGAGCAACCCTCAGAAGGGCACAGTCAGGCTCTCTGCTGATTTGCCAAAAAATGGGATGGGAGGCTGACAGAGATGAGAGTGAGGGGCAGAGATTTGGGCTGGCTGGGGAATGAGACTCAATCTGGGAGCCAGGGAGGGAGGGGAGTGGTGATGAGGAGGGTGGGAAGGGGGAAGGAATTAGAGGAGATAGGGCAACCAGAGAGCAAGTGTGTGTGAGAACTCAGCACAGCTTTTGGGACAATGCGGTGGGGGGGGCAGTTGCCTTCATAAGACAAAGCCCCTAATGTCATGAGGGTTCCACTAACACTGGAACGTCTGGTCACCCTGTGCGGAGGGTAGGCAGATCTGACAAGGAATTGGGACGTGGGGGGTTAGTGGCTGGGCTAAGACTGGGACAAGGAGCTGGGGACTGGGAATAGCCAGGTGGGGAGACTAGGGCTGGAGGGAGCAGTCAGGAGGCTTGTGACTGGATCAGAAACCTTAGGAGTGGAAATTTGAGCTGGCTTGGTGAGGAGATCGAGAAGGGTCCATAAGCCACTGGTGCACAGGAGACGAGGACTGGGACAAGGCAGAAGTTGGGCTTTGGGGGCTTGGGGTGAGAGTCTACGGTTACTATTATATTGCTAACCCCGCTTCCCCCCGCCAACTGATTACAAACCCAAAAACTTAAGGATACTAATCACGACAATGTGGTGGTGAAACAGGCATTTATTATAGTGCATCTGAAGTGTAATCAAAGCAGCATAAGATCTATGGTGTCTTAAAAGCAAAGAAATGAAGAATTAAAGTATTTGCCAGAATTAAAATATCCCAATTCACTAAAGCAGATGTTCGATTTCCACTGAAGTCAGTGAGGCCTAAGCATGTGCCTAACGTTCAGCATGTGCTTAAGTCCTTTGCTGAAGTGGTAGCTAAACATATTGGATGGAGAGTTCAGATCATTACACGGTGAGAGTTAATGGCAACTTAGCAATGGCTATAAACAAAGAAAGAATCCATAGGCCCCTAAAAGCTCTAAAATTGTTTGAAAGTAGCATCACAATTGGCTGTATGTTTGATTGGTTGTTGCTTCTTGTCAATTCATGGTCTCCCTGCCTGTGTGGCTGGAGCCCTTTTGCTCATTTCTGAGACCACACTGGGACTTGTGTTTGTCTGGGAGCTAGTGGTTTTGCACAGGATTTAAACCAGGCCCCACTTCTGCTGGCTTCACAGCTGCGAGCAGTTTCCAGGAAAGCAAAACAAAATTCCACATTACATGGTAGATAGAGAATATATTTGCACATTTCCATATGCTCAATGAGTCGCCCACAGGTGGGACATGCACGGATGGAGGGGCAGTTTTTTATCTCACTTCCAGGAAGATCCTTCAGTTTGCAGTTTGCTAAGACTTCCAGGGAGTGGTTCTTGCAGCCCTCGTTGTCACATCTCTCGGAGGGGGCCCCTGCGCCTTTCCAGGGCTTCAGGCACTGCCAGCAGAACTCAAAGGTTTCCCCCTTCACCGAACGGCAGAGAATACAAACCACTCTCAGGTTTTTCAGATCTTGGCGTTCCACAAAGCTTTGGCAGTCGGGACACTCAGAGAAAAAAACCATTCAAATGTCAGGCGGGAGTGAGGCTGTTACTTCGTTCTTTTAGAAAAGAAGGTGACACAAAATGGCATTTCCAGGGCTTTGGATCCCTTCCCATTTTGTAGGCTACCTGTAAAAGTGAGTGTGTGTCCTTTTGACTTATTGATGAATTAGAATGAAGGCCTGAAAGGGTATTTGCTTCTCCAGCAACACTTCTTGGTTTTGATTATTTGCCATAGAAACAGCAGGAAGTCTTGGTCCTTACCTACCCTACACAGTTTTGTCAACAAAAGTCAGCTTTTGCAAACAAAACCGTAAGGCTGTACACACTGAATGCTCCTCCAGCTGACGGAACTCCCCGGCTATGTCAAGATAATAGAACACCCTGGATGAGAGACAGAGGCCCTTGTGTGGGTGTAGCAAGGGCAGCACATTCCTTACATCAGCCTCTGACTGTCTTTTTTGTCAGTGTCACAGTTCTGCTGTGGCCATGTGTGACAGGGCAGATGGCCCGGCCGTGCTGTCCTGCACTAAGGGCAGCGCCGGATCAGGGGCGGAACGGCTGGAGGGGGGTCCATGCGGCAGCAGGTCGGCGGCGGAGGGCCTTGGGGCCGTGCCGACCACGGCTGAGACTGCCGTGGCCGCAGGCCGGCGGGCCGGCCAGGCGCGGCCCGATGACGTCACAGAGGATGTCACCCAGAGACCCCGGAGGGGTGGAGCCACATGCGCGGAGGCGGGGCTGGCAGGAGACACCGGAGCACGGCCCGGTCAAAAGGGCCAGGGACGCGAGAGGAAAGGGGGAGGAAGTGTGACCGAGAGGGAGAGCGTTCCTCCCCCCCTTTATGCAGGAGACAAGCGGCGGTAAGCTTATCCCCGCACTGGGGAACTGGAGACACCGGCCGGGAAGAAGTGGCCCAGGGCAGGGCCGCGGTCCCCGTGAGTGGAGGGTTTAGGGGTTCAGCCCCCTCCACTGGGTAGGGGCAAATGCCCCTGCCTTAGGGCCCTGGGCTGGGGCTCGGAGAGAGTGAGGGCCCGAGCCCCCTTCCCAGGCCACAGAAGGCGAGTGATTCAGGGCACTAAAACATATAAAAAGGAGAAAGACTACTCAGGAAGCTGTAGACATTGGGCAGCACCCCACCGGAACTCAGGGGCGGGCCTGGTGACTCGGTAACACGTGGTGGAGAATGTGGGTAAAACCGATCCAGGCCCCCGCTTTGGGGGACAAACGGTAGAGGAAGGGGGAGGCCGGTAGGGCCATCCCGGGGTAATAAGTTTCTAATTCCCTAAGCAGAAATGGAGGTGAACAAAGTGCTCGAATGGTTGGTGGAAAACCAGAAACAATTACAGCAGCAACAGACCCAGACGTTGCAGCAAATCCTGGCCAAATTCCAGGAGCAACAAGGACAGATGGTCAAGGAGCTGCGGGAAGCCCCCTCAGGGACAAGCGCCACGGGAAGCGGACCCTCCTTAACGGGAGGCGACGAAGGTACGGTGGGCATGCAGCTGCCAAAACGGCTAACCAAACTTGGGCCCAAAGATGACCCCGAGGCCTTTCTCATTACATTCGAGAGGGTGGCCACCGCGGCGAAGTGGCCACAAGACCATTGGGCAACCCTCCTGGCCCCCTGTCTGTCGGGCCCAGCACAGCTGGCATACCAAGGGATGTCGGCCCGGGACACCCTGTGCTATTATAAAGTAAAAGAGGCGATCCTAGACCAGCTCGGGGTCTCCCCAGAGACGTACCGTCAGAGATTCTGGGAAGCCCGATATGATCCACGAGAGCGCCCCAGGGCGGTGGCCCAACGAGTTAAAGAGGCCGGAATGAGGTGGCTGGAGCCCGAGAACAAGTCCGGCGTGCAAGTGGCCGAGACCATAATCCTGGAGCGATATGTTAAGATCCTACCCCCCCGAGGAACAGCGGTGGGTGCAGCGACACCTACCCGAAACACTTGAAGAAGCCGTGACCTTGATGGAGCACTTTCTCGCAGCCGAAGGGGTAGAAGCGTTCAGACCCAAGAACACACTGAGAGACGCCCTGGCCGGGGGATCCCTTCCGCCTAGGGTTGGGATAAAGACCCAGCCGAGATACGGACGCAAAGCCTCATTAAGCCTGGCACCGGAAAGGAGGCTCGCGCCCCGATGGAGTCGGCCGGAGGGCCCGATACCCGGGACAGAAGGACAAAACCAGGGACCCGAGCAGAACTCGAAGTCCGAGACAGGGGCGAAAGGAGCCTGCTACCAGTGCGGGCAAGAAGGACACTTCAAGAAGGATTGCCCCCTCATGGACTGCACATTCAGCCAAGGGCCAGCGGGGAAGGTAAATAGGAGTAAATGGGACCGCACGCAACTCACACATGGGATACAAATTAATGGTCGGTGGGTGGAGGCAGTGTTAGACTCGGGGTGCGGCCAAACGATTATAAGGGCCGACATTCTTAACCACAGGCAGCCTCGGGGCCCGAGAGTATATATGCAATGCGTTCACAGAGACATCCACCCGTATCCTACGACTAGAGTAGAAATCTACAATGGGCGGGTAAAGGGAATTTGCAAAGTAGCGGTAGCCCCCAGGCTGGCCTATCCCGCACTATTAGCGCGGGATTGGCCGGGGCTGGGTCGCCTGCTAAGTAACTGGGGACAAGCTCAGGCAGACCAAGAGGGGGAGGAACAGGATGGATGTACCCTCGTGGCACAAGGAGAAGAGGTGGAAGACCCGTTGTCGGGGGTTGGCCTCCGGCGAGGTGACCGACCGACCGTACCCCTCCTAGAACTGGACGAGGGAGACTTTGCCACCCTACAAAGGGAGGACCCAACACTCCAAAACGCCTGGACACAGGTAGGAGACGCCGAAGAAGATGGGGGCCAAAGAGCCCAAGGGCCCCGGTTTGAAGTACGGCGGGACCGCCTATTCTGGGTCACACCCGGGGATGTAGGAGGGGAGGAGAGGTACCAGTTGCTCGTACCCCGGCCCTATCGGTGGAAGGTAATGAAACTGGCCCACGACCATGCCTGGGCCAGCCACTTAGGAACCGAAAAAACACAACAATGGGTCTTACAACGATTTTATTGGCCGGGGGTGTACCAGGATGTGAAAGATTTCTGCATTTCTTGCCCACGATGTCAGCGGACGTCCACGACGCGAGTGCCCCCCGCGCCGCTTGTTCCCCTCCCGCTCGTGGGGACCCCGTTTGAACGTATTGCGTTGGACTTGGTAGGGCCCCTGGAGAAGTTGGGTCGGGGACACTTGTACATTCTGGTCATCATAGACTACGCGACACGGTACCCCGAAGCCATTCCCCTTAGGAGGGCTACTGCGACAGTGATAGCGGAGGAACTAGTGAAATTATTCTCCTGGGTGGGTTTGCCTAGGGAGTTGTTAACGGATCAAGGAACTAATTTAACATCCAAAGTAATGACGGAGTTGTGCAGGATCCTCCAGGTGTGGAGACTCCGGACGTCCGTCTATCACCCCCAGACAGACGGTCTCATGGAACGTTTTAACCGGACCCTGAAAGGGATGCTCGAGCAAGGGAAGTCAGAGGAAGAGCACTCTAACTTGTACTTCCTGCTGTGCAGACAGTGCCAAAAGCCAAATTAAGCTATTTCGACTTAAGCGGTGCAATTGATGTAGCTGAAGCTGTGCAGCTTATTTCAGCTTTAGCTCTGCTGTGTAGACATTCCCTAACAGAGCTTTTCTCATAACCTTTAGTTAGAAATCTGATTTAAAGGGATGTTTAAGCCATCTGAGTCAGAATCCATTGTTTTCACAATAAAGTTCATTTCTCTGCTTTCTCTATGTTACGCTCTCGCTAGACTCATTCTTACAACATAGAACAGGAGGGACACGCGGAAGTGGACAAGGTTAGTGGCAGATGAACCAGGGTAGATTCCATAGCAGGCCAAACTTGGGACTCCAACATGGAGACTTCCATGGCTCTTCGCTAGAACGCTGTTTGGAGGTCAGTGCAGACACCAAAGCTGAAGCACATGGCTTAGCCCACTGCGAGGACATGGCTGTTGGTGCTGGAAATGGTTATCCTGGGCCCTTCACGGTAGCTTTATCTTTGAGAGGGCCTGCCTGGGCCTTAAGGGTTTCCCCAATGAGAGAGGTTTGGCTGCAGTCCCAGGATGCTTGAGGGGTAAATGTCTAGCACAGCGTTTCCCAATCTATGGGCCACGGCCCGGTCCCGAGCCACAGGAAAAAAATACCGGGCCTCAGCCTGGTTGCCGGGGTGTTCCAGGCTCCCGGAGTGCCCGTGTGGCACCAGGTCCGCCAAGCCCTTGGCCAGCCTGGGCATAACGTGCAGCCCGATGTTCCGGCTCCTGGCAGAGGCGTAGCTAGGGGAGGTCGGGGGGGGGGGGGGCCGGGAGAGGAGGAGGGGCCACTGGAAGCAGCACTGGACAGGGGAATCGGGGCAGGCTTTGGAGATTTGGGGTGGGGGCGGCTGGCAGAAGCAGAGCTGGCCGGGGGAGGGCAGGGGGCTGGCCGGGAGATCGGGAGGAGGAGTAGGGGAGAAGTGGCTGCCGGAAGCAGGGCTTGCCTGAGGCATCGGGACTGGCCGGGAGAGATTGAAGGGCTGGCGGAAGCAGGGCTGCCGGGGGGCGTGAGGTTGGGGGTAGGGATATGGCCGGGGAAGATGTGGGGGGGGAGGAGGGAGAGAGAAGCGGCCGCCAGAAGCAGGGCTGGACGCGAGCAGCGGGGCTGGCCAAGGGAGATTGGGAGGAGAAGCGGGGGAGAACTGGCTGTCCAGGAGGGGGTTGGGGGAAGTGGGGCTGGCCAGAGGCGCAGCGGGGGGAGCAGGACCGACCCGGCCATATGTAGATCTCGGGGCGCTGTCCCCCTTCCCCCCTGCAAAGCACGAGTGAGTCCGGCCTGGGGATTCTATTGTGCCCCCCCACCCACCTCCTCGAGTAGTTGCGAACTGGCTGGCTGGTAGACACACTCATGCAACCTGAACACATTTAGCAGCCAGGCAGTTCGAAACTACAAACTGATACATCTAGTAATAATACAACTTACCTAATGAGAAAATACCAGACATGCTATATGTCTGGTATTTTCTCAGTTCGTTTTTTATGTGTTTATATTTTTGGGCTGCAAAAAACAGTACTGAAAAAAAAAGGGTTCCAACTAAAGTAAAAAGTTTGGGAAACCCTGGTCTAACCAGCTTTCTGTCTGTCTTACAGTCAGTCCATTTATCCAATCCATATTCTTTAACTTGATGGCAAGAATATTGTGGGTGACCATATCAAAAGCTTTGCTAAAGCTGGCACTGGGGGCTTTGGGAGGACCAGAAACAACTTATTTGAATATTCATCATTTGATTAATGAATATGCAAATGAAAGTTACCGGTCCTCCAAAAGTTTGTGAATGGATTTACTGGTCCCCATGTCAAAAAGTTTGGGAACCCCTGGTCTAGCAAATGACATTGTCCTAGAGCATAGCTCTCCCCAAGGCACAAAAGAAGAGTCCAGCCCCAGGAAGGTGGCAGGGGACTAAGCACTGGTGTTTTTCTAGGTTTAACCTGGGAAATGGCTTTCGCACCGAATCAAACCCCTGAGAGCTTTGCATGCACAAGGCACACACCGAAGTGTGAAGCAAATCTATCAACCTACCTAAGGCTACGTCTACACTGCAGGCTTCTTGCGCAAGAATGGCATAATTGGCCATTCTTAAAGTTAAAGTGGCCAGTGAATAGACCTTTCTCCCTAAAAGATCCAGACGTTTACTGTCCCTGTCTCCGGAGGTATTCTTATATTGCGGTGCTTTGGCTCTCTGTTGCGCTGCGTCGACAACGAGGGAGTTGGGCTGTGGATGGTTAAAGAGAAATTCCATCCCTTTTGCCGGTACGAAGTACTTTTTGTCGGCCTTTTTGTTCGTTGCTGGAGTGGAGGCAGATGTTTACCATATGTCGTTGGCTGCTTCCAGAATTGCCTCATCAAGTGGTAAAGCCACCTTTGATGTTTGTGAGGATTGTAAATTTCTTAGCAGACGGTGCTGCTTCTGCTGGACCTCTGATAGCTGCACCTGTTGGCTGTCCGCAACCCTTTTAAACAGCTCCTGAAATTGACACAAGTCATCTGTGGGTGAGGAGTCTCCAGGGGAGACAGCGTCATCAGGTGAAGAGGAAGAGATATCCGCAGGAGAATGGTTTTGTGCTTCATCTCTGTCTGACAGCTGTCCCTCTTCTGGCTCAGACTCGTGTGTGATGGTTGGCTCTTTCCCTGTGGGCGTGGGTGGTCTCACCGTAGAGGGGGAGGGGGAGATAGCTTTGTCACGTGTGCCCAATGATAGGCCGGTGTGAAGTACGCTCCGGTGAATGTGAATAACGACTGTCATGATGACTGTGCCTGTGTCGATGGTCGTAGTAATGTGGGGAGTATCTATGGTAGTGCCTGCTTCTGTAAGCATCCCGGTGCCTGGAGCTGGTGGAAAGTGTGGGGGACCTTGGTGATCTAGATCTGCCCCATGAGCGCACCGGAGAGGGTGATGGATATCAGTGCCGATGGTAGTATCTCGGGGAAAGAGAAGCACTCGGGCTGAGTCTATACTGGCGCGATCTTGCGCCAGAGCTATGCAAATGAGGCTCGGCGTGGAATATTGCCGAGCCTCATTTGCATAACTAACGAGCCGCCATTTTTGCGGAAGAGGCTCTTGCGCAAGATGGAGCTGTCTACACTGCCCCTTCTTGCACAAGAAAAACCCTCTTGTGCAAAGCCGTTATGCCTGAAAATAATCAGCATAACGGCTTTGCGCAAGAGGGTTTTTCTTGCACAAGAAGGGGCAGTGTAGACAGCTCTGTCTTGCGCAAGAGCCTCTTCCGCAAAAATGGCGGCTCGTTAGTTATGCAAATCAGGCTCGGCAATATTCCACGCTGAGCCTCATTTGCATAGCTCTGGCGCAAGATCGCGCCATATAGACACAGCCTTGATGTGTAGTGACGAACCCAGACAACACCGGATAAGTCTTCTAGTTGAAAAATAAACCCTTATAAGGTTGTGTCATATGCACACATGTATACCCATACGCACTACAAATATATACACTGTATCCATATTATTCATCCATATTAATTATTTGGGAGTGCTTCTAAAACTCAATCACAAAACTACATGCCTCAGTTATGGTCCCAGGCCCACCATAAAAAACTAAAAAAAATTGGCACATAAAATCTCTCCATCGGTCGTATGAGAGAATGTGCGGACTAAGGGACACATCGGTCATGAATGTGTGAATGGTAAAGTAAGGAGGCCACATAACAGGGAAGTAACTTGAATAATAGAACACTAGAACTGGAAGGGAACTTGGGAGGTCATCGAGTCCAGTCCCCTGCCCCCATGGCAGGACCAAGTACCATCTAGATCAGTGGTTCCCAACCTTTTCCTGACCCATTTTGACAATTCAGGAAGACTTGGTGACCCAAGGTAATTCAAAAACGTGGGGAGGAGGGGAGGCAGAGCCACTTCGGGAAACACTTGGCGACCCTTTTGAAATATAATGGTGACCCATATTTGGGTCCCGATCCATAGGTTCGGAAACCCTGGTCTAGATCATACCCGACAGGTGTCTGTCTAAACTGCTCTGAAATATCTCCAGTGATGGAGATTCCACAACCTCCCTAGGCAATTTATTCCAGTGTTTAATGACTCTGACAGTTAGGAAGTTTTTCCTAATGTCCAACCTAAACCTCCTCTGCTGCACTTTAAACCCATTGCTTCTTGTCCTGTCATCAGAGGCCAAGGAGAACAATTTCCCCCCCTCCTCCTTGTGACACTCTTTTAGATACCTGAAAACTACTATCATGTCCCTTCTCAATTTTCTCTTTTCTAAACTAAATAAGCCCAATTCTTTCAGTCTTCCCTTATCGCTCCTGTTTTCTAGACCTTTCATCATTTTTGTTGCTCTTTTCTGGACCTTCTCCAGATTCTCCACATCTTCTTGAAATGTGGGGCCCAGAACTGGATACAATACTCCAACTGAGGCCTAATCAGTGCAGAGTAAAGCGGAAGAATGATTTCTTGTGTCTTGCTCACAACATACCTGTTAATGCCTCCCAGAATCATGTTTGCCTTTTTGCAACAATATCACACTGTGACTCATATTTAGCTTGTGGTCCCCTATGACCCCTAGATCCCTTTCTGCAGTACTCCTTTCTAGACAGTCACTAGGAAGTGACAGTCACTTCCTGTCACGGGGCCACACACACCCCAAGTCTCTAACTGCCCCCTATCAGGGTTCAATATGGCCCATCGGCCAAGTCTCTGATAGCCCCCATCAGGGTTTCAATATGGCCCAGTGGCCGAGTCTCTAGTCTCCCCCTGTTGGGGTTCAATCTGGTGTGGCGGGGTAGGGGGGTCCAGGCCCTCCCTCTCCACCAGACCCCAGCCCAGGGCCCTATCAGTGGCGGGTGGTTCCCACCACTGGCTCAGCGAGGGATCCTCCCCAAAATGCGCTGAGCTCTCTGGGGCCCCTCCTGCTCCCTGACCAGGGCTACTTCCTACCCCATCAGCGGTGGCTGGTCCAGCGGCTGGCACAACAGCGTCCGCTAGTAAGTCGGGGTTGCGGAGCGCAGCGGCAGCTGGTGGAGCTGTGGCGGCTAGCGTAGCTGCAAGCCGCGGTCGGTGTGGAGCCTGGTGTCGGCGCGGTAGTCAGGGCTGTAGCTCCGGCTGTTCCTGCAGTCCAGCAGGAGCTCCTTCCCCTTCGGAGGTCCACCCCAACTGAGCTGCTCCTCTGGCCTTTATACCAGCCCTGCAGTTGGAGCATGCCCAGCAGGGCCTCGGGGGAGGGGCCTTCTCAGCCCAGCAGGCCTGGTTAGCTTTCCCTTGTTCAGTGTAGGGCTGGGACGCCCCATCACACTGCCCATTTGGTATGTGTGAAACGGATTGTTCTTTCCTAAGTGGAGTACTTTGCATTTGTCTTTATTAAACTTCATCCTATTAACCTCAGACCATTTCTCCAGTTTGTCAAGATCATTTTGAATTATAACCCTATCCTCCAAAACACTTGCAACCTCTCCCAGCTTGGTATCATCCTCAAACTTAATAAGCATACTCTCTACGCCAATATCTAAATCACTGATGAAGACATTGAACAGAACCAGTCCCAAAACAGACCCCTGTGAGCCCCACTTGTTATGCCCTTCCAGCATGACTGTGAACCGTTAATAACTATTCTCTGAGAACTGTTATCTAGCCAGTTATGCACCCACCTTACCATAGCCCCATCTAGGTTGTATTTCCCTATTTTATTGATAAGAAGGTCATGCAAGCCCATATCAAATGCTTTACTAAAGGCTAGGTATACCACATCCACTGCTTCTCTCTTATTCACAAGACTTGTTATCCTGTCAAAGAAAGCTATCAGATTGATTTGACATGATTTGTTCTTTATGAATCCATGCTGGCTGTTACCTATCACCCTATTTTCTTCCAGATGTTTGCAGTTGTTTTTCCTCTTAGTCTTCCTTCCCCATGGGACATTACCTACCAGCTCTCTGATTTTACTAAAATCTGCCTTCCTGAAATCCATTGCTGTTCTCCCTTCTTCAATTCCTTAGAATGATGAACTCTATGACTTCATGATCACTTTCATCCAAGCTGCCTTCCACTTTCAAATTCTCAACCAGCTCCTCCCTATTTGTTAAAATCAAATCTAGAACAGTTTCCCCCGTAGTAGCTTTCTCACTCTTCTGGAATAAAAAAAATTCTCCTATGCAGTCCAATAACTTATTGGACAATCTGTGCCCTGCTGTGTTAGTTTCCCAACATATGTCTGAATAGTGGAAGTCCCCCATCACCACCAAATCCTGCGCTTTGGCTGATTTTGTGAGTTGTTTAAAAAATGCCTGATCCACCTCTTCTGCCTGGGTAGATGGTCTGGAGTAGACCCCTCACATGACAGCACCCTTGTTTTTTACCCCTTTTAACCTAACCCAGAGACTCTTAATAAGTCTGTCTCCTGTGTCCATCTCTACCTCAGTCCAAGTGTAGAAAGGAAAAGATACTGCCCAGCCTTCTTCAGATGGCACTTTTACTCATGGTTGTCTTATGAGCTCTGTTTGTGGTGTTTTCCCAAATTAATACCAAATTCCTTCCCTCCGGTTTGTTCAAAATTTATTTTCTAGCTCAAACTCTGTGCCTGCGAATGGGGAAGCATTGCCTGCCAGGGGATGGTGTGTGAATTTCCCAGGTTACTGGGTGGGGGCTCCATGTGGGATGGATGCAGAGGATCTTCTAGCCCTCATCTACACAAGGGAGTTAATTCAAAGTAACCTCCCTCCCCGTTATTTCAAAATAAGCAGAGTGTCCACACTACCATGCCCGTTATTTTGAAATAACAGGCCAGTTATTTCAAAATCTGTACTCCTGCTTTCCTGGGGGAATAACACTTATTTCAAAATAGTTATTTTGAAATAGCTGTAGTGTGGATGCTCCGCTGCTGCTATTTCGAAATAGGTCCTCCACAGAGTAATTCAAAATAATTACTCCCCAGTGCTTCCTGGGTCTCTAAGTGCATCCACAATAACGGAGCCTGCCTCGGGCTAATTTTGAGACTCCCCCGTAGTAGGGACATGCTATTTCAATTTTGTTATTTCACGAGTTATTATTTTGAATTTAGTTATTTCAAAATAATTTCGTAGGGTAGACATGCCTCTAGATATTGAACCTAGAACTGGCTGCTGCTGACTGCCCCGGAAGAAGGGTTCCCCATCTGTGATACAAATGAGGGTAGGGGAGTGTCTGAAGGGGCTTAGCTGAGGCTCCCCCTGCCCTTTCATTGCTTTGAGTAAATCTTTCCTCTGAGCAGCTTTGGTTCAAGCAGAGGCTGGGGTGGGGGTGGGGGTGGGGGTGGGGGTGTCTTTCCTGAGTCAGACAGACAGGCTGGATCCTGTGCCCTGGCCCCCAGAACACAGAGCTACGAGGGTAACAGCAGGGCTCGGGATCCAGGCTCCGTGGCAGGTGTGTGGAATGTTGGGCTCTGGAGGTTCCATGGCAGTTGGGCATGTTCTGGTCTGGCAGTTGGGTGGGAGGCTGGGGCCTGAGGTGGACGGGGGAGGGGGGGGAGGCCCTGGGGGGGGGGGTCAATACCTCAGTTGCTAACCCTAGGGAAAGATGAGGAGGCAGA
The DNA here is from genome assembly GCA_032595735.1 of Pelochelys cantorii. Lineage (NCBI taxonomy): Eukaryota > Metazoa > Chordata > Testudines > Trionychidae > Pelochelys > Pelochelys cantorii. The sequence continues at coordinate 5,317,034 of CM064329.1, forward strand.
AATGCCTCAGGGGTTCATGGGCCCGGATGTCCAAGCCCACAATTTTGTGGGAACTGTGGCCAAGTGCACACCTGTGAGTTCCTATCTAGGATGAGACCAACTCTTTTCACTCTAGAGCTAATGAACACAGCAAACAAGATTCACTCGCGAAGTCCCATAGCCCATTCCCTGCCCTCCTGACCCCCGAGCCAGCTAGTCCCCCACTCTGAGGCTGCTTGGAGTCAGTGCACCTAGAGGGGAAGGCTGCATGTCCCATCCCCAGACCTGTGACCAGAAGGGATAATTCCTGTATATATAATCCTGTGGTGACCCCATCTGGGGCTGGAGAACTTACTCGAGTCCCACCTTACAGTGCATGAAACTTGTGGCCACTTGTGGTCACTGGGGCTGCTTTCAGAATAATTACTTTGCACATTTTCACAAGTGATTTCAACAATTTCTGGAGGGGAGGGTTAAAGGTTATAAACAGATTTGGCAGAATTCCTTTTTTCTAATAATTTCCGCAGACACTACTGTAGATTTCACACATGCTTTCTATTTTTCTTAATTTACATTTTCAGGTATTGAAAATGACTGAGGAGATCAAACCCTCATTCTGTAATGAAAATATTTATTTAAAAAGGCCAAATTATAACGATTCAAACACAAATTTTTAACATCACAGCTCAAAATATACAAAGTCAAGAGCCTTAAATCAAATTCTAATACATTCTCAAGCAGGAAATTTCAATTATTAGCAATGGAAATATTTTGCCATCAGTTTCCGTGTGTACGATGAACTCAACATTTACCAATAATCATCCAGTCCTTCCAAGCACAGTTATAAAGCTTTAACTATTTTTCAATCTCAACTTCTACTGCCATTAAATAACTGTCTGATCTTCACATATGGCCTGGCCCCTGAAACACACACAACTTCCTACAAATGTGATTCCTGACATTGATAAAAATAGGTGAAAATGCTTAAACCCATAATTTTCCTCATCACAAGTTAAATCGATAGAAATCTAAACAAAGCCTATGAACTGACTTCAGTGTCCTCTTGCAAAACCACAGAAAGGGAACTAGAATCCTCCTGAGTCTAATCTGAGTATGGATTAGCTCGAGTTGGCACCAGGACGTGTTTTGCTGGTGGGAGGGCGGGCACTGACCAGTCTTTCTTCATCTTGAACATCGCAAACACAAGGGGGCGGGGTGGATCTGGAGCAGCCCAGCGGAAGGCAAAGCCAGTGGGTGTGGGTGCAGGGGGGACTATCGTGCGGGGACGTCAGAAGCAGGGGAGTTGCCCTCCGTGGCGCTCTGGTTCAGGCCATCCTCCTCACACTCCACAGTGTCCATCCATCATCTCCTTGTACTGGCGCTTGAAGAAACCAAACTGGAGGGAGACAGAGGGTGAGAGCCAGACGGACACAGGTTCACAGTGCAGGATGGGGAGGGATGGGTTCTGGGAACCTCCAAAGGAAAGACCTTTGCCCCTCTCCAGCCAGAAACAGGCCCCACCACAAGGGTCATAGGATGTGGGGGAGAGGTGTGAACCCTGCATCTTAGCACCTACACAACAATAGCTCAGGCTGTCCTGTAACCTGAGCCTGGGTGGGGGGAGCAACCAGGTGACACCTTGCCTGGGAATCTGAACAAAGAAGGGGGAGGGGCTGCCTGGAGGGCTGGGACCAGTTGCTGGGTGTGTGAGTTACTCTGGTCTGGGGGAGATGCAGGGAGGGGGACCAGGGCGCTGGCCCTGGGCCTCCCTCTCCCCAAAGTGGATTGTACTGACTGCTCCTGGTTCCCGTGTGAACAACAAGTGGATGCTACTCTGTGTCCCTGCCAATGAATAAACCTTCTGTGCGACTTGCTGGTGGAGAGGCAGGTCTGGCTGCAGAGGGGGGTGCAGGGCCCGGTGACTCCCCCACACTCGGTGACAGCCTGTTCATGCCACAATCGCTCACCCCGAGCGGAGATGCAGCTGCCGCTGGGGTGGGGCCAGGGGGCTGTTTGAAGGGGCAGGGAAGCTCTCTGGGTGTGTCCTTACCCAGGTAAGCGTCATCCATGTCGCTGGAGGTTCTGGACACATTGATGAAGCTCAGCTCCCCGTTGGTCCCATATAAATATATCCCACCGGACCAATCGTAGGCTCCCACTGCTCCCAGCGCGGGCCCCTCCTAAACCGACACGCACGGCAAAGAGAGGGATGATGGATAACGCGCGGGCCACAATAGATTAATGAGACCCTCCCACCATCTGCAGCACAGCACGGCTCAGCGCAGGACAGGGAATGGCGTGGACTGCCGGGGGAGACAGCGCCCCCTACTGAGACCCTGCTGGCAGGACAGCACCCCTCCCAGGGCATCAAGGGAAAAGCAGCTCTCACACCGCTCCTGCAGGGAGTTACTGGGGCGTTTAAGTCACCCACAGGCAGCAGGGAGGCCAAGAGATGCACAGGAGTGTGTGCAGGGCAACAGAGCCATCTGCTTTTCAGGCACTAAACCAGCCTCGGGATACTTATGCTCAGTGCTTTTTTTGTAAGAAAAAAGATGCTGGTATTTGGAGGGAAAGTTGTTGAGCAAAAAAAAAAAAAAAGAAGCTCAGGGGGCCGAAATGCGGTTGCGGCCCCTTTAAGAGCCGTGTGTCATGAGCAGGCTTCCATCAGAAGCCAACCCGCCCCAAGAAAATGTCAATAGGTGCCAGTATGCTGGGAAAATAGGTGGCGGTACGCTGTCCTGGGGCATACCGTCATAAAAAAAGCACTGCTTAGGCTGAAAGATCCATCAGGGCAGCGTGGGGTATGCCCTTGGGCCAGGAGTCACTCACTGGGGACAGCAGGGAGCTGAATCCCTTCTGAGACATCTCCGGATGGAAGGAGCTGCTGTTCTGGGACTGGGTGCCTGGGTGGAGAGACAGACAGACAGACATGGGAGAGACCATCATAGAGGGGAAAGGCCCCGTGTCCCATTCCCTGCTCCCCAGAGCCAGACCTTCTCACTTCAAGGCTGGATGGGATGCAGCGCCCCCTAGAGACAACGCCCCTGTATTTCATCCCTCAGTCCCTTGATCCAGCCCGGGGTATTTATGGAGCTAGATCAGTAAGCAGATGTTGGATGGGGAAAGAGAGAGAATATTTGGGGCCTATTTGAGCTCTAGATTCCCAGCAGCTCCCCCTCCTATCTGGACCTTGAGAACCATCTCTAGAGCCCCCGGGCCAGTGCGGCCCTGCCCTGGCTCCAGTACCTTCGATGGCGAAGATCTTCTCCTGCAGCTGGTTCTGGATGCCCTGGAGGGCGTCGAAATTGTCCACCCGGAAGACGTGCTGGTCGGCGGGTGCAGAGGCGATCTCTCGGAGCTCCCGTTGGGCAGTATCCTTGGAAAAGGCATCACCGACCTTCACAGAATAGAGGGAGTTGCAGGGGAGACCAGGGCATCAGCATCAGTCACAGCCAAGAGCCCTAGGCATGTACCCACCCTCTCTGAGCCCTGCTGGGCTCTAGAGAGGCACAGCTCAGCCAGCGCCAGGTACCACTCAGATAGGCAGGGTGGCTCTGGAGCAGCTGGTCATAAGTGTCACTGGTGTGAGGAGAGAGGCCCACAAGGCTGAAGTTTTGGAAGCTGCTCCATTTCAGCACCAAGTTTTGTAGACTGTGTCAACAGCAGGGCACAGGCGGCTTCTTGCCATGAGGACTGTTAACCCTCTGGGGCCTACATGACTGAGTCCCCAAGGCACAGTGAGGGGTGAGTATGGCCATGTCTCTGGGGGCATATCAGGGTGAGGTGAAGGGATGGGACCACTGAGCTAGTCCGGGTGGGTTGTTTGCAGCCGGTTCTGCAGTGAAGTGCAGGCACCGCCCAGTCGCTGGGCCCAACATAAGCAGCAGCCAAAGGTCTAACAAGATCCAATAGCTGGGCGGGGAATTTACACCAATTCAGACTGGAAAGAAGGTGTCAGGTTTAAGCATGAGGGGAATTAGCCACTGGCCCCACAGGGAATGGGACCAATTCTGGATCAATGACAATTTGCTGTCACCTCGAGCCCCATGGAAACCATCTTGCTTCAGAAGAGCCCTAGTTCTTGGGGCTCATTCCAAGCTTTGTGGCTCAGCTGTTTGGCATGTGCCATTCTAGACACCCCCATCTAAAGGTAATAAACTTCTCAGTACTTCTTCCCCAGAGCGTCAGTGAGGGCCGGGCACTAGCTGAGATCAGTGTCAAGTGACAGATCAGTGTGGGGAGGATCAGACCCGCTGTCTGAGCCCCTGGTGTGCACAAAGCATCTTTATAAGAACTGGGTGACTTTGCTGTTTAATTGGGGGGCTTGTATCTCAGGGACTCCTTGTTCATATGTCCCTACATTTGGACCACTCACCCTAACCTGCGTCCCTATGAGGCAAACCAAATTTCATCACAATCTGAGGCAGCATGTGGACTGCAGAGCAGGCAGACAACCTGACATCTAAACTAGAAAGTGCCACTCAACCTGAACAACAGGGTTATGTCTACACTGGCGGGTTCTTGTGCAAGAACCTGCAGAGCGTCCACACAGCCCGCCCGCTCTTGCGCAAGAAGATTTACAGTACGGTGTGGTAAGAGAGGGCCAAGAGCTACACTCTTTTTTTTCAACTGTAAGCCTTCTTGCGCAAGAGCTCTTGCGCAAAAGGGCAGTGTGGACGCACGGCAGGGGTTTCTTACGCAAGAAAGCCCTGTGGCTAAAATGGCCGTCAGAGCTTCCTTGCACAAGAGAGCATCCACACTGCCATGGATGCTCTTGCGCAAAAGCACATCTTGCACATGGCAGTGTGGACGTGTTCTTGCACAAGAACCCTTGCGCACGATGTTCTTGCGCAAGAAGCCGCCAGTGTAGACATAGCCCAGGGGTTTTAGCTCTTCTATAAAGCCACACATTGGCCCAGTGACAACCCAGCATCAGTTTGTCTCCCTAACCCAGTGGGATCCCACTTCCCCGTCCCATGTCTCCAGACATGGCCTCAGACTCACACCAGCTCTCCGCCCAGCCGCGGCTCACCCCGATGGCATAGCGAATGATCCCAGCGCTCTCCGCCTTGGGAATAATGTCTGAGTAAGAAAGCGGGTCTCCATATTTCTCCCCATCTGTGATCACAATGAGAATCTTTTTGGCCTCCTCCCGAGCACCTTTCCAAGAAGTGAACAGCTCCTGCCTGGAAATGGGGGGTGGGGAACGCATGGGAGAGTTATTGATACATAATAGCACCTAGCACTTCAGCAGTGCCAATCGCAAAGTCCTTTACAAAGGACATCACTGTTACCTGTCCCCACACTCCAGATGGGGAAACTGAGGCACAGGCAGGGACATGATTCTCTTCAAGTCACACAGGAACAGAGGGTCAGAGCTGACCATACAGACCTGGAGTGCTGTCTCCAAGACCTTCTCTCCCCAGCCTCTGTTCTAACCATGAGTCCCCACTCCCCTCCCACAACTAGGGATAGAACCCAGAGGTCCTGAGTCACTGTCCCTTAGCTTGTGTGCCCTCCCAACCCATCCCCTGTGGAGTTAGCATGAGCAGGAGAGCAATACCTACACCACTTCCTGGATGGCGCTGGCCGTGTGTGTTGCTCCCATGAGCTGTGTGACCGACCTGAGGAGGCGATCAGGGTCACGGCTCCTCCGGTACTGGAAGAAGTGGAAGTGCTCACTAAACCTGTGTGAGTACTGCATGAGGGCGAACTGCCGGAGGAAGCAGAGGGGAGAAAGAAAAAACCACAACTCAAGGGGTGAAGGGTAACAGAAGCAGGAATCAGACTCAGTTAAGGGCTGGGGCAGGCGTTCGGGGGTGGCTGGTTCTGAGGGAATTTCTTCCTAGTTTGGGATGCAAAATCCATTGCTGCTCCCTGTAGCACAGTGCCCCCTAGTGCCGCACTGGGGCACTGCAGCCAGCAATGACTGCAGAGGGGCAGGGTAAGTAGGCAGGGTTCCACCTCTGCCTGTTACCTGCGTGTCGGTGCCATGGAAACGCTTCATGATCTCAGAGAGAAATGCCTTCATCTTTTCAAAGTCCTCGGGTAGGATGCTGCCCGAGCCGTCGATGAGGAGCACAATGTCTGTGGCACGTTTGGGGCACTCTGAGAGGGACAGAGGAGAAGCCTGTCCTGACTCACCTCCACAAGGACTGAGAGAAACCCAGTGGAAAGCGCTAGATCAGACCTATGGGACCATCTACCCTGGCATCCTGCCCCATCCCTGCCACCCTGGTTCAGACCAATGGGCCCCTGCCACTGAGGGGTCCTGAGAGCAGAGCATGACATGCACTGGGGTGACAAAATGCACCTACCCCTCTCCCAGAGCTGGGGACAGAACCCAGGGGTGCTGCCTCCTAGATGCAACTGACATCCTGAATCAAACCAATAGGACCATCTAGGCTGCTGTCCAACCCCCTCCCCCCCCCCCCACATCCCATGGACCCATCTAGACCCTTCTGCCCCCGCACCTGCCAGGGTGTCCGGGATGCGCCGGAGCTGCCGGAGACTCTGGTCCAGGAGGAAGCAGTATCCATTGATGTACATGTTCTCCCCACAGGCCCGGTGCACCGTGGGGCCGCAGGCCTGGGGCACGAGAGAAGGACAAGGTCAGTAGGTGATGAGAATTGTGGGTGAAGCAGAAAGACCATGGATATGTGGGAAAAGGCCCTGCCAGGACAGGGGACCCCCTGGGAGCAGACAGGATCACAGAACGTACCACCTGTCTCCGAGAGAGGGGACAGGGAGTGACATGGGGACATCACTCGGTTACCATGCTCCCCGCTATGGCAGTAGCATCCAGTGACTGTTGCCATAGCTACATCACCCAGTGGGCCGCCATGCTTCCTGTCATGCTTCCTCCCTGTGATATCATTCTGCAGGCACTGTCGCCATGGTGATGTCACCTGTCTACCACCCTCCCTGCTCTATGTGGGCTCCCTCATTCCCCAGAACACCCTCACAGTCACAGTAGTCATAGTAATGTCACTTGCTTACCTCCCTGCCCCTCTCACATCACCATCGCAAGTCATTCTAGTGGCACCTGGCTACCACACGACGCACAGCATCTAAGGCCATTCACCCCTCACCATGGCAACAACACCCCTTTCATCTCCACTCAGAGTGCTCCTGTCCACCCCCTTGTTTGTAGCCCTCTGGCTGCCTCTTCTCTCTCACCTCAAACCTAAGCTGCTGCTCTTCCCTTTCTAGGCTCTTCTCCGCCTGTCCCCACCCAGCCTACCATCTCTCAGTCTCATGCCCGGCCTCCACAGCCCAGTTGTTCCTTTTTCCAGCCAGCCCCTCTGCACGTCTCCCACACAGCCCCTCACACGTGAGATGAGTTCCCCAAAAATGGCCACCTTGTCTCCTGGCCAATCCTCCTGAAAGCTCACCTTTGCCTGCTACAAAACTGAGCCGCAATTAGGCCAGTGGTGCACCGAGACCACTGCCGGTTGAGCCGACCAATATTGTCTCGTTGTCTCCCTGTTCTCCCCCATCTGTGTGCCCGTTTCTAGCTGTTGTCGCTTGTCTCACACTCGGATTGTAAGCACCTTGGGACCTTGTTGGGTTGTGTTTGTCCAGCGCCTAGCACAATGGGGTCCAGTCACCATAAAACACCCAGTCGGGTTACAAATTCAAATTTAAATTTAAATTTAATTTAAAATTTCCCACCCCTCCCCGAGAGATGCGGATGGGAGCCAGCAACGCACACATCACCCCTGCACCCAATAAATAACATTTGGAAAATACACTCTCACAGTGACACCCCTCCCCCACCTCCACTTACCACCCCCACCATGACAGTTGCTCTGGCGGTGGTGACATGACCCCTTCCTGCTGTATCATTCTATTGCCCTTCCAGACGTCACCCAGTTATCCTCCTCCCTGGGACAGTGCACAGGGGTTCCTGTCCCACGGTCCCATCTCCCCTGGTGACAGTGGCTCCCCAGGGGCTCAAACCTCTATGATGTCACCCGCGCTATGACATCACCGTGCTGCTGCTCGATCTCACAAACATTGTCGGGGGGGGGGAGAGGAAGAGTTTGTGGAATTCTGGGTAAAGTGACTGACCCTAATCCTGGGTGAGGCTCTGGATTAAACAAGCCGCTCCAGTACCCCCCCCCAACTCCTCGGGGTGTGGTACCCACCAGGAGCTGGGAGCCCCGGGCAGCCAGAGACAATCCAAGGGACATGTTCACTGCGTCCAGAGGCCCTGAGGGAGAAACACACCCACACCCGGCTGAGAAAACCTGTGGCAAGATACGGGTCAGTCCAGCTTCTCTGAGTCATTCCCCCCTCCCCACTGCTGCCCCACCTTGTGACTCAATCTCCTTTCCACGTCTGTGGGGGAGGACGGGAAGTCATTGCACATCCCCCTGCAACTGAATGGAAAGAGAACCCAGGCATCCTGATTTCCCAGCCCCCATTGCTCTGACCCACCCACTAGACCGTGCTGCCTACCCAGAGCAAGTGCTGGTTCTGAGCCTTCCCCAACGACACTTTGCTAACCACGAGGCCCCACACCCCTCCCAGGGACAGGCCTGGAATCCAGGCCTCCTGGCTCCCAGCCCCTCACCCACAGTCTGCCCCCATGGACCCCACAGCACAGGGGGGCCCCTACTCTGGATGGGGATCTCCTGGCAGCGTTTGGAGCCTGCGTCGCACTTGTAGACTTTGCCAGTTTCAGTCACATTCCTCGTCTGCAGCGGGGCCCCGATGACCAGCCTGGAGGGGAGAGGGCAGAGAGGGGCTCAGGCGTGCCCTATCATCCCAGGTGGGGCAGCCCCGCAAGACAGCCCCCTCAGGGATGGGAACAGCCTGTGTTCAGCCCTTACCCCCTGGCGCTGGCACTTCCAAACTGCACCACGCTCTGCCCGAACCCCGCGGCTGCCTCCTGGAAGGTGATGGGTCCCTCCACATCCACACTGAATCCACGGCTGAGGGCCAGCACTGCAGGGGTTAAATAGTCTCTGGTTAGAGTTTCCCCTGGAGAAGGGACCAGCGGTGGGACCATAAGAGCCTACCACTTGCTCCCGTGGCTCACAAAGCCGTACACAGTCAGCCTGGACTGCTGTAAGGAGCAGTTCAATTACAGGCTGAGCAAGTGCAGAATGGTGCTGGAATGTGCTTTTGGATATTTAAAGGGAAGGTTCTACAGTCTACTGACAACAAAATGGTCTGGTAGCACTTTATAAACTAACAAAACATGCAGATGGTATCATAAGCTTTCGTGGGCACAGCCCACTTCCTCAGATGACCAAAGTTTTGAGTTTAGGATGTGCAGACCCAAAATAAATAGGGGAGAAGGGAGGTGGAGGGAGGGGGGAAAAAGGAAGGGAGTGGGAAACAAGGAGCAGATGGTATGAAAATATCAAAGGGAAAAACAAGTAGGCAGAACTGGTAATCTATAAGCACCTAAAGATTGGATAGTTAAAAGAAGCAGATAAGGCTCATAGGATAGCAATTAGATAGGAAGGGTACTAACACAAGAATCTACACAGACAAAGAGCTGTTGGCACCTTCATTGAATGTTAGGTCATAATGTCTCAGCCATCCGTTATCTCAACTGAGGCAATCAGCATGAGAATTGAATTTGTGGATGAACTGTAATTCTAATGCCTCTCTGTGTATTTGGCTTCTAGAATTGGTTTGTGACAAGACAGCCACCTGAAGATCTTTCAAAGAGTGATTAGGTAGATTGAAATGTTCTCTAACAGGCTTCTGTATGTTCCCTTTATGGATATCTGATTTGTGTCCATTGATTCTTTCCCGTAGGGACCGTCCAGTTTGTCCAATATATATAGCAGTGGGGCATTGCTGGCATTTGATGGCATAGATCAAATTACTGGATGTGCAGTTAAATGACCTTTTGATTTGGTAGCTTATGTTGTTGGCTCCAGTGATGAATTTGCTTGTATAGATATGTAGGCAGAGTTGGCACCGTGGCTGATATCTATACAAGCGAATTCATCACTGGAGCCAACAACATAAGCTACCAAATCAAAGGTTCATTCAACTGCACATCCAGTAATTTGATCTATGCCGTCAAATGCCAGCAATGCCCCACTGCTATATATATTGGACAAACTGGTTCCATCCATGTCATTTTTCCCTACTATTACTAAAGTGACACACACGTAAAGCCGGGGCAGGTGAGGTGAGGTGCTGGCTGATTTCACCCAGCCCTGACTGTGAGTGCCGGGCACTCCCTCTGCCTCCAGTTGCATGCCTGCACATTCTAGTTACCCAAGCGCAGTGAGCAAAACTGCCCTAGCCCAGGAGACCGTCTTGGTTATGACACTCTTGCAGCCCCCTGAGATGAAGGAGGATCACTCGCTACCCTAGGCTGCCTATTGTCACTGTAGGAGGCGCAGCGATGGGGCTGTGGGGCACACTGGTTGCAGATTTCTTTGACTGCTGGGTGGGGACTTGGAGGTAAAAGGGGCACAGCAGGAACGGAGGAGATCCCAGAAGTGTGGGAGGATCTGAGATGGTCTCCCCCATTCCTGCCTTCACCCTTTCTCTGTGCCCTGTTCCCCACCCAGCCCCTCCATCCTCAGGTACCAGGTCAACTCCCCTCCATCCCACTGAGGGGATGTGACACCGCAGGAGGTGGAAGTGGCTATGGTTTTGCAGAAGAACCAAGCAATTGCAGAACTGCATCCACCTCACACCTACTGGCCCCCCCTCCCTACCACATATCCCACATACTCCTGAGCACACAGCCCCACACAGAAGGGGAGTTGTACCATGACAGAGTCTGAGGGAATAGAATACATAGGGAACTGAACCCAGGAGTCTGGATTGCCAGCCCTCTCCACCCCAGGCACTAGAGCCCCATTCTCCTCCCAGAGTGGAGGAGAGAACCCAGAAGTCCTGGTGCACAGGCCCCAGGCTGTAACCCACCAGACCCCACTCCTCTCCCAGAGACAGCCAAAAACAGGACCCAAGAGTCCTGAGCCTCCAGCTGCTCCCATCCCCCTGCCAGAGGGGCACTTGCTGGGCACCTGTGAGGAGGATCCCAGCTTTCCCAGTGCCTGTGTCTGGCACTTACCTGTGCACAGGTGGAGAAGCAGAGGCAGGGGGTCCATCCTGTGATGGGCTGGGGGACGGGGGGGCGAAGATTCTCTCCTAGGACGTGTGAGGTTCCAGAGCGCTGCCTGGAGAGGAGGCAACAGAGCTCAGAGGAAAGAGACGTGATATCTGAAAAGAGAGAAGCGCTGATGGGGAGGGAGGGGACTTAAGGGTGTTATATGGAGGGAACAGAATGGGGAGAGAGAGAGAGAGAGGGAGAGAGAGAAAGATGTACAGTGAGACAGACAGACACACACACACCACACCAGGAGAAAAAAACACACACACACACAAAAACACTGATCAACCCACACTGAAATAGACACATACAACTACACAGAGGCACACAACTACGTTGAGATATACAGATACACACCTCTACAAGAGACACATGCACATAGAGCAGACTTACACATAGAGGGACACAACTCGACAGACACAAAAACATTAGGCAGACACATACCACTACACTCAAAGAGACCCAACTTTACAGAGTTTTACACACACAGGCACACACAACTACACTGAGACAGCAGACACACGACCCTGAGACATATGCATCACACACAAAAATGACACTAAGTCACCCAAATACACTCACAGTTACACACTGTAGTAGGTCAGGATTTTCTGTTGCGGTATCCTGACAAGTCTCCAGCTCCGTGGATGAGATCTCGATCTATAGATACCGACCTGGGGAACAAATGTCTGATGACGGGCTCTTCAGTGCAACACAGAAAAGTCTAACACGACCCAGTGGCTGGAAGCTGAAGTGAGACTGGTTCAGATTGGAAATACAATGGACATTTTAACCAGCACAAGTAATTACCCACGGGAACAAAGTAACGCGGGTCGTGGTGGATTCCCTTGCTGGGATGTCTCTAGCTCTAGATATCTGTGTAATGTGCTACAGGCCATGGGGGCTAGTGGCTGTTGTGTGGCTGAAACCCGAGTGCATGACCTGCGGTTTGGCAAAGCAAGAATGTAAACGTCAAGCAGCCAAAGCCCATTTGTACCAACCCACTTTGTTAGGTTCTTGGGAAAACAAGGAATCATTAGCTCAGGAAATAGCAAAGGGGCTGCTATACGAAGGGATAAGGAGGAGAGGAAACCACACTGCTTGGATCATGGCCACCTGCCCAAGACTGTTTCTTTGAACTGAGGGTGAAGTCAGAGACAAATGATTAACGACATCACAGAGACAATAACAGCTAAGGCTGCTCCATTAAAAAAATATCAGACACTCTAGTCTACAGTGGCCAAGTGGGATTTAACAGTCCATTATTGGCATAGTGTTTTTAGAAAGTGGCCTCCCAGTTTTACAGCTTTTCCACACGTAACAATACACCCTGTGGCCATACTAATCATTCCATTAACCCTTTCATTTGGATCGGGTTAGACTGCGTGTCACAGGGGGAAGCATTCACCCCCTGGTCCATGTCCAACCCTCTGTTGCAGGTCTCTGCTGGCTCAGCTCCACGTCCCCTCCTGCCCACTGTGCACTTTCCCCCCTCATATTGCCCTGCCTTCTGGGGTCTTCCCCTCCCAAGGAATCCCCAATTCCCTTATACCCACCTTACTGCCAGGCATCATCTAACCCATTAGACTAACATGTTTTGTTAGTCTTTAAAGGCTACCAGACTATTTATTGTTTTTTAAGTTTATTCTTTCTATAACTAATTTGAATTATGGAAGCTTCACGAGTTTCTGATTCCAATTCACTATGTATGGTAATTATTCACTAAAATGAAGAATGTTTGAAGTTGAAATCCTACACATTTAAAACTGTTCTTTTGCTTCATACATACATTTAATTTCTTGAACTTTCCTATAAGTGAAATCTATGCAAAATGACTTTGCCCAGCTCACTTGCCAGTTTACTACAACCGTCTGGGTTTCCAAGGCTCAATATAAGTCCCTGCTCATTCGGATGGGGAAGCGAAGTTACTCACCTCTGTGCAGTAACTGTCGTTCTTTGAGATGTGTGTCCCCATGGGTGCTCCACTGTAGGTTCTGGGCTCATCCCAGAGCCACAGAACGGAGATTTTTCCGTAGCAGTATTCAGTCGGACTGCACATGCGCAGCGGTGTCTTGCGGCGTTCGCGTTCTTTTGTGTGTTCGCGCAGTCCAGTCCCCACCAGTTCCTCGAGGCCGCCTCGGAATCTGGAAGAAGAGAAACGAAGAGAGACTCCGAAGTGGGGAGGAGGGCAGGTAGTGGAGCACCCACGGGGACACACATCTCGAAGAATGACAGTTACTGCACCGAGGTGAGTAACTTCACTTTCTTCTTCGAGTGATGTCCCCATGGGTGACTGAGCAGCAGTACTCAAATGAGCAGTAAGGTGGGACTCGGAGTCTCTATTTATCTGCTGATGAGAGCACCACTGATGCCACCGCAGTGTCTGTGAGCTATTTCTGTTGTATTGCATAATGTTTTACAAATGTATCGTGCGATGACCAGGTGGCTGCTCTGCAAATGTCCTTCAGGGAAACACCCTTGAGGAAGGCTGTTGATGTGGAGCTCTCGTAGAATGTGCTCGGGGTTGCATTGGAGGCAGTACATGTCTGGTCGCGTAAGCGTCAGTTATGCACGTGGTTATGAGTTTAAAAATGCACTGAGATGATATTGGCTGTCCCTTAGATCTTTCAGCTAGAGACACAATTAGCCGGTCAGTTTTTCTGAAGTGTCTCGTACGGTCTATATAAAAAGCGAGGGCTCTACGAATGTTGAGTGTATGGAGAGATGTGTCACGTAGCGAAGAATGAGGTTTGGGGTAAAAGGATGGCAGGATAATTGGTTCATTGACGTGAAAGGTCAAACAAACTTTAGGAATAAACACTGGATGAAGCCTTAGAACTACCCCGTTGTTACTGAAGATAGTGTACGGCAGTGTTGCCATAAGTGCTGATAACTTGCTGACTCTGCACACTGATGTAATGGCGAGAAGGAAGACCACCTTCATAATTAAGGTCTGCAATAGTATGGTAGCCAGTGGTTCTAATGGTGCTGTGGTTAAAGCCCCAAGTACAACGTTCAGGTTCCATACTGGGGGAATGGGTTTGCAAGGGGGGCTTAGGTTCTTAGCTTAATCCTGTGTGTGTTAGGTGCAGCAAGTAGTCAAGGATAAGGTGGAGTGGAGCTGAATGTGGGACCTGCTGTTGCGTGGCACACCAGGAGACAAATCTACTCCATTTTGAAAGGTAAGTAGTTCTGGTCATTTGTCTTCTACTGTGGATTAATACGTCTCTAACCTGTGCGGAACAGAGGGATTCGAAAGGATTCAGCCAACTAGGAGCCATGTGGTGAGCCGCAAGGTATGTATTTGGGGGTGTCGTAGTGACCCTTGGTTCTGGGTAAGAAGGTTCAGGAGGGCTGGAAGTGGATACGGTCTGCATGGTGACATGAGTTGAAGGAAGGGGAACCAGTGCTGACGCGCCCATGCTGGTGTTATCAGTATGACTGTGGCACTGTCCGTTTTGATCTTCTGCAGAACTTTGGGACTAAGAATTGTAGGTGGGATGGCATACAGGAGAGGTCCGTTCCAATTGAGGAGAAATGCATCGCCTAGAGAGCTGGGGCTGAGTCCGGCTCTGGAGTAGTACTTTTGGCATTTCTTGTTGTGACGCGTGGCAAAAAGATCTATTAAGGGAGTGCCCCAGCATTGGAAGAGAATATGGAGGACCCCATCGTGCAACTCCCACTCGTGATCCGGAGCACAGTGCCTGCTGAGGAAGTCTACATCGACATTCATGACGCCAGGTAAGTAAGATGCCACAGGTGTGATGTCGTGATGAATGCACCAGTTCCAGTAATGGACTGCCTCTGCACAGAGAGAGCGGGAGCGGGCTCCACCTTGACGGTTCACATAATACATCGATGAGACGTTGTCTGTGAAGATTCTTACCGTGGTATTGCGGATGTAACTGTGGAAGTATCTGCAGGCATTGAAGATTGCCTGGAGTTCCAGGAGGTTTATGTGGAGCCATGTCTCAGAAGGTGATCAGTGGCCCTGGGTGGAAATGGTGCCCATCTGCGCTCCCCACCCTAGAAGGGAGGTGTCGGTGGTGATGTGATGTGAGGGTTGCTGTTGGTGGAAGGGCATGCCGCCAGGAAGATTCGTGCGGTTCGTCCACCAGAGAAGTGACCGGAGAACAGATAGCAGAGGGGTCACTGATCTGTATAGGTCGTGCTTCGTGTGATTGTATACCAATGCTAGCCAATACTGGAGGATGCGAAAGTGTAGTCTGGCGTAGCATACCACGTAAGTTGTTGCCACCATGTGACCCATGAGTTTTAAACAAGTGATTATCTGGACAGTCGGGCTGCCTCAAACGACTTCTATCAGTTCTTGAATGGCCTGGAATCTCTGGATGGGTAAGTATGCTCTTGCAGTGATCGCATCTAGGCGGGCACCGATAAATTCCAGCTCTTGAGTAGGGTAAAAAGTGGACTTTTGCTCATTGATAAGTAGTCTGAGGGCATGGAAGGTTCTCATGGTGGTTTTGAGCATATCGAAGATCTCGGTGCAAGAGCGGCCTTTTAATAGGCAATCGTCGAGGTAAGGGAATATGATCACCCCTTCTTGCAGAGGTGTGCCACTACTAGCGCCAGGATTTTTGAGAATACCCTGAGGACGGGTGAAAGGCCGAAGGGTAGGACCCTGTATTGAAAGTGGTCCATTCTGATGATGAACCATAAGAATCTTCTGTGTGCTGGATGGATTGTGACGTGAAAATATGCATCCTGGAGGTTGAGGGCCGCAAGCCAGTCGTCACAATCCAATGCGGGTATTATCAAAGCAAGGGTCACTATTTTGAATCATTGTTTTCATAAGAACTTGTTCAAATTCCAAAGATCTAATATAGGTCGCCAACTGCCCAACTTCTTTTGAGTGAGAAAATAATGGAAATAGAAGCCCCTGCCTTTGAACTCTTCTGGGATTGGCTCTATTGCACCTATGGAAAGTAGGTGGTCAACTTCAGTGCATAGCAGGGTCTCATGAGATGGGTCCCTGAAGAGGGACGGGGTGGGGGTGGAGTGGGGGTGTATGGTGATGAAGGGTATGGAGTATCCAGATTGAACTATTTCCAACACCCACTTGTCTGAGGTGATTGAGGCCCATTGGTGGTAAAAGGGCCTCAGGCAGTGATGGAATTGGTGTGTGTGGTGACTCTTGTCGACGTGGGAGACTGTCTGCATACCCTCGACCGAGGCGTCAAACCTGCTGTTTGTTATTCAGTGGAGTCTGAGTACGATTCAGCTGATTTCAACACCTCTGAGGTCTTTGCCAAGTATGTTGCTGGTTGAGGGCCCTTTGTTGGTGTTGCCATTATTGTCTGACATATGAGTAGTCGTAGCGTCGTTGGTAAGGAGGATAATGATGTCGTCTATAAGGTGGGATGTACATACCCAACGTTTGGAGGGTCGTGCAAGAATCCTTAGATGACTGCAGCATGTTGTCAGTTTTCTCAGTGAACAATTTGTCTCTGTCAAACGGTAAATTTTGGACTTTGTTCTGGAGGTCTTTGGGCACCCCTGCCAATTGAAGGTAGGATGCTCGTCTCTTCACTACCGCTGTAGCCGTGGACCGTGCTGCTGTGTCTGCCACGTCCATAGCTATCTGGAGCGCAGCTCTCGCTGAGGTATAGCCCTCCTGAACGACTGATTTGAGTATGGGTCGTTTTGATTCAGGTAGATGGTCCATCAACGGCGTGAGTTTTGTAAAATTATCAAAGATGTGATTAGAGAGGTGTGCTGAGTAATTGGATATCCTGAGCATAAGCGCTGCGGATGTATATACCTTCCTGCCCAGTAAATCCAGTCTTTTTGAGTTTTTGTCCATCGCACCATGTTTATATTGTGGTGTTTTTTACCTGTGTTGTGCTGTGTCCACGACTAAAGAGTTTGGTTGAGGATGGGTAAAAAGGAACTCCATCCCTTTAGGCGGCACAAAATATTTTTTGTCAGCTTTTTTGCTGGTAGGTGGTGCAGAAGCAGAGGTTTTCCAGATCTCTTCGGTGACCTCAAGTATGGCCTCGTCAAGGGGTATGGTTATTTTTGATCTATGTTGAGCCTGGAGGTTCTTGAGGAGACGGTGTTGCTTCTCCTTTATCTCATCCAGCTGTACGTCCTGGCTTACTGCTACCCTCTTGAAGAGCTCCTGGAATTGGCGGAGGTCATCAGGTGGAGAGATATCCCCCGGGATGATGGCTTCGTCCGGAGACAAAAAAGAACGGTCCATGGGGGAGACTTCCAGTGGTCAGTCCTCCGCAGTAGAAAGCTGTGTGTCGTCTGGCTCTGATGGTTGGTCTTGCAGAGATGCAGGCTGCCCCGTTGGGGTGGGAGCGGCTGGAGTTGGAGAGTGTCTGGAGGATGTGCAGTCACAGTATGATCTTCCGTGAGACCTGGACCTGTAGTGGTACGGATGCCGATCGGGTGAGTAACGGCGGTAGTGGTCGTCACGATAGTAGAGCCTGTCACGTGGTGATTGCCAAGCATGCTCCCAGTGCATTGAGCGAGTTGAGTGCAGAGAACGGGAACAAGTATATGAGGCTCTAGAAGATGTTGGGGAAACAGAGTAGTGACTGTGATGGTGGTAATGGCTCCTGTGAGCTGTAAGGAATGGTGAAGACAGCCTCTGGTGTGGAGAGTTTAGGGATCAGTGCTGCCCCACACCATGTAGTGTCGGGGACCGCGGTGCCGGTGGGGAAGGCGACGGTGCCGGTGAAAATGTTAGCAATCATGATCACAAGCGACTTCAGTGCTGATGGGGACTTGGTGCGGGGCCCCTAGTATCGATGCCGGTAGCATGTGGGTCGGTGCCATCGGAGCTTGTAATGTGGAGCTCAATGCCACGGTCGGTGCCGAAGCTGCAGTGGGTGCCGATGGTGAAGTCGGCGCCACCGGTGCCGATGATGATCTCGGCGTGGAGTCCCTCGGTGCCGAGGTAGTGGACGGTGCCAAGTTAGACCTCGGTTCCGTTGTCGGTGCCGCTTTCGCCGGTCTTTTCGGTTTTGGCGCCAAGGGAGACTTAGGGCTCAGTTTTGAGGTGCCAGATATACCAGGCTTATCTCCCAAGCTAACTCTGCTCTGTGAGATAGCAGCTAGAGACCTAGTGGGTGACGCCCTAGGTCTTTTGGGCGGTGCTGCAGTAGGGGAAGAGGCCCTACGCTTCAGAGGCTGGCTTGAAGAGGCTACACTGTCAGAGGTCTCCAGCTGAAGCGCTTTATCAAACAAGATCATCCGGAACCTCATTTCTCTGTCCCGTCTGGCCCTTGCAGTCAGATTTGTGCAATGCGGGCACTTTTGAGGGACGTGGGTTTCTCCGAGGCAGCGAATACAGGAGGAATGGCCGTCCGAGGTGGGCATTGCCTCAAGGCAAGTGTCACACTTTTTAAAGCCAGAGGAAGACAGCATTTCGTATCAATAGTCTTAATTAAGGGGGGGGTTTATTTATTTATTTTAAAGATACCAACAGAGACCAACTACATATATATATAACTATTTACAATAATAACTATATGAACTTGAGGACGGGCATAAGAGCAGGAGAAAGAACTTGGTTATTATTAAAATATTTTTTTTTTATAACTAGGAAGAATGTGGGAAGAAAAAGGATGTAAGAAGAATAACTGTCAACAGAACAATCTCACGATTGAGGGAACAAAGAGAGAGAGGTCGAGGAGACCAGTTCACTCTGTCTGCAGCCCGAGGCAGTTGAGAGGAACTGGCAGGGGCCGAACCGTGCGAACACACAAAAAAGCGCAAACGCCGCGAGACGCCGCCATTCATGCGCGGTCCGGTCGAATGCTGCTATGAAAAAATCTCCGTTCTGCGGCGCCGGGACGAGCCCAGCACCTACAGTGGAGCACCCACGGGGGCAACACTCGAAGAAGAAGGTTCGGTTCCTGTGGTTGCTTTTCAAAAATGACTCCTGCCAAGCCCTTAGGAGTCCACAGGGAACCCCCTGAGCTTCCCAGGCAGCACAACCTTGGACTGGACAATTCCATTGGTGGGCCTCTGCCCATGGGGCTCTCTCATCCATGCAGGGGGACTCCAGGCTCCAGCTGTACAAGCAAGGCCAAAGCTCATCGCTGTTTTTGACATCGCCATTCTGACACACAGCTTCTAATTCCTGGAAACCCTGCCCCAGCTGGCAAGTTCATTGAAACTTACTTTTGTTTTCTCCTTATTTCTAGATTAGCTCTCCCTGTCCACCCTCCTCCAGCCAAAGCTGCAGCAAGAGGAAATGCCTGTCTGTCATCAAACACAGTGGCCGGCAGCCATGTGACAATTAGTTGGGGGTTTTTTAATGACCTTTTATTCCCTAGGACACTTTAACAAAATCATGCAGCCCTTTGGCAAAGCTCCTTGGAAGCCAATACAGTAGAGATTTGTCCCTGAGTGAAGCTGTGGGGCTGGAACGACCCACACCCGGACATGACCTCTTTTCAGGGGCCCACTCACTCTCCTGAGGGATTGAAATAAATGTCAAAGTCTGCCGCAGTCCAGACCCAGCAGCAATTCGTTCCTCCCCTACATCAACAGCTGATTGGCTCCTTGACCGGAGAGGGATGGGGTCCTGGTGGGAAGTGCTGACTGAGGGCTGGCTCTGTGCCAGGTACCCTCCTCTGGCTTCTCTGGACGCCCCTTCTGCACTCCCCAAACACCCCTCCAGCATCCCCTCACTGTACATACATCTCTAGCACCCCTAAAACCCATTAGTACCCCCCAGGAGCCCTGTCAGTAGGCACACCTCTCCAGCTCCCCCAGACACCCTGCCAGCACCCCCAGGTAGCCCTCAGTTTATGCACCCTCCTCCAGCACCTCCAGCTCCCTTCTCATTATACATACACCCCTCTAGCCCCCCCAAATGCCCTTCCAGCCCTCCCCCCAAGTAATCCTCGCACTGTACACGCCCTGCTCCCCCAGATACCCTGTCGGCACCCGCAGGTAACCCACAAAGGGAGATGGGACCAAAGAGGCTGCAGGGTAGGAAAGTGGGAGCCAGAGACCGGCTGCGGGTGCAGGGGAAGGGCGGGGCACAAAGGAAGGGAAAGAGCTTCCGAGAGCTTGCAGAGGAAGAGCAGGGCCAGAGAAGGGCAGCATTGACTGACTGACACAGTTATTGCTGTGTATGGTGTGAGGGGGGCATCTGCCCCACAATGGCCCTAGGAGGGTTAAATCCAGCCCTGGGAGAGGGCTGGGGCTCTGGAGCCAGCAGCTGTGGTGGGTAGCAGCCAGTTAGGGCCCAGTGGGGGCTGCCCTTTGAAAATGGAGCAGCTGGGTTTGTCATGGTAACAGCACCTCCCAGTGGACAGTCTGGTTAATTTCATAATTGCAGATATTCCTGCAGAAGCAGCTCACACATTAGACTGATTTCTTCCTGCTTTATTTTCTATACTTAGAGAATCATAGGGGCACAGAGGGGGTTGCTCTCCAGGTGAAGGCTCAGAAATACATAAGCAAACACCAACCTCTAACGAAGGGTTTCTGTCTAGTTCAAGTGGTGGGATTTGGTTCTGGAGCAAAAGCTCACCCTGAGTGTCATTGCTGTAGTGCCCAAATAAGCTAAGGACAGGAGGGTTTATTGCCTGTTAACAGTGGCCCTGGAAAACAGGGGCCCGTTGCTGCCCCTTGAAAATGATGTGTAGAGGAAAGAGGAAGTAATCTGGGATTCTTATTCAGTTCTATAGTAAGTGAGTTGGGATTGGAAGAAAGAAAGTGTGGGCTCCTTGACGATAGGAGCTTCTGACTTTTCCTGGGAAGATCTGTTGTGCATCATTCTAGCCCTAGAAACTACGACTCCCATGATACCTTAGGAAAATGGAGGGAAACTGTTGCTTTCTTCCAAGCAGTGCAGAGAGAGAGTTGGGGGGGGGCCCTAATTTGGAGAGAGGAGCCAGATTGCTGGTGTGGAGCCTTTTCCAGTCCAGGAGCTGCTGCTGGAAGCTAGAGCCTGCTGCTGGGAGCCTGCTGGGGGTTGGATCTAGCCAGCTGCTTCAGAGCAGAGCCGGCCCAAGCTATGCGCTGACCGGGCTACCGCCCGGGGTGCCCCATTGTAGGGGGCGCCGCGCGGGGTTGCCGGGCCAGGCGGGGGCGGCACCGTGCATGCTCCACGTGCCTGGGGCGGTGCCACGCATGCGCCACACACCCGGGGGTGGGGCCACACATGTTCCGCAGGCCCGGGGTGGCACCACACATGAGCCACACGCCTGGGGGCAGGGCCACGCATGCACCGCACGCCCGGGGGCGGGGTCACACATGCACCACATGCCCAGGGGAGAGGCCACACATGCTCTGCACGCCCAGGGCGGCACCACACATGCGCCGCACACCTGGGGGCAGGGCCACGCATGCACCGCGCACCCAGGGGCGGGGCCACGCATGCGCCGTGCGCCCGGGGCGGGGCTGCGCATGAGCTGGGCACCCGGGGGCAGGTGGCGCCGCACGTCCGGGGGTGGGGCCGCGCATGCATTGCACTCCTGGGGGCGGCACCATGGTCCCGGGGCCTGAGGTAAACAAATGGCTCGGGCCAGCCCTGCTTCCGAGGCTGTTGGGGATTGTCCCTAGAGGGGAGAGACCCTGGCTGTGCCTGTGGCCGAGAAGGGCCAGCACAGAACTGTGAGTACCTGGGGCTGTTTGGGAAAGTGCTGCCTGGGACAGAGCACAGAACACAGATTGACTCTGGGTCCGAAGAGAGGCAGAGTGACCAGCCCAGTGAACCAGAGCTGCTGGCATTTGGTGGGGCCTGCTCCACTGGCGAAGGGATTGTGCAGTTGTTGCCACCTGGACTGACACACACACACAACCCGCCCAGTGTCTCTACCCCAGCTGCAGAGCTCCAAGCGCACCCATGCAGGCAAGTGTCTGGGACACTGAGATCCACAGGAGGGCACAGTCTGGGGTGGGATAAATGGTGGCAATGCAAATGCCAGTTAGGCAGGTGTCATTTATTTCTGTGCGCTTTGTTCATTGATTTTCAATCTGTTGTCTCTGACACATTGTGTGTGAATAGGCTAGTGTGGAACTGCGAGTGTAGTTGGGTCACTTAAGCTAAATAGACTCACAGAGCTCAATCACTGTAAGGAAGGCTTTCTAACCATTTTCTTGGTTCTTCTCTGACCTCTCCAACTTAGCAACCACTTCTTGAGCTTTAGGCACCAGAACTGGACCCAACATTGCCACAGTGGTCACATCAGTGCCAAACACCGAGGGAACAGAAGCCATTTACTCTCACTTGCAATCCCCGTTTCCACATCTCTGGGCACAATCCAGCTCTCTCCTGCACCCGACAAATTCTATTAAGTCCATTATTCCTTCAACAATACACTGGGCACACAACTGGTCACCCCAAGCAGGGTTACCCAGGCATTTCAGTTCCAACACCCTGGATTCAATCAAATAAACCATCACGTTTATTAGCTACACAGAGAAAGATTTTGAGTCCAACACATGAAAAATACTGGGCCGATACAGTTGCAGAGAAAACAGAGTTGAGACATTTACTAGCGCCTCACTTAAACTATCTCCTATTCAAGCAAAGGTTGTCGCCGCGCACTTTCAGCCGCCTTCCAGATCAAACTATGAACATCCAGGCCCTCTTCCTGAGCAGTCAACCAATACTTGCTTTGTTCTTCAGGGGTAATGAACACCATGTGCAGGGAGAGAGTTTCAATCCCACTCCTAAAAACATTTCCAGCTGGGCACTAGGATGCACAGAGTCTATGTGGAAGGAAGATCCTTGCTGGCTTTGCCTGGTTCAGCTTCCTTTGTTTCCTGCTCTGCTTGATGGTCATTTACTGCTTAAATGCAAATTCAGAGACTTCGCGTTCCTTTCTCCAGGACACAGTTGGATACAAAATTATAGGTGAGCAACACTGTGGGGTCGGGAACACAGGTTAGTAACATCATACAGGGAAAGCTTAGAGAGTTTCACGTACAATGTTGAGACACATTTTAGCAGGACACTGTTGATCAACAACTCATGGGGTTTCGAATTCAACCTCACAAGGCAAACTTTGTACAAAGATGACTGCAATAGTACATGGGGTGTATTTGTTTGTTTCTCTCCAGGGGAGGAGAAGGCAGCTCTGAGGATCTGTCATTCCCTGACCGAAGTTAGGGGAAAAAAATGTTTTTAAATTGACTTGTCCTGTACATAAGAATGGCCATACTGGGTCAGACCAAAGATCTATCTAGCTCAGTATCCTGTCTTCCAACCATAGCTAATATCAGATGGCCCAGAGGGAGTGAAGAGAACAGATAATCATCAAGTGATCCCTCTCCTATCACCCACTTCCAGCCTCTGATAAACAGAGGCTATAGACACCATTCCTACCCATCCTGGCTAATAGCCATTGATGGACCTAACCTCAATTAATTTATCTAGTTCTTTTTTTGAACCCTGTTGAAGTCCTGGTCTTCACAACATCCTCTGGCAAGGAGTTCCACAGAATGACTGTGCGCTGTGTGAAGCAAAAATTCCTTTTGTTTGTTTTAAACCTGCTACCTCTTACTTTCATTCGGTGGCCCCTTGTTCCTATGTTACAGGAACAAGTAAATAACTTTTCCTTATTCACTTTCTCCATACCGATCATGATTTTATAGACCTTTATTATGTCCCCCCTTAGTCTCCTCTTTCCTAAGCTTAAAAGTCCCGGTCTTTTTAATCTCTCTTCCTATGGGACCCTTTGTAATTTTTGTTGCCTTTTTCTGAATCTTTTCCAATGCCAAAATATCTTTTCTGAGATGAAGTAACCACGGGTATGTCTAGACTAGCCCCCTAGTTCGAACTAGGGTGGCTAATGTAGGCATTTGAACTTGCAAATGAAGCCTGGATTTAAATATGTAGGCAAGTTCGAACTAGGGTGGCTAATGTAGGCATTTGAACTTGCCTACATATTTAAATCCAGGGCTTCATTTGCAAGTTCAAATGCCTACATATTTAAATCCTGGGCTTCATTTGCAAGTTCAAATGCCTACATATTTAAATCCTGGGCTTCATTTGCATTTGAACTTGCAAATGAAGCCCGCCATTTTTAAATCCCCTTAGTTCGAACTGACTGTCCACGGCTAGTTAATCCGAACTAAGTCCTTAGTTCGGATTAACTGTTACACCTCATTGCAGGAGAAGTAACAGTTAATCTGAACTAAGGATTTAGTTCGGATTAACTTCTGACTGCCGCGTGTAGCCGCGGGCAGTCAGTTTGAACTAAGGGGATTTAAAAATGGCGCCCGCCCGGGAACATGCAAATGAAGCCCGGGATATTTAAATCCCGGGCTTCATTTGCACATTCGAATGCCTACATTAGCCACCCTAGTTCGAACTAGGGGGCTAGTGTAGACATACGCCACATGTGCATATAGTATTCAAGATGTGGGCATACCATGGATTTATGTAGGGGCAATTAGATATTCTCTGTCTTATTCCCTATCCCTTTTTTAATTATTCCTAACATTCTGTTTGCTTTTTTGACTACAGGACCACTCGTTGTTTTAAGTTACAGACTAACATAGCTACCCCTCTGAGAAGTTAGGCATACATTTATAGGGTTTGAGGGTTTTGGAGGTTGTTTTTGTAGCTCACTCTCTCTACATTGTAGCTAGGCTTGGGACAATGAGATTTTTATTGGTAATTCTCAGCAAACATTAGTTTCACCGCACACACCCTCAAACCAATGGCAAAATGTTTCTGTCGATAGCAATCAAAACATGAAGCTAGAGAAAGAATGAAAACCACTCCTGGAGATCTTCCTGGTGTCCCACCTTTTTGTGTAGAGAACTTGCGGCCAAGCCATTAGGGCTGCTTTCAGGTAATTACTTTGCACACTTTGACATGTGATATTGATAATTTGTGTTTCTAAAGACTATAAAACAGGCTTGGCAGAATTCTTTTTTTTACTAATTTCCACAAACAGCACTGTTGAGAAGAAGGTCAGGGAAGGTGTGGAGCCTTTCCTGATTGGGGGAGATAACCCAGTGACAGATGATGTGGGGAAAATTGAACTATTCAATGCTGTTTTTACTTGAGTCTTCACGGACAAGGTCACCCGCAGACAGCTGCACTGGGCAGCACAGTGTGGGGAGCAGGGGAGCAGCCCTGCATGGAGAAAGAACAGGTTAAGAACAGTTTAGAAAAGCTGGACATGCACAAGTCCATGGGGCTGGATTTAATACATCCAAGAGTGCTGAAGGAGTTGGCTGATGTGATTGCAGAGCCATTGGCCATTATAGTTAAAAACTCGTAGCAACCGGGGGAGGCCCCGGATGATTGGAAAAAAGGCAAATGTGGTGCCCATCTTTAAAAAAGGGAAGAAGGAGAATCCAGGGAACTACAGACCAGTCAGCCTCACCTCAGTCCCTGGAAAAAATCATGGAGGGGATCCTCAAGGAATCTATCTTGAAACACTTAGAGGAGAAGATGGTCAACATGGATTTTCACCAAGGACAAGTCACACCTGACCAACCTGATTGCCTTCTATGGTGAGTTAGCTGGCTCTGTGGATACGCAGAAAGTGGTGAACAGGGAATACCTTGACTTTAGCAAAGCTTTTCCTGTGGTCTCCCATCATATTCTCACGAGCCAGATAAAGAAGTATGGCCTGGATGAATAGACTATAAGGTGGATAGAAACTGGCTAGATTGTCAGGCTCAATGAGTAGTGATTTATGGCTTGATGTCTAGTTGGCAGCTGGTACAAGTGGAGTGCTGGGTCCTGGGTCTGGTTTTGTTCAAAGTCTTTATTAATGATCAAGATGAAGGGATGGATTGTACTCTCAGCAACTTCTCAGGTGACACTGAGCAAGGGGGAGAGGTAGATACGGTGGAGGGAAGGGATGGGATCCAGGGAAAATCCAGACAAATTGGATATTGGGCCAAAAGAAATCTGATGCGGAACTAAAAGGACAAATGCAGAGTCCTGCACTTAGAAGGGAAGTCAAACATAAATTATTAACATCACAAGTCAAAATATACAAAGAGAAGAGCCAGGGCTGGCCCTACCATGAGGCGAACTGAGGCGGCTGCCTCTGGTGCCAGACTGTGGGGGGCGCCACTCGGACCCAGAGTGTAGAAAATTGTGTCTGCTGCTGGTGCATATGTAGGTAGCAGAGTGGTACCATGAGGAGTAGAACAGCAAGAAGGCAGAATTTAGACCTTTCAAAGTTGTGGCCTAAGCGAGGAGGCATGGGGGCGTCATTTGAGCTCCCCGCCTCAGGTGCCAAAATGTTGTGGGCTGGCCCTGACAAGAGCCTTAAATCAAACTCTAATACATTCTGTAAGCCCGGGCTGAATTACTGCATGCTATCAGCCAGCTAAAAGGAGAGAGCTGCCCTGGAGGTGTGGCTATATAAATCCAATTCAGCCAGGCCTGATGGAGGATCAGTGTTGGAATGGAATGTGGTGTATTGTAACTAATTTGGGGCTGTTGTGGGGGTCACAAATCATGCTACCCCTAAATGTGGGAACTGTAAAATATGACACCAGTGCTTGCAGGAGAGACACGATCATTGTAAGAGGTCTCAGAGGAACAAGCCTCCCCCCTGCCAGAGTTCAGGGGGGAGGGAGGGCTTGAGTCAGCCTGATTCATGCCTGCCAGGTGTGAGCTGGAAGACTGGCTCAACCTGCCCCTTTCCTCCTGGTTTTAAGGCCAGACCTAAAGCAGACTTCATGAGGAGTCTTTTTGCTAGTCCAGTGGAAGCTGGAATCTTTGGCCAGCCTAGGTGGTGGCTAAAGAGTTGAAATCACTAAGAGCTGAAATCACTGGTTTGGCCGGGAGCCAGACCCACTGCAGCCAGTGGAGCAGCTGGCAGCAGTGACCGGCAGGCAAACGGTAGGAGCGGCGGCAGGCAGGAACGACCAGCGGGCGGCCCGTAGGAGCAGCACAAAGGTGGCATAGCCTCAGGTTCAAGGAATAGAGTCATCAGGATGATGTGTCAAGGTCTGCACTGACTGGACAGAGCTGTAAGTGGGGCATTTGACGTGGGGTACAGAGAAAGTTTGGGTAAGTGAACGGAACCCTTACTTTGTTGGATTGGTGAGCCCGAGAGTCAAAAGACATTGCTCAATCCTTTTGAGCTGGAACAGTTACTCGTGGGGGAAGGGGCTACAAACTCTGTGGTATTTTCCCAAGATAATTCCATGTGACTTCTCTCTCTCTTTCATTAAATGTTTCTTTTCTGTACACAGGCTATGTCTACACTGGCAGCTTCTTGTGCAAGAACAGCTGTTCTTGTGCAAAAACTTGCTGGGTGTCTACACTGCACGCATGTTCTTGCACAAGTAAATTTACAGTCTAGCGTCAGAAAACAGGGCTTCTTCTGGAAGAGTTATTCCTCTCCCCACGAGGAATAAGCCCTCTTGCACAAGAGGGCAGTATAGACAGGCAACATGAATTTCTTGCGCAAGAAACCCCTATGGCTAAAATGGCCATCAGAGCTTTCTTGCGCAAGAGAGCGTCCACACTGCCATAGGTGCTCTTGCACAAAAGCACATGCCCGTGTAGACGCGCTCTTGTGGAAGACTTTTTGCGCAAGAACTCTTCCGCAAAACAGTTCTTGCGCAAGAAGCTGCCAGTGTAGACTCTGTGCTTGCAAGTGGGGGAAGCACTGCCTCTCAGAGGTGCCCAGGGGTATGTGAATTTCCCAGGCTACTGGGTGGGGGCTCGAGCCGGTTCTGTGTGAGATGGACCCCTAGATATTAAACCCGGCCCTGGTTGCTGCCGGGCCTACCCGAAGGAAGGGTTACATTTTGGGGGATCGTCTGGGATCCCCACCCAGTAGCCTGGGAAATTCACATACCCCTGGGCACCTCTGGGACTCCTCAAGAAGTCTGCTTTAGATCTGTCCTTAAAACCAGGGGGAAAGGGGCAGGTTGAGCCAGTCTTACAGCTCACACCTGGCAGGCATGAAGCAGGTTGATTCAAGCTCTCAAGCCCTTTCCCCCCCAAACTCAGTTTACTCAACTCTGGCAGGGGGGAGGCTTGTTCCTCTGAGACCTCTTACAATGATGGTGTCTCTCCTGAAAGCACTGGTGTCATATTTTACAGTTCCCACATTTAGGGGTAGCATGATTTGTGACCCCTCACAACAGCCCCAGATTACACCACATTCCATTCCATTCCAACACTGATCCTCCATCAGCCCTGGCTGAGTTGGATTTACATAGCCACACCTCGGATTCCTTCCCCTTCCTGGCATGAGCTGTATTTACATATCAACAGTTAACGGTAAATTATCTTTCAGAGCTAAACAATTGGAGTGAGCACATCCACCCCCAGGGCAGCTCTCTCCTTTTAGCTCGCTGATAGCATGCAGCAATTCAGCCCTGGCTTACAATTCTCAAGCAGGAAATTTCAATTATTATCAATAGAAATATTTTGTCATCAATTTCTGTATTTAGCTCAACATTTACCAATAAAAATCCAGTCCTTCCAAGCACAGTTATAAATCTTTAACTTTTTGCATCTCAACCTCTACTGCTATTAAATGATAGTCTGAACTCCACATATGGCCTGACCCCCAACACACACAAATTCCCACAACGGTGATCATTAACATTGATAAAAATAGGAGAAAACGCTTAAACCCATAATTTTCTGCAGTAAAATTTAAATCAGTAAAACACCAAAAAACAAGCCGATCAATTAACTTCAGTGTTCTCCTTCCAAATCACAGAAAGGGAACTAGAATCCTGCCGGTACTAATCTGAGTAACCATTAGCTCAAGTTGCCACCAGGACATGTTTTGCTGGTCGGTGGGTGGGCCCTAGCCAGTCTTCCTGCATCTTGGCAGCACCAAAGCAGGTGAAGTGGATCTGGAGCAGCCCAGAGGCAGACAAAGATTGGAAGGCAGGTTGGCACATTGGCAATTTGTGCCCGTGAGGGACAGTGACGGAATGAGGGCTCCCAGATTCAATAGTTAAAATTTGTGACCCATCCAGGGAAGTGCATGGGCGGCAGCCAGCATTAGAAGCGGGCGGGGGAGGGGCCAGCACTGGCTCTCTGGGTCAGGCCAGCCCCTTGCGCCCCACAGCATTTTCTGTCAACTGCTTGTAGTGGCACTACAAGAAGCCGAGCTGGACGGAGGCAGACGGGGAAGGGGGAAACCCAGATGGACACAGGCTCATGGCAGGGGAGGGAGAGGGACGAGTGGTGAGAACCCATGAAAGAAAGACCCTCTTCCCTCCCGCACCAGGTAGGAGAGGGAAGGGCCCTGCCCTTGCAGTGCTGGGCTGGGAGCAAGTATCCAAACCCTGCCCTCCTCACCTTGTAGAGGGCTGCAGTGATGAGAGCCAGCAGGCCCAGGCCCCCCACGCTGCTGGCCACGATGATGGGCAGGTAGTTATAGACCACGAGCTGCTCCACCACCGTCTGCACCTGGGGGGAGGAGCAGTGAGATGGGGACCCAGGACTCCTGCCACCATCCCCCCACCTCTGCTCTAAACCCCCAGACTCCACTTCCTTCCAGAGCAGGGACAGGAGACCGGGCTCCCAGCTCTAACCACGAGCCCATACTCTCTCTATCCCGGCGTGGTCATTCTGGTACCTGGCACTGGATGAATCCCTCCTTCTGGGTGTATTTCTTCTCATCGTATTCAATCCGGGCCTCGCTCACCAGGGTCACTTTCTGCTGCTGAGTCTGGAACAGAGAAACTCCCTGTCCCTGACTGGAAATGACACCGACCCGCCCAGAACGTCATCCCAGGGGTCCCAGAGCAATTGACAGGCCGGTCATACAGGAGCAATCCCTGGCCCAGCGCTGAGATGCAGCCACCTCTGGGGAGGACACCGAGGCTGTTCACGAGGGGGGGTCCCTTGCCTGGGGCCAGGAGGCAGAGGCAGATCTCATACCTGGGGGACCCACTGGAAGCTGACGTTCCCTTTGATCATGAACTCCAGCGGCTGCTGCATTTCCAAGGAGGCGATTGTGCACCAGATCTTCTTACAGGTGGCCACGGAGCAGTCCTGGGGCGGAAGGATATTGCCGGGTGAAGCAAGGACGTGCAGGGACTTGGCATGGCCATGGAGGTCTGGGTCTGTCTATAGCAGGAGGCCTTCCCCAAGCCCAGCCCCCCACTCGCTGTCTGTGTTAATGCAGGGGAAAAGGGGCTGCTGGTACCACACTGGCCTGAACTCACCAGCAGGGGGCGCTTGCTCATCTGCGTCACAAAGTCCTTTGAACCAGGTGTTCCCACCTCACTGGTGCACTGAGCCAGCTGGGGCTGGGCCAGGAGAGAGACATGGAGTTAACAGGGTGGGAAGAAGACACGGGGCCTTTCCCCTGTAGGGAGCCCAGCTTCAATCCATCTCCAGAAAGGAGAACTGGATGGTTTAGGTGGTGCAGATATGGAGCCCTTCCCCCCCCCCACAGCAGCCTGTCCCAGCAGGGGGTGCTGTGGGGCAAGGCAGGTGTCATAGGGCCTGTCTCTCACACACAAAAGCCCAGGGAGAGGCAGGTACCTTGGAGGGGACGACCTCAGAGGCGTCCCACACACGGATCCTGCTCAGCTCCACGGGGAACTGGAACGTGACCGACAGGGGGACGCTTCGCTGCCGCAGGTTCTTCACCTGGAAGAAACAGACTCCTCATAGGAACTGCAGGGAGAGACCCCAGCAGCTCTGATCCCCAGGCCCCGGCTCTACCCTTCAGACCCCGCTCCCCTCCCAGAGCTGGGGAGAGATCCCAGGAGTCCTGGCTCCCTGCCCACCCCACCCCTCTGTGCTGTAACCCACTAGATCCAGATCAGGCAATTCCACTCTCACCCCCTGCTCTGAGCCCCCCCTTGCTCCACCTCCCCCTCACACGCTGTGCGACCGGCCTCACCTCGTACCGATGTGTCACTGGAGCGCTCGTATCTGCCACCTTGGCGGAGAAGTTGACGTACTTGGTCGACTCTTCAAGGCTGGGGGAGGAACGAGGGAGACGGGAGTGTGATGGGTGGAGCTGGAGGGTGGCGGTGGGTGTCATGTCCAGCAGGGAACAGGAAGGGGACCCAGCAGGGGGCTCTCTCCCAATGCCTCTGCACTGACCTACCTGGTGAGGATGATGAAGATGCCGTATTTGACTGGCAACTCTGCCCGGTGAACCATGCGCTCGGTGACGGGGCCACCGTTGTCACTGGGGGGGAGGGGAAGGCAAAGGAGACATGTGAGGAGATGCAGCCAGATACCTGTGCAGGGAGGATGCGCCACAGGCCACTGCCCTGACCTACTCCATACACTGCCCCCCCACTGCCTGCACTGCCCCCCCACTGCCTGCACCCCACCCCCTGGCCCTGCACAGCTCCTCACCTGCTGGTGCTGGCCGTGATCTGCAGCCTGTCCCCCAGGTTGGCCTTAGAGGAGACGTTGAAGGTGGCGACGAACACAGCCTGGAAAACACACAGGGGGTGAGAGAGTCGCTGGGCTCGGGGCCTGGGGAACTGCCAGAGACTGCGGGGGAGGGGCTGGCTCAGAGGTTCGGGGGAGGGGGCTGTGGTATGAACTGAGATGGATAAGTGGGCCCAGAGAGGCAAAGGTGCTACCATGGCCCTGGCCCTGCCCAACATCAAACAGCCTTAACCAGGTCTGGGATACCGAGACCCTAGCTGACTTCATGCCATGGCAACACCCCATTAACCATCCTATTAAGGACACCAAAGGAGAGAGGGTGGGGCGGTTGAGACAGGGTGAGGTCACAGACGACCCCTTAAGGGTGATTCCCGGGGTACTGACAAGGCCATTGCCATCTGCCTTTTTGCTTTCTGGGGCTTCTTGCCACTCGCTTGTGCTCGGCCTGCTCCCTGGTCTCCCCCAGCCAAGGTACCGAGCTGAGAATCTTGCCGCCCCCCCCGCCCCGCCACTGTGAGAAGCAGTGGAGTTTTGGGCTCAGCTTCCTGAGATACCACTCCCTAAATGGGCTCAGAACCCCAATGAATTATTTGGGTAAGCCCCCTTGAACAACAAAAGGGAGACTGTACCCACCGGTTGCACCCCAGGTAATAATTGTTTACACTGAGCTTGATATTAAGTAAAAGTGATTTTATTAAGTACAAGCAGTAGGATTTAGGTGGTTATAAATGAGAACAGCAAGAGAAAACTAGATTACAAACTCAAAACAACTGAAAACACATAGCTAATTGTACACAAACTCCAGTACAAACTTATTACAAACTTACCCTAAAACTGTTTCTTTCCAGGCCAAACCTTCCAAACCAGGGCTGTTCCTCACCCTGGGGTCTTTGGTTCCTTCCCTCGGGTGTGCCAGCCAAAAGACCAAACACTTCTACTTTCCTACTGCTTTTAAAGATTCCCTTAGTTCATGGGGAGTCACCTGATCCAGTCCCTCCAACCTCTGTAAAGACTTAAGGGCAAAAGGCTACTTGCATATGACTGCTCAGACACTGAGGCTGCCACCAATGGAATCACCCTGGATGACTTTCATTTCCACATTTAAACCCTATAAAAAATTCCATACTCCATAAGTCTTATTTTACACACAAGAATGACACATGCACCAAAATCAGATAAACAGATCCAGCGGACTAAGCCATGAAGATGGAGGAGTTATCTGAAGCAATTTCTCCCAAGCATCTTTGAGGTATGTACTTTTATGTCCATAACACCACTTCATAGAGAATGGAGGGGGGATCCATCACAGAAGGAACAGGCCCTCCCTCGTTATGGTCTCCTCAGTGGGGCCTCATTTCCAGCCCCCCAGTCTGGCCCCTTGTTCCCAGGCCCAGTACGGCCTGACCCAGCCTGGAGTGAGCTCAGGACTCTGTTCGCATTGACTCACCGGGCTCCCCTGTTGCTGGCCCCAGCACATCCCTCACCATGGGCTGGGCTGCCCCAGTGATCCGCCCCGCTCTGCTCACAGCTGGGCTCACGCCTCGGGGTTCCCAGGCCAGGGCCCGTCCCTACCTCGGCTCCGCTCCAGAAGATGGGGGGGTTGATGTGGCAGGTGCTGTTCCTCTGAGTCTCCTCCTCCGAGCTCACGGCCGAGCTGCACTTAACATCTACAGTCTCACTGTAAGACTGAGCACAGAGACCAGTCAGTGAAAGACAGGTCCCAGAGCGCCCCCTGCTGGGCCCCTGCCTGCTCCCTGCAGCACAGTGCCCCCTGCTGGGTCCCCACCTGTTCCCGGCAGCACAGCGCCCCCTGCTGGGCCCCTGCCTGCTCCCTGCAGCACAGCGCCCCCTGCTGAGCCCCCGCCTGCTTCCTGCAGCACAGCACCCCCTGCTGGGTCCCCGCCTGCTCCCTGCAGCACAGCGCCCCCTGCTGGGTCCCCGCCTGCTCCCTGCAGCACAGCGCCCCCTGCTGAGCCCCCGCCTGCTCCCTGCAGCACAGCGCCCCCTGCTGAGCCCCCGCCTGCTCCCTGCAGCACAGCACCCCCTGCTGAGCCCCCGCCTGCTCCCTGCAGCACAGCGCCCCCTGCTGGGCCCCCACCTGCTCCCTGCAGCACAGCACCTCCTGCTGGGCCCCCACCTGCTCCCTGCAGCACAGCGCCCCCTGCTGGGCCCCCACCTGCTCCCTGCATAACTGCACCTCTAGTGTGGTGTTCCCAGCTAACTCCTGGTATTCCCTGATGAGCACCTGCCTTCTCCCTGTAGTACTGCCCCTGATGCAGAACCTCCACACACTTCACCTGTCCCTTATGCTGGTGTTCATTGGGGTACCTGTAGCAGCAGGACCCGCCGGTAGGACAGCGCGGCTGGGTAGAACAACCGCACTGTGGTGTTGTAGGAATTCTCCCCACGGTTCTGGATGGAGACGGTGATATTGAGCTCTGGGGCAGCTCCCACCACTGGGGTGCTCAAGCTAAAGGGGAAAGAAAAGGTGAGCTGCCTGCTCTGTGAACTTCCTCTAGCAGTGCCCAGCTGAGGATCCCAGCACTGTGAGCTTCCCATAGCAGTGCCCAGCCAGGGAACACAGTTAGCCAATCATCCCCACAGCAGTGCCTCCCGACTACGATCCATCAGCTCTGGAAATCTGGCAAAATCTCCTACTGCATGTTGAAGATCTGAGGAGTGACTGAGCTAGATGGGTTCCCCATGGCGGGTGCTATTGGGGAGACACGTCTGGCTTGACATGGCACCTTGGATCTTCATCTGGCAGCTTACTGAGTGGGGGGAGGATTCAGCAACTTACCCAGAGAAACTGAAGGAGATTTCTAGTTGGTCATTGCAGCGGCCATCGGTGCCACAGTTGTTCTCAAATCGGAGCTGGGGAGAGACCCAGAAGAGCAGGGGTCAGGTGGGTGGGGAGGAAGTTACAGCAACCCCTGCCTGAGCAACACTGCAGGGACCCTGGGACCCTCCAGGTTACCCCCAGAAGCTTCTAATCCTGTGCACAGGGGACAGCAAAACCCATTATAAGCCCTCCGCCCCCGCCACACAGACACACACACACACAAACAGACACACATACACACACACACGTCCCTCGCCTTCCACCTCCCTGCTCTGGCCAGCGACAGAATCACACTTCTAGGGATGCTCTTGGTTGCAGAGGGGCTGGGGAACAGGGCATGGAGCTGTCCCCTCTAGGGGGCCCCGACTAAAATACATTTTTAAAAACACATCAGAAAAAATCATTTTTAGCCAAAAATGTTTGGTTTTAGACTGAAATTTTGGGAGCTCTGAGGAGACGTGGGAATGTTCCGGTCCAGAGGAGATGGCTCCATCGCCAAGGCAAACTCAGCATCGGTCTCTGTCGCCCCGTGGGGTCTGCACTCTGTACAGGGTTCAGGAGGCTGCTGCTGGCTCTGAACTTTGCACTCTCTTGATTTTAAACTCATAGGTCACTGCAATAGACCCACTCTGGGGCTGGGCTCTGGCACCTTACCAAGCCTGCAGACACCAGTGCAGAGTCCTCACTCAGGATGGGTCTGAGGCTGTCATTGGCAGCGATGGGCTCCCCCGTGAGGGTGTAGTTGAGGCGCAGGGCGATGGGACTCAGGGTGTCCTCAGGGCAGAACTGGAAAGACAGACATACATGTCGGGCTCCTGAAGGGAAAGGGAGACTGGGTAGGATCTGGTTAGATGTGTGTTTTCTGGGTGTTTTGAGAGCCAGGGCCAGGGTGGGAGAGGCAGACAACAGGAAGAGAAGGAGCCAGGACCCCCACACTCACAGGTAACATTATCTGGTGCATCTCACATTTCTTCTCGATGCCGAGATGAAGCTCCCTGCTCAGGACAGGGCCGGTGGAGCCAAAGGCAGCTCGGATCTTCATCTGTCCGGGGTCCAGAGCCAGGCTGTACTGGATAGTGCTGGAGATCCCATTGCCTACGGGAAGGGGAAATGAGGGACAGAGAGAGAGACTGAGAGAAGGATTCTCAATGGGAAATAGGACACAGGCCTTTCCCCCCCAGGGAGCGCTGGTTCCTGTACAGCTCCAAGGCAGGGGATTGCCTGGCTAAGAGGGAAGGGGAACCGAGGGAAGGTTTGGTCTGACCTAGGCTGTCCCTGGTGCTCTTCATGACAGTGAAGCAGATCTCTGCCCTGCTGGCCTCTGTGTTCAACTGCGCCTGCCCTTGGCAGTCAAAGGCTGAGGCAGGGATTGTGGAGGGCTGGAAGGTGATGTACACCTCGACTCTGAGCACTGGCCAGGACCTGCCATGGAGGGAACAGAATCACCACTCAGGTGCTTCCTGTATTGGATGCAGGCTCCCTCCCTCCCCAGAGCCTCCCATCCAGTCTGGATGTGCTCACAGCACCCAGAGAGATGGGTTATGGACACGCAGCATTGCTAGAAGGGATGGGGTGACAGAGAAGGGAGCAACAAAGCTGCCATTGTGCCATTCTCCAGCATAGGGCAGCACACACACAGAGAGTGTACTGCTGCTATGTGTGACCTTGTCTTTATCAAAGGTAACCAAGAAGCATTGCAGATTACTTGTTCTCACTCTCAAAATGTTGCCGCAAAGCCTCCCTGATTCAAATAGCCCCCACTGTGCCCCTCAAGAGCTGTGGTAAGTGACTTCTCAAAATCATCATCCAGGAGATCAACCTTAGCACTCCACCTCAGAGCCATCTTTTCACCCTTTTCGCCCCACTGGAATGTTTTCCTCACTTGCCATAAAGGCATCACCAGCGCACTTTTAATCTGCCAACAGCACATTCCACAGTCATTGTGAACCTACTCAGTCTGTTCTTGAAGAACTCATTGCTGCTGTCCAGGTTTCCCATGTAAGGCTTCATGAGTCATGACAGTTAGAGATACGCTGGGTCTCCCCGAATCACTATGTGAATTTCAATATTCCCCACCGCAATCTTTTGGTCTGGAAATAAAGTCACTGCTTGCAGCTTTCCCTTCAGGCCAGTGTTTCTGAAGATGTTTGCATCATGCCCCTTCCCAGACCTTTCATAGTTGATGCCAGCAAAACACCCACAGTTATCCACTAGGGCCTGCAATACCAGAGAGAAGTGCCCCTTTTTTATTTATATAATCCACCAGAAATAGTCCAGGACCAAAATTGGAATATTCTATTGAGAGTCTATGGGTTACGTTTAAAGAAGTAAACAACAGCAGTGATGTTGTGTTTGGTGTCTGCTGCAGGCCACCGAATCGGGTGGATGAGGTAGAATCATAGAATCATAGAATACTAGGACTGGAAGGGACCTCGAGAGGTCATCGAGTCCAGTCCCCTGCCCTCATGGCAGGACCAAATACTGTCTAGACCATCCCTGATAGACATTTATCTAACCTACTCTTAAATATCTCCACAGATGGAGATTCCACAACCTCCCTGGGCAATTTATTCCAGTGTTTGACTACCCTGACAGTTAGGAACTTTTTCCTAATGTCCAACCTAAACCTCCCTTGCTGCAGTTTAAGCCCATTGCTTCTTGTTCTATCCTCAGAGGCCAAGATGAACAAGTTTTCTTTCTCCTCCTTTTGACACCCTTTTAGATACCTGAAAACTGCTATCATGTCCTCCCTCAATCTTCTCTTTTCTAAACTAAACAAACCCAATTCTTTCAGCCTTCCTTCATAGGTCATGCTGTCTAGACCTTTAATCATTCTTGTTGTTCTTCTCTGGACCCGCTCCAATTTCTCCACATCTTTCTTGAAATGCGGTGCCCAGAACTGGACACAATACTCCAACTGAGGCCTAACCAGCGCAGAGTAGAGCGGAAGAATGACTTCTCCTGTCTTGCTCACAACACACCATTTAATGCATCCCAGAGTCATGTTTGCTTTTTTTGCAACAGCATCACACTGCTGACTCATATTCAGCTTGTGGTCCACTATAACCCCTAGATCCCTTTCTGCCGTACTCCTTCCTAGACAGTCGCTTCCCATTCTGTATGTGTGAAACTGATTGTTCCTTCCTAAGTGGAGCACTTTGCATTTGTCTTTATTAAACTTCATCCTGTTTACCTCAGACCATTTCTCCAATTTGTCCAGATCATTTTGAATTATGACCCTGTCCTCCAGAGCAGTCACAATCCCTCCCAGCTTGATATCATCTGCAAACTTAATAAGCTTACTTTCTATGCCAATATCTACATCGTTGATGAAGATATTGAACAGAGCCGGTCCCAAAACAGACCCCTGCAGAACCCCACTTGTTATACCTTTCCAGCAGGATTTTGAACCATTAATAACTACTCTCTGAGTATGGTTATCCAGCCAGCTATGCACCCACCTTATAGAAGCCCCATCTAAGTTGTATTTGCCTAGTTTATTGATAAGAATATCATGCGAGACTGTATCAAACACCTTACTAAAGTCTAGGTATACCACATCCACCGCTTCTCCCTTATCCACAAGACTCGTTATCCTATCAAAGAAAGCTATCAGATTGGTTTGACATGATTTGTTCTTTACAAATCCATGCTGGCTGTTCCCTATCACCTTAACCAAACAACAAAACAAAGAAAATAATCAGATAGCATCGAAACAGACATTCCCTGTCTACTCAGATATCCATACTTCAAGGTCAAGTCCATTCCCATGCAGAGGTGCAGCAAAGAGGGAGCAAGGGGGGGCAGTTGCCCCCAAGTGCCATGCTAGGGGGGTGCCAGGTTGAGGTGGGACCGGAGCGCACACTGCTCTGGCCCACGTGACGCTTTGAGCAGAGACCTGGGACTCAGCACTAGCTACGTGCTGCTTCCCTCTATGCACTGTGAGCCGAGGCAGCCAAGCTGGGTGGGAGGAGCAGCAACTTTAAAGGTAAGATTTCCTTACCCTGTGTGGTTCCTCTGGTGCCTGGCTCTGCGGGGGGGGGGGGGAGGATTTGATTGGGGGGGCACTCCCATTGCTGGGGGGCCTGGCTCTGGGGAGGGGTGAGTGCATTGGGATGGGGAGCACTCAGGGGGGCTGGCTCTGGGGCACGGGTGAGGTGAGTGCATTGGGATAGGAGGTGCTGTGGGGGGCCTGGCTCCGGGACAGGGGTGGTTGTGTTGTACTTAAAAAGTACTGCATGGGACCTTTTAGGAGGAAAAGGCAAAATGCCCCATGTATTGGTAATACACACATATAGCAGTCAACACTTATATGCATATAATACAGCGCACACACACTCGCGCGCGCACACGCACACATGCATGCACACAGACACACACCATGTCTTGTTTTTATCAATAGTTGTTCCACCTAACTGCACTGGCCAAGTTAGTTAGATAGGGGAGGATTGGAGCCAGATCAATGCTCCCATGTTGACTGCAAGATGCAGATGTATAGTGTCTTCCCTCTCATGCAGAGAGTCATCGTATGCATATGCAGTTATTTGTCTATGGCACCTTCTTCTGGGTGTTGTCTTAATGCTGCCCCATTCACCTTCAAAGAGGGAGCTTCCAAAAGCCGGGGCTTGCTGCTTACTCCCAAGGCATCCATAGGTCCAGTCTTCTTTCAATGAGCCCACTTCACAGGTCCCATTGTTCTTACTGTTCTTGAATCTGGCTTCTACCTTTCTCCAACCATTGCAAGTGCCCAGAGGTGCTTGTCTTTCATGCCTTATCCATTCACACCTCATTCATTCAACAGGACAATCAATTTAGCAAAAGGGGTACAAAGTCTACAAGACACAAGGTTTCTATGTAAAAAGGCCTAATACGAAGTTTCTGTCTTCCATAAAAGTAAACAACGTTTCTATAAAAGGACTTAATACAACAAACTAAAGACTTATGACAATGTTAAAAGGACTTGATACAAAGTTAAAATAAAAAAAATTTCAATGAGAAAATGATTAATACAGAGATGAATGAGATTTACCTACAGTTGCATTGGTATGGAGAGGGACTGGGGTGCCTGCTCTGGGGAAGGGGTGGTTGCATTGGAATGGGGGGTGCCTGGCTCTGGGGTAGGGGTGAGTGCATTGCGATTGGGGACACTGGGGGACCTGGCTGAAGGGGAGGGGTGAGTGCATAGGGGTTACTAATAATTTTTTTAAAAATAAAAGATACTTTATAACAAAAGGGAAAAACTTAAAAAACAAGAGCCTGGTAACAGTTTTTTTTTTCCTGACTTAGAAATAATAACAGATCCACAGTAACAAATGATTGGGAGGGGCACAAATATGGCCTTTGCCCTCGGGTGCATAACACCCTCGCTACACCTCTGTTCCCATGCCCAGTATTCTTTGTAGCATGCTAGTTCAATTCATCATGTTCCCCCAGCTCCTCGTTTAAACTCACACAAAGAAAAACAGCAGGCAGGTCCCATTCCATTCAAATGTCACACGTTCTTTTCATTGGTTCTCCTAGCTCCCTGCCAACACTTTCTAGCTACCTGGGTTAAACCCTTTGGTTACTGAATGCTGTGATGTCCAGAAAAGGACAGCACTCCTCCTACCCATCACAGTCACACAGTCCTTTGTAGCAGGACTCTATTCATGGCCGTGTGTGCTTGCAGCAAGTCAGCCCCCACCATCGACTTCATGACTTCAAACTGATTCACAACCAAATGGTAGAAGTTCAGGGTTACCAGCTTCCACACTGCAGTTATCACAGGTTTCTCTACCAAGAGGGCAGCCCTCAATCAGGTGTCATGCACTTCAAGACATGGAAGTGGGGCAAGCGCTGGACACAGATCCAGGAAGGTGGCTTTCTACAACCAAAAGTCCTGTGCCCATTGCTTGTCATCCCAGAGCTGCACAACGATGTGCTCCCACCAATCAGTTCTTGTTTCCCAAGCCTAAAAGTGACAGTCCACTATGTGCAGCTGCTCCGTGAATACTAAAAGCAACCTGGGGTTGTTTCTTTCCCTTGCACACAGCAGGTCAGGCAATTCTGATCCCTGTTCAGACTGGGAGCTCATGGTACGCTGCCGCACCATTCCTGATGTGTTCAGAACAGGACAGAGCAGTGCGGGATCCATCCTTTAGGACAGAGGTGGTAGGCCGCAGTGAACAGGAACCATTGGAATATGCCACCGGATAGAGTTGGGAGCCCATGGAATGCTGGGACGGAAAGAACTGCATCATGAGATGTTGAGCTCACACCCATGATGCATTGCAATCCACTGCGCTTTCCACAGCTCCTAGCTGCAGAATGGGTGAGTAGTGCAATAAGTACCCACAAGACACTGTTTGCACTGTCAGTGCACCATGTGTGACTGCACTCTGAGGACACAAGGAGCGTAGTGTGAACATGCAATAGCGATGAAAGTCCAGCACTTGCTGATCATCAACATAACTTCTATCAAAAAAATCTCTGTAGTGTAGACAAGGCCTGAGATAGCCCTGTGGGGCAGGGCCTGGACACAGAGGGACTCACCTCAGCAGCAGGACCTGCCCTTGTGCTCCCACTACGATGTCCAGCAGCCCATCCCCCGTCCAGTCTGTCCCGCCACTGACGGCCTGGCCAAAGTAGCGCAGCCTGCTGGGGAACTGCGCCCCCTTTATGCGCTGTGGGGCAGAGAGAGCAGTAAGGCGTGTGGAAGGGAAAGCTGTTCTGTATAGTGGGCACCAGAGGGAAAGGGATAGGAACAGAGTGAATATCCTGTATAATGGGTACAAGGGGCAGCAGAGGGTGGGGGCGAGGGAAGGGGCAGCTACAGGCTAATACGCACTTGGGGCCACCAGAGGATAAGGGATAGGAATTGGGTGAATGTTCTGTATAATGGGCACTAGAGGGCAGCAGAGGATGGGGGATGGGAAAGAGGAAGCTGGATTTCTTAGGCACAAGGGAGCTATGGGGTCCCATGATGTCACTTTAGTGCTGTGTGCTGACCCTTCCCCACAGGAGCTGGGCTCACCTGTCTGTACTGGGGATATAGGCCTCCCTTTTCCCCATGGAAGATGTACAAGGCCCCATGATTCTCATTCTCCATGGGAGCCCCGATGGCCACGTCCGTCTGTCCGTCCCCGCTGATGTCCCCGATTTCAGACATGCTGGCCCAAAAGTGCCCGAACACCTGCCCCACCTGCCCCTGCAGAGTCTTGCTGCAGATCAGCATCGCCCCCTGCAGGCCCATCCAAAGAGACAGGAGGGGAAAGGATCAGCACTGACTGCCAGGGGAGAGCGCCCCCTGCAGAGATCCTTCCCTGCTCCCTGCAGCACAGCGCCCCCTAGGGCTGCTCTGGAGCACTGCAGCCAGCGCTGACTGGGAGGGATGAGCGCCCCCTACTGAGCTTCTATCCTGCTCCATAGAGCTCCATTCCTGCTACTGCCATGCTCATT
Organism: Pelochelys cantorii; assembly: GCA_032595735.1. Lineage (NCBI taxonomy): Eukaryota > Metazoa > Chordata > Testudines > Trionychidae > Pelochelys > Pelochelys cantorii. The sequence continues at coordinate 5,358,698 of CM064329.1, forward strand.
ATCGCAGCCCCACAGCCTCACAGCCCTCCAGTCAAACAAGAACCCTAGGCCGCCCATCTTCCCCATTGCACCGTCCTCTTTCTTACCGGCCAGTTAATCAGGCAGACATAGACCAGTCCTCCATTCAGAGATGTGTGGTACATGGGGGCTCCGATCAGAACCAGGTCTGTGTTCCCATCTCTGTTCAGGTCCACAGCGCTCAGTGTGCCCCCGAAATACGAGCCGGTCTGGAGAGGCAAATAAGTCACCCCGTCAGTTTAGTCCCCTCCTCCCATTGGAACCCTTCTGGTCCTCAGAGGATAAGGATTCAGACCCAAAGTCCATTCCATCTTTATATTTACCCTTCCTCAGCACAGCAGGTGGCACCATCGCTGTAAGTGTTCTTGAACTTACAGGTAGTTAGATCTTGGAGGGGCTAAGATGCTGAATGCTAACTGTGGTGTAATTCCTTTTATAGCTCAGTCTAGCACAAGTTAACTTTATAATAGTGGTTCGGTCACACAATAAGTTTTCTTTAGGTGGCATGTACAGACAGCTAGAGCTTAGAGAAATTCACTTTGTTACTGTTGTGTGATCTTTTCCAGACACTGTTACTATCACCAGTAATGTTATTTTCCTTGCCCAAATCTCTCTAGCCCAGATCCACAAAGGTACTTATGTGCTTAACCCCCAGATGTAGCTGCCACTGTGATTCACAAAACTCCTGCATGGCTGCCACTGACCCCGGTAGGTGCCTAAACTAACATGGTGCCTAAGTTTTTGTAATGGAAGCTTCTTTGTTCCTGTCTCAAGGGCAAGTCATGTGGCTCACTGTCTTATTCTCAGCATACAGTTGCCTGTTGCCCATTTCCCACACACACACATCTTGTCCAGCATAGTCCACAAACTGGGATAAGACAAGAACTCCTCCACCTCTGGTACACTTGGTCATAAGGGAAGGGGTTTACCAGAGCTCTGGTATTTCCCATATCAGAGCCCTAACCCCTGAGCTGTGGAATATTCTCATGTGGACTCCTTCAAATTCCCCTGTTAAAGTTGTTCCACTTTAATTGACTAATTAGGTCGCAGTTGGGCGACAGAACATGTGCAAATGACAACCACTCCATGCCCAGTGGTCAGAGCACTCCTTGAGAAAAGTCTGATCCCCATTGAAAGCTTTTTCCCTAATCAGGGATTTGACTAGAGGTTGCCCATGTCCGGAAGGAGGACTCTATAGAGGGAGGCTATTGGAGGAAGTCGTCTCCTGTCTCCTCCAGTTGGTTTGTGAAGATCTTGGCATCTCTGATCACGCCTATTGGCTGAGGCACAAACTATGGGCTAGGTGGAAGAGTGCCTCTTGTGCCTTCCTCGTGCATCGATCACTGGCAGAAGCAGTTGCCTCCCTGCAGCATCACAATGCCTAAGTCCCTTGGTAGGTCTGGTCCTCCGTCTAGACTGTCAGGCCATGTCTACACTAGGAAACTATTTCAAAATTACTTAATTTGCCTTAAGAACTCCCGATTTAACAAATTTGTACTAGCGTGTCCTCACTATAGGGAAGCATCAAAATTAGTCTGAGATAGGCTTCCTTAATGTGGACGTGCTACCTTGAACTTATAACCCCAGGAAGCACTCTGGGAAGCTGCAGAAGGCCCCCAGAGGCCAATAAATTCAAATTAGCAACACTGGAGTGTCCACACTAATGTAATTTTGAAATTACTATTTCAGAATTAGCGTTACCCCTCATGAAAAACAGGAGTACAGAGTTTGAATTCTGCAGTCCATTATTTTGAAATAACGGGATTTGGGGTGTGGATTCACCACTTATAAATTTGAACTGGGGGGGTGGTTATTTTGGAATAAGAGCCTAGTGTAGACCAGGACTAAGTACACATAGCAGCAGTGGGATATTGGAGAGATGCTGAATGTCAGCTGTGATACAATTCTCTAAACCAGTCAACTTTATCCCCTGACTGTGGCTCTCTCACTGAATTGTTGGTGAAGGTGAAGCCAAACACAAACATTACACAATGTCAAAATGTACACGTTTCCGCCAGCCCCTCCCTTCACACCCACATTCCATATTACCTGCTCTCCCAGCAGCTCCGATTGGGGTACCCATTCCTCATCCTTGGCACCTTGGCTGAACAGGATGACTTTGCCGATGCAGTGGCAGAGAGAGATTCCAACAACATAGCTGCTTTTTCCATTGGCTGTGATGACCTGAAATGAATAACCTCAAAGGAAAAGAGGGACATGGGGAGGTAAGATGGGAAACAGGTGACAGGTTGGATCTCCCCATCTGGGATGCCAGTTGATGTGCTGGAGTTTCACTGAGCCTCTCCTGCTCTACCTGCCTGGATTCCCTTTTCTTATTTTGCAAAATTAGGCTCTTGGGCCTCTTGCTCAATAGGGCACACCCAGATGCACACGCAGACTCATCAGCTCTGTGTGACAGGACTCACCTGGCACTCACACACACACCCTTTTTTGGTGATAAACCCAAAATCATACTGTTTTGCTCTGTATAGAAAGGCCTGCACTGAACAAGCTCATAAAATTTCACTCTCTCCCTCAATGTGGAGAGAGGCTCGCACAGCTCCTTGTGCCTCCCAGAAATGGAATGCACAATCTGGCTTATACTGTAACCAAGAAATAAGTTTATTAATAACTACAAAAGGTGAATGTTAAGGGATTATAGGGGAGAGCAAACAGAACAAAGCAGATCACCTGAGTAAATAAACAAACTGCCAACTGCGCTGAGCACACTAGACAGCTAAGATAGAAATGAGGAGATTCTCACCCTGAGTGCTAAACAGGCAGCAGATTCTTAAGGCACAAGTGGCCCCAGCTTTCCCAGGCTTCCATACTCAGCTAAAAATCCTGCCAGCCTGGGACCATCACTTCCCACAGTTCAGTCCTTGCCCCTCAAGTGTTTCCGGGTGTATTGTTGTAGGGCAGTGGTCCCCAACGCAGTGCCCGTGGGCACCATGGCGCCCGCCAGGCCATTTCTGTGCGCCCGCCGAGTGATCGGGGCCAGCCCCGCCCCCGGGCGCGTGGGCGGTGCCAGCCCCTGGGCGCGCAGCGTATGGTGGCCCCGCTGCCGGGTGCACGGCGCAAGGGCTGTGCCAGCCCCAGGCACGTGGTGTATGGGCGGTGCCAGCCCCGGGTGCACGGCACAGGGGCAGTGCCGGTCCCAGGCGCATGGCACATGGGCGGCCCCGCACCAGGGTGCGCGGTGCATGGGCGTCCCCACCCCTGGGCATGTGGCACAGGAGCGGCGCCGGCCCCAGGCATGCGGCACATGGGCTGTTCCGGCCCCGGGCGCGTGGTGTATGGGCAGCCCCACCCCTGGGCGTGCTGCACAGGAGCAGCGCTGGCCCTGGGAGTGCGGCGCGTGCACAGCCCCACCCCCCGGGCGCGTGCGCAGCCCCACCCCCCACCCGGGTGCCCGGCGCGTGAGTGCCCGCCCCCGGGTGCCCTGCAGCCCCAAAAGGTTGGGGACCACTGTTGTAGGGAGAGTGAGGTTTCCCTATGAAGTCATTGTCCCCACTTTAAATCTTCCTCCCACTTGCTAGAAACCTCTTTTGCAGGGACCTGAGTCAGACAGTTCCCCTTGTGTTGTGCTATCTCAGAGAGGTTTCTATTGTACCCAGTTCCTGGGGTAACCCTGGTACTTGTGCGCATTGCTCCAATGCCCCAGTAACATTGTTTGGCCTTTTACTGTTGTACCTGGAAAGCTGTAGGTTTTGTGCCTCACCATGTGTTTCAGTAACACGTACGCAGCCAAACTTCATAGCTTCCCACACAACAACGACACAAACAATCCAATGAGATCTTAGTGTTTAGCAGGGCAAGACTTTAAGAATGATCCCTCACAAGACACACTTGGTACAAACATCTCCTCATTACATGGCCGTGGGGAATATTGTGGTGTCACGTTGTCACAAACAGGGCTACACAAGGATCCCGTTCTCAGAATTGAGAGGCGGTCATCCTGAGGGGGTCTGGGACTGGGGCAACCCCCTCTCAGTGCCATGGGCATAGGGTCGGGGTAACCCCACCACCACAAGGCTCCCCTGTCTCACCTCCACTCTGTCCTCTCTCCGCTCCTTTCCCCAAGCCCCATCCCAGCTCCACCTCTGCCCTGCCATTTCCAGCTCCACCCACTTTCACTGAACCTCTTGCCCAAAGCCCTCTCCCCTGAGTGACCTGACCGGGGAGATTACTTGGAGGCCTGGAGCAGGGCAGCAGCAGGAGTCACCCCTCCAAGCTCACTGTGGTGGTGGGAACAGGAGTGCGCTGCCCCACCACCCATCTCCAAATCAACGCATCCCAGCGGTGGCGAGCAGAGTACCCCATCCCTGGCCCCAGAATGCCTGATGCAGGGCTTGGGGAGCAGGCTGGGGCCGGGATGCTCCGCTCCCTGCAGAGCACAACAGGTTTGGAGGTGGGTAGTGGGGCTGGGCAGAGCAGGCTGCTGGGTTCCTCAAGCTCCTGCCGCCATAGTGAGTGGGGGGGTTACAGGTCTGAGGCAGCCGCCATGGGGCCCCCCAAAGCACAGCACGGCTCTGCTTAGATACAGCCATCTCGAGGGTGAGGAGCGGGGGCTGTTTACACAGGCGAGGGGAAATCTTTGGGTTGGTTCTTACTCAGATAAGCATCTGGGTATGTTGATGTCCTGGGGATGTTGCTGAAATTCAGCTTCCCACTGCTCCCGTACAGGTATGTCCCACCCGCCCACTCACAGGCTCACACCGCTCCCTGCTCTGGATTCCCAGCTGCTCCTTGTCCTGTCTCTAGGGCCCCAGGGTCAACGTGACCCCAACTCTCCTCCCTGATACCTTTGATGGCAAAGATCTTCTTCTGCAGCTTGTTCTTGATGCACTCAAGGGTGGTGTAATTGTCCACCCGCAAGACGTTGGTGGGCTCAGAGGAGATGTTATGGAGCTCCTGTTGGGCAGCATCACTAGAGAAGGCATCACTGACCTTCACGGAGTAGAGAGAGGTGCAGGGGAGACCAGGGCATTGGTATCAGTCATAGCTGAAAGCCCTGGACAAATACCCACCTGTCCCAAGCCCTGTCTCAGTCAGTGCCATGTGCTGCTCTGGTGAGTGTGGTCCTGTGGAGCAGCTTGGCACAAGTGTCATTGGTGCGAGGAGAAGGGCCCACAAGCCTGGAGTTATGGAACCACCCCATTACAGCACCGAGTTCTGTTGGTTATATCAGCAGCAGGGCAGAGTTTGGTAAATGCTTTGCAGCCTACATGACTGAGTCTCCAAGGGCACAGTGAGGGGTGAGTGTGGGCCATGTCTCTGGGGGCACCTCATGGCAAGGGTGAAGGGATGGGACCACTGAGCTAGTCTGGGTGGGTCGTTTGCAGCTGGTTCCGTGGTGAAGTGCAGGCACCTCCCAGTTGCTGGGCCCGACATAAGTAGCAGACAAAAGTCTAACAAGATCCAATGGCTGGAAGGGGGACTTACACCAATTCAGATTGGAAAGAAGGTGTCAGATTTAACCGTGAGGGGAACTAATCACTGGAGCCACTCACCACAGGCCATGGTGGATTCTCCATCCCTGGCCATTTTATCTCCAGAATGGCTGGTTTTCTGAAAAATCTGCTCCAGTTCCAACAGAGATTATTTGGGGCAATTCAGACTAGATCATCGCAAAAGTCTCTTTTGGCCTGGGAATCTATTACTCTAAACCTGAGCTTGTTGGTGTCGGGCAGCTTATATCGACCTAACTCTGTAAGTGTATACACTGAAATGTAGCACTCGCAGATGTAACTCACCCATTACAGAATGAATCTCTCTAATCCGGCACCCTGGGGACCTGACTGATGCTGAAGCAGAGAATTTGCCAAATTGTGGAAGGTCGATATTGCCTAGCAGCCTTACCGCTTACTTCCCACTATTACGAGGCTCTTAGAAGACATTTAGGGGTAAATAATTGCTAAATAACACCACAGAACACTGAGACCCAGGACTGGTGGCTATAAACAAACTTTATGGGACTGAGGGAAACTTGGACACGCCCATGGAAAGCTGATATCCGGATAATTAAAATCCACATAGGCACCACATGGCTTATATCTCCTGGGCTCTGGCTACTGATCTTGGACTGAGGCTTCAGCGGCCAGTGCCCCACACTGACTGTTAAGTGGGTACAAGTTAGGGGTATTAAATATCGGTTAATTGAATAGTCAATTAACCTCATGAATTCTTATCAGTTAGTCGACTATTCTATAGTCCCCAGGCAGACCCTGTCCAAGGGGTCTGAGCTCCCAGACCCGGGACAAGCCAGAACTGAGCTGGGCTGCCTGCCTGCCTGGTTCCTAATACAATAATACAGAGCCACAGCAGGGGTAGGTCCAGGACCCAGTGCAAGTCAGGACTGAACTGGGCTGCTGGCCAGCCTGCTAAAAACATTTGCTGGCAAAGGGTAGGGGGGGAATGCATGTAGTCTATAGCATTAACCTATAAGCATTTACTTATCGGTTAATCGGTTAACCGACCATACTATTACATCCCTAGTACAAGTGTCCTGGTCAGGACCCGCACCGCTGACAGGAGAGTAATGTGGAAGTGAAAACCGCTTTAATTACTGCGCTGGCTGTAGGACAATGTAACTCAATTAGACTTACGTGTGTCGTGTAAACCTGCCCTTTGCTGCTGCTGCCCATTTCAATCTCTTTGGCCCAGCAGTTTAACGGAGCTCAATGTCAAGTGACTGAGACCAGTTTGTGGATGATTGGAGCCGCCGTTTGAGCCCCAGGGTATGTGCAAAAAAGACTTTATAAGAACCGGGTGACTTTGCCATTTAACTGGGGGCTGTCTCTCAGGAACCCCTTCCTCAAATGACCCCAGATTAGGACCCCTGTCCTAATCTGCAGCCCTAGGAGGCAAACCAAATTTCATGGTAATCTGAATCAGCACATGGAAAACCTGACTAGGGCCGGCCCACATTTTGGCACCTGAGGTGGGGCGCTCAAATGACACCCCCATGCCCGCTTTTCTCCTGCCTGCCTGTTATGTCTCTTGTGCCCTCCTTCCTCCAGCACAGCACTCTACCATCTCTGTGCATCTAGAGCAGAGAGAATACACATGCACCAGCAGCAGACACAATTTTCTACACTCTAGGTCCGTGTGGTGCACCTCCCCACCCCCCTCCCAGTCTGGCACCTGAGGTAAGGCCAGCCCTGAACCTGACCTGTAAACTAGAAAGCACCACTCAACCTGAACAACAGGAGTTTCAGCTCTTCTATGTCACACATTGGACAAGTTACAAACCAGCATGAGTTTTTCTCCCTAAGCCGATGGGAACTGCGCCCCCCCCCCATCCCATGTCCCCAGACAAGGCCTCAGACCCACACCAGCTCACTGCCCAGCCGCAGCTCACCCCGACAGCATAGCGAATGATCCCAGCTCTCTCCGCCTCGAAAATGGCATCTGAATAAGAAAGTGGGTCTTCGTATTTCTTCCCATCTGTGATCACAATGAGAACCTTGGTGGCCTCCTCCCGAGCGCCGCTCCCAGAGGTGAACAACTCCCTCCTGGAAAAAGAGACATGGGAAACACATGGGAGGGTTAGTGATACATAACCACACCTGGCTCCTACCCACTGCTTTGGCATTGTTGATTGCAAAGTCCTTTACCAAAGAAGTCAGTGTCCTAGTCTCCATTTTGTTAATGGAGAAACTGAGGCAGAGGGTGGGGCTGTCACTTGCTCAAAGTTACACAGCAACAGAGGCTCAGGGCTGGCCATAAAACCCTGGAGTCCTTGCTCGCGGCACCCCTCTCCCTGCTCTAACCTACTAGTGCCCATGTCCCTCCCACAGTCAGCAACAGAGCCCAGTAGTCCTGATGCCAAGTCCCCTCCCTGCCATCTCTAACCATTAGTCCCCATTCCCTCCCACAGTTGGGGAAAGAACCCACAAGTCCTGAGTCCCTGTATCTAGCTTGCAGGCCCTGACAGCCCTTTCCCTGTGGAGCCCACGCAGGGAGGGGGGCAATACCTACACCACTTTCCGGATGGCGCTGGCCGTGTGCGTCTTCCCATGAATCTGCTCAACTCCCTGGACAAGGTCGTCTGGGTCACGATTTCTGCTGTACTCCGTGAAGTTGAAGTGCCCTTTAAATTCATGGGAATACTGCCTGAGTGCGAACTGCAAGGGGAGGCCAGGGAAAAAGGAAAAACAACCCGATGGGGGGAAGGGTAAGAGAAGCAGAAATTGGACTGTTAAGGCTGGGGCAGGTGTTCAGGGGTAGCTGGTTCTGTGGGAATTTTTTTCTAGTTTTGGACGCAAAATCCATTGCTGCTCCCTGCAGCACAGCGCCCCCTAGTGCTGCACTGGGGCATTAGGGTCAGCCCTGCCTGCGAGGGGCAGGGTCAATAGGCAGGGTTCTGCCTCTGCCTGTTACCTGCGTGTCGGTGCCACGGAAACACTTCATGATCTCAGAGAGAAACGTCTTCATCTTATCAAAATCCTGGGTTAGGATGCTGCTCGAGCCGTCGATGAGGAGCGCGATGTCTGCGACGAGTTCGAAGCACTCTGAGGGGACAGGGAAGAAGCATGTCCTGACTCACCGCCACAAGGACTGAGAAAACCCCTTGGATAGAACTAGACCAGACCCATGGGCCCAGCCAGCCGGGTATCTCCACACACAAACCGCCAGCCACCCCGGTCAGACCAATGGCCCCTCTGTCGCAATGTCATCCCCTCCCTGCAATGAGGGGCCCTGGCAGTAAGTGGGACATGCACTGAAGTAAATACGCACTCACCCCTGCCCAGAGCTAGGGACGGAACCCAGGAGTCCTGGCTCCCAGCTCCTACTGATGTCCTGAATCAAACCAATCAGCCCCTCTATGCTGGTATCTCACCCCCTGACAGACCCATGGGCCCATCTAGATCCATTTCCCCTCCACCTCCTGTTGCCTGGGTACCCACCCATACCCCAGCACGTGAGTACCCCCCACCCACCCTGGTATAACCCTCACCTGGCTGGGTGCCCGGGATGCGCTGCAGTTTCCGGAGGGTCTGGCACAGAAGGAAGCAGTAGTCATTAATTGCCTTCCCTCCCCCCCAATTCCTGCCAGGGCTGGGTTAATGCAGGCAGCAGGGCCGACAGCCACCATGGGCCCCCAGGGCAAGGTGTGTGGAGAGGCAGCTCCATACCCCCCAGAAGGGGCAGGGCCTCAGGCAGAAGGGGCGGACCGGCAGCTGCCAGAGCTCCAGACCCCTTAGAATCACCAGGCCCTGGGGAAGTTGATCTTTTTGCCCCCCGCCAGTCGGCCTGAACACAGGGGCTTTCAGGGCTGCAGCCGTGGGTGCAGGTACCACAGGCAAGGGAAGGCATCACCATCCCACAGGTGCCTGCGCTCTCCAGCAGGGCTGGGCTGCGGCGTGGCAGCCCGGCCCTCCGACTGGCCTGGAAGGATCGAGCTTCAGGGCTGGGGTTGGGGTGTGGTCACTGTCACTATGGTGACAACCCAGTTACAACACTTCATGCTGCGCTAGCTCACCATCACAGTTACCATGGCAACATCAGACAGTTACCTCCATACCTCACAACCAGGGTGGCAGCAGGGGTCCCCCCACACTCACCTCAGCGGGAGGCAGAGCCCCCTGGGGCCGGGAGAGGGTGGTGGGGTGGCATGGAGCAGGCTTCTGGGTTGCGCTGGCTCCTGTTGCCACAGTCAGTGCAGGGGGGAGGCAGAGGGACCCTGCTGCTGCCCCTCTCCAGTCCTGTCCATAGGATAATTAAGGCCCCACCATGAGGCCCCCAAAGCCTGGGGCCTGAGCTGCCACCCTGAACCCTCCTACGGACAGAATGGCTCTGCTCAGAGTGTCACAATCACTGTAGCCAACCAAGGCTCCCTGGCTACCACCATCCCCAATGCGTCATTGAGCAGCCCTTCCAGTTACAGGCGCTACCAACAGCCCTTGCACAGTTACCGTGTCGTCATGGTGACATCACTCAATTGTCACTTCTGCGCCATTGCTCCAGCCACACTAACACTGTCCAGTTACCACCATCCTTGAGCAGTGAGCTTTGGGGGGACCCGGGCCCCAGGACCCATCTCTCCTGGCTGTGGTACCTACCAGGGGCTGGGGGCCTTGGGCAGCCAGAGACATATTCATGGCATCAGCGGGCCCTGAGAGAGGAGAGAGGTGAGCAAATAAACCCCACTCCTTCCCAGAGTGGAGGATAGACCCGAGAATGCCTAACGCCCAGCTGTAACCACTGGGACACACACACCCCCAACCCCAGCTGGGCATAGAACCCAGGAGTCCAGGCTCCCCTCCCGCTCCCCACCCCACTCTAGACCCCACACCCCTCCTAGAGCTGGGGACAGAACCCAGACTTCCACCCCCTTCCTATTGCTGCCCCCCACAGCACAGGGGCCCTACTCTGGGTGGGGCTCTCCTGGCAGCACACGGAGCCCGGGTCACATGTGTAGACTTTGCCGGTTACATTCTCGTCTCCCATCTGCTGCAGGTCCTCGACGCTCAGCCTGCAGGGAGAAAACAGGGAGTGTCAGGGGTGCCCCATCACACCCAGGGGAGTGGGGCCCGGGGGGGGGGGCAGCTCAGCGAAACAGGCCCCTCAGCATTGGGCTCCAGTCATGTGGGGTCCCATATTCGGCCCTTACCCTCCGGAGCAGGCATTCCTGAACTGCATCTTGCTCTGCCCCAACCCCGCCTGGGAGAGCGGAAGGTGGGTCCCTGACACCTGGAAGATGGTGGGTCCCTCCACGTCCATACTGAATCCACGGCTGGGGGCCAGCGCTGCAGCGGTTAAACAATCTCCAGTTAGAGCTTCCCCTATGGGTGAGGGAGGAGAACTTTTTTGGATCAGAGGTCACTGACCCACAGAAAAATCAGTCAGGGGCTGCACACAAGTGAGGAACAAAAAAAACACCCCTCACCAGTGTGGGCTCCCCAATGCTGAGAGGAGCCTCCAGGGCTGAATCCAGGCAAGCTGGGAGCTGCATCCAGCCTCTGGGCTTTATGGTCTCCACCCCTATCCAATGGAGAACAGGCCAGTAGTCAGGACTTGGGGGCCAGCTCCTTCTGGCTACGGGACTGAATTCCAGCCCCCGACCCTCGCCCACCCACTCCACCCCACCAAACCCCAATCCTCTCCCAAGGCCAGGAATAGATCCCAGGCATCTTGACTTCCAGCTCCTCACCACCTGCTCCTGGTATCGAGCCCTCTGAAGCTATTTTACGCAAATCATTCCACACACTGATCGGCTGAGTGCTGCTGCCAGACACCCCCATTGAAACATAAATCCCATGAGCAGGGCCCTGCTAAATTCACCGTCCATTCTGGCCCATGTCACGGTCGCTGGATTTTAAAAAATGTAGATTTCATGCTTTCAGCTCTTTAAATCTAAAATGTTGCAGTATTGAAATTGTAGTTGCCCTGACCCAAAAAAGGAGTGTGTGTGGGGGGGGGGGGATCACAAGGTTGTCATAGTGGAGGTTGCCACCCTTACTTTTGTGCTGCTGCTGATGCTGCTTTCAGAGCTGCGCAGCTGGAGAGCAGCAGCTGCTGGCCAAGTTCCAGCTCTGAAGGCAGAGCCGCCATCAGCAGCAGCACAGAAGGAAGGACAGCCTGGTGTGGTATTGCCACCTAGCACTGAAGGCAGCAGGGCCCACCGGCAACAACGCAGGAATAACAGTGGCAATGTCATACCAGGCCACCTCTGCGTCTGTGTTGCTGCCTTCAGAACTGGGTGCCAGAGAACTTCCCAGCATTTATTTCTGATTGAACTAGAACAGATCTTCCAGAAAAATGTCCAAACTTGATTTCCAATTTCGAGGGATGAAAAATTCACCACAATGCTTGGCAAACTGTTCCAGCTGTGCAATTGCACTTCCCATTAAAAATGTCTTGCTCAAACAGATAGACAAACTCTCCAAAATACTGAGTAGATTTGCTTTAGAAATTTTTGTTGTTTTTTTTATCTGGCAGTATAAACATAATAAAGATTAATGAAATTATTTGTATGACCACAAGATATAACATTAAATGTGAAAAAGCTATAAAACTGGGAGACCATTTTTTAAAACCATTATACCAATAATGGACTGTTAAAAAATACCCGGACATTGTGGACTAGAATGAGTATTTTTTTTAACTGAGTCGCTTTAGCTGTTATTGCCTTTGTAATGTCATTAATCACTTGTCTCTGTTGTCTTTGGCTTTCATCCTCAGTTCCAAAGAAACAGTCTTGGGCAGGTCGCTGTGATCCAAGCAGTGCCATTTCCTCTCCTTTTTACCCCTTTGTATAGCAGCCTCCTTGCTGTGTTTCTTGATCTACTGATTCCTCATTTTTCTAAGAGCATAACAAAGTGGTTTGGTACAAATGGGCTTTGACCACTTGACCTTTATGTTCTTGCTTTGCCAAACCACAGGTCATGCGCTCAGATTTCAGCCACACAACAGCCACTAGCCCCCGTGACCTGTAGCACATTTCATAGATATTTAGAGCTAGCAATATCCCAGCACGGGAATCCACCACGACCCTCAGTACATTGTTCCCGCGGGTAATTACTTGCACTGGTTAAAATGTCCATTCTATTTCCAATCTGAATGAGTCTCACTTCAGCTTCCAGACACTGGATTATGTTAGGCTTTTCTGTGCTGCACTCAAGAGCCCATCATCAGACATTTGTTCCCCAGGTCAGCCTTATTGACCGAGATCAGTCCCCTTCACCTTCACTTCATTAATCTAAACACACACCTGGTACAGGGGCAACATATAAGGAGGGCACGGGGCATCATGTGTCCCGCCGCCCGCTGCTGGCCAACCCCTCCCATCCACAGAGCTTGGAGGACACATGACGCCCCGTCCCTCGCACACACACCTCACCACTGTACCAAAGCGTGCGTTTAGCTACAGGCTTTCCGGAGGGAAGGTTTCTAGTTGCCTGAGGCTTTGAGGAGGAAAAAGTTTCCAGTGGGGATGCCCCTTTCTCCTCAGGGTTAAACTCCTGCAAAGGATTTATCCAGATCCCAGAAGACTCTTTGTGATACCTCTGAGGTATTTTCCACCAGCTCTCTTGGGTGCCCTATTAGCGAATTTACAAACCCTGGCAGCCACTTTGTGGGATTTTCACCTTCTAGTCCCAAAGACAGGGAGTTAGTTTGACAGGCCCTGCCAGCTCCATGTCTGGCACCAGTGTGTTTGGACCAGTGGGGTTCCCATTGTTCCCCTAGATTCTGTTCCTAAGACGTTACTAATGGGCCCACTCCCGCTCCAGGAGCTCAGACTCCTCTCCCCCTTGAAACTTGAATGCCAGGTGGGTCGCTTGGGATTACAGATGCAGACCCAGCTCCCCTCTCCCAGGCCCCCCTTCAGAAGGAATGAGACACCCCTCCTCTTCCCTTCTCCCAGCCAAGACAGCCCCTCCTGGAAAGCCCTGTATCCTTTTCTCCCTTTGAACTGGGTTGACATCCAGTCTCCAACCCCAGGATTTTTCAGCCCCCACAGTGGTTTCTTGGATCTCCACCTCTTCCTGAAGGCCTTCCTACAAAACACATCTCCAATCATCCCAGGACTGGATCTGCCCCCTTTTCACTAGGCAATAATTCTCTCTCCCCCATGGCAAGCAACATAGGGCCAGCACTGTCTTCCTCCTCCCCTCCCTCTCATTGCAACTTACCCAGAGCTCCTGGAGAGGAATTAAAGAGACACCCTCTTCCTGCCTCAGCAGCCCCTGTGGCTTAGCCCTCCCCCATTCAGACTCCAGCACAAGGTTCCTTCTTGCTGCCAACAACCCTTGGGATGGATTCAGCCACATCAGAAAAGTCATTTCCCAAAATAAATAGTGCAAAATTCTGAGAGAACAGCAACAATTAGCTTAGCTATTTTCTACCCTGTTTGAACCAGTGTCCTGGCCCAAGGTACAAGGATCTTATGGCCACTGACCAATTCTAATTCTGCCATTTCCCCAAGGAGGATGTCTTGTTCATTGATCAAGTAAATGTATTTCAAATGTTTGCTTCTGGGAAACCTCAAGAGGAGGCTTGGCCAGCCTATTGCGAAAGAACCCCAAGGCAAGTGAATAGAGGTATTTGACTCACAATGGACCTTGGGTGGTGCCAATCCACATCTGATAAGCCCCTCTGTGAATGTTCAGACCAGCATGGGAGGAATAGCTGCTACCTATAACAGATTGTCATGCATATACGGTGACTTGCTCAGGTGACAAACTCTATTTTGTAGCTGCATTTTTCCATAGGAGAACAATGGAAATGCCTCCACATGGCCGAGGATAAATTACTCCTTTTGTCTTCCATCTGGTTTCTCAGCTCTGGAGGAACTTTGCTATGAACAGAAGCTTGAAACAAAGGAGTGATGACCCATCCCAGCTGTGGATGTATTCCAGAGACTTGATTTAGGACAAATTATTCCATCTCTGCTACAAGCCTGCACCAAGAACTTTGCAATTGGTGTATGTCACTTGATTCTTTAACAATTTTAATTCTCTCTCTCTCTCACACACACACACGCACACACACAATAAATAAATGAACAAATCTTTAGATTTTAGATTCTAAAGGACTGGCTAACAGTGTGTGGTTTTGGGGTAATATCTGAGTGATAAATTGACCTAGGACTGTGGCTGGACCTTTGGGATCAGAAGAACCTTTTCATTTGGTGAGACTGGTTTTCATAACCTCTCATCTGAGTAAGGAGCAATATTGGTGGCGGCACAAGAAAACTGCAGTGTCTAAGGGAATTGTTTGTATGACTTCTTGTTGGCCAGTGTGCTAAACAGAAGTGCTCTTCGGGACTGGTTTGGTGCCGTATAGTGGAGGACCCCTGTTTTGGGCTCTAAGTAGCCCTATCTCCAAACGACTCCCCCAAATTGATATTTTCAGCAGTGCTCTCCAGAAACCCTTTATTACAGTGACATAGTCATGTTAGGATCCACAGAACCGGGTCAATTAAACTCATGAGAACCCCACACTATTCACATTTTGAACATTGGGACTGAGAGTTTGGTTGGTTAAAGAGCAGTCACAAGGAGTCAGCAATGATCCAAGGAGCTTGGGAACAGAGCCCTGGGCAATTTGGGTTCAAAAAAGGGAATCCTCTTCAGAGAGAAAGCTGCTAATTAAGAAGTGAGACCCTCGCTGATGCTCAGTGGCCAACAAGCAAGAATGCAGCCCAATGAGGAAGCAATTTGAGTGCAGGAGGCAGTGTAGAGACCACACTATAAGCATGGACAAGAAACTTGCATGCATGTGTTTAAAGGAAAAGCAAAAGACAGCTGCCTGGTGGGAGAAGCTAAAGAAAGGAGCGTTGAACTGGAGAGAGCAACTGAAGAAAGTGGAAAAAGAAGTCATGGCAAGGCAAATGGAATGGCTGGCTGCTCGAGAGAGAGTCAGGAAAGCTGCAGAGAGCGCACAGGAGGCTGAGGAAAGAATTATCAGACTTAAGCTTCAGCTCAGACTAGAAAGGAAAGACCAGCAGAAACTGTATCCTGTGGAAAGTCCAGGGAATAACAGTGTGAGTATGTGTTTTGATTGGAACAGGACAGATAGATTTAATCAGGTTAATGTTATAACCCAGCCCCAAAACAAGTATGAATGTGACTAACAAGGAGATTTGTGAAGAGGGGTGTATGACTCTGAGCAGCTGTCTGTGTGTAACCAAATGTACCCCAAATATGCCACTTTTCATGCGAATGCAGTAACTGTGGGCTCAGGAGTCAGTGCCCCATGAACAGTACCAATGCTCAGTATGGGAGTGGTAATGGAAAATTCACAGACAGCATGAGAGTCGATGGGGAAAGCCATTTAAGGCATCCCTCTTGTTAAAACAGAAAGCTTGCTTACCAAATCAGTGTGTGAATATTGTGATGCTCTGTGGGCTTGCTGTGAGCGTGTCTTTAGCCAGGATCCACCTTGAATGGAATGGTGCTAAACATGGAGCTAGTTACTGCCGAAGGATGTTTTGATTGGGGATGAGATTAAAGTCAACTTAGTGTCATGAACCAGACACAGGAAAGGAATGACTGAGCCAGGGTCTGTTAAGGGCAGCAATTTGCCTATGGAGGGTCCCCCTGATGTTTATCTGAGGAAGAGAGCTGTCTGTCTGGGCAGAAAAGGAGCTTGTACGTCAACAAAGTTTCTGAATGTCTGTCTGTTGTCTCAGAAGTGAATCTGGAATTAGAACAATCACTGGCCAGGTCTACACTGGGAGGGGAGGGAAGGTCAACTTGAGGTACAACTCCAGCTATATCAATAATGTAGATGGAGTTGACATACCTTATGATGAGTTTAAGTGCCGTCTCCACAATGGGAGGTCAATGGGAGAAACTCTCCTATCAACTTCCCTTATTCCTCGTGACAGGGAGGAGTACCACGGTCGATGGGGACCCGCTAAATCAAACACCAGAAGATCGATCATCAGAGTTTTGATTCTCCGCAATCCCCTGGTATGTGGCCATAGAGAGAACTCATTGGTCAGGAAAATGTTTCTCTGGAGCAGATTGAAGTTGATGCTCAGCTTGAGGGAAAGGGTGAAGTTTGTGTGGATGATAGATCGTGGGCTAGTGAAGCTTGAGGAAATATGTTGCTTAAGGTAGCTCAGTGTGATCAACCACTCTTTGTGGAAAACAGCAGTTTATCTGCTGGGAGTGTCTGGGGAGGCAGCTGTCTCATTTTCCAAGCGTGTGTCTGAAATCAGCCACGGGTGCTGAGACAAAGGAGGGAATGTCTCCAATTTGTTTGTCTGGCTGTGTTGAGCAGCAGCAGGCCTGTGGAGGAAAAGTTTCTTTCCAGTTTGTTGTCTGTGGAGCAGATAAAAGGTGCCTCTTACCTTGTGATGGTTGAGGATAATGCCGTTGTCTCAGACTTGGTTCTGGATGCCACTAAAGCCCAGGAAGGGAATGATACTAAGTTTGTATCTGCTGGGGAGAATGACACCATAACTAGGTTGCATCCTCTTAGTGTCATGACAGAATCTCAGAAATCAAACAGTTCTGGTGCTTGTAAGTTGCCTGTTGCTAGTGTGTTGCTGGGAAATGGTGTAGCAGCTCTGATCAGGGTGGTGCCCTAGTTAGGGCACAAGGAAAGCATATAGGTGATTTTGTTGTGTTACCCACTGACAGTGTGGAAACTTGCATCAAGGAGGAAATGTTTCCTAAACCTGTGTGTGCTGAGCCTGGTAACTTGCATGATGCCTGTAACGAAAGATGCAAAGGGAGAGGCACCTCTAACCTTTTAGGGTATGTCTGCACTACAAAGTTAATTCGAACTAACAGCCATTAGTTCGAATTAACTTTCATAGCATCTATACAAACAAACCGCTAGTTCGAACTTAATTCGAACTAGCAGAGCGCTTAATTTGAACTAGGTAAACCTCATTCTACGAGGACTAACACCTAGTTCGAATTAAGTAGTTCGAATTAAGGGCTGTGTAGCCACTTAATTCGAACTAGTTGGAGGCTAGCCCTTCCCAGCTTGCCCTGGTGGCCACTCTGGGCCAAACCAGGAAAACTCTCCTCTCCCCCAGCCCCGGGGCCCTTAAAGGGGTAGACTCTGGCCAGACGGCACTTGCCAGAGACAGCCCTGCCAGCAGTCTCTGCCCCTGACCCAGTGGCCCCACGATGAGCCAGGGAGCCAGTGACAGCCAGCCGTCCCCCACCCAGTCCCCCAGCACCCAGGAGCCAGCCAGAGGCCGTAGACGGCGCGCGCCCTCCTGGACTAGTGCGGAGGTCATGGACCTCATTGAGGTTTGGGGGCAGGCCCCCAACCTCCATGATCTCCGCACTAGGAGGAGGAACGCGGCCGTCTATGGCCGTACAGCGGCCGCCATGGCCCAAAAGGGACACAGGTGCACCCAGGAGCAGGTGCGCCTGAAAGTGAAACAGCTGCGGCAGGCGTATGCCAGGGCCACCAGGGGCGGCACCGCAGCAGGGGCTGCCACCTGCCCCTACTTCCCCGCCCTCGACTGACTCTTGGGGGGCGGGGCAGTCTGCGCCAGCCCGGGAGGCAGCGAGCCGGGACCGGAGGGCCCTGACCCGGGCGCACCGGAGGGGCCACCGCAAGGAGTTCCAGCACCGGAGTCGGCAGGGTCGTCCGGGGAGGCCATACCGGGTAAGTGCCAGCACTGTCCCCTGCCCGGGGGGGGAGGCGGGGAGGGAGACCAGGGACCGCGCGCGTGGGCCATGCCTCCCATGGATCACGCAGCCACCTGTACACGTGCGAGCATGTGCCATGCCACCCTTGGGCAGGTGGCTCCAGCTGCGTGACACCCAGGGGCCGTGGCAATAGGCACATGCGTGTGTGAAGAGACCTGACATGCTCCCGACCCCGGGGCGGGACCCAGGATGCTTTCCCTTCACACATCCCCTCTACACGGAGGCACGGGACATCTCCCCCCCCCCCCAACCCCGGCCACACTATAGACGGCACAGGGACAGGGGTGCGGTCTTGGGGCAGCTCCCAGTCCCGGGGAGAGCCAGACATCCTGACCATGGCCTCTGTACAAGCACAACGGCTCTGACAGTGCAGGGCGCCGTTGCCCTCACGTCGCGGGGGGGGGGGCGGGCACTGGGCATCATCCACTGTGTCCCCAGGGAGAACTGACCACTTCTCTTCTTTCTCTACAGCTGCACCAGCTGCTCGTGCAGGGCGCACCACCCCGCCCGGGACATGCTCCCGCACCCGCGGCCTGCTCCGGACCACCACCACGGAGCAGGATTACTGGGACCAACACCTGGGGTCCCTGCGAGCCCTGAACTGCACCGTGGAGGCCTGTATGCTGGCAGACCTGCAGCTCCGCTAGGAGCAGCTGGCTGAGGACCGAGCCAGAAATGCAAACCTGCAGGCCCTGCTGCAGAGCATGGTGCCCTGTGCTGGTCCTGCGCCTGCTGCCCCCCCAACAACTGTCCCTCCTCCCACTCCTGCCCCCCCTCCCACCTCTTCCTCCTCAACTCCCACACCCTCCTCCTCAATGTCCACACCCCCCACCTTAACCTCCGCACCCTCCACCCCATCCCCCCGGGGACGCCGAGGCGCCCTCCCTCGCCGTGCTGGGAGGCAGTTGGCCCGGCGAGACCCCCACCCCTGATCCCTGAGTTTCCCCTCCCCCTCCTTCCCCTTGTTTCCTCCTTCCAGGTCCCTCCTCCCAGGTTTCCCCCTCCCCTCGCCCACCCTCTCTCCCGCCTCCTTTCCCCTGTCTCCCCACAGTTTTATTCCGCCTCCCCAGTTTTGTTAAATAAAGAGAGTTTCTATTTTCGAACACACGTGTCCTTTATTTTTTTACATCAGGAAGGGGGGCTAGGGAGGGGTAAGTGGAAGGAGGTGAGGGAGGAATGGGGCACGAGCCCCCGATGGGGAGGACTGGGGTGGTTCTGCAGGCTCCTTGGGGTGGAAGCTCTCTTGCAGGGCCTCCTGGATCCTGACAGTCCCCCGATTGACCCCCCCCCGGATGGCAGCCTGCGGCAAGTGCAGCCGGGCTGATGGCCGAGTGCTGTGATGTGCCAAGTGAGGGCACTCAGGGCACTCCAAGACAGGACTGCTTTGCTGTCCCTCATCGAGGTAGACAAGCAAGCGGGGAACCCTGAGAACTGTCTGTCCGGGGTGGGGGTCGGGTCCCTTTAAGCACCGCCCTCGGCTAGCCTGAGGCAGCAGCTCCACACTCTAAGCCCTAACCTGATACCCTGCCGGCACTGGTTCCGGCCAGCCTTAACTTCGGTTCAGGGTCCACTCAATGCGGACATGCTAGTTCGAATTAGCAAAACGCTAATTCAAATTAGTTTTTAGGTCTAGATGCACTAATTCGAATTAGCTTAGTTCGAATTAACTAATTCGAATTAAGTTAGTTCGAATTAGTGCTGTAGTGCAGACATACCCTTACCTAGTGAGTCTGTTTGCCTGAAAGGGGAGTTTATAAAAATCCGCCTGATGGTCCAGAGATAATTCTGAGTGTAAGGAAAACTCAGAAGGAGTTGGTTATGGCTCTGCACAACAATGCTTCTGTAAAGTCTGGTGAAAGTGATTTGCTTCTTAAAGAAGCTCCTAAGGCCAGCTCTGTACTAGACCTGGAAGGTCAGGTTAAGGTATGCAACTCCAGCTACATAAAATACGTAGCTGGAGTCAGCTTTCCTGGAGCTGCTAAGGAGAGTCTGACTTACCTGAAGAGTAAGAAAAGGGTTAAGCAACTGGAGATGCAACTAGGGAAGGGGTTCGGGCAGTCAGCCAATAAAACGCAGATAGGAATTTCAAACCGAAACAGAAGGGGTTTTCTTTATCTCTTCTTTGTTTTGAGATCAGAGCAATGTCTCCCAGGTATTGAAGGAGATGGGAGATGCTTCTCTCTCCAAGAACGGACTTCTTGAAATGTGTTAGCAGGGAAAAGTTTAGATAGTCCATCAGAGTTTATTGTTTTCTTTGTTTGGGGGTTTGGAAATCATGTCTGAGCTGGCTAATTGTTTTGCTTTTTTGTAACTAAGGTTTACAGCCCAGGGACTTTCCCTGAGTCTATATCTCTTCATGGCTATTTACCACCTAGTCAATTTGCTATGCTTGCAACCGTAGTTTTGATAATAAAAGGGTTTTTCTTTTGTTTTGATTTACCGATATTGGTTGATTGTTGTCTCCTTAGGGTTATGTGCCTAGTTACTTGGGCAGTCCATTGTTCTCTGCAGATTCCTTCTGTTTGTTTTCCCAGCTCCAAGCAAAATGGAGGTTGGGGAAGGGGGGGAGAGCTTTGCATTAGGGAAGGGATTCCCAAATGATCTCTCCCCTGGAAAAGGGTTTATTTTTTAAGTACACTTGGGTGGTGGCAGGGAATTTTTATTTATCTTTTTTTCTTGGATCTCAGGGAGACTGAGACTGGATAAGCTTGTCTCTGGAAGTGTCAGGGACAGGTTTTACAGAGTTTATTCTGCTAGCCAGCCCCCATCTCTGCATGTAGAACGTCAGGTTGGGGGATTGAGCCGTAACAGAGAGGCTCATGGCTGCCAGGAGTACCAGTGCCCACCGGAGCCACCCTCACTGTTCGATTTAGCAAGTCTTAACTAGATGCACTAAATCAAACACCAGAAGATGAATCTCCAGTGCAGCAAGTGAAAACGTGGCCTAAGGAAAAGAATCTTCATGATAGCGTGGCAGACCACAGCCTGTGAACTGCAAATATCTTACAAAAGGCAGCTATATTGGGAGGTGGGTAAATGCCTTCTTGTTTCCCAGTTAGACTCACCTGAACACAGCCTGGCAATCAGGGCAGACAACGGAGCCCTAATTAGGAGTCAGCCTGCAACAGGGGTTAATTAAGCACCTGTTGCTGTTAAGGTCTCTGGGTCCCTATAAAAGGTTTCCTCCCAGGCAGTAGGGGTGGAGAGTTTTAGAGCTTAGTCCATGTAACAGGCAGAAGATAATAGAAGGAAGTGGTGGGTGAAGTGGCCTAGGGGAGAGGTAGTGGTATTAGGATGGGGGCAAGAAGCCCTGCCAGCTGTCCCTCCTGTAGGGCCCCTGAGCCAGAATCCAGGGGAGTGGGGTGCCTGGACTCACACCCTGCTTCTCTTGGAGGATTACCCTGCTGGGGAGATGGGAACAGACCAAAGGCCAGGAAAAGGGGGTTTGTCCCCCCCCATTCAGGACTTGCCTGTGATGAGAATGACTTGGTAAGCAGGGACCCTTGCCTCTGGGGAAGTCCCAAGGCAACAAAGGGGTCACTGAGTGTCTGAGGCACACAAGAAACTGTCAAGAAGCTCAGAACCCATGGGGAGCTAACAAGGGATTTTGTCACAATAGTTTTTGCAAGCAGTTTGCTGTAACTGAAGGGAGTGGAAGTGATTTGATTGAGGGAGATCAGGAGAAATGTCTCTTTGTAGAAAGCAGCAGTTTGTATATTGGAATGCTTGTTTCAGTTCTTAGCAGATAGAACTTTTCTGTTAAATGATTCCACTAACTTTGGTCTGGAAAGATCCAGTGTGAATGTTTTGAGGAGCTTTCAAATGGATTGAAAGTTGCTGTGGATGAAGTGAAAACTTTCAGGGAATTTGAACAGCTCTGTGATGACCGAGTGGCTGTGCTTAACCAGCTTCCTGGCCTGGGAAGACAATGTTGTTTGATTCTGTTAAGTGGACAATGTGTGTCCCAAGGTCAGAGTGCAGACTGGGTAGCTGAATGTGCAGAGCAGAACAGCTGTGCACTCATTCTCTCCAGAAGGCAGGGTAATGGCAGGTGAAGTTGCAATTTCTCAGTGGACTTGACCTCTGATTCCATGTAGGAGCAGAGGTTAATGATGATAGGACACCAGAACTTTGAGTCTAGCATGCCAGTGGACCCTGTCTCTGAGGGTACGCCTAGACTGCAGGCTTCTTTTGGAAGAAGCTTTTCCAGGAGAGATCTTCCAAAAAAACTTCTTCCAAAAGAGTGTCCACACTAGCAAAATGCATCAAAAAAGCAATCTGCTTTTTCTAAAGATAGCGTCCAGACTGAATGGACACACTCTCTCTCGCATTTAAGCTGTGATTACTATGGATGGAGTGGCCACCAGGGCACCTGTGCTTTCCTCTTTCCTCTTCTTTCCCCCCCCCCCCAAAAAAAAACCTCCCTCTTCCACAGATGCCTTTTTCCTAAAGAGCTTGTGATGGGGTGAACAGGCAGGAGTAGCCCAGGCCCGGCTGGCTGAAAGAGCCCTGCCCCTCCAGCCCTGCTGGGCCTGCTCCCAGCAGAGCCAGATATAAAGGCAGAGGGAGCCCTGCAGGAGGGGAGGCAGCTGGAGTGTAGAAGGGCACAGGCAATAACCCCTGTGTTCCTGCAGCAGCTGAGGCCAGAGAGAGGGCCAGCATCGGACTGCGGGAGTGAAGCCAGCAGCCAACCCCGCCTGAGGGACCGGACCACCTACAACCCCAGCAAGGACCGAGACAGACTATAGGGGGGCCAGGGTGGTAGGAAGCAGCCCAGGGCAAGGGATTGCTATCACAGCTCAGTGTGTATCAGCTGGATTCCCTATTGAGCAGGCAGGAGCAATAGTCCCTGCCTACAGGGTCCTGGGCTGGGACCTGGTGGAGAGGGAGGGCCCGGGTCCCCCTACCACCCCTTTCTGCTCCCTGGGCAAGCACCCCCGGCCAGGAGAGGCTTTTCCCGGGGCAAGGCCTCAGGTATCGTATAGGCCCTGATAAAGGGGCCAAGACTTGGTATTGTGACTGTTAGTACCGTGTATGTCCTGATCAAGGGGCCAGGACTGGGGCAACAGGACCTTAGAAGGGGGGGTGCACCCCATGCCAGGGGCGTACCCCCCAGAGAGCTCTTTTGGAAAAGGTGTTTCTCATAGAATGAGGTTTACCAATGTCGGAAAAACCCCTTTGTTCTTTCGCTTTTCTTTCGAAAGAATGCAGTAGTAGTATGGACGTAATTGAAGTTTTTTGGAAAAATGGCCATTTTTCTGAAAAAACCTGCACTCTAGATGCACTGAGACAGAAAACAGCCTTACAATTGGTGGCAGCTGAGAATCTGAACAATGATGAAAATTTGTGTCTGTGTTTATATAAATTACCTGATTGGGAAGGAAGAGACTCCGTGGCAGTTGTGAACAGAGGAGCCACACAGTCAGCCAAACAATGGACTCTGTTAAGCAAGGGCCAACAGGAATTGAGCCTTTGGAGCAAGGAGGAAGGGGGGGGGAGCTTAATTTTGCAAAGGGAAGCCACAGATTTCCCCTAAAAAGCCAAAACTCCAATGGTGTTGGGCCAAAGATGTGGCATGACACAAACGTTTGTAAGTGTACCCTTGCAATGGAATTGTTCTTACTATACATGTTAACTTTTGTAACTGATGTGCTAATACCAAGAATGGTAAAAAATGTGCATGATATTTTGGAAAAACCTATGAACATGTCAAGCGTGATATATAAGGACACATTTCATATTAAATGACCTTGTGATACTGCTACTTCACAGTTGGTGCCTGTAACTAGTCTTGGAACTTTTCACAGGAGAAAAGACATTCCAGATCTAATGTGCTGTATGGAAAGGGGAAACTGAGGCACGGTACCATACTGCTTGCATGGCTCAATCCCAAGATTCCTACACTATGGAGAACAGGAATATTTACATTAACTTGAAGTTAAGTGGATTCCAAACCTTTGCTAGAGCTTGTACAGAGAAATTAACTCTTTCTTTAGTTCTTTGCAAGATCACATAAAACATACAGGAACCATGCAGGAAGACAGATCCAATCCACTAATGGTCTAACCAAGTTTTACCTTGAGCATGCAAAAGGGCTCAATTATATTGTTGCTTCCATAATGACCATTAAATACTAAAGCCTGTTTTAGGCAAACATGGTTTTCATAAACCATTCCAGTTATATGCTG
Organism: Pelochelys cantorii; assembly: GCA_032595735.1. Taxonomy (NCBI): domain Eukaryota; kingdom Metazoa; phylum Chordata; order Testudines; family Trionychidae; genus Pelochelys; species Pelochelys cantorii. The sequence continues at coordinate 5,383,035 of CM064329.1, forward strand.
ATAATTTAATGCTGGATTAGAACCTGTCAGAGTGAGAGAACAAAAAGAGTGAAAAGGCCCCAGTAGGCAGTCAGTGATGCTGGTGTCGTCCCTTCCTGCAGCCATTTAAATTGGGGTGTGTGACCAGGGCCACATTATGACTTTCGTGGGCCCTAGGCACTTTTGCCTTCGTGGGCCCCTTCCTCCATAATATCAATATTAAACATTATTTTTGATAACTTTAAATACTTCATTTTTTTTCCTGTTTTAGGCAAAATTTAATAGATTTTTCATGGGGCCCTAAAAGTTTCACTCTTTTCTGATGTGAGGGGAAAAAAATTAAAACATTTTCTTCAACCCTAAATTCATTTTTTCGTCTGATTTTAAAAGAAATTAAAACATTTTTGTGGGCCCCTAAAAGTATCGTGGGCCCTAGGCACTGTGCCTAATGGATACATCGGCCCTGGGTGTGACCTTATTGGATTGCAATATGAACACATGGATCATTGTTGCAACCACTACTATGTGTTTGCACTACATCTTGTACAAAGTGGGCCAAGTGAGGTGTCTGTAAAAAGCTTGTGATTTGCTGGTTATATTTATGCCATTCATATGCATGCAGCATTTTTGTGTTTGAAGTTATAAGTATTAGTTCTGTACTTGTATGTCAAATGTTTTTTTTTCTGGGCAATATCAACAGGAGGCTTGGGCAGCCTATTCTGAAACAACTCCTAGTCAAGTGAATAGAGGTACTTGACTGACACTGGGCCTTGAGTGGTGCCAATCTGCATCTCATCAGCTTTGCTGTGAATGTTCAGACCAGCATGAGACATGGCTGCTAACCATAACAGCCTGAGTCATGCATAGACAGTGACTTGTTCATATCCATTTTATAGCTGCATTTTTCCACAGGAGAACAAGGTGAGTCCCTTCACATGCATGAGAGATATGAGAGCACCTGGAAATCCCTGCATTTTGTGTTCAGTCCTCCTCACCTCTGGAGGATCTTTGCTATGAACTGAAGCTTGAAAAAAGTAACTGATGATCCATCCCAGCTGTGGATGTACTCCAGAGACTGGACTTATGGTGACAGATTATTCCACCTCTGCTACAAGCCTGCACCAAGAACTTTGCAACTGGTCTATGTCATTTGATTTCACTAACAATTTTAGTTTGCACTCTTTCATTCTATAAATATACCCCAAGATTTTAGATTCTCAAGGAGTGGCAAAAGCATGCTTGTGGGGTAAGATCTGAGTGATAAATTGACCTGGGCCTGTGGCTGGTCCTTAAGCATCAGAAGAACCTTTTCATTTGGTAAGACTGGCTTTCATAACCTCTCAGGGGTGGGAGGAGTGGTACTGGTGATGACACAGGAAAACTGGAGTGTCTAAGGAAATTGTTTGTTTGTATGGCATCTTGTTGGCCACTGTGGTTAAACAGAACTACTATCTGTGAGCGGTCTGATGTGCCTTATAGTGGAATATCCCTATCTAGGGCTGTAAGTAGCCCTGTCTCAAAACAACTTGCCCAGAATTGATACTCTCAGGAATGCTCCTCAGAAACCTCTCTATTACGACCCCAGATAAATCCATCTTACTCTGTATAAAAGTTTTACATAGAGTCTGGGGGAACAGACTGCTAGGAAAGAGACTGAAATCCAGGACCTCTATGGTGGCATTCTTGGAAATGCTTCCAGTTCCACGCGCAGGGCCAGGTAGGCAGGCAGAGCTTCAGAGTCTCAATGCGTGGATGAGACGATGGTGTAGGGAAGAGGGGTTTGGATTTATTAGGAAGTGGGGACACTTTTGGGAGAGCGGGAGCCTATACAGGAAGGATGGGCTCCACCTAAACCAGGGTGGAACCAGACTGCTGGCACTAAACATTAAAAAGGCTGTAGAGCAGTTTTTAAACTAAGAGATGGGGGGAAATCCGATTTGTGCGGAGATGCACGTAAATCAGAGGGAGACTTCTCTTAAAGGAGAATCTATTGATAGAGAGTCTCTAAGCTGTAGTCAGAAAGAGAGGAGGGGAGAGGGCAAACCATGGGCCAGAGCAGACAAACAACCGCATACAAAGGAATCCAATGCACCAGGGAAGGGCAGACAAATAAGGAGTGGCAAATTTTTAAAGTGCTTCTACACAAATGCTAGGAGTCTGACTAATAAGATGGGTGAACTAGAGTACCTAGTATTAAATGAGGAGATTGACATAATAGGCATCACTGAAACCTGGTGGAATGAGGAAAATCTGTGGGACACAATCATACCGGGATATAAAATATATCAAAAGGATAGAGCATGCTGGGTGGGTGGGGGAGTGGCACTGTATGTGAAAGATAATGTAGAATCAAATGAAATAAAAATATTAAGTGAATCAACATGCTCAATAGAATTGCTATGGATAGTAATTACATGCTCTAATAAGAAATTAGCAGTAGGGATATATTACCGACCACCTGACCAGGACAGTGATACTGACATTGAAATGCTGAGGGAGATTAGAGAGGCTACCAAAATAAAGAACTCTATAATAATGGGGGATTTTAATTATCCCCATATTGACTGGGTACATGTCACCTCAGGAAGAGAAGCAGAGAGAAAATTTCTCAATGGCCTAAATGACTGCTTCTTGGAGCAGCTGGTGCAGGAACCCACAAGGGGAGAGGCAATTCTCGATTTAGTCCTGAGTGGAGTGCAGGATCAGGTCCAGGAAATAACCGTTACAGGACCGCTTGGGAATAGTGACCATAATATAATAACATTCAACATTCCTGTGGTGGGCAGAACACCTCAGCAGTCCAGCACCCGGGCATTTAATTTCAAAAAGGGGAATTACACAAAAATGAGGAGGCTAGTTAAACAGAAATTAAAAGACAGTGACTAGAGCCAAATCCCTGCAAGCTGCATGGAAACTTTTTAAAGACACCATAATAGAGGCCCAACTTAAATGTATACCCCAAATTAAAAAACATAGCAAGAGACCTAAAAAAGTCACTGTGGCTTAACCACCATGTAAAAGAAGCAGTGAGGGACAAAAAGGCATAAGAAGTGGAAGTCCAATCCTAGTGAGATAAATAGAAAGGAACATAAACACTGTCAAATCAAGTGTAAAAATGTAATAAGAAAAGCAAAAAAAGATTTTGAGGAACAGCTAGCCAAAAACTCAAATGTTTTTTAAGTACATTAGAAGCAGGAAGCCTGCTAAAAAACCTGTGGGTCCCCTAGACGATCGAACTATAAAAGGCGCAATCAAGGACGATAAAGCCATTGCGGAGAAACTAAATGATTTCTTTGCTTCAGTCTTCACGGCTGAGGACGTTGGGGAGATTCCCAAATATGCACCGTCCTTTGTGGGTGATGAATCTGAGGAACTGTCCCGGATTGAAGTGTCATTAGAGGAGGTTTTGGAACAAATAGAAAAACTTAATGTTAACAAATCTCCGGGACCGGATGGCATTCATCCAAGGGTTCTAAAAGAACTCAAATGGGATATTGCTGAACTATTATCTGTGGTTTGTAACCTATCCCTTAAATCGGCTTCTGTACCTAATGAGTGGAAGGTAGCCAACGTGACACCAATATTTAAAAAGGGCTCTAGAGGCGATCTGGGCAATTACAGACCGGTAAGTCTAACTTCAGTACCGGGCAAATTAGTCGAAACAATAGTAAAGAATAAAATTGTGAAGCATGTAGAAGAACATAATTTGTTTGGACAAAAGTCAACATGGTTTCTGTAAAGGGAAATCCTGTCTTACTAATCTATTAGAGTTCTTTGAAGGGGTTAACAAACATGCGGACAAGGGGGATCCAGTAGGTATAGTATACTTAGATTTTCAGAAAGCCTTTGACAAGGTCCCTCACCAAAGGCTCTTGTGTAAATTACATGGCCATGGGATAAGAGGGAAGGTGCTTTCTTGGATTGAGAACTGGTTAAAAGACAGGAAACAAAGGGTAGGAATAAATGGTAAATTTTCAGAATGGAGAGGGGTAACGTGGTGTCCCCCAAGGGTCAGTCCTAGGACCAATCCTGTTCAACTTATTCATAAATGATCTGGAGAAAGGGGTAAGCAGTGAGGTGGTAAAGTTTGCAGATGGTACCAAACTGTTTAGGATAGTCAAGACAGAAGCAGACTGTGAGGGACTCCAAGAAGATCTCACCAAACTGAGCGATTGGGCAACAAAATGGCAAATAAAATTTAATGTGGATAAGTGTAAAGTAATGCACATCGGGAAAAATAACCCCAACTACATGTACAGTGTGATGGGGGCTAATTTGGCTACGACAAATCAGGAAAGAGATCTTGGAGTTATCGTGGACAGTTCTCTGAAAACTTCCACGCAGTGTGCAGCGGCGGTCAAAAAGGCAAATAGGATGCTAGGAATTATTAAGAAAGGGATAGAAAATAAGACCCAGAATATCTTACTGTCCCTGTATAAAACTATGGTACGCCCACATCTTGAATACTGTGTACAGATGTGGTCTCCTCACCTCAAAAAAGATATTTTGGCCTTGGAAAGAGTTCAGAAAAGGGCAACTAAAATGATTAGGGGTTTGGAACGGGTCCCATATGAGGAGAGGTTAAAGCGACTGGGACTTTTCAGTTTAGAAAAGAGGAGACTGAGGGGGGATATGATAGAGGTATATAAAATCATGAGTGGTGTGGAGAGGGCCAATAAAGAAAAGTTATTTATTAGTTCCCTAAATAGAAGAACTAGAGGACACCAAATGAAATTAATGGGTAGCAGGTTTAAAACTAATAAAAGAAAGTTCTTCTTCACACAGCGTGTAGTCAGCCTGTGGAACTCCTTGCCAGAGGAGGCTGTGAAGGCTAGGACTATAATAGAGTTTAAAGAGAAGCTAGATAATTTCATGGAGGTTAGGTCCATAAAAGGCTATTAGCCAGGGGATAAAATGGTGTCCTTGGCCTCTGTTTGTCAGAGGCTGGAGAGGGATGGCAGGAGACAAATCGCTTGATCATTGTCTTCGGTCCACCCTCTCTGGGGCACCTGGTGCTGGCCGCTGTCGGCAGACAGGATACTGGGCTAGATGGACCTCTGGTCTGACCCAGTACGGCCATTCTTATGTTCTTATGAATGCAGGAGTCTGAATTGCCAGCCCCTCCCCCTTCTTCTTCCCTCTTCCCCCCCACCCCCCCAACCCTACAGCCCCTTTGAGGAGAGAAGTGAGGAGTCTTGGTGCACAGGCCCCATGCTGTAACCCACCACCCCCCACTCTTCTCCCAGAGCCAGCGAAGAACAGGACCCAGGAGTTCTGAGCCTCCAAGCTGCTCCCATCCCCCTGCCACAGGGGAGCCAAGCTTTTCCCCAGTGCCTGTATCTGGCACTTACCTGCGCTCAGGTCGAGGAGCAGAGGCAGGAGCTCCAGCCTGTGCTGGGTTGGGGGGTGTAGATGCTGTCCTAGGAGGTGTGAGGTTCCAGGTCACTGCCCAGAGGAAAGAGATATATCTGAAAAGAAAGGAACAGGGCTGGGGAGGGGGCGGGGATTCAGGAATGTTACACAGGGAGGGAGCAAAGTGAAATAGAAAAAGTCAACAGCAGTGAGAGTCCTAATTGTCAGACATATGCCCACAGCTACAAGGAGACAGATGAAAATCAAACAAATAAAAAAGACCAACCACACGTACCCTGAACCTATCTATCACTTGCTCTACTTCCCGCCAGTGATCAACTAGTCATTTTCCACCCCCTGCCCTTTCTAAATTCAAACATCCCTCTAATTTCAATTGTTGGGAAAACACTGTGAACACACCTCTCCTAAAACACCCACACATGCACAACTGGACCGAGAAAATTGGACAGACATACACCTATACTTCAAGACAGAAAGACACACACGGCTGCATTGCAGTAGACAAATACACAATTAGACACATAACTGCAGTGAGACACACACAGCTAAACAGACACAAACAACACCGAGACAGAAACACAATACTGAGATACACAAATCTCACACACAGGACAAGACTGTCACCCAAATACACACATACTCATACAGAGACAATATAACACTGAGACAGCCAGCCATGGACAGTCATACTCAAAGGCTCCATTTACACACACACATTCAAAAAACACACTGAGAAACCCTCTCACCCCACCCGGCAGTGAGACCACCACATGCTTTTCTTACACCCAAGGGAGACCACTGCACAAATGCCACCTTCCCAGCAGTTCCTGCAGGAGCTAAGCCCTGTGGGCCGGTGCTCCCTTTGCCTGTGAGAGCTGCATGGCTCGAACAGGGCAGAGGGCTCCCACCACAGGGGAGCTGTGCCCCCCCCACCCCCCCGCCAGTGGCTGTAGCTCAGCACCAGGCAGGGAATCCCTGTATGAACAGATGCTGTCCCACACACTAGAGGCAGTTGCATCTCAGCACTGGGCAAGAAACCACACCTGAGCCCCACCCCAGAGGCAGTCACATCTCAGTACTGAGCTAGTTACCCTGTATAAACAGCCTCCACCCGCCCCCCTCCGGAGACAGCTGGCGCCCAGTCACTCTGTGACCCCAGGGGAAGCAGACAGGAGAGTTGGTCAGTTCAGAAGAATGGGGAACTAGAGATGCTGCTAATTTCTCCCATTCTTATCTACAGGGCCGGCCTTGTGGTTGGGCCCGGGGAGGGGAGGGGAGATGTGGCTGTGCCCGGCCGGGGGCTCCTCTGGGCAGAAGGGAGGAACTCAGGGGTTCAGCCAGCCCAGGGCTCCCCTGGCTAAGGGGAGGGGGGCACTCAGGCTGTTTCCAGGGGAGGAGAGCGAATGTGGGGCTCTGGCCACAGGGGGAAGGAGTCTCAGGGCTCTGGTTGTGAGGGGTGGGGGATGCAGAAGGGGCAGAGCCTGGGGCTAGTCTCCCCAAAAAGAGGCTCCACCCACCATCCATGGTCTTGTCCCTTTTGCATTGTGATTCCTCTGTGTTCAGGCTCTGGTGGGTTTTTCCTGCCAGAAGATTAATGGCTGATGGAGGCAGGTGTCTGTGGGTGATGCTCTCCTTTTACAGGGCACATACAAAGTCCTGGTTCTCTGAATGCAGCAACAATCAAACAGCAGGAGACAGTTTTGTTGCTCACACCCCCACCCGTTTCCAGCCAGCCCTCTCTGCAAAACCTCTCTCGCCTTCTTCTCAGGGCCATGCTTTCTGCACGACTGGGGCTAACATTTCCTTGACAACTTTCTCCTGTTCACACAGCGCACCCAGAAAAGACTCTCACTCCCACCCCCCATACACACGCTGCTTAGTTTCCGACTGGACTTGCATGGCCTGCACTTTGTGGTACCTCTCTGCTGAGTGTACCAGCAGAACCAGTGTTACCAGCTTAGCCTGTTACTTTGGGGTGTGCTCCTCTATTAGGGTTACTCTTCTGAAGGGGGTCAGGTTGTTCTATCAGTGCGCTGTGATTGTCACTTGTGTTCTCGTACAGAATCCTACTTCCCCTTGCTGCTAGGTCCCTCCCATGGAGCTCTCCTGCAGCATCCAGGTTCCCCAGGACGGGGTTGTTCCCACCCTAGAATCACCCCCCTGCTCACATCCACTGCCAGAGACGTCGGCGAGGACGGGTCATGCAGCACTCACAAGCTGACCCCTTCTGTGGCCCAGGACTCAGCAGGCTGGTTGCTCAGCAAGGCCAAGCTGTGACCCTCATGTGCCCTTGGACTCAGCAGGCTGGTTAAACAGCACTTTAAGCTGCCACCCTCATGCACCCCCAGATTCAGCCCCTCCCTGTACCCACTCTCACGCCACAGCCATTCTTCTGGGAACCCACTTGGTGAGCAAACCCCACAGGTCTTTGGAGCACCACAAGGACCTTTAGCTTAGGTACGAGGGGTGTTGTTGTAGAGTGAACGGGGAAGCCAAAAAAACCTACCCCAGAAGTGGTGTGAGAGAGAGATGTAACCAGCTTGAACATAAGAGCAGCCAGACTGGGTCAGACCAGAGGTCCATCTAGCCCAGTGTCCTGTCTGCCAACAGTGGCCAATGCCAGGTGCCCCAGAGGGAAAGAACAGGAATCATCCAGTGATCCCTCCTCTGTCATCCATTTCCAGTCTCTGACAAACAGAGGCCAAGGACTCCATTCCTGCCCATCCTGGCTAAAACCTGCCTTAACCATGACAGCTCTTTATTGCCGGTGGTCAGGGCGGGATGGAGGCATGGGCGAGCCGGGCAGTTGCCCAGGGTGCCAACCCACGGGGGGCGCCTGATGGCAGCTGTAAGGGGCACGCGGTGTCCCTTACAGCTGCCATCAGGAGCCAAGCACCCGGCTCCCACAGCGCCGGCCCCGCGGCACCGGACAGCAGCGCCCTTGCCCCCATGGCTGCGGGGCCCTGCACGGCCCGGCGCGTGCGCCAGCAGCATTGGCCAGGCCGGGCTGGGCAGCGCATACGCCGTGTGCCCCATGGGCGGGCCCCGGGCTGCGCACCAGCGGCTATGAGCGGCCCGCGCATGCGCCGAGCGTCCCAGGGGCGGGTCCCAGGCTGCGCGCCAGCAGCCGTCGCTGGCACTCGCCTGCGCCCAGGGGCAGCGCCGCACGCCCGGGCCCAGGGTGCCAAAAGGGCTCGGGCCAGCCCTGCCGGTGGTAACTCTACAAGGGGAACCAAACCAACACACCTGTTACAATATTAATTCTAACTGAAGTCTAATTGCAAAGCTTAGGGCTAACAAGCCAGAACTGATCACACAAGGCAGGTCAGGAGGCTGTACCTGGGGGCAGGGGGAGAGAGACAGAGATCCCACCACTCCGTGAAGCTTGAACAGATCAGGGTTCCCAGATGGTGATGGTAACTAGGTAGGGGCAGGGAATGGGATACGAGGTTTAGTGAGTGAATTTCATGTGCTGCGTTCATTAGGTCTAGAATGAAACAACTTGGCTCTCATGCCAGATAGGAACACACAGTTGTGCATTTGGCCACAGACTCCACACAACTGTGGGCTCAGGGACTGCAGGGCACTTGAACCCCTGAGACATTTCTGCTTTTTCCACTGCCCCAGGGTTAGTGACTGAGGTATTTACCCCACTACTGTGACCCCCTGTCTGCCTCAGTCCCCAGCTTCCTACACAACTGCCCTGCCGCAACATGCCCAATGTAGTAAGATGAGGGCTTGAAACATAAGCCCCCATATCACAGGTCTGGTGTGAGGCCTGAGGTCTAGGCACAATGGTCAAGACTTTGATGATATAAAGCAAAGTGAAGCTGTGAGCATGAAGCAGGCCCTGCTCACAGAAGTTGGCAAGAACAGGGCTGATACTGCAGAAACACTCAGACCTAAGAAGTACTAGGCACAGGCCGCAAGCACATTCCACCAACAACAGACATATGACCCAGCTTCAGGACAGGGTCTAACCGTATAGCATGACAGATAGAGATCGAATCCCCGTGGACAGGGCAATGGGTGGTATCTAGGCTTAACATCAGAGGCTGGCAACCTGATGCATCAAGAGTGATGTGTAACTTGTTTGTACCTAGGTATAAAAATGTATGTACCTCATGGGAAAGAGTTAAAAGACAAGAGAAAGATCCGAGCCCTGGAACGCTCCTGCCTCTCTAACAGGGCAGCGAGCAATTCAGACACAGCAAGCATAGAATGTTGGGAAAAACTGTGAGAAACCGGCTCCAAAGAGATGTGCTGTCCCCTGTTATAAATATTGGTGGTCAACAGCAGGCTTCAGGTAGCTCTCCTGTGCTTGAAGAATGGGGACAAAAATGGAAAAAGGTGGCCCTGGGAAAATTAAAAGATAAGAGGGGGCCCACTGCATTGCAACCACACCCATACGATAAAAGCCTGGTTCCAGTTAAACTAAAACCTAGACTGGTGCCTGTCAGAACGGGACAAGTAAGTGCACAAGAGGGAGAAGTAGCAAACAATCCTTTCACTGAACTGGTAAATGAAGTGAAGGGAAAAAATGGAGCAGTTCACAGAGCACATTAGAAATCAGAAGCTGCCACTTGCTCACAGGGTAGTGATTAAAAAGAATTTCAACATGAATAATCACAATTAAACAGGTTAACATGGATTAATGCATTAACACATGGAGTTGTGCAAAAAGAGTTAACTGTAGCATGGAGAGGCACTCCCACAATCCATTTGGCATGAAGACAACAGCAACAAACACTGGGGGAACAAATTCCGTTTTTACAAGAGCGGGTAACTACCCCCACTCTCCTCTCAGAGGCAGGATAAAAACCCACAGTGCTGGTTCCCAACTGATTTGACACTGTACCACACTCCATGCTCAGCTAAAATCTGTCTTTCTCTCTCAAATATTCTTACATACCAGTGTGTTTTCTTTCCTCTATAGCCTCTTTCAGACTGCTAAACTTGCAGCTGCTGCCTGTGCTTCAAGACAACTGGAAGAGTTAAATTATCTTGGCTCATGTGACTACTTTTTTTATTATTTTTATTTTGTTGCAACAAGTGTCAATTTTGCACCCTTTTTTAAACAAAAGTAGGTGTGGTACCAAACTACTGTACTATCATTGTTGCAGTATAATATTAACACAGATTTTTTTTGCAAAGTTCAAAAAGGTCTCAGTTATAAATATTTGTACATATATTTCTGCCTCAACATGTAATGCAATTGCAAACAAAAATAATTCTTCGAGAGAAATGTAAAAACAAACAAACAAAAAACCTAGATTATGTTAACAAACTGTTTAAGGTTTCATCCCACAGACTAGGGGACGTTAAATTTAGATTAATTGGCTAATCAAATAGTCAATTCAATTTGCATATTCGATTAGTCAATAAGAGCGCCTCCACCTTTGAAGTGTAGCAACTGCCCCAGGGCTGTTCCTATACATCAAAGGTGAAAACACTGCTGGAAACACGAGGTCAGTGGCGGACGCAAGCCAGTGCTCCCCGCAGCATTTCAGAGTGGCAGCACCGCATTGAGCCCGGGGTCACTCCCCAGCTGACCCCAGGCTCCATGCGGCACTGCTGCTTTGAAGCACCCCCTCCTCTTTCCGCACCCTTCTCCTCCTGCCTTTTTCTGATAGAGGCAGCAAAGTGCAAAGAATTGACTAGTCGACTAGTCGTTCACATCCCTACCACAGACCAGAAACACCAGACGATATCACACCACAAAACACACCAGAAAATAACAGTATACGGTGAAGAAATGTCCAAGAATCAAGACAAGAATAATGAAGTGTTTTATAAATAAGAGATTGTTCATCTCAATCTACCGTCTATGAGCAATTTGTTAGAAATTATTGTTAGTTAACTTAAACATGGCTATATGTAAAATCAACTGTGTTATTGCTATAGCACTCTATTACTGCTGTATTGTATTATTGCTGTACACCATTTATAATGTGCGTTACATTGCTAAACTGTTTAACCAACACATAGGTAAAAATCACCGAACAAATGGCAGCAAGCAACATGAAAGCAAAAAAAAAGAACAAATTGGTAAACAAAAAGTAATAAATTGCATAGAACTACAAATTGAGTAAACAAATACCCTGTTAATGCCAGTAATGAATTGGGTCAGTGACATTGTACCCTAACCAGGCACATGTCATTCAAAATAATCTCGTTCAGAGTCTCATTACCAGTGCTAAATCCTAACACAGCAACTATTGATCGCTGTCCATTCAAGCATGCTTTCTATTTTTCTTAATTTAAATTTTCAGTTATTGAAAATCACAGATGGAATCAAACCCTAATACTGCAATGAAAACATTGATTTTAATAAGTCAAATTATAATTGTTCAAACACAAATTATTAGCATCACAGGTCAAAATATACAAACACAAGAGCCTTAAATCAAGCTCTAATACATTCTCAAGCAGGAAATTTCGATTATTAGGGATGGAAATATTTTGCCACTAGTTTCTATGTGTACAATGAACTCAATTTTTACCAATAAAAATCCAGGCCTTCCAAGCACAGTTATAAAGCTTTAACTTTTTGAATCTCAACCTCTATTGCCATTAAATAATTGCCTGATCATCACATATCGCGTGGCCCCTGAAACATACAAATTCCCACAACCGTGATCATTGAAATTGATAAAAAATGGGGGGGAAATGCTTAAAACCCATAATTTTCCACATCACAATTTAAATCAATAGAACTCAAAAAAAAAAGCCTATGAACTAATTTCAGTGTCTTCCTTCAAAATTATAGGAAGGTAACTATCCGGCCAAGTCTAATCTGAGTATCGATTAGCTCGAGTTGGCACCAGGACGTGTTTTGCTGGTGGGAGGGCGGGCAGTGACCAGTCTTTCCGTATCTTGAAGGTGGCAAACACAAGAGGGTGGGGTGGATCTGGAGCAGCCCAGCGGGAAGCAAAGCCAGGGGGTGTGGGTGCATGGGGGGCTATTGTGTGGGGACGTCAGAAGCAGGGGAGTTGCCATCAGTGGTGTTCTGGGTCGGGCCAGCCCCCTCGTGCTCCAGAGTGTCCATCATCTCCTTGTACTGGCGCTTGAAGAAGCCGAACTGGAAAGATACAGAGGGGAGATGATGAGAGCCAGATGCACACAGGCTCAGAGCAGGAGGGGGAGAGATGGGCTGTGAGAACCTCCAAAGGAAAGACACTTGCCCCTCCCCCACCATCTCGAGAGCCACAGGCCCCGCTGGAAGGGTGATGGGCTGCGAAGGATGGGTGTGAGCCCTGCCCCCCTCACCTTGTAGAGGGCTGCAGTGATGAGAGCCAGCAGGACCAGGCCTCCCACACTGCTGCCCACGATGATGGGCAGGTAGTTGTAAACCGCGAGCTGCTCCACCACCGTCTGCACCTGGGGGAGAAGCCGTGAGATGGGGATCTAGGACTCCTGCCACCATCCCCCCACCTCTGCTCTAAACCCCCAGACTCCACTTCATTCCAGAGTAAGGACAGGGGACCTGGCTCCCAGCTCTAACCACTAGCCCATGCTCTCTCTATCCCGGCACAGTCACTCTGGTACCTGGCGCTGGACAAATCCCTCCTTCTGGGTGTATTTCTTCTCCTCGTATTCAATCCGGGCCTCGCTCACCAGGGTCACTTTCTGCTGCTGAGTCTGGAACAGAGAAACTCACTGTCCCTGACCGGAAATGACACCAACCCACCCAGAGCATCATCCCGGGGTCTCAGAACAATTGACAGGCCGGTCGTACAGAAGCAATTCCTGGCCCAGCGCTGAGATGCAGCCACCTCTGGGGAGGGCACCGGGGCTGTTCTCAAGGGGGAGTCCCTCCCCAGGAGGCAGAGGCAGCTTTTGTACCTGGGAGACCCACTGGAAGCTGACGTTCCCTTTGATCATGAACTCCAGCGGCTGCTGCATTTCCAGGGAGGCGATTGTGCACCGGATCTTCTTACAGGTGGCCACGGAGCAGTTCTGGGGCAGAAGGATATTGCCAGGTGAGGCAGGGATGTGCAGGGACTTGGCAAGGCCATGGCGGTCTGGGTCTGTCTATAGCAGGAGGCCTTCCCCCAACCCAGCCCAGCCCATCACTTGCTGTCTGTGTTAATGCAGGAGAAAGGGGCTGTTGGTACCACACTGGCCTGTACTCACCAGCAGAGGGCGCTTGCTCATCTGTTTCACAACGTCCCTCAAACCATGTGATCCCACCTCACTGGTGCACTGAGCCAGCTGGGGCTGGGCCAGGAGAGAGACATGGAGTTAACAGGGTGGGAAGAAGACACGGGGCCTTTCCCCTGTAGGGAGCCCAGCTTCAATCCATCTCCAGAAAAGAGAACTGGCTGGTTTAGGTGGTGCAAACATGGAGCCCTTTCCTCCCCCCCCGCCCCACACCCTGTCCCAGCAGGGGGTGCTGTGGGGGCAAGGTAGGTGTCACAGGGCCCATCACACACACAAGCCCAGGGAGAGGCAGGTACCTTGGAGGGGACGACCTCAGAGGCGTCCCACACACGGACCCCACTCAGCTCCACGGGGAACTGGAACGTGACCGACAGGGGGACACTTCGCTGCCGCAGGTTCTTCACCTGGAAGAAACAGACTCCTCATAGGAACTGCAGGGAGAGACCCCAGCAGCTCTGATCCCCAGGCCCCGGCTCTACCCCTCAGACCCCGCTCCCCTCCCAGAGCTGAGGAGAGAACCCAGGAGTCCTGGCTCCCTGCCCACCCCACCCCTCTGTGCTCTAACCCACTAGATCCAGCTCAGGCAATTCCACTCCCACCCCCTGCTCTGAGCCCCCCCTTGCTCCAGCTCCCCCTCACACACTGTGTGACCAGCCTCACCTCATACCGATGTGTCACTGGCGCACTTGTCTCTGCCGCCTTGGCGGAGAAGTTAACGTACTTGGTCGACTCCTCAAGGCTGAGGGAGGAACGAGGGAGATGGGAGTGAGATGGGTGGAGCTGGAGAGTGGCGGTGTGTGTCATGCCCTACATGTGGTGCTGTGCTGCAGAGAAAAGGGAGCCCAGCACTGGGGATCTCCCATCTGCCTCTGCACTGACCTACCTGGTGAGGATGATGAAGATACCGTACTTGACCGGCAGCTCCACCCGGTGAACCATGCGCTCGGTGACGGGGCCGCCATTGTCACTGGGGAGATGGGGAGGCAATGGAGGAGGGGCAACAGGTAAGAGGAGACCCGGTGGCCATGTGACCCCCCTGCCTCCCATTGTGCCCTCCCAGCCCCCTGGGCCTGCACAGCCCCTCACCTGCTGGCATTGGCTGTGATCCGCAGCCTGTCCCCCAAGTCGGCCTCAAAGGAGACATCAAAGGTGGCGATGAAGACGACCTGGGAAACACACGGGGAGTTAGAGAGTCGCAGGGCTTGGGGCCTGGGGAACTGCCAGAGACTGTGGGGGAGGGGCTGGCACGGAGGTTCGGGGGAAGGGGCTGTGGTATGAATAAATGGGCCCAGACGGTGTGTCTAGACTACAGAGTTTTTTTTTAAAAAGTGGCCTTTTTTCGAAAAATCTTTACCTGCGTCTAGACTGCTGCCGCATTCTTTTGAAAGTAAATCGAAAGAACACAGCAGTTTTTTCAGCTGCAGAAAACCTCATTTTATGAGGAATAACACCTTTTTTCGAAAGTGCTCTTTCAAAAAAAGATGCTATGTAATGCAAACTGTGCTTTTTCGAAAGAGAGCCTCCAGACTGCCTGGGTGCTCTCTTTCAAAAAAGCAACTTGCTTTTTCGAAAGTATGGTTGTAATCTAGACACTCTTTTTAGAAAGAGGATTGCAGTCTAGACATAGCTAGAGAGGCAAAGGTGCTACCATGGCCCGGGCCCTGCTCATCATCAAACAACCTTAACCCAGTCAGGGATCTCGAGACCCCAGCTGGCTTCATGCCATGGCAATGCCCCATTAACCGTCCTTTTAAGGACCCCAATAGGGAAGGGAACAGCCCCTCCCTTCACTATCATCTCCTCCAGTGGGGCCTCGTTCCCAGCCGCCCAATCCAGCTCTTGTTTCCCAGCCCCGACACGGCCTGACCCAGCCTGGAGTGAGCTCAGGGCTCTGTTCGCACATCCCTCGCCACAGCCTGGACTGCCCCAGTGACCTGCTCCTTTCTTCTCACAGCTGGGTTCACACCTGGGGCATTCCCAGGCGAGGGCCCGTCCCTACCTCAGCTCCGCTCCAGAAGATGGGGGGGTTGATGTGGCAGGTGCTGTTCCTCTGAGTCTGCTCCTCCGAGCTCACGGCCGAGCTGCACTTAATGGCCATGGTCCTCCTGTTAGACTGAGCACAGGGACCAGCCAGTGAGAGACGGGGCCCAGAGCGTCCCCTGCTGAGCCCCCTGCCTGCTCCCTGCAGCACAGCGCCCCCTGCTGAGCCCCCCGCCTGCTCCCTGCAGCACCATGCCCCCTGCTGAGCCCCCCGCCTGCTCCCTGCAGCACCATGCCCCCTGCTAAGCCCCCCACCTGCTTCCTGCAGCACAGTGCCCCTTGCAGAGACCCCCACCTATCCCCTTTAGCACAGCACCCCCTGCTGAGCCCCCTGCCTGCCCCCTTTAGCACAGCGCCCCCGCTGAGCCCCACCTGTTCCTGGCAGCACTGCACCCTCTACTGAGCTCCTCATCCACTGCCTTTAAGACAGCGCTCCCTGCTGAGCCCTTGCCCACTCCCTACAGCATGCTCCATGCCAAGCCCTCCCCTTATGCGGGTGTGCATTGGGGTACCTGCAGCAGCAGGACCCGGCGGTAGGACAGCGCGGCTGGGTAGAAGAACCGCACTGTGGTGCTGTAGGAATTCTCCCCGCGGTTCTGGATGGAGACGGTGATGTTGAGTTCAGGCATCACCCCCACCACCAAGGTGCTCAAACTAAGGGACAGAGAAAGTGGTGAGTTTCCTCAGGGCAGTGCCCTGACTGACCTGTGAACTTCATCTATCAGTGCCCAGCTGGGGACCCCAGCACTCTGAGCTTCCCACAGCAGTGCCCAGCTGGGATTTCTTCTGCTGTGACATAACAGTGCCTAGTTGAGGAACCCAGTGCTGTGAGCTTCCCAAAAGCAGTGCCTCCCACCTAGGATCCATCAACACTGGAAATCTGGCAAGATCTCCAGCTGGATGTTGAAGATCCAAGGTGTGATCAAGCCAGATGGGTTCGCCCATGGCAGGTGTTTTTTGGGGTAGGTTTAGGTAACTTACCCAGAGAAATTGAAGGAGATTTCTAGCCGGTCATCACAGCGGCCATCTGTGCCACAATCCTTCTGAAAAGGGAGCTGGGGAGAGACACAGGAGTGCATTGATCAGGATGGGCATGGCCAGGGCTCCAACACCTCCTGCAAGAGTGACACTTCAGGGACCAAGGGACCTTCCAGTTACCCCAACACCTCCCAGTCTGCTGCACAGGAGACAGCTAATCAGCTTGATCCCTGCCACCCAACCATGCACAGACATACACACACACACTTTTCTCCTCCTCCTTCCACCTCCTGGCTCTGACCAGCAGCAGAATCACACTTCTAAAGGTGCCAGTGCAGGCGGACTTCCTGGCTCGTAGAGGGGATGGAAAACTGGGTGTAACATGATTGGATTATAATATGAAGATACAGATCATGGTTGCAACCACTATTATATGTTTGCACCACATCTTGTACAAAGTAGGCCAAGTAAGAGGTCTATGAAAAGCTGATGGTTCACTGATTGTGTTTATGCTATTTGTATGCATGTATTGCTTTTGTATTTTAAGTTATGTGTATTAGCTCTGTACTTGTATTTCAAATGTTTGCTTCTGGGAGATATCAACAGGAGGCTTGGTCAGCCTATTGTGAGAAGACTATTAGTCAAGTGAACAGAAGTATTTAACTGACAATGCACCTTAAGTGGTGCCAATCCACACCTGATGAGCTTTTCTGTGAATGTTCAGACCAGCATGTAAGTGTTGAATCATGCCTGGACAGGTGACTTGCTCATGTGACAATCTCTATTCAGGGACATACTTTCACACAGTGAGAACAACGGGAGTCCCTCCACATGTCTAAGGGTATAAAAGGGGCCCTTAGGGTTCCTCCTTTTGTCTTCAATCCAGCTCATCACCTCTGGAGCATCTTTGCTACAAACTCACGCTTGAAAGGAGTGATGACTCCTAACAGAGGATGTACTCCAGAGATTTGTTTTAAGATAGTGGATTATTCCACCTCTGCTACAAACTTGCACCAAGAACTTGCAATTCGTGTATGTTTTTCATTCCTTTAACAATTTTAACTTTATATCTTTTTTATGAATAAGCCCTTAGATTTTAGATTCTAAAGGATTGGCTAACTGCATGCCTTTTTGAGTAAGATCTGAGTTACAAATTAACCTGGAAATATGGCTGATCCTTTGGCATCAGAAGAACCTATTTGGATTTGGTGAGATTGATTTTCATAACCAGGGTTTGCCAAGCCGCAGCGAGCCCTGCTCGCCAGCCGCGCGGTTCAGCACACTGCGCATGCACAGATCGCGCTGCGGCGCCATGCCAGGCTATAATCTACTCGCCCGTGGCGAGTAGATTACCTAAACTGTCAAGCCCTGTTCATAACCTCTCGTCTGTATAAGGAGTGCTACTGGTGGGCCACAAGAGAACTGGAGTGTCTGAAGGGAATTCCTTGTTTGACTTTTTGCTAGACAGTTTGGCAAACAGAAGTGCTCTTTGTGATTGATTTGGTGCTTTATAGTAGTGGACCCCCAGTCTTGGGCTTTAAGTAGCCCCATCTCTAAGCAATTTGCCATGATTTGATAAGAACATAAGAATGGCCATACTGGGTCAGACCAATGGTCCAGCTAGCCCAGTATCCTGTCTGCCGACAGTGGCCAATACCAGATGCCCCAGAGAAAGGGAACAGAACAGGTAATCCTCACGTGATCCTTCTCTGCGTCTAGACTGCGGTTTCAATTTTGAAATAGCACTTTTTCGAAAAAGCACCATTATGTGATTATGCAAATGAAGTGTGGGATATTTAAATCCCGGCTTCATTTGCACTTTCAAAGTGCTTCATTTACATCCCTCTGCCAACAGAGGGATGTAGTCTAGACGTAGCCTTAGGCAAACTCTCCCCTTGGTCACAGTACGGCTGGGTAGACACAGACAACATCCCAGAATCACACGCACCCCCTTCACAAACCTCTCTGTTAGCTACAAGTAACACAGAAGATTTACACTCATACAGGTTCTGGGGCTGGGTTACGATATCAGCCAGATTACACATACCTGCCATGCCATAATCACACCCCATACCCACACAGTTATACCCTGAACTCCTAGGAGGATACAGTCTCTGCCATTGTTCCTTCTCTGGATCTGGAGTTTCCTGGGGGGTGTTGAACAATGATTGGAGCATCCGTGGGAGCAGGAGGGTTAGTGGGTGAAGTTGGAGTGCTCAGCAGCTTAGTTTTCGCCACTTCAACTATGGCCTTCTCTTTAGCACATCTTGCCTGTGCTTCCGCTTCCACTCGCCTCGTCTGTGCCTCTAATTCTGCTAGCCTTGCCTTGGCCTTCACTTGTGCGCGCTTCACCTCAGCCTCTATTTCTGCTAGCCTCACTTGTTTTTCCGCTTCCACTTGCGCTAGCCTTGCCTCCCTTTCTGCTTTTATTTGCTTCCTGCGTAGTAAGAACTCCACCTCTTTCTTAGTTAGAGGTCTGCCTGAAGGAACATGCTCCTGTCTCCCCTCCTTAGAGTGTGAATCTTCCCTGGAGCAAGACATCTTGCCCTGATCTAGCCTAGCTATCCAGTTGCCCCGAAAGCTAGAAAAAAAACTGGGTTGGACTGTCTGGCTTTAGACTACCCTTTGTGTGCCTCTCCCCAAGGCAGCAACAGAAATGAAAAAACAAAACTCCAAAGCTTGCAACTAGTCAAAAGAAAAATCTGTATCCTTTTAAAATTCTGCGTTCTCAAAACTGATCCCACCACTTTGTCACCGTGTCAAGGCTGTTCCCCACTCTGGCACAATGAATGCAGAAGTGGGGCCCACAAAAGCACCCCAAAACCTTGTCTCTACAGGCTTGGGTACAAAAATCTTCCTCCCCAAATCCTAATACCCGGATTTTGGGAAATCCGCTGCCACTAACCAAGTAATTCCAAGAAAACCAGGTAAAACTCTCCCCTGACCCAACCTCTGTTTAACTTGGAGTTGGCAAAAACAGACGGGATTCACAGACAACAATGGACTCTGCCCTTATAATTAGGCACTGAGTCAAAGGACACAACAATCAACCAATTCCGGATAATTAGAAAAAAGAAACAAACTTTTATTATCAAAACAAAACTACAGTTGCAAGCATAGTAAAGTGGCTAGATGGAAAGAGCCACTAATTGATCTAGGTACTCAGGTGGACCCCCTGGGCTAACAGCTTTAGTTACAAAAGAGAAAAAAAAACGCACTTAACAGCTCAGACATTAGTTCCAAATTCCCAAACCAGGAAAAACAACAAATCCTGACCGACTATGTAAACTTTTCCCTACTTACACCTTGTAAGAAGTCTGTTCTTGGAGAGAGAAGTGTCTCCCATCTCCCCCAGTCTTGGAAGAAAAAACTGCTCTAAAACTCAAACCCAGAAGAGAGAGAGAAAAACCCCTCTCTTCCAGTTTGAAATCCCTACCTGCATTGTTATTGGCTGACCACCCAACACCTGGCTAGGTACAGGAGGCATTAGTTAACCCCTTAGTCACCAGGTGCTGATCAGCACTCCTGATTATGAGACCTTGAGGTAAGAAATTGGAATGTTCCCATCCAGGGGTGACGGGTCCATCACCAAGGCAAGATTGGCATCATTCTCTGCTCCCCCACTGGGGTCTGCACTCTGTAAGAGGTTCAGGAGGCTGCTGATGCTGGCTCTAAACTTTGCTGTCTTTTGATTTTGAACTCTAAGGTCACTGACTCGATCCTGCAACAGACCCACCCTGTGATTGGGCTCTGGCACCTTACCAAGCCTGCAGACACCAGCGCAGAGTCCTCACTCAGGATGGGTCTGAGGCTGTCGGCGGCAGCAATGGGTTCCCCCGTGAGGGTGTAGTTGAGGCGCAGGGTGATGGGGGTCAGGGTGTCCTCAGGCAGAACTGGAAAGACAGAGACATGTCGGGCTCCTGAAGGGAAAGGGAGGCTGGGCAGGATCCAGGGAGAGGTTTTTTTTCTAGGCAATTTGGAGCAAGGGGCAGGGTGGAAGGTACAGACACAGCAGGAGGGGAAGAAGCTGGGACCCCCACACACACTCACCAGTAACGTTATCTGGTGCTTCTCACATTTCTTCTCAATGCCCAGACGGAGCTCCCTGCTCAGGACAGGGCCAGTAGAGCCGAAGCCAGCTCGGATCTTCGTCCGCCCAGGGTCTAAGGCCAGGCTGTACTGGATGATGCTAAAGATCCTGTCACCTATGAGGGAGGGGAAATGAGGGACAGAGAGAGACTGAGAATGGGACTCTCAAGGGGAAATGGGACATGGGTCTTTCCCCCCAAGGGCGCTGACTCCAAATCAAGCCTCAAGCAAGGGGCGGGATGGCTCAGGAAAGTGAAGAATGGGGAATAGGTTTGGTCTGACCTAGGTTGTCCCTGGTGCTCTTTGTGATGGTGAAGCAGATCTCTGTCCCGCTGGCCTCCGTGTTGAGTTGCTCCTGCTCCTGGCAGTTGATGGCTGAGGTGGGAATGATAGTGGGCTGGAAATTGATGGTGATTCCAACTCTGAACACTGGTCTGGACCTGGCATGGGGGGGCATAGAACCACCATCAAGCTACTCCCTGAAATGAGGCCAGGCCCCATTGCTCCCCTCACCCTCCCACCCAGCTTGGAACTGCTCCCAGAACCTCAGGGAGACCTATTATGGACACATAGCACTGCCAGAGCAGATGTTGGGGGAAGAGAAGGGAGCAGAAAAACTGTGTCTCCTCTCTCTCTCTCTCTCTCTCTCACACACACACACACACACACAGAGTATTGCTGCTATTTGTGGGCTTGTCTACACTACAGATAGCTGAGTTTAATAACTGGTTCTCATTCTCAAAATGTTGCTTCAAAGCCTCTCTGATTCAAATAGCCCCCCTTGCGCCCCTCTAATGACCCTAGTATCTGGCTGCTCAAAATCAGCAGCTAGACGATCTGCCTCAGCACTCCACACTGGACAAGCTTTTCATCCTTGGCCTCACAAAGCCTAGAGAGCTTAGGGTATGTCTACACTAGCTCCCTATTCAAGATAGGGATGCAAATGTAGAGAAGGGTTTTCTCTCGAAATAACGCATCTACACAGGGCAATTTATTTCGCAATAATGCAATTTCAAAATGGTGGCCGGACGCAGTTATGCTAATTAAGCATGGGATATTTCAATCCCGCGCTTCATTAGCAATTTCAGTACACTACATTTGCATCCCTATCTCGAGATAGGGAGCAAGTGTAGACATACCCTTACAGAATTGCTATAACAATTAGAATGTTTTCCTCACTTAGATCTAATCTGCCATAAAGGCATCACCAGCGAACTTTTAATCTGCTACATGCACATTCCACAATCATTCTGCATCTACTCAGTCTATTGTTGAAGCTCTAAGTGCGCAGTCCAAGTTTCCCATGCAAGGCTTCATGAGCCATAGGAGTAGAGGTACACTGGGTCTCCCAGGATCACAATGAGTATTTCAACATCTCTCACTGTAATCTTTCGCTCTGGAAAGAAAGTCACTGCTTGCAGCTTTCTGTACAGGTCCATGTTTCTGCCAATGCATGTACTATGAACCTTCCCAAATGACCCTGCCTTGATGTCAATGAAACACTCATGGGGATCCACAGTCACCTGCAATACCATAGTGAAGTGCCTGAGGTACTCCATAGATGGTCTAGGGACAAAATTGGAATATGCATTCCATCAATTATCCTGCTGCAGTTAGAGAATCCCATTTCCACAAAGCCATTCACTATTTCACGCACCATATCAAGAGTCACTGTCCTTCATAGCAGGATTCAACTGATGGCCCTGCACACTTGCATTAACACTGCCCTTGTGATTGACTTCATAACTTCAGCTGATTTGCAACCAACTGGTAACAGTCCAGGGTAGCCAGAATCTACAATGCAATCATCATTTGCTTCTCCACCAAGAGGGCAGCCCTCATTTTGGTGTCCTTGCACTGCAGGGATGGGGGGAGCTCTGTACACAGTTCCAAGAAGGTGGTGTTCCACATCCAAAAGTCCTGTACCCACTGCTTATCGTCCCAGAGCTGCACAGTGATGTGATCCCTACCAGTCAGTGCTTTTTTCCCCAAGCCCAAAAGTGACAGTCCACTATTTTCAGCTGTTCTGTGAATACCAAAGCAATCTGATGTTGTTTCTTTCCCTTGCACACAGCAGGTGGAAGCTCATGATACGCTGCCTCACCATTCATGATGTGTTCACAACAGTGACCGCAACAGTAGAGAGCAGTGCAGGATCTGTCCTTTTGGACAGAGATGGCAGGCAAACAGTAAAGAGGGGCCATTGAAAAATTCTACGGAATATACTTGAAAGCCGATGGAATGTTGGGATGAAAAGAACTGCATCATGGGATAATGAGCCTGCATCCATGATGCACTGTGATCCACTCCACCTTCCCGCCACTCCTTGCTGCAGAACGTGGTGAGTAGAGAGACAGGTACCCACAGTTCAATGTTTTCACTGTCAATGCAACAGCACCAAATGTAGCTGTGCTCTGCCGACATAAGGAGCTTAGTATTAAAAAGGGAAATAAGAATAACCCAGGAAACTACAGACCAGTTAGTTTAACTTCTGTGCAAGGGAAGATAATGGAGCAAGTAATTAAGGAAATCATCTGTAAACACCTGGAAGGTGGCAAGGTGATAGGGAACAGCCAGCATGGATTTGTAAAGAACAAATCGTGTCAGACCAATCTGATAGCTTTCTTTGATAGGATAATGAGTCTTGTGGATAAGGGAGAAGTGGTGGATGTGGTATACCTAGACTTTAGTAAGGCGTTTGATATGGTCTCGCATGATATTCTTATCAATAAACTAGGCAAATACAACTTAGATGGGGCTACTATAAGGTGGGTGCATAACTGGCTGGATAACCGTACTCAGAGAGAAGTTATTAATGGTTCACAATCCTGCTGGAAAGGTATAACAGGTGGGGTTCCACAGGGGTCTGTTTTGGGACCGGCTCTCTTCAATATCTTCATCAACGATTTAGATATTGGCATAGAAAGTACGCTTATTAAGTTTGCAGACGATACCAAGCTGGGAGGGTTTGCGACTAATCTAGAGGACAGGGTCATAATTCAAAATGATCTGGACAAATTGGAGAAATGGTCTGAGATAAACAGGATGAAGTTTAATAAAGACAAATGCAAAGTGCTCCACTTAGGAAGGAACAATCAGTTTCACACATACAGAATGGGAAGCGACTGTCTAGGAAGGAGTACGGCAGAAAGGGATCTAGGGGTTATAGTGGACCACAAGCTGAATATGAGTCAGCAGTGTGATGCTGTTGCAAAAAAAGCAAACATGATTCTGGGATGCATTAACAGGTGTGTTGTGAGCAAGATACAAGAAGTCATTCTTCTGCTCTACTCTGCACTAGTTAGGCCTCAGTTGGAGTATTGTGTCCAGTTCTGGGCACCGCATTTCAAGAAGGATGTGGAGAAATTGGAGAGGGTCCAGAGAAGAGCAACAAGAATGATTAAAGGTCTAGAGAACATGACCTATGAAGGAAGGCTGAAAGAATTGGGTTTGTTTAGTTTAGAAAAGAGAAGATTGAGGGGGGACATGATAGCAGTTTTCAGGTATCTAAAAGGGTGTCATAAGGAGGAGGGAGAAAACTTGTACATCTTGGCCTCTGAGGATAGAACAAGAAGCGAGGGGCTTAAACTGCAACAAGGGAGGTTTAGGTTGGACATTAGGAAAAAGTTCCTAACTGTCAGGGTAGTCAAACACTGGAATAAATTGCCCAGGGAGGTTGTGGAATCTCCATCTCTGGAGATAGTTAAGAGTAGGTTAGATAAATGTCTATCGGGGATGGTCTAGACAGTATTTGGTCCTCTCGAGGTCCCTTCCAGTCCTAGTATTCTATGATTCTATGAAGATTCAATAGTGATGAAATTATAGCACTTTTTGACCGTCGACCTCACTTGTATTGAAAAAATTCTATAGCATAGACAAGGATTGACATTGTCTTGTGGGGCAGGGGCAGGACACAGAGGGACTCACCTCAGCAGCAGGACTTGCCCTTGTGCTCCCACCGCGATGTCTGGCAGCCCATCCCCCGTCAGGTCTGTCCCGCCACTGACGGCCTGGCCAAAGTAGTGCAGCCTGCTGGGAAACTGAGCCCCCTCTATGCGCTGTGGGGCAGAGAGAGCAGTAAGAAGTGTGGAAGGGATGGCTGATCTTATAAAGTGGGCAGCAGAGAGAAAGGGCTAGGAAATGGGTGAATCTTCTGTATAATGATCATTAGGGGGCAGCAGAGAGGAATAGGAAAGGGGCAGCTAGGGGTTCACCACCATTAGGGGGCTATAGGGCCCCATGATGTCACTTCAGGGCTGTGTGCTGAATCCTCCCCGCAGGAGTTGGGCTCACCTGTCTGTACTGGGGATTGAGGCCTCCCTTTTCCCCATGGAAGATGTACAAGGCCCCGTGGTTGTCGTTCTCCATGGGGGCCCCGATGGCCACGTCCGTCTGTCCGTCCCCACTGATGTCCCCGATTTCAGACATGCTGGCCCCGAAGCGCCCGGACACCTGCCCCACCTGCCCCTGCAAAGTCTTGCTGCAGATCAGCGTCGCCCCCTGCAGGCCCAGACAAAGAGACACATGGAGAAAGGATCAGCACTGACTGCCAGGGGAGAGCGCCCCCTACAGAGATCCTTCCCCGCTCCCTGCAGCACAACACCCCCTAGGGCTGCTCTGGAGCACTGCAGCCAGCACTGACTGGGAGGGATGAGCACCCCCTACTGAGCTTCTATCCTGCTCCATAGAGCTCCATTCCTGCTACTGCCATGCTCATTATCACAGCCCCATAGCACTCCAGTCAGACTAGAACCTCAGGCCACCCATCTTCCCCATTGCACCGTCCTCTTTCTTACCGGCCAGTTAATCAGGCAGACACAGACCCGGCCTCCGGTCGAAGGTGTGTGGTACATGGGGGCTCCAATCAGAATCAGGTCTGTGTTCCCATCTCTGTTCAGGTCCACAGCGCACAGTGTGCCCCCGAAATATGAGCCGATCTGGAGATGCAGATAAGTTACCCCCTCAATTTCATCCCCTCCTCCTTCTCCTCCCATTGGGAGCCTTCTGGCCCTAAAGGGAGAAGGATTCAGTCCAAATGTTCATTCCATCTTTAGCATCAATCTTCTGCGGCACAGCAGGTGGCACCATCGCTGTATGTGTTCTTGAATGTATAGGCAGTTAAATCTTGGTGGGACAGGGGTGCTGAATGTTAACTGTGGTTCAATTCTCTCTTAAAGGTTGGACTACCACAAATAAATTTCATTTGCTTATTGAGCCACTCTTATCACTTTTGTATGGCTGGAATGTATAGGCAGTTGGAGCTTAGAAAAATTCACTTTGTAATTGTGGTGTGATCTTTTTCAGGCTGTTAATATCACTAATAACATTATTTTCCTTGTCTGAATCTCCCTTGCCCAGATCCACAAAGCTAATTATGTGATTAACTCCTATATACTTATCTGCCACTGTGATCCACAAAACCTCTGCATGGCTGCCACTGACCCCTGTAGGTACCTAAACTGACTTAGTGCCTAAGTTTTTGCAGTAGAATTTCCTCATATTGATGCTTCAAGGGCCACACATGTGCCTTACTGCCCTACTCTAAGCAACCAATTGCCCATTTCACACCACACTCCAGTATGATCCACAAACCGTGGGAAAACAGGCACTTCTCCATCTAATTCCCCTGCGGAACCTCTTTGGTACCTGTGGCCAGAGGAGAAGGAGTTGACTCAGCATCTGCAATTTCCCATATCAGTGCTCTAGCCCCTGAGCTGTGGGATATTCTTATATAGCCTCTCTCAGTCTCTAAAGTTGTTCCACTTTAACTAATTAAGTCTGAGTTGGGCCACAGAACATGTGCACAGACTACCCCATGCTCAGAGCACTCCTTGAGAAAGGGCTGATCCCTGTTAAAGCCTTCTCCCAAATCAGGCAAAGCAGGGATTTGACCAGGGGTTGCCCATGTCCTAGGTGAGGATTCTAAACCTCGGGCTGCAAGGGAAACTCTCTCCTCCAGTTGGTTGAAAAGATCTTGGCATCTCTGAGCATGCCTATTGGATGAGGCACACGCTGTGGACTAGGTGAAAGAGTGTCCATTGTGCCTTCCTCATGCATCCATCATTGGCAAAGGCAGTTGCCTCCCTGCAGCATCACAATGCCTAAGTCCCTTGGTGGGTCAGGGCCTCCATCTGTACCTGTCTTATGAGTTCTGTCTAGACTGTACATGAAGACAACAGCAGTAGGATATTGGAGAGATGCTGAATGTCAGCTGTGGT